>CM070691.1:26191711-29121825 GCA_036346265.1 Melocanna baccifera | reverse complement strand
AAACCCTAAACTCCTAACCCTAAAACTTAAAACCCTAAACCCTAAAAAACCCTAAACCCTAAACCCTAAACCCTAAAACCCTAAAAACTTTAAACCCTAAAACCCTAAACCCTAAAACCCTAAACCCTAAACCCTAAACTTAAACCCTAAACTTAAAACCTAAAAACCCTAAACCCTAAAAAACCCTTTAAACTTTAAACCCTAAACCCTAAACCCTTAAAACCCTAAACCCTAAACCCTAAACCTTAAACCCTAAAAAAACCCTAAACCCTAAAAACCCTAAACCCTAAAAAACCCTAAACCCTAAACCCTAAACCCTTAAACCCTAAACCCTAAACCCTAAAAACCTTTAAAACCCTAAACCCTAAACCCTAAAAAATTTAAATTTAAACCCTAAACCCTAAATTTTAAATTTTAAACCCTAAAACCCTAAACCCTAAACCCTAAACCCTAAACCCTAAAATTTAAAACCCTAAAACCCTAAAAATTTAAAACCCTAAACCCTAAACCCTAAACCCTAAAACCCTAAATTTAAACCCTAAACCCTAAACCCTAAATTTAAACCCTAAACCCTAAATTTAAATTTTAAAATTTAAATTTAAATTTAAATTTAAATTTAAATTTAAATTTAAATTTAAAATTTAAATTTTTTAAATTTTAAATTTTTAAATTTTAAATTTAAATTTAAATTTAAATTTAAATTTAAATTTAAATTTTAAATTTAAATTTTAAATTTAAATTTAAATTTAAATTTAAATTTTAAATTTTAAAAATTTAAAATTTAAATTTAAATTTAAATTTTAAATTTTAAATTTAAATTTTAAATTTTAAATTTTTTAAATTTAAATTTAAATTTAAATTTAAATTTAAATTTAAATTTTAAATTTAAATTTAAAATTTTAAATTTAAATTTTAAATTTAAATTTAAATTTAAATTTAAATTTTAATTTAAATTTAAAATTTAAATTTAAATTTAAATTTAAATTTAAATTTTTTAATTTTAAATTTAAATTTTTTAAATTTAAATTTTAAATTTTAAATTTAAATTTAAATTTTTAATTTTAAATTTAAATTTTAAATTTTAAATTTAAATTTAAAATTTAAATTTTAAATTTAAATTTTAAATTTTTAAATTTTAAATTTTAAATTTTAATTTTAAATTTAAAATTTAAATTTAAATTTAAAAATTTAAATTTAAATTTAAATTTAAATTTTAAATTTTAAATTTAAATTTAAAATTTAAATTTAAATTTTAAATTTAAATTTAAATTAAATTTAAATTTTAAATTTAAATTTAAATTTAAATTTTAAAAATTTAAATTTAAATTTAAATTTAAATTTAAATTTTAAATTTAAATTTAAATTTAAATTTAAATTTAAATTTAAATTTTAAATTTAAATTTAAAATTTTAAATTTTTAAATTTAAATTTAAATTTTAAATTTAAATTTAAATTTAAATTTAAATTTAAAATTTAAATTTAAATTTTAAATTTTAAATTTAAATTTTAAATTTAAATTTAAATTTAAATTTAAAATTTTAAATTTTAAATTTAAATTTAAATTTAAATTTTAAATTTAAAATTTAAATTTAAATTTAAATTTAAATTTTAAATTTAAATTTAAAATTTTAAATTTAAAAATTTAAATTTAAATTTAAATTTTAAATTTTAAATTTAAATTTAAAATTTAAATTTTAAATTTAAATTTAAATTTAAATTTAAATTTTAAATTTAAATTTAAATTTTAAATTTTAAATTTTAAATTTTAAATTTTAAATTTTAAATTTAAATTTAAATTTAAATTTAAATTTAAATTTTAAATTTTAAATTTAAATTTTAAATTTAAATTTAAATTTAAATTTTAAATTTTAAATTTAAATTTAAAATTTAAATTTTAAATTTAAATTTTAAATTTAAATTTTAAATTTTAAATTTAAATTTTAAATTTTAAATTTTAAAAATTTTAAATTTAAATTTAAATTTAAATTTAAATTTAAATTTAAATTTTAAATTTAAATTTTTTAAATTTAAATTTAAATTTAAATTTTAAATTTAAATTTAAATTTTTTTAAATTTTAAATTTAAATTTAAAAATTTAAATTTAAATTTAAATTTTAAAATTTAAATTTAAATTTTAAATTTAAATTTTAAATTTAAATTTTAAATTTTAAATTTAAATTTAAATTTTTAAAATTTAAATTTAAATTTAAATTTAAATTTAAATTTAAATTTAAATTTAAAAATTTAAATTTAAATTTAAATTTAAATTTAAATTTAAAATTTAAATTTAAATTTAAATTTTAAATTTAAATTTAAATTTTAAAATTAAAATTTAAATTTAAATTTAAATTTAAATTTAAATTTAAATTTAAATTTAAATTTAAATTTAAATTTAAATTTAAATTTAAATTTTAAATTTAAATTTAAATTTAAAATTTAAATTTTAAATTTAAAAAATTTAAATTTAAATTTAAATTTAAATTTAAATTTTAAATTTAAAAATTTAAATTTAAATTTTAAATTTAAATTTTAAATTTAAATTTAAATTTAAAATTTAAATTTAAATTTAAAATTTAAAATTTAAAATTTAAATTTAAATTTAAAAATTAAATTTTAAATTTTAAATTTAAATTTAAATTTTAAATTTAAATTTAAATTTAAATTTTAAATTTAAATTTAAATTTAAATTTAAAATTTTAAATTTAAATTTAAATTTAAATTTAAATTTAAATTTAAATTTTAAATTTAAATTTAAATTTAAATTTAAATTTAAATTTAAATTTTAAATTTAAATTTAAATTTAAATTTAAATTTAAATTTTAAATTTTAAAATTTAAATTTAAATTTTAAATTTAAATTTTAAATTTAAATTTAAATTTAAATTAAATTTTTTAAATTTTAAATTTAAATTTAAATTTTAAATTTAAATTTTAAATTTAAATTTTAAATTTTAAATTTAAATTTAAATTTTAAATTTAAAATTTAAATTTAAATTTTAAAAATTTAAATTTAAAATTTTAATTTAAATTTTAAATTTAAATTTAAATTTTAAAATTTAAATTTAAATTTTAAATTTAAATTTTAAATTTAAATTTAAATTTAAAATTTAAATTTTAAATTTAAATTTAAATTTTAAATTTAAATTTAAATTTAAATTTAAATTTTAATTTAAATTTAAATTTAAATTTAAATTTAAATTTAAATTTAAATTTTAAATTTAAATTTTAAATTTAAATTTAAATTTAAATTTTAAATTTAAATTTAAATTTAAATTTAAATTTAAATTTAAATTTAAATTTAAATTTAAATTTAAATTTAAATTTAAATTTAAATTTAAATTTAAATTTAAATTTTAAATTTAAATTTTAAATTTAAATTTTAAATTTAAATTTAAATTTAAATTTAAATTTAAATTTAAATTTAAATTTAAATTTAAATTTAAATTTTAAATTTAAATTTAAATTTAAATTTTTTAAATTTAAATTTAAATTTAAATTTAAATTTAAATTTAAATTTAAATTTAAATTTAAATTTAAATTTAAATTTTTAAATTTAAATTTAAATTTAAATTTTAAATTTAAATTTAAATTTAAATTTAAAATTTAAATTTAAATTTAAATTTAAATTTAAAATTTAAATTTAAATTTAAATTTAAATTTTTAAATTTAAATTTAAATTTAAAATTTAAATTTAAAATTTAAATTTTAAATTTAAAAATTTAAATTTAAATTTTTAAATTTAAAATTTAAATTTAAATTTAAAATTTAAATTTTAAATTTTAAATTTAAATTTAAATTTAAATTTTAAAAATTTAAATTTTAAATTTAAATTTAAATTTAAATTTAAATTTAAATTTTAAATTTTAAATTTAAATTTAAATTTAAATTTTAAATTTAAATTTAAATTTAAATTTAAATTTAAATTTAAATTTTTAAATTTAAATTTTAAATTTAAATTTAAATTTTAAATTTAAATTTTAAATTTTAAATTTTAAATTTAAATTTAAATTTAAATTTAAATTTAAATTTAAAAAATTTAAATTTTAAATTTAAAATTTAAATTTAAATTTAAATTTAAATTTTTAAATTTAAATTTAAATTTAAAATTTTTAAATTTAAATTTAAATTTAAATTTAAATTTAAATTTAAATTTAAATTTAAATTTAAATTTTAAATTTAAATTTTAAATTTAAATTTTAAATTTAAATTTAAATTTAAATTTAAATTTAAATTTTAAATTTTAAATTTAAATTTAAATTTAAATTTTAAATTTTAAATTTAAATTTAAATTTAAATTTAAATTTAAAATTTAAATTTAAATTTAAATTTAAATTTTAAATTTAAATTTAAATTTAAATTTAAATTTAAATTTAAATTTAAATTTAAATTTAAATTTAAATTTAAATTTAAATTTAAATTTAAATTTAAATTTAAAATTTAAATTTAAATTTAAATTTAAATTTAAATTTAAATTTAAATTTAAAATTTTAAATTTAAATTTAAATTTAAAATTTTTAAATTTAAATTTAAATTTAAATTTAAATTTAAATTTAAATTTAAATTTAAATTTAAATTTTTAAATTTAAATTTTAAATTTAAATTTAAATTTTAAATTTAAATTTAAAATTTTTTAAATTTAAATTTAAATTTAAATTTAAATTTAAATTTAAATTTTAAATTTTAAATTTAAATTTTAAATTTAAATTTAAATTTAAATTTAAATTTAAATTTTAAATTTAAATTTAAATTTAAATTTAAATTTTAAATTTAAATTTAAATTTAAATTTAAATTTTTTAAATTTAAATTTTTAAATTTAAATTTAAATTTAAATTTAAATTTAAATTTAAATTTAAATTTAAATTTAAATTTTTAAATTTTAAATTTAAATTTAAATTTAAATTTAAATTTAAATTTTAAATTTAAATTTAAATTTAAATTTTAAATTTAAATTTAAATTTAAATTTTAAATTTAAATTTAAATTTTAATTTTTTAAATTTAAATTTAAATTTAAATTTTTTAAATTTTAAATTTAAAATTTAAATTTAAATTTAAATTTTAAATTTAAATTTAAATTTAAATTTAAATTTAAATTTAAATTTTAAATTTTAAATTTAAATTTAAATTTTAAATTTAAATTTAAATTTAAATTTAAATTTAAATTTAAATTTTTAAATTTTAAATTTAAATTTAAATTTTAATTTAAATTTTAAATTTAAATTTAAATTTAAAATTTAAATTTTAAATTTAAATTTAAATTTAAAATTTAAATTTAAATTTAAATTTTAAATTTAAAATTTAAATTTAAATTTTAAATTTAAATTTAAATTTAAATTTAAATTTTAAATTTAAATTTAAAATTTAAATTTAAATTTTAAATTTAAATTTTAAATTTAAATTTAAATTTAAATTTAAATTTAAATTTAAATTTAAATTTAAATTTAAATTTTAAATTTAAATTTAAATTTAAATTTTAAATTTAAATTTTAAATTTAAATTTAAATTTAAATTTAAATTTAAAATTTTAAATTTAAAATTTAAATTTAAATTTAAATTTAAATTTAAATTTTTTAAATTTTAATTTTAAATTTAAATTTAAATTTAAATTTAAATTTAAATTTAAATTTTTAATTTTAAATTTTAAATTTTAAATTTTAATTTTAATTTTAAATTTTAAATTTAAATTTAAATTTTAATTTTTTAAATTTAAATTTAAATTTTAAATTTAAATTTAAATTTAAATTTTAAATTTAAATTTAAATTTAAATTTAAATTTAAATTTTAAATTTAAAATTTAAATTTAAATTTTAAATTTAAATTTAAATTTTAAATTTAAATTTAAATTTTAAATTTAAATTTTAAATTTAAATTTAAATTTTAAATTTAAATTTTTAATTTAAATTTTAAATTTAAATTTTAAATTTTAAATTTTAAATTTAAATTTAAATTTAAATTTAAATTTTAAATTTAAATTTAAATTTTAAATTTTAAATTTTAAATTTAAATTTAAATTTAAATTTTAAATTTAAATTTAAATTTAAATTTAAATTTAAATTTAAATTTTTAAATTTTAAATTTTAAATTTTAAATTTTAAATTTAAAATTTAAATTTAAATTTAAAATTTAAATTTAAATTTAAATTTAAATTTAAATTTAAATTTTAAATTTTAAATTTTAAATTTAAATTTAAATTTTAAATTTAAATTTTTTTAAATTTAAATTTAAATTTAAAATTTAAATTTTAAATTTTAAATTTAAATTTAAATTTAAATTTAAATTTAAATTTAAATTTTAAATTTAAATTTTAAATTTAAATTTAAATTTTAAATTTAAATTTAAATTTAAATTTAAATTTAAATTTAAATTTAAATTTAAATTTAAATTTAAATTTAAATTTAAAATTTAAATTTAAATTTAAATTTAAATTTAAAATTTTAAATTTAAATTTAAATTTTAAATTTAAAATTTAAATTTTTTAAATTTAAATTTAAATTTAAATTTTAAATTTAAATTTAAATTTTAAATTTAAATTTAAATTTTAAATTTTTAAATTTAAATTTTAAATTTAAATTTAAATTTAAATTTAAATTTAAATTTAAATTTAAATTTTAAATTTAAATTTTAAATTTAAATTTAAATTTAAATTTTAAATTTAAATTTAAATTTTAAATTTAAATTTAAATTTTAAATTTAAAAATTTAAATTTAAATTTAAAAATTTAAATTTAAATTTTAAATTTAAATTTTAAATTTAAATTTAAATTTTAAATTTAAATTTAAATTTAAATTTTAAATTTAAATTTAAATTTAAATTTAAATTTTAATTTTAAATTTAAATTTAAATTTAAATTTAAATTTTTTAAATTTAAATTTAAATTTAAATTTAAATTTAAATTTTAAATTTAAATTTAAATTTTAAATTTAAATTTAAATTTAAATTTAAATTTAAATTTAAAATTTAAATTTAAATTTTTAAATTTAAAATTTAAATTTTAAATTTAAATTTAAATTTTAAATTTTAAATTTAAATTTAAATTTAAATTTTTAAATTTAAATTTAAATTTAAATTTTAAATTTAAATTTTTTAAATTTAAATTTAAATTTAAATTTAAATTTAAATTTAAATTTAAATTTAAATTTAAATTTAAATTTAAATTTAAATTTAAATTTTAAATTTAAATTTAAATTTTAAATTTAAATTTAAATTTAAATTTTAATTTAAATTTAAATTTAAATTTAAATTTTAAATTTTAAATTTTAAATTTAAATTTAAAAATTTAAATTTTAAATTTAAATTTTAAATTTAAAATTTAAAAATTTAAATTTAAATTTAAATTTAAATTTTAAATTTAAATTTAAATTTAAATTTAAATTTAAATTTAAATTTAAATTTAAATTTAAATTTTAAATTTAAATTTAAATTTAAATTTAAATTTAAATTTAAATTTAAATTTAAATTTAAATTTAAATTTAAATTTAAATTTAAATTTAAATTTAAATTTAAATTTTAAATTTAAATTTTAAATTTAAATTTTTTAAATTTAAATTTTAAATTTAAATTTTAAATTTAAATTTTAAATTTAAATTTAAATTTTAAATTTAAATTTAAATTTAAATTTAAAAAATTAAATTTAAATTTTAAATTTAAATTTTAAATTTAAATTTAAATTTAAATTTAAATTTAAATTTAAAATTTTAAATTTAAATTTAAATTTAAATTTAAATTTTAAATTTAAATTTAAATTTTAAATTTTAAATTTAAATTTAAATTTTAAATTTTTTAAATTTAAATTTAAATTTAAAATTTTAAATTTAAATTTAAATTTTAAATTTAAATTTTAAATTTTAAATTTAAATTTAAATTTAAATTTAAATTTTAAATTTAAATTTTAAATTTAAATTTAAATTTTAAATTTAAATTTAAATTTAAATTTTAAATTTAAATTTTAAATTTAAAATTTAAATTTAAATTTAAATTTTAAATTTAAATTTAAATTTAAATTTAAATTTAAATTTTAAATTTAAATTTTAAATTTAAATTTTAAATTTAAATTTAAATTTAAATTTAAATTTAAATTTAAATTTAAATTTAAATTTAAATTTAAATTTAAATTTAAATTTAAATTTAAATTTAAATTTTAAATTTAAATTTAAATTTAAATTTAAATTTAAATTTAAATTTAAATTTTAAATTTAAATTTAAATTTAAATTTTTTAAATTTAAATTTAAATTTAAATTTAAATTTAAATTTTAAATTTAAATTTTAAATTTAAATTTTAAATTTAAATTTAAATTTAAATTTAAATTTAAATTTTAAATTTTTAAATTTAAAAATTTAAATTTAAATTTAAATTTAAATTTAAATTTAAATTTAAATTTAAATTTAAATTTTAAATTTAAATTTAAATTTAAATTTAAATTTAAATTTAAATTTAAAATTTAAATTTAAATTTAAATTTTAAATTTTAAATTTAAATTTAAATTTAAATTTAAATTTAAATTTAAATTTAAATTTAAATTTAAATTTAAATTTAAATTTTAAATTTAAATTTAAATTTAAATTTAAAATTTTAAATTTAAATTTAAATTTAAATTTTAAATTTTTAATTTTAAATTTTAAATTTTAAATTTTAATTTTAAATTTAAATTTTAAATTTTAAATTTTTTAAATTTAAATTTAAATTTAAATTTAAATTTAAATTTAAATTTTTAAATTTAAATTTAAATTTTAAATTTAAATTTAAATTTTAAATTTTAAATTTAAATTTAAATTTTAAATTTAAATTTAAATTTAAAATTTAAATTTTAAATTTAAATTTAAATTTTAAATTTAAATTTAAAATTTAAATTTTAAATTTAAATTTAAATTTAAATTTAAATTTAAATTTTAAATTTAAATTTTAAATTTAAATTTAAATTTAAATTTAAAATTTTTAAATTTAAATTTAAATTTAAATTTTAAATTTAAATTTAAATTTAAATTTAAAATTTAAATTTAAATTTAAATTTTAAATTTAAATTTAAATTTTAAATTTAAATTTAAATTTTAAATTTAAATTTTAAATTTAAATTTTAAATTTAAATTTAAATTTAAATTTAAATTTAAATTTAAATTTAAATTTTAAATTTAAATTTTAAATTTTAAATTTAAATTTAAATTTAAATTTAAATTTAAATTTAAATTTTAAATTTTAAATTTAAATTTTAAATTTAAATTTAATTTTAAATTTTAAATTTAAATTTAAATTTAAATTTAAATTTAAATTTTAAATTTAAATTTTAAATTTTAAATTTTAAATTTAAATTTAAATTTTAAATTTTAAATTTAAATTTAAATTTTAAATTTAAATTTAAATTTAAAATTTAAATTTAAATTTAAATTTAAATTTTTTAAATTTAAATTTAAATTTTAAATTTTAAATTTAAATTTAAATTTTAAATTTAAATTTAAATTTAAATTTAAATTTAAATTTAAATTTAAATTTAAATTTAAATTTAAATTTAAATTTTAAATTTAAATTTAAATTTAAATTTTAAATTTAAATTTAAATTTAAATTTAAATTTAAAATTTAAATTTTAAATTTTAAATTTAAATTTAAATTTTAAATTTTAAATTTAAATTTAAATTTTAAATTTAAATTTAAATTTAAATTTAAATTTAAATTTAAATTTAAATTTTTAAATTTAAATTTTAAATTTAAATTTTAAATTTAAATTTAAATTTTTTAATTTTAAATTTAAAATTTAAATTTTAAATTTAAATTTAAATTTAAATTTAAATTTTAAATTTAAATTTTAAATTTTAAATTTAAATTTAAAATTTTAAATTTTAAATTTTTAAATTTAAATTTTAAATTTTAAATTTAAAATTTAAATTTAAATTTAAATTTAAATTTAAATTTTAAATTTAAATTTAAATTTAAATTTTAAATTTAAATTTAAATTTAAATTTTAAATTTAAATTTAAATTTAAATTTAAATTTAAATTTAAATTTAAAATTTAAATTTAAATTTAAATTTAAATTTAAATTTAAAATTTAAATTTTAAATTTAAATTTAAATTTAAATTTAAATTTTAAATTTAAATTTAAATTTAAATTTAAATTTAAATTTTAAATTTAAATTTAAATTTAAATTTAAATTTTAAATTTAAATTTAAATTTTAAATTTAAATTTAAATTTAAAATTTAAATTTTTTAAATTTAAATTTTAAATTTAAATTTAAATTTAAATTTTTAAATTTAAAAATTTTAAATTTAAATTTAAATTTAAATTTTAAATTTTAAATTTAAATTTAAATTTAAATTTAAATTTTAAATTTAAATTTAAATTTAAATTTAAATTTAAATTTAAATTTAAAATTTAAATTTAAATTTAAATTTAAATTTAAATTTAAATTTAAATTTAAATTTTAAATTTAAATTTAAATTTAAATTTTAAATTTAAATTTAAATTTAAATTTAAATTTAAATTTAAATTTAAATTTTTAAATTTAAATTTAAATTTAAATTTAAATTTAAATTTAAATTTAAATTTTAAATTTAAATTTAAATTTAAATTTAAATTTAAATTTTAAATTTAAATTTTAAATTTAAATTTAAATTTAAATTTAAATTTAAATTTTAAATTTAAATTTAAATTTAAATTTAAATTTAAATTTAAATTTAAATTTAAATTTAAATTTTAAATTTTTAAATTTAAATTTAAAATTTAAATTTAAATTTAAATTTAAATTTTAAATTTTAAATTTTAAATTTAAATTTAAAATTTAAATTTTAAATTTAAATTTTAAATTTAAATTTAAAATTTAAATTTAAATTTAAAATTTAAATTTAAATTTAAATTTAAATTTTTAAATTTAAATTTTAAATTTAAATTTAAATTTTAAATTTTTAATTTAAATTTTAAATTTAAATTTAAATTTTAAATTTAAATTTTAATTTTAAATTTAAATTTTAAATTTAAATTTAAATTTAAATTTAAATTTAAATTTAAATTTAAATTTAAATTTAAAATTTAAATTTAAATTTAAATTTAAATTTAAATTTAAATTTAAATTTAAATTTTAAATTTAAATTTAAATTTAAATTTAAATTTAAATTTTAAATTTAAATTTAAATTTAAATTTTAATTTTAAATTTAAATTTAAAATTTAAATTTTAAATTTAAATTTAAATTTAAATTTAAATTTAAATTTAAATTTAAATTTAAATTTAAATTTAAATTTAAATTTTAAAAATTTAAATTTAAATTTTAAATTTAAATTTAAATTTTAAATTTTTTTTAATTTTAAATTTTAAATTTAAATTTAAATTTTAAATTTAAATTTAAATTTAAATTTAAAATTTAAATTTAAATTTAAATTTAAATTTAAATTTAAATTTAAATTTTAAATTTTAAATTTAAATTTAAATTTAAATTTAAAATTTTTAAATTTAAATTTTAAATTTAAATTTTAAATTTAAATTTAAATTTAAATTTTAAATTTAAATTTAAATTTAAATTTTAAATTTAAATTTAAATTTTAAATTTTAAATTTAAATTTAAATTTAAAATTTAAATTTAAATTTAAATTTAAATTTAAATTTAAAAATTTAAATTTAAATTTTAAATTTAAAATTTAAATTTTAAATTTTTAAATTTAAAATTTAAATTTTAAATTTTAAATTTAAATTTAAATTTAAATTTAAATTTTAAATTTAAATTTTTTAATTTTTTAAATTTTTTAAATTTTTTAAATTTAAATTTAAATTTAAATTTAATTTTAAATTTAAAAATTTAAATTTAAATTTAAATTTTTTTAAATTTAAATTTAAATTTAAATTTTAAATTTAAATTTAAATTTAAATTTTAAATTTTAAATTTTAATTTTAAATTTTAAATTTAAATTTAAATTTAAATTTAAATTTTTAATTTAAATTTAAATTTAAATTTAAATTTAAATTTAAATTTAAATTTAAATTTAAATTTAAATTTAAATTTAAATTTTAAATTTAAATTTAAATTTAAATTTAAATTTTAAATTTTAAATTTAAATTTAAATTTAAATTTAAATTTTAAATTTAAATTTTAAATTTAAAATTTAAATTTAAATTTTAAATTTTTAAATTTAAATTTAAAATTTTTAAATTTTTAAATTTAAATTTAAATTTAAATTTAAAATTTAAATTTAAATTTAAATTTAAAATTTAAATTTTAAAATTTAAATTTTAAATTTAAATTTAAATTTTAAATTTTAAATTTAAATTTTAAATTTAAATTTTAAATTTAAATTTAAAATTTTAAATTTAAATTTAAAAATTTAAATTTTTAATTTAAATTTAAATTTTAATTTTAAATTTAAATTTAAATTTAAATTTAAATTTAAATTTAAATTTAAATTTTAATTTAAATTTAAATTTAAATTTAAATTTAAATTTAAATTTAAATTTAAATTTAAATTTAAATTTAAATTTAAATTTAAATTTAAATTTAAATTTAAATTTAAAATTTAAATTTAAATTTAAATTTAAATTTAAATTTAAATTTAAATTTAAATTTAAATTTAAATTTAAATTTTAAATTTAAATTTTAAATTTAAATTTAAATTTAAAATTTAAATTTAAATTTAAATTTAAATTTAAATTTAAATTTTAAATTTAAATTTAAATTTAAATTTAAATTTAAATTTAAATTTAAATTTAAATTTAAATTTAAATTTAAATTTAAATTTTAAATTTAAATTTAAATTTTAATTTTAAATTTAAATTTTAAATTTAAATTTTAAATTTAAATTTAAATTTAAAATTTTTAAATTTAAATTTAAATTTAAATTTAAATTTAAATTTAAATTTAAATTTAAATTTAAATTTTAAATTTAAATTTAAATTTTAAATTTTAAATTTAAATTTTAAATTTAAATTTTAAATTTAAATTTAAATTTAAATTTTAAATTTAAATTTTAAATTTTTTAAATTTAAATTTAAATTTAAATTTTAAATTTTAAATTTAAATTTTAAATTTAAATTTTTAAATTTAAATTTTTTAAATTTTAAATTTTAAATTTAAATTTAAATTTTAAATTTAAATTTAAATTTAAATTTAAATTTTTTAAATTTAAATTTAAATTTAAATTTAAATTTAAATTTTAAATTTTAAATTTAAATTTTAAATTTAAATTTAAATTTAAATTTTAAATTTAAATTTAAATTTAAATTTAAATTTTAAATTTAAATTTAAATTTAAATTTAAATTTAAATTTAAATTTAAATTTAAATTTAAATTTAAATTTTAAATTTAAATTTAAATTTAAATTTAAATTTTAAATTTAAAATTTAAATTTTAAATTTAAATTTAAATTTAAATTTAAATTTAAATTTAAATTTTAATTTTAAATTTAAATTTAAATTTAAATTTTAAATTTTAAATTTTAAATTTAAATTTAAATTTTAAATTTAAATTTAAATTTAAATTTAAATTTAAATTTTAAATTTAAATTTAAATTTAAATTTAAATTTAAATTTTAAATTTAAATTTAAATTTTAAATTTAAATTTAAATTTTAAATTTTAATTTAAATTTAAATTTTAAATTTAAATTTAAATTTAAATTTAAATTTAAATTTTAAATTTAAATTTAAATTTAAATTTAAATTTTAAATTTAAATTTAAATTTTAAATTTAAATTTTAAATTTTAAATTTAAATTTAAATTTTAAATTTTAAAAATTTAAATTTAAATTTTAATTTAAATTTAAATTTAAATTTAAATTTAAATTTAAATTTTAAATTTAAATTTAAATTTTAAATTTTTTAATTTAAAAATTTTAAATTTAAATTTAAATTTAAATTTAAATTTAAAATTTAAATTTTTAAATTTTAAATTTAAATTTTAAATTTAAATTTAAATTTAAATTTTAAATTTAAATTTTAAAATTTAAATTTAAATTTAAATTTAAATTTAAATTTAAATTTAAATTTTAAATTTAAATTTAAATTTAAATTTAAATTTAAATTTAAATTTAAATTTAAATTTAAATTTAAATTTAAATTTAAATTTAAATTTAAATTTTAAATTTAAATTTTAAATTTAAATTTAAATTTAAATTTAAATTTTTAAATTTAAATTTAAATTTAAATTTAAATTTAAATTTAAAATTTAAATTTTAAATTTAAAATTTTAAATTTAAATTTTAAATTTAAATTTAAATTTTAAATTTAAATTTAAATTTAAATTTAAATTTAAATTTAAAATTTTAAATTTAAATTTAAATTTTAAATTTAAATTTTTAAATTTAAATTTAAATTTAAATTTAAATTTAAATTTAAATTTAAATTTAAATTTAAATTTAAATTTAAATTTAAATTTAAATTTAAATTTAAATTTTAAATTTAAATTTAAATTTTAAATTTAAATTTAAATTTAAATTTAAATTTAAATTTAAATTTAAATTTAAATTTAAATTTAAATTTTAAATTTAAATTTAAATTTAAATTTAAATTTTAAATTTAAATTTAAATTTAAATTTAAATTTAAAATTTAAATTTAAATTTAAATTTAAATTTAAAATTTAAATTTTAAATTTAAATTTAAATTTAAATTTAAATTTAAATTTAAATTTTAAATTTTTAAATTTAAATTTAAATTTAAATTTTAAATTTAAATTTAAATTTAATTTTAAATTTAAATTTAAATTTTAAATTTAAATTTAAATTTAAAAAATTTAAATTTAAAATTTAAATTTAAATTTAAATTTAAATTTAAATTTTAAATTTAAATTTAAATTTAAATTTAAATTTAAATTTAAATTTAAATTTAAATTTAAATTTAAATTTAAATTTAAATTTAAATTTAAAAATTTAAATTTAAATTTTAATTTTAAATTTAAATTTAAATTTTAAATTTAAATTTAAATTTAAATTTAAATTTAAATTTAAATTTAAATTTAAATTTTAAATTTTAAATTTAAATTTTAAATTTAAAAATTTAAATTTAAATTTAAATTTAAATTTAAATTTAAATTTAAATTTTAAATTTAAATTTAAATTTAAATTTAAATTTTAAATTTAAATTTTAAATTTAAATTTAAATTTTAAATTTAAATTTAAATTTAAATTTAAAATTTAAATTTAAATTTTAAATTTAAATTTAAATTTAAATTTAAATTTAAATTTAAATTTTAAATTTAAATTTAAATTTAAATTTAAATTTAAATTTTAAATTTAAATTTTAAATTTAAATTTAAATTTAAATTTAAATTTAAATTTAAAATTTAAATTTTAAATTTAAATTTTAAATTTAAATTTAAATTTAAATTTAAATTTTAAATTTAAATTTTAAATTTAAATTTTAAATTTAAATTTTAAATTTTTAAATTTAAATTTTAAAAATTTAAATTTAAATTTAAATTTTAAATTTTAAATTTAAATTTAAATTTAAATTTAAATTTTTAAATTTTTTTAAATTTTTAATTTAAATTTAAATTTTAAATTTAAAATTTAAATTTAAATTTTAAATTTTAAATTTAAATTTTTAATTTTAAATTTAAATTTAAATTTAAAAAATTTAAATTTTAAATTTAAATTTAAATTTTAATTTTAAATTTAAATTTTAAATTTAAATTTAAATTTAAATTTAAATTTAAAATTTAAATTTTAAATTTAAATTTAAATTTAAATTTTAATTTAAATTTAAATTTTTAAATTTAAATTTTAAATTTAAATTTTAAATTTAAATTTTAAATTTAAATTTTAAATTTAAATTTAAAAAATTTAAATTTAAATTTAAATTTAAATTTAAATTTAAATTTTAAATTTAAATTTTAAATTTAAATTTTAAATTTTAAATTTAAATTTAAATTTTAAATTTAAATTTAAATTTAAATTTTAAATTTTAAATTTAAAAATTTAAATTTAAATTTTAAATTTAAATTTAAATTTAAATTTAAATTTTAAATTTTAAATTTTAAATTTAAATTTTAAATTTAAATTTAAATTTAAAATTTAAATTTAAATTTTAAATTTAAATTTAAATTTAAATTTAAATTTAAATTTAAAATTTAAATTTAAAATTTAAATTTTTAAATTTAAATTTAAATTTAAATTTAAATTTAAATTTAAATTTAAATTTAAATTTAAATTTTAAATTTTAAATTTTAAATTTTAAATTTTAAATTTAAATTTAAATTTTAAATTTAAATTTAAATTTAAATTTAAATTTAAATTTTTAAATTTAAATTTAAATTTAAATTTAAATTTAAATTTAAATTTAAATTTAAATTTAAATTTAAATTTTAAATTTTTAATTTAAATTTAAATTTAAATTTAAATTTAAATTTAAAATTTAAATTTTAAATTTAAATTTAAATTTAAAAATTTAAATTTTAAATTTAAATTTAATTTTAAATTTTTAAATTTAAAATTTAAATTTAAAATTTAAATTTAAATTTAAAAATTTTAAATTTAAATTTTAAATTTTAAATTTAAATTTAAATTTTAAATTTAAATTTTAAATTTTAAATTTAAATTTAAATTTTAAATTTAAATTTAAATTTAAATTTAAATTTAAATTTTAAATTTTAAATTTAAATTTAAATTTAAATTTAAATTTAAATTTAAATTTAAATTTAAATTTAAATTTTAAATTTAAATTTAAATTTTAAATTTTAAATTTTAAATTTTAAATTTAAAATTTTAAAATTTAAATTTAAATTTAAATTTAAATTTAAATTTAAATTTAAATTTAAATTTAAATTTAAATTTAAATTTAAATTTTAAATTTAAATTTAAAATTTAAATTTAAATTTAAATTTAAAATTTAAATTTAAATTTAAATTTAAATTTAAATTTAAATTTTAAATTTTTTAATTTTAAATTTAAATTTTAAATTTAAATTTTAAATTTAAATTTAAATTTAAATTTAAATTTAAATTTAAATTTAAATTTAAATTTTTTTAAAAAATTTAAAAAATTTAAATTTAAATTTAAATTTAAATTTAAATTTTAAATTTAAATTTTAAATTTAAATTTAAATTTTAAATTTAAATTTAAATTTAAATTTTAAATTTAAATTTAAAATTTAAATTTTAAATTTTAAATTTAAATTTAAATTTAAATTTAAATTTAAATTTAAATTTAAATTTAAATTTAAATTTTAAATTTTAAATTTAAATTTAAATTTAAATTTAAATTTAAATTTTTTTAAATTTTAAATTTTAAAATTTTAAATTTAAATTTAAATTTTAAATTTAAATTTAAATTTAAATTTTTTAAATTTAAAATTTAAATTTTAAATTTAAATTTAAATTTAAAATTTAAATTTTAAATTTTAAATTTAAATTTAAAATTTAAATTTAAATTTAAATTTTAATTTTAAATTTAAATTTAAATTTAAATTTTTTAAATTTAAATTTTAAATTTTAAATTTTAAATTTAAATTTAAATTTTTTAATTTTAAATTTTTTAAAATTTTAAATTTAAATTTTAAATTTTAAATTTAAATTTAAATTTTAAATTTAAATTTAAATTTAAATTTAAATTTAAATTTTAAATTTAAATTTAAATTTAAATTTAAATTTAAATTTTAATTTTAAATTTAAATTTAAATTTAAATTTAAATTTTAAATTTAAATTTTAAATTTAAATTTAAATTTAAAATTTAAATTTAAATTTTAAATTTAAATTTAAATTTTAAATTTTTTAAATTTTTTAAATTTAAATTTAAATTTAAATTTAAATTTTAAATTTAAATTTTAAATTTAAATTTTAAATTTAAATTTAAATTTAAATTTTAAATTTAAATTTTAAATTTAAATTTTAAATTTAAATTTAAATTTTAAATTTAAATTTAAATTTAAATTTAAATTTAAATTTAAATTTTAAATTTAAATTTAAAAATTTAAATTTAAATTTAAATTTTAAAATTTAAATTTTAAAAATTTAAATTTAAATTTAAATTTAAATTTTAAATTTAAATTTTAAATTTAAATTTAAATTTTTTTAAATTTTAAATTTTAAATTTAAATTTAAATTTAAAATTTAAATTTTAAATTTAAATTTTAAATTTAAATTTAAATTTAAATTTAAATTTAAATTTAAATTTTAAATTTTAAATTTAAATTTAAATTTAAATTTAAATTTAAATTTAAATTTAAATTTAAATTTAAATTTTTTAAATTTTAAATTTTTTAAATTTAAATTTAAATTTAAAATTTAAATTTTAAATTTTAAATTTTAAATTTAAATTTAAATTTTAAATTTAAATTTAAATTTAAATTTAAATAAATTTAAATTTAAAAAAAATTTAAATTTAAATTTTAAATTTAAATTTTAAATTTAAATTTAAAAAATTTAAATTTTAAATTTTAAATTTAAATTTAAATTTTAAATTTAAAATTTAAATTTAAATTTTAAATTTAAATTTAAATTTTAAATTTAAATTTAAATTTAAATTTAAATTTAAATTTAAATTTAAATTTAATTTAAATTTTAAATTTTAAATTTAAATTTTAAATTTTAAATTTTAAATTTAAATTTTAAATTTTAAATTTAAATTTAAATTTTAAATTTAAATTTAAATTTTAAATTTAAATTTAAATTTAAATTTAAATTTAAATTTAAATTTAAATTTAAATTTTAAATTTTAAATTTTAAATTTAAATTTAAATTTAAATTTAAATTTAAATTTAAAATTTTAAATTTAAATTTTAAATTTTAAATTTAAATTTAAATTTTAAATTTTAAATGTTTCTCGAAGCTAATTTGGCGAAAGCGTAACCTATAGCTCACGATTTCAGCTTTTCTAGTCATTCCGGGTTATCGTGGCACTCCAGAATTTTTATTTTCGGGCACATTTGTCAGAAAGTTTGACCTAATAACGATTTTCAACTTTTCTAATTGTTTGATTATTCTGGGAGGATTCGGGATTTTGTCACATCACATTTGGGCGAAAGGGTGACCCATAGCTAAATATTTTCCCTTTTCTAGTCGTTCGGGGTTCTTTGCGGGACTCAGGGGTTTTTTCGCATCACATTCGTAGAAAGCGTGACTGTAGCCTCAGATTTTCACTTTTCTAGTTGTTCAGCGCTTACGGAGCGGTCGGGTATTTTCATTTTTGTAGCACATTTGGCGAAAGCATGACCTATAACTCACGATTTTCAACTTTTCTAGTCGTGCGAGTTTCTGCGTCGCGATCGGGTATTTTTATATTTTGGGCAGATTTGGCGAAAACCGACCTATAGCTCACGATTTTCACTTTTCTAGTCGTTGTAGGGTTCACCGGCGGTCAGGGGTTTTTATTTTTAGGAGCACATTTGGCGAAAGCGTGACCTATAGCTCATGATTCTCGGCTTTTCTAGTCGTGCGGGTTCACGGAGCATTCAAGCGATTTTTGTCTCTCGAGGCGATTTGGTGAAAGTGTGACCAATAGCTCACGATTTCACTTTTCTACTCGTTCGGTGTCACCGGGCAGTCGAGGATTTTATTTTTGGAGCACATTTGGCCAAAAGTGTGCCCAGCTCACGATTTTCAGCTTTTCGAGTCGTTCCGGGGTTCCCAGACCTGTCCATGTATTTTTATTTTTCACAGCACAATTGGCCAAAAGCATGACATATAGCTCACCATTTTAGCTTTTCTAGTCGTTTCGGGGTTTCCGGACCTGTGCCGGGATTTTTATTTTTTGGAGCACATTTGGCCGAAAGCGTGACCTATACCTCACGATTTTCAGCTTTTCTAGTCGTCTTTGGGTTACCGGGGCAGTCCGGGGTTTTTTATTTTTCGGAGTACATTTGGCCGAGCTCACGATTTTCTGCTTTTCCAGTCGTTCCGGACTTACCGAACGATTCTTGGGATTTTTATTTTTCGGAGCACAATTGGCCGAAAGTGTGAACTATAGCTCAGGATTTTCAGCTTTTCTAGTCGTTCTAGGGTTAACGGGCCAATCCGGGGATACTTATTTTTCGTAGCTGATTTGGCCAAAAGAGTGACCAATAGCTAACGATTATCAACTTTTCTAGTCATTCCAGGGTTACCGGAGCATTCCGGGGATTTCTTCGCATCACATTTTGCCGAAAGGACAAGATTTTCCGCTTTTCTAGTCGTTCCGGGGTTACTGAAGGACTACGGGGATTTCTTTATTCGCAACACATTTGGCCGAAAGCCTGACCTAGAGCTCACGATTTTGAACTTTTCTAGTCGTTCTGGTGTTACCGCAGTTGTTCAGGTATTTTTATTTTTCGGAGCACACTTCGCTGAAAGCGTGACCTATACCTCACGATTTCAGCTTTTCTAGTCGTTCCGGGGTTACCGGGCCAGTCCGGGGTTTTTATTTTTTATAGCAGATTTGGCCGAGAGTGTGACCAATAGCTAACGTCTTTCAGCTTTTGTACCCATGCCAGCGTTACCAGCGCAGTCCGTGTATTTTTATATTTCACAGCAGATTTGGCCGAAAACGTGACATATAGCTCACGATTTTCAGCTTTTCTTGTCGTGCAGGTTTGCGGACTGTCGGTATTTTTAATTTTGAACACAATTGGCGAAAGCGTGGCGTATAGCTCACCATTTTAGCTTTTCTAGTCGTTTGGGGTTTCGGACTGTCTTTGGGATTTTTATTTTTGAGCACATTTGGCGAAAGCGTGACCTATAGCTCACGATTTTCACTTTCTAGTCGTTCGATGTTACGAGTAGTCGGGTATTTTTATTTTTTGAAGCACATTTGGCCGAAAGCGTGACCGATAACTCCCGATTTTCTGCTTTTCTAGTCGTGCTAGGGTTACCGGAGCATTCCGACGATTTTTGTTTCTCGTGGCAGATTTGGTCGAAAGCGTGACCGCTCACGATTTCAGCTCTTATAGTCATTCTGGGTATTTTTATATTTTGGAACAGATTTGGCCGAAAACGTGACCTATAGCTCACGATTTTCAGTGTTTCTAGTCGTTGTAGGGTTACCGGGCCAGTCTGGGGATTTTTATTTTTCGGAGCACATTTGGCCGAAAGAGTGATCTATAGCACACAATTTTTAACTTTTCATGTTGTTCCAGGGTTACCGTCGCAATCCGGGGATTTTTATATTTTGGAGCTGATTTGGCCGAAAACCTAACCTATAGCTCATGATTTTCAGCTTTTCTTGTTGTTCAAGGGTTCTGGGCGATCGGAGAATTTTATTTCTTGGAGAAGATTCGGCCGAAAGCGTACCTATAGCTCACGATTTTCAGCTTTTCTAGTCGTTCTGGTGTTTCCAGAGCGGTCCGGGTATTTTTACTTTTTGAAGCACATTTCGCCGAAAGCATGACCTATAACTCACGATTTTCAGCTTTTCAAGTCGTGCTAGTGTTACGGGAGCATTCCAACGATTTTTGTTTCTCGGGGCAGATTTGGTCGAAAGCGTGACCTATAACTCACGATTTCAGCTTTTCTAGTCGTTCGGGGTTCTGGGAGTAGTGCGGGGATTTTTATTTTTCGGAGCACATTTGCCGAAAGCTTACCTATAGCTCACGATTTTCTGCTTTTCTAGTCGTTCCGGGGTTACCAGGCCTGTTTAGGTATTTTTCACAGCACAATTGGCCGAAAGCATGACATATAGCGCACCATTTTAGCTTTTCTAATCGTTCCAGGGTTATTGGGCCTGTCTGGGAATTTGATTCTCAGAGGAAATTTGGCTGAAAGCGTGACCTATAGCTCTCGATTACAGCTTTTCTAGTCGTTCCGGGGTTATCGGAGCACATTTAGCCGAAAGAGTGATCTATAGCACACGATTTTTAACTTTTCATGTTGTTCCAGGGTTACCGTCGCAATCCGGGGATTTTTATATTTTGCAGCTGATTTGGCCAAAAACATAACCTATAGCTCATGATTTTCAGCTTTTCTTGTTGTTCAAGGGTTACCGGAGCAGTCAGGGGAATTTTATTTCTTGGAGAAGATTCGGCCGAAAGCGTACCTATAGCTCACGATTTTCAGCTTTTCTAGTCGTTCTGGTGTTTCCAGAGCGGTCTGGGTATTTTTACTTTTTGAAGCACATTTCGCCGAAAGCATGACCTATAACTCACGAATTTCAGCTTTTCAAGTCGTGCTAGTGTTACGGGAGCATTCCAACGATTTTTGTTTCTCGGGGCAGATTTGGTCGAAAGCGTGACCTATAGCTCACGATTTCAGCTTTTCTAGTCGTTCCAGGGTTACCGGAGTAGTGCGGGGATTTTTATTTTTCGGAGCACATTTGCCGAAAGCTTACCTATAGCTCACGATTTTCTGCTTTTCTAGTCGTTCCGGGGTTACCAGGCCTGTTTAGGTATTTTTCACAGCACAATTGGCCGAAAGCATGACATATAGCGCACCATTTTAGCTTTTCTAATCGTTCCAGGGTTATTGGGCCTGTCTGGGAATTTGATTCTCAGAGGAAATTTGGCTGAAAGCGTGACCTATAGCTCTCGATTACAGCTTTTCTAGTCGTTCCGGGGTTATCGGAGCACATTTAGCTGAAAGAGTGATCTATAGCACATGATTTTCAACTTTTCAAGTCGTTCCAGGGTTACCGGAGCAATCCGAGGATTCTTTTTTCGGAGCACATTTGGCCGAAAGTGTGACCTATAGCTCACGATTTCAACTTTTCTTGTCGTTCAAGGGTTACCAGAGCAGTCAGGGGAATTTTGTTTCTTGGAGCAGATTTGGCCGAAAGCGTGACCTTATAGCTCATGATTTCAGCTTTCTAGTTGTCACGGGTCGATGGAGCGATCAGGGATTTTTATTTTTTGAAGCACATTTGGCCGAAAGTCTGACCTATAGCTCACGATTTTCAACTTTTCTAGTCGTTCCAGGGTTACCGGTGCATTCCGGGGATTTTTGTTTCTCGAAGCTAATTTGGCCGAAAGCGTAACCTATAGCTCACGATTTCAGCTTTTCTAGTCATTCCGGGGTTATCGTGGCACTCCAGGAATTTTTATTTTTCGGGCACATTTGTCCGAAAGTGTGACCTAGCTAACGATTTTCAACTTTTCTAATTGTTCCGGTGTTACAGGAGGATTCGGGGATTTTTGTCACATCACATTTGGGCGAAAGGGTGACCCATAGCTAAATATTTTCCCCTTTTCTAGTCGTTCCGGGGTTACTGGAGGACTACGGGGATTTTTTTCGCATCACATTTGACCGAAAGCGTGACCTGTAGCCTCCGATTTTCAGCTTTTCTAGTTGTTCAAGGCTTACCAGAGCGGTCCAGGTATTTTCATTTTTTGAAGCACATTTGGCCGAAAGCATGACCTATAACTCACGATTTTCAACTTGTCTAGTCGTGCCAGTTTTACCGCGTAGTACGGGTATTTTTATATTTTGCAGCCGATTTGGCCGAAAACCTGACCTATAGCTCACGATTTTCAACTTTTCTAGTCGTTGTAGGGTTCTGGGGCGATCCGGGTTTTTATTTTCGAGCACATTTGGCCGAAAGCGTGACCTATAGCTCATGATTCTCAGCTTTTCTAGTCGTGCCAGGGGTTACGGAGCATTCAACGATTTTTGTTTCTCGGGGCATATTTGGTGGCGTGACCAATAGCTCACGATTTCACTTTTTCTGCGTTCGGTGTTCCAGGGCAGTCGAGGATTTTATTTTTCAGAGCACATTTGGCCAAAAGTGTGACCTATAGCTCACGATTTTCAGCTTTTCGAGTCGTTCCAGGGTTACCAGACCTGTCCATGTATTTTTATTTTTCACAGCACAATTGGCAGAAAGCATGACATATAGCTCACGATTTTTAGCTTTTCAAGTCGTCTTTGGGTTACCGGGGCAGTCCGGGGTTTTTTATTTTTCGGAGTACATTTGGCCGAGCTCACGATTTTCTGCTTTTCCAGTCGTTCCGGACTAACCGAACGATTCTAGGGATTTTTATTTTTCGGAGCACAATTGGCCGAAAGTGTGAACTATAGCTCAGGATTTTCAGCTTTTCTAGTCGTTCTAGGGTTAACGGGCCAGTCCGGGGATACTTATTTTTTGGAGCAGATTTGGCCGAAAGAGTGACCAATAGCTAACGATTATCAACTTTTCTAGTCGTTTCAGGGTTACCGGAGCATACCGGGGATTTCTTCGCGTCACATTTTGCCGAAAGGGCAAGATTTTCCGCTTTTCTAGTCGTTCCGGGGTTGCTGAAGGACTACTGGGATTTCTTTTTTCGCATCACATTTGGTCGAAAGCCTGACCTAGAGCTCACGATTTTGAACTTTTCTAGTCGTTCTGGTGTTACCGTAGTTGTTCAGGTATTTTTATTTTTGGGCGCGCTTGGCGAAAGCGTGACCTATACCTCACGATTTCAGCTTTTCTAGTCGTTCCGGGGTTCCCGGACCAGTGCGGGGATTTTTATTTTTCGGAGCACACTTGGCCGAAAGCGTATTTTAGCTTTTGTAGTCGTTTCGCGGTTTCTGGACCAGTCTGGGGATTTTTATTTCTCGGAGCACATTTGGATGAAAGCGTGACCTATAGCTCACGATTTTCAACTTTTCTAGTCGTTCGGGGTTACGGGCGGTCAGGGTTTTTATTTTTGGGCGATTTGGCG
Source organism: Melocanna baccifera (assembly GCA_036346265.1). Taxonomy (NCBI): domain Eukaryota; kingdom Viridiplantae; phylum Streptophyta; class Magnoliopsida; order Poales; family Poaceae; genus Melocanna; species Melocanna baccifera. Next base: position 29,097,323 of record CM070691.1, on the reverse strand, counting down.
AGAGTGTGACCAATAGCTAACGTCTTTCGACTTTTGTACCCATGCCGCGTTCTGCGCGATCGGGTATTTTTATATTTCGCAGCAGATTTGGCCGAAAACGTGACATATAGCTCACGATTTTCAGCTTTTCTTGTCGTTCTGGGTTTGCCAGACCTGTCCAGGTATTTTTAATTTTCGGAGCACAATTGGCCGAAAGCGTGACGTATAGCTCACCATTTTAGCTTTTCTAGTCGTTTCGGGGTTTCCGGACCTGTGCTGGGATTTTTATTTTTCGGAGCACATTTGGCCGAAAGCGTGACCTATAGCTCACGATTTTCAGCTTTCTAGTCGTTTCGATGTTACAAGAGCAGTCCGGGTATTTTTATTTTTTGAAGCACATTTGGCCGAAAGCGTGACCTATAACTCCCGATTTTCTGCTTTTCTAGTCGTGCTAGGGTTACCGGAGAATTCCGACGATTTTTGTTTCTCAGGGCAGATTTGGTCGAAAGCGTGACCGCTCACGATTTCAGCTCTTATAGTCATTCTGGGTATTTTTATATTTTGGAACAGATTTGGCCGAAAAAGTGACCTATAGCTCACGATTTTCAATGTTTCTAGTCGTTGTAGGGTTACCGGGCCAGTCTGGGAATTTTTATTTTTCGGAGCACATTTGGCCGAAAGAATGATCTATAGCACACGATTTTCAACTTTTCAAGTTGTTCCAGGGTTACCGTCGCAATCCAGGGATTTTTATATTTTGGAGCTGATTTGGCCGAAAACCTAACCTATAGCTCATGATTTTCAGCTTTTCTTGTTGTTCAAGGGTTACCGGAGCAGTCGGGGGAATTTTATTTCTTGGAGAACATTCGGCCGAAAGCGTACCTATAGCTCACGATTTTCAGCTTTTCTAGTCGTTCTGGTGTTTCCAGAGCGGTCCGGGTATTTTTATTTTTTGAAGCACATTTCGCGGAAGCATGACCTATAACCCACGATTTTCAGCTTTTCAAGTCGTGCTAGTGTTACGGGAGCATTCCAACGATTTTTGTTTCTCGGGGTAGATTTGGTCGAAAGCGTGACAGCTCACGATTTCAGCTTTTCTAGTCGTTCCAGGGTTACCGGAGTAGTGCGGGGATTTTTATTTTTCGGAGCACATTTGCCGAAAGCTTACCTATAGCTCACGATTTTCTGCTTTTCTAGTCGTTCTGGGGTTACCAGACCTGTCTAGGTATTTTTATTTTTCACAGCACAATTGGCCGAAAGCATGACATATAGCGCACCATTTTAGCTTTTCTAATCGTTCTAGGGTTATTGGGCCTGTCTGGGAATTTTGATTCTCAGAGGAAATTTTGCCGAAAGCGTGACCTATAGCTCTCGATTACAGCTTTTCTAGTCGTTCCGGGGTTATCGGAGCACATTTAGCCGAAAGAGTAATCTATAGCACACGATTTTCAACTTTTCAAGTCGTTCCAGGTTTACCGGAGCAATCCGGGGATTCTTTTTTCGGAGCACATTTGGCCAAAAGCGTGACCTATAGCTCACGATTTCTACTTTTCTTGTCGTTCAAGGGTTACGGAGCGATCGGGAATTTTGTTTCTCGGGCAGATTTGGCGGCGCGTGACCTTATAGCTCATGATTTCAGCTTTCTAGTTGTCACGGGTTCTTTGGAGCGTCAGGGGATTTTTATTTTTTGAAGCACATTTGGCCGAAAGTCTGACCTATAGCTCACGATTTTCAACTTTTCTAGTCGTTCCAGGGTTACCGGAGCATTCCGGGGATTTTTGTTTCTCGAAGCTAATTTGGCCGAAAGCGTAACCTATAGCTCACGATTTCAGCTTTTCTAGTCGTTCCGGGGTTATCGTAGCACTCCAGGGATTTTTATTTTTCGGGCACATTTTCCGAAAGTGTGACATATAGCTAACGATTTTCAACTTTTCTAATTGTTTCGGTGTTACAGGAGGATTCGGGGATTTTTGTCACATCACATTTGGGCGAAAGGGTGACACATAGCTAAATATTTTCCCCTTTTCTAGTCGTTCCGGGGTTGCTGGAGGACTCCGGGGGTTTTTTTCGCATCACATTTGACCGAAAGCGTGACCTGTAGCCTCCGATTTTCAGCTTTTCTAGTTGTCAAGGCTTACTAGAGCGGTCCAGGTATTTTCATTTTTTGAAGCACATTTGGCCGAAAGCATGACCTATAACTCACGATTTTCAACTTTTCTAGTCGTGCGGTTTCTGTGCGATGCGGGTATTTTTATATTTTGGAGCAGATTTGGCCGAAAACCTGACCTATAGCTCACGATTTTCAGCTTTTCTAGTCGTTGTAGGGTTACCGGAGCAGTTCGGGGTTTTTTATTTTTCGGAGCACATTTGGTCGAAAGCGTGACCTCTCATCATTCTCAGCTTTTCTAGTCGTGCCAGGGTTACCGGAGCATTCCGACGATTTTTGTTTCTCTGGGCAGATTTGGTCGAAAGCGTGACCAATAGCTCACGATTTCAGCTTTTCTACTCGTTCCGGTGTTACCGGGGCAGTCCGGGGATTTTTATTTTTCGGAGCACATTTGGCCAAAAGTGTGACCTAGAGCTCACGATTTTCAGCTTTTCGAGTCGTTCCGGGGTTACCAGACCTATCCATGTATTTTTATTTTTCACAGCACAATTGGCCGAAAGCATGACATATAGCTCACCATTTTAGCTTTTCTAGTTGTTTCGGGGTTTCCGGACCTGTGCCGGGATTTTTATTTTTTGGAGCACATTTGGCCAAAAGCGTGACCTATACCTCACGATTTTCAACTTTTCTAGTCGTCTTTGGTTTACTGGGCAAGTCCGGGGTTTTCTATTTTTCGGAGTACATTTGGCCGAGCTCACGATTTTCGGCTTTTCCTGTCGTTCCGGACTTACTGAACGATTCTAGGGATTTTTATTTTTCGGAGCACAATTGGCCGAAAGTGTGAACTATAGCTCAGGATTTTCAGCTTTTCTAGTCGTTCTAGGGTTAACGGGCCAGTCCGGGGATACTTATTTTTCGGGGCAGATTTGGCCAAAAGAGTGACCAATAGCTAACGATTATCAACTTTTCTAGTCGTTCCAGGGTTACCGGAGCATTCCGGGGATTTCTTCGCATCACATTTTGCCGAAAGGGCAAGATTTTCCGCTTTTCTAGTCGTTCTAGGGTTACTGAAGGACTACGGGGATTTCTTTTTTCGCATCACATTTGGTCGAAAGCCTGACCTAGAGCTCACGATTTTGAACTTTTCTAGTCGTTCTGGTGTTACCATAGTTGTTTAGGTATTTTTATTTTTCGGAGCGCACTTCGCTGAAAGCGTGACCTATACCTCACGATTTCAGCTTTTCTAGTCGTTCGGGTTCTGGGACGGTCTGAGGATTTTTATTTTTCGGAGCACACTTGGCCGAAAGCGTATTTTAGCTTTTCTAGTCGTTTCGCGGTTTCTGGACCAGTCTGGGGATTTTTATTTCTCGGAGCACATTTGGACGAAAGCGTGACCTATAGCTCACGATTTTCAACTTTTCTAGTCGTTCCAGGGTTACCGGGCCAGTCCGGGGTTTTTATTTTTTGGAGCAGATTTGGCCGAGAGTGTGACCAATAGCTAACGTCTTTCAGCTTTTGTAGCCATGCCAGCGTTACCGGCGCAGTCCGGGTATTTTTATATTTCGCAGCAGATTTGGCTGAAAACGTGACATAGCTCACGATTTTCAGCTTTTCTTGTCGTTCTGGGTTTGCCAGACCTGTCCAGGTATTTTTAATTTTCGGAGCACAATTGGCCGAAAGCGTGACGTATAGCTCACCATTTTAGCTTTTCTAGTCGTTTCGTGATTTCCGGACATGTGCTGGGATTTTTATTTTTCGGAGCACATTTGGCCGAAAGCGTGACCTATAGCTCACGATTTTCAGCTTTCTAGTCGTTCCGATGTTACCAGAGCAGTCCGGGTATTTTTATTTTTTGAAGCACAATTGGCCGAAAGCGTGACCTATAACTCCCGTTTTTCTGCCTTTCTAGTCGTGCTAGGGATACCGGAGCATTCCGACGATTTTTGTTTCTCGGGGCAGATTTGGTCGAAAGCGTGACCGCTCACGATTGCAGCTCTTATAGTCATTCTCGGTATTTTTATATTTTGGAACAGATTTGGCCGAAAACGTGACCTATAGCTCACGATTTTCAGAGTTTCTAGTCGTTGTAGGTTTACCGGGCCAGTCTGGTGATTTTTATTTTTCGAAGCACATTTGGCCGAAAGAGTGATCTATAGCACACGATTTTCAACTTTTCAAGTTGTTCCAGGGTTACCATCGCAATCCGGGGATTTTTATATTTTGGAGCTGATTTGGCTGATAACCTAACCTATAGCTCATGATTTTCAGCTTTTCTTGTTGTTCAAGGGTTACCGGAGCAGTCGGGGGAATTTTATTTCTTGGAGAAGATTTGGCCAAAAGCGTGACCTATAGCTCACGATTTCAACTTTTCTTGTCGTTCAAGGGTTACCAGAGCAGTCGGGGGAATTTTGTTTCTCGGAGCAGATTTGGCCGAAAGCGTGACCTTATAGCTTATGATTTCAGCTTTCTAGTTGTCACGGGGTTACTAGAGCAGTCCGAGGATTTTTATTTTTTGAAGCACATTTGGCCGAAAGTCTGACCTATAGCTCACGATTTTCAACTTTTCTAGTCGTTCCAGGGTTACTGGAGCATTCCGGGGATTTTTGTTTCTCGAAGCTAATTTGGCCGAAAGCGTAACCTATAGCTCACGATTTCAGCTTTTCTAGTCGTTCCGGGGTTATCGTAGCACTCCAGGGATTTTTATTTTTCGGGCACATTTTTCCGAAAGTGTGACCTATAGCTAACGATTTTCAACTTTTCTAATTGTTCCGGTGTTACAGGAGGACTCGGGGATTTTGTCACATCACATTTGGGCGAAAGGGTGACCCATAGCTAAATATTTTCCCATTTTCTAGTCGTTCCGGGGTTACTGGAGGACTCTGGGGGTTTTTTCCGTGTCACATTTGACCAAAAGCGTGACCTGTAGCTTATGATTTTCAGCTTTTCTAGTTGTTCAAGGCTTACCAGAGCGGTCTGGGTATTTTCATTTTTTGAAGCACATTTGGCCGAAAGCATGACCTATAACTCACGATTTTCAACTTTTCTAGTCGTGCCAGTTTTACCGCGCAGTACGGGTATTTTTATATTTTGGAGCAGATTTGGCCGAAAACCTGACTTATAGCTCACGATTTTTAGCTTTTCTAGTCGTTGTAGGGTTACCGGGGCAATCCGGGGTTTTTTATTTTTCGAAGCACATTTGGCCGAAAGCGTGACCTATAGCTCATGATTCTCAGCTTTTCTAGTCGTGCCAGGGTTACCGGAGCATTCCGACGATTTTTGTTTCTCAGGGCAGATTTGGTCGAAAGCGTGACCAATAGCTCACGATTTCAGCTTTTCTACTCGTTCCGGTGTTACCGAGGCAGTCCGGGGATTTTTATTTTTTGGAGGACATTTGGCCAAAAGTGTGACCTATAGCTCACGATTTTCAGCTTTTCGAGTCGTTCCGGGGTTCCCAGACCTGTCCATGTATTTTTATTTTTCACAGCACAATTGGCCGAAAGCATGACATATAGCTCACCATTTTAGCTTTTCTAGTTGTTTCGGGGTTTCCGGACCTGTGCCGGGATTTTTATTTTTTGGAGCACATTTGGCCAAAAGCGTGACCTATACCTCACGATTTTCAACTTTTCTAGTCGTTCCAGGGTTATCGGAGGATTCCAGGGATTTTTATTTCTCGACGCTAATTTGGCCGAAAGCGTAACCTATAGCTCACGATTTCAGCTTTTCTAGTCGTTCCGGGGTTATCGTAGCACTCCAGGGATTTTTATTTTTCGGGCACATTTGTCCGAAAGTGTGACCTATAGCTAACGATTTTCAACTTTTCTAATTGTTCCGGCGTTACAGCAGGATTCGGGGATTTTTGTCACATCACATTTGGGCGAAAGGTTGACCCATAGCTAAATATTTTCCCCTTTTCTAGTCGTTCCAGGGTTACTGGAGGACTCCGGGGGTTTTTTTCGCATCACATTTGACCAAAAGCGTGACCTAGCTCACGATTTTCAGCTTTTCTAGTTGTTCCAGGCTTACCGGAGCAGTCGGGGCAATTTTGATTCTTGGAGAAGATTCGGCCGAAAGCGAACCTATAGGTCACGATTTTCAGCTTTTCATGTCGTTCCGTTTTTTTCAAAGCGGTCTGGGTATTTTCATTTTTTTTGAAGCACATTTGGCTGAAAGCAATGACCTATAACTCACAATTTTCAGCTTTTCTACTCGTTTTTGGGTTACCGGGGCAGTCCGGGGTTATTTATTTTTCGGAGCACATTTGGCTGAGCTCACGATTTTCTGCTTTTCCAGTCGTTCCGTAGTTACCGAACGATTCCAGGGATTTTTATTTTTCGGAGCACATTTGGCCGAAAGTGTGACCTATAGCTCACGATTTTCAACTTTTCTAGTCGTTCTAGGGTTAACGGGCCAGTCCGGGGATTCTTATTTTTCGGAGCAGATTTGGCCGAAAGAGTGACCAATAGCTCACGATTATCAACTTTTCTAGTCGTTCCAGAGTTACCGGGCCTGTCCAGGGTTTTTATTTTTTGGAGCAGATTTGGCCGAGAGTGTGACCAATAGTTAACGACTTTCAGCTTTTGTAGCCATGCCGGTGTTACCAGCGTAGTCCAGGTATTTTTATATTTCGTAGCAGATTTGGCCGAAAACGTGATCTATAGCTCACGATTTTCAGCTTTTCTTGTCGTTCTGGGTTTACCAGACCTGTCCAGGTATTTTTAATTTTCGGAGCACAATTGGCCGGAAGTGTGACCTATAACTCACCATTTTAGCTTTTCTAGTCGTTTCAGGGTTTCTGGTCCTGTGCTAGGATTTTTATTTTTCGGAGCACATTTGGCCGAAAGCATGACATATAGCTCACAATTTTCAGCTTTTCTAGTAGTTCCGATGTTACCAGAGCAATCCGGGTACTTTTATTTTTTGAAGCACATTTGGCCGAAAGCGTGACCTATAACTCCCGATTTTCTGCTTTTCTAGTCGTGCTAGGGTTACTGGAGCATTCCGACGATTTTTGTTTCTCGGGGCAGATTTGGTCGAAAGCGTGACCGCTCACGATTTCAGCTCTTGTAGTCGTTCCGGGTTTTTTTATATTTTGGAACAGATTTGCCCGAAAATGTTACCTATAGCTCACGATTTTCAGTGTTTCTAGTCGTTGTAGGGTTACCGGGCCAGTCTGGGGATTTCTATTTTTCGGAGCACATTTGGCTGAAAGAGTGATCTACAGCACACAATTTTCAACTTTTCAAGTTGTTCGAGGGTTACCGTCGCAATCCAGGGATTTTTATATTTTGGAGCTGATTTGGCCGAAAATCTGACCTATAGCTCACGATTTTCAGCTTTTCTAGTCGTTCTGGTGTTTCCAGAGCGGTCCGGGTATTTTTATTTTTTGAAGCACATTTCGCCGAAAGCATGACCACTCACGATTTTCAGCTTTTCAAGGCGTGCCAGTGTTACGGGAGCATTCCAATGATTTTTGTTTCTCGGGGGAGATTTGGTCGAAAGCGTGACCTATAGCTCACGATTTTAGCTTTTCTAGTCGTTCCGGGGTTACCGGAGTAGTGCGGCGATTTTTATTTTTTGGAGCAAATTTGCCGAAAGCTTACCTATAGCTCACGGTTTTCTGCTTTTCTAGTCGTTCCAGGGTTACCGGAGCAGCCCGGGTATTTTTATATTTCGGAACACATTTGGCCGAAAGTGTGATCTATAGCACACAATTTTCACCTTTTCTAATCGTTCCAGGGTTATTGTGCCAGTCTGGGAATTTTGATTCTCAGAGCAAATTTGGCCGAAAGCATGACCTATAGCTCTCGATTACAGTTTTTCTAGTCGTTCCAGGGTTATCGGAGCACATTTGGCCGAAAGAGTTATCTATAGCACACGATTTTCAACTTTTCTAGTTGTTGCCGGGTTACCGACGCAATCCAGGGATTTTTGTTTTTCGGAGCACATTTGGCCGAAAGCGTGACCTATAGCTCACAAATTCAACTTTTCTTGTCGTTGAAGGGTTACCGGAGCAGTTGGGGAAATTTTATTTCTCAGAGCAGATTTGGCCGAAAGCGTGACCTTATAGCTCATGAATTCAGCTTTCTAGTTGTTCCGGGGTTACCGGACCAGTGCGGGGATTTTTATTTTTCAGAGCACATTTGGCCAAAAGCGTATTTTAGCTTTTCTAGTCGTTTCAGGGTTTCTGGACCAGTGCGGGGATTTTTATTTCTCAGAGCACATTTGGCCGAAAGCGTGACCTATAGCTCACGATTTTCAGCTTTTCTAGTCGTTCTTGGGTTACCGGGCCAGTCCGGGGTTTTTATTTTTTGGAGCAGATTTGGCCGAGAGTGTGACCAATAGCTAACGACTTTCAACTTTTGTAGCCTTGCCAGTGTTACCGGCGCAGTCCAGGTATTTTTATATTTCGCAGCAGATTTGGCCGAAAACGTGACCTATAGCTTACGATTTTCAGCTTTTCTTGTCGTTCCGTGTTTACCAGACCTGTCCAGATATTTTTAATTTTCGGAGCACAATTGGCCGAAAGCGTGACCTATAGCTCACCATTTTAGCTTTTCTAGTCGTTTCGGGGTTTGCAGACCTGTGCTGGGATTTTTATTTTTCAGACCATATTTGGCCGAAAGCGTGACCTATAGTAGCTCACGATTTTCAGCTTTTCTAGTCTTTCCGGTGTTAATGGAGCAGTCCGGGTATTTTTATTTCTTAAAGCACATTTGGCCGAAAGCGTGACCTATAACTCCCGATTTTCTGCTTTTCTAGTCGTGCTAGGGTTACCGGAGAATTCCGAAGATTTTTGTTTCTCAGGGCAGATTTGGTCGAAATTGTGACCTATAGCTCACGATTTCAGCTCTTGTAGTCGTTCCGGGTATTTTTATATTTTTGATCAGATTTGGCCGAAAACGTGACCGCTCACGATTTTCAGCGTTTGTAGTCGTTATGCGATTCTGGGCGATCAAGGATTTTTATTTTTCGGAGCACATTTGGCCGAAAGAGTGATCTATAGCACACGATTTTCAACATTTCAAGTCGTTCCACGGTTACCGCCGCAATCTTGGGATTTTTATATTTTGTGGCTGATTTGGCCGAAAACCTGACCTATAGCTCAAGATTTTCAGCTTTTCTTGTTGTTCAATGGTTACCGGAGCAGTCGGGGGAGTTTTATTTCTTGGAGAAGATTCGGCCGAAAGCGTACCTATAGCTCACGATTTTCAGATTTTCTAGTCGTTCTGGTGTTTCCGGAGCGGTCCGGGTATTTTTATTTTTTGAAGCACATTTCGCCGAAAGCATGACCTATAACTCACAATTTTCAGCTTTTCAAGTCGTGCCAGTGTTACGGGAGCATTCCGACGATTTTTGTTTCTCGGAGCACATTTGGCCGAAAGCGTGACCTATAGTTCACGATTTTCAACTTTCCTAGTCGTTCCAGCTTTACCGGGCCTGTCCGGATATTTTTAATTTTCGGAGCACATTTGGCCGAAAGAGTTATCTATAGCACACGATTTTCAACTTTTCTAGTAGTTCCAGGGTTACCGGAGCAATCCGGGGATTTTTGTTTTTCGGAGCACGTTTGGCCGAAAGCATGACCTATAGCTCACGATTTCAACTTTTCTTGTCGTTCAAGGTTTACCGGAGCAGTCAGGGGAATTTTGTTTCTCGGAGCAGATTTCGCCGAAAGTGTGACCTATAGCTCATGATTTCAGCTTTCTAGTCATTCCGGGGTTACGGGACCTGTCCAGGAATTTTTATTTTCCAAAGCACTTTTGGCCGAAAGCATGACCTATAGCTCACATTTGACCTTTCCCAATCGTTCCGGGGTTTCCGGACCAGTGCGGGGATTTTATTTTTTCGGAGCACATTTGGCCGAAAGTGTGACCTATAGCTCACGATTTTCAGCTTTCCTAGTCGTTCCAGGGTTACCGGGCCTGTCCGGATATTTTTAATTTTTGGAGCACATTTGGCCGAAAGATTGACGTATAGCACACGATTTTCAACTTTTCTAGTCGTTCCAGGGTTACCGGAGCATTCGGGGATTTTTGTTTCTCGAAGCTAATTTGGCCGAAAGCGTAACCTATAGCTCACGATTTTAGCTTTTCTAGTCGTTCCGGGGTTATCGTAGCAGTCCAGGGATTTTTATTTTTCGGGCACATTTGTCCGAAAGTGTGACCAATAGCAAACGATTTTCAACTTTTCTAATTGTTCCGGTGTTACCGGAGGATTCGGGGATTTTTACCACATCACATTTGGGCGAAAGGGTGACCGATAGCTAAAGATTTTCCCCTTTGCTTGTCGTTCCAGGGTAACCGTCGCAATCCGGGGATTTTTATATTTTGGAGCTGATTTGGCCAAAAACCTGACCTATAGCTCATGATTTTCAGCTTTTCTTGTTGTTCAAGGGTTACCGGAGCAGTCGGGGGAGTTTTATTTCTTGGAGAAGATTCGACTGAAAGCGTACCTATAGCTCACGATTTTCAGCTTTTCTAGTCGTTCTGGTGTTTCCAGAGCGGTCCGGTATTTTTATTTATTGAAGCACATTTCGCCGAAAGCATGATCTATAACTCACCATTTTCAGCTTTTCAAGTCGTGCCAGTGTTACGGGAGCATTCCGACGATTTTTGTTTCTCGGGCAGATTTGGTCGAAAGTGTGACCTATAGCTCACGATTTCAGATTTTCTAGTCGTTCCGGGGTTACCGGAGTAGTGCGGGGATTTTTATTTTTCGGAGCACATTTGCCGAAAGCTTACCTATAGCTCACGATTTTCTGCTCTTCTAGACGTTCCAGGGTTACCGGAGCAGCCCAGGTAAATTTATATTTCGGAACACATTTGGCCGAAAGTGTGATCTATAGCACACAATTTTTACCTTTTCTAATCGTTCGGGGTTATTGGGCGGTTTGGGAATTTTGATTCTCGAGCAAATTTAGCGAAAGCGTGACCTATATCTCTCGATGACGACTTTTCTAGTCGTTACGGGTTATCGGTGCACATTTGACCGAAAGAGTGATCTATAGCACACGATATTCAACTTTTCTAGTCGTTTCAGGGTTACCGGAGCAATCCGGGGATTTTTGTTTTTCGGAGCACATTTGGCTGAAAGCGTGACCTATAGCTCACGATTTCAACTTTTCTTGTCGTTCAAGGGTTACCGGAGCAGTCGGGGGAATTTTGTTTCTCGGAGCAGATTTGGCCGAAAGCGTGACCTATAGCTCTGATTTTCACTTTCTAGTCGTCCCGGGGTTACCGGAGCAATCCGGGGATTTTTCTTTTTTGAAGCACATTTGGCCGAAAGTGTGACCTATAGCTCACGATTTTCAGCTTTTCTAGTCGTTCCGGGCTTACGGGATCTGTCCAGGAATTTTTATTTTTTAGAGCACATTTGGCCGAAAGCATAACCTATAGCTCACATTTTACCTTTCCCAGTCGTTCCGGGGTTTCCTGACCAATGCGGGAATTTTTATTTTTCAGAGCACATTTGGACGAAAGCGTGACCTATAGCTCACGATTTTTAGCTTTCCTAATCGTTCCAGGGTTACCGGGCCTGTCCAGATATTTTTAATTTTTGGAGCACAATTGGCCGAAAGATTGACGTATAGCTCACGATTTTCAACTTTTCTAGTCGTTCCAGGGTTACCGGAGCATTCCAGGGATTTTTTTTCTCGAAGCTAATTTGGCCGAAAGCGTAACCTATAGCTCAAGATTTCAGCTTTTCTAGTCGTTCCGGGGTTATCGTAGCAGTCCAGGGATTTTTATTTTTCGGGCACATTTGTCCGAAAGTGTGACCTATAGCTAACGATTTTCAACATTTCTAGTTGTTCCGGTGTTACCGGAGGATTCAAGGATTTTTGCCACATCACATTTGGGCGAAAGGGTGACCGATGGTAAAGATTTTCCCCTTTTCTAGTCGTTAAGGTGTTACTGCAGGAATCTGGGGATTTTTTTTTGCATCACATTTGACCGAAAGCGTGACCTGTAGCTCACGATTTTCAGCTTTTCTAGATGTTCAAGGCTTACCGGAGCAGTCGGGGGAATTTTGAATCTTGGAGAAGATTCGGCTGAAAGCGTACCTATAGCTCACGATTTTCAGCTTTTTTTGTCGTTCTGGTCTTTTCTGGGCGGTCTGGGTATTTTCATTTTTTGAAGCACATTTGGCCGAAAGCATGACCAATAACTCACAATTTTCTAGTCGTTTTTGGGTTACCGGGGAAGTCCAGGGTTTTTTATTTTTCGGAGCACATTTGGCCGAGCTCACAATTTTCTGCTTTTCCAGTCGTTCCGGAGTTACCGAACAATTCCTGGGATTTTTATTTTTGGGGGCACATTCCGCCGAAAGTGTGACCTATAGCTCATGATTTTCAGCTTTTCTAGTCGTTCTAGGGTTATCGGGCCAGTCCGGGGATTCTTATTTTTCGGAGCAGATTTGGCCGAAAGAGTGACCAATAGCTAACGATTATCAACTTTTCTAGTCGTTCCAGGGTTACCAGAGCATTCTGGGGATTTCTTCGCATCACATTTTGCCGAAAGGGTGACCCATACCTCAAGATTTTCCGCTTTTCTAGTCGTTCTGGTGTTTCCAGAGCGGTCCGGTATTTTTATTTTTGAAGCACATTTCACGAAAGCTTGACCTATAACTCACGATTTTCAACTTTTCAAGTCGTGCGATTATTACGAGCATTCCAACGATTTTTGTTTCTCGACAGATTTGGTCGAAAGCGTGACCTATAGCTCACGATTTCAGCTTTTCTAGTCGTTCCAGGGTTACCGGAGTAGTGCGGGGATTTTTATTTTTCGGAGCACATTTGCCGAAAGCTTACCTATAGCACACGATTTTCTGCTTTTCTAGTCGTTCCGGGGTTACCAGACCTGTCTAGGTATTTTTATTTTTCGAAAGCGTGACCTACAGCTCTCGATTACAGCTTTTCTAGTCGTTCTGGGGTTATCGGAGCACATTTAGCCGAAAGAGTGATCTATAGCACACGATTTTCAACTTTTCAAGTCATTCCAGGGTTACCGGAGCAATCCGGGGATTCATTTTTCAGAGCACATTTGGCCGAAAGCGTGACCTATAGCTCACGATTTCAACTTTTCTTGTCGTTCAAGGGTTACCAGAGCAGTCGGGGGAATTTTGTTTCTCGGAGCAGATTTGGCCGAAAGCGTGACCTTATAGCTCATGATTTCAGCTTTCTAGTCATTCACGGGGTTACTAGAGCAGTCCGGGGATTTTTATTTTTTGAAGCACATTTGGCCGAAAGTCTGACCTATAGCTCACGATTTTCAACTTTTCTAGTCGTTCCAGGGTTACCGGAGCATTCCGGGGATTTTTGTTTCTCGAAGCTAATTTGGCCGAAAGCGTAACCTATAGCTCACGATTTCAGCTTTTCTAGTCGTTCCGGGGTTATCGTAGCACTCCAGGGATTTTTATTTTTCGGGCACATTTGTCCGAAAGTGTGACCTATAGCTAACGATTTTCAACTTTTCTAATTGTTCCGGTGTTACAGGAGGATTCGGGGATTTTTGTCACATCATATTTGGGCGAAAGGGTGACCCATAGCTAAATATTTTCCCCTTTTCTAGTCGTTCCGGGGTTACTGGAGGACTCCGGGGGTTTTTTTCGCATCACATTTGACCAAAAGCGTGACCTGTTGCTCACGATTTTCAGCTTTTCTAGTTGTTCTAGGTTTACCGGAGCAGTCGGGGGAATTTTGATTCTTGGAGAAGATTCGGCCGAAAGCGTACCTATAGCTCACAATTTTCAGCTTTTCTTGTCGTTCCGGTGTTTTCAAAGCGGTCCGGGTATTTTCATTTTTTTGAAGCACATTTGGCCGAAAGCATGACCTATAACTCACAATTTTCAGCTTTTCTAGTCGTTTTTGGGTTACCGGGGCAGTCCGGGGTTATTTATTTTTTGGAGCACATTTGGCTCAGCTCACGATTTTCTGCTTTTCCAGTCGTTCCGTAGTTACCGAACGATTCCAGGGATTTTTATTTTTCGGAGCACAATTGGCCGAAAGTGTGAAATATAGCTCAGGATTTTCAGCTTTTCTAGTCGTTCTAGGGTTAACGGATCAGTCCGGGGATACTTATTTTTCGGAGCAGATTTGGCCGAAAGAGTGACCAATGGCTAACGATTATCAACTTTTCTAGTCATTCCAGGGTTACCGGAGCATTCCGGGGATTTCTGCGCATCACATTTTGCCGAAAGGGCAAGATTTTTCGCTTTTCTAGTCGTTCCGGGGTTACTGAAGGACTACGGCGCTTTCTTTTTTCGCATCACATTTGGCCGAAAGCCTGACCTAGAGCTCACGATTTTGAACTTTTCTTGTTGTTCTGGTGTTACCGCAGTTGTTCAGGTATTTTTATTTTTCGGAGCACACTTGGCTGAAAGCGTGACCTATACCTCACGATTTCAGCTTTTCTAGTCGTTCCGGGGTTACCGGACCAGCGCGGGGATTTTTATTTTTCGGAGCACACTTGGCCGAAAGCGTATTTTAGCTTTTCTAGTCGTTTCGCGGTTTCTGGACCAGTCTGGGGATTTTTATTTCTCGGAGCACATTTAGACGAAAGCGTGACCTATAGCTCACGATTTTCAGTTTTTTCTAGTCGTTCCAGGGTTACCGGGCCAGTCCAGGGTTTTTATTTTTTGGAGCAGATTTGGCCGAGAGTGTGACCCATAGCTAACGGCTTTCAGCTTTTGTAGCCATGCCAACGTTACCAGCGCAGTCCCGGTATTTTCATATTTCGCAGCAGATTTGGCCGAAAACGTGACATATAGCTCACGATTTTCAGCTTTTCTTGTCGTTCTGGGTTTGCCAGACCTGTCCAGGTATTTTTAATTTTCGGAGCACAATTGGCCGAAAGCGTGACATATAGCTCACCATTTTAGCTTTTCTAGTCGTTTCGGGGTTTCCGGACCTGTGCTGGGATTTTTATTTTTCGGAGCACATTTGGCCGAAAGCGTGACCTATAGCTCACGATTTTCAGCTTTCTAGTCGTTCCGATGTTACCAGAGCAGTCCAGGTATTTTTATTTTTTGAAGCACATTTGGCCGAAAGCGTGACCTATAACTCCCGATTTTCTACTTTTCTAGTCGTGCTAGGGTTACCGGAGCATTCCGACGATTTTTGTATCTCGGGCCAGATTTGTTCGAAAGTGTGACCGCTCACGTTTTCAGCTCTTAAAGTCAATCTGGGTATTTTTTATATTTTGGAACAGATTTGGCCGAAAACGTGACCTATAGCTCACGATTTTCAGTGTTTCTAGTCGTTGTAGGGTTACCGGGCCAGTCTGGGAATTTTTATTTTTCGGAGCACATTTGGCCGAAAGAGTGATCTATAGCACACGATTTTCAACTTTTCAAGTTGTTCCAGGGTTACCGTCGCAATCTGGGGATTTTTATATTTTGGAGCTGATTTGGCCGAAAACCTAACCTATAGCTCAAGATTTTCAGCTTTTCTTGTTGTTCAAGGATTACCGGAGCAGTCGGGGGAATTTTATTTCTTGGAGAAGATTCGGTCGAAAGCATGACCTATAACTCACGATTTTCAGCTTTTCAAGTCGTGCCAGTGTTACAGGAGCATTCCAACGATTTTTGTTTCTCGGGGCAGATTTGGTCGAAAGCGTGACCTATATAACTCACGATTTCAGCTTTTCTAGTCGTTCCAGGGTTACCGGAGTAGTGCGGGGATTTTTATTTTTCGGAGCACATTTGCCGAAAGCTTACCTATAGCTCACGATTTTCTGCTTTTCTAGTCCTTCCGGGGTTACCAGACCTGTCTACGTATTTTTATTTTTCACAGCACAATTGGCCGAAAGCATGACATATAGCGCACCATTTTAGCTTTTCTAATCGTTCCAGGGTTATTGGGCCTGTCTGGGAATTTTGATTCTCAGAGGAAATTTGGCCGAAAGCGTGACCTATAGCTCTCGATTACGGCTTTTCTAGTCGTTCCGGGGTTATCGGAGCACATTTAGCCGAAATAGTGATCTATAGCACACGATTTTCAACTTTTCAAGTCGTTCCAGGGTTACCGGAGCAATCCGGGGATTCATTTTTCGGAGCACATTTGGCCGAAAGCGTGACCTATAGCTCACGATTTCAACTTTTCTTGTCGTTCAAGGGTTACCAGAGCAGTCGGGGGAATTTTGTTTCTCGGAGCAGATTTGGCCGAAAGCGTGACCTTATAGCTCATGATTTCAGCTTTCTAGTTGTCACGGGTTCTTGGAGCAGTCCGGGATTTTTATTTTTGAAGCACATTTGGCGAAAGTCGACCTATAGCTCACGATTTTCAGCTTTTCAAGTCGTGCGGTGTTACGGAGCATTCGAGGATTTTTGTTTCTCGGGGCAGATTTGGCCGAAAGCGTAACCTATAGCTCACGATTTCAGCTTTTCTAGTCGTTCCGGGGTTATCGTAGCACTCCAGGGATTTTAATTTTTTGGGCACATTTGTCCGAAAGTGTGACCTATAGCTAACGATTTTCAACTTTTCTAATTGTTCCGGTGTTACAGGAGGATTCGGGGATTTTTGTCACATCACATTTGGGCGAAAGGGTGACCCATAGCTAAATATTTTCCCCTTTTCTAGTCGTTCCGGGGTTACTGGAGGACTCCGGGGGTTTTTTTCGCATCACATTTGACCAAAAGCGTGACCTGTAGCTCACGATTTTCAGCTTTTCTAGTTGTTCCAGGTTTACCGGAGCAGTCGGGGGAATTTTGATTCTTGGAGAAGATTCGGCCGAAAGCGTACCAATAGCTCACAATTTTCAGCTTTTCTTGTCGTTCCGGTGTTTTCAAAGCGGTCCGGGTATTTTCATTTTTTTGAAGCACATTTGGCCGAAAGCATGACCTATAACTCACAATTTTCAGCTTTTCTAGTCGTTTTTGGGTTACCGGGGCAGTCCGGGGTTATTTTTTTTTCGGAGCACATTTGGCTGAGCTCACGATTTTCTGCTTTTCGATCGTTCGCGATTCTGAGAACGATTCGAGGATTTTTATTTTTCGGAGCACATTTGGCCGAAAGTGTGACCTACAGCTCACGATTTTCAGCTTTTCTAGTCGTTCTAGGGTTAACGGGCCAGTCCAGGGATTCTTATTTTTCAGAGCAGATTTGGCCGAAAGAGTGACCAATAGCTAACGATTATCAACTTTTCTAGTCGTTCCAGAGTTACCGGGCCTGTCCAGGGTTTTTATTTTTTGGAGCAGATTTGGCCGAGAGTGTGACCAATAGTTAACAACTTTCAGCTTTTGTAGCCATGCCGGTGTTACCGGCGTAGTCCAGGCATTTTTATATTTCGTAGCAGATTTGGCCGAAAACGTGACCTATATCTCACGATTTTCAGCTTTTCTTGTCGTTCCGGGTTTACCAGACCTGTCCAGGTATTTTTAATTTTCGGAGCACAATTGGCCGAAAGCGTGACCTATAGCTCACCATTTTAGCTTTTCTAGTCGTTTCGGGGTTTCCGGACCTGTGCTAGGATTTTTATTTTTCGGAGCACATTTGGCCAAAAGCGTGACATATAGCTCACGATTTTCAGCTTTTCTAGTAGTTCCGATGTTGCCAGAGTAGTCCGGGTACTTTTATTTTTTGAAGCACATTTGGCCGAAAGCGTGACCTATAACTCCCGATTTTCTGCTTTTTAGTCGTGCTAGGGTTACTGGAGCATTCCGACGATTTTTGTTTCTCGGGGCAGATTTGGTCGAAAGCGTGATCGCTCACGATTTCAGCTCTTGTAGTCGTTCTGGGTATTTTTATATTTTGGAACAGATTTACCCGAAAACATGACCTATAGCTCATGATTTTCAGTGTTTCTAGTCGTTGAAGGGTTACCGGTCCAACCTGGGGATTTCTATTTTTCGGAGCACATTTGGTCGAAAGAGTGATCTATAGCACACGATTTTCAACTTTTCAAGTTGTTCCAGGGTTACCGTCGCAATCCGGGGATTTTTATATTTTGGAGCTGATTTGGCCGAAAATCTGACCTATAGCTCATGATTTTTAGCTTTTCTTGTTGTTCAAGGGTTACCGGAGCAGTCAGGTGAATTTTATTTCTTGGAGAAGATTCGGCTGAAAGTGTACCTATAGCTCACGATTTCAGCTCTTGTAGTCGTTCTGGCTATTTTTATATTTTGGAACAGATTTGCCCGAAAACGTGACCTATAGCTCACGATTTTCAGTGTTTCTAGTCGTTGTAGGGTTACCGGGCCAATCTGGGGATTTCTATTTTTCGGAGCACATTTGGGTGAAAGCGTGACCTATAGATCATGATTTCAACTTTTCTTGTTGTTCAAGGGTTACCGGAGCAGTCGGGGGAATTTTGTTTCTCGGCAGATTTGGCCGAAAGCGTGACCTATAGCTCATGATTTCAGCTTTCTAGTCGTCCCGGGGTTACCGGAGCAGTCCGGGGATTTTTATTTTTTGAAGCACATTTGGCCGAAAGTGTGACCTATAGCTCACGATTTTCAGCTTTTCTAGTCGTTCCGAGCTTACGGGTCCTGTCTAGGAATTTTTATTTTTTAGAGCACATTTGGCCGAAAGCATAACCTATAGCACACATTTTAGCTTTCCCAGTCGTTCCGGGGTTTCCTGACCAATGCGGGGATTTTTATTTTCCGGAAAACATTTGGACGAAAGTGTGACCTATAGCTCACGATTTTCAGCTTTCCTAATCATTCCAGTGTTACCGGGCCTGTCCGGATATTTTTAATTTTTGGAGCACAATTGGCCGAAAGATTGACGTATAGCTCACGATTTTCAACTTTTCTAGTCGTTCCAGGGTTACCGGAGCATTCCGGAGATTTTTTTCTCGAAGCTAATTTGGCCGAAAGCGTAACCTATAGCTCAAGATTTCAGCTTTTCTAGTCATTCCGGGGTTATCGTAGCAGTCCAGTGATTTTTATTTTTTGGGCACATTTGTCCGAAAGTGTGACCTATAGCTAACGATTTTCAACTTTTCTAATTGTTCTGGTGTTACCGGAGGATTCAAGGATTTTTGCCACATCACATTTGGGCGAAAGGGTGACCGATGCTAAAGATTTTCCCCTTTTCTAGTCGTTCCGGGGTTACTGGAGGACTCTCGGGATTTTTTTCGCATCACATTTCACCGAAAGCGTGACCTGTAGCTCACGATTTTCAGCTTTTCTAGTTGTTCATGGCTTACCGGAGCAGTCGGGGGAATTTTGATTCTTGGAGAAGATTCGGCCGAAAGCGTACCTATAGCTCACGATTTTCAGCTTTTCTTCTCGTTCTGGTCTTTTCAGGGCGGTCCGGGTATTTTCATTTTTTGAAGCACATTTGGCTGAAAGCATGACCAATAACTCACAATTTTCTAGTCATTTTTGGGTTACCGGGGCAGTCCGGGGTTTTTTATTTTTCGGAGCACATTTGGCCGTGCTCACAATTTTCCGCTTTTCCATTTGTTCCGGAGTTACTGGACAATTCCAGGGATTTTTTTTTGGGAGCACATTCCGCCGAAAGTGTGACCTATAGCTCACGATTTTCAGCTTTTCTAGTCGTTCTAGGGTTAACGGGCAGTCCGGGGATTCTTATTTTTCGGAGCAGATTTGGCCGAAAGAGTGACCAATAGCTAACGATTATCAACTTTTCTAGTCGTTCCAGGGTTACCAGAGCATTCTGGGGATTTCTTCGCATCACATTTTGCCGAAAGGGTGACCCATACCTCAAGATTTTCCGCTTTTCTAGTCGTTCTGCGGTTACTGAAGGACTACGGGGATTTTTTTCGCATCACATTTGGCCGAAAGCGTGACCTATAGCTCACGATTTTGAGCTTTTCTAGTCGTTCTGGTGTTACCACAGTTGTTCAGGTATTTTTCTTTTTTGGAACGCACTTGGCTGAAAGCGTGACCTATACCTCACGATTTCAGCTTTTCTAGTCGTTCTAGGGTTACCGAACCAGTGCGGGGATTTTTCCTTTTCAGAGCACATTTGGCCGAAAGCGTATTTTAGATTTTCTAGTCGTTTCAGGGTTTCGGACCAGTGCGGGGATTTTTATTTCTCAGAGCACATTTGGCCGAAAGCGTGACCTATAGCTCACGATTTTCAGCTTTTCTTGTCGTTCCAGGCTTACCGGGCCAGTCCGGGGTATTTATTTTTTGGAGCAGATTTGGCCGAAAGTGTGACCAATAGCTAACGACTTTCAGCTTTTCTTGTCGTTCCGGGTTTACCAGACTTGTCCAGGTATTTTAATTTTCGGAGCACAATTGGCCGAAAGCGTGACCTGTAGCTCACCATTTTAGCTTTTCTAGTCGTTTCGGGGTTTCCGGACCTGTGCTGGGATTTTTATTTTTCGGAGCATATTTGGCCGAAAGATTGACCTATAGCTCACGATTTTCAGCTTTTCTAGTCCTTTCGGTGTCACCAGAGCAGTCCGGGTATTTTCCTTTTTTGAAGCACATTTGGCCAAAAGTGTGACCTATAACTCCCGATTTTCTGCTTTTCTAGTCGTATACTAGGTTCTGGAGAATTCGACGATTTTTGTTTCTCGGGGCAGATTTGGTCGAAAGCGTGACCTATACATCACGATTTTCCGCTTTTCTAGTCGTTCCAGGATTACCGGGCCAGTTCGGGGTTTTTATTTTTTGGAGCAGATTTGGCTGAGAGTGTGACCAATACATAACAACTTTCAACTTTTGTAGGCATGCTAGTGTTTCCGGCGCAGTCCCGTTATTTTTATATTTCGCAGCAGATTTGGCCGAAAACGGATTTTCAGCTTTTCTTGTCGTTCCGGGTTTACCAGACCTGTCCTTGTATTTTTAATTTTCGAAGCACAATTGGCCAAAAGCGTGACCGATAGCTCACCATTTTAGCTTTTCTTGTCGTTTCGGGGTTTTTGGACCTGTGCTGGGATTTTTATTTTTCGGAGCATATTTGGCCGAAAGCGTGACCTATAGCTCACGATTTTCAGCTTTTCTAGTCGTTCCGGTGTTACCAGAGCAGTCCGGGTATTTTTATTTTTTGAAGCACATTTGGCCAAAAGCATGACCTATAACTCCCGATTTTCTACTTTTCTAGTCGTGCTAGGGGTAACGAAAAATTCCGACTATTTTTGTTTCTCGGCGCAGATTTGGTCCAAAGCATGACCTATAGCTCACTATTTCAGCTCTTGTAATCATTCCGGGTATTTTTATATTTTGGAACAGATTTGGCCGAAAACGTGACCTACTCACGATTTTCAGCGTTTCTAGTCGTTGTAGGGTTACCGGGCTAGTCTGGGGATTTTTATTTTTCGAAGCACATTTGGCCGAAAGAGTGATCTATAACACACGATTTTCCACTTTTCAAGTCGTTCCAATATTACTGTCGCAATCCGGGGATTTTTATATTTTGGAGCTGATTTGGCCGAAAACCTGACCTATAGCTCATGATTTTCAGCTTTTCTTGTTGTTCAAGGGTTACCGGAGTAGTCGGGGGAATTTTATTTCTTAGAGAAGATTCGGCCGAAAGCGTACCTATAGCTCACGATTTTCAGCTTTTCTAGTCGTTCTGGTGTTTCCAGAGCGGTCCGGGTATTTTTATTTTTTAAAGCACATTTGGCCAAAAGTGTGAGCTATAGCTCACAATTTTCAGCTTTTCTAGTCGTTCCGGGGTTACAGGACCTGTCCAGAAATTTTTATTTTTCAGAGCACCTTTGGCCGAAAGCATGACCTATTGCTCACATTTTACCTTTCCCATTCGTTCCGGGGTTTCCGGACCGGTGCGGGGATTTTAATTTTTCAGAGCACATTTGGCCAAAAGCGTGACCTATAGCTCACGATTTTCAGCTTTCCTAGTCGTTCCTGGCTTACCGGGCCTGTTCGGATATTTTAAATTTTTGGACCACATTTGGCCGAAAGATTGACGTATAGCTCACGATTTTCAACTTTTCTAGTCGTTCCAGGGTTACCGGAGCATTCCGGGGATTTTTGTTTCTCGAAGCTAATTTGGCCGAAAGCGTAACCTATAGCTCACGATTTCAGCTTTTCTAGTCGTTCCGGTGTTATCGTAGCAGTCCAGGGATTTTTATTTTTCAGGCACATTTGTCCGAAAGTGTGACCTATAGCTAACGATTTTCAACTTTTCTAATTGTTCCGGTGTTACCGGAGGATTCGGGGATTTTTGCCACATCACATTTGGGCGAAAGGGTGACCGATTGCTAAACATTTTCCCCTTTGCTAGTCGTTGCGGGGTTACTGGAGGACTCCGGGATTTTATTTTGCATCACACTTGACCAAAAGCGTGACATGTAGCTCACGATTTTCCGCTTTTGTAGTTGTTCAAGGCTTACCGGATCAGTCGGGGGAATTTTCATTCTTGGAGAAGATTCGGCCAAAAGCGTACCTATAGCTCACGATTTTCAGCTTTTCTTGTCATTCCGGTGTTTTCAGAGCGGTCCGGGTATTTTCATTTTTTGAAGCACATTTGGCTGAAAGCATGACCTATAACTCACAATTTTCAGCTTTTCTAGTCGTTTTTGGGTTACCGGGGCAGTCCGGGGTTTTTTATTTTTCAGAGCACATTTGGCCGAGCTCACGATTTTCTGCTTTTCCAGTCGTTCCGGAGTTACCGGAAGATTCCAGGGATTTTTATTTTTCGAAGCACGTTTGGCCAAAAGTGTGACCTATAGCTCACGATTTTCAGCTTTTCTAGTCCTTCTAGGGTTAACGCGCCAGTCCGGGGATTCTTAATTTTCAGAGCAGATTTGGCCGAAAGAGTGACCAATAGCTAACGATTATCAACTTTTCTAGTCGTTCCAGGGTTACCGGAGCATTCCGGGGATTTCTTCGCATCACATTTTGCCGAAAGGGTGACCCATAGCTCAAGATTTTCCGCTTTTCTAGTCGTTCTGGGGTTACTGAAGGACTACGGGGATTTTTTTTCGCATCACATTTGGCCGAAAGCGTGACCTACAGCTCATGATTTTGAGCTTTTCTAGTCGTTCTGGTGTTACCGCAGTTGTTCAGGTATTTTTATTTTTCGGAGCACACTTGGCTGAAAGCGTGGCCTATACCTCACGATTTCAGCTTTTCTAGTCGTTCCGGGGTTACTGGACCAGTGCGAGGATTTTTATTTTTCGGAGCACATTTGGCCGAAAGCGTATTTTAGCTGATCTAGTCGTTTCGGGGTTTCTGGACCAGTGCAGGGTTTTTTATTTCTCAGAACACATTTGGCCGAAAGCATGACCTATAGCTCACGATTTTCAACTTTTCTAGTCGTTCCTGGGTTACCGGGCCAGTCCGGGGTTTTTATTTTTTGGAGCAGATTTGGCCGAGAGTGTGACCAACAGCTAACGACTTTCAGCTTTTGTAGCCATGCCAGTGTAACCGGCGCAGTCCGGGTATTTTTATATTTCGCAGCATATTTGGCCGAAAACGTGACCTATAGCTCACGATTTTCAGTTTTTCTTGTCGTTCCGGGTTTACCAGACCTGTCCAGGTATTTTTAATTTTTGGAGGACAATTGGCCGAAAGCGTGACCTATAGCTCACCATTTTAGCTTTTCTAGTCGTTTCGTGGTTTCCATACTTGTGTTGGGATTTTTATTTTTCGGAGCACATTTGGCCGAAAGCGTGACCTATAGCTCACGATTTTCAGCTTTTCTAGTCGTTCCGGTGTTACGAGCGATGCAGGTATTTTTATTTTTGAAGCACATTTGGCGAAAGCGTGACCTATAACTCCCGATTTTCTTC
The DNA here is from genome assembly GCA_036346265.1 of Melocanna baccifera. Taxonomy (NCBI): domain Eukaryota; kingdom Viridiplantae; phylum Streptophyta; class Magnoliopsida; order Poales; family Poaceae; genus Melocanna; species Melocanna baccifera. The sequence continues at coordinate 29,073,563 of CM070691.1, read as the reverse complement.
TTTTCTAGTTGCGCTAGGGTTACCAGAGCATTCCGACGATTTTTGTTTCTCGACGCAGATTTGGTCGAAACCGTGACCTATAGCTCACGATTTCAGCTCTTGTAGTCGTTCCGGGTATTTTTATATTTTGGAATCAATTTAGCCGAAAACGTGACCTATAGCTCACGATTTTCAGTGTTTCTAGTCGTTGTAGGGTTACCGGGCCAGTCTGGGGATTTTTATTTTTCGGAGCACATTTGGCCGAAAGAGTGATCTATAGCACACGATTTTCAACTTTTCAAGTCGTTCCAGAGTTACCGTCGCAATCCAGGGATTTTTATATTTTGGAGCTGATTTGGCCGAAAACATGACCTATACCTCATGATTTTCAGCTTTTCTTGTTGTTCAAGGGTTACCGGAGCAGTCGGGGGAGTTTTATTTCTTGTAGAAGATTCGGCCGAAAGCGTACCTATAGCTCACGATTTTCAGCTTTTCTAGTCGTTCTGGTGTTTCCAGAGCGGTCCGGGTATTTTTAATTTTTGAAGCACATTTCGCCGAAAGCATGACCTATAACTCACGATTTTCAGCTTATCAAGTCGTGCCAGTGTTACGGGAGCATTCCGACGATTTTTGTGTCTCGGGCCAGATTTGGTCGAAAGTGTGACCTATAGCTCACGATTTCAGCTTTTCTAGTCCTTCCGGGATTACCGGAGTAGTGTGGGGATTATTATTTTTCGGAGCACATTTGCCGAAAGCTTACCTATAGCTCACGATTTTCTGCTTTTCTAGTCGTTCCAAGGTTACCGGAGCAGCCCGGGTATTTTTATATTTCTGAACACATTTGGCCGAAAGTGTGATGTATACCACACAATTTTCACCTTTTCTAATCGTTCCAGGGTTATTGGGCCAGTCTGGGAATTTTGATTCTCAGAGCAAATTTGGCCAAAAGCGTGACCTATAGCTCTCGATTATAGCTTTTCTAGTCGTTCCGGGGTTGTCGGAGCACATTTGGCCGAAAGAGTGATCTATAGCACACGATTTTCAACTTTTCTAGTCATTCCAGGGTTACCGGAGCAATCCGGGGATTTTTTTTTCGGAGCACATTTGGCCGAAAGCGTGACCTATAGCTCACGATTTCTACTTTTCTTCGTTCAAGGGTTCTGGAGCGATCGGGAATTTTGTTTCTCGGAGCAGATTTGGCCGAAAGCGTGACCTATTGCTAATGATTTCAGCTTTCTAGTCGTCACGGGGTTACCGGAGCAGTCCGGGGATTTTTAATTTTTGAAGCACATTTGGCCGAAAGTGCGACCTATAACTCACGATTTTCAGCTTTTCTAGTCGTTCCGGGTTTACAGGACCTGTCCAGGAATTTTTATTTTTCAGAGCACTTTTGGCCGAAAGCATGACCTATAGCTCACATTTTACCATTTCATGTCATTCCGGGGTTTCCGAACCACTGCGGGGATTTTAATTTTGGGAGTACATTTGGCAGAAAGCGTGACTATAGCTCACGATTTTCAGCTTTCCTATTCGTTCCGGGCTTACCGGGGCTGTCCGGATATTTTTAATTTTTGGACCACATTTGGCCGAAAGATTGACGTATAGGTCACGTTTTTCAACTTTTCTAGTCGTTGCAGGGTTACCGTCGCAATCCGGGGATTTTTATATTTTGGAGCTGATTTGGCCGAAAACATGACCTATAGCTCATGATTTTCAGCTTTTCTTGTTGTTCAAGGGTTACCGGAGCAGTCGGGGGAGTTTTATTTCTTGGGGAAGATTCGGCCGAAAGCGTACCTATAGCTCACGATTTTCAGCTTTTCTATTCGTTCTGGTGTTTCCAAAGCGGTCCGGGTATTTTTAATTTTTGAAGCACATTTCGCCGAAAGCATGACCTATAACTCACGATTTTCAGCTTATCAAGTCGTGCCAGTGTTACGGGAGCATTCCGACGATTTTTGTGTCTCGGGCCAGATTTGGTCGAAAGTGTGACCTATAGCTCACGATTTCAGCTTTTCTAGTCCTTCCGGGGTTACCGGAGTAGTGTGGGGATTTTTATTTTTCGGAGCACATTTGCCGAAAGCTTACCTATAGCTCACGATTTTCTGCTTTTCTAGTCGTTCCAAGGTTACCGTAGCAGCCCGGGTATTTTTATATTTCTGAACACATTTGGCCGAAAGTGTGATCTATACCACACAATTTTCACCTTTTCTAATCGTTCCAAGGTTATTGGGCCAGTCTGGGAATTTTGATTCTCAGAGCAAATTTGGCCAAAAGCGTGACCTATAGCTCTCGATTACAGCTTTTCTAGTCGTTCCGGGGTTGTTGGAGCACATTTGGCCGAAAGAGTGATCTATAGCACACGATTTTCAACTTTTCTAGTCGTTCCAGGGTTACCGGAGCAATCCGGGGATTTTTTTTTCGGAGCACATTTGGCCGAAAGCGTGACCTATAGCTCACGATTTCTACTTTTCTTCTCGTTCAAGGGTTACCGGAGCAGTCGTGGGAATTTTGTTTCTCGGAGCAGATTTGGCCGAAAGCGTGACCTATAGCTAATGATTTCAGCTTTCCAGTCGTCACGGGGTTACCGGAGCAGTCCGGGGATTTTTAATTTTTGAAGCACATTTGGCCGAAAGTGCGACCTATAGCTCACGATTTTCAGCTTTTCTAGTCGTTCCGGGGTTACGGGACCTGTCCAGGAATTTTTATTTTTCAGAGCACTTTTGGCCGAAAGCATGACCTATAGCTCACATTTTACCATTTCCAGTCATTCCGGGGTTTCCGAACCAGTGCGGGGATTTTTATATTTTGGAACAGATTTGGCCGAAAACGTGACCTATAGCTCACGATTTTCAGTGTTTCTAGTCGTTGTAGGGTTCTGGGCGATCTGGGATTTTTATTTTTCGAGCACATTTGGCGAAAGAGTGATCTATAGCACACGATTTTCAACTTTTCAAGTCATTCGGGGTTACCGTCGCAAGCCGGGGATTTTTATATTTTGGAGCTGATTTGGCCGAAAACATGACCGATAGCTCATGATTTTCAGCTTTTCTTGTTGTTCAAGTGTTACCGGAGCAGTCGGGGGAGTTTTATTTCTTGGAGAAGATTCGGCCGAAAGAGTACCTATAGCTCACGATTTTCAGCTTTTCTAGTCGTTCTGGTGTTTCCAGAGCGGTCCAGGTATTTTTATTTTTTGAAGCACATTTCGCCGAAAGCATGACCTATAACTCACGATTTTCAGCTTTTCAAGTCGTGCGAGTGTTACGGGAGCATTCCGGCGATTTTTATGTCTCGGGCCAGATTTGGTCGAAAGTGTGACCTATAGCTCACGATTTCAGCTTTTCTAGTCCTTCCGGGGTTACCGGAGTAGTGCGGGGATTTTTATTTTTTGGAGCACATTTGCCGAAAGCTTACCTATAGCTCACGATTTTCTACTTTTCTAGTCGTTCCAAGGTTACCGGAGCAGCCCGGGTATTTTTGTATTTCGGAACACATTTGGCTGAAAGTGTGATCTATAGCACACAATTTTCACCTTTTCTAATCGTTCCAGGGTTATTGGGCCAGTCTGGGAATTTTGATTCTCAGAGCAAATTTGGCCAAAAGCGTGATCTATAGCTCTCGATTACAGCTTTACTAGTCGTTCTGGGGTTGTCGGAGCACATTTGGCCGAAAGAGTGATCTATAGCACACGATTTTCAACTTTTCTAGTCGTTCTAGGGTTACCGGAGCAATCCGGGGATTTTTTTTTCGGAGCACATTTGGCCGAAAGCGTGACCTATAGCTCACGATTTCTACTTTTCTTCTCGTTCAAGGGTTACCGGAGCAGTCGGGGGAATTTTGTTTCTCTGAGCAGATTTGGCCGAAAGCGTGACCTAGCTCATGATTTCAGCTTTCTAGTCGTCACGGGGTTACCGGAGCAGTCCGGGGATTTTTAATTTTTGAAGCACATTTGGCCGAGAGTTCAACCTATAGCTCACGATTTTCAACTTTTCTAGTTGTTCCGGGGTTACGGGACCTGTCCAGGAATTTTTATTTTTCAGAGCACTTTTGCCCGAAAGCATGACCTATAGCTCACATTTTACCTTTTCCAGTCATTCCGGGTTTTCCGAACCAGTGCGGGGATTTTAATTTTTCAAAGCACATTTGGCCGAAAGCGTGACCTATAGCTCACGATTTTCAGCTTTCCTAGTCGTTCCAAGCTTACCGGGCCTGTCCGAATATTTTTAATTTTTGGACCACATTTGGCCGAAAGATTGACGTATAGGTCATGATTTTCAACTTTTCTAGTCGCTGCAGGGTTACCGGAGCATTCCGCGGATTTTTGTTTCTCGAAGCTAATTTGGCCGAAAGCGTAACCTATAGCTCACGATTTCAGCTTTTCTAGTCGTTCCGGGGTTATCGTAGCAGTCCAGGGATTTTTATTTTTTGGGCACATTTGTCCGATAGTGTGACCTATAGCTAACGATTTTCAACTTTTCTAATTGTTCCGGTGTTACCGGAGGATTCGGGGATTTTTGCCACATCACATTTGGGCGAATGGGTGACCGATTGCTAAACATTTTCCCCTCTACTAGTCGTTCCGGGGTTACTGGAGGACTCCGTGGATTTTATTTCGCATCACACTTGACCGAAAGCGTGACCTGTAGCTCACGATTTTCAGCTTTTGTAGTTGTTCAAGGCTTACCAGATCAGACGGGGGAATTTTGATTCTTGGAGAAGATTCGGCCGAAAGCGTACCTATAGCTCACAATTTTCAGCTTTTCTTGTCGTTCCGGTGTTTTCAGAGCGGTCCGGGTATTTTCAATTTTTGAAGCACATTTGGCTGAAAACATGACCTATAACTCACAATTTTCAGCTTTTCTAGTCGTTTTTGGGTTACCGGGGCAGTCCGGGGTTTTTTATTTTTCGGAGCACATTTGGCCGATTTTCTGCTTTTCCAGTCGTTCTAGAGTTACCGGAAGATTCCAGGGATTTTTATTTTTTGGAGCACGTTTGGCCAAAAGTGTGACCTATAGCTCACGATTTTCAGCTTTTCTAGTCGTTCTAGGGTTAACGGGCCAGTCCGGGGATTCTTATTTTTCAAAGCAGATTTCGCCGAAAGCGTGACCAATAGCTAACATTATCAACTTTTCTAGTCGTTCCAGGGTTACCGGACCATTCCGGGGATTTCTTCGCATCACATTTTGCCGAAAGGGTGACCCATAGCTCAAGATTTTCCGCTTTTCTAGTCGTTCCGGGGTTACTGACCGACTACGGGGATTTTTTTTTCGCATCACATTTGGCCGACAGCGTGACCTACAGCTCACGATTTTGAGCTTTTCTAGTCGTTCTGGTGTAACCGCAGTTGTTCAGGTATTTTTTTTCGGAGCACACTTGGCTGAAAGCGTGACCTATGCCTCACGATTTCAGCTTTTCTAGTCGTTCGGGTTACTGGACCAGTAGCGAGATTTTATTTTTGGAGCACATTTGGCGGCGTATTTTAGCTTTTCTAGTCGTTTGGGGTTTCGGACCAGTGCGAGGATTTTTATTTCTCGAGCACATTTGGCGAAAGCGTGACCTATAGCTCACGATGTTCACTTTTCTAGTCGTTCCTTGTTTCTGGGCGGTCAGACGTTTTTATTTTTTGGAGCAGATTTGGCCGAGAGGGTGACCAACAGCTAACGACTTTCAGCTTTTGTAGCCATGCCAGTGTAACCGGCGCAGTCTGGGTATTTTTATATTTCGCAGCATATTTGGCCGAAAACGTGACCTATAGCTCACGTTTTTCAGCTTTTCTTGTCGTTCCGGGTTTACCAGACCTGTCCAGGTATTTTTAATTTTCGGAGCACAATTGGCCGAAAGCGTGACCTATAGCTCACCATTTTAGCTTTTCTAGTCGTTTCGGGGTTTCCGGACCTTTGCTGGGATTTTTATTTTTCAGAGCACATTTGGCCGAAAGCGTGACCTATAGCTCACGATTTTCAGCTTTTCTAGTCCTTCCTGTTACGAGCGATGCAGGTATTTTTATTTTTGAAGCACATGTGGCGGCGTGACCTATAACTCCCGATTTTCTTCTTTTCTAGTCGCGCTAGGGTTATCGGAGCATTCCGACGATTTTTGTTTCACGACGCAGATTTGGTCGAAAGCGTGACCTATAGCTAACGATTCCAGCTCTTGTAGTCGTTCCGGGTATTTTTATATTTTGGAACAGATTTGGCTGAAAACGTGACCTATAGCTCACGATTTTCAGTGTTTCTAGTCGATGTAGGGTTACCGGGCCAGTCTGGGGATTTTTATTTTTCGGAGCACATTTGGCCAAAAGAGTGATCTATAGCACACGATTTTCAACTTTTCAAGTCGTTCCAGGGTTACCATCGCAATCCGGGGATTTTTATATTTTGGAGCTGATTTGGCCGAAAACATGACCTATAGCTCATGATTTTCAGCTTTTCTTGTTGTTCAAGGGTTACCGGAGCAGTCGGGGGAGTTTTATTTCTTGAAGAAGATTCGGCCAAAAGCGTACCTATAGCTCACGATTTTCAGCTTTTCTAGTCGTTCTGGTTTTTCCAGAGCGGTCCGGGTATTTTTTATTTTTTCAAGCACATTTCGCCGAAAGCATGACCTATAACTCACGATTTTCAGCTTTTCAAGTCGTGCGAGTGTTACGGGAGCATTCCGACGATTTTTATGTCTCGAGCCAGATTTGGTCGAAAGTGTGACCTATAGCTCACGATTTCAGCTTTTCTAGTCCTTCCGGGGTTACCGGAGTAGTGCGGGGATTTTTATTTTTCGGAGCACATTTGCCGAAAGCTTACCTATAGCTCACGATTTTCTGCTTTTCTAGTCGTTCCAAGGTTACCGGAGCAGCCCTGGTATTTTTATATTTCGGAACACATTTGGCCGAAAGTGTGATCTATAGCACACAATTTTCACCTTTTCTAATCGTTCCAGGGTTATTGGGCGATCAGGGAATTTTGATTCTCAGAGCAAATTTGGCCAAAAGCGTGAGCTCTCGATTCTGACTTTTCTAGTCGTTCGGGGTTGTCGGAGCACATTTGGCGAAAAGAGTGATCTATAGCACACGATTTTCAACTTTTCTAGTCGTTCGAGGTTCTTGGAGCAATCCGGGGATTTTTTTTTCGGAGCACATTTGGCCGAAAGCGTGACCTATAGCTCACGATTTCTACTTTTCTTCTCGTTCAAGGGTTCCGGAGCGATCGGGAATTTTGTTTCTGGGCAGATTTATGGCGGCGTGACCTATTGCTAATGATTTCAGCTTTCTAGTCGTCACGGGTTACGGAGCAGTCAGGGATTTTTAATTTTTGAAGCACATTTGGCCGAAAGTGCGACCTATAGCTCACGATTTTCAGCTTTTCTAGTCGTTCCGGGGTTACAGGACCTGTCCAGGAATTTTTATTTTTCAGAGCACTTTTGGCCGAAAGCATGACCTATAGCTCACATTTTACCATTTCATGTCATTCCGGGGTTTCCGAACCACTGCGGGGATTTTAATTTTGGGAGCACATTTGGCAGAAAGCGTGACCTATAGCTCACGATTTTCAGCTTTCCTAGTCGTTCCAGGCTTACCGGGCCTGTCCGGATATTTTTAATTTTTGGAGAACCATTGGCCGAAAGATTGACGTATAGCTCAATCTTTTCAACTTTGCTAGTCGTTGCAGGGTTACCGGAGCATTCCGCGGATTTTTGTTTCTCGAAGCTAATTTGGCCGAAAGCGTAACCTATAGCTCACGATTTCAGCTTTTCTAGTCGTTCCGGGGTTATCGTAGCAGTCCAGGGATTTTTATTTTTCGGGCACATTTGTCCGAAGGTGTGACCTATAGCTAACGATTTTCAACATTTCTAATTGTTCCGGTGTTACCGGAGGATTCGAGGATTTTTGCCACATCACATTTGGGCGAAAGGGTGACCGATAGCTAAAGATTTTCCCCTTTGCTAGTCGTTCCGGGGTTACTGGAGGACTCCGGTGATTTTATTTCGCATCACACTTGACCGAAAGCGTGACCTGTAGCTCACGATTTTCAGCTTTTGTAGTTGTTCAAGGCTTACCAGATCAGTCGGGGGAATTTTGATTCTTGGAGAAGATTCGGCCGAAAGCGTACCTATAGCTCACGATTTTCAGCTTTTCTTGTCGTTCCGGTGTTTTCAGAGCGGTCCGGGTATTTTTCATTTTTTGAAGCACATTTGGCTGAAAACATGACCTATAACTCACAATTTTCAGCTTTTCTAGTCGTTTTTGGGTTACCGGGGTTTTTTATTTTTCGGAGCACATTTGGCCGAGCTCACAATTTTCTACTTTTCCAGTCGTTTCGGAGTTACCGGAAGATTCCAGGGATTTTAATTTTTTTGGAGCACGTTTGGCCAAAAGTGTGACCTATAGCTCACGATTTTCAGCTTTTCTAGTCGTTCTAGGGTTAACGGGCCAGTCCGGGGATTCTTATTTTTCAGAGCAGATTTCGTTCTAGCTAACATTATCAACTTTTCTAGTCGTTCCAGGGTTACCGGAGCATTTCGGGGATTTCTTCGCATCACATTTTGCCGAAAGGGTGACCCATAGCTCAAGATTTTCCGCTTTTCTAGTCGTTCTGGGGTTACTGACCGACTACGGGGATTTTTTTTCGCATCACATTTGGCCGACAGCGTGACCTACAGCTCACGATTTTGAGCTTTTCTAGTTGTTCTGGTGTAACCGCAGTTGTTCAGGTATTTTTTTTTCGGAGCACACTTGGCTGAAAGCGTGACCTATACCTCACGATTTCAGCTTTTCTAGTCGTTCCGGGGTTACCGGACAGCGTGGGGATTTTTATTTTTTCGAGCACATTTGGCCGAAAGCGTATTTGAGCTTTTCTTGTCGTTTTGGGGTTTCTGGACCATTGCAGGGATTTTTATTTCTCAGAGCACATTTGGCCGAAAGCGTGACCTATAGCACACAATTTTCACCTTTTCTAATCGTTCCAGGATTATTGGGCCAGTCTGGGAATTTTGATTCTCAGAGCAAATTTGGCCAAAAGCGTGACCTATAGCTCTCGATTACAGCTTTTCTTGTCGTTCCGGGGTTGTCGGAGCACATTTGGCCGAAAGAGCGATCTATAGCACACGATTTTCAACTTTTCTAGTCGTTCCAGGGTTACCGGAGCAATCCGGGAATTTTTTTTCGGAGCACATTTGGCCGAAAGCGTGACCTATAGCTCACGATTTCTACTTTTCTTCTCGTTCTAGGGTTACGGGAGCAGTCGGGGCAATTTTGTTTCTCGGAGCAGATTTGGTCGAAAGCGTGACCTATAGCTCAGGATTTCAGCTTTCTAGTCGTCACGGGGTTACCGGAGCAGTCCGGGGATTTTTAATTTTTGAAGCACATTTGGCCGAAAGTGCGACCTATAGCTCACGATTTTCAGCTTTTCTAGTTCTTCCGAGGTTACGGGACCTGTCCAGGAATTTTTATTTTTCAGAGCACTTTAGGCCGAAAGCATGACCTATAGCTCACATTTTACCTTTTCCAGTCATTCCGGGGTTTCCGAACCAGTCCGGGGATTTTAATTTTTCGGAGCACATTTGGCCGAAAGCGTGACCTATAGCTCACGATTTTCAGCTTTCCTAGTCGTTCCAGGCTTACCGGGCCTGTCCGGATATTTTTAATTTTTGGACCACATTTGGCCGAAAGATTGACGTATAGGTCAATCTTTTCAACTTTTCTAGTCGTTGCAGGGTTACCGGAGCATTCCACGGATTTTTGTTTCTCGAAGCTAATTTGGCCGAAAGCGTAACCTATAGCTCACGATTTCAGCTTTTCTAGTCGTTCCGGGGTTATCGTAGCAGTCCATGGATTTTTATTTTTCGGGCACATTTGTCTGAAGGTGTGACCTATAGCTAACGATTTTCAACTTTTCTAATTGTTCCGGTGTTACCGGAGAATTCGGGGATTTTTGCCACATCACATTTGGGCGAAAGGGTGACCGATAGCTAATGATTTTCCCCTTTGCTAGTCGTTCCGGGGTTACTGGAGGACTCCGGTGATTTTATTTCGCATCACACTTGTCCGAAAGCGTGACCTGTAGCTCACGATTTTCAGCTTTTGTAGTTGTTCAAGGCTTACCGGATCAGTCGGGGGAATTTTGATTCTTGGAGAAGATTCGGCCGAAAGCGTACCTATAGCTCACGATTTTCAGCTTTTCTTGTCGTTCCGGTGTTTTCAGAGCGGTCCGGGTATTTTCATTTTTTGAAGCACATTTGGCTGAAAACATGACGTATAACTCACAATTTTCAGCTTTTCTAGTCGTTTCTGGGTTACCGGGGCAGTCCAGGGTTTTTTATTTTTCGGAGCACATTTGGCCGAGCTCACGATTTTCTGCTTTTCCAGTCGTTCCGAAGTTACCGGAAGATTCCAGGGATTTTTACTTTTTGGAGCACGTTTGGCCAAAAGTGTGACCTATAGCTCACGATTTTCAGCTTTTCTAGTCGTTCTGGGGTTGACGGGCCAGTCCGGGTATTCTTATTTTTCAGAGCAGATTTGGCCGAAAGCGTGAACAATAACTAACATTATCAACTTTTCTAGTCGTTCCAGGGTTACCGGAGCATTCCGGGGATTTCTTCGCATCACATTTTGCCGAAAGGGTGACCCATAGCTCAAGATTTTCCGCTTTTCTAGTCGTTCCGGGGTTACTGACCGACTACGGGGATTTTTTTTTCGCATCACATTTGGCCAACAGCGTGACCTACAGCTCACGATTTTGAGCTTTTCTAGTCGTTCTGGTGTAACCGCAATTGTTCAGGTATTTTTTTTTTCGAAGCACACTTGGCTGAAAGCATGACCTATACCTCACGATTTCAGCTTTTCTAGTCGTTCCGGGGTTACCGGACCAGCGCGGGGATTTTTATTTTTGGAGCACATTTGGCCGAAAGCGTATTTTAGCTTTTCTAGTCGTTTCGGGGTTTCTGGACCAGTGCAGGGATTTTTATTTCTCAAAGCACATTTGGCCGAAAGCGTGACCTATAGCTCACGATGTTCAGCTTTTCTAGTCGTTCCTTGGTTACCGAGCAAGTCCGAGGTTTTTATTTTTTGGAGCAGATTTGGCCGAGAGTGTGACCAACAGCTAACGACTTTCAGCTTTTGTAGCCATGCCAGTGTAACCGCGCGATCGGTATTTTTATATTTCGCGATATTTGGCGGCGTGACCTATAGCTCACGATTTTCAGCTTTTCTTGTCGTTCGGGTTTACGGACTGTCCGGTATTTTTAATTTTCAGAGCACAATTGGCCGAAAGCGTGACCTATATCTCACCATTTTAGCTTTTCTAGTCGTTTCGGGGTTTCCGGACCTTTGCTGGGATTTTTATTTTTCGGAGCACATTTGGCCGAAAGCGTGACCTATAGCTCACGATTTTCAGCTTTTCTAGTCGTTCCGGTGTTACGAGCGATCGGGTATTTTTATTTTTTGAAGCACATGTGGCCGAAAGCGTGACCTATAACTCCCGATTTTCTTCTTTTCTAGTCGCGCTAGCGTTACCGGAGCATTCCGACGATTTTTGTTTCTCGACGCAGATTTGGTCGAAAGCGTGACCTATAGCTCACGATTTCAGCTCTTGTAGTCGTTCCGGGTATTTTTATATTTTGGAACAGATTTGGCCGAAAACGTGACCTATAGCTCACGATTTTCAGTGTTTCTAGTCGTTGTAGGGTTACCGGGCCAGTCTGGGGATTTTTATTTTTCGGAGCACATTTGGCCAAAAGAGTGATCTATAGCACACGATTTTCAACTTTTCAAGTCGTTCCCGGGTTACCGTCGCAATCCGGGGTTTTTTATATTTTGGAGCTGATTTGGCCGAAAACATGACCTATAGCTCATGATTTTCAGCTTTTCTTGTTGTTCAAGGGTTACCGAAGCAGTCGGGCGAGTTTTATTTCTTGGAGAAGATTCGGCCGAAAGCGTACCTATAGCTCACGATTTTCAGCTTTTCTAGTCGTTCTGGTTTTTCCAGAGCGGTCCGGGTATTTTTATTTTTTGAAGCACATTTCGCCGAAAGCATGACCTATAACTCATGATTTTCAGCTTTTCAAGTCGTGCCAGTGTTACGGGAGCATTCCGACGATTTTTATGTCTCGGGCCAGATTTTGTCGAAAGTGTGACCTATAGCTCACGATTTCAGCTTTTCTAGTCCTTCCGGGGTTACCGGAGTAGTGCGGGGATTTTTATTTTTCGGAGCACATTTGCCGAAAGCTTACGTATAGCTCACGATTTTCTGCTTTTCTAGTCGTTCCAAGGTTACCGGAGCAGCCCGGGTATTTTTATATTTCAGAACACATTTGGCCGAAAGTGTGATCTATAGCACACAATTTTCACCTTTTCTAATCGTTCTAGGGTTATTGGGCCAGTCTGGGAATTTTGATTCTCAGAGGAAATTTGGCCAAAAGCGTGACCTATAGCTCTCGATTATAGCTTTTGTAGTCGTTCCGGGGTTGTCGGAGCACATTTGGCCGAAAGAGTGATCTATAGCACACGATTTTCAACTTTTCTAGTCGTTCCAGGGTTACCGGAGCAATCCGGGGATTTTTTTTTTCGGAGCACATTTGGCCGAAAGCGTGACCTATAGCTCACGATTTCTACTTTTCTTCTCGTTCAAGGGTTACCGGAGCAGTCGTGGGAATTTTGTTTCTCGGAGCAGATTTGGTCGAAAGCGTGACCTATAGCTCAGGATTTCAGCTTTCTAGTCGACCTATAGCACGGGACTGTCGAAATTACCTATAGCTCACATTTTACCTTTTCGATCATTCGGGGTTTCCAGCAAAGCGTGACCTCCAGGGATTTTTATTTTTGAAGCACATTTGGCGAAGCTAATTTGTGCACCTATAGCTCACGATTTTCAGCTTTTCTAATTGTTCCGGTTTGTCAGGGTGTGACCTATAGCTCGAGAATTTTTATTTTTCGAGCACTTTAGGCCGAAAAAGCATGACCTATAGCTCACATTTTACCTTTTCCATCATTCCAAGGTTTCGATCGGAAAACCTTGGAAGGGGATTTTAATTTTTCTTGAGCACATTTTCATTTTTGAAAGCGTGACCTATAGCTCACGATTTTCAGCTTTCCTAGTCGTTCCAGCTTACCGGCCTGTCCGATATTTTTATTTTTGGACCACATTTGGCCGAAAGATTGACGATAGGTCAATCTTTTCAACTTTTCTAGTCGTTGCAGGGTTACCGAGCATTCCACGGATTTTTGTTTCTCGACGTTTGGCCGAAAGCGTAACCTATAGCTCACGATTTCAGCTTTTCTAGCTCAAGTAGTGTTTATGTAGAGTCCTTAGACTTGAGATCATCATGGTTCCCAACATGAGTAGTAGCTTATTTTGGGACTACTAAACACTACTCCGTGGCTGGGTAGTCATAAAAGTAGTCTTGGGTTTGCCATGAAACATGTAGTGGGATGTGAATGATCAAGATAGAATTTGCCCCTCCTTATGGGAGAGATATCTCTGGCCTCGATGTAATGGATTATGAAAGTGCATGGCCATGCCAAGGTGATTGAGAGTCAATCACGAGTTTATAATCCATCACGGAATCGAGAGAGTGATTGAGCTATTAAGAGGATGACACGAGTCTGCCTTGAGCTCAATCTATATCGTGAGGCAAAGGATTAGTACATGAGAGAACATTACGAGTTCAGCCGATATGATCTTTACATATACTTTGGGGTTAATATGTCTTACTAGAGGCGCTATTAACATGGTAGCGGAAAGGCGTTTCGGGTCACGACCAAGTATCGTGAACCTCTGGTCGCCGCGCTTAACGGGTTGGAACACTAATTCGAATATGATTCGGATATGGGCTCAATCGGATAGAGATCGAATAGACTCCTATTGGGCCTCGGTCCACGAGGCCCACGTGAAGGTCTATATATATGGAGCGAGGGAGGAGGATTCGTCCCGATTAACATCTAGCAAAACCCTAGCCGCCACCTCCGAGCCAAACCCTAGCTGCTCACGAGTGCTAGTACACTCGCGATCGGCGTTCGGCCCGGGCGTGTGGATACGGTGGAAGCGCTGCTCGTTGCGATCTTGATCGGCGTGCGTGGAGAGCGATCTGTTGGGGACGATCGGCTACTTCCACTACTACCTCGGCGCGAGATTGGATCGGTTTCAATTCTTCTTCATTGCTGCTGCGGCGTCTAAGTGGTAACGATCCATGATCCTTCCTTAGCATGATGTTCTTGGGTGCGCGGTAGAAAAGTTTTGTTTTACGCTTCCGTAGCCTCTGGCGTATTCCTTTAGTGGTATCGAGCCATCTTGCTTAGTTTGCAATCTGGATCAGCGCATATATGTTGATATCGATAGTAGTAGATTGGATCTATTACGATCTAAATAAGGTATACGGGTTGATGAGATCAATCGGTCATAAGGGGTTGAAATAGGTATGAGTTGATAGCATCATAAGGCCAAAAGATTAGTTCGTGCTCCTTCTTTGATGTCTGCGCGACTTGCCCCTACGGTGGAATCACCATCGGGGCTAGCTGCGCGCTGTCGATGGATCGAGCCAACGGATCGAGGTCTTGTGTTGTGGTCTCCTCAAGTATACCGATCGCGATGATCAATATGATTGATCTAATGAAAATTGAGACATTTTGAATGGCTCGGTTTGGAGTTGATTTGATCGGCTCGATAAGATTTTCATAGCGATTTCATAGATCGATCTATGTAGTCTGTGAGGTTTTGAGCGCTGCCACAGAAACCAGCGAGCGCTCCCCTCGACCCCCCCATAGCGATTTGGGACGCGTGTGTATCCCCCTTGTATAGCGTCTTGGGTTCACATCGTTAGGTAGAATGCGATTCTCGTCTAACTTGTTTTTGCAGAGAATGATGTGAATAGTATGGCCCTATAGCTTATTTGAATGTATGAGATGTATGTGATGCATGTAACATTCGTTCATGGCTGTGTCATGATTATTTCAGCTATTGTTAGCTGTATATATTGTATTTAACGACCTGCGTGTCGACCTTAATGCTTGAATCTATCTTTGTAATCTTCAATTTCTAGCTATTATAGGTAGTAGCCTAGTTTTGAGGTTACAAGCTTTTAAGCATGGTGGCCTAAAGGAGTGATGTGGAGGATGGAGATCGTCTACACCTACTTGGAGATGGATATCACCATTTTTGGGCCATACTACTTCACGATTAAATGTGTTTATCTATGATGTTATCTATCTTATTCTTATGCAATGATATATGTGATATGTTGCTTTGGTAGGATAGAATCCCTCTTAAAATTAGGTGTTAATGCCCTTCCATATGTTGCACCAAAGATAATGATCACCGCATGGTAGGTCTACCAAAGTAGAGTGCCATCGGTTATCATCATCATTTAGGGTAGATGTCGGACATCTACATGCGGAAGCATTTGGTTTACTAACAAGGTTATCAAAATAGTTTTGGACCTTGGGGCATAGATTGGGGCGAGGCATACTAATGTCACCCAAAGTAGAGTCACATAGGGATGTGATTAGCAAAGTGTTGCTTACCCATGTCACTAGTTTTCTAGCCGTGATGCCAAAGCTCACTAGGAATTAGTGAAATGAGGATCTTTACCCACTATGTAACTTAGAGGAGTTTTGTTGCAAAACTCATAGTGGGAGTCTTTTGCTAAATAGTTTAATAAAGATGAACATAAACATAGTGCTAAACTTTGCATATTCTTGTGTTGTAGATCATGTCATTCTTGCGCATCGAGTACTTTTAATTTGCGATCTGTTCTTGAGAAAGAAAAACTCAATGGAACAAACTTTTTGGATTGGTATCGCAACTTGAGAATTGTTCTCAAGCAAGAGCGCAAGGAGTATGTCCTTGAGTCTCCTTACCCGAAGACTTGCACGATAATGCTACTATGGCTGCGGAGGCTTATGAGAAGCAAGCGAATGATTGCCTTGATGTGAGTGTCTCATGCTTGCCACAATGTCCTCTGAGCTTGAAGCAATATGAGAACACAGATGCCTACAATATCATTGTGGGGTTCGTGGTATGTTTGAGAACCAAGCAAGAGTGAGAGGTTCAATACTTCAAAGTCCTTATTTGCGTGCGAGCTTGCGAGAAGGAATCCGTCGACCCTCATGTGATTAAGATGATTGGCTACATTGAGAGTGCGGAAAAGCTTGGTTTCCCCTTAGCCAGAGTTGGCTCTGATGTGATTCTCGATCGCTTCCCCGAGCTTTGAGCCATTCATAATGAACTTTCACATGAACAACTGGACAAGACCACGGTGAGTTGCATGGGATGCTAAAATCTGCCGAGAAAGCATTAAGAAAAGACAATCATGTGATGATGATGCGAGAAAGGCAAGGCAAGCCCTATGTCAAGAGAATCGCGGTCAAAAGAAAGAAAGCTCTGATGCGATCGCGGCGGTTCTAAGGCCAAGAAAGACAAGAAGGCGATGCTCATCACGATGCGATTATTACTCTGTAAGCAATCGGGACATTGGAAAAGGCGCCCAAAGTACTTGGAGGATCTTGAGAAGAAGAAGGAAGTATGACTTCCACTCCGGTATAAATGTTATAGAGATCAATCTTGCTACTTCATCAACTAATTCTTGGGTATTTGATACGGATCGGTTGCTCACATTTGCAAATCGTTGCGGGGGCTAATAAAGTAGAAGTTTGAGGAGGAGCGAAGTGGATCTTGGCGTTGGCAATGGAGCAAAAGTTCTTGCGGTAGCTGTTGGCACCATGCCATTGTCTTTACCTTCGGATTAGTTTTGGAATTGAATAATTGTTATTGTGTTCCATCTCTTTCAAAGAACATTATTTACGCTTCATGTTTGCAAGCGAGAAGGTTATGACTTTAAATCTATGGACAATGGTTGTTCTCTTTATTTCAAAGATATGTTCTATTGTCATACTCCATTGGTGAATGGGTTATCGTTCTTACTCTTGAAGGGTCACGGTCTATAACATTAATGCAAAGAGGCAGCGTCAGAATGATTTGAATCCACGTTTATTTGTACTTTGTCGCTTAGGTCACATAAATGAGAAGCATCGAAGCTCCATAGAGATGGTATTCGCACTCATTTGATTTTGAATCATTAGAGACATGCGAATCTTGTTTACTTGGCAAGATGACAAAGGCACCTTTCACGGTCAAGGTGAGCGGGCAAATGACTTATTGGCACTTGTACATGCGATGTATGTGGACCAATGAGCTTAACGACGGAGGTGGTTTTGATACTTCATAACTTTTCTTGATGACTTTAGTAGATATGGGTATATCTACGATGAAGCATAAGTCGAATCCTTTGAAAAGTTCAAAGAATTCCAAAATGAAGTGCAAAATCATTTAGGCAAGACAATCAAGTTTCTCGATCGATCGTGGAGCGAGTATTTGAGCCATGAGTTTGGCAATCATCTAAAGGATTGTGGAATTGTTCCACAATTGACTCTGCCGAGAACACCTCAATGGAATGGGGTATCGAGCGGAGAAATCGCACCTTATTAGATATGGTGCGCTCCATGATGAGCCAAAGTGATCTTAGTTGTCTTTTTGAAGTGCGCTCTTGAAGCGACGCGTTCACACTAAGCGAGGTTCCATCAAAATCGATAGAAAAGACACCATATGAGATGTGGGCGGGACAACGTCTAGCTTGTCTTTTCTTAAGATTTGGGGATGTGAGGCTTATGTAAAGCGTTTACAATCGATAAGCTCACTCCTAAATCGATAAATGCTTCTTTATCGGGTATCCTAAGGAAACAAAGGATATTACTTTTATAATCGAGGAGAAGGCAAAGTGTTTGTGCTTGGCATGGTGTCTTCTTAGAAAGAGTTTCTCTCAAGAAGGGATAGTGGGAGCACGAGTGCAACTTGAAGAAATTCAAGAAACACACGATAACGTTTCAGCTCCTCTGAGAACCACAGCGGGATGAACAAGCTGTTGAAGAACTTGTTGTGGACACACCAGCACCGTGTCGAGAAAAGGTCACGTCGTGCACACGAGAGGTACATGTTCTTGACTACTCAACAGCGGGACATATTGTTGTTAGACAACGATGAGCCTAAGACCTATGAAGAAGCAATGGTGGGACGGACTACGAGAAATGGCTTGAAGCCATGAGATCGAAATTGAATCCATGCACGATAATCAAGTTTGGAACTTGGTTGATCCACGATGGTGTTAAAACCATTGAATGCAAATGGGTTTTCAAGAAAAGATAGACATAGATGGAAATGTTCACATCTATAAAGCGCGATTGGTGGCCAAGGTTTCAAACAAATTCAAGGTATTGATTATGATGAAACTTTTAGCCCGTCGCAATGCTAAAGTCTATTCGGATCATTCTAGCGATTGCTGCATATTTCGACTATGAAATATGGCAAATGGATGTCAAAACAGCTTTCCTTAATGGAAATCGGTGAGGATGTGTACATGACACAGCCCACGAGTTTTGTCGATCCATGTCGATTGGAAAGATATGCAAGCTCAAAGATCCATTTATGGATTAAGCGAGCATCTCGGAGTTGGAACATTCGTTTTGATGAAGTAATCAAAGGGTTTGGTTTCATCAAGAGCGAAGAAGAGCCTTGTGTTTACAAAAGGCTAGTGGGAGCGCACTCGTATTTACGGTCTTATATGTGGATGACATATTCGATCGGAAATGACATTCCTTTACTTCGAATCTGTTAAGTCTTCATTAAAAATAGTTTCTCTATGAAAGACTTAGGAGAGCGACATATATTCAGGCATCAAGATCTATAGAGATAGATCAAAAGGCTAATTGGATTAAGCCAAGATCGTACATTGACAAGGTGTTGAAAAGGTTCAATATGCATGATTCCAAGAAAGGTTTTCTACCTATGTCACATGGTATAAATCTTAGCAAGAATCGGTGTCCTAGTACACACGATGGCGGGATAAAATGAATGCGATTCCATATGCTTGGCTATTGGGTCCATTATGTATGCCATGCTTTGTACCGTCGGATGTTTCGTATGCTTTAAGTGCTACGGTAGATACGATCGAGATCGGTGAAAGTCAGCTGGATTGCGTAAAGAACATCTTGAAGTACTTGAGAAGAACTAAAGATGTGTTCCTTGTCTATGGAGGTGAGGAAGAGCTCGTTGTAAATGGTTACACGATGCTAGCTTCCAAGCGACAAAGATGATTTTAGATCGCAATCTGGATTTGTGTTACTGCTGAATGGCGGTGCGGTAGGTGGAAGAGTTCCAAGCGTGAGCGGTTCTTGATTCTACAACGAAGCCAGTACATAGCGACACGAAGGCGCCAAAGAAATTTGTTTGGATCAAGAAATTTATTTACGAGCTTGGTGTGATGGCTAGTGCCTCGGCCCAATGGACCTCTCTTGTGACAATAGTGGGGCCATTGCACAAACCAAGAGCCTAGATCGCACGAGAAGTCCAAGCACATTTCTGGCGATTTCATCTCATCCGCGAGATAGTGGAGAGCGATGTGAAGATATGCAAAGTACAAGCGGTTTGAACATTGCAGATCCGTTGACAAAGCGCTTCCCGACCAAAGCATGAGGCTCACACTAGGGCAATGGGTATTAGATACCTACATGGTTGACTCTAGTGCAAGTGGGAAGCTGTTAGTGATATGCCTAGAGGCAACATGGAGATGTTGTATATATCACATACTATGT
Source organism: Melocanna baccifera (assembly GCA_036346265.1). NCBI lineage: Eukaryota > Viridiplantae > Streptophyta > Magnoliopsida > Poales > Poaceae > Melocanna > Melocanna baccifera. Next base: position 29,053,963 of record CM070691.1, on the reverse strand, counting down.
TTATGATACATTACTTTGTTCCTTGGAATAGACATCATCATTATTGATCAATGAGTATGTGACTTATTCATGAGACTCTTAAATACTAAGATGTTGCTATTTCTAAATGATCCACGATCGTATATCATATGAGGAACAAATATGATTCAAAGACAAAGATCGACATATGTATTGATTGATGATCATGTCTCATGGATCATGGTATGGTGATACCAAATCAATAATATGGACATGTGTTAGTGAACATATGTTGGATAGACTGCCATGAGACAACTGCGAGAGAGATTCCATGTGTCATCGGTTGGTCTCAAGTAGTGTTTATGTAGAGTCCTTAGACTTGAGATCATCATGGTTCCCAACATGAGTAGTAGCTTATTTTGGGACTACTAAACACTACTCCGTGGCTGGGTAGTCATAAAAGTAGTCTTGGGTTTGCCATGAAACATGTAGTGGGATGTGAATGATCAAGATAGAATTTGCCCCTCCTTATGGGAGAGATATCTCTGGGCCTCGATGTAATGGATTATGAAAGTGCATGGCCATGCCAAGGTGATTGAGAGTCAATCACGAGTTTATAATCCATCACGGAATCGAGAGAGTGATTGAGCTATTAAGAGGATGACACGAGTCTGCCTTGAGCTCAATCTATATCGTGAGCAAAGGATTAGTACATGAGAGAACATTACGAGTTCAGCCGATATGATCTTTACATATACTTTGGGGTTAATATGTCTTACTAGAGGCGCTATTAACATGGTAGCGGAAAGGCGTTTCGGGTCACGACCAAGTATCGTGAACCTCTGGTCGCCGCACGCTTAACGGGTTGGAACACTAATTCGAATATGATTCGGATATGGGCTCAATCGGATAGAGATCGAATAGACTCCTATTGGGCCTCGGTCCACGAGGCCCACGTGAAGGTCTATATATGGAGCGGGGCGGAGGATTCGTCCCGTTAACATCTAGCAAAACCCTAGCCGCCACCTCCGAGGCCAAACCCTAGCTGCTCCACGAGTGCTAGTACACTCGCGATCGGCGTTCGGCCCGGCGTGTGGATACGGTGGAAGCGCTGCTCGTTGCGATCTTGATCGGCGTGCGTGGAGAGCGATCTGTTGGGACGATCGGCTACTTCCACTACTACCTCGGCGCGAGATTGGATCGGTTTCCAATTCTTCTTCCGCTGCGCTGCGCGCGTCTAAGTGGTAACGATCCATGATCCTTCCTTAGCATGATGTTCTTGGGTGCGCGGTAGAAAAGTTTTGTTTTACGCTTCCGTAGCCTCTGCGTATTCCTTTAGTAGGTCCCCACCTTGAAAAAAAAGCAGCGATCGTCCATCCCGCGCAGCGCGATCGCGAAAGAAGGCGTTTGTTCACTGCCGCCCGTGCTATCGCTCGCTGTTCGCGTGGTTCTCGGAAGCCTTGCTGCTCATTGCCGCTTCACCGTATCTGGCGATGTACCGCGGGTGACTCCACCTCGTAGAAAAAGCGGGCTCCAGCGGGTAGTCCCGGTAGTCCCGAAAAGCGCAGCGATCGCCGAAAGAAGGCGTTTGTTCCGCTGCCGCCCGATGCTATCGCTTTCGCTGGTTCTCGGAAGCCTTGCTGCTCATTGCCGTTCACCGTATCGGAATGTACCGGGTGACTCCACCACGTAGCGCGAGCTTAGCGGGTAGTCCCTTCGCAGCGATCGTTTGTTCATGCCGCCCGATGCTATCGCTTTGTTCGCGTGGTTCTCGGAAGCCTTGCACTCATTGCCGCTTCACCGTATCGCGGGTGACTCCACCACGTAGAAAAAGCGGGCTTAGCGGTAGTCCCGCTGAAAAGCGCAGCGATCGCCGAAAGAAGGCGTTTGTTCCTGCCGCCCGTGCTATCGCTTTGTTCGCGTGGTTCTCGGAAGCCTTGCTGCTCATCGCTGCCGCTTCACCGTATCTGGCGATGTACCGCGGTGACTCCACCACGTAAAAAAGCGCGGGCTTAGCGGTAGTCCCGAAAAAGCGCAGCGATCGCCGAAAGAAGGCGTTTGTTCACTGCCGCCCCGTGCTATCGCCTGTTCCGCGTGGTTCTCCGGAAGCCTTGCCTGCTCCGCTGCCGCTTCACCGTATGCCGGCGATGTACCCGCGGGTGACTCCACCACGTAGAAAAAGCGCGGCTTAGCGGTAGTCCCGGCCCGAAAAGCGCAGCGATCGCGAAAAGAAGCGTTTGTTCACTGCCGCCCGTGCTATCGCTGTTCGCGTGGTTCTCGGAAGCCTTGCTGCTCATTGCCGCTTCACCGTATCGGCGATGTACCGCGGGTGACTCCACCTCGTAAGAAAAAGCGCGGCTTAGCGGTAGTCCCACCTGAAAAAGCGCAGCGATCGCCGAAAAGCGCAGCGATCGCCGAAAGAAGCGTTTGTTCACTGCCGCCCGTGCTATCGCTTTGTTCGCGTGGTTCTCGGAAGCCTTGCTGCTCGCTGCCGCTTCACCGTATCGGCGATGTACCGCGGGTGACTCCACCACGTAGAAAAAGCGCGGCTTAGCGGTAGTCCCGGCGAAAAGCGCAGCGATCGCGAAAGAAGGCGTTTGTTCACTGCCGCCCGATGCTATCGCTTTTCGCGCGTGGTTCTCGGAAGCCTTGCACGCTCCGCTGCCGCTTCACCGTATCTGGCGATGTACCGCGGGTGACTCCACCACGTAGAAAAAGCGCGGCTTAGCGGTAGTCCCGCTGAAAAGCGCAGCGATCGCGAAAGAAGGCGTTTGTTCACTGCCGCCCGTGCTATCGCTTTGTTCGCGTGGTTCTCGGAAGCCTTGCTGCTCATTGCCGCTTCACCGTATCTGGCGATGTACCGCGGGTGACTCCACCTCGTAGAAAAAGCGCGGCTTAGCGGGTAGTCCCATTGAAAAGCGCAGCGATCGCCGAAAGAAGGCGTTTGTTCACTGCCGCCCCGTGCTATCGCCTGTTTCGCGTGGTTCTCCGGAAGCCTTGCCTGCTCCGCTGCCGCTTCACCGTATCTGGCGATGTACCGCGGGTGACTCCACCACGTAGAAAAAGCGCGGCTTAGCGGTAGTCCCGAAAAGCGCAAGCGATCGCCGAAAGAAGGCGTTTGTTCACTGCCGCCCGTGCTATCGCTTTGTTCGCGTGGTTCTCGGAAGCCTTGCTGCTCCGCTGCGCTTCACCGTATCGGCGATGTACCGCGGGTGACTCCACCACGTAGAAAAAGCGCGGCTTAGCGGTAGTCCCGCTGAAAAGCGCAGCGATCGCGAAAGAAGGCGTTTGTTCCTGCTGCCGCCCGTGCTATCGCTTTTTCGCGTGGTTCTCGGAAGCCTTGCCCGCTCCGCTGCCGCTTCACCGTATACCGGCGATGTACCCGCGGGTGACTCCACCACGTAGAAAAAACGCGGGCTTAGCAGGTAGTCCCCGCTGAAAAGCGCAACGATCGCCGAAAGAAGGCGTTTGTTCACTGCCGCCCCGTGCTATCGCCTTTTCCGCGTGGTTCTCCGGAAGCCTTGCCTGCTCCGCTGCCGCTTCACCGTATCCGGCGATGTACCGCGGGTGACTCCACCTCGTAGAAAAAAAGAGGCTTAGCGGTAGTCCCGCGAAAAGCGCAGCGATCGCCGAAAGAAGGCGTTTGTTCCGCTGCCGCCCGTGCTATCGCTCGCTGTTCGCGTGGTTCTCGGAAGCCTTGCTGCTCATTCACGCTTCACCGTATCGGCGATGTACCGCGGGTGACTCCACCACGTAGAAAAAGCGCGGGCTTAGCGGTAGTCCCGAAAAAGCGCAGCGATCGCCGAAAGAAGGCGTTTGTTCCTGCCGCCCGTGCTATCGCTGTTTCGCGTGGTTCTCGGAAGCCTTGCACGCTCGCTTGCCGCTTCACCGTATCTGGCGGCGATGTACCGCGGGTGACTCCACCTCGTAGAAAAAGCGCGGCTTAGCGGTAGTCCCATTGAAAAGCGCAGCGATCGCGAAAGAAGGCGTTTGTTCACTGCCGCCCGTGCTATCGCTGTTCGCGTGGTTCTCGGAAGCCTTGCTGCTCGCTTGCGCTTCACCGTATCGGCGATGTACCGCGGGTGACTCCACCACGTAGAAAAAGCGAGCTTAGCGGTAGTCCCGGCGAAAAGCGCGTTTGTTCAGCGATCGCGAAAGAAAGAAGGCGTTTGTTCACTGCCGCCCGTGCTATCGCTTTGTTCCCGCGTGGTTCTCGGAAGCCTTGCTGCTCGCTGCTCGCTTCACCGTATCACGGCGATGTACCGCGGGTGACTCCACCTCGTAAACGCGGGCTTAGCGGTAGTCCCGTTGAAAAGCGCAGCGATCGCCGAAAGAAGGCGTTTGTTCCTGCTGCCGCCCGTGCTATCGCTTTTTCGCGTGGTTCTCGGAAGCCTTGCTGCTCGCTGCGCTTCACCGTATCTGGCGATGTACCGCGGGTGACTCCACCACGTAGAAAAAGCGCGAGGCTTAGCGGGTAGTCCCGTCCCGAAAAAAGCGCAGCGATCGCGAAAGAAGGCGTTTGTTCACTGCCGCCCGTGCTATCGCTTTGTTCGCGTGGTTCTCGGAAGCCTTGCACGCTCCGCTGCCGCTTCACCGTATCTGGCGATGTACCGCGGGTGACTCCACCTCGTAGAAAAAGCGCGAGCTTAGCGGTAGTCCCGGCCGAAAAGCGCAGCGATCGCCGAAAGAAGGCGTTTGTTCCTGCCGCCCGATGCTATCGCTGTTCGCGTGGTTCTCGGAAGCCTTGCTGCTCATTGCGCTTCACCGTATCTGGCGATGTACCGCGGGTGACTCCACCTCGTAGAAAAAGCGCGGCTTAGCGGTAGTCCCGTTGAAAAGCGCAGCGATCGCGAAAGAAGGCGTTTGTTCACTGCCGCCCGTGCTATCGCTTTGTTCCCGTGGTTCTCGGAAGCCTTGCTGCTCCATTGCTGCGCTTCACCGTATCTGGCGATGTACCGCGGGTGACTCCACCACGTAGAAAAAGCGCGAGGCTTAGCGGTAGTCCCGCTGAAAAGCGCAGCGATCGCCGAAAGAAGGCGTTTGTTCCTGCCGCCCGTGCTATCGCTTTGTTCGCGTGGTTCTCGGAAGCCTTGCTGCTCATTGCCGCTTCACCGTATCTGGCGATGTACCGCGGGTGACTCCACCTCGTAGAAAAAGCGCGGCGGCGGTAGTCCCATTGAAAAGCGCAGCGATCGCCGAAAGAAGGCGTTTGTTCACTGCCGCCCGATGCTATCGCTTTGTTCGCGTGGTTCTCGGAAGCCTTGCACTGCTCATTGCCGCTTCACCGTATCTGGCGATGTACCGCGGGTGACTCCACCTCGTAGAAAAAGCGGGGCTTAGCGGTAGTCCCGAAAAAAGCGCAGCGATCGCCGAAAGAAGGCGTTTGTTCCTTTTGCCGCCCGTGCTATCGCTTTTTCGCGTGGTTCTCGGAAGCCTTGCTGCTCGCTGCCGCTTCACCGTATCTGGCGATGTACCGCGGGTGACTCCACCTCGTAGAAAAAGCGCGGCTTAGCGGTAGTCCCGAAAAGCGCAGCGATCGCGAAAAAGGCGTTTGTTCCGCTGCCGCCCGTGCTATCGCTTTGTTCGCGTGGTTCTCGGAAGCCTTGCTGCTCACGCTGCGCTTCACCGTATCTGGCGATGTACCGCGGGTGACTCCACCTCGTAAAAAAGCGCGAGCTTAGCGGTAGTCCCCATTGAAAAGCGCAGCGATCGCCGAAAGAAGGCGTTTGTTCACTGCCGCCCGTGCTATCGCTTTGTTCGCGTGGTTCTCGGAAGCCTTGCACGCTCATTGCCGCTTCACCGTATCTGGCGATGTACCGCGGGTGACTCCACCTCGTAGAAAAAGCGCGGCTTAGCGGTAGTCCCGGCTGAAAAGCGCAGCGATCGCGAAAGAAGGCGTTTGTTCACTGCCGCCCGTGCTATCGCTTTTTCGCGTGGTTCTCGGAAGCCTTGCACGCTCATTGCCGCTTCACCGTATCGGCGATGTACCGCGGGTGACTCCACCTCGTAGAAAAAGCGCGGCTTAGCGGTAGTCCCGCCCGAAAAGCGCAGCGATCGCCGAAAGAAGGCGTTTGTTCACTGCTGCCCCGTGCTATCGCTTTGTTCGCGTGGTTCTCGGAAGCCTTGCTGCTCGCTGCTCACCACCGTATCGGCGATGTACCGCGGGTGACTCCACCTCGTAGAAAAAGCGCGCTTAGCGGTAGTCCCATTGAAAAGCGCAGCGATCGCCGAAAGAAGGCGTTTGTTCACTGCCGCCCGTGCTATCGCTTTGTTCGCGTGGTTCTCGGAAGCCTTGCTGCTCATTGCCGCTTCACCGTATCTGGCGATGTACCGCGGGTGACTCCACCTCGTAGAAAAAGCGCGAGGCTTAGCGGTAGTAGTCCCGGCGAAAAGCGCAGCGATCGCCGAAAGAAGGCGTTTGTTCACTGCCGCCCGATGCTATCGCTGTTCGCGTGGTTCTCGGAAGCCTTGCTGCTCATTGCCGCTTCACCGTATCTGGCGATGTACCGCGGGTGACTCCACCTCGTAAAAAGCGAGCTTAGCGGTAGTCCCGAAAAGCGCAGCGATCGCGAAAAGAAGGCGTTTGTTCCTGCCGCCCGTGCTATCGCTTTGTTCGCGTGGTTCTCGGAAGCCTTGCTGCTCATTGCCGCTTCACCGTATCTGGCGATGTACCGCGGGTGACTCCACCACGTAGAAAAAGCGGGCTTAGCGGTAGTCCCGGCGAAAAGCGCAGCGATCGCCGAAAGAAGGCGTTTGTTCACTGCCGCCCGTGCTATCGCTTTCCCGTGGTTCTCGGAAGCCTTGCACTCGCTGCCGCTTCACCGTATCTGGCGATGTGTACCGCGGGTGACTCCACCACGTAGAAAAAACGCAGGCTTAGCAGGTAGTCCCGGCTGAAAAGCGCAACGATCGCCGAAAGAAGGCGTTTGTTCACTGCCGCCCCGTGCTATCGCCTGTTCCGCGTGGTTCTCCGGAAGCCTTGCTGCTCATTGCCGCTTCACCGTATCTGGCGATGTACCGCGGGTGACTCCACCTCGTAGAAAAAGCGCGGCTTAGCGGTAGTCCCGGCTGAAAAGCGCAGCGATCGCCGAAAGAAGGCGTTTGTTCCTTGCCGCCCGTGCTATCGCTTTGTTCCCGTGGTTCTCGGAAGCCTTGCTGCTCATGCTGCGCTTCACCGTATCTGGCGATGTACCGCGGGTGACTCCACCTCGTAGAAAAAGCGCGGCTTAGCGGTAGTCCCGAAAAAGCGCAGCGATCGCGAAAGAAGGCGTTTGTTCCTGCCGCCCGTGCTATCGCTTTGTTCGCGTGGTTCTCGGAAGCCTTGCACGCTCATTGCCGCTTCACCGTATACGGCGATGCCGCTTCACCGTATCGGCGCGATGTACCGCGGGTGACTCCACCTCGTAGTAAACCGCGCGTAGAAAAGGCGAGGCTTAGCGGTAGTCCCGCTGAAAAGCGCAGCGATCGCCGAAAGAAGGCGTTTGTTCCGCTGCCGCCCGTGCTATCGCTGTTCGCGTGGTTCTCGGAAGCCTTGCTGCTCGCTGCCGCTTCACCGTATCTGGCGATGTACCGCGGGTGACTCCACCTCGTAGAAAAAGCGCGAGCTTAGCGGTAGTCCCGGCGAAAAGCGCAGCGATCGCCGAAAGAAGGCGTTTGTTCCTGCTGCCGCCCGATGCTATCGCTTTGTTCGCGTGGTTCTCGGAAGCCTTGCTGCTCCGCTGCCGCTTCACCGTATCTGGCGATGTACCGCGGGTGACTCCACCTCGTAGAAAAAGCGCGGCTTAGCGGTAGTCCCGAAAAGCGCAGCGAAAAGCGCAGCGATCGCCGAAAGAAGGCGTTTGTTCCTTGCCGCCCCCGATGCTATCGCTTTGTTCGCGTGGTTCTCGGAAGCCTTGCACGCTCCATTGCCGCTTCACCGTATCTGGCGATGTACCGCGGGTGACTCCACCTCGTAGAAAAAGCGCGGCTTAGCGGTAGTCCCGCGTAGAAAAGCGCAGCGATCGCCGAAAAGGCGTTTGTTCACTGCTGCCGCCCGTGCTATCGCTTTGTTCGCGTGGTTCTCGGAAGCCTTGCACGCTCCGCTGCCGCTTCACCGTATCTGGCGATGTACCGCGGGTGACTCCACCTCGTAGAAAAAGCGCGAGCTTAGCGGTAGTCCCGGCGAAGCGCAGCGATCGCCGAAAGAAGGCGTTTGTTCACTGCCGCCCGTGCTATCGCTTTGTTCGTGGTTCTCGGAAGCCTTGCTGCTCATTGCCGCTTCACCGTATCTGGCGATGTACCGCGGGTGACTCCACCTCGTAGAAAAAGCGCGAGCTTAGCGGTAGTCCCGAAAAGCGCAGCGATCGCCGAAAGAAGGCGTTTGTTCACTGCCGCCCGTGCTATCGCTTTGTTCCCGTGGTTCTCGGAAGCCTTGCTGCTCATTGCCGCTTCACCGTATCTGGCGATGTACCGCGGTGACTCCACCGTCGTAAAAAAGCGCGGCTTAGCGGTAGTCCCGGCCCGAAAAGCGCAGCGATCGCGAAAGAAGGCGTTTGTTCACTGCCGCCCGTGCTATCGCTTTGTTCGCGTGGTTCTCGGAAGCCTTGCTGCTCATTGCCGCTTCACCGTATCTGGCGATGTACCGCGGGTGACTCCACCTCGTAGAAAAAGCGAGGCTTAGCGGTAGTCCCGTTGAAAAGCGCAGCGATCGCCGAAAGAAGGCGTTTGTTCCTGCTGCCCGTGCTATCGCTTTGTTCGCGTGGTTCTCGGAAGCCTTGCACTGCTCTTGCCGCTTCACCGTATCGGCGATGTACCGCGGGTGACTCCACCTCGTAGAAAAAGCGCGGCTTAGCGGTAGTCCCGGCCCGAAAAGCGCAGCGATCGCCGAAAGAAGGCGTTTGTTCCTGCTGCCGCCCGTGCTATCGCTTTGTTCCGTGGTTCTCGGAAGCCTTGCTGCTCCTGCGCTTCACCGTATCTGGCGATGTACCGCGGGTGACTCCACCTCGTAGAAAAAGCGCGGCTTAGCGGTAGTCCCGATTGAAAAGCGCAGCGATCGCCGAAAGAAGGCGTTTGTTCCTTTGCCGCCCGTGCTATCGCTGTTCCGCGTGGTTCTCGGAAGCCTTGCTGCTCATTGCCGCTTCACCGTATCTGGCGATGTACCGCGGGTGACTCCACCTCGTAGAAAAAGCGCGGGCTTAGCGGTAGTCCCCGAAAAGCGCAGCGATCGCCGCGAAGAAGGCGTTTGTTCACTGCCGCCCGTGCTATCGCTTTGTTCGCGTGGTTCTCGGAAGCCTTGCTGCTCATTGCCGCTTCACCGTATCTGGCGATGTACCGCGGGTGACTCCACCTCGTAGAAAAAGCGCGGGCTTAGCGGTAGTCCCGTTGAAAAGCGCAGCGATCGCCGAAAGAAGGCGTTTGTTCACTGCCGCCCGTGCTATCGCTTTGTTCCCGTGGTTCTCGGAAGCCTTGCACGCTCATTGCCGCTTCACCGTATCGGCGATGTACCGCGGGTGACTCCACCTCGTAGAAAAAGCGCGGCTTAGCGGTAGTCCCGCCGAAAAGCGCAGCGATCGCGAAAGAAGGCGTTTGTTCACTGCCGCCCGTGCTATCGCTTTGTTCCCGTGGTTCTCGGAAGCCTTGCTGCTCATTGCCGCTTCACCGTATCTGGCGATGTACCGCGGGTGACTCCACCTCGTAGAAAAAGCGCGGGCTTAGCGGTAGTCCCGGCGAAAAGCGCAGCGATCGCCGAAAGAAGGCGTTTGTTCCTGCCGCCGCCCGTGCTATCGCTTTGTTCCCGTGGTTCTCGGAAGCCTTGCTGCTCCGCTGCCGCTTCACCGTATCTGGCGATGTACCGCGGGTGACTCCACCTCGTAGAAAAAGCGCGAGCTTAGCGGTAGTCCCGTTGAAAAGCGCAGCGATCGCCGAAAGAAGGCGTTTGTTCCGCCGCCCGATGCTATCGCTTTTCGCGTGGTTCTCGGAAGCCTTGCTGCTCATTGCCGCTTCACCGTATCTGGCGATGTACCGCGGGTGACTCCACCTCGTAGAAAAAGCGGGCTTAGCGGTAGTCCCATTGAAAAGCGCAGCGATCGCCGAAAGAAGGCGTTTGTTCCTTGCCGCCCGATGCTATCGCTTTGTTCCCGTGGTTCTCGGAAGCCTTGCTGCTCATTGCCGCTTCACCGTATCTGGCGATGTACCGCGGGTGACTCCACCTCGTAGAAAAAGCGAGGCTTAGCGGTAGTCCCGGCGAAAAGCGCAGCGATCGCGAAAATCGAAGGCGTTTGTTCACTGCCGCCCGATGCTATCGCTTTGTTCCCGTGGTTCTCGGAAGCCTTGCTGCTCATTGCCGCTTCACCGTATCTGGCGATGTACCGCGGGTGACTCCACCTCGTAGAAAAAGCGAGCTTAGCGGTAGTCCCGAAAAAAAGCGCAGCGATCGCGAAAGAAAGAGGCGTTTGTTCCTGCTGCCGCCCGTGCTATCGCTTTGTTCCCGTGGTTCTCGGAAGCCTTGCTGCTCCGCTGCCGCTTCACCGTATCTGGCGATGTACCGCGGGTGACTCCACCTCGTAGTCCCATTGAAAAAGCGGAGCTTAGCGGTAGTCCCGAAAAAGCGCAGCGATCGCGAAAGAAGGCGTTTGTTCCGCTGCCGCCCGATGCTATCGCTTTGTTCCCGTGGTTCTCGGAAGCCTTGCTGCTCATTGCCGCTTCACCGTATCTGGCGATGTACCGCGGGTGACTCCACCTCGTAGAAAAAGCGCGGCTTAGCGGTAGTCCCCGCTGAAAAGCGCAACGATCGCCGAAAGAAGGCGTTTGTTCACTGCCGCCCGTGCTATCGCTTTGTTCCCGTGGTTCTCGGAAGCCTTGCTGCTCGCTGCCGCTTCACCGTATCGGCGATGTACCGCGGGTGACTCCACCTCGTAGAAAAAGCGAGCTTAGCGGTAGTCCCATTGAAAAGCGCAGCGATCGCGAAAGAAGGCGTTTGTTCCGCTGCCGCCCGATGCTATCGCTTTTTCGCGTGGTTCTCGGAAGCCTTGCACGCTCTCATGCCGCTTCACCGTATCTGGGCGATGTACCGCGGGTGACTCCACCTCGTAGAAAAAGCGGGCTTAGCGGTAGTCCCGGCGAAAAGCGCAGCGATCGCCGAAAGAAGGCGTTTGTTCCTGCCGCCCGTGCTATCGCTTTGTTCGCGTGGTTCTCGGAAGCCTTGCTGCTCCGCTGCGCTTCACCGTATCGGCGATGTACCGCGGGTGACTCCACCTCGTAGAAAAAGCGCGAGCTTAGCGGTAGTCCCGGCGAAAAGCGCAGCGATCGCCGAAAGAAGGCGTTTGTTCACTGCCGCCCGTGCTATCGCTTTGTTCCCGTGGTTCTCGGAAGCCTTGCTGCTCGCTGCCGCTTCACCGTATCTGGCGATGTACGATGTACCCACCTCGCGGGTGACTCCACCACGTAGAAAAAGCGCGAGGCTTAGCGGTAGTCCCGGCGAAAAGCGCAGCGATCGCGAAAAGAAGGCGTTTGTTCCTGCTGCCCCCGTGCTATCGCTTTGTTCGCGTGGTTCTCGGAAGCCTTGCTGCTCATTGCCGCTTCACCGTATCGGCGATGTACCGCGGGTGACTCCACCTCGTAGAAAAAGCGAGGCTTAGCGGTAGTCCCGCCCGAAAAGCGCAACGATCGCCGAAAGAAGGCGTTTGTTCACTGCCGCCCCGTGCTATCGCCTGTTCCACGTGGTTCTCCGGAAGCCTTGCCTGCTCCGCTGCCGCTTCACCGTATCTGGCGATGTACCGCGGGTGACTCCACCTCGTAGAAAAAGCGCGAGCTTAGCGGTAGTCCCGTTGAAAAGCGCAGCGATCGCCGAAAGAAGCGTTTGTTCACTGCCGCCCGTGCTATCGCTTTGTTCCCGTGGTTCTCGGAAGCCTTGCACGCTCATTGCCGCTTCACCGTATCTGGCGATGTACCGCGGGTGACTCCACCACGTAGAAAAAGCGAGGCTTAGCGGTAGTCCCGGCCCGAAAGCGCAGCGATCGCCGAAAGAAGGCGTTTGTTCACTGCCGCCCGTGCTATCGCTTTGTTCCCGTGGTTCTCGGAAGCCTTGCTGCTCTCGCTGCCGCTTCACCGTATCTGGCGATGTACCGCGGGTGACTCCACCTCGTAGAAAAAGCGAGGCTTAGCGGTAGTCCCGGCGAAAAAAGCGCAGCGATCGCCGAAAGAAGGCGTTTGTTCACTGCCGCCCGTGCTATCGCTTTCCCGTGGTTCTCGGAAGCCTTGCTGCTCATTGCCGCTTCACCGTATCTGGCGATGTACCGCGGGTGACTCCACCTCGTAGAAAAAGCGCGAGCTTAGCGGTAGTCCCGGCTGAAAAGCGCAGCGATCGCCGAAAGAAGGCGTTTGTTCCTGCCGCCCGTGCTATCGCTTTGTTCGCGTGGTTCTCGGAAGCCTTGCTGCTCCGCTGCCGCTTCACCGTATCTGGCGATGTACCGCGGGTGACTCCACCTCGTAGAAAAAGCGCGAGCTTAGCGGTAGTCCCATTGAAAAGCGCAGCGATCGCCGAAAGAAGGCGTTTGTTCCTGCCCGCCCGTGCTGCTATCGCTTTGTTCCCGTGGTTCTCGGAAGCCTTGCACTGCTCATTGCCGCTTCACCGTATCTGGCGATGTACCGCGGGTGACTCCACCTCGTAGAAAAAGCGAGGCTTAGCGGTAGTCCCGGCCCGAAAAGCGCAGCGATCGCCGAAAGAGGCGTTTGTTCACTGCCGCCCGTGCTATCGCTTTGTTCGCGTGGTTCTCGGAAGCCTTGCTGCTCCGCTGCGCGCTTCACCGTATCTGGCGATGTACCGCGGGTGACTCCACCTCGTAGAAAAAGCGCGGCTTAGCGGTAGTCCCGGCGAAAAGCGCAGCGATCGCCGAAAGAAGGCGTTTGTTCCTGCTGCCCGATGCTATCGCCCGCTATCGCTGTTCCCGTGGTTCTCGGAAGCCTTGCTGCTCGCTGCCGCTTCACCGTATATCGGCGATGTACCGCGGGTGACTCCACCTCGTAGAAAAAACGCAGGCTTAGCGGTAGTCCCGGCGAAAAGCGCAGCGATCGCGAAAGAAGGCGTTTGTTCCTTGCCGCCCGTGCTATCGCTTTGTTCCCGTGGTTCTCGGAAGCCTTGCTCGCTCACGCTGCCGCTTCACCGTATCTGGCGATGTACCGCGGGTGACTCCACCTCGTAGAAAAAGCGCGGCTTAGCGGTAGTCCCGGGTGACTCCACCTCGAAAAGCGCAGCGATCGCCGAAAGAAGGCGTTTGTTCACTGCCGCCCGATGCTATCGCTTTGTTCCCGTGGTTCTCGGAAGCCTTGCTGCTCATTGCCGCTTCACCGTATCCGGCGATGTACCCGCGGGTGACTCCACCACGTAGAAAAAACGCAGGCTTAGCAGGTAGTCCCGGCTGAAAAGCGCAACGATCGCCGAAAGAAGGCGTTTGTTCACTGCCGCCCCGTGCTATCGCCTGTTCCGCGTGGTTCTCCGGAAGCCTTGCCTGCTCCGCTGCCGCTTCACCGTATCTGGCGATGTACCGCGGGTGACTCCACCTCGTAGAAAAAGCGCGGCTTAGCGGTAGTCCCGGCTGAAAAGCGCAGCGATCGCGAAAGAAGGCGTTTGTTCCTGCCGCCCGATGCTATCGCTTTGTTCCCGTGGTTCTCCGGAAGCCTTGCCTGCTCCGCTGCCGCTTCACCGTATCGGCGATGTACCCGCGGGTGACTCCACCCCGTAGAAAAAACGCAGGCTTAGCAGGTAGTCCCGGCTGAAAAGCGCAACGATCGCCGAAAGTTTGCGGAGTTCCTGCCGCCCCGTGCTATCGCCTGTTCCGCGTGGTTCTCCGGAAGCCTTGCTGCTCATTGCCGCTTCACCGTATCGGCGATGTACCGCGGGTGACTCCACCTCGTAGAAAAAGCGCGGCTTAGCGGTAGTCCCACCTCGAAAAGCGCAGCGATCGCCGAAAGAAGGCGTTTGTTCACTGCCGCCCGTGCTATCGCTTTGTTCCCGTGGTTCTCGGAAGCCTTGCTGCTCATTGCCGCTTCACCGTATCTGGCGATGTACCGCGGGTGACTCCACCTCGTAGAAAAAGCGCGGCTTAGCGGTAGTCCCATTGAAAAGCGCAGCGATCGCGAAAGAAGGCGTTTGTTCACTGCCGCCCGTGCTATCGCTTTGTTCCCGTGGTTCTCGGAAGCCTTGCACGCTCATTGCCGCTTCACCGTATCTGGCGATGTACCGCGGGTGACTCCACCTCGTAGAAAAAGCGCGGCTTAGCGGTAGTCCCGTCCGCAGCGATCGCCGAAAAGCGCAGCGATCGCCGAAAGAAGGCGTTTGTTCCTGCCGCCCGATGCTATCGCTTTATCTGGCGATTCCCGTGGTTCTCGGAAGCCTTGCACGCTCGCTGCGCTTCACCGTATCTGGCGATGTACCGCGGGTGACTCCACCTCGTAGAAAAATCTGGCGATGTTAGCGGTAGTCCCGGCGTGAAAAGCGCAGCGATCGCCGAAAGAAGGCGTTTGTTCCTGCTGCCGCCCGTGCTATCGCTTTGTTCCCGTGGTTCTCGGAAGCCTTGCTGCTCGCTGCGCTTCACCGTATCTGGCGATGTACCGCGGGTGACTCCACCTCGTAGAAAAAGCGCGGCTTAGCGGTAGTCCCGGCTGAAAAGCGCAGCGATCGCCGAAAGAAGGCGTTTGTTCACTGCCGCCCGTGCTATCGCTTTGTTCCCGTGGTTCTCGGAAGCCTTGCTGCTCGCTGCCGCTTCACCGTATATGGGCGATGTACCGCGGGTGACTCCACCTCGTAGAAAAAGCGCGAGCTTAGCGGTAGTCCCGGCGAAAAGCGCAGCGATCGCGAAAAGAAGGCGTTTGTTCACTGCCGCCCGTGCTATCGCTTTGTTCCCGTGGTTCTCGGAAGCCTTGCTGCTCATTGCCGCTTCACCGTATACGGCGATGTACCGCGGGTGACTCCACCTCGTAGAAAAAGCGAGCTTAGCGGTAGTCCCATTGAAAAGCGCAGCGATCGCGAAAGAAGGCGTTTGTTCACTGCCGCCCGTGCTATCGCTTTGTTCCCGTGGTTCTCGGAAGCCTTGCTGCTCCGCTGCGCTTCACCGTATCTGGCGATGTACCGCGGGTGACTCCACCTCGTAGAAAAAGCGCGGGCTTAGCGGTAGTCCCGGCGAAAAGCGCAGCGATCGCGAAAGAAGGCGTTTGTTCACTGCCGCCCGTGCTATCGCTTTGTTCGCGTGGTTCTCGGAAGCCTTGCACGCTCATTGCCGCTTCACCGTATCTGGCGATGTGTACCGCGGGTGACTCCACCTCGTAGAAAAAGCGGGCTTAGCGGTAGTCCCATTGAAAAGCGCAGCGATCGCCGAAAGAAGGCGTTTGTTCACTGCCGCCCGTGCTATCGCTTTGTTCCCGTGGTTCTCGGAAGCCTTGCACGCTCATTGCCGCTTCACCGTATCGGCGATGTACCGCGGGTGACTCCACCTCGTAGAAAAAGCGCGGCTTAGCGGTAGTCCCGAAAAGCGCAGCGATCGCCGAAAGAAGGCGTTTGTTCACTGCCGCCCGTGCTATCGCTTTTTCCGTGGTTCTCGGAAGCCTTGCACTGCTCATTGCCGCTTCACCGTATCTGGCGATGTACCGCGGGTGACTCCACCTCGTAGAAAAAGCGCGAGCTTAGCGGTAGTCCCGGCTGAAAAGCGCAGCGATCGCCGAAAGAAGGCGTTTGTTCCTGCTGCCGCCCGTGCTATCGCTTTGTTCCCGTGGTTCTCGGAAGCCTTGCTGCTCATTGCCGCTTCACCGTATACGGCGATGTACCGCGGGTGACTCCACCTCGTAGAAAAAGCGCGGGCTTAGCGGTAGTCCCGCCGAAAAGCGCAGCGATCGCCGAAAGAAGGCGTTTGTTCACTGCCGCCCGTGCTATCGCTTTGTTCCCGTGGTTCTCGGAAGCCTTGCACGCTCATTGCCGCTTCACCGTATCTGGCGATGTACCGCGGGTGACTCCACCTCGTAGAAAAAGCGCGAGCTTAGCGGTAGTCCCGAAAAGCGCAGCGATCGCCGAAAGAAGGCGTTTGTTCACTGCCGCCCGATGCTATCGCTTTGTTCCCGTGGTTCTCGGAAGCCTTGCTGCTCATTGCCGCTTCACCGTATCTGGCGATGTACCGCGGGTGACTCCACCTCGTAGAAAAAGCGCGAGCTTAGCGGTAGTCCCGAAAAGCGCAGCGATCGCGAAAGAAGGCGTTTGTTCCTGCCGCCCGTGCTATCGCTTTGTTCCCGTGGTTCTCGGAAGCCTTGCACGCTCATTGCCGCTTCACCGTATCTGGCGATGTACCGCGGGTGACTCCACCTCGTAGAAAAAGCGCGGCTTAGCGGTAGTCCCGCTGAAAAGCGCAGCGATCGCGAAAGAAGGCGTTTGTTCACTGCCGCCCGTGCTATCGCTGTTCCCGTGGTTCTCGGAAGCCTTGCTGCTCATTGCCTTCACCGTATCTGGCGATGTACCGCGGGTGACTCCACCTCGTAGAAAAAGCGCGGGCTTAGCGGTAGTCCCGTTGAAAAGCGCAGCGATCGCCGAAAGAAGGCGTTTGTTCCTGCTGCCGCCCGTGCTATCGCTTTGTTCGCGTGGTTCTCGGAAGCCTTGCACTGCTCATTGCCGCTTCACCGTATCTGGCGATGTACCGCGGGTGACTCCACCTCGTAGAAAAAGCGCGGCTTAGCGGTAGTCCCGGCGAAAAGCGCAGCGATCGCGAAAGAAGGCGTTTGTTCCTGCTGCCGCCCGTGCTATCGCTTTGTTCCCGTGGTTCTCGGAAGCCTTGCTGCTCATTGCCGCTTCACCGTATCGGCGATGTACCGCGGGTGACTCCACCTCGTAGAAAAAGCGCGGCTTAGCGGTAGTCCCCCGCTTGAAAAGCGCAGCGATCGCCGAAAGAAGGCGTTTGTTCCTGCTGCCGCCCGTGCTATCGCTTTGTTCCCGTGGTTCTCGGAAGCCTTGCTGCTCATTGCCGCTTCACCGTATCTGGCGATGTACCGCGGGTGACTCCACCTCGTAGAAAAAGCGGCTTAGCGGTAGTCCCGGCTTGAAAAGCGCAGCGATCGCGAAAAGAAGGCGTTTGTTCACTGCCGCCCGTGCTATCGCTTTGTTCCGTGGTTCTCGGAAGCCTTGCACGCTCATTGCCGCTTCACCGTATCTGGCGATGTACCGCGGGTGACTCCACCTCGTAGAAAAAGCGCGAGCTTAGCGGTAGTCCCGGCGAAAAGCGCAGCGATCGCCGAAAGAAGGCGTTTGTTCCGCTGCCGCCCGATGCTATCGCTTTGTTCCCGTGGTTCTCGGAAGCCTTGCACTGCTCATTGCCGCTTCACCGTATCTGGCGATGTACCGCGGGTGACTCCACCTCGTAGAAAAAGCGCGAGCTTAGCGGTAGTCCCGTTGAAAAGCGCAGCGATCGCCGAAAGAAGGCGTTTGTTCCGCTGCCGCCCGTGCTATCGCTTTGTTCCCGTGGTTCTCGGAAGCCTTGCTGCTCTCGCTGCCGCTTCACCGTATCTGGGCGATGTACCGCGGGTGACTCCACCTCGTAGAAAAAGCGCGGCTTAGCGGTAGTCCCATTGAAAAGCGCAGCGATCGCCGAAAGAAGCGTTTGTTCACTGCCGCCCGTGCTATCGCTTTGTTCCCGTGGTTCTCGGAAGCCTTGCACTGCTCATTGCCGCTTCACCGTATCTGGCGATGTACCGCGGGTGACTCCACCTCGTAGAAAAAGCGCGAGCTTAGCGGTAGTCCCGGCTGAAAAGCGCAGCGATCGCGAAAGAAGGCGTTTGTTCACTGCCGCCCGTGCTATCGCTTTGTTCCGTGGTTCTCGGAAGCCTTGCTGCTCATTGCCGCTTCACCGTATCGGCGATGTACCGCGGGTGACTCCACCTCGTAGAAAAAGCGCGGCTTAGCGGTAGTCCCATTGAAAAGCGCAGCGATCGCCGAAAGAAGGCGTTTGTTCACTGCCGCCCGTGCTATCGCTTTGTTCCCGTGGTTCTCGGAAGCCTTGCACGCTCATTGCCGCTTCACCGTATCTGGCGATGTACCGCGGGTGACTCCACCTCGTAGAAAAAGCGAGCTTAGCGGTAGTCCCGGAAAAAAAAGCGCAGCGATCGCGAAAGAAGGCGTTTGTTCCTGCCGCCCGTGCTATCGCTTTGTTCCCGTGGTTCTCGGAAGCCTTGCACTGCTCATTGCGCTTCACCGTATCTGGCGATGTACCGCGGGTGACTCCGCTCTCTGCCGTGCTTTTACTTTTCGTGTGCGCTGGTTAACGTTCTGCGCCTTCTGTGCATTGGGGAGGCTCTACTGCGGAAAGCTTCCAGTGGAAGCGTGCTGTCGCTCTGGCAGCGTGCGTGCTATCGCTCTGTTTGCTTCGGTTACGCATGAATAATGTGCCCGTCTCTCTGACTATGGTGGCCCATTTGTTTGCATCTTCTTACGGTGTGCGCTTTTTGGTGAGCTTCATTTTCTTGCCTCTGTTAGCGCGTACGGTCTCCGGATTTTGTCAGCCGGCTTCCCATTTTGCTTGCCGGTTTGTGTAATACGTCCGCTTGGTGCTTCTCCTTCTTGTTTCTTTTGGCGGAAGATTATGTCCAGCTGCTCCAGTTCCTAGCTTTTCTTGCTCTTTCTTTTGGTTGAAGATTACGCCCCCTTCCTCTTTCTTACCATTGTTTCTTACGCCGTTGCTTTGGCTCATCCCCGGTTTCTTCATCTCTGCGCTTTTGCTTTTGTTCTTTTTTGGTAAGCTATTTAGGATTTTTCCCCCTCTACTTGATACTGTCGGTATGTACATTCCTGTTCCTGTTTCGATTTGTTCGGTGGTAACCCAACCAGTTTAGAATCTAAACCTTTCTCTCTAGCTTTTTCAAACTATTTGCCATGTTGGTTTCTGTACATTTTTATGCTCCGTGCGCCGATTTCCGCTTTACGGTGCGCCCATGTAGTGTTTCCCATTTCTCATAGATTTTCTATATTTGCTTCGGCTTTTTTGATTTTTCCCTACTTGTGCGCGTGTTTTATACACTTCTTTGCTTTTTTTTTACAAACCTTTCCTTCTGCTTCCATCTGCATTTTGCCTCCTTTTTACATTAAATTGTTTGCCTTTTTCCCCAGCCTTTTTACTTTGTTATTGTCTATTTTCACGTTTTTTTGCCTTCTTGTGTTTCTATGTGGTTTGTGCAGATCTTGTTGCCGGTCAGCGTATTTTGTGGTCTTTTTGTGTTACCGTGTTCTTTCAGATTTTTATGATTCTTGCCAGGATTTTTGCTCTAGAATCCTAGATTTCCTTTTCTTTTTGAGTTAACTTGTTTCATAGATAGTGTACAGATTTTTACTAACATACTTTCCGTTTCCGCGGTAACTTTTGATGTCTCTGTTGGGGACTTTTTGCGCGATTTAGTTGTTTAGAGTTGATGCAGTGTTACCCATTTACATATATTGCTTTTCCTTTTTGAGTTAGGTCCTTTCAGAAATAGTATACAGCTTTTTATCAAAATACTTGTGTGCTTATAGTTTGTAGAATATTTCCCTTTTTACATATTGTTTTTCCCTTTTATTTCCTATACTACCATTCCTTTTTTTAGTACATGTTTGTGCGCATATCCTTTAGTATTTTTATGTTGTTACGCAGTTTAGTTATTTCTCGTGTTCTCCTTGTGCTGTGCGCTGGTTACTACCTTTCGCTCTGCTACCGTGCTTTTACTTTTCGTGTGCGCTGGTTAACATTCTGCGCCTTCTGTGCATTGGGGAGGCTCTACTGCGGAAAGCTTCCAGTGGAAGCGTGCTGTCGCTCTGGCAGCGTGCGTGCTATCGCTCTGTTTGCTTCGGTTACGAATGAATAATGAGCGCGTGTTTCTGACTATGGTGGCGCATTTTTTGCATCTTCTTACGGTGTGCGCCTTTTGGTGAGCTCCGTTTTCTTGCCTCTGTTAGCGCGTTCGGTCTCCGGATTTTATCAGCCGGCTTCCCATTTTGCTTCGGTTTGTATAATACGTCCGCTTGGTGCTTCTCCTTCTTGTTTCTTTTGGCGGAAGATTATGTCCACTGCTCCAGTTCGTAGCTTTTCTTGCTCTTTCTTTTGGTTGAAGATTCGCCCCTTCCTCTTTCTTACCATTGCTTCTTCTGCTGTTGCTTTGGCTCATCCCAATTTCTTCATCTCTGCGCTTTTCCTTTTGTTCTTTTTTGTAAGATATCTAGGATTTTTCCCCTCTGCTTGATCTTTGTTGGTATGTACATTCTGTTCTGTTTGATTTGTTCATTGTAACCCAACCGTTTAGAATTTAAACCTTTCTCTCTAGCTTTTTCAAACTATTTGCCATGTTGTTTTCTCACATTTTTATGCTCCGTGCGCGATTCCCGCTTTACGGTGCGACCATGTAGTGTTTCCCATTTCTCATAGATTTTCTATATTTGCTTGGCTATTTAGATTTTTCCTGCTTGTGCGCGTGCTTTATACACTTCTTTTCTTTTTCTACAAACCTTTCATTCTGCTCCCATCGCATTTTGCCTCCTTTTTACATTAAATTGTTTGCCTTTTTCCCACCCTTTTACTTTCTTATTGTCAACGTTCACATTTTTGCCTTCTTGTGTTTCTATGTGGTTTGTGCAGATCTTGTTGCCGGTCAGCGTATTTTGTGGTCTTTTTGTCTTACCGTGTTCTTTCAGATTTTTATGATTGTTGCCACGATTTTTGCTCTAGGATCCTAGATTTCCTTTTCTTTTTGAGTTAACTTGTTTCATAAATAGTGTACAGATTTTTACTAACATACTTTCCGTTTCCGCGGTAACTTTTGCTGTCTCTGTTGGGGACTTTTTTCGCGATTTAGTTGTTTAGAGTTGATGCAGTGTTACCCATTTACATAGATTGCTTTTCCTTTTTGAGTTAGGTCCTTTCAGAAATAGTATACATCTTTTTATCAAAATACTTGTGTTCTTATAGTTTGTAGAATATTTCCCTTCTTACATATTGTTTTTCCCTTTTATTTCCTATACTACCATTCCTTTTTTTTTATTACATGTTTGTGCGCAGATTCTTTAGTATTTTTATGTTGTTACGCAGTTTAGTTATTTCCAGTAGATGCAGTGTTATCCGCCTACATAGATTGCTATTTCTTTTTGAGTTAGGTTCTCTGCCAAATACTGACCAGAATTTTAGTAAACTGCTTGTGTTTTCGTATCTCTCACTATTTTCTAGGTATTGTTCTTTTTTTTTTCTTTCTGTACTAACATTCTTGGTTTTTTTGACAGGAAGCTACTTATTTATTTTCCCAGTCTCCATATGCGTTCGTCCATCGTCGCTATCCATTTCTTTTTGTCTTGGTGACTCCTTCGTGGCAACCGCTCGTTTTATAGCGCTTTAACTCACGAGTAAACTTTACTTCACCTCTACACATTTGGGGTCTTTGTGTGCGCTTACAGACAAGGTATTACCATTCTTCCCTATTTCGTTTCTGATTTACCCACCCATTTACTACATGTTATATTATATTTTCGGTGCTCAATATATGCAGGCTCCAATGTTGTTTGCATAGCTGCTTTCTGTGCTAACAGTCTTGGTTTTTTGGACAGGAAGATGCTTATTTATTTTCCGGTCTCCGTATCGTTTGTCCATCGTCGCTATCCATTTCTTTTTGTCTTGGTGACTCCTCCGTACAACCGCTTCGTCTTATAGCGCTTTAACTCACACTATCGCTTGCTTCACCTTCTTCACATTTGGGAACCACGTATGCGCTTCGCACAAGGTATTACCGTTCTTCCTATTTTGTTTACAATTTACGCCCTGCTCACTACATGTTGCATTATATTTTAGTCGCTCAATCTATGCAAGCTCCAATGTTGTTTGCATAGCTCGCTTACGTCCACTTATGATGTTCGTGTGCAATCTTCTTCGGTTAGACACTTTATTGCACAAGATGTTACTTTACGTGCTTTTTCACACTTGTATAGAATATTTTATTTTCCGCCCATTTGTTTCCTTCCTTTCAGTGCTAAGCTCTTAGTGGGATTGTTCTTGTGCTATGTGTTACTATTTAGTTCCATGGATCCATCAAGCTCTACTAGAGCTCATCGTGAAGAAATTCTTCGTGGGAAACAGCCAGTTAGCTTACTGCCTTCTATGCATGATTTTTCCCCAGTGTTTGCACAGACGGTAGCACATCCATCATTTGTACAGCCAACACCACATCCATGTATGATTGTTACTGACGTTATGTACTTTATGTGGCCGAAATTATTTGCATCTCCGAACTTTTTTTGGCGCTTCCAGTTTGCCGCTGCTGTTTATTTATGGTTACTCTGTTATTTTCCAGTGTTTCGGCCGGATGTTAATGCTGTTTTCCCATGGAAGCGCCATCATGGTTATTCACACTCTTTATTTTTTCCCCTCTTTTGTTGTTATTTCTCCTTTATACTTTTTTTTGATTTTTGTCTTCCTTTGTTTATATGATAGGAGACCATATTTGCCCATTGGTTAGTTCTGATGAATCGGCTAGCAATAGAAAAAAGAGAAGGCTGTCCAATTTGCTTCGCAGTATTGCTAGAACAGGTGCTTTTTTTTCATTATTCCTGTCCACACTATTTCTTTCCTCTTTGTTTTTTCCTGCCTTCCAATTGTACAGATTTTCCCCATGTTTTCCTCTATAGTTTGTATTGCATTTTTCGCATTTCAGGTGCTGCATCACCTTTTAGTCCAGTATCGCTTAGAGAACCAAGTGTTTCTCTTTCTAAAGAACAGATATTTTACTTAAAAGGTTCGCCATTATACTCCATTTTGTACTCCTGTTTATTCTGTTTCTCCCCTCCCAGTGTTTAACCACATGTTTTTCGTCAGTGTTACATCAACTAATCCTTCTTTTTTCAACACACTTTTCCCTACATTGTTTCAGCCATGTATGTCAATCGATCATATTATGGTGGTCCAGACTATCAATGTAATAAATGTGGAGCCATTTTTTGGTTCCAAGAAAGATCTCACCATAGAGGCCCCTCTAGATATCAACGACTTGTTTTTAATAGATGTTGTCGGGGTGGAAAGGTTTCCCTTCCACCACATAAAGAATTTCCATTCCCACTTCGAGACCTCATTGGTTTTAATAAAGGGGCTCGATCAAATGCATTTATGCGTTTAATACGCCATTACAATTCCTTGTTTGCATTCACTTCCTTGGGCGTAGATGTTGATAGATCCATAAATACTGGTGGAGGCCCTTATGTTTTCCGTATAAATGGTGTTGTTCATCACCGTATTGGTTCGTTGATTCCGACACCAGGCCGAAAGCCTCAGTATGCGCAGCTATATATCTATGACACATTAAATGAAGTTGGTAACAGACTGTCTACATTCAGCAAAGAAGATAGTCCACATGATGCAGCAGATCCTGCCGTTATTACTGCTTTGGTTACTATGTTCAACTCTTGCAACTTATTAGTTAAACAGTTCAGAATGGCACGTGATCGGTTATTTTCTCAAGAAAGCCCAGAGGTTTACATTCGTCTTATTGGATCATCTGATAGTCATGGTGATAGATACTCTTTACCAACTGTGCCTGAGCTAGCAGCTTTAGTTGTAGGTGAGCTATCATTGGAAAATAACAGATTTGATGTCGTTGTTGAAAGTCACCGTGATGAATTGAAACAGATCTCACCCTTGAATCCCACTTTGATGTCCCTTCAGTATCCATTACTGTTTCCATATGGTGAAAAAGGTTTTCATCTTGGTATTAAATACAAAGAAACTGACAGCAGCTTATCTTCATCTAGAAATGAGGTGTCTATGCTTGAATATTATTCTTATGAATGCCATTATCGAAGAGGTGAGCCAAACCCTTACACATGCTGTGGCCGTCTTTCAAATCAGATAGAAGTGGACTGTTATTCATGCCTTGAAGCAAGCCGCCTTTCATTCCATCTTTTCAATCAAGATGTTCTAAGGTCAGAAACATATCAAGGCATTTCAGATGCACTTGGTGAAGGTACATTACAAGGCAAAAATATTGGTGTCAAGGTTTTGCTTCCTGCAAGTTTTGTTGGTGGTCCTCGATATAATTCATTAAATTACCAAGACGCTATGGCTATATGTCGTGAATATGGCGCTCCTGACTTATTCTCTACTTTCACATGTAATTCAAAATGGCCAGAAATTATGGATGCACTTAAATGCGAACCTGGGCAAAAATATATTGATCGTTCTGATATTGTCACTCGAGTATTCCATATGAAGCTCACCGAGTATATTTCTGATATTAAAGCTGGTTGCACTTTTGGTACTGTCCGTGCAGGTTAGTCTTCTATTTTTAGTATAAACATATATCTTCTCCCTCTTTAATTGTAATTGTTTTTCCCCCTCTAAGATGTTTATTTTGTTTCTAACAGTTTTATACACTATTGAGTTCCAAAAAAGAGGACTACCTCATGTTCATACGCTTATATGGCTAGCTCAACATAGTGGAGATTTAACAGCACAGTTTATAGACACCCTTATTTGTGCTGAAATTCCCAATCCATCTATTGATCCGCTTGGTTACATTCTTGTTGAAGAATTTATGATGCATGGTCCATGTGGTGATCTTAATACAAGATGTCCATGCATGAAAGATGGTCTGTGTTCAAAACGATACCCCAAACAATTCAACCTAGAGACAACAATCGATAAATCTGGATTTCCAATATATCGTCGCCAAGATGATTGTCGTTTTATTACAAAGAATGGAATCAGACTTGATAATAAATGGGTTGTCCCATATAATATGAGCTTGTTGAAAAAATTCCAAGCTCATATCAATGTTGAGTGGTGCAATAAAACAAATCTTGTCAAGTATTTATTCAAATATGTTACTAAAGGGCAAGATAGAGCAAGGATAAATTTTTGTACTCCTGACCAGTCCATCGATTCTACTAATTCACAAGCTAAACAAGGAATAGATGAAATTATGGACTATATTAAATGCAGGTGATACTTTTTTACATCAAGTTTTTCCTTCCTGTAACAAACTATTTCAGCATTCCTTTTTGCTTTTCATATTCTTTGCTCTTTTGTATAAATCTATGTGCACCTTTATTTTCGGCTGTTTGTTTTTATATCCCTTATACTAATGATTGCCTACATATAAATATAGATATTTATCTTCATGTGAAGCACTCTGGCGATTATTTGAATTTGAAATACATGGCGAATGCCTTCGTTGAGCGATTAGCTGTGCATATGCCAGGCATGAATAGAGTTATGTATCATGAAGAAACAAACTTGCAAGAAATTATTGCTGATCCACGGGTCTACAAAACAACTCTAACCGAATGGTTTACTGCTAATGCCCAGTTTGTAGATGCACGATCCTATACTTATTACCAATTCCCATCAAAGTGGACATGGGATACTACTAGCAAACAATGGAAAAAAAGAAAACGTACATCATCAAAGATTGGTCGCATCTATAATGTGCACCCAAGTACTGGTGAATTATTCTTTTTGAGAATGCTTTTGATGGTTGTCTCTGGTGCACAGAATTATGAAGATCTCAAAGTTTTTAATGGTGTATGTTACCCTACCTTTAGAGAAGCTTGCAAAGCTCGTGGTTTAGTTGGTGATGACACGGAATGGTTTTTGCTTTTTGATGAAACAATCATTTGGGCTACCCCACATCAGCTTAGGCATCTCTTCATGGTGGTTCTCTCTTTTTGCAGTGTAATTAGTCCTCAGAATCTATTTGATAAGTATTGGTGTTTTTTTGCTGATGATATAGCATACAGAATACGTCAAGGGCTACAAAATCGAACATACTCCATACCACCTGACTATTTGCGCTCCCAACTAATCAATGAACTATCTGCTATGTTTTCAAGAAATGGCCTCAGTTTTGGTGCATACAACATATTTAATGAATCAATATACAGTGATCCTGCTTGTGGTAATCGCCTTATCAGTGAAGAGTTAGCATATGATACAGCCACTCTAGCAACACAAGCTGAGATATTATCTGCAAAGCTAAATTCTGACCAATCTGCTATATACAATAAACTTATGTCATGTGTTGCTGATAATAAAGGTGGATTTTATTTTGTGTCAGGCCATGGTGGAACTGGAAAAACATTTCTTTGGAATGCTATCATAGCAGCACTAAGAGCTAGAGCTCAAATAGTTCTTGCTGTTGCTTCATCCGGAATTGCTTCATTGTTGCTTCCAGGTGGTCGCACGGCTCATTCCCGTTTTAGAATACCTCTGGACATCAACGGAAGAAGTTTATGTAATATTGCACGTGGAACGATGCTTGCTGACCTTATTATTAAAGCTTCCCTGATTCTCTGGGATGAAGCACCAATGGTACATAGACACTGCTTTGAAGCATTAGATAGAACATTACGTGATCGATGTCTCACCAAAGATGTTAGCTGCATGGCTAAACCATTTGGTGGAAAACTCCTTGTTCTTGGTGGAGACTTCCGACAAATCTTACCTGTTATTGAAGGTGGTACCAAAACAGAAATTATTAATGCTTCACTTGTTAGATCTTCACTCTGGCAACACATTGAGGTACTCAAACTTTCTACTAATATGCGGCTTCATAATCCAGCACTCTCAGCTATAGACCGTGATGCTCTTTCTGTATTTGCTCAATGGGTGCTCAGTATTGGAGATGGTCAGATACCAATGACCAAAAAACAAGGAGACCTTCATGCAACATGGATAACTATACCACATGATCTTTTGTTACTGCCAGCTAACAACAATATGGACACAATTGTGGATGCTATCTATGATTCATTTTGCATAAACTATCAGAACAGTGAATACCTTGCAGAACGTGCTATTGTTTGCCCAACTAATGCCGTTGCTGATGAATTAAATAGAGCTGTCTTTGAGAAAATTCCTGGTGATACAAAAGAATATCTCAGTTTTGATTCTATTTGTCAATCTGATAGTCACATTGGTGATGCCAATATCTTGTACCCACCTGAATTTCTAAATTCTATATCAGTGAATGGTTTCCCACATCATATGATCTGCTTAAAAATAGGTGTTCCAGTGATGTTATTAAGAAATATAAATCAGTCTATGGGTCTTTGCAATGGAACACGGCTCATTATAACACGGCTTGGTGATCGAGTGCTTGAAGGACGTATAATGACTGGGACTAACATTGGCAGCCTCATTTGTATTCCTAGAATTGTGTTAAATGCAACAAGTCCTCAATGGCCCTTTACTCTACAGCGCCGACAATTCCCAATTAGACTTTCATATGCAATGACTATCAACAAAAGTCAAGGACAGACTTTAAACAAAGTTGGAATATATTTAAGGAATCCAGTCTTCTCTCATGGACAGTTATATGTGGCAATATCACGGATTACATCACGTTCAGGCTTGAAGATACTTATCGAAAATGATAAGGGTGTTGCTTGTGCTGAAACCAAAAATATAGTATACAAGGAAGTGCTTGCATCCATTTAGTTCTTTTTGATTATCATTCCTCCCACCACTTTTTTTCCAGCTTCGCCACTTGAAAAATTTCTTACACATTTGTTCATACAAATTATTCACACCAATAAGCAAAAAAAACCCTTTCCTACATACACTTCTCCTTTTATAACCCACGTACTAACATGTACTTATATAGTTCTCCACAAATATAAAATAAATAATTTGTTGTTCCCATTAGATACACTTCTCTGGAACTTCAAGGTGTCCTAAAAATGATAGAACACAGGTGGGCTTTACTAAATGTAATTGTATTTCTTTTGCCAAAAAATAAAATACATGTACGCTTTTTCAGTTATGTATAACATATTTTCACTATTTCTTTTCTTGCACCCATTTCTGTACCGGTTATGCAATTCATTTCCTCTTATAATATTTTTGTTCACATATTTAGTTGTTCTTGAGATTCATACATATAAACAAACCAGTTCTTTCGCTGTTTTAGATGTGTTTTCTTCCTATCTTAGTATCCTATCTTAGTATGCTCTCAACAAAATATGCCCTTATGAGATTTTCTCAGCATGTTTATGTTCTCTCACAGCAAATATCACATTATAAACACTCCTACTATTTTTTGTGTGTTACACATGTTTATCTTCTTTTTTTCCTTTTTTATATACTTTTCTTACACTGCTTTCCCTCTCCTTTTGCTTACTGTTTCTCGGTGTGATTATTTCCACTCTTTTCTTAATGTTCCCCCTTTTGCCCCTAATTACGTTTTGTTGTTGCAGATATAAAATAGCTGCCTTCCTCTCTTTTTAGTTTATATTTTTCACCTATTTTACTATGTTGTAACAAACCTACAACACACCAACTTACTAACTGTGCCTATGTTTCACCATATCAGATAGCATACCATATATAAAACTTCTCATTCACACATATCAACCATTTCACTTCTTTCTTTTTTGTTTTTTATCTATGTTGACCATGCTATTATATTTTTTTACCTCATTCTTTTCTCTGAAATTTATTTATCCTTTCACCGATATACCTTATGTTGTTCCCATTGTGCAATACAAAGAATAATCTTACAGATCACACTTTGTTTTTATTTATACAATACCTCCTTTAGAGCTCTATAAACATTCCACGTATATATCACTTACACTATTTTCCTTTTTCTTCTACTTTCTATTCTCAAGTTTGCTTACTTTTTTCATGCTATGTGCCGCACTACTACACTTCTGATGCAAAAAAAATATTCATCCATTCTATAATACATACTTCTACACTATTTGTTTTACAGTCTTCTGTACCACAGAAATTTCGCATGATGTATACACCACTAGATCATATCAATCAAAGCTCACACAAGTGGAAAATTCTTGTTCGTCTAGCACGTCTCTGGGAATTTAAAAACCCACAAGATCCAGCAGATATATATCATCTAGACTTCGTCATGATTGATGAACAGGTTTTTACTTCTTCTCTCATTACTCTGCTCAAACATCACAACTAATGTTATCCTCTTTTCTAATACATATGTTTCCAATATGCAAACCATTAGCATCATATTGCTGTTATTCCCTCTGTTTTTTTTATATGTGCAGCTCATTTATTTTCTATTATCTAACATCAATTTAAACTTTTTAAAGGGATATGTTATGGAAGGAATAGTGCCCCAGAGATGGCTTCAAAACTTTACACCTTTGCTAAAGGAGGGCTCTATTTATGAATTTGAATATTTCGAAGTTCTTGACGCAAAACAAACATATAAATCAGTTGATAATGACATCTCAGTTCGATTTTCGAAATACACAAAGGCAAAAGAGATATTGCCAGAACCAAATAATTTTCCTCTTTATGCATATCATGCGATTGCCTTTTCCGTTCTAAATGATCGTGTTGGAAAAAGACTTTGTTGTCGTGTATGTTTATAGCTATACTAACAAATTCATCATTTAAATATTCATTACTATTACTTTCTTTATTTCTCTACTATACAGTCAAATTCCTGCTCTATACACTACATCATGAATCCTTTGTTAACATCTTCATAACTTTTACAAGATTACAAATGTTAGTAATTCATCTTGTCTCCTATCTAGCATACTTACTGTACCTTACTTTTTTTTACTTGCATAGATACAACACGCTGTAATACACAAACATCATGTGAATACTTTGTTAAAACTTTCATAAGCTTCACGAGATTTCAAATGTCAGTACTTCATTTTGCTTCTTGTATACCTTATTTACTATAGCTTACACTCTGCTACTTCCATATATGCAAAACACTCTGTTACGCATCCATTATATAGTGCTTCTTACCATTTTCCGATACTACTATGTAGCATTGTTATTATCATTTTTATTCAATTTCTATATACTCATTTTATAACCATATGCAACAGATATTGTTGTTCTTATAACTACTATTTCACCACTGATGGAAACAACAACAAAGTTTGGCACTACAGTTAAACGCACTGTTCAAATAACAGATACAGCGTACGCATACTCTCTATAATTTCTTTTTTCTTCAGTTTTTCTTACACTTTATTACCATTATTTACATCATTGCTATTCCAATTTTGACAACAAAATATATCTTCCAATTTACTCACAGTGAAACAGCTATTATAACATTATGGGGTCAACATGCTGAACTATTTAATGCTGAGCTCTTGTTCACCAACTCTCAGAACACACCAATTGTTGCCCTATTTGTTGGCATGTCGGTCGGTACATATTTAGGTATATTACATTAACTCTCCTTCGTCTACTACTTGTAGAGCAAAAAAAAAGGAATTGCCTTTTTTCCACTTACATTTTTAGCCTATATTATTGCTATTTAATACTTCTTTTGTATGCACACCCAGGTCACCTTGCATTACAAAGCACCTCAGCAACAAAATGGTACATCAATATAGCAATACCAGAAATACATGCCCTACAAAACATGTACTACTTTTAGTTATCATTCCAACTAGCTAAATAATCATCCAATGAACACTATCTGCTTTTACCATATTATTTACACTGTTTTTACTTTTCTCACTACTATCATTCACAGGATTACCAACCACCCACACCAAATCGAATGGCAAGAAGCTCCCCAGAATCATACCAATCCAATTACCACTACAGTACGCGAATTAGTAGAGCTCATACCTAATGAAGCACTGGTACAGAATACAATCTACAAGCAAATGTTTACAGCTTACCTTTTACATAAGTTACAAATTAACGTATTTCAAATATGCTACATACAGGGTCAACGCTATAAACTTACTATTCTTATCACTGACTTAGTACCTGGACAATCATGGTGGTACATATCATGCTCTTCATGCTGGAAAAAAACTTTTCCAGATGGAGATGGATATATGTGCAAAAGATGTAATAGCACAGCCACAGAACCAAGGTATATAACTCTTTGCACATTTATACACCTGAAGTCCTTCATACTATTACTCATTACCCAATTTAAATACTTCATCTCATATTTTCCAAATATTTAAACAGGTACAAAATAAATGTGTATGGTGTTGACCCTAACAACAATGAGCAAAGCACACAAGTCCATGCAGAGTTTATGTTTTTTGGTGATATAGGTCAGAAACTAATTGGAAAGCCTCCTATGCTTTTGGTTGCCACAGCTGAAGGTCAAACAACCACTATCCCACCTGAAATCGCAGACATTGTTGGTAAACAATATGAAGTTATCGTACAAATGTCACACGGATCACTGCAGACTGATATGCCCACTTTTCATGTGCGATCACTGATACCCCAAACACACCAGCCTATGCTCCTCTTGACAGGCAACCCAGATACATCAGCATCTACAAGTGCAGACATCGACATCGCTACCCAACACGAACAACAACTTGTTGCTCTTCCATTAACACCACCATCTCCTCTTCCCACATACACAAACATAGCTACTCCCTTAACAGCAGCACATATCAGCACTCCAGAGGTACAAAAATAAATACTATTGTTATTTCCCCTTAAAACCCAGCAGATTACATATTTCATACACAGTTTTTCTTACATATATTTATTTCCTATATTTACTACAAGGTTGCAACGGAATCGCACAGTGATAAAACGCTGCAGAATACACCTGTTTCCACCAAAGTTAGCCGCGCTGCCCCATCCACAGAAACAAGCAAAAGGTAATTTCTTTCAGTATAATACATCGTTCTTACTATTATTATCTAAGAAAAATTAAAAAGTTATGCATTTGACGTCTTTCATTCTCATCTTCGCTATCTCTTCGCAGAGTGTTTCAATCAGCGAAAAAAAGCAAAGCCACAAAGCAGCTGTTCCCAGATGCACAACAGTGAGTCTTCACAATAGGTATATAACACCATATCCCTTAAAACTATCACCTATTACCATACTTAATCTAATATAACCTGCCATACACTACTCTTATTATACTCTTTGCTTCTCACACCAAGATCATATATTTTCTTCACAACAGGTAATATACTTCCCTCTCGCATCAACACTGGGCAGCACCTCATGTAGACGCTACTACAAAATGTCCTTGGAAACATCCTCGCTTTGAACAACATTGCTTTCTACTAGAGAAACTCCTTTTGTTGCACAGACTGTAATCAACTATGCTAGCTTACTCTATTATATCTGTTGCTGTACTAATCTGCCTAAGCATATACAGAACATACTTTGTTTTGCCCACAACATATAATATACTTTATTGTCGTATCAACGCTTAACAGTGCTTCATACAGACGCTACTACACAATGTTCTTATCTTGGCAACATCTTCGCTTTCAATGACGTTCAATCATATTAACAAAAGTTGTTTTGTCACGCAACCTATAATCGATTATATTAGCATACTTTTTTGTATCTATCACTCTACTGGTTAACCTAGACGCATAAAAAAAACTCCCTTTTGTCCTTTTTTTAAACCATTTCTCACCTTTTACATATGGTTTTTCCACAATTTCCCCTTCATGCCATACTACAAAATTACATTTGCTTCCACATCTATTAGTACCTCATATTTCATACCATTAATATCAACAAGGTAAACAAGGTAAATTATCTCAGTTTATTCAACACCATTTTCGATCACTATATTTTCCCACTTTACTACATTATAAAACCCGCTTCTAATGCTTCCTTCAATAAATATATACCATAGTCTATTCTTTCTCGCTTTGCTTAAATCTAAACTAACACATATACAGACCCTTTTACAGAGAACTATTAGAGCTCTCTACTATTCCCCTCTAAATAAATAGATTGCTTCATCGATATTGTAAAACAAAGTGATACCATACACTACTCCACTTCTTGTCACATTCACGCAGTAATCGCCCCTATCTACACTGACATCTATGGCCCATTACATACTCCTCTATTCTTTTTTTCCCCAATTCTTCACCACTCGCTTACTCATGCATCTACATCAGCTATCAGATTTTATCAAATTTCTCTATTTTTTAATTCTCGCTTTTTCTGCATATATTTGCTCACTGATTTCCTTCTCCCAATCACTCTCATTTCATACAATCCTCACATCACCAAAAGATGCGCCCTCTCGATGTAACCCTTTCATTATCTACTCTTCATTTAAGTATATCTTACTCACATTTATGCTCCTTCCATCAAATACTATTCCGTCTCCTCATCTTCTTTTCTACCTAAAATATTATTTTCTATTCTCCTTAAGTTCATACAGTGCAACTCCCCCAAAATTAAAATATCCACCTTTTCTTCGATTACCCACATATTAATCTACTCATCATTACGATGCAAAAAAACCTCTTTTTTTCTGTTGCTTATCTACACTTCTTATCTCATTTAAATACTGCTCCTTTTTTCCCCTCTCTTAACTATATATACTTCCAACAATGTAATCCACACCATTCTCATTATATTTTACAAAAACAATCATCCAATTCAAACTATGTTTATATTCACTTTTCCTACAAAATACAGTACTCCCATATAATTTACATACACCTCCTTCTTTCTTTTGGAAAAACTTATACTTTATTACCAAAAAAACCCTATCCTCCCCTTTTATCACAACAAAAAAAACCTCACTTTCTTATTACAAAATTTCTACAATTTCCTTTCAATACAAACTCCCAATTCTTTTATTTCTATACAAACAATAGTTGGCGCGGCGTGACGCCGCGCAAATAACTCTAGTTAAACTGGACACGCGATTCCCCGCTTCTCCCAGGGGGAGAGGAGGGGGGGGACTCCAGTGCTCTCTTCCAATCGCTCCTGTAGAACATCATCACAGTATCAATTGCTATATCTTGCGCCTGCTATTATTTTAGTGCTCATTGTTCTTTCTATTTAGAATCAATTTATTTCATATGGATTATGTAGGATCCAGTTTTAAATAGCCCTTTTTGTGCAGAGAGAAGCAGTTGAGGCACTGATTCAAGAACTTGCAAAGTTGAGGATGGAAACTGTTCCCACAGACTGCAGCGAATGCCCTGTCTGCCTTGAAGAATTCCATGTTGGCAATGAGGTAAAGCAATTGGCCCTCTTCCCGAAGTACATTTTAGCACACTGCACCTCATATAGCCAGAGTCGCAGACTCAATCAAGGGAGAGTTGGATTTCACAGTAGTGCAGCAGTATTTGTATATGTACTGGAGCACTGCTTCATCTGTTGTGTTTGTGCCACCAATCCATGCAGGTTCGAGGGCGGCAACGAAGGCGACGACGGCGGGCGCATGAAACAGCGAACGGCGTTGGCGGTGAACCGTGAGCTGCCCAACATAGTGGTTGATGATGGCCTCCAGTCCAATGGCCGTAGGAAGCCTCCATCTGACTGCCGCTTCTAAATTTTGGATCTCCTCTCTCTTTGAAAGCTTTGAGCTTATCGATTTCTGTCGAGGCCATTAAATCTGGATGGATTGATTGCAACCAGGAGCAGATGCCGGAGGACAAGCAGCTGGTCTTCGACGCGCCGGCGCCACCGAGGAGGGAGGATTACGTCCAGAACACCGTCACGTTCCTCTCCCACCCCAACGTCAGGGGATCCCCCGTATTGTACAGGCGCTCCTTCCTCGAGAAGAAGGGGCTCACCAAAGACGAGATCGACGAGCCCTTCCGACGAGTACCTGTAAGCCCCCCTTCTCTCTCCTCTTCTCTTCTCTTCTAACCAAATCACTCATGTCATCAATCTTCTTTCTACTGCAGGATCCGCAATGTATCCCTGTTAACTCTCTGTGCACCAGCTTTTCCAGAGATAGTATGATTTACACAGAGGATTCCAGAGTTGTTGTTCCGAGATCCGACAGCACGCTAGACAGAATGAGCAAGAACCGAGGCGGGAGAGAAGGGGCGATAGAAAAGAACAGGGCTAGTCACTCTATCCTTTTGGCTGAATTACACATGGGGGGCAATCTAGTCATTTCTCATGGGGTAAGTGAAACATTGAATAAAAAATGAATGAAAAAAGGTTGTAGAGCAAAAGATCAATCGGCACGACAACTTCAGGGCAAAAGATCAATGGCAAAGTAAAAAAGGGTAAATGATCAAAGGCAGTGAAAACTTCAGAGCAAATGGTCAATTATCTCCCATCAACCAGTATTTTGAAATTGGGAATGCACCACTCCAATTTCTGCCTGCTTTTGTGAAATACCATTTTCACATATCCCCCGTTCCCTATTATTTTCTCCTCCTTTCGCTTGTGTTCCTCACCTGGTTTTCCTATTGCATTTGTTATTGCCAATCAAACAACTAAATCAAATAAAACCATATCCTTCCTTAGTCAAACCGCAGCACACTGTTCTAAAAGACGGCCTAGGCGGCGCTTAGACGTTAGGCGATAGCTAGCTGCCGCGCCTTGGCCCCTCGACTGGCGGCTAGGCAACACGGTGGTCAAAGGCGGGTAGAAGCGGTCAAAGGTAAGCTTGGCGCGCGCGGCCAAGCATGCGCTTGCGGCAGCGGTGCTACGCCTAGGCACGTGTATTCGGTGAGACAAAGAAGGAGAAGGCAAGATAAAGAGGCAGAGTTAGGGTTGTGACCTATGAAAGACTTATAGAGCTAGGTTCCTCCCGGCCTTCTCCCTCCTCCCCTCCCCTCCCCCGTGTGGCCGTGGTTCGGAGCCTCGACCAAACTCCGTTGGCTGATTCCCTCAGGTTTGAGCGTCCTTACCTCGCCATGAAGCCATCACCAATGCTAAGCGTCGCCCTCGCTTCGTCGGCACCGCACTTCCTCCTCTGCCGCACGGGTTCTCCGCCGCCAGCCTAGCCTCGACCACCCCGAGCTTAGCTCCCTCTTCCGGTGAGCTTCCACCAACCCCTAGTAGCTTCCCTCCTAGTTAATTAGCTTCTAATCCGGTAGATCACCGCCGAGCCTCCTCCCCTATTCCAGCCACCGCCGAGCTCGCCACCAACAGTTGTTGGGCCAAATTAGAACGCGTCACTTCTCCCAGGGGCGTTTGAGATCAGTTCTTGGGGATTGGAGGTGGGGTGGTCTGGGAAACGAAGGGGGAGCAACCGGTGAGGCCGGCGAGCGAGGCAAGACTTCTTTCGGATGGAATCATTCCTAAGATGCATAACTGAGTTACGGTGAAGCTACACTAGAGTAGGCAAGACTTCTTGAGCACCGATGGGTAACGGGTTATAGTACACGACAACATTGAATGAACAACTTCTTTCGCCGATCGTCGTGTTTTTCAGGGAGGACTAGATGCTAAGTCCTCTTTTCTTTTATATGGTGCACCATATCGCAAGATGCATAACCAGGATACGTTAAAGCCACACTAGGATAGGTAAGACTTTTAGAACACCGCAACATGCTGTAACACATGCCATCGGTGAACAAGCGTCTTCTCATGACGATCGTTGCGCTTTTTAGTGAGACTAAGTGCTAAATCCCTATTTTTTTTCTATGGGACGGAATCGTCTACAAGATGCATAACTAGGCTATGATAAAGCTGCACTAGGGCAGGTAAGAATTCTCGAGCATCGAGGGGTAACAGGCTATAACACATGCTTTCAGTGAACAAACACCTTTTCTCGTTGATCGTTGTGCTTTTTAATAAGCACTAATTGCTAAGTGTCTATTTTTCTATGAGATGAAATCATTCGTAAAATGCATAACCATGCTACGATGAAGTCATAGTAGGGCAATCATGACTTCCACGGCATCGAGGGGCAACAAGTTATAGCACATGCCAGTAGTAAACAAGCGTCATCTCTTGGAGGTCGTTGCACATTTTAGTAAGGACTAGTTGGTAAGTCCCTATTTTTTTTATGAGTTGGAATCATTCGGTGATACATAACTGGATTGCGATGAAACTGCAATAGAGCAGGCAAGACTTTCAGTGCACCGAGGGGCAACAGGCTATAGCATATGTCAGCGGCGAGCAAACACCTTCTCTCGGCGATCTTCTTGTTTCTCTAGGAGGATTAGATGCAAGTCCTCTTTTTTCTATAAGGTGCAACCATCGCAAGATGCATAAATATGCTATGATGAAGCCACTCTAGGGCAGGTAGAACGTCCGGTGCACCGAGGGGCAATAGGCTGTAGCATATGCTAGCAATGTACAAATGCATTCACTCGGCGATCGTTACGTCTGTTAGCGAGTACTAGTTACGTATCACTGGATGATTCTATCTAATAGACAAATTGTAATTTAGCAACTAGTCCTCGTTAACAGGCGTAACGAGGCGCAACGATCGTACCAATGCATCTGCATCCATCTCACACCACCAAGCGTGGTGGCCTCCAGCGTCTGGCGACACAAACAACAAAACCTCAGCATACGAAAATGCAAAAGCCGGCAAACAAACGCATCACCACCAAATGCATCAACTCACCACACAGGATCGCAGCCTCAAGACCGCGGAAGAACACCATGGCCGGCTACCACAGCTGAGCACAACACAAACAGGCAATTTTCATTTGACCCGACGGTTCCACCACCAAATCAATCAAAAACAGATTGTTGCATTGGCCTCCTGAATCGAGAGATGAAGCGAAAAATTTGTCTAGAGCTAGAACGGATACCAAAAGATCATAAAAAACGGGGGAAATCGCGGAAATCCCTAGAATCCATACCCAAAAAAATCGTACAAACAAACAAGTGAATTCTTCAATATTCTACAAGAGGCTTCAAAGAGGCATGGAGGAAATCTGAAATCGTACTAAAGATCAATTATGTCCTTGGCAATGTAAGTTAAACAAAGTACTCCATAACAATACTGAAATAAAGCTTGTTCAAAGGCAATCCAGACGGGGAGCATATGAATCATGAGCTATATACACTGCTCAATTCGATTTCCGGCCGGAGCGGAAATGGCTGCTGCCCCATGTTTAGGCATAGATAGATATATTGATAGATGCTGTTTTCTGCTACAAGAGAATGATAATTGCAAAGCAATCAAAATTATTGTGTAGTAAATTGGAGCCCGGGCTACTCGGAGCGTGCGGCGAAGCGCTCCACATTGGGGTCGGACAGGTTGATGCCAACCATTGCCTCCCCGAGGCCGCAGCTCACCTCCGCCAGGATGTTGGGGTCGCTGTAGTGGGTCACGGCCTGCACGATGGCGCGCGCGCGGCGCGCCGGGTCGCCGCTCTTGAAGATGCCGGAGCCGACAAAGACGCCGTCGCACCCCAGCTGCATCATGAGGGCCGCGTCGGCGGGCGTGGCCACCCCGCCGGCAGCGAACTGGACGACGGGGAGGCGGCCGAGCTGCTTGGTCTGCATGACCAGGTCGTAGGGAGCGGCGATGCGCTTGGCGTAGGAGAAGACCTCGTCGTCGTCCATGTTGCGGAGGGCGCGGATGTCGCCCATGACTGAGCGGACGTGGCGGACGGCCTCCACGACGTTGCCGGTGCCCGCCTCGCCCTTGGTGCGGATCATGGCGGCGCCCTCGCGGATGCGCCGGAGGGCCTCGCCGAGGTCGCGGCACCCGCAGACGAAGGGGACGCGGAAGTTGTGCTTGTTGATGTGGTGGGCGTCGTCGGCGAGGGTGAGGACCTCGCTCTCGTCAACGTAGTCCACGCCGATGGCCTCCAGGATCTGGGCCTCGACGAAGTGGCCGATGCGGGCCTTGGCCATGACGGGGATGGTGACGGCGCGCTTGATGTCGCGGATGAGGCCCGGGTCGGACATGCGGGCGACGCCGCCCTGGGCGCGGATGTCGGCGGGGACGCGCTCGAGCGCCATGACGGCGCAGGCCCCAGCCTCCTCCGCGATGCGCGCCTGCTCGGGGGTGACGACGTCCATGATGACGCCGCCGCGCAGCATCTGGGCCAGGCCCACCTTGACGGAGAAGGTGGCCGACTTGGACTCCAGGAGCGCGGCGCCGTTGCTGCTGCCGCCGTACACAGTCACAACGCCGCTGCCGTCGGACGCCATTTCTCTTGCGCTTGTGGATCGGGCGACGAGAGGGTTCTCGGAGGAGGCGGCGGCGGCAGAGGAAATGGGAGAAGGGGAGGGGGGGCGGCGACAATCTTATACCAAGCACCAACAAGACAACAAATCCAATCCCACCTTCTCTTCTACGACCTGGCTGCCACTCGCTGCATTCTTTTTTCTTTTCGGCTATTGTATGAAAGCTGAAATTTTATTATTTTTCAGTTAGCTAAAATTACCCTTTCAATAATTTAAAGTTGCACTCTAAAAAAATCTCTCCCCTCCAAAAAATAAAGACCGTTAGAGGATACTCATCCAACAGATAAAAAATACATTGCGCCGGTTGATCTCCCATCCCCTCGGTCGCGCCGGCCAAGAAAGCAAGCAAATTAGCCGTCGGCGAAGGAGAAGGGAGGCGGAGGAAGAAGCTCACCTCAGAGCGAATTCGGCGAGGCGGAGGAAGAACCATGGCCAAATTCGCGTGAGGTGGATGGTGGACGACGGTTCGACGACCCCTGGGAATCATTCGAGGCAGAGGCTACCTAGTTCTATAAATCTTCTGTAGGTCACAACCCTAACTCTGCCTCTTTATCTTGCCTTCCCCTTCTTTGTCTCACCGAATACACGCGCCTAGGCGTAGCGCCGCTGCCGCAAGCGCATGCTTGGCCGCACGCACCAAGCTTACCTTTGACTGCTTCTACCCGCCTTTGACCACCGTGCTGCCTAGCCACCAGTCGAGGGGCCAAGGCGCGGTGGCTAGCTATCGCCTAACGTCTAAGCGCCGCCTAGGCGGCCGCCTAGGCCGTCTTTTAGAACAGTGTGCTGTGGTTTGACTAAGGAAGGATATGGTTTTATTTGATTTAGTTGTTTGATTGGCAATAACAAATGCAATAGGAAAATCAGGTGAGGAACATAAGCAAAAGGAGGAGGAAATAATAGGGAACGAGGGATATGTGAAAATGGCATTTCACAAAAGCAGGCAGAAATTGGAGTGGTGCATTCCCAATTTCGAAATACTGGTTGATGGGAGATAATTGATCATTTGCTCTGAAGTTCACTGCCTTTGATCATTTACCCTTTTTTACTTTGCCATTGATCTTTTGCCCTGAAGTTGTCGTGCCAATTGATCTTTTGCCTTACAACCTTTTTTTCATTCATTTTTTATTCAATGTTTCATTTACCCCATGAGAAATAACTAGATTGCCCCCATGTGTAATTCAGCCAAAAGGATAGAGTGACTAGCCCTGTTCTTTTCTATCGCCCCTTCTGTCCCACCTCGGTTCTTGCTCATTCTGTCTAGCGCGCTGTCGGTTCCCGGAACAACAACTCTGAAACTCTCTATGTAAATCGCACTATCCTAGGAAAAGCTGGTGCACAGAGGATTAACTGGGATACATGTCATGCATAATAACAAAACTTTATTATAAAACAAATGCATGAACTTATGGCCAGGTTGACGATAAAAGGCTCATGACCAAACATAAAGATAAATCAGTGAAAAATAAATAAAACAACAACTCATCCTGCCTGCCCACAGGCGAATGACTATAAGACGTGGCCTATTCGTCATAATCCTCAACGTAGTCTATGAAGTCATTCTCTGACAACAGTAATTAAGCAAGATTGTAGATAGATGTGATGTTAAGATATGTAAAGTGCACACAGATTTAAATATTGCTAATCCATTAACAAAGCCTCTTTCACAGCCAAAGCATGAGGCACACACAGGAGTTATGGGTATAAAATACTTGCATGATTGACTCTAGTGTAAGTGGAAGATTGTTAGTGATATGCCCTATAGACAATTATAGAAATTATTGTATCACTTCTATGTTTATGATCTTTTGAATAATATGTTATTTTGACTCTTGAATAAATGTCTTTCATATTGATCAACAAGTATATGACTCATTCGTGGAACTCTTTATTTATGTTTTGATATTATTCTAAATTATCCTTGATCTTATATCATTAGGTGGGATAGTTATGATTTACAGATCAACACATATATTGATTGCTGATTATATTTTACGGATCGTGAATACAGGATATCAAATCAATAATGTGGACATATGTTAGAGAACATAGTTTTAGATTAACCTACCATGAGACACTGCGGGAATTGTTATATTGTTAAGTACCATCAGTTGGTTTCATACATAGTGTATGTAGGATCTTTAGACTTGAGATTGTCATTGTTTCCTACATGTGTAATAGTTTACTTTAGGGTTACCAAATATTACTCCGTGACTAGGTGGTCATAAAAGGAGCTTTCGGGTTTACTATGAAACATACAAAAGAATATAAATGATCAAAATGAAATTTGCCCCTCTTATATAACAGAAGAGATATCTTTTGGCCCATCGATATTGTTGGATTAAGGAAGTGCATGGCCATGCTGAATGTGGTAAATGAGTCAATCACAACTAAGTAAACCACTATAGATTCGAGTGAAGTATTGAGCTATTATAGGATGACACGTTTTTCGCCTTGAGTTCGATCTGGTATCATGAGGCAAAGGAATTAGTACAAAAGCATTATATAAGTTCGTCCGATATAATCTTTGTGTATGTTTAGGAGTCATTATATCTTACTAGAGACCGCTATTGACTTATGGACCGGAAAAGAGTTTTCGGCCTATGGTCAAATATACATGAACCTACATGATCACACGTTTAATGGGCTGGAACTATAAGGGTTTGGACAATAGTCTCCGAGTGGGATACGACCTCTACTTGTATCGGATAAGAATCCGATTGCAGGCTATATAAGGAGAGGTGCGAGAGATGAGAGAGGCACCCCGAAACACATCCATCGAAACCATAACTGACACCTCTCATAATCCCTGTCGTGCGCGCTGGTGTTAGCACGCCGATGCATGATGTTCCATCTCTGGACGTGTAGACCTCGATAGAGGCATTGCTACGACTGCGACGCTAATCGCGAGGAGGAGACGGTTGGCTAGAGGATGATCAACTGCTTGCACTATATCGACGTGTTTTTCGTTGAATCGGCTGCTTCACCTATAATTCCAGTGCACTACGCATCTAGTGGTAAAAATCTATGATCTCTTACTCGTATGGTTTTCTGGTTTACACAGTAGAAAATTTTAATTTGCGCTAATGTAGCCTATCCGTATTCCAACATTGTTGCCATCTCAGCCAATTTCCAATGAAAAGTAAGCATCGACACAATCAGATACATTTGCTTGCTGAATCAGAGAGAGCAAAAGAAAAGGAGACAATGGTCGTGCATCCTTCAAGAAGCCCCTGAATCTCCACCGAGAGTGGCTTGCAGAGGAATCTGATGCAGCAAGTAGCTAATGGGTTTGGAAGTCGGAGAAGCGTACGCTACTTACTTACTTTACACTAGAGATTATTTTCTATCTAAGAAGATTCAATTAATTTACAATTTCACATCTTTTTATTGTGTACTCTCTAACTTGAGACAATTCTCATAAACTGAATCAAAATTTAAAATTCTTCCAATGAAGTAACTTTTACACAAACAACAAACCAGCGACAAGGACACCATATTCCTGTGTCACGATTGCTATTCTGATGTCCATCTGCAGCAGTATAGATGCTGTTTCTTCTTGGCAGTCTGCTAAGAACAAATGAACTAGCTGCAGTCTGCTAAGAATTAATGGACAAGGAAGGCAAATTCTTGGCCGTATGAGGTCATAATAAAAATAACTGTCTCACGTTCCACTCTCTTCTCCGTAGATCTTTTCTTCTCGACGGCAACAGCATGCATCTCCATCCATCCATCTGTGGATGGACCGTGCTTGGCTCAGGTGCCTCCAACAGGCTGCCGGGCATGACGATGTAGTGCGCCTGGTGATCGATTAGCTCCATTAGCTAGCTAGAGTGCACTTTTTATTCTTGGTGATGCTAATGCTGCTACTAGTGAAACAACCTCAAAATTCAAAAAAAATTAATTTCTTTTTGGCTTTTGTTTGAATCCATGAGTTCCATCCTAATTTGGCAATCCACCTTAAAAACCCACTTTTCCTTCTCCCTTCCTTCGCACCATTCAAGAAACCGCCTCCCCTCCCTGTGCCTTCGGCCACGCCACTGCTCGCCCGAGCCGCAAATTGCAGCTGCGCCTTCCCACCGGCGTTCACACCA
Source organism: Melocanna baccifera (assembly GCA_036346265.1). Taxonomy (NCBI): domain Eukaryota; kingdom Viridiplantae; phylum Streptophyta; class Magnoliopsida; order Poales; family Poaceae; genus Melocanna; species Melocanna baccifera. Next base: position 29,011,086 of record CM070691.1, on the reverse strand, counting down.
CCATGGCTCAGAGCTACCACCGTGGCCCCACCATCTAGTCACCAGCCTCCCAAGCTGATCTCACCCTCTCCCTCGCTCAGTGCGCCCAATTGACTCACGCTTCCTCCCGCCGCAATTCCCCACCTCCCCCGCCCAACACACGCACCCGCTGTACCTAGCTCCGTCAACCCCTCACCAACTCCTGCAGGGCCGTAGTGCCTTCCTTGCCATCTTATTTGCGCGCACGTCTCACCGACAGCGCCTCTCACCACCTCTTCCCTCCACGCGTCAGCGTCGCCCAAGTTGGCTTACTGCTCCTACCGCCTTACTTCGGCTATAAAGCCCAATTGGCCACTTAGAGCATCCCACGCTAACTCTAATCACCCAACCGAGCCACTCAATTGACCTCTCCCGTACCTCACCGCCGACTCCAACCTCCCATGCACCGGTATGTCCGCTCGGCCGATCTTCTGGCTCCTGCCATAACTTTTTAATTCCTCGCCACCACAGCATATGGTGATGATTCCTATGGGTCCCGGGAGATTTATGCACAAGTAGATGTGATGCGGGATCGCGCCGAAGGTGTTGAGGGTGACTCTCCCCAATATAGCGTTATAGGGATACTGGAGGTCCACCACGTCGAAATTGATGACTTCGTGCCTACACTATGTTCCTCACCCGAAGGCCAGCTTGAGCGCTATCTGCCCCAAGGCGTGGATTGGCTGCCCATCGAAGCCTTGCAGGGCGATGTCTGCTGGTTCCAACCTGCTTCGAGGATGCCCAGTCCAGTGTCGAAGGCATTGACGAACATAAGGTCCATGGAGCTGCCTCCGTCTACCAAGACTCACCTCATATCACACCCAGCGATGCTAATCTCAATTACAAGAGGGTCTTGGTGGGGAAAGTCTACCCCCGACGCATCGCTCGTTTTGAAGGAGATGTCGGTGTGGACCCATTCCATGAACACATGCGTAGGGTAGGCGGCAACGTGGTGGATTCTGCGTGCATAGGCTCTCTGCTGCCTCTTAGATGGAAACTCTAGGGACGATCCACCTGAGATGGCGTTAATCACCCAATGGGGGCCGCCCTCGGGGCCCTGGATTCGCAAGACAACCGATGGAGGGTTGGACAAGTGGTACCTCTGGGAGCTGTTGTACGTGCGCCACCTATGGCACCTTCGTTTTCTAGGCACGTTCTCTAGCTACGCTTTCCTGGAGTGTTGCGATGGTGGGGGCAGTCATGGGTGAGATGGTCTCCCCTATCGTGCACCTCACACCATCGTCCTTGCTATTGGAAGTCCTCTCGACCACGCCCTCTTCCACGTATGTGGCCATGACCTCTAGAGGTAGTGCTCTCCTCACCTCCCTCGAAGCCGAGGATGTATCTTGGTCGGAGCCCCCTTCACTGCTTACGGTTGGTGCCTTCTTTCGCGACATCAGGAGTGGGCTTGGCTTCGGGGGTTGTTATCATAACCTTCGCCTCACACCGTGTCGGGTCCTCTTCTGCTCTGGCATACTTCTCTATTTGATCGAAGAGCTTGGCTGCTGTCTTTATGGGCTTTCGCACGTTGTACTCCACATATGAGCCCTTTTGGAGGCCGTAGATAGATGTGTTGATGATGGTCTTGTTGTTGATGTCCCTCATTTGGCAACGAATCTTCGTAAAGTGTTTGAAGTAGGCCCACAACTTCTCCCCTAGTGCTTGTCTCACCGTGAAGAGCTGGTTAGCATCGAGCTGTCTCCCCTCGTTGCCTCGATGGCCATTTCGTAAATACGCAGGAACTTGTGGGTCCATGTCACCTTGGTAGGGTTCCACCGTAGGCATCTTGAAGTCTTCCAGCTAGGCGCTCAGCTGCAAGCCTATGTAGAGGGGGGACTCGAGGTCCACCTCCGAGAGGCATTGTGGACCTTGACGTTGGCCTCCTAGGCCACCTCTATCACTATCGTGGGGGGTGTCAGCTAACTCCGACTCTCCTGCATCTCGTGCATAGCTTTGCATAAGTCCATCAATTCTCGCTGTAGTGTTTCGAGGATTACTTTATGGGGGCTTCTGCCCACGCTTGGCATTGGAGGGCTCCTGCATGGCGATGGCAACGGTGTCGATGCCGGCGGAGACCACTAGCTGAGCGGTGCGGTTGTCCGCCGCGGTTGGGTCCGTCGTTGGCAGATAAGGGTGTTTGGAATATCCCTCTGCAAAGATTCTACCTGACTTAAGGTTAGGCCCCATGAAGAGGGGCCGGGCCGGGGAAGGGTGGAGGACACTAGCGTGCATCTTGTCGGTATTGAAAAATATCCTCTGCTCTCTTCCCCCTCCCCTCCCAAGGAACCAAACCCTAATTCCCCTTCCCTTCCTCCTCCGATGGGTGCTCCGCCAAGCAGAGAGGAAACCTACCCCAACTCCGACGCCGACCAGACGGAGACCTCCCGATCGGAACAGGCAGGAGGAGAGGATGCTCATCGGCCGCCGGTGCCTCTGCGCCAGAAGCTGATGGGGGCCTGCCGCGCCGACGAGCGCCTCAGGCCCCTCCTCACCCTCAACGTCTCATGCGCCGCCGCCGACGACCGCTTCGTCTCCCAGGTAAGGTTCGATTGTTTCTTTTATACAAGGAGAAAGAACCAGGCAAGTACTGATGTATCGTCGGTGCAGCACTTCCAGGTGTCGGAGGTTCGCATGCTGGCCAGGTGCCTCTGCGTTCCCCTCGTCTCTCTGCGCGCCGGCAAGGTCGACCGCCACGGCTCCCTCCTCTGCCCAACAACCATCAGGTTCGCACGCTCAAACATGCTTTCCTTTCTTTTGCCAATTTCATCTACTGGATTCGATTTGATTCAATTGGAATTTATCTATCCAGCGATCGAAGGTGTCTTTTTCTCCACCCTTCACAAAAAATCACATACTCACTTCATAATTGTCAATGTGTTGGTTGAATCACATTCCATACCAAGTCAGTGTAGCCCACAATGCTAAACTTCGGTCCGTTCTTGCCTACTTGCCGCATGTATGTAAAGGATACAGAATTGTGATCTTTACATTGCTGCTCAGGTAGCTTGCACTGACTCTTGTACTTAAGGATTGTCTAGCATGTCCGGCACCTGCTGAGCATGGCCACGGCTAGATACTTCTTATACTTGTGTGAGGAAATTGTGTGTTCTATCAGTTTGTCTCCAGTGGGACTCTAAACGTTCGATATGTTATTGCTGATATGGCTAACTTGTTTTTCTGAGCTACGTCTACTTTAGACACAACCTAACATCTGATTCCATGTAAAGGCACTGCAATATGTTGACGAAAATTTTGCTATCTGGATTCCTATAAGTTTAGCATGTAAATCAAGCTTTGTTGATCAATATGTACTTATGTACTTATCTGCCAATGGAAGTTGAAAAAAATATGTATGATCGTGTAGTTGTGTTGGTGCTTTTTTTGGGGAAAAAAATATGGTATGGTAACATGTTAGTACAACTTAGCCTATCATACTGTTATATTCATGTTACAAGAGTCAGACGGATAAGATTGGTCAAGTAATGAATTTTCTATTACTTGCATGGGAATAGGTAAGTACCACAAATGACATGATTCAATAGATTGTTCGGTACTACCATCTCCAATATTTAACAAACTGACTGTTGTGGCTATGGGCCAAACAATAGGTATAGGACTATCAGAGTGTGGGTGAGGGGCCATCCTCACAACAGGAGCCTCATGTTTAAGGGCTTCATTCTTGAACACGCCGAAGCCATGTCATGTAGGCCTTTTGGCCCCCTCTGCCTCTTCGGCCTAGCAAGTAGTCGGCCCATGGGCCTGGTGATGTTTAACCGTGGTCGTGGTCCGACGCCGAGGCTGGTACATGCATACGTTGCTCATTGGCGCATCGTGCACCGTTTTGTCGGTTGGCGCGACCTCCGAAGGGATGTGAAAGCTGAGTGCGCTTTTAAAGCCGGCACCCCTAGCGAGACGTCGGGCGCTCTCTTCTTCCTCCTACGTGTTGTGAGTAGTGCCGTTGGCTGTGTCGCCTGCTGTAGCCGCCATGCACGCCCTCGGTGCTCCTTCCACCGGCACTGCCACAGCCGCAGCCTGACGACATACCCGGTCTTGTCTGCGCGCTATCTGTAGCCACCCTCACCGGCGTGGTTCTTGCTCGTGCGACGATGGCTCGTGAGCGTACTCGCCGTGCTGCCGCAAGCGCTTCGTCAAATTGCAGCGGTGCGTCCGGTCGAGGTAGCTCGTCGGCAACCGAGATGGAGTACGAGCTGGTGCTGCACGATTTGTCGATGGCCAACAAATGATAGAATGTGGCGAAGAAGGTGAATGGCGTTTGCACCAACATGCTGGGGGCGAGTCTGACGGCCGAAGAGCTGATTTGGTCCCTAGTACACAACGAGAAGAGCTCGGGCCGCGATGCGGTCCGTATGCCCTCCGCCGACGAGACGGAGCCCCACCCGATGGAGTCAGAGATTGTCGTATTCGCCCCGTACTTCGACGCGAGCCTCCGCTTCCCCACAGCGATGTTCGTTGGTGACGTGCTTAGGCTGTACGGGCTGGAGCTGGCACAGCTGACCCCCAACACGATCGTCCGGTTGGCAGTAAACTGCTGACGGCCTTCCAAATAGCGTTGACGGCCTTGAAGCGGTGTCCGCACCTGGCGCCGCTGGCGTTACTGCCGGGAGCCCACGTATGGGGTCCGCGGGCGCTGCTGGCTCCCAGCCGACGTCCCCTAGTCGGGCTACAAGTACGATCAACTCATCTCGCGACTTCGCGAGGCTTTCCTTTATCTGCTCCCTGACACTGTCCTCGGCTTCAACGGGCTTTCCCTTATCTGCTCCCTGACATTGTCCTCGACGTCAGCGGGCCTTCGATCTTTGGGGCGCGCACAGGGCTCTTGCGACGGAGCTAGTCGCGGCCCGATTGGAACTGTCACCGTGGATGTGTCTTTGGGTCCTCCCCTCCCCGAGGTCCCCTGCATGGAGTCTTGTTGTGGCAGACTTCGTGGCTCGTCCGGAAGCACTGAGGGTTTTTCTTAGGGTCGCGGACTGCGCGGACATGGTGTTGGACTGCCGTGCGCTTTCTTCGTGCAGTTCGAAGCTGTTGGAGAGCGCCCTCGAGGCTACTAAGATGAATGTACGTGTCCTTTAGGATGGGCGCTCGGCTGCTCTGGATAGGAAGCGGTTCAAGGCGGCCCGCCAGCCTTTGGACCTCCCTGGTTGTCTTGGGTGTCTCCATGGTGAGGATCGCGTTAACCTTTTCCAAGTTCGCTTGTCTTCCTCGCGCGGACACCAAAAATCCAAGCAGCTTGCCCGCTTGTACCCCAAAGATGCATTTGTCCAGATTTAGCCTGATGCTTGCCCGTCGGAGGTTGTTGAGGGAGCCGGCTTGCTTGCATTTGATGATGATGTCGTCGACGTATCTGCCTAACTGTGTGGTGAGGGTGACGAGGCGGGTGAACGTGGCAGTGAAGCAATATGTTCCTCCTGGGGTTATGAAGCTTGTCTTGGGCTCATCTTTTGCGGCCATGTGAATTTGGTGATAACTGGAGTATGTGTCTAGAAAACGCATGAGCTTGCAGCCTGCGGTGGCGTACACCAGCTAGTCGATTCGCATGAGGGGATATTTGTCTTTCGGGCACGCCTTATTAAGGTTCGCGAAGTCCGCACACATGCGCCATGTGCCATTGGCCTTCGTGACCAACATCGGATTGGCGAGTCACTCTGGATGGTGCACCTCGCGAATGACCCCAACCTCTAGTAACTTTGCAGTCTCTGCCTTGGTAGCTTGCTGGCATTCGATGGACATGCATTTGAGCTTCTGCTTAACTGGTTTGGCGTCAGGGCGAACAATGAGGTGATGTTTGACAATGGCGCGGTCTACTCCGATAATGTCAGTCAGGGACCACGCAAAGATGTCTGCGTTGGTGCAAAGGACCTGAAGAAGTTACTACTCGGCTGTCGGGGTGAGGCCCTCGCTGATGGAGACCTGCCAAGAGGCGTCTGTGCCGTTCAAGGGGACCCTCTTGAACCCATCGTCTGGCTTGGGCTTTGGCGTCCACCCAGGCGCTGATGGCGATGATAACGTTGATGATCCCCAACCTCTATGCGGCAAGTGAGGTCCTAGTCGCCAAGCACGGTGATGATCCCCTGGGGCCTCGGCAACTTCATGCACAAGTTGTGATGCGGGACTGCTTCGAAGGCGTTGAGCGTAGCCCTTACTAGAATGGCATTGTATGGGTATGGGTGGTCGACGATGTTGAAGGTTATATCCTCGCTTCGGGCTTGGTCACCTTACCCAAAGGACACTTAGGAGTCACACCTAGCCCAGGGCACGCAGGGGCTGGCCCCCGAAGCCTTGGAGTGGGACACCCAGAGGCTCGAGCCTACTCCAGGGGATACCTATCTGGTTGAAGCGAATAGAATATCTGCGAAGCTGCCGCCATCGATGAGGACACGCTTGACGTCGCATCCTGCAATATTGGCTTGAACCACCAAGGGATCCTGGTGAGGGAAATCGACTTCGTCACATCCGTCATTATGAAAGTGATGTCGGCCTGCGCCCAGCCCGACGGCACCTGGGCAGGGTAGGCAGCGACGTGATGCAACCAGTGAGCATAGGCCTTCCGTTGCCGTTCGAACTAGAAGTCTAGGGAAGAGCCTCCCATGATGACGTTGATTACGCGGCGCGATCCACCTTCCGAAGCCTGTATACATAGTGCGGTGGGGTTGTCAGATCTGGCCGCCACTTGCGAGCTGCGTAGACATGGGCCACCACCGTCCTTCCTCGAGGGCTCGTCACGGCGACGCCGCGGAGGGTCGTAATGGTGGTGCAGTGCCACGTAAGGTGGTCGCCTCGGCCATGTACTTCACACCACAGCCCGTGCTACTGCGGTTCTTCTTAGGTGCGTTCTCCATCATCACAGGTACGACCCCTTTTCCAGCCGCGGCTTCTCTGTCCACGCCCACGGTTAGCTGAAGCATTGCTGGTGTTGCCGACCCCATCGATGTCAAGGACATATTTGGGCCGTTGGCCCTTGTGCTTCTTGCGGCCTGGAGCCCTCCTTTGATGAGTCAGGCACCTGCTTCGCCTCGGCGATGTCGCCTCGGCACCGTTACAGATCTTCCTCAGCCCTTGCATACTCTTCCATTTTGTCAAAGAGCTTGACAACCGTTTTGATGGGCTTGCGCATGTTATTCTCAGCCAGCGGACCTGGGCGAAGGCCTCGAATTGCTACGTTGATGATGGTCGTTTCGTTCACATCCTTGACTTGGCAGCGAACTTTAGTGAAGCGCTTGAAGTACTCGCAATTTTTCCGAGGGCTTCTGTCTAACGGCGAAGAGCTGGGATGCGTTGACCCGTTCCACGTAGTTGTCCAGAAAATTGTTGTACATACGGTCGCTGATTTGCCCCCACTCATAGATGGAGTTCGGCGCAATGATGAACCATGAGAGTGCTATCCCTTGGAGGGCAAGTGGTAGTCCCTTTGCCTTTGGAGTCGCTCCCCCCGGGCCACTTCGATGGCCATTTCGTACACGCGGGGGTCCATATCGCCCTTGTATGGGTCGATGGTAAGAAACTTGAAATCTTCTGGCCACGTGGAGTGCTGCAGGCCGGTAGAGAGTGGTGACTCCGCGTCTACACGCCGGAGCATTGTGCGGGCAGCGGTAGGGGCCTCGTGGCTGTCCGCTCGCTCAGCCACCACCTCCGCTACCGTTGCCGTGGGCGCTTGTCGGTTCCAAGCCTCTTGCATCTCTCGCATGACCTCCCGAAGGTCTGCTAGCTCGCGCTGGAGTGTGCTGAGGGCGGGAGACTCCGCATCCCCATGCCGAAGTGTCGCATGGCCGAGGGTAGGGGTTTTGCGGTTGTCCACTCGTTCAGCCGCCACCTCCACTAGCATTGCCGTGGCGTTTTGTTGACTCCGAACTCTTGCACCTCCCGCATGGTTCTCCGAAGGTCTGCCAGCTCACGCTGCAGCATTCTAATGGCCGCCATGAGAGTACCCTCCATTGTCTGTGGTCTGCTGGCTCGGAGATGTGTGTTGCAGTGTCATTGGCGGTGGTACCTTGGGCTCTGGTGTCGATGGTGGGGTTGGTGTGACTGTCGAGATCAATGGACGTGTCAATGTGCGCATCGCCGCTGATGGTCGGGCATGTACGGGACTCCGAACCTCTTGCACCTCCCACATGGTTCTCCGAAGGTTTGCCAGCTCACACTGCAACGTTCTGAGGGCCGCCACGAGAGTACCCTCAGTTGTCCGTGCCACGGGGTCTGCCGGCTCGGAGGTGCGTGTTGCAGGGTCATTGGCGGTGGTAACTTGGGCTCTGGTGTCGATGACAGGGTTGGTGTGACAGTCGAGATCGACGGACGTGTCAATGTGCGCATCGCCGCCGATGGTCGGGCATGTACGGGCGTTGTGGTCGCCGAACGTGCTAGGGCAGTTGTCGAGGATGGTGGTTGTGCCAGCACGGGCATCACTGCCGATGGTCACGTTGGTGCAAGTGTCGAGGTCGGGCGCTGTGCTAGCGCGGGCGCTGGAATCGTGGGCAACGATCGCTTTGACGTCGTCGTCCGAGCCGATTCCCCCCTCCCCTGGCGTTGATCGCTAGTGGCGTACGGCGAGCGAGTGTCGCTGCCACGAGGGGAGTGGACCCTCGATCGTCAGCCCCTGCGCATTGGCCGCACCCCCAGCCGTCGGTGCCAGCACACTTCTCTTTCGCTTGGTTGCTGCCGTCACTTTCTTGGGTGCCATTGCTTCTCTAATCTCACGGCTTGCTCATCTCTCTCCACGGACGGCGCCAACTATTGTGGCTACGGATCAAACAGTAGGTATGAGACTGTCAGAGTGTGTTTGTGGGAGAATAAGCTATCTTCCCCTCAACCCAAGAGAGTGTATATATATAGGGAGTGTGTGTGTGTATAGACACACGATAATACCCTTACCATCATGTACTATTCTAAGGATATATATGTCTTTTACATGCTTTATTGGATCTCTTGGCCTGGCAGACCGAATGGTTACAGGTGGGGACCATCCCCACGACACTGACCATCCTATTCTTCTCTGGTCAGTATAACGTCGTTGGTGCCTCCTATTCTTTCTATGCCTTCTTCATACCAGTGCCCTAATCCAGTTACACCTGTGGTTCATGCAGTCGCTGTCCTGGGTCTCAGTACCATATATTTACCACTTCATAAATGTTGTTGCTCTTGTGATTCTCTCTTCTATTTTAGCACTTTTCCTGCTTTCAACATGAACATGTTGGGATGCATACTAGAGATTGTTGATTCTAGGATTACATGTTTCATCGTATTAGTGATGGCATTGTTCATCCTACCAAATAAATATATCTTTTCATTGTAGGTAATTTGGGCGTGTGTCATAATCTGATATATGAAGAAAGAGAAGGTAGTTTCTTTCACGGCCTTACGATATTATGTTACCTGCGTTGATAATGACTGATCACATACAATTGCAATCTTACATGAGAATGGATTAATAGGATTCCTGATTATTTGATGCTTGAGATTCTATTTTATAATGGTACTTTTAGTGTGTGATGTTTTCACATCTGGTATTATTTCTATGAATGTCTTGTTCTGCAGTTATCATTCATGCATATGTTTTGTGTTTTCAGTTAACTGATTGCAGGCTCCTCTGGTGCCACTAGTTTACATAGTACTTTTACTATTTGGTTCATTGTGGACAACTTGTACTATGAACAAATGTAAAATATGGCCAGATCAGTACTTATTCCGAAATCAATTATTTTTTGCCTAACAAGTTGTTCCATCCACAATCATTTTGTGTTTGCTAGCTGCATTTTTGTCTTGCTCTTTAAAAGGATACCCTGTGTGCACTTGTTGCATGTGCCATTTTTTATACCCCAATGGATTTTGTTTATCAACATGTCAACTATTGGCAACCATTTCTTTCCTATTTTCAGTTCATGTTGATCGAGTTTATTCCTAAAATGGAGGTTACAGACTATTAAATGACTATGGGTAGTTGGTATTTGCTCTGCCTTAAAAAATTTTTTGCAAAAAACTATATTCTATAGGATGCATAGCTGATAGCTCTAATATTCTCCCCAGATTGCGAAGTATTGTAGGTTTGCTCATGTCCAAGCAAAATCACAACTCTTTAATGCTTACGATTTATGTCACTAGTCTGGAATAGTTCTCTGGGAGGTTTTACATGCTTCATTTTATCACCTGTGAGGAAAATGTCATTAGTTGATGCGTAGTTCTTATGAACTGATGTCGAACAAAGGAACAAGTTGTCAAACACTTGGCCCCTTGTCATGGCTGTAGACTTGCATTCGATTCTCTAACTTCTTCCAGTGAAAAAGCAGGGCTGCTGCTATTTTTTTTAAAAAGAAAGTTGTTGTCAAACACTGTATTTTGGTGAGTTAATTTGTGAAGGTCTTCACTCCACAATATTTTTTGCTAACCTCCGGTGTCTCCGGTCGAAATCTATAGTGAGCTTAGGTCTTAATGAAATGTTCTATCACTTCACTGTACCCTCTTTCCCATGGTTACCCATTACATGCATAGATGTCTGCAGTGGCACCCCTTTTTAGTAATAACCTTTGAATTTTCTTTCTATTGAAGTCTGTCTTCTGATCTTGATTTAGTTGAATTAAAAAAATTCTTACTAATAGTTGTTGTGTATGTTTTTATCAGAGCAAACAACAATGCTGTTGTGATACTTTTTTTATAAATATATATTTCTTAGTTATCTTCTTTTCATTAACAATAGGAATTCAGGGATCTTACATGCACTCATTTCCTATGTACAGAGGGAAGTTGAGCCTTGTTATTCTGCCTTCATCGAGCATGCGCATTACCTTTGCTGGTGATGATGGTCATTCAGAGCAACTAGCTCTCTTGAACAATGACTTCGACGTTTCAGAAGTTAGGATTGATGAAATATCTGCTGATAATTCTGGACGCTCGTTTCTCATCAGGATTTCAGAATCTCAAGTATTTTACTACTGGTGCGCTGAGAAGTCAAGGGAACATGGAATGGAGCTTCTTGCAAAGGTCTGTATTTATACTGTCTGCCAACTTTTTACATAAATGTACAGTGACATATATGCAATCTTGATTATTGACTGTGATATGTACATCTACTGTGGAGAGCAAACTACAAGAACTTAAGCCTATCCACATGAAACTAAAAACGTCACATAGAATGTAGTTGTCATTGGAAATATGCACATACTGATGAGGATGTTGGTTCTTTTCCCTACTTTTTTGTTTGTGTGCACAGATGAAAAATCTACTTCAGGGGAGGCCAACGCTCGCTGAGCTCACAGGCATCTCCAATTCACGACTTGATGCTTTTGCCACTCATCTACATGCTTATCTTCTTGCATCAAGTATTGGGGATGTTAAATTGCTGGGATCACTTCACAACTTCCTGAGTACTTCAAGCCCACATGATCAATATTTACAATCCCCATCAGTTGTTTCCAAGTCTTCGAGGTTTCACACCTCTCCAACTAATGCAACAAAAGCAAATTCTGTCTATCAAGCCAGTCTGAGTCCCAGATCCGGCACCTTTAAAGATGGGGTGCCAAGGACGTCTTGTGCAAAGATTGTTGGGAGAGAGAAGTTGAAGCGGCATGGGGAATGGTTGAGCCCGTCAACTGCTCCTGTTGATGCAAATCCTTTGATATCAAAACATGTTAGCACTGATTCTACAAGCGAGAAGTGTGATGGGGACTGTTCAAAAAGCAGTTTGACTTCAGCTCCTTTAGCCTTGCCTCTTTCATTTCCCTTTCTGCCATCTCTTTATCCTCTTGCGACTCAATGTCCACTGCCTGAGGATTCTTCAGAGAAACCATTTAAGCCTTATTATTGCTGGTGCCCACCATGCCCATCTTCACTACAGTACAGTGTAACCCCTTTGCATATGCCAGTTACATCTATAGAACCGTTGCCCCTACCACCTTTTTCACTGCTATCAAATGAACCGCCACCTGTTTCAGCGGTTTCTGCAAAGCTGGATACAACTGATCTCCCCTCACTTAATCTTCCATCGATACTGCATGATCCTTTACTTCACCTGCCGCTTCCTGCTTCACCACTTGTTCCCCTGCATGGTTCACGGGTTCCAACATTCACACCGTTGATGTCTGATCCCATTGTGCATGTCCCAGTCATTGATGTGTGTTCGTTCGGCCAGACTTATCTGGTAAGTTGTGGAGCTTCTATATCTTCAACTGTTCCCCTGCTCCCTACCTTGAAGCCTCTAATTCCAGAAACAGAATCATTGGTTGAAAGAAGCGCTAGGGAAACACTAATGAGGCTTATAACTTCAACACCACCCGCAAGCAATCCCCAGTTGACCAACATTCTCCCTGCGGTCCTTGCTGATGTGCCTGAAAATATTTCTCGAGCTACTAATGTAAGTGAAGGCAACATTGTAATTCAACACAATTAACTGTTTTTTGATGCGTATTATCTGCCCTTGGTCTATTTCATAGGTGAACAAGCATGTTGGCGTCCATCTGAACAACAAATTTTTTAGTTCATCTTGTGGTGTCAATGTGATTGGAAGTGGGATTGCAGCCATGGTGTTAGGCTCGGAGGATGAGGTTTCTAGCGGAGATGATGCTCATGCAACGGTTGCGGAATATGATTATACCTGCGACAACTGTGATTAGCAGCATTTTCAGAAGTTTAACAGTCGGGCACAAGAAAAGGAGGATTATCAACTAGCTACTTGTTGGTTCGAAATGCCATAATATTTTGAACGGCAGTTGTATCTACATGGTAATAGGCTATATGGTTTAGGCAATGTGATCCTCTGTATGCAGCCTGTTTGTTATGATTTCTCTGCCCTGCCGAAAGTCTCATTTGGTTGTCAAATGTAATTAGTTGTCTGTACTGTATTTTACTTTGACAAACTAGAGGCGAGCAGGCAAGTGATTTTGGTCATTTACTCTATGTGCCTTCAATCACTATTTGTTCATAATATATAGTATTATTTCTTTTAGAAGATTAAAGCTGGTATTCCAAAGCTGCCGCGCAAGAAAATAGTGTCCAGTTTATATTGGCCTGTTGTGTGGTGTGTTCATGCTAACGATTTAATTTGGATATGTTTAGAGGCTACTTGGCTGGGTACACGAGGTATTGTTTTTGGTTGAAATTTTTGAATTTTAGCTGTTTGTGGCAGAGATTACGGAGAGAGATACTCGATTGTGATTTTGGATGGTACAGATGTTAGGCTTTTAATGTGTGCTATAATTAACTTGTATATTTCATCTCGAAAAATACTCTATTTGAAATTTAGGTATTGTAGTAAAAGCTAAAAGTCGATTTGAGAAGCTGAAAAGAACAGGCCCTAAGCTAGCACGGTCTACACTAATGTTTACAACTTTCTGTAGCTTCTGAAGGTAGTGTGCTGTCAAGAGTAAAATATACCTCTTCTAATCTAGTTGGATGGTAGAGTTGGAATTTTTAGCACATATAGCGCGTTTTGCACCTGTATTTGTAAAAATAACTGTATGTGCACGAGAATATCAAAAATGGTACTTCTATTGAGGTCATCGGGTGGCAGTGCCCTATAGGTGACACATAGCCTACCGAAACCTGGCCACCAGGCAGTAGGCGCCTGCCATTTGGCCATCGTACGGTCGTCCGCTTGTCGCTCGGCCATCAGGAGGCAGGCCACCTGCCGCCTCTCCACCATACCACAGGCAGCCTTAATTACGTACCTAAATTGGTATTTTATATATCAGATTTGTTCAATTTTTTAAAAATAACAAATGAGCTTGAAATATCATGAAATTTTATGTATAACCTTCTGACACAATGTACTTCATTATATAATTTTTTTGATAATTTTATCCCCTCTATATGTTGTTCAAAAATTCATACAATTATGATATTTGTACGAGTTGTTGCATATAGCAGATGAGCTCCAAAAATTATAAAATTTTATGTGCAGCCTTCCGACACAATTGACCTAATTTTCTAATTTTTGGAAAATTTTATATGCTCTAAATTTTCCATGTTAATTTAATAATAAAATTAGCAATATGCGATGCTCATTTAATTAGACCACATACGTGATTGCAGTTGGTTTGTAAATTAAAAATCAAGATAATGGTTCAATTTAGTTCGGACTTGATTTACGGATTTTGAACATTAGGATTTGGTGGTAAGATGGTAACAAAGGGACTTTTTTGAAGAATTGAATGCGAAAAGGCGATGACATTTGATGTTGCGAATTAAAATAGACTTTATAATAAAGCTAAAAGTAACATGGCGCATAGTATTTGGTTATGTGCATAAGAAACAACATCATGCACAATGAAACAAACCGAAGTAATACGAAACATATGCGCCTTTTTGGAATAGAAATAAATTCGACCTTCGGAGGACTAGTTCGAAATAGCCCGACCTACTGCGTGGACCGCAGTCATTTTCCCTTTATTGTGAGCTCGGCATTGAACTCCTCGATGGCCTTTTTGGCTTCGGCAGCCATTTCCCTCTTTTTCTCGCGCTCCCTCTCGCAAGTCTCGCCCTCCCTACGCGTGCATGTCTCAAGATGAGATTTAGTCTCTCGACGTATACACTCAGTTTACTCATCGTTGCGGCGCTCCTCCTCCCGGATCTCGCAAGCCCTTTTGACATTCCACTCCTCGTAGTTAAAAGTCCACTAGTTATGTGAGTGGATCTCTATATCGATCCACTTGCGGTAGCCACATAGCCACTACGGGGACTACAGGTAGATAGGAGAGGTTGTTAGTACTCACTTTGAAAGAGAAATAGTAAGAGAACACATTGTAACTGGTTCTTACCGGCTGTCGACAGCTGCTCATGTCCTGATGACGGTCGGGATAGTCACAGGAGTAGTTCGCGTAACCCTAGCAACGCATTCCTAAACTGAGCCACTATGTAGACTTAAAGAACTTGCACAGGTTCCTGCACCAACAGAAGGGGCGGCGCCTCCCCCTCAGGCAGGTGTTGCGGCGAACACTCAGTTAGAATGTTCAGAACGGACATGCTCCTACTGGGGGCATCATTGCGGGGAGGTGACCTCTAGGCATGCTTTGCTTGTTTGTCCCATGCCGCAGTAGCCCTTGCTTGTTCGTTGCGGGCCGTAGTAAACCTTGCTAGTTCATGATTCTCCTACCATTGCTTCATCATCTTTTTTCATTGCTTCTTCTGCCTCTTGTCTATCCCCATGTGGTAAAGCAAGATCTGGTGTAGTGTTGGGTTTTGTTGTGTAGTGTTCTCTTCCAGATCTCTTTCACCTCCTTTTATAAGCCAAAGGGTTAGCATGGTGTGGTTAATTTCATGTCACTACCCTGCGAGGCACAACGTTGCGCTGTGTCCATGCTGTCCACCCTTGCCCGCTCTCTTGTGCGCACACTTGTCACTGTCTGTGCTGTCCCCCTTGGTCTACTCCCTAATGCGCACATTTGTCAGTCTATCCATGCCATCCCCCCTTGCCTGCTTCCACCTATGCACACTTGTCACTCTGTCTGTACCATCCCCCCTGGTCCGCGCCCTCGTGCACACACTTGTCATTGTGTCCATGCCGTCCCCCCTCGCCCGCTCCCTCTACACACACTTGTCCTTGTGTTTGTGCCATCCCCCTCACCCGCTCTCACGTACGCACACTTGTCACTCTGTCTGTGCCATCCCCCTCGTCCACTCCCTCATGCACCCATGTGAAGATGTTTGTACCATGGTTGTCCCCTGTTGTAACTAAATGGTTGATGCATCGTTGTAGAATTGATATAAACATGAATTAATTCAATAAACATAAAGATACATGAAATCACAACAAGGAATGGCGACCAAACGAGCTCAGTCTGTTGAGACAATCTCTCATTCAGTGGCCATAGGTCTTGCCTTGCTTGACGCCCCATTATTCCGCACCCTATTCATCTATATGTCCAGTGTATTTGTAATTTCCTAAAAGCATGCGTGTCATTAGGCTGTGTGCCATGTGACCCTCTAGGTTAATGCACACGACACAGCGTTGAAACAGTCAACATGCAACCGTCTACTACGGTATATACATGAATATGCATTAGACATACATAAATGATACAAAACACTGCAGGTAACAACGCAAATGAAAACAACACTTGCAACACTACACCTTCAACATAACAACGAACACAAGAGAGAAAATAGTACACAATATTAACTTAATCTTCCACTCCAATCTATCAAAACGATGTCGCATCTCCACCATTTCAGTACCCTCCATCACAACTCTTTCCTATGGAACAATACTGGTCATCGAGGTTGTTTCATCCTCCCACACCTAGAATCGGCAACCACCTAGGCCATCCTGTAATTCAATCAGAAAAATATTTTGTAACATTTGGTGAACGACTGAAACCAACCCGAAACAAGCTAACTCACCGAGTGAAAGGGGCACTTGTAGTAGTGCTATCTAGGATTCACGGTTGTCTGTGAGGTCTTACGTCTGATAAGTGTGTTGCACATGGGGCAAATCACTGCGGGTGCCATTGAAGAGCTTCAAATACGGAGCTCTTGCAATTGCCAATCGCCCATCTAAAATGCGTTTCGCTTCTTGTAGGAAGAAGAACCTTCTCTGTCATACAGTAACATAGCATTATTGATGCCGAGGGGCCAGTCGGAGCGGGGTGACCAAAGGAAGACCTTTCCCTGGAAAGCAGAGAGGACTCAACTGGTATAACTGAAAAATGCAGACACAAGGAGGACACAGTCGTGCATGTCGTCGAAGGCCATTTCGATGGCGGGCGACGTTTCTTCCGGTACCCACACTCTGGGGTAGAATTAGCCAATAGTTTTTTTATTTTACTGCTAATAGAGCTCCTATGTTAACCCTTCTTTCCAACAGATGGCGAAATACGACTTTGTTCATTGGATCGATCCTCCCCATGAACGCTATGCTGTGAGGTACGTGGATACACTGTCGGAGCGAATCTTGGAGATAGAGGCATGAATTGATAGTCTCAATGAGGAGAATGACGACCTTCGCCAACAGATGTAGCACGAGAGGGGCAACAAGGAGATCGTCAACATAGTAAGTTTCTATGATCCCATATGCTATTGTGCGAACCCTAGCTACGCCACTACAATGACGGTCAGCCACGTCCAAGGCCCCCCCCACTGCAACACTCTATGTGGGTAGCGTGAGATACCTTCTACCAGTAGGCACGCACAGAGAATCTTGTAGCACGATACTCTCCCCTGTAGTTCGCGATTATGTTCAATCTCCTAAAGCATGTAACTGAATGGTGTACGTGTCATTATGGTTGCTATTTATTGAGTGGATTGTTCAAACACTGCGTCGTGTGCATTAAGCTAGAGGGGTTGATATGCCTCGAACAAACGTACATCATACAAAGGAATACAAATAAGAATGCAATAGTATTACAGACATCACATGCAATAATAGATTACGGAGTTAATCATTCAGGTAATCAATTGATTAATTGCTAATTACATCTCAAATTGGTACAAATATGAATTAGTGCGATACACTAAAAGATACATGAAATTATGACACCGAATGGCGACCAGACGAGCTCGGTTTGTTGGGGCAATCCATCATTGAGTGCCCGGGGATCTTACATATTCTGCATTTGATTGTGCGGGTAATGCTGGTATGTTGGCTCACATCCATATCATTCTGGAAGCGCCGCATCTTCTGACGTCCCTTTGCAATTATCTTCAACTCCTTGTTGAGGGCCTATTGCAGCACAGCCGATCAAAGATCCCTGTAATTCATGTCCAAACCGTAGGAGTAAAACTCTGTACTCCATATACTAAAAATGTGTTGCAGATCATAATATTGAGAGATGTACAGCTCAGACATCTGCCCCATTTGCACACATGCCTTGTACACATGTGAGCATGGCTTGTGCAGGAGTTTTGATTTATTGCAGGTGCAAGTTGCCACATCACCCACAGTGTATGCTTGTTTCATTTCACCCCTGGCATGACTGTTCACATATTCTACCAAAGCCTGATCTCATACTTCCTCCGAAGGCCATCGATTACCTGGATGTCGCTCATTCAAGCCCTCTCCATCTTTTGGTCCATGTGCCTCTGCATGTTCTCTAACCACTTCTTGCCTTTATCTATTTGTCGCTTGGCTGCAGTGTCTCTATTTATGAAATAACTGACAGTGTGACTCCATGTCTGATCTACGATCACGGTGATGGGGAGGCACTGTACCCCTTTCAGGATGCTATTGTACACCTCAGATATGTTGGTCGTCATAATCCCACACCTCGCACCGCCTGTGTCATAGAGAAGAGACCATTTCTGTAATTCAGGAACATGCCACCACATATGTGAAAGTCACGTTCTGATGATGGTGTAGGGGCTCACTGAGCATCCAAGTACGCCCGATCATTGCCTTGATCAAGAAGACCGAGTCAAAAATCTTGACTCGTTGAGCGCTGACCTTTGTAGGGCAGCCTTCCACTACATATTTCACTACGTAATTGGCTGGGTTGGACCGCTACATTCAATACACATGGCTGATAGACAAGGTATATCGTGCAATAGCTTGTTGCACATCCGCCTTGCTAGGGTAGCGCTACCCAACTAGGCGGGTGTTAGCTTGAAATCCCCACTAAGACCCTTCTTCTTGTGGCAGTACAAGAAAATGCACCGCAACATCGTCGAGTCTAGAGGACACAAAGGGCACCTTTGGAGGCACATTTCCCCTGGGTGGACTAGCCATCTGGTGTGCATTGTCCATGGTATCATCAGAGCCTGGGTTGGTGTCCTCGTCAGACTCCGACCCGAGCACCTGGTCCGGTACATACTCGTGGCAGTCAATGTGAGTTGACAACCACATGCTCACACCATCATTCAGCATGAAATCAAGGGTGACTCTTCCCTCTAATACAGCACATTTAGTGGTACCGTCTTCATTCTCCACCTCTGGTTCTCCGAGTGTCGAGGTGCCGGGCTCATCATCATTTTTTGATGCCCGGTGCACTAAACTTAGGTACCATCGGCCTCTCATAAATGGCCGTCTCAGGCTGGGAGGCAATTTGCCTGTACTGCCTCCATGCTACAGTGCCATTCACCTTCATAAGCTCCTACACGCCATTCATGCAGGTGATCCCTTCGATCGCAAGTTTTATCGTCATTGCCTCCATAGCAAACTCCCTCTGGATGCAACTTCGAAGCTCGTGAATATTCATGATGCCGAGTCCCTCGGCCCAGAGAACCATGTATTGGCATGTCGATAGGTCCAGCCCATACAAGACCATCGTTGTAGAACATTGTCAAGTGTTTCATGTCTGCGACTATCTGAAGCCACAACAACTAGATCCACAGTAACCGTTACAACAAAAAATGATAACAGCCAGCATGCAAGTCAATGATTACATGTGTGTAACAACATACAATTAATTCATTAATTACCGACAATTTGATTACCCGTCAAAAAAATACTTGTGATTCATCACCATCATCCTTACCACTTAATTATTTACCACTAACTCATTCTTAACCCTAACTAATAGACACAACAGTAATTATGATTGCTTAATTACGTACCACCATACAATAACAAATTATGGGTACCTACGTACAGAAAAATAGTAAAAACTATTGCTAAATTACTACAACCTACTTACTTCATAATACAAACTACATTAATTTTGACTAACTAAATAACAATAATTAACTAGGACTACAGGAGTAACGTCAAAAGCATGCGATAAAAATTTACCTGTCTTTCGGGAGAAGCAGTCAGCACCGCCGCGTCCTTAATGAACTATGCACTGGCTCCTCAAAATAATGAGCAATGCACTCTTATTTTTGAGCGGCGATCATGAGAATGAGCTTCTACGATAAGTGACTGAGATGAGCGATGACCAACTATGAGAAGTTCGTATTTATGGTCGAGCGAAAAGAGAATCTAGTGTGCTCACCCCTCAAATTAAGAACTCCTTATTGACACGTAGCACTTGGGACAAGGGGGTACGGCATGGTAATATAGACAAATGTGCAGACGAGGGAGCGGGTAAGGGGGGACAGCATGGACATGATGACATAAGTGCGAATGAGGAAGCGCGCGAGGAGGCACTGCATGGACAGAGTGACAATTATATGAAAGACGCGGCAGGAAAGGAAAGGGAGAAGCAATAGGCTAATATATGTGTGAAGGACAGAGGTCAAGCACTGCAAAATATGCCTACCACATGGCCACCGTGCGGCAGGCGATTGCAATTGCTAATTAAATGAGCATCGCATATCACTAATTTCATGATTAAATTAACATGAATTTACGTGTAAAATTCAGAGCATATAAAATTTCCAAAAAAATTACAAAATTAGGATGACTATGTCGAGAGAATGCACATAAAATTTCATAATTTTGGAGCCCATTTGCTATATGTACCATCTCGTATAAATATCATAAAATTACAAATTTTTGATCAATTTAGTGGGGCATAAAAGCATCAATAAAAATTATAGAATGAAGTACGTTGTGTCGAGAGAATATGCACATAATTTCATAATATTTTTATCTTATTGGCTATATTTAAAAATTCGAATAAATCTGATATATAAAATACTAATTTAGACAGGTAATTAAACTAGCTTAATTACCTGCTATAACATCCTAATTTTTAGAACCCTTTGAATCTTTTACAATAAAATTCAATATTTGGATTTTTTTGGATTTAATACAAGCTTAAATTGAATTATTAATAAATAAAAGGATTTAATATGGCTAATATAAACATTAATATTTGTAAAAAATATTTTATTTGGATTCCTTGTTTTAAGGAATTTTCTATAAATTTTCTAGATTTATTTGCTATTTTCTAGACCTCAAAAGGTTTTATCTGAATTTCTAAAAATAGAAAAATCCTCAAAATCCTAAAACAGTAAATGGGCCAGCCCTGTTACTGTCACCTGTGCCATCTCATCTCAGCCATCCAATCCTTCCGTCCGCCCTGTGTCACCAATTGGGAGCGTCGTCTACTGTTCATCTCCTTCCCAGCTTCGCCCCCGCGTCTGTCCCGGACTCGGTCGCCGCCGACCATCTCCGACTCAAACACTAAGTTGTGCCGTCCTGGACACTCGGCGTTCGTGCATAAATAGGCATTGTACCCTCGTTCTTTGCATCCCCAGTCGCTCATTCTCGCCAAAGTTCGCCGTGCGTTCTCGCCGTTTGTGCCGTGCCGCCTCCATCGTGAGTTGTCTGTGCGTCACCATTTTCATCTACACCAGTCGTCGTCGTCATCCCTTAACGGAGAGCCCTCGCCATCCAGCCATCGTCTGCCGTCGTCGCTACAACTCGACCAGGCCGTCGCCGCCGTCGTTCGCCACCCCTAGTGAGTCTCTGACCGACCCTCCTCCACCACAAGCCGCCGCACAACTTTGCCTTCATCAGCTAATCGCCAAGCGCTACACGTCACCCTCTTCGCCCCGTCCAAACATCGCTTCACCTTCGAACCATTCGATCATCTTCAGACCGTCGATCGTAGTCACATCTTCGACCTAGTCCAAACATCCACAGCCGTCTGGACCGTTCGATCGTATTCGAACCGTCTTATCATCATCACCCCTTCGGCCGGCCTGAATATCTTCGACCAGTTCGATCATCCCCAGTCATCCGATCGTCGTTGGACCGTCCGATCGTCGTCATCATTCGGACAATCCGATCGTCGTCACTCCTCAGCCGTCCGATCGTTGTTCTGTTTGGACCGTCCGAACATCCTTATTCCCTGGACCGTTCGATCATCTTCGGACTGACCGATCATCACAGCCGCGTAAGCCCAAATCCTACGTAGTTGCCATGTGTCATACCACGTGGATACCATGTCAACCAACCGAACCAACCAGTGCCACGGAAGTCCTAGTTGTCCAGTTAGCAGCCACGTCATCCAAGACATGCACTGTGCACTGTTGCAAGCATCGAGTTTACCGTAGATTCACTATTCCAAGCATCGAGTGCATAGCACAGTAGAATTTTTAATTTTTCCAGTATTTTTCCCTTCAATTTAATATTCCAAGAGTCTGTTCTCCTCTGTCCTAACTCCGTTTGACCCCGTTCTTTTTCAAAATTATCTAAAATTGAGCTCTATTTTTTATTTTAGTTTTGAAGTTCATTTGAATTTGTTTTGTCCTTCATTGTGTTTTCTCTCTCATTAGATCACATCTTCCATAAAGCTGAAGCAAGATTCGAAGATTAAGAGCAATTAACCGAGCAAGACCGAGGTAAGTTGTATCATTTCATCATGTTGAACCTAGTTTTTGATCTATTATTTATTTATTTTATTTTAAATTATCATATATTGCTATTTTTTAATAAACCTTTGTATATGGTAGTTAGTGCCCAAATTGATTAATCTCCCACTTCATAATTTGAATGTCATGGTTCCATTGTCACCATAGAATAAAACATTATTTAGCAATACAATGCTAGTTGTCATATAGATGGTACAATTAACATGCCTAACCATTCTTATAGACTCGTTAGGTTCATCATCACATGTGATTAATTAATTAAGTTGACTTAATGAGATATTGAACCGTGGTTGATACCACAATTATAAAATTTGTGTGTCATGACATTGGTGTGTCATTGATGTTGGTTATACAAAATTGATTTCACTTAGGCGAGTGATCATGCAATAATGGGGAAAGTGTAGATTCATTTTGAGAGATATGAAAGTCTTGATGAGTAATGTTTAAGGACATAACTTTGTGCGCCATTGATCTGAGCCTTCCCGTGCAAACCACATGTCTAGTATGAGATAAATCTGGCTGATTAATTTATGATATTTTAATTTCAATTTCATCATTGAGTTGAACATGGTTGTTGATTTACATGAGGTATAAAAGGGGACAATTATCGACTAGGTGGTTAACCTACTCGATGGCGAAACCTTAGCCGATAAAATTGAATTGTGATTGAGTATTGTAAATACCTTGTTGTGATTTCCTTCAGCGCGAAGATGATCACATCGTGTGGATACAGTTGTGCAACCTTTGTAGAGTGTAAAACTTTTTGACTAGCAGTGTCACCGGTTATGAATAATGCTCGGTGATTTCACATAAAGGATAGTTATTACATAAATCTTGGTGGAGATTAATGTTGGAAAGTGAGTGGTTAATTTACTGGTGGTTAAATTCGTGATTGGGTAGTTCACGAGTGGTTTACTCAATTCTTTTGATTACTTATTTATTATTATCTTTATTAAAAGTTCGCTTTTAATCTGTTTATTGTTTTACTTTTAATATTACTTTCTGTAAAATAATCTTTCAGCCATCCATTGTTAAGCCTTACATAATATATTGCATCTTTGTTACCAACGACTTACTGAATACCAGTGTACTCATGACTTTATGTTTATTGTTGCTCAATTGAAGAAGAAAAACCATATCAGTAGGGAGTACCTAAAGGAGGATACTTCGACGATTTCACAAATTAGGACTTCTCTTTATAGTCGGTTGCCTGTGGGCACGTCGAATGGCTACCACGTCAAATTATAGACAACATACAGATAACCGAATATAGAAGGTGTCTTTAATATTGTTTATAAATAATATGAAATGATACTATAAACAATAGCTATCTGCAACACTATATATACGCTATAGACAACAGCTGTCGGTAACACTATATATATGCTAATGGAGAAAATGGCAAAGATAGACTTGGTAGTTGGTACTGATGTCCCTTCCGCTAAAGCTATTGTGTCCTAGCTCAGGGAGTACTGTCGTGCTAAATGTTTGTTCGCGGAAAGTATCCTGCATAATGTCCATAGCATTGGTAGTTGGTACTAATGTCCCCTCCATAGACAGGAGAGACTTGACGACATATGACAATCTAGTGGTGCACCTATAAGTGGCAAGCATGACGATTGTTTGCAAAGAATAGTGATGATCAGGTCAACGAGAGGTATTTTGGTAGTTTGGCCAAAATACTGAAAACCATCTTAGATCAAAACCGTGGCACGTGGGCGATGCGTTGACAAGTAGTTTAGGTCAAAGTAGAGCTGATTTGATCGAGACAGATCGATTCTAATGATTTAGCAGATGTGGACTTATGCGCTTTGAAAAGCATGTATAAGTGAATATGTGTGAGTAAAATCTGTATGTGTGGGGTTAAAGGGTTTCCTCCATTGTGCTAAATGGATAGCATCCACTAAGAGATGGATGGGGATGGCTAGCCTATCTATAAAAGGAGGTTGAGATAGAGACATGTGGTTAACTATCCAACCCACCTTTCTTATATTTTGATGTTTTAGGGTTAGAGTTTTGAGTGCATGGTATGCAGTTTTGAGTTTTGAGACATGTAGTTGGTGATTGTTCTAGTTTGCTATGATATGTGGAAATACATTTAAAAATATCTTGGCCATCATCTATCCACGAGCAGGTTGTATTTACCGTTTGAGATTTTGACTCGGTTTTAGTGCACCTCTCCTACAAACGGAAAAAGGTCTCAACTTTGACCATGTATTTCATGATCATTTGTTAGAATAGATTCACAATCTTCTAGAGAAGATCCCTGCAAAATTTCATATTATTTGGATCTACGGATCAAAAGTTATCTAGATTTTGGTTATTGAAGTCGGGCTGAAAATACTATTTATTGCCCTGATTTTACTGTAACAGTGGTTAGACCGCCATTGAAGGAGCAGTCAGACTGCCCGAAACCGGTCAGACCGTCAATTCTATGCCGGTTAGACCGCCGGGAAGTGGTTGCTTCAAGGTTTTTTATTTTTGAGCTGTTTATTTTTAGTTTTGGATGAAAATTCTATTTTCTGTAACTTTATAGTTGTGTGAAAATAGAATATTGAATACTTACGAAAAAATTTGAGTTGACACTATTTATCTCTCTGTTGCTATTCGGTCCTACAGTTTGAGTTTAATTGTGCAAATAACAGAAAGAGAAAACAAGAAAAACGGTGCGAGTGTGTCCCTCTCCTCTGGACCCTGTAGAAAGGAAGCAAGCAAGAGGAGGAGGAGGAGGAGAAGGCTCGTCGTGGTGGTGTTGCTTGGTGTCCTGTAGAAAGGAAGCCATCCTTCTTTGCGTTCCACATGACACATATTATTGCGGAAGAATAACAGGTATATTAAACAAAGGAAATTGAATCGATTGGTGACAACTCAAAGGCGCTCCAGTCAACTGTTGAATCGATCGGAGTGGTCCTTTTCAACAATACAAATTGGGCAACAGCAACAGCATACTATACTCAACCACCATCGCCTTCTCGGTGCAGCAGATCAACTGCCAGTGATGATAGGGGAGGAAGAAGAAGAAGGAACAATTTACAGTGTGTAGTCATGTTGGAAAGCATTTACCTGCGGAGTCCTATGTGCGAACGATGAACCCTGGTCTAGCTGTGCGGACAATGATCCTCAAGGTAGTCAGCGCCATAATGCTGTACAGTATATCCTGCATACATCCAACTGAACCATTGGTTGCGCTCATGTAGGTACAACCAAACGCCCTACGCGAATGTGCCCAATGCGTCAGCCTCATAGGGGTGCGACTTAGGACCGCTGTCTGGAGTCACACCCTGTTGGCATGGCAAGGAAGTTCGATCCTACGTCTCTCTCTGTGACGACCATGACTGGAGCAGACTATTGTCTGCTCGCAAGTGCTACAAAAACAAATGGTAGTGCGAGATACGTTCCAAATGAGTGCACTAACAAACAATGAGGACAACTGATAGCTGACGTACCGTTGGCCCGAGGCATGTGGAGGATACACAGACCAACTACACAAAACTAACTATTACTTTTCTAGACTAAGAAGCTACCATTTAGCTAATTATATGCTAATCACATTGCTAAAACTATAGTCACATGTGGATGAAAATTACCTTTTCTTCGTGCTCATAAGCCGATCTACAACTTGTGCAAATGTGTGAACTTCGAATTCGAAATCAAAACCACTTAAAATTTGGCATTTGCATGGCCTTCCTTCCTTTATTACGCAGAGGCAAAGGCAACAGTGCGGGAGACCAACGGACGCATGAGCTAAGGGCGCCGACACATGACAGGGAGGCCCATGATGCCGCGAAACCGGAGCGCAGAACCTTCCCTGCTCCCTGCCATGGTCGGATGACACGGCACCTTCGTGGGGTCCACCAAACAGTGCCTTGGTGACCAGATGCTGCCTTGGTCGGATGGTGTGGTAGGAGCCATGCGTCGGACATTGGTTCTTCCACGCTCGACAAGAAGACTAGATCTGCAATTTCGTGCTGCATTTGGCTAATTTTGAAATTAAGGTGTTCGAAAAACTCCAGTCTCCAGCACTGGACCGAGGTAGGCGGTACAAGTGAAACTGAACTCAAAACTGCACGCTAGAATTAATTACTTAATACTAGTAATTCAGATCGATGGAATGGATCCAACAAAACAGCAGCAGCAGCAGCACACACACTAGCAGGATTAGGAACAACTAAGCACCTTAACTTTTAGTACTCCTAGGATCACCTCAGGAACCTTCTCATCTTCAAGTTGGGCAGTAGCACCCATAATCCTTTCTTCCTCTGCTTTGAGTTGCTGCCCATTGCTTCCTCCGTGCAGCTGTAGTAGTGCAGCGGGCTAGTGCCACCGCCACCGCCATCGACTTCCACGGCCTTTTGCACCATGTCCAGCACCTCGCCCATCCTGGGACGGGCCTTGGGTAGCCGGGCTAGGCAACGGTTTGCTACGGTGGCCAGCTTCGTCACCGACTTGATGTTGTAGTGCCCCTCCAGCCGCGGGTCCACGATCAGCCGGAGCCGCTTCGCATCCGAGATGTACGGCTTCACCCACTCCAGGAGCTTCTGCTCACCCTTGGGGCGGTTCCGGTCGATGGGCCGCCGTCCCGTGATCAGCTCGTACAGCAGCACGCCGTAGCTCCAGATGTCACTTTTGGCAGTCAGCCGCCCGGTCTGGATGTACTCCGGTGCCGCATACCCCAGGGTTCCAACTACCTATAAACCATACATCATCAATTTCTTCACTCCGGTCCTTACTTGGTTGACTTAGTGGGAACAACATAATCATGCACAATACTAACATTTTCATTTCCATCGTCAACTACTTCAAGAATCAACAAATTATTCTAGCTTTGTTTGCCCCCTGAATGAACAAGCTAAGTAACATAACATACCGCTGTTGAGACGTGGGTCAGACCCTCCGTTGGCCCTTGCCTTGCCAAACCAAAGTCGGACAATTTTGCATTCCACTTCTCGTCCAATAGAATGTTTGATGTTTTCAGGTCACGGAAAATAATCTGCACAAATATGAAACTTTAATTTAACAAATCAAGTTCTCGACAACAACAATAAAAATCTCAGGTTGAATGTCTTGCTTTTGTATATGGTCAGAGTCATCCGAGCCATCGAAAATTTAAGCAGCTGAAAATACCTGAAAATCCATATCTTCATGCAAGTACTTCAATCCCCTAGCGGCGTCAAGAGCTACCTTTAGTCGCATAGGCCATGATAGAGTTGCTCCTGTTGATCTGCAGGACAAGTGGTCATCCACGCTTCGGTTAGGCATGAATTCATATACGAGAAGCCTTTGTGCTCCTCGCTCATCGTCTTCAGCACAGTACCCTATCAACTTTACTAGGTTCGGATGGTCCACAACTCCAAGCACATTTACTTCTGTTAACCACTCCTTTTGACCCTGAAGAAAGATCAGATGTATTCTGTTAGGAGTTGAACCAGGCCAAGGAGCTAGACCTAGGTTTCAGTAATTGGAGTTAATAACAAGTTATCATGGTGATGGTAGGACTAACTTATGCCTCTCAATGGAGGACTTTTTTTTTTGCGACAGACTCAAAGTAGTACTTACTGGAACATGGAATTGTGGTATAATCATTGACATGGCAGCAGTGCAGCAGCAGTAGCTACAGAACCATAGCAATCAGGTTTGGACCGATATGGTGAGTGCAAACTGATGCTGTTAGAATGAGACTCATTCAGTACAGGAGGGTGAGGGTGAACGGAGACTTGCCTGAAGTCCTTTTCGATTCAACTGCTTAACAGCAATCTCCTGCCGCTCACCAGTTTCTTCAGAGGACTTGATTGTGCCCCTATATACACACCCGAACCCACCCTCGCCAACCACAAGCGAGCGGCTGAAGTTGCGAGTAGCATTCCTCAGCTCAGAGTATGAGAACACCCTGAGGTTGGTAGGCCTGTCGATGAAGGTTGGATATTGCGTCCGCTGCATCGACTCGGCACTCATGTCAGAGACATTTATAGAGGTGAGGTCCGAGCCAGAGCGTGCGTCCCTCTCGGTTGATGTCATGCTGATGGACCGCACTGAGGCGGACATCGGGATGGGGTCCTCTTCCTTGGATTCTCCATGAAAGCAGGGCAGGCACCTCATTGCTGCAGGACAACGAGAATTGCTGTTAGTGAAGAAGCACTTGTCCCCGTCCCTAGCCGGCACCTAGTGGAATCTTGAAAGAGTATGAGCAGAAATCCGCAAAGTCATGCTCCTTTGGATCCTCAAAACAACATGACTGTTACTCCAGCTAGCTATTGCTACAGTAGAAGCATCAAGCAAGATAGGAGGGGGGGGGGGAAAGTAAAAGGATCAAACAAAACCCTACCTGAGAATATATATATATATATATATATGAACTGTGCTCTATAAATAAATTATTAAGTAGCAGAAGGCGGCGGCAGCAGGAAAAGAGGAAGAAATTAGCTAGGGTAGGAGAGGCTGCGTATACAGACATACCTTGGGGGGGGGGGGGCTTGCCTGTGGAGTCTGCAGGCCAAGGAAAAGGAATCAAGGAAGGGGAAGATGAAGAGGAGGCCGAGGGATGGAGAGAGCGAGCATGGAAGGAGAGAGAGGACTCTAGTTAGTCTAGGGAGGACTTGGACCGCCGAGGGAAGGGAAGGGAAGGGAAGAAGAGTCCAGTCAAACGCCGGAGCAACCACTCCACCCACCAGCTCAGCTACCAGCAACATCAGCAATTAATTAACGACCACTCCGATTAAATTTATAATAGCTAGATTATACATCCAACCGTCTCTCTTTTTTTAGAGGATGAATTTTTTAAGAAAAAGTTCGTATGAACCTTTACGCATATTTAAAAAATAAAAATTTAGATGATAGTTTAAAAAAAAACCATCAGATAATGATTTGATTTTTTTTAAGAAATACTCCACCAATATTGTGAAAACGGAGAGAGTTTGTATGAACAGATGCCGCTGGTTGATCGAATCCAACAAATTAAAGTGGATACATGAATGACTTTAGTCGGTTACTTTTGACTTGTCCATCTATATCCGAAGAGAAAAGAAAGGAAATCTAATCTAGGTGGGTGGATGAATGAGTAAACAAGCCATTTGCCATTGCATTGCAATTGTGGTGTTCATATGCAAATATCAGCACAACACTGCTCTGCCCTCTTTTTCCTACAAAACCGACCAAAATTCAAGCCAAAAATAAAAACATGACACAATATCTCCTTTATTTTTTCCACTGCTTGCTCCTTTCTTCTAAAAATCACTTATTTTAGTTACTACTATTTATTTTTAGAAGAAGAGGGAGAGAAGATTGAGACAGAACGAAAGTAGCACAAGGTATTTTATATTACTTTCTCAGTTATAATTATACCAACACAACAATCCATCATCTATAGATCGAGTCATACTTGAACCGAGCCTACAGTAGGCCTCGGGCCGACCCGGCCCATAGGCCAGACACGGAGGAACTCACCGGAGCAGGTGAGGTCGGAGTGATGAGCAGCAGAACCCCTCCTCCTGCTTCTCTTCTCCAATCCATCCCGATTCGACTCCTCTTGTAGCTGTAGCCATGGGAGGAGGAGGAGGAGGAGGAGGAGGATCCGATGAGATGCTCGCTCCTCTTCGTGCTCGTGCTGCTGGCTACCACCCGGTAGTAGGAGATCCATCCATCTCCGGCTCACTCCGATTCGACTAAGCTCCGTCCATGGAGGACAAGGACGACTTCGTCCTGCGCTCCGGCGTCCGCGCGGGCCTCAAGCGCGAGTTCGCCTTCGCCATCGCGTCCCAGGCCGCGCTCGCTTCCCTCGGCCGCACGCGCTCCCGCACCTCCTCCTCCTCCGTCCCAGCCCCCTCGCCCACGCCCCTAAAGCCCTCCTCCTCCTCTTCCGTCGCAGCCCCCTCGCCCCCAACGCCCAAACGCTCCCGCCCACCGGATCCGCAGCCCCCCGGAGATCCTACTGCCTCGCCTCCCGGAGATCCCGCCGCTGAGGCTCCGGTGCTCGCCTTGCTGGCTGTCACGCCCAAGGAGGAATTGCCTCTCAAGACCCCCGACGACGACGTCGTCTTCTTCATCCCGTTCGAGTCACCGCCCAGGCGGATCACGCGCTCCATGCTCAAGCCCCATCCTCTGACTCCTCAACTCGAACTCAAACCCAAACAGGAGGAGGAGGACCAGAACGACGACCAATACCAGCCCGGAGGAGTTGGAGGGATAACGCGGCGGCGCTTCACGAGGTCACTATTGCTCAGGGACAAGGGGGCCGACGACGACGACTTGTCAGGTACCACCACCGCCAGCAATTCTTCTTCAGCTTCCCCCAACAGCAACAAGAACATGGAGCTCAAGATGTCCAAGAAGATCTCCTTAAATAAGATCCCCAAGAACCTCAAGGAGCTCCTCGCCACGGGCTTGCTCGAGGGCCAGCCCGTCAAGTACATCATGAGGAAAGGGAAGGTACTGCCGTCTCCCTCCCCCCTATACCTCCTCCTTCCGGGTTCATACATAAATCAGGCACTGCAAGTGAAATAAATTCAGATACTAGGCTTTTTTTAACACAACATACTTCTTAAGGATTCGATACAGTTCGTGCATTTTAGTTAATAAAGTAGAAGAAACGGAATGTTGCAGCTGCGTATACAAAATTTGAGCATCAACATTCTTATAAATTTCTCTTCTACCATAAAAGAAGAAGCATTTTATTACTATTGTAGCAGCGTCTTTTGGTTACCTCATTCTAACTTGTAGTAAGATTGCCGATTTTGGTCTCTTAAAATACTGTGGTCTACATTTAGCTCATGATGTAAGAAAATGGGAGATAGCTGATATTTCTTCCCTCTAATGTTACCGCATGCAAAGATTTTGTATCACCTGACCTGGTTGCATCTGTCATCTCGATTTTTCTTAGTCCATTTCACTAGTGCTGTAATTTTGACTAGGAATGTGTTTCTGGTCTTGTTTCAGCGACCAGTACTTCGTGGAGTCATCAAACGTATCGGCATATTGTGCTCTTGTTCTTCATGCAAAGGCCGAAATGTGAGTTCCCCCTTCTGCAGTAACAACAGTTTGCCATGCCGGCTAAGAAAATCCAACCAATCTACCATGGGTTGCAGGTTGTTTCACCTTATTATTTTGAGGTACATGCTGGGAGTACTAAAAAGCACCCATCCGATTACATTTTCCTTGAAAATGGAAATAATCTGCATGATATATTGCGGGCATGCGCAAATGCTACCTTAGACATGTTGGAATCTGCAATACAGAATGCAATAGGCCCAGCACCACAGAAGAGGACGCTCAGATGCCAAACTTGCAAAAGTGAGTTGTTTTTTCCTTTCATTCGCACCAAGCTTTGTTTCTCATTTGATGTTCTAATTTTATTAATATTCAATCTTTCAGGTTCATTCAGAACTCTTCGCACTGGGAAATTTGCTTCCTTATGTGAGTCATGTCTTGAGTCCAAGGGAGCTCGGAATAGTACCAGGTATCTTTGGAGTAATATACATGTGGCCATGTTGTGGTCATTCCAGTTTTTGCTAGTGACAGAATTTTTTTTCTCATATAGAGCTCTGTTTCTAGTACTGTTGTGTATGGCCTCTATAAACCGTGGGTCCCTTGTCCTATTGTTATTTAGGTCATCAAGAATTGGACCAAGTCCTACTTCATCTGCTAGGGGATCTAAGAATGCATCCCCAGGAGTGAAGGCTGCAAGCACGGGAAGGCTTACAAGAAAGTAGGTGTTGTTGATTATGATTTAACTTCCTTCCTCCACGAGCTTTTCATATTTTATTGATATCCTTCCTTTCTGTTTTTTTGTCAAAAAGGGACAAGGGGTTGCATAAGTTGGTTTTCATGAGTGGTGTTTTACCAGAGGGCACTGATGTTGGCTACTATGTTGGTGGAAAGGTTATTTTCTTGTTCTCTGTTATGCAACTTCTCATTTCAGCCAGTACACATATTATTTTGTTATTAACACTAGTAGTGACAACTTTCTAGAGGTTACTGGATGGCTATATAAAGGAATTTGGAATCTACTGTCACTGCTGTGGCACACTGGTAAATTATGGTCTCTTTCGTTAGATACATGTTGAAATTCAATGGCAGATAGAGCAATTCGACCAAGAAGTCAGCCTAGACCTTTTGGTTCTGTGTTAACCATATCACTGTACGTAATCTGAAATTCTTTATACTGTATGAACAGGTTAGCCCTTCACAGTTTGAAGCCCATGCTGGCCGAGCTGCTCGACGCAAACCGTGAGTTTATTCTTGTAGTTGTATTTTGTTGGAGCACTGTTGAGACTCTAAATCCTTTCTCTAACACTGTTGCAGTTACCACAACATTTATATGTCGAATGGTGTTTCACTACATGAACTGTCGATTTCACTTTCAAAAGGTCGAAAGATGTCAAACAGACAAAGTGATGACTTGTGCAGCATCTGTTCAGATGGTGGGCAGCTTCTCCTTTGTGATACCTGTCCAAGAGCTTTTCACAGAGGTATTGGCATTGTGCTAGTCAATAGGAGATGTTGCTTATGTGCTCAATTAAGCTACCTTTCACTCTTTAAGGATATACTGTCATCCAGATATAAGTTTTCTGGTGGAATGGCTGAATTTACTGTGTTTTTACATTGTGATTTTATTGATGCTTAAATCCAGATCTCAGAATGCCTGTCTTCCAAGATATATCTAAGTTGAACTGTAACACTATGCCTTCTTTGTAGTTTAAACTGCACATGAAGATTCCTGTTGGATTACTGTTTGTTTACTTCATGGTGCTGCATTTTTGACACTCATGTTCCACTAGCTCTTACTACCATCTTTTCAGTTCTTATTCCTGATGTCTGGTGTTTATCAGGAATTGTGCAACATACATCCCTTTTGGTGAACCCCTTTAAACGAGGCTAGTTGTTGGGTTCTCATTCCCGCGTGTCTTTATTTTATGTATTGCAGAATGCATTAGCTTGTCTGCTATCCCGAAGGGAACTTGGTGTTGCCGGTATTGCGAAAATCGGCAACAGAGAGAAAGTTGTTTGGCATATAACAACAATGCAATAGCTGCTGGGAGGATTGACGGAATTGATCCCATGGAACAAATATTTACACGGTCCATACGTATTGCTACAACGCCTGAAACTGGATTTGGGGGATGTGCACTGTGCAAGTAAGTGTTCATCCATCAGCCGTGTATGTTCACTGGTCTAGACTTCTACTCTGGCTTCTTTGTCTTTATCATACAATATATGTACTGTGAGTCTACCATATAAACTACCCTCTGCCAGCACAGGAAATTTGGCAAAATTTACGACTCTAGTTGTTATAGAGTATAGACTGCTGGAGCTAAGGAAGCTCTATCTAAATGTTTCATCTCCTTACTCCTTACCAACTCATTGAACACTTTTGCATTGATCTTAATTTCATTGATCTGTTCGTTTTAGTGTTTAGGACCTTAGGTAATTCTGTTTTAGTGTTAGTTCATAACTTATCATGTTGAACTCATTTGCTATTGTGCTTATTGGTTTTGCTTTCAGTATTTTCTGGTCTATAACTTTATAACAATCACATCATTGGTACCTCTATCGGTAATACTTAAAGGAAGTTTCGGAATGTTTTCATTGGATGTGAAGTCCCATTGGCCATTACATCTGATCAAGGATTCAGGATATTGCTTTGTTATTTGTCTATCCTGTGCATTTGACTGTCTAATGCTCGAACGAGTCATTCTTTCATGTTTCTAATGCATGGAGATTGTCCATTTGATTAATTTCTGCAGGCTCCATGATTTCAGCAAAAAGAAATTCAGTGCCCGAACTGTGCTGCTCTGCGACCAAGTATGTTTGCCAATCACATAGACCCTAGTTTACCTGTGCGAATGCTGGCATGGCCTTTCATGATTTATTTGTATTTTGTTATCATGCTGTTTTTTAGTTGTGGCAGTTTGGTTTTATGATAATCAAACAATCGTATGTTGTTATTTGTCCAGTGTGGGAGGGAATATCATGTTGGTTGCCTGAAAGAACACAACATGGCCGATTTGACGGTGATCTTCGTAGCCTGAGTTATCTGGAAAAGTTTATAGCATAAACAAAGAACTTCATTAATGATTGACTGCTGCAGGCATTGCCAGAGGGAGCATGGTATTGTTCCACGGATTGCGTGAGGATTAATGAGACACTGAAAGACTTACTTAGCCATGGAGCAGAACCTGTTCGTGTTGTGGATTTAGATGTTATAAAAAAGAAGCGTGAAGAGAAAGGTTTAAATGATGATGGTGACCTTGATGTTAGATGGAGAGTTTTGAAGGACAAAAGTTCAGCAGATAGTAAATTGGTGCTCTCCAAGGCAGTTGCAATTTTTCATGTGAGTTCCCATGGCTTCATACTGGATAATAAGTAATTGCCGAAACACTTGTCCGATGGTTGTTTCTTCACTTGTAGAATCTGTGATAAACTGTTACTAGGATGCTGCACATGTATAGTGGCTTAAGAAAAGATAATTATTATTATATAAGGTGTGTATTTTTGATGTATTGTTGTGCATACATCCCCTTTCATGCATAACCTTGCAAACCCGTTGTTTTAAGCTCTAAATTGTTTGTAAGAAAGATAAAACAGGGGCATGATTGATTAACTAACCTACAGGTAGGGATAGCCAAGGGTTGTAAGTTCACACATATTTGATCTATAGAAGGAGATGCAATATTGACAAATTCAGCTTAGCATATCTGTATGTTAGATCTCAAGCTTGTAAATAAGACTTGACATTGAGGTTCATTTATGGTTGTCACTTTGGTTGTGTACGAACCAAGGATGCACAGTCTTGTCTTGTGTACGAACCAAGGATGCATACTCTTGTCCATTAAGTAATCAGTGGTATCGAGTAATTTTCTAATCTATTATTGGCACTTTTGAAGGAATCATTTGATCCCATTATCCAAATTACAACTGGGAGAGACCTTATTCCAGCCATGGTTTATGGGTATGATGGACTAATGTCTACCTCATTTATTTGTATCATGCTCAATCCAAAATTCTGGGCATAAGAGAACAGACTTATACATTCTTCCATTTCCAGGAGGAGTGTAAGGGATCAAGATTACACTGGAATGTACTGTGCAGTATTAACTGTCGGGTAAACTTTTGTCTTCAATTGTTTCTTTTCAAAAAAATAAATGGCATTGTCAACCATTTGGCTGTGCAACTCTAATTTTGATTCTGTTGATGCAGGAACACTGTAGTTTCTGCGGGTCTTTTCCGTATCATGGGTAGTGAAGTCGCTGAGCTACCCTTGGTTGCTACAACTAGGGATAGCCAAGGCTTGGTAGGTTCATATCTATTTATGTGTGAGATATCTGGTATATTATCAATCAAGTGTTAGTAATTTTGCTAGCAATATATTATTTAGATTAAAAAAGAAGGAAAGTTTTGAGTGAGCGTCTGAAGTCTGAACCTAACCAGCTTCACAAATCATGCACCTGTGCAATGCCTAGTTGCTTCAATTGCCAGATATGGATAGGAGACTGCAGGTGCAGTCCATTGCCTGGATAACTGTTTTAGGTGCCATAGCCTGTAGCCTTTGGAAGACATGGAAGGAATTCTAAATGGATGATGTGTTGGTAGATAAATGATGGTGGATGTTCATATAGTCGGGAATAAGTGCTGTTTCCTTTGATGTAGCACTAGACGGTTGGAAATTGCTTTGTTACAAAGCTGTGCCCTTTTGTTCACACATGAACTGTGATTTAAGTGGTATTGATGTTTTTCTCCCTCTGAACTGAACAGGGGTATTTCCAAGCGCTGTTTGCGTGCATAGAACGATTGTTGGCATCTCTGAAGGTGAAACATTTTGTGCTACCGGCTGCAGATGAAGCAGTCTCTATCTGGACACAGAGGTTTGGATTCACAAAGATAACCCAAGATGAGGTTCATATATGATCCTAGACTCAACCGTACGTGATCGTGTCATGTCAGTTTTAGGTTGCGCTGATGTAAGTGTGTCCTGCGCTGCAGCTGCGTGAATACCTCAAGGGTGAGCGGACAACGGTGTTCCAGGGAACATCAACCCTGCACAAGCTGGTCCCGGAACTGGAATGCTAGATTTGTGAATCTGGAGCATGGGGCGTGAAGCTGTTCGTTGGCATGCCCCGAGGATTGGTGTAGCCTCTGTTTTTGTGTATAGCTAGGAACATCCAGACATGATGGCTCCTGAAAAAATGATGATGATCGTGGAGGCATTGGCATTCGATTTGTTCGCGGCGAAGAAGATTGCAAGAGAATCATGTTTGGGTTGTTCTGCTTGTTTTTTTGGTAGTGTTAATGTTAGGTGGATCAGAAATTCAGAATCGTGGCGGCTGCTTTTTTGTTTGTTTAATCGAACGCAATCCATGTAGCTATAGGAAGATATTCTTATGCTTTTATTTCTGCATTCTTGTGCCTGCCATCCTGATGAATCCATAAACAGCATCTGTATCCATTATTATTTGGTAATCAGGCCACATCACAGCAGCATTCATTCATCATGCGGCTCAAGTCACACCATCATACACCGTTGCCTCAGCTTACATTGCAAACCCATCTAAGAACCCTATTTATATTCCTAATTGGTGTCAATCGCGTACTCAAGTATGTTTTCCTTTTAGGGTTTAAGGTTTTCGTATACTCACACATGTTATCACTCAAGGTTTTCAGTTTTGTACGGATTGACATTCGATTTGCTGCAGTCTCTATCATTTTTGGTCATTTACTGAAGAGTCGCATGATGGAAATAAGATTTCATCCCAGGACAACTGCTATATATGTTGGTTCGCATGATAGGCCGGCCACAATCAGTTGCTGGAGGGCGTTCACTACCCACCTCTTTTGATATCCCCATTTCCATATGCAGGTACATCGTACTAAAGTTTAGCACTCGATGTTACTCAAATTCAATTCGAACGCCTCCTCGTATTCTCTTTTTGTATGCCCTAGAGCTGGGTTACACCTGTGAAGTGAAAAGGCAGTGTATTGTATTACAAACGAAAAGGGTCATACACAAAGGAGTATGGGCTCATATGGGCCACACGCTAACACTATGGGCCCTATGGGCTCTATACTCTAACACCCCCCTCAAACTTAAGGTGGATATGACATATTGAGTTTGAGAGTATGAAGCATATAATATTCTCTAGTTTGAGCTTTCGTGAAAAAAGTCTGCAACTTTAAACTCCGAAGGAACATATTGAAGATAATTGGTTGATTATTGGCAATAAAAACGTGTGAATAAAGCATCTACGATAATATGCTTTGTTAACTCATGCTTGACAGGGTCATTTGCAATCTGAATAGCAGCGATACTGTTGCAACGAAGTGATGTGGGTGCATCACATAGAACACCAAGATCAACCAAAAGCCACCGAATCCACATGATCTCTGATGTTGTAGTGGTAAGGGTTCGAAGCTCAGCCTCAACCCTAGAACGGGACACTGCAATCTGTTTCTTGGACTTCCAGACAATGAGAGAAGCGCCAAGAAAAAGATTGAAACCAATGACTAAGTGACAATCAATAAGATCATTGGCCCAGGTAGAGTCGGAGTAAGCATGAAGCTAAAGCTAATTGGAGTGAGTATAGAATAAGCGATGAGATATTATCCCCCACAAGTATTGAAGTGTGATACTTGGGTTGAATCTGGCCCAGTCCAACCCAGATCCAACCAGCTCGGCCCATATCCATGGGCTATAAAGAGGGAGCCGGGAGGGAGAAGAAGCAAAGTTGGCATTTGCTTCTCTCCCATGCTCTCTAGACTCTTCCTTGTGCTCACGGTGCTGCCAGCGCGCACACCTGCGGTCGTCGCTCGCCCACTACCCGCGCCGCCGCTACTCGCCGTCCTCCAGCAACCGCCCGTCCCCGCTTCGCCCTGCTGCCGCCGTGCGCCTCGCCGCTGCCTGCGTTCCTCCGACCGTCGCCTACTGCTGCTACCTCTGCTCACTGCCCCAGCAGCTGCGCCATCGCCGCCACTCCACCTTGTCGCCTCGCCCTCACCCCTTGCCCAGCTACCGCCGCTTCCCCTTGCCCTTCCAGCCGCACATCGCGCCAGAGGAGGCCAACGGCGTGAAGGACGAAGGAGAGGAGCAGCAACTGGCTGTGGGAGGAGAGGACGAGGAGGGGGTCGAGTGAGTGGAGAAAGGAGGGGAGAGGGGCTGGCATGGAGTGAAGGGGAGGTAGCCGTCAGGTGAGGGGAAGGAGAAGTAGGGGAAGGAAAGGAAGGGAGGAAAAGAGACCGGTGGCGTGAGAAATAAAGAAAAAGGGAGAGAGGAGGAGGAGAAAAGAGAAGGAGAGAGGAGAGGAGGGGCAGCTAGGTGAAGAAAAAGAGAAGGCCGGCCGAGTGGAGAAAGAAAAGAAGAAAAGGGAAAGAAAACGAAAGAAGAGAAAGGGAAAGAAAGGAAGAGAGGGAAAAAAGAAGAGGAAGGAAAAAAAGAAAAGGGGCGGTGCCTGATCCGGCACTAGATCTGTCAGATCCAGTCCAGGGATGATAGATTGTGACCTGAGCCAGTCATCAGGGTTTGGGTAATGGTTCGAAACCCCCTTCAGTTATTTACAGATTCTCGCGTAAATTAATATGCCGATTAAAAGCGGGACAGCGGATCGGTGTCCGGTGAGAGGGAGGTCAGCGATACTGGGTTTATGCGTAATAGCAATGTTATTTGCCTGCATGTGTACATATTTCATTAACAAATGAATTAAAATGGACAATGCTTGTTCAGGTAGCGGTTCGAGTCTTGTGCCGTCCGCGCACCGCCCGTTAGGTTAACAGACAAGTGCATGTTAAAACAATATATTATGTTGAACGATGGCTATTTGTATTTCCATGCCATGATCTATAGCATGCAAGAGATGATGTATATGATTTTGTATTAATCATACTTGGAGGAATACAGTACATGAGTAAACAATCTCATTTGAAAAGCATTGCATCATGCAAAGTGCATAAGAGCCAGGTCGGTGAGAAAGTCTTATGACTAATCCGGAGTACTCTTGATATGGAATCGGATTACAGCCATAGAATCAGATTACAGTTTATAGATATGGATTAATGTACTACTTTATCGTGGGCTTGCTGAGTCTTCGGACCCACCCTTACTTTGTTGTTTCTTTTTAGGGTGACCCGGAATAACGGCATGTATGGATATGGGGAGTAGTTCCTTTTGCACTACACATATGGAATAATGGCTTAGTCCTGCACTAAGTATCATGTTTAATCTATGTCTAGAAGTTTATGTAAACTTTCTAATTAAGGCCTGCTTTCATTTTGAGAATGTTTTCCCACGTCAATACAATTCTCGTGCATTAACTCTGTTTGTAATGTGCCTTTGTGAGATAGTAACAGTGTGGTGGTAGCATCTTGGACCATATGGAGGGTCAGGGTGTTACATGAAGTAAATGAAGTAAGGGACTATAATGAACTGAGGTAGGAGCACTGACAGACTGACTGATAACATGAACTACATGAAATATATCAGGCCTGGTCCCTAGGGGTGAAAACGGATCAAATTCAGTCGGATATTACTCATTCCATATCATATCCCATATTTTTTCTTGGATTCGGAGTCGAATACAAATAGTACCTGATAAGAATACGAACTCAGGTAGTGTCGGTCACAGATACGGAATGAATACGAAGCGGTTACGAATACGATAACAAATATCTAGTTGGATATTACGTAGGAACACAAAGGGTATACATAGTGCGCACGACATCCACCATGCATTTCTAAAGAAATTTTTTTGGAGGGTTCTGGTAGAAAATATTACAAAGGTGGCTCCATCAGATTTTTTTACACTTTCAGAAAAGTTATTTGGATTTTATTGGATTTCTTGAAATTTGTTTGGATTGTTCTGGATTTTATTTGAAAGCACAGAGCAAGAAAACTTATTTTAACTATTTTCTAAAAGCTAAAAATAATTTATATTATTTTCCCAGAGCTCTCCTAGATTTATAGTATTTTGTGATTTTCTTGAAATTTTTCAGAGTTATTTGCATTTTATTGGATTTGTTAAAATTTATTTGCATTTTTTAGATTTTATTTGAAAGCTAAGAGAAAAAAACTTATTTTAACAGTTTTCTAAAAGTTAAAAATAGTTTATGTTATTTATCTAAGTTCTATGTTATTTATCTAAGTTCTCCTAGATTTATAGTATTGTTTGTGAATTTTCTGAAATTTTTTGGAGTTATTTGCATTTATTGGATTTGTTGGAATTTATTTGGATTCTCTAATGGGCTGATGGGCCGGATATCCGAGAAATATATCCGGGTATTATTCGATAAAATCTCAGATAGTATCCGTATCCGTCGGATAGTTCTTTTCCGAATCCAAATCCGTATCCGAAAACAACTATCCGAATCCGACTTTGAATCCGATAATTATCCGATATGACTATCCGAATTCGATCCGACTCGGATTCGGCGATCGGTCAGCCGGAAAATATCCGATCCGTTTTCACCCCTACTGGTCACAGTAAGATACACAAGACTGCTTATAAGATGCATGTAGTGAGAGAGATCCTCAAGAGAGGGTGCCATCAGTATGATGCAGCTGCAAATAGAGCTCCATAGGTGTAGCAGCAGTGTGTGCATCAGTAAGAACTGAGCGAGAGATCAAATTCTGAGTGTACCGATGCTAAGAGATATAGTAACCATCATCAGTATGATCAACCTCAATTCCCAAAAAGTAACTAAGGGACTCCAGATCTAATATTTTGAACTGCTCACTCAATTTTTGGTTAACAAAGGCAATGCATTTTGAATCGTCTCTAATAATCAACATGTCATCCATATAGAGCAGAAGCAATGTACGCCCACACTCAGAGATGTGAATGAAAAGCGCAGGGTCATGTTCACTAGGAGAGAAACCAACAGCTCGAATCACATAGCTAAAACGCTCAAACCAGGCGTGAGGGGCTTGCTTGAGCCCATAGAAAGCCTTTCGAAGGCGACATACATGCCCAGATGGAACCTCAACACCAGGAGGTCATTCCATAAAGACTCTCTCATGTAGATCACCATAAAGAAAGACATTCTTAACATCCATTTGAAAAAAAATTCATGAACAAACAACAGCTACAGCCATCAAAGTGCGAACTGTCGTTATGTGAGCAATTGGAACAAAGGTCTCATCATAATCTCAACCATAAATCTAATGAAAATCTCTAGCAACAAGTCGAGCCTTATAGCGTTCCACAGAACCATCTGATCTGGTTTTACCTTATCCACCTATTTGCACGTGATAGGGGCTGGCTGAGGAGGTAACGGCACCAAATCTCATGTACCGGTACTCTTTAGAGCCATAAGGTCCTTAGACATAGCTAGCTTCCACTCAGGTAGTAAAACTGTCTCCTAATAAGTACTAGGCTCATGAGTCGCTTCTGCATGGAAACCATATCTGTCCGGAAAAAAATTAAACAACCTATGGATGACACATTTCGCATCTAGAGTTCAATCAGGTAGTCTAACCAAATATGAATTGGTCGTATGGGTATACTGACCGGTCGTGAGCTTGTCGAACATATCACAAACTAGTCTGCAAAATGATCATTTGGAGATACAGACTGGTCGTAACCAGATACGATCTGGTCATAAGGAGTTATAGACTAATTGTGAGTGGCTAGGACTTGGTTATAGATCATATTGTATAGGGTTTATCCAAATTAATTTTTGTATATATTTAAGAGTCAATTTGTTCTGCTAAGGACCACTACCAACTAGTGATAGAAAAAAGGTGTTTCTAAGTCACGATCAAGTATATATGAACGTACAGGGTTACACACTTAACGGGTTGGAACAGTAAAGGATATGGTCGAATGTTTTTTATTTAAGATACGATCTTTACTCGTGTTGAATAAGGAATTGATCAAAGGCTCTATATAAAGGGGAGCATTGTGACTATGGATTGAGGAGAGTGACAATATGGAGAGATATTGCATCACCCACCAAAACCCTAGCCATCTCTTTTTGAAAGCCCTGATGTATGTGCTAGTACTACCACACTGACGCACGACATTCCATCTCAGGACGTGTGGACTTCGATAGATACATTGATGCGACTACGACGCTGATTAGAACAATATCGAGTAGGCAATCGGCTTATGGAGATCAACTACAACTAGAGAAGAATCGACTTCTGGGGACCGCTTTCCAGACGTTACTTCCACTACATTGACGTATGCTATGTTTAATCAAGCTGCTTCCAACTCTCAGTGAAGAAGAAGAAGAAGAGCAGCAGCCATGCAGAGGCACAGGACAAGGAGTTGAGCATGGAGAAGGATGTCTTGGGAAGGATGTCCCTGAGCGCACCAGGACATGAAGCCTCCGGCTTCACTGGCTAAACCTGTGGTTCTCAACCATCACATGGTATGTCTTTTGCATTTGGGTTTCATCGATTGCAGAGATGACGAATGCGATATGAATAAACAGCACATGTTTGCTGCTAAGAGCATGCAGAGACTGGAATCAGAACATGTTTGCAGAGAGGGGGAATCCATGGCTGACTGACTCCATCGACAAATGTACATGGCTCCTCAACC
Organism: Melocanna baccifera; assembly: GCA_036346265.1. Lineage (NCBI taxonomy): Eukaryota > Viridiplantae > Streptophyta > Magnoliopsida > Poales > Poaceae > Melocanna > Melocanna baccifera. Next base: position 28,968,358 of record CM070691.1, on the reverse strand, counting down.
TGATGATAGGCCCCAGGTTCTCTCTCTATCATAACACAACACCGTTTTAATACAGTGATAACATATACTCGACTTTTAACTTATCAAACCGCCATCCCCTACATGCAACAGGAGGAAAGGAAAGAAGAAAAAACAAAGTACCACAGGCCCTTCACTTCTCTGATGTCAAGAGTACCAAAAGGCTACTCCCGAATCGAATTGATATCGATGTTCGACAACCTCGAATCCATGTGTCTCATCATGCCAGGCCATCCGCTCATCGAATGCGATGATAGATCTTCATGGGGCAATGTCAACATCAATGGGGTCTCTTCCTCGCCACCACCGTTGGCCTCTTCCTCTTGCTCAGCTTTGCCTTTGTTTTTCTTTGACCCCGCATACATAAAGCTCCCTACTATCACCTGTAGCGAGGCAAACAGATTGTGTTAAAAAACACACACACTAGAAACTGATGGACTAGCCTCACCACGATAACCCATAATAGTGATTCTTCTGGACATGCTAACCAAGTACAGTTGGGAGGCATCGTATGATCCAAATACAACACAGGTGATAGTTATCTAAATTGATGACATGCTTATATTTCAGCAAAATGTTAGAGAATGCATGTGATTACCTGAACAGAACCAGCTGCTGTAAGGACTCCACCAACACTGCCACCAATAACCCTGTGGTCAGGACCACACAGTGCTATGCATAGCCCTCCGCTTCGTGTTCGTGAAGCACCATCATCTATCACCAAATATGATCCAGAGAGGCACAGGATTTCGAATCGACCCTGTCAAAGGTATCGTGAAAAAATTAAGCATAAATGACATAGTGTGCCAAAATAAGCGTTTCTCGTGATCAACGTTATAAGTGAAGCATTCCTTGGCAAAAATAAAATAAAATTCATGACATAGCTAACGAGTGAATGGATCTAAACAGTGTTGGACAAAATAATTCCTGGGCAATGTAGACTAAGTTGCTAACAATCTACCTTTCAACTTCAAAATAGTCTTAAAAAAACTTCAGAACAATTTTTCCAAAGCTAACGATTAGGAACCAAATTTGAACAAATATAAGCTATACACACAAGGTGAACTCTCTGACAGCAAAGGACTAGTAATCTTTGCACGAGCAGTCGGTTTCAGTTCTCATTACTTCTACTAAGACAGCAGATCAACAGCGTAATACATCAAGATGCAGCAGCTCTTAAATATGGAATAACAGGAAGGAAAACACTAGGATAAAAAGCACCATGGAGAACTCATGATGACAATGCTTTCAGTAACAGTACAACCGACCACGCTCCAGGGTTAACAGTACTGTTTAGCAAAAATACGGACGTACAATAGGATTGCAGCTAATCCAGTCCAGCAGCATTAGGGAATTCATCTTCCAAATTTACATGATAGAAAACATATGTTCATATGATGAAAATGAAACGAGAAGTATTTGAAATGACAACATGAAAACAGGGGCAGGTTCTTTGATCTCCATAGTTTAAGCTTGGACGTCATGCTTAGGCATGAAAGGCTCCAATCCAAGATAAAACAAATCTTATTGCCCACATTTATCGATACATAGCTTGCAGCTTTGCAGGCTTGTCACAAAAAGTCGGGACATAATTGAAGTTGTTTTTGTTAGCCTTCTAGTTTTTTCCTACCAAGAGCTCATCATATATGATTAGATGTTGAACATGATGGACTGTTTTAAAAAGTTAAAACTTCTAGTGCTCAATGTGGAATACACTTTCTAAGACAACAGGCATAAGAATTGCAGGGTAAAACAAGAAAAAAAGCAGAATATATTTCAAGCACAATTTTCGTTATATTCTGAGCCATACAAGACAAGACCAGAAAGCATAAATATATTGGCCTCTGGATTATTGGTACTAACACCCATGAGAACATACCTCATATGTGACTACACTGCCAGAGCTTGCATCCTGATGAAGGGTTGCTGTAGAGACGGCTCCTGTTGCCGACATGATACAGACTGCCCTTGGGCCTTGTTGTGAGAAGGACATTATCCTGGCAGCAACATCCTGCACAACAAAAATTGGCATAGACAAAGCTATTAGTCATACAATAGCATGTGAGTGCAACATAGATAACTTTCAGTAAATACTTTGCTATTTCTTTTAGAAGGAGATTTAAGGCTTGACTGTCCACTTTATGGTCTATAAGACAAAGGAAACAATCTCAGAATAGTTAACAGCTGATAACCAGCTATCAAGAGAAGAAAAGCAAACAGTGAATTGAAAAAACTGCAACAATATTGTAATATAAATTTAAGCCAGTAGAATGGATAATGGGGAGGTTTCAATGGCTAAGTACTAACCTAGCAAACATTAACCAAGTAATAGATTATAATGGTTACAGAACAAAAGTTTCAATAGTTATTAACCAAGCAATACACCATGAAACCAGGCCAGCTATCAGTTGCTTCAAGGATAATAACAGAGCGATAATTATTTTGATTTTTTTATTTTAAGAAACGAAAGTCATGATCCACCAAATACCTGGTGTGGTAATAGAACTACGGAAGTTTATAGAGCAAAAAGAAATTTCTTTGCATGGTCAACAATCTTCCACATTTTTGTGCAAAATGATTGGAACCACTTAGGCTAAAGTTAACATGTACCAATGTAAGAAGTTACCCTCATTGTTACATAACCTTAAGGGGAAAGAAAAGTTCATTATACAATGTAGAAAATATGTTTGGCTGTATTTATATGACTATGGTCACGATGTCCACACCATCACATAAGCTTGCCTTATTACGACAAAATTTTCTCTTTGGAAGTTAGTGCAGAAATGCACTTTTTGCAAATTATAAAGCAGCTTGACGATAATTGGCAGGAATTGCAAGCCACCATTCGTCATAAGCAGAAAAATGGATGTTCCCTACAGTAGCATATACCAAAGAAAACAAAAGAAGAACGCAAATCGGCAAATGTACAACTCTTAGAGGAAAAAATTATCATATGTTGATCACCCTTATACCAGTATGCCATACCTCTCCTGATGAGACAATGATAACATGAGGGGTAAATCCTGTTCCAACAGAACCAAGAAAACATTTTCCTGAAGAAAACCCAATAAAACTGTGTCATAAAACAGCAATTCTAAGAGTTACACAAGATAAAGTTTAAACTCTAGCAGGGTGGCTACCCAACTAGAGTTTTGAACAATGAACATAATAAGATTCTGATAAGCAAATACAATAAACCTACTGTTTTCCGCTTTCTCTTTTTGAAAAATCGATGAACAAATCAACACAGTTATTTGCTTAACAAAATGGAAAATTCCATGTTACATTATTACGGGGGAGTATGAAGTAGCAGATTAACTGACTACCATTTTTCTTGCATGGCAGTAAACAGAGAATTCATCGCATATCACAGTAATTTCACAGTTCATGGTATAATCACCATGCAGCACAACACCCATGAATTGATTTTCTTAAAAGACTGTAGCGCCTTACCAAGGGAAGCCAGCTGTTGCATCTTCCCCGACCCAGGTGGTCGTCCCCTTCGCTTCTCCGACAGAGCCCCAGACCCTGGTGTGGCAGACACTGTGACCATCGCGGAGGATGATGAAGTTGGGGTCGACGACGATGGCGAAAGCCCCAGAGTGACAGTTCCAGTCCCATCCGGTTTATACTTGCGGGGCCTTCCCCGCTTCCTCTTGACCTGCTCATCCTGGTTAACCCCGCCTACGCTCCCCTGCTCCCCTTTAACACTGGCGGTGGCAGCAGGGCCTGTGGTGTCAATACCGGCACCAACGCTGGGCTGCGACATGGTTGGGGAGGTCTCAATATGGCCCTGGCCAATGTGGGGGTTTGGCCCCATGTGCGTAGGGGTCTGGAACGAGAAGCCAGGTCCGGCGGCATCAAGATGGTGACGGTAGCCGCCGCCTGGGTGCGGGGCGTGGAGGCCGGATGGTGGTGCGGTGGTGCCCTGGTGTTGGATGTAGTAGGAGTCCCTGGCATCCATTCATGGATTGGGGGCAGCGCCACCGAGCTCGCAGAGACCGATGGGTACTGCGTTTGATCCCAGTCGCAAGAACCCCAAAAATCTCTCAGGGAAATCTCCAACAATCGGAAAGCTGCAGCGCGTGGGGAGCACAGAAAGATCCGATCCTTGATGAGGAAGGGGGAAAGAATTTGCGCGATGAGGAGATGAACCCTAGAGGCGGAGGCGGCTTCGATAGGTCGCCATGCTCGATCCGTCCGGCGAGACGAATCGAATCGAATCGAATCGAATGCAAACAGTCAGATGGGGATGCGCCTAAAACCCTAGACCTACACTAGACGATCACACACGACACCACACAGAGCTAGCTATTTATTTATTACTCCAGGTAAAAATAAATTTTAATACAAATATGTCTCGAAAATACAGATAAATATTTCATTCACATTATTTGGATTATGTGATTTACCTAACCCATTATTAAACATGCATGCAGGCCTACAGCTCTATTTTTTTCGGCTTCTAAAAGTAGTTTTTGACTTTTACTACAGTACCTAACTTTTAAACAGAGTATTTTTTCAAAACGGGGTCTACAAGTTAATTGTAGTATATGGTAAAAGCCTAATATATGTACCATCCAAAATCGTAAACGAGTATTTCTCTCTCCGTAATCTCTATCGCAAACAGCTAAAATTCAAAAATTTCAGTCAAAAACCATAAGCCGTAGCCATATCAAACAGGCCCTACGTATCTTCAATTTTATTTACAGCTCGAGCTAGCTACCATATATACTGAGTAAAGTTAATAATGGGCCTTCAATTAAGTACACTGTGTTGTGTAATGAGCCTTCAAAAAAATTTATAATGTTTAGACCTCTTTTTCTATTTTAAAAATTCTTACAAACAGTATATTTAAATAAATATTTGAGAAAAATTCAGAGCGGTAAAAATTATGAATATGTCGAGAGGCTCCACAAAACAATTATTATTATTAGAGCTCATTTGTTATATTTAAAAATTCCTATAAAAGTATATTTAAATAGTTTTTCCTTTAAAAATTGCTACAGTACTTCTATGATATTGCTACAGTGTTCTTGCCACCTCGTGCGCCAGGTGCCTACTGTGGCCCTCGGACGCATGAAGCCACCTAATGCGCTCTCCGGCCACATTAGGGGGGCCAAATTAAGAATTTTGGCCACCCAGGGACTACATTGGCATTTCGGTGGCATGACACGCCAAAAATGCCAAGAATTTGAGCTACCCTCTGTCCTCAAAGATATGACCTTACCTACAACACATTAAGTAACCTTAGCAAATATCGTCATAGTTACATCACGTCTCTCCTAGCTTACCTATCCTAGTCTCAATTTCCCTCCCTAATTGTACCAACACATCCTAAAAATGTGTCATCAGCAAACCAATCTCCTAGCTTACCTGTCCTAGTCTCAATTTCCCTCCCTAATTGTACCAACACATCCTAAAAATGTGTCATCAACAAACCAATCCAAGTCCTATATCAGCTAAGCTTGTCCATTCGATAGCATTGATTTATGAGACACACACAGGATGCATAGGATTTGCCATGTTCTTTTACAGTGTCACTTATGGCTTTTGGCAACGCCTTTTCAAAATGGTGACAGATGACGAAGATATTGATATGGACGGTGCACATGTTGCGTGGGCTCGGAAAGCCGTTTAGAGAGCGGATTCGAGAAGTTATCCCATTTATTTCAACTTCTAAAGAAGCCGAAGCCAAGAGCCACCCAATAAACATAAAAGAATATGGCCTAATTTTAGAGAAAAATAACTATTTGCTAGGTAAAGAAGAAGACGGACAAAATGGAATTCTTCAATGCTATAGCAACCCAACATAAAAGAAAAAAAGAACTGCCAGTATTGTAACTCTAACAAGACCCATCATATATAGGAACTTAAGGTGGTTTCCTTTCATCTTATGGCTTGTAGCTTATGACTTCTTTTAAATAAATAAACAGAACAGCTTCTTCGTTATCTTTTTGAAACAACTTATTGAGACAATCTTTTTGAAGCGACTTATCGATATTCGAATAATGTGCATAAGCGTTCGCGCTAGGGCCAAAAACCATCAGTCGCAACCAGTGATGGATCCAGAACAAAAATGGCATAGGACATCTTGCTCCATGCATATACTTATCAATGCATCCATCAACACTATAGTAGATAGTAATGTGTTCTAAATTTTATAACACCAACTAACTTTATGACAAAGTTCAACGGTCCATAACCATAACTATTTGTCATACAACTTATCAAAATCAAGAAACCCAGTATTAGTGAAGGATCTAAGGTGAATCCGAGAACAAAAATGGTTAGCATTGGCAAAAAAACATCTAGTCCCATTGCCTCCAAAATAGATAACAAAAACAATAAGTGGGTGAAATTTCAAGTAAAAGAATTACAGAATAATCGAATAAAATGAAACAAATTATATTTTATAGTTGGTTTCGACGACTTCTTAAGTTCTGGAAGTGATCTTTACAAAATTATTAAGAAATGAAGCCTAGGAAGCAATAGCTCAAGACGAACTACCGTTAGCCTGTCACCCACTGCAGAGGAAAGAAGATTGTTTGGGGAATGAAGCCGGGAAAGTAAGGTGTCTAGGACTCCGGAGCGTTGGCGAATAAAAGTCGTGAAGAGTCACTCAATGGCGGCTAAGCCGTGCTCGCGCATGGCTATGCCCTCGCTTAGCTGTCCACTAGCCTAGGCACTAGCATGGGTGGCCCGTGCGCTGGCTAAGCCACATACTGGCTTGGGCCATGAGGGGCATGGGAGAAGGCATATGGGAAAAATTGTGACCTGTGCACTGACCTAGGTCGCTTGGTTGCAAGTTATAGGTAGCAATAGTTTTGATAACATAAGGACACACTATATAAATTTGGAGTCTATGTAAAAAAATAAAATTAGCTCAGGGGCGTGTGCCCACGTATAATCCTTTGTCCATCTGCCTCTGGCCACAGCCGAAAAGGAAAGAACTGGGCCTTAATGTATTGCTCAAGCTTTACATATGTCATAGCCGTCTGGTCATTTTCTTGGGGAACAAATCGCATATAAAATACATACAAAAACTTACGGATTCGGATTCCATTGTTCGCTCGATCTCTCTTTTTGGTTGGTAGGGTGCCGTTTAGGGCTTGCACTAGCACGATCAAACCTTTCTTGAAAGTGTAAACATGGCATGTCAATCATAAAGAAGCCTAACAAACCTGCCTATTTCCGCGACAAATGTCAATCATAAAATGAACCAAATTTGACCATATTGTGGTCGAATGATAACAGGAACGATGTATTGATTATTGAACGGCTTAGCCCATCCAATCAGTGCAACACTGCCACTAACCGCTTACAGGAAAAAAATCCAGATTTATTCTTTTCAGCTTAATGATTTTTTTCAAATAAACAAATAAAACTATTTCTTTGCCACCGTTTCGAAACAATTTATTAAATAGCTTTTAAAAAAACTTATCGATTTTCAGTTCATTCACACATACACTCGCACTATAGCCAAAAGGTATAAACCACAGTCTAAGACCATAAGTCACAAGCCTAAGAGACCATAAGCCACAGCCTAAGAGAACAAGCCAGTACAACTATTTCTGGAACGATACAAACAATAGCAAGTTAACAACTGATGGCTCAAATCGCAAATGGATTAATTGCAGAAAATCATTAGCACATAAAAGAATTAAATAATTGCCTGAAGAATTTACATGCTAAAATGAGGGGCCCAAAGCTTACAAAGAAATGTGGTCCAAAAATCATAACAGTCCTACAAAATTACTGCGTCTTCTAGCTGTTCGATGGAGAACCCTTTTGCTCTCTCTCCACGAGCTATCAATTTCACTATGACAACGCAGAAGTTTTATTAAATCAACCCTAATCCGAGATTTCTGCCGTGGGCTACTGCTAGACTTGTTAGCCACCACTGGTTCATCACAAGATGCTGGAGGAGTGTGAGGTCCCGCTTCGGTGCTTGATCTGGCGATGGGAAAAGGAGTCATACACAAGAAAACACAACTAGGATAAATATAAACGGGACATCGAATCAACTGTAACAGCACCTTGACATGCTAATGGGTTTTCTTTGTTTTTCATGTATCATGCGCATAACATAAACAAAAGTATTATTTGCTATCTTGCAAGTTGTAATTCCACTGATAGAAACAAACACTAGTGATAATAATTTGTGGAAATTAAATACCCAACAGCCTTGGATCATGCTATCCTAGTATATCAACTTTCAATCGATTACTCCAAGCAAGCACATCAACCGATACCAACATCTAGACAAAACTAAGAGCAGAATGAAACAGTTAAAATGAATGTCCATACCTAAATTCATCACGGGCAGAGCGTGGAAGCAATATAAACCCTTCACCATTATTAGGATGGCAAGCAGGACAATAGAATGTTTTTGGAGGGGGTCCATGCAAATCGATGCAATCAAAATGATACCACTCATCACACTGATCGCATGCAATCATGGCCCTGTTATCATATGGCTTACGGCAAATACAATAAAGAACACTGCGATCTCTGAGTAACTGCAATGAAATGTTATTAGTGAGAAATGAGCAAACAAAATGCCCAAGAAATAATGAGATCTAGCATTGACATATGTACCTACCTTCAGTTCCTTCTCGACATGTACAGATAGATTTTGCCCTTCAATAATAAGTCCATATACAAGATCAAGTGCAAGCTCACCAGAATCAAACGCAACCTGCACCATATCATAGTTTTAAGGTTTGCACAGATACATTTCCATCTTAGGAAGCAAAGAGCAAAAGGAACTCATGTCTCACCTTTTCTGCTTTGGCCAGCCACTGCAGACTGGATTCCTTTATTTTACTAAGCCCTAACTTGAAGAAATCTTCACCACATATCTCTAAATTTGAACCCTAGAAACATCAATGAATTAAGACATATAACAGGCAGAGTCAATTCAAAATTAAATTCGCATTGCAGAAAATTTTAAAGATATAGTATTAAACGATGCACTAATCAGGAGCCTCTGAGGCTCAATACAATAAAAGGGCAAAACTTGCATATAAATGATGCACTAAACAGGAGCCTAAGAGGCTCACGCAATAAAAGGGCACAACTTGCAAACAAAATTGTCAATATGGTCACAGTATACACGGCAAATAAATTCAAGTGATTAATCACATAAATATCATACAAAACTTTGATATTTGTTTTCAATGACCAATATCAGAACAGTGTTCGGTGAACGGTTCACCGCACCATATCAGGTACAGGACCAATCCTGCCAATCTTGAAATGCCATGTATGTAGGTAACATAGCTGTAAAAGACCCCTTATTACACTGTTATTTTCCCAGTTGCACACATTGGTATCACAGTGATTGGCAAAACACCTAATATGGTGCTCCATCCATTACTGAACACCCAAGTAAATGGTCCAATAAGATAGTTTTCGTGTTTTACATCAACTGTATTACCTCTTTGTCAAGGCACAGTACTTGTTGGATCGATGTCTTTTTTCCACCACACAAGAGTTTATGAATTTGTTTCTTCCACGAATATCTGCTCAACACTAGCTCAACAATGTGGCTGACTTGGTCATCATATAAGCCAGCAGTTGATGTTGCCTAGCAAAAACGACAAGAGGAAAGGTGAACAGAAGTAGCACACTTGTTTTTTTAACATATTCATCACTTCCGAATTGAGAGCATCTAAAGTGCATAACCATTTGTTGAAAATAAGGACAAGACTGCCAATGATCACCTTTACAGCAACTAGAAGAGATTTGTACATGACACTAAGATCTTCTCCATGGTAAGAATCTGCATCATGCAAAATTTGCATCAAATAGGACTTAAAGTTAAGGCCCTTCTTGATAATTTCTTCCAACAAATCCAACTCCTCAATCCTGTAAGAAGTGAAGTTTTAGTCAACCAAAATGAGGAAGCTAAGTTTAAATTAAATATTCATATTGAAAATTACCCTGTGTAGAAACCCTTCGCAGAATCAAGGAGTTCAATAAGTGCAGTAAGTGCAGGACAGTTCCCTTTAGACATCTATAAAACTTGCATCAATATCAGACTATAATAGAAATCATAGCCTTAATCAGATTTATCAAACCAACAGTTACCTTTTCTTGTATTAGTTTCTCTAATAGATCCCCACTTTCTAAATGGAAGCAAAATGGACAAATCCATTCACTTGTCATTTGTGTAGAAGCAAGCAGTGGTTCCACACAAGAGCTATGGTACCTGCTCAATTAATCATTCAGTACAGACAACAAACAAATTGCACAATAACAATTAAAAAGTGCAGTCAAAAACAAGGAGATATTAGTTTGACAGAACTATTCAGTTGCCTTGACTTAATACTAGCAGCTCACATATTTGAATATTTATTTCCTTTTTAACACAATGAATTGAGCAGACAAAGAGCGTGTTGTTACTTTGGAGTCAGACAATGCATCTCATGTAAACTAATGATTTATGTCAAGCAAGCATGCACACACGCACTAATCATTTTAAAACCGTGACAAGCAGAAGCAGAATATTCTGCAATTAACACTTCAGGCAAACATGAAAGAACTACCCAAGCACCTGTACATTACCATTCTTGACATATCACACATCTAGAGGCTACACCATCTCCTACATCACATGAACAGATGACACAGAATCCTTCCTTCTTACAATCCTCAACATATAACATAGAAATATTGTCCAAAGATCCACTGATCTGAAAACAGAAAGCTAAAATGGTCAAAGTATTTGCTAAGAAATAAAACAAAAGGAGCAAACCTTTTAACAGAAACCAAACCTTTAGAAGTATGGAGAGCAAAGGACCACTATCATGGCCATCAGGAAACAGAGTACAGCAGCACTGAGTGAGCCACTCCTCGACCTTTTTAATCTCAACAACAACCTTATCCATTTCACAACAATCAAATGCAACAGTCTGACCATTGTCCTATAAAGGTTCAAGTATCATGAAAGTTAGCATAAGATATCCAGCATGATAGAATATAATCACTGTTCCAAGAAAATGTAAGGACGAATGGGTAAGTTCCAAAGCTCACAATGTTGGATATCTTACAAATCTAAATTTTAGCACCAGCTAAACAAATAAACATGAATACAAAAAATGCAGCTATGCTGCAAAAACATTTGCAAGACTTTCGTACGAATTTTAAAAGGTTAACCAAAGCACAATGCATAAAAAACTCAGCATCTAGATATTGATAACACGAACAACGTACTCTCAGCCTTAGCAGTCCAGCCCAAGACTGGTGATCGGACAAGAAGAAGGCATTACATTGCTCCGTCCATGAACTGAAAGAAAGGAAGATTTGTTAAATAATAAAACAAAAAGACCTCAAATACAAATAGATGGCTTGCGACATTACTCAAGTGCAGACAGTGGAGGAGTGCACAAAACACATCACACAAAGCAGAAAAGGGTGATAGCCTAGTACAATCTGTAAATAATTTTGAAGATAGGTGCAGTGATGTAATTCAACTTCATTAGTAGCAAGACCTCGGTATTCATATTTATATCCATGAATAAAACTGAGATATTTAGCATAAGCATTTTGGATATAGATGACTTACTTATGTTTGTTTATAGCATCCTCAAGCCTGGCAGTCATCATAGGATAAGGAACAGCAATTTCCTGTGACAAACAAAAATATAATGCAGTTGAAAGTTGAAACTAAAGAACAACTGAACAAGTGCATGTCAAATGGGAAAGGCAGATCAGTTGGAAACACTTGCCTGGTATTCTGCTAAAATATTTTCAACATTTTTCAATTTGGATTTTACAGACATCTCAGAATCAGGAAGCAAAATAAGTGCTTTTCTTAGCCAATATGATCCCCTCATCAACAATGTAGCTAAAGAGCAATCCGACAATGAGGCAGGAAGGTGGACAGCTTCTTCAATTAATCTATCAACATCCTGAAAGGTCAAATTTAGATGTTTACATGATAGAATATAAATTGCTAATGCTTTCGCAAATTCAGCAACACATTTAAGATGATATTGAAGTCTGAAGACATGTACAGAAGAGGAAAACTATCTTGTGAAGACAACAAAGGTTTAGACAGCAAACAATACAAAATTTTACTTTACAGTTTAATTCCAACAGTCAGTCAGGATCAGCAAAGACATGCGTATCGACAAGCAAACCGACTCAATACTATGGTACTATGGTATGAGGATGGACCAGTGCACTTCTCTGGCATATAAGAAATCTAACATTGTCAAACACAAAATTTAAAAGCAAATATTAATTGAAGACTTAAAGTGATACCAACTGAGCAAACGAAAAAGGGAATTTCAAACTAATACTTGCTGAAGAAATATCAAACCACGATACTTGATACAACTAAGCATGAACCAAAAGTGCAGTTGGCAGAGAGAAAAAAACATAGGAGTCTCATTAAAACAATAAAAGCAAAGGCATAAGATAGAAAGCATAAATCAAACAGTCTTACAGTACCCTACTTTAAATTGCAAGAAAATAACTAATCAAAATGGCAGATGCAGCAAATGACAGAATGGTGATAGTATGCATATGAACAAATTACCTCTAACAAGGGAACCATGGAGCTGAAAGACAGTGCATTCAATACCCATCTAAGTGTCAACAAGCATTCCTTCAGTTCATGAAGAACCTTGAACTCAAAACCAAGAGATAATCCACTTTCTATTTCTGCATTAATTTTATCTTGCAGCTCCTCCAAATTTCTTTTAAGTGGTTTAGAGTCGATCACATTCAGGTGCAGTAAGGCTCTTGAATTGCCTAACAGACTTGGTGAATTATGTTCCCATTCTTCAACATTACTGAGAACAGAAGTAAGTGCTGAAGTGTCAAGAATGACTTTCATACTTGCAGGCTGACTGATTAAATCCTGTGACACGATGAAGAAAAAAGGTTATCTAAAAGGTATGCCCACTACAAATACTATGCCGTATTACTGAGCCATATTATATGAACCTTTAGGTCATCAACTTTAAGAAAACCTCCAAATGCAAGTTTATCACATCTTGGTCTCAGATAGGCCTGACATTTGTCAATCCACAACTTAGCAATAGTAATCTCTGCTTTCATATCCGGTTCAGATGGAAGGATAACTCGTATGTTCTCTGAGCACCTGAAATTGGAAGATTTCAGTAGGAAAAATCATCTGATTCAATAGCATAAGAATATAGCTCTCCATGATGACTCATACCGCATATGATCTTCAAACTCAGAGAAAGAAGCTGATTGCTCGAGAATAAGTCGAGCCTTCTCTTCCCAAGCAGTGGCATTTTGTAGCATCTGGAACAGATCAACAAATGGTTGCTCCTCTTCAATAGTTAATCTGGCAGATTAGTAATGGTAAGACAGAGCAAAATAATTATCCTATACAATATTTAAAGACTAACAAATCAATTGAACTTACATGGATGCTTCTTTTAGAACTTCTTCAACCACCTCCATGGACATTGGTGTTGCAAGAACCTGTTACATACTTGGATGTTATCTGATCAACTCATCATCTACTTAAGCACAGAAAAATATGTCCACCCTGACCAATGGTGTGGAAACTACCAAATAATCATGTATGGACAAGAACAAGTAAGTATATTCATAGGCAAAGATAACAGGACATTTAACTAGGCTCTGATACTGGAGATTAGGGGCGAAAGTATAATCATAGCCTGCTCAAACTGCACTATTGGCTCATAGGGCAGAACATAAACAGAACTTAAGTTGAGACAAGAGAATTGATTTTGCCATCTCACTGAAGAATGCCTACAGCAAAACTTGAAACACATGAGAAACACACGTCAAAGCTCAGGTAGCACAATAAATCAGTGCCGAAGAAGTTCATTCTATGTGTGACAGGAAAATAAATTATACTAAGATGTTCATGGATGACAAAGTGGAAAGGTTTCCAAACCACAAACGATGGTCCTCAAGCTATTCAAAAATGAGGAGCAATTAATGGGATTTTCAACATAAGTAAAACAGAATAAATGTTGGGTTCAATTTTGAATATTTGATCATCAAGTTTTAATCAATATCTATGTTTCAGTTTTGTGAATATTTAGAGACGACTACATAGTGAAAATTTTCCAGCGCCCACTCATCAGCAAGAGCTACATAATCCAAAATTTGCAAGAATCAAATGATGGTCTAATAATGTCATATCTAGATGTCTGCTAAAGAGAAACCAATTAAATAGCTTTTGTCAAACTAGGAAACAACTACACATCACAATAGTTCTTATTCTCAGTTAAAAGGTCTAAAAAGCATACCTCGTATGCTTGCTTCCTGCACAAGGACCTCCTTAGTTCTTTCTCAACAATGGACAATTCATCAACTGTGTAGAATGATATATTGATATCTCTCATGAACATGAATAGTAATAACTAATCATTCAAATATAACAATCACCATGAACAAAAGTATTTACACAGCATACCTTTTACTCTCAGTGATTCTCCGTCCTTCAGAATGCCTGTCAACTCATCAACAGTGTTGTGATAGTCATTCCTTTCAAACAGTTTTCCAAGTATGTTATTAGCATGATTCACCCAAGAGCAAGCACCTGAATAGTGTTGCTTAAGAAGGTTTAGTTCTGGAATGCTGAACTTGGTACCATCAACCACAAGGAGGAAACTCTCCAGCTCCTGGAGCATTTACCACAAAAGTATACATTCATTCAAATGTAATACAGTTGAAGAAAGGCAAAAGAGGAGGGCTGGTAACCTTTAGACTAGGGGAGTCTTGAAGATACGATTGACAACGGATTCTCCATGATTCGGCTTCTTTCCACAGCTCTGAAATAAGATCCGTTTCTGGAACTAGAACTCGAAGCTGTACCATCTATCAAGGTTTGAAATATTGTCAGATGTCCGCCAGTTCAGAGTATCAGTTTATGCAGAAACATATAAAGGACAGAGTGCATCAGAATGAACTTCAAAGGGGGAGTTGACACCAAAAAATTCTGGGAAAAAAACCAAACCTCTAATTTCAGTTTATTCAGGAAATCTATGTCAATAGTGCCCAGTTTATTCTGTTCAAGGCAATCACATGCTTTCTTCAACCAAGACTGCACACATGAAATGTAAACGTTCTAAAAGTTAAGACACTCAATATGTTAAAAAATGGGCGTTCATTGGGATGGAAAAAGGAAATGCACTAGTATATAACGAACATCAGACCATTCATTTTCCACCCATAGGGTTGATACCTTTGCAGAAGAGATCACACAAGACAATGTTGATGTTTCTGTTAGCTCAACTGGGAATTCTGAAGCTCTAGAGTACAGCTTTTCCAAGTCGTCAACCTAAGAAAACATGACAATGAAGAAACATTGTCAACAAATCTATGAAATAGAAGGTGGAACCATGGAATAACCTTGTTTTGTAGAAGCTCTAGAGTACAGTGTTTCTGGTTTGTAATTATTTTATGGGAAAAACTATAGGTTTGCTTAAGAACAAAAAACAGTTGTTGAAATATGCTTACCATTAAGCGGGATGATAATGCAACGTTTATTTCATTAATCATCATTTTTCCTTTCTCTACATAGGCCTGCAACAGGGGGAAAGCAAAATGACAAGAGTAAATTTTAGGGCCTTACAATAAGGACTACAAGAGTACTCGATTTTGCATACCTGCAGTTGTGTAAAACTAGGCTCACAGCATGGGATACATCTTACAGCAACTAATTCTTCGATTTCCACATAATTTACTTTCTCGGAACATTTGTCTTTACAAAGCAGAAATTCATCGATTTTGGAAAGGCATTTTCTAACACTCAAAGCCCATTTCTTTGCCTCAGTTAATTTAAGTGTCATGTTCCGGACCTAAGAAGCACACAGTACCACAGTAAATACAAGTCATTCAATTGTTGTAAGACTTCTAGGCAAGTCACAGCATGCTCACTAGAAGAAACATACAGAATCCATGTCATGGTCACCCCAAAGAAATTGTTCAGCATCTTCTAAGGCAGTGGCATATGCAGAATCCAGGAATGGCATATTGAGAATATGATCAGATTTTGAAAGCCAATCTTCTGCAAGTTGTGCATATGATATATAGTGATCTTTGACCTGGAAATGAGCAGATAAAGCACCCCATAAAAACAAGATAAGGAAAATAAGATAAACCATAATCGAGGTGACATTCAATAGCACAAGGTATAGTACATAGTGCGGCAATATTTCTTACT
Source organism: Melocanna baccifera (assembly GCA_036346265.1). Lineage (NCBI taxonomy): Eukaryota > Viridiplantae > Streptophyta > Magnoliopsida > Poales > Poaceae > Melocanna > Melocanna baccifera. The sequence goes on along the minus strand of CM070691.1, from coordinate 28,952,154 downwards.
GTGTCAGATGATCATGAAATCATGGGAAAAGGAAACTGAACAAGTAATGTAATTGACAGAGCAGTGCACTGTAGTCCATATCAAACCTTTTTAGATGGCACACAAACATCATTAAGCAACAAGTGATTCTGCTTAAAATTCTCCCCTGGGAGACTAGCCTTAGAGACCTCGTGAACTAAATCACCCAACTCTGCAAGGGTGTGGCGGTAAAGTAAGCGATGCTTCTCTGGACCGCATTCACAAAGGTGCTTCCAATGCTGGGGAAGAAAGAAATGGAATTATTATTAATAAAGTTAGTTTAGATCTATTTTATGAAAGCACTGCCAGTGCCACTGTATAAGATGAAATTCCTCATCAAAAGTTGTTTTTTTGCTTCAGTAGAGCAGCTAAAATATAATATTCACTCAAGTTTGGCAATAAAAACTAGAATAATGCATACAGATGACATGGAGTTAACAACTGAACAAGCAAAACAATGGCGTAAGAAAGACATACCTCAAGGCAAACATAAGAGGACAGCCTACAGTTACAGGAAACCGCTGAAAGATATAGATACTGTCGGCAAATAATGCATGTAGGGTCCTGCATAGTGAAAATTATAGGTGCTTCAAACGACACCAATGAAGTTACCATGACAAGATATATTGGTAAGAGTACCTCTTCACTTCCAATAAAGTTTGAGTTACTCTTTGATGGCATTGCACTGGATTTGACAATCCCATTAATCCATAGCTCGTCTCGACATTTTTTCTCCTTCATAAATAGCCTCTCTATTTCTCTTTTTAAGTAGGAAAGTGATTCAGTGTCCACACCATTCTGTCCAACATAAAGGAATATGGGCATTCACTAGCTAGCATTGTGCGCAGTTTATAGTTACTAGAATAAGAACATTATGTAGCAAAATAAGATAATCCAATGTAAAACCTGGCCGCTCAACATTGAACTGTGGTTCATTCAAAAAATATAAAAGTCTATAATCAGGTGTCCCAATTCATTCACTATAACACAGGATGAGGAAGTTACTCGGCATCACAGTGCTACGTACCAGGACCATAACCTTTAAGTTCTTCATTGTTCGACTGGATAAATTGTAAGGGTAGTGTGTCAATGGCCCACCCCAAAGTGCAACAATAAGCAGCATAACATGGTCACTAATGATTACACAGTACTTAGTGAGTATACTGCAGCAAGAGGAACACCAAATTTTGTATCCCTTTGTGGTAAAGAAGCTTAGGAAATCGTACCCTCCAGCAGTTTTGCTTTACATGATAGCTGCCCTAATGCAACAATGGCACAATGCCCCAGAAGTTTACATTTTTTGGACAACATAAATAAGACATTAAACTCACAGTTTGAATAAATTGCATATGTTTTGTCACTTATGACAATAACTGGATGTTGAACTTCCTTCAGAAAGCTAGGTAGCTAATTTAAAAATTGATGACCAAAATTCCAATAACCAAGATAGTGGCAGGCGAATTTTACAACAAAGGAGGTTCGCTGACTAGTGACAAAAGATCAGCATAGCAGAACAATCACACTAAACTAATACAGAAGACGAAGGCAGCACAGGGCTAATAGGCATTGTCTGACCTTTGCAACCACATACAAAAGCTCTTCATGAGACAAAACAGGTGCCTTACGGTACAAACGATATAGTTCAGCTCCAATACCACCGTGAGGTAGCCAGTCAGCAGGAGCAAAATTTACAGCCTCAGCACAATTTAAACCTGAAAATTAAATGGTACATCTCAAATTTGGAATAAATCATAATTTAAAGAGAAATAACTGGGGCTTGCATTACCTAAATTGAAACCACCATGGAATGACCTGGGAAAAGTAATTACAAAGTTGCCAGGTTCCTGACGAATGCCAACAATAAATCAAGTTAAATCCTCTAGATGTATTGCAGATCTGAGAAATACTACTGTAGATTCAAATTCCACAGTTAGCAAATGGAACGAAACTAGTATGAGGATACTTGTGCAATTCTGCGACCAGTAGCATGTACAATAAATAGACAAAATGGCATGGCAAGAATAACCATACCATGGAACTATGTCATCATCAAGTCATAAAGAACATCTATAAAATACCAGTTGTGTTCAAACATTTGGCTGTTTGCAAAGAAAGTTTCCACTAACCTGCATCACACTATAAACAGGAACACCATTTGCCCGTAAAATTGATGGATTCAGCATTGTGACAAGGTGAAAGAGCAGGTCAGGTTGTGCATCAAATAGATCGGGTAAAGCATTGCGCATAACCTGCAGGAGTATAAAATGCCAAGCACTCAAGTCTCACATAACAAGGCTCAAATGTTGCCCAACTCCATTTATTTACATTCAAAACCCATCATCATGAGCTGCAGCCCCTTCTGGAGCAAAAACTACAAAATCGTGGTCGACTAAATTTCATGCTTCATCATTCGACCATGAAGATATTAGCACCAATGTCTTTTGTTCATTCTGTGAGCCACTTCTATGATCATTAACAGGAATTATTGAGAAGGAATGAACAGTGAAAGAATCATATTATATATTTATAATTACCTAAATAGCAATTCTCGCTGACTGTCACATAGCAATTCTCGCTGACTGTCACAGGGAACATTTTGTTATTTGTTTCCTCAAAATATAACCAAAAAACACGAGGGTAACTATGTCTATGCCTTTTTTCTAATATCAATGTATAAGCATATACAAGTTATACATGATCATGCATCATTCAATGCACATCTCCTGGTACAGAAGACAAAAGATACTAATAACTGAGTTTCAAACAAATACAGTCAGAACTAATTTCGTTCATAACTTCCCTAATAGTATTTAATTATCAATGTTCTTTCCATGAGAAATTGTGTGCGTGAACTAATCAAATCAAAGAAATCGCTCAATATTTTCAGTGACAAATATGCCACGCGTTTGATACTATGAGTACACTATAGATCAAAAGCAGTTAGGCAAGCACAATAACAACTGCTACTAGTAACAAAAGAGTTACCACCGTTGACACAAAAGTAAACATTAGTTCCACTTCCCAGTTCCCACTACAGCAAAGATGATATGTTTATGGAGCTGTACAAAAACAGAATGTAAAGTATTCCTAAGTGTGTACTGTAATTGATATTCAATTGTATGAAACTGAGATACTGATGTATGCCTACGACATTATAATATACCTGCTCAAAAGCATTTGCTTTTGCTCCAGGTATCCCATACCAACATTTTGGCTCGCCCCTGAAACACACGATGAATAATCACATTGTACCCCAAGATGAACAACTAATTGTATCTCAAAATATTTAACAACAGAACGTACAGAACATAACAAAATTGCTAACATGCAACTCATCAGATAAGATCAAATAATAGATTTTTCCCGTTGTAGTAATTGATGAATCAATAGAACAATGCATAGATCGAAATATGCAAAATTGTGATAACCAACATAGCGCAACCAACAAAGTAGAGAAGCATAAACTGGTCTTGGTATAAATGGAGATATTAACCATTTATGTATCCATGTAAATGTTCCTATGTCTATAAGTCTCAATGCTAGATTACTGCAGAAGGATATTACTATGATATGGACCATATGGTTGCATAGACCGATGCTACTGCCATGTGGGTCAAATAAGTCTACACATCCTGCGAAACAGGAAATGTTCTCATCGTCATCAGAAGTTCAGCTAACTTTGAGTGAACCCAAATGGTAACATCATAAAAATCTACAGAAGCTAACAGTAGATGCACAAGAAAAGAATCATATTTCTCTCTCTGCTCTTTGATTTCTTACATCCATCTGTCGTCACTTTACTTAGGAGGCTACTCAAGCCTACTACTACAACAAATGGTTGGTGTCCCAGTCTAAGTGTCTAAACTCTTCTGCGCCAACATCCTTTTAAGGTACTTATCATGGTGTCACCACTTCTTTTCAGGGCCGTGCGTGTGTGTCAGTGGGGTGGGTTGGTGGTGCATTTCATATTTATGTCGCATAACACACAAACACTTAAAACAGAGCCTGTAATGGATATATGATTAGCCTTCACATGAACCACTAAATGTCTTGACCAAGCTAAATAATAAACAGGTCATGATCAAACACAATGAGGATATTTATTCAGTATCAAGTTGTCAAATTTTCAATGGACCCAAGGAACCAACCTATCAACCAGGAAGAAATGGGATAGTCAAAGTTGTGTGCATAGATTTGAGAACTGCAAGCTCTAAGAATACAGTGAAAAAGCATGTGATAAACACAGTTTGAACTTATAAAAATAGACTCAAGAAATCTATCATAGTCATTCTTTTATTTGGAAGCAGGTTTCTGCAACCTCTTTCAAGCTCATTTGAATTATTGTATAAGAAACCTAACTCTGGATGATCTTTTGATGTTAAGTAATAAGCATCCTTACAAGTCTACATCATTATAAAGTTCAATAATAGTGCCTCTTGCTTACCCTATATTGACAGAAAAAACAAGTTTACATGTTATCCAAATTTAATCATAAGATAACCGTGCAGCAAGCAGACATACATGGAGCAACACTCGATAGTACAAATGCTTAACAATTTGCAAGAAGCTAGTTCAGGGAGATTTGCGTACCAATGTAAATAATTAATTGAATAAAAACAATGGTCCTCGATATGCCAACAAAACGACGAAAACAACATCCCTATGTAGAGCCAAGGGACCATTACACCAGCAATGTTATCCCGGACCGTCCGAAGAACTGAGCCAGGCAGATTTGGAAAATTGTTCAGATTCCACGGGCTCGAGCAATACATCTGCCACATCTCTGGGTCCACCGATGATGGCACCGGATCACCAAGACGGGGAAACCCACTTCCATAAATTGAAGTGTCCAGGTCACTCCCATACATAACCTCTAGCTCCCCTGCCTTCCCCTCCACAATCTCCCAAAACTGCTTCTCAACCTGAACACGGCTGGGATTCCTCTGCCCAAACCACCTCCTTCTCACCCTCTCGTCAAATCGCCGGAAAGTCTCAAGCAAACAAGTCTTCCTCCTATGGATAAATCCAAAACAATCCCTATCAGAGTTCATGCAGTCTGAGCAGTACCAGTTCCCCGGAGGCACACTCTCGAGCGGAGGTGACAAGCAATACAGATGCCACCCTTTATCGCAGCGATCGCATAGCAGCATGACGTCCCCATGCAACCCACTATTACACTGCTCACACACCTGATCCACTGCCTCATTAACCACAGTAGCCGTTGCATCAAGTTTTCTCCGTTTGCGCTTTTGAGCACCAGCCGAGGCCGCATTCTTTCCAACAACGCCGCTACTGTTACCATAACGTCCATGAGAAGCCATTCCGCCGGCTTCCCTACGGATGGGATTTCTCCTTTTCCGGCCCCCAACACAAGAAACCTCCCCATGGATCACTCCTCCAGAATCAGAATTGTTCCTCCCTTTGTCCTGTGAGCCAGAAACCGACGGTTCATCATCAAGTTCCGCCTCTCCACAGTCCCCGTGCTTCCCCTTCTTCCCATTCCGTGACACCAATCTGATTGTGAACTTCTCATACTCATACAGATGCTCATAATAGAGCTGGGCGAGAACGTGCTTGGCACACTCGGAGACATGCCTGGGTGCCTTGTCGTCGACGAGGCGGACCACGTCGCCCCAGCGCTTCCCCTTGCAGGCACCGTCGTACCCGCCAAACCGCTTGACAGCGTGGAAAAGGCGGCAGAGGTCGAGGGGGCGGCCGTCGGAGAGAGCAGGCGACTTTGGCGGGGCCTTCTTGCGGCCTCGGCGGTGTCCGGTGGAGGCCCTAAGGAAGCGGGTGTAGTCAAGGAGGAAGGTGTCGGGATCAGCGGGGGCGGGGCGGGCGAGGAGGCGGTGGATGGGCTGCCTCTTAGTGGGGAAGGAGAGGGCAGCGACGTCGAGGGCCCGCGGAGGCGACCAGGACGGCGGCGGGACGATGCGGCAGATGCCGTAGGGCTCGGCGAGGGGGCGGATACGGGCTACGTAGGCGAGGGGATCGGCAAATTCCTCATCCGTGGGGCGGAACACCGGTGCCTCAGGGACGGAACAAGAGGAGGGGGAGGGGGAGGGGGAGGTGGTGGCGGCGGCGAGGGGGCGGCCTTTGCCCATGGGCGGTTAGGGTTTCGTTCGGCCACTTCACGGAGCAGTGAGGCGAGGAAGACGACGATTCCGCGTTGCACTTTCCGAAATGGACCCTGCTTGATTTTTTTTACTACTTAAAAAAAGAATTAGTGATTGATCCGTCTTTTTTCACGTTTTTTAGCCATTCGATCTGTTTATGAGAATCCGAACCGTCCACACAGCCGTCCATTCTCTCCCCCCCTCCGCAGATTTATGTGTTCTCGACATGCATGCCTTTCTTCTAGGGACTTATGTGTAAAACATGCTGCTGCCCTGCTTGATTTTGGTATAAAAATTCACCGATCCTTATCAATTCGGACCCCCACCAACCATGGCCGCGGCCAAGAGGCGGCAGGAGAGCCTGAGTTCGCCGTCCAGGGTGGCGGCGGACTTCGCCATGGGAGGCGCCGCCGCGGTCGTCGCCAAGACGGGGGCCGCGCCGGTCGAGCGCGTCAAGCTGCTGCTGCAGAACCAGGCTGAGATGCTCCGCCGCGGACACCTCACGCGCCCCTACAAGGGAATCGCCGACGCCTTCGCCCGCGTCCTCCGCGAGGAGGGCGCCGCCGCCCTCTGGCGCGGCAACCAGGCCAATGTCATCCGCTACTTCCCCACCCAGGTCCGTTCCTTTTCCCTCTTTTTCGCCTTATCGATCCATTTCATAATTTCTTGTTGCCAATCAATCTTATAACTGCGTACCCAGCTGTTATTCCAAATTGATGTCAGGTCTTATAATTTCAAATGCAAACTATTTAGCAGAATTAACTAGCAACCCTGTGCATCCAACATAGAGTACCAATTAGTCCAGCAATTGTACCAACGCTAGAAAGGGTTGCTGATTTTCTTCACCCACGTATATTTTGTATGGCCTCAATTGCTCACAGCTCCTAGCCGTTGTCTGGCTGGTATCTTCAATCTTTTCCTCACCACATAATATATTTAGGGAGCTGCTACCGGACAGTATACTGTTGGGAAGTTTCATCAAGTTTCACCTCCCCTCCGCAGTCGGGGATGGCGATACGCAGCGGCGCCGTGACCGAAGACGACGGATCCGGCGGCGGCAGCCTCGACAATGGTTGGGGCTGGAGCTCGGGCAGCCAGTTGACCTCCACCCTAGCCAGGGGATGACTGGATCCGGCAGCACCGCTGTCGAGGATGGCGATATGCGGTGGCGCCATGGCTGGAGACGACGGATCCGGCGGCAGTGACCCCATCGGCTTGAGCGAGAGAGAGAGAGAGTGGAGCGAGAGTAAGAGAGAGAGATTGGACAGTAGGGAGCTATACCATCGTTTTTTAGTGAAACGGTATACCATTCTTTAGTTTTTCTCATATAATTAATGTGCCTTGTACAAGGCCTATTCTAAACCTATCACATGAAAATTGGAATTGCTCGTGATGATAATCTGATTGGTTATGTATGAAATAGTTTCTGTTAAATTCAAAAGAATAAACAAAATCACTATCATCACAATGGATCTTCATAACAAGACAAAACTGGGCGAAGTTGAGGCATGCTCAGTAGTTGTGACGATACAAATAATCAAGACTCAACATTCACATCCATGGTCTTTTCATACATCAAACTGCAAAAGGCGTAGACCTTCGGGATAATAAAAAGAAGATCAAACCCTAAGATGGTAGAGGAGCATCAACGCCTCATGATCACACAGGGTGACAGGCTAATTCTGGTTATGCAGTTGAACTATATGGGGGATTCATCTCATCTTTACAACCAGTTATTGTAGCCATGTTCTTGATCATAGATTATGATGGGTGCTGTATATAATTTAATTTGTAGAATAACTAATGTGCGGCTAGTTTAAACTTATGGTCCTGCTCTCACTATTGTTTTCTGCAGGTTCTGTGTAATAGCTAAGAGTGAGCACTGCATTTCGTTTCATGCTCAATTGTCAAACATGACCCTCAGAACATGTATATACTATATACCCTTAATTCTTTGAAGTGATGAATTACTATGTTGTCAATGGAAAACTTTACAATTTAAAATTAAAATGAAGCCTCAATTGTGCACTTCCTATACAGGCTTTTAACTTCGCATTCAAGGGCTACTTCAAGAGTTTCTTCGGCTACGACAAGGAGAAACACGGAAAATGGAAATGTCTAGCTGGAAATGTAGCATCTGGCAGTGCTGCAGGAGCTACAACATCGTTCCTGCTATACCATCTGGATTATGCACGGACGAGGCTAGCTACTGATGCAATTGAATCCCGTGGAAACAAACGCCAGTTCAAGGGGCTGCTGGATGTCTACAAGAAGACACTTATAACTGATGGTATTCCTGGATTGTATCGAGGTTTCAGTGTTTCTATTGTGGGTATCACTCTATACCGGGGTCTCTTTTTTGGCATCTATGACACTATGAAGCCTCTTGTTCTAGTAGGGCCATTGGAGGTAACATCATTCTTGTGACATATCACATATGCGGTTCCAGCTAAGTGACACCCTTAATTTCTATTGGTTGCTATTCTAGGGAAATTTCTTCGCCAGTTTTGCCTTGGGCTGGGCAATAACTACATTCTCCGGGGCCTGCGCCTATCCATTTGACACACTCCGTCGCAGAATGATGTTAACTTCAGGGCAACCTTTGAAATACAGGAACGCCTTCCATGCAGTTGAACAGATAGTTTCCACTGAAGGGTTCTTCACACTATTCAGAGGAGTCGGTGCAAATATTCTCTCAGGAATGGCAGGAGCTGGAGTTCTTGCTGGGTACGACCAGCTCCAACGGCTTGCAGGCCGGCATGGTTACAATTTTGAGAGCAAGATGAAGGGGGCATTGAAATGACGTGCATATGGATATGCATGTAGGCAGATCCTTGGTCGAAGGTTGGGTTGGCCAAATGGGATGACCAAGCTGGCAGAAGAAAACTCAAAATACTCTAGTGTCCAACAGTTGACGGGAATGCATGAACAAAGGAACAACATTTCCAGGAGGTGAATCTTCCAAGAACAGGGGATGAAGTCATGAAACAAAAGATTACTCTTGCTATACAGAGCGTGTTGAATACCATAACCCGTGGATCTGGTTCTTGAAGTGTGAATATAGATGTAAAAGTTGCCGTCCTCATGTAAACTGTACATAGTACATGTGGAATTGCTTTATTGAATGATTCTTCTTTCTGTTGTACATCACATTTGCATAGTTGATATTAGTATTTGGAATTCCATTTTCATGAGAGGTGGTTCACTGCCCATGAAACATATTTCGATTCTTTTCAAGGATATTGTGTATTTTTTTCTGGATCGATGTCAAAAATGATGACATTCTTTTGTGACGAAGGAATAATTAACAAACTTGCACACGGTATACAAGAAACAACTTAACACGGGTAACGCCACAAGTGCCACACACGACACGCCATGAAATCACTTGCAAACAAACACACACTGCACACAGATTTTCATGAGAAAACACCAGCTAGTAGTGGCCAAATAGGCGGCCCTACATGATATGATCCAGACACGAACCTATTAGACATAGTCCATTTGGCCTATCATCTAAAATGGACCATGCCGTACCGCTCCATAGGCCAAGCCACCGGTCCAGGCATGAACCAGGAGTGTGGTGTGCCGGACCGGCCCAAGGCACAAATGGTCTGTTGAGCTAGGCCGGTACGACATGCCCGTGTGGCCGTTTGGCTCAAAACAAATGAGAAAACCGATTTGTTAAGAAAAATATGTAGAATTTAAAAAGACAAAATAAATTATAGAAAGGATTAAAAATGCACATTAAATTGTAGAATACACAATAAATTGTAGAAAAGACACACATTAAAAACTTTACCAGGTAAATTATTAAAAATGCAGATTAAATTATAGAACACACACAATACATTGTAGAGATGCAGGTCCAGATCATGTACGTGTAATTCGAGCATCTTGCATGTTGCGTAAGAATCGAGGCATGGCAACGAAGATATGCATTGTCCGAGTCACCTTATCCAGCGGCACCACTTGTACAGATGACTACATACGCAATCATGTTGTCAGCATACTTCTTCAAGGAAACAGAAACACTTCCTGTTGTGCATTTCGTTTCAGCTCATACAAACTGACTGCAAATCCCTTCCTTTGTTAGTATCCTCTTGCTTCCTCGATCCTCGTTGTCTGCTCCAGAAGCCTTATCTTCTCCTTGTTCCGAGAGCGCAGTGCCGTGCCCCATCGGTACAGAGCTGCAATGCCGTGGCATTCTCACATGAAAAGAACCGGAGATAGGAGATGAAAGAGCACAAGTTCAACTTGTAAATTCAACAAATAATTTTAGACAACAGAGTGGTATCAATTGTCAAACCTTCTGGAGCGTAAGTGTTGCTTTTGGACAACATGGCATCAAACTTACCAATTGCAGCCCAATACACCCGATCGGCATCAACTGCCGCTTCCTGCATCGGTTTTTCCACTAAACGTAACTAGAATGAAAAATGTTCAGGTCAAGAGTATAAATAGTAAGGCATATATTAACCTTAAGAATTAGCAACATGTTGTTTTGCCAGAAAGTGTTCATGGATGCGTAGTATTTGAGTTTCTAGGGTACAAAACAAGACATTCCCATTTCCCGCTAAGTTAGATGATTGCAAGAGAACTAAAATAGATTTTTTTTTTTGCTCACATTGTACCAATATAACAGGGCTACTATACGACAACGCTAATATCCAAAGGTATACTTAGGATTCTTCTATCCAGCTTCCTATACCGTGAACCACGCTCTCTTTCATTTAGAAAAGCCCCGCTGTTGGTCAAGAGTGTTCTCAGCCCTCGCCTTCCTCAAGATCTCTGCAGCTTCCTTAATCTTGTGGCTGAATTCTTCACCATCTGAATCCGTGGCAGCACTCTCGTCATCTATAGAATCAAAGCTGGCCTCTCTTGTGCTTCAATCTCTTGGCTTTCACCGCCGCAAAGACATCTCAATCTTCAACCTCCTAGCAAAGACAACTCCATGGATTCGGCGGCAAAGCTACCGCCTTGAAAGGGATCATTCCGCACACCATCACGCACATACCTGTGCTTGAACACCAGTCTCTCCAATCGACCATCTTCCTGTGTACTCTGAGCACCGAACCCCACATCGTCCAATCCATTGACATCCCTGTCGAACGGTAGCATGTCAAGCGCATCCCTCGCACTTCCCGTACCTATGACCGCTGAATCCAGTGAGTTGTCTTTAGCAATGCTGGGCTTTGTACTAGCATGAACTGGTGAATCCAAGAGTTTATCCATCTCCGTCCTCTTGTTCAGCTTGAGCACCGCTATCAGCATCCGTGTTCCCCTTATCCACTACTTGAACATATGGATCACTCTTGGCATCGACCACAGCAGCAGCAACCTTGATGTCCTTGGGCTTCTTCCTCGGCGAGCAGCGGGTGGAGGTCCTCAAGTGGAGAGGGCGTGGGAGGCGACCTGAGGCGGAAGAGAGCTTGCTGGTGCGAGGAGGAAGAAGCAGCCGGGAGGGTGGAGGAGCAAGCTGCTGCCGCCGCCGCCGCCGCCGCCATTTCCCCACCCACCCGCATCCTATACTTCGCACCCCTGCCGTGTTGGATTATCTCCGAGGTGCTATTTTCACTATTTTTTTAAAAAATAATACATTATTATCGCTATTCACTAACGGCAACAATCCTATATATAAAGCCATAAGACAGTATGTAGGTCTCAGTCGAGAGACGGTCTCTATCCCCAATTGTATTAGCGACAGAGGCTATGTTAGATGATCTGTCACTAATTGAAATAGCGATATAATTATTTTTAAATTTTTAAATAATACAATTTTCTTAATAAAAATGTATTATTTTATAAAAAAATCTTGCCTATTTTGGCTTTAGTAGTTTTAAAATAATAACTAATTATTAAAAAGAATTTGATTAGTGTGTCTCATGTTATATAAATGATTTTTGTTTAAATAAACTATTTCAAGTCCGACATAACACTTCATAATGAATGTGCAAATTACATGACGCGTAGAATTTGATTAGATGTATATATTTGTCTCACTACTCATACAATACAAATAACAACATGCATGAACCGTCAACCCAAACTACATGCAAGATGCATGTGTCTTTTAAAATGTAAACAATATAGTGGTTATACATCTAATAGAGTTTGTGTGTGAACGCCCCTCAGGTAAAAATGGAACACCGTAGAACACCCACATAGAGTGGCGATCGTTAAGGCGGTGTAGATATGGCTGGTTGTTGTGGTAGTGGCAAGCGCAATTATAACTCGAGTTAGCACAACAGCAGTACGGGTGGTAGTCGCTACCGAGGTGGACTACCTTCTCGTTGTTCATCTCCCTTATGTCTACATGTAGAGTTTGTCGTTGTTGATCCTTTCAGTCTGGAGCTCCTCTCGTAACTCATATAGGTAGATATGGAAAGTGTGGATGCAAAATTGGACAGGTATTGAATACGGTTGATCCACTCACTTATTGAATTTACATTCTATGGTTTATAAGAAAGACGAGGTAATTACAAGCAATACATGTGTGAAAGTATAGATAGGAAATGAATTACTTACCATAAACAGAGAGCAACAAAAGAATCGATATCCCCTTCCTCCTACACCTTCGACTGCGAATCAAGGGTGGCAAGGCTGACTGGTGCTAAGTGAGAGGGTAAGCGAGGAGGCGGGCGCAAAAGCGATAATGTCGATGAGAAAAAGAAGGCTTACATGAGAGGAGAGGGAGGTAGAGGACATTGGGAGGGGAGAGAGAGAGAGAGAGAGGGGACGAAGGTGCTTCAATTTTTTTAGTATGTGGGTAGGACCATCGCGAAGAGAGGAGTTACGTAATGTGACTATTCTTGGCGCCAGTGCAGGCACCCCGCACTCTGGCTTGGCTTGGCTTGCCTTAACTACTTCACTACTAACCATCCATCGTGTTGTGGTTCACGGTTTGTACACACACACACAACAAAAATGTTACTCTCAGGGGGAGACCAACATAACCCAACTGCAATCAGAACAAGCACGCTCCAATCACAACACCACCATACATCACAATATGCTACTTCCATCAGATAAACAAACCAATACCCCAGCGAACACCACCACCACTTCAAATGAAAACCAAAAGGGCAATCGATATAATATATGCAGATGACAAGATACCACGAGTTGAGTTTGCCAAAAATCCAACACTTGAAAAATAATACAACCACCATCACACAAGCATGCACATCCTCCCTAATAATAATACAGCCTTGTCTTATTATTACCAGGACACAAATCCCCTCCCTTCCCCTTTCTACAAAATGCAATAACAATAATATGTAGTAGTAACGAATCAACAAGGTCCACAACACGATACCCACCTCTTTCTTAAAAAAAACAAATAATAATACACCGTACTGTCTCCACCATGCATTCAGAGGTGACATAATATCCTACTGCAAATGATTAGCAGCTGACCAAACTCATCTTCAATCAGGCAGCAGCAATTGGCTCAGTTGCTGGGAATGGTGCTGCTGCAGCCGCAGCCTTCTCCATCTCTGGGACAGTGCCGTTGGCAGGGGCATCCTTGCCGGGTGCCTCCGCCTTAGCTCCGTCCTTTCCAGTGGCAGCCGGAGCTCCATCCTTTCCAGCAGCAGGCGGGGGAGGTGGCTTCATGTGTGGAGGGGGAGTGTGCTTCAGCTTCAGCAATATCTGACGCATCCGTGACATGTCCGTGGGCTTCCCGGGCTTTGGGCCCTGGATCACAACAATCCCAGGCTTCTTCTCTTTATCCTTATCTTTCTTCGCCCCTCGCTTTTCAATGTTTGCAATCTCATGTGGGATGAGTTCTGATATCGCCTTCCAGTACTGCTTATCCGCACCGGCATGGAACTTCTCTTGGTTGGCTAGGAAAAGCTGAAAAAACAAGCAGTAGCATGGCAGAAAAAATGAGCTGTCAGCTAACTATATTGTTGATAGAACCAGAGAGAATACACGGGGTCCTGATCTTAAGAAAGAACCTACCTTCTCCCTTTCTCGGTTTTGCCCCTTGCTTGTCTCAACATTCAGCTTACACTTCTCAACGAAAGCCTTCTTGAACTCTTCAGCATCAAGGATGATGTGGTTCCTCAGCTCCTTCTCATTCTTCTCCTTTTCCTCCAGAAGGATTGCATTTTGACTGTTGACAGTTGGTGTTAGCATCCACTTTGCGCAAGGATAGGTGACATCAAGAAGTAAAAATAGCATCATTCATCCTCTAGCAGACACTTCAGTGCAAGTCCCATAATGCAACAGAAGTGTTGTAATTGAACACATAGAACAAAACATACAGCACTTTATATAAAGATATTATTATGTGGCCAGGAGGTTAGGAACTGACCCTGGCAGGTCATACTTACATATCTTAACTAATAGTTGATTTTCTAGAGGCTACAGCAAACTGCAACAAGCCAACAACACAAGTTAAAGAGCAAATGCTAGAAAAGTAGAAAATATAAATTAAATGATGTTTCCGTTCTCCTAGGTACAACTTAGATGCTACAATCCATGAAACAAATCATCAAACAAAACCAACAATCTTCCTGAGATAGATAAGTCTTGTGGACATGATAAGCTACACGCCCCTTCCTATGCAACTCAAAAGAGTTGATCACGAATTTGTTGTTGCCACTAGGCCTGCTTTGTTCTGGCAAGAACAAGCAGTGTCAATTTTATTTCCCTATTGATTGCCTAATCAAGCTTAAGGTGTCATCATAGAGGAAGACATATGACAAAATTTTGACCTTGATTTGTTTGCTCAAGACATGATGATAACCAATACTCAAGAGAAACCCAACCCTAAATTTAATTTGCTTATTAACCATGTCTCAACTTTAGCTAATCCTGAGACAACGTTGCAGCAAGTGGAACCATTTTACGACATTGACAAGTCATGATGCAAAATGTTGCAGCAGGTTACTTCCAATGCTGTGTTTACATCTACCAGATGCCCGCAGTACTTTTTTCACTGCTTCTGTAAGAACACTAAACAGCATTCTTATTTTGACAAACCGCAACATCACCGTAAGATGAGCTAAACAAAGGGCATTATCCGTGTAGTAGCAAGTACCAAGCAAGAAATAGCTAGGCACGAATAAGCTGACCAACATGTACGGTAATGTGAAACCCTGAATACTACGAGTTGTGTGGCTTTTGGACATTGTTCGCTCCTATCCAGGCAAAGTCCTAGAGCATTGACGGCTGAAACAGGTGCAGATCATCATATGCACTGAAGTTTGAGCAGACTGAACGCACCACAAACTAAATCTATACTAGGAAAGATTCTACCTCGTTCATCCAAGAGCGAGCTACAGCAGAAAATGGTAATCGTTAGGCCAGATCGCCACTCAGCTCGACGGATCTGCCTCTAGGCAAGTTGGCGCGTCACGATCGCGCGCATAGATGTAGCACAATCTAGCACCCAAGCGGACCAGATCTGAGCGGTAGAAGCGAAGGAGCATACCGGCGCCACTCGCGCAGCAGGAATCCCTCCTCGGCGCCCATCTCGGTGGGCGGCGGTAGGATAGGCCCACCGTCGGCGGCGGCTGGGGCGGCGAAGGGGTCCTCGTCGAGGCCGCCGTTGGCCTCCGGTATGCCGAAGGGCGAGGGCGCGTCCGGGCGGAAGCCGTACGGCTCCGGGGATGCCGGGAAGCCGTCGCCGGAGACGTGGAAGTCGGTGGGCACGGGCGCGGCGCCGTCGAAGCGGAGGAAGGGCGAACCGGCCGCGGGGGAGGAGGTGGGGGAGTCGAAGGCGGTGGCCATGGCGGGGATCTGGAGCAGCAGGAGGGGAAGGCGACGGTGATCTGATCTGATCTGACCGTGGTGGGGTGGGGAGGAGGGAAGGATTGGGGATCCACTCTGCAGTGGGCCAAGGCATCGGCTGGGCCCATTTCTACTAACTTCATCATATACCCTCCCCACATTTGAGACTTTCAGGATTTACCCTCTCCTGTCAATGACATGTGGGGTCGGGATGAGTCACTGACATATGGGCCGGAGGGTAAATCCTGAATTTCAATCTAAGAGGAGGGTATATGATGAATAATTCCTTTCTACTATGGGCCTCAAGGTTTCAGTGCGTATCCAGCCGTTTCAATTATTTTCTTTTTTATTTTTTGGATCCATCTAGCATCTAGCATTGTCTTTAAGGTCCCTTATTTTATTTAAGACATTCACTGCTAATCGTTTACTAACCATAAAGGTCCACTACATTGAGAGATGGATGTTTTTCTTTTTACCTAAGAATTTCTAACTTATTTATCTTTTTTGCTTCATTGAATCAAGGATTTTTTTTTGAAAAAACTCATGTCACCGATTTGTAGTACATAATAGATAGATTTTATTTTCTTAGGATTTATTTTAGAATTTATATGAAAATTAAATTATTATTTTTTTGAATTTTAGTAAATTTTAGAACTCATGTCACCATGCGATTTTTTGTTCACATGGTTGGTTTTTGTGGGAATTCTTATGGCCTTGTTCTCCTTATCCGAGTAGTTGTATGGGCTTCGTCTTGGTCCAATCACCTTGATCTCTTATGGTCCTCCATTATCTCAAACCTATGAACACACAAGGTACTTGCATCAGGTTGCATCCAATTCTTATCAAGGGATAAAGAGAATTCTTTAAGAAACAAAAATACTTGTTAGTTTAAAAACTTGGCTCGTGCTCTAGTCAATGGACCCTTAAGTGTATCATGCATAGAATCTACCATTCTCGTGCACACTAGAAATGAAAAATATAAAAGTAGCAGGATGTCCTCATCACATACCGTGCACATACTCATCTAACTCAAAAATCATTTTTCACTGCTCTCTAGATGTAACCATTAGTCTGACCGCACTCCCTATGGCGGTTGGACCGCACCGGTCAGACTACCAATCAATAGCTGCACTAACTGACTCACCGGGCTGACCATATCTTCAATGCCGGTCACACCGCCCAACTCGATTCTAGTTCAACCACCAACAACGGCCAGTCGGAGCACACTTGCCCAATTCCAAAAACATGCTCTCTGAAAAAAGCAGCTACCAACTAGATTTGGTCACACCGTATGGCAGTCCGACCGCAAATCAGAGTCCGGTCACACTGGATCGAAGGTCAGACCGCCAACCCTGGCCAGTCAAACTGCATAATTTGAAATCAGAATTTTCTAAATCTTTTATAAAATTTAAATTCAACTCAACCAAAATGCTAATTGTTCATTATAACTAAAATTCTCATTCTCGAAATAGTAGAACAATCTATATTTTATGAAGAAGGCTGAAACAAAACGATACTGTGATAGGGAGGGAGCAGTACTAAGCGCTAAACACTGCAATTTTTAGTCCATCCATGGGTGGTTTGATTCGGCAGACCCACCAAAGACGGGCCCAGCCCGACAATATAATTAGTGGGCCTCGGTTTTTTTATTTCCAAGTGTCCAATTGTCACTCGTTAGTCCGAGGGAGTAACGGGCTTTGTCAACAAAGGTAGCTCGTCACGTCCTTGTGCTCCGCGAAACAAAATGCTGTCCATCTATTTTTAGACTGGACCAGGTTTATAACTTCTTTCTAACAGAAAAACAAGATAATTTCTTCATGCTATTTCGAAACAGTTTATTGAAATATATTTTTTTAAATAGTTTATTAATATTTGATTCATTTGTATTAACATTCGTGCTAGAACTAAAAATCATAAACTACAGTCTTAAAACTATCAGTCGCAGTAAAAAAGAAGAATGCATTCTAGATCAAAGGACCATAAGATTAACTGGACGGCGAATAAGCATTTCATTTTTTTATTGTAATTTGGCATGCCCCACATGCACTCATCTTTTAGGTTAAAAAGGCCTAACAAGGCTATTTTACTCTGACTCGACCGTTTCCGTTTTAAAGCTGCAAACGTGTGGAAACCATGTTTTTGAGGCTTTCAAAAAATAAAAAATTACTATATATAGGAGAAGGGATGGTCTTTAATCATGCAAAATTTTAGAATCAAACTCATTTGCAAGATAAAAAAAGAAAAATTCTAGCTAAATAATATCCCCTCCTCTAAGTATGATATCATTTTAGGAAACTTTTGCGAACTTTGAAGACATAGTTTCAAAGGTGTACAACAACATTTAGGTGTTTTTCGCCGTATAGGCACTAAAAGACGATGATGATTACATGTTCATACCAAAATCGAATAGTAACCTTTAGTCATAGGATAATAATATCGACAGATCTGGCCAAATGGGTCGTCCGGTACAGCACGATGCGAGCCCATATAGGCACGGTCCAGTTGGTCCAAATAACCAAACGAGCCATGCCATGATGCCCCATGAGCTTAGCCTCAAAACCAGACACGACCCAATGAAGTCACGAGCCATGTCATATCGGCCTGGGCCCGTGTAGCACGCCAAGTCGTGCTGTGCCTCACTGCCAATCTCTCTCTCAACCTCTCTATCGGTCTCTCTCGTATCCTCGCTCCCCTCCTTTTTCTCACTGCCGTCGCCATCGATGAATCCCGCCGTTCGACGCTTTCCTTGATCGCCGCCGGTTGTTTCACGTTCCCCTCCTGTCTACCACCCCCTTTGACCATCTACGCCGTTGTGCCAATCCTCCCCCCACATCCTCCAACACTCAACTCGACGCTCGCCCCCCACCTCCTCCAGCTGCTTCGTCCGTGCTTGCTCTGTGCCCCTCCCTCCCTCGGCCCCTACCCCCTCTTACGCCGCGCTATATACCATGTAGACCGAAGTAAAAGAGATGAAAATCCGTAAGAGGGAATTCTCTGAAAAAGCGAGGATCTGTATGTATTTTCAAAGAAAGGAAATTTTGTTTTTTCTTCTATAAAATTAAGGATCCGTGTATAATTTTAAGAAAACCGTAAGTAAAAAGAGGGTCTTCGTGGAAATACGAAGGAAACGGATGAGTTTTTTTGGGGAAATGAGGTGGCAGGGTCTTTTTACAGGAATCAAGGGTATCTGCCTGCTTATATCTATCGTTCGTACCAATTAAAATTAAACTATATAGCAGGTGGATGGCTACGTGTCACGGGCGCCGACCAAACTCGCCTCTGCTTTCGCAAAAGCCTAAAATTAAATTAAATTAAATCGATGGGCCGGCCGCGTTCCGATCCCCCTCCTCTCCTCTTCCCCGTCCGCCTCCTTCGAGGATTCCTCTTCCCCGCCGCGCCCCATGAAGCATCCGCCGCGCCGCGCCGCCTCCTGCGGCCTCCTCTCGGGCTTCGTCGCGCTCATCGTCTTCGCATCCCTCCAGATCCAGTACCAGCACCAAAAGGTCCCCTCCCTCTCCTTCTCCCGGCCCGCTCGCCTTCTTTCCATTTTTAGCTTCCTGCAACCTTCTTCTTCTTCTTTAGCTCATGTCAGTGTGACCCACCCACTCTCTGCTTGCTGATTGCATTGCCGTGCCGTGCCGTGCGATCCATCAGGTGGATCTTGGGAGCGGCGGCTTCGCCACGGGGACACACGGGAATCACCACCGCCTTCCCTGGAGGAGGAAGACTGGCGCCGAGGGCTTGCCTCGCGGGATTGTCCAGTCCCACTCCGACATGTACCTCCGCCCGCTCTGGGACTCCGGTCCCAACACCAAGGTACCGCCAATACCTACCTACCTACCTACCTACTCTCTGCCCATCTACTTAGTACCGCATGCTTGTTAACCTGGCACTTATTATGATTCGCTGGTTATTCTCGACGAAATCATCCTCAACCAAGCTGTTCTGCTGTTGGTACTAATTACTGTGCCACTTGCAGCTTCGTACCAAACCGGTTAAGCGAAGCTCAGGTCTCCGTCTCGTGCTTAGAGCTTTAATTGTGTGCTGTTCCCACTATTTCAGTTGTCTTGTTTTTGTTTCCGGAAACTTGCTGGTTGCTTTCCTACAGATGCAGTGGCGTCCTAACAGCACAAATTATGCATTTCTAGGATCCACCGTTCCTGGTTGCAGTAGGCCGCTCTGTTGCTAATGTATACCCCTCCTTCATACCTGCAGAATAAGAATGATAACTATAATGCCCTCTTGGCAATGGCAGTTGGCATTTCACAAATGCAAAATGTGGACACTATGACTCGTAAGGTCCGTGTTTATCTCAAGTTTTCCCTTCCCTTTAACGTTTACTATTTGCCTTGTTTTGGAAGGAAAGTTTTTTCTATTCTAATATGATCTTCACCGTTTACTTTGTTAGTTTTTGAATGAAAACTACACAGTTATGCTATTCCATTACGATGGAAATGTAGATGGATGGCGTAATCTTGAGTGGAGTGATAAGGTCATACACATACTTGCTCACAACCAAACTAAATGGTAAATCCCAGAAAGTTTGCTGACTGGCCACCCTGTTTCACTATGTACAAGTTGTCATCTTTTACATCATTACATTTTGCCACTCTTACAATGAGTATATGTCCTTGCTGCAGGTGGTTTGCTAAGCGTTTTCTGCATCCTAATGTTGTGGCTATCTACGATTTCATCTTTTTATGGGATGAGGACCTTGGAGTGGAGAACTTTGATGCGAGAAGGTATGATTCAGATCTCATAGTCCTTTTCCTCCAGTTAGATATGTTATGCAGTGCTCAGCATGGAATCAAAACTTATCGTGTTGTCATCCAAGTGCTGGATATCAGCCCCTCTTTAATTGGAATACTCCGGACTAGTCGTGTTGATTTGTTTTCTCATACTCTTTTATGTTGTGCCCTGAGTAATTGTCAAACAGCCATGGGACATTGGATGGAACTGAAATTTCTCTTTTTTCTTTACAGTTTCTTCCGCATTATTTGGTTAATAGACACATCATGAAACTCCTAATGAGATATCACCTTTGATTCCTCGGGCAGCATTCGTGCTGTCATGCAAATGCTTTTTAACCTATTTCTCACTGTCATGATTTCGTCTCATTATCTTACTGATAATACTAGTTGAGGAATTATAGACACATCTTCAAACCCCTGATGAGATAAAACCCTGAGCGGCATTCACTCTAATTGCTAAAATATCTTTTGACCTTTCTCTTGCATTCATGTTCTCATCTCAGTATCTTATCGATGTTACTAATAAACTAAGCTAGACTGGTCCTTTCACTTACTGGAAATAGGTCAAAACTGACCAGTCAAAATGTTGAGGGCGTACAAATCTAATCTAGCATTTATTCGGATGGAAATGGATTTATCTGTTTAAGCCTCTTGGTGTGAGTGTTTGGTGGGATTTGATATTGGCAATAAATTTTTGAGTAGAATGATATTGACTTGAGTTGGTCATCAATGCTTCTGAGAATATATCTATGTTATGTCGCATTTTCTGTTGAAAGATGCTGTTTCATTTTCATGTTGCTCTTCCTAGGTATCTTGATATAATGGTTTCTGAAGGCCTAGAAATTACACAACCTGCTTTGGACCCTGATCTATCAACTGATATTCACCACCGGATCACAATCCGCAACAAGATGACGAAACTGCATAGGTGCTTGTGTCTTTCTAATTTTCACATCTCAAAATATGAAATTCTTTTTTTTTTTCTAATCAATTCTTTTCTATGCAGTAAAAGTCACTTTTTTAATGTTTCTGTAGGAGAATATACGACAATCGTCCAAGTATGAATTGTTCTGATGAAAGTAAAGGACCTCCTTGCACAGGGTAATGATTTGAAGCTTTAGCCTTATGCAGTTATTTGGGAGCTATTCTAAATCATATTTTGCCATTGCTGGTTTGTTCGTAGGCCTCTTGTTTATCTGGTTCGCGGTTGCACTTTCTTTTAAGTTCCAATACACATTTTGTGATTCTAAAATTGAATAACGTTGAGGTCTTATATTCTTTGAGTTCTATTTTTGTTTCTGAAAAGTGCCGCTTTATTGGGTAGTATCTTCTGATCCATTTGATCCATCAAACAAAATTGTATCATGCAACTGATTGATTCTTGAGCAAATTCTTCTGATCCCATTCCAACAAACCCTCTCGATTGTTTGAAAATATTGTAATTTGCATTCTTGGATAGGTGGGTTGAGGGCATGGCACCAGTTTTTTCTCGTGCTGCCTGGAGATGTGTATGGCATCTAATTCAGGTGAAAACTCTGATCCTCTAACCTGTTCATCAGTGTATCCTCATCTGAATATATTGAGTATGACTGAAAGGTCATAACATTAATAGCAAATTTATTTTTAATGACTTGAGCTTGCAGAATGACCTGATTCATGGATGGGGCCTTGACATGAAACTTGGTTATTGTGCTCAGGTACACAAGATACACATCCCATAGCAGTATAGCACCGTGCGAGCTTCACAATCTATTTCACTTCCTTCTTGATATTTTCTAGGATGTCTTGTTACATATGCTATTCACTAACATGACAAAGTCACTAAGAATCAGAATTTTTTTTACGTAAATTTGTGTTATTTTTTCCTTATTTTATTTGTTGGACCTTTTTCATTTGAATTTTTGTGTTCAATGTTATGAATAGCGTTTCTATTCATCATAAGGTTAATAGGCCAATATATATACGTACAGATATGACATATATGCAGGAAATTTCGTATATAACAAGGTAAATACACAACTATATAAAATATATCTAATACCCTCCTCAAACTTATGATGGATCAACAACATGAAGTTTGGAGAGGTGAAAGCTGTGCTAGGCTCTGGTCTGTGCCTTTGTGATGAAGTTTGGCAACTGAAGCTCGGAAGGCACATACTGGAGAGCAACAACCTGATCCTGCACCTATGTCCGCATGTAGGAAGCATCAACACTAATATGCTTTGTAAGCTCATGCTTCACCGAATCTTTAGCAATACTAATAGCACCTGTACTGTCAGACAAAGAGGAGTCGGTGCAGAAATAGAAACACCAAAATTCTCAAGTAACCACCGTACCCAAGTAACCTCCATAGTCAATAAAGCCATAACTCGCACTCAGCCTCAACACTTAACGAGAAACTACTGCCTGCTTCTTAGTCTTCTGAGCAATGAGAGCCACCAAGAAAAACACAATAAACAGAGAGACCGGCGATCAGAGAGATCACTAGCCTAGGTGGCATCAGAATATGCCTAGAGCTGTACAGAGCTAGAGCGAGGGAGAAGAGACGACAAGAGATAGTTCCACGAAGGTATCGTAGAACACGAAAAAGATGACTATAGTGGAGCTGAGTTGGAGCAGAAACAAACTGACTCAAGATATGCACATAGTATGAAATGTCAGGACGAGTGACACCAAGATAAATAAGACTCCCAATAAGGTGACGATACCGAGTAGAATCAGGAAGTGACTCACCATCAATGGGACGAAGATTAACATTAAACTCCATAGGAGTCTCAGTTGTGCGCTGATCAGTAAGAGAGGCACGATCAAAAAGATCCTGGATATACTTTTCTTGGGACAAATAGAAACCCTCGGGAATCAGTGCAAAAAACATGAATAGGGGAGTCAAAACTGAGTACGGACTATGGTGGCAAAAGTCTTGTCGATGGACAGAACCTCATTATGAAATGACATAAAGTATATCCACGTATGCTGAGAAAAATCATCAATAAAAATGATATAATATCGATGACCTTTCGAGACGAAAGGAGCTGGTCCCCATACATCAGAATGAATAAGATCAAAAGCATGCTGAGACACTGACTCGCTAGAAGGATAGGAGAGTTGAAGCTGTTTCCTAAGCTTACAACCCTGACACTTGAGAGAAGCATCACCAAACATAGATCCTAAAAGACCACGACGAAGTAAAGAAGACATACGTGACCCACAAAGATGTCCTAAATGATGATGCCACTGAGCAAAAGATGTGATAGAAGCTACAACAGATGCGGAAGCAATGGTGGAGGCGACAAGACTGACAGGGGCAGCGAAAGGAAGATGAAGCCAATCAAGCTCCCAGAACCGTAGGGAGTTACGGCGGCGAGGGCCAGTACCAACCACAACCAGAGTCCCCGTGCGGCGATCCTGAACACAACAAGAATCAGAATTGAGAATAACACGATAACCATGATCAGTGAGCTGGCCGGTAGATATAAACTGCATGGTTAGTTTTGAAACATGGGAAACATCAGAAATATGAAAAGATGAATTTGAAAGAGTGACTCATCCTGTGATAGAAAAAGAGGTACTATTTGCTATTAAAACAGTGATAGGAGCAACTAAAAGACTAATGGAAGTGAGAGTGGTGGAATCAGATGTCATATGAAAAGAAGTACCGGAATCAAGAATCCAAAGTGATATACCTTAGGAAGAAGTAGAAGGCGGTCCCTCACCGAAAGACTGAGCAGCAGTACCTGACGGTGCAGAAGCAACCATGCGACCTAGCAATGTTAGTCACTGCTGAGTGTCAGGCATCAGGACTCCGCTGAGAGGAGGAACCTCTAGTGCCCCTCGGAGGACGAACACCACAGCGAAAATTCTTCTTCACATAGCAAATCTGCTCCACATGTCCATCCTTGTTGCAATAGGTGCAGTGGAGTCTTCTACCAATAGCAGTTATCACTAGTGGAGGCGCAACTGGTGAAGAGTAACCAGTGACACAGCAGGTGTAGAAGCTGGAGAAGCTGCTAAAATCGAAGAAAATGACGATGACGATAGTAGACCCGCACTACGAAGGCGAATATCCTTAGTACGAATGGCTATAAGGGCCTCCAACAGAGTCACACGAGGATGACAAGACAGCAACTGAGCATGAGTCTGCTCAAACTCTGATCGGAGACATGTTAAGAAGTCATAGATACGACGAAGCTCCAGGTGGGACTGCTAATGCTGACAGCACTAACAGGTGTGACAAACATTTGGCCCCAAAGAGTCAATCTGAGGCTATACTGCGGACAGCTGAGTATAGAATTCGTTCACAATTGCATCTCCTTGCTGCAGCGACTACTCCTGATGCACAATAGTAAGGTACAAGGAACCACCAGATGGCTCATAGCGGGTGCGCAAATGCGTCTACATTGCCTGTGCGGGAGCCAAATCAACAACATCAACAGTGAGGTGCACTTCCATACTGGCAATCAGAATATCAGAAGCACGAGTATCCTAATCGATCCATGTCTTGTAAGCAGTATAAGTCTAAAAAGTCTCCATAATAGCCTCAAAAACCTCAGATGTCTTTGTACGAGCATCTTCGGAAGTATCCTTAGGGAGTATAGGTGTAGTAGGTGGAGTAGGACGAGACGGACAAGGCAACTCGCCGGTAAGAAACTCCCAAAGACGCTGACTACGTATATGGAGGCGCATGTGCTGAAATCGGTCCCGATAATTGAGACCATCGAAAATCACCAGGCAACGAGGAACAGAAACAATGCCTGCAAAAGAAGACATTTTTTCTTTTTTCTTTCCTTTCTTTTTTGGGAAAAATACTTAATCACTCATGGGCTCACGACCATATCCTTACCCACTCACAGCTGAAGTAGAGGTGGCAGCTGGCCCGCGGTGGCCAGAGGAGTGGAAGGCGGCGGACGACTCCGGCACAGCGTTGGTCACCAATGGTCGGGTAGATCGAGACGACGCAGGTGGCGGACGATTCCGGCCCGACGCCGGTCACCAACGGCCGGATAGATCGAGACGGCACTGCATCGCCGATGCTGGAAGACGCAGCGCTCCGGCGGTTGGCGCGCCGGGAAGGCGGGCGAGACCGCGCAGCGGTCGGACGGCACCGTGAAGTTGCCCAGCGGCGGCGACCTCAAGCGGGCGACGACAACCTCCCTAGTGAACGGTGGAAAGCTAGATCCCAAGCGGTTGAGGGACCGGCGTGTGAGCCGTGGTAGTAGTGAAGAGGATCAGGCGGTGAAGAGGATCCAAATGGCGGCGGCAGAAGCTGGAGAAACGAACCAGCAACACGAAACCCTAGGTATAGGCTCTGATACCATGTTATGAATAGCGTTTGTATTCATCATAAGGCCAATGGACTAATATATATACACATACAGGTATGGTATATATGTAGGAAACCCCTTATACAGCAGGGTAAATACACAGCTATATATCATATATCTAACATTCACATCCCATTGATAAGTTTGTAGCCTGTTCTTTATGTGCTAGGATGTAGGAAGGATACTTTGCTTGCTCTTAGTGTTTGGCACCTGTGGGCTGTTACAGTCCAAAATCTAGACGGTTTAACTTAACATCTCTTAACATAGTGATTAAATTAATGGGCTCGTTAGATGGCTAGGATCTGATTGGATCTTTCAAGTTGTTTAGATTGTTCCCCCATACATTGGTTTCATCTACAATTACTTGTAATAACAAGTTTTCACCCTCAGATGGCCAAAGCCTCGCCCATTAAATTGACTGTTCCCTTCTGATGATTAGTTGGTTCCTTCAGTTCTAGGCTTCTGGCTGATAACCCCAATATTTTCTGTCCTGTTCTCTTCTTTTATTCTTTATCATGTTGCTTTTTTTGGTCACTTTTCCACTCAATTATTTCTGATGTTCCAACTATCATGTCCTCTGTCAATCAAGATGAATGTTTTATTAGGCATGAATTGGTTGGGAATAAAAGTAACAAGAAATACTGATTCATGTAGTGCCATGGGATTTCAGGGTGATCGAGCTGAGAAGGTCGGTGTAATTGACAGTGAGTATGTTGTCCATCAAGGGATACCGTCATTAGGAGGACCATCACTTAGCAGCAAGGTCTGTCTCTCGTCATAATTTACGGAAGAAAAGATGTGCCTATGCCGTATATCTGTGCACTTTACTGGCTCTTGCTGTCTTCCAAACTGTTTGGTGATATTCCGATCTAAGATATCTTGTCTTTTGGAATTCACCTAGACCACAAAAATGAGACCACAAAATTGCTAAAATGCACCCAACAGTACATACAAATATTGTAAGTTTTGGTGCTGGAGGAGCATCCATTCAGATATCCCACTTTATTTTCATTTCTCTGTCATTAAAAAATTACCGGAGATTTTTTTGTTATGTTTTCCCATCAATTCTTGTTCCTTTAACCTTGTTTGGTCTATGCCTGATTGCCTGGCTGCTGGCATATTCCACAACTGACTTCCTTTTCTTGCTACAGACACCTCGAAGATCTTTGGATTTACGGACCCACGTGAGTATAATCTATGGTCTTCTTGCTAGAAATTGTTCCTCGTATATTTTTTAATTTCAATTACATTACTTTTATTTTAATAGATTAGAAGACAATCATCAGCTGAGCTGGAAAAGTTCAAAGAACGGTGGAACAGAGCTGTAAGGGAAGATGAAGAGTGGACAGATCCTTTTGAAGCTTGATTACTTTGAAAGAAGAATCGGACACAAAGATACAAGGCCCACGTCATACAAGTGAACCTGGCCACATTCATTGCAGTAACTGGACCCTGAGATCATGTCACATGACAACACATGGGCCTCATAGCAAACAGTTATAGACATTTTTCTGACTTACACGCACCATTCTGTCTTCAAGAGCTAAAAGAACAACTGGAAATGGCGTCATCAACACAAGGAGCAACTGAGCAAGAACCCGAACTAACCAGGGACTTAACACACTGTCTTGTAATTTTTGATTCAATTCTCCATTTCACTAAGGTTGTATAGTGACATGATATATGTGTTTGTGCAGTTATTTTAGTCGTAAGTATTGAAGAACAAAAAAAATTGTCTCCTGTTCTACTACCATGTAACAACAAACCATGCACAGAGCAATGTTTTGGCGGCGCAATGTAAAATGATATGGTGGAATGTTAGATCCTCAAGGATCTGCAGGAGAAGTTCACTGATAATGGTACCTGATTTCAGGGTGTCCCTTTCTGTATTGACACTGGCAAGATTGTCACACAACATTGTGTTACTGCATGAAGATTGTTGCTCTTCTACGGTTGGTACATGAACAATCTTTTGGGGCGAGGTGATTGCGCTGCATGAATAATAAGGGGGTGATCAAAATAGCGATAGCTTTTAGTTTTTGCTGAAAAAACACTGTAGCTGAGTTAGTTTATTGAGTATAATTAAAATTTAAAAATAAAAACACTATACTAGATTAGAGCGGACGATGCAAAAGAACATGAGAAAAAAAAAAACAAAACAAAAATGGGGAAAAATTACTGTAGCAGGTACTGTAGTTACAGTATCTGTTACAGTGTTTTTCCGCTGTCGCCTAACGCAAGCGTTCGTAACATGAGCGGGGCTGAACTATCCCCTCTCTGAATTAAACAGTGTAGCATGAGAAGACTGATTCTTGGAGCGATGGCAGTACAGGCCGGTAGTCATCTATTTATTCGGATGCTGCATCAGATGACTCTTGAGGATGCAGAGCACCTGGATTCCCATTGCATCGCTGTACTTTGCCTTGCGGAATTGCGTCCCACTTGCAGACGAGGTGACAAGTCCTGAATTAGAACAACACAGTTTTTATTGGTAAATTTTGTTGGTTCCGGAGATGCTCTTAGTTGCTTTAGATTCAGAGTTTCGCTATACTTTTCCGGGCAAAATTTCTCAAGTATGCAGAAGTTTCATCTCCAAGCTGAATGTCTATTGCATAATCTTCATTTGTTTGCAAATCTGTTTGGGTAATAGGCTAAGGAGTATTCATGGAACGTAGAAGATTACATAAACACGTTTACATGGAGACAGAAGCTGTTGGTTTACATGAACGGGTCAGGTACGTCGTTCCCTGTCGGTCGCCATGGTTTTCCTCGAGTCGAGCGAGCTAAAAAAAGGTCACGAGCATGTGTGATACATAATTGTATATGCTGAAAAGTACGGGGGCGTTTTTGCCTGGAAGCATCCTATAACCGTGTCGTGTTGGCCAGCAGCAGACTAGGGCAGGCTTTACCTGATGAGCAAACAAATCATCCGTAAATTAAACCCCGGGGACTTCACGAGCAGCGAGTGTATCCACGTCGGCGTCGCTCGCTCCGCGCCTGCCGCGTGCCCGCGCCCTCGCCTCCGCTTCGCCTGACGCGTGTGTGCGCTCGATAGCAATACTAGTATATAGCGAGAACCAACGACTCAAGTAGCAGAGCATATTTGTAGATCTCATATGTTATTGATCTAATTTAGATAACATATTATTTTATGTAGCAAAATTATTTACTTGTTATGTCATGCAGATAATATCACCATATGATATTAGGTTAGAATGTTATTTTTTTCAGATAGTAAAGTTTATATGATTAAATATCTGATTCAATAGTTTAGAATGATGGACAGTCTTTTAAATGAAGTCTAGTGTAGTGTAGGGTGCCATATTCCGACGAAAAACCGTCCAGAGTCAGGCCAGGCCTTGAAGCAACGAATTGCAGCCAAATCAACCGATGGCATCTATGAAATTTTTTTGAATAATCTATTTTTATTCAAAAATACAAAAAATATACATACGATCATATTATTTGCAATATTAGCATTCTATTGCCAGATAGTTAGATGATTAGAACGTGTCGTCCAACCGTTATGCGATAATAATGCAGTCGCCCAACTGTTGGGTAGCATTAATGCAATCACCCAACATTTGGCCGATATATTCTATCGCCCAATCGTTTAGCGATAGAAGCTTCCAGTCGCCGAACGGTTGGACGACTGGATGGCTTATATAAGCGACACGATGGCAGTCGCCCCCTCGGTCGAGTGAGAGAAAGGAGGAAAGAAAGAAAGGGAGAGAGGAGAGGAGAGGAAAGAACGGAAAAAAGGAGAGGGAGAAGAAGGGAGGGAGATTCGTCTGTGAGGTAATTTTTTAATCTTTTATTGTATTTCTTTGTAGTAAATATATAGGCCCTGTTCTTTTGCGGCTTCTAAAAGTCGCTTTTGGCTTTTACTACAGTAACTAACTTTTAAACGAAGTATTTTTTTTTAAGATAGGGTCTACAAGTTAATTGTAGTACATATTAAAAAACTAGTATTTGTACCATCAACAATCGCAAGCGAGTATCTCTCTTTCCGTAATCTCTGCCGCAAACAACCAAAAAGCCATCAGCCGCAACAAAAAAGAACAGGCCCATAGTTTGTTTAGTGTAGATAATAGCATAAGTAGCACCCGTAGAAAATTGTAATTAGAGGAAAAAATAGTAAATCAAAATTATGTTAATTTGTATGTAAGTAGCACCCGCAGAAAAATATAGTTACAGAAATAAGTAGTAAATTAGAATCTTGTTAATTTATAATAGTATAAGTAGCACCTGTATAAAATTTTTTTTAGAGAATAAAGTAGTCCGTGAGAGAGAAGTAGTGCTGTTTGTGACAAGTACTTTAGTGGTAGCGGTGTTTGTGTTGGTGCATATGTGACTGACTATTATTCGGTGAATAACTAGAAAGTCAGTTAGTTGTAAGTGGGTACTCTGGCCAAGTACATGAGGAGGATGAATGATTTGTATGGACTAATTAGTTCAGGTTAGCATTAGAGTCTGATAATGCCCAGTATGGAATACCTCGGCCTTCGAGTTGAATCGAAATAGTGTAGTGCACATTCATTGTGGCCTGTGCCTTAGGGATTAAATGACGCCTTAACCATGTGGTAGTGCAGTTGGCCAAGACAAGCGAACGTATGAATGCAAATTACAATACAACAATACTTGCACATCGTGTGATGCGATCTGACTAGTTGCATTATTGGAAATATTTACAGGCATATTTCAATAATGCCGACACCTACTACATTGAAGGTGTATTATGGTGTTGGCACCATTCATGAAGGTTCCAACGGTGTTGACTTGAATAGTTTTTCGCAAGCCACTCTAGTACACCCGAACGGTAAGAATGCTTGAATCGTAGATGTGATGCACAGGCTGATTCGTAGCTTCTCTTTGGACCTTGAGGTGTGCAGCATTGTCATACAAGGGCTTTGGAGCCGGTCTCCTACGCAGATTAGATGGGAATTGAGAAGACTAATGCACACGGCTGTGTGGAAGGGATTTTTGGAAGACTACCGGCATCGTGGATACGAGTGTGTGTTGTTTGTGCAAGGATGCCCAAAAGAAGCTGTATTGGGCCCTGCCGATAGGTATCATCCGTGTGGTGGGAGCAGTTTGGGTGCCCAACATGCCTGTGAAGAAGAGACTCTCGAGGCCGGTGTTTCAAAGGGTGCGGAGGATGTCGCTCGTAACGAGGCCGACGCGGTAAATGCATTAGACAAAGATTAGTCACCGCATGATGATGCTACAAGACAGGCTGACGAAGGAGAGCATAGGGAGTACATAGTGTGTCAAATAGAGAGCGATGACCAGATGGCCTGGGCTGAAGATGAAGCTATACATGAGGACAACGAGGATAATTCCGATGACGATGAAGCTCTTAACCCGTAGGAATGGAACAGATTTGACACTGAGGGTGTAGCTGCGTACGACGAGCATGAATCACTGTGGGAGTACCATGCCATAGACATCTGGTTGCACTTAATATTTGCTGATAAGGCATCCCTGTAGGATGTTATTAAGCTGTGGGCCATATCCATGCAGTGGATGTTTCGGGTCGTTAAATCTCGTCAGGAGCAGTACATCGTCAAGTGCGAACAAGCCGATTGTTCTTGGCGAGTGCACGCACATAGATGGCTCATCTCGAAGGTGGAATCATACGCCTGCGTGCTCAATAGTGTTTTACCGAGGCATCATAACCTAACCTCAACCTTCATAGCCAATTTGATGTATGAAGAGATAGTGAAGAAGAATGACGTGGATGTGAAGTACATCATGGTTGCTATCGAGAAGAAATTCAAGTAAAAGATTAACTACGTGAAAAGTGTGACATGCAAAGCAGAAGGCTTTGGAAATGCAGTTTGGGCCATTAGAAGCAACGTACGAAAACCTTCCTCGTATGCTTCGAGAGCTGAAGGACAGAAATCCGGACACGTACGCTGCTTTAAAGGACAAGCCATCTACAACGCCGCAGGTTTTGCTGTATTGCAGAGAGCCTTCTTAACGTTTGGTGCCTGCATCGAGGCTTTCAGGCATAAGATGCCCGTGATTTCAGTTGACGGGATCTTTTGACCAGAAAATACAGGGGGCAGATCCTTACGACCATTGGTGTTGATGGGAACAATCAGATTATGCTGTTGGCCATCGCATTTGTCGAGAGTGAGAATTATAACAGCTGGTTGTGGTTCCTTGGACATATGAGGGTGGAAGTTGTTGGCGCTCTTACTGGTGTGTGCATAATCCATGATTACCACACCGAGATACTGAAGGCCGTAAGAGCACTTCAGCAAGATCCGGAGGAGCCGTTCCCTTGGCTGGATATGAGGTGCAGATGGTGCATTCACCATCTGGGGGCCAGCTTCTTCAAGCAATTCCCGAAAAACTGTTGGTGAAGCTATTCAAGAGGCTGGCTATGCAGAACCAGCAACGTAAATTTGACGCTTTATGAGCGCTGCTGGATGAGCACAACATGAAGCACATGGACGAGAGGAACAAGAGACCAGCCATTGCTGGGGTGGCATAATCCAAATGCCTTACACCACTGCCAGAGTCCGAACCTGCTAGTCTAAGGAGGAGTACCTTGAGGAACATCAAGTGCTTCTCCCACTGGATTGAGGTCGAGCTATTGGAGAAGTGGTCTCTGCTGCACGACGCGAGTGGCGTAAGGTACGATATAATGACCACTAACCTTGTAGAGATCTATAATTGGGTTCTTAGGGGGGCCTTCGTTCTATGTCCCTCATCGCCATCATGGAAGGTGTTCTGCATGGCACAATCAGCTATTTCAGAAAGAGGCATGCAAATGTACCACTTCATGCCGCTGACCCACAAACACCGTACTGCACAAAGATTACACCACACATGTAGGCGAAGACAGAAAAGAGCCAGTTACACATGGTGTACGTGATGGGCAATATGGAGCATCGTTTCGATATGCTCCGAGATACAGCCAGATTTGGGATGACTCGTTCTCTTGTCACCCACGAGATATGCCTTAGAGATCATATGAACCAACCTAGTTGTACATGCAACAAGCCAAAACTCTTACACAAACCATACTCTCATGTTCTCACCGCATGCGAGATTGTGTATATGGACCCTTCGAACTTTATGTTCGAGTATTTCTTAAAGGAGAGGGTGACGCAAGCGCGGTTTGACGAGCTTAGGGGGTTTGGGGTTATGGGTAACTTTGCCTCTTTGGATATTGCAAATAGAACTTGGATTTCGGATATTGCAACGCTGAAGGGTGGGAAGGGCCGTCGACAAAGTCATCGGATTACCAATGATATGGACGAAGCGCAAGCTGGGCCATTGAGTAGGCGTTGTGGGCGTTGCGGCTATGAGGGCCACATAGCTAGACGATGCAAGGTACCTGCTGAGGAGTAGGCACAACGGTATGGTTTGTAGTACTACTTCTTTGAGTATGTAAAGTGGGAGCAACACTGGAAATCAGTGTACATTATGATCTCCACTTATAATGTTCCTTGTTATGTATCGTACGTTGCATGTACTATTTATGTAACTGTTGTGGTACTGACTCTTTTTTGTTTCTTTTCAAATTAGTGATTTTGGAGCGCACAACTATTTTGTTTGTTTCTTTAGAAATTAAATTTACTCATTTTTTACATTCGTTGTTTTATTTGCGCGTATGTGCTAACTTGAAGTTGTTTTTGTAGGTATGGCTCGTGACCCTTGTGGATCAGAGTGGCCTTTTGGCCTCCTACAGGAGCGCACCGACCGGCTACATTGCGCGTCGTGTCGTGTGCTAGATCCTGCGGGCGTGAGTGATGCGACTGAGTTGGGGGTGATCCGTACGCGGACACCTCGGGTGGCCTGGAGGCTAGACTCACGCTGGTCACACTGGTTCGCATCTCAGCACTATCTTCTTGCCATGCATACATTTCTTACTGACATTTTTTGGCTCCGCAGGCTCAGCGCTGCTGGTCTACTACCTCTCGCTTGGATGGTGCAGGCCATGGACGAGAACGAGCTGGCACCACTTGTGGTCGACGAGGATGGAGACGTCCATGAGCGGTCACGACGCTTCCCGTATGACCACTCCCCGCTGACAGCGCTCATGGAGCAGTAGCGGACAGAGACACACTTTCCATCTCCCATTAGGGGGAGATGACCCCTACTCTGCAGGACGTTTCCCTGCTACTTTGCCTCCCATTCGTGAAAGGGAGCACAAGAAAAAGAGGGAAATTACGGCTAAGGCTAAAGAGGCCACCAAAGAGTTCAATGCCGAGCTCGCAAGGAAGAAAAAATGGCTTCGATGCACGCAGTAGGTCGGGCTGTTTCGCACTAACCCCCTAAAAGTCGAATTTATTTTCATCAAAAAAGGCACATATGTATCGTATGAGTATTTTGGTTTATAGTATCATGCATGATACTGTTTCTCATGTACATAAGCAGACCTTGTATGTCGTGTTATTGCCAGTTTTATTGTGAAGTCTATTTTAATTTGCAACATCACACATCGTCGTCTTTTCACATTCAATTCTTTGCATACAAAGGCATCTAACAACATAAAAAAAACAAGTTCTCCTTCGCGTATGAATTCTTGGTTGCATACAATATCACTTATCTTTGTACGTTCCAACAGTTGCCGTGTGAATCATCACTACAACAACATACGATGAGCACAAAAGGTAATTGCAAATCTAACAAATTTTAGACCAATTCATAATTTACAAAAGTCACGAACGGATTATTCGACATTGTCTGTGGTTTTCTTTGAACAAAAAATAACTTACAAACATAATTTGATAAATGTTATCTACCTATAATAATTGTTATTTAGCCTCATGCGTAGTGAGGGGACCAATTGCGCAAAAATTGGGCTGAGGTGGCTATTGTTTGACCATTGGGCGACTAGATCTGTAGTCGCCTGGGCTATTGGGTGACAGGCTCCATTCTTGTAAATACTTTTTTGTGCGGGTATATTTCTGTATTTTCGAATAAAGAAGATTATTTAAAAAAATTCGGCATCTCTGTGGGCTCCACACGTCAGATGCCATATTCCTTGAGGGAGGCGTCTTCCATGCGTCGTCTCGTCTCGTCTTGCCTCTCCTCTCTCCTCTCCTCTTCTCTCGGTCTTGAGTTGACACGCAGGGAGCGCAGGCTGCTGCTGCTGCTGCAGAGCTGGTCGTACGACTTGTCGACATCCATGGCCGTGGGCTTCCTGTTGGGCTTCCTCCTCGGCCTCCTCGCGCTCGCTGTCGCACAGGGGGCAGCGCTCCTCTGGGCCATCCGCAGCCTGCGCCGCCGCGGCGCGCCGCCTCCGCCACCGGACGCTGCCACAGAACCCGTCGGCGACCGCCCATTCCCCTGCGAGAAGCAGGTTAGACAACGTGTCTTCGCTCCATGTAGTCCCCGGCCCCTTCAATTCTTTGCGATCCGCTTCTCTCATCTTGCCTTCTTGCTGCGCTTCCATTGTACTATTTGCGTTGCAATGGGGTATAAATTGCAACGAAATTAAGCTTGTGGGAATTTCGTCCATCCTTGTTTGTTTCGAGTGTACGCTTTGTGGATTCGTTTAGCTTTGTTCCATCGGGAGCGGCGCACGGCATGCATGGCGGCAAGGTTTTCTACTCCATTTTAGAACCCAACATTCTTTCTTGTCTTCAACTACGTACTGACGCTTAAAGGATGGAGCAGCAGCATAATTGTGCTAACCTTTCTCCAATTGTTGCGATTGGAATTGGGAATGGCATGCTCTTTTGTAGCTTCTCGGGCCTGGACAGAACCTTTTGCATTTCGCAACCACTGCATCTGCCTGATAGTGATATATATGTCTTTGGCTTAGTGGTGATTGGAGCTAATTTTGCTTCTGTTCGCTGTTCGATTTAAAGCACACTTTTTTTTTTTTGCGGGAGAACCATGAACTAGTCTTACTAATCAATCATTACAGAACCTTTCCCATCTGCTGGGGATGTGCCATCTATGCTTGGAAGTTGGATCCTTTCACCTGACCGCCGTATGTGTTGCAGGGTTTCCTATGGATGCTAGAGCCAGAAAAGATGCCAAAAGTTAGCAACAATCACTTATCAACTGGGGGACACCAAGACATGAAAGACAAAAAGAACATTGTGGAGGTTTTCCCTGTAAAAATGTTGGCTAAGATTAAAGGGAACTCACTTATCTTGTCAGGTCCTGATGGTTCTCAGATAACCATTGAGCTTCTGAATTGCACAGTTGTTGCTGTTTCTGCCTCAAACCTACCTTCACGTAAATGGTTAGTGCAAATAAAAGTTATTCCCATGCATCGATCATCAATCTTTTTGTGGTTGATTAAGTGGCTTTTTTATGTTAAATGTGTAACTTATTCAATGTATAGTTTGTGTTTCTAACGGCATAGCCTTGGCATACGATAGGCTAGTTATTCTTATCTTTTGCAATCAGCTAAAGACTATAAGCACACTTTATTTCTTGAAGTTGTCCTCATGATAGAAAAGTTCGTTATACAAGGCAGCTAGACATTATTATCAAGTGACCATTTATTCCTAGTTAACCGATTTAAAAGCAGATGCTAGATTATACTTCACACGTGCACTTCAGTTTCAATGTAACCACCATCAATATTTGCTTTTAGGGCTAAGAGGTATCCAATAAAACTGGAAAGCAAGGGATCTGAGATTTGCAGGGGGAGCAAGGTATGTTTTCTTTATGTAGACACCTCTTGGGAGAAGGAATCATGGTGTAAAGCGCTTCGTCTTGCATCTACTACAGACAAGGAAAAACTCAACTTGCATGCCAGGTTGAGCGAAGAGTTCCGTAGTTACATATCCTCATTAAATGCTGGGTACCCTTGTTTTCTGAAACCCTCGGTACCTTCTACCAACGATCATGAGGTTATGGACAAGGTGGTAAAGTCTGATGGATCGTCGAAAGTCCGCAATTTCGTAAAAAAGTTGGCTAAGAAGATATCTACAAAGGCTCCCCAAGATAGTAAAACAAGCTCGATGTCATCTACACAAGCAGAAAGAAAAATGTTCGATAAAACACACAGCTACCATGGTGCTTCACTGATCAATGCACCGGAAGATAGGTCCAGCAGTAGTTCATCATCACAAGACATAAAGCAACCCAGTACCCCTAGTTCTGATTTTAGTTACAACAGCCAGCTCTCGGATTCTCATGATGCAAATATAGACGAAAGATTTTCTGATGAAGGTACACTTTGTTGGAATCTCCTATTCTCTCGGTTGTTTTTTGATGCTAAAATGAGTGAAGAGATAAACAACGCCATCAAGGCACGCATTCAGGTTAGATAATTCTTATATTTACAAGTAAATTCATCCTTTATCCATGTTTTTTAATGACTGCTTCTTGTTGATCAGCGAACATTGTCAAACATGAGAACTCCAGCCTACATTGGTGAAATTACACTTACTGACCTCAGTCTTGGAAAGCTACCACCATGTATACGTAGAATGAGAGTCCTCCCACTGGATTTGAACGAATTGTGGGCTTTTGAAGTTGATTTTGAATATTGTAGTGGAGTATCGCTGCATATCGAAACAAGACTTGCGGTTCAGGAACCAGAGTTGGAAAAAGACATAATGAAAACTACTCTTAAAGAGGATTCTAATGGGGATGTAAATTCAGAATTTCTGGAGAGTATTGGGCATTATGGCAACCAATTTAGACCCTCACAGGTTTTGGCTTCTGCAGCGGAGGATAAAGATGGGGCAGGTTTGTTTTAATTTTTCTACACATTTTGTTTCTCTGCTTATTCTTTATTAGAATCACCATTTGCTTTGTTTATAAATGATCAAGTGAATAGTAAATGATGAGAGGGCCCTATCATTGAGCTCCTCCCAACACTAACGCTGAAGGATTTATTGCTCATACGTTTTTGGGTCACATACGCTGAATGGCAACCTGGGTTTCTGACTATGTTTCTTGACTTTCTTCACATCGTAACTGCACGCTGCGTGTAATCGCATCCTGATTGCTTACGCTAGCTAGTTGTCTTGTGTTCTTTCCTGTGTCCCGTGGAAAGCAATTTCTTCATTCATTATTTTTGTAACCTGAAATGTTGTTCCGATGAACGCTGCTGGTGAATTTGCATTCAGCTCAACCATATATATTCCATGACTTGAGACGCTTGTTGAACTTTTGTACCAGACGTGTTGGGGCAGTCGAAGAGCACTGGATGGACATCAACATATACATCAAGGTGGAAAAATATCTTGCATTCAATAGCTGACCACGTCTCTCAGGTTAGTTCTTGCTTTACTATATGTTGCACGGACGGCAATAATGTATTGTTTACCAATGTAGCCAGGAAATTCTGACATGTGCGATGTGTTCTCGCAAAAGGTGCCGTTTTCATTGGCAGTAAGAATCTCCTCTGTTCGGGGGACAATGCGCATACGTATAAAGCCCCCTCCGTCTGATCAAATTTGGTATGGATTTACCTCGATGCCGGAGGTAGAGTGGGATTTGGAGTCTTCAGTTGGGGATAGGAAGATCGCCAGCAGCCACATCGCTTCGCTTATCAGCAGCAGAATCAAGGTGCCCAACTTACCTGCTCTGATTACCTTGTTACTCGCTGGTCTGTATGCTTAATCCCGGAACATGTCCTACCCTACAGGCCTCGCTTCATCAAAGCTTGGTAGCACCGAATTGTGAGAGTATTCCCGTGTCATGGATGGTATCAGACAAGGATGACTGGGTGCCTCGCAAAGTCGCAGCTTTTATATGGCTCAATCGTGAACCCAGTGAGACGGCTCTGCTCCAGCAGGAGGACGTCAAAGCTAACAAATCAAGTCCACCTGCTGCTTCGTCGACGAGAAACAGAGAACCTGCGGCGGAAGCATCGGTCTCCCATTCTTCAGAAAGCGAGCCTTCCCTCTGTGACGTGGCCGACCAGTTTGAGGAAGATGCTTCTGGAAGGGGAGTGGGCTCCTCCGCTCAGCCGCAGGGGGAGCAGCCGTCGTCTACTGCTGCTCCCGGAGAGGATGCGAAGAGGAAAGGAGGAAGGCGAGCGCGGCTGATGGATCTGGGGAGGAGGATGGGAGACAAGCTGGAAGAGCAAGGCGTATCGTGGAGAAGCTGATGAACACAATTGGGACTAGACGATTTAAGTGTCTAGTCTCCCGAGTGGACTGCTAATTTGACATGGTTAAACTCAACTACTGACAACTCCGACTGCTAATATATATAAAGTACAAAGGAAACTTGATCGATTTCTCTATGTGAGTACCTAGAATTCAATCATATATTCAAGGCTTCCAGGTATCTGATATACTTGTAAAGGCAGAAAGGTGTTCAGGATGTGAGTTGTGATTTTGGTCCAATATAAAGTGGAGATCATTGTAGCACAACCCTTCGTGGTTTGTGGTCTCGTCAGTTCGAATTCCATCTTCTACACAATTGGGAAAGCAACCAACTAATGACTAACGAATTTGGTCATATTACTAAGAAGCCCAAAGTAAACACACAACTGGAGCAACACGGGCCTCGAGTAATTGATTGATCCCGACTTTCTCATGCGTGGAGGGCAAGCCACACATTGGCATGTCAACCTAAAAATTACGTAATAACGAAACCCGCACAAGCCACAAAGCTTTCAGTACACCGGTCTGTTCTAGACGAGGTGAGTAGATTTCAAAACACGGGTAGGGCATTCGTACAATTTTCGCTGTAAGTCGCCTTCAGGTCTCGGTGTCGAGCATTTCAAACGAAACATCAAGGTTTGAGTTCATCTACTGAGTTCAATCTTCAGCTGCATCGCTTCCTTCCTCAAGGGCTTCTTTCTCCCTTTGTTGCTCCACTGCTCGGAGGTGGTTCAAGACGAGTAAACGCCCAACCAAATAGATAAAACAACTGACAAAACGAACTGAACGAATCATCTACCAGTTACTCAATACTCACATGCAATCTCAGCCAGTGCTTTCTGGGTGCGCTTCTCGAGTTTGTCGATCCTCTTCTGGACATCTCGTTTCAGATCCCAATTTGGATTCTTCGGAGCTATATTTCCGAAAGGGTCCTGCATGTAATAATGTTGACAGGTCGGTCATTGGACAGTTTGCCTTACGGAAAAAAAAATAGAAGAACAGTTTGCCTTACGAAAAAACACAAGAATATTGTAGCATAGTTAAGGTGGGGAAATGCCAATATAGTACCTCAAGTTGCTTTGGTTCTGCAGTTTCAGCAGCAATCGGGTCTTCAAACTTAGGAAGAGACACTGGAGCCAGCTTACCACCTCGAAGTTGCTCATCATGAGGAAGGTAGTTTCTGAACTTCATGGCTGGCATGTCGCTGCATCACAAAGATTGCACACTTGTAAACGATGATATCACCCAGCATTAAAATGGAATCAAGTCTACTAAAACCGTTGATCCAGTGAACATCTAACGCAGTCTGCTTTTTCAATAAACTACCATGTAACACAGAAGAAAGGTTGCATACTTGTAAACAATGTGGCCACCCAGCATTAACAAGATGCAAGTATATACAATCTATGATCAGTGAGTGTTTAACACTAACTACTTTCTTAACGATCTACCATATAAATTCATTTTACCAAGTATATATCATGAGGTTACCAATGCCATGGCTTTGTTATGAACATATAATCAATTCAGCTATCGCCAGAGTGCTAAACCTGATGAAATTTCACAACTTGACCCATTTCAGATATTTGTTCGGTTCTCAGTAGAAATATGCACATGTTAAAGATATCTGAACCATTTCAGATATTTGTTCAGTTCTCAGTAGTAGTACACACATGTTAAAGATCACCTGGATAAATGTAGAATTTATTGCAATCACATACAGGGATTCCGTGAATATGGGGTGGGATGGTTCATTTGACCAAGCCTATCCATGTGTTTGGTTTGAGGGATGGGGTGGGATGTAATGGTACAAAGTGGGATGAACATGTGCAAATTTAGAGAATATTCCTCTTAGATGATGTAGCATGTAGTTCCATCTTTTTTGTGGAACCATCTCATCCCATTCCACTTTCATCCCTCCAACCAAACAGCCCCTAAATGACACAGAAGGCACTCCAAACATACTAAGTAAAGCTTGTCTGTTCAATTAACTTACCCATCATCGTCAACCTCCTCAGACTCCTTAGTGGGACTAACATTATCCTTCACAGCCTCCTCGGGTGCATCCAGAGGACCTGGTAATGTTGGTAGTTCTGCTTGTTCTGCTGTGGTCTGACGGTTACCATTTCTAATACAGCCAATGAACATAACAATCAGATACATGAACTGACACAAACGACAGACAACATTCACATTTTTGAAGCCCATACTTCATTATAATCAGATAATCCGCTAAACTAGCGAGACCTAAAGTGCATCTAAATAGCTTGTAGTTGTAATACCCATAAAAGCACGTCACCAAGATGCAACGATGCGATTGCTTGTTACCACCTTTCCATTTGTTCACACATAAATAGGAAAAAAGAAGGTTCAACACCAACAAGACCACACTAGTCCAATTCAAACTCAATTGGTGTTAGGACAACACACCACAGACACAGTCAAGAAGTCACGATGAAATACCTTGCTAAGCACTAGCATAGAATGGCAGAAGTGCATTTATAAATATCTGGTGCTTAGTTTGCCACTCATTGGGTCCACTCACTATGCCAGCTTTGACAGTTAACATCCAATGCAAGAATACCATCCAATGAACAAAGACCTTGTTCTAGCCCATAAAACTGATGCCTAAGCAGTACTTGTGAGCTGCAAACGTACAACACTGTGAAGCATTTTGAAGTTGCAAAATTGTAGATCAGATCAAAGTTGAGCAATCACTTAGAATACTGCAAACGAATCCTAGTCATATGAATCTACACCTAAATTGTGAGGATGATAGCCGACTTGATTGAAAGCCAGAGTGAATAATCAAACCCAAGATACTGACAAGGGAGGGTAGCCTAGTTATCTAGACAAGGGAGGGAGGGAGGGATCGTACCGCTCTTCTCCGGCGGGGGCGGAGAGGAGCTCCTTGGCGGCGCGGAGGGCGCGGAGGCGCTCGCGGCGGGCAGCGGCGTCCTCCATCTCCTGATCCGGTATAGCTTAGGCTAGGGTTTCCGAGAGTTCTCTCCGAGTGCCAAAGGTAGTTGTCGTTTGGGCCCTCGCAAGATTCATATATGCAAAGACGGCCCTCCAAATTTTACAAGCAACCAGTTTTCTTGGTGGTGTATATGCAAAGAGGACCGACCTCCTTTGGCTTCGTCCGAAGAACCCAAACCCAAACCCAAATCCAACAAATCTAATCTGGGGTTAAATAAATAAATAAATGCTCCTCGGCCTCGTCGGCTCGCTTCCCCGCCGCCCTCTCCCTCTCCCTCTCCCTCGCGCGCGCCGCCGCGCCTTCCTCTTCTCCTCCTCCCTCCCGCCTCTCGTCTTCCTCTCCTTCCGGAGCCCTTACCCCCACCCCTCCTCGCACTCGTACGCCTCCAAGATGCCCGCGCCGCCGGTGGCCAGGAAGGTCCCGCGAGAGCTCGTGGAGCACGGCGATGTCCGCGTCGACAACTACTACTGGCTCCGCGACGACTCCCGCTCCGATCCCAACGTCCTCGCCCACCTCCGCGCCGAGAACGACCACACCTCCACCCTCATGTCCGGTGAGAATTATTTTTTTTTGTTTTCCCTAGATGCCATTGCGTACCACTCGATGGCTTTGATCTGTGAGCGTGCTTACTGCTGTACCTGATCGTGTCTCATCACCGTCAAGGCTGAGCATCATTGCTTGATGCTAGATCGCTTTGCTGTGTTTGCGTCACGGAGTTCACTCAGATTCCCTAGTGCTTTGGCGTGATGCTGGGTTTATGCTATTTATTTGGTGCTTATCGGTGTTTACTAGATCAAGCTGCATTGCCATTGTTGTACCGGAGGAACTTATTGGATTACTAGCCTGTTCAGCGTCGTTGCTACTGGAATTCGTCCGTGGAGCTAGTTGTGGAGCTAGTTGTCATGTTACAAAGCTAAAATGTATACTCAAATTTGCTTGCTAGGGGAGATCATTGACAAATGAATGTGAAGGATGACTGGATGGGTGCTGTATCTCAGATCAGACCACAGCTGCTGGATTTTTTTTTGTTTTAGCATCGTTTATTTCTATTATAGCCTTACTTTATCTCTCTTACTTCCGTTCTTCTAGATGCCAAACAACTCGAGGATGATATATTTGCTGAAATCAGAGGAAGAATCAAGGAAGATGATATAGATGCACCTCTTCGCAAAGGGCAGTATTACTACTATGAAAGAACATTGACCGGCAAGGAGTATGTGCAACACTGTAGGCGTCTTGTACCAACTGATGGTCCTATTACAGTCTATGATGTGATGCCCACAGGACCCGATGCGCCTGATGAGCATATTATTTTGGATGAGAATGTGATGGCTGAGGGCCATGACTACTACAGAATCGGGGCTTTCAAGGTATAATTTGAATCCCTCTGCTCCATGTGTCTGTGTGAGTGTATGCTCCTCATGGACGGGCCTCTTCAATGTTTCTTATATTTACTTAAATTTAAATATTTATTTCAGGTCAGTCCCAATAGTAAGCTAGTTGCTTATGCACAAGACACTAAAGGTGATGAAATATACACTGTTTATGTCATTGATGCGGAGAGTGGAAAATATGTTGGGCAGCCGCTTAAAGGAATTACTTGTGATATTGAGTGGGCTGGTGATGACAACCTTGTTTACATAACAATGGACAACATTCTTCGGCCAGATAAAGTATGTGGGCTCTTCTTCTTACTCCTACATGCAATGTGTCCTTGCTCATGCTCAGAAGGTACATACACACGTGAGAAAAAAGAATACAACAACAACAACAAAGTTTTTTTTATCTCAAACAAGTTGGGGTAGACTAGGAATGAAATCTCCTCAAGATCAAAGAGACGAGAGCTTTAAAGACCCGTAATACTAAAACCCTAAGCCGTACAACCTGCCAACTGAGTCGAGAATTTAAAACACTGCATCTAGACTTTTTTATGGTTCCGGTACATGGATCGTTAACTTCCATACGCTCCTAACCAAAGCTAATTCTTTAGATATATTCCAATCCCCCAAGTCTCTTTTAACTGCTTCCCCTCACGTCAGTTTTGGTCGACCTCTACATCTTCTTACGTTTTTAGTGCGTCTTAAAATTCCACTACGTACCGGTGCCTCAGGAGGCCTCCGTTGGAGATGGTCAAACCATCTCAAGCGATGTTGGATCAACTTCTCTTCAATTGGTGCTACCCCACCCTGTCACGTATAT
The DNA here is from genome assembly GCA_036346265.1 of Melocanna baccifera. Lineage (NCBI taxonomy): Eukaryota > Viridiplantae > Streptophyta > Magnoliopsida > Poales > Poaceae > Melocanna > Melocanna baccifera. The sequence goes on along the minus strand of CM070691.1, from coordinate 28,907,982 downwards.
CATCATTGCGGATGCGATCCCGTTTTGTATGACCACAGATCCACCGCAGCATCCTCATTTTAGCTACACTCATCTTTTGCATATGTTGTCTTTTAGTCGCTTAACATTCTGCTCCATATAGCATCGCAAGTCTAATCGCTGCCCTATAGAACTTACTCTTTAATTTCTGAGGGACTTTTTTGTCACACAGGACATCAGATGCTTGGCACCATTTCACCCACCCCGCTCTTATCCTGTGGCTCACGTCTTCATCAATCTCACCGTCCCACTGTAGCATCGATCCTAAATAACGAAATATGTCCTTTCTAGGCATTATTTATCCGTCTAGCCTAACATCTCCATCATCTGCCTTGGTACCGTTAAAATCACACCTCATATATTCAGTTTTAGTCCTACTAAATCTAAAACCCTTTAATTCTAAAATCTTCATCCATAGCTTCAGATTTCTATTAACATCTATTCTACTCTCATCAACTATGTAGTTTTCTACATAGTCTGTCCCAAGCCAGGAAAATAGAGGAGGATTGTGTTAGGCCTGGCGAGCCAACTTTAAATCAAGCTGTCATTTCATGGAATGAAACAAGCTGTCATTTCATGGAATGAAACGTGAGAAAAAAGAATAAAAAATTAAATAAGTTGATTCTTTGTTATTTAATTAGTGCAATTACTCTATTTCATCATTGCTCTCAAGCTGTTCGTTGCAGTGCTGTGCATGTTGTTGTTCCTACATGCCAAAATATTTCTACTGCTTTTGCTCAGAAAGGAAAAAAAATACCGTACCTTTTCATTTGTAGTTCAAGAAAATGCTAGTGACATCTGCACATATTCAGTTATTCTTGAGTCCGTAAATGTTATATAATTGATATTACAGTGCCCAGTTTCGGTACTACCATCAATGCCTGACAAGTGTGTGCGCGCATGCGTGCGTGCGTGCGTTTTGCAGTGCTTGTGATAGTTATATTGACTCGTTACCTTTCTTTTATGGTCTTTTGCAGGTATGGCTACACAAGTTAGGTTCTGATCAATCAGAGGATATTTGCCTGTATTATGAAAAAGATGAAATGTTTTCGCTTGGTCTTCAAGCTTCTGAAAGCAAGCAATATTTATTTGTTCTATCAGAAAGCAAAAATACCAGCTTTATATTCTACCTAGACATATCCAAACAGAACAAGGAGCTTGTAGTTTTGACACCTCGTGTATATGGCATTGATACAAATGCTAGTCATCGTGGAAACCTCTTCTATATTAAGAGGCGAAGTGATGAATTCTACAACTCCGAATTGGTTGCTTGCCCATTGGATAATGTAGCTGAGACCACTGTCTTGCTACCACATAGAGAAAGGTAATTAACTTCATTGCTGTTTTAATTTTGAAAGATCTGCTATTTTAAGTTTGAAAGATCATTATTTTGGTTGATGAATCATGTACGGATATGCACAGTACACTTCTTTTTTTTTTGGAAACACCATTCTCAATGTTATTTGATTTATAATTTTGTATTGATTTGACATTTGCTAACTTGGAGATGATATAGAAATGATAATGATAAATTTAGAACATTTGCGGACTTGGACATCATGCATCCAACTTGGAAAAGAACTAGAAGACATTGGTAGCATCATCTTCAAGCTTATCTCTACCCTTGTGTAAACATGTTATAAAACCAGGCTCAAGCTTCGCTATGGTTTTTTTTAGTTTTGTTTTTACTGACGATCCACAGAAGAGAAAAATGCCTTTTACTGTACGAATGCTGGAACCACAAGGATATTTCATAGCTGCACCATAGACCTTTTCTCTTTGGAAGCTCTGATGAAAAAGGAGAAAAGGACACTGTTTGTGCTAGAATTGCTTGTATATAATTGACACCATGCAATATAGCCAGCTAATGAACCTGGACCCCACTAAGTCCTGGACCCCACTAAGTTTTTTTTAAACTTGTGGGCACAAGCCAGTTGCTGTTTGCTTGTTATATGAATGTTGGACCTATGGATCATTCATAGGAATATGATGGCAATGGCAAAGTTCTAGATTTAGTTACATCTCCTTCCTCGGTTTTGTTCTTTAGAATTAGGAAGCAGGTAAGAAACTTGATGCTCAGGCAGTGATATTCTAGGGTTTTATCTAATACACTTAAAATGTTTGTGGAGAAGTATTGGTGACACTGGATACACGCACAAATAAGAATCCACAGGTGCACGGGTCGTTTGTAGTTTTTCACTTAGGAGTAATCCAAGGTATTGAAATCCACAGGGAAGCGAAGGATAGATTTACTACTTAGAATAAAATATTACTAACTAAAGCGGTGAACAAGAAGATAATTAAATAAACTAAGAAAGATAAGAAGCAAGGTTATCTAAGTAATATAAGATCCTTCCCTGAGTTAGGTTCACCTACTGCAATGCAAGATTAGATCGATCTAATGATAATTAGCACTTCTCATGCTAGGTTGGCTCTCATCCTACAAAGCTGTACCAGCCCTTTCCAAGTTTCACCTCTATCATGGGTCCATCACCATAATGAACGCCGATAAGATTTGCACTACTTAACATAGATAAGCCTAATAGATCGAAACACCATGTCTACATCTACGGCTAAACAATCAATAACTATGGTACAATAATTACTGAGAGAGAGAGAGAGAGAAAGCATCATATCAAATAGACACAACCAATGCATAAAAGAGTACTAAAAATATAGATCAATCCATAAGTCAAGAATTACAACAAGATCCCCAGTCCCCACACCCTAGGGAAGAGAGGGAACTACTCACACATGTCACGACGAGACGAAGATGAAAGGTTCCGGAACCTCGGCACTAGTTGGCTATTAGAAGATAATTAGATGATCTAATCCCAACTAGAGCGCTAATTACTGGGTTAGAACTAGACTAATCCTCGCTTACTCTACTAGAAGAAGAACCCTCGGAGTCGCGACTTTTGGGCAGAATTTGGAGTCGAAAGTTGGATGCTCTGGCCGAGGGGGTGTCGTGCGAATTTGTAGGGGGTGGAGCCCCTGGTGGCACCACCCTAGGCCGAGTCCGTTTCGATCTCCTCAGCTCTCTCTTTCCATTTATGGCTTTGATTTTCTGTTTGGAGCTCATTTTCCCTTCCGAATCCCTCTTTTCCTTCTTGCCGATCAAGTATCTCCAAATTTTGCAAGGAGTTGGTGGGAAACTTCTGGAAGCTTGGAGAAGCATAAAATTGCAGTCGAAACGACTGAGGGCAGCGCCCACGGTGGCACCTGTGGGTGCCCCTAGTGGTGCCAGCCCATGGCTGGTGGGCCTAGGTGGGTTTTGCTCCAAAGAGTCTCGCCATACTTTTCAAATTTTGATTTTCAATGTTTTGACATGATTTTTTGGCTTGATTTCTGGCTCTTTCTGCAAAACACATGAAATGACGAGACAACTTAGTTTTCAATTAGGGTTAGCTACCAAGTGGCAGAATTATGCACATTTTATCAAATATAAGCATCATATTGGTGCATGAAATATGCATAAAATGAGCACCAACAAGTATGTAATTTGATTACTCAAGCTGTGCCTAATAGACAACTGCACACAACTATCAGTTAAGTTATTCAGTCTGCGCCTTGTGAGTTCACAAATTTAATTGATTGCACTTTGCTCTTCTTATCTATGGATGTATTATGTGTTATGGCTGCATTGCCCATTGGCAACATAAAGTAGCACAACTGCATTAAAATTTTGAAACTCCTTTCAGTGTGAAAATTCAGGACTTCCAGCTCTTTGAGAATCATATTGCTGTATATGAGCGTGAGAATGGTCTACCAAAAGTAACTGTATATCGCCTACCAGCTACTGGAGAGTCAGCTGGGCAACTTCAGGGAGGACAGGCGATTGATTTTGTTGATCCAGCATATGCAGTGGAACCTGAGGAGTCGCAGTTTCATTCATCTGTTATTCGGTTTCATTATAGCTCAATGAGGACCCCACCCTCTGTTTTCGACTATGATATGGATTCGGGAATATCTGTGTTGAAGAAAGCTGATACTGTAAGCTATCACTTGCACTACTTTAATTAGTTTTGTGTTATTTTGATCAGTAACAATGTGTTAGGAATGAATTGTGCATCTATTTCATAAGATTCCCCTATGTACCTGGCCATGGTAACTAAAGCACAGTGAATACCAACATTTCAACAATAGGAAATCTATTGGGTAGTTTTTATTTGATGCTTCTACCTTTGTTAATTTGCTAGATTGCTTCTGACAATATTGTTCTTGATGGTCTATAGTAACCAAATAAAAAGTGATGTGCTGATTTTGTTGCACAACCTAATACTCCATCTGTTTCCACATGTAAGTTTTTTTTGACTTTGCATGGTGTCCAAGATGCAACATTGACCATTAATTTTATATCAACATGCTAGTAAAATTTATAAATATATAATGTTATGGAAGTACTTTTGGCGAGAAATTTACTGATATAATTTTCATGTTGAAAATCTGTTTTCTTTTATTTAAATCAGTAATTGTAATTGAAGATCAAGAGTCTCACTGTACATACACAACAATGACTTCCATTTTAAAAGGAAGGGAATAATCTTGAGGCTTCCACCAGTGGTTTTGGTCTTTATTAACATGAACTGGATTATTTGATTTTTTAAATTTTGTGTACAATTATTATGTTATGTGCAAGTATTATTTTTTTGTGCAGTAAATGCTTTAGTATGGACTTACATAGTAACATGGGATACTCTAGGTGTCATCTAATTTTGGATCTCTGCTTCATTCTATTTGGATCTCTGCTTCATTCTAACCAATATGTTAATTTATTCACTGCTTTCTGTAGAAAGGCACTTTTTACAAACCCCTGGTGATTTGAGCTTTTAAATGTTCTTAGGTTTTAGGTGGTTTTGATTCATCAAATTACATAACAGAAAGAAAATGGGCTGCCGCTTCCGATGGCACTCAGATCCCCATCTCCATTCTATACAGAAAAGATCTTGTGAAGCTTGATGGCTCAGACCCCTTGCTGCTATATGGCTATGGCTCCTATGAGGTATAGTATTAGTATCTTGCTCAAAAAGAAAGTTTCTGCCGTCATGAATGTTTTGAACAATTTTGCAGAGTGGCCTGTAGTTCATGCCAACATTTTGGTTCATCTCGGATGCAGATGACTCATTTGGAAACTTTATTTATTTCTTATTTATTTATACAACAAACACAAATTGTACAAACTGTTTTGCTAATGGGGCATGGGCATCACATTTTCACACTTGCCGTTTCATCCGAATGGGGTTACCTAGCAAAGTGCCAGCAGTGTTTCATCGCAATGAGGTCATCCAGTTAGATTCATCATACTTAGCTTGATAAAGTTTACAAGCATTTGGAGCCTGAGGTTGGCTACACAATCAAGATACAAATTTGCTTATATTTAGATGGAGGAGTTGTGCCATTTTTTGGAAATTAGGCTACAAAAATGCTAAACTAAAAGTGCAAAATTTAAACCTGTAAATTAAGGGGACATATCCGACAAAAGAGAGCCTGAACTGTGAAGGAATTTTGGGCAAAAGAAACATGATTTTTAAAAACTTATTGGCTCCTCTCTGATAATATTGGTTTGGCCATTGTATGTTTGGCAAAGTCTGTCTAGCAACTGATACAATATAGCAATTTGACACTTTCCCTTCAACTCATAAAAGTTGGCAACTGGCATTGAGACTATAAACAGATTCCAGGCTTCCGCAAGAAGTTTGTCCAGTGTTGTTGTGCTAATATTTCTTTTGTACATTCTTACGCCAACAGGTATGTATAGATCCGAGTTTCAGGGGATCAAGATTCTCTCTAGTGGATAGGGGTTTTATATATGTGATAGCTCATATTCGCGGAGGTGGCGAAATGGGTCGGAAGTGGTATGAAGATGGGAAGCTGTTGAAGAAGAAAAACACTTTCACTGATTTCATTGCTTGTGCTGAGCACTTGATAGAAAACAAATATTGTTCAAAGGAAAAGCTTTGCATCAATGGCAGAAGTGCAGGTGGCCTATTGATGGGTGCTGTCCTAAATATGAGGCCTGACTTATTCAAGGCAGCCATTGCCGGGGTCCCATTTGTTGATGTTCTCACAACTATGCTTGATCCAACTATCCCATTGACTGCAGCTGAATGGGAGGTATTCATCTCCTCTGATGCATTTGAAATTAATTATTCTTTCCATGTTTCTCTGTCATATCGTTATTTAATACACTAGCTTAAATAATTTAGCCATAAATAAGTCGCACCACGTATTTCTCTCTCCCTCCCTCCCTCCCTCTCTCTCTCTCTCTCTCTCTCTCTCTCTCACACACACACACACACATCTAGAGTACAAACTGAGCTCAACCATTGCATGACATCATCAGTGATATCCACTCTTTGAATATTTGTTCAGATGGGTCAAGCTTGAACTTGGGCTAGACTTATCTTGGCCTTTGGTTGGCCTTGGGCTGGGCCACATTACGCTAGCGTTGGGACTTGGCTTAGGCTGGGCCACGTTACGCTAGCCTGGGACTAGGCTTAGGCCAAGATAACTTGGGCTTGGGTAGGCCTGAGGTTAGGATATGATGGTCTTACTATAATATCTATCATCGCATTCTTTTTTATATAATTTGAACACCTATAGTCTTTAAACCATTCCTTTCCTTATGACCAAAAAATATAAACTGAGTAATTGCACCATAGGGATGTTCGAGACTTTTGTTTACGCCCATTGCAATGCAAAAGTTTTATTCTAGTTATGTATTTGTTTCTGTTCTCATCAACTCATCTTTTTATGCTTGTTTCAGGAGTGGGGTGATCCAAGAGAAGAAGAGTACTATTATTATATGAAATCATATTCTCCTGTTGATAACGTAAATGCTGATCTTTATGTTTTCCTACGCTGATTTACTAAATTAGAAATTAGTGTTCATTTCTGGTGTATATATTAGTGCTGAAGCATGTCAGTGACACTACCAATCGTTCCCTTTATTGGTCTAGACTCCATGAATAGGAACTGCGATTCTTACAGTGGAATGGTGGACTAGACTCTGAATACTGACTACTTGAATACTTGTGTCTGTATGGTGCTATTTGTTCTTTTTATCTCTCCTGCATGATGTCTAAGTTGACCGTAAAAATGTATTCCATGTTGTAGGTAAAAGCACAAGAGTATCCGCACATTCTTGTCACTGCTGGCTTAAATGGTAGGTGGTCCTTTGATTCTGAGTTTCTGTTGACTATGGTTAGTTGTTGTATCATAGGCGGCTCACTCGTCTGTAATAATCAGATCCTCGCGTGATGTACTCTGAACCTGCTAAATATGTGGCAAAGCTGAGGGAACTGAAAACGGATGACAATCTTCTGTTATTCAAGTGTGAACTCGGTGCTGGACACTTCTCCAAGTCGGGAAGGTAAATTATGAAGGACGTTCTTTCTTCTTCTTCTTTGCCTTTGTCTTGGTTATTATTTACTTCCTGTTGGGTTTTGATACTACGATGCAGCAAAGGAATAACATGACATTTGTTTCCTTTTTAATTGTTGGTTACTTGCAGATTCGAGAAATTACGAGAAGATGCGTTTACTTATGCGTTTATCCTCAAGGCACTGGGCATGACTCGGAAGGCTTCACTGTAATGCCCATTCGAGCTAAAGCTTCGAGACGGTGTTATTTCAGGACAGAAAACCTGGCTTCATCCTACTGTATCCATTCCCACTTTATCCTAGACGCTCTTATTATTGAGGTAGACAATTTGTGATTCGCCCAAAAGAAAAACGGGCCATTTGGATCAGTTGTGAAGAGTGGGGAAGTACTTTAAAAAAATCTAAAAAAAAAGGTTATCCTATTATGTATAATGTAAATGAGTATGGGAAAAAAGAACCGGTAAAAAGTTAAAAATAAAATAAAATTTAGAAGTAGTAAAAAAATAAGTTGAAAGTAATGAGTGTTGCCAAGAAGACCACGATGGAGCGGAGCACGTCAATTCTGTACTGGTTGCTCCCACCAACGAAGAGGAAGCTCCAGACTCCAGTGAGCTGAGGCGAGATGCCAATGTGAGAGCGGGGCAGCAAACGTGGCAGTAAAGGCAAAGCCAAGAGGATGACAGGTGGATCCTATGCAATAATTAATGCATTGTGTCGTTCTTTAGGGCATCTCTAATGGTCCTAGCTAAGTACTATCTATAAGGATTCCACATCATCTATAGAGTACACACTAAAAGCTAGCATTCCAAAGGACTATCTATAAGGGTAGCTATTTGATGTTTACATGCACACACAGTCATTTATAGATGCTGCCTCGTTTTGCGTTATAGACTAGAGACGAAATAGTAGCTAGCTGTTTGTGTTTTGCATACTCTCTTTCCTCCACATAGGATATATGCTGATGTGTACATACAAATAGCCAGCTGACTCAGCACCATTGGAGATGCCCTTAGAAACAAGCTCTACTGCCGAGCTATTTGAGTGACTAGGTGAGGAAGTCGATATGAATCAAAGTTAAAAGAGTTATTGTGTAATATCTCTATACAAAAAAATGAAAGCAAGGATTTGTGCATATTTACGGAGAAAAGAGGACTTTTTGTGAAAAAAAAATAAGGATTTACATGTAAAAAATAAGAATCTATATGTAATTTAGGAAGAGCAGAGGGTTTTTTTCTTCAAAAAAGATGACGTGGCATGAGGAGGTTGGGAAATCTCTCGGCCTTAATATAGGGAGTATTTGTCTAAATCTTAGGTGGTGCTTATTTGTTTGGTTTATATATGTCGGCTTATCACTTTTTTTTGTACTATAGTTGCTGATGTTTTTTGGCGTAATTAAATTTAGAAAAAATTAAAAATAGAAAAAATATGTTAGCCCCATCACGGACAATACAAACGAATATGGAAAAAAAGAAAAGGTAAAAAAGTCAAAATGTTAGAAAAGGACAAAATTAAAGAATAATGAACTAGAAACTAAAAGACAGAAGCTGAAATTAAAACGAGCGGAGCCTAACTTTTTGGCTTATTTGACACTATTTGAGGTTTTTTACACTGTAGCGCATAATTAAATTGAAAAAGGTTATATTATCACGAACAATACAAAGGAAAAAAAATTAAAAAATAGATAAAAACCAAAATTAAGAACCTCAAGCTAACAGCTAAAAGCTCAAATGAGCAAAACAAACCGAATGCTGATAAGCTACTTTGAAAAGGTTGTCCCTGTTCTTAGCTTTGGTTTCTATTAATCGATACTATTTATCAGATCTACTAGTCACAGGCAAAATCATTCATCGCAGTCGAAAAGTGGGTGTCTGTATCTAAGGGATGAATTGTTTTTAGCTATGACTGATAGTTTTTTGCTCTAACATGAGAGCTTGTGTGAATGAATCGAATATTGATAAGTCATTTTTAAAAATACTATCTTGATAAGCTATTTCAAAATAACGATAAAAAACCGTTCTATTTGTTGGTTTGTCTGAGAAAAGCATAGGTAGAAACAAACTCAACCAAATATATCTCATACTATAGTTCTCTCCCCTCCAGCAACAAAACAAGCTTGATCGAGTGGACAAAGACGGGCAAGGAAGGGAGAGCTCTACTAACAAGTTATTAGAGTGAATGTCTAAAATTTTATATAAAAATGAGTTGAATGTTAATAAGTTGTTCCTTATTCTTAGATTTGGTTTCTATCAATCGATACTATTTATTAGATGTACTAATTGTAGAAAAAAAGTGATTCGTCGTAGTCAAAAAAATTAAATATCAATAAATTATTTATAAAAAAACTACTTGGATAAACCATTTCGTACCAAAAACGAAAACAAGCGGACCGAGTGGACAGAGACGGGCGAGGAAGGAATGCTGGGCTAGTGGGCTTGGGCTCTCTCTCTCTCTCTCTCTCTCTGGTTTACTTGCGTCGGCCTCGCTCGCTTTTTGTTCACTCCTCTCTCTCTCTCTCTCTTCCCCTTTCTTCTTCTTTTCCCCTCTCTTGGTCCTGCCCCTCTCCACAACGACGGCGACGACCAGCGGAAGGCGCTGCGATTCCTCGAGGTGAGCTCTTCCGTACAGATCCCCCCTTCTACTCGCGTTTTTTCCCGCAAAATTTCTCGGGATTCACTGGCCGGATCCGGGGATTGGACGCGGCCGGCCGGCCGGAGGTATATAGCCATTTCGTCCCTTAGGCTAGCAGCAAGTTTGTTTCTTTTATCTTAGGGTTAGCAGCAGGCAAAATCCCTCGGCTTGTGTAAACCGGAGGCTACCGAGTTTCTGCTCGGAGTCTTGCTCATCGCATCTGTCATGCTATTTTGGCTACTTGTTAAGGGGGATTTCAGTTGGCGGAGCTAGGTGCCCGCGTCCGGACCTACTAGTTTGCTTAAATTTCGTACGTTTTGGTCGGATTTATGCAGCTTTTGGCCGGTGCTTGCATTTTTTTCTTTGTTTTGTTTTTGGGTGCGGGTATTTTTGCAGCGTTATGCTTGTGTCAGGTGGTAGTTCTACTACTAGTCCCTGAACCGTTGTTCAATTATGAATTTTGTTTGGGGTCGAATTCCGTGGACTGCCTGTGTTTGTTCTTGTTAGCAATTGGATTGAAATTGGATGGATCTAAATTGCCAATTTAGTCTAGAATCTCGACAGAGTTTTGGGTGAAATAATTGTGCCTGTCTTTCCCATGTCCACTTGATATAATCGTGGATTTCTTAGGTGTGTCCAAAATAAAACGAAAAGATGGACTAAAGCCAACTCCTTTCCCTCTTTCCATGCCCAATTGCGCTCAATTTGCGATAGTTAGTGAGCAACCTTGTGCTTAGGAACTATCCTCTATTGTTCTCAAGTCTTAACTTGCTGTTAAAAAATACATGCCATTACTCAGTTGGCGATACTTTCTGTTGCATAGGAAGTAGTTACTCATTTAAACCTGGAAGCTGGAAATGGCGACAACTGACCAGTGAGGCAGAATTTACCCCCTGCAGTTACATATGACTTGGATGGTAATCATATGAGGCCGACGGAGTGTCACAGGTAACGGAAGCTCATGGCAACCTTGGCAAGTTTTAAGTTACATGCATATTAAATAGTCCAGATTGATAAGAAATGTGCCAGAATACTTGTTGAAGCAGAGCTTATGTGTAGCGTGCAATAAGTGAATGACAGAATTGTTGTCTTGTTACCATACATTAAGTAATATTAGGCATTTTGCATGTGTAACTATGCTCAAATGCTTTAGTTTTACGGACCAAATAATGAGTTAAGAAGCTTGTTTTGTCCTTAGTAACCAAAGCTCATGCTGTATTGGGTTACGCTGCACAGCACATGTAAATAGTCCTGGAGATAAAAGGTTGTTGCTATTTGCACTGTTATTCAAATATATTTTTTTGGCAATGTGCACTGTTTCCATATAATTCATAGAAATGTTTCAATTATTGTGTTCAACTGACGATGCCCACAATACTTCTTACTGACCAAACTACTATGCATATTTCAGGATGTTATATAACCTGAATGAATCTTGGTGAACTATCTAACCAGACAAGACTCAGTTCAACGCTGAAGTAGTTGTGCAGTGACATAAGGGCAAGAGGCACGATGCTTGAGGATTTCTTTACTCTTACTGAGATGAAGGATGGCATTTCAACTGTAGCAAGAATTGGAGAACTGATCTCTGAGATTCAGAAGCTGGAAAATGCTGTTGGACTTAACACAGCTGACTTGATAAGGCAGTGTTCAACGGCTGCAAACACACTAGCATCCACCAAAAACGAAGAGTGTCTTCAGCATTTCGTTCAGCTAAATGGTGTTTGTTTTCTCAATCAGTGGCTTCAGGATGCTCAAAATTGCAGCAAGGATATTGGCAATTCAGCAGAAGATCTAACGGTTGCTATATTAACTGCACTGGAGTGTCTTCCTGTTGATAATGCGCAGTCAATTTCTTGTGGGGTTCTGCCTACTGTTCAGCATCTACTTGCTCATGGGAATACCACGATCAACCAAAAGGCAAGAGTACTTTGTCAGAAATGGAGCAGCATACCAAACTGCAGTACAGATGGTCAGGACATGGATACAAAAGAGGCATGCCAGGCAGACCAACTTAAACTCCCTGAAGCTAGCCAGGAGACAGAAATCGAGAAACATGATGGAGCAATCGAAGCTGAAATTGCAGAAGATAAATCAAAGGCTGAGGTGATGACTTGCTCGGGTGTTCCTTTGCCCAATCCCTCCCTGACCGATGATAATACAGATATAATAAAGCAACCACCAGTGCTGACATCCCCAAATTCCTCAGATGGAAATGCCATTTTAGGAGATGTGAACTCTTCAGTATCATCTCTTGTATCTCATGGTGGGTTAGAAAATGTATCTGCCACTAAGGAGACTTCTGCTACCAACGATGCAGGCTTGGCCACTAATTGCATGCTCCGATCAGACTCTCTGACCAAGTCTCCAGAGCCTAATAAACCAGAAAATCCATTTGTTACTAGCAAAATGGATGTGGAGGACCAAAATGTTTCAGCTAGCTTCGATATCAAGAAAGGTGAGTCCTTTTCAAAAGATATGCCACATTCTGATAAGAATACAATAGAAGCTTCAAACCATCTTGCATATGTAAGCCCTGGTTTGCAAGATTTGTCAGAGGAAGAAAGTATAGGAAAAGAAGAGGGACCTACATCATCATCTGATATGGATGGAGAGGGCACTGGTAATGAATTTAGGTTGAAGAGATGTATGAAGAGCTTTGGGGATTCCTCAAAGGCAGCAGAGAAAAAGTTGACTGTGCTGAAGGGAGATAAATCAACACCACTAGCAGAGTATGATGATACTGATGCACTGGAAGTAGCTCGTCTTGTTGCTATTGAGGTAGAGCGGGAAGTCATTGACTACAGAGGACCCTTTTGTGGTTCTCCTGATATTAATTCCAGACGTGCTGATAGTCCTGACTTGGAAGCGCGTCGTCAGCCTGTACCACCTATGGATGAATCAAATGATAATAAATCCTCCACTACAGGAGATGATTCAGGAAGTTCCTCATCCCTTAAGGAGGATGGCTCAGGCATCACGGATGACAGTGGCCCTTTCAGTAGAAAACATACAAGGAACACAGAGCTGGGAGGCTTAGATCTTAATGAAAATCAGTGCACCGAGGAAATTGATTGTCATACAAAGTCCATTCTTAGTAATTCTATTAATTTATCAACACCTATTGCTGTGGCTGCTTCAAGAGCCTCATCTGTGTTTCCAGCTCGACTCCAATTTGAAGGTGAACTGGGATGGAAAGGTTCTGCAGCCACCAGTGCTTTCCGGCCAGCTTCTCCTCGGCGAACTCCTGAAGGAGAGAAGTCAACGTCAGCTTCTTCACAGAAAACAAGCAACCTGTTTGACTTAAATGTAGCTGATGGTGACAATGCTACTGCTGGTGAGCCACTTTCAACAGACATCCTGCCAGCTTCTTCTGTCCTAACCTCCAAGGATACCTCTGCAGCTGTTGGTGTGAGTGGGGGGCTCGAACTTGACCTTAACTGCCCATGCAGCGACGAGGAAGCTGCAATCACTACAAGTAATGTGCCGTCATTCTGGAATTGGAAACAACATCATGGCGATTGGAGTCAGCCTTCTTCTTCTTCATCTTCAAGGCAACCTGCAATCAGGAACTTTGACTTGAATGACATGTCACTTGTAGATGGCTCTTCACAAGGTGTAGATGAGTCTTCTGTCAAGGCTTCTGGGAGGGATGTGTCAGACCTTTCTGCAGTTACAATTCTGGGTAAGAGAATAGTTCTTGGACAGCAAGAACATTGTCACCAAAACCAGCACATCTTTCTGGGGCCAAGTGTGGAATCTAGAGGTCCTGTGAGATCTATGCAGTCTTATGCACATACACCTCCTGATTATAGTGTTGTCAGCTATCCGTCGCAATCTGGTTTGTCTTTTCCGCCACCTTTCTATGCACCAGGGGGTGTTCCTTGCATGGTTGATGCAAAGGGTGCTCCAGTTACACCACCATTGTCAGGCTTAGGTGTTGGCATTTCTCATCCATCTTTCAGCAGCAGAGCAATCCCACCCATTTCTACTGAATTGAGCTATTTTCATCCTGGCATGGATTTGAATTACGGACTCTCATCTGAAGGTGCACGTAGGGAAGGGAGGAGCTACTGGCCCGTGTCTTTCCAAGGTCAGACCATCTCTGTTGATGAACGCTTGAGAAACACGTCGCAGGGTGGCAGTAACTCTGGGGTGGTATTGAAGCGAAAAGAGCCAGACTCAGGTTGGGACCTGTACTCACGTCGCTAGGCATAAGGTTCATTGCAACTGTAATCGATTTTGTTATTTATTTATTTGGTTTGTTCAATGTACCGTTTAGTGCGGCACCTTGGGCATTCTGGAGTATTTTTGGCACCTGAAAATGGGTCCAGTTCTATTCGGTTTGAAGACATACACAGAGAACTGAATAAGGTCAGCTACGAGTAGATTTCAGAGATGTTGACTTGGCATGGATATTATTGGCAGCTGAAAACCTTGTGTAGATTTGGTTCTTTGTGAGGGTAGCAACTTTTAGTAAACCTATAACTGCTCTACAAAAAGCTGAATTTATGTATATCATTGTAGAACCTATAATTAATAGATGCAATGCTTCCAGTTTATCCTTCTTTTCTGGGTTCCTTCATCAACTCAACTCTCAAGTTCTACACTCAACTGAATATACGATTCTTCGGAGTTATTTTAGGCAATGCATCATGGGGAAATGCTGCAACTTGCTGTTTTAGAAACCTGCCATGCATTAGTTCTTGGCACGGTGAACTACTCCGCAATGGCAGCTGAGATTAGAAACCGCCGCTTGTCGCCTAGCTTTGCCATCTCCACCGTGCTTGTCGTTCTCCAGCCGTCGCCGCCCGCTTGTCGTTCTCCAGCTTGTCGCCGTCGCTGCTTTCTCTAGCAGACGTTGCTCTTCTCCAGCTCACCCGGCCACCTGCTGTCGCCCTCGGCCGTGTCTGGCCGTCGGTCGCACGGGGGACGCCGCTCCAACGGGCCGCTGCCATCTCTCCGGCCGCTGTCTGCTCCAGATGGCATCATGCTTCTCCTGGCGTCGCCGTCATCTGCTCCAGACGTTTGCGGGTCTCCTAGCGTGATTTGTGGAAAGAAACGCAAATAAAATATCATTCTCTTTGGGCAGCATTTTTGTTTCTCATTGTCTGGTGATCTTCGATGGTCTCAATTATCAGGACAAATTTCAGCACATACATCTACACATGTGTGATTAGCGCCTTTGAGAGTTTCTCACTGGCAAGTTGCATTGTTCACCTTGCCCTGTTCCACCTATCGCGCCCGTACTCTGAAGGATGTTTTCGAATATGCTTGTACAAAGACGTCTGATGCTTTTGAGGATGTCTTGAAGACTTTTCAGACTCAATATGCAACCTATATGACATGGGTTGATGAGGATGCATATGCCTCTGCTATTCTGGTTGCTAGCATAGGGTGCATCTCACTGAAGATGTGGTCGACTTGGTTTCAACATAGGTGATGTGTGTACATCTACGCAACTACTACGAGCCATTTGGTGATTCATTATATCTTATTGTTATGTGTTAGGAACAGTCGTTACAGTAGGAAGATACCACTATGGACGAGTTCTATGCCTAGCTGTCTGTGGTGTGGCGTTAGATTGACTCTTTGTGACTAAATGTTTGCCACACTTGTTAGTGTTGTTAGCGTCAGCAATTTCACCTGAAACTTCATCGCATCTATGACTTCTTGACACGTCTCTAGGTTGAGTATGAGCAGACTCATGCTCAGTTGCTAGCTCGCAACTCTCATGTAACTTTGTTGGAGGCCGTTGCAGTTGTTCGTATGGAGGAGATTCGCCTTCGTGATGCAGGTATGCTATCGCCACCATTGTTTCCTTCGGTTTTGATAACTCTTCTAGTTTCTACATCCACTATGCTTCAGTTACTCCTTCACCAGTGGCGGCTCCACTACTGACAGCTGCTATTGGTAGGAGACTTCACTGCATTTACTGCAATAAGGATGGACATATGGAGCAATTCTGCTACAGAAAAAAAGAATTATGTCGAGGTGGGCACTAGAAGTTCCTCCTCTCAAAAGAACTATTGTTCTTCGGACACTCAGGAGATTCTTACACTGTTGTGTCGTATGGTTGCTTTTGCAATGTCCAGTTCTGCTGGTTCTACTCCACAGTTTTCTAGTGAGAGATAATCATCTACTTCTTCCTCTGGTATATCACCTTCGATTCTTGACTCTAGTGCTTCCTTTTATACGACTTCTAATTCCACCAGTCTCATTTCCATTAGTTCTTTGGTTACTCTTATCACTGTTTAGACAGTAGATGATAC
Source organism: Melocanna baccifera (assembly GCA_036346265.1). Taxonomy (NCBI): domain Eukaryota; kingdom Viridiplantae; phylum Streptophyta; class Magnoliopsida; order Poales; family Poaceae; genus Melocanna; species Melocanna baccifera. Next base: position 28,891,682 of record CM070691.1, on the reverse strand, counting down.
CTCTTTTCTGTCATAGGACGAGGCACTCTTTCGAATACCTCTTTTTATGTTCCTGTTGTTTCTTATATTCTTAAACTAACCATGCAACTTATATCTGTCGGTCAGCTCACTGATCATGGTTATTATATTATTTTCGATTCTGATTCTTGTTATGTTTAGGATTGATGCATGGGGACTCTGGTTGGTACCGGCTCTCACCGCCATGACTCACGACTTCTCTGGGAGCTTGATTGACTTTGTCTTCCTTCCGCTGCCCCTGTCAGTCTTGTCGCCTCTTGTGCTTCTGTTGACTCCACTGCATCTTTTGCTCAGTGGCATCCTCATTTAGGATATCTTTACGAGTCACGTTTATCTTTTTTTAGTTCTTCGTGGTCTTTTAGGATTTGTGTCTGGTGATACTTCTCTAAAAACTTCTCTAAATTGTCAAGGTTGTAAACTTGACAAACAACTTCAAGTCCCATATCCTTCTAATGAGTCAGTGTTATAGAGTCATTTTGATCTTGTTCATTCTGATGTATGAGGTCCGGCTCCTTTCATTTTGAAAGAAGGTTATCGATACCATATAATTTTTATAGATGATTTTTCTTGGTACACATGGATATACTTTATGTCATCTCATAGTAAGGTTTTATTCATCTATAAGAATTTTGTCACCATAATCTGTACTCAGTTTAACTCTCTTATTCGTGTTAATTCCTCTATAGAGTATTTATTGGGAGTCCTTCGTATTTTTCTTACTGAGCAAGACATTCTTTCTCCGTTATTTTTGCCCCGGTGCTCATACCCAGAATAGTGTGGCTGTATAAAAGTATTGTCATCTTCTTGAGACATCCCATGCTTTTAGGCTTGTTTCTGATATTCCACTACACTTCTGAGCTAAAGCTATTTCTGCTGCCACTTTCTTGATAAATATTCAGTCTTCTTTTGCTCTTTAAGGTGGGATCCCAGTTGAGCGTCTCAGTGGCATGCCTTCTGATTATTTCAATCTTCGCCTCCTTATGTGTGTGTGCTATGCTCTTCCATCATCTTGATCGCACCAAGCTGACTGCTCAGTCTGTGGAGTGCGTTTTTCTAAGCTATAGCGCTGAGCATAATGGATATCATTATTGAGATCCTATTGATATATGGATGCGGATTTCTCAGGATATTATCTTTGATGAGTCTCGTTCTTTTTATCCTCATCTTTCTCCTTCCTCCACTTTAGCATCTCTCGTCGAGCCACTTTCTTTCCTAACTTTTTCTGTCACCCCCATAGTCACCATAACACCACTACAAGTTTCAGCTTCTCGGATGCCTCCTTCACCGCTGGCATCTCCTTCATCACTGGCATACTCCCTAAAGGTTCCTCCCGATCTTGTTTCTTCTTATTCTTTCTACTACATTCGTCATTTGCAAGTTGAGAATTCTTCTTATGTGCCATCTTCTCGTGGGTCATCTTCTTCGGCTTCTTCTCATCGATATGCTCTTCGTGATCACATGTCTATTCAGCCTCTTGAGCGCTTTGGTTTTGCTACTACTGTTATTGCTGAACTGACTTCCTATTATGATGCTGCTCTTCATCAAGAATGGCAGCATGTGATAGCAAAGGAGACCGCTGCCCTTGAACGTACTAGAACGTGGGATCTTGTTCCTCTTCCTTCATATGTTACTTCTATCACGTGCAAGTGGATCTATAAGGTTAAAACTTATTCTGATAGTTCTCTTGAGCGCTACAAGATTCGTCTTGTAGCACGTGATTTTCAGCAGGAGCATTGTCATGATTATGATGAGACTTTTGCTCCTATAGCTCACATGGCAACTGTTCGTACTCTTCTTGTTTGGCATCTATTCGGGCATAGTCCATCTCCCAGTTTAATATCAAGAATGTATTTCTCAATGGTGAGCTGCGTGAGGAGATTTATATACAGCCATTACTGGGGTATTGTGTTCTTGAGAGCATGGTTTATCACCTTTGTTGATCCCTCTATGGCTTTGAGCAAGCTCTTCGTATCTAGTTTGATTGTTTCTCTTATGTTGTCACTGGGGCTAGTTTCTCTGGCAGTGTTCATGATCATGTTCTTTTTATTCACACTTCACCGCGTGGTCAGATGCTTCTTTTATATGTTGATGATACGATTATTACTGTATATAATTCTTAGTACATCACTTTTGTTAAGGAATGTTTTAGTAGTCAGTTTTTCATGTCTGATCTTAGTTCTCTTTACACTTTATTATGATTGAGATTATTTCTACACCTGAGGGTTTCTATCTATTCTAAGAAAAATATATCTAGAATCTTCTTGATCATGCTTCTCTTATTGATCAGCGCACAATTGAGACTACCATAGAGTTTAATGTTCATCTTTGGCCCACTGATGATGAGTCTCTTATTGATTCTACTCGCTATCGTCATCTTATTAGGAGTCTTATTTATCTTGATGCCACTTGTCCTAACATTTTGTATTTAATGCATATCTTGAGTCAGTTTATCTCTGCTCCCACTCAGCTCCACTATAGTCATCTTATTCGTATTCTATGATATCTTCGTAGAACCATCACTCGTCGTCTCTTTTTCTCTCGATCCAGCTCCAAACATATTCTAATGTCACCTGGTCTAGTGATCATTTTGATCGTGATCTCTTTCTGTTTATTGTATTTTTCTTGGTGGTTCTTTCATTGCTTGGAAGACTAAAACACAAACAATAGTTTTTCGTTCAAGTGCTAAGACTGAGTTGCAAGCTATGACTTTGTTGATTGAGAAAGTTACTCTGCTACGGTGGTTACTTGAGGATTTTAGTGTTTCTGTACCGACTCCTCTTTTATCTAGCTATTGGCATTGCTAAAGATCTGATGAAGCATGAGTTACCAAGCATATTGGTGTTGATACTTCTTACATACGGACACATATGCATGACCGAACACATGTGCATGACCATGTTGTTTCTCTTTAGTATGTGTTTTCAAAATATGAGTAGCAGACTTTTTCACAAAAGGTACAGATCAGAGCTCAGCATAGTTTATATCTCTCCAAACTTCAAGTTGTTAATCCACTATAAGTTTGAAGGGGTATTAGATGTGTATTATATTAGTGGTGTATTTTTCCTATTGTATAAGAGATTTCCTACATACATATCGTACATGTGTGTGTATGTGTGTATATATATATATAGGTTCATTAGTTTCATAATAAATAAATACAAGTGCTACTCATAACAATTTTTATCCCTTCCCTCCATCAATAGTACCACTTGACAGGTGAGAAGAAGGGCAGGAGATTCCAGTCGATTGGTCTCAGCAATATGCCTGTCGCTAATGTAGCATCACACCGATTACGGTCTCAAAACTAAAAGACAACTATTAATTAACCCTGTAAACACTGCTGCAAGTCAACAACACAAACTGCAAGATACATTGCCAGTCAGACCTACAAAGCATCGCTGCATCGGCATGACCACCGCCGCCACGATGCCAACCTCTTGAAAAACGCATGTGACAAGCACCGAGGAATAAAGACGAGCAATGCCCAACCAAAATAGCTAGCCATGAACTGGGTGCAAACAAGACAGCAATCCATGCATGCCGCTTAAAATGTATAGTGTATGTCATGTTGAAAATCATTTCTTTCGCATTTAGCAAACTCGGTTACAAAAATACAGTGTAAGAGGCATCTTTCCCTTAAAAGAACTTTTGCCTAAGAAAAGGGGCACCTTGTTGAGTTCTTGACATGTTACTTCGGTCCAGGATCAAGATTGAAAGCTTTGCAAAATTTACACCAGCGCCAGCTTCAATGATCTTGCTTGTACCTTGTCAAGGACAGCCATGGGTGTCCTTTTCACTATGGACAACCTCTTTATGCCACCTGCGTATATAAATACACCATAACTGCATTGCTAACGACCTCCAGAGAGGAAAAAACAGTAAATTTCTAGGGACAAAGGGAGTAAGTATCAACATAAAACGACATTGTGCATCATCGGTCCTTGATAAATTTAACTGAATTGCTTGGAACAAATTGATCAAACATTGAACTCCAGTTATACATATACATGTCTGTAATCCTATGCTTTGAGAAAATGAGAACCATGGTGATGATCTTTTACAACTAAGCAATAAGAAGAGGAGGAGGAGGAAGACTTGCCCTTCCTGCATCTGCTTTCGTTTTCTGTTGACACCATTTGGTGTTTGTTGATATTCGTTGGGCCTGACTACCTCAGAATCACCCCCATTGTTGGTAAAATCCGCATCGGAATCACTTAATAGTGCAAGTCTATCAAAAAAGTTTGGATCAACAGAGATCTCTTTTAGTCGTTCTTTGAAACTTTCCAGCAAAACAACCCCTGGAAAGCATAAGCATGTATCAGCAAAGAGATTGCGCCATACATGTGATGGAAGACTCTGAGCAAAAGGCTAGTCTTCAGAAAGGACAAAATGCTGAGGTCTTCACACACTTGCAGATAAAAATGAGATAAGACCTCTAATAGTTTTGAGTAAAGTTAGGCCGAAGACCTGAATTGCTACCATCAGTTCGTACCCAAGTTCCAGTATGTTTGGGAATTAGGCAGCGCGCGCAGTATGCAGCTGGGGCGTTGGGCTGAAGCTGGACGACGCTACTTTTGTTGGTTTGAGTGTTCTGTTGCTTGCTGTCTGTAATCGCTCTTAAGCTTTTCTCTTTTGGCTGCTGCTGTAAGAACTGGTGAGGTTATCTACTCCTGTGGAGTAGGGGGTGGGGATTAATGAAACTATCTCCATCTAAAAAAATGCTGCAACTCTGATTCAGCAAAAATGTCCTATGATATGAATTCAGAATGTTGCTGCAAATCTGTCCCTTGGGCACACAGATTCAGAACATTGAGGATAACAGAAATAGCTGAGAGTCCTATGATATGAGCACGTAAATCACCAACGAAGCACTAGTTTTACCACCAAAGAGCTAACTAAGATTCACCATGTCATTGCTGATTACCATTGGCAATTAACTAGCGTTAAGCATGAATAGTATTTTTTTTTTTTTTGAGAGAGAGAACGAAAGAGAAGTAATAATTGACTATTACAGGGTTGGGTTGCTCAGCTCAAGATTCAGGAGTCGAAAACCCATCATGCCAGCCATGCCAGTTTTTGATGGATGGAGGAAGGAAAGAGAGGAGAGTTGCGGTGGAGTAATATACCGAGAGCACGCAGCGTCCGCAGATCAAATTTGTCGGCGAGGCGAGGATGGCCGGAGTTCTTGGCCCGCATCGCGGCCAACTCCTTCAAGCTGATGAGCAAATCCTGCACACACCCCCACCACCATTAAACCTCTCAGAAGTCAGAAAGAAGATGGAAGCATAGAAAGAAGAGGAGAGAGGGGCGTTACGAGCTCGGTTTCGGAGAGGGTCGCGAGCCACTGAGAGTCTTGCTGCCGGCGGCTGCTCTCTGCGGCTGCCGGAGAAGGCTTTTCGCCGGCGTCCATGAGGAGAGGTGCCTGTAGTTCCTCCTGGCATCAAATCAAATGATCGAAGGTGCGTGTGCGTGCCCAGGGAGCAAGGTGCTACACTATATATCTTGGCGGCTCGGCCCAATTTGACAGGCCTGTACTAGGAACAATAGAAAACGAACATCCCATTCATTCAACCACTGTAACACCTGGGCCGCTTACAGCCCGGCCCAGACCACCCGTCCATATAAGAGAAGCAAGAGAAGGAGGAGTCCAACTCGCCCACTCCTCCCCCATGCCAACCCTGCTCTATATCGCCGCCGCCTCCACTCACACGAGCTGCCCACCGCGTCCGGCCACTAGTGCCGCCGTCTTGCACCTACCCTCCTCGTGCCCCCTCCGCCTTGTTAATTGTTAAAATTGAACGTCGCTGCTGCAATACCGAGTGAATGATTGATTGAACGGTGTCGCCATATCGAGTGGAATCGCGCGCTATGGAACTGAAGTAGCACAACACAACCAACAAATTCGTCTGAACTGAACTGCTCGGCTCGGGCAAAGGAATCACAGACCTAGCTCGATCATCGATACAAGTAAACCAACAACTTCGTGCCATGAAACAAACGAACGGCTAGTTACTTCTCTTGTCGCCCCTGGGCTTTCCAGAGTAAACTTGAAAGCACAACCGAACGACGAGTCAGTCAACCACAACTCTCTGCTTTGTTTGCTCTCAACCCACAGATGAAACAGATGAATAGCCCTCGTATATTCCTGGTACGTTTCAATTTGATCACCAGGGACGAAAAGAAACAACGCATATGCCTGTGCTGTGCTGCTGCAAGAAGAAGGTCTCACGATGACGACGATGATGAACGGGTCAGCACGCAGTCCTCCAAGAAGCTGGTCAGCTGACGAGTGTAGAGCCCCGGATTGCTCCGGTAATGGTCGACGTGAGGCGATGACACAAAGTCGCACGCCCTCACCTCGTGCCCCGCTCTCCGTTGCCTCTCGATGAACGACTCCACCGACTTGGCCGGGATAACCCTATCGGCAGAGCTGTACATGTACAGCTGGGGGCACTTTGGTTGCTTCGACGACAAGAGCTCCATAACTTCAGACAACCTCCTGTCAAAGAGGCCACAAATGCTTACTAAATCAACCACGTAGTTGTTTGCTGCATTTAGGACATTCCAAGTTCTAAGACATTGTTACACTACTTTTAAATGACAAGTTCTAATATATTTACAAAGTATCTATACTTTACTGCGATAAAAAGTCATTTGCGTCGTTAGACATGTCACTATATAATGAATGATGATGGTCGTGTACTGGCGCAGTCACCAATCAAATAATTAACTCTTGTGAAGTGACCAGTGAGATGTCTTAGATACCCCGTCTCCATTTAAGAACAGTTCAATTGAAAGGCACAGAGAATTAGAGATAAGACCCTGTGACTGAAAATCCAAATGACTCGGCTGAGAATGTGGACGAGATGCATACCTATTAATGGCTGGATAGTTCAAAACAACATCGAAGAGCTTCTCCAACGCTGATAGTAGAACAGCCTCGGTAGCTGCTGGCCTGGGATCCTTGTTAGATTCCACAACTAGGACGTCCGACCTTGTTTCATTCGATCCTTTCGTCGCTACACTGTTTTTTTTCATGATGGCAGCCGAGAAGCCTAAAGCCCAAACCTGTGTTCAGAAAACAACACACACAAATATATAACTTTGTCCCAACAAAACATGGCAGAGGAACAAGCGACTAAATTACAGCATATGTAAAATAAGGGGAACAAAAAAAGGACAATTGCTAGAACATTTGTTTGCCACTTTGCCATAAACAAAGAAATTTAGATCTGCAAAATTTACGAAGAAAAGTTTTGAACAACAGTTTGACAACCACCAAATCAACTGGAAAGCTAAACCTTATAATTACATAGCAAAACACTTAACACCAAACAACTAATTTTGTTCCCAAAAGGCTAGCTAAATCTTTTACCTGAGAATCAGGGACAGCAACAGGAGCCGAGTCAACTATGCAACCCTTAATTTTCTCCATTGCTGAAGGATCCTTCCTCTGCAAGTTCTCCAGTATTACGCCGTAGCTGCAACAACAATATAGTGAATGGATTAAGCTCGAAATCTTAAGATGGGAGTTAATTCTTAATGCAGGAAATCTAAAAGAAAGTGTATAATACCAAAGCCAGCCGGTGTTACTGAAAGTGTGGAAAATAATCTTCTTCCCACTCTCCTCCCTGACCCAACCGGCAAGGTGTTCGGAGAGCATTTCTACATTCTTCTCAGCCTTCCCGCCAAGGTTATAACTGACAATGTCAGACATGGGGAGGGTGAAGGTCACAGCATGGAAGCCCTTGGAGGTGTACCAATCAGCATATCTCTTCATGTGCTTCTGCCTCGAGCCCAACCACCCGAGCAGAACCACGGCCGTCTGAGACTTGTCGGACGAGTCACCACATACCCTGGGGTCTGGCAGATGCCAGCGGTAGAGAACATCCGATGACGAGGAAGGGATCACAGTCATCGCCCCGTCTTGTCCCGAGGTCTTGGCAAACTTTGCGTATTGGTAAACCGTCTGGATGACCGGCAAGGATGCAACAGGCGCCTTAACTGGATCCAAAGTCTTGACATTGCGTGGCAAGAACTGCAGACTGGACAGTGCAGAGGCTGAAGGCGCTGAAACATCCGACTTGCTGGCTGGAAGTGACACGACTGCATCTGCATTCACAATTGTATCGGCAAGCTTGTGGAGGGACAACCTGTCGGGCAGCTCGAGGGAGGAGACGGCGGCGAAGGCAGCAACCGCCATGGCGGAGAGGGGGCGGTGGAGGGGTCCGGAGAATGAAGCCATCGTGGAAGGTGGAGAGCCTCTCAAGAATTAGATTCTTGTCACAGGCCAAGGAGGCACTTGTGTCTGATATTTATCTGTCCGCACCCTCCCCTCCCCTGCCCTGCCCTGCTTCATAGGAAGAAAGGAAGGAACAGCAAGCCTAGACTTAGCTGTCGGTCCAAACACGATTAAGGATTTGCTATTTACCTCGTGAGGGGGTTAAATTGGAGTTGGAATTGGACACGGGCTGGCTGCCAAATTGAGAATTTGACAGCCGAGCCCGGTTACCGACGGCAACTCCAACTGTTGTCTGCTTCCTTGCTCCTGCGATTTGTTTTTGTCAAGAAAATATGAGCGAAACGAAATAAGAAGTTGTAATTTGACAAGATATACTTGAAGAAGAGAAAGACATGAAGAGATGGGATAGGAACGCGCTGCGCTTCGTGGGATCCACACACGAGACGGGTGGAGGAGGAGGAGGAGGAGGAGTTGCAACAAAAGAGAAACGGAAAGGAAAGGAAAAGTCTTTCTTGGCAAGGACGGTGGGCGGTGGGACAGCGATTTCGCGTAATTGCAGGAGCTTGTATTTGATTATCGTCGATGAAAGATTAGTTAGTATTAGTATAGGTGAGGCGGCGAAAAGTGGAGGAAAGAAACAACACAAGCTTTCCCTTTGTCTTCCTTCGCCATTGCAGCTTGGAACAAGGCGGAGCACACATTCTGACTTTGTTCCAGCAAAGCTGGAAGGAGGAGGGAGGAAGAGGAGAAGGCTTGTCTCCAACGCAAGATTGCAGGAAATTTTGAGCAGAAAAGCCCCAAGGCATATTAAGGGTTGTTGAATCAACAGTCGATCCAAAAGAAAAAAAATGCGGAAAAAGGAAGGAATTGGCCGAGAAAACGTCACCGCAATCAATCTGTGCTCTGTAGGCTGTAGGAAGGGGGAATCTGCAAGGCAAAATGGAAGACAAGCTAGGCTCCGGAAAGAAGAATCCATGGACCAAGAAAGCAACCAAAAGAGGAGGAGGACGAGATGATAAGCTTACCTGGGTTGGGAGGCAGGAAGGAGAGAAATTTCTTCTCTCCCGATGTAGAGAAAAGGAGGGGATGCACGCGCAAACACCACCAATCTCTTCCGAGGCAGACAAAAATAGGGGCGGGGAGAGAGGAGGAGATGGCGCGTCTGCGGAATCAATTTTGAACGCCGGCCGGAATCAATTCAGAGCCTCCCCTTTTCCTCCGGAGGTTGCAAGTCTCGTGTGCGGTGGTGGGTGGCGGCGCCGTCTCTCTATTATGCCGCCCCCAACCCCGAAATTTTTCTATTTTAACTCTTTTTTTGAAAAATATTCACATTTAGACCCCTGACAGTTTTAATTCCGTTTTTGGACCCAAAAGTCGGCGCCGTGGGACACGGCGCCGAGATAAAACGTCTCGGCGCGTGGTCCACGGCGCGAGAGCTCGCGCATTCGCTCCAACGTGCGCGCTCTGCGTGGCGCCGAGGTGGTACCACCTCGGCTGGCCGTTGTTGTCGTGGCGCCGACCTCGGCCAGTGTCGTGGCGCCGACCTCGGCGCACGTGTGTCGTCGGCGCCACCTCTGCGCCAGTGGATCTTGGCGCCGAGCTAGCTAAACCTAAAAATCGCAAAATCCCGCCCCGATCTCCCGCCGCCTCTGCCCACCCCTCTCCCGACCTCCCCGCCTCCTCCTCCTCCGTCCCCCGCCGCCCTCCCGCCTCCCCGCCGCCTCCTCCTCCTCCGTCCCAGCGCCTCCTCCCTCCTGCGTCCCCGCCGCCCCCGCCCAACCCTCCCTGCCTCCTCCTCCTCCCGCGTCCCCGCCTCCCTCCTCCCGACGCCCCCGCCGCCTCCGCCCACCGAGCCTCCCGCCCCCCGACCCTCCTCCCCGCCCCCCCCCCCCCGCGTCCCCACGCCCCTCCGCCCCACCCCTCCTCCCGGCCTCCCCGGCGTCCCCCTCCCGCCCCACCGCCGCCTCCGCCCACCCCTCCCTCCCGCCTTCCCGCCTCCTCCTCCCCCTCCCGGCCTCCCCGCCACGTCCTCCTGTCCCGCCTCTCCCGCCGCCCTCCTCCTCCCCTCCCCTCCCGACCCCCTCCTCCTCCCCGCCTCCCGGCCTCTGTCGCCCGCCTCCCCGCCCCAAGAAAACTTGAGTGCTTCCTTTTCACTTGGGAGTTTGGCAAGGTATTAAGGTAGTCGTCTTGTTGTGAAATGCACATCATGTGTAATATTGTTATGAAGTAGGTTATGGTTTGAATGATTGATGATGTAGGTCATGGTTTGAATGATCGATAATAGTGTAATATTGCACATCATGTGTAATATTGTTATGAAGTGGAGGAAATAGTATGCCATGCAAATTTTGAATGATCGATGATGTAGGTCATGGTTTTATATGACTAATATTGTTATGAAGTATGAACTGATGTAATAAGTATAGCTTGTTTGGGTTTTTCTCTTCCAAAGTAGGTAATGTAATAACAAAGGAGGTAGTGTTTTTATTCCAGGACAATGTTCAAATTTCTGCTTTGCATAAGATATTGGAGATAAACAAAATGTACACAAGTTTTTGGATAGCATATGTTATCAAATTTTCATTTTCCACATGAACATTTTGTACTATTGAGAAGGTGCCCAATACCCAATACGAAGATATCAAGATGTTATTTATGTATGCCTTTCGCTTAGCCAATGTCTCTATGAGCATATCTTATTAGCATTTACTCATTATTTTAGATCTTGTATTATGTCATCTCCTTAAGATGCATCGTCTCTGTATATTCTTAAAAAATGCTATAATTCGAACTCCCCATGTGTTGAAATGTTGTATAATACTAAATATACTTATTCATGGGAAAAAAGGGCTCATGTAGTAGAAAACGGGTTAAACAAGTTGATCACAATGATATGGGTATTCTAACTCTCCATTTGGTATGATAAATCCGCCTTTCCATCTCTAGTGTAGGAAGGTTCTCCCTAATCGATACTATTATTGCCCACATCGCCATATAAATCAAGGAATTAGAACTGCTAGAGTGGTTGTTCCATATGTGTGGATATTTTTTAATGTTGATTCTTTCACTCATTGTCTGTATGATCTAGATATAGTGTATCATTCTTTACCTTCTATTATTCATAGTAACCATTCAACATATTTTATGTATGAAGTAGATGGACAACCTAGTGACCCTATATCATGGAGGCAGTGTGACAAGTGATGATTATGGAAATGTTCGATTTGTTGAAATGCAAAGGGTGCCTCGATATTCGGTGATAGGCGTCGTTTCATCGAGTTGGTTGCCGGGACCGGGAGGAGCTACATTGTGATGCAAGCGAGGAGAGTATCACAGTTGAGGGGTTACTTCACTTCGGTTCGAAAGACACAATTCTAAGGCGGTTGATCTTAATTGGTTGTGAGGATCAGTGGGACAAATATGTCAAATTGGTTATGAGGAATGAGTTCCAATGTTTGGACCTTGTTGTGCGGAAGGTGTCGATTGATCCCACCTCATGGTTCTTCACCGAACTAGGTGATCGGGCACCCTTTGACCCTCCGTTGCGGACCTTGCGGTGGATGTGGAAGAAGTGCACGAGGTGCACGATGCTCTATCCGCCTAACGAGGTTCGATTTCTCAACCACCGAGTTGAATGTGCCGTGGTGGCCCCTCCGGATCATCCCAGAAGTGTCGAGCAACACCGTAGCCTTTTCCGATCATTCCATTCTTTTGTCTCGATCCCATCGTTTTCGTGCTTATGATGCAGAGACATTATTTATAATGTGGGTGTTCCTCCGTTGCTCCATCCGCAACGTTGAAGAAGTCTGTAGGGACTCCAACGGTGTGGATGTTCAAATTGTGGATGATTTAGAGCCTTACGAGATCGCAAGGGCCGTTGATTCGATGATGACCGCCCTTTTGGAGAGCGACCGAAAGTGATATTGAGTGATTAGGCGTTATTGCCTGGCCGGGATCCATCGATTCATGAATTCAGCGATCTTCGCATTCTCATGAGGCTTATGCGAAGGAAGGGATGACGAGTTGCTAGATGCTCCCGAGGCGGGTCAAGCATGACAATTGAGAAGGGCATGGTGTTTGAGGACATGTCCGCATTAAAAGGTGGCTGCAGGAGTATGCAGTGATTCGTAAAAGGCCATTCAAGGTGAGGCATTCTTATGTGCAGCGGAGGTACACAGTTGTGTGCGAGAAGGAAACATGTGGATGGAGGGTTTGTGCTAGCAAATAGAAGGACACAGGAAAGTTCAAGATCACAAGAATCGTTGGCCCACATACTTGTGCCGAAGCAGAGCTCAAACAGAAGCATCGGCAGTTGACCTCTACAATTATTGCCAAGTCATTGTGTCACATAGTAAAGGGAGAACCCAATATGAAGGTGAAGACACTTGCTGGGATTGTTAAGGAGAAATTTGGATACGAGATAAGATATGGGAAAGCATGGAGGGCAAAGCAACGCATCTGGAAGATGATATATGGGGACTGGGAAGATGGGTACTTGCAGTTGCCAGCACTCTTCAATGCAATCAAAGTGGTTAATCCCGGCATGCATTATGAGTACGTCCCGAAACCAAACGAATGTACTCAAGATGGGATGCAGATATTCTTCCGTGCTTTCTGGTGCTTTGCTCAGTCCATCGAGGCCTTTCGGCATTGTCGTCCCGTCTTCTCCATTGACGGTACGTTTCTTCTTGGCAAGTACCAGGGCACTCTTCTGATAGCCATTTCCTGTGACGTAGACAACGCGTTGGTTCCTTTGGCGTTTGCTTTGGTTGAGAGGGAGAACAAAGACAGTTGGGGATGGTTCATGCGGCTCGTTCGGAGGCACGTGGTCGGCCCCGTAGGGAGGTTGGTGTCATATCGATAGACACCGGGGCATACTTGTTGCCGACAGAGCAGATCTGGGGTATCGACTTTGCACCACCGTTGGTGTACTCGGCATCTTGCGAGAATCTTCTCCGTAAGGATGGTGCGAAGGATAACTTTCATCCGCTCGAGGAGGTCGCTCGAATGCTTGAGGTCAAGTTCTTTCGGAGAAGTTGGAGCGACTTAATCTGCAACAAACTCGAAGGTAGACGGTGGTTGACGGGATTGATGAGAGATGTCGACAAATGGACAAGGGCTCATGGCGATGGTGGTGGAGGTGCGAGTTTCAAACAAGCAACATGGCGAATCCTTCAATAATTTGCTTAGGGGTATACGTGGTATGCTGTCAATGCTATCGTATCCTTCACCTTTTACAAGCTTGTTGCTGGTTCAACGAAGATACGCACATGCAATGGCGCTCTGAGTAAACAAGTGAGATGGGCGCCAAAACCGGCGGCACCTTGAAAAGGCAAAGCGAGGGAGGCACATGAGGTACATTGTTTTGACAACGCCACGGGCACTTACGAGGTTGTAGAAAGGGTGGTACAACGACCGATGGAGAGCTCCGGCGACGAGGAGGCATAAGGTTGTCCTTATTGCTTTCTCATGCACATGTGGAAAACCGAGGCGCACCACTTTCCATGTTCTCATTATGTGGCAGCAGCAAGGCATCGCAACTTTGACTACGAGAGCAAGATACCTCGGGAGTTCGGGGTTGACAACCTTGTGCTTACGTGGTCTCCCGTTTGAGCCTTCAGGGATGAGGAGAGTGGCCACCATACACCGGGCCCAAATACATTGCGGATCCGGGTAGCCGTTGGAACAAGCGTGGAGCGAGGAAGAGGACGAGACACAAGATGGTTATGGATCGGCTTCCAGAAGAACGAGGCGAGGAGAGCAACCCCTTTCTTCACGACCCGAATTTGAGAACCAATGTAGCGGATGTGGTAGACTTGGCCACAATTCACGCACATGCCATTGGCCACTTAGTCAGTCAGAGTGCTTGTTGTGCGTTATGTTTCATATTTCGTCTAGTTGCTTCCATAATTTATAAATGTTAAAATTTTTGTTTTCTTCTATGTTGGGTGACAAATTATAATTTTGTTGTAGGATGGCGCAACTACACTGCTAGACCCGTACTACGAGGAGAACCACCGAGGACGGCTCACCGCGAGGGGATGGTACTGCCTTCATCACTTCTTATCTGATTAATGATTTATGTTGATGGATTAACTAAAAAATTTGTGTATTCTATACAGAGCTGCCCATCCTTCGTCCTCGAACCCATGACGGGTTCTGGACATGCGATGCGACGAGAGGTACACTCCCTTCCCGGAGAGGGCTGGCCTAGACGTCATCTCTTACGGGTTCGCCGTGGGTTGCCCAACTTCAACCCCGGCCATCAACGCACCAGTTGTGGTATTCTCGTAAACCATTGCTCCACTTGCATGTTCATTGTTTATCGGCTATGTGCGCCTCAAATTCTCGACATGTCGTCCTCTTTTTGGTATCATGTAGGTGGAGGCCGAGACTCACGACTTCCACCTCCTTTCGGTGAGATGACTATTACGCTCGAGGACACTCGAGAAGATGCTTGGTGTCGCCATTCACGGTCGTCGATGATCGGACCGTGCGTGCCTCTTCGGTTGGAGAGCCCGAGTAGAGGCCTTCCTCGGGAGAGAGCTTCTGGCCGAGGCGAAGCCATCGCACTCGGAGTTCCAATCACACGGCTCCGGCAGACTTTCGCGATGTGTCTGAAGGTGCGGGACGAGCGACGGTTGCCTACTCTGCGCAGTGCGGGTGGATATCGATCCAACTCGTCGTGCGATTGTACATATACTTAGTTTGATTTAATATCATTTTACATATACTTGCGGGGCATGGATCATTCACTTGTTTGGTGCGTTCTCTTCCCGACGGAGCGGGGACGGTAGCGTCGTGCATGTACATCCACCGCCTCACCGATGGGACACTTTCGGGACAACGTGGGCGACAACGACGAGCCGCGACAAAGAACGCGCGCTTCCGCGGTACCAAGTTTGGTACCGTGCTCGACGCGGACCAAGCTTAGGGACAATGGACTCAAGATGACTATGCCGACATTGAGTCCTCGGCGATGAAGACACCGCCTACGATCGCCTACTCGACTTGGGGCGCAGTGGAGACGGCACCGATCTGGACCGAGTGGTAATGTTCAATCTCATTGCTTATATTCCAATAGACATAAAAACCTCTACATGTAGCCAAATATCCATTCTTGTGCTTGTTTGCGGGGCAACACATCAAGCGATCCGTCACAGGACATAGAGAGTTTCTCGGGACAATCGGCGACGTCGGGACGCGTAGCTTCCTAGAGGTAAGCTTCGACAAAGCCACTCACAAAATTGTTCACCTATATTCTTCGTATCTTGTTGGTTAACAAAATGTTGGGCGACGAGGCTAGCAGTCGGCTACGCCGTGCGGCCGATCGTTGTGGTTGCGGGGCGAGCGCGGCGAGGGCGTACTCGTGCCTCCGACCGGACTTGCGCACCCGACGCGCGGGGTCCACAGATTGAGCTCGTCCCCACGGCGAGTGACACTTTCCCAGCCTAGGCGGTCACCACGGCAGCGAGGACGAGGTGGAGCGTACTTCACGATGAGATAGGCCCGTCTCACTCGTTGGCGCGCCGACTCGATGTTATGCACGCAGACGCCGCCGCGAGCCTAGCCGTTACACTCCGTGCGCGATGCACTTGGTAAGGGTAAGGCTAGGAGGCGATGTGACGGTTTTGTAACGAGCTACTTGTTGTACATACGAGTATATGTTATATTCATGTGTTATTTGTGTTTACTGATGGCTCCTAAATTTCGACTAACACGATATAATATATTCGGAATGCTTTTTTGTAATTGAGATGTTGTAACGTCGCATGGTTTCGCGCAATCATTTATGCAATTGTTGTGTTCGTACTGTCATGCGCTTGTGAAATTATTTTAACTACAATAAAGGCATCATTTTAATATGACAAGTACTTTCATTGCATTACATGCACATACATGAACTCTCGAAAGATGAGCGACACGATAACAACAAACACATGGTACAACATAGCATAAAACATTAGCAACATATGCGAGATCAACCATACACCTCGTTGCCTACAAACCAAGCGAGCCTCGTGGCACCCACATGGAGTATTCTTTGAGGTGGGCGCCTCGGGCGTGGTGGCCGTCGTTGTAGTGGCACGCACATATGCAGCTAGGGTTCGCGCAGCAACATCCAGGATCGTACGAGCTTCCTATGTTCACGACCTCCTTGTTGCCCCTCTCGCGTTGCATCTGCTGGCGGAGGTCGTTGTTCTCCTCGTTGAGAGTCTCGATTCGCTCCTCCAACTCAAATATTCGCTCCCATAATGTAGTCACGTACATGACAACATGCCGTTCGTGAGGCGGGTCGATCCAGCGTGAGAAGTCGCATTTCGCCATCTGTGAGAAAGAACGGTTAACAAGGAGGATCCATAAGTAGTAATGAAAATTGAACTATTAGCAATTTCTACCCCTGAGTGTGGGCATCGGAAGAAACGTCGCCCGCCATCGACTGGGCCATCAAGACCTGCACAACCGCGTCCGTATTGTATGCATTTTCGCCATGCGAGGTTGAGCACGCGGCTTGGTATCGGTGCGATCTTGTGAATCGAAGTTCTCCCTCCTTTCCAATGGGAGGTCTTCCTTCGGGGACCCAACTCCGACTGGACCCTCGACTTCCGACATGGTATGTTTCTGCACGACGGAGAAGGGGCTGGGGCTTCGTTCGATTTAAAGAGTTCTCTACGTAGGGGCCGGGGGACCAAGAAAATGACGCAGCTAACACGTGTTCACGACCTCCGGATAGTGCGGGGCCCCTACGTGCAGCGGATGGAAAAGGCCCGAGGAGGTGTCATCATGTCATTATGCAGTGTCAGCACAAGACTCGGCAGCTTTGTGCAGCGAGGGTGACGAGTGGCCTGCTTTACGCAGAGACAAGACGAGATGGGGCCGCTTTTATTACGAGACTATAGTCTCTGAAAAGCCTACATAGATCCATTTATTGCTTATTTGGATGCCTTCATGGCGCGGTGACACGTGGTCACGACCTCCGGATAATGCGGGGCCCCTCGTGCACGCGGATGGAAAAGGCCCGAGGAGGTGTCATCATGTCATTCGCAGATGTCGGACAAGACTCGGCGACTTTGTGCGGCGAGGGGAAGAATGGCCCGCTTTACGTAGAGACAAGGCGAGATGGGGCCGTTTTATTACGAGACTAGTCTCTGAAAAGCCTACATAGAGCCATTTATTGCTTATTTGGATGCCTTCATGGCGCAAATATCACGTGTTCACGACCTCCGGATAATGTAACGGGCCCCTACCGTCGTCCATGGACTATGCCTTCATGCCTCCATGGACTATGCCCATCGCACTGGATAACTTTGTCTATATTAAGGCATCCTATGTCTTCCATACCACATCTCCTCCTCAAGACATCTCAATACTACTACACATCAATGTCTTCTCGAGGTCCGACCCATTTGGAGTGCGGAGTGGCATGAGCGTCCGAAGTGCCATTGCGGCTTTGGACGATGTTGTGCGTGCGACGGATCGAGTACAACGAGCCAAATCGGCCGTAGGTTCTTCAAGTGTCGGACACGGATGGCGACTTCGTGGTAACGGCGACAACTAAATCATTTGTTTCGGTTATCGTTTTCAACTTTATCCATGACATCTACCACGCCACACGTGAAGCTTGCACGCTCATCGAATGGGTGGATCGGGTGTCGCCGGCATGGCGAGTAACAAGGCGATGCGGTGGAAAACAAAGGACAATACTTTGTCAAGATGACTCGGGCTCGCGAGGTGGAGCAGCGGATGCGGCTTGAGCAAGAGCGCCGCGTGAGGTGGACCAAATCCGTCGAAGGGCAAGGAGGATGAGTTGCAAAGGAGGCGGGAGCGATTAAGTCTCGTGAAGCGACCATCAAGCGTCGGGAGGAAGAGCTTCAAGCTCGTGAGGCGCTCTCAAGACCAAGAGTGACGGGAAGAAGGATGTAGCGGAGCCATCTTGAGCGCGACAAAAGGGGAAACAACCACGCTACACCCGGTAGACAAAATGTAATAGACCCAGCAAGTTATTTTCCTAAGGCATGCATGTTAGGACTAGTGGTGGAATTCGAACATTACCGATCTGAGTTCCATGGCAAAACAAAGATGCTCAACAGAATGGCGCTAATGAAGTATCGATTCACATCTGTAAACCTTTACGTCCGCAAGGCCTTGAATCTTGCCGAAGCTAAACGTCTTCACCAGGATGTCAATCAAATATGTGTTTTTATAAGTTTAAAATCTCAATGCATTAGATCATTGAGACACAGTAGCAAGAAACAAAAATTAGTTCACGTCGTCCAACCATCCAAAGATCCCAAGGGGATTTTTGCCCTTTAGGTTTCAGCAACTCGGCGCCAACACCCACGGCGCCGACCTCGGCGCCACGACACTCGCGCCGAGGTCGGCGCTACAACACACGGCGCCGAGGTCGGCGCCACGACACACGGCGCCGAGGTGGTGCCACCACGGCGCCACGCATGCCGACACGCTTGGGGCGGAGATGCGAGCTCGGCGCCGTGGACCACGGCGCCGAGGCGTTTATCTCGGCGCCGTGTCCCACGGCGCCACCTTTGGGTCCAAAATGGAATTAAAGCGCAGGGTCTAAATATGAATATTTTTCAAAAAAGGGTTAAAATAGAAAAATTTGACCCCAACCCCACCCTCTCACGAGTTCTCTTCAGCCATCCTACAACATCGATCCAACATTGCGGAAATCTCAGACACACATGTTTAAGACCTGAAGCATTATAACAAGTAAAATTTTGACCGAATTTGAATCTTACTGCGCACTCACACATCAAACAGTAGGTTATACTAAGTGCCAAATATGCAATTATAACTGTACATAGAAATATTAGGATACTTAACAAGAAATCCTTTTATTGCATATATAAGTTTTACTACAATCATGCATGTCCATCTTATGTGTAGCTACATCTGATTTTTTTTTACCAATCTCTGCTACTGAAAAATACAAATTGATGGTGACACATTCTCTTGACATATGGGATTCTCTGATTTTGTATGTCTTCGTCATGGTTTAATAGTATCTTATTATTACTAAGTTTGCTAATGATTAGATTATGGTAATTAGAGATGTGCTATATACATGATATTTATTTTTTTATTGCAATACACGGAAATGTAACTAGCCAGAAAGTTTCTACCGTGTGCGAGTGAAGTTACTACCAAAAATACATGTAAAATTACTTTCATTTGTAACACTATACAACTAACAGTAACTCTACATGTATTTACCAGTAACTTTACTCATACACGACATTAGCTTTTAGTGTGTGAGACATTGAATAGCACACACAGACCATATCTGAGATATATACACATACATAGATATATCCACACACACACACACACACACACACACACACACACACACACACACACACACACACACACACACACACACACACACACACATATATATATATATATATATATATATATAGGGCATATCTAGTGCTAAAGCCATATTCAGTGCTAAAGTGTTAAAACTTCTCCACAGCCATCGGATCTGCACTGTATGGCTCGAATTGTGGAGGATGGAATCATCCCACCTCACTTAAGCATTCTTTCACAAAAACCCCAAACATTGATATCTTTTTGCGAGTTGGTCCCTGCTCTAACCCTAGCTCCCCCGAATGCCTTCTCGCGCTGCCCCTCCGCAAAACGCCCCTTCGCTGCCGCCTCCTACAGCGCCTCCCTTCTCGCGACTGCCCCCCTCCGCCAACGCCGCCCCAGCCTCCTTGGCCTCCCCCGACGCTGCCGCCTCCGCAAAACGCCCCTTCGCCGCCTCGTCCCTCCCATCCTCTCCTCGTTTTAGTTTATATGTAGGGAAGAATTTGTTGTTACATTCTTTTACACAATGTAACAGACATGGAATCGGTGGACGATAGTGTGGCATTGGCATTGCCAAGACAACTAAGCCTCGATGCACACTCCATTATGGCATTGGCGAGCCCAGACTCAGCAGGCAGGGGCGGCGTTGCGGGAGGCCAGGCGGCGGCGTCGGGGCACACACACACAGTTAATTACACACACCTCTAATATACCACCTAAATGAACTTAAAATACTCTTTTATCACTTTGGATATACTCATATATTAATTATAAGATACTTCGATGTGAACCACATAAAAAAATTGCAAGAAAGTCCATAGTTTTTAACGTATTTTGTAAATATCTTCATATACGCATATAAAAAGGAATATGTCTAAAAATGTACATACTACCTCTGAAAAATTATTCATACTACCTAGGTGATTTTAAATACTCGTATACTATACGTACATACTCTTCGTTACGCGAGATACTCCCTACGTTGTGATATACGATATAGAGTGTAATTACACCTGGGTGTAGAAAAGAGGCTTCATATGTGTATGTGTGTGTACACAGTATATCGGGAGAGAGGAACATACATACGTATGTACATATCGCCAGGACAAAAATATCTATATGAAATTAATGACCCATCTGAAGTTTATTCATTTGCACGCGGAGAGAAAAGGTCACCATCTACACCGTCAAGACGACAGTGAGGTTGTATACGG
This sequence comes from Melocanna baccifera, assembly GCA_036346265.1. Taxonomy (NCBI): domain Eukaryota; kingdom Viridiplantae; phylum Streptophyta; class Magnoliopsida; order Poales; family Poaceae; genus Melocanna; species Melocanna baccifera. Next base: position 28,870,874 of record CM070691.1, on the reverse strand, counting down.
TGACTGACCCCGTGGTGGCGGCGCACCCACAAGACAAACTGAACCATCGCAAATTGAAGGAGGAGCGTGAGGGCCACTCCGACGAGCACGAACAGGACCGCCTGTCCTGGCGAAGTCGCCTCCGCCACGCACATCACACGGTGGTCGGAGGGCAACTCCCCGGTGCTGTGATGGTCGGCAGCTAGAGGGGTCAGCAAAGGAGGTGGCAGGCAGCCACAGATGCAGGTGGGATTTCCCGCTAGGGATATGGATGTAAGGACGGTGCAGTACATTAGGGTTTCTATTACAATGAGTGAGATAACTATGCAATGCTAACAGTCACTGACTGAGTTCTCAATCTGAATCTCTGTCATACAAATGCTACAGGATATTTACTATTGTAGTTACATCATTGATCAGCTAAGGGCAAACACATCAATCGTCATGCCAGCCAACGAATGCAGCTTTACTTCCCCTGATCTATCCTATCGTTTCAACTACACATCAATCATGCATTCTTCACATTCTTGATGGATTACCAAATTCACCCAGCCCAGTCCTCATCGCTATCATCATCCACAATGTTATCCTGCAATGTGATTAGGATTAGCTAGGAGCATAGGAGGGAGGAATAACCTCATAACAGAAGTACAGTGCACAAAATGGACCAATCAGGCACACTGTAACCGTCTGCTGCCTTGACAATCATAGGCTTCGGAACGTGCATGCACAAATACAAGGACTATAAATTAATAACATCGCCACAAAAATATGCACTTAAATCAATGGCAACGTATGCTATGCAATCAACCTTTGTGGTGCACACATATAATCGCTTTCCGTTTGGGCACCAAATCAACATAAGCTCCTAAAAAAATTGTAGATGTACTTCTCAATTTACTCTTACCTATTTATAAATTTTGAAGTTCAAATTCATTCTATGCTAAGAGTAACAAAATTGAGGGAAAAAATGAAAAAAATGGTATATCAAAAGGAAAATGAAAAATAAAAGGACAAAGAAAAATGCTGCTATTCATAGTAAACTTATCCTTTTTGTTTCTTTTCTAACACATTTTTAATTTGAAGTTGAAAACTTTAAGGGTGCTAGACCGCTCTATATATTACATCACCAATTTTTTCGGAATTTTTTTCATGTTGATTTAGTGCCAAAATTGAAAGTTGATTGCATGAGTGCACTAAAAAAGGCTGATTGCATAGCATATGTTGCCAACATGTAACTTCCACTAGAATAAAAGAGCATGATTTTACAAAGTAATACTACAGAGGCCTTCTGTCCACTTATGACCAGAGAAATCTGCTACAGGCTACTAATAGAGCAATGCATATCTCAGCGGCTATAATCAAATAATTCACCTGAGAAGAACTTGAGAGCTGTTCAATTTCATCTTCTTCAACCTGTGACAGAAAATGGAAAGGGTAAACTGTTAGATGTATATTATATAACCTGTGTATTTACACTGTTGTATAAGGGGTTTCTTGTATATATGCTATATCTATATGTGTATATATATTGGTCCATTAACCTTATGATCCATACAAGCGCTATTCATAACATAGTACTAGAGTCTACCTAGTGTTAGGGTTTTTCATCGAGAGCCGCCGCCGCTGGTTCATCTTCTACACCGCCGCCACCACCCAACTCTGCCCCATTGCGCTCATTCTTACCAAGTGCTCTTCGGTCACCTTTTTTTTCCACTTGTTGCCACCGTCATCGCCTACTTTTCCATCGCCCGTCGCTGCATCTGCCTGCTAGCCCGTGCGGCCGCTCGTCACCAGTCGCCGGAGCCGCTAAGCCCTTGCCAGGTGCCTCCCCGTCGTCGGAGCCAGAGCCGACAGCGGATCGAGACTTTCTTCACCGCCGCCGATTTGGGCTTCCTTAAGGTTGGCCTCCGCCCGAGACCGCCGCGACTGCCTCTGCTTCAGTCGACCGCAGCCGACTCCGCCTGGATCGTCGTCATCGGTTCAGCCAGAGCCGATGTCGGTCGCCACCGCCCACTTCCCGTGGCCTACCGCTAGTGGATCTCGCCAATATGCCGGATCGAGGAGCAGTAGTTGTGACGCCAATCACCACCACCCGTCAGCCGGTCGCCATCGCTCGTCGGCAACCTCCACCTTTGGTGAGATCTAGCCGCCTCCACCACTGGTTTAGTCCAGTTATGGTCGAGTCTTCGTTCGGATTTTGATCGAGTAAAGCTAAAGTAAAAAAAGAAAAGAAAAAAGAAAAAATATTTTCTTTCGCAAGCATCGTTTCTGTTCCTCGTTGTCTGGTGATCTTCGATGGTCTCAATTTTCGGGACTAGTTTCAGCACATGCGCCTCCACATGCGTGGTTAGCGCCTTTAAGAGTTTCTTACTAGCGAGTTGCCTTATCCGTCTCGCCCTACTCCATCTGCTGGGCCTATACTCCCAAAGGATGCTTCCGAAGATGCTCGTAGAAAGACATATGAGGCTTTTGAGGATGCCATGGAAACTTTTCAGACTCAATATGCTGCTTATAAGACATGTATCGATGAGGATACTCGCACTTCTGCTATTCTGGTGGCTAACATGGAGGTGCATCTCATGGGTGATGTTGTTGGTTTGGCTTCCACACAGGCGATGTGGACGCATCTACGCACCGGCTACGAGCCATCTGGTGATTCCTTGTACCTTACTATTGTGCGTCAGGAGCAGTCGTTGCAGCAAGGAAATGCTACTGTGGATGAGTTTTATGCTCAGCTAGCCGCACCTGTCAGTGTTGTCAGTGTCAGCAGCCTTACCTGGAGTTTCACCGCATCTAAGACTTCTTAACACGTCTCTGGACTGAGTTTGAGTAGACTCGTACTCAATTATTGGCTCGTCACCCTTGTGACTCTGTTGGAGGCTCTTGCAACTGTTCGTAATGACAATCAACTTTGTGGTGCGGGTCTGCTGTCGTCATCATCGTTTCCTTCAGTTTTGGTGGCTTTTTCAACTTCTACACCTGCTACACTGCTGGTTACTCCTTCACCAGTTGCACCTCCACCAGTGACAGCTGCTGTTGGTAGGGGACTTCACTGCGCCTATTGCAATAAAGATGGACATGTGAAGTAGTTTTGCTGCAAGAAAAAGGATTTACGTCGTAGTGTTCATCCTCCGAGAGGCACTAGAGATTCCTCCTCTCAGCAGAGTTCTGGTACCTCTGACACTCAACAGTTTCTAACATTGCTAGGTCGCATGGTTGCTTCTGCATCATCAAATTCTGCTAATTCTGCTGCTCAGTCTCTTAGTGAGAGACCACGTTCTACTTCTCCTTCCTCAAGTATATCACCTTGAATTCTTGATTCTGGCGCATCCTTTTATATGACATCTGATTCCACCTGTCTCACTTCCATTAGTACTTTAGTTGCTCCTATCACTGTTCAAACAGCAGATAGTACCTCTTTCTATCACAGGATGAGACACTCTTTCAAATTCATCTTTTCATATTTCTACTGTTTCTCGTGTTCTAAAACTAACCATGTAGCTCATATCTGTCGGCCAACTCACTGATCATGGTTGTCGTGTTATTCTCAATTCTGATTCTTGTTATGTTCAGGATAGCCGCACGGGGACTCTGGTTGGTACTGGCCCTCGCCGCCGTGACTCATGATGGCTCTGCGAGTTTGACTGGCTTCATCTTCCTCCCACTACTCTCCACCACTGCCTGCACATCTGCTACAGCCTCCACCATTTCTTTTGCTCAATGGCATCATCGTTTAGGATATCTTTGTCGATCACGTATGACTTTATTACTTCGTCGTAGTCTTTTAGGGCATGTGCCTAGTGATGCTTCTTCCAATTGTCAGGGTTATAAGCTTGACATTCAACTCCCCTGTCCTTCTAGTGAGTCAGTGTCTCAACATCCTTTTGATCTTGTTCATTCAGATGTCTGAGGACCAGCTCCTTTTGTTTCGAAAGGAGGTCATCGATATTATATAATTTTTATTGATGGTTTTTCTCGGCATACGTAGATATATTTTATGTCATCTCGTGGTGAGGTTCTATCCATCTACAGGACTTGCCACCATAGTCCATACTTAGTTTGACTCCTATTCGTGTTTTTCGCATTGATTCCGCTGGGAAGTACATATCGGGAGTTCTTCGTGGTTTTCTTGCTGACCAGGGCACTCTCTCAGTTTTTTTGTCCCGCTGCTCATGCTCAGAATGGTGTGATTGAATGCAAGCATTATCATCTTCTTGAGATAGCTCGTGCTTTATGCTAGCTTCTGTTGTTCCACTATACTTCTGGGCTAAAGCTTTTTCTACTGCCACTTTTCTTATCAACATGCAGCCCTCTGCTCTTCAGGGTGGAATCCCAGTTGGGCGTTTCTATGGCAAGACTTCTGATTATTCCAGTTTTCGCCTCTTTGGTGTGTGCTATGTTCTCCTTGCACCTCGTGAGCGCATCAAGCTGACCACTCAGTCTGTTGAGTGTATTTTTCTGGGCTAATAGTGATAAGCACAAGGGATATCATTGTTGGGATCCTATTGACTAACAGATGTGGATTTCTCGGGATGTTACTTTTGATAAGTCTCACCCTTTCTATCCTCGCCCTTCTCCTTCCTTCACTTCAACATCTCTTGTCGAGCCATTTTTTTTCCTGACTTTTCCTAGTCGGCACCTTCACCACCGACACCCTCTCCTAAGGTTACTCCTGACCTTATTCCTTTTTTTTCCTCTCTACTATACTTGTCGTCCACAAGTTGAGGATTCCTCTGATGTACCCTCTCCTTCTAATAGGTCATCCCCTTCGGCCTCTCCTCCTCACTATGTTTTTCGTGATTGCCAATCTATTCGGCCTCCTGAGCGTTTTGGTTTTGCTACCGCTGCTCTTGCCGAACCGACTTCTTACCATGATGTTGTTGTTCATCAGGAGTGACAACATGCAATGGCAGAGATTGTTGCCCTTGAGCATACTGGCATGTGAGATCTTGTTCCTCTTCTATACGTGTTACTCCTATCACGTGCAAGTGGATCTATAAGGCTAAGATCCGCTCTGATGGTTCTCTTGAGCGCTACAAGCCTTGTTTTGTAGTGCGTGGTTTTCAACGAGAGTATGGTTGTGATCACGATGAAACCTTTGCTCTTATTGCTCATATGACCACCGTTCACACTTCTTACTGTGGCCTCTGTTCGATAGTGGTCCATTTCTCAGTTGGACGTCAAGAATGTCTTTCTCAATAGCGAGTTGTGTGATGTCTACATGCAGTCGCCCTGTGGGTATTCTGTTCCTGAGGGTATGGTTTGTTGCCTTCGCTGATCTCTTTATGACCTCAAGCAAGCTCCTCGTGCCTAATTTGATCGTTTATCTTCTGTTGTCACTGCAGCTGGTTTCGGTGTCAGTGCTTATGATCCTACTCTTTTTATTTACACTTCGCCTTGTGTTAGGACGTTTCTTTTTTTTATGTTGATGATATGATCATTACTGAAGATGATTCTCAATACACTTTTGTCAAGAAGCGTCTTCATGAGTAGTTTCTCATGTCTAATCTGAGTTCTCTTCACTACTTTATTGGGATTAAGGTTATTTCTACTCCTAAGGGTTTCTGTCCCAAAAAACATATATCTAGGATACTCTTGATCGTGCCTCTGTTACTAATCAGCACACAGCAGAGACTCCCATGGAGCTTAATGTTCATCTTCGCCCTACTGACGGTGAGTTTCTCACTAATCCTACCCGCTATCGTCATCTTGTTGGGAGCCTTGTTTATCTTGATGTCGCTCGTCTTAATATTTCGTATCATGTGTATATCTTGAGTCAGTTTGTTTCTGCTCCCACTCAGCTCCACTATAGTCATCTTCGTATTCTACGAAACATTCGTGTAACTATCTCTCGTCGTCTCTTTTTCCCTTACTCCAACTCTTTAAAGCTCCAAACATATTCTGATGCCACATGGTCTAGTCATCCCTCTAATCGCCAGTCTCTCTCTGCTTATTGCGTTTTTCTTGATGATTCTCTTAATTGCTTGGAAGACTAAGAAGCAGACAGCAGTTTCTCGTTGAAGTACTGAGACTGAGTTTCGAGCTATAGCTTTGTTGATTGCAGAGGTTACTTGGCTACGGTGGTTACTAGAGGATTTTGGTATTTCTGTTTCTGTACCGACTCCTCTTTTGTCTGACAGTACAGGTGCAATTAGCATTAATAAAGACCCGGTAAAGCATAAGCTTACAAAGCATATTGGTGTTGATGCTTTCTATATGCGGACACAGGTGCAAAACCAGGTTGTTACTCTTCAGTATGTGCCTTCAGAGTTTCAATTGGTAGACTTCTTCGTAGAGACACGTACCAGAATCTAGCACAGCTTCCACCTCTCCAAACTTTATGTTGTTGATTCACCATAAGTTTGAGAGGAGGATGTTATATATATATTACATAAGCTGTGTATTTACCCTATTGTATAAAAAGTTTCCTGTATATATGCCATACCTGTACGTATATATATATTAGCTCATTGACCTCATGATCAATACAAACGCTATTCATAACACAAATGACCTCAATTTCATAAATGGGCATTCAGGAAAGCGAACAACATTTTAATCAAAATCCCTGCTCATTGTTGTTAAATTATTCGTACATTAAGAGCAAACAGCATTAAATTTCCAAAAATAGTACTACCTTTGGCTTTTGCTTTTTCCGAGCTCCGCTTGCTGCATTCATGTAGATACAAGAGTCAGTCGCATACAAACAATACTAATACAAGGTTTAAAGAGATTGAAAGCATGTGCCATATTGACAAAAGAGTAGATCATCTTACACACTGCTTAAAGCCACTGAAGTGCCTTCTAAACCAGCTTTTACCCGACAAATATATGATTCTAGCTTTTAAAGAAATAATAGCAAGTCTTGTCAAATTTATCAGTTCGCTTGTTGAATATAAAAGCACAGCAAGTCAGTAACCCATTTTAATCCCCACATTTATTCTGACTACAGGTCATGAATTGAAAGATTCAAGAAGCCCTAAATGCTTCATGAAATGGTGTGAAGTTTTTAATCTCCTCCGTATAGAAGTTGAAAGCTTCTCAAGGAACCTTCCTAACGTCTTTGGATTGTTCTAGACCTAATCTTCTCTACTGAGAAAGGCCTTCAGAAGCTTAGAACAAATGCTATCACACTAAAGATTGTAGATGGCTGCTAATACAAGATGCTTGTGACAACAGACTTGCTACTGTACTTACATTTAGTCTTCCTTGCTGGCTTTTTTTCTTTTGGACTTGCTCGTTGCTTCTTAGCAGCAGGACCTACAGAACATGGCAAATACAAATATGATCTGAAGGGGTTTTTCCGTAATACAATAATAGGTAAGGAACCTAGAATGGTGAGAATATGAAGAACCTTTTGTTGCAGGAGATCCTTTCGGGCTTCTTGTAGACCTCTGAAATAGAAATCCTTTTGTCACATGCCGAGTTAAATTTGTTCATATCAAGACATGTAAACAGATAATGTTCGACCAAAGAAAGACAGTGGACTGTGCTGTTGCTTGTTGTTTCAATGCATCAAGCAAGAGTTGGGTTGAGTTAAGGACATAGCTGTCTGCGATAGAGGGAAACTATGATTATATCTAGTGTAGCTGTCTGCTGGTGATAGAGGGGAAACTATGATTATATCTTGTGTGCATCTTCGTGGAATATAGCTTCCAAACAAAGAGCTCCATGCATCACTTAGCAAAGTTTTGAGCCTACCCTTATCTAACAAATATAGAGTTATTTGCATGACCTGTACGCACAAAATAAACACATAGTAGATGGTCTGAAAAATATTAAAGAAAAAGCACACAGCAGATTACTAAAAGACGGTCAACGAAAATTTTCAAAAGACTACAAATCTAGGTGGTTTTGCATTTTTCACCTTTTTTTCTTCTGCTTTTCTAAACATGCTAGACAAAGTAGCCTGAACAAGTGGCTCCTTGCTAGAGAGAGAACACACTGAAGAATCTGCAGGAATATCTTCGCTTTGGCTTGCTTTATTAACTTCTGGGCTCTTCATCTGTTTCAATTGTAGAATGCAAAATAAGCTACAGTGCGACAAAATTTACTATAAGTCAAAGAAGAAAAGAGGATTGGTAGAAAAGATAGCTTATAACTTGATACTCATTATATTCATAAATCTGAATCTACAAGGAAAGCAAGATTTCTAATGCTACCTTCTCGTCCAAGTCCTCAGGAACCTCAATCTCATTGTCACTGTCAGCTGAATCTCCTCCAGAGGACAACTCTGTGTAACTACATAAAGAGCCGGGGGATTTACTTAGTAAGTACTTTGTGGGGAATGAGTATATTAACTTGCAGAGCCGTTAGCTGTTGGGGTGACTAAGTACAATTAGTAGGCAGATTTTCAGTCAGTAAGCAAACTAGAGTTAGCACAACATTTTGGCCACCCAACAAACAAACCAAAAAGAGTGAAAGGATCTTACTTCAAGGCTTTTTTCCCAGCAGTTCTAGCAGACTGTCTAACTGAAGGTAGTTCACTTGTAGTCCGTGTGCCATTCTCGTCCATGTCATCTGAATCCTCAGATGCATCACCATCGGATTCGAACTTCAGAGAAAGGGGTTCTGTGATTTCCTTTCCAGGTCTAATGTCATTAATTGCATCATCACTGGTGGAACCTGCTCCACCTTTAAAATCACAATCCGCCGCCGCCCCATCCTAACAGTTCAAAATGAAGAAGCATATAAGATAAACAAATGTGTCACAGTCACAGAGGAACAGAAATTAGACCGGGGGCGGGGGCAGGAATAAATATGGATGCAAAGAACACGCACATTTTGAAATTCTTTTGGAAACTCAAGTTTCAGTTCTTCTGGGTTTCCTTCTTTTGTCCCAATCCACCAGGCTTCAGAAAATACAATCTGCCAAGACACAACTTCAAAACAAGTTAGTTACTTTGCACATTAAAAAAGGAACAAGAAACGTATAGTTTTTCCTTTTGTAAAAGCACCAATACTCAGAAGTCCTTGAAAATGGTTGTGGGTCGAAATTTGACAGTGCAATTGGAGTATATTAGCCAATTTGACATGAAAACCCAATCAGTAAAAATGGGAGCTTTGAACAAGTGCATACAGCAATTTCCCAACAGAGGGAGCGTCTGATCAATGCGCAAGATTGCAAGCTACTGCTGGGTAGAGAAACTCACCAGGCTCTCGAAGGCGTCCTCGCACGCGACGCCCTTGGCCGACCTTGTCATCTGCAGTGTCAGGTACTTGTTCTTCGGGTACACGTGCGTCCCGAACAGCTTCATCCTCCCCTACAACCACCACAAATCCACGCCCCAACATTTCGAGGAAAAAAAATCCCAACTTTCAGCGCATTTCGAGGGAAAAATCGCAATCCCTGAACCCAAAACCTTGTGCAGTCCCGTACCTGTGGGAACTCGAGGTACAGCACTGGATTCTTGCTCCCGAGATCGGCGAGCTCCCCCACGCGGCCGCCTGAGGAGGCTGCGGCGGCGGGCGCGAGGAGGCCGGGGAAGGAGAAGAGGAAACGGCTCTTGCGCTGGCCGCCGCGTCGCACTATGTCACGCCCCTGCAGCCGTGCCACGGCACTGGACGGGGCGAGCGCCGACCGCGGCGCCGCCGGCTCGCCGCGCTGGAGTAGCCCATTGGAGAAGGCCAGAGACCGGAGGCGGCGGCGCTCGTCGGCCTCCGTGTCGCCGGCCGCGGTGGGCTTCTTGACCATCCTGTGCTAGGGTTTTGGGCGGGGTTATTAGTTGGGGGGAGCTTAGTTTGGGATTCCGAGGTGGAAGAAGATTAGTTGAACGACTTCCAGCAAGGAAGGTGCTTTCCCTTCAAACCGCCTTCGAGTGCGCAAGACGCACCACGTCACGTCAGGAGGTCAGGTCGCACCATTTTTTTTTCGCCCAAGGGTTTCTTAGAAAGGAGTCTGGTGTGGACAAATATCGAAATTATTTTTAATAGATTTAGGTTATAAATAGAGAGATTTTTATATCATATCATCAGATTTGAGAATTAATAAAAACTACTCTGGTGTTCTCCCTTATTGGTGTCTTCTATGATTAATCTATTATTCTTGGCGATTGATTGCGTGAATTACGTTACCGTTTATCTACTTCTCTATCGATTTCTTAACACGTTATCAGCACGAATCATTTTTCAATGTGAAAGGTATGCAAATCACGAATCAATTATTACATATTGCAATTTATATTCTAATCTAGATTGATACTAGATATGTTTGCAATGCTATGATCAGAATAGATATGTTCTAGTGATTCAAATCTAAGATTAATTTCAAATTCTTGCTAGCATATTCTTTATGCAATTCTACAGATGTGGTAGAAGAATCCACTAGAATCTAGAATCTAGATCAATCTCAAGCAATAGATTAGATATCGGGATCGCATTGAATCGCACACAAAAATCGGCAGTACACGTTAACCCGACAAAAAATCATAGAATTTTTCGAGCGGCTTCAGGCAGAACACAAAAACGAGGCTTCTTCATGGCCGCGCTTGGTTGCTCAGCACCACCGCAACCACAGCCCAAAGCCGTCGCCGCCGAGCATGGCTGCCCAAATCAGTCGCCGCCACCAAGCGCCAAGGCCCGAAACCTCCATCGCCACTGTGAAGCATTAAGGCCCGAAGTCACCACCATGACCACTGGAGCGCCCATGAAAGCCACCAAGTTGTACCCTGGCCTCAGGCCTCACTGGCCGCTGGACCACTACCACCCAAAGCGGACGCTGCCACTGCAGATTGATGCTGGCCGCCCACGCTCACCCCCCGAAGATGCCGGCCAATGCTACGCCCAAGACCGCCACCGTTGTTGCGACCACCTACGGTCCGGCAGCTGAAGCACCCGAAGATGCTACTACCGGAGTTTGCCGCCGCTGTCGCAACCACCTTCACATTCGGCAATCAAAGTGCTCGAAGATCTTCTGCGAGAGCGCCTCCACGCTGGCGCGCCATCCACGCCTTCGCCCCTCACGCCCGAGCTCGCTTTAGCGCCATGCGCGCCATCCATTGCTGAAGCTGCCCGGCACACTCGACAACCTTGCGCCGGCTACCAGCTCGACCACCGCTCAGGAGCCCAAAGCCTGCCGCCCCTCAAGTTGCATGGGCTGAATCCGTGTTTTCCATAGCCGCCAAGGGGAGGAGCCGAGCCGGATGCCGCTCGAAGGGGGACTGGGCCAATTTTCGACCCAAAAGCAATAAAAAAGGGAAAATCCAGTCGGTGGATTTTTGTAGTTTGGCCCCTGATTTTTGGGGAAATTAATTAATTAGGCTATAAACTAAAAATAGCTATAAATTTTGACCCTAAAGTTTGTCAAAATTGCAATTAAGTCTGGTAGATCGAATTTCTTCCCACATGTTTTGTCTACTAGATTATTTAAGATTTATTATAATCTAGTTATCTTGTGGGATTATTGTTTATATTTCTCGAATTACTTTATTTAGCATATTATTTTCTGTTTATTCAGTAATTCTAAAAATTGCTTATTACTTTGTAGAAAATTGTTATTCCAGATAAATCCTAAATAATATCTGTTGAATAGATAGATTTCATATCTTACTGATTTAGCAATATTCATACTATTTTACCCGTAGTAAATTTAGAACTATGCATGAATAATGTAGGAAATGTTGACATTGCTAAGAAGAAGTTTGCCGAGCTTGCCTTAGACGGTAGCAACTACCTCATATGGGCCATGGATGCAAAGATCAACCTGACGGCTAGATCACTCGGTGCTGCCATAACCCCACCTACGGTTGGGGCTCCCGCCATTCCTGATGTCGCTAAATGTGCGGCACTACACTTATTGAGGCAACATATCCACTCAGACTTGCAGTTTGAGTATCTTCTAAAAGAGGACTAGCTGGCACTTGAAACTCTCTAAAGAAGAGGTATGCCCACCAAAAATTCATCATGCTGCCTGAAGCACAGCGTGAGTGGACTAACATCAGGTTCCAAGATTTTAAAAAAGTGTCTGCATACAATTTTGCAATTCCCAAGCTTATCACTAAGCTCAGATTATGTAACCAGAAGATCATAGACGCTAAGATGATTGACAAGAATTTGAACACTTTTCACCCTACTCACAAGACACTCCAGTAGCAGTACCGTCAGACCAAGTACAAGAAGTACTCGGAGGTGATTATCACTCTTCTCGAGGTAGAGAAGAATGATGAGTTACTGATGAAGAACTATCAGACTTATCTCACTGGGTCACAGCTATTGCCAGAAACACATGCTAATTCCCAAGTACTAGTGGTAGCTAGGGCCGCGAAAAGGGCCCTATGCAGAGGGTGGATAGTGGAAGAAATTGAATGTGCAAAAGAAAAATGGAAAACCCCGCTGGATGGGGCAAGGAAGAGGCAAGCAATAGAAGTCAGACTTGGGTAGCAAGAAGACCCACTCTTCTTCGCCTTGCTACAGGTGTGGTTGTATTTGCCATTGGTCCCGCAATTGCTGAACCCCGAGGCATCTAGTGGAGCTATACCAAGAGTTAGTTGCCAATGGCAAGAAGGCGCCAGTGAAGAATGTTGTAGAGACACACTTTGTCGATCAGTCTGAAGCTAATAATAGTGATGCCTCGAGTGCAGTGATGGAGCTCGACACTACAGTAGTAGGTGATCACATGGAGGTTAACACATATGGCGACCTGCAGTAGGCTATAAGTTGTCTCCCCAGACAACTTTAGATATCATAGTTTCCTTAAGTTTTATTAGTTTAGGTTATTTTTTAAGAATAGTGGATTATTCATGCTCTTATCAAGCATTCATTGTTTAGGATTTAGACATTATTTCTTGATGAATAAAATGAGTTACCTATTCTTTTAGAGCTTTTATTCCTATTAAAAATTGTTTGATTATATAATGCTCTATATAAAGAACAACTCATCAAATTCGATGGCGGGGGAAGAAATTTGTCTGATAGATAGTAGAACAACAACCTCAATACTAAGTGAAACCAAGTATTTCCATACGTTAACAAAGAAAATAGAAGAAGTCATGACCATCGCCAGAAGCAAAGCTCTAATTGTTGGCACTGGAAGAGCTATAGTCATTCTCCCTATAGGTACCCAAATAGTAATTAAGGATGTTCTCCTGTATCCCGAATTAAAGCATACCCTATTGAGTTTTAAGGATATTCGCTTGAATGATATCCATATCGATACAGAAAACGAGAATGGTGCAGAATACCTCATCTTGACATCGATCAGAAAAAAGTGGTTGAAAACTTCCCTCCTTCTCCTTCGGGTTATATTATACCTACATAAAACCTGAAGAATATGTAGCAATGAAGATAGAGTATAAAGTCTTAGAGCCTTTTAAGATATAGCATGATCAATTAAGGCATCCAGAGGTAGACATGATGAGAAACATAATAAGTAACTATTGGCCATAGCTTAAAGACAATTTTCTTTCCTAAATCTGAAAATTTCTTATGCCTAGTCTGTGCCAAAGGAAAGCTCATCAGTAGACCCTTTTACCTGAAAGTAGAGGCGGAATCACCTATTTTCCTAGAGAAAATGCCAAGTGATATCTGTGGACCTATTCAATCCGTGTTGGGCCCTTTTAGATATTTTATGGTGATACTAGATGCTTCTACTAGGTGGTCCAATGTATGCCTACTATATACTAGGAACCATGCTTTTTGCAAAACTAATAGTTCAAATTATCGTATTAAGGGCAAACTTTTTAGATAAAAGAATTAAGTGCATTAGAATGGACAATGCCGACAAGTTTACCTCTAAGGCCTTGTAGAGTTATTCATCAAAAGGATTAAACTGATTATTAAACTCCTACTATAGAATAGTAGGCTTCCAACCAATTGTTGGGGTCATCCAGTGTTGTATACAGCAGCACTAATAAATTTAGGACCGACTGCATACCATCATGTTTTCCCCTGACAACTAGTGCGTGGAAAAGAAATAAGTATTTTCCATCTGTAAAAATTTGGTTGTACAATATATGTGCCAATTTCATCATTACAATGAACAATCATAAGCCCCCACTGGAAGTTGGGAGTATATGTTAGTTTTAAGTCCTTGTCGATTATTAAATATTTTGAGTCTACCATGGGAGACATGTTTACAGCCTCACACGCCAATCGCATCTTCGATGAAGATAATTTTTCGATATTAGGGGGAGAAAAGTATCTTAATGATAACAAATACCGAGAAATAGATTGGAATGCCTTGAGAATTCAAGCCCTAGATCCACGCACAACAGAAACTGAACTAGAAGTTCAGCGAATAATAAACCTATAGCAAATTGCAAATAATTTACCAAATACCTTCACTAATCAGAAGGGAATGGCAAACTCTTACATACCAGTAGCAAATACTCCAGAGAGAGTGAAAGTACCTCAGAAGGATACTTGAACCACTCCAACCCCTCATGTGAAGAAGAGGACGAAAGCACCAGAGAATGAGGCCTTAATTCTGCAAAAACGTCCGCAGAAAATAAAACTCAATGAAAATAAGACATCTCTCATATCAGTTGAAAAAGCTCAACCTGAAGTTGAGAAAAAACCCTTAAAGGAATTATATTGAAGATCGTAACCCTAGTACAATTTTGCACGCACAGACTAATACTGGGATTTCAAAACAACCAGACTCCGTCGTTGTGGGAAATCACGAGGAGCTGGATGAGATAAATGAAGAGATATCCACTAATTTTGTTGAGTCAGGAGAACTACATAAGAGAAAAGCTACAGTTTTTGACATCTATTTCGCCTCAAAGATTGCTAGAAACCTCAAACTAGATCCAGAACCAAAATTCTTAGTTGAATGCCAGAAGCATTTAGACTGGAATAAGTGGAAGGAAGTAATTGAAGCAAAATTACTCTCGCTGAATAAAAGAAAAGTGTTTGGTCCGATAGCCCGAACACCACCCAAGGTACTCCCTGTAGGATGCAAATGGATTTTCGTCCGGAAGAGGAATGAAAATAATGAGGTGGCAAGATACAAAGCAAAACTTGTGGCACAAGGGTTCACGCAGAGACCCGGTATTGATTATAATGAAACTTACTCTCCTGTCATGAGTGGGATAGCATTCTGATATTTGATATCAATGGCAGTATGTATGAATTTAAATATGTAGTTAATTGATGTAGAGACCGTATACATATATGGGTCACTTGATTTAGATATTTATAAGAAAATCCCAAAAGGAGTAAAAATTCTAGATCAAAATAAATTGAATCAAAACTTGTACAATGTCAAGCTGGAAAGGTCATTGTATGGTTTAAAACACTCCGGTAGAATGTGGAACAACTGGCTTAGTGAATTTCTCCTGAAGAAGTGATACACTTATAGTGAAGACTGTCCCTGTGTATTCATAAAGAAATCCTAGAATAGATTTTATATTATTTCAATATATATCGATGATCTAACTATCATCAGAACGAAAGAGGACATAAAAAAAGTAAGTTCCTATCTTATTAAAGATTTTAAAGTAAAGGACTTGGGTTGTACCAAGTTTTACTTAGGTCTGCAGCTGGAGCATCTCTCTAAAAGAGTTTTAGTACACCAATCCTCTTATACTAAGAATGTATTAGAGAAATTTAACATTGATAAGTCATATCCAGTGAAAACCCCAATGGTGATTCGATCCCTAGAAACAAATGAAGACCCTTTTAGACCAAGAATGAAAAATAAGAAAATTCTTGGATAAGAAGTTCCATACTTAAGTTTCATTGGGGCACTAATGTATCTGGCTAGCTACACGAGGCCGAATATTGCCTTTATAGTTAATTTGCTAGCCAGACACAATGCAGCTCCAAACCGAAGATATTGGGCTGGCATTAAAACCCTATTAAGGTACCTTCAAGGTACACAAGATTTTGGACTATTTTACCAGAAGAATCAAAACTTGACTATGGTAAAATATACAGATGCAGGATATCTGTCTGATCCACATAATGTGAAATCCCAGATACGATTTGAATTTCTTCCTAGTGGTACAACCATTTCTTAGCGGTCATTCAAGCAAACATTGGTAGCTACGTCTACCAACCACTTAGAAATAATCGTATTATATGAAGCCTCACGGAAATGTATTTGGTTTAGGTGGATGGTTAGTCATATTCAGAAGTCATGGGGCAAGAACATCGTCAATGACCCCACTATTATCTATGAAGATAATGCTGCTTGTATTGTATAGATACAAATAGGTTATGTTACGAGTAATATCACAAAATATATTACTTCTAAATTCTTTTATCCTCGTGAACTCTAGAAGAACAGAGAGATAAAAGTATTAAAAGCTAAGTCTTATGATAATCTAGTAGATTTATCCACAAAATTATTTTTAGCCTCTAGTTTCCATAAATGTGTTCGAGGCATAAGCTTGTCGTCGTATTCTTTGGTACCATTGTGCTCGAACGCTTTTCTTCGACTCGCAGCTTTTACGCCATTCCCCATAGACGGTGTCTGTTGTTGTTGTTACAGACTAAACAGTAAATAATGGAGTTACGAAAGGCCTCAAAAAGGTTATCCGAAACCTTAGAAACTGTGGAGATGAGGGAATAGAAGTCTATATTACATAAGCTTGTCTCTATTAAAAATGAGACTCTCTTCATGGCAGCCTGATACACATACTTATAGTTATGAGAAAGTTACTTATATAATTACCTATATCTAGATCAATTATTGCAGAGGTAATCACGTTTTTCCCTTATGGCGATCATATTGGACCGACCACATAGCTGTATGATTTATTAGGTTTTTTTGTGCAATAACCAACTTGACCAAGGTGGGGCCATTCATCCAAGATAAATCATTCTTGTTTTTATTTTATACAGATGTTTCGTGCATTGTTACTTGCATACGCAAAGAAGAAGACCACGACGGAGAAGAAGAGACTTGCGCACAAGTAGTAATTAAGCTCCTTAATGTCTGCACTTACGTACACTGGACTGTTAAAATTAGAGACCCAAGAGCTGCTAACTGGTGTACTAATCCACACAAATAAACTCCCGAAGTAGCTAGCAGGGCGCCTGATCAAAATCTTGAGACCCGAGCCGCCGGAGCTGGCCGTCCACATCCTGCCGTGCCGGACGAGGCGCCGAGGGGGACAGAACCGCTGCTCCTTGCGCAAGGCGAGATCGAGGGGACATCATCGAGGTCGGCGGTCTCCTCGGCGATGGGGTCGAGGCAGACAGCGGCCGCCCGCCGCAGAAGCTGGCGCTGCCTGCGCACCACGTCGAGCGTCTCCGGCGGCGCGGCCTCCTCGGCGAAGGCGAATCGGACGGCGCTGCAGGCCATGGCTATCTTGGTAGCCGGACGAGAAGTGCGAGTTGCAATGGCTTGCTGCTCAGCTCGCTCTGTTTCCATCCGTCTTGTGGTTTAGGGTTAAATAGACGACGCCGTACGGTAGCTTTTACTAATCCGGATCGGATTATTTGGCGGGATTATTCTTGTTCCGATCCAGTCCGAGATAGCAACAAGTAATTTAAGAGTGTAGCAGTTATGTAGGTATTCCTTTTTGCCATCTTTATATTCCGCTAGCTAGCTTAATTATCTTGAGTATATAATATTTCATCTTTCATGTCCCATCTTAACTGTTTGAATCATACACATTTGCTTTTTTTGGTCTGTTTTTGTTTGATGCCAAAAAAAAAAGATCATCATTCTTATGAGTTGGTTGCTGTAAGAGATCATCGATGCATGAGTTTGTCAATGTGTTTGGTAATGATACTAGTCATACCATACGTACCCATGTCTATATTTTCAAATCTCACGAGCAACTTTATCTCCGTGTCCTTCATGCTCCCTTGTCTAGGCTACAATGGGTCGCCGGTCGTCGGCGTCTAAAACTCACCACCGGAGCTGGTCGCCGGAGACTCACGCCTGCTTTCCCCCCATCTTTTTCTTCTCCCAAATACCCACTCAACTCACATTCCTTATCTTGTTTGCTCGCACTCGAGGAGACCGTCCATCGTTGTAGGAACTCATTGAATCTACTGCCTTTGCAGCCGAGTATCATCGCAGTTTTTTGGAAGGAATCTCGCAGGGTTGGGCAGACGTCAAGCGGAGGAGCCATGGAAGCGGACGTTAAGCTGAGGACCATGGCCAAGGAACAACAACCAGAGGGCGAGAGGCATAGGGATGGTGTGGGTTAGCGAGAGGCATTGGGCTAGTCTTGCCTCACTAGATCTAGGCCTAGCAGCCATGAGGTGGGTCAGCTCCTCCTCCTTTGACAATCGCCATCCTGCGTGCCTCTTTCTTTAGGTACTCTTTTGTTGCAGGTGTTTACTTGATTTGTTGTAGATATTTCTTTAAATTATTGCGGTTGTTTACTTGACTTGTTACAGAGTTTATCTAATTTGTTGCAAGTGTTTGCTTGATTTGTTGAAGAGTTTTCTCAAATTATTGCATGAAATATTTTTATTTGTTGCAATGTGTGTTAAATACTTTGACCATTTTAATTGTCAGGTTGAGATTGTTGTACATGGAATAGGATTTAGGGTGTCATGCTCACTCGTCATCTCCGGCAACGACAATCCCTCGTAGATGGCAAACTCAGCAGTGGCATGGTCAAGTTGGGGGCGACGAAGATGTGGTGTTGGGACTGCTAGATCCGGCCAGCAACGTGGTGGTGTGTAGGCTGTCCTCTTACTTCGAGCCCATCTAAAGAGTTGGCATCAGTAAGTTAAGTTGTTGCAGTAGTTATTTCCGAATGCTGCAACACTCTCCAAAATATTGGGGCTGATTTAGTGATTTTTTTATTTTTGTTGCAACAATGTTTCAATTTTATTACAATAGATTATTGTATTTGTTGCCACAGTAGTTTTTATTTATTGCACAATTTTTAGTTTGTGTTTGTTGCATAGAATGAGAATTTTGTTACAACCATGAGAACTAATTGTTGTGGTTTATGAATTTTTGTTGCGCCAAATCAGGAATATTACCATCCTTCTCCTCCTTCCTCTTACTCCCCTCTGCCAATTTAGAGTTCCGACGAGCTAGTGGCGACCGAAGATCGCCACTAGATACGAGCTTTTCTCCCACCTACGCCTCCAAAGCCTTAGAAGCATGTTGCAATCGTGGTGTCCCGAGCTCTAACGTCAGTCATTGGTCCAACATCATTGCCGCTTGTGCTCAAGGGAGGTCGTCCGCCTCCGGCAAGTTAGAGCTCCGACGAGCTAGCAGCGGCCAGAGATTAACATCTAAGACAAAATTTTCATGATTTTTTGTTTGCTATAAATCGGACTACCAAAATTCATATAAATATGATGTAACAGCTGGGAAGAGCGTACGATGAGAACCCTTCTCTCGTACGTCTGTACGCTAGTAGTTCCTAACGTGTTGAGTACTCACTATATAAGGAGATCAATTATTTATGCACCTACATATACAACTAAGCTACCACATATATGTGGGGGTTTAGATCATATACCCTTCTCATAGTTGGGAAATTGAGGATTTACCCTCCCCACTCAATGACATGTGGGGTCATCGTAGGTCACTGACACATGGGTCAGGAGGGTAAATCCTCAATTTCTATCTAAGTGGAGAGTATATGATCAATAATTCCCATATATGTGGACTACAAGGGGTAGTGATCTAAAGATCCCAGCTGCTAATCTCATGCTACTCCATATATGGAACACGGATCCACTGGACACTATTTATTCTGTCCTGATAGGTTTAATCTGATGATATTACGACTATCCTACTACCACTAATCTTCCATCTATAATAATATTCTCTGCAATCAGTGCATTGACTTGACATCGTAGGCCAGTACTGTACTGTATACGACGACAAATATAGTAGACCATGACATGGTCGCCACAGTACAGCAGTACAGAGTACCGTGTTGTATAGAGTCTAGTGGCTTTGCACACTAGCAGGCTACTTACAATATTGAACACCACCACAAATTAATTAATAATGAGGTTGCCTAGTTCTACACTTGACGAGAACAACAAATTCCCAAGTTCGTCCTGACAGTTGAGCTCCAGTGGAACAGACAACAGTACCGACAGGAGAAATGCTCAATCACAGCACAGGCAATAATACTGAAAGGAGAATCAGAGTAGCATCAAGCAAAGGGACACCAACACCGTAGCAACATACTCTATAATCTGTCTGTCGTGTAATCGTAACTCTGAAAACGAGAATTTATGTTCGACTAAGCCTCCTCTTCCATTCCCCACTAGCCCCTTGTCACGGCACAGCAAATGGAAGTTGGAGCGGCCGGTGTAGCGAGCATGGCAGACGAACCGATACTAGGTTCAATCCAAAGCAGCTTTGGTCCTCCGGGCTGATGCGGGTTTTGGGAGGCCGTCAAGCAATGGCCGGGTGAAGGACTCATGGTTGAAGGTCCACTTCGAACTTGACCACATAGAGATGCCATTCTCTGCATCGGCAAAGTTTGGTGCGCTTGGTGACTTCCGCACGGATTTAAACCCGTTAAGAAATGAGATACTGCTCTTTGGAGTGCAATCTGGGCTGCTTGTGTCCGTATTTAGACGGATACTGGAAATTGGCCTTGGCAGTAAACTCTTGATGATCTTAATTGGGTCTGAAAAAATATCATCCTGGGCATCGGTTGTGTTTGATAGACGATCAGCTTCCACTTTCTGCCGCCGACGCATGGAACCATCTTGCTTTGCTTTGGTTGCCCCATTGCTCTCAGTCCCACTCGCACCATTCGTTGCTGAAAAACCATTCGTTCGGTCTTGAGAGTCCCAGCTTCTGTCGGTACTTTGTGCGTCTGGTGCGGTAGAGGTAGTAAGCAATGTTTCACTGCTGATGCGTTGGAAGCTGCCCTTACTGTACAAGGACATTTCAGTACCGCGATCCATGTCATCTCCCTTCAGAGAATTTAAGCCATAGTATCTCTGCAAGGTGCTCATTGCAAGTGACGTGTGCTGCTGATCAGACATGCACTTGGATGAATCTAATGAATCCGTGCCGTCTCTATTTTGCTGATGGTTGGGAGCCCACGCTCTGCACAAGGCATGGACAATAAGCTCAAAATGTACTTTAATATAACTACAGCAATTGAAAAATGTCTTTGAGATGGCAGAATGAAGATTATCGTATCTATCTATTGTCTACCAAGCCAAACGGTCATCAAAATGCAGGTGAAATGCCATGACGCAACAGCAGGTAAGAAACACTAGACAACAGTTAGTGTGACAGGCAATTTTAATAGGTATAGCTAAATGGGTCATCTTTACATGTTAATAGTTTGATCCTATAAAATCAGCATCGAGGAGAAAGAAGGTTACGCTTTGTCTGTAACTAACTAAAGCCAACAACAGTTAAATTTATGGACCCTACATTACACAGGAGGAGTATCTCGGTAGCATGGAATACAGAAAGAATAAAAAAAACACAGGAGACAGACATGAGGAAATTTTTACCTTTTCGTTCTTTCACTGGAACCATTCAGCCTCACAAATGATGGCATGGGCCTTCCTGGTAGAGGTATGAGCAATGTCTTGTGTGCAAACATCTGGCTGTCACTCACCAAACTATTTGCCCTCTTAATGTCAGATATCTACCCAAAAAAAAAAGTAATCTTAACTCAGTAATCAAACTCACTTAAGATTTATCAACTTGTTAGGTATATAAAATCCAGATAAGTAGATACTTTTACTAATACGAGGTCCAAATCTGCAATGCAAATACTTGATCATGTCACTGTTCTCATCAACTCTCTGGAGAGCACAATTTGGGTCACATTAGATGATTACATCACCCATAACTATGAAGAACATAGTTCACCCAGTAACCAGTATTTTGAAGCGGTGCAAAGATCATGCGTTGTGATGGGCCATAGGAGCATCGCGCAGCCGTGTGCTACAGAAAATATGGGGGGTAAAGTTTGGATCTTGCCTCAAGACACAAAGACCAATCCTTTCCCTTTCCAAAATCTCTGACCCCCGCAATGGAAGTATTTTCACAAACTATTCCTACCATCTTCCCCTGCCATTTCCCAAAGAATACCAGGCAAAGATAGCAGCTTTACGCACCACATGGCAGCCACTCAGAACCAACCAACCCACCCACCCACCCACCAGGGAGAGAGAGGTTTCTTCGGCGAGAGAAGGTCGCGGGTTACCTCGACGCCGTACTTGATGGCGATGCCGGCGAGGGTGTCCATCCTGGACACCTCGTGCTCCAGGTAGTCTTCGTGGCCCGAGCAGCAGGACGGAGGCGTCCTCTCCGGCGACAGGACGCCGCCGCGGGGAGCGTCAAAGTCGTCGGAGAGAGGGTGGGAGATCCCCATAGCGACCAGCACTCGCGAGGGGTCCGTCCGGGCGGGCGGGCGGGAAGCCTTCCTTCTTGATGGGGGCGAGCGGGCGCCCAATCGCGCGAATTGGGGATCGGATCGCGGAGGCTCCCGGGGGAGACGCTGGATGTGTGGCGTCGGGCTTTTCTCGCCTTTGGAGCCAACCAAAATGGTCGCGAAGCTGCCTGTGACCGAGTGGTTCCCCTCTCTTAAGCATCCCCAATAAAATTGTGGCTGATTAAACATGTTGCAGACGGTGTCGACCAACGACCACACGTCTTTGACCAGTGGACGGCATCCTCCATTACAGAGGCACCGCTACGTGTGAAGAGTCTCGCTCTCGTTTTTGACCAAATAAAAACTCGTGCGTGATTCTTTCTCCCGGGCAAAACAGCCAAACTAGTCTTACTGCCAGTTTTCAGCCATCTCCCTAGCATCAGATCTCTAGTTAGTAGAATAACAAAAACATGCATGCAGTTTTAACTGCAATTAATTATGACTTATGAGCGGCTACTTGGAATGTTCATCCCTTCATATACAAGTCTTCTTATCTGGCCTACCATGCAGCTCTAGCAGGCATGCCAATGATGTACAGAATATGCTGCTTCTTCCTCTTCAAGTGCCTTGCCTTTGAAAAGTAAGTGAAACAGTAGTACTTTGCCAAAGATTCTCCATCCTTTTCAAAACCAAAAGCTGGTGCTTGCTTTCCATCAAGGTGGGCACACACCGCAGAATAGCACGCTGCTTTATGGTGCTTAGCTTTAATCCCATCATTGTCCTTCCTTTCCTTTGAGGCTTCTCTCGTGGCAAACAAATTATGGTGCTTACATATAACGCATCAGCTTTTGAACCATCAAGTGTTACTCTTTTCTCAGTGAGGAATGAAAATGCTGGATATGTATGTTGTCATTTGGGGGGAACCTGATCGATATTGGCAAGATTTCAGGAGCATGCAGATATATCACCGTGCAATTTCAGTCAAAATTTGACAAGATTTGTCTTGGTACCCTGCCACTTTCTCTACCTAGGCGCAGAACTGAAAATGACGTGTTTTTGGTTCAGTTAGGTGCGGCTACAGCATCGTCAGACTTGTGCTGTTACAGATCTACCAAACCATTGCATCATTGGACTCCAGCCTAATCATCGATTAGCAAGGGCCAGTTATGTTGACACTGCGCACTAGAAAAACGCATCGCATAAGCTACATATGTAGTTTAATTTGTGACCATCGAAAGTGCTAATTAACCAAAGAGCTCAAGCGCACGTGCCATCATTAATTCAACCTTACGAGCCGCTGACTCGTATTTGTGCTAGCGAGTAGTGCGCATGGCGGTTGACTCTCTGTTCAGTTTCTTCAAGTATACTTCCCTATAACCTTCCAAAAAAAAAAAAACACAGGTATAACTGATCCCTATTGAATTGAAACTAGGTTGAACCATACACTCGGGAAATTAAGCCAGAGCTCTAGTAACAACTATTCTGAGGGATGGACCATAGACATTTCGTTGACCTCTTGGTGCATGTTCCAGAGTACATGCGGTTCAGAGGAGCCTCTTGGTACATGTTGTGTACGTACTCAGACGTCAACGGTTGCTTCACCCAGTTGCCAGGTCGTCTTGTTGTGTATTATGCCCAAAAAAACAAGGGTACATGTATCATACAAACTCAAGAGTGACAGCCCAACCACCCTTTTTCCCATCTGCTAGCTAGCTACTGGAAAGCAATTCTCCTTTGCAAATAGTGTATTTGCTAGGCAATAAGAGCAGAATGCCCTTCAGAGGGATCTTCAGTGATTGCTAGTGCAATGCATTGCAGGCACCCAATCATGTGCTAACTAACTGGACTTGCTTAACCAATATATCACATAGGAGCTTTTCGGAGACAACCATAGCACATTGCCAGACTGCAGAACAAGTACACGGTTGACAGTAACATCCATGGCAGAACAAGGGCGATACAGGTACAGCCATACCGGGATCAACGCATCGTACCACTGCAGAGTCAGAAACTTTTGGCATGTATAGTTCACATAAAAGGATAGTTATAGCCCACAACACATCCCTGCTCGACTTTGCAGCAGTGATTCTGTTCCATTCGAGCATCAGAGTTCAGACTAGGCACAATCCAGTCTGCCACACACAAACCCTCCAAATTCTATGCGAAGTACAAAGAGAAAGATGCCAAAGAAGCACCGCTGAATTTTCATTCCATCCCAAACAATTTGACAAAGCATCAGAGTGCAGCAAGTAATCCATTGCACGAGTTGCGGAGTTCATATTTGGATGCAAACCGATACCAAGAAGCCATCAGGCTTCTGAAAGTAGGCCTCCTGCGTCAGCCAGCATTTCTCCACACCTCAAATCGATCAGTCTGTAGAGCTCAACGAGTGGACATGCGAGGAAGTCATAATCCAGCTCCTTCACTTCGCAGGTTCCATCAGTTAAGGCATCAGTTAGCTTGGTGTATCAATTAAGGTAGAAGTAGACCAAATGGAGATGTGTCAAGACTGACCGTGGGCCGCGCGCGCAGTAGGATAAGATGACACAAGCAGCCGCACGGCCTCCCGCTTCCGGCAGCTCGCTCGCTGCGGCCGCGTCTCCCCTCTCCCGCTCCTTCCATTCCATGGCCACCGCCGCCACCACCTCTCCCTCCCTCGCGCCTCCCACATCGACTCCACGTCTCCCACCACCACCGGCCGCCGTCGCTTCATTGCCGCCGCTGGTGTTGCCCCGGCGGCGCGCGCGGATGAGGCGCCGTCGCTGTCCGAGTGGGAGCGAATCTACCTACCCATCGACCCCGGCGTCGTCCTCCTCGACATCGCCTTCGTCCCCGACGATCCCTCCCACGGTACGCAGCACGTCCCTTCAACACTCCTCAGTTCTGGGCGCCGTTGCTTAGCGCTTTCTCCTCCGCCGGTTGTTTGATAATGCGTGCATGTTGAGACATTTCTTTGTAATGCTTCGCATCTGATTAAAAAAAATCCAATCTTTTCTTGTTGCTTCATTTTGTGTATTTGGGGCTGAGAAAGAAATAAAGAATGCTGCTTGCTTACTTAGTTAACCTTCCCGAACCGTACATATGTTTTAGCGTACTGTTGGGAAAATAAGTAGTAAAATGCCAGGGGACAGCAATAGAATTGAGGCCGACTTTTATCTGGGAATGCAGCGTTCCATGTTTGCTTGGCGGCACCTGATACAAGTAGACATTTACAAGCTTAGGCGGCTTTCCCGAAGCCTAATGAATATGGGAAAACGTGGATTGCTGGGGACTCGCTATCTTCCTTTCCCCCCAAAAAAACGAGTTCTGGTCTCCTATGAGACATATACTACCTACTTTTATATCTTTGAGAAGGCATATTACAAGATTGGTTCTATTTGGATCTACACATACAGAGACAATTATGCAATTTTCCGTTCTTGAGGTTACACAAATACCCCTATGTAAGATTATAACATACAGAGACAAGTATACAGGAGTAGAACCGATATTTTTCTGTACAGCCACCTTATGCTGGGCAGGCCACGCCCTGCCACTGGCGCATTGGGCTGAGCGGGCCTCGGTGGGGCCCCCCCAACAGAGAGTAATATGTTATTTTTAGGAGGAGATAGCATTTTCTACCTCCAAATGTTGTTCTCTGACGAAGATGTGCGCATTCTTCTAGGTTTTCTCCTTGGGACAAGACAGACGCTATTGGAGACAAAAGATGGAGGGAACACCTGGTTCCCTCGCTCCATCCCTTCTTCTGAGGATGAGGATTTCAACTATTGTTGCACACTTCAGATGCCGGAGATTGCTGGGAAAGAATACCATTGAGCGCCCAACTTCCTGGGAACATGGTAATTTTTGCTTATGATAGCTACCTTATCATTTATTTGCGACATCATTGCACCATATGTTCCTTTAAGCCGTGATTTCATCACCAAGATACCTTGATTACTTTGATGAGGAACATTAATGGAAATAACACCAAATGGGCAACAGGCTAGACCACCATCGAAGTTATTAGCTTTGTGTGCACTTTGCTGATTTGCTTGAAACCATCTGATACAGAGTTTGTTGTTAGCAACAGTCATGTTGCTTTGAGGATTTATACAAGTTCAATGCATTAGTTCCCTAGCAAAAAAATGCATTAGTTGAAGTCTCGTCTTGGATATCCGACTAAAGGAGCAGTAAGAGGTTACGAAACACAAAATACTCTGACAAAACATTGTGTTGCACTGTTGCCTTCTAGCATTTGTTTCTTCCAATCATGCATGACTAGGTGATCAAGGCATAACATTATTTACCCCATTTTTCCTTTTTGTTTGTGGTGCAGAACAATTTCAAGTGGCATTAGCGGTGCGAGTTACTATACTGGGACTTTCAACACGGTGAACCGCTCGCCTGATGGTCGTTATGTTGCTGTCTCCAGCCGAGGGAACTTCTATTTGACTCGGGAGCCTGGGCAGGTTCAATAGCTCGAGAGTCAATAATTAAGCTGCTTCATGTCATTTTCGCTTGTTGTCTGTCGAGCGTCCAGAGGTGGGGTTTGAAATTTCTGCAGCTGTTTTTGCAGGTATTTTGGCAACCACATAGCAGGGCTGTGGCACGAAGAATACAGAATATGGGATGGAGGGCAGATGGTGGTCTTTGGCTTCTGGTTCGCGGTGGTGGACTCTTTCTCAGTAAAGGAACTCTTTGTCAGCTTAAGTTCTCCTTTTAATCTGTTAGTAGTTAGTACCATCAGCTTAGGAAAAATGGGCGCATATAGCACTTGGTTCTCCCTTTCAAGGCCTTCATAATGCTCAATGCTCATTATCACGCTGCCTTATCTGCATCCACCAGTTGGGTTCCATTTGCAGATAACTGAAGACTTCGAGGAAGAGTCTGTGCAAAGTCGGGGGTTTGGAATTCTTGACGTGGGCTACCGCTCAAAGGTAATAATAACCAACCACGGAGCTAGCCATGCTTTTCCCTTGTGCGCAGGATAAGATTTAAACAGCTCCGTCGTTCCATTTTGGAATTCTTGAGGCATGGGCTGCCGGTGGAAGCGGCATCCTGCTGAAAACAACAAACGGCGGCAAGGCCTGGGTGCGCGACAAAGCCGCTGATAACAAACGACGGCGTCTTGCTTCGATTTGTTGGCTGAAGTATTCCAAGTTTGGTGATGTAGTCCTTTTTGTACGTAATATGAAGGCAATATATTATATGCGCGGTACCTACTGTAAAATGCTGCTGATGTTTGTTGCATTCTTCTGCAAAAGGGTGTAAATTTCTGTGCTGTAACATTACTGATTGTTTCAACGGGTGAACAACAGTAGCGCACCAGTACTATCTGACGTACTATGAAGCTTGTAAGGTGACCTTTGCTGCCCCTCAAATGGTGGTGGATGCAGTTGTGCGCGAAGCCAGGTGCAGTGGCCTGAAAATTTCGCAATTGCATCTACCACTAATGTAGAGTTGAATTTCTTTGCTAAACAACTGATAACTTGTCTGTCGTCGTTGAATTTGTATCCGGCTGATGTGCAAATGTAAGGTTTGGGTGGAACACGAAAACCTTACATAAATAAATGTTTTAGAATAGTATAATTGTATTCGTTGGATGATTTCAGTGGAATCCAGACATGAACCGGAACCGGAGCTCCACGTGTACCTCACGGGCGGTGGCGGGACGTGACACGACGACGGCGACCCTACCCTTGGCCAGAGAGGCGGCGCAGGTGCTGTGGGCAACAAAATTACTGATGCTTGGTGGGTTTACCCCTACTACCCTTGGACAGAGAGGCAGTGATGTTGCTCGTGTGTAATCCAACTCCAGTCCAATCACGCAAAGAAATGCAATGTGCACCAACAGTTTGATTTCAAGCATGAGTTTTCTTTATCGTTTCAAAAGGACGGTACAAGTATATCTCGATTTAGGTATAAGGTTGCATCAATACCTAACAAAATAAGAAAACGGTGGATATCTCATGGGCAGATGATGGCCAAGATGAGTTTAGATATATTCTAACATGTTATAACAAGCAAGAACACCGAAAAAATCAAGCTAAAAATTCTCAGATCACGAAATCACTTAATGTGGCCAAAATTAAGTTTCTTCATGAACTTACCATCAAAGTGTCTAGATGGGTGGATATTGATTTCTAGAGAATATTTCTATCTCTTATACGTCCTTGGCACAACAAGATTAGAATAGAACAGGAAAATTCAACTAGATCAAGAGCAAATCAATCAATATAAGATAGATTAATAAATATAAATAAAGATTAATATATTGCTACTTGAAGATAAATATTTTACAACCACTCCACCTAAATGACAAGAGAGCATATCACAATACTCAATTTCTTTCAAACCCTAACCCTAATACTTGCGAACGCTTGATCTCAAGAAAGAAAGGTTGGATGGTTAACTACAAGTCTCCATCCCAACCAGCTAAATAGATGGGCTAGCCAACCACATCTAACCCTTAGCGGATACTACTCACTTAGCATAATGGAGAAAATCCGATAATCCCACACACGGGTTTTAACACACTACTACTCTTACACGCGCTTTTCAAAGCACACAAACTTGAATCAGCTAATTTCTTAGCATTGATCTAACTTAATCTTCTTAGCTTTTCCTTGATCTAAATCACTCTCCCAACCGTTGTTTTTTTTCAAAGTGGTTTTCGATATTTTAGTCAAACCACTAAAATACTCTTTCCTGACTTGGTCTTCTTCTTCCAATATAAGCAATCGTCATAATTGCCACATGACGTCAAGTCATTTTTGTTCCGATTCCACTAGACCACGTCACAGTTAGATCGACCAAGCCACATGGTGCTACCCGTCGCTTGAACTTTCCTTCAATATTTTTAGCCTTGCTTGTATCATGCTTGAGCTGACCACCTCACTCGGTATACTTAATCGTTCTGGGTCTCGGCTGCTCTATGAACATAGTCTCGATCCTCACCATTGATTGTGGTTAACTTCAAGTGACCCTGCACATCTAAAGACAATGAAATCATTTCTAGACATAAATTCTTTATAACTTGACCCACATTAACAATAACATATCTCATACAACATATATCCACTAACTTAGGCCACTCAAACTCTTCTCACTTCTCGCTTGGTCGTCTTGCCCGAAGGACACTTGGAGTTGAATCTGGCCTATGGCCTATAGGGGTTGACCCTCAGGGGCTTTTCAAATTTCAAATTTTAAACCCACTTTTTTCAAATTTCACCTCTAGATGTCTGTTTTTGTAAATCTAGCTCCCTCCTTAAGCCTGGCAGGTACCTGACAGGCTCCCCTAGCTCAATAGGACGATGTGATGAGACGATCGGCCACACAATGATTAATTAGTGTTAATCATATAACATAATGCTTAATTAGTACTATTTATACTTTCTTAATTACCTACTGATGTGTGGCTGCTCGGCAGAGTCTTGCCGAGTGTGGTTGCTCGGCAGGTGCTGCCGAGCTCAGTGAGAGGGCGTCTGGGAGGCAACTTTGGAAAAAAAGAAATGGCTACGTACTAGATATGCGAAGGATTCTATTCTCGCCTCCTCTCCCACGTAAACCACTAGAGGAGAGCTCAATATTCATAGCCGTCGCTGCCCAAACTCCGATCAAGACCTACCATCACGTTCCCATCGCACCAGTAAAGCCTTTTCAAATTCTTTCGCGTTGTATTGTGTTCCACCAATTTTTCAACATACCCATCAAGTTAATTTCATTTTTGTGCTTGTAGCTCATTGAATCAACCTTCTTCTTTCCTCCGCCTTTGGTCATCTTCATGAGCGTTGTTCATCCCCACTGGTGTTCCTTGATCCAATTGCTTTGCACAAGAGAATCCCCTTGCCATAGACCACGTTTTGACGCGCTCACCCTCTCTTCCTAACCTCTGTAGAACCACCACTGCCATCATCGAAGAACCGCCACTGCTAGCTGCCATCACATCTCATGGTGTCAACTCCTAAACCACCATAGTTGTGGAGGTGACAATGTGAGATCTAAGGAGATGAGGCAGAGCTTTGGGGTGGCAGCGATGCCTTATAGCCATGGATGGGAAGAGAGAGACACAAAGAGAGGAGTAGAAAGAAACAACGGGATGGAGGAGGATGCGAACGCTGACCTGAACATACACATATGGGATGAGAGAGACATATAGAGAGGAGGACATGGATGTGGTGTCGAATTTTGGCAAAGGGAGGAAGTGGAATCAATGGAGCACGAGCTCACTGGCCCCCAAGGATGGCAACGAGGTCGCAGTGTCGACGTCAAGCGGATGCGGCGAGGTAGATGGCTATGACCTGGAGCTTGCTCCTCGCTTGAGCATGAGTTGAACTCGGATAGCTCGAGCTTGAGCACAGAAATGGATGGGAAGAGAGAGAAGATGAGGAGGAAGAATTAGCGTTGAGTATGATATGTGGGCCATACCAGGGGAGAAAGAGGGAGGAGAGTGGAGTAACATGGAAGCCAAGTCAGATACCTCTATCTACGTAGATGGCACGTCAGCTAAAATCAGTTTCAAATGGAAATATCCGATATTGATAATTGAGAGGCATTAGTTACCCGGTTTGGTAGCCAAGGGTTGAAATTTAAACAAGCATGACATAGTTAGAGGTGCAATGAACTTATCCCTAAGACTAGTTATTGTTTCTAATAGATACGAGTACATTAGAATCTAGAAAATCAACACGCGGCCAATAAGCTCTCAAAGGTTATTTTGCGACAGAAGAATCGTTGAGCAAGCAAAACCCTAGAACAACCGCTGACACCGGGGTGGTGACGACTGCTAGTCCCAACCAACAAATCCAAAGGAACGCTCGCTCTCACACACACACACATACACATACACTGCTCCTTCCCTTTCGCGTCCTTCACTCCTCACCCGTCGTCGTCTCGGTTCGTCCGATCGGAGGCGGCACCCACCTTGGCGCGCCACCGCCACCCCCTTCCGCGAGTAAGCCAGCCCAGCCCCGAACGTTTCTTTCCGATTCGCGTCTTTTTTTTCCGCACTGATTAATCGTGTTTTTTTCCTGTTTAATTGATCAATTCCAAATTCGACGCGTGTGTACGCGCATGTGTTTTTTTTAAAAGAACAAAAATATCGCCTTTTCTTAGCGCCGGCCTTTTGCGGCCCTCCAATTTTTGTGCGGCGTCTCGCTGTCCGCTCCCCAACAAATTACCAATCGCCTTGTATTTTTAGGGATTTTTTCTTCCTTTTTTTTGCTCTTGCTCTTGCTTGTTCCCGTCCGCTCCGGCGCTTCCTCGATTCTGCAATCTCTCCCTTTCCAGTGATCATGAGTTCGTGAGGTCCTCTCGATTTCCCCCCTATTTCTCGAATTTTTTTCCGATCACTCTCTTGCTTCCTGTTGCAGAAAAAATGTAACTCTTTCACATCAATTCGGTTCTATCTATGATTACTGTGAAATTGGTTTCTTTGTATTCTTGTTTCCTCGTATTCCTTCTCCTGGTGAAGGCAGTCCTTGATGGTACTCAATCTGCTCGAGCGAATGCAGGCTCTCCAAGACATGCCGTGTGCACTTGAAGTAACTGGCAGAAGCTTAAAGAGCACATCACATAATCAGTGTAACAGATCAGTCGGTCAGAATATCGACAGCCACTTTACAAAGGTCAATAATATTCTACTGGATACATGTCTTTTCTTGTTCACGAGGTAGATAACCGGTCGTCATTCATGAAGCTTACTGACTTGGTATTTTAATCTTTTCATCGATCAGGACCAGCTAATACGCAGACCTGTTTCTGTCTGCCCTGAGAACAGGTAATTCTCTGTTATCACATCCTTTTGTTAGCAATCATATTCGGTGAACTTGACTAAGCTCGATATCTGATCTACTGCTGATGTTGCACATACATTTAGTGAAACATGGAATCATGAATATTATTCATCAATGGAACAAGTCTCATACAGTCATACTATAAACTTGAAAGGAAACAACTTTCACAGGGCTAGAACAAATGAAGAAAAAGGGACAAGCAAGAAGAAAGATGACCCCATTAGTACATCTTACTATTGCTGAAGTGCATTGATAAAGCTTATGCAGCCCATTCACATAATTAAACCGGTCTGGGATATTTGGTGTTTATGCTTATTTGACTGCTTATGGGGACTTCCCAACCTTGTTCTAGAACATTGAAGGTAAACATATATGGGTTTTCAAGAAAAAAAATGAAAAAAAAAACATATATGGGTTAGTTATCACGGTTTGCACACAGGAAAAGGGAGAATACAACTAGAAAATGGTTGTACCCAACCAAATTATCACTGAAACACCCATTTTATTGTATTTTGTGCTTTTGCTTGTTCTTCTCTCCTAGTGTGTTAACATTGTACGCTTACCACAATCTATATGTACCACCATGTGCATTATGATGCTCTCTGTACAATTGCGCCAAACACCATATTTAAACACTTTCTACCCTCAATATCCATTTCTCTTTTTTTTCCCTTCATGCTATTCCATCTTTCAGAAAGCTACTTGTTTACTGTCGTTTCGTGCTGTGGCAAGGACAGCACATTCTCAGTACTTTCCCTTGGGCACAATTCAGATTGGAAATTGGCGCCATTTTTGTCTAACATACAAGAGGTCAACAAGACAAGCCATTTGACATCAGGAGCTGCTGATGCAGAGACCCTTGAGTTAATATCCCCACAGTCAACAATGCTATATTGGTTAGGCCAGCTGAATGAAAAGAACATGCACGATCAGGCCAATTCTTCTAAACCACATCCGAATGGATGTCCACATGGAGGAAGCACCTTAAGACAACATTGGCATAGGAAAAAAATCAAGAATTCATTCAG
Organism: Melocanna baccifera; assembly: GCA_036346265.1. Lineage (NCBI taxonomy): Eukaryota > Viridiplantae > Streptophyta > Magnoliopsida > Poales > Poaceae > Melocanna > Melocanna baccifera. Next base: position 28,837,859 of record CM070691.1, on the reverse strand, counting down.
AACATTCCCTCCTTGCCATGTGGTTGCAAATAACTCTTCCAGGCTTGTTACTGCTCCTCTGAGATCTGATTCTGATATTTTGTGTAATGATGATAAGCCTCCAAAAAGGAGTTCTAAAAAGAAGGGAAACAAAAAAAGGAAACAGCACAGGCGAGCAACCTGCGAAAAGCTTAATTTGTCATCAGAAATCCCTTGTGAAGAGAATATTGATGCTGCTTCTCCTGTTGAAGTACTTCCGACTGATTTAATGGCTGACAAATTGTCAGAAACCTCATCCTCTGCCAGCTCATTGGTTAAAGAAGCCCATTTGGGCGAAGATAATGGTGAGAACAACAATGAATATATGGAACATGGAACTATGCTGAATTTATCTACATTAGGAAGTGAGGAGATGGACGATTCTGAATGTACAGGTTCATCTAATGAAACTAAGGGTGAAAGATTTAGCTGCAACGGTGCTCCTTACTTGAATGTTGGATCAAATACTACTTATTCTTCAGAATTTGATGGATCCGCATTCACTGAACATGGATATTCTTACTTGGGAGAAGAAAGCAATAGCTACCAGAAGTCATTGTGTGCCTGTATTTATAACTCTAATGATGCAACAACAGCTTCATTCTTTAACAGGTGGAACAGTGACAACAACGGGAACTGCGGTGTCGATGTTGAGGCAAGGTTAACCATCAAAGATGAAAATAGATGTGATTGTTTGCCACATGTGGCTTTCACAGGGCTGGATAATGTAAAGAAGGCCTGCCATTTGACAGGGGCCCATTTAAGTGGTACTTGTGCTGAAGATTCAAATGATTCTTTTGGCAGCCACTCCTGTTGCTCAAAGGATTTTACTGGTAATAGTAATCATACTGAAAGAGTTCAGTGCAGCAGTGAAGCCTGCAGCAGCAAGACTTTTCTTCCGATTAGTTCAGGGAGGAGTGGCAGAAGATCAAGACAAACATCTAGCTATAGTAATTTGACCGTGACTAACAGAGTAGTAGGTGCTAATAGGCATAAGCATAGTGGAAAAGACAGTTCAGCTTCTGTGTGGCGGAAAGTAGAAAAATTTAACAAGCAGAACACATCTAGAGCAGGATATGCGATTGCTTCAACTGTTCAGGATAAGACTGCACTAGAAGACAATAACAAGGGTGTACAGCATGATCCAACAAGACCAATGGTAAAACATAATCAGTGTAGAAAATCAGGTGAACAGCATTCTCCAGATGAGACAGTTGAAATGGAGCCTGCCAAAGAAAATGATGTACTGAACTCATGTCGAACATTTTCCACATGCATATACAAGAAGCAAACGCCATTTCTATACCAGCAAACTAGTTTATCTTCTAAAAAGGGTGGTTCTCAGTCATCTAGGAACTACTATGCTCCCAAGAATGGTATCCCCAAGGTGCTAAAGAATCACTCGCAACAGAAAGGAGGATTGCCTATGTTGCAGCTAGTATGTGCCAAGGACACCAGTGATAGATCAATCTCAACTTCTCCTTCGGCAGATGAATTATCTCCAACTGGAGTTGGCAACAACAGTCCAACTGAGGGAAATGGGAGTTCACAATCTGGTATTGAGAAATCAGCACCAGTATCTTGCAACTTGGGTTCTTGTTTGGCCCCACAAGCTACGTCGGAGGAAGCATGCGCATTAATCATTCAAGAGGATCCTCATTATTTATGCCTTGAAAATAAGGCCATATCCAAAGATTCAGACTCCAGAAACTTGTGCGCTGATCCTTGTGCTGCAGAAATGGTAGAAACCCAATATGTGAAGTTGACAACCGACAATACTCCTCAAGAATCTTGTAAGTTGTATTCTGCTGCTGGAAATGTGTCACAGAAGTGGGTTCCTGTTGGAAAGAAAGATATAATCCATTTAGATGTTCCGGAGACTTCTGTCATTGAAGCATCAGTTCCAGCTAATGATATTTCTATTTCTGCTAATATAGATGTTGAAAGAAATGTTTCAGATGTTCCTGCATCAATTAACGGTGAAGACAGCAAATTAGCTACTGAGGTGACTGCAAAACTGGACTCATCTGGACAGCTTGATTTGAAATGCCAAGCATATATCGAAACTGGGACTGATTTCAACAGGATAAGAGAAGCCGTGAGTGATGCTTCCAGGGCCCAACAGAGAGTGGAAATTGTCCAACTTCTCATTGGCAGGCATCTTGCTGATATTGAGCAATTTATTCACTCTGCTTCTCCAGTTCTGTACTGTAGGCCTTGCCCTACTGGCTGTAACTCCTATTGGCAGGAATGGATAAGAGATGGCTTGTGCTTTCATCAGACTGCAGATCTCTCTCTAAGTAGCATTTGGCAGTGGTACAAAGAACCTGGCTGCTATGGCTTGGAAGTAAAGGCACAAGATCTCTGTAGATCGAAAGGCTTGTGGAATAATCATTGTCAGTTTACCACCTACTTTGTGCCATATCTATCTGCGGTTCAATTGTTTGGGCAACCTAAGAGAACCTACATTGGAGGGATTGATAAGGAAGCAGCCGATATGGATGCGAGCTCTAAAACATTTCATTGTCTGAACTCTCTCCCAGTACTAGCCAAGCTTCTGCCACAACAATCTAACCAAAGAGATAGCTCGTCTGCTTTGCATACTAGAGATGATCAGCACTTGGAAAGTGGAGAGCTCATATTTGAATTTTTTGAATCTGAACAACCATTTTGGCGACGACAATTATTTGACAAGTGAGTCTGATTACAATAACAAAGGCGTCTGGGATTCTGGATGTTTTTGTATTAGCCTTTAATGTGCTTATATTTTAGTAGAAACCTTCATATCTACTTATTCTTAATACTACCATGATGTATTACACTACATTGTGAGAGGGTTCTAGAAATGAAGGAAAATGAACTTGCAAACAAACCTTTGCTCTGCAAAAATTGAAATAGTTCAATGCATGTGACTACTTGATCCTACAGCCTTTGGTATTAAATGGGTTATGTACAGTTGCAAGGGCTATATTTTCCCAATCTACGGTTGTAATCATGAACACAGCGCCTTATGCCGGTCTTCTATTTCATGGTTCCTCCATGCTATTGCGCTTTGGCCAATACTCACCAATATTGTTTTAGAATTTTAACTAGCATTTCATTCTTGTTCAGTGAACTCTAGAAAAGGTATTTTGTTTCGAAGATGTTCTTATTGAAAACTCATTCCAATCGTGCTAGGGTAAAGGAGTTGATTGCTGGGGTGAAACAGTCAGATTGCCAAATATCAGGAGACCCAAAGAATTTGGAGCTCAACCTGCGTGATCTCCATCCTGCCTCTTGGTCTGTTCTATGCTCCAGTAGTATTGCCTTATTATCGTTTGTCGCATTCTTGCATACTATGCTCCAGTAGTATTTGCCTTATTATCGTTTGTCGCATTCTTGTATATAGATTTGTAAAACTATGTGAGGATGAGCTTGTTTTTAGAACAAAGTTTTCTTGAATTTCAGGTATTGTGTTGCATGGTATCCCATATATCGTATACCTGATGGGAAATTTCAGGCTGCTTTCTTGACATACCATTCTCTTGGGCACTGGATTCATCAAAGAAGCTCATCAAACCAAGCTGGTCATACTCCTGTTGCTTTGCCAGTCATGGGTCTGCAGTCTTACAATGACAAGGTAAAATGACTGATTTGTCACCTGACGCATAAGTACACAACATGTTAACTGAAGATGGTTTAAGTGGGTGCTAAGACCCCAGACCTAAAATCCTGTCTGTTGTGACATGTGCTGAAGTTGCGAACCTTGACATTGCTGCTTCCTGAGGTGAACATAGTTGACTAAACTCCTAAGGATGTTTCTTATCGGATGGTACCTTCTTTTGGCTAAAAATAAGATGCATCCTACTTGGTCATATTTCCCAGCAGACCCCAATTGGACATCTTGTACTTTTGCAAAGCTTTATTTTTCCGAGTAATGCTCTCAAAAGCATTATCTAGACTGAAACATCGAGCATTGGCAAAGACATGTGGCGCTAAGCTGCTCTTTTGGTCCCTAGTCAAATGTTAAGTGTGTTAGTAGCATACATGTATAGTCTGGTCAAGTGCATGTATTTAAGTGACTAGCATACGTTCTCACCTATTGTGTTGTGATGCTTGCTTCTCTAGATTGCCCCCATGCACCTTTGTTCTGTTGGAAACGGTGTATCTTACTCGTGTTTTACCTAATGCAGGGGGAGAGGTGGTTTCAGATGAGCAGATCCGATTCCGAAGATGTCGAGTCAGCAGTCTCTCCGTCGAGTGAACCATCTCAGGTTCTGAGAGAGAGATTGCGCACGCTGAACCAAGCCGCAGCGGTGATGGCGAGGGCTAACGTGCTGAAGGACAGCCGGATGTCTAGAAACAGGCATCCAGATTACGAGTTCTTCCTTTCCCGGTACCGGTAGAGGCGCGCGCTAGCTGCTTCAGATCTTGGTGCCTCAGTCAGCAGCCTCTTTCCTGACCATACGTGTTGGCTAACCCGTGCCGTCTGCATCTGATCCCTTGTACTGTAACCTTTGTTACCCTGTATATTATATGTGGAAATGCTGCTCAACTGATACCAGAGTGAGCATATTAGGTGGAGGTGTAACCTTTTAGCTGATGTGTATATATATATGTCTGTGTATGCTACTCTGAAACATAAAAAACAATGCTAGCTGGTGCTGTTACAATCTGCCTAGTCTGAGAGCCCGTGATCACCGGGTGTTGGCTGTTGATGACCTCTTGTTTGCTATCTAGCTTGAGCTTGGCCTCGATCACTTGTTAAGTAGCTAGGATTCTAGGAATTGGCAAGGGTTTAGACTTGAGATCGAGCAGGATCTTGAAAAGAGAGGAAGCAGAAGCAGAGGAAGGAAGATGCAATCACACACGCACAGCATGCTGCCTAGCTTATTATCATTGATCAATGCCCTGCAGACAGATACTGAAGGACATACGACAACACAGTAAGCAAAGGCAAAACAGACAAGACAGATGCGCCGCACTGCACAGTGACGGACGAGCTGAGCTGTCACTGTGCCGCTCACATGCATTCACTCTTTCTTTTGCTCCCGTGATCAGTCACATGTTCGCATCACTGGAAGAACCATTATTACTAGCAAGGACAGTCAAGTTGGTCTCATGATCACTTGTCGTACTCTACTGAATTTATTCGCAGTGTTTCTCATTTTTCCAGTTCGTCCTGTAAGTAGCCTTCCAAGCAATCTTGACTCGTGAGTTCTTGGCCTAGCAAGTGGAACCAAGCTACGGGTTGATGTGGCAGAAAAAGATGCAAATAAAAAGGCGCATTAAGTTCTTCGAGTACAATTAGAATGAACAGAAATGCTTCTCGATGAAACAGCAGCTCGAATTGCAAACGCTACGTACTACTACGCTACAGCCCAACGGCTGGGAAACTAGAGCAATCACCACAAAGCATTCAGATTTGAGCCACACACACACATAAATATAATCCCAAATAAGTTCAGCAATTTGATAAATAGATAGGGTAGAAGTACAGAGTACCATCAGCGATGAGAAGACACAATACTACAGACACTACACAAGTTCTAAGCAGAAGGATAGTTCAGATGAACATCTCATACAGGCTGGGAAACACCCCCGAAAAATCTAAATCAGAAACGCTTGATGAAACTATGCCTCATCAGCATAGGCCGGCTCAAGGATGGCGGCCTCAGCCTCCTGCACCTCCTTCTCGGTCTTCCTTCCCTTCTTGGACTTGTAGTAGACGCTCATGAATGTCCCGACGGCACCATACTTGCGGCGGCAGTGCTCGTAGTGAGAAGCATCAAACATCCTCCAGAAATCCTTCTCACCGAGCTCAGAGACGGCGTACTGCGGCTGGTAGCTGTGGTTCTCAATCAGCCACTGCTCCAGCCTGTGCACTGCTTCAGCACCGTTGAACTCCTCACCCCTCAGGACAGCAGCGGGAGCATAGTACACACCGACGTCAGTGAACATCTGAGCATAGCTGGTGTCGCCTTGCCTGTGGTGGTGCTCAAAGCCTGGCTCCGGATACACCATGGTCTTCACAGGGAGCTTGTAGAGCCGGTGCGGGCACAGCCACAGTGGATACACCTAAGAAGACAGACTGTCAGTGAACATTCACTATGCCAGCGGCAGGTTGCGCTCCACAACAAGAGTTAGTATAGGCACATTAATAAGTAACTAAATAATTTCTTATCATGCCCCAAGCTATCCGCGTTAGATTGCACTTGCAAGCATAACATGTTATCACACAGCAAATTCCGAGATAAAAGCACCACACAGTTGTTGGCCCAAAGGGAAACATACCTCCATTTCCCGGTGAACAAACTCAAGCGCTTCTCCAACTTTGTACAAGGGCACCAGCATATCTTGAATCACATGGTTGTCATGGTAGTAGTTCCTAATAGATTCACCCTGCGTGGCCTTGAGCAGGGAAACCTTTGGCGGCATCAGCCAGCCTAGGAGGAACCTGAACCAGAATTGGTCACCGAACGGTAAGATCAGCTTGCCCTCCCAGTATAGGCACCGGGTGTGACGGTGGTAGTATTCTCTTGTTGGAATGTACTCCACAAACTCACCCCTCTTGAGTGCTGTCTGAGCATGCTGGTAAAACCAAGGTTTGAACCACCACCCAACACTGTTGACCTTGTTGCCCTTCTTCTTCGCCTCTTCTTTGGAAGCATAAACACCAGTCATCATAACACCCTCAGTTGCTGTGTACACCATTCCTTCAACAAAATCAGGGACCTTTGCAGGGTCACCATCTCGTGGTGCGAAAGAATCAGCATAAGCTTGTGCCATCTCCTTCAATGTCCCCTTAACTGGAGTATATGTGAGCCTCATGTATTCCTTAATGGGAATGAGTTTGATCTCAGCTGAAACAAGAAATCCAAGTGTTCCCTGGGACCAGGGAATGCCATAGAATAGGTCTAAGTACTCGTTATCCTTAGTAGCTCTGACAACTCGACCATCTGCAAGAACAACTTCCATTGCAACAACTGTGTCAGAGAACAGGCCATAGAGGTGAGAACTTCCTTCAATTCCATAACCATTGATCAGACCACCAACGGTAAGGTCATCAAGCTCAGCAACCACTGCAAGGGAAAGATTCATTGGACAAGTAGCTCTGCTAATCTGACCCATGTTAACAAGAGGTTCAACCTTGGCAATCATTCTCTCTTTGTCAATCTCAATAATGTTCCTGAAGGCAGAAAGGTCAACCTCAAAATGCCTGGCGCGCTTGTAGTCTACATTGCGCATGCCAACAGCAATCCAGGGCTTCCTAGCTGTGCAAACAAGACCATCCTTCTGTGGGTTCCTCTGCTTGAGCCGCTTCACAACTTTTTGCACATTATCGTCATGTTCCTTCTGGCGGCGCTTCTCTGATTTCATGGCAGACCACACATCACCCAGATAGATATTGAAGTAGATCAGAGCTGAAATCGGAAGGACCACGAAGATCACGACAATCCATCGGAACTGTACCAAGTAGTCCACCAAAACTTTCTTCCTCTTCGGGCGAACCAGGGGCTCCTGCAGATCCGGCATGGCTGGAGGCTGACTCTGAAAAGAGAACAGTTGAAAAGAGTACAAAGCGGAGTTAGTTGAGTAGCAATGTTAATCAGTAGCAGTGCAGCATATCACCATCAGGAAAAGATTCAACATGAGAAGTGCGGAAAACAATAAAAGCCACAGCGTTATCATGACTGGCAAGACATATCTTCATCAACAGCTGTATTGATATAGTAGTAAGCTACATCCATCTCACTTCTATTTTACCATGTAATTTTAAAATGATGTAGTAAGAGCAACGAGAGGGACATATTCTTCTTACACATTGGATAAATAGGCCTTAACATGACCTGTCAAGGGGCAATAGGCCATTCATATGCCGCAGTTAATCCTTTGACCATCGGTAATTCCATGCCAAGTATATGTAGGACTAAGTAATTTCTAAGATTGCTTCAATGCTGTCTAGTATTCACATCTAAGGATACCACCTTGCATTATCATGAAGGTTCATAATAGAAACAAAGTGACACATAAGAGTTGATTTGGTCAGGTGGCGTTGATGTGCCGTAACATGCATGCAGTGTGGCACTTCGCTTAAAAAATGAACCTCGATTTAGACAAATGAGCAATCTAGATCCCAGAAAATTGTGCTATTTTTAATCCTAGAACCACCGGACCAACCTCTGAAAAAATTATATACTTGCCATAATTCTTTCACTTAAAAGAAATTCAAGAAGAGCATCTGGGCAAAGCTAGCCACCAGATTCTCTTCCCGTGGGCACCAGAGCTCATGCATCGATGCATGTTAGCAATATCTAGAGCATCAAACTATGGCAGGCACGGGAGCGATCTGCAGGAACATGTTTTGACCCATAGACAACAGATCTGAATCGTGTAGCCATCTAATTGAGGTAGCATAAAGAAGAAAAATCCAAGGCTTGTCAGATCCAGCAATTATTGATGCACCATCTCAATTGAAACCCATACCAAGTTGCACCGCTAAACAACACTAGCGCTAATCTGTTATTGGGTCCCAAGTTGATGAGTCCCCTCAAGAATGTAGGAAGCAATTTAACAGCAGCAACAACAACAACAAAAGAGAGAGAGAGAGAGTATGATTTACGCCCTGCTTAACAGAGTTGGTTAGTACCAAAAAGATCACTTTTTTTCGTTGAACATATTGCAACTTCGTCTAGGAAAAGGTGATCTTTAATGGACAAGCTTGTTGAAACAACAGCATGCAAAGCTGCCTGGAACAGACCATCTATATCTATGCTGTCCTGTACCAGGAAAACTGGGATCTGAACACAACACCTACTAGTTCGACACTAGTACAAAAGGAAGGAGAATTTCTAGCGAAAGGCGCCTTTGCCCCCCTTTCCATCACTGACCTTGCTGCCCATAAATGCCTACCACTTGCGAAAGCGCTAGATGAAGGAAGAGGATCGGGGAGGGGAATCAGATCGAGGAGAGGGGGGGAGTGGTGGTGTATTACCTGGCTCGGACGAGATCTCTAATCCGGAGAGAGCAGTGCAGTGCAGTCCAGTCCAGAAGCCGACGGCGAACAGGGCTGGCTGCTGGGCTTCTAATAAGCAGAAGAATGAATGCCTTTGTGCATATGAGACCTCGTACAGATCTCTATTCACACAGGACATTTTCCACTACAACCCTCTCAGAAAAAAATTAACTTTCCACTCCTTTTCTTTTGAATTTTTTCTGCCGTGGGTTCCCTGATGAGATATGTTCTCCAGTGACATCTAAGTTACAGAAAATAGGTCTTTTGAAGCAGCTTAGGAGTTTTTTTTTCCCTGAGAGGAGTTTACTGAACTGGAGTACTATTCTTGGCACAACAGAGGGTGGCAGTGTAAATATGCATGCATGCTGTCATCTCAGGAAAAGAAGTGACATTAATTGTGTGCACCGATCGATGCCATAGCAAAAGCCAAGTAATTGATGGATCGGGCCACCGTACACGCTTTGACACAGGGGTGATCGGAATAGCGATGGCTTTTAGCTTTTGGCTGAAAAAACACTGTAGCTGGTTGAAAAAACACTGTAGCTGAGTTAGTGGATAGTGTAGTGAATAGTGAAAAAAAAAGCTGAAGCTAGAAGCTGAAGCCGAAAAAAGCCGAAATGAGCGGGGCCATAATAATTGCGTGCTTTATTTTCTATCCAGCCGGCCATTTCGATCTTTACGGATGATCCTGGACGTCCGTCGGGATCCTAGTCTCGTACGTGAAGCCTACTGTACGCACTACCCTTCCCTAAACCCTAAAACTGATTTAATCGCCTACCTTAATTAGTATTTATGTATACTATTTATTTGAATTTTTAAGTAAAGAAAATAAGCTTAAAAAATTATAAATTTTTTTGTGGAGTCTTTCGATGCACTGTACTTAATTGTGTAATTTTTTTTATAATTTTATTCACTCTGAATGTTGCTTAAAATTTCATACGATTATGTTATTTGTAGAAATTGTTACATATAGCAAACGAGCTCTAATTATCTATTTTTTAAAAAATTTTATGTGCTCTAAATTTGCTATGTTAATTTAATTATAATTAGCAATATGTGATGCTCATTCCAATCATGATTTAAATTGTAGGCCACACGACCACCAAGCTGTGGCAATCTTTTGTATTGCGTGACATCCCTCCTTCATACATATATGTCATCCTCTTGATGCTATTCCCCTTTTTCCTCCCTCCATCGCACATATGCTGGCTCGTCCATACCGTTCCCCCTTACGCGCTCCCTCGTCAGCACATATGTCACTCTGTCCATACAATTAGATTGACTATGTCGGTATTGAGTTGCATGCACCAACCAATTCACCCAAAAGCTTAAACTGATGAGGAAAGATGGGTAATTCACTTATACTTCAACACTCCCCTCACGTGTAAGCTCCCTCAGGCCTAAGACGTGGAATAGAAGTGGGCTGTAATTATTATTTTTAATTACGTCAACCGGGTCTCAAACTCAAGACATCTTGGCTCTGATACCATATTGAGTTGCATGCACCAACCAATTCACCCGAAAGCTTAAACTGATGAGGAAATATATGCAATTCACTTATACTTCAACAGTTAGGAGGTTCCACAAAAGACGTAATTTTTTAGAGCTCGTTTACTTTATATAACAATTCATATAAATAGCATAATTCAATAAATTTTTGAGTGAAATTCAGGATTGATAAAATTATGAAAAAAAATTACACAATCAAGTACGATATGTCAGAAAGCTCAATACAAAATGTTGTAATTTTTTGAGTCCATTTATCATATTTAAAAAATTCTAACAAATAGTATATGTAAACTACTGCTGCACTTATATCGCACTTATGATAATTAGCGCGACGTTACGCCGCACTTACGCCGCTAGCTAAGTATATTCACGGCCAGCTTAGCACGCATATGGCTACATGGAATCTTTCTTTGATCACGAGACGACGATACGAGAGAGATCAGAGTCGAGTAGATCTCAGATTCAGATCACCATCATATTTTTGACAAGTGGATGGAATAATTGTTTAAGGAAATGAAGTAGTTCCTGTGATGGTGAGGCCCACATGTCACGCGCCATCGATCAGGGTCGCTACCCACCTTGATGGTCGATCCGAGACAAGTCCTGTGGCTAGTAGTAATAATAATAATAATAACAGCAATATTAGATTAAATTACGTAGGCTACGAGCTGCATTGAATTACGGCTAATGCCCTTACCGACATTTCCACGGAGCAATCTCACAATAGGTTGTTAATTGGCATAGCAAAGCTACACCGATGTTGGTCGAAAAGGGCATTTGGTCTAGTGGTATGATTCTCGCTTAGGGTGCGAGAGGTCCCGAGTTCAATTCTCGGAATGCCCCATTAATTTTTTTTACAGTTGCCATCATACATACTGCATTGATCAGCTGGAGATTTTAGGAGGTGGTGCCAGATTGGTCTTGACGAGCGAGCTACTGCTGTTTTCAGCTGCAAATTAACATTAACATACCGAAAGAGAATGAATTTAAAAGGATTGCAACATGAATCACGAAATGAGGGGCATCTTCATTATATTGATGCTGTTAAAGGTCTCACTGGGATCAAATTCACCACACACACACACACACACACATATGTGTGTGTATAAAAGTTGCAAGTAGCAACCTCAATGTGGCTTGGTTATAAGCCCAAATTTACATGTCATTAATTCAGCCGCCACGAAATGACCAGTAAATAGGTCGTGTCGTGCCGGCCCGTGGACTAATTTGGTGGCCCAGGCATGGCCCAGAGGGGTTCGTGCCATGTCTAGCCGGTACACGCCCGTTTAGCATGACGGGCCATCAGGTTCAGCTATACCGTTTCGCCCGAAAATTTTGAAAAAAAACGTATTAGTTCAAAAAATATGTAAAATTCGAAAAGAAATAATGAATTGTAGAAATTGTAGAAAAAGACACAATGGATTATCTGAGGTGCATGAATTTTCTGGAGCCTAATCATTGGAGTGTATGGTTGTCACTAGCTGAGTGGTGGTGTAACTCATTGTTGTGGCATGAACACAACAGTGGGTGTTGGTACCCTTCTCCGTAGAGGATACGAACTAGCTAGAGCTAGAGAGAGAGAGAGCCAATAGGATGAGAGAGAGCTAGTCAGTAAAATGAGTGGATCTGATTCTTCATACCCTCTTTGGGGTTTATATACATGATGCATACATGATGAAATTTCCTATCCTATCCCTCAACAATTACAATTGATAAGAGCACTTTGGTACATTTCTTTATATACATATTCCTATATTACTAGGCTTGTTCCAGGGTCTAATAGCTAAACCTAACAACCATAAGACCTAGGCACCCCCACAACACTCATCTTACCATACATCCTTGAAATTAACATCATTTCAGGCGTTGTATGGTTTTCCCCCCTTCTCAGATCAATGAGATGGCAATACCAGGGGTGTCACTAAGGGGCGTTCGGAATAGCGATGGTTTATAGTTTTTGACTGAAATTTTACTATGGTTGAGTTGGCTTATTGGGCATAATTAAAATTAAAAAATATAAAAATAAAAGTGGCATGTTAATCTATCACAGATAATACAAAGTAATACGAAAAAAATAAAATACCAAAAAAAAAAAACAAAACAAATAAGCTACAGTTCTTTGGAAGCCACGCCCATCGCCGAACTGGCTTCCAAAAAAGCTGAGCGGGCCTGAAGAAGTGCAAGGAATATTGTCTGAAATTGAGACTATGATCAAAAGGGTTTGAGAGAATCTTTGTGCTGCTCAGGGAAGAATTAAATACTTTCAAGATTTAAGAAGAACAAAAAGAAGTTTTGAAGTTGGAGATATGGTATATCTTGAAATGCAACCATACATGCAACCTGCTTTGGACATTCGACAATCTTTGGAACTTACCCCTAAGTGTTACGAGCCATATCGTGTTATGGAGAAGATAGACAAAATGACATACAGATTATAGTTACCACCTGGTACAACAATCTATCATGTGAGCCAACTGAAAAAGCATCCGGGTCCTACAGCAATACCAGTTTCTGATTTACCTATAGTTGATGAAGATGGAAGGATTAAAACTGAACCCATAGCTGTGCTGCAAAAGGAGAGAAGAACGCTCCAGTAGTTCAATTGTTAGTCCACAATGGGAAGAGGATTCATTTATTCAGGCCACATTCCCAGATTTTTCACCTTGAGGGCAAGGTATGTGCTAAGGGAGGGGGGGATTGTGAGATCCTGTATAATACGATGTACCAGGAAATTTTCTTAATGTTGAATTTTGGTGCGCGTTATGAAGATCGGACAGCGGCCGGTCCTTCATCTTTACCGATTGAAGCCATCCGACGACCAGAAAAGCTACTAGCAATCGTTGTGTTGGCCTGAATTAGCTTGTAATTAGGTTTTGTCATTAATTTTCGTGCTAAACGCATTTATTTTTAATCCGTGACTTTGGGTAGAATATAAGCCCTTCCCTATACTCCGCGAGGGATATTCACAAAATATCAATTAATTCAGAAATATCCCAAGCAACAACTTTACCCTAGCCTAGTTTTTGTTTTTGCATTCTTCGGATCTGGACTGAATTAGATCACAAATTCTTTCCTTTTTCTTGGATTCTTATTTGGAACCTGACAGGGGCACAATGAACCCTTCCTCCAACACTAACCTCGCCACTGACCACCGGCCATCACTGAAGAAGGAGGAGGTGAAGCTCGGTGGTGGAACCATGGGAGTCGTGGGGGAGGAGGTGGTGAGAGTCAGTGCCTTATCGCTAAGGAGCGACTAGACCTGGCCAAATGGGCCTCCCGGCATAGCACAGGCCGAATAGGGCATAAACAAATTAGGTTTAGTCCGATTGATCCGAATAAGTTATCGTGTTGTACCATGTCGGTTCACGTGTTTGTCCTCTGACCCAGACACAATACAGAGAGGGATCAGACCGTGCCTGGCCGGCCTACACGCTTAGCCCAACATATTTTATTATCAATTACAAGTTTTTTTATTGTTAACTATAAATAATTTTATTGAAAGACTTATCACGTGTGTCGTGCTAGGTCGGCCCTCCGAGCTATCCATTTACTAGGTATACACGCCTATTCTAGACGTGACCAAGATATGTACATTGAGCTGGACATGTAGGGCGACTCGTTGGCAGGCAGGGCAGGGCGGCCAGGCTTCTCCCCTTCCCGCCGCCTCCTGGCTGCTTACGGCTCCTAGCGACTAGTGTCCTAGTCCAAGCTAGGGTTCCGATGATGCGGGGCGGTCGAGTTCCGCAGTACTCCGCCGCCGCGGCCTTCCTCGGCGACGACGTCGACCCCGACGACGACGTCGGCGGCCCCCAGGAGGACAGCCTCGTCGGCGGCGACTCCAGCTCCGTGGTATCCATCCACATCCTCTCGCTCCCTAAGCTACTGTTCAACTATCAACGCGGCGGCTGATTGATCTCTGCGATACAACCATACTATACGGGGATTTGGGATTTGGTTAGTAGTTTGCTCGTTTCAATTTTGGGGAAGGCAACTGTGACCTAGAACAGATCAGTTCAAGCGTTCCAAGTGTATGAATCTGCTTGAAGACGTGGTTCCTTTTGGGGGCAGTGGGTAATGCAGGATTTGTGGGGATAGTTAGCTTTGCTTCTGCACTGGACTGGAGCGAACGTGCTCCGGAGGACTCGTGCAATTCCTTAGGTTTAATCAGGTCCGGCTGTTCTGTTAGGAAGAAAGAGGCATTACAACTTACAAGGTAGGCTTTTGCTGATGCTACACAGCTTCAACACTAGCCACATTTGGTCGGTAGTTGATCAGAGGGAACAACTAGTGTTGACTCTGTGGTACTATAAGTTTCTTGGCATCAAACAATTTCAAGTGCAAATACAGGCATCACTAGCTTCTTTACATCAAGCTATAGCCAGCTGTCATCTTTAATGAAAAAATCTTGTTAGGGCTTGTCACATTCTTGTATTTTGATATAAGTTATAACTAAGGAGAGTTGTTAAATGCATTACAAGGACTGAATTTCCATGGCTGAAAGTAGCTTAGATTCATAAAAGGGGGGGAGAAAGAGGAAGGTTTGGTTATTTCAATAAAAAACAATTTATTTTATTTCTTTTGCTTAGGTAGACCGTTGGGCATTTTCTTGTGGTGGCTAAAAATGGGATGCGTTTCCTTGTAGTGGTGGAGAATAGCAAGTATGCTGCGATGAAACACAGCAGTGCCACATCATTGAGTAATAATTGCTCCTCTATCTGCTAACAGTGCATGCATGGATCATACAGCAGCTCTCTAAGCCTCCACAGTGTCAGAGCTGATGATGAACACTCGGCTCTTGAGAACAGCAGCAAGCCTTCTAGCCCTTTTCCTTTTGATATACTAACATCCCAAGGTAGAGCTCCGTGAAATTCACTCAGTGCTGTTTTCCTTTGTTTGCTGTTAGTGCACCTGTTTTTCCCTCCCGTGCTTTCAGTGTACCAATTTCTCCCCTTCATTGCAGATGTTCTGCCTATTGAAATGGCACGGTCTAGGTTCTTGGACATCATTGTTGACCATTTTGTTGGTGAGAACGTTATTGAGGTGACAGAATCCTCTGGCTTGGACTGTGTCCAGGGCAACGATAAACTAAACAAAAGAAAGCAACAAGAGGTTCGATATGAAGGTGACCCAAGGTTTGCTTTGCCCTTGATGTATATAGCCAACTTGTATGAAACCTTGGTGAGTGACGTCAACGCTCGTCTTGTTCCGTTGATTGGGTCCCGTGAGAAAACTATAGGGGTAGCTCTTGAAGCTGCCGGTGGCTTGTACAGGAAACTGTCTCAAAAGTTCCCGAAGAAAGGTACGGTCACTCAACATAAATAGGTATGCTGTAGCACTTACTCTGAAGCTTTGTTCCTTTCATTTTGAGTCTGCTCGATGTATAGGAAATTGTAGCTTCAGGCGGAGGGAGTTAGCAACTTCCCACGCAACAAGGACAAGGTTTCCTGAACTTGTGGTACAGGAAGAAAAGCGAGTCCGTTTTGTTGTAATCAATGGATTGGTGATCATAGAGAGGCCAAACAATATGAAAATGGAGGACGCAGAATGGTATCGTTGCTAACTTACCCTATACTACCCTCTTTTTCTGTCTTGGGTGTTCTTCTTGGGGGTAGCATATGGAAATTCCTGTCTTTTTAACATTTCATATTGTTGCATGGATTGTCTTTCTGTTATTTAATTGGTGACCCAGTTCAAAAAGTCTTTCCTTTGAGCAATGTATGCTTTTAATGATAGTTCAAGTTATGCAGTCTGTAGTAAACATGCACTTGAGACAGATAAGTTGCTTTCTAATGTTTCTTATAAACTGTGCTGGCTCATAAGTGGCATAGATAAAGTTACCATTTTCATAAACCAAAACAATGCATATTCTTGAAGTACAGGCTATGTTGTTGGTATTTCTCTGGAACAGTTACTAATCATATGTAGTTTTGGCTGGTACACAATTTTCACAACCACTAAAGGCAAACCTTGAATGCACTAACATGTCTGCTTTGAGTGGCTTAACTGTGCAATCTACAGAACTGATCCCTTGTTGAAGGTAACAATTTGAAATTAATTGGCACAGCAACTGCATTCATATCTGAAGGATTTCAATCTAGGATGAAATCTGAATAAGAAACTTCAGAAGTTTGTTAATGTAATCAAATCTTGAGTTAATTGAATCAACTGTAGTTCCAGGTAAAAGCTCGGTTTATGTTCTCTTCTTTCTACTAGTTCTCTCAGTTGAACGAAACCCTCTGATATGCCACGATGACTTCATTTTCAACTCTTGATCTTTTTTTTTCTATGTAAGGTTCAAAAGATTGACTGGTCGAAATCAAGTTGCTATTTCTTCAAGAGATTATAAATTCTATTCACCCCGGCACAAGTACAGGCGCACCCAGCAGCCGGTATTTGACATCCCTGGGACAACTGTAAGTTGCATACTGCACTTTAGAGACTGTAATAATGCAGCCAAACCAAGTTGGTTATTTGTTTAATTCATTCCTTTTGATTTGTCTAGGCTTTGACAGAGGATGATAATTCTCCATTAGTTTGTTCTTCAGGATTTCGTCCGCCAAATGAGGTAACTTTATCTTTTCACCTTTGTTCATGTTCATGGTAATGACAAGTTGACAACATTCCCAATTCACAATGACTTGTCCTGCTGCCTTATAGTGTGTTTACTTGTTATTAGCTCATTCTTGTTGCGGTTTTACAGAATAAAATGCTTTATAGTGCCATTGTTTGTTAAATAATAATTTTTTTGGTTCATCTACCTGCTCAACCAGTAGTTACTAATATAGCCTTTTGTCTTCCAGATGCAAAACCAACAGAAGTCATCATCAAAGAGACATATTGAACAGCTAGAAAATCAACCATACTTGCACCTTCTCGATCAACCAGAGCATGATACCATTCAGCAAAATCAACATAGTACTCATTTCCCTCCTATTCATCAATGTACAACTGCTTCACGTTTATCAGATAATCCTCAGCAACACCAGTCTTACTTATCTCAACATATAGCTTGCATGCAAGCTGGACAAGGCCATCTTGGAGGACGCATGAATATTCTTGTGAGTGATCTTCTCCATTTAGTATTGGCAACAGTTACATGGGAACATATATTATCAAATCTTTCATCATGATTTGCACTTGTGCTATAATTTTGCTGACAAAGAGTCACGTTGGTGTGAATACAAAATCATCCTGCCTGCACATGTAATTTTTCAACAACTGAACAAAAGATGAACGTCGATTCTACTTCCCTCATTTATCTACATCCAACTGTTGTTCTAGGAGTTCCAACAAATTCATAGTTATCTTGCTATGCTATGCTATTCATGCAAACTTTTTATTCATTTTCTTGATGATATATTTTCCTATTTCAGCCAACAAGCCCAGCAAAGTTTTGTGATGAATGTGGTTCTCCATATTTGAGGGCAACATCAAAGTTCTGCTCAGAATGTGGCACCAAGAGGCTAGGGATTTGATGTAATTGTCTCGATCAATGTTTAATTTGTTGTTGTATTGTATCATATGTAGTGCAAATTAGTGTGCATGTTTTAACTTTTAAGTGTAGCAGAAGGCTATCTTGCTTCTTCCAAAATACTCAAGAAAGATTAAAACACCACTGATCATTGCCATTACTCCAGTTCTCATATTTTATATTTAGCTCATCTTCAAGGCCATGCTTTATCTAATCATTGTTCTTCCACATTTGGTAAGTTGTTGTTCTCCGCCCCAAATTTCTTCAGTATCTATTTTGTGAGATATTGTTGTGTTACAAAACTGAAAAAACATATGCGTTTCATTGTCGCAAAAAAGCACACAACAGGCAATTATGAGTACTTGAATACTGTAACTCAACTTTTTTTTTATTCCCTCTTCAGGGGTTCCATTCCCTGCAAGCCTGCACAGCTCTGCTGATTCCATATCTGTAAGCTGAACAATTTCCGTGCTTTCAATTTGTTTCATCATACAATTCTGTTTATCTTAATATTTGCTGGCATGGTGTCTAAGATTAGGACCCAGGTAATTTAGCTGTTTTTTTAGTTCCTTGATTTCTGTTGGGGGAATGGCCTTCATCTTGGCCCGGCCGATTGCTCCAGAAGGTCTAATAGTCGTAAGGGGATATGACTAGCCCAAGAGGACTATAGTAAGGGAAAAGACGATATTGCTTTTATAATTGTAGAACTAGATAGAGGTATTTATGTAATAAGTCTCTTCATGACTATAAATATACCTTAGGAGTTAGGATGCTATTGGGGGGGGGGGGGTAGAGCACTCTTTTTCAAACAAATCTAGGTAAAACAGACTTCTATCTATGTCTTCACGTTTTATAAGACTCTAGTAAACCCTTTTGTGGTTTTTGTAGCCCTCTTGTTTACTGTTTGGTCTGTAACCACAATAGTTAGCGTCGTTCGTGAGGCACGGTATAGAAGCTATGAACCGAGGAAGGGGTGTTCAAACACAATGGCACTAAAAAGGTGACCATCTACTGATAAGCGGAAGAGTAGTACCATCACCGAGACTGCTGCAGCGAGGGCGACGGAGATGGTCCACGAAAACCCCTACCCTCATGACAGTGACATAGTAGCGAAGCGGTGCCTTGACCCATGACAGGTAACAAGGATGGCTCCTCGGCAGCTGTGTGAATTACGGATCGAGGAGCAATGCCAATGGAGGTCCCGTTTGTGGCGGACAACCGCAGCGTCGAGGTCTGTACTACACAGGCAATGGTCTCCGATGGCATCAACACTGTCGTCGTTGCCACATAGGGAGTGGGGGTTCTCCCTCCAACGCCAAGCGTGGGTGGAAGCCCCCTTGAAGCAATCCTTGATCGAGACGAGCCGAGCCGGCTCGAGCCAAGCTCGATCTTGAGTGCGGCTTGGCTCGGCTTGTTTAAGAAACGAGCCAAAATCAATGCTTGGCTCAGCTTGAAAGTCGACTTGAGCTGGCTCGGGGTGGCTAGTGAGCTAGCTGACAGAGCTGGTAGCAATGCAACACATTGCCAAGCTGGTAGGAATACCCAAGCTTTTCATGGTCAATTAGTAACTCTGATATGATCTTCCATGGGGAAAAGAAAATTCCAACACACCTATTTAGCACACTTGAAGGACTGACAACTGTAGTTTGGATGGAGGGCACCTGAACAAATTCTACAGACAGAAATACTAATCTAATACAAAAGAAGGACAATAGCGTACTAGCTAGCAGTTTCAAAAACAGTGTGCTAGCTAGATAACTGTCAATCCTTTGTATGAAATGATGAGAAAAGAATTGGTCAGTTGTACAACATTTTAACTCCTGCAGACACGTGGAAAATTCACAGATAGATGAATAGATAATGAAGAGAGATAAATCATGTGCATACAATACCAAGGTACACTCGCTGAACAACTGCTAAGGACCATCCATTACAGGAGAAACAGAAATGGCACAAAGTATGGTGGATCAGTTCCACAAATCCAGTGTCAATGTGCATAATGCACAGAAGGCATGATATTCAAGATTGATCCAAAAAAGGTCAATACGAAATAAATAAGAGAATGCATCATCACCTCGAGCTGTAGGGAGTTCAGATCCTCGTCTTTCAGATGCCTACATCACCAGGCACAAACCAAGACAATCGCATCATATTCACACGCAATAAACACTGAAGTACGTGCAAGTAAAAATGGAAATCTAAGTTGAAACACTGGCCTAAGCTCGATCTGCATGTTGTCGTTCTCCTTATTGACCCTCGTTGAGTCTGAGACATTTCCAAGATTCAATTTTGGAGACCTTTCTATTGGATTGGTACCAAAACAAATTGCTAAACTGGATGGGACAATCTCGCACCTTGTGCTTCTCATCCCACAGTATCTTCTCGGGCGGTGATCGAAGAGGACGCAGCAGGGTGGGGAGCGCGACTGCGCGGAGAAAGAGCAGCGACGACCGGCAAGCAGGGAGATCTGGCGGCGGTGGATCGGGAGAAAAAGGCCAGGAGAGAAGGGGGTATCTCAGGACTAAGATCTCGCTTTCGGTTGCCCTCCTTGTCCCTATGCACTTCTGCTATGAATCTATGATCGATCAAGCGGCTCACTTCCTCAAGGAGTCAGTCACTCAAGGTCGGTCACCGCCACAGCTCGATCAAGCTCAGAGCGGCTTGTGAGCAGCTCGGGCTCGACTCGTTAGTGAGCCAAGCCGAGTGAGCCGAGCTGAGACCTCAGCTTGGCTCACTGGCTTATGTTCTGAGCTCGAGCCGAGCCGAGCCGATTTTGAGCCCGAGTGGCTCGCGAGCCTCGGGTTTTTTTTTCAGCTCTACTTGGAACGTTGCAGCGAGAATTGACGGACCTACATAAAGCCATGCACGAGATGCAGAAAAGCCATCAGCTCTGACAAAGAAGGGTCCGCCACCGCCTCGCCCTCAGGTGCCTTCGACTCGCCGGGGGCCTGACCTTCGTCTAGGCGCGTGGTAGGGTCCACATCATGGGTCGCTTCGTCTTCCTCCACGTCAAAATCTAGCGCAATGGCAATGCAAGGATTACTCTCATCATTGCTAGTGGTACCATCCTCGCCAACGCCATCATCATCCTCGCTGCTAGCGTCACTGTCTTCACTGTCACCAGCGTCATCACCTGACTCAGACTCGTCGAGGCCGCTACGTTCCTCAGCGTGAGAGTCAGCCTCTACAGGGGGCAGAGGGTCTAAAGGGGCACGACCGCAATAGCCGGTGTCGAAGCCTCGCGAGCGCCCGTGTCTACACGACCTCCACCGTCTTCGTTGTCCTGCCCGCCCATGCCGCGGGAACGGCCTCAACAAGCAATAGGCCCAAGGCTTCACACACATGCGGCCTCATAGCGATCGTCTTGAACACCACGGCTGCTTGACGGGGTGAAGGCGCCGCTGTGATCGTGACACTCGGTCCCACGCACCATGGCAGGTGTAAGAAGATCAGCGTCATGACGATGAACAGGGAAAGCTCGACGACGGCGAACGAAAGCGGTGGTGGAGGATGCCGTACAAGACGAAAGCAACGAGGGAAAGCAAGCAAGCAGCCTTAGAAATGGTGTCGCCCCGATGTATAAGTACAACGCGCAGCATGGGCATTCAATTCCCGTGTAGTGGGTGCAAGAATCGAGAGGGCACACACCACGCTGTAACTGGCATGGCGGCTCGTGTCCTACGAACACTAGTCCAAACACCGCCACATGTCGCATGCTCTCGAAAGATGCCCACACGATCGAGCCGATCCAAGTTTTGGTGGGAATTTACTGTACACTATGACTCAATGGGACGAAGGGACGAAAGTAACATTGGACATGGTCTTGGTTTACATAAATCGGGGCCCTTCAATCATGATAGGCTATTGGGGTAGTGGCCCCCACCTTAGCGCAGCCGGCTCATTGCTCTAGGAGGTCCAATAGTCGTAAGGTCACATGCCTGGCCTAAGAGGACTATAGAAAGGAAAAGACGGTATTGCCTCTTCAATTGTAGCCTCAGATAGGGGTATTTATGTAACATAGGGTGGGTTCTTTTGGGTTTATGACTTAAATATTTGAATTTTGGCTGTTCGCGAGAGGCAGTACGTAAAGGGAAATGGTGGCATGCGATTTTGGTCAGTATAGCTAAACTCAGTACACTTTTACTGCAATCTTCCTATTGATCCCGTCTTGAAAAAACGTACCATTTAAAAATTTATTACTATAGACAGTACAAGTATAAGCCAACTTTAAGTCTAACTAAACCCAGCCATACTCATGACTATGAGTATATGCCTTAGGATGCCATGGGAGATAGGGCTATCTTTTTTAGACAAATTTAGGTAGCACACATTTCTATCCGTTTTCATAGTATGTAAGACTCCGGGTAGCATCTTTGTGGCTTTTCCGTAATCCCTTTATTTAATGCTTAGTCTGTAATCATAACAATTTCTTTTCCTACTATGCTTGTTCAATTTTGGATCGATCTTGTACAGTTTCCAGTTGCGTGTCATCATCTGACTTATTTACTTTAAAAATGGCCGTCATTTTCCTATCTTTTTCACTGCCACAAAGTCCATTTTCCGTTGTATCTTTTTTTTTCATCCCAGAAAATCTCAAAGTTGTTTTTTTTTGGGTACTGTGGAATCCTTCACGTCTCAAGCCCAAGTTTTTCTGAGCTGTCTTTGAAATGATATGTTGGTTTCCAACAAAAGAACATTTACTTAAGTTGGCCTTGTACAGTTAACCTTTGAGGTTTTTTTTTTTCTGTTTTTCTGTTATTGGTTTCTTACAACCTTAGTCGTGTTCAGTGACGTTTTTTTTTGTTATAGGGGACCTCAAATACGCTAAATAAGGCCAATCAGTTTGTTGTCTTTGGTTGGTGAGGATATTTGTTGTCTTTGGTTGGTGAGGATATCTGTTGCTCCTAGCCGATTTCTAGTCCTCAAGTCGACATTTTTTTAGCCATTATGCAGATTTTTGGAATATGTTGTAGACTTGTGTTCTAAACTCCAATTAGCCATTAGCCATTACACGTGCCTCTCCAATTGTTCTAAACTCGAGTGTCAGAAAAAAATATGTTGTAGACTTGTGTTCAGCCGGCTGCTTCCATTCGTAAGTTTGCTTGGAAGCAGGCGTATGGAGCTGTCGTATGCGACTTAGGTATGTATTATCGTGGTGTCTGGACCAATCTGGCAGGTTCTGTTTGGATACCATAATGCAATTATAAATTCGTTTATTTTATTTGGATGTGCAAGAGAAATAAGAACAAGTGTACACCGACAGATTCAGCCATATAATATACCCTACTCATTCAGTGGGTATCTGTTTTGCGAAGAAAACACGGCACTAAAGAAAGGCGAAACCGACAGCAAGGCCTTGACTCGTTGCAGGCATGCCACTAAGTAATAATCGATTTGTTTAGTCCGAAAGCCCTGATTTTTATCGATGAACTGAATTGCTTGCGGTTGAATGTTCTTCCAAGTACACATGACATTGAAAAAAGAGAGCCACTGGTGACTTGTCTGTGCTAAGATTTCGTGTTAGCCGTAGCATTAGTAATTCTGACTCCCAGTGAGATGCATTTCCTCCTACTTACCTTAGTAGTACATACTCGTGTTGCATTAAATAGATCAAATCTTGGTCAAGTGGTGGTTCCATATTCCTTTCGGAATGGGGACCGTATCGCAATCTTTCTTATCAGATCAGTGTATGCATGGACACATGGTACTATACTGTACACCCCCCAAAGTCTTCCAATTAAATGGCCACATCCAACCCTTCATCTAATTGCATCGACGCGATCACCAAGCAAAACAAGAAATTCGGAATTGTTCATACAGGAGTTCCTTACATTGTAAGAGTAGTATTATTCAGATGAATGGATGTATAATGTGCCCAATTCAGGCCATCCATCCAAGCAGAAAAAAAAGTAGTCTCTCGAAATGGACCCGCTCTTCCTAGTTGTGTACACGTCCTGATTACAATAGTGGCGAAAATTAGCTAGCCTAACCAAACAATTTTATCTTTCCTCACGGGCC
Source organism: Melocanna baccifera (assembly GCA_036346265.1). NCBI lineage: Eukaryota > Viridiplantae > Streptophyta > Magnoliopsida > Poales > Poaceae > Melocanna > Melocanna baccifera. The sequence continues at coordinate 28,813,848 of CM070691.1, read as the reverse complement.
CTCACGATATTGTGAAATCTAACCAATAAACTTGCCACGTTGAAAAGCCCCATTATATTACCGAGATCCATACATCTAGAGGAACATCATACGTCGGTGCACTAGCATAAACGTGCACGGCAGGGGTTACGAGAGGTGACGACTAAGGTTTCAATAAGTGTGTTTCGGGATACCTTCCTCAGTCCCACACCTCTTCTTATATAGCATTCAATCGGATCCTTATCTGATAGAATAGAGATCGAATTCCATTCGAAAACTATTATCCAGACTCTTATCGTTTCAGCCCATTAAGTATGTCTCTGTAGTCTCATATACATTTGACCATGGACCAATTACTCTTTTCCGATCCATAAGTCGGCAGCAGTCCTTAGCAGGACATAACGACCCCTTAAATATACATAAAGATCATATTAGACGAATCTAAATAGAGCTTATGTACAGATCTCTTTGCTATACTAGGTCGAACTCAAAACGAGAAGCATGCCATCCTATGATAGATTGATTATTCACTCAAATATGTAGTGGATTATTCAGTTGTGATTGACTTTTCAGTCACATTCGGCATGACCATATACTTTCTTAATCCAACCACATCGAGGGGTCTAGAGATATCTCTCCTGTTATATAGGAAGGGCTAATTTTATCTTGATCGCTCATATTCTTCCGCATGTTTCATAGTAAACCCGAAAACTATCTTTATGATTATCCAGTCACAGAGTAGCGTTTGTTAATCTCTAAGTAAACTATTACACATGTAGAAAATAATGATGATCTCAGATATAAGGATCCTATATATACTATGTATGATACCAACTGATGACACTTAAGAACATAACAATTCCCGCAGTATCTCATGGGTTAATTCGATATTATGTTTTCTAACATGTGTCCACATTATTGATTTGATATCCCATATTCATGATCCGTAAAAAATGATCAGCAATCAATACATGTGTTGATCTATAAATCATAATTATCCCATATAATGGTATAAGATCAGAGATAATTTAGAATAACATCAAAACATAAATAAAGAGTTTCACGAATAAATTACATAATTGTTGAATAATATGAAAGATATTTATTTAAGGAATAAAATAACATATTAGTCAAAAGATCATAAATATAGAAATAGTACAATCATCTTTATGATTGACTTTAGCGTATATCACTAACAAATCTTGTGAAATCTAACCATTAAACTTGCCACGTTGAAAAGCCCCATTATTTGCAGTCATGCCCCTAATAGAGTAATAGTCTTCACTTTCGATAGCTGTAATTTATCAAGGGAGGGCTTGGGCGAAAGTTTGGGACCATTTAGCAAAGATACAACTGTCGTTGCAGATTGATCGCCCTGTTTCCGTTTGTGTTCTTGCCTTGCGCCTGTCCGTCCGTCCAGACAGCGCATGCTCTGTTCCTCTTGCTACATGGCCTACCCATCCACCTACCAGTATGAGGTTTTTGTCTGAATTGAATTGAATTGAAGTGTTCATTTTTTGATCTGATTGAATAACGAAAGTTGAGGAGGGTGGAGGCGTGCAAAAGTTGAGCAATTCTTGACAGGGACAGATCCAAAAGCAAGCTCCTTGCTTTCTTTGATTCTTGCTTTTCAACTGGGAGAAAAATAGGGAGGGGAGGAAGGTGGTAGGAATTGAGGTGGTGGCATTTGCTGTCGCCGCCCTTTAGCTATCGCCTTCCTCTTCCTCCTCCTCCTCCTCTTGCTCCCCCAGCCCAGCCTTCTTTCTGCAGCAACAGGTAATCAATCAATCAAAGAACAGTCGATTATTTTGTGTCTCTTCTGGTCAGATTTCCAGTTTCAGCTCTAGCTTCAAGGAAGCAGCTCTCTTGATCTGATTAGATGAATCATTTCTTCCTCTTTTCTTTTGGTCGTATTGATTCCAAAATTCATTAGTAAACCAAAATTTTTGTTATGATTCAATGAATGATTCTTCTTTTGTTGAGTGTCGATTTCCTGAATCGGTTTGGTCATTAAAAGAATTAGGGAAAAATTATCTTTTGCAAATTCTGCAAGATGAAAATCGAGGAAACCATAGAATTTTGATCTTTGTTGATCCTTGCAGAGGCTCCAGGCTCTTGCAAATTAGGAACACCTTTTATTTATCAAGGGAAGCCAACCAAGGAAATCAATAATTTGTATTTCCTAGCTGATTCTTTCGCCTTTTCTTTTAATTGAAATGGGGGGTTCTTTCCCCTAATCCTTCCGATTCAAAAGGAGCCAGTTTACCGTCCGCGTATTGATAAAATTTCCATCTTTCGTTCTTGAAGGGGTGGATATCTATTGGGATCCATGGCAGTGGTGCTGGACTCCTTCGTGAAGCGATGCACGAAGTCACTGGAGGACTTCGCCGGGCAGGACGCCTGCACCGTCCTCGGCATTGGGGACGACGTGCGGGGCCTCCTGGCCACCCTCTCACGCATCGATGCCATTGTTTCCCATGAGGAGCGCAGGAGGGTCCTGAGTGCGAAAGTCGACACATGGGTGGCACACGTCAAGGATGCCATGTATGAAGTTGACGACGTCCTCGATGTCTGCATGTTCGAGGGTGCCAAGATCCTTGCCGACGACCTCCCATCCACACCGAAGGTTCGGTGCTCGTTCATGTTCTCCTGCTTCAAGTTTGCAGGACCCCCAAAGTTCCACCATGAGATTGGGTTCAAGATTAGGGACATCGATATTAGGCTGAGGGAAATCGAGGAGGAAATGCCCAGTGTTCCTGGTGGATCAGTGCACTCTGATACAAAAAGGGCTTGGTTCGGTAATAACCTCTGTAAGAACTGTTATGATGCGATTGAGACTCATGCAGTAGGGACACAAGTCCAGAAGTCTGTGGATGGTCTTGTGCCAAGGATGATTAGAGAGGGCAAGAAGAAGGTGGATGTCTTCGCCATAGTTGGTGCGGTGGGGATTGGCAAGACGACACTTGCTAGGGAAATATACAATGATGAGAGGATGACTGAAACTTTCCCGATTTGTGTGTGGGTCAAGATGTCGAAGGATATGTCGGAGGTATCTTTCTTGAAGAAGATTATCAGTGGTGCCGGTGCCAATGTTGGGGATACAGAGAACAAGGAGGAGCTCCTTGGTCTCCTCAGTTCTGCTCTTTCAAAGAGGTTTCTTATTGTCTTGGATGACTTGGACAGCCCACGTATATGGGATGATCTGCTCAAAGATCCACTGGGAGATGGTGTTGCAAGAGGCAGAATACTGATCACGACACGGAATGAGGAAGTGGCAACAAGCATGAAGGCAGTTGTCCACCGTGTTGACAAAATGGTTGCAGAGAATGGCTGGGCATTATTGTGCAAACAAGTTTTTCCAGAATGCAATTCAGAAGAGCTTGCAGCACTGAAGGATGTTGGGATTAAGATCGCAGAGAAATGTGAAGGCCATCCTCTAGCAATCAAGGTCATTGCAGGTGTCCTAAGGTCAAGAGGCAAGAGCAAGGCTGAGTGGGAGTTGGTCCTAAAAAGTGATGTTTGGTCCATGCGACCATTCCTTCAAGAAGTGCCACAAGCACTCTACTTGAGTTATGTTGATCTGCCTTCTGAACTAAAGGAGTGCTTCCTCCATTGCTCTTTGTACCCAGAAGAATGCCCCATTCAGCGCTTTGATGTTGTGCGGCATTGGATTGCTGAAGGCGTTGTAAATGCCAGAGACAACAAGTTACTGGAAGAATCTGCTGAAGAATACTATGTAGAATTGATAAGCAGAAACCTGTTACAACCTGATCATGATAATCTTGACCAGTGCTGGATAACACATGATCTTGTCCGCTCACTAGCCCGCTTTCTGATAACAGATGAGAGTATCTTAATGGATGGCCGGCAGAGATCGAGCATGGGCCCGTTGTCCTCATTGTCAAAGCCTCGGCACCTCGCATTGTGTAACATGGAGAACAGCTTGGAGGATCCAATTTCAGTGAAGCAGCAGATGAGCCTGAGGTCACTGATGCTCTTCAACAGCCCGAATGTCAGAGCAATAGATGATCTTCTCCTCGAGTCGGCCCCATGCTTGCGTGTCTTGGATTTGAGCAAGACAGCAATAGAGGCCCTCCCAAAATCCATTGGTAACTTGCTACATTTGAGGTACTTCAGTCTTGATGAAACTCATGTCAGAGATATACCCTCTTCCATTGGCTTTCTCATAAATTTGCAGACCTTGAGCCTTCAAGGTTGCCAAAGATTACAGAGACTTCCTTGGTCCATCAGAGAATTGCTAGAGCTTAGATGCCTTTGTCTGGAGGGAACTTCCTTAAGCTATGTACCAAAGGGTGTTGGTGAATTGAAGCATCTTAACTATCTATCTGGTCTAATCATTGGTCACGACAGCAATGATCCTGAGGGCTGTGACTTAGATGACCTCAAAGCTTTGTCAGAATTGAGGTACCTTCATATAGAGAGTCTTGATAGGGCTACTTCAGGAGCTGCTGCACTTGCAAACAAGCCATTCCTGAAGGATCTACACCTCTCTGAGCAAGTACCATTAATAGAAGAACAAGAACATGAAGAAGAACAAGAGAATCAGGAGAATCAGGAGGAAACGGAGAAAGAAGAGAAGGAAGAACAGGAAGTAAACAATGGTCAATGCAGTAGAGATGAATCAACCAAAGTGAGTGAAAAGATATGGAATGAGCTCGCCCCACCCCAGAGCATCGAGAAGCTAGTAATCAAGAACTACAAAGGTGGAAAGTTCCCAAACTGGATGACAGGTCCCAAGCTAGGCACCTCCTTCCCTGGGCTTGTGTTCTTGGATCTTGACAACTGCATGTCATGCACTACACTGCCTGCGCTTGGCCTCCTGAACCAGCTCCAGTCCCTGCAAATCTCAGACGCAGACTCAGTTATCACCATTGGTTCTGAATTCCTCGGCACCACTGTATTGTCACGAGCCACTTCATTTCCCAAGCTTGAGGTTTTAAAGCTAAGAAACATGAAGAGACTGGAAGAGTGGTCTTTAGCTGTGGAAGACAGCCATACACTGTTACCTTGTCTTAAGTCACTGCACATACAGTTCTGCCCTAAACTTAAAGCTCTACCAGAAGGCCTAAAGCATGCTGCTCTATGTCACCTTCACGTCGAGGGTGCACATAGCCTGACAGAAATAAAGGACCTGCCAAAACTATCTGATGAGCTCCATCTCAAAGACAACAGGGTGCTTCAGAGGATCTCTGACCTGCCCGTGCTTCGTTCTCTCATTATTGACGACTGCTCAAAACTGAAGCATGTGGCGGGCCTTGACACGCTGCAGCACCTCAGACTTGTGTTTCCCCCATCCACAGAGACATTCTATTTCGAAGAGCTGATCATCTTCTGGAGTATTGCGTTCCCACGGTGGCTGGAGCTGCTGATCCAGAAGCGCAATGGCCTGCGCCGGTTCGAGCTGCAGTGCAGTCTCCCTTTACTCAGGAGCTGCCTGGACAGTGGCAAAAACTGGCACATCGTGCGGCAGATCCCCGAGGTGCGCATCATGAGCAGCGATGGCAAGAGGTACATCCGGTACAACAAGGGCCGCCGCATCTACGAGACGAATGCTCAGTCTGAAGAATGAAGCCTTCCTGAAAATCTTGGTACAGCATGTTCTTTTCCGCCTTCACAATACTATTCATATTGCCTATGTTAATGGTATCACCACTTACAGAAGTATTTAATTCCTTTCTTTTGCAGCCACTTGTTTGATTTGGTAGAGGGACATGGTTCAGTCGCCCTGTGCGATTGTTCCAGGAGTTTGTGTTTTTATTGCGGGATTTTATCATCCAAGTGATGGAAATGGTATGATGATTTCATGAGCCCTGAGGAAAGAGTACGGTTTTTTGGTGAATCAGTCAGCAGATGCTCTGTTTTCTCCTTTCCCCTAAAGTGAATATGGATTTCATCCTTCACAAGGACTTAATGTGTGTAACACTTTTATGTTTCCCGGTTGTGGCGATTTGTAAATTGTAAGCATTGAGTGATGGATTTTGATGTGTGTAAAGTATTGACACTTACGGACAGGGATTTGTTTTTATGTCAGATTTTGTGTGTGTGTGTGAGCTATATTTTAACTGTCGTCGTCGGTACGAGTCTAGATAATAAACTTGTTGGTACTTTTGATCGGATACGAAGACCGTCATATGTGTGAAGGGACCTTGAGAGAAGCACTCAACCCTGAAGTCCATGTGAGAGAAGCACTCAAGGGGTTGGTCCCGCGTACTCCATTCGAAGTTGGCCTCGGACTTGGCTCGGGGTAGACCTTCAAACGGCTGCTACCGCTCCAAGATGGTTGTGGGCCCGAGGTAGCGCGGGGACTCTCCTCCAACATTAACTAATTGGCGAATATGGAATATGCGTTTCTCCTAATTTCGTGAGGTTTAGCATAGCAAATTGGCCTCAAGATAGTAGGACCAATATGTAAGCTATTGTTGTGGCATTGGCCACACAGTGAGTAGATTTTATCCCTTCTCCGTAGGGGGTATGGAATCAGGAGCGCTAGAGAGAGCTAGTAGTGGGAGAGAGAACTAGTGAGTAGAAAATGAGTGGATCTGTCCACCTCATACCCCTTAGGGGTTTATATATATTAATAGGGCAGGATGAGAATTCTCTATTCTGTTCGTAAATAATTGTAAATGGTAAAGATATATCGGTATATCACTTTAAACAGATCATACTGTACTATTAGACTTGTTCTAAGCTCCACCAACTAATCCTAATAGCCTAAGAGGTTGGGCACCCCAACAGCTGTTATGCGGTTGTAAGCATTGAGTGATGGATTTTGATGTGTGTAAAGTATTGACACTTACGTACAGGGATTTGTTTTTATGTCAGATTTTTTTTGTATGTGAGCTATATTTTAACTGTCGTCGTCGGTACGGATCTAGATAATAAACTTGTTGGCACTCTTGATCAAATACGAAGACCGCCACAGGTGCGAAGGGACCTTGAGAGAAGCACTCAACCCCGAAGTCCATGCGGAATGTCTCCCCCCTCCTCCAAGTGTATCATATAAGTGTTCTTGGATTACAAAAATGGCCTTCCCTCTTATTACAATGTGTTCTATTTATAGGGGGAGAGGAGGAGATCAGTGTAGTTACAACTTTACCCTTAGAGTTTAGCCTACTCCTAGGGGTATTTCGATCATTTGCTCCATGCGGGTGTCATTGAGTCTAGGACTCCGGGGACGGCCCGAGGTCCTTCTAGGCACGGTCTTGCATATTTCGCTCGGGGTTGGTCTGGGGTCCTCCCAAGGATGGTCTTGCGTACTTCGTTCGGGCTTAGTCTGAGGTCCTCTCAGGAACGATCTTTCGTACTTCGCTCGGGGTTGGCCCAGAGTCCTCCTAGGGACGGTCTTGCGTACTCCGCCGAGAGTTAGCCTTGGGTCTTCCTAGGGACGGTTTTACGTACTCTGCCCGGGGTTGACTTCGAACGTCTCTTGGGGCCGATCACGTGTACTCCACCCGAGTTCGGCCCTGGGTGCCTCTTGGGGTCGGTCCCGCGTACTCCATTCGAAGTTGGCCTCGGACTTGGCTCGGGGTAGACCTTCAAACGGCTGCTACCGCTCCAAGGTGGTTGTGGGCCCGAGGTAGTGCGGGGACTCTCCTCCAACATTAACTAATTGGCGAATATGGAATATGCGTTTCTCCTAATTTCGTGAGATTTAGCACAACAAATTGGCCTCAAGATAGTAGGACCAATATGTAAGTTATTGTTGTGGCATTGGCCACACAGTGAGTAGATTCTATCCTTTCTCCCTTGGGGGTATGGAATCAGGAGAGCTAGAGAGGGCTAGTAGTGGGAGAGAGAACTAGTGAGTAGAAAATGAGTGGATCTATTCGCTTTATACCCCTTAGAGGTTTATATATATTAATAAGGCAGGATGATAATTCTCTATTCTGTCTGTAAATAATTGCAAATGGTAAAGATATATCGGTATATCACTTTAAATAGATCATACTGTGCTATCATGCTTGCTCTAAGCTTCACCAGCTAATCCTAATAGCCTAAGAGGTTGGGCACCCCAACAGCTGTTATGCGGCAAATCATACCCGTAACTCTTGTAGCCATAATCAACAGGAAGTAGGCCCATTTCTTGAGTTATAGCATGACAGCTACGAGAGGTACGCCAAATGAGCTTCAGGCTCGATTGCAACCTCAACCAAATCTGTTTCTGATTGCTTTTGGTCACCGTCTGAAGAGTACGGAGGAGTACAAAAGTTCCTGGGCTAATGCCCTGCTACCGCTACGTTTGGACACATGATGTTCAATGGCGACAAGTTTACCTAATGCCCTACGTTTGGAAGTAAAACCTTTCCACGGCAGATTAACATTCTTTCCATTTCCTTGATTCCAATTAACCTTCAATATCTGATGGCTTTTCCCCTTTTTTTGTGCCACAGGCAAAGGAGGCAGAAATGGTATACATCTATCTAGGGAATACACGGTGTTCATGCCTTTCTTGCCTTCCATGTTTCTTCGGCATAACTTCTCCCGAGCAAAGCAATGTGCTTTTCTCCCCTGAACTTAGCATCCCCTGTCTTTCATTTCCAGCTTTGTCCGCAAAGACGAAATCTTTGTCCAGGGAGGCAAGTTTGATGCCTTTCTTCTATAAATTGTTGTTCTTCAGCACCCAGCCAATCACACAACTTCACAACGTTCTTTCTTAGTTTCCTTTCCCAGTATAGTTCTTGAAAATTCTCCAACCGCTTTCACGTCTGGTAGTCTCTCACCATGGCCGCCAAGCTCAGCTTCAAGAGAACGGACAGCATCGCCGAGAGCATGCCCGATGCGCTACGACAGAGCCGCTACCAGATGAAGAAATGCTTCCGAAGGTATTCTAATTTAACTTGGAAATCGTCGTTGGTGGATTAAAAAAGAAGAAGGATTTGAATTTGCAACGAGTGTGTGCGTTCTTTATGTCATGCATGCATAGGAGATATTGCTTCTGTGAAAGCTTTGCCACCCTAAAATCCGGCATAAAAATGTTTCAGGTATGTATCAAAGGGTAGGAGACTCTTGAAGAACCAGCAGCTCATGGACGAGCTGGAAAAATCACTGGATGACAAAGTCGAGAAGGAAAAGCTTGTTGAAGGCTTTCTCGGTTACATTATTTGTTCGACGCAGGTTATTTCCCTTCGAAGTCATTTCCATTCTTTGCAGCGAAAATTAAGTTTGATAGATGCAGCCTCTTACCTGAACTAACTTATGTTTGCAGGAAGCAGTAGCGCTACCACCATATGTCGCGTTCGCTGTCAGAACGAATCCTGGTTTCTGGGAGTACGTCAAAGTTCATTCTGAAGATTTGTCGGTCCAAGGAATCACACCGTCCGAGTACCTGAAGTTCAAAGAGACCTTATATGATGAGAAATGGTAGGCATCCACCAATCTAGTGAGAGATTCTACACGAATCAGAAAGTAATTGATGCCACGTGAGTAAAAGTATGAAACTGAATAGCAATGGTCTGTTCATGTGAATTTCAGGGCTAATGATGACAACTCATTAGAAGTTGATTTCGGAGCTCTTGACCTCTCAACACCTCATATGACGCTGCCCTCATCCATAGGGAATGGGCTGCAGCTTGTATCCAAATTCCTGTCTTCAAAGCTAAGTGACAAGCCTGAAAGCATGAAGCCATTGCTAGACTATTTGCTTGCACTGAATTACCGTGGCGAGGTAAGGAGATCGGCCATTCGTGGTGCAGAGATTACCGTAAGATCAAACGTAACACACGGAGTGAACTTATATCCTTATGAACATGCTGCAGAAGCTGATGATTAACGACACCATCGACACGGTGAACAAGCTTCAGACAGCACTGCTCTTTGCAGAAGTCTTTGTTAGCGGCCTGCCAAAATACGCACCATACTTGCAGTTTGAACAAAGGTGATCTATTGTCATCTCAGGTAGATAAAATTCGTGGTACAAAAATATGCAACTATGACCAAGGTTTCATTATACAATGATCTTGCAGATTTCAGGAGTGGGGATTAGAGAAAGGATGGGGTGACACTGCTGAAAGCTGCAAGGAGACACTGAATTGCCTATCTGAAGTGCTCCAGGCACCAGATCCTATCAACATGGAGAAGTTCTTCAGCAGGGTTCCTTCCATATTCAACATTGTCGTCTTCTCTATTCATGGTTACTTTGGCCAAGAGAAGGTTCTTGGCTTGCCTGATACCGGTGGTCAGGTATGGGGATATCATCAAATAGAAGGAAATAGCCACAACTCACCAATTATCATGCTTTGAAAACATGGTTTCTCTGCAACAGGTTGTCTACATCCTGGACCAAGTCAGGGCCATGGAAGAGGAGCTTCTGCAAAGAATCAAGCAGCAGGGCCTGCATGTAACACCAAATATTCTTGTGGTAAAGTTCATTGCACCATGTTCCTAGTCATTCGTATCATCTCATTTACAGAACTAGCTAAACAAATGGCTGCTTCTGTCCTGCAGTTAACAAGACTGATACCAGATGCCAAAGGCACAAAATGTAATGTGGAACTCGAACCAGTTGAAAATACAAAACATTCAAGCATACTTCGTGTGCCATTCAAGACTGAAGATGGAAAGGATTTGCGCCAGTGGGTGTCCCGGTTCCACATCTACCCTTACCTAGAGAGATATGCCCAGGTTTGTCAGCTGTGTACTCTTAACTAGCAGTCTATCAGTACCCTTTATTGAGTGTGATCTTGAGTAAATTTTTACCCAATGTAATTTCAGGATGCTTCTGCCAAAATTCTTGACATTTTGGAGGGCAAACCCGACTTGATCATCGGCAACTACACCGATGGCAACTTGGTTGCATCCCTCATGTCTAGCAAACTAGGAGTCACTCAGGTGAAAAATGGGCATCTAATAGGATACTGCAAGATTTCTTTTGGCACCAACCAAAATTTGGTATGACAACCCTAATGATCTTTCTGACAGGGAACAATTGCACACGCTCTGGAGAAGACAAAGTATGAGGACTCAGATGTCAAGTGGAGAGAGCTGGACCAGAAATACCACTTCTCCTGCCAATTCACTGCTGATATGATTGCCATGAACACTAGTGACTTTATCATCACGAGCACGTACCAAGAAATTGCCGGAAGGTCAGTAGACTGAATCTTATTGTAAATTCAGTGCTCTAACAAGTGAGAATGCATGAGTACTTATTCCTAGAATTTTCAAATGTGAACATATGATGCAGCAAAGAGAAGCCAGGCCAATATGAACACCATTACGCATTCACAATGCCGGGGCTTTGTCGCTACTCCACGGGCATCAATGTCTTCGACCCAAAGTTCAACATTGCTGCACCCGGTGCCGATCAGTCCGTCTACTTCCCCTTCACACAGAAGCAGAAGCGGCTGACAGACTTAAACCCGCAGATTGAGGAGTTACTTTACAGCAAGGAGGACACTGACGAACACACGTAAGTCCCTTGGAAACACAAAAACTTTTCTTTGATTAGACAAAGTTCCTAACTGTTGTGATGCCATGAAATCAGAGGGTATCTGGAAGACAGAAACAAGCCAATCATCTTCTCAATGGCAAGGTTGGACAAGGTGAAAAACATCACTGGACTAGTCGAGTGGTATGGCCAGAACAAGAAGGTCAGGGACCTTGTGAACCTCGTTGTCGTTGCGGGCCTCCTGGATGCTACACATTCCAGGGACCGAGAAGAGATAGAAGAGATCAACAAGATGCACAATCTGATCGACAAGTACCAGCTGAAAGGACAGATCCGCTGGATCAAGGCGCAGACCGACCGTGTCCGCAATGGCGAGCTGTACCGTTGCATTGCAGATACAAAGGGTGCTTTTGTTCAGGTATACAATAAACTACATAACTAAATGTTTGGTCATGAACAATATATGCCTCCATTCTCTGAAGTCGAAAGCTTTGGAGTAACCAACCATTGCGTTGCATAAAACCCAACTCTAGCCTTACAATGACTATATGTGGTTTCAGCCTGCACTCTATGAAGCATTCGGGCTAACAGTCATCGAGGCGATGAACTGCGGATTGCCAACCTTCGCAACAAATCAGGGAGGGCCAGCAGAGATCATTGTCGATGGGGTCTCGGGTTTCCACATAAACCCGATGGACGGCAGGGAGGCAGGCAACAAGATTGCAGACTTCTTCCAGAAGTGCAAGGAAGACCCAAGCTACTGGAACAAGGTGTCCACTGCTGGGCTTCAACGCATCTATGAATGGTAGGCACCGACTTTTATCCTGCCTCATGAATGGTAGGTACCAATCTTCCTATAACCATCCGATAGAAAACTAACCATGTGTTATACATGATGGCAGCTACACATGGAAGATTTATGCAACTAGAGTGCTGAACATGGGATCGATGTATGGCTTCTGGAGGACTCTGAATAAGGAAGAGAGACAGGCCAAACAACGCTACCTGCAGATGTTCTACAATCTTCAGTTTAGGAACCTGGTGAGCTTAGGATCTGTATATCTGGTGCAATGGCCAATACACAATGCAACTGAGATGGCAATTAAAGGAAGTCTGATCGATGGTCATAACATTTTTTCAGGCAAAGACCGTAGCAGGACCAGGAGTAGGGGAGCAGACTCCGAAAACCGCAACAGGCGTGGCGCCTAGTGGGATTGTAGTAAGGCCAAAACAAAGGCAAGTGTGCCCACGCCTACGAAATTTACTGAAGAAAGACCGGGGAAGCAACTGACCGACCCATTTGTTCTTGGGAATTTGGATGCTTCAGAAAGCCGCATAATCGGATTCAAAGGTGAGTGTGCTTCTATTCAGCAATGAGCTTAGCTGCAAAACAAAAAGGTGATGAGTATTAGATTAGATCAAGCCTGCCTGCCTAACCCTTGAATTATCCTTGTGTGCTCAGGATCATGACCAGCGTACTTGGGCCCAAGCCTCCGACGTCTGATTAGAACAGCTTCAGATGGAGAGCTATGTTGATATTCAAAAGTCAACATACTCGTGGCTGAATTCATTCAGTTGATACAAGAGTGTGAAGTGATTGGTGTGATATTTGTATACATGTGTGATTTTTATCGTGTGCTCATTATTGATTGGAAAGATGTAAAATGATCAAAATTGTCCACGGTTACAAGTGATAATAATACAAGGAGTGAAGATTGTTCTATGCTGAGAATCTGTTTGACTAGAATTACATATTGTTACCGGCTTACAGGAGATCTGAGAGTCTTAGTGTCTCTTCTTTTGAGTTGCTGCTTATGACTTTTAGGTTATTCGTGAAGATAGTACGGAGTAAGAGAAACTCACGTATGATTTTGGCCGATATAAATGAAGTCGTTACAGTTAATACTACAATCAATTTGTAGATCCCACCTTAAAAACCACAAGCATATGAACCTCCCAAGATCTTGCGGTCCATTGTCCGGACATAGTGCACGCGTGGCTAGCAATCAAACAACAACATAGCCCAGCACGTCCGCTCAGGCAGGCGCAAATTGTTCTGATGCACAAGATCACCTTCAGGCATTGCACGACCTCTTCAGGCTGGAGTAGGCAACCCATCCGTCCAGTTTCGCCGTGTCCACAGCGCCAATCGAAGCATGCACCCTAGGCCTAGAATGCATGGTCATATCAGCATCGGTCGTCCTCTCCGTGCTTGGCTCACAATTTACAAATTTCTCCTATCTCCCAGCTTCGGATACTTGTGGGGGTCTTGATTACCTTCAGGTTCTCATGCCCAAAGAGGTCATTTCCCAACTGGAACGCAAAGAGAAGAAGCAGCACGGTCGGGTCGATCAATTTCGATTAGGTGGGTCTACGGCAGCAAGACTTGCACAGCCTGGAGCAACCATTTACTGAGGAGGAGGTTCTCCAAGCGATCCATTTGCTGTGCATGGAGGACTTGGCATTGCAGACCTTATGTCCATGGCTTGCTTTCCACGCGCGCTGGGAGTGGCTAGCATGCGTTAACCCAGGTCGGATCCGACTGCCGAAAGATGCTGCAACTAAGAGCTTCTATGCGTCAACATCCATTCAGATAGGAGATGGCACTTCGACTCTCTTTTAGACCGATAGATGGTTGCAAGGCCAAGGCTTACGTGATCTAGCTCCGGCCATTTGGGCAAAGGTGAAGAACTCTCGCAAAAAACAGACCCTTGTAAAGGAAGCTCTGAACAACCACAATTGGATGACAGACTTACAAGGGCCCTTCACCATGCAAGCCATTTGCGATTTCTTCATATTGTGCTCAGCTCTAAACCAAGTCCAACTGCAAGAAGGGGTCAGAGATGATGTCATTTGGCGTTGGTTAGCTAATGGCAAACACTCTCCCAAATTGGCATACAATGCCCTGTGTCAGGGTACTGTTCTCCTTCCTTATGCCAAGGAACTGTGGAAAGTATAATCTCTCTTGTTAGACCATGTAGCTAGGTCTAGTCTATTTTAGATGATGACTAATTGACAATGTTGGCTATGATATTAATTGTGGTGTGTTGCATGTGTGCGGATTGACGTTGGTCAAGTTCGGATGAACTTGTGCTGAAAAAATGTTCTTTGGTCTTTGCATGTGCAGATTGAAGCATGGAGGCGATCGTGGTCGGTGACGAGGAGGATCGGGACTAGGATGGGGAGATTCGAGGTCAGGTGGTCGAGGTGTTACGAGATGGTCAAACTTATGCTAGGACACGTGAAGATCAAAGGTGAATGATACGTGGAGAAGATACATGAGGTGTGGTCCTGAAAGCTTCGACACGTGACATGCTGGAAAAATCGAAAGTGTAAAAATAATTAAAAGACCCATGTTATTAAGGGTTTTGGGTTCCTTGAAAAGTAGTGGGTCAAAAAGTTTAGTTGAGGCAAAAGATTCAGAATGAGTTGTATTGGGGTTAATTCTGTGTTGGAATAGGAGACCCGTGAGTAGAAATAAAAAGGGCGACGGCTGTGTGTTGAGGTTGTGGCTTTTATAACGGAGAGACTAGATAATAAAGGGTGTGGAGACTAGATAATAAAGGGTGTGGCGGCTGGTTTGAATCTGCTGGCTGTGATTTTGGAAGCCAAAGAAAACTTTGTCTTGATTGGCGTGGCGTCCTCAAGTCAAAATCAAGCAGCGCTAGCAAAGTCCCGAAGCAACATCAATCATTAGATTTGAGGTTGAAAGAACAAAAGACAATAGGATCGAAGAGAAAAGTTTTCGCTGCGCACTACAATCATTCACCCCCTCTGATTGCCATCGACGATCCTACAAATGGTATTAGAGCGAGGATGCAATGGCATCAGATCGGGATTGTTTTTCAGGTAAGCCACCTTTTTTTGATAGATCTAATTATCTTTATTGGAAAACTTGCATAGAAGTCTTTCTGCAAGCACAAGGTAATACAGTTTGACAAAAAGTTAAAAATCCATATCTTGTGCCTCTTGTTGTTACTATTGAAAATACTGTTGATGTTGAAGCGAATGTTAAGGCTAGAAATATTTTGTTGCAAGGTCTTAGTAGAAACAAATTTGTTAGAATTGCTCATATTAAATCTGTAAATAAAATTTGGACTACTCTAACTGATTATCATGAAGGTTCTAAATATGTTAAAGGTATTCGTCAGAACCAATTTAAAAAGGAGTATTCCAAATTTGATATCAAACCAGGAGAATCAGTAGATGCACTTTTTGACCGCTCTAATAAAATTATTAGTGATTTGTAATTTGTTGATGTCACATATTCTGATTCTGATAATGCGCGTCAAATTTTAAATGCTTTGGATATGTCTGTTTGGAATGTGTTAGTCACTACTATTAATCATTCTGTTAATATGGAAAAACTCACTTTGAATGATCTTTATTCCAAGATGAAAACTCATGAGAATGATGTTTTGGCCAGAATAAATAAGAATAATTCTTTGGGCTTAGTGACTAACCAAACTGACAGTTCTTCTAGTTCCTCTATTGTTTCTTTGTCTGCACTGTGCGCTATTTCAGATGAACAATTAGAGAAGATTCCAGAAGAGCAGCTTGTAGTTCTCTCCAGCAAGGTGACCCAGGCAATTAGCAATATTAGATCAAGACGGAGAGGAGGTCCAATTAGATGCTATGAATGTGGTGAGCAAAACCGCATTAAGATGAATTACCCTAAACTAAGGAGCAAGGAGGTCAAGGATAACATACCAACTCGTCGCTCCCAAGTCAAGATTGATCCAAACAAGAAGCGCAATTATCGTAGGGCGGTTAACAAGATAATTTCAGCACTTGATGAGATTGTTTTAAGTGATGATGAATCTCAAAACGATGATGAGGGCAATGGCAAGAAGGCAAATGAGGTAGACTTCATAGGGATGTGTTTTATGGCCAACAGTAAGGAGCTCAACGATGATGATCTTTGTAGTGATCCTGATGAGGTAAAATCTTCTTATACTGATTTATCTCGTGCTGTACTTAGATTAACAGAGAAGCTCAAAAAGTATAAAAAGAAAATTAAAAATCATGAATTTACTGTTGAGAGCTTAAATTCTGAAATCAATAGACTTAGAGTTTCTATTCCTGATAATGAATCTTGTGGGTCTTGTCATGTTTTATATTCTGAGTTAGGAAATGGTAGAACAATCAATACATAAAACTTAGATCAACTTAGTAATGTAACTACTAAATTTGATGAATTAAGATTGTCATATGATTCTTATGATGAAAAGTTAACACTTGCAAATGATGAAATTAAAAATCTCAAGTCTAGTTTTTCTGTATGTTTAGAGTCAAGTAATTCAAATGTTCAATTTAAAACTTGCTCTAAATGTAAATTGTTAGAACCTAGACTTAGTTCATCTCAGGAAACAATCCAATAGATGCTTTATCATGAGACAATATATTGCTCTAACTGTTCTAAGCTAAACACAGAAATAGAAGTTTTGATTAAAAAACTTAATATTTTTGCTGAAAAAGAAAGATTGACTCAGTCTAGTGCTTGTAAAAATCTTGTGAATGAACCCTTTAAGTGCTCAACTTGTTCCACCTTGGCTAAAGAAAATGAGTACCTTAAGGACTCTTTAGAGAGATTTTCTTTTGGTAAAACAATCTGAATACGATTCTAGACAAGTCAAAATTAAGTGTGAAGAATCAGAGTCTAGAATTTAATTTCATTGAGCATGCCAAGAATAATCCTCCTAAGATTGTTAAGCTTCTTGAACTTGAAAAAATTAAAATAAAATCTGAACCGAAACAAACTATTTTTAAATCTGCTGGTTTTGTGCAAAGTTCAGTTGCTAATTCTGTAGGTGCTAGTCCATCATCTCAAAAGTATTCTAATTTTATTAGATTTCATTGCACCTATTGTGGAAAAAAAATGGACATTTGCATGAATTTTATTTTAGACATGCTAAGAAAGAGAGGAGAGAAAAACTGAATGCAATGAGAAAAAAATTTGTACCATCTTTTGTTCCTAGAATGTATACGAAAGCTATGTTTTTGGAAAACTTTTATGATGACTTTAAATCTACTTCACATGCTGGTTTGGGATTTTATTCAAATAATTCACGTTCTTTTTGGCATTTTGATCGACCATATGCACGTGATTTTGGTTCTAATTTTATTATTGTTCCTACACATCGTGTATCTCAGTACTGGATTCCAAAATCTTATTGCACTAACCCCGGTACTGGGAGATCTATATTTCCTGTGATGTAAGAACAACTGACGAGGATGGAGAACATGAGCTTGATTGGGTTTCGGTCTTTTACATCATTACTTGATTAGAACACTTGATAGTTCTTCATTCTTTTTGATGGCTTGTAAGAGATTTCACTTTTTAAGAGAATATGTGGCAAATGCGATGTTGTCCTATATCTTATGAAGTTAGATTCTAAAATTGCTGATACTCTCATAAAACCATTTGATAATTCTTGGTTTGTTCGATTGCGAAGTGAGTTGGGTGTGTTGCACCCTATGGGATTATTTTGAGGGGGAGCTTGTCATTTAAAATTTTAGAAGTTTTATTTATTATCCTTGTCACATAACTTATTAAGTTCAAGTTATTGAAACTAATTGAGTAGTAGAGCTTTCTTTATCATATTTATTCATATGTTGTGTAGCTTTGATCACGACTGGTTATAATTAACTTGCAACATTTGAATTAAAAGCATGACATAGCGGAATATTTTGACTATATTGATTACTTTGCGATGTACATCGAAAATGATTAGATTGATTGTGAGTCTTATTTTAACTCTTGGCTATAAGGCTCGCATATTTTATGTTCCAATTTTTATGATAACTCAATTTGACATGTTGTTAAAAAAATATATGAGAAAGAGAGAATTGAAAATGTATGCTTCAAGCATGCCATGGTGAACAAAAAGTAAAAAGCACAAAAATGCGTAAAATGAAAAGAAGTTTGAGAGTTTGGTTTCAGTTCTTCTAGTTTGACTTCAGTTTTTCACTTAGATTTGTTGGAAGTCATGTTAACTTAACGGGTTGTCAATGTATTCATCAAGGGGGAGATTGTTAGATCATGTAGCCAGGTGTAGTCTATTTTGAATGATGAATAATTGACAACGTTGGTGATGATATTAATTGTGGTGTGTTGCGTGTGTGCGGATTGACGTTGGTTAAGTTCGGATGAACTTGTGCTGGAAAAATGTTCTTTGGTCTTTGCATGTGCAGGTTGAAACATGGAGGTGATCGTGGTCGGTGATGAGGAGGACTGGGACTAGGATGGGGAGATCCAAAGTCAGGCGATCGAGGGTGTCACGAGATGGTCGAAGTCATGCTTGGGTACGTGAAGATCAAAGGTGGATGATACGTGGAGAAGATACATGAGGTATGGTTCTGAAGGTTTTGACACGTGAAAGGCTGAAAAAATCGAAAGCGTAAAAATAATTAAAAAACCCATGTTATGAAGGGTTTTGGGTTCCTTAAAAAGTAGTGGGCTAAAAAGCCTAGTTGAGGCAGAAGACTCAGGATGAGTTGTATTAGGGTTAATTCTGTGTTGGAATAGAAGACCCGTGAGTAGAAATAAAAAGGGCGGCAGCTGTGTATTGAGGTTGTGGCTTTTGTAACGGAGAGACTAGATAATAAAGGGTGTGGTGGCTGGTTTGTATCTGCTGGCCATGATTTTGGAAGCCAAAGAAAAATTTGTCTTGATTGGTGTGGCGTCCTCAAGTCAAAATCAAGCAGCGCTAGCAAAGTCCCGAAGCAACATCAGGCATTAGATTTGAGGTTGAAAGAACAAAAGACAATAGGATCGAAAAGAAAAGTTTTCGCTGCGCACTGCAATCATTTACCCTTCTCTGATTGCCATCGACGATCCTATATCTCTGAAAGCCAGGTTTTGCAATTAGTTGGCCCTTAAACGACATGTTTGGACGTTCTCAAGGCTCAGAAAACACAACATTCCAGCGCCTTCAACTTGCCTCTTCTGCGATCAAGAAGCCGATCGAGACGGTCAACCAACTCCTTATTCGTTGTTCAGTGTCTATGCAGATATGGTACCGTATCTTTTTTTTTTGGCTATCGCTCTACAATTCTTACAAATTCACTAAGTAGACCCTGCATGACCATTGGTCAGCCATCAGGGAGACGGCACTCAGCTTCAAGCGAAGAGTAGACTCCTTAATAACTTTGGTCACCTGGATGATCTAAAAGGAGATAAACAGGCTGCGACATGACCAAGGAAGACTAAACATCGAGAAGTTTGCCAACACATTAAGCAGGAGTTCTACGATTGATCATCGACTGGGTGACCTTCTTTGTCATGATCGTTTTGGGGCGGCTTTCTCATCCGGTTTAGTATATTATGTTAGCTGCCCTTTCTCTCTGTTAGTCATTCCTCTATTTGTACTAGTGTTCTAATGGTTTCTTCCATGACCCTCAAGCCGTGTTTGTGCCTCTCTCTTCTTAATGAATGAAACACAAATCTCCTGTGTTTTCGAGAAAAATGGAGTACCTAAGAAAACATGGACCAGCATAGCATGGGCTCAGACTAGAGGTCAAGAGGGCCACAACAGGGCACGTACTTGGTAGCAGATTGTTACCGAGGTCTTCACATGATTAACAACCAGAAGAAGCAAATGAGACACGGAGGCTAGCTCTACTTATTTAGATCCTAGAGCCTCAACAGTAGAACATGACCTTCTTCACGCTGTCCCTGAGTGCAGGAAGGGGCCTAACGGCTGCACCACCGGCGGCGCGAGTGCTGCGGGACGTGGACGAGCCGGACTGTGCTCCGCGTGCGCTTGCCACTGAGCCACTGTCGGAGATATCCGGCTCCATGTAGAAACGGGCGCGGAAGGCGGCCAGATGAGCATAGTATGCTGGGGGAACTGCAATGGAAGCGAAGGCAGGCACCATTTTGGTCAGAAACGTCGAGCCAAGACTTCAGCTCAACAGATACATGGAAGATAAAAACTTTCAGAAAGGTAACTTACCAATGGATACAGAACGTGTGCACCTCGCGTAGCTGCAGAAGCGATTAAAAGTTATTTAAGCAGCTGAGAAGAACTAGGCAAAGAATGGTGAAACTTACGTGTAACAGAGGTTGTTGGTAAGAGTCTGCAATGCATCAGCTGTGAAGTTGTTCTCATCCCACAGGACATGGTAATGAGCAGGGCGGCTTGTGCCCTGTGGATGGAGATCATTTTAACTACCGCCTTATAGATGTTTAAATGGCAGCAAGATGTAAGTAGGTCTCATCATTTACCTTAATGCCGGCATGGCTGCACAGGAAGAAGTCAAACTCTGTAGGATGGCAAATCTTGGAGTCCACAACAGTTCCTGCAAATGAAAAAAATCAAGTAGAAGCAATTAGATTGGAAAACACAGAAGGATATTGGCAAGAAAAAGATAGAAGCACCCTGCAGAATAATGACCTAACAGTACTCACCAGGCAGAATATTTCCACTCTTGTCGACTGAGTTTTGGTCATTGTGGTTGTGTGCAAATAATCTGGTGTGGTGGCGCTTCTGAACCACGACGAAAGTCACCTGCGGTAGGTAATTTGCTTCCAGCGATGCGCACGCCTGAGAGGCAGACAAAAAGATTAAAATAAAGTGGTAAATTCTGAAAATTAAGGGGAATTTTTACCTTTCGGATTGCATCAAGCTCATGCAGTAGAACTTGGTAAAACTGGCCTTCACTGACTCCATCCCTGTGAAAGGCAACCAACCTCCTTTAGCCCCAACTCTCAAGTATATTGCAACATTATTTTTTTAATCAAACTCTAGCCTAAACCCCCTGGCGAAAATCAGCCAGAAACAGAACATAACCAACAAATTTTCTGCATTGGGCTCTCCTTTTGTTTTTCATGAATGCTATGTGACATTCTGTTCTCATCAAAGAAAACACCAAAATTTGTCTATATTCAGTGTACCTATAGAATATTATTCGCTGCGGCTTTTCTCCAGTTGATCTTTTGAAGGAAATAAGAAGCTCCCTGCAAATATGGGCCTCAGCCTCAGATTGTATGACTAGTGCTGACAGTAAAAGGACAGGAGGAAGGTGATTAGGAGTGCCACGGGCATACCTGATCATGCCACCGTAGATGGTTCCTCTCTGAGGATCATGCGTGACTTTATATAGATCCTCTATTAACTCTTGCCTGTGAGATTGAGCAGAAACTAAGCCAGCATACTTCGTCACCTCAGGCCAATCTTGGGAGGCCACAACCTGCAGGGTGACAAATAGTTGTTGATTAATGTAGTCATGAACAGTCACTAAACATAAAGCATTAGATTGTTAAACTTACAGCAGCAATGGAAGGGCTGCTGTCTTCACCAGGATGAGGATGGGTGACATCAGCACCAAATATAATAGTAGGCCTGTCAGTGACCAAAGGTATGCGTCTTGACACTGCATCAGCCAATACAGTGTTCCTTCCCCCAACCTTTGAAAACAAAAATTATGTTGGACTCAACAACTGAAGAAATGCATAAAAAGCAATGAGAAATGAAATCGCTAGAACACCAACCTTGACATTTATCTTCAGAGCAAGATTTGCCAGGATCTGTTTGTTCATTTTAAATACTTGCTTTGTACAACAGCACTGGGAAACTAATCCAAGGTCAATTTCGCAGACACGTTTCAAATCACCTGATACCAGCAGACAATGAGCATTTGGCTCGAATCTTGAGCACAATAGTGCAGGGATCAGTATAAAAGAACCACGCGGGGTTGAAAATTTAGATACCATAAAGAGAGCCGTTGTTATCAGGAAGTATTCCAATAAGCAAATCAAGTTCCTTGCGCTGTGGTCCAAGTATGTTCATTGCATCATGGAACCTGGCTTTCAGAGCTCGCTCCACTTGATCAGGATGTGCATACATAGGTGGAAGAACAGGCTCCAAAGCAAAGTCCTACAATTGCAGCTTGTAAAACTGTTACTGTTGCAAACAAGTACATGAAGTAAAATAGTTTGTACTATATAGATGCTTTTGTATGTCAATGTGCAAGTATATCTGGAATCATTTCAGGAATACTTGCCATTCCTGAGGCTTGGCACATGCGAGCAAGTTCACGACAGAATCCAGTAGCAATACTCTCTTGCACATTTCGAGCGAAGTTGACACAGATCCAGCTCCTGACTCTACCACCATTTACCATTTTCTAGATAAGGAAAAATGAAAATGAACTGTAAGGATTGATATAAAGTAAATAAAGAAACATATATTGGACTGTCAAAGTTTAACATTAATGGCAATAATAACTAGGCCAAGACTAAGGGGCATTAATATAGCTGTATGAGTGTCGGAAAATATATTTCCTGCAGCCAAAAAATCAACAGAAAATAGCTGGTAAAATAACTAGCCACTATTTTTTGCCATTCAAACAATGCAATTCTTTGAGCATGAACACCCAAAGCAACTGCATTCTTCTCATTTAGTGCATTGGAAGCTTAGTGTGAGACAAGAAATGAGCAACAATTTTCTTTTGAGGTCAAGCAGATAGGCAACATCCTCAAATGAGCTCATGTTTCCCAACAGAACAGCTAAAACCATACAATTTCATCACAGATATAGAACCGAGTTGGTTAAATATACCAATCTAAATAATGCCGAAAATATTATTCAAATAAAAGATCCAATTAGTATTACCTTGTTCATCATATTCCACTGACCAACTCTAGGCAAGCAATCCTTCTCTCTACCAGTCTCGTTATACTTGAGCTGCATGAATAGAAACAAAATGGAAAATGATTTAAAAATGTTACAAGGAATTATGAGGTATGGCCGCACCCTCTAATGTAACCATTGAAAAAAAATACTCCATCCATTCAAAAGAACTTCAGAAGCCATTTTCTCAGCATGAGTGGGGTTCCACCTACCCGAGGAGCAGGTAAAATTCGTGCCTCAACTGATGCCAGACGCTCACTGATCTTAATGCCAAACTCTTTTGCATAAGGATCATCGTGGTAAGAGTTGTGATTCACCATCTGTGGACACACACAAAAAAAAAAGTTGTGTTTTGCATAAGCATGTGAAACTTGCACAAGCGATGGTAGAGGCCCAAAAGAACTGGAACAAGAAGAAATGCTATGCCTGAATTATGTCACGTTCTCGATCATGTGGGCGCTGACATGTCTCCTCCAAAAGGGCTCTGATCTGACTCTGGTTCAGTCTCTTGGAGTATCTCTGTCCCTCCACTATTTTGCAGACCTGAAAAAACTAAGATTTGTTAGCACATATGACATATCTGAAACAAAAGAGTTGCAGATTTTTGTGCCAAAAATTAAACAAGAAAACAAAACAGTATTGTAGAGCTTCACTACAAAAAAACAAAAATAAGTATATTTTAACACTAGCTTACCTCCATTGGAAGGTAATTTGGACGCTGCTGATTGCCAACTTGCAGACAGGGAAGGTAGGTGTGCTGGATGGCAAAGCCATATGTCTCTTGAAAATATTGTACAACAGACTTTACTGTGCCTCCTTGATCAACAGGAAAACTGTGGCAAAAGAACATTGATTCTTTTAGGAGAACAAGAATAGTATCACAGAATTTTTCTCTCTGCATGAATGACTGCAGAGGAAAATAAAAGACAAATCACAATAGTGCATGATGAAAAGAGGAAGCTCAATACGTTAGCTCCCGAGTTGCCTGGGATGTTAAACCAGATATCCGATACTTCCGCCGCATGTTGCCACGATGAGTAACTTCCACCTTAACTCCTCTTAAGGCCTTCTTGATCTGGGGTGTTCCGCAATAACATAGAAATTGCTTGTTAAATTAGTTAATAAAATGACAAAACAAATAAGCAAGAAATTGCAGCTCAGATACATAAGACCAAATAAAGCCATTGAAATTAAGATGGATTATTGGAAATAGATGCAATAATTAGTCATAGATTCATTTGAAGAACCCAACACTTCTGCCTTACAACAAAGGTACTGAATCCCATTTGAACACTAACTCTTCTAAAGAAGTAAAAGGATAAAAATAATGAGTAAAAAATGTTAGCTAAGTATACCTTGACACGTTCAGCATCTGAGAGGGGCCTCGAGTGGATGTCAGTGTTTAAAAGCTGTGCAACAAAATCGATGACAGGTAATGGCTCGAAGAAAGCTGTCGCCGACATATCTGAAAAGGTAGAAAAATAAAGGAAAATATATATTGAGGGAAGATCAAGAAGTATGAAATACTGATAGTCGATTAAGCAACACGAAGAGGCATCGGCACATCGCTATCAAAAACTTCAAAGTAACAGAATCATGTGAAATTGTGAATGCTTCCTACCATAAATAACAGTAACATCACATCTCAAAGATAGCTAGCATTCAAAGAATCTCAAAGATAGATGGCATTCAAAGAACATCTATTAAAGCAGCAGAAAAATTGCACCTATTCCATAAATTATGACTGATTATGCTAGCTAGCTAGTTGAAAATGCATTTTCGTATTAGTTTTTATCATCCTCAAGAAAATATCATTAGTGAGAATAGCCCTTCTATCAGCAAGTGGAGAGAATCATGTGTATGAGTTAGTTGTGTAAACTTTCTGTATATGAGGCCCTCTATGACATAATCATAAGCCATGGAAAATAATCAAACTCCAGCTTTGCTAAGATCGGAAACGTGCTGCTAACAGGAAGTGTCAAACATTGACTCGGCAATCGGCATCAGCCTGATTGCATATCTATTAGAAGGGTTTAGGTCTGAATGTTATGGCCAGAAGAACAATATTTGTGAAAATGCAGCATTTTTATTGCAGACTATGGTTTCACAACGTATTACATACATACATGCCCAAGAGAAACTCCCTATTTTAGACAGCCCCAGTTAATTAACACCATACATACATCCATGCGAGAGAGAGAGAGAGAGAGAGCTTTACCAATATTCAGT
Source organism: Melocanna baccifera (assembly GCA_036346265.1). Classification (NCBI taxonomy): domain Eukaryota; kingdom Viridiplantae; phylum Streptophyta; class Magnoliopsida; order Poales; family Poaceae; genus Melocanna; species Melocanna baccifera. The sequence goes on along the minus strand of CM070691.1, from coordinate 28,788,597 downwards.
GACAAGCCCATTTGAGTAGGACGAATGCTCTGATAGAACCCACGCCAGCTTTCTAACCCCTCACCAAGGGATCGCCTCCTCCCCAGGTCAGGTGAGAAGAAGGATCGACCAAATGGTGCGTATCTGTGGAACAATGGGATGGAAAACATCACTCTACAGTTCTCATTGATTTCTAGTATTATATGATACCTAGAGATTCATTCTACCTTGCTGTTGGCAGCTCTCGCAGGACAATATCAAGAACTTGCAAGGCCTCTTGAGGAGCCTCTGCCTGCCTTCCAGCTAGAAATTGCTCGAGACGTTGAAGATCAGCTCTTGCCGCAAACTTAATCACTACCTTATAAGTTTTCTGACGCCTAGATCATAGAAGGACGGTCAGAAATGTCAACACAGTATGCTATGTCCTAGAACCAGAAAACCAGGTTGATGAGAAAGGTTCAAGGACAGACCTCTCCAAACCAGAACCATCATCTCCCTCAAGTAAAGTGATGTGAAATTCTTTTGAAGTAAATGGCAACGGACCAGCCGTGTATAGGCTCTTCCTACCATCATAGGCTGGAAGCCGCCCTCCCAAATATGATACCTTGTGCAGCTTCACCAACTCTTCCATCACAGCACGGGTTACAATTCGTGACGTAACTTCTGGGGTGATCGAAACCTGTGAAGAAACCATACCATGATAAAAACTTTCAGAAGTTAAGAACATGTAGCTACAAGGAGAATGCTGTTAGGGGAAAAAAACAACGCACATCATACTGATGAAGATCCTTGTCTGGCAGTTCAGCAAAGAAGTGATTTGCCTTCACCAAACACCTGGTGCCAGTACTTCCATTTCCTGGGCGGTGAGGAAATTTGTATGACTTGCTGGACACTGGAATTGCTTGGACAATCTCCTGGCTCGCGCTCAATTCACCCTGCACGGACAAATCCTTGACCTGCTCCGTGACCTCAAGAGCAAGAGCCCGTGGGGATGCCTCCGGAGAGCCTGCTTCTGGTGAGGAGATGTCAGCAGGCTCATGTGGAGCTTCCATTGCTTGGCGCAGCTCGGGAGCTATGGCGGACGGGCCAGCACCACGTCCAGCTCTACCTCCACCGTTGAAGTGTGGTGGCCGCACTCCTCTGTAGGGCTGTCCATGGCCCAAATACTCGGCAGCAGGACCAGTAGGATGCCACTGCTGCATCACCATTGCGCCGCGAGGTTGAGGCACAGCTCCCTGTCCCTGGTAGTAGCCCGCTCCACGACCACCTTGTAGGTACTGCTGAGAATAGAGGCCACCCCAGCCACGGCCACCTCTTCCCGGGCCCCCTCTCCCACCACCAGGCTCAGCAGCTTGTGAACCCTCACCAAACCCACGCAGTCCTGGTCTCCTCGATCCCATGCCAGGGACGGTGAAACAATGCAGTTGACAAACCCAGTGAACTGCCAGGAGACAAAAGTTCAGTTCTTAGAATTTGATCATAACTGTGCATTCTCCAGATAGCTTCATAGACACAAATTTATCATTTAGACAGCCATGTACTACAGACATTTTCTTAACAAACTTAGTGACTGAGCTAGATAGCACAGAAGAATATATAGTTTCTTAATGTTTAAAACAAAAGCAAGCTAAAGGAGGTTCAGAGCAAACTTAGTTTCTTAATGTTTAACACAGTGACTATATGCAAGAATCTAATTTTAGCTTAGATGGCACAAGAGAATACATAGTGACTGAGCTACCACGACCGATTCAATGCACATAGACAACAATGTCACACGAAAGTAAACTAAATAACAGTATGAACTGTGAACATACTCAACTATCTCGAGCAACAATTGAAACAAACTCAAAATTTAAATAGAATTTCTGATTACCAAGTCAAGGTGTGAAGTATATTCAAGAGTAAACCTAGGCAAATCATTACATTATGTGTACACAACAATTAACAAAAAGGACCAACAGAGAGTGAACTTATGTGACAAGACTTTGAAGGGGAGGAACACCCCATTCTGGTTCGAGAGTTGGAAATGGTTCTAAACCAAAAAAACCAAACAAGAAATATTGATCAAGAAGCACACTTTTTGGATCAAGCAAAAAGATTATGCATGCTAAACTAGCCAAACCAAACATGAAAAATAAAAAATACAGCCAAGGCTCAAGCATGTGAAGTGATCAAAGAGCCCTGTTGGGAAAATAGCAAGAGAGAGAGAGAGAGAGAGAGAGAGAGAGAGAGAGTAAAACACCAAACAAAATAGGACCTTTACACGGCAAAATCTCATCTTTCTTACAGAAAAATTAGAAATGTTGATCGTTTCCGCATATTGATGCGTAAAAAGTACGGAGGAGAAGGAATCAAGAACGCATGTAGAACTTGGAAAACACAGAAACAACGTGAAAATTGAAGGCTCCGCACCAAAGGGCCGCAGCCTTTCCCAACACCTTCAAAGTCTGCATATATCACATAGATCGAGTAGAAAGAAAAATTGCAACAGGTAAAGAAAAAAAATGCGAAAATAGGTAAAAGGGGCGCATTTCTCAGTCTGCATGAACTTAATTCACACACGTAGAACCCAAACATAGCCAAAAGAAAAGAAACCACAGAAGTAGAGGCACGCACATTTGTGTGTACAAGGTCTGCTATTGCATATCAACACCAAAACATAACGGAAGAAGGAGAAAATAAAGAAGCATGAAGGGGACAAAGGAAGGAATCAAGAACCAAAACACAAGAAACACGCGATTTCCCAGGAGGGAAAAGGCAGACAGAATCGCCGGGAACTAACTGGGAAAAAAGGGATTGAATAAATCGAGACATCTTGGAGAGAAGGAAGAGGAAATACTCGCGATCACCTTGGCCAGATGGAGATTCAACTTGCAACTACACGAGTCTCGCTGTGGCTTCAGCAAAGCACAGACATGGAGCGTGGTTAGAGAGATGAGAAAACGCCAAGGAGTTACGTAGTAGCAACTGTGGGTCTCACAGCCTACAACACTAGTACTCGCCTGCCGTCCTCTGCCCGCTCCTATTTGTATGTTGTAGTGGTGTCGATTCTCCATTGGTTGGGTGCTTGCGTTGGTTGCACAGGGATTTTCAGATATTTTTCCTCATGAGTCTTTGCAGAAATTCCTTGGTAGAAACTCACAATATATTTTTACAAGAATCTCTAAACATTGTCGTAAAAACATCTGCCGTGAATAGAAATATCTACGTAAAGTGGGCGAACGAGCGATCGCTAAGTCATGAATGTTTTTCTCTTTCGTTCGTTTTAGTGCTTAGCACTTGAGCTCTCTTCAGAAGACAATTAGGCCACATTCATATTAATTTATAAAAATCTTTTTTTGGTAGTATCTAGCTTTTCAACGGAATGTTTTTTAAGATGATGTATACTAGTTGATTGTAGTAGATAATATAGTGACTTTATTTATATCAACTAAAATCACATACAAGTATCTTTCTCTATAAACTATTGTTATTCATCAGTCAAAATCAAAAACCATATGTAAAAATCAATATAAACGCCACTCGTTAAGATCCCTTCGGTTTGGAACGAAGAAAACACTCAACATCCGATCAGTGCAGTGTGATAATCAACGAAAACGGAGCTTTACATATAGTTGATCAAGATTTGAGTGTGATATCGTGTGAGTTCATCATTAACAATCTTCATCGACGTCACGAATTTGTGAACCCAAGCAATAACAAACCATTCAACAATACAATGCCTTTCGGTTTCCTAGGGCCACAGCGACGGATCGGATCTGCTTGAGATACGACCAAGCTTGGACCGACCAGGTCCTCGTGGACACAGTACACGGACGTGCTCCACAGTATTGGCCCACAGGTCGGACCAGTTGTATGTGAGCTGTGCCCCCACATTCTGACATGAGCATGCTACGTGACACGCTATATGGCCTGACTAAGGGTAAGTTTTTTTTTATTTATAACTTATGACTTTTAAATTTTATCTAATGGTGAGAGAGATTATGACAAGACAGATAGTCGCATACGATTTCGATCGGTATAGACTAGTACACCCCGTATCCAAAAAAATGGACTGTTTGACCATTAGTACTGTAGCGTCGTACATAAGCCACAAGCCAAAAGTGCTCCCAAACCCTACCTAAACTGTCCCGCACAAGTAGGAACATCCCACCGATACATTGTCTTCACTCTTGGCCTCATCCTCCTGCAGGGCCGTCTCCAGAAATTTGGAGCTCCAGGGCGAATTGCAAAATGAGGCTCTCAATTTTTAAAAAATATTGGTCTAATATAACTAAGGCATACTATCGCACAATCATATGAAATGTAACTTCAATATGTATTACTACATACAAGATTTGGAAATATATCAGATCTTAAGACCAAAAAAATATAGTACTGACCTCATGTTCTACTAAAAAGCATCATACGTCTTGTATTTCTTGAAATGAAATCTCCAATTATATCTTCATAATTAATCTTCTCCAAGACATTATTTTCAAGCGCTATTATCGCTAACCCATTGAGTCTTTCCTATGTCTTCCTAGGGCCACAGCGACCAAGCTTGGACCGACCGGGTCCTCATGGACGGACGTGCTCCACAGTATCGGGCCACAGGTCGGACCAGTTGTACGTGGGCTGTGCCCCCACACTCTGACATGAGCATGCTACGTGACACGCTATATGGCCTCACTAAGGGTGAGTTTTTTTTGTAACTTATAGCTTTTAAATTTTGGATGTTCGTGAGAGAGATTATGAGAAGAAAGATAATCGCATACGATTTTGATCGATACAACTAAAATCGGTACAGACTAATACACCCTGTATCCAAAAAATAGACCATTTGACAACTAGTACTGTAGCGCCGTACATAAGCCAAAAGTGCTCCCAAACCCAGCCTAAACTGTCCCGCACCAAGTAGAAGCATCCCACCGATACATAGTCTTCACTCTTGGGCCTCCTTGTCCTCCTGCCATGCTTGATGCTTCAAAGTTTCTTTCCATTTTATCCGTTTTCGTTGGTGTGATACCATTGATTTACATCAGTCAAACTTCGTTATCTTCAACAAAAGGACTATATGAGAAGGTTCATAGTTTTATTATGATGAACCATTATCACTTTAGATGAGTGAAAATATGGAATTTGTAAATTTACAGATTTTTCTGGATAAGTTGTAGAAATGAATGATTTTGAAAATTTTGAGTCATAAAATGATTTGGTAATTTAAGGCATTGGTTATAGGTTACATAAGACATGTTATTGCTAATGTGGGTCAAGTTATAAAGAACTTATGCACAAAAATGATTTCTTTGTCTTTGGATGTGTAGAGTCGCTTGAAGTCAACCATTGTCAACGACGAGGATCGAGACCATACTCATAGAGAAGCCGAGGTCTAGAACGATCAAGAATACCGGATGAGATGATGAGCTCAAGCATGGCACGAGAAAGATGGGAATAATATTTTTAGGTTTATCATAATATTTTTTAGATTTTCTATTTTGTTTCCAGTATTTGCAAACGGATGTAGCAGCTCGATGCCCTTGTGATCTTCCTAGCTAGTGGTTGGTTGACCAACAAGCTAGGCAACAAAAACCAAATTGTGCTTCATAAACCAGTCATCGCATATCCAAAGACTTGAGATAAGATCGCCATTCAAACTAAGCAGGGGCAGTAGCTCAGCATTTAAAGACATCTGAAAATAGTATAGTAAAGAGCTAAAGACTCCGCTCCAAACGATTTTAATTTCTATCTTCTAGCTTCTTAATTTTATTGTTTTTGGCTTTTTTAGGATTTTTTTTGTTTTTGTTGTCCTTTATTCATTTGCATTGTACGTGATGATATAACTTTTTTTATTTTTTAAATTTAATTACTTAGAAAAGGTTAACAATAGCTACAACATATTTTCACCTGCTACAATGTAAAAAAACCAGAAACCAATTGCGCTAGAGAGTACGGAGAGATAGAGACCCACATACGATTTTAACTGATATAAATAAAGTCATTACAGTGTGTACTACAATTTATTTGTAGATCTTAAGTTAAAAAGATATTTTGTTTAAAAATTAATTACTGTATAAAAACACTTTAGTATAAAAAATAGCTTTTAGAATATGAAAGGAAGAAGATCAGGACAGGACAGGAATCCTTTTTTCCTTTCTGCCGTCATCCTTGTTTCATCCATGCATTTACCTGGAGGAAAATATCTAAGAGAATCAGCGGAGAGCACAAGAAAAAAGTGCACTTTTACTCTCTACTATAACCATGACAGTATTCGCTCTTACAGCTTTGCATTCTCACCAGCTCGAACTAGAAGAAGGCGATGCCATGCCAAACTGAAAGCTCATAATGAGTGCAACAAACTGAAAGCTCTTTTTTCCATTCACTTTCTTCGATTTCGGGCCTTGGCTTTGCAGTCCAATCGAACAGCTAAAGAAGACTGCACAGCTCTGATGCAGTTAAGTCGTATTAAACGAGAAAGGCTGCTACAATACACATGTCCAACTGCTTTCCTTCTAGTGCGACCGACGATGCCGAGGATCTTTTCAGTTTTCCGACCACCCTTTGCATTTAGAGATCTGATTCGGCAGGATACGGCAACGAAGAAGATAAACGGTGTCTCTAAAATTTCTTCAATTTCTCGCTCCGACAGCTACAGAGCTATAAATATCATAATTAGAAACCAAAAGTTACATAATATACTCAAAAACCCAAGAGAGATTCTCAACTCATCACCGGTCTGACCATCACTAAGAGTGCGGTCTGACCAGTGGACGATCTGACCATTGGTCAATCTGATCGACTTAAAGTAGGTGATCTGATCGGCGAGCAGTTGGACTGGGCCTAGGGGCGGTTAGTTTTTTATCCATTTGATCTTCTCATCATCTCCTTCATCTAAAACACATGAGTACAAGTTTTTTATAACTTGACCTATGTTAGCTAAAAATATGTATCATACAATATTAATGCGGTGACCTAGGTCCAAATAAACCAAACCAAGACCAAATTTCCAAAAACCACAAAACCAGCCAAAGCACATAACCTTGCTGGTCAGGCCGGTGAGGTTGCCGGTCTGACCGTTGACACTATCATTCAAATCGCTGAGCCTAGCTGACCCAACCAGTAACCTGTTTGACCGCACGCCTAGCTAGTTTGACCGGTTCCTCTAATAGAACATCCTCTAAAAAATGCAAACTAAGCAAATTTCAAATACTAATTTCACAAATTTAAGAATAGTTCATCGGACACAATTCTAGACTTCTCATATGTCTCAGACTCTCCCTGACCTTTCAAAGATGTGCGTACTACTAGTAAAACCCATCGTTATTGTCACCTTCTTTTCCTTGTGTTAATTATGCTGGAGATTTTGCGACGAAATGATTAAGTCAACTCTAAGTCAAGCTCAGATTTTCCAGGAAAGGCTGGGTATGGTCATCTAGTGCCAAATTGAGGCCTCTAGTTGTTTATGGTTAATGCTGGGTTCTTTTTTGTTTAATGTTTATGATTTTTATTACAGTAATTAATTTTTAAATAGTATATTTTTTAAAAAAAATCTATAAATTAATTATACTAAATTCAGTCATATCAGCTAGAATACCATACGGAGCACTGCAGCGAAGGCTTCGCGTGTCAGCTGGTAGCCACTGTGTGATACTTTGCTCGCTTGGCTAGCTAGAGCGCGTCATGTGTTACAGTATACACGCCAATAATGTTATGTACTATTTGTCACATGCATTGCGCGGCAACATTTCATACCAAATAGCAGAGTGCCAAGCAAAGAGCTTACCATATGGCAGGAAATCCTTCAATTTGCTGGGCTGCTGGCTGCTGAATGCTCACATTTCCAGGGTATGACAAGTACGTGAGCATCCTTTTTCTCCGTTGCCACTTCTCAGATGCATTGCACCCTGACGGACGCGACGCTATATGTGCAAGTCAAGGCCAAGCTCCGTACGTTTTTTCCCTCATCTTTTAGCACCACGCAATTGCGTGCAAGGTACAGGAACCAGGCGGCTTAGCGAGTTACAAAATTTAGAGAGAGTAAATCTCCAAACTATAACACTTATGTAAGACCTAAAGACTTACACAGTTACCATTGCTCCCCACCATGTAGGACAGCACCATGCGGATATATTTGGCTCATGCGGATGACTAGCGATATCAAGAAGTCGTGCGGCATAAACACCGTTGATGACTCTACTATTATCTATGAAGATAATTCATTTTATGTGGCAAAGATACAAATAGGCTATGTTAAAAGTACTATCATGAAATTTATTGTCTCTAAATTTTTTTATCCTTACAAGCTCCAGAAACACAGAGAGATAAAGATATTAAAAAATAAATCTTATGATAATCTGATAGATATATTCACATATCCCTCCCAGCCTCCTCTAGATGTGATATTCACAGATCGAAGCGTAGAGGGGAGCGTAAGTTGCAGAACAATCTCCAGCAAGGACGCCTTTCCAGGTGTCACCACTCAGCGCCCTCCAGGGCACCAACTCCCATGCGACTTGGTGATAAGCCTATCCTCCCTCTCTCTGGCCACTTTCTTCTCCACGTCTCTCTCCCCCAAATCTCTCCAATCTCCAGAGCAAGCAACCTTAGTAGCAGCACATGTGCAGGCCCGGCCACTCCTCATTCGCTTGATGGTGATCTGGCAGTTTGGTGCATGCAGCAGACGCGAGCATATGACTGCTGTCATGTGAGGTGAAGTCTTGGTAGCTAGCAGAGCGACGGAGCGAAGTGGGCGGTGTTGATAAGAGGTGAGTGGCCTAAGCTGTTTGCTTCTCGTTCGTTTCCAGCACTTTCTCATGGAGCCTTTCGCCCAATGTCATCGATCAGGTACGTGTGCCGTGTATCTGTGCAGACGCACACGGCAAACCACTGGCTGGTAGTGCGGCCAGCACTCAGATTGTGTTTCTCACCAACACTTTTCTTTTTTCCTCGACGCATCGCAGAGTGGTGGTGAATTCCTCCTCGTACAACATACCCTTTCTCCTCCTCCTCCTCATCCAGGAGAGAGAGAGAGAGAGAGAGAGAGAGCTCGAGCTCGGCAATGCTCTGGTGATTGGCTCGGTCTTGTCGGATACCAGATGGCCATCATGCTTGTACGAGCAGGGGCAGCGTCTCCCGGGCTCGCCGACGCCGTTCGGGAGAGCGGCGTCACCCGCCGTGTGAGTCTCCAGCGTTCTTGCCTGTCCAAGAAGAGGAGGCGGTGGATCCTCTGCTCGCTCAAGTACGCGTGCCTCGGCGTCGAGCCGGGGGAGGCTGGCGCTGGCCGACCCTCCCCCGTGTACTCCAGCCTGACCGTGAGCCCTGCGGGAGAGGCTGTCATCTCATCGGAACAGAAGGTGTACGACGTGGTGCTGAAGCAGGCAGCGTTGCTGAAACGGCAGCTGCGCCCACCTGTCGTCGGGGAGCTGGAGGTGCCGCGCAACGGGCTGAAGGAGGCCTACGACCGGTGCGGCGACATCTGCGAGGAGTATGCCAAGACCTTCTACCTTGGTACGTTCAATAATCATGGCGGCCGCTTGCTAGCTTCTACATGATCGATCGAGGTCGATGTTCTTCCGATCATGGAGTTCGTGTATGTTCACGGCAGGGACTATGCTGATGACGGAGGAGCGACGGCGCGCCATATGGGCCATCTATGGTATCTGAACCATCACCACCATGTCTTTGCTCCACTGTTCCATTGCTTCCCTAGCTAAATTCCAGTGAGGTTACTAAAAACGGAGGTAGTTTGTTTTCCTTCAAACCATCAGATATGCCCACATTTTACATGAGTTGCAGGTCCCAAAGTCAAATGCTATTTGTTTTTAAAAAACATATAGTGGAATGCTATTTGACAGCAACACGCAAGAATCTTTTGACACCTCAGCCATCAAAGAAAATTGGACAGCTTTTCCCTGCGCGACGGCTTCTCGTCTCCTGTAGCATTTTTATCTCTATTTGATTTTTTTTATTTTTTTTAAATTTCGTTTTCCCCCATATTCCTTTGTATTGTCCGTGATAGATTAGCATGTCGCTTTTAATTTAACTTTTTTAAATTTAATTATGACTAATAAACCAACTCAGCTACAGTAAAAATAAGTCAACTACAGTAAAAATTTCTGCCAGAAGGTAGAAGCCATCACTATTCCGAACGCCCCCTTAAAGAAACGGTGTGAATTAGTTCTTGATGGGAGCTATAGCTGACATGCACGCAATGTATTTATGTATTATATAGTCAACCTATTTATTACTAAAAGTCGATGACAGGCTTTTTAGAATTACTAAGAAAAAGAGAAAGATGCTAGAAAGTCTCATAGAAAAGCAAAAACATCTAGTCTTTAATTTGGTAGACCCAAGTTATAACGGCTCAGTTTAAAAGAAAGTGTCCATATTAAGTACAATCCAAACTCAACCGCAACCATTACCGCCTCGCTGTGCCGTAGAGTCATCTGAAATTAGGCTTTCAGTACCATTATATGTGGAAGCACCAAATTAGGCTTTCGGTAGGTTAAATCGATTCAATAGCTTGAAACTATCTGAAAAAGGTTGCGAGGACATATTCTTCGAATTACCCAAGGAAGATGCATGAATCTGGAGTGCTGTCAATTTGGAAATTAATCTCATGTATGGCATCTGCGCAGTGTGGTGTAGGAGGACAGACGAGCTTGTCGACGGGCCAAACGCCTCGCACATCACACCGTCAGCCCTGGACCGATGGGAGAAGAGGCTGGAGGATCTCTTCGCAGGACGCCCTTACGACATGCTTGATGCCGCTCTCTCTGATTCCATCTCCAATTTCCCCATAGACATTCAGGTACTAGCTAGCTAGCTAGCTGGTGTATATATATATCCGCACATCGCAATTAATATCCAGTGAATCCAAATGATCTGACACTGTTAGACTTAGGTTGATGAGTAAGTTAATTATTCGGTAAAATTGGATGGATCATCTGTCAGCCGCCTTAAGTCTCTGACGCTATCACAAGCTGTATGAACTCTTATATATGCACATGCATGCATATGCCAGCCTTTCAAGGACATGGTCGAAGGGATGCGGACGGACCTGAGGAAGACGAGATATAAGAACTTCGACGAGCTCTACATGTACTGCTACTACGTTGCAGGAACCGTCGGGCTGATGAGCGTTCCCGTGATGGGTATCGCACCCGAGTCCAGGGCGACCACCGAAAGCGTCTACAGCGCCGCTCTGGCCCTCGGAATCGCGAACCAGCTCACGAACATACTCCGGGATGTTGGGGAGGAGTGAGCGCCAGTTCATCCCTAGCTTACAGATTCTATCTAGAGCAGCACGCTCCTGAATGCTAATTCCCTGTGTTTGTAATGTTCTCCCAGTGCAAGAAGAGGACGGATATATCTACCGCAAGACGAACTCGCGCAGGCAGGGCTCTCTGATGAGGACATCTTGAATGGGGTCGTCACCAACAGATGGAGAAACTTCATGAAGAGGCAGATCAAGAGGGCCAGGATGTTCTTTGAGGAGGCGGAGAGAGGGGTGACTGAGCTCACCAAGGCAAGCCGGTGGCCAGTAAGCACGATGACTCCGCAAGCACCTTAGTGCATGCTTAAAATCTTTAGCATACTACATAGTAACAATTAAGGTTTTCACGTACTGCTCCATGCAGGTTTGGGCGTCTCTATTGCTGTACCGGCAAATCCTCGACGAGATTGAAGCAAATGACTACAACAACTTCACGAGGAGGGCCTACGTTGGCAAGGGGAAGAAACTGCTAGCACTTCCTGTCGCGTATGGGAGATCACTACTGCTACCATGCTCATTGAGAAAAAATAGCCAGACCTAGCAGAAACACAAGAGAAGATGATCAGGTTAGGCTAGATAGAGATAGACAAAGCCATACTATCTGCCTTCCAGCCCTTCCTCGAGTTAGACAATGTGGCAAAGATTGAATGTGTGCATGTATATTCTTCTTAGAACATATGCCTATGAAGATAGAGCAACATGTATACTGGTTATTGATCCCAAATTTGGGGGGAAAACAAAAGTGATGTTCTGTAATTGTTTAAACTAAAACTGGGTTCTCGTGAGCTTCGATGTTAGGAGTAAAAGGAAAGCAATACATGGTATACTACTCTGTAATGGAGTTGAAGCACGAAGCACTTCAGATTTGGCAGTAGTACGTACCAACCACTATGCATATCACTGTGAGATGCAAGGATCGTCGTAACTTTTATTCTTTAATCTATCTCATATTGCGATCGAGATGCCTGGAACTGTTCACCACCACACGTTGGTAATAACTAGCCAGAAATCATAACTTGTAGCTAGTATGTAGGGAAATTTGTGTTGGCCTCAGTTGCTACTTACCATGAAAGTTACTTCCCAGAAGGGGAGAAATAAGACGAACAAACAATTGGTACGTAGTACTTGGCGACAAGATGTTTTACAGGCAACCAGATGTTTTATGCGGGCACCTAGCTACGCGGGTTGGCGGGCTTCTCGGGTTGCCACTGGCCTGTAAAACATAAGTCACAACTTTATCTAAAGCTAGACGAGTATTAATGTATTATACATAGGAACCATGATTGCTAACTTGTCAAATAAAGATATGATCTTGAAAACTTCTATTAGTGTCACAAATACAAAAAAAAAAGAGTAAAGGAATAGCCTCACATACTTCTCAGTAAAATATGTTTTGTAGCACCCCGCATACTGAAAATGCGGTCCAAGGACATTAAAATTTAACATCTGTAAACGGTTCACAAATAAGTAAATAATTCAATAGTAACAATGTCACCAGCAGAAGTAAATGAGAATAATAATTTTTGACATACTGGATCGGTCCAAGGCCTTTTATTCAAAAGGAAACATTAATCGAAGTAAACATAGCAAGCCACAGTGCTGAGAAAAGATCGTGTACCACTCATGTCCATACTCTCATGCAAATCTACTCCACTGACTTTTTACTTGGAACAGGAAGAACTAGTATGAGATTAAAAAATCTCAGCGAGTAGCCCAATATTGACAAGTGCAATAATAATGTAAAGGAATACGGTAAAGGTTACAAGGAGTTCCAGATAGCCAGACACCAAATGCAACTACGGTAAGGCAGTGGTAAGAATAGCATAAAGAGACATGTGATATGTGTAACAATGTAATTCCATAAGTAATAAGGAGACCGGCGATAATCGTGTAATCATATTGAGAACGTCATTACGGCATTGATGTTACAAATCACATGCCAGGTCATACGAGAATAGTCAGGTACACATCTCAACTGTATACCTGTGACAGGGCGTTATTTTCCCAACAACGAGACTGTACGGCTCACCCGTACGTTGTTGGGTGTGGGTACTGTTATTACCCCTATATGTGATAACCAGATAGAGAAATTATGATAAATATATAATGTGAGTATTTGGCAATTGATACGGAAAGGAGGTGCTTACCGCATAACACTGGTGATAAATTAAGTTGATCAGTAAGGAAGTTCATTAGGAGATGGTAAAGGTAGTTGATATCTTTACTATTATAAAAGAAGCAATTGGTGCTTGGTCCGTCGTCACTCCTCTCCTCTCAGCCCTCCGATCTGATTACGAGATAAAATCCTAACCGTAAAAATTACTCCGCTCCGCTCCCCTCCGCCCGCGCTTTCCGTCCGATCGTCCCGGTAGATCCGGCCGCGTTCGCTCGCGCGCTCAAGCCCTAGATCCTCTCCCGGTCCTCGCGGTCAGAGCCCGCCCATCCTCTCGCCGCCGCCCTCGCCTCACCTCCGCCTCTCCGCTCTCCTTCGCTGGTTTCTTCCTCCCGCCGCGCGCCTCGCTCCTCCTCTCCGCCTCCCACCGGCCTCCTCCTCGGCCTCCCCACCGGCCTCCTCCCCTCCGCCTCCCCACCGGTCTCCTCCCTACTCCCAACCCCGCGCGCCGCTTTCTCCATCGCTCCTCCCGCCACCGCGCCACCTCGCCTCCTCCTCCGCCTCCCACCGGCCTCCTCCCTACTCCCCAACCCCTGCGCGCCCCCCCCTCTCGTCCCCGCACTGCCGCCTCCTACTCCCCACCCCTCTCCTCCTCCGCCGCCGCATCCTCCCCTCCTCCGCGCGCCACCTCCCCTTCTCCTCTCGCGCGCCGCCTTCCCTCCCCCTTCCCCTCGCGCGCCGCCTCCCCCTTCCTCTTGCGTCGCGCCTCCGCTGCCGCTCCCATCGCCTCACCCGACGCCGCCGGGAAGGGCATCACCAAGACCACCCACTTTTGGGGCCCATCGCTAATCGGGCTTCGTCCTTGTGGTACGCCTACGTCATTTCTCGATTTGTGTATTTGTTCTATCGATATCATAGTATCATATCATGATTCATGAGCACGCTACAGTATATCGCAGCTTTGATGCTGGTATAAAACATCGTAATTGTGCAAGTAGTCCAACCAAGCGGTTCTTGGGCTCGAAGTGCTCATGGGTGATCTGCTCCAAAGTCTTGAAAGAAATTTAAGAAATGTTGGTAATTTTCATGTTTAGTTTGTTAGATGGCAAACCTCTTATTTACAATAGCATAGAATCGCTTATTTTGGCATCATCCACTTATGCACCATGTGGCTATGATTAGTAAAATATTTCAAAAGAAAGAAATGCATGTTCGTAGTAACTTAAGAGTGTTGTCATTCGACAAACAAACATGCATTCTAGATAGACCAATTTTATATGCGATTCTTGGAACATGTATGAGTATATTAGGTCAACGCAACACTTGTATTTTAAAGTAATATAGGGCACTCTGTCTTTTTTTCTTTTACCGAGCAACATTCAATTGAAAAACTGAATTCTTCATTAGCATTTGTGATATTGTACAATGTACATTCTTGCTTGCAATGCAGTGGATACATATTCAGTTGTATTTGGAAAACTTGTTACTGATGAAATAATGTGGTACTGGTTTCAGTAGAGCATATACTTCATTGCTTCTTACACATTAAAGTGTAATAAATTAACATTAATCTCTAGGAAAGATCACCATCTTGATCTACTCACTAATGGGTTGTTTCTAAGGATTTCTCACTAATGATCAACATGCATCAATGGAGTCGGGTTATTTTGCCAAGTCGTTGAACCATGATAATCTGGCTTGACATTCATAAGGTTCTTAAACATTTTCATAGGAAAATTAACATAGGGATAAAAGCTGATGTTTTGCTCAGCATGGTGACTTGTTTTGACTTTCCCTTAACTTTGAAATGCGATATGGCAACTAAGTTTTTTTAGGGAATGAGCAGAACTAAGTTACAATTATGTATCCTGGATGACCTTGTTAATTTGCTTAGAGCTTGTTTGCCAAGGGCTAATTTCCTTGAAATGTTTAGATACAAACATCATGGTGAGTTGAAGTTGCCTCCACATGGCTTCTGGGTTGTGTAACTTTTGTTGCGAAGCTCAAGCACAGTAAACACCCTTATTTAAATTGCTCATTGATTTCTTTCCATATATGCCGATAACAGACAAAGCAGGTGTGCCTCTGGAATTGAGGATCTAGCGTAAAAGCTTCCACAAAAGTTTTATTGTAGGAACATCCTTTCAAATCCTCCTTTCTTTGCTTGTTAGATCATTGTATTATTTCGATATGCATTCCCTTTATTTAATGTGTTTCTATACTTTATACAATATTTTTCCTCTGTTGTTCACTCTGGTTCCTTCAGAGCAAATAGATAAGCTTAATGTCATTTTTAAAAATTCTTTTGAGCATATCTCATTTTAATCCTGCAGCTCAGCTTTGGGACGAAAGTTATGACTCAAATTGGTCACTTTGGGAAAGATATGAAAGAACTGCTACAAGAGAAAGTCTATGTCATCAATGTCTTAGGTCGATCTCCTTTCATATGTTCTACAATTTCAAACTTTGTCCTGTATATTGAGTTGTCTATTTTATGCCCTTCAGGGAAATTGAAATCAAAGATTGGTTGTGTTTTTTTGTTGAATTCAATATAAGGCTTTTAAATTCTCTGAATTTAACCATGCCATTGTCCTGTAGAAACTTAACTTATTTACATCATCCCTGAATATTGGACAAGAAGATTTCTTCTCTATAGAATACATGTAAATATAGTCAGAACAACTTATTATTGTTTCCATTCTTTTTTACTTCAGTTAAATTCAATAGGTTCAACTCTTTTTCTCTCATCTGATTTGGGATAACAATGTTACTTTGAATCCATAGGGTAAACAAGCCTATTGTATTAGTCACATCTTCAGTTTGCTACCCAAAATTATTGTACTTTGCACTAATTATCTAATATCCTAATGATAGTATGCATCACTTATTTGGTTTTCCTTAGCAACACACGGGCACCTTACTAATAGAACAAGAAGTTGAGAGTCGATAGTTAATTTTAATAACGATGCATGCCGTTAAATCACTAA
Organism: Melocanna baccifera; assembly: GCA_036346265.1. Classification (NCBI taxonomy): domain Eukaryota; kingdom Viridiplantae; phylum Streptophyta; class Magnoliopsida; order Poales; family Poaceae; genus Melocanna; species Melocanna baccifera. The sequence continues at coordinate 28,772,264 of CM070691.1, read as the reverse complement.
TTAGCAAGAATCTAGTAGCCCAGAGTAAACCATTGTCATTAGTAAATATTAACTAAGAACAAGAAGGTTCGGTTCCTTCCAAACCCCACAGGCGAATCTACACGCAAGGCAAGATAATTAGCTGCAACTCCATGCTCACGGCTTGGATGGAGCAGCGCATGCAATCAGCCATCACAACCTGGCCATGGCAGCACACGCAGCGTCAGGCGCAGGACGTGCACGCCGATGACGTCGGAACGCACGGCGGCGTCCTCGCCGGTGCGCGGCGGCGGCGTCTCAGAGACCTTATATGGTTTAGGGAGAGAGATCACATATTACTGGGTACTAGTAAGGTGCCCGTGCGTTGCAACGGAAAACTAAATAAAAGTGATGCATACTATCTAATATGATTTCAAATTGAATAATAAATATTAACTTTTTCTTACATCATCATGTATCAAACAAAACATACATGTTCTATTGTTGCTCTCTAATGACCTGTTAGCTTTGATGTTCAAGTGGCATATGACATCAAGAGAAAATTAATACTGACAACTTTATCAGGTGTCCTGACAAAGGGATAAAATCACAATCCAGAAGATAAAAGTAACAATAGAACATAAATACATGGCGTAATATGAATCATCAACACCATCAATAACCCGATCAATCTAGAAGTGATACAAAACAATGCATTTAAGAGGTCCCAAGATACCATCAGAAAGTAGAGGCGTCTTTGTATCTTTTAATCCACGAAAGACACCTTGAATAGCCAAAGAAACTACAACGGCAGGTGCACCAAATGCCCTTAAAGAAAGAAATGACCTTGCAGGATTACACATAGTTGATGCCTACCCAAATAAAAAATAAAGAATACTGCATCAAGGTTCTAATGGAAGTGTTTAGGGTGATGCAATAAAATACTTCTCCATATCATAGTGTGTTTTGAATTTGTAAGTCACAAAGAAATAAAATACTTCCCCATATCAAAGTGTGTTTTGAATTTGTTAGTCACAAAGGAAGAAAAAAGGTAAGGAAATTAAAGGTGGTATAACATCACAAGTATTGAACCACATGGCAGGCATGGTTAGCACTTAGCAATCATGTTTAATATCACAAGTGTTGGAGTCAACTATTTCTGTATCCTAACCAATATTAGGTTACAAAAGACAGTAAAAACTGAAACATATCCAATGGCTTGTCACTTTGTCATTGCAACATAATATAGCCAGTAAATTCCAACCAATCCCTTAATATATCCAGTATGGAGCAAAAGACTCAGTGTTCTTCGAGCATAAATATGTTTATCCACAAAAAGTATTATTTCAGGTATAATCTAAATAGTTAACAATGAAAATAATGATCATGTAAAAGTATTGTTTCCAGTTAACACATACACAAAAATGTAAAGCCATACGTTATGACCAAAATCTATAAGCCAAATCCAAAAAGAACAGGCCCATTAGTTGTATTCTATATGTTAGAACTTGGCTCACCTCACCTTTGACAAAGAACATATATTTAGTAGCTTAAATTCACTTTTACTAATTTAAGGTCATCTACAAACTTCTTTTATTCGCAGACCAGACACATGGCGACATTCCAGTCATCCTCTAAATGCCTCCTCTCCTCTCCTATTTCGTTGTTCCTCTAAACCCTACACACAAACAACTATACGACAAAACTTTTAAGTGATGTTCGGTTATGACAAACCTTCTGGATTACCAATTAGCACCAATTTTTATGCTGCTAATACCTTACAGATCAAGTGAAATATTTGTGGGCATGTCAATATAATTATCAAACTCTGATCAACTCTAGTATGGACTATCACGGTACCATACTCTCCCATCAATCTAGTTAATAAGCAGAGAAAAATTAGGGAGTTAAGGAATCAAGAAAACTACCTTGTAGCATAACTGGCAGGAAGCTAGGTGCTTGCTTAGGTAATGTGCAAAAATAATCTAACAAAAAGATCACATCACAGAGGCCATGATATCACAGAGAGTCTGCACTCCCACCCTTACTACACTCTATGACTTCACTAACTGTGTAACCACAAGTGCTTAACCTACTACTAATTTCAACATGCCAAACCGTAACCATCTTCACTCCTCCTATACAAAGAAACCATAAGAAATTAAGGAAATGATTAGAACCTTTCCGAGTATTTGTTTTTGTTTTCTCAACAAAACATGTATCATAGGCAACAAAGAAGAACATATAGTACCTTTTCCGGTGAATGCAGAGTGTGTACATCCCGGCACAATTGATGATCACATCTCACTACTTCGATGGCATATCCTCCTCTCCATCACGGTGATAGTCATTATTATTCTAATTGTGGTTCGCCCAACTTTAGCAAATAAAGAAAGGATTCATATTGTAACAAATGGCATACAAACTACATCGCATTCACCTCTAGAAAAACTGCAATCTTTGATTTGCAAGTAATTCCAAAACATCATATCTCGCACACGCCCAAAATGTCAACTCGCTTTTAAAATGTCGCTTAATTAAGGAACATTTCAGACCTATCATTTTATTGTTGACTAACTATGTTTATTGTAGTTCGCTAGATTAAAAATGGTTTAACTCTTTTGGATTAGATGCCTACCATAACAATAATATAGACGAAAGCAGCAAGCAGCCTACACTCACATAGATTTACCCTCGCTTTCCTCCTTGATCAAGTCCCAACATGATTAATGGTGCAAAAATATGAACATCTAATACTCGATCTTCGATTTTGCCATCCGATTCCCACCAACAAGCCAACCCGACCGATGGTGCAAAAGTGTTCATAACTCTATACTAAATTCGAGTTTCAAACATTCACCAAAATGCTGTGAAGTCCAAACAAAGAAGGTTACCTTAACTTTTTAAGTAGCCAACAGTTATGATCCACAACCGTAGCCACTCAGCCTCCACCTACATCAAACATTGAGCACAAAAGCATTTGTTCCAAAATCTTTAGAAATATACCATACACCTTCCATTTTCAAGAAATAGAAGCTGGGTAATTAAGTCAAACCAAAATGAGAAGAACCCATGTGAGTGTTAGAAATAGAACCTTCCATTTAGATAGATGTAATCAAACTCGAATGAGCTCCAATGCCAGAAAATATCAGCTCATTAATGAACCTCCACATGCCTCAACATCAAGAGATTGTAGCATTGTGTCATGATTTAGCACATCACTGATACACTTGGAGACGTCCCAATGTGCACAGTGAGACTGGAAACTGCCAACAGCCATAAAATTGAAATGAACTAACCACTAAAATGTCTACTCATATAGGCATTATTCAGGGAGTACACTGTAGGTAGATTAATGGGTCTTGCCGCCGATGTTCGCCATCCTCCCCGAAAGTATATGGTACAAATTAGTGCATTGAACAAATTGCTATATACTCGGTGGCATCCAAATATGTCTATTGAACACAAAAATGAAATTAATCTATCAAACATATTGAACACAGATAATAAATTAATCTATCAAACATAATCTATCAAAGAGAACTATCATGGGCCTCACAAAGACAAAAATACATCAATGTTGCTTCATTTATACTCGTGAAAAGGAATTGAACAAGTTGCATACAAACATCACGCCATCTCATCCTGCAATAGCTCGTAATCTAATCATCATGTATACAAACCCATAGATTTGATCCAAGAAAGGTACCGCAAAAGTTGTGGAAGGCGCGACAACGTTGCCACCACATGTGTTGTTCGGGAGGAGGATGCGCGCGAGGGGTGGCGGAGGAGTGGCGGCGCGCGAAGGGGGTGGAGGGGTGAGGGCGGGAGCGCGGGCTGGCGAGGAGGGTGGGGCGCGGAGGAGGCGGCGGCGCGGGGCGGAGGTGGTGAGGCGGAGGAGGAGGAGGCGAGGCGGCGCGGGCGCGAGGAGGAGAGAGGGGGGAGTAGGAGGCGGCAGTGTGGGGGATGGGGTTGGGGGAGTAGGGGAGGAGGCGCCCGGGGGGGAGGAGGAGGCGGCGGCGGCGCGAGCTAGGGAGGAGGATTCGACGGCGCGGGGGTGGCGGAGGAGTGGCGGCGGCGCGCGGGGGGGCGGAGGTGGTGAGGACGGAGGGAGGGGAGGAGGGGAGGGCAGCGCGGCGTCGGAGGAGGGAGAGGGGTGGGGGGAGTAGGAGGCGGCGGTGCGCGGGATGTGGTTGGGGGAGTAGCGCGGGGGCGGAAGAAATGAGGTGGGGACGCAGCCGGCGCGGGGGGAGTTTGGTGGGGGAGGCAGCGTATGGGGTGGGAGGGCGGCGTATGGGGTGGGAGGGGAGGATCCAAAGGGAGGGGTGAAAGACGGTTCAGATTTTATCTTCTGATCAGATCGAATGGCTAAGAAGAGAGGAGTGACGACGGGTCAACCACCAACTCCTTCTTTTATAATAGTAAAGATAACTAAGCAAGGTGCAGATCCTATTTTTATGGGATTTTTTTATGGCGTTATCTTTTCTTTTTTTTTATTTGAGGGTGTTACATGTTTAAAAATCAATCACGATGCCAAGTGAGTACCACACAAATTATTGCACGATTCATGGCTTCATTCGTGGCAGTTAGTCTAAAATAACAAGATAAAAAGTTGAAATTATGTAATTAATTTAATTTAAATGATGTTTTGAACAAAGTAGCATGGCCAATGAAGATGGCTCACCGCTGTCATCTCGTCCATAATTATGTAGGGTTAGGCTAAGATCAGCACGGCACGACGTCGGTCTGTCGTGCTTTGGGTTATGTTTAGATCTGATCGGAGGTGAGACGGGATCGGCACGGCCAAGGCCTTAAGAAGAAGAATGCTAGCTGCACGGCCGGTGCGAGCAAGAGAGAGAAGAGGCGATAGAGGCGCGCACGCATGCATGAACATCGCGCGCGCGCATTTCTTGGATCTTTTGCCAAGTTTAGCGGTAACCGCCGTCCATCTATATATGATATATCCCTCCTCGACCCGCAGATGAGCTCGCATTTCTTGGATCTGCCGATCGCTCTCTCTCCCATGTCACAACTACCTTCGTCTCGCGTGCTCGACCTAGCTTAGCTCGCTCGCCTGGCCATTTCATCCCTCACCTCTCCTCATCTCATGCGCATGTTTCTTTCCTTCCATCCCACCTCGAGAAACTCCACTTGCTGATCTCATCTGATCGCGAAGCATGAGGGGCGCCGTGCTGGTGGCCATCGCGGCCGCCATCGGCAACTTGCTGCAGGGGTGGGACAACGCCACCATCGCCGGTGCCGTGCTCTACATCAAGCGGGAGTTCCATCTCGAGACGCAGCCGGCCATCGAGGGCCTCGTCGTCGCTATGTCTCTCATCGGTGCCACCATCATCACCACTTTCTCCGGCCCCGTCTCCGACATGGTCGGCCGCCGCCCCATGCTCGTCGCCTCCTCGCTGCTCTACTTCGCCAGCGGCCTCATCATGCTCTGGTCCCCCAACGTCTACATCCTCCTCCTCGCCAGGCTCGTCGACGGCTTCGGCGTTGGCCTGGCCGTCACTCTCGTGCCGGTCTACATCTCAGAGACCGCCCCGCCGGAGATCCGCGGCCTTCTCAACACACTCCCGCAGTTCACGGGCTCCGGCGGCATGTTCCTCTCCTACTGCATGATCTTCGCCATGACGCTCACGCCCAAGCCCAACTGGCGTGTCATGCTCGGCGTGCTCTTCGCGCCGTCGCTCATCTACCTCGTGCTGGCCGTGTTCTACCTGCCAGAGTCGCCGCGATGGCTCGTCAGCAAGGGCAGGATGAAGGAGGCCAGGGCTGTCCTGGAGATGCTGCGCGGTCGCGAGGACGTGTCCGGCGAGATGGCCCTCCTCGTCGAAGGCCTGGGGACCGGCGGCGACACGGCCATCGAGGAGTACGCCGTCGGACCGGCGGAGGGCGACGGCGGTGAGCAGGAGCAGAGGGACACGGTGACTCTGTACGGGCCGGAGCAGGGCCTGTCGTGGGTGGCGCAACCGGTGGCGGGCCGCCGCGGCAGCATGCTGGGGAGCGCGCTGGGGCTGGCGTCGCGGCAGGGAAGCATGTTCGAGCAGATGAAGGATCCGGTGGTGGCGCTGCTGGGGAGCGTCCACGAGAGGCTGCCAGAGTCCGGCCCCGGCGGCGGGAGCATGAGGGGGAGCACGCTGTTCCCCAACCTGGGGAGCATGCTGAGCGTGGCGGAGAGGCCCGGCTGGGACGAGGAGAACGTGCCGCCCAACGACGACCTCGACGAGGAGGAGTACCTCTCGGACGACGGCGGCGGCCTTCAGGCGCCGCTGCTGTCGAGGCAGGGCACCGAGGTGGAGGTCAAGAACGAGGGCGTGAGCCAGGCGAACATGCAGAGGTACAGCAGCATCACCGGCGGAGTGGAGACGGCGAGCACGATGGGCATCGGCGGAGGGTGGCAGCTGGCGTGGAAATGGACGGAGAAGGTGGGGCCCGACGGCGTGAAGCGCGGGGGCGTGAAGAGGATGTACCTGCACGAGGAGGGCGTCCCCGGCGAGGACGGCGCGGGAGCCGGGGAGATCGTGCACGCGGCGGCGCTGGTGAGCCAGTCCATGCTCTACACCAAGGACGTCCTGATCGGTCAGAGCCCGACCGAGCCGGCGTTCGCGAACCCGCCCGAGGCCGTGGCGAGCAAGGCGGCGGCGGGGCCGTGGTGGCGCGAGCTCCTCGAGCCCGGCGTCCGGCACGCGCTCTTCTGCGGCATGATGATCCAGATCCTACAGCAGGTAAGGAAGCAAGCTGACCGATCAATGCCATAAACGTGTACGTGTTGTTGTAGTATCTGACATGACATGCATGCACGTCCGCGTGCTGTAGTTCTCCGGCATCAATGGCGTGCTGTACTACACGCCGCAGATCCTGGACCAGGCCGGCGTGAGCGTGCTGCTGGCGAGCCTGGGCCTGAGCGCCGACTCGACGTCCATCCTCATCAGCGGCCTCACGACGCTGCTCATGCTCCCCAGCATCGGCGTCGCCATGCGCCTCATGGACGTCTCCGGCCGCCGGAGCCTGCTGCTGTGGACCATTCCGGTGCTCATCTTCTCCCTGGTGGTGCTGATCGTGGCGAACGTGGTGCCCATGGCGACGACGGCGCACGCGGCGCTGTCGACGGGGAGCGTCATCGTCTACTTCTGCTGCTTCGTGATGGGGTTCGGCCCCATCCCCAACATCCTGTGCGCCGAGATCTTCCCCACGCGCGTGCGCGGGCTCTGCATCGCCATCTGCTCTCTGACCTTCTGGGTCGGCGACATCATCGTCACCTACAGCCTCCCCGTCATGCTGAGCTCCGTCGGGCTCGGCGGCGTGTTCGGCATCTACGCCGTCGTGTGCTGCCTCGCGCTGATCTTCGTCGCGCTCAAGGTGCCGGAGACCAAGGGGCTGCCGCTGGAGGTCATCATCGAGTTCTTCAACGTCGGAGCAAAGGGGTTGCCGCCGCAAGCGGAGTCGTAGGAGAGAAACTAAGCATATATAGGACGGACGGTGGTGTGTTTGTTCATCTTAATTCTCTTCCCAGCTTGTTTTCTTTGATTGGAGCTTGGGTGCGCTAGTTTGTGTCTTCGATACTGTTTTCGTTTCGTTTCATCATCAGGATCGGATGATCGGTAGCAACTCTGGAAATGAAAATAAAAATTGCAACTTTTGTAAGAGGACAGATTAAGTGTGATGATCAATCCATCCCGGTTCCACCAACTTGGTGCAGTAGCTAGCTAATTTATCTGACGAAACGCCAAGATATATAGCTAGAGAATGCTTTTTGTTAGAATTAATCTTGTTTTTGGTAGGTTTGTTAGACATAATAAGAGTCTGAGTTGTATACGAGGAACAGTTACCGAGTCCTTTTCTTAGTTGGTAGTATGAATCCATGTCTTGTTCGGTTAAGTATGAGTATATAAGCAAGGGTAATGTATGAGTTAAGTAGACAAGCCATGAGGAGCGAGGGGTGATCGGTGTAATCGAAAGGATCGAAAGAAATTGTAACAAGTGGTATCAGAGCTTGTTGATCTTGGTGATGCATGAAGAATATGAGCGAGAAGGCGAAGGCCCAAGGTGGGCTAATCTCCCTCTAGTATTCTCTCCTTATGATCGACACTTACCTGTGTGGACAATTAAGTAACACGCAAGAATCTTTTGACACCTCGTACACTTTGTACTCACTGTTACTTAATTATTACTATTCAGTAAGTAAGAAGAAAGAAACTCCCCATGGTCATCTAAGGATGTTGATAAGGCTGAATGATAATGAGATCAAGAATTAGGTCGAGAGTTCCAGTTGGTTATTTGTGGGCATATCGTGAGAGTCCTATTTATGTATTGTCTCCATTTCTGCTGCTACTCTTTAGAGGTTTTAGCTTGGTCAGTCCATGTGTAAGTCTACTATTGTATTAGTTGTGATTTTGCAAGACATGTATTTGCTACTCAGGAATGTATTTATGAGCACTATCTACTAATTTAGATAATAGTGCAGTGAAATCACGGAGGGTTCTGGATTATAAATTCGAGGTCTGACACCTTGGCTAGTTAGGGGCAAGGTTGTTGCATCCCATTCTAATATCTTAAACTAGTATGAGTTTATCCTTTCAATTGTGCATACGTTTCACCTTATAAGCAAGGAGAAAAGCCTTTAATTACGTGTGTTGCTTTTGGTGGATTGAATAATCATATTGTGCGTGTGTTGCACTTGGTGGGAGTTAAGAAATAGGCTTAGTTTATTACTCTTGAAGGTTGTCGACTCTTAGACGATGTTGGAGGCATTGTAGTCCGGTGATGTTCTCATGAAATTTGTGAGAAGCTCTAGCGTGCTGTAAAGATTGAAGCTTATCTATCCGAAAGAAGAAAGAGTTGTCACTAGTGGATTTGAGGTGTTTAACTTAATTCACGGAGCTAGTCTAATTCGTTTCTTTATGTTAGGGGAGACCGGCAAGTCTCCGAACACTATGATAAAAAAAGAGCATATCAATTATAGTTTGTTTTCTTGTGCTTATTTACATTATTGCAATTTATATTTTTAGAATTAAATTATTTGCATATCAACCTATGATTGTAAACCTTGATATTGATTTAGGTTGTTGATGCCCTTAGTAAAATTAGAAAATTTAGGTCTTAGTTGAGCAACATTGATTTGATTTATGCCGTCGCTCAGCCTAAGGTGCGCACTCTCTGCTGGATCCTCCTTCTATTTTTGCATCTAGCGGGGGTAGAAATTAACCGGTAGTAACTAATTAGCTCATCATGAGATTGTCTAGTCGTTCCTCACTGTATCGGTGACAGTGATTGAAACGACCGACGACGGACTAATCACGATATTTTGAAAGTAAGCTCCTGCCATGGACAAGGACGTACGTACGAAGAACTTCACTGCGACCATGGCCGTCTTATTCCATACGCGGGTAAGGTGTTTCGTATGAATTTTGCAAGGATTTTAAAAATTTTGTAAGGATTTTAAAGGAGATAGGTCAAAAAATACTGAAAATACAGACTAGTCTATTAATCCCTATGTCCCGTTCCGCACGGCTTCAACTTCTAGTTTATTTCAGCTCTCGCTCTCATCAGCTGAGTGAAGTGAACTCGACCGATCCCCCTCCTCCCCCCACTCACTAGTGCTGCTCGTACCATCCTCCCCGCCGCCATATTTAGGGTTTCCCCTCCCCTCCATGCGCCACTCCCGAGGCAAGCCGCGCATCTCCCGGAATCACCGCCCTTCTGGTTCCCGCATGTTGCTGATTTTTTTTTTGGCTTCTGTTCTGTGCGGTGGTGCAGGCATTTGTTGAAGTGAGGCCACGGCGGGATGGCCGCGTCGGGGAGGAGGGCGGACCTCTCCTCGCCCGCGGGGGCGGGGGCCTCGGGCGGCAGGAGGCTGCTGCGCACGCAGACGGTCGGCAACCTGGGGGAGTCCATCTTCGACAGCGAGGTCGTCCCGTCCTCCCTCGTCGAGATCGCGCCCATCCTCCGTGTCGCCAACGAGGTCGAGGCCAGCAACCCACGCGTCGCCTACCTCTGTGCGTCCCCGCCCCCCGGATGAACCATCTCTTCGATTCCATGCATCGTCGTTCGTGTTACTCATCTACCATGATGAAGAAATCTGCTTGCTAATATCATTCACTGTTGCTTTTCTTGCTGCAATGGATGTGCTTTAGGCCGTTTCTATGCTTTCGAGAAGGCTCATCGGCTGGACCCAACTTCAAGTGGCCGTGGTGTTCGTCAATTCAAAACCGCACTTCTGCAAAGGCTAGAAAGGGTACTAATCTTTAATTTCTCCCCCCTCCCCATTGATTCCTAAGTGCTACATTCGCCAAGACACGAGCTTTTCACTTGTTCCTTAGGAGAACGATCCAACATTGAAGGGAAGGGTGCACCAGAGTGACGCTCGAGAGATGCAGCGTTTCTACCGTGAGTACTACAAGAAGTACATCCAAGCGCTTCAAAATGTCGCTGACAAGGCTGACCGGTGAGTCATTTCTTCAGCCTAGCTACTTTTATCTGTTATGCTAGCCGCTGTCATGTTGATGACTAACTGCTCCTTCCCTCACAATGTCTGTCTTCTTTTTGCTCAGTGCCCTGCTCACTAAAGCATACCAAACTGCAGCTGTCTTGTTTGAGGTCTTGAAAGCCGTCAATGTCTCACAATCTGTTGAAGTTGATCAAGCGGTACATAATTGGTTTCTGCTCTTACTGTTTCCTGCCTTCTCTGTTCATTGTGGAAGATTTTTGTTCATGTGCTACGCGTGCAATTGTTACACAGATTCTGGATACACACAACAAAGTTGAGGAAAAGAAAAGGCTGTATGTTCCTTATAATATTCTGCCACTCGATCCTGAAAGTACTGATCAACCTATTATGCGATATCCAGAGGTTTTCATCTATTCTCGAGTCTCGTTGCAAAGACCAACTTAAAGCTCACCATCTTTTCACTGGATCACACTTTTAACAAGTAATCTGTAAATGTTTCTCATCGTGTTGCTCGTAATTTTGTAGATTCAAGCTGCTGTTTACGCTCTTCGGAATATTAGAGGCCTGCCATGGCCCAAGGAACATGAAAAGAAGCCCGATGAAAAGAAGACTGATAAAGACCTTCTTGATTGGCTTCAGGCTATGTTTGGGTTTCAGGTGATTGTGCCAGAGATGGTTACTTTATTTGTCTGTGACATTCTCCACGTTAACATGTACTTTACCCAGAAAATGTGCATCATCTAACTGCAAGGCTCTCTTTACAGAAAGATAATGTATCCAACCAAAGGGAACATCTGATACTGTTGCTTGCAAATGTACACATAAGGCAGATGCCTAAGCCTGACCAACAACCAAAGGTGCTTATAGTCCTTCTTTTTTTAATTTTGAGAGGAACCAAAGTGTTTGTTTTCTTCTCTCTTCATGTGCGTACTAGTAATTGATGTGGTTTCATGGGGTTCTGTTTTCCAGTTGGACGACCGAGCTCTGGATGCTGTAATGAAGAAGCTATTTAAGAATTATAAGAAGTGGTGCAAGTATCTCGGCCGCAAAAGCAGTTTATGGTAGGTTCAGTGAAGTCTAGTTTCGGCCTTACTTTTTCCTCCACTTGAAAAAGATACGCCTCTTTCTGAGTTACTGTTTCTCTAAAAGTTTTGGCCAACTGATCTGCAGGTTGCCAACTATACAACAGGAAGTCCAGCAGCGTAAGCTTCTCTATATGGGTCTCTACCTGCTAATTTGGGGTGAGGCGGCTAACTTGAGATTCATGCCAGAGTGTCTTTGCTACATCTACCATCATGTAAGATCAACTTGTGCTTCTCAGATTAAATTTACCATAATGTACTTGTCGTATCTGTAGTTTGGCCATTCTCCTAACAATGGTTCATACGTCATATCTGATTAATTGGTTTAAGAATTTGATATTGAATGTTACACATTTAAGATTATTTTTACGAGGAATCTCAGTGATCCTAAAAAAAAAGTCACCATTGTTAGAATAGGATAGGATTTGTTGTTTCCTTATATGGCTTGATTTTCTTATTTGTATATGACATATTCCTTTGTAATATCCCTTTTGTACTTCATATATCTATTGTTCTTTGAGCCTTATGAATATACACACAATATTCATAACATGGTATCAGAGTTAGGGCATTAACCCTACTTTTTTTCCCGCATCCACTATTGCCGGTTTATGGTCGAGCCGCCACCCTTTGGGCTACCGCCACGGTGCCACCGTTCGATCGCTGCTGCTCTGCCTCCGCCTTCGCCCATGCCACTGCCACTGTCTTTTATCCGCTGATGCTTGCTTGATCTGCCGCCGCCTGCCCGACCGGAGCTCGCCCGATCTGCTGAGCGCAAGCATCGTCATCTGATTGAGACTGCTCGCACTTTTCTCCTAACCTCTCACGTATAGGAATACGCGTAGGCTACGGAAGCAGAAAACAAAACTTTTCTACCGCGCACCCAAGAACATCATGCTAAGGAAGGATCATGGATCGTTACCACTTAGACGCGCAGCGCAGCGGAAGAAGAATTGGAAACCGATCCAATCACGCACGTCGAGGTAGTAGGAGGTAGTAGTGGAAGTAGCCGATCGTCCCGAACAGATCGTCTCCTCCACGCACGCCGATCAGCACTGCAACGAGCAGCGCCTCCACCGGTATCCACACGCCCGGCCGAACGCCGATCGCGAGTGTACTAGCACTCGTGAGCGCCTAGGGTTTGGCTCGGAGGTGGCGCTAGGGTTTTACTAGATGTTAATCGGGACGAAACCTCACCGCTCCATATATATAGACCTCTCACGTGGGCCTTGCGACCAAGGCCCATTAGGAGTCTATTCGGATCTTTATCCGATTGAGCCCATATTCGAATCATATTCAAACAAAGTTCCAACCCGTTAAGCGTGCGACCAGAGGTTCACGTATACTTGGTCGTGACCCTAAACGCCTTTCCGGCCACCCCGTTAATAGCGCCTCTAGTAAGACATATTAACCCCAAAGTATATGTAAAGATCATATCACTAACTCGTAATGTTCTCTCATGTACGAATCCCTTTGCCTCACGATATAGATTGAGCTCAAGGCGAGACTCGTGTCATCCTCTTAATAGCTCAATCACTCTCTCGATTCCGTGATGGATTATAAACTTGTGATTGACTCCTCACACCTTGGCATGGCCATGCACTTTCATAATCCATTACATCGAGGCCCAGAGATATCTCTCCCATAAGGAGGGGCAAATTCTATCTTGATCATTCACATCCCACTACATGTTTCATGGCAAACCAAGACTACTTTTATGACTACCCATTCATTTGAGTAGTGTTTAGTAGTCCCAAAATAAGCTACTACTCATGTTGGGAACCATGATGATCTCAAGTCTAAGGATTCTACATAAACACTACTTGAGACCAACTGATGACACATGAAATCTCTGCAGTGTCTCATGGCAGGTCTATCCAACATATGTTCACTAACACATGTCCATATTATTGATTTGGTATCACCATACCATGATCCATGAGACATGATCATCAATCAATACATATGCTGATCTTTATCTTTGAATCATATTTGTTCCTCATATGATATACGATCAGGGATCATTTAGAAATAGCAACATCTTAGTATTTAAGAGTCTCATGAATAAGTCACATACTCATTGATCAATAATGATGATGTCTATTCCAAGGAACAAAGTAATGTATCATAAACATAGTATGTGATATATACAACATCTCCATGTTGCCTCTAGGGCATATCACTAACATCACGTTCCACCATAGTTCTGGGCTGAGACTGTTTCTACGCTACATATCTTCATCAATATGCAGCCTTTCACTGCTCTTAAGAATATCAGTCCTATAGAGCGTCTCTACTCTAGAGCCCCCCAGTACACCCACCTTCGTATTTTTGGCTGCACTAATTTTGTCCTGCTGCAGCCTCGTGAGCGCACCAAACTGTCCGCTCAATCGGTTGAGCGTGTATTTGTAAGTTATAGTTTTGAGCATAAGGGTTATCGCTGCTATGATCCTTCTACTCGATGAATCAGGATCTCCTGAGATGTTGTCTTTGATAAATCTTGATCTTTCTTCTATCGAGATTCGACTCCTTGTCCTGTTTCCACCGTTGAGACGATTTCCTGATTGTTTCTCTCTGACTCTTCACCCATTTCTTCCCTATCATAACCTTCTTCTAGTTTGTCTCTAGTGGTTCCTTTTGTACCTCTATCTCATGTGCTGTCTCTTGTAGCACCACCTCTTGTTCCTGTAGCACCACCATCTTGTTTCTCTGGGGCATATTACTCCAGGTGTTCTCATCCTTCACTGGACTCTTCTTCTGGTATCTTGCCGACACCGACGTCTGATTCCTCTGATGATGCTCCTCGTTACTCTCTTCGTGACCGGACATCCCTTCGGCCTCCTGATCGTCTTGGTTTTTCTTCAACAACTCATACTCTCTTTGTCACTGAGCCTAGCTCTTATCGTGAGGCTGCTTCTCATTCTGAGTGGCGGCTTGCTATGGCAGAGGAGCTTGATGCTCTTCGACGTACAGAGATCTGAGATATTGTACCGACACCTGTGCATGCTCGTCCTATCACGTGCAAGTGGTTGTACAAGATTAAGTCCAGGTCTAATAGTACTCAAGAGCGCTACAAGGCTCGTCTTGTGGCTCGTGGTTTCTAGCAGGAGTATGGCTGTGATTGCCATGAGACTTTTGCCCATGTTGCCCATATGACCACCGTTCGCACTCTTGTTGCGGTTGCTTCTGTTCGTCGGTGGTCTATCTCTCAACTGAATGTTAAGAATGTTTTTCTTAATGGTATTTTTCATAAGTAGATTTATATGCAGCCACCATCCGAGTATTCTATTCCAGATGCCATGTTTGTCGTCTTCGTCGTGCTCTTTATGGTCTTAAACAAACTCCTTATGCCTGGTTTGTGTGTTTTACCTCAGTGGTTATCGCTGTTAGTTTCACTATTAGTGTCTATGATTCTGCTCTATTTGTCCATTTCTTACCTCGAGGTAGCACCCGATTTCTTCTATATGTGGATGATATGTTTATCACTGGTGATGATTCCTCATTCATCACATATGTGAAGCATCTCAGTGAGCAGTTTCTGATGATTGATCTTGGTTTGCTTACTTTCTTGGGATTGAGGTTTTTTCCCCGCCTAAGAGCTACTACCTCTCCCAGCCATTGAGGCACTATTGAGACTCCTATGGAGCTCTCCCTTCAGCTTTGTGCTACTGATTGTGATCTTCTTGAAGATCCTACTCGATATCGCAATCTTGTTGGGAGTTAGGTGTATCTTGTGATCACTCGTCTTGATATTGTTTATGCTGTTCACGTTAAGGGTATTAGAGATATAATAGAATTGCTTCAGTTGTTTCTTTATATGCCTGGATTTTCTTTTCTGTATATGACATATTCCCTTGTAATATTTCCTTGTACTCTCTATATATATTGCCCATTGGGTCTCTTCAATATACACACAATATTCATAACATAGTATCAGAGCTTAGGTTAAAACTCTAACCTCGATCTCGATCTACTTCCGCTGTTGCTGCCCCCGGGAGGATCGTTCTCCGCTCCCGGGGGTGGCCACTTCTCCGGGCGACCACCTCCTCGTAGACGGACATGGGCACCACCAGCTCCTGCCTCGTCCCGCTCAGATCCGCCTCGTTTTGGGCCACCACCACCCTTGGGTCGCTACCGCCCTTCCTAGGGATCCGCACGGATCTGGGCTTGTCGAGGTTGCCACTCTGACTGCTGCCGCTACGCCTCTTCGGGCCGTCATCGGTCTTCTCCGGATCTGGGATGCCTTGACCGCTGCCACCGGATCCCATCGCTCGCATGGCCGCCCGCAACGGTTCTGGCCCGCCCACTTGCGCCTATGCGCGCCGCCGCCGCCGCCGCATCGCCGCCGAGGCCGCGGGGCGCCCCATCGCAGACACGGAGAGGAGGCCATGGGAGAGGGTCGCGAGGCCGCTTGCCATCCCGCCGTTCAATTTGTCAAAGCCGTGTGAGTTCGCAAATTTATTGTCAGTCATAGAAGTTTAGGAATTTTGTTTTGCATGACAGCAGCCGCCGCTCTTCTCTCTAAGCCGCGTGTAGATCGTAGAAATCGTTATGACGCCGCCGCTTCTCTAGCCGTCGCCCCGAGCTTCTAAGGCCGCCGCGCTTCTCCTGCACCTTGTGCATTGCACCGCCGCCATGCTTCTATCTATTCCTCTTCGGCTTGATTTGATAGTATTTTTCAAGAGCTATACGCTACGACGACATTATTAAGACTCAGACTTTGGTTTTTTACTATTTTAGTGACAACTCTTTTCAAATGCAATGTTATTGCATATGCTTTGCATTTGAAGGGGGGTGTTAAGGGTATTAGAGACAAAATAGGATTGCTTCAGTTGTTTCTTTATATGCATGGATTTCCTTATCCGTATATAACATATTCCCCTGTAATATCCTCTTGTACTCCATATATATATTTGTAATACCTCGGCCTATGATGGCCCATGTGTGTGTGCATATGAGGATATGGATTTGTCCCATATTGTTAGCTTAATATGAAAAGCACTAACATATAAACCTATAGGCACCATTGGCAATACCCTCCGGTTAACCGTTTTGCGAAAAGCGAGGACGAAAGCGCAAGCAGATTGTTACGTGTGCGTGGCTTATCTATAATGGGGTTAGGCGTAAACCAGTTTAGACCCTAGGGCGTTACAATATTGCCCATTGGATCTCTTCAATATACACACAATATTCATAACAGTTCATATCTTGAATCAGTTCATAACTCGCCCTACTTATCTTCACTACAGTCACCTTCGTGTTCTTCGCTACTTGCGGGGAACAATCTCTCGTCGTCTATTTTTCCCTTGCTCCAACTCAATAAGCTTCAGGTGTACTCCGATACGACCTAGGCTAGTGATCATTCTGATCGCCGTTCTCTTTCTGTTTACTGTGTTTTTCTTGGCTCCTTCCTGATTGCCTGGAAGACAAATAAGCAAACTGCAGTTTCTTGTTTGAGTGCAGAGGTTGAGTTGAGAGTTATGGCAGCTATGAGCCTGTGACAATACAGATTACTTGGTTGAGGTGGCTACTTGCAGACTTTGGAGTACCTGTAAGGGGACTTGCGACTCTTTTGTCTGATAGTACAAGCGCTATTTATATTGTCCGTGACCAAGTGAAGTATGAGTTCACCAAGCACATTGGTGTGGATGCTTCATACACTCGCTCACAGGTGCAGGAGGGAGTACTCGTTTTACAGTTTGTGTCCTCAGAGTTATAGCTTGCTGATTTCTTCACAAAGCCACATAATAGGGTACAATATTTATATTTTCTCTCTAAACTCGTGGTCTCAATGTCTCTCTAAACTCATGGTCTCAATGTGTATGATCCACCATGAGTTTGAAGGGAGGAGGGTGTGTTAGAATAGGATATGATTTGTTGTTTCCTTATATACTTTAGTTTTCTTATTTGTATATGACATATTCCTTTATAATATTCTCTTTGTACTCCTTATATATATTGCCCTTTGGGTCTCATGAATACACATATAATATTCATAACAACCATTAGCTTAGGAAAGCTCACATCTCTTGATCTCTTCTGTGGTGTTGAAAAAGAGTAAGCCTGGTAGCAAAGGCAGACAATAAACATGTAGGTAAAGAGTTAGTGATTTGACTACGTGATGCTTTTAATAAGCACAACTTCACAAGAAAGTTATACTGTGTTATACGAATAAGTACGGAAGTACCTCAACATATAACAGTTCTTGTCAAGTTTATCAAGTAAGCAGCAAGTACACAGACTTTTGAGTTCCTACAGATTTTCCACCCCTAATTTGCTGCAAAAAGTTTGGGGGGGGGGGGGTACTTGTATCCCATCAATTAGGCCATGATTTCTGGAATTGGAATTGCATTCTAGAGGCCTAGGTGTTTTGTTAGCACATGAACTAGAATTAGGGTTAACAACCTGTTCCAAAGTACTTGGAGGGCAACTAAATACTAAATAAAGGTGTCTCTAACTTTACCCCTGCTAAGAAAGATTGGATTCACAATATGTTCTATTAAGTCGAAAAATTCAAATTCGATTCCTAGGATCCACACAGGGTGAGAGCATAAGGCATGTATATCACATATGCAGAAAACTCCTTATACAACAGGGTAATTACACATATACATGGGATATATCTAACACCCCCCCTCAAACTTATGATGGATCAACAACATTAAGTTTGAAGAGGTGAAAACTATGCTGAGTTCTGGTCTGTGGCCACACGAGGAGCACCCGCTTGGTCGGCGGCGAGGCAGCTTCGGGCGATGAGGTGGGCGGCGGGTCCTCCACGAAAGATGCGTCGGATCGAGTCTGGCGGCGGATCTTCCAAGCAAGAGGCGGCCCGATCGAGTTGGCTGCGCCAGATCAAGCAACTGATGGCGACGGGTCCCGGATGGCGGCGGCGCGAGACCAGATCGGCGAGACAAGCACCGGACCACAAGGCTACAGATCCGTCCGGTGTCGGACAGATCCAGAACAGGTGGCGGCAGTCTGATGCACAACGAGAGACATGACAGCTCGGAAGAAGAGGATCCGACGAAAGTGGATCCGATGGTGCAAGCATGAGGAAAACAAGAAAACGGCGACGCCGAGACCTTAGGTATGATGAGACCCTAGGTATGACTTTGATACCATGTTATGAATAGTGCTTGTATTGAACATGAGGTCAATGAGTCAATATATATACACATACAGATGTGTCACATATGCAGAAAACCCCTTATACAATAGGGTAATTATACATATACATAGGATATATCTAACAGCATTCATATGAATTTTACGGAGAAAAGAAGTAGTTCATAGGGAAACTCATTTGGGGATGGTTGTGTTGTTAGTATGAAGCTTTGTGTATAATTTCTAATTCTGGTGAGATCATCTCTATTGGTAACAATGCTGTTTTCTGTCTTAATAGATGGCTTTTGAACTCTATGGTATGCTGGCTGGAAACGTAAGCCCAATGACTGGTGAAAATGTTAAACCAGCATATGGCGGTGATGAAGAGGCCTTCTTGATGAAAGTTGTGACTCCAATATACGAAGTTATAGAGAAGGTATAGTCGTTATATACTTATATTCAAATGTTTCCTTTTTTTTATTTCAAGCCTGATCAATTAATTCCCTTCGTAAACTTTACAGGAAGCTGAAAGGAGCAAGACCATGAAATCAAAGCACTCACACTGGAGGAATTACGATGATCTTAACGAGTACTTTTGGTAAGCAACGGTCGAATTTAATTATTGCTTTTACTATTTTGTGCTCTAGATTTTGAAGAAAGCCACATAATTGTTCCTGTATTGTTTGTCAGGTCAGTTGATTGTTTCCGGCTAGGATGGCCTATGAGAGCCGATGCTGATTTTTTCAAAACTCCAAAAGATGCATATCCTAATCGTCTAAACGGGGTAGGTTCCTTGATAATATTAGGTCCTGTTCTTTTGGGTTGCAGCTGACGGCTTTTGGCTGTCGCTGGTGGCTTTTTGTTGAAGTATAAGTGAATTGACTACCTTTCCTTATCAGCTTAAGCTTTTGGGTGAACTGGCTGGTGCATGAAACTTAATATGGTATTAGAGCCAAGAGGTCTTGAGTTCGAGACCTGGTTGGCACAATTAAATAAAAATAATTGCAGCCCACTTCTGTTCCACATCTTATGTTTGAAAGAGCCTACACGTAAGGGGGAGTGTTGAAGTATAAGTGAATTGACCACCTTTTCTCATCAGCTTAAGCTTTTGGGTGAACTGGCTGGTGCATGAAACTCAATACTTTTGTCTATATTTTTCAAGACGGTGGTGGAAGGCGGAGCCACCAACGCAGACGGTGCACATAGTTTTGGGCCCAGGAAGCCGTTTGGAGAAGCGGCTTTGAGAAACCGTTTGGAAAAACCGTCTCGTTTGTTTTGACTTCCAGAGAAGCTGAAGCCAAAAGCAAAAAAAAAAAAAGCCAAAAAGAACATGGCCTTAATATCCTTTTACTTCTTTCATGCCAATACATAACGTCATCACATTAGTAGTTGCTTGTGATGTAATATTACCATTTACAAGTGGTCAAGTCTTCATGAATTGAACTTGATAAGAAAATATTCTGATCAGATGCTGCATGCTAGTACTTGTTTCTTTTTTGTAGATAATGTGTTTGATAATGCAACACTGTAGCTAGATTTGATCTGCTTGTTTTCCATGCCTTTTGCTTTCTCTTTTAAGTTGTTAAGTCCATAGTAAACATCCATGGATTAATGTGATGTATACCATAAACTTGCTTGTAGTATCCATTGGAAGTATACCATGCCTTCAACTCATTTGTTTTGTTGTGATCCAGGAGAACAGATCTGCGGGTAGTGTCCATTGGATGGGAAAGGTTAATTTTGTTGAGATACGTTCATTTTGGCACATATTCCGTAGTTTCGACAGAATGTGGATCTTCTTAATATTATCCTTGCAGGTAGGTTGCTCTTTCATACACGTTTTTCCGTTTTTTTTTTCAGAGTTCTTCTCATCCCATTCTTTGCCAAACATTATTATCCCTTGAGATTCACATATTTCTGATGGTCTTATGTTTTAATGTAGGCCATGATTATTATTGCTTGGAATGGTGGCACACCAAGTGATATCTTTGATGTTGGAGTACTTAAGCAGGTTTTGAGCATATTTATAACTGCTGCAGTTCTGAAGTTGGGTCAAGGTATTTGGTCAAACTCCTACCATCCCTCTCTCTCCCTGCTCACAGACTTGCCAATGCACACCCTAAATTATTTGGTAGGTAGCTCAGTATTGGGTAGAGAACTCTGTTGTGCCAATGTAGTTAGTGTTGAAGAGTTAGTATTAGAGTTTAACAAGAGTAGTCGTATGAGTCCGTAGTCTAATGAATAGTCATGTTAGAATTGGAATGTAATCCTTGGCACTATAAATAAAGTGTGCGGCGGTCTTGTGGGACAACACACAATCATTCCGTAAATCATTCTACAGTTAGCAATATTTCGTTTCCGTATGTTAAAGCATCAAGTACCTTCTCATGTTTCCCTGCTTAGAGGAATACCCTGAGTCCTACTCTATTGCCTTTTGTCTGTACCTTTGCTTTTGATGACAACCATTGACACCATTGATAGACATGTACCTTAGCAAATTTTGTTTAATTTCCTAACGATAGCAAATTTAGTAACATGAAACTGAAGGATATATGTTTAACCACATTTCTTTTTAGTAAAGAAGCATTTTGTTCTTCCAGTTGTATGTGTACTTATATTGTATGTATATTTCTTATATTGAGGCAGACTTTAATAAATAATTAAATATAAACCAATACAGCAATTCTGGACATTGTATTTGGCTGGAAGGCAAGAAGAAGCATGTCGTTTGCAGTCAAACTGCGATATGTCTTGAAGTTAATATCAGCTGCTGCATGGGTTGTGATTTTACCTGTGACTTATGCATATACCTGGGCAAATCCTACTGGTCTTGCAAGGATAATAAAAAGTTGGCTTGGTGATGGTCAGAATCAGCCATCATTGTACATTTTGGCTGTTGTGATATATTTGGCACCAAACATACTTGCGGCTATGCTATTTATTTTCCCATTTCTCAGAAGGATTCTGGAGAGTTCAAATGTTAAGGTCATAACATTCATGATGTGGTGGTCTCAGGTAATTTTCCATCTATTGGTTTCTGCTGTTAATTATATGTTTGTAGTTGTTGCTACCTTTTTGTCAAATATATCTGCAGCCTCGATTATTTGTTGGCAGAGGAATGCATGAAGGCGCATTCTCCCTCTTCAAGTATGTTAAGTTGTTAACTCATCTTCACACTTTGTTTTACTATTACACCTTTTTCTAATCACTAAGCATTGTTATACTGATAGGTATACCATGTTCTGGGTTCTCCTTTTAGCTATGAAATTGACAGTAAGCTTCTATATTGAGGTACCTACTCATTTCTTATTTACTCTACATCCATCGCTACATGCTGCACTTGAGTATCCTTGAACATGAAGTCCATACCATTGCTTGTATTCTTTCATTCTTAAAGAATAGAAACCAACCATCCCACTGAAGAGTATTGGCTATGGTTTTATGAAGTGTGTTTATTGTGGAATTTGATTGTTAGAATATAAAGAACGTAGACATCAAAATGTCACATTATTTTGTTTGTTTCAGTGATACTCTGGTGTTGAAATATAAGTCGATTGCCTACCTTTCCCTAACATCTTAAAATTTTAGGTGAATTGGTTAGTGCAAGAATCTCAGGGCATGTTTGGAACACATGGATTTTTTTTTCACTGGAAGCAGTTCAATTCCCTCAGGAATCTGAAAATTTTTCTGCTTTGCAAAAGCAACCTTAGTATTTGTGTTTATTTTGTTATATATTAAAGTTGCAAACAGAAGCCATTCCTAGGTCTCGAATATATGAAATAGTAGTACATCAATGAGCATCAACACCATGTTAGCAAGTATCGAAAGCTACTGGATGGCATGTGAAATGGTTGGAGATCCATTGTCCATTCTTTTGGGATTCAATTAGGACCAAGCCTTCTTGGCACTCAGCTTTCCACTAGTGCTGATTATTGATCTTCTCTTACTGTCTGGTTGCAGATCAAGCCTCTAGTACAGCCAACAAAAGATATAATGAGAGAACCAATTCGGACATTCCAGTGGCATGAGTTTTTCCCTCATGGTATTTATGTTGAAACTTGTTATTTTCCTTTTTTTTAAAAAATGGCGTTCTTATTTTGGTTTCAATTTGCAGCAAATAACAACATTGGTGTTGTCATTGCACTTTGGGCTCCAATAATTCTTGTATGTGTCAATCCTTCTTGTTTCCTGTTAAAAGAAGTTGTTTAACCAATATGTTGAGTTTTGCCAGTTGAATTGTCCAGGTCTATTTCATGGACACCCAAATTTGGTATGCACTTTTCTCTACATTGATTGGTGGTATCTATGGGGCTTATCGTCGTCTTGGTGAGGTTGGTAAAATATTTCAGTATCGCACTTCATTACTTGACAGATTTGATGTTCTGGGCCTGCTTTGGCTTTCGAAATGATTTTCTCATCTAATACACTGCACTGCATTCAGTAGCAAATCCGAAAAGTTTGTTCTAGGACTGCTGTTTTTAACTTTGCCATCCTTCTCTTTTAAGCTGCCATTTCCAGTTGTGAAACTGCTCAAATGAAGCTCTCTCTCGTCATATTGGTTGCATGAAGCAAATGTTACGTTGTTTTAAATATCAATCACTTTACCTCATTCTGTTTATTTTTAGTGTGATACTATCATGCTCTATTGTTTATTCCCCTAATATTGTGGAGCATTGTCATCATCAAGAAAGGAACTTAGATAGATACCTTTCTTGGTCCATGAAATCAGATACGGACGTTAGGAATGTTGAGATCTCGCTTTGAATCTTTGCCTGCGGCCTTCAATGAACGCTTGATTCCTTCTGATGCACACAAGAGTAAAGGTCTTCGTGCTGCTTTTTCCAGCAAACCTTCTAAGGTATGGATTTCGTGTCTTAAGCTGGGTGTCATGAGTAGATTATTGGCAGATCGGTATTGAAGATGTAATATCCATCATCTCTTTGATCTGACATATCTGACATACTTGAGTTTTTAGACTTCTGGTGATGAACAAGAGAAAGAGAAAATAGCTGCAAGATTTGCTCAAATGTGGAACCTAATTATCACAAGTTTCCGTGAAGAAGATCTCATAGATAACAGGGAGATGGACTTGCTACTTGTTCCATACTGTAAAGATCGCGAATTGGACATAATCCAATGGCCACCTTTCCTACTTGCTAGCAAGGTGTTTCCTCCTGAACACTTTGTAATTTCTGTACTTACTATGTTGGTGGATTTAGGTATTTATTGTTTATTTACTGGTTTTAGATTCCAATAGCATTGGATATGGCAAAAGACAGTGGTGGAAAGGATCGTGATCTGAAGAAGAGAATGAAATCGGATCCATATTTTTCCTATGCTATCGAAGAATGCTATGCTTTGTTCAAAAACATCATCAATACATTAGTGTTTGGTCAACGTGAGAAAAAGTACGTTTATCTTATCGTGATTTTATTCGCTTCTAATCCTTGATTGCCATTCTATTTTGGTGTCTTGAACTTCTGAATAAAATTGTGATGCCTATTTCAGTGTTATACTAGAGATTTTTGAAGTTGTGGATAAACATATAAAAGATGGAAGTCTGATAAGGGATCTGAACATGAGGAATCTTCCTGACTTGAGCAAGAAGTTCATTGGGCTACTTGAGTTACTGGTATAGAACTTGTCATCATTGTTTTAGGTCTGTGTTAACAGAGGATAACCCCTCACTGTATCTATCTGTTTGAATACAGCAAAATAATAAAGAAGAAGACTTGGGTCAAGTCGTCATTTTGTTCCAAGATATGCTTGAGGTGTTCACAAGGGATATAATGGAGGAGCAAGAGCAGCTGGGCGGGTGAGGAGCTTAGTTTGCTTCTGTTGTAAACTCGTAATAGCATGATATACTTGTTGGAAAAGTAAATAATAATCCACATGTAAATATGTCATGCCACGTCATTGCATCCATATTTTTTTGTTACATGTCGTTGTGTTGTTATCACACGGATCTGCTTGCTGTCTTGCGGCTTAGCATACAAACCAAAAGTAATAATGGTTCTATGGCTAGTCGCCGATTGTTGTAAAGATTTGGGCATTGTTTTTTTAAAATCTCAGGAGTTCTATTTACACTTCTACATTCAATTTGGTTATTACTGTAGTTTTTTTTGTGATGGAATGTGGTGATTATGGTAATTTATCATCTGATCTTTCTTGAAATGTTGTGGTAACTGGTGTTATATATTATTTTTTTCCAGACTGCTGGATTCCATACATGGTGGAAATTATAGAAAGCACGAAGGAATGACACCGCTTGATCAGCAAGATCAGTTGTTTACTAAAGCTATTAAGTTCCCTGTGGAGGAATCAAATGCATGGACTGAAAAGGTTTTATTTTCAGGCTCATCTTTTTAATAATAAAATAGAGTTTCTGATATAATGCTTGTGTTCTTCCTGTTGCTGTAATGATACATACTTTATGTTGGTTTCAGATAAAGAGGCTTCATCTTCTGCTCACTGTGAAGGAGTCTGCTATGGATGTTCCTACAAACCTTGATGCTAGAAGGCGTATATCGTTCTTTGCAAATTCTCTTTTTATGGAGATGCCAAATGCTCCAAAAGTGCGGAACATGTTGCCCTTCTCGTAAGTTCTTATTACTAATTTTCTTTTTCCTGTACTACTATGCGCTAACTGAGCACTAACCTCCGTTCCTCTCAAACCTTCCATGTTTATCTTAGAGATATTATATGTCTCTTTGCTCACATTGTAGCCTCCCTTGATGTTGGCTATATTCATATCTTGAATATTGTAATTGCTTAATAAATATACTGTTTCACATCTGTCTGTTTGAAACCAATGCCCTTCCCTCTTAGTGCCTCCAGCCAAAAAAGAAAAAGAAAAAGTAAAAGGAAAGAAAAAGAAAAAGAAAAAGAAAGAAAAGGAAAGGAAAGCCCTGACAATATGCTGTATCTGACAAGATCTTATTTTATTGGACCAATTCCTGACATACCACCAAAATTTGTTATTGTGGACCAATTCCTGACAGTATGTTCTATTTGATTAAATCTTCTTATCGGGGTTTGTTGATTACTTGTTGGAACAACATCTGTACTGCAGTGTCTTCACCCCTTATTACAAAGAAGATGTTCTTTTCTCATCACAAAATCTAGAAGAGCCAAATGAGGATGGAGTTTCCATACTTTTCTACTTGCAAAAAATTTACCCAGGTTCTTTTCTTCCTTACATGACATTTTGCTTGGATTGACAAATCATGTGATTTTTTTTTTGGTTTTGTCTTCTGATGACTATCAAAACTGATACCGTTTCACTGACCTCTGAGCTTTGAAGACGAATGGAAAAATTTCCTCGAAAGGGTGGAGCGCAAGAATGAGGAGGAGCTCCGTGAGGATGAAGCGTTGGAAGAGGAGCTTCGCCTTTGGGCATCATATAGGGGTCAAACATTGACAAGAACCGGTATTTTTTTACCTCCCACTTGTGTGCCTGCCATTTGTATTTTGTTCCTTCAAGAAACATCTTACACAAAGTATCATGTATAATGGTTCAGTTTTTCTTTATCATTGTTGCTCTTCTCTACACAGTAAGAGGGATGATGTACTACCGGAAAACTTTGGAGCTTCAGGCTTTTCTTGATATGGCCAAAGATGATGGTATTTCTAATAGCTCAGTCTATGATGTGGTTCTGAGCATGGCCTTTGTGACCTATGCAATGACTTCTCTTTCTGTTTTCATTAGATCTTATGGAAGGCTACAGAGCAACTGAACTGATGTCTGAGGACTCACAATTAATGACTCAATGCAAAGCTATAGCTGACATGAAGTTTACATATGTTGTCTCTTGCCAGCAGTACGGAATCCAGAAACGTTCCGGTGATGCTTGTGCACATGATATTTTGAGACTAATGACAACGTAAGTTTCAATTGAGCACATCAAATTTCTAGATGTATGCTATTTTGAGTGGAATGTGAATCTGCCTTTTATTTGCTTCATTTCTTTCTCAATTTATACGCTCAAGTTTGAACACAAATACTATTGTATGCAACAGTGCACTTGCATGTCTTTATGTGAGTATATGCTATTTCGGCTAGAACAGTGGTAGTATGGTACTATGGTATAATTTATGCGAGTAATGAAAATTGTAACTTTCGTTTTTTTTACTGCGCTGGGATCTGTTCTAATTTTGGCATGGCTGTCCTTATTTCATTACTATTCAAAACAGAGTGCTGGATAGTTACATTTATTCGACACATCGTTCATAGCTTAGTATTGTCATTGCTTTGGTTCATTTGCTGTCTATTAGAAGCCACATCCTTGTATATATATGATGGTATTGAAATTAATAGAAGGGCCTGTTTTGTCAGATATCCATCACTTCGGGTTGCCTATATTGATGAAGTTGAAGCACCAAGCCAAGATAGAAAAAAGATTGACAAGGTGTACTACTCAGCATTGGTGAAGGCTTCTGTCACAAAACCTAATGAGCCTGGTCAGAGTCTTGATCAGGTATTGTAAAATGCTCTGTTAATTCAGTATTGCTTAGGTGAAATATGCTCTAATTTATCTTTTTGTTTTGGGCACACTGTATCTTATCTTGATTGTGTTCCTTTGATAAAGGATTTTTTTTAAAAAAAGTAGAGGTCAATTAGACGTGTCAAGAAAATAATCCTGGCTCGGACGTGGTAAAACATATTTGTGAATTGTGGTACCGAGATGCCTTTTCTTAAATGGCACAAAAAAGTTATTGTTGAGGCTCCCCATCTTTGTTTTTCACAGAGCTAAAGCTTAACAGCTCACATTTACAAATCTTTATTTTACTAGGATAAAATAATTTAAACTGTCAGGTGATGCTGGTCTTTCTCATTGAAGTGCTTGTTTTAATTGTGTGGGAGGTACTCTGACCATTCTGTGTTTAATCTAGAATACTTCAAAATCTTTTAGATAACTTAGTCGGTTAGTCCTATTTACAACGCCTTTTTTCTTTGAAAGGAATGCTTTTGCATGGTCTCAATGGTGCAAAATGAGATGTACTTATTTTCCATCTATCTCTCTTGCGTAGGTCATCTACAAGATAAAACTTCCCGGTAATGCTATTCTAGGTGAAGGAAAGCCTGAAAATCAGAACCACGCAATAATTTTTACTCGAGGTGAATGTCTTCAAACTATAGATATGAATCAGGTACAGCTCCGTACACCTAAGGAATTTTTTTTTTTTTACATCTTTTGTACCTTTTTTATGTCATGCTATTGATAACAGGAGCATTATATGGAGGAGGCTTTGAAAATGAGAAATCTGTTGCAAGAGTTTCTGAAGAAACATGATGGTGTGAGATATCCATCAATACTTGGAGTAAGAGAGCATATATTTACTGGCAGGTAATCTGCATGTTTCATTTTGCTAATTTGTGATTAAATTCTGTTCCTGTGTCATTATTTGGGTTCGGGGGTTTTCTCGATCTGTGAGAGAAGATCGTCTTCTTCTTAAAGCAATGCCCGGGGGTCGTCTTACCCCCCGCAGGTCGAGTTTTTTTTTGTGTCATTATTTGGATTATTAGCCTGTAGTTTTGTGCGGTATTTCATTTTGCTAAACTTGCGATTAATTTTTGCTGAATTTGTGCAGTGTTTCATCTCTTGCATGGTTCATGTCTAATCAGGAGACCAGTTTTGTGACTATTGGACAGCGTGTGCTTGCCAATCCATTGAGGTATTCATCTTAGAACATCTTGCATTGTGCATTCACGGCATGTCATTGTGGTACTGGTATCTATTGATTTCGTTTCATAATCATGTTGAATTGTTTGAATTGGCTGCACATTTTTGTTTTTTTCTCGATAATGTTAATAACTTAATACTACTGGACAGTACCTTGATTCAAGATTTTCTGAAGATCTTGCCTATGAAATTGTTTCTCTGAACATCTCTCTGCAGGGTTCGATTTCACTACGGCCATCCTGATATCTTTGATCGTCTTTTCCACCTTACAAGGGGTGGTGTAAGTAAAGCATCTAAGATTATCAATCTTAGCGAGGACATATTTGCAGGTACTAACCTTTTGCTATCGCTGTTTGATTTTAGGAAATCTGGAACTGTTCTGGTAATAATGCGACTTCTTCTGTTGCAGGATTCAATTCCACATTGCGTGAAGGCAATGTCACTCACCATGAATACATGCAAGTTGGCAAGGGAAGAGATGTGGGTCTTAATCAAATTTCACTATTTGAGGCGAAGATAGCGAATGGTAATGGTGAACAGACACTGAGCCGTGACATCTATCGTCTGGGGCACCGTTTTGATTTCTTCAGAATGTTGTCATGTTACTATACAACAATTGGGTTCTACTTCAGTACAATGGTATATTATTAACGCTAAACTTCTCTCTTTCTAAATCATTAGGTAACTCTTAACATAAGTTTTTCTATTTGGTCTTAGATTACAGTTTGGACTGTGTATGTTTTCCTCTATGGGCGTTTATATCTTGTCCTCAGTGGACTCGATGAAGCATTGGCTACTGGAAGGAGGTATGTGCATAATGCACCTCTCCAAGTTGCTCTTGCGTCAGAGTCTTTTGTTCAGCTTGGATTTTTGATGGCACTGCCCATGATGATGGAAATTGGTCTGGAGAGGGGATTCAGAACAGCTTTAAGTGACTTTGTACTTATGCAACTTCAGTTGGCATCTGTCTTCTTCACATTTTCACTTGGGACCAAAACTCACTATTACGGAAGGACATTACTCCATGGAGGAGCTGAATATAGAGCCACTGGACGTGGATTTGTGGTGTTCCATGCCAAATTTGCTGACAACTACCGACTCTATTCTCGCAGTCATTTTGTCAAGGGTATTGAGCTGATGATTCTGCTTGTCGTGTATGAAATCTTTGGGCAGGCATATAGAGGAGCTATCCCTTACATCTTCATCACCATTTCCATGTGGTTTATGGTGGGCGCGTGGCTCTTTGCACCATTCCTATTCAATCCTTCTGGATTCGAGTGGCAGAAGATTGTGGATGACTGGACTGATTGGAATAAGTGGATCAGCAACCGTGGAGGTATTGGTGTAGCACCGGAGAAAAGCTGGGAATCATGGTGGGAAAAAGAGCAGGAGCCTCTTCGACATTCTGGGAAGCGTGGCACTATTGTTGAAATACTGCTTGCACTGCGCTTCTTTATCTACCAATATGGGCTTGTGTATCATTTGAGTATAACCAAGCATAACCACAGCGTGCTGGTAATTTTGCTTTCTTATTTAGTATTCAGGTGTTTGCATCTGCTTTATCGCTTCTAATTACAGTCCTTCTAATTAAATCCGTTTCCAGGTTTATTGCTTCTCATGGGTTGTGATTTTTGTGATGTTGCTTGTTATGAAGGTAATAGCCAATTCCCATGTTTCTTCAACTAACTTTGGTAATTGGTATGCATCAGTCCCAGAGAGTATTCACTGGTCTGGTGCCTATGGCAGTGTTTATGTAGTCAAAACTACGTTCTGATTTAGAATATTTAGTAATTCCCCGGTGTAATTGTCTGTACAAATTAGATTCGGTTACTCTTGAAGTGCTGGGGCCATGCTTAGAAGCCTTGATTTTCCGGTAAGAATTTAGTTGTCGAGCTGGAATACTCACTTTACGTTTTGTTCCCAGACTGTGTCCGTCGGCAGGAGGAGGTTCAGTGCGGAGTTCCAGCTTGTCTTCCGGTTGATCAAGGGGCTCATATTTATAACATTCGTCTCCATTATCGTAATCTTAATAGCGATCCCTCACATGACGGTTCTCGACATCTTCGTTTGCATCCTTGCTTTCATGCCGACCGGATGGGGCTTGCTTCTGGTAAGCCTTTTTTTTAAAAAAAAAAAGAAGAAAAAAATGTGAGGTCTGAGTTATTTTTTGCTTCTGTCAGATTGCCCAAGCCATCAAACCAGCGGTGGAGATGATGGGGCTGTGGGGATCCATCAAGGCGCTTGCCCGAGGCTACGAGATCCTCATGGGGCTCCTGTTGCTCGCACCCATTGCATTCCTTGCGTGGTTCCCGTTCGTGTCTGAGTTCCAGACGAGGATGCTCTTCAACCAGGCCTTCAGCAGAGGTCTGCAGATCTCCCGCATCCTTGGCGGGCACAAGAAGGACCGATCAGCCCGCAACAAAGAGTAGATTCATCAGGGTTCCCAACCATACAAGTTGTATTGTGTTGTATTCTTCAGAACTGCTGCATTGCACCGATCTGCCCTTTCCATCATATGTTGTCGCTGAGCGGGGGATATCTTGTCTTCATAGCTTGCTGTCAAACTTTCGTAGGGTTTGCATGCACTGGTATCTGAAACAGGAAGCCAAGTGAATCCCAACTCTTCAATCGGCACCAATTTTTTTTTATGCCACAACGCACCGACGAAGTAGGCTATGGCTACGGTTTGGTTTGGGGAGGCGGCTGAGGGGATGAGAGGGGCAAAGGTGGGTGGCTGCGCGGGGAGGGGCGGTTTGGGGATAAGGCTTGGGGGACAAGAGGGCGAAGGTGGGCGGCTGCTTGGGGGAGGAGAGGGGCAGGGGCAGGCGGTGGCTTGAGGAGATGGAGAAGGGTGGGGTGCGGGGGCGGCTCCGGTAAGCAAAGTTATTGAATTTGGACCGAAGATCGAACCAGTGGAGTCACCGGTTCACTGATCTGATTGTCGGTTCAACCGATGAACCGCCGTTTCGTTTACCACTTAACTGATCATCTCTCTCTTTGTCTATCAGTTAGCTGTCTTAGGCTACTATAGCCATGTAAGTATGTAACAAAATATGATCTCAAAGCAAGACATGACATGATAGTATGATACTACTCTAATCTTCTAGTATAGAAATTATAATTCAATGTAGCTATATCAAGTTATTAATCTAGTCATTAAAAGGAAATAACATGAGCAGTAGAACTATCTAGTATTGCTTAGAAAAAGGCAATATTTACATATTTGGGTTTGGACACCCTTATAGTTTCAAAAGTTGACCGTTATGTCTTATTTTAATTATGTTAACCCTTTTAAAATGTTCGTGAGCAGGATGATATGCCTTCTGTTCGTAATTGAACTCGTGGATTGTTGTGGGTCATACGATGGTCCTGTTCCAAAAAATAGTGTTGTTACAGAAATATTGTAAAACTCAAATTATGCTACAGTATCCACCCATATGCAGGGGCGGGTCGAGGAAAATAGACCGCCAGGGTCACTACGAACTCGTAATACTAACTTGTAGCTTGTATAAAGTAACAACATGTATAAAGGGGAATAAATGACAATATATAATGACAAAACAAATTGGCTTTACGACAGTGGTTACCTCTTGTAGTTGCTCTTTACATTCTCTCATCTTCACAAAACGATCTACGACAACATCTTTTGGAATTGTAGCTAGAAAACCTTGCTTCTCTGTTGGAATTTCATCTTCACAAAACGATCTACTAAAACATCATTTGGAATTTCATCTTCACAAAACGATCTACTAAAACATCATTTGGAATTTCATCTTCACAAAACGATATTCTTTTCCTACCAGCTGGATCATAACGACCTTTAGTAGGACCATCAGTATGACTAGCTCCCGGTAGTTTTCATTTCAAAAACCTTCCCATTACAATTTTACTGCCTACAAATTATTGAAAATCACTAAACACGACAGTACATACCAAATGTGCAAGAGAAATGATCAATATCACTAATTTCCTTACTTGACATTGTGCTGGAAAGAATATTACAAGCCTCTCTACCTGCTCCAGTCAATCATCAAGACATCAACGAATCAACCAGCCCTAAGAAGCCTTACTGTGGTTACAGA
This sequence comes from Melocanna baccifera, assembly GCA_036346265.1. NCBI lineage: Eukaryota > Viridiplantae > Streptophyta > Magnoliopsida > Poales > Poaceae > Melocanna > Melocanna baccifera. The sequence continues at coordinate 28,739,896 of CM070691.1, read as the reverse complement.
CCAAATAATGAACAAAATGGCTACGGAGAAGCCATAAAGGGGTTGTTCGGAGCCTTACAAATTGTGAAGATAGTGGATAGAAGTCTACACAACCTAAATTTGTCTGAAAAAAGAGTCCGCCCCTCCACGGCGTCTTAGGGTACATATTTATAGCCATGAGGGGACTTGTTACATGAATACACCTATTTGAGTATATAACCGTAGGGGTAGTACTGTTTTTCCTCTGTGATGGCCCTCCTGGATTAGCCGTGTGGCCTTATAATTATTAGGTCTCCTGATACAATGGGCCGACTGGTCTAAGGTAAGAGGCCACTCCCTCCAACACTTTGCTTCTTGAGTCTTGAGAGATTGGGCAGCCGACGAACGCTTCAATGAACCTTGCTGGATCAGTGGATCAGCATGATTGGAAGCAAATTGTCGAATTGGACTGGGAATTTGGGGATTTAGGTTAAGGTGGGCGTGCAAGAGCGAGCAGGGCGCCGAACGTGTGTGCCCTTGTCTCCTTAATTCCCTCAGCAAAATGGGGAGGAAGCAAAAGCCTTGTGGGCTGGGGTCAGGCTGAATTTTCACCGGGGTCAATTGTTGATATACCAGGGATTCAATGGGCTGGGCTGCAAGTCAGATGACCCTGGCCCTATACTGTAGATCCGCCCTGCCCATAAGTCCATCTCCGGCGTTAAAACTTACGACGTCATTGAGTTAGTAACTTAATCTCTGAAACTGTGCACCAATAGCAATACATTTTAGTTAACGCACTAGTCTGCTTCGGTTATTGCCTCTAGGAAAGGGATGGCTTGGATTCATCTGGCTTGCCAATCAACAGTCCGAACATCCCTGCTTCAATACCTCTTTGGGCTGGATGAAACTCACAACCTGACATCCTCGCCTCCCTCTCGGATCTCGGCCAGCACCACCTGCCAGTGGCCCAACCCCTTCTGGCGCTGCCCCGCCTCCCGACCCCACCTAGCACCCAGCCAGTGCCACTCTAACGCCCCCTCTAGCCTGTGTTGCCCACCTCCTAGCCAACGCCACCCCGGCGCCCCCCTCCCGGCCTATGCCGTCAGCCTCCCGGCCAACGCTACCTCGGCGCCGCGGCGCCCCCCCCTCGACTTGCGTCGCCCACCTCCCAGTCAGCGCCTTCCCCCCTCCCGGCCTACAACACCTGTCTCTTAGGCTTTAAAGTTTTTGAAACCTTTTGATTCAATCATTTAGGTAAACTGGTAATTGGTAAAGGATGTGAAATACGATGATTCATTGATTCTCTTTTGTTAGTTGTTATTATGCAATCTGCCTGTAGAATATAGCACCTCATCTGAAAATGGTTTACGATGGATGTGAAATTGTGGATCATATATAAAACATAACACATTTATACTGCATGTGGGAAAATAGAAAATGTTCATGCCTTCAGAGGATGAATTACCAAACAACATTGTAACTAACATATGATTGCTCGTATCGGAATATGTGGTATGGTTGGTACCAAACATATGAATTGCTCATTCACTAAATCAAAACTAGAAAAAGCTAAAAACCGATTCGAGCAGAGCCACTAAATCAAGTCAAGCTTGAGATGCTACGGCCAGACCCACAGCCATTAGTCTCCGAGTCGTCTTGGGAACACCCCCAAACCTTGATAAAGTAACCTCAGAAATTTCTAACCCATTCACTGGATCACAAGAATAACACGTCACTGAACAGACCAAAAGGACGCCCACAACATATAGTCTGATTAAAGGGTATATACACATGGAAGAATATGTAAGAACAGAACAATCTGAAAAAAAAAAGAAGCTAAAACATGGGATAAAAGCTCGCAAACTTTCAATCCACCGGATTGACTCACATCTTGTACAATACAAGGTATAAAGAATGTTTATAAGCACCATCCCACCAAACATGTGCGATGGAAGAACATCCGAGCATAGGTACCAAAAAGGAACACGCAAGCAAGCCCCGTCCCAAGCTGTAGAGAAAAAGGCCCAAGCAAAAAATGTCTTGCCCTTGTACGTGTGTATATATATCTGCAGTAAGGTGCACAAACACATGATGACCTCTATAATACAATACCTGTCAAAATGCGCTCCACTTGTCGGTTCCATGTCTCGTCGGGCTAGAGGTCTCGGACGGCTTAAACGGTCCAGTACCAAATGGGCCATCATCGTCAAATGAGTAGCCCCGGTTGTGATAGTCCGTGCTCTTCATTGAATCAAACCTCGCAAATGCATCAGTTCTGTCATGGTCACTGGTGCTGTTGATGGAATCATACCTCATGAAGCTGTTGCCGCCTCCTTGATCGGCATTGCTGCGGAAAGAATCAAACCTTGCAAAGGGGTCATTATTACTGCCATGATCAGCGTTGCTCCGGAAGGAGTCAAATCTTGAAAAGCTGTCACGCTGCCCAAATGAATTGTTGTCATTCATGCCAAAGGAATCGTACTGCGACAAGGTGTCGAATGAGCTGTCGTCTCCTGCTTCACTATACCTCGGTGAGAAGCTGGAGTTGTACATTGGAGTGCTTGGAACAGAAGAATCAAAGAAACCCTTTTGCTCTTTGCCATAGATGCTGCTGGCAGGAGGAGATTCTGCTCTGCTTGGGCCAGAATCAAAGAGTGATCTCTGCATTGGAGTGCTTGGAAAAGAGTCGAATAGTGATTTCTGCATCGGTGTACTTGGAACAGAATCAAATACTGATTTCTGCAACGGTGTACCGGGCACAGAATCAAAGAGTGATTTTTGCATCGGTGTACTTGGGACAGAGTAATCAAACACGGATTTCTGCATCGGTGTGCTAGGGACGGAATAATCAAACACGGATTTCTGCATCGGTGTACTAGGTACGGAATAATCAAAGATGGATTTCTGCAATGGTGTGCCTGGGACAGAATCAAAGAAAGGCTTCTCCATTGGAGTACCCGGAACAGAATCGAAGAAAGGTTTTTGTTCCTTGCCATAAGCATTACCAGATGTAGAAGAACCTCCTGTCCTTATTGGGGGGAGACCTTGTGGCCCAAAGAATAGATCTGAATCACCATTCTCACCATCCTGGAAAGCAGATTGCAGAGTTAATTGCTAGATAGAAAAATATCTGTGCAACATGACACAACGCACAAAGCATGAACAGAGTTTGACCTTATGACTGAAGTTCCATAGGGAGTCATTATCATCACCATGATCAAATGATGGACCCCAAGAATATTCACCATAGGCTTTATATCCACGAGTAGGGGAATCAGCTGCTCCACTGTTGCTGTAAAATTTACCATGCAATAAGAATACAGATTTTGTGATAACAAAATACAAAGGCACCCACAAAGTACTATCCAATTGAGGGAATGCCAATTTCTCAGCAAAAACAAGTATCATGTAGGTTGGTAATATTTCATATGTTCCATCATGCAACAAGCACGATTCACCTAGCAAGTTCAGGACTTGAATTGTCCTGTTCCAGTAAAATTAACAATATATGGGGTGATCAAAGCACTGGCAAGGTTGAAATTATAGGAAAGGCTACTGGTCCAAATAATTTAAGATCAGGCTCAAACATGTGATCTTTACTCGCCAACAGAACTGACACAAGTGCGTAGCAATAAGAGCTTACGCCTGTTGTGTTTCAAACAGATGGTATGAGGAAAAGGTACATGCTTCTCTTTTTCTAGCAAGACAGGTGTATATTTCATATAAAATGAAAAACAAATATATACCTGATATTCTCAGTAGCACGTGGTGAGACGTCATTTGTTCCGGATTGCTTTTTATCAGGTTCCTCCTTTGTGCTCTTTACAGGACTAACTGGAGGACTTCTTGCTGACTCCACTTTGCTATTGGAAGGTGTCGACTCAGGTTCTGCTGTCTGCTCAGCACCAGCAGCAGTTTTATCACTCTTGTTATCTTGTTTCTCTGTTGATGTAGCTGATGATGCCCCATTGGTAGACACTATACCATCTTCAACAGTGGGATGACTCTCTTTTACAACAGGAGGCTCCACTTCTACTGTGAGTTCCTTTATTATGGAGAACCCTGCAGAAAGACAAGTGTAGTAAGATAGTTCAAATTTACAAATGTTCGACAAGAACACATTCAATAAGGGAGATGGTGATAGAATCGAGATTCAAGTTAGCATACCATCATCTCCAAATCTGTCCCATTCTTCATCCCATACAGCAGCTGTTTCTTGAATTCCAGGTTGCCAACCTAAAAATGAGATAGTAAACCATTAAATATTCATTGTTGTGTAAGACCAAGAAACAACAAAAACAGTGGGATCCCCATCAACAATGAGAGCAAATGAAGTTAGAAACAAATTTGGCTTTGTCATGAATACCACATGGCCTATCTGATGCAACAAGACTAACTAGAGCCAATTCAGATTGCCTTGGTGATCATAATTCATAAATACTATTATACTCAGTACAATGAACTACATTTTGGCTTAGTTCATGCCTGACAAACTGAAAATCAGAGTACAGCATTAATTTAAACAAGAGATGGTAACCAGTTCAAGAAAGATGATTCATTAAACAAGCAAACGTTGGATAGAAGTCAAAAAACAAACAGGATAGTAGCAAGTACCAAAAGGAAGCTCCACTAAAGTAGTTGGCTTAGCTCTCAACCCATATCTCTTGCACTGTTCATTCAAGGATTTCACAAGCTCCTCAAGATCAGATTGTGTCTGATTAGCCCGCTCCTATAAACAGGGGAAGAAGATGGTCGGACAACAGATCTACAACATGACACAAGGAAAGATACTAGAAGAACAAAAATGACAACCTGAAGCTTTTCATCATTGCCATCCCCTTTCTGCAATTTAACTATAGCATTATAAATTTCCAATTTCTTCTCCTGTAAACAAAAGAAGAAATAGTAAGGTCACAGTCCAGATCTCAAGAATGGTTTTTACAATTTCCTAGCGTGCTAGGATAAAATCACAAGAATACCTGGATCCCACGGAAAGTAGCCTCATCCATTGATAACTTTGATGCCACATCTCCAACCTTCTTGCATCTCTCATCATATTTCGCTGCAAGGGATTGAACCTGAATATAGAATTGATAAAAACTGTGAGATTTATGTAAAACATCACAAGAAATAGAACTACACAGAGTGGCCATTGTTACATTACATGTCATGATGCAACAAGAGACATCATATGACATAGTTGAATAGCAATTCACATATCATGGGTGAACAAAAAATTATGCTTCTGGTTTCTACTAAAGCAACAAATGATTCCACAAAAACATCAAGCTGGATATTGTGAGATCTAAGAGTTGCAGTTATTCCAGGAGCATGTAACAACAGGAAGCTTGTACAAATGTACTGCTTTATGTATCACAATATACAACAGTGCAAAAGTCCAGTTCAATATGATGAGAGGACTGAGACACCTGAGATAACATTTTCATCTATCTTTTGCTTCAGTCCACACTTCAGAAACTAAAAACAACTTCTAGAAACCATTGATTACCCAGAAAGAGTGGAAAAATGAACCACAGAGCTCATTTCTTAATCAAGGTTACAGAAGAACACTACCTCACTTTTATCCGCAGACATTGTTTCTGAGACTTCATTAAGCCTGTTATCACACCTACTCTTGTAAAGAATCTAGGGCAAAATAATGAAATCAAGTCAGACATGAACACAAAAAACTAGCAAACATGAATATTGAATAGCTCATGTCAAATTATGTGATATATTTTAGCTAATGATAAAGAGATGGATATGATGAGTTGGTACAGGATGGTAGGCTACAGCAGGTCACTTATGAAACACGACAGCAGTTGAATGGGAATGCTATACCAACAACTAAAGGAATCCTGGAATAGACTGTGGATGGGAATTGAAAACAGAATCTGAATCAACAAGACTTTCACAAAGATTCCAAACATATAAAGATATAGATATTGTATTGCTTGTCAACAACTCAACATAGATGGACCTAATTCTTTAATTCAGAATATATGCTTGTATTTACATAGTAAGGCACATTGCTAGAGTACTTACAAGCTCCTGCATCTTGGTGCGATAAAACTCAGTCTTCTCTCTAGAATCCAGGATTTCCTTTTCCAACTCATGAACCTTCATAAAAGATTTAAAATATGTTCATGGTAACACGTCAGGATAGCCTAAATGTGCACAATGGTAAATACATATTGCAGCTCTAAAGATGAACAAAGACAGAAACACAATCTCGACTTTTGCCCCAAGATAATTTATCTAAAGATCTAATGCCACTACCATTTCAATTAATCAATGAAAATATGAATTAGAACCTGTGAAACAATGTTCTGAACACGAATTTGTCTGCCATAGCATTTTATCTATATTCTCTTTTTACCATTTTAGCCATTATCTGCACTCTCATGAGACACTCAAGAATTAGCAACCATGTGATACCTGAGCTGATCAAGAGAATTTGATATCATAAGTAGCATAGAAATAAATGTTCCTCATACTACAGGAATCTAACTTTTCAAGTTTACTTTCTTGTCAACTATGAAACAGAAAGTAATAAACAAAAAGAATCCAGTTATGAAACATCACTTCAAAATATATTTTGGATTTCCTTTTGTTTTTGTCAAATTTTAAAACAGGAAAGCTCTTGAAATATTTCAATTAAATAAGTGCAAGGAGGAAATACTTTTTTATCAGCATCTGAAGCCTCCTTAAACTTTGCATCCAGTGCATTTTGTTCCTCCTTGCTCAGCTGGTCAACTAGATGTTTCTCCAAGACTGGGATCTTTGGCTTTTGTTGTTCTGTCCGCATTGGATCATCAGCATCTACAGAAAGGGGCCTTCGAGGTGGTGGCTTCATAGATGAGGGAGGCATCCCAGGATGTGGTCCTTGCATTGATCTACTTGCAAACCCTACAACAAGTGTTCAATAAAAACCACATCATTGATGAGGGACTTTCTCAATAGTTAGTATTTTAAAAAAATGAACAGGACAGTTTCTTTTGGATGAATACCAGCACTTGGATGGGGAGCCGGGCCACTAGCATTTCCTGCAAACTGGCCAGTAGAGGGTAGTGAAATTCCCTCCGCCCAAATACCATCTGGTAGCACATCAGGAAGAGGACGCTGTTCACGGTGCCTCTCCATCAAGTAGACAGCAGTACAAAATTCCCTGAAAGACAGCATCCCGTCCTTATCCTGGTCGGACAAATCCCAGACCTTCCTTAAGATCTCTGTAAGTGCAGATAGGCAGAATTATTAGAAATTATAAGAAAGAAATGAGACGAATGGGAACTCAATATCAAGAGAATTTGATCATTGGGACAAATTTACAGCAGAAAAAACAAGATAATAAATGCGGGCTACTGGAACTCTTCGACGCACTTTGCTAATCAGTAATAACAGAAAAAGAAATAAGGAATCATAATATTGTGGTGCATCTCTAAGGCACTCAACTCCCGAGACTACAATGACAGGGAAATAAAAGAAATGCAGCTTCAACTATACAAGAAACAATACAATATTGATGACAGGATAACACTCATGACCTCACATGTCAATTCGATGTGCAGTTACCCAAATAATAATTGAGCAAGTTAATTAGAGAATATTAAAAAATGCACATATGCAAGAGATATTTGACAACAAGCAGTAGCACAACACTAGTATCCAATGAATTCGGCATCCACAGAAACTAAAGATGCATATAATTAATCATCTAAAAGGCGAGTTTCATGGTGAAAAGAAAATTTCTGGGGTTAACCAAAAATAGGAGGCCTTTTCAAACTAGCAGTTCTACTTTAAAACACAAATTGATGCTTCTGCCCATTGTACTGCACATATAATCACCACCACCACCACCAGTAGCAACAACAATAACAAAGCTTTTTGTTCCAAACAATTTGGAGTAGGCTAGGAATGAAACCTCCTCAAGATCAAAGAAACAAGATCCTTGTAATAAAACCTACAAGGCAAAAATCCTAAGCCTGCATCTTGCTATCTGAGTAGAGAGTTTAAAACACCACCCTTAAACCTTCTTGTTAAAAACAATAATCACCAACTAGATATTTTCTTAGATTGCTGAAAATGCAATAAGTAGCATTGTCTGCATTAAGAAGACAGACAGCACACAGGTCACAAGCCATGGTAGCTTGAGGGAGCAAGAGTAAATATGTAAGAAACATGTGATGTACCTCTTGGCAGCCTCCAACTTAAAAACAGATTCCTTGCCTCTTCACCAGTGATCTTCCCATCCCGATCCCTGTCTACCTTAATAAATACAATCATATATTTCCTGACATCTGCTTGAGTGATTTCCGGCCATGGTGCCTGAGATTTGTTTGGATTATAAGGAATTTGTCCACCAGGAACATTAGTGCTCATTAGTGCTGGAGTGTTTGGTATGGCATTGAACTGGTTCTGCTTAGGGGGGTGATGAGGTCCAGCAGCTGGGCCAAGACCTGTAGAACTGGGCAAACTATTTGAAACAACGGAGGGCGAGGATGAATCTTGCTTTGCTTGTGGAGTTGCAGAGAAAAGGTCCGCACCAAAAGTTGACTCAGGTGACAATCCATTCCCTAAGGGCACTAATGCCTTAGAGTCATTAACACCTAGTGGTGAAGACAACAAGTTTAGATCTGTTGAAGTTGCCTTTACAGACGTCGTGATAGCTGGTGTATGAGAATTGTAGCCCCCTGGAGGAGTTGGACTCTGTGCTGGTGGTCCCACGCTACCAAGGTTCACCTGTGGAGAAACACCTCTGGTTGGAGCTTGTGAAGTGGCACCCAATGGACTTGCACTTCTCTTACCACTAAACCAATCAGTTGATAGATTTGGCGTGATTGAACCAGTATGGTTTAGCCCACTCAGACCACCTCCAACTGGTGGCCTTGGAGTAATTCCCTGAGCAGGAGGAGTGTTTGCATTTGGAGCTTGTGGCGGCCTGACAAGGTTACCAGTTTTAAGGACTTGTGGGTTCAACGATGCACCAGGAAGCCCCTGTGATCCCTTTATAGCAGGATTCTGTTGACTAGGACTTAGTGCTTGAGTGGGATGAGAGGGGCTAGCAACACTATTTGTCTGAGGACCTGCAGTAGAAATATTTATCCGAGGAGCAGGAATTTTTGCAGCAGCTGGACCGAATAATGCTGACCTAACAATATCAGGTGTTAATTCTCGCCCACTCTGCGCTACTGTGACAAGTTTAAGCGAATTGTAGAAATCTTCACGCCCAAGAAAACCAGTTCGATTTTTATCAGCATATGTCCAGATCTGCACCAGCAAAAAAAAAAAAAAGGAAATTAGTGACAGTACGCAAAAGAGCGCATGTGCACAATGACAGGGATGTCTGAAGGTAAAAGGTAAATCGTGCGAACATTGGTTTACATATGATTTGTTCCAATTGAAGTTCTCACCTTAAACCAGTATACCCACCAAATACTGAGATACACTATTTGAACCGGTAACATTAACAATGTTACAATAGATCCATGGCTCAAATTTCTACAAATCAAACCATACAGTTCTGACAGGCTGACAGCAGCTACTTGTGTGAGACTAGGTTCTGCATTTAGCAACTATGAAATAATTAAATTTACAAGCTAACTGCCGCTCATTTACGCATCCAAAATCACAGACGCACAGCCATTATTTTCCAATTGAACACTTGGAAGTACCAAATACTGGCTAAATCATAGCTAAAGGCCCCCAAATTTTGGCAGCACAAAGCAGCACTCCCGTAAATTTTTTTATACTTCAAACTGCAATTCCTCACGTGTGGATTCCATATTCCAAAATTACAAAACCAGTGAGTTTACTACTAAGATAATCTTGAACACAAATAGGAACTCAACAGCTTGACAACCTCAAAATCGCCTCAAATTGATATTTGATTCACTGGCCAAACTGTAGGATAACTAAATTACGAGCTAAAGTACCGAATTGCACCGCCGGATCAAAGCACAACGACCAGTCCTCAAATTGGCATACCAAGCACCCCGAACTGAGTAAAGTTGCCTGCTGTAACCGATGTAAAACAGGCAAACAACGAAATCTCCGAATGCCGGTAACCGCAACTCGTCGACGCCATGGCGTCGCTACCGAACAGTTGACGATTCGAAGCACACGGTGGCTCGAGGGCTGAGATCGCTACAAACCAAAACAGCATGGATCGAATTGGGGTGCGGAGGCGGGCGGAGATCTGAGGGTACCTGGGCTAGGACGGGCTGCGGGAGGCCTGAGCCCTTGAAGAAGGCGACGGCATCCTGGCCGCTGATCCGGCCGTCGCGGTCCAGATCCGCGGCGCGGAAGTAGGCGTCGAACGCCGCCTCCATCGCTGCCGGCGGATCACCGGCGGCGAGGGTTCCCGGCGAGATCGGGAGAGAGGTGTTGGGGGTGCGCGCGGCGGGCGGGGATGGTGCTGGGGATGTCAGTCAGATGAAACGGGAGGGGAGGGGAGGGCTTCGCTCGAGTTGAAGTCCTTCGCTCAAACCGAGCGAGCGAATCTGTAAAATGTTGGCCCTGTTTCTTTTTTTTTTTTCGGTTGGTTTATATATTTTGGCTGTGCTCTATGGCTTTCAGTCTATTCCCTTATAAGAGAGTATGAAATAATAAAAATTTATATACGATTTTGATCGATATAAATAAAGTTGTTATAATGTGTACTACAATCAATTTATAGACACCACCTTAAAAATACGTTTCATTTGAAAGCTAGTTATTATAAAAAAATCAAAATACAGTTTTTAGGTGCTAAAAAGAAGAGATCAGGTAAATAAATGCCGACAGAATCTGATTCAAGCATTAATTAATTAATAAGTTCTCTATGAATGAATTAAAGGGAATGGAGTTGAAAGCGCACGGAATTGGACTTAAATGCTCTAGTTTATGGTTTATTTTACCTTTTTTAGCGTAATTAAATTTATAAAAATTAAAAAACTTATATTATCATAGATAATTAAAAAATAAGAGAAAAAAAGCAAAACACCTTTAAAAATCATATTGTCAGAAAAAATGAACTGAACGTCTAACAAGCACGGCTCCTTGTCTTATCCTCGAATTGATACGGGAATGAGACGAGTGAAAATAATCGTTTTAAAAATTCAAATGTTCAAATTAATTTTTATCTTTTTTTTAAGCAGAAGACATAAACAAAAAGCTAAAATGAACAGGCTTGCCAACCATACTCAAAAGTAGCGAGAAGATGCGAAGAATCGGTGATTTACAGCATTACCTATCTCCGGTCTCATCACTAGAAGCAAACTAGAGCATGGCAGCCCAACGAGGGTGACAACGTACGGGGTGTAGAATACAACTGCTTGCCTGCCGAATTTTTGCCATATTTAGTATTGTTTGGCACTATAATTATAAAAGTAGTCGTATACGAAGCGTATTGGCAATATAGTATTTTTACCGTCCGATGGACGGGCGGCAACGCGCGAGGGCAACGCGTGGCACCACCATTCGCCCACCGGACGGAAGGCCAACTGCCACCCCGTGGCCAGACAGTAGACGCCTGCCACCTAGTGGTGAGACGATAGGTGATTAGGCCGGCTAAATTTGAGTAAAATTTGTGAGAGTTTTTTAATATAGCTAATGAGTTTAAAAAATTACAAAAATTTATATGTAGCCTCTAGACACAACATAGTTGATCGTGTAATTTTTTATAATTTTATCTATTGTGAATGTTGCTCAAAAATTCGTATAATTTTGATATTTGTAGAATCTGTTACATATAACAAACGAGCTCCAAAAATTACAAAATTTTATGTGAAGCTCTCGACATACTCTTAGTAATTGTACAAATTTTTGGAAATTTTATGTGGTATGAATTTACCACCTTAATTCATGTTAATTTAATCGTGAAACTCTATCTAGTGCGTAAGCATCGCTAATTTCATGATTAAATTAACATGAATTAACGTGACAAATTCGGTCTACATAAAATTTTCAAAAAATATATACAATCACTACGAGTATGTCAAGAGTTTCACATAAAATTTTATAATTTTTGGAGTTCATTTGCTATGTGCGTGCGTGCGTATGTATGTGAGACCCGTAGAAGTTTCTTCTTTTATATTGGATAAAGGTGAAAATATAGGGGCCCTCTTATTTTTGACTTTTTTAAATTTCTAAATATAATCTTTAGCAGCTGATTCCATATGATAATTTACCCCTAATATTTTCCTAGCTTGGGTTAATGCTTTATCAATATTTGTATACTTTTTTCAGGATATTCCTCCTGCTAATTTTGAGTCTATTTCTAGGATACTATTTCTTCAATTGAAATATATATGCTCGGAAACTTTTCTTCAAATACTATATAAAGAGGTTTAGATTCTATAATTTCAATATTTTCTGAAGCGTGCATTGACTTATTTGTCATATAAAAATATTCAACCAAACTATTTAATATTGACATATATAAAGGGGCCTGCCCCTGTGTTTGGGTTCGGTGTGACATTACATCGCTCATCTGCACTGCGCTGCACCAGCCTGGCGATTTCATCTCTCTCTCTCTCACACAGATACCAACGTCATGAATGGTTTGACGTTAACCGACGGTTCTTTTTTGTTACAGTTTACGGTTTTTAGTCTTAGTACGAACGCTTAGGGTAGTCCCTATGGTAGAAACCATGTGCGAAATCCAAGATAGCCACATCAGCAAAAATCTGAGTATAGAAACTGACTCACACAATGGGAGTTTCTTCGTACAATAAATAGTGGAAACCACCAGTTTCTTCCCAATGGTAAAATTGCAGTTTCTTCCCAGTGGAAACCGCGCGAGCAGGCATGTTGGGAGCGGTGCGAGCGCGCATGGAAACCACCAGTTTCTTCCCAATGGTAAAATTCCAGTTTCTTCGTGCATCGATTCAAGAGTAGAGGTGGTTTCCCTGAGAAGAAACGGTTTCTACTCTTTTTCTTCTCTTTCTTCATTAATTGAGTTGCCATGTCATCGTTTTACCTACGTGGCAGGTCATTTAAGGAAGATAGAAACTGGTCATTAATTGCCATTGGGACTGCCCTTATAAACAAACCAAATACCGATAAGCGGTTTTGAAAAAACTGCAATGATAAGCTGTTTCGAAACGGCGGTAAAAAAATCATTCGGTTTGCTTATTCAAGGGAAACTATAAGGCGAAAAGAACTGAGTCGTTAGATCTGAAATGAATTCCTTCCCGAAAAAATCATGCCACTTGAGTTCCTTCTTTTTAGCGGGCAGACAATATGTAATGTTCTTCGGCAGCTGCAACAGAAATCACAACATATAACAGTCCATTTGCTGTATGATTCGGATATTCCGTGTATTCTGATATAGTTCACGAAACAGTAGCTAGCTCATATAATATAATATTGATGAATATTATGTTCATACATGCGTATAAATAAAAATAGTATCTAATATTAATAAACAATCATAAATAGATCTTACAACGGGACGACAAGCCAAATGAGTTTGTTCACATAAAGCAGCATAAAGTAAATAAATCAAAAGAACCTCCATAATTTGCCATAGGCAATCAACTATGGTTAAACCTAGTCCTAGCCATCATCTTCAACGTCGTAGCTGGAGGCATGAAAGTATCCATACATTGGGTCATGACTTCCGTCATCTAAATCCATATATTAAGCAATCTTGAGTACAAAAGTACTCAGCAAGTCCCTATGCCAAATGCATCTGATAGAGGTAGCCGGTAAGACCAGCTAGGGCGTGTGGTCAGACTGCTATTAGGCTGATGGTCAAACCGGCCAAGAGAGTGGTCGAACCGTTGGGTAGCAGCACCAAGAGTTAGATGCTGCTTGCAATTTTCTAGAGCGTGTGTTTTGCGCTGAGAGCGATCGGTCTGACAGTCGGCCTATGGTTGGCGGTCAGACTGGCCCCAAAAATGAATTTTAGAAATTTAGAAATTTGGTTATAGGATGATTTGAATTGTGTTTGGTCAATACACTACTATTGCATGAATCATGTTTTACCTAACATAGGTCAAGTTGTGAAGAATTTGTATTCGAAAATAGTTTCTTTGTCTTTGTATGTACAGAACGATTTGGAGTCAACTATGATTAATGGCAAAGATCAGGGTTACACTCATGGAAGAGCCGAGCCCCAGAATAATCAAGGATGCTGAGTGAGATGTCTAAGCTCAAGCATGGTACAAAAAAGCGAAAAATATTGAAGGGAAGATTCGAACGACGACTTGCACTAAATGGCTTGGTCGGTTCAAGTGAGACATGGTCATGTAGAACTGAAATGGGAGAGATTTATCGATATGTGGTAAGCCAGTAATACACTTGCACGTGGCGAATATGATGATTGCTTGCAAGGAACATAAAGACTAGGTTAAGGAATGGTACTTTGGTAAGATGACCAAATATCGAAAACTATCTTAAATCAAAACCGCGATGCATAGAAAAGCGATTTAATACACTTGCACGTGGCGAACATGATGATTGCTTGCAAGGAACATAAAGACTAGGTTAAGGAATGGTACTTTGGTAAGGTCACCAAATATCGAAAACTATCTTAAATCAAAACTGCGATGCATAGAAAAATGATTTAGATCAAGAAGAAACTACGAAGATCAAGTTGGATTAAAATCTAAAGACTTAGCGAATTCGAACTCATGTGCTTTAAAAAGCGTGAAGGAGTTAAGTGTATAAATAAAACCCTTGTTATGTGGGGTTAACGGGTTTTCCCCATATGTATTATTGGATAGTATCAATTATGTTAGATGTGAGTTGATTGCCTCATTTATTTAACGGGTTGAAATGGAGACTTACAAGTTAACCATTCATCATTCTAGCAAAGTATTCTAGGGTAAGAGCTTGACTGCTATGGTGTGCTCCCTTATCTTATAGGTAGAGTGGCCGTAAAATCTTCACACTTAAGTAGTAATACATCAACTTTGTTCATCTCTCATGGTGTTTTCTTGTTTTGGTTTATTTGCTCTTATTCTTGTTGGTTTTAATCTCCTCTCTTTCTTGATCTTACTGTGTGCCAAGAATGTATAAATGATAGAGATGACTAATGAAGGTCATATCACATCCATCTAGGCATCAAGTCTTGCATGTTCTTGAAGTTGTCCGATTTTGCTTGGATTTCGTGAGATTTCTTGATCCAGGGTTTTTGCGTCAAATCTTTGTGAATTCATGCGTGCTATGACATGTGAATACATCTAGAGTCATCTTAGCCATCCTCGACCCATAAGCGAGTCATACTCTGAGTTTGAGATTTTTACCCGACTTTTGTGCAACTTTGCTTATTCTTGAAAAAGTCTAGACTTTGATAAGGATTCAAGTTATTCTTAGATGGAATAGGTTCTTGATACATTGAGCAAGGTGCGTACCAAGTTTTATCTCATTTGGCTATGGATTTTTGGAATTGCACCAAAAATGGTTTAGATTAGGACTAATTTTCTATTCTAGGAATAGGGAAGCAGTCATACCACTCTCAAGCCTTGTAGGCCTGTCAGGCCGCCGTTTGCGGTCGATCAGATCGTCAGAGGGTCACTTGTCAGACTGCCTTTCTACCGTCAGTCAGACCGCTACGTGGTAGCTTGTCGGACCGCCCTAGTGCAAGGTTTCGACTCTTTGGTTTTTGAGTTTTTGCTTTGCTCTTGTCTTGTAAATCTGATCTTCATAGCTTTATAGCTGTTGAAGAGAAGGTTTAAAGAAAACTTGGGAGAAATTTTTGTAGGCACCATTCATCTCACTCTGTTACCATACTGATACTACAGAAGGTTATAGGGTTCTTTTAGCGGAAAGCAAGTTTTAATGTAAGGTACCATAACTAATTTTTTAACTTATGACTTAGCCATTTTTAACTAAAACCAAAGTGTCTAATTTAAGTCAAGTTTGTCATGAGAGTGAATTTCCTTCGCTTTCATTTTTCATTTCCTTTCCATAGATTCTACTTTCATATTAAGATATTGAAAGCATTTGCTCATACTTTCATCCATAACCAATAACCACTACTTTATGAAAACTACGCAAGAGTGGCCCCTCTACACTATGCCCATGACCAGGGATATAACTATTCAAATAGATTTTAACATTCTATAGAGGTTGTATAACTTTATTCATAAGATATGATTAGCTCGTATTGTCAGCCACCACACACTTCCGTATGTGTGCGACTGAGAAAATCACAACAAGGTTTTTACAATGCTTAGCCCTGATGCTTCCTCCTACTCCAGAGTGAAATCTCACAACACTGATGACAGTGACTGCTCCCTTCCTAGGTTACGTCTCGTCCCCAGAACATTCCCTTCCTAGACTATGTTTTCAATGAGAGACCCAGTTGTTAGGGAGTCTATGACCATTCACATTAAAATAAATTCACATAGGAGCAGCAACCGGCGTGGGTCACTCCCAGAATAATGACAGCAGAAATCCACCTATCAATCTAATGTACAGGAGTCTACACCGAAACTAAGCAAATTAATTGACCAGGTCAATCTCATACTTGACTTATGGTTGCACAATTGAGTGTAGAAAAGAGCGGCACAAGATTCGGTCCTTAATCGACTCAGGTGAGACCAACCAACAAACCCAGATCTCGTGCAATCTCTACACTGGTCTCATACCAATTATTGTCATGAATGCATCTCTAAGCACAACCGTTGTTTATTAAAGTCTTCACCATTTTATAAAATAATTTCCCTATTTCTCGTGGTAATCCATGCTACCATTCCAATTATTGTTCAATGTTTCAAGTGTTTGATAGCAATGTTTGTGTTGTTTTCCAAGTTATCACTAATGCATCTCTAAGCACAACCATTGTTTATTAAAGTTTAACCAATGTGGAGTATTATTATAAATAGTATGCTAGGGTGACATGGTAAAGATAGTATCAACCATCAAGGAAGAAAATAATATACATCAGTTGCATGGCATAACTAAGTATCAACATTTAACATAGCATTTAACTAAATAATAATAGGCATGCAATTTGTAATTTGAAAGTAAAGTAATTGCATTTAGAAACTAGGTTCAACATGATCAATCATAAGGACTTGTCTTGGTCAATTGTGGATAGCGTAGGATCTTGTTCGTCAGCGACGGGGGAGTCCAAAGCATCAAATTCTATAAACGTGTAATTACCCAAATTCAATATAAATTCAAATAAAATTCAAATGAACTTCAAAAATTATGATTTTTGTGTTGTTAGAAAGATCTTGAATTTAGATAAATTTAGAAATAAAAACCAAGTTTGCTTTTTAGAGTTTGACCCGAGAGGATATTCCAAAAAAATCAAAAAAAATTATGCATGGTAGGGTCAGCCGGGATTTTCTTTTCCTTTTCAATTATTTTTCTTAAAGAAAATAGCTTGGTAGTTGACGAGCAGGGTCTAGCTGGGTTTAATTTCTTTTTTATTTATTTTATTTAAGGAAAAACTACAAAGAATGATAGGTAGAGCCACGGTCCATATGGACTACACAACGGTCCACAAGAAATGGGACCCACGTGTCAGTGGCTCGAGTCCATTGACCGAGTCTACACGGTTGTTTTTAAGATGTGGGGCCTGCATATCAGTGACATAAAACTTAAACTGGGGTTTAATTAAATTTTCTAATCAACTCGAGCCCACATGTCATACTAACACTAACTACCTAATTAACCATTAACTAATTACAGTTTAAACTAATTATCCTACCACAAAGGGCCCACTGATCAGCGACTGGTCATCGTCTACCTCAGTTGAGCGGAGCTACAAAGGTGTTGTCCATGGTGGCTCGGGTTTGGGCACGGCGCCGGTGCGGGAAGGCACAACTGTCATCCGCGACCCCCCAAAATGGGTAGTGACAGTCCTGGCGAATCTATTGGCAATGTCGGTGCTACAGGAGGTGGTCTGAGGTGGCAACGCGATGGTTAGGGCGACGGCAACACTACTGTGCATGAGGGGATACTACGAAATGCTAGCGATTTGTCCAAATTGAGGGGAGCTTCAGCATCTATGAGGCAAGGCGAAGCTTAGAGCGCACTTGGCACTAAGGATACGTCAATGAGAAAGGCCCTCCACGGCGGCTTGTAGTTGCACAGTAAGGGGTGACGATTCAGCAAATCTACGGGTGACTAGGCCGACATTGACTAGCCTATCGGATTTGCGATGTAAAGAAATGAATTGGAATGAAAGAACTCATCGAAAAATCAAGAGGGGAAGAAATTTAGCTAAAGCAGCGAGATCTACTCGTGCTCCGGTCAGCGATGAAGACGAAGGGCGTTTCGTCAGTTCTGGTGCACGGCAAGAAAGAAGAAGGTGCACATTAGCATGAGGTGGTCAAGGTGGATAAGATCTTCAAGGTCGAAGATTATTGGAGCGAAGAGGACGGCGCGACAACGACATTGTACACGACGATGACGACGGTGGCGGCACTATGCATGACGGCAACGTCAGTGTTCCGGCCTTTCTACAAGGAACCAAGCGTGGGCATGGTGCACATTAGAAAGAGGGGAGCAAGGTGATCAAGATGAACAAGATGATGACGTGAGAGCTCACCAGAGTAGGGAAAATTGGGTGACGGAGCTGGCAGCCAGACTTGTGAAAGAAGATCAAATTATTTTCCACCGAAGGCGAAGCGGAGGGGAAATCTTGGGGAAATAGAGAGTGGGTTAGGGCGATCATTTTGACGCACTCGGGTGGGGTCTAAATAGACAGGAGAAGGGAGAACGAGAGTGACACCACGACTTGCCTTTGGGTGCAAGGATGCTGAGAGGGAGAAAGCACGTGAGAGAGGGAGAGAGAGTGAGCGGCGATGGGACGAGGTCGCGGTGGCGTGGCGCTCAGGATGGCAGGCCTAGCGTGGCTCTGGCGCAAACGGCTCATGTGTACGACAACACAGGCAGGTGCGAGAGAAAGGAGGCGTGAATAAGGAGCACTATGCTTCTCTGCTCTGATAGGTGGGGCCCGGGCCCACATAGCAGTGTCTGCGAGAGAGAGCGGGAGAGCTAGGTTGCGGCGCGTGGCCGAGCGAACAGCCGACTAGCTTGGGCCACAGCGAGGAAGGAGAGAGGAGGCGCGTGTGGTGCAACTGGGTCGGCTTCAGCGAGCAACCTACAAGCGGGAAATATGGGAGGGCAAGAGAGAGGCAGCACGGGCCTACTGGGTCGCGGGAAGGGAAAAGAAAGGAGAGGGAAAGAGGGCCGGTTGGGAAGAGAAAGAAGAAAAGGGCAGAGCCAGTGGCTAGGTTTCGTCCCGAAGGGAAGAGAGGGAAAAGAAAAAAGGTTTCAAATTTGGGATTTGAAACTTGAATCTTTGGAAGGGTTTTTGCACATAGAAATTTTTGGGAAATTTTCACACTTGATTTTTGGTAGGGGTGGCAATTCCCCCCGCGGGGCCCATAGGGGGCGGGGCCGGGGGCTAATATCCCCCCACGGGGAAACGGGGTGAGGCCCCGCTATGCTCACAGGGCGGGGACGGGGGCCATCCTCGCCCCGCGGGGCCCCACGGGGACCCGATAAAAATAAAATAAATATATTTAATAATATATTATAATTTTTTAATATAAGAAATTGTATTCTTTTCTTGTATATTTAGACTAAAACTTGAATTTATATGTTAGAATATATATTTTGAAGCTATATTTTTAAAATAATATGCTTAAGTAATTATAAATTAATAAATAAAATCAAAATTTTATTTTTAAAACATAAATTTAATCCTTTTTAATCTCCATGGGGACCAGTGGAGGTCGGGTCCCATGGGGGCCGGGATGGGGGCCATTTCCCCATGAAGTTAAACGGGCGGGCGTGGCATGAGGCTTCCCCGCCCACCCCACCCCGTTGCCATCCCTAATTTTTGGGCCAAGGAAATCATTTTAAAACTTTTAGATTCAAGGCAAGGCTTAGGGAAAATTTTGAAAACACCACAAAAATTTTTGAAACTCATGAAAATTACGGAAGTTTTATTTGAAGCCATATTTGGGTTGTTACACTGCTGAAAGAGCATGCATACATTGGACAACCAGAAGCAAGCATTTTTCTGTCAGGTACATGCAAAAGATGCATGCATGACAATCCATGCTAGCATCATCCGTGCTATGCATGGAGGGTTTCCAAAAGAGCTGGATGCAATTGCTTTCAGAAGCGACTCATTATTACGCCCGTATTAGAGCTCTGTTTTTTTAGCTACTACTGATGACTTTTGGTCATGATCGATGGCTTTTTGGTCGCTTATGCATGAGATTGCGGAAAGAGAGATACTCGCTTGTGATTTTTGATGATACAGATATTAGTTTTTTAACGTGTACTACAATTAACTTGTAGACCCTATCTTAAAAAAATACTCCGTTTAAAAGTTAGTTACTGTAGCAAAAGCAAAAAGCGGTTTTTAGAAACCGCAAAGAACAGAACCTTAATCTACTGCCTATCTACAACAAAACAATGGTGGCATGTCTACAACAAAACAATGGCAGCATGTCCTCTGTAGCATCGCAAAAATCACAAACTCACAATGAACATGAAACAGAATATTATGATCAGATAAAATACTTCTCATCCACATAAAAGGATTTTCATGTTCTCGGGCTATACATGTTAAGGATATAAAGTTTGCATTAGGATATAGAATTTGTATTCTATTTCTTATATACCTTATATCTATATGACATATTCTTCTTGTACTCTATATATATATTGCATATTAGGCATCTTCAATAAGCACACACAATATTCATAACATGGTATCAGAGCTTAGGTTAGGGTTAGGCTTACTGCAGCCGTCGTAGTCAAACCTTCGCTTCTTCTGCTGTCGCTACCCCCAGGAGGATCGATCTCTACTCCCGGGGGTGGCCACCTCATCTCCGGTTGCCCGGTCCTCTTCTTGGGCCGCGCCACTGCTCAGCTCTCTCGACTCTCGCGGATCCAGCCAGCGATGGTCTCGCCGCATCTCCACATCATCGTCATCCTCTTCTCGCCCTGGCTCTGGCTTCATCTCCGATCCTCTTCGGTCTTGACGCTGCCACTCGACTCTCGATTGTCGAGGACACCACCGTAGTCCTCTCCCCCAAATCCGCATGGATCCAGGCTGGCCAACCTCCCCGGCACACACTTTCTCCTCTGGCTCGCTGCTGCCTGGAGCCGCCACCGGGCTTGCCGAAGACACCATCGTCGTCTCTAGCCGACGTCACGCTCCGTCGTCACCCACGCCGTCACCCGTGTGGCCATACCGCTGTCGTCTGTGCGGCCACGACATTGTCCGTGCCTGGCCGTGTTGTCTCCAGGTTGCCTTCACTTGGATCCAGTCGACTCCAGCAGTCTCCGCCGCTGGCAATCCCGGATCTGGCTCTCTCCGTGCCAGATCTGGCCCTCTACTCCGCTTCTCTCCCGCATCTAGCTTCTTCTTCGACCGCCACTGCACCCTGGCTGTCGTGGACGTCTTCATCACCTCCCTGATGACTCCCGCATCTCGGCCATTGTCGTCTCTAGATCTGTCATTGCCTTGCGTCGGGCGACCGGATCCGACCGTCGACACTGCCTCTTTGCGGACCGTCGCCTCCTAAGCCGCCGAGTAGCCATCGGATCTCGCCGCGCATGGATCCGGTGAGCCGCCGCTGCCGTCCTTTTCTTGGACCGCCGTCGCTTACCTCTTCTGGCGTCGCCGCCGTCGTGGAGTCCTTTGCTGGGCTCTCCCCACTCCGCCTAAGCTGCCGGCTGCTCTCCGGCGCGCGCCTCGTAGCTCTCTTTAGGTGTTCTTGGTGGAGAAAAAAGGGGAGAGTGGACGAGAGGAAGTGAGCAGGAGTAAATGAAGGTTAATGGTCTCCTCTGGTCTTATTCAACTGGGTGAGCGCCGCTGATATGTTTTGCTAGTTCTTTAGTTCCTATTAAGGTCTTATTGCTAGTAGCTCCTTTTCTTTAAGTCTTCTGTTGTGTTCATCCAAATCCGTTGCCATCTCCTTTTTAGTTTGTCAAAACCATACGAGTCTACAAATTTCTATGTTCGTTAGTCGATTGCTTTACTAGTCTTAGTCCATCCTTTAGGATTTTATGTGGTCTTTTGCATGGCAGCAATCGCCGCTCTTTTCCTTGAGTCGTGTGCAGATCGTAGAAGTCGTTATGATGCCGCTGTTTATCTTTGAGCCGTTGCCCCGAGTTTTTAAGGTCGTCGCGCTTCTTTTGCAATGCTCTTTTTGTGCATTACGCCGCTGCTGTCTCAGGTTTCGATCTGCTTTATGGGTTGCCACCATACTTTATGAGCTACCGCACGACCTTGAATAGAGATCTTCTATTTTCAACATAATTTTTAAGAGTTGTATGCTACAACGATATTACAAGATTTAGATTTTGGATTTTTTTTTTATATCTTAGTGTCAACTCTTTCAAATGCAATACTATTGTATACGTCTTACATTTGGGTGTGTTAAGGATATAGAGTTTGTATTCAATTTCTTATATATCTTATCTCTATATAGCATATTCTTTTTGTACTCTCTATATATATTATCTATTGAGCCTCTTTAATACACACACAATATTCATAACAATACAAACGTACAGGCACCCTGAAGACATCAGCAGTAGAATCCATCAACATTTCGAAAATGGAATTGACGGGTTGCAAGGTCAATAGTCTTTTAAATTGGACTGCCTATAATCTACCACTATGCTTATGCATGGTGATATTATCTTTCCAGCATATAGTATTATAAAAGTTTACACATAAATGAATGGCTATGAATTTGGAAACTAACATTGGTATTAATGAACAAACTATCCGAAAGAGCATTCATTAGTGCCCATGAATATGGTGAACTACTAACAATCATAGGAAAGCCCTAAATAGCATAACTATTTAAGTAACACATTTTAGATAGAAAGAGGGTCAGAAACTCATATTCTAAAATGGTATCTGTTGACATTAGGATATAAGAACCACTGAAAACACATTCAGACATCAATGATCAATCATGAAGGGTCTTAGCTGGATCCCTTTGATTATCGCTGATTCTAATTCTGTCAGGAAAGCAATCATTTCTTTACTGTTTAAGAGCAATGCACTGAACCACTATGCTAGAGTCATTTACATTAAAAGAAGAGTTCTTGCCTATTATTGTCACTCCTCCCAAGTTTTAAAAACTAAACATATTTGTACCATAAAAGAAAAAAGGGATCATTTACTCATGGGAAGACAGTAGCTAGTAACTAAAAGTTTTAGTATCATTGTTTTCATTGCGCCAATCATAAGAATGATATGTATAACTTGTAACTACAGTCATTTGTCACAATCTCTTATCATTGCTGGCATAAAATGGAAAGTGCAAAACATAAATAATTTTTGGTAGAAATACCCAGTAACTTATATATCATAAAGCAAGCACATTTTGTATAAAAATCAAATCAAAGGCGGGGGTCTACCGAGAGAGATTACCTCCTCTCCCTGTTTGTCCGAACAGTAATTTCAACATACAAAATCTCACAACAAGCATAGCTAAGACAAGCATCTGCCAAATATAAGCTAAGGTACCTCACTAATCGGCTTTCACCGAAGTAGAGGCTTCAGCCGCCGAAGTCGAGGAACACACATTGTGCAGCATCTTGCTGTCAGAAAAGCAGTGTGATGTTTTGAACTTCTTGAACTTCCATACAGATGTAATCTTCATCGGCACCAAACCATCACCAGGGGCCTTTGCATCTGCAAGACCCACTCGCTTTTCTGCGCCATTTGACTTTGATTCATCATATCCTATAGAATCTATAGAGGGTCCTGTTTCTTTGGGCTCTTCTGTTTCTTTACTATTATGTTGGTTCAAAAGCAGTTCCTTTCTCTTGATCTTCACTTTGAGACCAGCGCTTAAGTTTGCAATCCCAACTCCATTATCAGCAATATCCCTACTCTTTGCAGCGTGCCTAGAAGAGTCTTCACCGTCATCGAGACCCTCATGTTTGGAAAATGGAACAGCTCTCTCACTAGATTTCCCTACAGAGCATCCGTTAATTAACCCACCAGCCTCAATTGGCGCATGTGTTGAAGAACCATTGGAGGCACCACCCCCACCCTCACTAGGGCATGCATCTTTCCCACCACCGGCGGTGCCACGGGGCCTCTTTGGTCCAGTGTAAGAAATCCGCGGTGAGCTATTCATTGCGCGGTGCAATTTCCGAGCGATCTCTTCATCGGACTCCTTGCGCCTACAGGGCTTGGGAGCATCCCCCATAGCTCCGTTCCCCTCTACCCGCCCATTGGGATTATACAAGAGCTTGACCTGGACATGCTTCTTCCTCGATTTCACCTTGAGCTGGAGGCCATTCCTCGGTGCGCCGGCCCTGGAAATGGAATCGAGAAACTCCATAGCAGTCCGAGCAGAGGCCCTAGCCTTGGCAGCGACTGCCGCCTTCTCCGCAGCTGCAGCCCGGGCAGCCGCGGCAGCATCGGCAGCGGCCGAGGCGGCCGACCTCGCGGCCTGGATGATCTCTTCAGGCGAGGATGACGAGCTCGCGGAGCCCATCATCTCACGGAGGCGGGCGCCGAAATCGCCGGAAACGAGCGGGGACGGGAGCGGCTCAGCATCGCAGGCCGTGGCCGCCGTCCTGAATCCGGCGAGCAGCCGCTTGCGGGGCGGCAAGTGGGTGTGCAGATCCGACGGCTCCATTTGTAGATCACAAGCCCCGCAATTCCTCCAACAACATAGATCATCCGATTGAGCCACAGGATTATTGCATCTAATCAGCAACAGGATCAACTAAATAAATCTCTACATCTCAGACATGTCCTAGCAAGGAATAAAAATCGTTCCTTGAGCATAAGAAACGGCGAAATCTGCATCGAATTGGATCGGGAGACGCGCATGTACCGCTGAATTGGGGTAGAGAGGGGCGGGGAGGTGAGAAACCCTACCTTGGAGACGTGGATTGGACAGAGATCGGTGGGGAATTGTTGAGGATTTATGTGGTAAGAGGAGGCCAGCGTTGCCTTGTTGTGAAGAGGTGGGGGACAGGAGGATCCCAAAACCCAAGGCCCAAGGCCAAGACGGGGACGCTGAGCTCTTTTATATTGTCCGCAATTTTTTTTTCGTCTGGTGAAAATATTCCTACGTCAACACAGCACCAAAAAAAAAAAACCCCTCCTCTCTTTCTGTCATTCATTGTAATTACCCTTAGGCTATGTTCGTATGGATTTCCGTTTTTGGTTTCATTGAAAAAAAGACAAAAGTCAATATAAACACCTAGATTCTCAAAATAGTTTCTCTACTTATCTTATTATCGTCTTGTTCCAAAGATAAGATAAGAGGCTACGGGTGTATTATACACTCCACTCCTCTCGCTCTCATTACGTGCACACTGGAAGCTAAATACATTGTTACATCTGAAGTGGCAAAGTAAGGTGTATGGCTAAGAAAATTTCTTGCATCACTTAAGGTCATGAAAAGTGCAACACAACCTATCACTATTTTATGTGATAATTAAGCAGTGATCGAGGTCTCAAATGATCATAAATTTCATAGTAAAAATAAACACATTAAAGAAAGCCGCTACTATATTCATGATGTAATAAATAGACTCTAAGTATGTTCATTTAGTTTGTTTGCCCAGTATTAATATGGTTGTAGATCCACTGACTAAGCCAGTTAATCAGGAATTATTATCTAAGCATGTTAAAGACATGGGACTTTTATTTATTGATTGAAATGTTTCAGCCAAGTAGGAGATATTGGAATTTTTATGTGGCCTTCAATATTTATTGTGATTATTGTCTGTTTAACTCAATGTGAAATTATTCATATTATTGATGCAAGTGATAGGGAATAATTTGATGCGGAATTTAACTCGAGGAATTAATACTTGAGACGCCAAGGATGGATGTGCTAAAATATGGTAGACATATTTATTGAAATCGAGTCTACTGAAAATTAAAATGCATATATATGTTTAACCTGGGTATAGCGTATGACGGAGTAGCTGGGTTTATTTTGCAGGATCGGCTTTATAAACTGTTGACCCACATAATTATATTGGAATTGATTTAGTAAGTAATCTGATCATGGCACATGACTCGCATATGTGTGCTAAGGATTAATATATTTTAGACTCATAAAACTGTCATGTCTGATCGTGGTTGGTGATATGGTTCAGGAGTCTCACAATGTATCAGAAACAGATAGGTTACTTTGTAACACTTAGAAGTTGAGTTTATAAATAGATTCCTACCCTCTAGTCTCATGATGTAATTGTGAGCGGCACCATGAAAAAGACAAAGGAATAGAGAGTAGATTGAATAGCCTTCACAAAATCATTGTAGAGTTGAAAGAAAACCCAGCAATAGCAAATTCTGACGAAGGTGCTCGGTTATGACCAGTACTCACTCTGACCGCCATTACTCTGGCTCCAACCACTTTTGCTTCTTCTTCGTTACAAGCTCTTATGATCGATGGCGTGTCACAAGATCGACCAGCTACTGTTCCACCTGGTCCAATCACACGAGTTCGAACCAAGCTACTTAACCAACACGTGAATCTTCTCCTAACTGAATTTAACTTTGATTTTGATAAGACTTGTCTACTACTTAGTGCGCATACTTTGTGTGTTCTTAGGTAAGAGAAAGGATAAGCTCAGGACGATGACCAGTGTACATACAGTTGCAAAGTTAACACAAGGCAAACCAGAAATTCTGTCGACTAATGAACAAGACTTGAAGTCGACCAGAACTCAACAATGACCAGACCCAAAGTTGAACAGGACTCGATGTCAATCAGAACTCAATATTGACCAGATCCTAGTAATGATCAGATATAAAGTTGATCGTAAGACCAGTTTCTATCTAAGATCATGTGACCTGTGGGAGGCAGGGGGTATGAATTAGTTAGACTAGTACAAAAGAAGTAGGAGATTTGCATGTAAATTCATGCCGAATCCAAATTGGATCACATTGTATATTGATTAGAAAGTAATACATAGAGTCCGAGTTGTATTAAAGGTAGAAGTCAAAGTCCTTTTCTTTTTCCTCATGTTTTGGACCATCCGCCTATTATAGAGGTCTATGTAATGCATTCGTGTGGGAGAGACCAAGTTATTCATATTAAATCAATACTCTTGATTCTAGAGTTTGTGCTCATATGCCCCCACAAGTATGGAGAGTTCCAATCTGGATATTGTTGCCATTCTTCTTGGTTTTCCTCGTGAATTGCAGGAAGTTTGCTATGTGTACTTCTGTGTGGTCAGTAGATGAAGATGAAGCGTGTGGTTGGGTGAATTCTTTTGTCACATACTGTTGTTTTAACAGTGGTTACGTGTATCCACCAAGCTATCAACTATCCTACATCATGAAAATCGGGCATCTCCTGTATCATCTTGGCATTAGAACTTAGGTTGACACTGTAGAATTATTTATCTTTAGTTTAGATTGCTTTTGCTTGTTGTTCTTTGTTCCTAGAATCCATAAGCCAAAAATTGCAACATAAAAAAATTGTACCATGGTTTATCAATCTGTTATTTTCTTATGAGTTTAGTTAGGTTTTAATGCATTAGAATATTTGCTTTAGTTGCTTGTCGTGTTTCTTTCATGTAGCTTATCTTTGTTCTATCCTAAAACCGAAAATCCTAAAATCAAATTCTATTCTTGAATTAATTTCCACTGAGTTCGTCTTTTAATTCCTTCGAATCCGAGTTCAATTTGTGCATTGTTCAGTAAATCGGTTGAAACTTTTTCATCCGAAGTGTGATTTAGACGTCGTTGGATCTGTTGGAAACCTTACAATGAGACCTATCTACCTGTTCAGCAGGTTAGCTGCCTTGGCCAAGTCCAAATTCAGCGTTCTTCTATGTTTTTTTGGCTCAACAAGCTTCAACACACCGTAGATTCAAATTTCGAATCCGATTGCTTTGTGCATTCGAAACCGAGTAGATTGCTGTGGATTTTGGCTATAAATTTCAGAGCTTGGCTATCTTTTTATAATGCCCTATGGTCCAAACCGGTTTGGACCTAACCCTATTATGGATAAGCCACGCACACATAACAACTTGCTTGTGATTTCGTCCTCGCTTCGCATAAAACGGTTAATCGGAGGTTATTATCAATGGTTCCTATGGGTTTATATATTGGTGTTTCTCATGCTAAATTAGCAATATGGGACTAATCCACACCCTCATATGGACACACACGTGGGCCTAATTTCACACGGGCTGAGGTGTCATACTTTTGGAGAGTAGCTCTCTAGTAATCTTGCTAGTTGTCTATTCATTGTGCTTGCTAAAATTTGCGCGCATTGAGTTTCGCTTAAATTTCTGAACCATGCGCAATTGAATCTTGTGAGCTTCACTTATATCTTTTGACAAGTCTGTCAATCTCTGCGTAAACTTTGGTAGTATTGAGACCATGCTAACCTCAAGAGGATAGGCTGCTTGGAACAAGAGGATAGGCCGCCGACGACATCTGGATATGGGCTTGTTCTTTTCAGCTTCTCAAAACGGCTTTTGATTTTTGCTACAGTACCTAACTTTCAAACGAAGTATTTTTTTAAGATGGAGTCTATAAGTTAATTATAGTACACGTTAAAAGCCTAACATCTGTACCATTCAAAATTGCAAGCGAGTATCTTTCTCTCCGTAATCTCTGTTGCAAACAGCTAAAATTCAAAAATTTCAGCCAAAAGCCGTAGCCAAAAAGAACAGGCCCATATAACAGTTCGTGTAGCAGCATGCTTTCGTAATGCTGAAGAGGAAGATATGTACTTGGTTCAATTAATAACCGATTTGGATATATGGTTCTGATTTTCTGGCTTTCCTTCAACTAGAAATAGCATTACCTGGCGGTTTTATCCTGTAGATCGATGTCTTACATATTTGTGTGTTTCTTATTCCCCTTTACAAAACTTGTAGCTCAAATTAAGTGTGGTTACTGCTAGCCTACCATAGATATATAGGATCTGCTGCATTTTTCAGATGAAAACCCCATCATGCACAATTTCGCTAATCAATTCATCGAAAATGGCGCGTTCGATCTTCCTCCCCACAACATAAACATCCTCGTGCAGCGCCTCAAGCCATGCAGATTTCCCGACTTGACATGCCGCCATGCTATCTGTCGTTTGCATTTTCTGCATTGGAGGGTTCCTCAGGGCCTGCACCTGCCGCCACACATCATCCACCAGCTGCAGCTTCCTTCCCCGCGACATGCCGGTTCTGTCGACGACCCACTGCTGCAGCGAGGAGCCGGTTTTCACACTCCCCAGCAGATTCTGCAGTGCTTCGTTTGCCAGATCAAATAGCATCCTGTGATCCATTGCAACTTCTTCAGTGGTGCTGCACAGGCCGATTTCGTCGTCACCATTTGCCGCCTTCCTGTCGTGGTAGTAGCACGCCTCCTCGAAGACATAGTCGCCGATCGGTCCAGCCATCGAGTCCACCGTGGCATTGGCCTTGTTGTCCAATGATCCGTCGTCGTCACATAGCCCGGCGGTGATGAGTACTTCTCTTATGTAGGCCTTGTCATGGTTGCTCTCTGTGTCAGCAGTGGCGTTGGTCTTATATGACAATTCACTGATGGGTGCCTCAGGTTCCGACGAACGTTTTGGAGCCAACCCTGCAGAAGAATAGGCACAACCGTTACTGTTTGTCGCAACATTAGGAACTGTTTCTGATTGGTCATTGGAAACGAAATGTAACATACATATTTTTTGCCTTTTACAGTCTTCTCGTACCTGGGAATGTACGATTGAAATCGCTGAAGAAATGGCGGGAACTGTGGCCTTCTTCAACCTCCGACGGGGACACCGGGCTAGGGGGCAGTTCGGTGAAATTAGCCTGACCGACCCGGCGGCGATAAGAACAGGATTTCAATTCAATATGTAATTTTTGTACAAGTCAAACGATCATAGTTTGTAGGGGAGCGTATATAACCTGTGACCATGACATATTGAGCGAGGTGTACTTGCCTGTGCAACAGTGAAGCGGCCAGAAGCCTGACGAGGTGACCGTGTAGCGCTCATGTCCATCTGAGGGTGGAAGTGGAACTCTCCGAGCGAAGGCTTCTTCCTCCCCAACAGCTTCCCTCCCAAACTGAAGCTGTGCCTCAGCCACGACACTGTCCCCCTGAAGCTGAAACTACTGCTCTTGCTTGTCACTGCTGCACCTTCAGATGCTACATCTGAAATTCCATGCTTTCCGCTGCCCACGTTGTCCTCCAAAAACAGCCGGACATGCGAGATTCCTGACGCCGGTGCAGAGAATGACCGGACTAGTGCCCGAGGTGACACGACATCTGTTTCAGCTCTTGAGATATTGACACTCTTCAGCTTGTTCGCCAAGATGTTCCTCGTGTCGACCCTGGCGTGTTCCAGAGATGCATGTCTTGCAGCAGCGTTACGCTTGCGGTCGCTTCTGAATGCGCGGAAGGACTCTGACCGGGACAGTCTTCTACCAAGGTCCTTGGTCACAGTCTCTCTGATCTGCTTTGCAATGTCTCGAGCGATTTGCTTTGGGTCAGTTCCCCGAGTAGCCCTCACCTCACTTCTGGCCTTCACTTTCAGCTCTTTCTTTAGCCTGTCCTTCACCTCTTCGAGAAGGAATGTCGTCCCTCTTCACCTTCGACAAACCGAACATCGGTTCTCGATCATCGACATCTATATCAGAACTAGGCTTCAGGATCACAATCCGTGTCGGTGGGCGCAACTTTCCAGACATGCTATGGTCATGTCCAGCATTGCCTGCCTCCAAATCTCTGCATTTTTCAGATTCTGCACAGTGACTCACTCTTAGTACTTTTATGATCCTCTCTTCATACTTCGATTCAGATGCAATTTCTGAATTGCCTTCTTGTGCAACATTCTTCAGGGAAACTTTGTTTTCCATCATATTGTTGCCTCCATAGCCATATCTTGCCATCTTTTCCTTGCGCAGGTTCTCCTGTGCAAGTATCTGAATGTACCTTCCGTCCAAGGGCTTTCTACTCCCTAACGCTGCAACATTTCTTGCATTCTCTAGTACTGTGGAGGTTTGCCACGCCTGAAAATCCTCCTTGATCTTTTGAAGCAGCTCCTCCTGTGGGTGATGATGACACGAACAAGCTTTTCGCCATCTAATTTTCTTAAGACAATGCCTGTAGTCTCCATTGCTACTGTGGTATGAGGGCAGGCTGCATTTGGATTGCTTGAATGGGGCATGCTGACGCGAGGTGGCCTTGATTTCTGTTGCACCGGGTGGTTTCAGGTTGCTGGTTTCTTCTGCTTGGATCATCACTGCATCATTTGCGGGTATCGGAATTGTGTCCATACCCATCAGACGGGCAATGACACTCGGCTGGTTGGGCATCTGCTTGTGGAATGTGGATCAGCTCCTTCGGAGTGGCTTTGTTACGCGGAATGCTCCCTTCAAACGGTTTCTGCCTCACCTGCTGGTAATAGTATGATAAGAACAGTAACACGGTGATATATGACCGAAAGGAAAGTACTGAAAAATATGTGAATTGGGATTCTAGGTACATCTTTGCAAGATCAGAGTTTCAGGCTGAAGCATAGAGAAGATTATAATCCCACACTGAACATAGGAACTAGGAGAGCATACCGTTATGATATCGTCGTGCTCGTACAAGGGAAAGTCAAGGCTATTCCGAGGAGCTTCAAGTCCTGATGACAATGACGCCACCGAAACAACACCACAAGCAAGACTCCCTTATTAACCAATGAAAGCATGAGGTGTTAAATGCATAGATTGGAGTACTAAAAACACATCACTGTCATGCATTCTGCTTGCTGGTTTCCATGGATTTCTAGACTGGTATGTCACAATGTAGTAAGATTTCTGCCATGGAGTTCTTATCTTCAGGGTTCCTTGAGCTGAAAAGTAAATGCGTATATGGTGATATTAGATGCAGTTGCAGAAACAAACAAAGAGGTTGCGAACTCAGCAACCATTAAACATAATGCAAAAAAATCACCATGAAGCAAAGAACATTGCAAAGTAGATGCAATTTGCCGAATTCTTTTAGAATAAAACTGAAGAAGTTACGCGACAAAGAAAATGACGACAGACCTAACGACTGACACAAAAACACACACATACTGCAAATAATGAGAACAAAGAAGACAGCATGCACCGCTTCCAAACTCTCGTGAAGATGGGAGCTAGTCTTCAAGTTGTGTTCAGATAACAATTAACGATGCATTGAGAAACTTGAGGCACTGCCTGCAGTACTACACTGCTATTAATGATCTTGCACTTAAACGAGAAAAAGGACAGTTCTCTTCACTGATCCTCGGAAACAGAATGCTAGTAACGGAGATGGTGAAATGCACACGGTGGAATCTCCTATTGCAGCAAGATCACAATCTAGTAGTAGGAATTAAATCCCAGTCATGAAACAGTAGGACCGTAGGAGGGATAACTAACTAACACATGCAAGTTTAATTCATGGGCAGTTGAGATAGAAGAATGGAAAGCAAAGAAAAAACAAGAAACGAGTAGCTAGGTTCAAGTTTTTCAGGAAAAAGGGGTGGATTCATCCGACCCTGTTCAGGTGCACAAGAAGAACTCCATTACCGGCTTGCCTGCTCAGAGAGTCGGAGACTTGCCGGTCTCAATCATATCAAGATGGGAAGAATTGGGGGTTGGACACCGAGGAAAGGTCAATAACGCTGTTGTCTGGGAGAGGCGAGGAGGAAGAGGAGGAGAAGTACACCCATGCACGGAGTGATACAAAAAAAAAAAAAAGAAGAAGAAGAAGAAGCAAAGAAAGCAATCGAGCCAGCAGCGTTGAACAAGAAAAAGAAGAGAAGCCAACGAGTCACCTTTTGTTCTAGGATTTTGTATGATACAAAGTAGTAGCTTTTAATTAATTTAATTACGCCTCTCTCCCCCTCCTAGGGAGGCTCAAATCGATCGACGTGCTGCAGTGTAGCGTAGGGTCCCCCGGAATCGATTTCCATCTCATGCATCTTGGATTGGATTAGAAACGGCCGGGCCGGTTCCCGTCGTGTAGACTAATGATCACGACGAAGGATATATAAGTTTTTTTTAAGGAACATATGAGAAGGTTCAAGTTATTATTATGATAATTGCAAATAATGCACAGAATAATAGAGACAAGAGACACGAATTTTTACGTGGAAAACCCTTGCGGGAAAAAACCACGGGCGCTCGAAGGCAAATCACTATATTTTGGAGAGATTACAATGGAGAGACTCTCTTGGGATACTTTTGCCTATGGACTACTGGGGTATATATAGCACGGGAAAAGAGTCCCATATGGAAAGAAAATGCAATAAGGAAACAGACAAGAGTCCTACACGGACACGCATCCGAATTCGGATCACTTTCCAACAATCTCCACCTTGAGCCGAATTCGGATCACTTTTCAACAATTATTCTCCACCTTGAGCCGAATTCCTCCAAAGAGTCGAAGAATATTATGAACTCCTCCAATAAAATCAGATATACACCTTGAGCGCCTAAGTCCAAAGGACTAGTGAGTAATACCAACTAAGTCTGAGCAAAGCTCAAACTTAGATGCAGGAACTGGCTTTGTCAACATATCAGCTGGATTATCATGAGTACTTATCTTGCAGACTTTAATATCACCTTGAGTAATGACACCTCGAATATAGTGATACCTGATATCAATGTGCTTTGTTCTCTCATGGAACATTTGATCTTTTGTAAGGCAAATAGCACTTTGACTGTCACAAAATATTGTAGTGCAAGATGTACTTCCACAAAGCTCAGTAAATAAACCTCTCAACCAAATAGCTTCTTTGCAAGCTTCAGAGATAGCCATATACTCAGCTTCTGTAGTAGACAAAGCAACGGTAGCTTGTAAACTTGCTTTCCAACTTACAAGACACCCTCCAACAAAGGAACACATAACCAAAGTGAGAGACCTTCTTTATCCAAGTCTCCAAAGAAAATCGAATCCACATAACCAACAAGTCCATCTTTAATCCTTCCAAATCAGAAAGAAACATTAGATGTACCCGCAGATATCCAAAATACATTGAACTGCTTTCCAATGCTCTTTTCCGGATTAGCCATGTATCTACTAACCACACTTAATGATTGAGATAAATCGGGCGAGAACATACCATGGCATACATAAGTGAACCAATCGCACTCGCATATGGGACTTTAGACATGTACTCCACTTCATCATTAGATTTTGGACATGATGTCAAGAAAGTTTGAAATATGTTTGCTAAGGAGTACTCACGTGTTTAGCCTCATGCATGTTGAAACGACGAAAAACTTTATCAATGTACCCTTTTGACTTAGATATAATTTACCAAGTTTTCTGTCTCTAATGATTTCCATACCAAGAATCTTCTTAGCTGCACCGAGATCTTTCATCTCAAACTCATCGCTTAATTGAGCCTTCAACTTTGAAATTTCAACCTTGTCTTTTGCAAAGAATCAACATATCATCAACATATATGAGCAAATAAATAGCTGAACCATTAACAATCTTGAAATAAACACACTATCATAATTTGATCTTTTAAAATCTGAGATATCATAAAGGAGTCAAATCTCTTATACCATTGTCTAGGTGATTGTTTCAAACCATAAAGAGATTTCTTCAATTTGCAAGCAAAATTCTCCTTTCCGAACGACAAAGCCTTCCGGTTGCTCCATATAAATGTCTTCTTCTAATTCCCCATGTAAGAATGCGTTTTCACATCCATTTGTTCAAGCTCAAAATCATGCATAGCCACAATACTAAGCAAAGTGCGAATAGAACTATGCTTCACAACAGGGAAAAGACATCTGTGAAATCAATACCTGAATTTGATCAGTATCCTTTAGCAACTAACCTTGCTTTATACCTAACCTCTTCGGTTGGTGAAACGCCTTCCTTTTTCTTGAAAATCCATTTGCAAATAATAGGTTTCTTCTCAATTGGCAACTTGACCAGCTCCCAAGTACCATTCTTGTCAAGAGATTCCATCTCATCATGCATGGCACCATCCACCTTCTCAATCACTAGAAGAGATAGCTTCAATAAGATGAAGGTTCTGCAGACCTTCAATTTCTTCTCGCCACATTTAGACAATAAGCCGCAAAGTTGGCTTCTTCAATAAATCTCTTAGGAGGTGAATGTTCCTCCTTTCTATTAGTCGCAATGGAATGTTGTGTTGGTGGCACAACAATAGGAACTTCGAGTATTTTCCTTGTTGATTTCGTGTAGATCCCGAATCAATAATATGCTCCACTGCACGCTTGATTGCTTCTCAACGGAACATCAATAAATGGTTTATCATGCAACATAGCAGACTCATCAAAAGTAACATCTCTACTAATAACCACCTTTTTAGTTTCGTGATTCCACAACTTATATCCTTTCACACCAATTTTATAGCCAAGAAAATGCACTTAATCGCTCTAGGTTCTAATTTACCATTGTTGACACGAGCATAAGCAGATGACCAAATATTCTCAAATTAGAATAATCTGGAGAGCCGCACCATACCTCAATTGGAGTCTTCTTATCAATAGCCAAATTTGGTGACCGATTAATCAAATAACAAGCAGTGGAAGCGGCTTCAGCCCAAAAACTCTTTGATAATCCAGAGTTTGATAACATGCAACGTACCTTCTCCATGATAGTTCTGTTCATACGTTCGGCCACACCGTTTTGTTGAGGAGTACCTGGAACGGTGTAATGTCTCACAATACCTTCTGACTTGCATAAAGCTTCAAATTCTCCTGAACAAAACTCCAAACCATTGTCAGTACGAAGCTTCTTAACATGCTTACCAGTTTGTCTCTCGATCATAGTCTTCCACTCCTTGAATGTGTTGAATACATCCGATTTCTGCTTGATGAAGTATGCCCAAATTTTTCTTGAAAAATCATCAATAATGGTCAACATATAGCTTGCACCTCCAAGTGATGGAACGCGGGATTCTCCCCACAAATCGGAGTGAATATAATCCAATATGCCTTTTGAAGAGTGAGTCGCAGTGCTGAATTTCACTCTCTTTTGCTTGCCGAAGACACAATGTTCACAAAACTTCAACTTATCGATGTTTTGACCATTAAGAAATCCTCTTCTGCATAATTCCGTCATCCCAGCTTGGCTCATATGCCCCAGACGCATATGCCAAAGATTAGTAGCATCAGAATTATATGATTTGTT
The DNA here is from genome assembly GCA_036346265.1 of Melocanna baccifera. NCBI lineage: Eukaryota > Viridiplantae > Streptophyta > Magnoliopsida > Poales > Poaceae > Melocanna > Melocanna baccifera. Next base: position 28,703,892 of record CM070691.1, on the reverse strand, counting down.
TGAAACAACAGCAACATTACCTGAAATAGTAGTGCCTTGCAGATGATATAAGTTGGCAGCTTTCATATCACTTTTCATCACAACAAGAGAACCTTTGGTAACCTTAAGAACTCCACCTCCACCGGAATAGTTGTACCCTTTAGCATCAAGAGTACTCAATGAGATAAGATTTCTTTAAGTCCGAATATGACGAACATCGACAAAGTTCGATGGTGCCATCAAACATCTTGATCCGGATAGAACCAATGCCTGCAACCTTGCATGGTGTATTATCACCCATCAACACAGATCCACTTGGCGTAGCTTCATAGGTAACGAACCAATCACGGTTCGGGCTCATGTGGAAAGTGCAGTGAATCAAGAATCCATTCATCGTCGGTTTTGCAATTACCGCAAAGGCAACGAGAACATCTCCATCGTAACCTTCTTTAGTGACAACGGTGGCTCTAGCTTCATCCTCTTGTTGATCCTTCTTGAAATTATTATTTCTCTTCTCCTTGTTCTGCAACTTCCAGCACTCGGATATGTCATGTCCATCCTTCTTGCAATACCTGCATGACTTCCTGTTCTGGATTTAGATCGCCTCTGAATTTGCTTTTGCTTCGCTTCTTGAATTGTCGTAGAAACTCTTCTCATATTGCTCGCCATGACAGACAAACCTTCGCATGTGTACTTGAACTCCCACCGGGAACCATAAGTTTCATCTTTTCTTTAGCATGCAGAGCTTCATAAACTTCACTGAGAGTAAGAGTATCTCGACTATATAGAATAGTATCTCTAAAAGTAGAGTATGAACTGGGCAGAGAACATAGCAAAATAAGACTCAAATCTTCTTCATCATATTTTACCTCCATAGACTCGAGGTCAGAAACAACTTCCTTAAAAGTTGTCAGGTGGTTCAACAATGAGGCTCCCTCCGCCATCTTGTGTGAATAAAGCTTTTGCTTCAAATGCAACTTACTGGTCAGATCCTTGGTCATGCAGATCTGCTCCAGCTTCAACCATAATGCGGCGGCGGATGTCTCCTTCATAACCTCCTGTAGAATATTATTTGATAGATGAAGATGAATTTGAGATAAGGCCTTACGATCTTTACGTTTCTTCTCATCGGTGGGCGATGTTGTTGCTGCATCTTGTCGATCCCCAAAAGAGCATCATCCAAATCAAGCTGTGATAAAACAGCCCGCATCTTGACTTGCCATAGAGAAAATCTCGTGTCGCGATCCAACAGCGGAAGATCATATTTCATAGTAGCCATGCGGAAGAAAACCAAAAAAAAAATTGCTAGTATGAAATCTTGCAAAAATCGCAATCAAAAAATCTCGTATACTCCGCAGCGTGTAGCAAGTTTTGACCAAAAATAATAAAGCAAAGATTTCTAAAGTGACAGCACCTTTCTTTCTCCAAAAGAGCAAATGCAACGCACCTTTTTCCTTGGTAGCCGCACCTATTTGATGGCCCGTTGCTTTTCTAAGCTAGAGCAAAGAAAAGGCTAGTACTTACTTTTCTTTTATCGTGTGTTGAAGCAATCAAACTAGCACAAGGATGAGGCGTCTGCTGTCTTGTACTTCCTTCCGTTGCTTTGTGCGTGGACCGAGGAGTTGATGACTGCTGCTTGGCTTTCGTTGCTTTTGCCTGAACTGCTACGCCTCGGATTCGACGAGAATAGATCTGTTTTTTTTTTCGTGCTCTAAAATTCCTGTGCTCTGATACCACTTGTTGCAAATAATGCACAGAATAATAGAGACAAGAGACACGAATTTTTACGTGGAAAACCCTTGCGGGAAAAAACCACTGCGCCAAGGCAAATCACTATATTTTGGAGAGATTACAATGGAGAGACTCTCTTGGGATACTTTTGCCTATGGACTACTGGGGTATATATAGCACGGGGAAAAGAGTCCCATATGGAAAGAAAACAGAATAAGGAAACAGGACAAGAGTCCTACACGGACACAGATCCGAATTCGGATCACTTTCCAACAATTATGATAAATTATTACAAGTTTTATAGAATAGTCAAGTGATTTTGTAAAGATCGTACTTTATCTGAATTGATTTTAGGCATAATTTGAGGACTTTGAGATTTGAGTCATACATTGAGTTGAAATGACTTGAGTCATCGTATTAAAGTTGCATGATGCATGTTTTGACTAGCGTGAGTCAAGTTATATAGAACTTATGCTCGAAAATGATTTATTTGTCTTTAGATGTGCATGATCACTTAGAGTTAATCGAAATCAACGATAAGGATCAGAGCTAGACTCATTGAGGAGTTGGGCCTAGAACGATCGAAAATGCGGGGTAAGACGGTGAGCTCAAGCATGACACGAGAAAGACAGGAAATATTGAAGACGAGTTTGCACCATGTGCTTAGACGGGCCAAGTGAGATGTGATTCGGTAGAACTAGTATGAAAGAGACTTGGTGACGTGTGGCAAGTTAGTGGTGCACTTACACGTGATAAAATAGTAATTGTTTGCAAAGGGTGGTGATGACCAAGTCGACAAAGGGTATTTTGATAGTTTTGGCTAAAATATCAAAAATTATATTGAATCAAAATTGCGGGCATGTGTGGCATTCAGGAGAGCAATTTAAGACAATGTGGAGCTAATTTGATTAAGATGGATCAAGGCTAAGAATTTTACGGATTCAGGTTTATACATTTTGAAAAGCGTGCATAAATGAACATATTTAAGTAAAATCCATGTGCGTGAGGTTAACGAGTTTTTTTTCTATTGTGCTAAGTGGATAGTATCCACTAAGGAGTGGATGTGGCTGGCCAATCCATCTATAAAAGGGGGTTAAGATGAAGACTTATGTTCAATCATCCAGCATATCTCTCTTGTGTTTTCATGCTTAGAATTAGGGTTTGAGAGTAGAGTACATTGTGTGCTTTCTATTCTCCAAGGTGAATTGGTTATAAAACATTTTTTTCTCAAGTAGCAATAGAATTAATCTTTGATCGTCTCTATGACTATTCTTGTTTTCATTGATTTTGTTGGGTTTTTTTTTCTCTCCTCTCATCTCTCTTCTTAATTTTGTTGTGCAAAGGATGTATGAAAAATGGAGATAATCTCAGAAAATCTACCTTTACCCATCTATGTACTTTGGTAGCAAGGCCTTATTTTGACCACATTATCTGATTTCACCACACAGGTCTTATTTTGAACACATTGTCTTATTCGACCATATTGATTTTTGACCACTCATTTGTCTTCGACCATTTTGATCTTAGTTCGACCACATTGGTTTTTGATCACTGTTTAGTCTTCGACTATATAGTGATCTTTGACCACTCTAGTCTTTTCGACCATATTGGTTTTTCTCTGTCACCTGAGTCTTTGTTGGTTTATTCTCTTACTCTTGATTTCCGTAGTTTCTCATAGCTATTGAAATAAAGATTAGAGAATACTTGGAGGAAAATTTAAGACATCATTTAGCCCCTTCCCTCCCCTCTCTCTGTTGTCATCTTTGGATCCTACAATTATATTTTTTGGGCTTCAGTTTGGAATAGGACTAGGCTGAGAGAAACGTGAGCAAATTTTGCTACCTTGTATTGTGACTTAGCTTGTTGAAGGTAGCTGTCTATATAAAAGCAGGAGGTTGTTTAATCTCCTGGTTGAACAATTAGCGGTTAGTTTATGATATTTTACGTGGAGACGACGATGATGGCGAGGGATCGAGGCCAATTAAGGAGGAAAAGGAAATCTTTAGAGCGCAGCAGGTAGCTCAAGCGAGCTGGCAATTGGTTGGTTCCTCTCTGGGCTAGGCTAGCCTGTACGGTACCGCTTGCACGTCTGGCTTGGCTTGGCTCAACAACAGCACATGCACCATTTCGCGCCATCTCCCCGCGCGCGGCTTGGCTTTGTCACAATGAAGCGATCGAGCTGTTACTACGTCCGTGGTGGTACAACGTCAATTGATAGTGCTCACTAGTACCATTTCCTTACAACTGAGTGCTGGTAACTTGGCTTCACGGCGGCATAACATTTCTGATCATATGTACCTTGGTGGTTCCAACATTGGTTATATCTACTAGTAGTCGTAAGACACATAGAGGACCTAACTAGCAATCCCAGTCGGCAACTTGTTGTCGAGCTCCTCTCCTTCAGCGACGGCACACAGGTGAAGGACAACCGGAACGCCACTGTCAGCCAAACACCCAGGCAGAAGGAAGGCTGCAGGATTAGCATTTGACAGAATCAAGGACAAATGCAATCTTTCGGTTTGAATTTTCAAGTAGCGGAGCTGTTGTAAGGCATAGAATTAAGCATGCATTGAAAGAAGAAAATCTGAACGTACGTGCACGTGCTGCAAGATAAATGCCTCTGCTCATCACATCACTATATCCCGACACAACCATCTCAAATATACTGTATGCAATTATCCATGTATCTATCTATGTCGTCCCTTCCTGACCCGTTGGACTCGACCAAAATTCACAACACTACTCGCAGCTGCGCCCAAATCTTGAATCTCTCCTGTTCTATTCTATCCCAGAGCGTAAGCGAAGCATCGATTTCTTCCTGTGTAATGCACCCCTACCACTAGTCATGTATACACAAAGAAAGACATCAAGTTCAATAATAATAATCCTCATGCCAGGATGATTAAGCAAGACTATTTCCAAGTCAGGTAGCTCGCTTCCCTCAAACGTATTCACCGATACGAACGCCCAATGTTTCTGTTGGCGGTGTATGTGCTGCTATTGGGAGTAGTTGCAATTTGACACATTATCGAATGCAACTACTCCCAATAGCAGCACATACATACATGCATGCACCGCCAACAGAAACACCAAGAAAAACAAATCTGACAGGCGGGCATGGAATCACGCACAAGGCATATCAGCAATACAACCAACGCTTGTGATCTGATGCTAACAGCATCAATCCAAATGAGGTCAGGCAGCATGATTATTACCCTGTACTAGTTATCACAGAATCAAGCAGGCAAGCAAATACCTAAGCATGCCAGAGATGAACAGCAACAATTTAATCTAGCATACCCAAACCGATATTATCACAATGTTAGCCAATGACAATGGAAAGAGTAATCTAGATACAAGCGGGCATTGACGGTGGAGACAACCACATGCTGCACCGCAGCACCCACCGGTGGCCCCAACAAGGAGCGCTATCCGTTATAGGACAAGAAAAGTAAAACATCACAATGTGAAGTGAAACCGAATAATTCTAGTACATCGGGATAAGGCTCCTTATAGCACCCACCGCCACAGGCGCTTGCATCGTCACTCCCGTGTCGTCCATCAGAGCATCTTGAGGAAGCTCACTCGTCATCGTCTTCATCCTGCAATGCCAGCAACTTTTTTTGTTTAGACTCCACTGGATAAGCATTTGGTCTATAACTTAGCTTTCAATTCATTACCAGCTAGACTTAATCTACCCAAGAGGGTTCATCTATCAAACGATAGAATTCAGGTGTAAAGCTATGTGGACTTTAAGGGATCATACAGTTTATATACCAAGTAGTTTAACCCATAGGCATGATTAACAAGTTGCAAACAACGAGCACACACACACACACACTATACATGTATAAATTCGCAAGGCAATGTCCAGCATAGACGTATACCTCTTCGCTGCCCTCCTCGTCATCCTCGTCATTCACCTCAGACTTGGACTTGTCAGATTCCTCTTCGTCCTCCTCCTCCTCCTCCTCCTCCTTGGCAGGAGCCTTCTTGGCGGTGCTCTAAACAAATCAGCGAATGCTTAGCACCGCAAAACTGGACACGGGAACAAGGCGAATTGGCAGGTCTCTGTTCCTACCTCGCCCTTGTTGTATGCAGCAATGGCCTTGTTGTACTCTGCCTTGAGCTTGTTGGCCTTGGCTACGTAGGGAGCCTTGTCCTACAATCCACAGACATGCATGCATGTATGTAATGTATTAGCAATTCGGCGGAGGCTCAGGCAAACCTACAACCAATCAGACGCTGTCGGTCTAAATAAACTTACCGCGTCGCTCAAGGATTTCCACCTGTCACCGGCTGCTTTTCCCACCTAGGAAGTAAATCCACAGATGATGATACCCATCAGGACCGATTAAACCACCTGACTAGACTAATAGTAATCTTTTAATAGAGGTGTGATTTTTGAAGCAACTTACAGCAGCAACAGACTTATTCTTCGGGTTCTTCTCCTTGAACTCCTTGCGGAACTCCTCCCTAACCCAAGCAAGATGAAAAAAAAAGCATGGGGATAATAATAATAATAATAATAATAATAATAATAATAATAATAATAATAATAATAATAATAATGATGATGATGTGAGCTGAGGGAGCAAGGATCTCACATGAAGACGAAGAAGGCGCTGGGAGCCCTCTTGGGCTTGTTGGGGTCCTTCCCGGCCTTGCCCCCCTTCCTGCCCTTGGCGGGCTTCTCCGCTCCCTTGCTCTTGACCGCCAGCCTGCGGGAAAGAAGAAGAAGAAGAAGAAGAAGATGTCAAAATCGAATCTGTGGCGGAGCAGATCTGCCGCAAGAAGAAGGAAGAAAACCCGCAAAAAGGACGAGATTGTTACTTGGTGTCGGCCTTGGTGGCGCCCTTGGATTTGGCCCCCTTCATGGCGGATTCCTGCGGAAACACGCAGGGAACCGGTCAGATCCGCGCGAGGAGCAGCGAAAGCCGCGACGAATCGAGGCGAATTGGGGGGAGGCGGCACACCCGGACGCGAGGAGGAGGAGGAGGAGGAGAGCTTTGTCTGGGGGAAGGGAGGGAGGGGAAAGGAGGCGAGCTAAGCTTAAGTCTGTCTGACGAGGGATGGGGGGGAAGAAGCAGCAGCGAAGCGCCCTAAGGCCTAAGCCGAGGGCGTATCTGCGATTCCGCCAAATCTCCCACCCCCAGTTTGAACTTTCGCACCGATCGCCAGCTTTTCTTACCCGGACGCGTACAGAACAACATGACGGGTGGGTCCACGGTCATGTGGGACCGGTCTGTCATGCGGAGCCACGGTCGGGGTACGCGCCCACGGGCTTGGGCGGGATCCTGCGAAATTTCGGCCTGCGCACACATCATGTCAGGTTAGTGGCGGATTCGAGGGTATTTTGAGCTGCCACGTCAGCGATCCGCGAGAAGAGCAGTGGGTGGAGCGCGTCGTGCTTTCTTCGCCACAAACTGTGCTCTCCTCTCCTCTCCTCTGCGCTCCTCCAAGGCAGTTTAGTTAAATTGGAGATGAACACGCTTCGCCAACTCGTGCTTGTGCAAATGTATATCTCTGAATTTTGCAGTGTTTTTTAATCTGGCCTTTTTTGCGCTGATGCCATTTTATCGTTTCTGTACCTTGGCGTCGTTTGTGTGTTCATGGTCAGTAACTGTCTGTTGTTAAGAAATTTCTCCTATGTTGTTCTAGATGGTTATATCTGAATTTGATGTATATGACAACTGACAAGTGATGTGTTTTAGAAATTATGTAATTCCAGATAAAACCTAACCGAAGAGTTGCATAATTTCCAAATTTCTTTCCTGTGTTCTTCTGTCAGGTTTCATCTGAAGAACACGAGGGAAAAAAAAGAGGCAGTAAAGTTCGTTAGAGTGATACGGGCAGCAGTTGGTGGGCGTGATGCGGGCAGCCTTCAAGCCCACCAAACCGTATGCGGCTTTGCTTTGTGGGCTATTGCAGCCGCAAATGTCTGCACGGACGCAGGCTGCCTGCGGCCCGTCCCACTTTCACCGCTAGCTGCAAGAAAATGAGCTTAATAATAAGAGTGGTCGAATTTGAGACCACAGTCCCACACAAGTGGGCCACTGCCTACAACGGCCCATGTCCATCTGTCGCATGGTCCAACTCTCTCGAAAATAAAATATTATATAAAATAGAAGAACAGAAGAAGGAGGCACTAGGCAATATAGCCCATCTCAAAGCCCCACTCTTGCACTCGCCACCAGCAACTCCCCCAACGCGAGCGAGAGCGGCCGCGCCGTCGCCGCCCTACGCGCCACGTTGCTGCTCGACGCGCACCGCCTCCCTCTCCCACGCGCCGCCTGCTCTCTGCTGGGTGCCGGCGCCTCCACGGCTGCTCGACTCGACTTGAGGGGAGGACCCACCAGGGGCCAGAACCATTAGGGCGCGCGCGGCAGCGCCAGGGCAGGAGGGAGGAGCCCCCGAGCCGAGGTCTTCCGAGTTCCGAGGAGGAGGTACCTCACAATTCCGGACTTGCAATTTTCAGTTTTGTGCAGTTGTGCTGATTTGCTACCTGTTAATGTTGCGACGGTGGATTCCAATTGTGATTTCTGCTTTGGTTTGGTCTTTCCATTAAGGTACCTCACAAGGCGGATACGGAAATCGAGTGCCAATGTCAGCTCTTACTGTTTTGTTAAATCTTTGTTTTTTTTTCTAGGTCATCCCCGAACCCTCGTGTTGTTGTGTTACCAGCTTATGGGCATGCCAGGTCCGAGATGGAAGAAGGGCAAAGACGGCAAGGACTTTGCAGCTCTAGCAGCCGCTAATCCCATGTCAAGCATTGTTGCTGAGCTCCAGGCTTCACTAGGAGGCTCAAAACTTGTGGCAACTTTATCTGGCCGGGGCGGGGACGCGATTCTTGGAGTGAAGCCAGAGCAAGCTGTGCTTCTGAACCGTGCCGCCTTTGGTCGGGCTGTGGAAAATGCAGGAGCAGAGAAGCAGTGGTTCCAGCTGGGCCCTGAGGAGCTCTTCTACCTTTGCCATGCTTTGAAGTGCATCGCTGTTGAGACAGAGAACAAGAATCAGATGAGTGAAGGGGAGCTGTGGGACCACTTGAGCTCCACATCAGAGTCATTTCCTGAGATGTACAAGGCATACTCACATCTTAGATTGAAGAACTGGGTGGTACGGTCAGGATTGCAGTACGGTGCGGATTTTGTAGCTTACTGTCATCACCCAGCTCTCGTCCACTCAGAGTTTGCAGTAGTTGTAGTTCCAGAAGGCGAAGAGTTTGGCAGCAGGTGTGGCCGTCTGAAGGTGTGGTCAGATCTACTATGTACGCTCCGGGCTTCTGGCAGTGTGGCCAAGACACTGCTTGTTCTGACCATCAGCAGCAGCAGCTGTGACCTGAGCTCCCCAGGTTATTTAGAGCAGCTGGTTGTTCACGAGAGAACAATCACAAGATGGATACCCCAGCAGTGCCGTGAGCAGCGATGTGAACCGTGCAGAGAAGAAGCAAATACGGAAGAACAAGATCACAAAAGAGAAAGTGTAGTGTTCAACTACTGGGGTGTAATACTAGGCTTCACCCTCCTTTCTAGCTTACTTGTATACAAGCTGAAATTCTGACAATAAAGCTTAACATTTGTGCGTACTTTTGTTGGTGATGCGTGAGTTTTCATCTCATTGAAATCCTGTGTTGGTTCTCTTTATGAGCTTTGGTTAGGTATCTAGTAATGGTGCATAGATATATTCACATTTGACTGTAGAGGAACATTCATACTATGGCCTGTGGTTAAACCTTTTTGTGGATCTTGAAGACAGCTCTGGACCAGCATTTTCTGTACTTCTCAACGAATGCAGGCCTAGGAACTTTGGTACTCTTCGTGATCCTTGGTTAGGTTTCTAGAAATGGTGTATAAATATATTCACACAACTGCATCTGACTGTAGAGGATCATTCATATGCGGCTAAACTTTTTGTAGATCTTGAAGACAGCTCTGGGCCGGCATTTTCTGTACTTCTCAACGAATGCAGGCCTAGGAACTTCAGTCTCTGAATGACCAACAAACTCTAGCCTATTGAACAAAAGAGGTACACTAGATGCATTTTCTCTGTGCAGAGTTTTTACCCATGTAGCCGAAGTATCACAAACGATTTTTAGTTAAAAACCGTCTGTGATAATCTGGAATATCACATACGTTTTTACTAAAAAACCATCTGTGATACTGGACTATCATAGACGGTTTTTAATTACAAACCGTCTGTGATATTCTAGACTATCACAAACGGTTTTTAATTAAGAACCGTCTGTGATAGGTTTCCCGCCTCACATATCCCTAAAATTTCATAATTTCTCGCCTGAGTTCGAGTAGGATTCCGTTTTGACACACCTTCAGTAAAACGGGTATAATTTTTGCATACGGTGTCCGTTTTCGATGTTCTTGTACTCGTTGGAAAGCTAACGACGAGGTCTATCCAAAAAAACGATCAGCTTGTGCTAGTCGACCTCGAAGACCCTCAAAATCGGCTATTTGTATCCTCAAATTCGAATTAGAAATTTTTGAATTTTGTTTTTGCTAAAATTTTCGATCTTCCCTTCGAAATTTGGGGTTTGTCTTAACTGCAAAGTTATAGATCTCGTCGAAACCTTTCAAATGAGTATATATAAGCCATACAGAACTTTGCTATTTCATACTTTGAGATTAGTTGTTTATATTGTATCGGTATATATATAGCCAATATCACAGACGGTTCTTAATTAAGAACCGTCTGTGATATTGGATATCACAGACGACTCTTAATTAAGAACCATCTGTGATATGTTTCTCGCTTCGCGTATCTCTAAAATTTTATAATTTCCTGCCTGAGTTCGAGTAGAACTCCTCTATAAATACTCACCCGAACCCATCCATCCCCTCCCTTCAAATGCGTCTGTGGGGTTTTTCGCTTCCTCCCTCCATTGTTTCTTCAAGTATTTGATTCTGTGGGGTTTATGTCTCCATCGTAGCCTCCATTGTTGCTAGTTTGTTGGGTTTAGGGTTGTCTGGGAGCTTACAGTGAGATAGCTGCTAAGAAGGCCTACCCGAGCTTATGATAGTGGATTATTCTCTGCTATGTTGCTTTCGTTGTTTTCTTCATCGTAGTCTCCATTGTTACTTCCATTATTTTCTGCTATGTTCTCTACTATTGTAATGGTGGACTGCAATCTTGTGATGTTGTAATGGTGAATTGTAATTTTATGATGTTGTAATGGTCGATTATAATCCTGTGATGTTGTAATGATGGATTGTAATGGAAATAAAATATTCTCTGCTATGTTTGATATTGTATTTGCTTGTTTTCAAAAAACATAGCTAACATTTCCTTAGGCTAACTGAAAAATAGAAAAAATTTTAGGTATTGAATGAACAATTATATACGGTTTTGTAGTATAAACCGTCTGTGATCATACATCACAGACGGTTCTAAGTTTAGAACCGTCTGTGATGTGTGAGTATCACAGACGATTCTATATATAGAACCATCTGTGATAGTGTTTTTCACAGACGGTTCTAGTTACAAACCGTCTGTATTGTATTTATCACAGACGGTTCACAAACCGTCTGTGATAACTTTCGATTATCACTGACCCATAAATTCAGACGGTTCAAAAAACCGTCTGTGATGACGTTTTAGAACCGTCTGTGATGATGATTTCTGTAGTAGTGGGAGCTGCCAAAGCATGCCGAACCAAGCCGCAACAGCCTCCTAGTTCGCCACACCGGTGCCCTGGTCTAGGAGGCAGGAGGTAGGCGTCGGTGCTCATGTGTGGGAGAGAGAAAATGAGGGAGGGGTGGGGTATAGTTTACGAGTGGGTCATGGGTGGTTGTGAAAATTGTTTTCTATCCTTACCTCCTTAGGGCTCTATCCGTAAATATTGTCTTCAAGTTAAGCTAGCTGCTAGCAGATCACGTCCGTCTCAGTTCAATTGATCCAATCTAATTTAATAAATTGTTATTAATTCTTGCACAATCCAAACCCAGATCTTCGATGCCCTCTCCTTTTTGACTAAGCTAGCTGCGCCATCCAATCGAATGCCTTTGATTTGATTCTGCTCAAATCTTCAACCTGATGGATCACTTAAACTAAAGCTAGCATGATTTTTTTTTCTTTCAAAAATAGGTTAGGCACAGCAACAACCAGGTAAGCTAAGCAAAGCATCCATCCATCGACATATATATACGGAGGTCTCTCCGGGCCATGCATCAGGTCAACCAATCTGTATTTTTTATTATTATTATTATTATTATTATTATTATTATTATTATTATTATTATTATTATTATTATTATTATTATTACCATCTCATGCATGTTCCCGGCCGGCCGGCATCACAGAAAAATAAAAATAAAGTTGATGGATGTTGAGCACAAACTGATGTATGAGTAGCATCGATCCTGATGGATAATAAGCAAAACAGATCGAGAGTTGGCGCAAGGACAAAACTGAATATAATGAAGGAGCAAGTTTGATCGATATGGATGCACTGCACTCATACGTGTACGATATGATACGCGTGGTCAACCATCAGGTCAGGTCTCCAGGGAGGAGAAAAGAGAGAAGCAGCGATCGAGTGAGTCCACATTAATTTCCAGTAGAGTAGAGTAGAGTAGAGTAGACTAACCTGAGGTACTTGACGGACGGACTTGTGCGTGCGTGGACTTGGGACGGTTCACGTACATGTCGAAAGCTAATTAAGGGACTTGAGAGCGTTCTAGCTAGTACCAGTACCGATCGAGACGACTACCGGTTGCAGTCATGGAGCCCGGGAAAAACCGGCAGCTGCAGAGACGACGACGACGAACCGAGTCAGGGGTGATCCATCGTCGGTGTCGAATGCTGCTGATCCATCAAGTGATCGAGTGCATACACCGTCCGAAACGGCGATGCATGGCTGCGTGCAGAACAGTACGTCATGCCGTTTTCAGCCCGGATTCTGCCCGCCCGCCCGGTAAACAGCGCTGGCCTCATTGATTGCTCCAGGCCTCCTGTACACACCGTGGACTCGTGCGTGCTTCTTCTGCCTCTGATCCATCTTGCAACCAAAAGTACCTTGCCATGGAATATTAATTTCAGTTACCTTGGCATGTAAAGTTATACAATATAACGATCAAAGTTATATATATTAAAAACTATAAAAAACCAAAGAAACGTCAAAGTAAAAAAAGAACGAGGTGACTATTGAAGAGCAAAATTACGTTGGAACGATCAAACAATGGTTTGAAATTGGCCCAACATGACTTGACAAGCAAGACTTTAGCCGTAGTAGTACACAAGTACTACTCATTCCCTGTTCTCCGACAGTAGTAAGTAATGGATGGTTGTTGTTGCATGTTATTCGTAGACAACACTAAATTAAGATAGCTTCTATAATGATTTACCTCTTAAGTTGTCTACATAAAACGCTACAGTCTTTTAATTTTTGCATAAAAAAATATTTGTTATAGATAACATCTTGCTATCTACATCTCTTTATTTTATAGGCTTAGGTGGCCTTTTCACTAAGAGATATGGGCCTGTTCTTTTTACATGCGGTTTATGATTTTGGTTGAAATTTTTGAATTTTAGCTGTTTGCGATAGAGATTATGGAGAGAGAGATACTCGCTTGTGATTTTGGATGGTAAAGATGTTGGGTTTTTAACATATACTATAATTAACTTGTAGACTCTATCTTAAAAAAAATACTCAATTTGAAAGTTAGGTATTATAGCAAAAGCTAAAAGCCGTTTTAAAAAACTGAAAAGAATAGACTCGTAGATTCTCTCTGTCTCTTTGTTCTCTCTATTCTACATCAACAAAAATCTTATATGCAGGATAGAAAAGTAACCGATGATATTTCATTGTACATCCAAGACAAAAACAATTATAGTTTGAAAGAAAAAAAACCGTTACAGTTACAGAGTGCAAATGATGGGGGGAGCGAAGCGTGCTGTTGACCCGGTTGACTCCGAAGAAGCCACCAAACCAGAGCAAGCAACTTCTCCCTCTCAAGGAACCTCCCTCCGTTCACTGGACCGGGTCCACTAGAGAACAAAACCCACATGTCAACGATACTGACGACAAATGCGAGTACCAATCTTGTCAGCTTGAACGTATATTTTTAGGTAGTGGAGAAAAAAAATCGGCAGAAATGTTTATTTTTTCTGAAAAAAAGAGAGTGATAAATTAATCGGTTGTTTCTGAGTAGAAGACCCGCTTTTGACTTTAAGCTTTTTGCTGTGAATTTTAGTTAAAATTGTATTACAACGTCTGTTAGTTTTTTTAAAAAAAAAGGAGAAAAAGTTAAAAAATTGTTATATCAACATGAGCAATATAAAGAAATAAAAGATAAAAAAATAATAGATAAAAAAGGCAAAATTAAAAGATGATATGCTCTAAATAACTTCTGCTTTAAATAAATTAAATGAAAAAAAAACTAAAAAACGGTTTGAAGCGGGCGCAATCCTTCCTGAAAAAAAAAAGAGTGGGATAACCGGGCTGGATAACTAACTTCCTCCTCCCTTCCTTCGCACTTCCCTGCCCCTTCCTTGGCTTCTTTTCCTTCTCACTCTGCACTACTGCAGTTGCAAACTCCTCTTTTTATCCATCCCCCTCACTTGACCCTCTCTCTGAGCCCTCTGTCTCTCCATATGGGGAACTGCGCGAGCGCCATAGATGCCCTCCGCCAGCGGGGCAACAAGGAGGCCAGCCCTGGTAATCAATTTAAAAACCGCTCACCGTTTCCTTTCCCATGCAGTAATTTTGTAAAAAGTTTCAATCTTTGGGCTTCTGAGGCCTCCATTGTTTAAGAAATTCATGTGATGAACTCATGATTTTGATTACATGCGGGGTGGGGGAAGCTTGTTTTTCAGGCCCCTCTTTTAACTTCCATTTCGATTTAAGAATGGCCGCCTATTTTGCGCATTCTTTGACAATTACCTAGTTCCTGCAAGAAGCATCTTTAATTCCTTTTGCTTACTCCCTATGCTGTTAATTCACGGGGATGCGAATTTCATCGTTTTGGTTGCATACAGACACAGTGGGCGAAATCATGCCCTTCAGTCACACTAGATCACCAGGGCCGCTTTTACTTTGGCAAAACATTTCGGTTCTAGTCTAACTTGGTCTAGTACTAATCCTGTCCCTTCAATTCTTGGCATACTTCACCAATATAGTGGGTCAAGTGATGTATGAGGTTCCACTGAAACCTTGCTCTTGCAATTAATTTTGTTGATTGCTGCCAATTGCACAACTTTCTGTAGATGAAAGTACCAATCTTTTCAACCTCATCTTTCTACAAACTACTTGGTACATGGCTTCATTGCACTGGCAGTAGGATGGATATTGAGCCAAATCCTCATCTTATCGAACTTTTTTTCTTCTGAAATTGGCACAATTTGATTTAATATCATTTTATGTATAGTTTGGAAGTATTTTTAGAAGCGAGCTAACGAGCCGAGCCAAGCTGAGCTAGAGCAAAATCCAAATTCATTTAAAATCGACTCATTTCAATGTTTAACCAATTAACGAGTATAATTGAAACAATTTAATACCGAGCCAATGAGCCCCACTAACGAGTTTTTTTTCGGCCCACGTTTTGTTCCTAGAAACTCCAACAACTTTTTCCCCATTCACTGAATCATAGTTTCAAGTTTCAACTGCGAATGCCACTATATGATAAAATTCATTTCCCAACATTAAATCTCACTGAGCTAGCCCTATATATTAGTTACTCGAACATCAAATGCATAGGTAAATTACTAGATATGCATACGAAACTGCTGATTACATCCAATTAATTTTTTTTGAACCTCTATCCAATTAATTCAAGACCTCAAATTTTCTAATGCATATGCAGGAATGTCTGCATCAAAGAGGACTACTAGCTCCACCACCACCGGGAAGCTGTCAGCGATTAGTACCAGTACCTTCATGCCATCCACAGTTAGTGGTGTTAGCACCGATGATGCTTATCCAGAGGGCCAGATTCTTGAGTCTCCAAATCTCAGGATCTTCACCTTCGCGGAATTGAAGAGTGCCACAAAGAATTTCAGGCCTGAGACAGTGCTTGGGGAGGGCGGATTCGGGAAGGTTTACAAGGGATGGGTTGATGAGAAGACCATGAACCCATCAAAGAATTGCACCGGCATGATGGTTGCCATCAAGAAGCTCAACCCTGAGAGTGTGCAGGGAATGGAGCAATGGCAGGTGATTGTGACGTTGATAAATTGGTTAGCTAGATTTATTTTTCTTGGTTAATTTCATTATAAATTACATTGGTTAAATAAAAGGTGCTTTCAATTCTCAGGTAGAGTTGAGTTTTGCTGCAATCAGGGAACTAGGGTAGTGAGTGTTCACAAATAGGTTCAGTACTCAATTAAAAAAAAGTCATTGATAGTGCTGCCTTATAGCTTGGAGTTGCTCAATCTGTAATTGCCACCTTTGTGTTACTTGCCATGACCTGTAAATCTGCTTTGTTTTGTCAACTCTTGTGTTGGTTCGATTTTATGGAAGAACCAGCCTTAAAAATCCCTCATGGTTCTAGTTATTCCCCCCACTTTATTTAGATTCGGGATACTCTAGTTGCTTGGTTTTAGTGCATACTCCAATACTGCTCTCTCACTAGTTGTTGTGCACTTCATATATATGGTCTACTCGACAAGTACTATCTATCGGCAAATAGGTTTATGTGTCTAGGCTGTTGTTTTCTATCTTTTGCTGATGTTGTAAATATTACCACTTTTTAAGATTTGCTGTTATGCATGCCTCTCAAGTGGAATTATTTCCTTCCTATGCAGTCTGAAGTGAATTTTCTTGGGAGGATTTCACACCCCAACCTTGTCAAACTCTTGGGCTATTGCATGGACGACAATGAACTACTACTCATGTATGAGTTCATGGCAAAGGGGAGCTTGGAGAACCACCTCTTCCGAAGTGAGTCTTTTGGCAGATGACCTTTTTCTAATGATAATATCTAAAACAGTTCTCTTTTTGTCAGTTTATTTTTTCTCTTTATGCCAACTTTGTCTGCAGTAGCACACTTTGTAGATGTTGGTGCAATTGCAACATCATTTTCATCACATATTATATATAAAGCACACTCCATAGTGCTATATAACTAACGGCACCACTAGTACTTTTTGAGGACATCAGCATCAATGGAATTGTCTGGACCTAGACAAATTCTTGTTGCTGCTGCCTTCCATTATTCTTACCAAGTCAACAACAATTTGTAATACAAGATGAAAAGTAGGACTCCTTTCTTAATTTTTGCTGGGCTATCAAGGGAATTTACGATCAAACTTCCAATTTACCTCAGTTCTGGTACTAATTCGTCAACATCATCAGGAGGGGCAGTTTACGAGCCACTGCCTTGGAGCCTCAGGCTGAAGATTCTCATTGGTGCAGCTCGTGGCCTCGCCTTCCTTCATTCATCCGAGCGACAGGTCATCTACAGGGACTTCAAGGCTTCCAACATCTTATTAGATTCGGTATATATTCTTGTGAGAGCTATTAATAGCAAATTCTCTTGTCTGAATAATACTCTAATCAGCCTGCAACCATGTCATGTTCAGCACTTCAATGCAAAGCTCTCAGATTTTGGATTGGCCAAGCATGGCCCAGATGGTGGAGAGTCTCATGTGACAACACGAGTCATGGGCACGTACGGCTATGCAGCTCCAGAGTATGTTGCTACCGGTATGTTTATCAGTTAATCCCTTATGCTTGGACAGTCTAGAGCGGCAGGCACATAACACGGCATCTGTTGATAGCACTAAATACTGATTGCGTGTATCTTACATGCTAGGCCACCTGTATGTGAAGAGTGATGTGTATGGCTTCGGCGTTGTGCTGCTTGAGATGCTCTCCGGCCTGAGGGCACTGGACCCGAGTCGCCCCAGTGGGAAGCTGAACTTGGTGGAATGGGCAAAGCCGTTACTGGCTGACCGGAGGAAGCTGAGCCAGCTGATGGATGGTCGGCTTGAGGGGCAGTACCATTCCAGAGGAGCCCGCCACGCTGCTCAGCTCACTCTCAAGTGCCTGTCCGGTGACCCCAAGGGCCGTCCATCCATGAAGGAAGTCGTTGAGGCACTCGAGCAGATCGAGTCGATGAAGAGCAAGTCGATGGAGCATAGAAACAGCTCCTCGCTGGTGCGTGGCCAGGGGCATTCACCAAGGAATGACAGTGCTAGGACGAGCTCTAGGGGCAGATGATCACGAGGATAGGATGAACTGATATTTTGATGTGGAGAATGTAAAGTTAGACCCCAATTTTTCTTGTCATGACGAAGTTTGAACCGATCATGATGATCAATGTAACAGTATAGCAATATACGAAGACTTAATAGTTGTCATAGCCATATGCATAAATTCAATGATTTTTCCGCTGAAGTACCATGGGTTGAATCATTACTAGTTGTATCATATGTTCAGCTCTGAAGAAAGTAAACATTTGAATCATTAGCAGAAAAGGTTTTACTAATCTTGCTTCATAAAACATTTCTGGCTAGATATTTTTGTTGTGGTCAAGATTGCTGGCTAGTTGCTGAAAATCATGAGACAGAAAGTGATGGTGGATCTTTACTTGCTTGCCGTTACAGATTACTCCTGGATGAAGCCAAACTAATCTAAAATACACCAAATCAATGTGGGCTCTCTTTTCCTTTTCTTTTTGTCCCTAGTGGGAAGCCCACTAACAAAGGCAAATTAGAATGCTTTACATTGTCAAGCAATAACTTGTAGTGGGAATGGGGAATTTAGAAATGATTTCGAGGCACTTGGAAGACCAAATGGGGCTTCGATGCCGTAGGGTTTAGGGCTCCAATTCTGCACGTCTCACCGGGGAAAAAGGCTGGTCAAAAAAGTTGTAACTTGGTTGGAACTGGCCCTACCTGTATATGTCATCGCCGCAAAATAAAGGAGTTGCGTTCCAATTCGATTTCTAGTTGTGTGTTACTAGTATGATCGGGCAAAACTCTGCATATATGGCATCTCATGCCATGTAAATTGCATCTTCTTTTGAACTACGACTTATTAGTTTAATAAATAGTGATTGCTGGTCCAAATTAGATGTCTTCATTTGCCCTTCCTTTAGAGAGGACAGAAAAAAAAATGACCGTGGAAAAAAAACGAGAAAAACAAATGACCATTCCTCTCCTTGTTTCTCTAAAAAAATCACTATATCAAGAGTGTGGATTGAGAAGGCAAAATGAGTGGCTTACATGATATTTTGTGTAAGCTCACTCTTACCATTGTCACATGATAATTAATTTGGTCTCTACCTTAGCTGCTTTTTTTTTTTTTTGGCATTGAGAACTTGAAGTGGAGTAACATTTTTTCCTTATTAGCTTGGCCTGGTTTTGTCCTTTTTGTCATTCTTCTCAGAATGAACTGATGTTTTAATTTAGACAGTTCAGTTGTAATTCACTCGCGGTATTTTCTCCAACTAAAGTTAACCATACATGGATCTAAAAAAGAAAATAAAAGTATTCACATCCCTTTGGGCACGACAAGTGGACGTAACATTTTTATGCCCGAACCGTAATCCCGACCATTGTTCCTTCGTTCCCGTTCTGATCTGGAAAAAAAATCCCCAACAACCACCCAGCTCTCGTCACTAAATTCCTCACCGCAATGGCGAAATGTCAGTTACGTTGCAACGCTCTTCATTCCGATGCGTTTCAAGGTTCTAACTTTCATGTTATCATCTTGGGGTCCTGAATTGCCAGCGAGCGCGAGGGTGCTGCAATTTACAGGTTATCTGACTTCTCAGGTCAGGAATAACCGAACCGTGTTTCTTGTCTAGTTACTAAATGTGCATGCTGTTTGCTTTGCAGGTTGTGGAGAATGTTAATAAGACTATTGCGTGCATTGACCAGCATGGCCGGATCAAGCCGTTTAAAGTTACCGCCAGAGAATTCACATTGTCCGGAATTGTATTGAGTGTGTGGGCTTTAGACTGCTCATATGCCCCATGCCATGAGTATGTAAATAGTGGATTGAGCACTGAGTAAAGAAATACACATAAAAATTCCTACATGGTATCAGAGCGGGTGCTCTAACCCTAGGCGGCGGTGCTCGGCTACGAGCTACTCTTGCTGTGGTGGCGGGTGGCGGCCGAGAGGAGGCAGAGAAGGCAGCCATAGCCGCAAGGGGAGGGGGCCGACGGTGAGTACCTGGAGCTATGGGAGAAGGCTTACGAGGGGCTATGCACCCGCACCTAGCGGCGGTGGCAGCTGGCGGCGTCCGGCAGAGAGCAAAGTCAAACGGATCCCAACGACAGTGCACCTCACACAAGGTAGTGAGGTGCACTATTGTGCTATTGATGTGCTTATGCTGCTTTCCTATGACATTGAAGTAGTGTTGTAGCTATGAGGGAGAATCAAGGACTGTAGCATGTGCTTGAGAAGTTGACAGAAGATGGGTGGGACATCGTCCTCAAGTAGTGCAATTGTTTCTCATGCTGAAATAGTGCAGAAAATAGAATTGATGTCGAATGATGTTAAGTTGGAGGGCATGATAAATTATTTGAGTTGGTCACGGAGGGCATTATTGATCCTGAGGACAAAAAGGCTAGAGAGTTTTGTCAAAGGAGAATCAACAGAGCCGACGGATAAGATGGGTGTAGAATGGCGAACTTGGAGTGCTACCAACTCACTGATGGTGGTGTGGCTGTTGAGTTCGGTGTCTCTAACTATTGCTGCAACTATCAAAATCATCTCAAATGTGGCTAAGGTTTGGAAAACTTTGTCAAAACTGTACTCCGAAAAAGGGAATATAATACTAATGGTTGAGACATAGGAGAAAGTTAGTGATATGAGACAGGGAGAGAGTTCTATGATGAAGTATGTTGCTGAGCTGCAGCGATTGTAGGCTGATCTAGATCACTACAATCCTCTTGAGTTATCTCATGCAGATTGCATATCCACTATTAAGAAGTGGATTGAACGCAGATGAGTGATTGAATTTCTGAAAGGGATAAATCCAAGATTTGATGGAAGGCGAGCTATTTTTCACCAGCTTACATTTTCTACACTGGAGGAAGCAATTGCTGCTATTGCAAAAGAAAGGACTATATTAAAGTTGGTGACAAGCACAACATTGCCAGTTACTTGTCCTGTTTTTTCAGTAACTGAAACAAGAGATTATTTTAATTGTGTTGAGATGGGTCATCTAAGTCGTAACTGTCCCCATCCCTGCAAGCCTAATCGAGGTAAAGATCGAGTCTATGTTAAGGGTGGACACAAAGGAGGTGGAAGCAAGGAAGACAAGAGTCACTACAAGGCAAATTTTGCAATGACTGGAGAAGAGTTGCCTGAACATGTGGTGGTCTCAGTTGCAGAGCTAGAGGAGTTGAGGCAGCTAAAGAAGGAAGTTGAAAATTTAGGAAGCAAATATAAAAAGGACTGCGATTGTATCCAGCACTTCCGCTAATCTAGCTCACTCCAATCTATGTAAATGGATTATAGATTCAAGTGCATCAACATATGTTACGGGTATGTTAAATAAATTCAAATCATATATTCCACTCTCACTCACAAACATGGAAACTATCCAAATGGCTAATGGAACATTCCAACCCCTTAAAGTTGTTGGTGTTGTCCAATGTAGTTCCTCTATTACACTATCATCAGTTTTACATGCTCCCTTATTTCCAGTCAATTTGATCTTAGTAAGTTTATTGATTGATCATTTGGATTGCTAGGTTATATTTGATTGAGAAATTTGTCTTGTTTAGGAGAGACAGAATGGCAAAAACTTGAGACTGGCATTAGGAGTAATAGGTTATGGTACCTGGATCCAAGGGGAGAAGATGTTGGGCTATGCACTGCTTTGGTGGCAACGTCAAGTGAAGAGAAGGTTGGGGTGATACTTATGCATTGTGGGCTGGACCATATATTTTTTGAAACTATGAGTAAAGTATTCCTTGATGTAATGAACAAAATAAACAGGAGTAAGCTAATGTGTGATGCATGTCCATTCGAAGAGCATATTAGATCCTTATATACGAGCAAGAGACTTCACAGTGGTTTCCCTTTGTGCTTGTGCATTCTGATGTATGGACATCACCTGTTGTCTCTATTAGTGGCATAAAATATTTTATTACTTGTATTGATTGCCACACTTGTATGACTTGGATTTATCTTATGAGACACAAAACGGAGGTGCTCAAGTGTTCTAAAAACTTCTATACGTATGTCAAGAATCAATTCAATACCCATGTCCAGATTATAAGAACAGATAATAAAATGGAGTATGTGAATAAAGAGTTTGATACTTTCTTATTAGCTGAAGGAATTTTACATCAAACCTCATGTCCAGATACATCCCCCAGAATGGAGTGGTTGAAAGGAAAAATCATCATCTTTTGGAGGTAGTTCAGGCACTTATGTATACTATGAATATGCATAAATTTCTTTAGAGTGAAGTAGTTATGACTGCAATATATCTCATTAATCGTATGTCATTAAGAGTACTTGGAATGAAGACTCCGTGTGAAATGTTGAAAGGGAAGAATGGGTTCACACACCTCCAAAGGTATTTGGATGCACGTGCTTTGTTCGAGATCACAGACCCTCGGTGGGAAAGCTAGATCCTCAAGCTGTTAAGTGTATTTTCCTGGGATACTCTTCTAGACAGAAGGGATATAAGTGTTGAAATCCCTTTGAACGACGTACGTTTATGAGTATGGATATGACTTTCAGGGAGTTAGAGCCCTTTTATGGAGAGAGAACAAATTTTAGTCCTTTGTTTGACTTCAACTCTCCTAGCATGGGTGATGCTAGTCTAGAGGGAGAGCTTGAAGCTTTATAGATTGAGGAAGATGAGCAACCGAGGGTTATGGTTGGTTCAATTCCATGTCCTATGGAGGAGATAGGTGGAGAAGTGTCAATGAGGAAGAAAATCTAAGAGTGTATTCGAAAAGGCAGCAACAAATTTCGGCGGTTGTTGAAGGTACTGATGATAGGTGGAAAAGAGTAAATGATGAAGAAAATCTAAGGGTGTATTCAAGGAGACAGCAACAGGTTTCGATGGCTATTGAAGGTGATGATTTATTTAATGGTGAGCCATGCGCTATAAATGATTCCATTGAAGCCTGGAAGAAAGGCTCCCCTCAATAAAAAACGCTTTATATGCTGATTTTGTTGAGTACTCGAGTGAAGAATTCAGCTTCCAAACCAATTTCAGGTGGTTCAATTCATCGTACTGTACGGTTCTACGGCAACTTGAGTCAGCTCGGCTCAAAGAGTATTACTTCAAAGCACATGATTCATCATTGCTCTCTGATGGAAATGAGAATCTGAAGTACAGGAACCCCAAATGTTTGTCCATGCTCAACCATCTAAGGTTCTACATGCCAGAAATACACCACAAGCTTGACAAGATACTGTTTCTCGATGATGATGATGTTGTACAGAAGGATTTGACACCCCTTTGGGATGTTGATCTTAAAGGGATGGTAAATGGCGCAGTTGAAACCTGCAAAGAAAGCTTCCATCGCTTCGACACTTAACTTCTCACAACCAAAGATTTCAGAGAACTTTGATCCACGTGCTTGTGGGTGGGCTTTTGGAATGAACATGTTTGACCTGAAGGAGTGGAAGAAGCGAAACACCAGAATATACCATTCTTGGCAAGATTTGGTAAGTAGTGGAACAAGAAAACTGTTGTTGATTATATTGTTGAACTAGGTTTACCCCACCATCTATCTTCTGTCCATGATGGTCATGATACAATAATAGCTGATGAGTAAGTTATGTAGGTTCCTCTTACTAAGAGAAGGTCTATTTACTGAATGAGGATCGCGAGCTGTGGAAGCTGGGTACATTGCCTCCAGGACTAATTACCTTCTACAACCTGACATACCCGTTGAATCACACTTGGCATGTCTTGGGCCTTGGCTATGATCCAGCTGTTGACATTGCCAAGATTGAGAATGCAGCACTAGTTCATTACAACGGGAATTACATGCCCTGGTTGGACCTTGCCATTTCGAAGTATAAGCCCTACTGGTCCAAGTATGTAGATCTTTACAACTCATATGTTCGGCACTGCTACTCGAGCAAACAATGACATGTAGTTCTATATCCAGTTTTTTTTACTCGAGAATACACTGTATGTTGTATGAGTTGACAAAAGAGTAAACCTTCATGCCAATAAAGAAGCTGTCCAACTCTTTATATGAATCATGGGCCCGATAAGAGTGGATTATGCATACTTAAGAATGTAGAAATAAATGGAAGCATAACAAAGTTCTCAATCTTAGAACCATGCCAAAAGCCCAGAACAAAAGGCACCCATGAAATTTAAATTAAGCCCCAGGGAAACTGAGACTCATCTCTCATGGTTGGATGCTGCTTCATCCAGGGATGGGTTAACTGAAATAAGTGATGATGAACTATGTTGCCCAGATACGGATACGCAAAATGTCGTTTCCCCAAAACACCGATACGTGTGTATAGAAAAAAATACATTATACTCTGAAGTGTAGTTACTCCCACCTCTGATATATCATCTAAATAAATTTGAAATACTTATTTATCACTTTGGGTGTACTTATATACTAGTTATAAGATACTTCAATGTGAATCACACGAAAAAAATCACAATGAAATCTATAGTTTTTAGCGTATTTTGCAAATACCTTCATATACACACACACACACATAAAGAGGAGTATGTATATATGTGCGTGTATAAAGTTTTTCCGCACTCCCGGAAATACGTACTTCCACTTCCAATATACCACTTAAACGAATGTGTTATACCTCTTTATCACTTTTGGTATATTTAAATACTAATATTAAGATACTCCAATACGACTTGGTTGAAAAATTTTCATTGAAACTCTTTTTTTTTGCTATATACATTTTTTTATGTATAAAAGGAGCACATACATAAATTATGTTATAAAACATAGACTTTGATAAAAAAAATTTATGAAACTTACTTTGAAATATCTTTAATCATTATTAAAGTATGTTAAAATAAATAAAAAAGTATAACAACACCATTAAAGGATATATTAAAAGTGAAAGTACGTACTATCAGGAGTACAGAATTATTTTCCTATACACACACGCCACACATTTTAAAAAATATACATATCATCTAGGTGGACTTATATACTCGTATACTGCATATATATACCTGGACACTATGAGCTAAAATAGATATTTCCTTTTTATAAAGAATATGGTTATATAAATACCTTACAAGAGCAAGGTTATTAAGTCTTATACAGGGGTGTTCAGTTCGGTTTAGCTCTGTTAGTGACTTATTTAGTAAAATTAAATTTAAAAAATAGAAAAAGTCAAGAGGTAAAGCTAAAACGAGCGGGATTTCACTCTTGTCAACCAGGGATCCAACTCTTGGTTGGAACCAGCGTGTGTCCAACAGTTAAGATCTTTGGATTGGATCATTAAAATAGGAAAACGGAAAACCAACACAAAGGCTGCAGCCTGGAGAAGTGCAACTCCTCTCCTATCATCTCATCCCATGAAGCTCGTCTTCCTCCCTGCTCCTCAAAACTCTACTTCAGCTCATCCCCTCTATTCCGCCAGCTCTTCCTTCCCTCTCCAACCTCCTCCGCTTTCTACTCCATTAGCATCAGATCTCAGGAGTGAGAACAAGAAGGGAAAAAGGGAGAGAAGAAGAATGGCAGGTTAGGGAAAAGGGGAGAATAGGCCGAACGGGAAAAGGGCCAGCGTTGGCGTGGGGGGCCTGAGCAGCGCCGGCGTGGGGGCTAGGAGCTGGTGGGAGGGAAGGGGAGTGGCGGCGGGTGGAAGGGACCAGCGGCAGCCGGCGTGTTGGCGAGAGAAGGTAAGGGGCAAGATAAATAGATCGAGCGTGCGTTCTTGAGTGGAACAAGGCGTGTTACAGATTACAAGTATCGGGCAAGTATGGGAGAAGTATCAGAATTTTTTTTCGAAAAACGGGATAATCGCTGATACATGTTAATGATATAGAGTTTGTATCGGAATATAAAGTTTGTATTCTATTCTTTATATGTCTTTTTTATATCTATATGATATATTTCTTTTGTATTTTCTATATATATTGTCTGTTGGGCCTTTTCAATGCACATAATATTTATAACATAGTATCTGAGGCAAGGTTAGATTAGGGTTTACTTTTTTTAGCCTCCACTCATCTTCTGCATCTGCTGCCTGCCCTCAGGAGGATATATCTGCTCTCATGGATGGCTACCTCTCTGGTCGTTGACAGACCAGCCTTCGGTCGTCTTCTTCATTGCTGCGTCGATGCAGCCATCGTTGGCTTCATTTGTCCACCACTGACAACCGGCGCCACCTCTTCTTCGACCGCCTCTCCTGGATCCAACTGTCGTCGACGCATCTCGCTGGTTCCTCGTGCCAAACGCTGGCATCTCGCTCTAGATCTGGCTCGTCTTCACTCGGATCCATGCCGTCATGGCTATCTCCCGGCCGCCGTCGTGCCTGGCACTGCCGACTCGCTTTCGGGCTGCCCCCGGCTTGTGCGCGTCACCTCTCCTAGTTTAGACCTCCATTGTGCTGGATCTGGTGGCGGCGAGCCTCGGCATGGATCTGGCCTCCTCCGCGCCAGATCCAACCGGATCTAGCCGTCTCCAGCCCGTCTCGTCTAGCGCTGCCATGCTCTTCCCCGCTGGCAGCCGCTCCTCCATGGGCTTCTTCGACAACGGTTTCTCCTTCGCGGGCTCCGGTAGCTGCCGCTTGACTCCCAGTCGGATCCTTGCCCGCGTTAGCTCTCTCCGATTAGATCCGAGCTCCTTCGACATCTGGCTGGCTATGCCGCTGTCGACAATGGCAGGGTTTCGCCCGGCGCTCTTCACCGACGATCTCTGCGTCTCGGCTGCCGCGCCAAGCCAGAACTGCACCGAACCCACCGGATCTAGTTGGGACGCCCGCGCCGCCGCCGCCTACCTGGCGAGAGAGATCTAGAGGGGTGAAGTGAGAGATGGAGAAGAGGTTCCGGTTTGGGTCAACTCTTTTGTGCCTGATCTAGCCGGAGCCACCGGTGGCTTCAGCCTCTTTCTCAGCTTCCTCTCGGCTTAATTTAGATCAGGCTTCGACTTCTTTTACCTCAGCTTTGGCTTCGGCTTCCACAACTTCTTCGGCTTTGGCTTCAACTTCTCTGTTGGCTTCTGCTAAAGTTGCTAGCTTTTGTTGAACCTGCTAGTATCTACTTCTTAGTATCTCTAAGTCTTTTGCCTTTAAGTCTTCCGTTGTATCCATCTAAATCCATAGTCGTCTATCTTCTAGTTCGTCTAAGCCGTGCAAGTCCACAAATTTCTGTGTCAGTTAGTCGATTGTTTTGCTAACCTCAGTCCATCCTTTAGGATTTATTGTGACTTTTCGCATAATAGCAAACACCGCTCTTCTCTCTGAGCCGCGTGTAGGTCGTAGAAGTAGTTATGATGTCGTCGCTTCTCTTTAAGCTGCCGCCCCGAGCTTTTAAGGCTATCACACTTCTTCTGCACTGCATTTCTATTGCCCTTCTTATGCATTGTGATTAGGGATGACAATCGGGCGTGATGGGCACGGGTAGTGCTCGCCCATACCCATACCCGCGATCCTGATTTACGCCCACGGGTATACCCGCGAAGAACAACGGGCGAAGATCCTCGCCCATACCCGTCGCCCGCGGGCATACCCGTTTACCCGCGAACACCACGGGTACCAGTCACCCATGGCCATGTCCATTTACAATTGAAAAGGCAAAGTTAAGAATATTTGTAACATATTCAAACTAATTAATAACATTAACAGTTTGAACTCTTGTTATTGATAAAATGTGATATATGATGTGATACATGATGTATCGAATAAATTGGAGCAGTGATCTCAAATTACCAAAAGAATGCACCGAACACTCCCTAGTATCTCCATAGTTCAAGTGTGTCCTCTAGTAGCCAGGCAATTTTTCTTTGCAAAAAAGGAGCAATTTTAGCACAATTGTGAAGTAACCATTCTTTAAATTAAACAGACTCAAAAGTTATGCTCCCAACTTCCCATCAGACTGGTATTCATCCTATACATGTTCCTTCCTCTAGCCAGTGGTTGTGCTACATGGTAATATAGATGTAGAGTCAAACATTCCAATTTACATATGTCCTAGAAGACTAGAATAGATTAAGCATAAACCAGATAATCATCATATTATCATCAGTACAATAGCCTACATTCTAGTTGCACTACTATTGTTCTGCTGAACATGCCACAAGAACTTGAAGAACTTGAGACCACTGGAAGAAGTTGAGACCACTAGACAGGACCCCATGAGACCACTGGAAGAACTTGAGTGCCCTAACCAAAACAACAGAAGAAACAGCAAAGCTAAAAATAGCCTCCAGCTTTGACTTTCTAGCTTTCTATCAAGTGCCTTGTCAAAAATCAACACATACTTAAGTTTTGGTCCCAAGACTAACACGAGCATCAGGCACCAAGCCACCAGCCCACCAGCACATATCCAAGTGCAAATATGACTTGGAAATACTTGTATAGTTTTCAAAAAACTTGACAACATAGGGAGAAGACAGAAGTACGCAAACATTACACCAGAACTCCAAAAAAACATTCATGCGAGTGTAATTGTCCAGATCTATTTTGTTTATAATGAAAAATAAAACATTACATTCTTCACATATAGAACAGGATTCAGGATTCTTCACATATATATAATGAAAAATAAAATATGCGAGCCCTAATCAAGTGTAAAACATGAGGATTCAGGATGTGTGCCTCACAAAACAATGGGAATACTAGGAATCTTTGCTTAAAGTGGGAAGGGGAGAACCTGAAGCTAGGGATGTAGCCGGCAGGGAGGAGGCTTGCTGGCGGGCGGCTAGATTTGAACTTCTGGACTCCGGAGGATGAAGCTTCGCTTGGCGAGAGGAGGGGCGGCGGCCAGGTGGGGGCCGAGGGGCGGTAGCCGGCAGGCGGCCGGGTGGGGACCTAGGGGACGACTGACGAGGTGTGACCACGCGAGGGGCAGCAGCCGGCTGGGACTCAGGCGAGGGATGGCCGGGAGGAGGACCGGAGGACTGATGTTCTAGAATCCAGATCCGGATCTAGCATTCAGGAGGAGGGAGACTGGAGAGGGACCGAGGACTGAAGGAAGAGTGAGGAGTGAGGACTGAGTCAGGAGGTTCTGGAGGTCGGTGGCTCAGCGCTTCGCTCGGGGGAGTTGGGGTTGGGGGATTAGGGTTGGCCGGTTGGGTTCTTGGGCCGGGCTTTTGGCAGACTGTTTTAATTTTTAATTGTTGGGTTGGGGCACCTGTCAGATTGTAGACTCGCGGGTAAACAGGCGAGACGGGTACGGGTGGATCTTACCTATGCTCATACCCGTTTACCCGATGGATAAAAAATTTCTCCTATTTTCATACCTGTGGGTAAAGAATACATCACATACCCGATTCTATTAGGGTATTTACCCATGGGTACACGGGTAAACGGGTACAATTGCCATCCCTAATTATGATATCATCGTCTCAGACTTCGATATACTTTATGGGCTACCGTATGACCTCGGATGGAGATTTTATATTTTTGACACAATTTTCAAAAGCTGCATGCTATGACGACTTTTACAAGACTTGGATTTTGAATTTTTCCTATTTTAATATCAACTCTTTTAAATGCAATGCTATTACATACGCTTTGCATTTGATAGGGTATTAAGGATATAGAGTTTGTATTATATTTCTTATATGTCTCCTTATTTTTATTTGGTATATTCCTCTTGTACTATCTATATATATTGTCTATTGGGTCTCTTCAATACACACACAATATTCATAACAATACGGGCAGAAATTATTTTCTTTTTTTGAAAAACAGGATAATCGGTGATATGGGCAGGATACGTATCTGGCCATATCAGGTCCGTATCCGTATTGGGGTAACGTAGGTTGATGAACATATGTTGTTGTCCTTATTTATAACTTAGTCAATACCAACAACGCTGCCAAAAATGATGATGCGTATAGAATGGACAGTACAATACAATACAATACAATACCAGTTGATAAAGTTTACAACACACCCAGAAAAGAAGCAAATATATTATGAACTTTAATAATAAATTTAGAGGGAGCATGATAGTCCGTATATGGTAATGGTTGTTCATACGATCCGACATCACTTCATCACTGAGTACTGAGGTACGTATCTCTGATAACATGCATCTTTGCAGCGGTGTCACTCATTGACAGCCGCTCTCTGGGTAGTTGCTTTGAGCATAGGACACCAAGCTGGATGACAGCAGTTAAACATTCCTTAGTTCTTGTTATATGTCTTGTATCATTGCTATTGTTTGCTTCATCATGCAGCCATATGTTGGAATCTGCTATCTCCATGACCTTGTCAGGAAGAGCTGCCTCAGCGAAGTAATGCAGGCTTAACCCATCTGTGAACATACCATCCGTTGGGCTCCTTCCTGTAAACATCTCGATCAAAGTGATGCCGAGGCTGTACACATCACCATAAGTTGATACTGCAAGACCTTCTCCATATTCTACAATGAATTGTACAATTTGGAGCTTAAACAGGTATGTACAAAAGTTGTTTCATGAGCATAGAGCTAATTAGATGTGATCATGCATATGGATTACAGGGGAAGCATATTCAAGTTACCTGGAGCAATGTATCCGATGGAGCCTCTTATTCCAATGGAGCTATTGGAATTCACAGAAGCTTTGCTTGCAGCCTCATTTAGAATTCTAGCAATACCAAAATCTCCAACACGAGCCCTCATGTCCTGATTGAGAAGAATGTTGCTTGGCTTGAGATCGCAATGGACGATCAATGGCTGGCAACCATTGTGAAGATAGTCTAAAGCATCCACAATGTCGACAGCGATATCTAACCTCTGCGACAAACTGAGTGTTCCATTCCCATTTTGGCTTTCGAAATTTGAGTGGATCCAGCTATCTAAGCTGCCATTAGGCATGAACTCAAAGACTAGTGCTCTGAAGTCTTGACCTTCATGGTTGATGCTTGAACAGCATGTAATGATCTTTACAAGGCATCGGTGCCTCACTCTTCTCAGTGCCTCACTTTCAGCCTGGAAGCTTTTGTATGATCCTGATTGCTGGAGATTAAACACCTTGAAAGCCACAACACCTAGATTATCTAGAGTGCCTCTGTATACTGTGCCATATCTTCCTTTCCCAAGCAGATTTGCATCTGAAAACCCATCTGTTCCTTTCAGTATATTGTTGTATGAAACCATTGGAAAATCTATCTCGGTAAATTGAGGTAACGGTTGTTCTTCCTTCAATCCCACCTTAAACTTTCTGTAAAGAAATCCAGCAAAAGCAAGCCCTGAAAGTAAGACCAAAATAGCTCCTATTGTGGGGACTGCTATTCTGACAGATTTTGGCATGCCTTTCTTATTTTTTCTTGCAGTGGAGTTTGGGCATTTTGGCAGATGAAGCTGTGGTATTCCACCACATAACTCATTGTTTCCAACAATCGATAGTCCAGTTAGATTCCTGAAAATCCCTTCTTCTGGTACTTCGCCTTGTAAATTATTGAAGGATAAATCGAGGCGGAGGAGCGATTTTGAATTACCTAGGAGTTCTGGGATTGATCCTGATAAATTATTGTGCGCAAGATACAATTCCTGCAAGTTGGTCATACTGCCTAGGTCCCCAGGGATGCTGCTGTTCAGTTTGTTGTCTGTCAAATTCAGTACAGCAAGCCCTTTTATGTTTTTCAAAATGGGAGGGATGTTTCCTTGGAATGAATTGCCATCTATTAGGAGGGTTTCCAGGACTATGCAGTTGCCAATGGTACCAGGTATCTTACCGGACAATTGGTTCCCCGACAGAGAGATAATTCCGAGATTTACCAAATTACCGACTTCTGAAGGAAGAGGTCCCTCCAGCAAGTTGTAAGACAAAGCCAAATACATTGACAGTGATGATAGGTGCATAATTTGGTTCGGAATCGACCCAGTAAGATGGTTTCTTGATAGACCTAGGGCTGAAAGTTTGGTCAAATTTCCAATGCTTGATGGAATTGGTCCCTCCAAGCTGTTGGAACTTGCACCAAGCATAGACAGACCAGTGAGGTTTCCGATGGAGGATGGGATAAATCCAGAGAAGTTGTTGTGACCCAGATATAGCAGGTTCAATTGTGTTAGCTTCCCTATGCTCTCTGGAATGACCCCATTGAGTAAATTGCGAGCAAGAATAAGCTCCTTGAGACGTATAAATTTTCCGACATCTGATGGGATAGTTCCAGATATATTGTTGCCGAAAATATTTAGCACTTGGATGGTGGTGGACAAGTTAGCCAATGAGGTTGGCAGTTGCCCCGCGAACCTGTTTGCTTCTATGGACATCTCTTGCAGTCTGCTACAATTTGTCAAAGAAGTAAGGAATTGCCATTCTTGCTCATTGTTTGCCTCAAACTTGTTCCCGTTCAGGTTAAACTTTCGGAGATACTGCAATGTGCCCAGCTCTGAAGGAAAAACCCCACTAAATTCGTTATCTGGAATGTCAAAAATCTGGAGCCTGGAGAGGTTAGTTAGTGACGGAGGAACAGCTCCAGTTAACTGGTTAAATCCTAACCCAAACTGTTGCATGCTAGGAAGGCTCCCCCCCAGATCAGCTGGCAGACGGCCGTGCAGCTTGTTGTTGGCCGCATAAAATAGGTACAGAGATGACAGATTGTACAGAGAAAGAGGAAGCAAACCTGAGAGATTATTTAGGGACAACTGAAGGAACCTGAGATGTGGATTGTTCCCAATGCCTGCGGGGATCGATCCCTCGAGATGGTTAGCTGCCAGGGACAATCGGATAACTCGGGAGAGGTTCCCAAGAGACGGCGGTATGGTTCCGGTGATGCTGTTGTTGTATAGCGCTAGAACACTTAACAGCGGCATGTTGCCGATCTCAGCAGGTATGCTTCCTTGCAACCCCTTGTTATCAGCAATTACCATGATCCTGAGGCTGGTGCAGCGGCTGATGTTGCTTGGGATTGAGCCGGTGAGCAAATTGCCTCGCAGGCCAAGGTACTCGAGGCGGCGGAGGGAGCCGATGCTGGGAGGGATCTCGCCGTGCAGGCTGTTGAAGCTTAAGTTGAGTGTTCGCAGGAAGGTGAGGTTGCCGATGGCGGGGGAGATGGTGCCGGCGAGCCCCTGGGAGTGGAGGTCTAGAGCGGCCACCCTCGACCGGTGTCTCCGGCTGCACGTGACGCCCTCCCAGCTGCAGTAGTTGGCGCTCTGGTTCCAGGAGGCCAGCACCCCGGAATGGCGGGAAATCTTTGCCTTGAAAGCTACAAGAGCTCCCTCGTCGTCGTCGTACAACGCAGTTGCACGCCTTCCGGTTGCTGCTGTGGTGGAGAGCAGGAGAAGCACGAGACACCTGATTCTGACGAGGCTGCCCCGCATGGTTAATTTGTTGCCTTGGTACTTCTTCTTCTTCTTCTTCTTCTTCTTCTTCTTCTTCTTCTTCTTCTCTCTCCCTGCTTTTGTTAGATATCATAGGAGCAACTCAGACCTGGGTTAACGAGCTACAGAATCTGCCTTTCCCCAAATTAAAGTGTACAAATCGCGCAATTAACTCTTGTTGCTAGT
This sequence comes from Melocanna baccifera, assembly GCA_036346265.1. NCBI lineage: Eukaryota > Viridiplantae > Streptophyta > Magnoliopsida > Poales > Poaceae > Melocanna > Melocanna baccifera. Next base: position 28,670,645 of record CM070691.1, on the reverse strand, counting down.
GATCGAGTGGCTAATCTTTTGGACCGGCAGAGCATGGCATCTTCGACGAAAACGTGTTGGACGACTGCGACACGCAGCCGTTGTCAAATCTTGAAAGGAACGAGTGCGCACTCGCTGAAGTGGTAAAGGTGACTGTAAAGCCATCCCTCAGACGAGAAAAAAACGTTACTTTCGCATACGCGCTTAGCAGCAAACTCTGAAGAAACCTGAGTCTATGTTTTGTGCTCTCTCAAGTCTCTTTCAGAACAAATCCAACAAAACCTGCGCTCTAGACCGAGTCGTACGCCATCGAAATCCTGGAGGCTTTAGAGATCAAATGGTGCTTCACCAAGCAATAGTTGTTGTGCGGTCAATCAAAATAATCAGGGACCTGTTCTCTCTTTTTATTAAGTTATATGCACCAACTAGTTCACTCAAAAGCTTAAGACCCCACTCGTTTCGGCTTTTTTTTGACTTCAGCTTCTAACTTCAGCTTTTTTTTTCACTATTCAGTATTTCATTTTTTTCTGAATTTTTTAGATATTTTAGGCTTTTTTGTATTTTCTTTTTTTCCGTGTTCATTTGTATTGTCCCTAATAGGTTAACATGTTTTTTCTATTTTTACATTTTTTGAAAATTAATTATGCCCAAAAAACCAAATCAGCTACAGTAAAAAAACCAGCTACAGTGAAATTTCAGTCAAAAGTCAGAAGCCAACGCTAAAACAAGCGCCCCCAGATGAGGAAAGGTGGACAATTCACTTATACTTCAACACTCCCCCTCACGTGTAGGTTCTCTCAGGCCTAAGATATGGAATAGAAGTGAGCTGTAATTATTTTTTTAAATTACACCAACCGGGTCTCGAACTCAAAATCTCTTAGCTCTGATACCATATTAAGTTACATGCACCAATAAATTTACCTAAAAGCTTAAGCTGATGAGGAAAGATGGACAATTCATTTATACTTCAACACTTTTAGACTTAGGAGTACTCAGTGCTGCATCATTTACCAGTGCTTATTAGACAACAACAAAGCAAGATTAACCATCGCATTGTAAACCCACTGCATTAGTCTTTACTTTCTACTAGGACCTGTCCCCCCATCTCTCAAGATTCGTCTCTTAAATTGGTGACGAATCGACGGCGGTTGCTTCTTGCTAGAAAACGTGTTGACACTTCAGAAGTTAATCACTAGATGACGGTTATTGTCAGAGAGATATGGGTAGCAGTTTGCCGTAGAGTGGTTGTTGTTATATAGACGTGGATAAGATTATGTGCGGTTATAACGTATGTTCTAACTGTCTTGTCAGGCTAACCTACTGTAGGAGTAAGTTAATTATATATAGGAAAACAATCAGACCATCGTGATAGAACTTGTAGCTAACTAGTCGTAGCATAACTTACGACTAGGTGATTGTAGCATAACTTACGACTTCGGAGATGGTGCTCCTTTTTTGCTTAGGGGTTGACGTCGCTACCTTCTTTGGAGACGACATCTTTTTTGGGGTCGATGTCACCGTCTTCTTTGATGCCATTACCTTCAAACACGCTTACCTTGGCACGCAACATTTAGGTCTGATCCTCACGAATGATGCTAACTGTTGTAGTTACAGTTGATTCGCTCCAACATTAACCTCCTTTTGATTTGCTCTGATAGCCATGACACTTCCAATTCCATCAAGACATTGAAGGATTTTGTGAGGGTCAGAGATTACAAAGGACCAGCTCCAACTAGCATACAGTCTTTTGTCTGTAGCTTTTGGCTTATGGCTGAATTGCATTGTAGTGTTTGTTAGATTTTTCTAAGAAAAAAATAAAAAAACCATTATGTCGTTATAGACACTACAAAGGAATATGACAAAAAAAGAAAAGACAAAATAACTAAAAAATCCAAAAATTTAAAATAAGCTAAAATTAGAAGGTAACATATTTCAAGTAACCTCTGATTTAAATAAACTGAAAAGCCAAAATAAACGAGAGGCTGATGCCGCCGTTTGGAGTGGGGTTATATTGCCAGTCATGGTCAACTGCAAAACTGTCAGTTTGAATAAGAGAATCACTTTGTTTCCTTCCTATCGAATATAAATACATCTTTTATATATTTACCATATAAGACTTACAACGAAATTACAATGCCAAGAAATGAATTACAGCCTGTCTCCTGCATCTCTCTTTCTTTCACTTCCTTGGCAGATGAACAAACAAACAAACAAACAAACCTGTATATTGATTCAAAAGTATGCAAGTGTTGCAGCTTCTATAGTAGCGTCTTCCTCTGGAGAACTTATCTGACAGCCATCTATATATGCAGCATCTCTCTCCATCTGGCCAGCGCTACCAGCGCTCCTTTCCATCTCTTTTGGTGAGCAACTCAATTTAACAGATTTACAAACATTTTGGAGCTCAAGTCTTCAGAAGGTGATGCTTTTTCCAAATGCTGTTCATGAACACTTCCGGGCAAGCTGAATCAAAGAATTCGCCTTCCTCTGCGCTCTACTTGTACCACTCTTTGCAACCTCAAGTAGATGCTCATGCAGACCGAATCCAAGCGCGTGCACCATGAGGGCGTTGTTGTTCAAGCCTAGCTCAAGGAGAACAGACAGTGCACACTCCTTGTTCTTGGGAGTCCCTTCCTTTATGATCTCAACAAGTACCTCGACGAAAGGCGTCGTCCCTATTTCGCTGTGGCACGTAGGATGGGATGCCAGGAGGAGGAAAATGGAGAGGGCTTCATCAACCATGCCGAGTTTCTTGTCGTCGAGTATTTTCAGCAATGCCGTCACAAGGCCTGCTTCGATGGCTCTGAATTTGTTCTGATGGTTCAGCATCAGATTGAAGATTGCTGTAGCAGCATCCTTCTTACCTCTGATTGTCCCACTCTGTAGGAGGTCCACCAATGGAGCTATACCGCCCAAGCTTCCTATAGCCACCTTATTTCCATCAATCATGGACAGACTAAACAGGGCTGCTGCTGAGTTCTCCTGACCCTCAACACTGCCATTCCTAAGGACTTCAATGATGAGAGGAATGGCTCCTCCTTTAGCTATCAGAACCTTATTGGCCTCATCGATGGACAAGTTGAGCAGCGAAGTCACCGTGTTCTCCTGGATCTTCTTGTCGGGGTACGGTAGCAAGCCGATGAGAGCAGGGATCCCGTCGTTCTCGGTGATGAGCACTCTATTCTCTGGATTTTCTTTGGAAAGTGTCCTGATCTTCTTCACGGCCTTCCGCTGCACATCGAGGTGAACCGATGACAGATCTTTCACCAGCAACGGGATGTCTTCTTTACGCTCTTCCTGTTCGGCTACAGGCTCTGGCTCCCCCATCTGAATCTCAACTTTGTTCTTCTCACACCACTGCAGAATCAGGTTTTTGAGAGCAAAGTTTGGCGCCAGCGATAGATGGGCCAACGGCTGCTGCGTCTTTGGGCAGGTTCGCTGGCCGGCATCTAACCATTTCTGGATTGTCCTCCTTTCGTAAGTCTGCAGATCAATTAGAACATGGACAGTGAGATATGATCAATCCTCCTTCCTTTGCAGGCAGGAAACGTGAATGTCATAGCACAAACAAAGCATGAATGAGAGTACCCGCCCACTCGCGATGATGACAGGATCAGTCATGATCTCCAACGACATTGGACAAAGGAAGTCATTCGGGATCATCAAAGAAGGGCACTTCTCTAGGTACTTAGGGATCGAGACCTCGCCGAGGATGTTCTTTTCGTCGATGCCAGCAATCTCCTTGAACTTGTTGAGGAGCTCAATGATCTGCTTGGTGCTCTCGGCGTGCTGGCCGTTCCTCTCGTTGATGAGCTTCTTGATGGCCATCGTCTCCGCTCTCAAATCCGCCAGGCTTTGCAGCTCGAGTTTCTTGGCTAGCCTCTCCAAGATGGCCCGATCTGCGTTCCTGTCCTCCTTGTTCTGGAGTATGACCATATAATCCATCGCGAGCTCCATGTCCTGGGTGTCCGTTCTCTTCTTGCTTCTCTTCAGCTGCGCATTGATGAGCTCGACCTGAAATGGACAACACATTCGCACCTGCCATCAGAGGCGAATTCCAATTTCCGGAAGGGATTTGAGATGGGCGAGCAATTAATGGACCCTACTTGCTCCTTGACTTCGTCGGAGATGCCGATCTCCGAGTAGGGCATCCCATCCAATGCAAGGTTCATCTTCTCGTACACGGCCCGAAACCTCCCCAGCACAGCCTCGCTCTCCAGAGACTGCCATTGGAACACGAAGTCAGCAAAAAGAATCCACAACAAACACGACAGAAGTAGCAACAAAGATCATTCTTTTAGGAGATGCGGATCTTGCTGCCGTCGCAGCGGAGGAGGAGGCGCCGGGCCTGCTGCTCACAGGGCTAGATGGGTCCTACCACCGAGGCCACAACAAGCAAGACGACGGAGGATCGATCGGGTATAGGAGGCGGCGCGGCAAGGTGGTAAGGATAGGAACTAGGAAGGGTCGCCGCGTACTGGCTGCGCCTGTCCTGTGCGCGTGACGGGCTGGCATTGCATGGTTCGACGGACCTTCGCCCGACACACTCAGTCCCAGAACAACATGACCTAACTAATTACCAGGAAGATCTTGCTGCCGTCGTGGCAGCAGCGGAGGAGGCGGCGGGCGGCGTGGAAGGCGCGGCCGAGGAGGGCGAGGCGGCGGTAGGCGTCGTCGGTGAGGGGCGAGGCGGCCTCGCGGAGCTCCTGGATGAGGGGGAGCACGAGTTGGAGCCAGCGCAGGAGGTTGAAGCACTCCTTGCGCTGCGACCGCCGGAACTCCTGGAACGCCCGCGCCGAGCTCACGGTGGCCAGGAGCTCCTCCACCAGGTCCCCGTCGGACAGGTGCCGCCCCGACGGCGGCTCCGGCTCCGCTTCCGCCGGCCGCGGCACGAAGGGCGTCGGCAGCATCGGTCGGTCAGTGCGCGCGTGCGAGAGAGGTGGGGAGGGAGATCGATGAGAGAGCCTCGGATTTGGCGGTGAATAGTGGTGGGGGGAGAGAGAGCAAGGAGGAAGAAGGGATGGGGGATCGATGCTTTTCGCGGGTTCACCTGAATTCCAGGGAGGGGGCTGCATGCCCTTCCAATAACACGTACGCTTCAAAAATAGCAAATGGGATGCATGCAGTAAACCCAGATTGCAAAAGTAAATATAATAAATTTTGTGTTGAGTTACAGGCCCCCTGCAGATCTTATATATCTTGGACAAGTGAAAACAGCTAGATGCTCCTAATTTTCTCCGTACATATCTAGTGTAGATTACTGGATATTAATTGTAGTACCTCACATACTAATTTAAGATAAATGTCATCGTCAAAGTAAAGAATAAATAATAGGAGCAATAACAGAAATTTCAAACGAATTAAACCATTAAGAGAACTTTACTAAAGAACTAACGGAAGTTGAAACAAATGTTTGAAACATGAAACCGGTCCACTTCTAACCAAAAGAAAATAAATGAAATAGCATAAATAGTGGTAAGTCACGGTGCTGAAAACTCGAGTGCTCCCACTCATACATGATGTTATCACTCCACTGGCCTTTTATCTGAGAATGAAAAAAACAAGCGTGAGATTTGAAAATTTAAATAAGTACTCAACAACGATCACAATAAAGAAAGTGTAAAGGACAAGTAATGCAAGCAAGTGATTGATATGGTTAATTGTAGTGAAACTTGGCAACTAAAACCACTAACTTGGCGACTGAAACACGGCTGGGTGAACTCTTCGTTCGTCCAAGCGAACCACGTTCCACGGAATTCGCTAACGGAGCCACGCACGAACACGTTTCGGCCGTGCCTCCAGCCAGCTGAACGGTGATGGCATGCACGACGATCGACCAACAACACCGGCTCCTACCGCCGCCGCTTTCACTGGTCGTGTCGCCGCCCAACCCCTGGCCACCGCTCAGCCATGGCTGTTGCTCGTGTTTGGCCCTCGCTAGCCGACCTGGACACGCCGCCACTCGACTATGCCACCTCTGGCCATACCGTCGCCCAGCCACGTTCCCTGGCAATGCCATGCCCAGCCATGCCGCCTTCCAACGCTGCCATTGTTGCCGATCTGCGGCGATGTTGCCGCTACTGCCTATCGGCCGGCGCTGCTTGCCACTGGTGCCGACATCGCCGCCAGCCTTAGGCCCCAAGCCAGCCACCCGAGAGAGAAAGAGATTAGATTAGATTAGATTAGATGTGAGAGAGAGAGGGGTTGAAACCTGGTTTTGGGGAATTGGAGACCTGGGTGAGGAGAAAATAGGGCATCCCCTTTTATTGGTCCCTAATCCCAGTTAGGTAGGTAATTAGGGTTTGATTTTAGCGGCCCCTTCTAGAAAACTCAGGGTGCTACATTAATTCTGTGTAACGAGTGAGTCCCTTTGACTATCGTCGTTGGACATCATCGGCGCTTGATTCCATTCTCCAATGTGTTAGATATTTAGATCCTTGCAGCACCTACTTTCCTGTCCAATGTGATGTTTGTATGGTCAAATAATGTAATTTTCACTTTCGAGGCTTCAAAAGCCTTGGTCTCAAAATAGCATATGGTGGTTGTAGAATTGAGTTTACCTTTTGGTTTTCACTCCATGGCATGGCTGCCGCGACACTATTCCTGTCTTCCACGTACAAAATTAATCAGAGCCCAAAATCAACAAAACTGTAAATATAATTACTGTAAATGCATGTGATTAATTATTCTCCAAACGTTTTTAGAACAGCTAGCGGCCTTGCTTCTCCTGTCGTGGCCGGCCGCATCCAAGTTGACCTGGAACAGCAGAAGAGACAAACGCCTCAACTTTAACCTTGCAAGTTTTGTACATCTGCGAATTTGAAAGTAGGCAGTGAGCCAAGACGTGCATCAGAAAGAGAGCCCGTAGGCAAGGAAATGATGGCCTTTTGCAGATTAGGTTTGTCCCCTCGCTTTTGTTGGATTTTTTTTTTTATTTTTGCGAGACAGGAGCTTCAATTTCATTAAACAGAAATAGTCGTACAGTCTTCGAGCAAGCACTCACTACGAAAATGAGGCACCCGGTGAAACCAAGTACTCCATCGGCTGCTACTAGAAACTTGCTTAGCACAAAGATGCGCCTTGATTACAATCCGGGGTGACAAAAAACAAGTTTAAAAACGGAAAAACACCTTCTCAGCTCCTGAACATCTGCGAGAATGGGGGCAATTTCAGTACAGTGGCAAGATGTAGTAATGATTGTGAGGCACATTCAGTCACTAGTCGCTCCATCAGGAACATCATGCAGTAATGATCATACCACCCTGCTCTCGCCACAATGAAAGCTCCCTTGGGAATAATGGCAAACTCCCTGATCAGCTCTAGCCCATGGACAACTTGCTGACGAATGCATCCAGAAATCCAAAAGTTTCACAACGTGCGATCCGATCCACATGGCGTCGATGCATGATTTCAGACCTGGTGCCAAACGAGGATTTGCCGTGCCAAACGAGGATGAAGCTTGTTGGTTTCCCGTAACACTGTCCGACAATACGAAGCGCTACGCCGAACAAACTGAGTAAGAAGCGTGTTCTTCTGCAGCCCAGGCCAAAGCGTCGAGTGCAGCAGGTTCATCAATAGATTGAGAAACACTATACAACATTCTCATATTTTTTTTTAGCTCAGACCTGTCAGATTTTTTGGCTCAAAAATCTGATAGATCTACGTTCAAAAAAAATATACGAATGTTGTAAAAAGATTGGCCAAAAGCGCCAAAAATTCCATGTGCGCTCAGACATGAGATCGCTGACTTTCACTGCCATGGCCGTTGAGCGCCAACCAAGAGGTTTTATGATCCTCATTTTCACAGATCTTGGCCCACATCAACTGAAGTGCCGTCTCCCACTCTTGATCAGGCAGGCCACTTTCCAATGCAACTCCACCTTCCATAGGTTTGTTCTTTTGAGCTGTGTCTTGTGGCTTAAAATTCTAAATTCTATCTAATTATGAGAGAAAATACATAAAGAAAAATAGTCGCATGTGATTTTGATCGGTTTAACTAAAAGCATTACACTTTTTACTATAATCTTTCTGTTGACCTCGCATTAAAAAAACACGTCATTTGAAAGCTAGTTATTATAACATATACAAACTAAAACCCAAGCAAAGCACTTTAGAAGGCACCCAAAATCGCCCTCCAAGTATGTGAGGACTTCTTTTTCTTTCGTGCTAATTAAAAACCACAATTAGGAGGAAAATACTTGCCTTTCAAAACCTTCGCACACAGGAAAGTTGAATTAGTTAGCAATCTCCAGCCCTGCTTTCCTAACATAGCCAAATTGAAAAATTGAAGATCCCTAAAACTCATGCCACCATGATGCTGCTTTTGTAGGATTCCAATGGGTCAAGTGGCGCACACGCATTTTATGGATGGCCTTTACCTTGCTTTTAAAGCTACAAAGTAAATATTATTGCGACATAGTTGCTCGGCTCACTGTAATGTTTTGCTTTACTTACAATTTGACTTTTAAAGAATGCGTTCGGTGTGCCACTATTGCTAAGTGGTGTACGCACTTTCATATTATGTGAGCTTACCACTTGTGTATTATCCGAACTAGCAGATTTATCAGCGTAATTGCATAGCTAGATATTATGATACAGTTATCTTTGATATATAACTCTGCTTCTTATAATTAAAATATAATTATATTTGCTATGCCACTCTAATATACATATATGATTAAGCCTCACCGTTATAAGCTGGTGTCACCAAAATAAGTGGTAGAGATGCTTCTCTTTTTTCTTAATTAATATGAGAATTTATAGGATTTTTTCTTCTTATGATTATTATGATATTTTATTGCCCTCAAAACAAAAGAGCTGCCCTGAATCTCACCAATTATTTTTGGCCCTGCTCCAACTGGCTTATGGCTTAAGTTTTTTTGTTAAAATTATACTGTAGCGGTTGTTAGCTTTTTTAAGAAAAAATAAATAAAAGAACCGTTATGTCATCATGGAAAATGCGAAGAAATAAGGAGGAAAAAGAAAAAAGCAAAAAGAGACAACCCCCTGCCCCCCCCCAAAGTCTAAATAAGCCGAAATTAGGCATCGACATGTTTTAAGTGGTTTCTAACTTAAATAAACTGAAAATCAAAATAAACCAGAAACTGAAACCATTTGGAGCGGAGCCAAATATAGATATTCGACTCACTTGAGCGACAAATGTGTCAGGCACCCAAATTGCAAGACATGCTTATCCATCATATATACGATCATTAGGCACTGCTCAAAATAGTTTAAAATTAGTTTCTACTTCTGGCTTCTGCTTTTCACTATTCAGTAATTCCGTCTTTTCTGTTTTTTTAGATTTTTTGGGTTTTTTTTTGTCTTTTCTTTTTTCGTATTTCTTTGTATTATTCGTGATAGGTTAACATATTTTTTTATATTTTTAAATTTTTTAAATTTAATTATACCAAATAAGTCAGCTCAGTTATAGTAAAAAAAATCACCTACAGTAAAAAAAACCATAAACCAACACTAAACTGAGCGCTACCTTAGTTCCCCCACGAAATTCAATTTTACTGCAAATCCTTAATTTCGATATGTCCATATCCAAAGCCCCGGGTTTATCTACTTCACACCCATCCTTTTTAACCATATTTTTACTATTTTTACAAGTAAAAATATGAAGGAACTTAACTGCTATCTATCCCAGCATGCACATGTATTGGCTTGACGGTAAGCGTCAGAGTCGACCGTGTGGGCCTGATAGTTTGAAGAAAACCAGTACGGAGAAAGGCAAGATCGCGGCAAATGATAATACAATGCATCCATGAATTCAGCAGTATTCTCCTCGGTTTATATAGTTTCTCTCCATAAGATTATTAGCACACTACTGCCATGGTAACGGTCCTGTTTCCCATTGTACTTCACACTGAATCAAACCTGTCGTTGTTTGCTTTTTTAAAAAAAAAAGAAAAGAAAAGAAAATGTAGTAGCTACAAATCATCTATTCGACTTATATTTGTTTGCGCCCCACTTTCTCGCAACCAATCATGTTCCACCTATTTACACATAGGCCAGGACGCTCATTAAGTAAAGCACTAAATAAATAGCATCATTGAACTCAACAGATCTATCGCTAATGCATCAACTAAATAGGCCTGCTTCACCTGTTCATGCATTATTATCGCTTCAACAAACATATTGCTACGGCACATTTGGTATCGAACTCGAGGGCAGCATCCCAACACTGTTTGGATGTGAAAGCAACCTAGCCTAGAAATTTCCCCACAAGTAGAATGGTGTATCAAATACTCGTACCAGAGATACCACTGGAATTCCTTTAAGAGAATTGCATAAACACAATAGGTATGTGTTCAACTCTGAAAACAAGAAAGAGATCCAAAGGAACAAAACTTTAGGCGGAATTTTTTTTTTTTGAACTAGGGATACAAAAAAAGCTGTAAACAAGTGCATCCAACCGTTCCATCGTTAATTAGCTACCTGAATTGCAAGATACGGTCGTCTACGGCACATTCATTCCCTGCCCACAAAATCAATTCCATCTTAATCTGACTTTCTCCAGATCCGAACTACCAGCCCTCGATTCCATCAGAACGACGGGGAAATTGCTACCTGCCCCAGCCATGCAAATGCATCCGTTCATTGGCTTCATTCTCTAGGGGGGGAAAAATGAAGAGCGCAACGGTAGGGATGGGACTGGACACTGCATGTGAGGCCCACATGTAATGGGCTGACCAAGCATGTACAACCTAGCTAGGAAAAGGACTGTCCATGATAATACGAGGGCCAGCATGCATCCTTCCTTTCTCTGTGATTTACGAGGGATAATTTCAAAGAGAAGTAGCATGAAAACAATATTCCCATTTCCATTGTTAGCTATGGTTCACTTACTTAAACATAGAGCAGATATAGCTCACTAATTTAAACATAAAAAGAAAACAAAGGTGTTCCTACTTCGAAAGCAGGCACATGTGGGAATCCAGGGTACGGGTAGCCGTTAAGGCCGTCCCAGCACTCCCCCGCCGCACGATCCCCATCCGACGGTCGCGATCCCACGACCGTTGCGTTTAAACGCTTCAGACAGAGGCCCGCAGAATTACGGCTCCTGCCTCCCCTCCCCTCCCCTCCCCTAGCTATTTTATGTCTCCCTGCTCTCTCCGCTCCGCTCCAGCAGGCGACCTGCAGCGAAGCGAGAGGGGGCGAGGCCGTCTTCTTCTCTCTCGTCTCCGCAGGAAGAGCTAGAGCGACAAGGTTCGTTCGTGGGGCTTCCTCTCTTCTCTTCTTTGTGGGGTTTTCTGGTTCTCGGACGGGGTTGGGCCGGCGTGAGATTTGTGCAGGAGCGCCGTCCTTTTGAGGGTTTGGATCGTTCTTGACGTGGGTTCGCGTTGGATTTGGTCTCTCGAGCTGGGTTTTCCTTGGATCTCCGGTTAGATGGAGTAATTCAGGGAGGGAAAGATTGGCTAAAAGCCATTACACCGTCTGGTAGGATTCTTTCAGGTTGTTGGAGTGGATCTTTGGGGATCTTGATGGGTTCCATGGCCTGGGTAGATCCCAGGAAAGACTGGCGAGTCTTTACCTTCTTGTTTGTAAGGCATGTTTTGAAAGTGTTTGCCATCTTCTCGGTCCACTTTTCCCCCCCAAGTTTCCTCTTTTTCTGTATGTGGGATTTCTTGGATCTCTTCAGCGAGACGAGAGAACTGAACCATAACTAGTTTGATTTGGAGTTCTCAATCTTTTCATCGGTTTCTTCACCTGGGTATGCGTCAAAATTGAAGTTTTTGGGTCGTTCCTGACGTTTTGATGAGATATCAGGAGCGATTCAAATCAAAAGGTCCTGCCTTTTTGCAGATCCGTGTGAATCTTGGCATTACGTGGTGTGCTACCAAATATAATGGGTCCTAGTTTCTTGGATTTCTGAAAGAGAATTTCGTTTGACTTGTTGCTGCAGGAGTTCACCAGAAATGGAGAACCGGGTCCACGAGATGAGATCTGAAAACTACCAGCAAGGTATCAAGCTTCTGCATTGGTGTGGAATTTAGGCCATTCTGTGTATGTAGCTTGTTGTTCTAAGAACCATCTTGGGTGAATTTCATGAAGGTGTTAACATGAAGGGCGTCAAGTTTGCGCCCGAGATGGCAAACACCAACAGGAGGGCCCTGCGGGACATCAACAACATACTAGGAGCTCCTCACCAGCACATGGCTGTCAGCAGGAGGGGCTTGCTAGAGTAATACACTGAGCTATGTCGAATTCTGAATTTGAACTTGCATGTACTGGATCTCTAATTGCTGTGAATTTCTTTCCATGATTCAGAAAAACTGCTGCTGCGGATCCTAAGAACCAAGCTGGCTTTGCTGGGCACCGTCCGGTTACAAGGTTTGCGAGCTTGTTTTTTCCTTTTACTTTCCATTCACAGTTGAATTTAGTGGAAGGTTAATGGAGTTTATGTGTTACTTTTTTTGGCAGGAAATTTGCCGCAACGCTGGCAAACCAACCCACAAGTGCTCCCCTGGTAATAGTCATCAAAGTAATTTAAAATCGTTTCCATTTTGCTCCATACACTGCTGTTCTTTTCTCTAAACTTTCCCACTATATTTGAATGCACGCAGAAATTCCATATATTTGATATGCTCTGATAAATGCACCCATATTTCTATTAAATTCCGTGTAGTTTGAATTAGTACATGGAAGCTTGCGCATAGAAGCTCGAGATGGTAAATTCAAATATTGCAAATAGCATATCAGATTTTGATCTATGCACTGTATATTCTGATTGAATTGAGTGCTCTTATATGCTGATGCAGTTTGAATGCTTAGCTGTAGAACTGGAATATTATGAATTTTCTCCCCCCCCCCCCCCCATTTGTAACCCGGTGTTCGTGTGTTTGCTGACTTTTATGCACAATGCTGTACAATTTGTAGTCAGCTTACAGCTGCAAATTTATCATACATAGTATTGTACACCAAATAGCAATGGCATCTGTGACCTTGTTTGCACAAATAACAGTAGCGAAGTGTCAACCCAAGAATTTGAAATTTATTGTGCCAGGCACCCATTGGAAGTGAGAGGCAGAAAAGAAATGCAGATGCTGCGTTTCATGCTCCTGCAGATATGGAATGCACCAAGGTATCTGATGAGTTGCCATTGACGATGCTGTCTGAGATGGACGAAACGGTAATTTTTGGAACACAATGCCATCATATTCACATTATTTAGCATTTGGTAGTTTCGTGACTCACGAAATGGTCATATTTGTTATTTCAGATGAGCTCTGAGATGAAAGAGATCGAGATGGAAGACATCGAGGAGGCAGCACCTGATATTGACAGCTGTGATGCAAGTAACTCCCTTGCAGTAGTTGAGTATGTAGATGAAATTTACAGCTTCTACAGAAGAAGTGAGGTAAATTCTTGGAACCTTGGTGATGTTATTTGCTGTCACAAAGTTGTGAATCTGAGTAATCTCAATGCAAAATCCTGTATGCGTAGGATTTGAGCTGTGTCTCTCCTAATTACATGTCAACCCAAACTGATATAAATGAGAAGATGCGTGGCATTCTCATTGATTGGCTGATAGAGGTAAGAATTTTGTCCGATGCTTGGCGAATTCAGTATAATATTCTTCGTATGGTTTGGGAATTCTTAGCATTCACTAAGAATTCTTTGTCCAATGCAGGTGCACTATAAATTAGAGCTGTTGGATGAGACCCTGTTCCTTACTGTGAATATCATAGACAGATTCTTGGCTCGTGAAAATGTGGTGCGAAAGAAGCTTCAGTTGGTTGGCGTGACTGCTATGTTGCTCGCGTGCAAGTATGAAGAAGTGAGCGTTCCTGTCGTGGAGGATCTGATCCTAATCTGCGACCGCGCCTACACTAGGGCAGATATTCTGGAAATGGTAACAATGCTCCACCTTTTGATTTCAATGCAAACAAAATATTGTCATGAACACACTATCTTCAGAGAAGTGACACTGACTTCATCTTCAGGAGAGGATGATTGTGAACACACTTCAGTTCAATATGTCGGTGCCGACACCATACTGTTTCATGAGAAGGTTCCTTAAGGCAGCACAATCTGACAAGAAGGTAAGATACACACTGGTACATGGATCTTGTATGCTATAGCATTGCTGCATCAGTGCATTATATTGCCTCTCTGACATACGTTCTCACCATCTACTGAATTAGCTCGAGCTCCTATCTTTCTTCATAATTGAGCTGAGTCTTGTCGATTATGAGATGCTCAAATTCCGGCCGTCAATGCTGGCAGCGGCTGCCATCTACACTGCTCAGTGCACCATGAATGGGTTCAAGTCCTGGACCAAATGCTGTGAGCTGCACACAAAATATTCTGAAGAACAGCTGATGTATGACAACCACCTCCCTAGTCTTACATTCCAGTATCATATCAACTTAGATTGTGCTCTTGTATTCACAGCTATTTGGTTCTTTTTGCCTTGCAGGGACTGCTCCAAGATGATGGTTGAACTCCACCAGAGAGCAGGTCATGGGAAGCTTACTGGGGTTCATAGAAAGTACAGCACATTTAAGTATGGCTGTGCTGCAAAATCGGAGCCCGCCATCTTCTTGCTGGATGCAAGAGCCTAGAACTGTTACTGATTGGCTGGTTATACACACTCTAACTACTTCCATGGAGCGAGTGAAAGAGGGGTGTATATAGAGGCTGCTTTGATGAAATTACAAAGAGGGGATCTGCATATATGCAACAGCTGTTGCAGCAACTATTTGATGGGTCGGGTTGGTGTGTTGTGCGTGTGTACTTTCAATAACTTGACATCGATGAAACATTGGTCTGAGTTCGAGATTTTTAGGTTGCTTCCAATTAAATCTGTTGGAATTTGATATTATGCTGTATTTAGGGGGATCCTTCATTTATTCTGTGACACCTTCAATTTGCAAATAAACATTAATTGAATTTCCTGTTCAGTATGTGCCAATAATCTTGTGTTTCCCGGAAATGGTACTTTCTACTGTATCATTTCGGAATGTTGCGATTACGATGTTTTTGTTATGAACTAGCGCCGCGTATCGATCGCAGTAGCAAATTTTCTGGAGGATGCTTTTTTTTTTTTTGTATATGCCAATGATATTGTGTTTCCCTGAAACGGCACTTTCTACTGCAGCATATGTTACGTTGGATTGTGCTGTATTTTGTTATGAACTAGCACTGCTTATTGATCATAATAGCCACTTGTTGTGAAATACACGGCAGAAATAGAAGATCAATTGAATGAAAAGACACAAATTTAACATGAAAAATCTTTGTAGAAAAAATTACAGACGCACGAAGACGGGATTCACTATATACTAAGAGATTACAAGCACGGGGAAGTTCGGCGTATCTCAACCGTGCGACTACAAGAGGTACATATATAGTCTAGGAATCAAAATCCTAACAAAAAAAGGAACAGAGATT
Source organism: Melocanna baccifera (assembly GCA_036346265.1). Lineage (NCBI taxonomy): Eukaryota > Viridiplantae > Streptophyta > Magnoliopsida > Poales > Poaceae > Melocanna > Melocanna baccifera. The sequence goes on along the minus strand of CM070691.1, from coordinate 28,655,264 downwards.
TAGTCAACAATAAAATAGAGACATATAAAGACTGGAGCAGTAACTTTCTTAGATACGGGAATAGCACCCTGCTAGAAGAGTCTCAGAAGATAACGGTGAAGAGTTATAGTCTAAAGTGTCTCGAGTAGCCACATCTAACTACAGTCGGCGCAGAGTCCATCACAGACACGAAGATGGTCCCAGTCATAATCTTTGACTAATCCTCATTGTTTGAGTGAATACTGATCAGATTGCTCAAGTGATCGGAAAAACCAGAAGTGGTTGGACCAACCAAATTCAGATCACAAAATGTAACAAACCCAATCTTAAGTCGAATTCCACTTGTAGCGAAAAGAAGAATGCAGTAATCTCCTCCATGATGATCACAATAGGAGGATGCAATAATTTCCTCCATGATGATTGTGCAAGTGATCTAAATGGCAACATATCCAAATAGTGAACACTAAATTCGATTGTCCCCACATTTAAAGTCTTCTCAATCAAGCGTAGCCTAAATTGCAACTCCACCTTAAACTTTATATTTACGGATCTTACCGTAATAATTTGTAGTAGATGACAGATCATCGATGAAATCATCAATAATTAATCAAGCATAGAAGCCACCAATAATAGATACAATGGCCCGAATTGCAATGAAATCCTTCTCCAACAAAAAATATACAAAGCTGATGACAACTTCTTAATGAAAATGACGATAGACTAAACGGGAGATCGTCGACGGAGATAGTGTTGTTGTGGCATGAGCCATAATAGTGGGTACTTGGTACCCTTCCTACATTGAGGATATAGACTTGCTAGAGTTAAAGACCACCACATGTGTGTGAGAAAGCCGGTGAGTAGAAAATGAGTCAATCGGGCCTCCCATACCCCCTTGGAGGGATTTATATACATAAATGAAGTGGGGTGGGAATTTTTTATTCTATCTTTCAATAATTACAAATGGTACGAGTATAATGATATATTTATTTAGATGTACAATACTATGCTATTGAACTTGTTCAAAGCCCACTAGCTAATCCTATCGGCCCAAGGGGTTGGGCACCTGTAACACCTCGGTCTATGATGGCTCATGTGTGTGTGCATATGAGGATGTGGATTAGTCCCACATTGCTAGCTTAATATGAGAAGTACTAACATATAAATCCATAGGTACAATTGATAATAACCTTCGATTAACCGTTTTACGCGAAGCGAGAATGAAAACGCAAGCAGGTTATTACGTGTGCGTGGCTTATCCATAATGGAGTTAGGACTAAGCCGGTTTGAACCTTAGGGCGTTACAAATGGTATTAGAGCCGACCCTTGCGGTAACACGGACGCGTACGGGTCAGGAGCGTGGCATATGACGCATGGCGCGTGTGGGCCCAGAATAGACACACGACATGGTATATATACCAGCACTGGATGCACGAACGTGTGCCAAGAGGGGAAGGTCCTGATCATTTGCCCCAGTATGGGTATGTTGGACCGACGAGGACGTTGGGTTCTTTAAAGGGGGATGTATGTAACACCTCAGCTCATAATGGCCTATGTGTGTGTACATGAGAATGTGGATTAGTCCCACATTGCTAGCTTAACATGAGAAGTACTAACATATAAACCCATATGTACCATTAGTAATAACCTTCGGTTAACCGTTTTGCGCGAAGTAAGGACGAAAGCACAAGCAGGTTATTACGTGTGTGTGACTTATCCATAATGGGATTAGGCCTAAGCTGGTTTAAACCCTAAGGCGTTACAGCACCCCACAACAGTACTCCCTCGACGGCAAACATGGAGGTCCCGAGGGGCGAACTGACACAACGAATTCCCCCAGCCCCTCAGGGGGTCTAGACGCCCTAAACCTCCCGAAACAGGTCACACTTTCATTGGCAAAACTGTAACCGTCCTATCGAGGTTGTGCCTCCGAAGCAAGCAACACGTAGAGGTGGAGCGGGAGGAGGGGCTGCCCTAGCGAAGCAATGCCTTCGAGGTAGACGGCAGAGTGCTACAGCGAAGCCAAAGTTGTCCTGTTGAGGTCATACCTCCAAAGAAGGCACCATGTAGAGGTAAAGTTGAAGTTAGGGCCGCCCTGTTGAGGCAATGCCTATAAAACAGGTGGCGAAGCCAGAGGTAGGATCACCCTGCCAAGGCGATGCCTACGAGGTAGGCGACAAAGCTGGAATCGTCCCACCGAGGCTGTGCCTTCGAAACAGACGGCACGTATAGGTAATGATCAAACCTGATCAAATTCGGATCACAAAATATAACACTACTTTTCTAAAGGGTGTTTTTTCCTGTATCTATCTTCACAGCAAAAGCTCCATTTTATTCTACTTCTCAGCTTTCCATCAAAATGGCTTGGATAACTTGTTTAGATTCATGATGTTAGTTAGGTGCGTAGCTAGCTCGAGGTCCAGCCCACTAGAAGGAAAGATATCAAGGCCTTCACTGTTGATAGCTGCAGTAAAATAATAAAGATTTTTTTAGCTAGACCTCGGGCCATTGCCCTGGCGGTCCAAGGCCTAGCTTCGCCTCTGGTGTTAGTTATCTCATACATGAACATTTTTCTATGCTTTTTTATGTCTACTTGCAGAGAACATTAGCATAACCTAGAAACATCATCATTGTCTAGACAATTGAAACCTCGAACATGTGGCATGTTTGCAATTTGTCTTGTACTCACTGATTTTTTTTTTGTGAGTCTTCTCCATTCGAAAAGGCAGGAAAACTTATATATGACTATTAACTATGGTAGAAACACTTCTTAATCATGCTTCTTGCTTATGCTGGCATTAGTTTTGGATCAGTACACTGTTGGTCCTAAGCTAGCAATTTTCATGTGCCAGCATAAGCAAGAAGCATGCTTAAGAAGCATGCAATTTTTCATGTGCCCAAAAAATTTGTCCGGAGATGCGGCGGAGGACGTCGTCTTATCGGACACCGACTGTGTACCGGCCACCGAAACGGCCGGACTCGTGTGGGTGGTGTGCCCGAGTTCCTGAAATTTTTTGGCTCCGACACTGCGCATTGTGATGCACAAAATTACGATCATACAGACATCATCAGTCTGTCCCGTTCTAGTGAGAGACAAGAATGGATGATGCACAGAAGTAGAGGGCCCGGAGAGCGACAGTGACTCCAAAACGTTGGAAGCATGTATACCTGGCCAAATGGGCCGGGCCTACCGGCGCGCGCGCGCCGCGTCGCCGATCAGACCCGCCCAAACGGCGCGCGCACGGGTGTAACGGGCCGGCGGCGACGGCCGCGGACCGGGCGTGCTCGGCCGAGGTGCGACGCGGCGGCGCGGCGACGCGCGCGCCTGCGTTTAATGTCGGCCGACACGGCGACGGCCGGCGACGGCGACGCCGCGACGACGCAAGACGACGCGGCGCGGCGACAGCACGGCCGGGCCAACGGCTCTAAACGGGCGTCTGCCCGCCCGGACGGCACGCCGCCCGGATTTTTGAAAAATAGCCGTTTTTGAACCGTTGGGGTAAAAATTCGAGAAAAATAGCAAAACATTCGAAAAAATCTGAAATTTTTCTATAAATAGGTGGGCATCCGGCCTCCATTCTCCACACCTCAAATCTCACTCTCCTCTCTCGGTTTAGCTGTGAAAATTCGAAAGTGCTTGCACGAATTTGGTGAAAATTCGGAAAAATTCAAAATTCAAAAATCTTTAGATTTTTGTGAGGGCTGCAAAGGAGGTAATAATTCTGTCTTATTTTAATTTTTGAGTATTATTTATTAGTTTAATTTATTGCTATTATTGGTTGGTTTAATAGGAAGTTAATCATTCTTTACTATTTTAATTTACTGATTGATTTAATGGAGAACTACGATTTTGAACTCTCCGAATTCGGCCTCTCGGCGGAGGATATGCAACCGTTTCCACAAGCATATCCATCTGAAAATGCCGAAGAAATGATGGCCCGGAGCGCAGGTCCAATCGATCCATCTTCTGCTGGCTCAACAAGTGCATCCACGACTCAAAGCACGGGTGCAAAAGATCAAGAGCTAGTACATCAACAGTTTGGAATGATTTCGACAAGAAGTTCAAGACCGAGGATGATGGGACTTGGTGAGGTATCTTTGTTTGTAAAATTTGTGGTAATGAATTGACCGCAAAATCTTCAGTGGGACGGGTCATCTACAACGACATGCTTGCAAGTTGCAAGAAAAAGCAAGGAATACAAATGCGCGCACACAATCGCAATATAACCACGACGGCTCGATGCGTGCGTGGGAGTACAACCTGAGGTAGCTCGGGAATCTCTTTGTAAATTAATTGCTTCTCAAGATTTACCTTTAAATTTTGGTGAGTCCGACGCTTTTCAAAAATATATTAGGACCGCTCATAACCCTCGATTTAGTATCAGTATCTAGGCAAACAACAACTAGAGATTTAATTAAATATTATAACAATTGTCGTGATAAAATGAAAGAAATGTTTCATACTGTACATTCTCTATTGCTTTAACTTCGATATATGGAGTGGTAGAGCTAGAGAGGATTATATTAGTGTTGTTGCTCATTATATTAATGATGACTGGGTAATGGAAAAAGAATTATAGGATTTAAATTAATTAATGTTTCACATAGTGCTGAAAATATTGCAGAAAGTATTATTAGAGTTGTAGAAGATTTTGGTCTCACAGATAAAATTTTTTCTATAACTTTAGATAATGCAGCTGCAAACACTAAAGTTATGGAAATTCTTACACTGTGTTTAATTCTTATGCACACTCTTTCTTATTGCATCAACGTTGTGCTTGTCATATTATTAATCTTATTGTTAAATCCGGTTTAAAAGATTAAATGCTTGTATTGATTCTTTTAGAGATGCTATTTCATTTATTAATTGTTCAAACCAACGAATAGCCGCATATAAGAGTTTTTGCGTAGCAATGAATGTTCGTCCTAGAAAATTTGCTTTAGACATGCTCGTTAGATGGAACTCTACTTATCTTATGCTTAAACATATATTGCCATATAGGAGCACCTTATCTGCTTTCCTTCACACCCAAAGCCATCAATCTCGTAGCTCCTCCAAAGAGAACCCAAGTTAGAGACCACGAACTTCTCAAAACGATTGGGTTGTTCTTTGAAAAAATATTTTCCTTTTAGAAATTTTTCATAAAGCTACACTTTGCCTTTCTCGGAATATATTACCCTACTTCTCCTATAATTGTTCATAATATTGTTGAAATTGCAATTCACCTAAAGGCTTTTGAACATGATCATATACTACGGGATGTCAGAGGTGCCATGAAAATTAAGTTTTTAAAATATTGGAGAGAAATTCCTATTTTATATGCATTCGCTTTTATTTTGGATCCTAGGGCCAAACTCCAAGGATTTACGAATGTTTTACAAATTTTAAGTGAGGCTACCGATTTAGACTATTCTTCATACTTTACATTAGTTAAGAATAAATTATATGAGGTATATGATAAATATGAAAATAAGTTTGGATCATGCGTTTGGAAAGACCCCGGAGTCCCTAGCACCTCTAGGGGCTATGCAATGGGGCAAGATTTTTGGTTCTTCGTCTAGTTCTCGCAGTACACATCGCTTAGGAGGAGGAAGGCGACAAAGCACTGGAGACCTATCAAGCTATCTCAACAGATGATAGCGTCGATTTGAGCAGAGTTGAACATCCTCTCATGGTGGCAAGCCCAAAAGGTGTCATATCCAGGTGCTATCCATATTAGCGCGGATGTGTTGGCTCTGCTCTGTCTCTACGCTCTTCTGAGTCGATTCGCCTTTCCTAAGAATAATCGAGGAGCGACGAACAAGTCTGTCCAACGAGATGGTCAAGTACTTATGACCGTCAAAGACTGGGAACAAGTGAATCAAGACTCCAACATATCAGAAAATAAAGATTTAGAAGAATCTTTTGAGAATTTGTATTTAGATAGCAATGAATAGAATTTTCAATATTTTTCTTCACATATAGTCACTAATGAGCTTTATAGGTTGTACTCTTTTTCTTTACCAAGGTTTTCTCAAATTGAGTTTTTACTTGGTAAAGTTTTTAATGAGGCAACCATCCCATGTAATTTAATAAGTTAATAAAGCTCATTATGTCATTGCAAATATTTATTTTATGATTAGCAATGTCTATAAATTTCTATATTTTTTGAATTTTTCTAAATTTTTACAATTTTTACAATTTTTCTTATTTTTCTGCTTTTTCGGGCTAACGGGCTGGCGGGCAAGACGCGCGCTTAGCCTTAACTGCGTTCGGCCGCAGACGCAGACGGCCGCCGTGCTCGGCTTGCTCACGCTCGCGCGGCGGCGCGCACGCGCGGCCCGCTTATTACACGGCCTTACCGGGCCGTGCCTAAACGGGCCGCGCCGAGCATCGGGCGGGCCGTCTTGCGTCCGGCCGGACGCCGGCGGCCGGCACAGTGGCCAGGTTTAGAAGCATGTGTGTGAGAGCATCAAAATCGACTCACCGTTCTCGTGTATGCCGTCACAAATCGCCGCCCCCCTCTCTGTCAGTCATAACTACGATTCCAACACCTACCTTCTCTAATCTAACCCAAATCTCAATCCAGACGTAACTGGTAGGCAGGCAAACCTCCTTTTTTTTTATGAAACAAGGGCAAAGCTCCTATTGTTTATACGTTAATTGGATTCTTGGATAGCAAAGGCTAACCTTTCAATCTCGTGTTGTTCTTCCTTGATCCCTTCTGTGTTGGCTCTCCTGTGGCTCAGATCCGATTCCTGAGGTTTGTATTGTTTCGCCCCGTCCTGTTCATCTCTGATTCATGAATAATAGCGCGGTTCCTGTGGGATTAGAGAGTAAAAAATCGATCTTCGATGGGAATTCGGCCGAAAGCTGCGGCCTTCCGCTTCCGATTCGTGGAGCTTTACGTGATTCTTTCTAGTTCATTACTTACCTAGCCTTCTTCTTCGATCCTTGATAGGAATTGGATGGAAAGATACGGTCTTTGTTTCGTTTCATGTATGAACTTAGGTTTTTCCGAGTTAAATTCTGCTGTCCCTTTTGGTGAAGGATTTGTCCTTGCTGGTCCTTCCAATCTAAAAATCGCCCATAAAAATGCCACCTTTTTTGGTGCTTGCAGGTGAATACCAGCGAGTATTCGGTGGAAGAACATAAAGCTACTACCTTTTGGTGCCTGCCTTCTCAAAAAGGACTTCAGTATCAGTTGGGAGTTGGGAATTATGATGCTGTATGAACCATACTGTGGAACAGTAGAAGGTTATGAATGTATCGGCGGCTCCAAAGGGGGCATAATTTGAGTAGAATTGAGCAGTGGGTGGAGAGAGAGAGAGAGAGAGAGAGAGAGAGCAATGGAATTGGCCGAGCAATTGCTCTTGGTGCTCAGGAGCTATGCGCTGTCTGTTTGGGCTACAATCATTGCAGGCATTTTTGTCGTCATCTCGCTCTCGCTATCCCTGTTCTTGCTGTTCAATCATCTGTCAGCCTACAAGAACCCAGAGGTTGTGATCGGTATTTCTGATTTGAAACAACGTGGTAAATTGTTGGAGCTGTGTTTGACTTGCTATTTGACTCTCTGCTGCTGCATTTGTGTTTTTTTCAGGAGCAGAAATTCCTTGTTGGTGTCATTCTCATGGTGCCATGTTATGCGGTTGAGTCGGTAAGGTGCTATGTTGTGTCTTGTTGAAGTTTGAAGTCATAATGTTGGCTGAGGTCAATTTAGCTGTTAATTTTTGTATTACTCTACTGTTGCAGTACATATCATTGGTGAATCCATCAATTAGTGTCGATATCGAGATTCTGCGAGATGGCTATGAGGCATTTGCTATGTACTGTTTTGGGCGGTATTTAGTTGCTTGCTTAGGTACTCTCTTGTCTAGTAATTTCCATTCCAATGTTATCATCCATATCTTTGCCCTTCTATATAATCCTGTTGATCCTAGGTGGGGAAGATAGGACAATTGAATTTCTGAAGAAGGAGGGTGGTTCAGGTTCTGATGCACCACTTTTAGGCCATGCATCTGAACAACGATATGTAAACCATCCTTTTCCAATGAATTACCTGCTGAAACCATGGCCTCTAGGTGAATGGTTCTACTTGATCATTAAGTTTGGGCTTGTTCAATATGTATGTGGCTCTTTATCCCCCATCCCTTTTGATTTGCAGCATGTGAGGGAAATTCAAACTAATGCATTCTCCTGTTCCTGGGACAGATGATAATAAAAACCATCTGCGCTATTCTTGCTGTGATTCTTGAATCCTTTGGAGTGTACTGTGAAGGAGAGTTTAAATGGAACTGTGGGTAAGAGATACCTACACATGAAGGGCATCGATTTCTTTCACTCAACATCTTGCTCAACAATCCTTGCATGAACTTGTCTCATTTATGCTACATTGCTATTGTACTACTATTTTGTCCACAATTCTTTATTCCAATTGCATTTGTGGTAATTTTCTTTTAAATCGTCGGTATGCATGTATAGAGCATAATGGTATATCACTTGCTGTATCCTAGATTCAGTTGTCCTGTTCCTGTGATTCAGTTACGACTTGGAGCATCCAGTTGCCATATATTTGTCAAATTATGCTGCTAGTATTCATGTCCTATTATACTACTGCCTTGAATAGCCTGATTTCTGGTGTTAACTTTGCCTCCTTAGATTCGTGATGGATGATTCTCACAATCTGCATACATGAATCTAACACCACTGGATTCAATTACAATTTGTGTCCATCTAATGCATGGTCGGTGCTCACCCTCCTTGTGTCCCCCCTCCTGTAGCGCACCCCCCCTCTCCCGGGAAATGTCCCTCCCATATTGTAATGCATTTATGTATAACTCAGGCTTATGCACCAAACTAAAAATTTCTGAAACTATAAGCTTCATGATATTTCTTTTCCCCCTCTCCTTTTCTGTATACATATAATTTGTTGCGTGGACATGTGTTAGCATTGGTGAACTTGTTCATGCATCTGATGATGTATTAGTTAAAACACATTGGCTTGCTACAATGAACTAATGACTTGTTTAACAGGTACTCTTACACGGCTGTGGTTCTCAATTTCAGTCAGTCATGGGCCTTATACTGTCTTGTTCAGTTTTATGCTGCAATAAAGGATGAGCTAGCCCATATAAATCCTCTTTCAAAGTTTCTGACATTCAAGTCTATTGTCTTCTTAACATGGTGGCAAGGTGTGGCGATTGCATTGCTCTACAATTGGGGCTTGTTGAGAGGCCCTATAGCTCAAGAGTTGCAGTTCAAGTCCAGTATTCAGGACTTCATTATCTGCATAGAGGTGGTAAAAAATTCCTGTTTTACCATTTCAGTTCTGTAACACTAAAGAATTCTTGTTAATGCATGTTTGCATTTTTAGTGTTCATTTGAAATGAAGCCCAACAAAGTCTTTTGTCTTCCAATACAGATGGGTGTTGCTTCTGTTGTCCATCTGTACGTCTTCCCTGCCAAGCCATATGAGCTAATGGATGATCGTTTTATTGGAGGGGTTTCAGTTCTTGGAGACTATGCTTCAGTTGACTGCCCTCTAGATCCAGATGAAGTTAAGGATAGCGAGCGCCCAACCAAGATTAGGCTTCCCCAGCCAGATGATCGTTTCAGATGCTCCACTGCCATAAAAGAAAGCGTTCGTGATGTTGTGCTTGGAGGAGGTGAATATGTAAGAACTAGATGCTATTTATTCCCTTGTTACCCCCTTCATCAATTCTACTTGAATTATTTTTGTACCTGTTGTAGCAAAATTGAAACATCATATTTGACTGAATCTTGCAGATTGTGAATGACTTGAAGTTCACTGTCAACCATGCAGTGGAACCAATCAATGAAAAGCTTCACAGGATATCCCAGAACATCAAAAAGCATGAGAAAGAAAAGAAGAAAACAAATGATGATAGCTGCATTAATTCGCCACCATCCTTGAACAGGGTAATCAGTGGAATTGATGATCCGCTTCTGAATGGGAGCTTCAGTGACAACAGTGGCCCCAAGAAAGCACGGAGGCATCGCAGGAAATCAGGGTACACAAGCGCAGAAAGTGGCGGAGAGAGCAGTGATCATGGCTTAGGTGGGTATGAAATCCGAGGACACAGATGGATTACAAAGGAGTAAGGATTAAAGACATGAATTTCTTGGAAATGTTTGTTGCTTTGAATCTTCCTTAACTGCTGATAAAAGACAGTAATCAATCAAAGCTTTGATGAATCTGGAATGGTGCAGACTGCAAAAGCAAGGTCTCTATCATGACACTGCAATGCGGCAAATTGAGCTGGCAATCAGTGTTGATTTTTTTTTTCCAGCTGACATTTCAGCAGTTAAGTCCTTGATCTTATATTTATCGTTACAGGCTTACAGCAAGTGAGGGAAGCACTGAGTCTGTACATGTTTTTTTAATGGGGCAATTACTTATTTACCATCAAAAGTTTGCATCATCCCTTACATGTCATTGTATCACTGACGTGGGTCACAATCAGATATTTTAGTAATTTCCAGCGGCATATAAGGAATTATTTCATCCTATGGAGCATGGCAGGTTCCTACAGCATCCTTGCCTGCATGATTTGTACAGACTAGAAGATGTGGCTATAAAAGAATAGATGTTTCTACGTTGAGGAAATTCTTTGCCAGTTTTATTGTTGTTGCTTTGATGTTACCATTGTATTTGCTCATTCTTACATCGTGTAATCTAGAAGAGGGCATCACCGTCACTGCCCTGACACTGGATGAACGGTTTTCAGCCGTAGGTTTGTAAATGTCATAATCTAATGATTGGAATATGGCATGACGCATCTGAGCAGCTTCAGATCATGACAAAACTGCCTGAGGTCTGAACTTGCAATTGCGGCAACATCAATGATCGCTCGACAATTCATTGCAAGCGTCGTTTTTTTTTTTTGAAAAAAATCATTTCAAGTGGATTTAAGGGGAAGAAGGATCCACGTTAAAGGACACATTGGCCTCATTTTTTTGCTTTTGGCTTACTTCGGTCTTTTGGCTCCTCTAAAAGTCGAAACAAACAGCTTCTCAATCTTAAAACCATGTGTATCGTCTATTGTCGTCTTAAAAAGCGTAGATAAAAACTATTAGCTGTAGTCTAAAAGAACATGCTCTTTGTCTTTTGGCTTCTTTAAAATCAAAATAAATAGGACGTTTTTTTGGAGCGGATTTTTCAAACGATTTTCTGAAGCCAAAACTGTATGTGCCATTCGTGTCGGCGTCTTCATCGTTCAACGCTATCTTAAAAAGCGTAAACAAAAACCATTAGTCGAAGCTAAAAACCATAAAATCATAGGGCAAGCCCAAGAATACTCTCATGATCGGTGGCTCTCATCTCATCCGGTATGTATGCACTCATCTTCGTAAGGTTTTATCATGCCGATCTTAACTTGGATCTTTTCTTTTCAGATTGTGTAACGCATGTGGCATTGCGTTTGGAATGGTATTCTTCTTGTTTGAACGGGAATGGTACTTTAGCTGATCACACGAGCATAATATTATTTGGCAGCAGCATCTTGCTGCGTGCTTATCTGATTGGCCCAAAAGCTCTCCCTGGCCGTCCACGTGGCCCAATTCGTCGTCCTGCTCCTGCCTGCCTCCCACTCCCTCCCCGCTCTACTGCGGCAGAGACAGATTCGAGCGCGCAAGGGCCCCGGCCAGAAAAGCAACGCAGAGCGATTAATGTCGCTGCCGTGCCATGGTTGCTCCCGGGGCTGCGACGAAACGTCACTCCTCCGTCCCCGGCGCTATAAATCGCGAGGGATTTCGGAGCCTGACGAAATGGGACTCACCTCCGATCATGACAGGAGCGCCACCCGCCGCAATGCTGTGCCTCACGTCGTCTTCCTCGCCGATTCCTCTCCTGCCGCTGCGCCCTTCGTGCTCGCCCTCTACCGCTGATCGGGCCTTCCCGGGAATCGCGGTGAGTCGCCGTGATTCCGGACCCTCTCTTCCTTGGTCTCGTTTCTCCCCCTCTCTCTCTTCTTGTTTCCTTTTCTTTCTACCCGTGGTTGGTTTCTTGATGGCTTTGTTGCGGTGGTTCGCAGGTGTCTGTCCCGTCTTCGCTTCGCTGGTCTTGGCCAGGGAAGGTATAATAAAATTGTCACCCATATGTGCAAATATGAGGCTTTGTTATCGCAGGGCAAATGTAATTTGATGATTATTATGCGAAAAAAGTTTGGATTTTGTCTGTTAGAATGCTGTTTTGGGTTTGGGCGAGACCAGTCTATATATACTTGTGTTTGTAGTGACCTGTTTTATGAAGTGAATGAAATTTCGACCAAATTTCTTTAGAATTTTGTGATTCATCCTTTTCTACTACAGTATTAAACCGTATTAGCTGCAATACAACCCAAAGTAATATGTACTCTATGATGAACGTAGCAACTGATTGCTACATTGTGTGATAAAACTAATTGATATTAATGAAGGAATCAAATAGCTTTGCTTTCAAGATGCAACAATCAGATCATTGAGAATTTTATGATGATGTGGCTCAGCCAGAGGTCTTGTCTTGTAGTCAATAATATAAGGGAGGAAGATAAGCTACATCAAGCAATATATTTCCGTTGCTCGTTTAGTTCTAAATCTACAACTCACTCTAACCATTGTTCATAAATGCAAGGTCAAGAGCGAATTTTCTGTTCCAGTGGCTGTGCAAGAAAACAAAACTATGGCGACTGTGGAAGAGGATGTTGACCACCTTCCCATATATGAACTGGACCCAGAGTTGGTGGAATTCAAGGACCACTTCAGTTATAGGATGAAAAGATACCTTGACCAGAAATGTTTGATTGAAAAACATGAGGGAAGCCTTGAAGAATTTTCTAAAGGTTAGGTTTACTTCATCATTCAAAATGCTAGTATTTATGGCATCTGCGGAATAAAATAGTCACTCATACAAGAACCAGCATGCTACTTTCTTTGCTTCATCTAACACCTATATGTTTTTGGCCTTCCTTGTGTTGTAGGTTATTTGAAGTTTGGGATCAATACAGATTGTGATGCAACTGTATATCGTGAATGGGCACCTGCTGCACAGTGAGTCCTAATGCTGTCATGGAGCTAGTTGTTAATGGCCTTGCGTTACCATATGAAATGCTGATGAAGCTGTTTGTGAACTGTTTTTCTTTTTTTCCCCCACAATGGGATGCTTTGTCTAGTAGTAGCTAGCAAAAATGGATAACCATTTCGAGTTTTCACTCACAGCATGTCTCGGCTGTTAAGGTAAGCATCACTGGTAGATCAAGATGCACTGAAGAGAGAAAACATGTTTTCCCTTTTCTGCTTGTGTTTGTAATTAACTAATGCTCTTTTTTTTTATGGCGGCACTTACTTCCCTCTATTTTTAGTAGATTAATGCATTGACTTGGAAGTTTTTACTCTGTGGATGTAGGGAAGCACAGCTTATTGGTGACTTCAACGACTGGAATGGTGCTAACCATAAGATGGAGAAGGATAAATTCGGCGTTTGGTCAATTAAGATTTGCCATGTCAATGGGAAACCTGCCATCCCTCACAATACCAAGGTTAAATTTCGCTGTAGGCATGGAGATGGAGAATGGGTTGATCAGATGCCTGCATGGATTCGTTATGCAACTTTTGATGCCTCCAAATTTGGAGCTCCTTATGATGGTATTCACTGGGATCCTCCAACTTGTGAAAGATCTACTTTCTAGTGCATTGAACTACAGTTTAAACATAAGCAATATATCTGAGGAAAAAACACACAAAAACAAAGTATGTCGCAACGTGATACTGTTTGTCTTGCAGGTATGTGTTTAAGCATCCTCGGCCTCCAAAGCCTGATGCTCCACGTATCTATGAGGCTCATGTGGGGATGAGTGGTGAAAAGCCAGAAGTAAGCACATACAGAGAATTTGCAGACAATGTGTTACCACGCATACAGGCAAATAACTACAACACAGTTCAGCTGATGGCAATCATGGAACATTCTTACTATGCTTCTTTTGGGTATCATGTGACAAATTTCTTTGCAGTTAGCAGCAGATCAGGCACGCCAGAGGACCTCAAATATCTTGTTGACAAGGCACATAGTTTAGGATTGTGAGTTCTGATGGATGTTGTTCATAACCATGTGAGTAATAATGTGACAGATGGTCTAAATGGCTATGATGTTGGGCAAAACACTCAGGAGTCCTATTTCCACACAGGAGATAGGGGCTATCATAAACTCTGGGATAGTCGTCTGTTCAACTATGCCAATTGGGAGGTCTTAAGATTTCTTCTTTCTAATTTGAGATATTGGATGGACGAATTCATGTTCGATGGTTTCTGATTTGATGGGGTTACATCAATGCTATACCATCACCATGGTATCAATATGGCATTTACTGGAAATTACAAGGAATACTTCAGTTTGGATACTGATGTAGATGCAGTTGTTTACATGATGCTCGCAAACCATTTAATGCACAAACTCTTGCCAGAAGCAACTGTTGTTGCCGAAGATGTTTCAGGCATGCCAGTGCTTTGTCGGTCGGTTGATGAAGGTGGAATAGGGTTTGACTATCGCCTGGCTATGGCTATTCCTGATAGATGGATTGACTACTTGAAGAACAAAGATGACCGTGAATGGTCAATCGGCGAAATAGTGCAGACTTTGACTAACAGGAGATATACTGAAAAGTGCATTGCATATGCTGAGAGCCATGATCAGGTACAGTTTTTGTAAGCATTTTATTTTCTTGGTAGACAAATTAGACAAATAAACACTTGGGGTGATGGATTTTAGTTACTTAAAGTCAGATAATATCATAGGTGTTCAGATGGCCCATGTAAGCATGTCCAAGAATTCGCAGGCACATATCGTTGGCTTTATGTTCTTCTATTGAAATTTGGAACAACTACTGAGTAGTTGATTTCACACAATTTTTCAGTCTATCGTTGGTGACAAGACTATAGCATTTCTCTTGATGGACAAGGAAATGTATACTGGCATGTCAGACTTGCAGCCTGCTTCACCTACAATTGATCGTGGCATTGCACTTCAAAAGGTTCCATTTCTCCTTAAGTATTGGTGAATTCAATGGTTCTATTTCTAGATGCTTGTTGTAATCTTCACAGGTTTGCTAAGAGTCCTGGTTAGCCCCTGAAGACAATGTGTTCCAGTCCCTTTTCATATGTTTGGCTAATTTTGTTCCAAATATTTCAGATGAGGCACTTCATCACAATGGCCCTCGGAGGTGATGGATACTTAAATTTTATGGGAAACGAGGTAATATCTGAGTGATCTGTTAAAAATTGTTTCCCATTAATGTGTTTCATGATTCCTTCATTTTTCCTCATTAATCTGTTAAAAACTTGTTCCCCATTAAAATTTCCCCCCTTCTGTTTTCTAAGATACCCAAGTACATAACAGCTATTTCCATGATAGTAATTGTCATTTAGTTTTGCTGGTAGTTAATCTTAGTCCTAAATCATTGTTGTCTTTATGCATGATACATCTTCCGTTTATTGCTGGCCATCCTCTTTTCCAATGGGGGTTTAGATCATATACCCTCCTCATAGTTGGGAAATTGAGGATTTACCCTCCTCACTCAATGACACTTGGGGTCATCGTAGGTCACTGACACGTGGACCAGGAGGGTAAATCCTCAATTTCCATCTAAGTGGAGGGTATATGATCAATAATTCCTATTAAATGATATAAAGATAGTATCAAGTCTTTCTTAGGCTATTTATGTTTTACATATAAGACCAGTTCCTTGCACAAAATGGGCAGCAGATAGCACATTGCTGCTACTCGGCAACTCTCATATCTCTTTTCTAACTCATAGTGATGGTAAATTTTCCTTAGTTTGGCCACCCAGAGTGGATTGACTTTCCAAGAGAAGACAACAATTGAAGTTATGATAAATGCAGACGTCAGTGGAGCCTTGTCAACACAGATCACCTACGATACAAGGTTTTGCCTATGCATGTTCATATATTTTCTGTTTTGGCAGCTTTTTAGGTTCTCTTCTATCATTACCTTCCCTTTATCTATGATTCTAGCTATTTACAGCGGGTTCCACCTCACTTTTACATTGGGCTCAAATGTCCCTAGTAAAACTTTATATTAAGTCTTTCCTACTAGCGTAAATTGTGCGATCTACTACTTGTTGCTCAGTACAATGATCAATCTTTCCTGTGGTAACCTACTAATTTTATTTATTCTTGCACATCACTGATGTTGAGCACATACATTTTCCATGCATAAATTGGCATCGCATTTTCCAAAATTTATTCTAAAGACAAAGGAATATAATTCTCAAGGTCAATGGAGGGTTGTTTTATTCAAAGGAAGTTTTTTCTCTGCATATGATGAGCAATATATCCTTCACGGAATTTGTCATATTTTCTCCAGCTTTTCTGCAATCAAGCTTGCGATTTGACCTGACATATCAAAAAAAAAAAATTTATTGCACCAATGTTGAACAGTACATGAACACATTTGATCAAGCAATGAATGCGCTCGACGAGAAATTTTCCTTCCTATCATCATCAAAGCAGATTGTCAGCGACATGAATGAGGATGAAAAGGTAATTAGCTGCAAAATCTTTACTTTAGTACGGGCACTTGTTGCATGATTTGTTTCTTTCTTAGGAAGAATAGTAAATCTGACTTGCTAGTGCGTTCTATGTGACCAAACAAGGTGAAACTCTAGCCATTTGATGTGAACCATTGTTTTCTTAAAATACACTATGCAGTTAATTCCAACTTCTTTTTCAGGTTATTGTCTTTGAACGTGGAGATTTGGTTTTCATTTTCAATTTTCATCCCAGTAAAACTTATGAGGGGTAACTGATTTGTTGCAAGCTTTGCCTTCTGAAATTCTTTCTTCTTAGCGTCTAATGTGCTTAATCTCATCTCCATTTGCAAAATATGCAGTTACAAAGTCGGATGCGATTTTCCTGGGAAGTACAAGTAGCTCTGGACTCCGATGCTTTGGTCTTTGGTGGACATGGAAGAGTAAGCAAAGACAATAAATGCTCAAAATCTGTTTTGCACTCTTTTCCTCCTATAATAGGTGCCATCAAAGTTGCATCAGATAATCTTATTTGCAGTATTGATCTCTGTTGCATCGCAGGTTGGTCACGATGTGGATCACTTCACGTCCACCTGAAGGAGTACCAGGAGCACCCGAAACAAACTTTAACAACCGCCCTAACTCATTCAAAGTTCTTTCTCCGCCCCACACTTGTGTGGTAATGTTGATTCTGTGAAGTTACCTTAACTAATTAACAACGACAAACCGCAGTACGACCTCACAAAATGTTTTGGTATCAGGCTTACTATCGCGTTGACGAACAAGATGAAGGGCGTAAGAGGGAAGGAGCAGCTGTTTCTGGGAAGATTGCCCCAGAGTGTATCGATGTTGACGCTACTCACGTCAAGACGCCAACTACCAAAGAGTGAAGAAACAATAGATGGGGAGGCAACTTCTGGTGGCGGGAGGGGTTCCAGAAAGGCATCAGACGTGGATGATTCTGGCAAGAAGGGGATGAAGTTTGTGTTTCGGTCTTCTGACGAAGACTGCAAATGAAGCACCAGGTCTTTTCTCGATCAGGACCGGGCTGCTGGTGCCCTTGTAATAATACTTCTGCTATAGCTAGTAGTGGTGGTGGTATTGAGTTGTGCAAACTTCAGATTCTGGCTCGCCTTGGACTTGGTTATGGTTCTTTAGCTGAGGTTACCTATGATATAAACCGCATGTATAGTTTTACAGAAAGAAAATAAGAAGTGTTGGTGTGGGATGAGACCGGGGATGCAGAGTCCATGATTGTGAAGAAGTAGTTGGATGAAGGAAAGTAATTCTATAAAGTGATGCAGGTCTATATGAAGCAGAAAATGAGGAAGGCCCATTCGCACGTTGTTTGGATCATGGATGAGACGAGGAAGAAGTATATTATGAAACACGCTAGAGCGGATTGCAAGTATGCATGCACCATCGGTGAAGTAGCGACCTGCATGTGCAATAAGCTGAAGCTGCGTGGAGACAGTCTTCCATGTAGTACGTATCGGAGCATGGCGCCTTGACCCGATATTGTGCTAGATTTCAGCACTTTGCATTGAGTGTGTCGAAATGTTGTTCCCATGCATCGCGTATGTATCGATTATGCACTGTGAGTGGCACCTATATTTGTGTTGTACACGTCGAACCTAATTATGTACTTGTTTATGATTTATTCCCGTTGTAGTACTATGATCCAGAATGTAGTGATGTGTGTTGAGTCGTTCTTAGTAGTTGCCCGTAAACCTAGATTTGTAAGACCGGCATGCCGCTATTTCAATAAAGTAATAGTTTGCAAAGTAACTTTCCATATCATGTAACTTTTCATATCATGTAACTTTGCAAAGTAATAGTTACACATCTAGCCACCATCGCCTGGGCACACTACACGTGCGGCGATAATCATGTAACTGAATGTCACGTATCGATAAATTACATTGCATGCTTTATTTCACATATCGTTAACATTCTCTGTGAATGATGGTAGGTGACAGAGTATTGCTACTTCTTTCAATGGGCTGACGGCCCAGAGAGGTATGATAGGGTATTCATCTAACAAAAATACATGCTCAACTACCTAGTGGAGGCCTAAAACTTCACACGTTGAAAACCTTACACCCCGGAGGACAAGGGAAAGGCCGAGAGAAGAAAAGACAAGGGAAAGGAGCCGATGCCCCCGATGTCCCTGCTGAACGGGATGTTATTTCGGACTAAAACAAGTCTATACATATCCTAGAAGCTGAGTAGTGCGCACCATCGCAAAGGCCAAAGCCCGCAGGGGAGACAAAGGAAAGGCACTGATGAATCCAAATGCATAAGACGTATGACTGCAAGCATAATTTCTTTTCCATCCCCAGTGTTTTCGATTTCAAAAGGCGCATATGTATCTTAGCTGTAGTTCGGGTTGATGGTTTGTGTATATTGTCATTTGTATTATAGGAGTAGTGGGGCAAATATATGCACATAACCAAATCCTATACGTCATATAATCCACATCTTCATTTTGAAGTGTTATGCTAGGCTCGATATGGTAAACTACTTAATGCAATGTGAGGCACACTAGTCAAATTCGTACGTTAATAGTTAGCTATTATTTCAAAATTACTAAAAACACAAAAGTGTAAGAAATTTCTATAAATCATACATTTTTATTACTAAAGAAATAATATTTTAAAATGTATTATTTAAAGAAAACGGCTAAATAGGGGCAACCCATTGCACTCGTTGACTACGGTAGGAGGTGCCGAGCCCCTAGGCTTGGCAGGACGGTGCCGAGGCCCCATGCTCGATAGGAGGGTGCCAAGCACACCCTACTTGGCACGTGAGCTTGCCTATGCTCCCACCGGCGCTACCACCTACCGCAACGGGAGAGCTTAGAAGGTGATACATGTCGTCTGCTGCCACTTCCATAGTTACAGAGGAGGCTAAATTTGAAAAACGTGTGTTTGGAGGTCAATTTTGAAAAAAAAAACTTTGACGCTTTGATGACATCCCCGATGAGGATTTAGCCCCCTCCTCATCGGCGTCAAGGGCAATGCCTCCGCGTGACTTAGCTCTTTGCCTGGAGGCAACGCCTCGGCGAGTGGAGCATATCATGCTTAGAAGTGTGTCCCATCAGGGAGTCTGACGCTTCGACGATGTCTGTAGTGATGACTTCATTCGCTTTACTGGCTCTGACTCTCTACGTGACTTAGCTCTCTGCCTAGAGGTTAACGCCTCAGCAAGCGTAAATGTGCATGGCATAGACATTCGTTGCGGCACTGTTTTTTAAGTAGAGGAATAGTGGTCTCCATATGCAAGCACCCTCCTCAAGCCTGCGTCGCGCGCCCTCCGCGGGCAATATCTTTGTAGGTAGGGGGACGACGATCTAGCCTCTCCTACTATTGCATGAGCAGGTGCCCTCCTCATGCACTATGTTTAAAGGTTGAGAAATTATCGTATAGCCTCTCCCACTACTGCGTACGCAAGCGCCCTCCTAAGGCCAACGCCGCGCACCCTCCGTGGGCATTGTCTTTGAAGGTAAGGGAACAACGGTCCAGCCTCTCGTGCTACTGCATCTATATGCGCCCTCCTTTACCCAACATCATGCGTCCTCCGCGGGCACTGTCTTTGAAGGTAGGATAACGGCGATATAGCCTCTCCTGCTACTGCGTGAGCAAGTTCCCTTCTTAGGCCAGCATCACACACCCTCTACAGGCACAGTCTTTGAAGATAGGGGAATGACGGTGTAGCCTCTATTGTATATGCAGAGGGCTAAATGGGAATTTCACAATTGATAAAAAAGGGAGAAAAAAAGAGAGAATGGCCTACTTGTCGGTGGGCCGGGCTGAGGATAAGGAGGAGCTCAGCTCCTCCTCATTTCACCATAGCGCACGGGCATCCCTGGGCTTCCGAGCGGGCGACGGCACAGGCTACTCCAGCGACGGTGCGCCCGGCGGCAGGTGGGGTCTACTTGGTGGCCCGGTCCTCCCATGCGGCCCGCTCCACCCCCCGTGCGACACACTCCCCATGCGGCCGCGCCTCCGAATCTAGGCGCACGACTTGCTCCTGATCCGGCTTCTCTGGGGGCAGCACTGGCTTGAGCGACTTCAACGGAGAGGAGGGGGCGGTGGCAGCCCGGGATCCTTGGAACCGTCCATTGGAGGCCACCGCCCTAGTGGTTCTTCCATTCCCCACCCGACTATAAGAAGGGGCTTGCTCCTCCTGTGTTTGGCATCAAAGGGAAGTGCACTCTCCTCTTCCACTCCTCTCTTTTGCCTCTGGTGTGTGGTGTCTCTGTGCTTACTAGGCATCTTGACGTTGATCTCGGTTCTGTGCTCATCTGTGAGATACTCGGTCGGTTCCTCCAGTGTGCTTGTGCGGCATCCCCTCACCTTGACTTCGTCGGTGTGTGAACATACTCCGGCAAAGGGGGCTTTGTATCTCCGATTGTCTACTGTCCTCTCTCACTGTGGTGTAGGGAGGCGCTAGGTTTTCTGGGACAACGCCTTGTGGCGTGCCTGGCTCTGTGACCTTTTCGGTGATTTCGAGTATCACTGGCTTTGTGAGTAAAAGATTTAATTCATTGCAGTCTGGGGGGCTTATTTATGTGTTGATGATTGCAAAGAAAATTGCATGCTAAATTGCTCTATGATGCATATGGTTATATACTGAAATTGGATTAATCAACCTTGAGCTCTAAATCTTTATTAAACTGATGTCAATCTCGTTGAATGATCATAAGTTGAACATTTGTGATTTAGTCAGTTACTTTGTAGCTCTTCAGTCTTATAGTTTTCGGTATATGCATGTTTTCGGATTACTTGAATTCAAATTTGATCACATGTTAAAGTGTTTGTTCTGTTATGCATAACTTGATAAGTTGAGATATTATAATCTGATGTTAGATCAAGTTGCATAAGCTCATTTCAAGTGATCGTTTGCTTACATGCTATGCTGGCCGAAAACATACAAACTGAGTGGTTCTGTAATTGAGATTAGTCAATTGGGACTTAGAGCTCAAAGTTCAAAATTCTTTTAGACATATCCAATTGATGAAGAGTATAAACCATAAGTAACGGGACAGCCAAGATTTAATCTTGTGTAACCCTACTACTGAGAGCACTAAACATCAATTAAAACTTATGCTTTTTGCTAGTCTTAATTAGTTTCATATTATTCACATTGACATATATGTTCAAGTCTAAAGTATTCTCTCTACTTTTATTGAATATGTCCTATGTTGCAAATGATATGATCGAGTCAAATAATTACATGAATTTATATCATTTGTATACATCTTGACATTTTCTTTGAGTTTATTTAATTATCCTGTCTTTAAAGGTAGGGGGAACGATGATCCAGCCTCTCTTACTACTGCTTGAGTAGACATCCTTCTTGAGCTAGCATCGCACAAGCTTTTAGCGTATCCTTGAGGATATCCTAAATGGTAAGCAAATATCTTAACAGGTACATATACTAAAACACAAGCTATTAAGGGGGTGATCGTTTGCTTTTTTTTCACTTTCTTCTAAACTTTCACTTTTTTTCACTATTCACTACACTATCCACTAACTCACCACTGTTGTTTTTTCAGTAATTACAGATGTTTTTTTTTCAAAAAGCCAAAAGCCATCGCTATTCCGATCACCCCCTAACTATCCTCGAGGATCCGATTGGCTCTTTCTGTCCGTACTAAGCTGAGCCGAGAAAGCCAACTCCACACAAAGGCGAACACCATCGTCATCATTCACAGCACTGACCACTGACCCACCACCAAACAGCAGAGGCCACAGCCCCTCCCTCTCTCTCTCTCTCTCTCTCTCTCTCAATGTTGCATCTCTCAAGACTTGGACCAATTCAAAGTACAACCATGGCCAACTTCTTCTCCTTTCCTTTTTGTGGTGTTTGGTGAGAGGCTGTGATTGCATTGCTTGCAGAGGAGTGCAAGTGCAACCATGGACTTAATGAGATCAACAACGACTTGTGCAGGATCGGTGCTGATGGAGGAACTGGTCCAATTGATGTGGACGCATGCATTGTTGTATACTGCCACTGCCAAGTCTTCCTTTCTTGATTTCTATGCTACAGCTAAGCTCATCAATCTTGTGTCTCCAGTCTCCTAGCACCAGACAAGTCAGTCTATTGTTGCGACCTGTCACACTACTAAAATATACAGTGCTCACTACGTAGTATTTATCCTATGTTTCCTTGAAAAGCATAACAAAAAAAATAGTATATATGAAGAAACTTTTGCTTTTAATTCCTTAAGATGGCTGCGCCGCACTAGCATCAGCGAGCTGTCACCTACATGTCATCATGCAATGCAACTGATACCGTGAAATTAATCTTGAGGCAAACAAGAACCATTTGGTTTACAAATATTACTAGTACCATATATATAATTAATCTTTGCGACTTGATGTTCTTAACTAGCACGATGCATTGCCTACGAAGTTTCGTCATTCAGTCTACCTTCCTTCTTAGCTGTTCGTTAGTTTACCTTTCTGACGAGAATTTCCAAGGTAGGTTGCTTCCTATGAAGGTACAAGAGAACGCAAAAGGCAGTTGCTTTAGTTTTTTTTTCCCCGGTCTCAACATGTACTGATGTCTAAGGAGGCGAATGGTAATGTACCTGAAAAATGAAACCACTTTAGCAAACCATTAGTCTTTTGCGCAGCAGCCGCCAAAACTACCTGCAATGATTTTCCACTTGGAAAGTAATTTCGTCAAAGGAAGAATAATTTCAAGACTTGGAACGATTCAACACGGTTTTTTTTTTTTTGGTGCTCGGAGAGGGGGGAGAGACTTGAAAAAATGGAGAAAGAATTGGAGATATCTGAAGATAGCACTATCAGGAGAACCTCACCAAGTTCTCTAGTTGGAATTTCTTGTGGAAGTCATGGCCTCACACGACTAATGGACACACACCATTTGTGCTGACTGTAAGCACGTCAAACCAATTGTGCCCTTGCAATCTTGTTGGAAATATACGGATCCTACAGGAAATTAATGGTTTTTTCTCTGTTCATGATGCTTCCTGGATAGTTTTGTGGTTCAGCCATTCGTTCAGTCTTCAAACACCGATCACCTCTTACCAGTTCAAAGTATGCTGTCAAAGTAAAGCCATCGATATCAAAGGAATCGGACCCTACAAGGTTACGCCGAGCCAGGGCCACAACAAGCTCTCCAGAGTTAACAGTGCTGCAGAGTGCTACTACATGATCCAGGGCTCGCGTGATTCCTGTAAAATTTCTATATTCCAAATAAGGGTCTGGTTATGTCTAGAGCCCAGGCTAAACCCACTTAGAAAAGGGTGCTAATTACAACAAATATTATTTTCCCTAAGACTAACGAAAGGTAATTATTAAGGGTCGTTTGTTCTTTTAAAAATTCAAATAGTTATAAGGTGTGCTCAGCCATTTCCTTATTTTTATCTAAACTGTGATTTTTTTTCCCTGAAAAACTGCTGCATAAGAATTAACGTAGGGTCAATAATGGCTTCGTAAATTAAACTTAGCGAGTCAGATGATTCTCTCCGCGTCCTTTCGAAAGCTACGTCGACCCAACCTGCTCGCTACACACCTCCTACTTAGTAGTAATTAGAAACACTGTTAATTTTATTGGTGTGCACCAGTGGACCAAGTCTTCTTGTCGCTTTGCAGGTTTGCAGCCACTCACTTCTCCCTCGCATTCTTTCTGCTGGATCTTTTGTGTAGCCTCAGTAGTGTGAACTAAGGCCTTCTTTTTTCTTTGCGCTAATGGGCTTTAATACTGCGGTGATGGTTTTTTATATTTGCAGAGATTGCGGAAAGAGATATATTCGCTTGCGATTTTTGATTATACATATATTAATTTTTTAACGTATACTACAATTAACTTGTAGATCCTATCTTAAAAAAATACTCCGTTTAAAAGTTAGTTACTGTAGCAAAAATCAAAACCGGTTTTTAGAAGCTGCAAAGAACAGGGAAGCTGTCCAGATGTGTGCGTTCAAGCACTAGTTGTTAAATACGGTAACTCCTGTCTTACTAGACCAAGAAGAGATGTGCTATAAGAATTTTTAGATGAATTCTAATTGAATTAGGATTTCTATTTATCTTTAAAGTAGGATTCCTACTTTATATTTGTTGAGGAAGGATCTCCGCGCTACCTCAAACCCCTATTAATGGCTCTGCCCTAACCTAGCTAATTCGATTGTACATTGGTAGAAATTTACAGTTGATATATAGTGCGTGATCACTAAATTTAAACATGCTAAAGTATATTTTAACACCTTACAGTAGTGAACTACATGCATGAGCAACTCTTGAGTAGTAAAGTATGCTTGAGCTTCTTGCATTTTCATATTGAGAAAACTTCTCTTACCTGAAGTTCGGTGTGCTGGACGTTGGAGTACTTTAGGTCCTGATCGTTTCGGCTTTTTTTGGCTTCAGCTTCTAGCTTCAGTTTTTTTTTCACTATTCACTACACTATCCACTAACTCAGCTACAGTAAAAAAAGCCAACTACAGTAAAATTTCAGCCAAAAGCCACAAGCCATCGCTAAATCTATTTACACATATTTAATATTTGCTACCTAGCTATTTTCTTTCTTGACAGGTTTTCGATCTCGGAATATTATTTTTCTTATCACTTCATGGAAATCTTATATTCTTCCACTATCTTTAGCTAGGGGAAACTCCATTGTGCAAAGCCTAGTGGATTTTAACAGGGAACACTATCACAAAGACACAACCTAACCCTATTGATTTCCTTTTGCTAATTAAAAGCCTCAGCATGCATCAACTTAAGAGACTAAATAGATACACAGCTAGGATATCCTTAGTCTTGCCCAAATTAACAGTTAATCCCCAGGTAGCCAGCTCCCCAGTTAAATATTTAATCAGCACAAAGTACAAATTAAGAATTCCAAGGCCCTTCGGACAGTCCACACACACACACACACTAGCTATTGGGACAGTGGAAGTCAGCTGTGACGATGGAGAAGACTTGGAAAGATGGAAAGAGACCATAGCGAGGCGCGCACACACACACACACACTTTCCCTCTCATGCGTCACTCCACCCAACACCGGCCTATATATGTGTACAAAACCAGGCCATTCTCTTCCCAGCTCATCCATCAATGAGACAAGAAGAGCAAAAAACAACACCACACTAATATCTAGCACCCATCAGTTAGCCTCAGTTAACTGGAGTTTAAGCGTAGCATGGACCGGCGAGGTGCGGGAGGCGGCGGCGGTGCGCCGGAGCTGGAGTTGCCGGGTTTCCGGTTCCACCCGACGGAGGAGGAGCTGCTGGAGTTCTACCTGAAGCAGGTGGTGCACGGGAAGAAGCTCAAGTTCGACATCATCCCAACCGTCCATCTCTACCGCCACGACCCACGGGAGCTACCAGGTGCGTGCATGTCCTTAATTGAATCCGCGCGCCTTGATGAGTGGACTAGCTAGTACGAAACAATAATGGAGATTTAATTAATGTCCATGGACGTAAGCAGGGCTGGCTCGGATCGGTGAGCGGGAGTGGTACTTCTTCGTGCCGCGTGACCGGAAGCAGGCGGGGGGCTGCGGCGGCGGGCGGCCGAGCCGGACGACGGAGAGGGGGTTCTGGAAGGCCACCGGGTCGGACCGCGCGGTGCGGTGCGCCGCCGACCCGAAACGGCTCATCGGTTTGAAGAAGACGCTGGTCTACTACGAGGGGCGGGCGCCACGAGGCACCAAGACCGACTGGGTCATGAACGAGTACCGACTCCCCGACGCCACCACCTGCGATGCCGCCGCCGCCGCCGAGCCTACCAACAACCAGCCCAAGGTACATATACACATGCATGTGTTATGTTACTACATACTATATATATATATAACCCAAGATGATTAATTGGAGGGAGTCAATAATCAATCTGTCTTAATTTGTTTGCAAGCCTCATGAACCTAAGGAGGATAAAAATTCTGTCTTCAATTATTTTGGAAGATTCAGTGTAGTGGTATATACTAGTAGCGTATGTGATTTCGAGTGTGTGAGGGGGTGATCGGAATAGCGATGGTTTTTAGTTTTTGCTGAAAAAATACTGTAGCTGACTGAAAAAACATTGAAGTTGAGTTGCATATTAGGCATAATTAAATTTTAAAAAATGTAAAAATAAAAATGGTTTACTAGTCTAGTGCGGACAATGCAAAGGAATATAAAAAAAACGGAACGCAAAAAAATCAAAAAACAAAAAAAAAATTCACTACGTGGCAAAAGTGATACAGTGTTTTAATCGCTGCTACAGTGTTTTTATCGCTGAACAGTGTTTCCATCTCCAAACTGATCGCTGCCTGAAACGCTTGAGTTTGACTTGGGCTTTTCGCGCGAGTCTTTGCCCCTAGCAAGTTTTTGACAGAGAAGTAGTCCACATATGCAGTGGGAAATTAACTCTGTCCTGTCTGCACACTTGCTTGTTCGTCGTAGTCAAAGTATCTGGCGCGCGTGCTTTGAAAAGTAGGGATATTTTCCATGTCTAGCTTGTGCTACGTACGATCGAAAGCAATGTTTTTTGACTGCACGCGTGTTGAACAGTTAATGTGTGCTAATTCTTTATCTGAACCGATGCATGCAATGCAGGAGGATATTGTGCTGTGCAAGATCTACCGGAAGGCGGTGTCGCTCAAGGAGCTGGAGCAGAGGGTGGCCATGGAGGAGCTCGCGCGCTCCACGACGCCGTCCGCCTCCCACAACACCGGCTCGCCCGTCGACTCCATCTCCTCGTCGGGACACGATGCCCATCATGCCACCGAGGAGATGCTCGGCGGCGCCAGACCAAGCGGCGGCGGCATGAAGAAAGAGGCCGCGGATGACGCGGCGGCGGTGGTGAGGCCGGCGACGATGAGCCTGCCGCAGCTGGACGTGGCGAGGCACGGCGGGGGCGGGCTGGAGTGGATGCAGGACCCGTTCCTGACGCAGCTGAGGAGCCCCTGGATGGAGAGCTGGTCTCCATACTACGCCGGCAGCGTGCTCAACTTCTAGGAGAAGAAGTCTCAAAGAAAAAAAACTTGTAGAAGGAAAAAATCAATTAGGAACAAGGATGATTTTACACGCATAGACAATTAATGGAGTTTATAGATATAAATGGATATCACATATAAGCTAGACGTGCATGTTTTTGTTTGTACAAGCTGATCAGTTTAGCTGGCTAGCAGTTAAACATGAGTAGAATGAATGGATGGAGCAGTACATAAGAATGCATGCACGCATGTACTGGCCTGGAGCTTGGGATCGACGTACGGTCGGAGAGCTAGCTGGTGAATTAGTATTTGTCACTCTGTACAGTACTAGTTAAATTTCTTGCGATTTTTAAGATGGAGATGAGGGCTCAATATGTGGCTAAGCTAGCTAGCCATCGTATATTTGGAGTGTCTTCTCTGTTTTGTGGTTTAAAACATTTGAATTGAAGGAAGCAGTACTGGCGACCATCAATTAAACTTTTTAAATCAGGTGCATACATCTCATTCGTCTTAATTTTGTGCATCGAATTGACCAGCTTGCCTTTCAGTTTCCACTTGGTGCGTCGAATTGTTCAACGCTTTCTGCTCCAGCAGCCGCATTGTGCGCTGAGACGTCACCCGGTCGTCTGTACGACATACTCCCCTCATTCATATCCCGCTGCTAGCTAGCGTACATGCATGGATGATGGATGTCCAACTTAATTTTGTCGCCTCCACTGGAATTCCACCCTTACTATATCTGCTGGGGAGGGTTCCCAACCACCTCGGCCTCACCGCCATCTCAGAGCACGGCATCTATTAGAGGATCTATCCTGAGTCATATCCTCGAGTTGACCTTGACGAGGTTCACAAGACCAGTCTCGGAGAGGTCTAGGGTTAACTCCAAGTGAGTTACGCAAGACCAACTCTGGAGGATCCGGGACCAACCCTGGACAAAGTCCGAAACCAGTCACGAACCAACCTTAGAGTCCCGAATGTGGCGGGGCCTGCGCAGGGCAAAATGACGTAGATACCCTTAGGAGTAAGTCAGGCCCCTAGGGTAAACTTGTAACTTCACTCGTCTGTCTCTATTTTCCTATAAATAGGACTCCTTGTAATGGGATAGATGCCATTTTGTAACCCTAGACACTCATACTGAATATACTTTGGCATTTTTGTGCTTCTCCTTGAGTGCTTCTGTATCCTTGGTGGTCTTTGTATCCGACCAGAGGTGCTCCTAAGTTTACTGTATAGATTCATATTGATGACAGTTGGCACTATATGTGAGGACTCGAGCGAGAAGTCATATGCCTACCACGCGGAGGTCCTCTGGGCTCCGCCCCAGGGTCCGTGCACGCCAAGGTTCTCTGCACTCCGCTCAGACTACCCCCGGATTCAGCCCCCCTTGAGTACGCCTGGGCGGAAAAGCACGCCATGCACCACAGAGCCGAGACTACACCACCAGCCTTTGAAGCAAAGGCGGCTCCTACAACACCAAAGGGAGACCAGCGACGAGACGCTCGCTCCAAGTATGTCCTTGAAATCGAAGGAGTTGAGGAGGGCAGCATGGTGGGGGGCCGCGGCCACGGGCGGAGGAGCCATGAGCACGTAAGAGGCTACGGGCGTGAAGATGGGTGTTCACTGTGGTGTGAGGTGCACCGTCGTGGAGATCACCTCACACGTGATTGCCCATCTATCATGGCCCTCCAGGATAGCGTGAATAGGGAGCACCTCTAACTTGGGGTTGCTTCAAGCTGCTGCTGAGCGTGAATAGGGACATCATCTTCGGAGCAACAGACACGATAGGCATGGATTTTCCACATCAAGATCCGTTGGCAATTACCGCTAATATCACTGGTTGCGACGTAAGGCAGGTCCTAATTATCCGTGGATCTTCTTTTTGCGGGCAATACTGCTGATTGTTTTGTTATAGAAGGCACCAGCTAACCTGCATAATCTTTACTGAAATCCCGAGCTTTTACGTTGGCTTGGGTACACATTTCTTGGGTACTGCTATTGTACAAGGGATCTACTTGTAGACTGATCTCAGGTAAAATTGTTCTGAATTTGACGCTTGGAGTTTATTTGGGTGGAGCATAATTGCTGCAATTTCTTCTTCTTCTTCATGTCCTGTTGTACATTTTGGTGTTCTTCGCATAATTATTGTTGGAACGGCTATTTTTTGGTGTTCTTCACATTTTGATGTTCTTCACGCAAGTCCTCCTCACTGCCCAATTCTCGTTTTCTCCCTACTACTGCGGCTACTGCTCAACGGAGGCCGCCACGTGCGCCCACTTGTTCTTGACGGAAAACGGCCGCTTCACCGCGAGGTTGTACAACCAAATATTCGATAATCTCGCTCGGCCGTGAGGTTGTATAAAAAAATATTGGGCTAGAATGTTATTATGTAGGCCGTGTCCCATTGGTTCAATCATGTCTCGCTTAGGATACATAGGTGAGTATCATCGGCATCGGCCACCAAACCAAATATTGGGCTTCACAATAGGTACTGAACGAAGACCATCAAGGGTTTTGGGCTGACCCCTAATAGGTACTGAACGAAGGGCCTTCTAATTTAGTTCCAAGATCCAAATGCACAAGGATCGGCCCAAATTTGGGCATAAAGAGATTTCAAGTTCATCCATGGATAAAATAGCCAGCCAGTAACAATAAAAAATCGGATTGACAAACGAGGAAGAAAAGTCAACACACGAGCCCCAAACCGTCGCGTTCCTCCCGCAAACACCCATCACTCCCTTCCCCTCCCTATCTTCTGCTGCCGCTGCTGCTCTCTCCCACCCCTCGCTGCCATGGCGCCCCTTCCCTCTCCTCCGCCTCCCACCTCCTCATCCTCGCCTCCCTCCCCAAGCCCTCCTCCCTCAGGCCGCCCCGCCTCCCGCCGCCCAAGCCCCTCCCCGCCCTCCTCCTCGCCCTCGCCGCCTCCCCCGCCCTCGCAGCCGACGCGCCGCCGCCACCCCCTGTCCCCGCCCCGGCCCAGGCCCCGGAGCTCCTGGCCGAGTCGCCGGCGCCGACCGCCAACCCCTTCTCGAACTCCATCCTCACCGCACCCAAGCCCTCCGCCTCCGCCGACCTCCCCGACGGCGCCCAGTGGCGCTACAGCGAGTTCCTCAACGCCGTCAAGAAGGGCAAGGTCGAGCGCGTCAGGTTCTCCAAGGACGGCGGCCTGCTTCAGCTCACCGCCATCGACGGCCGCCGCGCCACCGTCGTCGTCCCCAACGACCCCGACGTCATCGACATACTCGCCACCAACGGCGTCGACATCTCCGTCGCCGATGGCGACGCCGCGGGCCCGGGAGGCTTCCTCGCCTTCGTCGGAAACCTCCTCTTCCCGTTCCTCGCCTTCGCGGGCCTCTTCTTCCTCTTCCGCCGCGCACAGGGCGGGCCGGGCGCGGGCCCTGGTGGGCTCGGCGGGCCCATGGACTTTGGCCGCTCGAAGAGCAAGTTCCAGGAGGTGCCCGAGACCGGCGTCACCTTCGCCGACGTCGCCGGCGCCGACCAGGCCAAGCTCGAGTTGCAGGAGGTCGTAGATTTCCTCAAGAACCCCGACAAGTACACCGCGCTGGGGGCCAAGATCCCCAAGGGGTGCCTGCTCGTCGGCCCGCCCGGAACGGGGAAGACGCTGCTAGCGCGTGCCGTCGCCGGGGAGGCCGGGGTGCCCTTCTTCTCCTGCGCGGCGTCCGAGTTTGTCGAGCTGTTCGTCGGTGTGGGCGCGTCCAGGGTCAGGGACCTGTTCGAGAAGGCCAAGGCCAAGGCGCCGTGCATTGTGTTCATTGATGAGATTGATGCCGTCGGGAGGCAGCGAGGCGCCGGGCTTGGTGGGGGGAATGATGAGAGGGAGCAGACCATTAACCAGCTGTTGACGGAGATGGATGGCTTCACCGGGAACAGCGGGGTCATTGTGCTTGCTGCCACGAACAGACCGGATGTGCTAGATGCTGCGCTTCTACGGCCGGGGAGGTTTGATAGGCAGGTCACCGTCGACCGGCCAGATGTCGCTGGCCGTGTGAAGATTCTTCAAGTGAGCAGTGGCTGGTGCTTAGCTTACTTGTGATTGCTTTGCTTGTAGTAGATATTGTTCTCAGTTCTGCTAAACAAATATGCACACTTAGCTTAATTAATGACATTTAGTTGCATTGTTATAGTGGCTAGTCCAGGGAATGGGAATTTAATTGCTTGGAACATGATAAACTTAGTTATTGAAACTTCAGAACAATTTGTCTCACATATTTCGTGTCATATTGTAAAATGTATGGAAGGCTGTGGCATAATTCATTACATAGGCTGAAATGGGGCAGACATTCTGCAGTTGGCTGCCTTGGCTGCCCCTTGATTTTGATGAGTCATAAGAGTAACTTTAACGCTGACATCACTGAAATTTCATATCTTCTTTTGCATCGAGATTAGAGCTATGTAGCTAGTTGGTTAGTTCTTGCTACCATAGATATGAAGTTCGCTCATATTGTTTGACCATTCATGCCTAATGAGACCACAGCTCATTTTCTTCACTTAAACTTCCATTTTTTTAGACAACTAATTTGGTCAGTGTTTGTTGGCATTGGATATGTACCGTTCATCAGTGATCAGTCAGCACTCATCACCTCCTTAGTTTACCCTGGAGATCATTTCCTTTACTTTGACTGAAATTTTGACATCCATCACTTCATTCATTTAGTTCAACTATAGTTTTGAAAGTTTTTTTTATTGCTGAACTTCACAATGTTATGGTCCCTGGAGGTAGTCAATGCATCATCATGTACATCAACACCCAAAACTTTTTTGAAATTTGTTCAAGAATCAAGATGGAGTGTTAGAAGTAATCTTGTTTCCGTTGCTTAGTCATATACGAGTACGAGTATGTTTCCTAGTATGATCCGTAGGACTAGGAATTCGGTTTCCTAGTTTGTGTCGTGTTCATTTTCTAGTCATTGGTGTTATGAGTATATAAATATGGTGGTGTATTCTGAAGCCAAGCAAGTCGTGAGCAAGCAATGTAAGAAGCGTGAAGCAAAAAGAAATAAAGAGAAGAAGAGAAAAGGCTAAGTGGGAATGAGACGACATGAGAATCGTGGGAGACACTTCAGAAGATACACGAGAGAGTTGATCGTGTGAAGGAGGTGCGGCTCTAGAATTTGCAGAGCAAGTTTGATAATCTCCAGATGAAAGAGGCCCAATCGGTGGACGAGTTCGCCAGCAAGTTGATTTTGCTATACAATCAGATGATCTTTTTTGGTAACAAAATGGAGAAATCTGTTGCAATGAAGAAGTACCTGCGTGTGCTACCAGAAAAGTATGTGCATGTCGTCACCATGCTCATGTACTCTCCCGACTTGGAAAAAAAGAAGATTGAGATCACCAGCTCTCTCAAGGCGCACGAGGAGCTACTGAAGGGGTTTCAGTCCCATGCTGAGCACGTGTTTTAATCTCATAACCAGCATGCGTTGCTGATAAAGGGAGATACAAGGAGCAGTGGTTCATCAAGCAGTCACAGGCGATGGTGCAGGCGAGGTGACCAGAATAGTCGAGGCGGCAGAGGTGGCCGCGTGGAGATAAGGTTGGGCAAGGCGGAGGTGACAGATCCCGTGACAAGTCACATATCAAGTGCTTTGAATGTGGCGAATACGAGCATTACGCGTTGGAGTGTCGCAGCCATATAAAGTGTTTCAACTGTAACGAGTATGGATACTATGCTTCGGATTGCCGAAGCAAAAAGAAGAACGGGGAGGCAAATCTCGCCCAAGACGAAGAAGAAGATGACGATCCAGTACTATTTTTCTCATCATATGTTGAAAAGGCGACGGTCATGGTGATGCTAAACGAGGAGAATATAGTTCCAAAACTACGCATGGAGGAAGGCGGTGATGATCACTCTAATTGGTGATACTTGGACAATAGAGCATGCACTCATATGACGCGAGATTGCTCCATATTTTATGAGCTCGACGAGAAGATTTCGGGCAAAATTAAGTTTGGCGACGGCTCCACAGTGCAGATAAAAGGCAAAGGATCAATACTGTTGCAATGCAAGAACGGCGATAATAAGTTATCTGAAATTTATTTTATACCGAGTCTGTGTACTAATATACTCAGTCTCGGACAGATGATAGAAAAAGAGTGCAAGGTAGTGCTGCAGGATGAGTTCTTGCGAGATTATGTATTGTTTAACAGTATGGTCTCGATATGGAAGAATTTTCATTCAATTTTATGCATATCTTTATTAAACTGTCGGTGGTTGTCATATTTTTAAATATATGCTGGCCCTTATTGGCCCTGAGCAATTTCTGTTTAAGTGAGTATTTTGTCTTCCTATTGGATCAATTGATCAAAGGCTTTGCACTTACTAGTTCATCTATCCTTGCTGCTCCCGACTCTAGGGATTTCAATGTATATCCATCTACTTCTGCTAACCTTTTTTGTACAAGCTATGCTGAAATACATAAAGATTGCCTTTCAGATAGATTTCTTCTTGAACTTCCCTGTTTGATGTGTTTTTATTTTTATCTATACACTAGCTTACAAGACATGTTGCTATCTGATAGGTTCACTCCAGAGGAAAAGCATTGGCAAAAGATGTTGACTTTGAGAAAATTGCTAGAAGAACCCCTGGATTCACTGGAGCGGATCTTCAAAACTTGATGAACGAGGCTGCCATTATTGCTGCTCGCCGTGATCTGAAGGAGATAAGCAAGGATGAGATCTCTGATGCTCTAGAGAGGATCATTGCTGGGCCTGAGAAGAAAAATGCGGTTGTTTCAGAAGAGAAGAAGAGACTTGTGGCTTACCATGGTAATTTTTGTCATCATAAGTTGTAACTTAAACTTGGAATCATCCTGTGCTGCACAGATTTCTAATCTGTTTTTGAACTTTTGAATTTGCAGAGGCTGGTCATGCCCTCGTTGGTGCTCTCATGCCTGAATATGATCCTGTTGCTAAGATTTCCATCATTCCTAGAGGCCAAGCTGGTGGACTCACATTCTTTGCTCCAAGCGAAGAGAGGCTTGAGTCTGGACTGTACAGCAGGAGCTATCTAGAGAACCAAATGGCCGTAGCCCTTGGTGGCAGGTGCTATTTTCATGAAAAGTTTGTTCATTTCTGCATCCACAAGCTGCTGCTGTTGTGTAAGGTGATGAACCGTGTGAGCTAACATGGTCTGCAGGGTAGCTGAGGAGGTGATCTTTGGCCAAGAAAACGTGACAACAGGGGCTTCGAACGACTTTATGCAGGTCTCACGTGTCGCAAGACAAATGGTTGAAAGATTTGGATTCAGCAAGAAGATCGGACAAGTTGCGATTGGCGGACCTGGTGGAAATCCTTTCTTGGGCCAGCAGGTATGCCACTATGATGCATGTAGATTGTTGGAAGAAAAAAATTGTTACTCTGGAAGCAGAATCTGTCAAAATTATCCAAGGACTAGACCAGCAAACTTTAACTATAAAATGGATCTGCCCAACATTGCTTGTCCTTCTTTGCTTGGTGTCCTGACTCATAAAGTCTCGACAAGCCTCTCGGAAAGGTCATTTGCTATATATGTTAAAGTATTTGTACTAACTGTCAATTTACCTTGATGACTAGTGCACTCTAGCTTCAAGTTTAGCGCATTCATGTAACACGTCACTCCTATTCTGCCAAGTTTGTCATCATGCATGCCCCATTTCATGATGATCTATTCAAACTTCAAAGCAGTGACAAAACAATCGCTACCAGCTAGGCAAATATCTCATTTGTGTGGCTGTGAGTAAACCCTGCTTGCCCTCCCCAACGTGGAGCTATATGTCTCACGTGGATTAGCTTCGCTTCTTCAGAATTTCTGTTACTGGTTCTTAGCAACGGTTTGAATAGTAGCTTGCCGTTTTTCACATTGTTTCGTCACAGATGTCGAGCCAGAAGGACTACTCGATGGCCACGGCCGACGTGGTGGATGCTGAGGTCAGGGAGCTCGTGGAGAAGGCCTACTCGAGAGCAAAACAGATCATCACCACGCACACTGACATCCTCCACAAGCTCGCTCAGCTTCTGATGGAGAAGGAGACTGTGGACGGGGAGGAGTTCATGAGCCTGTTCATCGACGGCCAGGCAGAGTTGTTTGTCGCTTGAGGCAACAAGGCAGCCCTTCGTGCGCTGTATGTTTGGAGTGATTATACGAGTAAGCAAGCGAAATGGAGAATCCGACTTGTAGGAACCACATTGATTTGCAAATATGTACAGTTCCTTGTAAAAAGCTTGTACTGACGACGTGTAAACTGTTACTAGTGCTTACGATTGCACCACGACTTTAACCAGGTAACTCTGTTAAGAAGAGTCTTGGCATAGAAATACTGTTTGAACACGTGAAAACAAGAAAAACATCAACAAAAGAAGAATCGAGGCCAAACTTTGGAAGTGAAAAATAAAATAGAACGGAAATGTTTCTGTAATCATAATTATTTGCTAAATCTTTCTGTGCCTCCCTTTTTACCTCTTTTATTTGTCTGCCCCTATTCTCTGAAACGCGTCGACATATTGTGAAAGTTTTCAGCTCTGATTCGGTTGGTCCTCCCGCTTCCCAGTAGGATGGTGCTATGCATAGTCGTTCAAAAGAGTTTCTGCTGTGAAGACCACAAAAAGGCCCTTCACAGCTGAATTCAAGGTTCTCGTATTTGCAGAAATTGGCCTCTGTCATTCCTATCTCTTTATGTTGCTTCGTGTGCTGAAGATTAATAGACAACAGTACTTAAACTTAGATTTGCTTTTCCTCCAACATCTCAAATAGCAAACAAAAATGAGATATTAAAACAGTCCATGGTAACAGGAAAAATCACGCAAGTAGGTGAATGGAGGAAAAGGAAACATTATTTGTACACAGGTTTTAAGTTGCCATGCATTCGTATTGACAGTAGGTAGCCAAGCATGCATCCTACATTCCTTCCTACTTAACAATTGTCTGTACTTCTTCTCAAATACAGTCATATACCTTTTGTAGGTTTAGTCAAATTGCATCCCCTTTTCTCCATGTGTGCCATGCAACATACATACAGGCTCGTTTTGAAACCGTGTAGACTAGCATATTGTATATGGATCTAGATTAATCGGCATCAAGAACTTCTGATTCCAACTGTTCCCTCATCTCCCATCACTTCACTGCACTACTCCGACTCCTAGGCAAAAGCACATGCATGCAGCCTGGTCTCAACTCTGAATGAATACTAGAGCAGAGCAGGACTAGAAGAGCAAACAATGGTGCTGCAAGCGTGCGCGCCATTGCCATTCGTACATTTGAAACAAGTTTCACGTTACTAAACCGTGTGAATGTTTACATGCACGATATCCGATGCAAACCACATGCTTACGCGCGTGTATTAATTGCCACCGGTACAGGTGTCCTCACATACAGATGGTTATTAATTAATCTACCAAGTTCCAAACATGCGTGATGAGCATGCAGGATTTAACAATCGATCGGTGCATGAGCCCATGCTGTTAGCTAGCCGGCCCTATTATTTCTACTTGCCTTGCTGAGAGTGATGGAGCGATCCAAGTCGTGTGAAGGACACTGGAGAAATCTGGTGTCACTGATCCAAACGAATCCACTCCCAGTAGTTCACTCTCGACAAGCTGCTTGTATTCAAATTTCAGTTGCTTAATTTGCAACTAAATATACATCACAGTGCGTTACAAGCTACAACAAATTAAGACAATAATCCTTTGTGAAAATCCTTTCTGTGAGCTGCAAATTATCGTGGCACTAAGTGCAGACGTATATAAGTACGAATCAAGCATTTCATTTGTTCATGATCCATAACTCAATATCAAATGGCTATAAAATACGAGAGATATTGATGGCCAATCTTTGCCAAAAAGAATTCCCACTCTTATTGCCTTGCAGTAATCACATGTATAATAGCTTGATTACAACCCAAAAATTAGTCCCTTAATTACGTAACTTTATTTGATTTGTTGAGGTATGTGTGCATCTCCGGCCACCAGCTATGTCTGGTTAAAATGTTGGAGTGTGGATGTTGAGCAAGGAAACCCTAGTCTGCACTAGACTCCTGAACACCTTCTCACTCTCGCTCTCCAGCTCCCCAATGCACTGCTCCAGCTCCTGTAGCTTCTCCAGCGCCACCGCGTCTCTCGATCTACGCTCCTCACAGGTGGCCTTCTTGCTCCTCGACGACGCATGCACCAATGGCAGCCTCTTCTTGGACGAGGACGACGATGTCGCCGCGGCCGCCGCGGCGTCTGCACGGGAGCCGACCTCCAGGAATACGGACGCCGACGCCACCGCGGTGTCGTTGATGGCCTCGGCCACCGTCCGGGCCACCTCGAGCTCCGACGAGGCGGCGTGATCGCTGGACGATGACGCCACGCTGGCACGCGCACACCTCGCGGCCTCGCGCGCCACGGCTGCCGCGAGCTGGGCAAGCTCCTTGTCGACCTGGCGCTGCGCGCGGGCGGCGGAGGCGAGCTTGGCGGTGTCGCGGCGGCGCACGGCGGCCTGGAGCTCGGAGGCGTGCTGCCTGAGAGCGAGGAGGGCAGCGAGGAAGGAGCCGAAGGCGTCGGCGAGGACGAGGAAGCCGTCGAGCAGGCGGTCCGCGGAGGCGGCGCTGCAGACGAGGGCGTTCTGCGCCAGCGGCAGGTGCAGCAGCTCGTCGAGCACGCAGAGGAGCGCCCTGACGTGGGCCAGCGACAGCGGGTTCTGGCCGGGGTTGGACGTCCACGACCGGAGCGCGAGAAGCTGGTCGTCGACGTGCATGAGCAGCGGGTGCGAGTGGCACGGCACGCTGGCCGACCGCACGTGCCCGCCGGCGAGCGATCGCATCGGCCTGGCGGGGCTGGGCGGCACGCTCGTCATCGTGGGCGCCATGGATCGATCGTCTCTCTGATCTCTCTGTCTTGAGCTTAGGCGTGGATCGAGCTGTGGAAGCTAGCAAATAAGCTAGCGGTAGTGTGATGGACGGAATGGAGGAGAGATGAGGAGGCGACGTATATGAACGAGAAGACGACGTAGCAATCAGGAGCAGTTGAGTTGTCGTCTTGTAGGCCACTGTTCGAAAGCCATGTACAGGGAGCGAGGCGAGCTGGCTAAGCTTCTTCAATGGCTCACATGCGTGCCAGCTGTGGATGCCACCGGCGACCGGCTTACAATATGGAGCACGAGCGAATCTGTCCGATCAGACGACCTAGCTAGGGAAGAGCAAACTTACAAGCCATCTCAGCTGCCTCGTTTTATTATTTTGTCCGAGCCACACCCGAACAGGCTGTTTCCTAGAGATCAGATCATGGTTACATCACAATTGGATCACCTATGCATCACAGTGTATGGCGATGAGGCATGACAGGCGTGATGTCCGTGACAACTTAACCGATCCATCCGTTGATCCAATTGTGATTTGTTTACTACGCAGTTGTTGCCGTCTATTAGTATTAAACCGGCCCGTGTGCGTGCCTAGCTCGAATAAGTAGGGTGGACTGTGCATCAAACTAGGCTAGAGCTAGATTGGCTTAATTTGGTGTTGAGATTCCACGTGTCTGCTGTGACAATGTCAGTTAGCAGTTGTAAGCCTGCACTACTACAAAGAAGATCTTCGTAGACGGTTCGTAATCTTCATCAGAGATAGTTTTGAACTGTCTGATTTGTTACATCAGCGGTAACAGGTAGTTAATTATCACAGGCGACTTTTAAAACATCTATGATAAGTCACAACACAGACGGTTTTTAAAAATAATCGTCTGTAATATTCGACATATCATAGGCGGCTAATATAAAAAATCGCTTGTGATAGTCTATGTATCACAGACGGTTTTGTGTTAGAAATCGTCTGTGATAGTTCTTTGTATAGCTAAAAAAATTCTATTTTTTGGCTGGTTTCAGAAAATACTAGTCATACGTTCTAAAAACAAGCAAGCATGATACAGATGGGTGAATTACAACTTAAAATGAATTACGAGATATGTAAGACTATATTAGTATTACTATGAAATATATGGACATCCTAAAACAACTTATCTTTCGTCGGAGCACGAATCTCCATGCCGATCCAGAGGTAAGAAAATTCTATTGAAATTTTGTGTTTTTTCAGGCGCCTGCGATTTAGCAAAACCATTCTCTAAAAGTGTGAAATGGAAATTGGCTGTTTTTTCGTTAGCAAGAACTATATCTCTTGAAACGAAGAAAAAGCAAAATGCTCACCTAATTAAGCTCTACCAATGGCATTGTCCACAACACACGGTGATGAACAGTTATGCCTTCCAGATTAGTGCAAATTAATTAATTCATTATTTTGCGCATGCATGTGAACAACTGAAATCAAAGGCAAAACTCTGGACAGATGTGTGGCAAAAATTTCCTCTGTATTTGTTCTCGGTTTCTATGTACAGTGCACTAGGGTGCATCGCCCTGATGAGCAAGTCAGCAAGATATACATGGACTAGTTCAGCTTCTTCTTCTTCTTTTTCGCATTCTTCACTTCTAGATGGCAGGGGTCCGAATGTTGAGCAGTGAAACCCTAGTCTGGACAATGCTCCTGAAGACCTTCTCGCAGCCGCTCTCGCACTCGTCGATGCACTGC
Source organism: Melocanna baccifera (assembly GCA_036346265.1). Taxonomy (NCBI): domain Eukaryota; kingdom Viridiplantae; phylum Streptophyta; class Magnoliopsida; order Poales; family Poaceae; genus Melocanna; species Melocanna baccifera. The sequence continues at coordinate 28,615,278 of CM070691.1, read as the reverse complement.
TCCAACTCCTGCAACCTCTCCAGAGCCACCTCCGCCGTCTCCGGCGCGACCTTCTTAGCGAAGGCAGCAAAGGCCGCGGTCTTCTTGCAAGAGGACGCCGCCGACGACATGGACGCGGCAGCCGAGAACACGGCCGCAGACGCCGCGGTGCTAGCTGCGGCCACCTCCATGAGCGCCCCGGCCATCTCGGTCTCCTCGGCGCTGGCGCCAAGGCCCAGGCGCGCGCACTTGGCGGCGCCGGAGACGGCCGCGGCGAGGCGCGCGAGCTCCTTCTCTGCCCTGCGCTGCGACCTCACGGCGGACGTGAGCCTGGCTTGGTCGCGCCTCCTGAGCGCGGACTGCGCCTCCGCGACGTCCTGCCTGAGCGCGAGGACGGTCTCCTGGAAGCCGCGGTGCGCGTCGGCGAGAAGGAGGAAGGCGTCGAGGAGGCGGTCTGCGGCGGCGGCGTTGGCGCGGCGGAGCGTTTCCTGCGGGTCCGGAAGGAGGAGGAGCTCGGCGAGGGCTGCGTGGAGGGCATGGATGTGGGCGAGGCCGGCGGAGAGGGAGTCGGGGTGCTGGACCCAGGAGCGGACGGCTCGGATCTGGGCCTGGAGGTGGGAGAGGAGCGGGTGGGAGCGGCACGGCAGGCTGATGGAGCGGAGGTGGCACGGCGGCGTCCGTGGCTTGGACCTCGCCGGGCTGAGAGGGAAGGAGATGGAGCGGCCAAAGCTCGGAGCCATTGCGGTTGTGGTTGCTGGTGCGAGGTCCGTAGATCGATCTCTAGCTAGTGTGGTGTGCGAGATGGGAGACGAAGGGGGAGCAGATAGATATATATGCGAGGAGCGGAGGCGAGGGGGTTGGGCTAGCTTGGCAAGCGGTGGTTGCACGTGTGGTGTGGCAGACATGATCCGCGACGGGAGGAGGCCGGTGAGCCTGCTTAATTAGGTGTTTCACCTGCGGCGGGTGAGCTCGTCCGATCCACCTTGCAGGTTGGGGAACATCAGATTCCAAATGTCTCCCACCTCGTGCCCGTCGCCATGTCCATGTAGGTGCACATGCCATCGGTTGCATTGCATGGCGAATCCAATCTGTACTACGTGCTCATATGTTGCATGCATGATTGCGCATGCATGGCAGCCAAGTCCATCGATCACCATATATATGTTGCACGAATGGGTTGTCGTCTTCACCTCCAATTCTTCCTCTCCTACCCGCCGTCTGGTAGCAGCTTTGCGCACGCGTGCATGAATGTGTTTACTTACGTCTTTCAGCTGCCATCCAGATCGATCGATCAGGAGAGATTTCCTCGCACATATACGAGAGGTTATATATGTAGCCGAATTATTGAGTCAAATAATGCCGGCCGGCCTACCTGCTGTGCTCATCCAATCCTAGCGCTTCCTTCAGGAATAAATCGTGCTTATATCCATCGTACCTAAATGCTGCATTGAGATCATCTCCATGGATCAATTAGTAGAGCTAGCTTAATTTGGAGGGCATCTTTGGGATTATACTGTTGATCCTCTAGAAAATAAAGAATGGGAGTAAGCCATGTTCATAATCCGAGTTACGAATTTTTTTTAAAAAAAATTACTTGTAGGAAAAACGAAAAAAATTTAGTCATAACTCATAAACTAAAAATGTAAACTTTTATTTAAAAAATGTAGGAAAAAAACAGCACAAAGTAAATTATAAACCGTTTTGCATTGATTTGTCGTGTCGCTCGAAACGGGGCGAGCATTGGAGCTGGTTTCTCGCTGTATGCAGCAGCGACTAGCGCGCGAGGAAGCTATGCGAAAAGGTTAAGGGTTTCGCAAACTCGATCCAAATCTAGATCTTGGTCATCGTTCAATTTGAAACAGATTATTGCATGATTTCTAATTTGTAGACCACGAAACATACATCACATTTAAATTGACAGCGATCAGACGGAGACATATATGAAGTGGGAACAAGAGCATTTGTGTAGGACCGGGTATGGGAATTAGAGGGTGAATGATTTTTTAAATTTTTTCTATGATATTAGCAACACAACATGATGGAAGAACACAAGATCACATAAGACTTTAGTCTCACCAGTCTGACCATTAGCCAGAGGAATGTCAGACCGCTGGCCGGTCTGATCGGAACATAGGAAACAGTTTGACCGCTCCAGGAATAGAAGCATGCAACAAAACAGCACCGTCCTCGATTAAGAAAATAACTAACTCTTAAATACTGATCCAAATGAGATGAAACTTGTTACAAACACTCACTAGAATGTCACGAAGCTATTTCTATCTTTGATCATGAAGATTATAGCCAAAGTTCTGATCTTTACCCCCAAAATGAGGAAGATTGTACCAAAATCTTGCTCGTGAGTTTTTGATGATCTTAGATGGATTCTTACATATTATAGCAAGTTAGATCCACATCATGAAGTAGGAAAGAACCAAGAGAAACCAAGAACTCCTCAAATCACAATGAAATCAAACAACACATGTGAAACAAGATAAACAAGGTTGATCTCCGCACCATATAGCCTTACAATTTGATTTTACTTCGTTCAATTCGTATGTACAATTGGGGGTTTGGACGTCGGAATGTCCAACGAGTAGAGAGGATTAGTAGTTAACACATCCGAGTGTGGATGTTGAGGAGTGCGACCCTGGTGCGGAGGACGCTCCTGAACACCTTGTCGCTCCCGCTCTCCGTCTCCGCGATGCATTCCTCCAGGTCCTCCAACCTCTCCAAAGCCACCATCTCCTTGTCCTCGTCGGAAGCGGCCGACCGCCTGTTCTTCTTGACCAGGGAGATCAATGATGCCGCCGTCGTCTTGTTCGAGCAAGACGCGGCCGCCGTGGTCGCAGCTGCTGACACGCACTCGACGGCCGAGAACACGGCCGCCGACGCCGACGTGACGGCGGCCACCGCCTCGGCGAGCACCCCGGACACCTCGACCTCCGCCGCGCTGGCCGCTGTGCCCACCAGCGTTGGCCACTTGGCGGCGCCCCGTACGGACGCGGCGAGCTTGGCGAGGTCCTTCTCGGCGTGGCGATGGGACCTTACCGCGGAGGAGAGCCTCGCGGCATCGCTCCTGCGGAGCGCGGCCTGGACCTCGGCGACTCGGCCCTTGAGGTCGAGGACGGCCTCCTGGAAGGTGCCGTGCGCGTCGGCGAGGACGAGGAAGCTGTCGAGGAGGCAGCCGGCGGTGGCGGAGCCGCCCTGGAGGGCCGCCCGGGCCTCAGGGAGGAGGAGGAGCTCGGCGAGCGCGTCGTGGAGCGCGCCGAGGTGGGCGAGGCCGGAGGCGGGCGTGGTGGGGTCGGCGAGCCACGAGCGGACGGCCCGGATCTGGGCCTGGAGGTGGGAGAGGAGCGGGTGGGAGCGGCAGGGCAGGCTGATGGAGCGGACGTGGTAGGCCGGCGGAGTGCGTGGCTTGGGCCTGGCTGGGCTTAGGGGGAAGGAGATGGAGCGGCCAAACGAAGGCGCCATTGGCGGTCGCTGGAGCTCTCAGGCCACTCTTGAGATGTCGCGCGTGTACTGGTTGGTCTCGTGCTTGTTGTCGTGGTACCGAGTGTGATGGATGTGGCGAGGAGAGGGACGGGTAGGGGATAAAAGGAGCTAGGAGGCTACGGGAGGCTGGCGTGCATGTGCGGGCGGTCGGTGGCCGGAGGGAGACAGGATCCACGACGGGTGGAGTACTCCTCATTTCTGGCTTGGTTGGTTCAGTCTCCCATCTCGAGGTCGAGGGGCTCGCGCAAGAGCACACCACCTCCGTCAGCTAGCTCGTGATCGATCGATGGTTCATAGATGTAGGAGTTGGTCGGCATCATCAGCTAGCTCGTGCTGTCGTCGCTCCGGCCCGGCGCGCGCGGCTGATGCCCGACATGTCCCCTGTGTATGTACGGACCCTGAACCTTGCTCCCCACTCTGCTCATCTCGCGTTCTAGGGACCCTCCATCTCCTTCCCGGCGCTTGTTGCACGCGACGGCGGAAGAAACGACGAAGTAAACAAGATCAATCGCAGAGAGACACAAGATTTAACGTGGAAAACCCTCCCAATGCGAGAAGGGAAAAACCACGGGCGCCAGCCAGCAACAATCTTCACTATATCGGGGTGAGGTTACAATGCCGGGGATTTACAACTCTAATAATCTATCCCAACCGGCGGCTTACAGGATATATATAACAAGGAAACCCTAATTTGACTACGATCCATACCGCGGGGCTACCTCGCACTCCCAGCGCCCCCGGGTGCACGGCCTTGCGCAATGGGCGGCCAGGACTCGCTCCGCTCCGGCCCTAAGCCTCCGGCGACGGGCCTCCGCTACGCTCCGTCCAGAAGCTGGCCTTATATATAGAATTTGGATCACAAATCAACAGCGCTAACTACTCAAGCCGGCCACTTTCAATTCGAATCCGTGCCCAGTTTAACTTGGCCATATACAATTCAGATTGTCTGAATTTGCTGTTGCATTTTATGATTTGAATCTGATTAGATCCAACCACTACAAATATATTCCCATCAGTCGAAGTTCTGACTAGTACGACTGGCCATAATAATTGGTATCAACTTAGTGGATTGCTGTATACAGCGATGGATCGCAAGCATTTTACAATGCAGTACATGCGCTATGCAGGAACAAGCACAGGCTGCACAAAAACTTTCTTCTATTTACAGTACTCCCCTTAGTTGCACTCGTTTCCCTTTTTTCTTGGCTATAAGATAATCGATGTTCACGAGGACTGACTGGCTAAAAGATGTGCGTGTGTATGTTTAGCAGTGAAACCCTAGTCTGCACAAGGCTCCTGAACACCTTGTCGCTGCCGTTCTCCAGCTCCTCGATGCATTCCTCCAACTCCTCCAGACTCTCCATCAACGCCATCGTCTCCTTCTCCTCCTCTGACGCTGCCGCTGCTTTCTTGATCAAGCAGACCAATGCCGCCGTCCTCTTGCAAGAGCACGCCGCCGCGGAGGCGGAAGCTGACATGGCCGCCACGGTGTTGAACAGAGCCGCGGACGCAGCCGCTGTCGCCGCGGACGCCTCCATCAGCAGCCCGGCCACCTCCACCTCGGCCGCGCTGCCGCCGACTCCCAGGCGCGAGGGCCTCGCGCCCTCCCTCGCCGTGGCCGCGAGACGCGCAAGCTCCTTACCGGCCTTGCGCTGCGACCTCACCGCGGACGCGAGCCGCGCGCCGTCGCGGCGGCGGATGGCAGCCAGCGCCTCGGCGACGTCCTGCTTGAGCGTGACGATGGTTTCCTGGAAGCAGCCGTGCGCGTCCGCGAGGCGGAGGAAGGCGTCGAGGAGGCGGTCGTTGGCGGCGGCCGCGCCGCAGAGCGCGGCCTGGGCCTCGGGGAGGTCGAGTAGCTCGCCGAGGGAGGCGTGGAGCGCGTCGACGTGCGCGAGGCCGCAGGCGACGGACGTGGGGTCCTGCGCCCAGGAGCGGACGGCACGGATGTGGGTGTGGAGGTGCGCGAGGATTGGGTGGGAGCGGCAGGGGAGGCTGATGGAGCGGGCGTGGTAGGCCGCCGGCGCCGCCGCGCGAGGCTTGGACCTCGACGGGCTGAGAGGGAAGGAGATGGAGCGTGCGAAGCTGGGCGCCATGCCGAAATGAATTGCTCGCGGTGCTGTGTGGACGTTCGCTTGTAAAGAGGGTGTTGGATGGCTGTGGTCCGTCTGACGTGCATGCATGTGTAGTCGAAACGCGTTGTGATCTGAGACCGATTTCAGCTGTCAGCGGACAGGACAAGTGGCATGCATGCAGTGTGGCCACCGGGGAGGGATCATTAATTCTTGGTCTCTGTTCCTGTTTTCTTTTCGCCGTTATTTCAGATCACCTGAGCAAAAATCATGCTGATCGAGATCATCTGAACAAATCAGCTCCCTGATCGAGATCAAACAGCTAGGTCACTTTCGGCACTTAAATTCCATCGAGATCAAAATCTAAGCTTTCTCGAGCAAGTTGGTTGGTGCGCGCATAAAACAGGGACATCACAAGATGATGTAGGACATCACAAGATGATGTAGTCGTAGCAGCATCGTACACAGAGCAACGCTAGGCATCATCGATGAGTGTTTGCCGCAGCACCAATGAGTAATCGCGAAGCAGGGTGGCTCCGCTGCACGAGAGGTGTCGGGTGCTCGCGCGAATGACGCAGGAGCGACGGCGACATGATCCGCGAGGCATGGGCACGGACTGCGAGCGAGAGACGCGTCCAGATCTCAAGGCTCGCTTGGCGCTGAACGTTGGAGCTAGCACATCTGATCTGTCTGCGGCTACGAATGGATTAGTTTATCGGACACAGATCTCTGCACATATGATATGGCTATTAGAAAAGATCATCTGATCGATGAGTATCTCGTAAGGAGTGCGTGCGCACGAGTGGGTGGTTAGCAGGGATCGATCATCGTAAGTTGATGAGTGGTTAATTTGATCGACGAGAGAGACAGGATCCGCGACGTGAGGAGGAGGAGGAGGAGGATGGCACTTGGCAACTTCTCGGCGGGTGGGGAGATGCTTCGCTCGTGCTTCGTGCCCGTTGCACCCATCGATCGCACGCCGGCACTACACCGACATCTTGACGAAACCAGAAGAGTAAATATTAACCGGCCGGGCCAGCACTATGTTCCCATTCTAGGCGCGCGTATGCTGGCGTTGCGGCGCACTTGCGTGCGTGTGTGAGGTGTGCATGTATGTGCGTCTTACACGGTGACCTGAGGAGCTGACTCTCACCCGCACGCTTGTCCAGATTTCGGTTGCACGTACGATACACATCACGACTCGCGAATGCATAGGCAAACTAGAGTTTGATACAAAAGTACGACTTAGCTATCGGAAGCAGTTTTACAAAGGCCATCAAGCTAAATTTACTTAGGTTACAAATCAAAACACAGAGAACTTAAAGGCACAAAACCACTCGGAGGCTCCGAGTACAGGCCATTGGGGATCTCCGACCAGTACTCCACATGTTATACTTGAGTGCATGACCTAAAACATGAAATTTAGTCTTCACCTGCAGTTGTTTCTTCTTCACAATACTCATGGTCTGAACCAAAATATACAAAAAAAAATATGTGCATAAGTACTCAACAAACCACGACAATAAGTTTCATAACACAATGCAAGGATTCAAGGATAGTTTACCAATGCGAGCTTAACAAAAGTCTATTCCAACAAGTATAATACCCCCTACTAAGTTTCATTGTATAGCATTTCATTTAAACTAAAGCAGATTTGATAAAAGTTTGTTACACGATTCTTAGCTTCTTTCCAACAAAGCTCATACCAGACCACAATAACACCTCCGACTAGCTCTTGAAACAACTCTATTTATCGGAAGTACGACACATTCAAATAGTTCTAAATCTCTACAAAGAATAATCAGCTTTACCCACAAGATACCACGACTTGACAACATGGTGCCCATGCACTAGGACAGCAAGGGGACAATGGAAAACGAGGTTGGTGCAAGATAAACAAGGTAATGCATGATAGGACAAAGTGACCGAGGGGCGGTCGGGGCTCCAAGCAAAGACGGGTGGCTAGCACTTGGGCGAGGCAACAGCTACTGATCAAGGGCTCTGATTGGAAGGCTTGGTCAGAGCCGAGTGCTCAAAAGACAAAGAAGAATGCTTTAAAGGCTCTGACTGCTCAAGAATCTTCAGAGAAGACTAGGGAAAGAAGGAAAAAAACACCGGAGCAAGAGAACACAAGAAATTATGGAGCTACATTAGAAAAAAAAAGCTACATAACTAAGCAATTAATGGATACATTAGAAAAAAAAAACCTACATAACTAAGCAATTAATGGATACATTAGCACAACACGACACCGGTGACAGATAAGCAGAGCTCCATCATAGGTATCGAGTAGACTAGTACTCGTATGTATCAACGGGCGGACTGCGAGGGCTAAGATATCCCAGCTAGTCCCAACATAAAGTCTATTATATATTTTGTTTACTGTGGTTATAGCAGAGACTGCTAGCTGGTCCCAATTCCAAACCCAAGCTAGGAAGTTACACGGGTACGATCATCAAGCAGCCAAGTGAACGTTGCACGCGTTGATCGGATCTGGCGACTGCAAGCATACATGTGGACAGAGTGATTAGCTGTTCTAGGCAGGAGACGACTCTCTCGCAACACAATTTACTTGCAAGTGATTATGCACTGATACGCCGAAAGCGATTTGATCGGCTGCGTCTGCAAGGGAGTAGAAATAAAATGGACACTACCGACCGATCGGCATCACACACTATCTGGTAACTCATCAGCTAGATAGCCCATTCCATGGCATCTAAAACAATGGCTCAAGTGGCCCCGCTCTACTCTAGAGGCCCATCAACGATCAACCAGGCAGGGGCTCGGATAGATTTAAGCCACCGTTCCAAAACAGTTTCTGACATCAAAAATCAAAATCTATTTAAAACGTATTAGCTTTTTAACACCTGTTGAATAGTATAGTTCTATTTCTTTTTTTCCTTTTCAATTATATTATTTGTAAAGATATAATGATGCTTTTTCCATATGTTTTCTTTAATTAAATACATCAAAAGTCAAAATCTGCTTAAAACGTGTTAGCTTTTTAACACCTATTCAATAGTTCTTTCTCTTCTTTTTCCTTTTCAATTGTATTATTTATAGAGATATAACGATGTTTTTTCCTATGTTTTCTTTAATTCACTGCTGCAGTGCTTTGTCATGAAAACTGGTACTGTTTTTTTTTTGGGTAAGATTTATTGTGTACAAAGTTACCGATAGAGGATTCCACTAATATGATATCCTTTTTTTGAAAAATATCGTATCATCATATCCCTACCGTGTATCGGGGCATCCTAGGTAATAACAGAGCAATCAAGGGACACCACAAGTACTGATGACAACGAGCCAACAACATACACAAATTGTTTCTCACAACATTTCCACTGAGCCTTCAAAGCAAATACATAAGCACGACCATAAGAAAACCAGTTTGTGCTAAACAAGTTGCAAACAACACTTTAGTTGGAACATGCGAAGCAGCGAGTCTCCCTCAGCCGCCTTGAGCAGTGAACTTAATGAGATGACGATGATGATGATGCCTGCACAAAATAATAAGAATCCATAAAGGCCAGTTATAACATTTGCTCGGGCATTTCCCAATCCCACATGCCAGATAACTGTATGTATTGCATCTATGTTTCACAAGGAAAAAAAGGAGCATGTCATGATAATGATGCATGTGACAATGAACTTAGCTGGCTGAAATCCCTCACTAATAGCACAAAAAGTAGTACATGAACTGATATCCCTCACTAATTGAAGCACTATATAATGATGACCTTCAAATGATAACGCAACACTGAACACTTAAAAGATATGTTTTTGGGACTACCTGTCAAAAGGTGTCTGTAAATGTTACAGGATAGGGACACATGCAATAACCTGGCATGTCAGTAATCTTGCAAGTTGCAACATTTCGTCCAATTTGGTTTTCACATTCTCAAAAGCAAAACAAGTGAGAAAAAAGAGAGAATAGATTCATGAGGAAAAAATATATATCCAGGTGCAAGATGGGTGGGACAACAGATTGTTGGCAAGCACAGGAATCAGGCAGTAGAAGCTTTTTAACTCGTTGACAAAAGGGGTTCAAGCATATATTTTTATCACACAAAGTGAACACAACATGGTCAGATGGTAATACCTCGTGCTCATGTCCATGACCATGAGAGTGATCGTCATGCCCATCCCAAGGATGACGCAAACCCTATAAACATTAATATTATTAAACACAAATCAAAGTAACAAGTGTAGAGTGGAAGTAACAGAATCGAAAGAGAATATTACCAAGAGCACAGCACCATCCTGCTTAGCCCTGTAGAAAACCCAAAACCTGCACACAGCACACTTCGGTTATGATCGTAAAAATATGCCAAAATCTTGCAGCTAAAATAATTGGACCTCCATAGATGGGTAACGATGATCGTACTTGGGTACACTCAAAATCAAAGAACATAAATACAAAAGGAGGTTGAAGAAGAAAGTGCACAGTGGGACCGAAGATTTTACTATCATGCATCTTTGTGGACTAGGCTTTATGAACTAATGGCATTCTGGTTGTCGATTGATACATCAGCAAATACAGGGTACTGGAAGCTGATGCTCAGCATTACATCTTCTTACTGAAGACATAACCCTGAATCAGGGAAAACCACCACCTTCCTTAATGCTTATTGTTATCTTATGCGAGGAGAAGCAATCGAAGCCGGGCATGCTCAGATCCTGGAATCCTATACTTTGACCGGCTTCCTATGCAAGTTCTCTTCAAATCCCCTAATAACAGCCTAAAGCATGGAAAGCGCAAGATGGTCTTCCCAATCTTACAGGGAGGGCATGAAATAAAACGATTGGCAGAGATCACCACACCAAGCAGCAGCTCACGCCCGATCGCATGGGCGTAAGAGGAGCAGATCAAACCTCTGGCTGCCAGTCAAGATCCCCAAATCGGAGTAATCTAGAAGAAGCCCCCGCCGAGGACGGATCCCGTTTTGAGTAAAGCAGGCAGGCGAGCGTTGGAAGAGAAGGGACGGAGATTTGGAGGGATCGCAGACGAACGGGGGAAGGGGATGGAGTAGAGAGGGAGCGTACCACATGACGGCGCAGAGGCCCTTGCCGGCGACGGTGTGCCAGCGCTTGTTGTGGGGGATGGTGTGCCCCTTGTACGTCGTGCCGCCGCCGGCCATCGCCGCTCTTGCCTCGGTCTCGCACCGGAATCAGGATGGTTCGGATCGAATCCCCTTGCCTCGGCTGTCTGATCGATCTCCGTGTGCGTCGCCGGGCAAGGATCGGTACTGGTGCTCTGCTCTCTTCGGGCCCAGAGGGAGAATTCTGAGGGCCCGGCCCACTAGCTCATCCAGAAAATACCAAGCACTAATTCCAAAAGTCACGGCCAGACATCAAAATAACCACCCGCCACAATTCTTTATTCTCCCATACAGTGTCCGTCTCGGCCGGGCTACCCTCCTCATACAACAGCCGCCACAGTTTTATCCAGCTCAAGACAAACTGATTCCGACTCATATCCAGCCGCCCACAGCAACCGAATAATAACTTTGATTAACCCTAACATAACATATTTAACTAAATCTTTTTATCTTAACTAGACTTTAAACCTACTACTTTCAAAAGACCTAAAACCCTTTCATAACACAAGTTTTTTTTACTTTCATCACATGTCACACATACCACGTGTCTCGAATAACATCGATAAGTAATATTATCGATTATTTATTATTATAAATATTTTAGGTTTAACCATATGATCTAACAATTTACGAGTATAAAATCATGCACGTCATTTACATCGACGCCTTCGCTGCCTGCTATCTCACAAAAAGTGCAAACAAGAGCATTCAACCGGACCCCATGTCTCTCTCTCTAGGGAAGGAAATGAAAGGAAAGAGAGAGGGGAACTACTACTCAAGTACCAATAAAGGGTATCCAGTAACAGACAACAAATTGTAACATGGGTCATGTGATCCGGCGAAGAAGAATTATACCGCACTGGTTGTGACGACGCTACATGACAACATCCCCAGTTTACTCTGGAATCATTGCGTCCAAATAACCTGAACCTTGTGCGACTCGTTGGCCCACGGTCCTCTCCGAATCGAATCTATGTCGCTACGGGGCTCCGCCGCAAATTTGTTCGTGCAGGGGCGCCGTTGGATGGATCAGCAGTTCCAAAACTAAACTGTTAAGCTAGCACAAGAGATGGATCGAATTATGCTATGCGGCGTGTCGATCGGCCGAATTATGCGCAGTGCAGTACAGGTTAAGCAGCAGCCTGGCTTGTGCCGATGTATGCCTTGAATCTCTCTCCGATCCATGGATGCTGCTGCGTCTCATCTGAGCTCCATCTCGGCCTCGTCGTCCACGGCGGCGCAGGAGAGGCTGCAGGTGCGCACGGCGACGTCGGTGACCCGCAGACCGGTGTCGTGCACCTCACCCGGCTGCCAGTCCGCGGGCAGCACCGCCCTGTTTGTCCGCAGCCACTTGCCACCGGTGCCGGCCGTGACGACGAGCCTGAGCTGCAGCGGCCCGGCCGGGGCGCGGGACGTGCGCCACACCGCGGGGGCGCCCTTGCGCCGCGTCATGTACCGCCACGACGGCATGGCATTGCCTCCCACCTGCGCCTGCATGCGTGTGTCACAGCACCAGCATGGTCATCACGCCGCGCGTGGAGCTTGCAACGGAATGGATGATTGGATATGCGCGCACCTGTGCGATTTCGACGGCGGCGATGTCGGTCTGGCCTCCTTGGTACAGGAACCTGATGGCGAGGTGGCCTCGGTCCCTGCTGCTCGTCTCCTCCACTCTTGCTGCCAGGTTCTTCTTCCTGTACTCGCACGGTATCCTGCATGCGCGCACGCCAGCTTAGCCTGTGTTAATGAATTCCGTCGATCTGTGTCGTCCTCAGCTCGACTCAAAGACATTGTTCAGATGCATGGTACGACTAGTTTTGCGAATGACTTTGCCGAGCTAGTGAAATGGAGCGGGAAACCGTCGCCGAGTTGTAATAACTACCTCCTGAAGTCGACCTCGAGCGTGTCCAAGCTCGTGAACTGATCATCAGCCGACACGGCGTGCTTGGCCATGGCCGTGAGGGCGTCCTTGGTGATCACAAAGTGAGGCCCGGTTCTCCGGTTCGTCGTCTTCTCCCTCACCACGTCGGTAACCACGACCTTGACGCCGCCCTCCCCGCACACCCTCCGGTCTCTGCACCTCAACTGCAACAACAAGAATTAATCGCACCAAATTAATGACGGTTGATTTCATCAGCACCGATCGTGTCAGAGATGCTTGCAGCTGGCGTACGTCTAGACCTTAATTTGTTCTGTTTGTTCTTGCAACGAAATAACTAGAGCAGGGTACGTACCTGATAGCAGGCGCCGCAGCCTCCGTCGGCGCTCGCGGCCGCAATGTAGTAGCCTCCGTCGAGCTCCATTGCCGTGGGCCCGTACCCGCAGGCACCGTTGAAGAGGCCGGCGTCCGAGGGGAAGAGAGAGGCGGTGGAGTGGCGAGGGCACCAGTCGCAGTGGTAGGGAGCAGCAGAAGAGCACGACGCGGGAGAAAACAAGAATTGGGCGGCGAGGAGGAAGAGGAGAAGCAGCGCCACGACGGCGGTGGTGCTGTAGCGGAAACGGACGTCCATGGAGATGGAGATGCTACTGCTAGCAAGGAAGGCAAGCTAGCTCCTGGCGGCCGATAGAGATGGAGAGAGAGGAGACACAAGCACCTGGATGGCCGATAGAGATGGAGAGAGCGAGAAAAAAAGGAGGAGGGGAGCAAACGTCGATCGGTGTGCGAGCCTTTGGAGCTGGAAGAAAAGAAATGGCTTACTTAGTCGGCCGAGAAAATTCCACGAGCTTCCTGCCCATGCATGTTGATGTTTATTTCTCTATTCCCTTGATATCGATCTGCTGCTAATTCACTTGACGAGCAAACAAATTACATATGTACCAAGCTAGCTAGTGCAAGAGAATCAAATCAGAGCTCTCGCTCGACATTTGCTGGAGCGAGGTGGCATGGCGTGCATGCGAACAACAGGCCTGTGACTCGCGAGAGGTGGACGTCATCAAAAGGAGCAGGACATCAACCAGTATAGTTCCAGCAGTAATTTATCAGAGTAAAACAAGGACACCTCACCGGTCAGCAACACTCGCAGTCTCTGTCTGTCTGTCTGTGTAGCTCAGGGCTCAGCACACACGGGCTGAACAGTTCCAAAATGCCTGTGGGTGGAAGAAGAATGGCAGGCAGGAATCTTTCGATCTGGACCGGAGAAGACCTCACTGGCGATCGGGGAACTGTTTCATTAGTGTTTCGTGGTGTTTCTAGTGATTTTTATTTTTAGCTTCTGTTCAGATAAATCAGAAGCTAATACAAATATCTGACTTTTCGAAGCGAATTCTCTACTTCTCTAATTCTTGTCTTGCTCCTAAAATAAGGCAAGAGGTCGTCAGCGCATCACGCATCATCCTCTCACTTTCGTCTCGCACACGTATATCTTCCTCATTTTCTCACCGTTCATCTTGTCTTTCTAAAAGTTATTTCTTTCAACCACTACTATTTATTTTTAGCAAAAAAAACCATCAACCACACCCTTAGCGGCCGCTAAGGGTCCATTTTAAAGATTTCCTGGTGTTAGTGGCCATTTTGATGGAATGCCATTGTACTACTGATCAGGTCCATGCATTTGCATGTACAGAATCCCTCCATTAAGTATAATCCAGCAGGTCTATTAATCCTCATCAATCAATCCTATTTTGTGGTAATTACTTTTTTTTTTTAAAAAGAAAAGCAGAACTACGAGATGAGTAGGAGACACGAGGGGCGAAGACGAAGACCGCAGTAAACGAAGGTCATCACTTCAGTTTGTCATGAACGGCGACCATGTGGAGTAGGAACTGTGGAGATCGATTATTTGGAAGAACATTTCTACATGTATTCAAATGAAATTGAAGCCGGTGGTGGGATTGGAACAAAAAAAATAGTTGAAAGTAGAATCAAAAGTCTCCTGCACGATGTGCCTGCCATGAAGCTGCATGTACTCTTTGTTTTCATTAATCCATGTAAACACACAAAAGGCTGTTAAAGATACGATTTTTCCCATAATTATGGCTGCATCATTTAAACTGTTTGAGGTCACATGTATAGTTAATTGTATTTCTCAATGGGTCTAGGTTTGGTGATGGGCCTGATGGTGGTTTAATACGGTCATGGACTGCATAACAAAATGGCAAGCCAAATCAGCGATCGATGCGCATGCTTTTTATAAGTACATACGTAGTAGTGGACGGATACCATATGGGATTCCGAGAGGCAACATGCAATTATATACGTACTTAGTTTTAGCAGCCGTCGATGATCATATATTCGGTGTCTCCATAGTTGGAGAGGATTTATTTTATGCTCGAAGTGGATGTACATAATACAGAGTTTTGGTCACGAGCGGATGACAAGGAAGTAGATATGGGTGTATTCTTTTCTGTTGCGGTGGATAGCTTATTGCTAGCTCTAGCATGAGCATATATGCGAATAAACCGAACATCGATAAGCCGTTTCAAAAAAAATGGTGAAAAAACATCTTATTTATTTATTTAAAGAAAATTAAAAGTTATAAGCTGAAAAGAAGTGGAGGTGGCTGCTAGCTGGTCACAAAGTTCTCCATGCATCTTTGGTGTGTTGGGTATGCGCTCAAGCGCAGACCTTAAAATTGCGTCCTTTATTGTTTTGCACATCAAAGAAAATCACAAATAATGGTATGAGCATGTCTTGTTAAACCCAATGATAGAGGGCCTTTAATGCTTCATGTATTTTGATTAGGTTGTTTTCGACAAGTGGCAAATCCTCCATTTTATGCTCTGGGAAGAAAATTATTGTCCCATTTGGTTTGGACTGGGACCATGCAATGAATATGCACCAACTGCCAAGAAATAGAACAGAAGACCGGCCTAAAATCAGAGTATCCTGCGCAAAATCTTCGCTCACGAGAAGCTTCACGGGAGCAACATCTGCCTGCCAAAACAAACAAATGTGCGCTTCACAGGATATGGACCCGTCGTGTGTGGTCGTCGAATTGCGCGGATCAAAAACGTTGGACGCAAATGCTGACTCCTTTTTGTCCGTCTACACTAGCACCACCAGAGGCTCATGTATGTGGTCAGTCGGGTCTGTTTTTTTTAGCTGCAGCTTAGAATTTTTAGTTGAAAATTTTAAATTTTAGTTGTTTACAACAGAGATTATAGAGAGAGATAATCGCTTGCTATTTTGGATGGTACGGATGTTAGACTTTTAATATGTACTATAATTAACTTGTAGATTCTATCTTAAAAAAATATTCCATTTGAAAGTTAGGTACTATAGTAAAAACTAAAAACCATTTTAAGAAGTTGAAAAGAACAATCTCTTCTAGGAATCTGAAGTACACACCCACTTCTCTAATGTCCAGAGAGGCCGAATGCAAGGTACCCAATGTACTATTGTGGTAAGGTCAACATATACTCATGTACATTAACCAGCGATCACTTGGACTGTGATGAATCTTTATAGAAGAGCCCCTGTCCATTCTGGCTACATTGCTTTCATGTACATCAAGGCGCAGCAGAACCCTGATGTACATCTTATTTCGGTGTATAATGTCCCAGACTGCTGCGCCCTGATGTACATGAAAGCAATGTAGCCAGAACCCTGATACACCGAACTAATTAGCACAGGAATATCTTATTTCGGTGGATAACTGTATCATGCACAGTGCACGGTACCCGTTAGAACCGCTTGAAATTACGCAGGCCGAGCTATTGCAGGGATGGGCTGGACTGGGCCTCTCACGCTACATCGCTCTTCGAACTCGTATCTTAGGCAACGGGCAAGAAACGAACAATTGGAGGGAAGGCTTGATTTGAACAGATAGGTATTCGTGTTTGCTCTTGCAACTTCCAAGCAAAAAAGACTACTCGTGTTCCCGAACATGTAAAACAAACATTCGTTGGCTCAGCATTACATGTGCCAGACCTCAAAGGCAAGTTACCCAAGTCAGACGAAACAAATTAGCGCCGTCTTTTCTGTGGGCCGTAAAGCCCATATATGTGTGCAGTTCTCTCTTTATGAGAAGCCCGCTAGCTCTGTGTGCTTGTATGATTTGCTACAGAGAAATAAGAAACTATTGTCCACAAAATTTCTCTGTTTTTTTAGTGATCCAATCTTCTACAAGTAGTATCAAAGCAGGCAGTCTGGGACCGTCAGAGGAGTCTTTGAGACGCTAAGGGAAGACTTTGTCGGTGCATAGTCTGGGATTGTGAAGCTTGTTGGTCTGGGACCAAAGCTTACTTGACGTCGGGCGTCGAACACCATGCCAGATCTTGCTGGTATAAGCAGTGGGATCAAGAAGCTCAATAGTCACAACTATGGTTATTGGCAGACCTGCATCTACATGAAATCCTACCTACAAGTTCAGGATCTACGAGAGGTCATTGCGGGCACCGAGACAACTCCAATGATTTACAGTATAAATTCAGAATGAGGCATCTTATAATCAAGTCTATGACTGCAAATAGTGCAAGAACAACAAAACAATCATAACTTTAAGAAGATTGCATATTGGAACTATTTCGTACACATAACTACAATGTTAAGTTACTTGAACCGCCTTCAGATTTCAGAACCAGCAGACTCGCTTCTTCTCCATTTGTTATTGCAGGTTAAGGACGAGGGCATGCCAATTCCCATGCCGTAATTTCCACCATGCATGATACGAGCCTTCACATGGCTGAAAGAGGGTTCATTAGAAAGCAATTAGGAACCAACAATACGGTTGAAAGATGAAACTAACAAGCAATGCAGGTATAGGAGTTCCTTGTATGAATAGATAAGCCATTAGAATGAAATGACTGAAATGTCAACAAAAATGACTCGCAATAAGATGGGATGTTAACTATCAACCGGGTAATGTCTAAGTTGAGGAGATGACATGCTAGCAATATGTTGTTGGGAGATGGACAACCAAGAAGAAAAATGCTAACTCATAAGTTTGCTACGTACGATCGATCAGACTAACTGTCTAGCCAAAACTTAACTCAAAGATGTCATTGATACGAGCATTTAGTAATGTGAACTTGTATTTGTAGACTACCCAGCTCTAAGCAATGCCAGAACAGTCCGCATCGTATGCAGGTTTTATACAATTAGTTGGCACCGTCGAATTAGTTGGCGCGTGCGGACGATCTGATCTCCAACCCGACGCTTCGCACCACTTCTCAGAGTTCGGTCCTTCGCAATATCCTACCGCTATCTATACTTATTTATTCGTATGTAGACTGTAGTTGTTACTTCTTTTTTTTTTCATACGGATTGTAGTAATTGATTCGTGCATATTCGACTTCGTCCTAACTATATTTTTTTCTATTGTTCTCAATTCCATTGCATTTGTTCGAATTGTGAGCCCAAAATCATATTGTATTCGTGAATAAATGGAATCGAAAATTCTACCAAACTCCTTGCATGCATGCATGGCTTATGTACGCGTACATGCATGGTTGCACACATTGGAAAACCTGCGTGTTTGGTTGATGGATAAGGTTGGATGAGACTGGATCGTACAAAATTTGGGGTTATATATATCCAACCAATCGCTACCTTTTGTCAAATAAACTCGTGAGCTGGTCTTCCTCCTGGTTATCTGCAATCTGCTCCTCACTGACCTGACTCCATTGGACCACACCGCACTAGTTATATATTTTGAGCCTGTTTACTTGCAGCGATGAACTATGTACACTAGTACATGCACCTTGATATCTCTACTACAATATCATATGTATTGTTCCCTCTAATGAAATAAAATAAAATACCGCACCACATGTACCATGCATTGACATTCTGCAGGAAGCAGCCAAACAACTCGATCGTGCTTCTCGATCGTCTTTGCTGTTCAATCTGTTCACTGTGTTTATTTAGCCGATCGAGCCAATAGAGCGAGAGAGAGCGCGCGTGATCGGCATTATAATGTCGAGCAGGGGAAGATACATTGTACTGACGACGCTTACGACACACACACACACACACACACACACACACTAGTTAAAGAAAAACCCCAAGTCGCTGTTCGTGTAGCTGGTTTGGATTTTATTTTATTTTTTGACTGGACTAGTGGCTTGCGTGTGTCACCAACCTATTAATTCCAGCTCAATAATGCTAAAACACATGACCGGTCACAAAAATATTTCAACTTGTTGCGTATACGATAACCCTATTTACATGGATATGTACTTACCAAAAACTTAACGCTCATGTGTGCATAGAGCTCCCGTCTTCTTTTTATAAATAGGACCCTGGCCTCAATGTAATTGTAAATGCTAAATACAGAGTTTTTGCAAATAAGACCCTAGCTTGTCTGTTCTCTCTCGCATGTGTGTCTGTTTTGTTTCCGTGCGTTCATCTATCATTGTGATTATCTATTGTGTGTTTGCTACGTGTCTTGATTGGTTAATCGGCACCTTGACAACGAACTATTTGACATACAACAAATTAACTCGATGTCGTCTGACAAAAGCTAGCTAGTCATTGTGTACTAACTGAAGGGTACGTCTTGCATGCAAAGTGCTTAACAAACTAAGACCTTCTATTATAGGGATGGTCTTCACCTATATCTATTTAGCTTGCTCATCCAAAAAATTTAATAAGATATATAAAAGATATTTATACTCCTAGGAGTACTAGACTATTGTGAGGGTATTATTGTAATCAGATATTCTGGCATATATATATATCCTAGAATAAGGAAGGAGACGGCTCATTTTCTTCCATATTCACTCCATTAGTCCTTCATTTATTGTTTGATCCATAGTCACAATACCTTTATTTCAGCTTAAAACTTATGATTTTCTCTAAATAGATAAATAGAATGGCTTCTATGATATCTTTTTAAAACGACTTATCGCAATAATCTTTTCGAAACAGTTTATCGGTATTTAATTTATTTACATAAATAATCATACTAGAATAAAAAATCATCAACTACAGCCATACATCATTAACCGTAGAAAAAAAATCCTACCGTGAGTCGACTTGCTGGTCGTAAACTAGTCTATCTGTAGTTTTGTCCACGTGCCTCGTGTTCTGACTCTCAAAGTGCAATTAATGCGCGCGTGATTTTCTAGTAGTTTACTGTGTACATATAAAAGTAGGAACCGCGTTACGTATACGCTGTGGTAAACAGGTAATGGCATAAAAATATAGAAATCGGATTTGCAATTTACATGTACCAAAAATTTAGCAAAATCACAGTTGATATCCTCACCTTCGGATCAACGTGGAGACATGCTCCGACGAGGTTGTCTTCATCCTCTCCAATGCTTAGCAAATATGGTGGCAGCTGGCAGCTGCGAACGGATTAGGATTAGGGCTCACCCATTTAAGACTCGGTTTCATCAGTACTCTTCGGCTTAGAGGAAGGCTGTTGTGGTGGCGACAGTAACAGTGTATTGAGGCAGCGGTGACACCATCGGACGTGGGTGAGGAGGACGACGATGAGCAACACCGGCGGAGGTGTTCACTGTGTTTATTTAGCCGATCGAGCCAATAGAGAGAGAGCGCGCGCGATCAGCATTATAATGTCGAGCAGGGGAAGATATATTGTACTGACGACGCTTACGACAATCACATGCAAGTAGCGCTACACACAACACACTCTAGTTAAAGAAAAACCCCAAGTCGCTGTTCGTGTATCTGGCTTGGATTTTATTTTATTTTTTGACTGGACTAGTAGCTTCCATTGTGTCACCAACCAATTAATTCCAGCTCAATAATGCTAAAACACATGACCGGTCACAAAAATATTTCAACTTGTTGCGTATATGATAACCTTACAGACATAATAAATTAGACGGTTCAGAAATCATCTATGATGAGAGTTTAGAATCGTCTGTGATAACCCTCTGTATGGTAGTAAGAGAAAAATATTGGGTTGAAATTCCAAAATAGAAAGGAGAGAGAAAGATAGAGATGGGTCACGGGGAGAACGTGAGAGATGGGAGATGGGGAGAAGAAAATGGTAAGGGCATTAATGGTATTTTGAGAAAAGTTGAGTCAGTAGTGCCATTTTAAAAGAAGTCAACGATTTCGATGGTATAAAGCTAATAAGGCAAAAAACAATGGCAAAATCTAAAAGTCCAAAAAAAATCATTGTCAATAGACCAAATCATTGTCAATAAGCCGGAGAGCAAGAGCTGGATCGATGGAGATCGCCTCGTCTACAAATATATATTACAGCTCAGTTGTGACAAGGGTGGCCGGGCCGCTCTCTTTGAATTGGTCTACTCCTCTAGCTAGCTAGCTAGCTAGGTTAAGTTGTACACTGTACTCGCTCCTATATAAGCGCAAGGATGTGCACACATCCTGGAATGAAAATTAAGGAGGACACAAGAAGCAATTACTCGATGAGAAATGTTGCAGTACGTACATATATATATAGTAGGGCTAGCTAGCTAGCTAGCTAGCTGAGTGCTGGACGGACGCACGCCGCAGTTAGGTGGTAGGTAGATCGATCGAGATATGGCGTCCGCTTCGATCTCGTTCGTGCTGAACCGGCTCGGGGAGCTGGCGGTGAAGGAGGCGGCGCTGCTGCGCGGGGTGGGCGACGACATCCGTCTGCTCCGCGACAAGCTGGAGTGGCTTCAGACGTTCATCCAGCACGCCGACCAGGAGCGGCGCACCGGCGACAACGAGTACGTGAGGCTGTGGGTGCGGCAGACGCGCGACGTCGCCTACGAGGTGGAGGACGTGCTCGACGAGTTCCTGCTCAGGGTCGACCTCGACAAGCTCGGCTTCCCCGCGTGGAAGAAGTGCCTCAAGCTCGCCACCTCCTGCACCACGCAGGTCTCCTTCCGCCACGACCTCAAGGACCGGATGGACAACATCAAGAACAGGCTCAAGGAGATCTCCGACAACGTCGACAAGTACAATATCAAGAAGCAGCGCTCAGATGCTTCCACGTCGGCGCCCAACTCCTCCATCTCCACCGTCGCTGCATGGTACGCGCACGTATTATATCATGCCTTCTTCGCTAGCTCAATTCTCCTCTGATTAATTTGTGTATGTGTGTATACCACTTCAGATACTCCTAGGAGTATATATTCTTACTTTTAATATACCACTTAAACGAATGTATTATATTTATTTATCACTATTAGTATGCTTAAATACTAATTCTAAAATACTCCAATACTATTTGGTTGAAAAATTTTCATCGTAGCCATTTATTTTTGCTATTATATCCTTTTCCGTACATAAAAAGAGTATATACGCAAATTATGCTATACAAAGTAGATTTTGATGAAATTTTTTGTGAAACTTGATTTCGAGTATCTTATAATCATTATTAGAGTATGCTCAAAAGGATAAAAAGATATAATAACATTATTTACACGGTGTATGAGAGTGCGAGTACATACTCCCAAGAGTATGTAATCATTTTCCTCTATATATATATAGTATAAATAACAGGGGCACCATAGTGCTCAGGCTCCAAGATTAAGACCTTCCATCCATAATTAAGATTTTTCATCCATGATTGATTCAGCATGCTAAATCAATGACTTTCTTTCAAAATCGATGTCTTTTTCAATTAATGAATGCTAACAAGTTTACCTTATATATTATATACCATTGCACTTGCACACATCTGAAAACAATCCAAAAGCAGGAAAGCCTAGTGCTCAGACACCATATATAGTGCCCCATTTTAGCGTCATATACATACACACGCACACACACATATACATACATACATATTTATTTATTTATGTATGTGTGTGTGTGTGTTAAGCTTAATTAGTAGGGTTTTTCACTGGGCTGAGAAAAAAACTACATAATAGTTCTTTAACATATAACTAGCTGATTGACCTGCACAAATGCGCAGTGTGATGTAATATAATATAATATAATGTATAAAGTTTTATTTGTGTGATTCCAAACTTTCATATTCCTATTTTACTAATAAATACATTTCAGATATTTATTTGATATTCAATTAGCACTGTTTATATTTATATATCTCTCTCCTTGTATGGCCTAATATAACAAATTTAGTACTACTAATCTTCTTTTTATTCTTTCCAAATAATATAACTCTAAGTCAACTATCAAATCTAAACCTTTAAAATTAGGGCCAAACAATTTAAGGTCTAGATGTTTTTGTTTTTTTATAAGAATTTCTAGCATATATATTGCTCTTTTTTTAGCAACTATGAATCAATCATCATCAACTTTTATAATATACTAGATTGATGATTCTTTTAGAAGTGTTGTCCTATAGATTTGATTAATTTTGAGACAAAATACACTATATATCTTCCTTAGTTGGACTGGCTTATGTGATATATGTATACTAGTATAGTATCTTTGCGTTGTGACGGATCTTAAATAACTATACCATAAATTATAAACTTAAAAATGCAAAAATAATCATCCTCAAATCTAAAAAATGGCATACATAACCTGTAAAAAAATGCATAGATAATTCACTTCAGATCAATGGTCACGTGCATATACATATGTGTAGATAATACAATTCTTTACAAAAAGGAATTTTTTTGCACTTTTAGCCTGCTTTCAACTCATATTTGCAAAAATAGCAAATGCGAATGGAATTGGTAGAAATGACACTTCTGCCGCCCAATCACTGGGCGACAGGGCCGTGCAGCCAACACATGGGCCATCGGAGCCTGGCCACCGGGGTGCCTGCCTGCCACCCGGCCACCATGCGGCGCATTCTGTGCACCCTTGCCACCGGACGATGGGTGATTAGCTGGCTTAATCATATGCAGCCTTTTAACACAATGTAATTCATGGTATAATTTTTTTGATAATTTTGTCCACTATGAATGTTGCTCAAAATTTCATACAATTATGATATTTTCAAAATTTATTACAAATAGCAAATGTGCTCCAAAAATTATGAATTTTTATATGCAGCCTCCCGACACTATCGACCTAATTGTTCGCACATATATCGGTCCATTGCTGCTATTTTTCCTTTCCCATTGCATCATTTGTACAATTATCACTCTGTCAGTGTTGTCCCCACTTGCACGCTCTCTTCTCTGTACTTATGCCGTTATGTTTGTGTCGTCTCCCCTCGTCTGCACATTTGTCAGTGTTACCATGCAGTTTCCCTCGCCTGAAGTACTGCAACAAGCCAATATATGTGCGAATGATAGAGATCACGCACTGCAAAAGATACCTACCACATGGTGATTTCAATCGCTAATTAAATGAGCATCGTATATCACTAATTATGATTAAATTAACATAAAATAACATGACAAATTTATAGCACATAATATTTTCAAAAAATCAATAATTAGGCCAATTGTGTCGAGAGGCTGCACATAAAATTTTATAATTTTTTTATGCTCGTTTACTATATGTAATAAATCCTAAAAATATCATAATTGTATGAATTTTTGAGTAACATTCATAGTGGATAAAATTTATAAAAATTACACAATAAAGTACGTTGTGTCAGAAGACTGCACATAAAATTTCATAATCTTTGAAACTCATTTGCTATATTTAAAAATTTGAACAACCGGTAAATAAAAAATTCTAACTCAGCAGGTAGCCGGCTTAATCACCTGTTGTCCTGTGGCGAGGCGGCAGGGAGGCCAGGCGGTAGGCCCCTGCCGTCCAGTGGCCACGGTCTGATGGCCCACGTGTCGGCTGGATGGCCCTGCCGCCGAGTGACCACGGTCTGATGGCCCACATGTCAGCTGGATGGCCCTGCCACCTAGTGACCGAGCGGCAAAAGTGCCACTTCTACTAATTCCGTGCATATGGCTATTTTTATAAATACAGATTAAAAATAGACCAAAAGTGCCAAACATCACACATATATATCTACGTAGATCCATCTGGAAAAGATATTTTGAAGTAAGGAGGGGAGATGTAAGAAAAGGAGATGGGATGAGAGGATGGTAGAACCTACCATCACACCTACCAATGTGAGTATATATAAAGATACTCGTTTGTTCGATGCCACAAATTACTTTATTCAGTAGTGGCTTTAAGTAAATTAAGGTAGACGCACGGTTTCATATATACGTAAAAATAACCAAATCTAATGAGTTAGCCATAGAGATGTACGGTTTGTGTGTGTGTTTTTTTTAAAAAATATGTGCTAGTATAAACCTAAACAGCAATTGTAAAAGAATAGGAGGAGTATTGCGTACATTATAGATAGCCAGTGGCTGTCTCATTATCACATCATAACCATTGTTCTTAATAAAAAAATTATAAATACCCTTAATAAAGAATTGTCCTGTGTCATGTATTGACGGTTTTTACTTTTTGGCCACCATGGAAATTCTGGACTGTGGAAGCGAACCAGCGACTTAATTACTTTGAGCACTCAAGTGATCGATGAGCTCTTAAAACATGTTTGTCCATCCCATATATATGGTTTAAATATATATTAAAATTATTAATCACTCACTTTTTTGAGACAAATGAACCCCACACTTAACTATTTTTATCACTGAGTTATATATGGTGCCCACTTTGATTCAGACCATTGAATAATTTGGTTCGGTCCCACGGATTGTTTACTACATACCAGTTGTTCTGTTGTTAAAGGAAGCCAAGAAACCCTAAAAAAAGGAAGTCAACAAAATAACTAAATACAACGGTGCATGACCTTTCAGTACTAATTACATCAAGGACTGAAGTAATTGTATGGACAATATATCAAATATAGCCTTAATGAATATATCAAATATGGAGGAAACCAAGATCACGTTGTACATAATTAAACATGTATAACTCTATATGAACACCTATAGAATCCTGTTAGACTAGGATTACTTTTCTCCCACTTATTTAATAGATTCATCTACATATCATGGTTAAGCAAGTTTTTAGAACTGCTATGTAAAATTAAGAGCTCTTTTACGGTACCTTCAAAACGATATGAGCCATCCAATATTTTTTATCCAATAGATCGGATTAGTTATGATTAAGTTATACTTCCCTGATATACTACTAGTACAAATCTCACGAGGGTCGAGGGAAAAAATTGTAATTGCTCAACTGAGTTTACAATGAATATGCATGGGTGGACTAGTAATAGGTTTAGTGAAAAGTCTATAATATTCTCACAAAAGATTACAGAGAAAAGTCAATTATACCCCCGCACAAATCAATGATTAAATTTAATTTCTACTATCACCCTTTACAACCAGTAGAAGGTATTGTAAAAATCCCCAAAATTAAACTTTAATAATTTTTTTAAAAATGCAATTGGACAAATTTGAGGACCTTTATATGCAATCCAGCTTGTCTGTTCTTTTTTTTTTTGGTTTATGGCTGTGCCTTATGACTTTTAGCTAAAATTTTGAATTTCTGGTTATTCGCGAGAGAGATTACGGAGAGATAGATACCCGCTTGCGATTTTGGCTGGTACAGATGTTAGGCTTTTAACATATCTTACAATTAACTTGTAGACCTCGTCTTGAAAAAAATCATATTCAAAAGTTAGGTACTGTAGCAAAAAAAAAAATCAGAAGCCAGTTTCAAAAGTCAAAAAGAACATACCCCTTTTTTTTTGTATGGGCCAGGTTGTTCCAGTGTAATTCTATGTTGTTCCATTGCTAAGGTTAATGAAAGAACAATTAATTTCTAACTAACGTACTGTTATGGCTTTAGTTGGCATATAGTGATTACATGGAGTTAGACGAAAAATTTTGAAACAAATATATATATGGGCATGCCCCGTGTGCCATTTAGGCCAAATACAGGGGAAATAAGACATGCTGTTCATATATATTCACATGTAAGAACACTTGTAGAATCAGGTTGGACTTGAAATATTTCTTACTCCGTCTAACATAATTACAAAAAGAGTTAATTGTTGGAAGTGCCACGTTCACTAAAAAGCAAGAAACTTGTACGTTAATCTAAGGAATAAGAAAAAGATCAATCAAATATAGGTTTTGAGTTATATAATGAATGATACGATTTATTTTCAAACACAAAAGTATCTATGTTAGCATCTCATCACTGCGAAATTGCTCGATATTTATTGCCAGTTATGATTCATTTGGACTAATCATGTATGCATGCAGGGATGAGGAGACTGAAGTACTTGGCTCTGAAAAAGAACTTAAAGACCTTGAAAAGCTTCTGCTCAGTGACGATACTAGCCGATCTGTCATCTCAATTGTTGGCGAGAGCGGCGTAGGTAAATCGACAGTTGCATGGAAGGTCTACGACAGTCCAAACATTAGGGAGCAGTTTGATGTCCGTGCTTGGATCAATGTCCCACCACAAATTAGAGACAACGACATCTTACACTTCATCTACCATCGCTTATGCCCCGGCACCGGCGATGACCAGTCTTCAACCACACAAGGAGTTCATGATGCCCTCTCACAACATCTGATGGAGAAACGCTACCTGGTGATGGTGGACGGCCTTGTCAATTTTACCGACTGGAACTCCATGCTCCACAGCCTGCCAAACAATGCTAAAGGAAGCAGGGTTATGATCATCACTCGCCTTGACGACAAAGAAGCAGCATATGGTGACCCAAAAGTTCGTCCAGTCAAGATAACCAACCTTGCACAAGAAGACAGCAGAAAGCTGTTTCGTCGCATGCTGTTTCTTGGTGGAACTGAACATGATGAGGAGCGGATGGAGAAGGCATGCACGGACATGTTCGAGATAACACAAGGTCTTCCCTTAGCAATTGTGGTGCTAGCTGGGCTCCTTCGAACAAAAAGCACGGGAGAGTGGGACAGTGTGTTCGAGCAGCTTAAGCTGAGAAAAGAGGCCAAGCGAGTGAAGGGGATCCTGACTCTAAGCTTCGACGATCTCCCAAGTCGACTAAAGTCCTGCTTCCTATATTTTTCAGGGATGCCAGAGAACATGATTTTCAATGCGAGGCGCCTGGTGCGGCTATGGGCCGCCGAGGGGTTTCTGAAGGCAAAGAAGGGGAAGACCATGGAGGACATTGGGCAGAGCTACCTCAGGGAGTTGATCTCCAGAGGCCTGATCCACCTGGTGAAGAAGGATCTCAATGGAGGAGTTTGGCTTGTTGCTATCCATGACCGCCTCCATGCCTTTGCGCAATCCGAAGCGCAAGAGGCAAGCTTCCTCGAGGTCCATGACAATACTAACCTTCTTGCATCTGCCTCCATGCGCCGTCTCTACCTACAAAACTATAGGCGGTCGTACGTTCCTATAGACATTTCATTCCCCAAGCTCCGGACCATCTTGTGCGACTTTGCTGAGGAGAGATTCAGCAACTCAGAGCAACCACAACAGCCTAGAACACTTGGTAGCTCCAGCTCCTCGAAGAACCAGACCGATTTGCGCTACCATGCTCTCCATTTTCTCTCAACTTCAAAGTTCCTTCGAGTCATTGACCTCAGAGGGTTAAGAATCAGTAAGGTGCCTCGCGCAATTGGGGATATGGTCCATGTAAGATACTTGGGCCTCCGAAGCCGCTCCCTCGCCGAGCTCCCGTCATCGATCGCACGGCTGATCAACCTCCAAACACTGGACATAAAGAGAACAGGGGTGGAGAAGGTGACGCAGGCATTCTGGGAGATTCCGACACTACGACATGTCGTAGCGAACAAGCTACGCTTGCCGATGTCGGTTGGGGTACTGAACAACATGCAGACGCTCACTGGTTTGGTTTGCTCTGACCCATGGAGAACCGACTTCAGCCCTTTGCACCAGATGGTTTATCTTCGGTACTTAAAGATCTCAGATTTGACCGACCAACACTGGAAAGGACTTGCAGATGCCTTCACAAAGCTAGAGTCACTCTTGTACCTACACCTAGCTGGGAAGGGCGCCATACCGTTTGAGTACCTATTCACAAAATTTACCCTTCCAAGTCTACAGATCCTAGAGCTGTATGGGAAGATCGACATGTCGAATGCTAGGACGGAAGAACGGTACACACTGCCAAACCTCACCAGTCTTGTGCTCAAGCAATCAATGGTGAATCAAACGTTCATGAACAAGATAGGTGAGCTGCCGAGCCTCAAGGAGCTAGTGTTGTCTGATGAATCCTACGATGGGACACAACTCTTATTCTCTGATGAAGGATTCAACAACATCACAAGCCTCGTAATGTCCAACCTTAAAGAATTATTAGATTGGACAATAAAGCCCGGCTCCATTCCAAGTATCAAAAGGATCGCTCTATCAGGTTGCTCCGAGATGAAGATCAAGCTTCAAGGGGAAGATGGTGAACAAGACCTGAAAGGTTTGATGAAACATCTTACTGAAGTAGTGGTCTGCAACATGCCTGAGAACTTCGTCGAGCCTGCAGATAGTGACTTCAGCGATAAGATCAATCATGTGACCATCAAAACAAAGAGCGAAGACATAACGGATGCGATGCAGAGAGCTGGAAGGTGGAGGGAAGGTATGGTTGCAAGCAGTGTGTAAAACCCCTAGAGATCTTCTCATACTGCATGCATGCACTTGGCTGTGAGAAGGTTTAATTACTATATCCCCGCAACGTGTGGTTTTAATTTATATGTTTCCTCGTCAAGCTTTCATCAGAGTGTGCTTGCGTGTGTAATATTACCAATAAACCAAGAGCAGTACCGCTAGATGTTTGCATGTTCAATATGCATGGTGCTTGTTCAACTGCTGTTCTTTGTTTGTACAATAAACAATGTAAAGATTCGTGTGCATTATATGCGATATTATTGTGTGATGTAAAAGAAAATTTCTACTTTAATTTTATTTCTTGTTAAAAGTTCATAAGCTGCTGATCATACTGGATCTGTTAGGACGCATGCATGTCAATTGATCGTTCCCAAATTCGGTTACATACCTGACCATGCCTGTGACTTGTTCATTATTTTCAGTGGTGGTGTAACCGGAGCTTTTGCCCTCACTCAAACTATAAATCATTAAGCAGAGAATCGCCAAGTAAAGAGCTAGAGTGAGCTGTTATAAGGTACGACGCTTTGTAGGTAAATACGCACACTGTACAGTGCATGGAGGTACTGTGAGCAGATAAAGTGGCATGCACAAAAGCAAAAGGTATCAACCTAAGCTAAAAATGCTAAATGGCTAGGTACATCCGATTAAAACACAAACGTCGCGCGCGTGGCCACTCTCTCTTATATATTCCTCCGACAAGAGAGGCGCGTCCAACCTTGTAAAATTCTGTTAGACGATATCGATAATCAGAGGGGTTGAATAATTTCTAAAAAAAATTTCTCTCTAAGATATTTAATTATATCACACCAACATGGTGAAGTAAAACAAAAGCCAATAAAATCAACAGCCTCTTACACAGGTTGGTCAGACTACCATTGACGAGCCGATCTGACCGTCGGCTTGTGACAAATCACACTAGCAGGTCAGCCTAACTACAAGTCTAGGACCGATTCAACCAGTCTCTTGCTTTCAGACCTAAAAACCTCTCAGGACAAAAGCTCAAATTCAAGAACTTGCTCAATTCTCATTTAAACATATTCAAATTTTGTATGAGACTTGTTCAAAGAAGTAGAAATCTAAACCAATCAAGAATCACAAGGTCTTTGGGCTCGAGTTCACCAAATTAAAGATAATTGAATCTAGTTCACAAGAACACCAAAAATCCTAAATCTCAAATTACTTCTTGTTTGTAAGAATATAAGGTATGAGGTCTTCTAAATCTATTCTTATATGTTCTAGCAAGGTAAGTTAAGTAAGAGATTGGGCTAAAGCTCTCACTAACCCGAAATCATAAATCTAGTTCAAAAACAAGAAAAGCCAAGTAAGAACACAAGAACATGGTTGAGACAAAGTTTTGGTCTATTTCAGAAGAAGATGAGGTTTACGTACTTATAGATGATTACAAAATGCAGCAAAAGTATTACCCTTTTATCTCACAAGTTCTCTCTCACAACTATGGAATAAAACAAGGTGGTAGAGCAAAAAAAAACTAAACCTTAGAATTCTTAGATCTATCACCTTCTTTCCTCCCCTCTAAATAACTAGTATAACCCTAATGAATCCAATCCATTAAGTTTACTGAAAAAACCCGTCGACTCCACTAACACGGGTTTTACATACACATGCACTCTTCTCAAAATATTTACAAGACTTAATCCCCTTACTGTTTAGCAATGATCTACTTATCAATTCTAGCTCTCATCGACCTAAACTACTTCTCCTTTACGCCTCTCCGTGATGTGGTTTTGATCAAGGCATCAATCCAGTATTTGATCAACTACCAAAATACCATCGATGGAACTTCTAAGCACTTTCTCTTGACTCTATCTTCGTCTTCACCTCAAAGCATCTCCATGCTTTGATACACAGCCTATAGTACCTAATGACTAGATGTCATATCTTCACGCATTCGGACTCCTCCCTCGAACCGTCTCTACATACATCGGCCTTGTTACTTGGTGCACCACATATATTTAGTTCCGAACACTCCGGCCGCACGTGGCACCTGTAATTAATGTACAGTAGCTTTCGCTTGCATTCGGTCGGAGCGGCTGGCTTCTGATGAACAAACTCAACTCTCTGCATATAGATGAATGTAGTTTAATTTAAAACTCAACTCTCTGCATATAGATGAATGTAGTTTAATTTAAGAAAGCGTAGTGTGCGAGTTTACCCTTGGCCCCTCGGAAGAAACTCAAAAGCACTTGGTCATAGCTAGCTTATTCACGTTTTATATTTTATATAGTACAAGTAATCACCGCACTAAATTAAGCAATAGACAAATCATGCATAAGGCAGCTACTAAATTGTTAATTGCACATAAAGCAGAGCCATACTAACGTGTGGCCTATAACCAGCTCCTATTGAAACTAACATTTTAAGAAGTGACGTTCTAAGAATGTGTTCTACTTCCTTCAAAGAATTAAAAAAGAATGTGGTCTACAAATATATACTCTAAAGGCACGCTCATGCGGCTGAAAAAAAATGGATAGGCCGGGTCGTGTTGAAAACGAGACAGCAGACGCGCTAACGGATGGATCGATCGATGCAGACCCAGCCCCAGCCATTCGTGTTGAAAACGAGACAGCAGACACGCTAACGGATCCTTGTTAGTCCAACAAGCTTTACGTACCATAAATATAATGACTTAGAACTCTAAAATTTAATCTATGAATATTTTTCATAAATTTTCAAAAATCTATAGGCCATTTTTAGTTAAGACTGGTCTAACCGCCATAGGCAGTCGGTCAAACCGTTAGGATTGAGCACCAGAAAACACTAGTTCTGAAATTTCGGTTAAACTCTATCTAATTTCAGCCCAGAATTTCAAATTGAGTGATAACAAGTGTAATGATATTTTCAAACACACCTACATAAGTATTTGATCTCCGTTTTTTAAAAAGGTATATGGCCTGTCTAACCTCTCCATAGTCGTCAGTCTGACCACAGTTGTCAAGCCAATCATACCACTGTTTCCAAGCAAGTTAGACCGGTTGACACCTGATAGCAACTCTAAAAACTTATAAACTTTTACAAATTCAAATTTTAACTCGACAGCATTTTTCAATTGTTCAGCATATATAAACTATGAATATTCTTAACATAGTTCTACAATATGGTCTGTGTAGACTAGTATGACCAGGGCGATAGAAGAAATTCTCTTGTTTCTTGCTTGGTTTTTCTCAACATGGTTCTACAGTTGTTCAACACATATAAATCATGGACACTCCATTTTTTGTGATTCTCTTCTTTCTTACTTGGTTTTTCATGTTTTTGAGCTAGAAATTCAAAATCCTTATCTTGATGGTTTTAGCTCAAATATTTGCCTATATTATCTTGCTAAGACATGTGGGAGTAGATTTAGAAGACCTCATGTCATAGGTCCCTACGAGTAAGAAGTAATTTAGGTTTTAGGGTTTTACCCTCTTCTTGACCTAGAAATTCGAAATCTTGATTTTGGTGGATTTTGTCCGAATCTTTCTCTAAATTGTCTTGCTATGATATATGAGAGTTGATCTGAAAGACCTCATACCATAGACCCCACGAGCAAGAAGTAATTTAGATTTTAGGGTTTTCCTCTTTTCTTGACCAAACTTGCTCTCTTTCTCAAATTGATGGACCTGGTCTAAAAAACCTATGATTGTTGATTGGTTTAACATCCTAAGCAAGCTTTGTTTCAAATTTGAGATCATTTGGTGAAGGATTGAAAATTTGGTGAAGATTTTTGTGTGGGCTAGGTTGCTCATTTTTGGCTGATTTTGCTGATTTTAGTGTCTAGCTTAGTTATTGCCTAGAGTAGTTGATATAATATGATCTTTTTGGCTTTTATAGTCATTGTAGTGAAAAGATTAAGAATACCAAAGGATAAAAAATTGAGAAGCAATTATTTACCCTCGCTGATTGCTGGCACCGATCCTACACTTTTCAGTTCTTTTCCATTTAGAGTAGAACTTTCCTGGGAGGCTTCACATATATACATACAAAACTCCATACTCACCTTAAAGAGAATTAATTATAAAGTGTGGTACAGTAAGACCTGAACTTGGTAGAGTTGAAAACTTGGCCTTATAAGTAGCTGCCCTCATTGCGTCAAGCTTACAAGCAATATTGAGTACATGATCAAATAGTCAGCACCTGTACACAAGGCTCAGAAGCTTTCCCAATTAGCTTTGCTAGAGGCTGTAGCTACAGAGAAAACGGGGTGCGACCTGGCCGTGAAGATGAAAGGTCTTGTTCTTAGCCTCCTTGTGATATCCATCCTGCAAGTGCTCGGTGCCGTCGCCGGCGTCCGGCCGAGTAAGATCATACCGCAGGTGCCGGCGATGTACGTGTTTGGAGACTCGACGCTGGACGTCGGCAACAACAACTTTTTGCCGGGGAAAGACGTCCCCAGGGCTAACATGCCCTACTACGGCGTCGACTTCCCGGGCTCCAGGCCCACAGGAAGGTTCAGCAACGGCTACAACGTCGCCGACTTCGTCGGTACGTATGCTTCGTGCGCCTGTATCCGTGCACATACATGTATATATATATCATGCATATATATTGGTCTCGAGATCATATTAATTGGTGTTCATATCGGTGCATGTATATACGTATGCAGCAAAGACTCTGGGATTCGAGAAGAGCCCTCCGGCCTATCTGTCGCTTACAGCACGCAACCGTCTGATCCCGAGTGCTCTACGTAGAGGAGTAAGCTATGCTTCGGCAGGAGCTGGAATCCTCGACTCCACTGTAAGTGATACCATATATACGACTTGATATATGACTATATAGTAACTATGACTGGCCGGCGGCCAGCATATGTACTTAATTTGCATTCATGCGTGCAGAACGCTGGAAACAATATCCCGTTATCGAAGCAGGTGCGGTACTTGGAGTCGACCAGGGCCGAGATGGCGGCCAAGGTGGGCTCCGGGGTGGTGCGCGACCTGCTCGCCAGGTCCTTCTTCCTCATCGGCGTCGGTAGCAACGACTTCTTCGCCTTCGCGACCGCGCATAACAGGTCGGCAACCCGGAGCGAGGTCGCCGCGCTCTACAGCAGCCTCATCTCCAACTACTCGGCCACCATCACGGTAACCATTCTCTAATAGAGTAACAGATCGAGTTACGTTTTTCCCTTGAAATTAAAGTCGAAATGCTAGCCAGTAAAGTACACTCTCAAGGAGCTAGCTAGCATCCTTAATTGCTACGTCCGAGAAAGAGAATGGCAGGGAAGTCTCAAGCGTATACATTAGATCGAGCTAGTACCACATTCGCGTACTAGCTAGTACCACATACGGTATATATGCATTAGGGAAGTCATATAGTCTGTTAATTTGACACGCATGCATGCATCCTTCTAACTAGAAATATCATTGTATATTTTTTTTTGAAAAGGATCTGTACAAGATGGGCGCGAGGAAGTTTGGGATCATCAACGTGGGGCCGGTGGGGTGCGTGCCGAGGGTGCGGGTGCTCAACGCGACGGGCGCGTGCAACGACGGCCTCAACGAGCTCGCCGCGGGCTTCGACGGCGCCCTCAGGTCCCTCCTGGCCGGCCTCGCCCCCAAGCTGCCAGGCCTCGCCTACTCCCTCGCCGACTCGTACAACCTCACACAGCTCACCCTCGCGAACCCACAGGCGTCTGGTACGTACGCAAATCTTAATTATCTTCCAAGCTAGTCGTCACCGATCGATCGACGGGTTCCAAAGAGCTTCGTTAGATTTTAGATGTGATTAATTGTACGCGCAGGGTACGTGAACATCGACAGCGCGTGCTGCGGCGGCGGGCGGCTGGGAGCGGGGAGCGACTGCCTGCCCAACTCGACGCTCTGCGCCGACCGCGACCAGTTCCTCTTCTGGGACCGGGTGCACCCTTCCCAGCGCTCCGGAAAGCTCAGCGCCGCCGCCTACTACGACGGCCCTGCCCAGTTCACCATTCCCGTCAACTTCAAGCAGCTGGCGGCCATGCACAAGACTAGCTAGTAGCTAGATTCATTACAGGATTATTGCTCCTCCATATATACACGCATCTGCTCGTACACGTCCGTCATATATATTTTTTCGACAACAGTAGTACATATATCTGTTCTTCAAATAATTAAGCTGCACCGGTGACACTGGCACTGCTTTCATATTTGTACAATTTAGTTTTTGAACGGACCGGTTGTAACAATAAGTAGCTGTTCAAAAGCACAATAATCGTATAAGCCAGTTATGGCAACTTAGGTTTATGGCTGGGATTCCGCTTGAAGCAAGAAGGCAATGGTAGACCCGCACTAGTCCAAGTCGTTGGCATTGGCAGGGGGCTTCCGCTTGTTACATCTCCAAAGTGTGGCATTCTGTTGATTTTGGTATGGAAGTTGAAAATGGTATTTGCTGCCTTTCTGTTTCTGCTTCTTGGAATTTTTCTTGGGAAGTTTGGAAACTAAAGTGCCACTGCAGTTGTTTTATATTAGAGAGATACTTTAATGCTTTTTCTCAATAGTGATTTGCATATTTTTTAAAGTACATAGTTTAATGAAGGATGTGAAAGTTTAGCTTACATTAGTCTAAAGTTTCTTATAGTGTAAGCATCTTTCTTAATTTGCTACCGTAAAACTTATATTTGGGAAATTATAAGTGTCCTCTTGTGACAAATTGTCTAGCGAATTGTTGCAGAAACTTTGCTCAGGTGCTCACAATAATCTGCTTGATACCTTCTCATCTGTTAATAGACACGTCATGCCATAGCAATGTTGTGAACAGTGTAAGAATTTGTGAAAATTAACTGAAAATTGGACCAAGTAGCATGGAGTTGTGAAAGCATCTGAAAAACAGAACGAATTTGGCATTCTGAAATAATTAGATGGCATGGAGTTGTGAACAGTATCAGAACGCTTGTTTTGCTCAGTTGAGAACTTTTGAAGTTCTAGCGGCGACCAGTCTGGCAATTTTCAGGTATGCTTCCATTCATACATCACATAACAAATTCAATTGACAGTTTGTCATAACTTCGATCTGATACTATTCATTCAACAAGAAAACTGAGTTCAGTTCACATTTTTCACATTCAATACTTAGACCCTGTACTATTCTGGTCGGAAGTTCTTGTCATCCAAGACCTCCCGAAATGAAATTCATTCAACGCGAAACAACAAAAATGTCCATTCATTCAATTCGGCAGCAGCATTTTCATTCGGCATGTACTTTAATTAAAAAAATTCAGCAGCATTTTCACTTTGGAGAGCCTCTGTGTGGTGGCGAGCCGGATACGACCTGGAGGAGGCCAGATCCGGACGGGGCAAGACCGGCGGCCACTGAGGTCGGCAGGTGGTAACAATTCGGATCCAGTGCAAAGAAGGTTGTGATTCGGGTAGGAAGCGATGCGCACATGCCTGATCCGGATCCGGTCCCAGTGGGATCCAGCGGTGGAAAGAAGAACGCCCACGACAGCGGCTGCCCAAAGAAGAGGACGGCGGCGGTTGGGCGATTGCCGCCCCCAGGAGCGACGATCGATCCCCCTGAGGGCAGCAGAGGCGGAAGACCCGGTTGGCAGCTAGGGTATTCAACTAAAAAACCTAAACTCTGATACCATGTTAGATCTACGGATGAATAGATGAATCACATATGTATTGCATAGCCCAATGGGTAATATATAGTACAAGACTTAAGGGACAGAAGATCAAACACTAAAATAGGAAAACACACTAATACCTTGTATCCTTAACAAATAAATCATTGAAGAGGCAGCTACTAAATTGTTAATTGCACATATATAAAGTAGAGCACTCTAACGTGTTGTATTTTTTTTACAATGTACCATTGCAATTTGGACGTGGTCCTCTACGATTTCCCAAATAGAACAAGATAATATACAAATTAAAGTATATGTAGGAAATGGTCTAAATTAACTTGTAGGTAGTTCTAAAATTTAATTTGTACATCAGCTAGCTGATCCAGTTCGTATCCTTTCTTTCTTGCATTCAATCAGTCATACCTCAAAAAGTCATGATTAATTACTTTATTTCAAATAGTATGGAGACAGCTATTGAAACTAACATTTTTTTATAGTTTGAGCAATTGAGTAGTGACTTTCTAGGAATGTGATCTACATATAAAATACTCGAAAGGCAAGCCCATACTGGGTCGAGTTGAAAACGAGATAGCAGACACGCTAACGCATCGATCGATCGATGCAGACCTAACAACGTAAAGTGACTGGTTACGTAGACATCCAAGCCAGCCCCAGCTAGCCATTCTGTATTTCTGCGAACGCATATATATATATATATATATATATATATATATATATATATATATATATATATATATATATATATATATATATATATATATATATATATATATATATATATGAAAAATACTTTCTACACCCAGTGTAATTGCACCTACCTCTAATATACCACCTAAACAAACTTGAAATACTCCTTTATCACTTTGGATATACTCATATACTAATTATAAAATACTTCAATGTAAACCATATGAAAAAATTGCAAGAGAGTTCATAGTTTTTAACGTATTTTGTAAATACCTTCATATACGCACATAAAAAGGAGTATATCTAAAAAAATGTACATACTATCTTTGAAAAATTGTTCATACCACCTAGATGATCTTAAATACTCGTATGCTATACGTACATACTCTCCGTTACGCGAGATACTTTCTACATTGTAAGATATGATATAAGGTGTAATTACACCCGGGTGTAGAAAAGAGGCTTCCTATATATATATATATATATACACACACACACATACATACATACATAATTAACTCTGAGAGATGATGTAATAGATCTAAGATATATTTGTGGTGAATAATAGGCAATTTGGTTGGGTTGAATTTGAATTTTGTGAGAGTTTCAAAAAATATTTACTGCCAGAGTTGACGGTCAGACCGATCGAACCGCTAGTAGGAAGCGGTTGAACTGATCGAACCGCTAGTAAGAAGCGGTCGGACCGACTTGGAGTGGTGGTCTGACTAACGGCTCGGTGTGACTGGAGTTAGGGGCAGTATGACCGATTTCTAATTTACAGTTGTTTTTATTCCAAAGAGCATGTTTTGAAATTGGGCATATACGATCAGATCGGTCATAGGTAGCAGTTGGATTGTCGGAGTTGGCCAGTGCGACCAGCATTGGAAATGCAGTCGCACCAGGTGGCTGGTCAGATCGGCCTCAATATGGTTTCTTGGTCTTTAGATGTGCGTATGGCTTGGAGGATATGGTGGTCAGCGGTAATAGACCAGGGCTAGG
Source organism: Melocanna baccifera (assembly GCA_036346265.1). NCBI lineage: Eukaryota > Viridiplantae > Streptophyta > Magnoliopsida > Poales > Poaceae > Melocanna > Melocanna baccifera. The sequence continues at coordinate 28,577,076 of CM070691.1, read as the reverse complement.
CGGGGGAGCTAATGTCCGAAACGATAATGTAAGTCTGGGTGAGGATACGTGGCTCAAGCAAGAACACAGAGAAGGCAAAAATCATAGAGAGACGAGTTAATGCATATGGTACGCCAAATAACGAAGGGGGTGCATGTAGAGCGATCGGCGACCGGCATTCCCCAAGGCAATCGGCGCCCAGCATAGGAGATGCTAGGTGGCGGGGGCCGAGACGTGCGTCTTCAGGCGGTGCCCGACCTCGACTTCGGCAGCGGCCGCTTCGAACGGCTCTGAGATCTAGTAGGGGCGCTAGGCTTCGAGTGGCATCGATCTCCGGCTGCTGGCGTGGCTTCTGATGCAGCGGCCAACCGCACTTTCGTCGGCTTCAGGCTCGGCAATGTGGAGGCGGCCGGCGATTGCCCGGTGATGCTGGGATTCAATGCTGTGGGTGGCCGGGATGGGCAAGGCCATATGGTTGCCATATGTTGTGCGGCAACGACTTCTCGGCGACCTTGAGTCCAGCCCAACGATGTCAGGCTCGTCGTTCGGTGGCAATGGCCGGGCTAGCTTCTAGCGGTCGGCATGGGTTCTAGTGGATGATCGGTAGCGGCTGATGCCATGAGGCAGCTGTCGGTCGTAGCAAAATTTTTCGATTCGATCTAGATTCTAATATGAGCATGTAATCTGACCTAAAAGCTAGTTTGTTTAATCTATTGGATTTCTAGATCTAAAACTCAAATTGCAGATCAATTTATTACTAGAAACAATTACTACAAGATTGATCTAAACATGACATTGCTAGATAATAAGAAATTAATCTAGATTGAAACATAAATAGCAATGCATAATAGATTGATTCTCGTAAAGTGGGTCGTGCTGATAACGTATTAAGAAATTGATGTAGAATAGATGAACGATAACACAATCACGCAATCAATCAATCGCCATGAATGAAGTAGATCAATCACAAACGAGACATCAATTGAGAAATAACACCAGAAAAAACAATTTTTATTAATTCTTAGATCTGTAATCTAAACCTATTAAGTACAATTTTGGTATTTATTAATACCAAAAGTTTTTTAGGTTTAGTAACAAAGACTACTCTAGGCTCCAAAAATCCCATGAGTGCGCCCACGGCGCCTGGGCTGATTTGCTTTGCTTGCTCTCAGGATGACGTCAAATTTCCAAATCCAACGTGCCCAATTCCTAGTCCGTCCTGCAGTAGCCATCCATTTCTTCCCACGGATTGCGTAGCCAGGTCAGGACCCGATCCAATCCAATCCAATCCAATCCAAGGTGCACCTGTCTGTCCGTGCAACTGCCAGCCGCGCACCATCGCCGTTAAACAAAGTGAAGAAGAGATCTAGAAACACACGTGCCAGTGCAAGCCTCCTCTCTAGAAACCCTCTGCCCGCCCGCCCGCCTCTAGACCCTGCATCTCCGAGGAGGAGAAACACCGCGAGATTGCTAGCAATGGCGACCTTGGCCCTCGCCCACCCCGCAGCCCTCGCCAGGTAAGCACCTCGAATTCCTTTCCGTTCATTCGCTAGTTACATGTGCTGTTCAACTAATTCGCAGGCCGCGGCATGGCGCTGCAACAACTACTCCTCGCTTCGTGGCCGCCGCGAGGCCAGCCGGCGCCAAGAGGTTGCTCGGCTCCGTTAGGTGAGTGAGCGTCCCCGACGAAGAAAGCACGCGCGCGCCTCTTGTCAAAACGCTTCCGACGATTCTTTCTTCTCCAGGTGCGGCATCGACGGCGCCGGGGCGGGGGCGGAGGTGGCCGTGCCGCGGTCGGTGCCTGTGCGCGTCGCCTACGAGCTGCAGCAGGCCAGCCACCGCTATCTCGACGTCAGGTACAGACAACTACAGAACCACTGCCTGGTGCCTGCTCTGTGCGGTGGCAACTGACAGCTGAATTCACTGAGCGTGTGCTACTAGTAAACACGAGTCCAAATGATAGTTAATAGATCAAATCGAACAACTTTAATTCCTTCTCGGATTATGTAGCTAGTTTTGTGCGATTTCTTTTGCATCGGAAATTTGGAATGGCTTATAATCTGCATGCATGTGTCTTTTGTTTGCTGCTGCTGCTTTTGTAGAACTGAAGGTGAGTTCGGTGGTGGGCATCCAGCAGGAGCAGTAAATATCCCATACATGCACAAGACCGGCTCGGGTAATTAATTAACCCGAACACATTGCTTTACTCGCTGCTCGTTCTCTCTTGTGACTGACACCTAGTATATTCTAGTTAAGCTTTGTGATCATCTCGATGAGGTGTAAGCAGTCGCCGCGTTATGAATATTTCGACTTCACGTCATGGGCGATGGGATGCGTTCATCTGCCCAAACTCCTTTTAGCTAGTATCAGGTTACGCTGGAAACTGTGGAGTGGTTTCAGAATTCGATCCACTCAGGAATCAGGATAGGTGTTATCCGGTTCAGTTCTGCTCTTCGATATTGAGTACAAGCTGAGCACAAAACTATTGTTTCATTTGCATACGTGAGTGCATTTCGCCGCCGACTTGTAACCTTAAAAACAAACTGAAATGGCGCCTCGGCGCTGCAAAGGGGCACATAGTATTGCTTTTGAGACCATCAGCTTGTTAGGTGCTCAATCTGATCTGATCTCCATACAGCATACAGCTGGTCCCCGGCACAGATAGACCAACGTGCAGATTCATAGTTGTCTAAGGTTACCAACTAGATCAAATCCATTTTAGAAACAGACTCATCAGGACACAGCTTTACTGTACACCGATTTGTCTTTTTGACTGTAATGTCACTTCCTGCTGACGTTCCTTTTCTTTTCTAAGATGAGCATACTGACAGTTTTGAGGAAATTTCCTCTCTGTACTCTGGTTAAGTTCTGATTCACATCTGAAACATTTTACTTTCTGTCATTCCTAGGAATGACAAAAAACACAAACTTTCTTGAGCAAGTGTCGGCGATCTTTGGGAGGGACGATGAGATCATCATCGTACGTCTACTGAACACATCATGGTTTCGAAACAAGTTCTGTTCTTTCCAATCGTATTTCTAAGTTATATGCTCGATTTCAGGGATGCCAGAGTGGCAAGAGATCTCTCATGGCAGCAGCTGAACTTTGCTCTGCTGTAAGCATGACCATCTCATCGCCTCTTTTGACCCCATTTAGTTCCTGGCTTTCGCCTTTCTGTGATATGTGATGATTTTACTCATGGAATGTTCAGGGTTTTACTGCTGTGACCGACATCGCCGGTGGATTTTCTGCTTGGAGGGAGAATGGGCTGCCGATCAACCAGTGACGTTGGCTTGGCAGCCTTTCTGCATTTCTGAAACCTACTAATAATCTGTCGAGTTTGCTCTGCTCCAGGGTTGTACATTATGGTCTTCTCGGCTCTGAGACTTCACAAAAGTACTGAATAAATGGAGCTAGAATGGTAGCATAAAGAGATGAGGGGTTTATGTTTAATCTCCTTTCCTCCCTTGCATGTTTCCCCTTTCACCTTTTGTATCCTTTGCTTAGCAGCATGACAATAGCATCCGTGTAGTAATTGCAAACATGACAGAAATTAAAACGGCATTACCCGGTAGTAGGGACGGGATGTTCAGGCACAATGAGGCCTAGGGCTTCGTATACGCGGTTGATGTGAGGATTGCCGGACGTGCCCGATGCTCGAAGGCTATGCTTCTTCAAGATGTGGGGTCATAGGAATTAAGGCTGTAAAAAAAGCTCGAGACTTGTGAGCTACTTGAGGTCGGCTTGTTCTAGGCTCGATTTTCAAGAGATAAACTTATGTAATACAAATTTCTATCCCTCTATTTTCACGATTTTTAAGGCTCCAGGTAATCCTTTTGTAGCCTTTTCGTATTTCTATTGTTTACTAATTGTATAACCTGTTTGTTGAGTTCGGTGTGATGCCGTGGAAGGTAGTTCGTAAAGAATATTTAGAGTAGTGCAGTCTAATGTACTGAGCTGGTTCATTGAATTTAGGAGGCATTTTTAGGGAGGATGAATTACACCACTTGCATATGCTAATGAGCAGGCTGAGTGATGTCAACTGAAGTCCAGTAGTAGATGATCTCACATGGGGATGGGGGTATATCAGCTCCATATTGCAGTCAGCTAAAATTCATATGAAAGTGAAGTTCTTTTCTACTTCATGTGCATTAGTGTCTGCATGTGGTTCTTGTATTCTACTTCGAATTAAATAAAATTAGCATAAATCAAATGTTTATACGAATGCACAATAGCAAGTTGTCGAAACTTGCACAGGCAGTTCATCAAATAACGGATCTAGGGTTCTGGATTCGCAGGCAAGAGAAAAGGGATGCCCAGAATAGGTACCATGACCGTACATCATCTATCAATAATTTAGGCTCGTTATGCAATCCTTCGATAATTTATGGGGGCGCTCGTTTTAGCGATGGTTTCTAACTTTTGACTGAAATTTCATTATAGTTGGCTTTTTTTACTGTAGCTGATTTGGCTTTTTGGGCATAATTAATTTTAAAAATGTAAAAATAGAAAAAAAAACATGTTAACTCATTAGTGACAATACAAAGGAACACGGAAAAAAAAAGAAAATACAAAAAAGCCTAGAATATCTTTAAAAATTCAGAAAAAGATGAAATACTGAATAGTGAAAAAAAACCGAAACGAACGGAGCTATACAATCTTAAATCAGAACCTAGTATATCTTTAAAAATTCAGAAAAAGACGAAATACTGAATAGTGAAAAAAAAACCGAAACGAACGGAGCTATACAATCTTAAATCAGAACCTAGCAGATGCTACTGATCACAAAAATGTACAATTGAATAAAATGGAGCACTGTTGAACGCTATCACCTTCAGATACTGATCACTTCTTTTCCACCTTGAATTTAAAGAAGATGATGTCCCTGTACTGCACGGGGACGTTCAGAATAGCGATGGCTTCTGGTTTTTGACTGAAATTTTACTGTAGCTGGCTTATTTTTTTACTGTAGTTGGTTTATTTTTTACTGTAGCTGAGTTGGTTTATTGGGCATAATTAAATTTTAAAAAATGTAAAAATAAAAGCGGTACGCTAATTTCGAGCGGACGATACAAAGGAATACGAGAAAAAAATAAAACACAAAAATACTAAAAAACAAAAAAAATCACTAAAAGATAAAATTACTACAATAACATTGAAGCCAACCAATCGCTCATCGCTGTCGCCCATCGCTCTAGTATGTCTTCTCTTCCTACCTGTACTTTCCAACAACCTACGATAGACTGGCCTCATCAGACATCAATATTGTGCATCTTCAAAATTTGAAGGAAAGAATCAAAATAATTATGATGGAGACGGAGGAATACTAAGTAGGATACAGGATACACTCTCTACCTTATTCCATAGATAAGTAGAGAAGTTACTTCGAGAAACTAAGTGTTTATATTAGCTTCTATCGAACGTCTCTTAGTAGGATGAAAACACAAATGACACGCAGAGAACCCAAGCAAACTCCTCATCTAACCTTCGTTTCCATACCAGGCATAGCAATTACGGACGTCAGACAAACCATTCACGGTACACTCATTTCACCTTCCTAAATAATATCTCAATCGGAGCCCTGTTCTGTCATACATGAACAAGTACTGTTGATTTCTCTTAACCCCTTTAAACACAGGGGTTCCGAATTCAGCTGTAAATAAAGAACAATTCTAACTTAAAATTTGTGGAATACTAGTTAGAGATCTATGCGTTGCAATAAAGTCATAAAAATAATGAGATAGAACTTACTGTCTGATCAACTTTACACATCAAAACATTAGAGAGTAAACGACAGAGAGAGAAAGGTGGCCAGAATACGCGAGGAGATGAAAAAAGTGGAGGAGGTGGGCGGTTGTATTCTGAGAGAGAGAAGAGGAGAGAGACGAATGATCTAAATTAAATTGGATGGCTAAGAAGAGAGTCCACTAACTCTTTCTTTTATAATAATAAAGATACGAAAACACAATCTTTACTACTTTAAAAGAAGGAGTTGGTGGTTGATGAGTCCTCCTTTATTTCTTTTTAGCCATTCGTTCTGATTATGAGATAGAATCTGAACCGTTCTCCCCCACCGCCCCCTCCTCCCCCTCCGCACCCGCCGCCCCGATCCGCTCCCCTCGCTCTCCCCCTGCTGCCCCGATCCGCTCTCCCCGCCGCCCGATCCGCTCCCCTCGCTCTCCTCCCGCCGCCCGATCCGCTCCTTCGCTCTCCCCCGCCTCCTCGCTCTCCCACACGCGCCCCCCCCCGCCGCTCCCTCGCTCCCCGTCCTCCCTCTCTCCTGCCTCCGACGGCCAGACACCCGCCGGCGCCGCGCCCCTCGCTCCCCGTCCTCCTCTCTCCCTGCCTCGCACGGCCGCCCCCTGCGCCTCCCCTGCTCCCCGTCCTCCCTCTCCCCTGCCGCCCCGCCGCCGCGCCTCCCTCGCTCCCCGCCTCCCGCCTCCGCAGATCCTCGCTCTCCCCGCCCCACCGCCTCCCCTCGCTCTCCCGCCTCCCCTCGCTCTCCCTCGCCTCTGCAGATCCGCCTCTCCCCGCGCCGCGCTCCTCCCCACCCGCGTCGCCGCCCTCTCCCTCTGTAGCGCTGACCTCCCCACCCCGCTCCGTCGCCTCCTCCTCCCCCCCGCTCCGTCGCCGCCTCCGCCTCCTCCTCCCCACCCCGCTCCGCCTCCTCCCCGTCTTCGTCTTCGACCTCCCCGTCTTCGTCTTCGTCTTCGACCCCCGCGACTTCGGCAAGTCCCCCTCCGGCTTCGACCGCACCGGACCTTACCGCGCCGACTTCCTGCTGGACTCCGTCGCCGACTTGCGCCGGAGCCTTCGCGCCCGCGGCGGCGACCTGGTGGTGCTGCTATTATTGCGGTGGTGTTGATTTGCAACTTTGGATCGAAAGTTCTCAGGGAGACTCTTGTTGTGCCTTAGGGTTTTGTAGCGTTCGAAATCCATGGCGAGGAAGATGCTCAAGGACAAGGAGATGGCTGTCGCCGACGGTGAGAACTACGACTATGATCTCTTCGTGATCGGCGCGGGGAGAGGCGGCGTTCGCGGCTCTCGCACCTCCGCGTCTTTCGGAGCTAAGGTTGCTTTTTCCTCTTTCTTTTTTCTTTTTTGGTCCTACCACGCGTATGTAAGCAATCGTGTTTGCCGTATGAGTATATTGGGTTTGTTTGCGTGCAATTTGATTGGTTGTGAGATGTAGTGCAGGTTGCAATTTGCGAGCTCCCGTTCCACCCCATTAGCTCGGATTGGCAAGGAGGGCACGGCGGGACGTAAGAATCTCCTGTTAATTTTGTGCATTTCTGGTGTTGAATACTTGAACGTCTAGCTATTCATGCTTGGGGATGTTACATTCTAAATCTATGAGCTAATGGGACAACTAATTCGTGATAAGCAGACTGGACAACTTCAGGGTTATGGCTTTATTGAATTCGCAAGTCGTGCTGGTGCTGAAAGAGTTCTTCAAACGTACAATGGGACAATGATGCCAAATGTTGAGATGACATACCGATTGAATTGGGCCACTGCTGGTGAAAAACGTGATAACACCCATGATTATACAATTTTTGTTGGTGATTTGGCTGCTGATGTTACAGATTACATATTACAAGAGACATTTAGGGTGCACTACCCATCTGTGAAGGGTGCAAAAGTTGTAACTGATAAACTGACAATGCGCTCAAAGGATTATGGCTTTGTGAAATTTGGTGATCCTATTGAGCAAGCTCGTGCAATGACTGAAATGAATGGGATGCTCTGTTCTTCAAGACCCATGCGTATTGGTCCAGCTGCAAATAAGAAAGCAGCTGGTGTTCAAGAGAAAGGTAAGCACCGATGAATGAATCTCGATTGAGTTTATCCTGTTTATTTGCATTTTCAAGTTAATTACATTTGCATTTGGTTTGTAGCTGAATCCATGTGTTTATTTTGTTACTTAGTTGCTGTGTTGCAGTTACATGCTACTTGTTACTGATTGTATTAGTTTTCTGTTTTGCTTTCTTTACTTGTTCAAAATGTATTGAAGCTGGGTTGCACTCCTTTAGCAAGAACTTAGTAGCTCCACAATATTTCCTTCTTGAATTTGGATCATTTAATACATTAGGATTCTGAAATACTCATAAAACTCCCATTGTCTGAAAGCAGGACACCAACATGCTCTTTTCATATAGGAGCCTTGGAACTGACTTGAGCTACAATGCATATCGTGTATAATGCGTGGCCTCTGTTAGGTCAGTGTTAATTGTTTATATCCTAAATTTGAAGTCGGTTCTTTCGGTATCCAGTACTTAATTTCTCAGCTTTTCCTTCCTGCCACATAATCCTTTTTTTCTTCCTGTATCTTTTATTAATACTGTTACTTGAAGGTAAGAACCTTCACTGCTCATAGGTTTTATGTGGGATGCATATGAATAGTGTTTATAAGCCTCATAACGCAGTGATGGGAAGCCCAACCTTTTTTTCATGTAGTTGTGTACTCTTTACCTTTTCCTTCTTTTCATAACCTTTTCTTGGAAGGATGCTATGTTCGAAATATTAGTGTGTCTTTCAGGATCAAGCCTTTTGTATTGATGCCTTTTGTTCACTTTCATTTGAAATTCACTTATCAGTTTTTTAAATTTAAGATTGACTTTATGACCTCCCTAATTAACAATGAAAAACAGGCTAAACTGCTGATTCCTTTACAATGCTGTAAGCTATTAAGCTATCAGTGGCTTGTGCCACTAGACTTGTTTTAGAATAGTACCATCTCTCATGCTCTCCATCCACTGTTTATGCAATGCCCGTTAGGTTAAGTTTCTTTCTAGGCGACCTTTCCAGAATATGTATAGTTTCTGGGACATCTTAATTCTTAGACAAGCTTAAGAACCTTTTATCCTAAGAGGCTGAAGCCCCTTTCTGCTAGCTTATCTAAGAAAGCAGTTTATGCAAGAAGTGCATGTGCACAAGGAAAAGAGTAAAAGTGGCCACTTTTGTGATGATTTGTCTTCCTTGCCTTGTTTATTCTGTTAACTCATTGGCTGTACCTTATGATTTTATTTGCCTTTGTAGCTTTGTTAATTGGCTTTGTTAAACTGAGATTTGGCATCACAGATGGATGTTGTATTTCAGTAGCCTTGATGTTGTATTTCTGTGTTCTCTTCTATGAAGGATAGGATTACCTACGTATATGTGTACGTATGTGATTCATGGCATGATTTGTCTTCCTTGTAACATGAATTTTAATGCTATTTAAAATTTAAACTTTAACTATTTTTCCACGATGGATTCATAGCGAAAAATTTGAGTCTCATGAACAATCAACTCATAGATATAGGGAAAGTTTTATATTAAAAAATGGATGTAGCGAAATTCATATTAGTTTATTTGAAACTTTAGAATTTACATTATCAATTATTTAAGATCCGTTGCAACGCACGGACACTTAGTCTGAAGAAACAAGTCATAGATACAGCGATACAACCAAACCAGGCCCAAGTTATTCGGTTGTTGGGCCTACTCGGCAGTCCAACTAAGGCCGCAGGCGCAATCTGACCGACGAGAAACCCCAAGCAATTCCGTTCGAAATCAAGGAGGGAAAGGAAAGGGGTGAACGCGCAGCCCTTCCGCTCGGCGGCGGCGGCGGCGGCAGCGGCGGCCATGGCCAACTTCTCCACCCACATCCAGGAGCTCCGAGAGATCATCGCCGCCTCCTCCTCCTCCTCTGCCCCCGCCTCCGTCCACTTCGAGGTCAAGCTCCGCGAGGTCCTCCCCAACCTCCTCCGCAACTACGTCCTCCCATCCCCCACCGGTTCGCCGCCCCTTCTCTCACCATCCTCCTATGGTTTCATTCATCTCGCACGGATGGCGACGGGTGGGTCATTGGGCTGACCGTTTCTGTCGTCGCGCGTGCGAGATGCAGCCAACGAGAGGGAGGCCACCGCGGTGCTGAAGCTGCTCTCCTACACGGCGCGCAGGTTCCCAGGGGTCGTCTTCAACGGCCGCGCCGCCGACGTCATCCGCGTCATCGGCCGCATCCTCCCCTTCTTCGCAGAGCCCAACTTCCGGTAGTGCCTCCCCCTTCTCCCCCAAACCCTAGCCCGATCGCTCTTCACATTGAGGTTACTTGGATTTCGGAGTTGATTGTAACCACATGTTGACGTGTGTCCTTGTCTATATATGTGCCTCAGCTCTAGACAAATTGCTCTCATTTTCGGGGACATAGCGGTGCTGCTTATTGTCCATTGATACTCGTTTGAAATGTGAGACGTGGGATGGATTTAGCTGATGTTATGTGCGTCATACACGAAATAACGTTTAGTTTGGGTCGCTTGTTGGCATGGAAAAAAATGGGCATTTGAACAAACGATGGTTGTTTAAATCTAATAACGGTGAATATCTTCAAGGAATAATGAGAACTAGACGTTTAATTTTGGTCGTTTATCCTTTTAGTTCTTGCAGGGAGTTCATTAGAATACCTGCATCCTAGTGGCATAGCAGGACATTTCACTTGCTATGCGTGCTACCTGTTCTTTACATATATACTTGTGTCTTCACTGTTGCAGGTCAAGGCATGAGATTATATTCGACACAGTTTGGTCTCTTCTCTCACTTCTCCGAACAGGTGACCGAGAAGCCTACAGGCAGTTCTTCTTGGATGCCATGGTTGCAGTAGAAGGTTGTGTTTCTCTCCTCTTATTTGGTTACAGTCCATGTACAATTGTACGGTTTCAGCTTGTCAGGTTATGCATAAAGGTTTGAACTTGAACTTGTTGCCAAATCCAACAGATGTACAATATGTAGCATCAAAGCATGCGGAGAGTCCAACTGGTGTACTTCCTGGAAGATTTGTAGTTAAATGCCTCAGCGGATCCTTCTCGGATATCTTGGACTCACCTGGGATTTTTAGTGAACTCCCAGACAGTTGCCAGCCTAAGAATGGACCTGGCGTGCTGGTTGATGTGACAGGTGACACAAGGTGGCGTCCATTTGCCACTTCGTTGATTAAACTCGTCAACAAGTGTCTTACAGATGGGACCCTATATGTTGAAGGGCTTGTTAACAAGTCATTTGTTTCTGCTGCTTGTTCTGTTCTCTGCTATGGGGACGAATCCCTGCATAAGGTTAGTATTTACCATTTTTAGTTGAACCTTTATGTATTTTTCATTTTTTCTGTTATACCTATGTACCTTTGGCACACTGATAATCAATCTGGTGCAACAGGTTTGTTTTGATTTTGCACGGATTGTTGCAACCGTGGTGACTGTTGAGATTCTTCCCATAGAAACTATTATTCGTTCAATGGCATGCATTTTGAGCCAAGATGTTAATGAGCTTTCTGATATCAGGTATGCTCTTGTTATATCTTTGCTTCTAGTTGTCTAAATTACTGCACTTGTTCCAATGATGTCAAGTGGAGCAGCCAACAGTCACACAAAAGGAATGTATGAAAGAAAAGTTTAGAGGGTTTACTAGATTAAATTGTTCTGCGGATCTTGGCTTCTTTGGTTTTGCATATATGCTATGCTGATATATATGTTTGCCAATTTTATGATGCCTCTGGTCCCAACATTGTTTTCTTTATATTTCTTAACATGAGATGAGAAGAACCAATGCGGGGGCATCCTGGGTTGCATAAACAGCAAAGCATATTCTATATGTACCTATCCTATGTTTACCTGAAATACCTTATTAGAATCCATTTCGGTACTGTCACAGGTGAATTTTGTAATAAACGAAGATCATTTTGTGAACAAGACCTTTCTCTCTAAAAAACAGTGTAATAATAGAAAAGGAATATTAAATATTGCATTGAATAGAGATAGGTTGCAACTTGGAAAAAATATTGGGTGCAAATATGTAATGCTGGATTATAATTTGCATGTGTTTTTGGTCACAGATTTTTGTACCTTTTTTACTTACTTTGTCACAAGAACATTACTCTGTTGCCTTTTTGGGATATGAATCATATGATTCATATGCAGTAGCCTATTACTGGGGAAATTATTTCTGTAAAGTTGTATTATACTGATGGAACTGATAATGGTATTGTTAATTATTCAATGTTAGATTTTCTTGTCCACTGTTTTGAATTATAACAAGGGACCTTAAGACAGTATAATGCAACAAGCATTGTACTGCCTCCCTCTGCCTAATTTTAAAAGCCGTAAATACCTTATAATGTAGGTTTTTTTTTTCTGGCTATTATTGGAGTGCACAGAAACATCGTCAAATAACACTACACTTTGTCTCACTTTCTGCAGAGATGCAGATTATGACTTTTCAATGGGTGCCTGTCTTAATGCACTGCATTCTTCGTGTCCTGGTTATGTTGTTGAATCTACAGCTGCTGACATTGTCTATGTTTTCCCAAGAGCAGTACGGACAAGCAGAAGCTCAGAGCTTCAGGTTAACAACATGACTTTCACAGGTTCTATGTGTACTTCCATCTACTAACTGCTACACCTTTGCAGGTTGCAATGTGCAACGCATACAAGAGAATAGTTGAACTCTGCTCTCCACGAGTATGGAAACCGCAAATCCTTCTGAAGTTGCTCTGCTGGCCAAAGCCTTGCGGCAAACTGATTGAATGCATTCGACTGGTTGTGGACAAATTTGGTCAGAGTTTCTTATCTATGGATGACAGCGATGATCAAAGTAGCTTTAAGCCAAATTCTGAAGGATTTGACTTGCCAAAAGTCGGCCAGAAAAGAATAGCTCAGAACATGGAAAATATTTTCTCCAAACGTCAAAAGATGACAGAATCAATATTTTCTGCTGGTTCATTTGTGATTAGTGAATTTTCTGCTGGCATCGAACATGAACTAGAAAAGGATTATGGTTATGATTTTCGACTGTCACTAAATTCACTTATTAAGTGCCTGTCACCTAACAATCACAAGGCTTATCCATTGGAGCCTGAGATTGCTATACAAGTGCTTAGTCTCCTGTGTCTTTCATTCTGTGTTTATCCAAAGACATATCTGTTTATTAGAATTTCTAAGCAAGTTCTTTCCTGGATTCCTTGGATTTGCAAGCAGGTAAGCCGAAATCATCAGAGACCTGCATTTTAATTCATTGTAGGTTGTCATCATTTTTTAACTTACACACCCTAAACATTGCTGAATGATGCAGACAACAGAGAGATGTTTGTTTTCCTTTGACATATCTCTATATTTTGAAGCTCTTCACACTGTAATGCTTCTCCAATGTGAGGTTTTCCTCCGTCTTTTGCATGTCTTTAATTTAGCATCATTTTGCATTTTGTACATGCCTTGTTGCGACGCTTGCCGGTTGGGTAGTGATTTCCTTGAAGTATATTTGAAATCTTAGGTTGATTTGTTGATTTATTTAGGAAGAGCTGTAATACATGTGCAATTGTTTAATATCTCTTTTGAAGTTTGGTGCTCCTGTTTGCTGTTTTTTAAGGCCTTGTTTGTGTAGCTTAGACTTATGCTATAAGCCAACTTCTTGGGCTTGTGGCTTGTTGGCGATATAACGTAGGCAGGTAGCTTATTAAATAAGTCCAAATGAGCTGTTTGTGTAACTCCAGACTATACACCCTTGCAAGCTTACATCCCCAACATTCCACCCTCCCCTGAACTAAGCATCTACAATATGGAAGGGGACTTAGGCCTATCAGAAGGTTATAATTATAAATAAGTGATCTCTTTGTCCTAGCATAAGCCATAAGCTTATAATCCTCATAACTTTTGAGCTTATGTCAGGCCAGCCAAACATTCCTGAGTACATGATGTTATGTCAAAGTTATTGCTCTCTCTCTACTTTTGTGGTTTATTTTTTTTGTCTAAATGTCTATGCAGTCTTTCTTCCTGGACATACTAAACTGTTTGAAGATGGACCTCAGTTGATTGGTGACGGTAGTGTGGATTTTGTTTATCCAAGATATGTTGATCTCATCAGCTTGCTGAAACTGGTGTGGGATGATGGTCATGTTGCCACTCAAACATGTTCAGACTGGAAGTTAAAATGCCTTTTGGTACAAGTTATTGCTAAGATAGGCAATATACTGAATGTTGAATGTGATCTTGAAGTCCTTGAATCGGCTATCCGTAGTGAAACTGCAGAGGTTAAAAATGAGGCTCTTATGTCATTGCCCATTATTGTGTTGTACTCTGGTCCTAGGATGCTTGGAGTGATGTTCAGGAAACTTGAGTAAGTAAATGTGCTTCTTTTTCCATGATTTCAGATTAGGCATTTTTTCCTAGTTTAAGTTTTGTACGAAGCACAACAATAAAGTTCTGGTTGGGTTATGGTTATGAAATAGTATTGAAGGCATTGTCTTGGTTGAGAAATAGAAGTTTATTAGATTTTGCATATAACATCTTCTAGTATTAAGTTCTTTGCTTGTCTAGATCTGCAAATTCTGACAAGCCATCGAATTTGCATATAACATCTTCTAGTAGTAAGTTCTTTGCTTGTCTGGATCTGCAAATTCTGATAGCCTCGAGTTTGTTTGTTATTCTTCAGGTCAGTTGGTACTTTAGGGCTCAAGAAAGTGTGGAGAAGTATTGCCTTTTCACTTGGTTTTCTATCTTGTTTAAATGGAACCACTGATTGCACTGACAAAGTGGGGAACCGTTGCAAGCTGTTTTTGGACGAGCATTCTGGACAACCAGTCTCAACATTAGATCTTCTCTTAAGAGGTTTCTGGTGCCCTCAATGTGGTATCAGAACTGTCCACGCTAAAGAGCAAATTTCTGTCGTGGACATTGCGCTATTACAAGATGAGAATGTTGACTTCAGAATTAACATGTTCAAGGTCCACTCTCTTTTCTTCAAGTTCCTCTATGCAGAGTCTTCCGAAGAATGCATAGTTTCTATGATTGAAGTTTTGCCTCGAATATTGAGGCATTCTAGCAGGGAGATTCTGCTTGAGATGAGAATTCAGTGGGTACAATGTGTTGATTTTCTTCTACTTCATGGAATGAAAGCTGTCAGGGATGCATTTTCTGGTGTAGTGTGCTGCTTCTTGGAAAAGAGTGTTATGGATATTTTGTTTTCTGATGGACTGGGAATGAATGGAGGGACAAAAGAACTTGAATTCATGGACAAAATAAAGCACGCTTTCACTGAAGCTGAAGATTCTCAGATTCTAATGACTCTTTTGGAATCAACTGCTACAATTGTGAAAGCTAGTGATATTCATGGAGAAGTTTTTCTCTGCTCATTTGTATTGCTTATTGGTCAGCTTGATAACCACGATTACATCATAAGGACAACTGCATTGAGATTAATTCACAGATGCTGCACTTACTGTTTCAAAGGAGGAATAGAACTCTTCCTCTCAAAGTACTTTCATGCTAGAGATAATTTATATGATTTTCTGTCATCTAGTCTTTTGACTCATCCCATAATGATTACTCAATTTGCTGAGGCTGTTGTTGGGATTAAGACTGAAGAGCTGATTAGGAGAATGGTTCCATCAGTTATACCAAAACTTATTGTGTCTCACCAAAACAATGACCAAGCAATTATTACTCTGCATGAACTAGCAAACCATCTAAACACTGAACTAGTACCACTGATTGTTAATTCGTTGCCTAAAGTGCTCTCGTTCGCTCTATTTTATGAAGATGGACAGCATTTGCCATCTGTTCTACAATTTTATCACACTGAAACAGGAACTGATAGCAAAGAGATATTTGCAGCTGCTTTGCCAACACTGCTTGACGAAATTGTATGTTTTCCTAGTGAATCTGATCAGATCGAGACAGATAGAAGGTAACTCTTCTTTTCGTTATGCACACAGTTCTCCAGATACTTGCTTTAGGTAATTAGTCATAATTTTGAATGAGTTATAAAGAAGTTCTAATTTTCAGGACAGCAAGAATTTCGCCGACTATTCAGAATATCGCTAGAATTTTGGCAGGCAATGACACCCTTCCTGAGTTTTTGAAGAATGATTTCGTGCGGCTTCTCAATAGCATTGACAAGAAGATGCTTCACTCTGATGACATGAAGCTTCAAAAGCAAGCTCTCCAGCGTATAAGGAAGTTAGTTGAGATGATGGGCCCTTATTTGAGTACACATGCACCAAAGATTATGGTTCTATTGATTTTTGCCATTGATAAGGAAGCTCTTCAAATGGATGGTCTTGATGTCTTACATTTTTTCATAAAGCAATTGGCTGAGGTATCACCTACCAGTATCAAGTATGTTATGTCCCAAGTCGTAGCTGCTTTCATTCCGTCCTTGGAAAGGTGCAGAGAATGTCCTTCTATGCACCTGAGCAAAATTGTTGAAATCCTAGAAGAACTTGTTGTAAAAAACAATATCTTGCTAAAGCAACATATACGTGAATTGCCGCTGTTGCCTAGCTTACCATCTTTGTCAGAAGTAAACCAAGTAATACAGGAAGCCAGAGGATTACTGACTCTTCAAGATCATCTAAAGGATGCCGTTGATGGTCTTAACCATGAGAGCTTAAATGTAAGGTACATGGTAGCATGTGAGTTGAGTAAATTATTCAACACCAGAAGGGAGGATATTACTGCTCTCATCATTGGTGAAGATATTGCTGATTTGGATGTAATAAGCTCTTTAATTATGGCTCTACTTAAAGGATGTGCAGAGGAATCAAGGACCGTTGTTGGCCAGAGATTAAAACTAGTTTGTGCAGATTGTCTTGGTGCACTGGGCGCAGTTGATCCTGCTAAGTTTAAGGTAATTTCATGTGAGCGCTTTAAGATTGAATGTTCAGATGATGATCTTATATTTGAGTTGATCCACAAGCATCTTGCAAGGGCATTCAGAGCTGCTTCTGACACTACCGTACAAGATTCTGCTGCCTTGGCTATTCAAGAACTACTGAAATTGGCAGGATGTCAATCTTTACCTAGTGAAAAAAACGAGAAGGAATCAAGTTGTGGCGAGATGAGCAAAAGGGGTCAGAAGTTGTGGGGCCGTTTTTCTAGTTATGTTAAGGAAATAATTGCACCATGCTTGACATCAAGATTTCATCTTCCTAACACAAATGATGCTGCTTTAGTCGGCCCAATATATCGCCCAACAATGTCTTTTAGAAGGTGGATATATTATTGGATTAGAAAGTTGACATCACATGCAACTGGATCGCGTTCTGGTATTTTCGGTGCATGCCGTGGAATTGTTCGGCATGACATGCCTACTGCGATCTATCTCCTACCTTATTTGGTTTTAAATGTTGTTTGCTATGGAACCCCAGAGGCTCGGCAAAGCATTACTGAGGAAATCTTGTCTGTTCTCAATGCAGCTGCTTCAGAAAGTAGTGGAGCTATTGTTCATGGAATTACCGGGGGACAGAGTGAGGTCTGTTTTCAAGCCATCTTCACTTTACTTGATAATCTTGGGCAATGGGTTGATGACCTCAAACAGGAAATTGCTCTATCCCAGTCTAGTCATGCCGTGGCTGGAAAGCATGGAGGTAAATTGAAAGATGAAAGCTATACTGTTTATGGCCAAGATCAATTGCTGGTGCAGTGTAGCAATGTTGCTGAGCTGTTGGCTGCTATACCTAAAGTTACTCTAGCTAAGGCCTCGTTTAGATGTCAAGCCCATGCTCGTGCTCTAACGTATTTTGAATCTCATGTCCGGGAAAAATCTGGGTCCTCCAATCCAGCTGCAGAGTGTAGTGGCACTTTTTCAGATGATGACATCTCTTTTCTGATGGAAATATATGGAGGATTGGATGAGCCTGATGGCCTCTTAGGTTTAGCTAATCTGAGGAAATCATCACGCCTACAAGATCAACTTATCATCAATGAGAAAGCTGGAAATTGGGCCGAAGTGCTAACATTATGTGAACAGGCCTTGCAAATGGAATCTGATTCTGTCCATAGACATTGTGATGTTCTCAACTGTTTGCTAAACATGTGCCACCTTCAAGCCATGATTGCACATGTGGACGGTTTGGTGTGTAGAATACCTCAGTATAAGAAAACTTGGTGCATGCAAGGAGTACAAGCAGCTTGGAGATTAGGGAGATGGGATCTCATGGATGAGTATCTATCTGAGGCAGACAAAGGTCTGGTGTGCAGCAGTTCTGAGAACAATGCTTCTTTTGACATGGGTCTTGCTAAGATATTCAAGGCAATGATGAACAAAGATCAGTTTATGGTTGCTGAAAAAATTGCCCAGTCAAAGCAAGCGTTGCTTGTACCTTTGGCTGCAGCAGGCATGGACTCGTACATGCGTGCATATCCTTACATTGTAAAGCTCCACATGTTGTGTGAGTTGGAAGACTTCAACTCCCTGCTGGGAGATGAGTCATTTCTTGATAAGTCATTCAGTGCAGACGATCCAAAGTTTCTTAAGTTAACAAAGGATTGGGAAAACCGTCTGAGATGTACACAACCATCTCTGTGGACAAGGGAGCCTTTGCTTGCTTTCCGAAGGATGGTATATAATCTGAGTCAAATGAATGCTCAAGTTGGGAATTGCTGGCTTCAGTATGCAAAGCTCTGCCGTTTGGCTGGTCATTACGAGACAGCCCACCACGCAATACTGGAAGCAGATGCTTCAGGTGCTTGTAATGCTCACATGGAGAAGGCAAAGTACCTCTGGAATATACGGAAGTCGGATAGCGCTATAGCTGAACTTCAGCAAACACTTCTAAACATGCCTGCTGAGGTTTTGGGAAATGCTGTCCTTTCGTCTCTTTGTAGCCTTTCTCTTGCTTTGCCAAATGCACCTCTCTGTGTAACACAAGCATCAAAAGAGAATCCAGATGTGTCTAAAACCCTTCTTCTTTATAGTAGATGGATCCACTATACAGGGCAAAAACAGAGTGAGGATATCATCTCTCTCTATGCTAGAGTAACAGATTTGCAGCCCAAGTGGGAAAAGGGTTTCTTCTTCATGGCAAAGTTTTATGATGATTTGCTTGTTGATGCTAGGAAACGCCAAGAAGATAAGAAATTTGCATGTGGAGTTGGACCTGCCCCTCCTAGCTCCACTGGCTCTTTAAGTACTCCAGCTGAAGAGAAGCCTTGGTGGGATTCGCTTCCGACAGTCTTACTACAGTATGCAAGAGGACTTCACAAAGGACACAAGAATCTTTTTCAAGCACTACCGCGATTGCTTACTCTTTGGTTTGAATTTGGAAGCATATACATCCGAGATGGATCTTCCTCCAATAAAGAAATGAAAGACACTAATATAAGGGTAAATTTTGTTGCACATCTTTTTCATTGCTTCAATCTGTTTAACAGATCTAACCATCCCATTGTAGGTGTCAGGCATCATGCGCGGGTGCTTGAAGGATCTACCAACATATCAGTGGCTTACTGTGCTGTCTCAGTTGATCTCCCGCATCTGTCATCAGAATCCTGAAGTTGTCAAAATTGTCAAATTGATCATCACATCTATTTTACGGGAGTACCCTCAGCAAGCTCTTTGGATGATGGCTGCAGTATCGAAGTCAACAGTTTCTGCAAGACGGGATGCCGCTGCAGAAATATTACAATCAGCAAAGAAGGGCTGTCGGCGTGGGAGTGCCAATTGTGCACTGTTCAATCAATTTCCTTGTCTGATAGAACATCTGATTAAACTGTGCTTTCATCCAGGGCAGCCGAAGGCGAGGACAATAAATATCTCAACTGAGTTCAGTTCCTTGAAAAGAATGATGCCACTAGGAATTATCTTACCTGTCCAACAGGCTCTAACTGTGACTCTGCCGTCATATGATACAAATATGTCAGATCAATCAGGTTTTCACCCTTTTTCAGTTTCTGAGCACCCTACTATAGCTGGAATAGCCGATGACGCAGAGATCCTTTCCTCTCTTCAGAAACCAAAGAAGGTTTATCTAATATTGCCTTGCTTGACAACTACATTTGTTTGAGGAGAAACTGCTGCCTAGGCCGCTAGGCGTACTAAATTTTGTGTACAAAAGTAGTCCTAATTTTTTGTTGGATGGTGAACATCATGGGAATGTGGGTGCAAGTCGTTGGTTAGATTTTGTGTGGGAGTTATCAAGGGTCTAGATCAGTTCTTAGTACACAATACAAATTTGTTAGTACGCGATTTGTTGTCATTGTTTGAGAAGGCTCACAATTAACTGTAACCATACCTCACTGGACTAATGGTAACTGACAAACATGTTCATTTTGAACTTCAGGTTGTTTTCCTCGGAAGTGATGGAATTGCTCGCCCATTTCTGTGCAAACCAAAGGATGATCTTAGGAAAGATTCACGCATGATGGAGTTCAATGCAATGATCAATCGTCTCCTCTCCAAAGTTCCCGAGAGCCGCAGGAGAAAGCTTTATATCAGAACCTTTGCAGTGGTTCCACTGACAGAAGATTGTGGAATGGTAGAATGGGTGCCCAATACTCGCGGTCTTCGGCATATTCTTCAGGACATCTACATAACTTGTGGGAAGTTCGATAAGCTGAAAACAAATCCACAAATCAAGAAGATATATGATCTATGCCATGGTAAAATGCCTGAAGATGAGATGCTGAAGACTAAAATCCTTCCAATGTTTCCCCCAGTTTTCCACAAATGGTTCTTGACGACGTTCTCTGAACCAGCTGCATGGTTTCGTGCCAGAGTGGCATATGCACATACCACAGCAGTTTGGTCGATGGTTGGGCACATTGTTGGGCTTGGTGACAGACACGGTGAAAACATCCTTTTTGATTCGACAACTGGGGACTGTGTTCATGTGGATTTCAGTTGCTTGTTTGATAGGGGTTTGCTACTTGAGAAGCCTGAGGTGGTGCCGTTTAGGCTTACGCAGGTAAGCAGTGAAGTCCTGTTTCGTGGTTTCTTGTCAGCAGTTTATTGAACAAATTTAACCTGAGTTTTGGTATAAGTAATGGTGTTGCTAAATCTGTAATTGCAGAACATGATTGATGGCTTGGGCATCACTGGATATGAAGGCGTCTTTCTGAAGGTCTGTGAAATTACTCTATCGGTTCTCAGAAGTCACAAGGAGACACTCATGACTGTTCTTGAGACCTTTATCCATGATCCACTGGTAGAGTGGACCAAATCCCATAAA
Source organism: Melocanna baccifera (assembly GCA_036346265.1). Classification (NCBI taxonomy): domain Eukaryota; kingdom Viridiplantae; phylum Streptophyta; class Magnoliopsida; order Poales; family Poaceae; genus Melocanna; species Melocanna baccifera. Next base: position 28,556,122 of record CM070691.1, on the reverse strand, counting down.
TCTAGCGGAGTGGAAGTCCGAAACCCACATGCACAGGTATTGATACTGCACCAGGCCACTTTATGTATATTTGACACTGCTAAACCAACCACATCGCTCTTCTGATCTGTCTCTTGTTTCCAATTATTTAGAGGGCTATTAGTAACATCACAGGAAGGCTGCAGGGAGTTGTCGTAGGTGTTCGCGCCGCTCCCTCTCTGCCGCTTTCTGTGGAAGGCCAAGCACGCCGCCTGATTGCAGAAGCAGTCTCACACAGCAACCTCGGCAAAATGTACATTTGGTGGATGCCTTGGTTCTAACAGGTCCCTCCTTCCACCCCTGCTAACTTCTGTATATTTATGTATCACCTGGAAGAGGTAGACAGGAACTAAGGGCAGCTAGGGGCATTTTGTAACTGGCCCTCTAGCTACCTTATCCTGTTACTACCTCAGTGCTTATTAATGAACTTACTCTTGGCCTCCTGGGCTATCCGTAGTAGTATAAGATCTTATATTAGCAATAATTTCTTTTTATCATTGGCATAAAATTTAGAGTGATGTGTCGTGCTTGGTGACACGTGGCCTCATGTATAATCCCATACACCAATCCTAGTACTCTTAATAAGGTGATTCCATCCATGCATACTGTACTTACCAAGGGGATGAACCAAAGCCCAAGCGATTGGGTTTAGGCTGCCACATCTCGTTCGGAAAGTTCAGTCAGCCTAGGGTTTATTCAGGAAGAAAGATGTGGCCCGTTACTTTCAATGTTTAACCGTTCAGTGTCTTCACAAGGTCCGGCCCTCTTACTTAGTTGGATATATAGCTGGCTAGGTACCAAGCCGAGGAAAAAGGCTCGCCTAAGCCCAAGTCGAAGCCCTTCTGTTTTTGCGAGGAAGTCCAAGCCAGATGTGGCTATGCCTGCGAAGAGTTCTAGTAGTCTATAGTGCTTTAATTATTAGCATTACTGTTATAAAAGAATGAGTTGACATTCGCTCTCCTCCAACCGTTCCATCCTTCGACTTCTCATAAGTTTCTAGTTCTCAATCGATCACAGCAACCATCTTTGGTAGCATGATTCTCTATATATCCAATGAATTCTGTTACAACGCCAAATTGAGTCCAACAAGCTTAGTGTTAATAATACACCTTTATTTAGAGGGACAGTACCCACCCACCCAATCACAAGGTCAAGAAGACCTACTAAGCACACCATGAAAATTGAGGTAGTCAGGAATCGAAACCTCCCTTTGCACGCTGGCCGTGGTAAATCTATACAATTCTAAGCCGGAATTTTTCAATTAAACAGCTCAACTGCTATGGATATTATTTGATAAAATCCCCGTGTTTGAAGCGGGCGTGACATGTTGGAGTGTGACCGTACCGGTGGAGCCCTAGCGAGGTGATGATGGTGTGGGGGCAGGGAGATGTGCCGCTGTCTACTCTCAACGCGAGCATGGGCATGGCGAGCGAGACCTGTCAGTTCCCCTTGCTCGTCATGTGGGCAACCGATCCGATCCGATCCGATCCGATGAGATGCCCGCGTCGCGCGGGAACCGTGCAGAGCTCGCATGCCGCGTGGGGTGCCCGGCACTGTGCCACGCCATTACAAGGTTCGAGCATGCTGTAACAAAACATCCTACGTCAGGACCATACGCACAAGGCAGAGCCCATGCTAGTACGTGCTGGCTGCTGATCCTGACGAAACTTCTCAGAGCAGACTCTCAAGAGTGGTTGCGCTGCTTTTGATTTGTGAACCCTATCTTGATCGCAATCCTGACACTGTTATCTTTCGTTACAGAGTTGAGTTTTGGAGCTCTTGGTACATAGCCCTGCATAACACGTTCCCATAGGGTAGTTGCATTGCTTGTGATCTCTGAACCCTACCTTGATTGCGAACCTGGCATTGCTATCTTTTGTTCTGAATTGGAGTTGTTCTTGGCCTGGGATGTCGCCGAGAAAAGTACAAACTTCGGGGTTTAGGTTGACCGACTTCTACAAGGTTGAGACATGAACCCGAAGAACCCACACGAAGGTGGTAGTGGACGGTACCTGCAAAAGTGGTTGCTTAGGGCATTAGTAATCCAGGACAGCTGAAGATGAGGAGGCTGCCTTTAAGGTAGGCCATCAGAAATAATCGGAGTAGCTGAAGAAGACAATTTTGCAGAGATGGCCACCACGATCTTTGTCTGTTTGATTACAGAATATAAACTAGGGATGGGTAGCTTAGCACGGCTCTCGTGCTAATGAGGGTATTCCATTGCGGTGAGGATTAGTTGTTAATTGGCCCCGCAACCTCCCCCCTGGGGAAGAAGGCCAAGAGATAAGACAAGAGGCATTGATCCGCTTAGGTGGTGAATATCTTTCCCAATCCTAGAGAAAAGGAATTTATGCAGGGAAGCAAGCAAGAGGGGAGCGAAAGCGACCCAGCGGGATGGAGAAGAAACAAAGTTTGGAGCCCGTGCAAGTCTCCATCAGTCCCCACGTCCATGTCTTCTTGATCGGTAAAGAGATGGCGGTTGCTTGCGCGTTCACTTGCTGATTTGTGCGGCCGGAATTTGCTGCGAAGCGAAGTCCAATTGGACGGCAGCTCGAGACACATGTGACAGCCAAAAGATGCAAGAGCTGCTGGTGGTGGTGTGTTGTGCATGATTCAGCTGTGCCCACTGGCCATCTTGAAGAGACTGGGGCACATCACAAACATTGAAATCGAGGGCTTCCCTCCCTCTCTTTGATACAGCAGAGTTTACGAACATTGAAAATGACGAAAAGTGCAAGGGGGATCAATCATTAGAGAAAGGCTCCGAACTTTGTTAAGAGAAAGTTTCTTCATCACAGCAACATACATCGTTACGACGGGGAGATGGAATGCTAAAAGGCCTCCCAAATCTGCCTGCCTTTTTCACTCCTGCCCTACTGCTGCTTGCTACCACCGCCACCACTACTGCTACTTTATTATTTGCTCTCTTCTCCAGTTCGTCTCCTCTCTACAAGCAGCCACCTCCGTAGCCTGCATTCTTGAACAGCTCCTGCTTTATCACGTCCGCGCTGATCCTCTCCCTCTGCATCTGCAACCAAAATCATCAGCCAAACTTTGCTTGGACTAGTAGAAGCATATATATCGTTGGTAATCCGTAACATGTATGTATGTATGTATGTAGCTCAAGAAACAAGACTGGTACAATGATGGATGGACTATGGGTACCTCGGAGCAGGAGGCATGCATGCCGAAGTCGTTGAAGCAGCTGACGACGCACTGCTGGATGTCGAGGCCCAGCGTCTCGAGCGTGCTCACCGTCGACAGCAGCAGCCCGGGCTTCGCCGCGCAGTAGATCTCCACCCGGGTGTCGCCGCCGTCCTTCCTCTCCACGTCGAACTGCACACCGCCGACATAAACGCCTCAATCTTCTCACGCTCCCAATAAAGACAGTGCACACCATTTCTATTTTCTAGCTAGCTAGCAATGGCTTTTAGCATTTTACTACCTTGGGGGTGTTCCTGGCGAGCATCTCGTTCGGGTTGAGCTCCCGGAACACGCTGAGCACGCCCGGCGTCTCCTGTTCCTGATGCTGCTGGTCGATCTCCTCCTGCAGCCGCCTGATCCTCTCAAGCAGCTCCTTCATGTAGTCGATCGTGTCCCCAAGAATCGATGTCCTGTCCATCTAGTTACGACAAACCCAAGAACACACTGAGATATCATCTCCGATTAATACCCCATTGTGCTAAGATTATTTTTTCTTGCAAGTAATCTAGTAAAAAAGAAGAGTTTTTCCTTGTGTTTCGACATAGTACCTTGCTGATCTTGGGCACGACGGAGCGGAGCATGGAGAGGCGGTCGTTGAGGCGCTTGCGGCGGCGGCGCTCGGCCATCAGGTTCTTGGACGGCATGCCCTCCACCCTCTTCTTCTTCGACGCCGGCGCCGGCGGCACGGCGCCGGCGTCGAAGCCGCCGCCGCCGCCGCCCTCCACCAGCCCGGGCTCCACCTTACAGACACCAAGGCCGCCCTCTACCAGGGGCGCCTTGGGCTCGATGACATCAAGAAACCCCATCTCGTCGCCGTAGTCGCCGGCGCCGGCATTGGGGCCGAACGCGGCGTTGCCGTAGACTTCGCTAAGGCAGTCGAACCCGGCCGCCGCCTGCTGCGGCTGCGGCTGCTCGTAGGAGGCCGTGAAGGTGGGGAGGACACTGACAGTGGCTTGGTGGCGTTCTTGGAAGCAATCCATGGCGGCGCAGGCCGGGGAGAAGAAGTCCCCCATGGCATTGCACTCCCAAGCGTCCCTCCTCAGGGAGAAGAGCTCCTCCAAGAAGGCCTGCTCTTCCAGCTCCATTTCTCGCTCCTTCACTGCGGCTTCTTCTTGGCTTGAGAGGCTTGTGAGACTCAGATAGGGGGAGAGAGAGAACAAGTGGTGGTTATAGGTGTGTTTTGTGGCCTGTGAGCTTTGAGGGGTGTCCATGGAGAGGGGATTAATATATGCAGGATGGAAGGGGACAATTATTCCCTGTAATAAATGGTGAAGAGTGGTATTAAGGTAGTTCGGGGTTTCATTAGCGAGGGGCATTGGCTGGTTTGGTCTGGAGCCTAGGGATAGGATGGGATTGGAATGGAATCATACCTTTTCACTTCCCTGTCTCTTTCTTTCATTTATTAATCCTAGACTTTAGGGCCTGCTCAAATATGTTATAACTTTTGGCTATGATTTTTTTTTATTTTTGGCTTATTGCAAGAGAGGATGATAGAGTAAGAGTAATTTATGTTGAAGAGTCGCTCTGTTCAAAACGACTTCTGTAGTAACTCCCATAAACAATTTATAAAAACCACCTTAAAAACCTACTCCGTTTAACTTCTGTCTTTTAAAGCCAAAAATTATAAGCTGTTTGAAACAGGATCTTAGTTTGTAGAGAGGTTTTCAATTCGATTTTGTAGTATTGTGACTTGTGAACCCTAGCTGAGTATAGACTTATTCTTTTTAGTTTTATAGATGTGGCTGATGATATTTGTCTCTAAAAAGAGCGAGTGTGCAAATGAACTGTATATTAATAAGTCAATAAGCCGTTTCAAAAATGATATCTCGATAAGCAGCTTCGAAAAGGTGACGGAGAAACCATTTCGTTTATTTGCTAAGACCATAAGCTATAGGGTCTGTTCTTTTTTGCTACGGCTTATGGTTTTTCGTTGAAATTTTTGAATTTTAGCTGTTTGCGACAAAGACTACGGAGAGAGAGATACTCGTTTTGTGATTTTAGATGATACAGATGTTGAGCTTTTAACGTGTACTATGATGAACTTGTAGACTTCATCTTAAAAAAATACTCTATTTGAAAGTTAGATACTATAGCAAAAGTCAAAAGCTATTTTGAGAAGCTAAAAAGAATAGACCCATAACCTTTAAAGAATAGAACCAATAGTTTTTCCTTTTTTTTTATGTATAATACCTTTCCATTAGTAAGTTGTAGGGAAATAGACAAGAGGGTGGCAGGAGATATGATGCGTCTGTTGGACATAAAGGTAAGCTATTGTTGCCTTGCAAAAATGGGTTGGGATTGGAAAAGGAGATATATGCTATACTACTACGTTTTTAGATAGGTTCTCACTATGTAAATGTGATGATAAGCCATTGTGTAGTACGTATGTACTTCTCATTTCTAAAATGTGCTGCTTGGACATTGAGTGAATGTCTTCATGATTGATAAGTCACGAGTGAAGAACTTCTGAACAACTCGATTGGAGCTGAGCAAACTGCTTTGTTAATTAACTGGCCTCATTGAGCTAGAGAGATCAATCCAACCCAGGCCTCAAGTTCAAGGGCCAAATCAACAAATACCAATATTCTGAATGAGTTTAGTAAATCTAGGAGGAACCAGGAAGGGTCCAAAACCATCTTTCTGGGGCACAAACTTTCATCCGCTTGAAAGGCTCAACACTCATGAAGCTCTTGGCTGTCGGGAAACTTTGGTGAGCTCCTCCCTCCCCTTCCTCACTGTCAGGTACTACTGCACTAAATGAAATCCTGTGACACATTAATCAATCAATTAATATTAATTGATAGGCTCCTAAGTAGGTACAGTGTAGCATATAATATAGGCGAGGGCAGATCATCTGTTGTTGGGTAAACTGTACGTAAGCATGTAGCTGTGCTCATCTCATCAAGCTTGCATCACTGTTGAGTGCTGAGAACTTGAGACGTATCGATTGATGTATAAGCAGGAATCAATTGATGTATAAGGAGGTGCTTTCTTTCTCGCTATGGCTAATGGTTTATGGTTACAATTAATAGTTTTTAATTATAACGTGAGTATTTAAATAAACGAATCGAATATCGATAAATAGATAAACTAATTCAAAAAGGTTGACATGATAAACTATAAAATAATGATAGAAAAATTATACTATTTATTTATTAAAAAATAATAAACTATACGCAAAAAAGAATGATAATATATGCAAGTGTTACTTTCTTGTGAGCTGCAGGGATCAGAGCTAGGTGGAGGGAGGGAGGGGGGTGTGGGGCTCTGTGGGTGTGGCGAAGTTTGACCCACAAGTGTTTCTGAATCGAAAACGGCTTTGGGGAGCAGAGGCTGTCAGGTTCCCTGCTCATCTATGCATTGGCATGTAAGTCTGCAGGGGAGGGCCCACGTGGCCCCCACAGGAGCCCCACGTGTCCTCCATGGCGTACGTCGGTGATTCTGCGTGGTGCCATGCCCATGGGGATGATGACTGTTGTCCACAGTCCACCTCAGCTCATGGACCGCAGGTAAGTCTGGACAGAGAGGCTGTTGTTAAGTTTTTTTACCGCAGTGAGGAGGTGGAGGTAGGATCACCTTGTATAATCAAGAGATTACAACTCTAATAAACTTGCATTGTGGCAATGACAGTAAAGATGAATCACCACTTGCTCATTTCTCTCATGTGTATATATGTATTCTCCTGTTTGGCTGTTTGTAGTGTGTGGACCATGGACCTTAAAACAAATCACAAAGCTGACCAATGTAGATAAGCACAAGCCTTACCTAACAAATACTAACAATACTCTTCTAGGTTTCTCAGATTAGCTATAGTTTCTAGTTCTAAAGTTTCATTACATTAATAAGATTAGTATATCCACCTAGCTCTATCAATTTTCCTCTTCTTTTTTTTTTTGTGGTAGCGGCAGCAGCAAACAAAACCTGCCTATTTGTGATTTGCAACACGCAGAAAGGGCTGGCTGCTGGTCATCTTCAGGTCTTGCTTGGGGAGTGTGTGCCCGGATACAGAGTGAAGGTGAGCAGTCTGGCTCTTGTTCATGTTACAAGTGGCTTTAAAATTAAGATAGTAGTAGTATTGTTTTTTGGTTGGAAAGTGGATTCTATCAAGTTTTCTGCAGCCCGAGAGAGTTTATTCGATCACCTTTGACTTTGTGCTCTTGGTTTCACAGAATCGGACTAGGTTATTCCCATGGCCAGATTGCTGGCTCTTCTAGGCTTTCTAGCTGTTTCAGGAGTAACTATAACACACACCATACTATAATAAACAGTCACATGCACTTTAGTTTGATTGCGCTGGCTGGCCTATATATAATCATCATTTTTCCGCAAGTAAGCAATCCATATATTGTTGAATATAATGCCATTAGTTATTTCTCTTTTGAGATATGAATTGGTGTCTTTAGTTCAAGTAGTTGTTGATCATAAGCAATGTACTGGTGGGAACACTATCGAAATACTGAAATCAAATATATATAGAGTTATGCTAGCACACGATATACCGTTAGAAAGTATTTTAATGGTATAGACAAGTTTCACCGGGTTTCATCTAAGCCCCATGAGTTTCACAAGGTTTCAGAAAATTTCGAATATGCTTCATAGAACTTAATCAACTTAGACATAAAACATTTTGAAACTTTATGAAACCTCATGAAACACTATAAAACTTAGACATAAAATCTTATAAAAACTTAGCCAACTTAGACATAAAACTTAATGAAATACCATAAAACTTAGCAGTGAAACCTTATGAAACTTTATAAGATTTAGTTATGAAATTTACTAAACTTTATGAAACATCATGAAATACAAAACTTAGAGTTCGATTTCATGAATCAGCAATGCAGGCCTGGTCATCGTACTCCACTAACTTGCCGTCGGTGTTGGCGTCGATTGCCTTCCCACCCTTGCCTCTTATCTGTCCACCTCGCGCCCTCCTCGTTGACCTTGACCCCCATATCGGGAGCCTCGCGGAGAACGTCCGCACCAAGAACGACGGCCACCGGCAAGACTGGCCTAGCCGAATGCTCCTCCTGGTGTGTTTGTTGCCTTCGCCGCCAGCTATGAAGCCACGGCGCGTGCCGCCCTAGTGGCCGGCCGGCATGGAACGCGATGAGGCTCGTCATCCTCCCTGCTGCAACAACCTCAGGCAGCTGCAACGTGAACCTCTCGGCGCCACACTCGTCGCAGTCACGGCCGCATCCTATAATTCCGTTGTTGTGTCCACTCGTCCCACGAACCTCTTGGCGCTGTTGAATTTGAGAAGGACTTGGGAATTGGGTGGAGAGAGAGATGACTAGACGAGGACCGGTCATGACCGAGAGACCTGGATAAGGACAAGCTTCTACTTCGACTTTGCGACTGCACGTAGAGGTAGAGGAGATCAAAACGGCTTTGACACCTCAGATCCGACGGCTCGAAGGTATACCGTCGATTTGATTCGAGATGGACGGTGTACCGTTGAATAGTTTTCTCAACAATACATTAGGAGCTGTCCAAACCGGCCCAAGTGCCAGTACAGTCTACACTCTCCTGTAATGGCCTAGCTGTGATGGCAGCTCACAGCTGTTCTCTCATCTAACATCGTATCATACATGCATACACACAGTATTTAGTTGGCCGGTCCTGTTACTCAGAATCAGCTCAATCGATGTATATGAGAAAGCAACGAAGCGATCAAGCATCAAGTTGCAATGGCCGTACGTGCCTGAACAAGCAATGCACTGGGAACATGGCAACGACGACGATCGACGACATGTCAAGGTTAAGCAATAGTACGTTAATTTCGACGGATCGATCGATCAGTTTGCATCGGTAAATAGCGAGCTGTTGCTTGCCTTGGACACCAACTCATCCTCCTGCTGCTGCTGCTGCTGCATGTGCATGTTTCGTGTTCGTCTTTTCGCAAGGGACGTGTGCTTGGCGTATATATAGTATATACAGTAGCTAATAATATCAAAAATTGTTTCGTTAATACTCGCTCGACGCATAGTAGGAGCAATATGTATCGGGTTAATTAAATTATTTAATCCTCTGATGGGCACAATTTTTAATCCCGTACGTCTTGGAAGTCGGAAACGGGCGGCCTGTCACCGGGAAAATGGCTACAAAAAGTCTTGTTAACGAGCAATCATTCTCGATGCAGCATTCTGGTTCCGGGCACGACAAAACATACAGAATTCTTCTTCAGTCTTCACAGGGGAGAGGCTAGTTTTGTATGTCAAACTGATCGAAAAGGACGAGTCCCTGGGCTAGCTGGAGGTCATCCCGGCCTTCGCACTGACCAATTAAACACGACGTTTCAAGATCAGGCGGTTACATATATATACAGGCCAAGACATGATCGATCATGCGTGCATATAGGATGAGATGATTCGTTACAGAATAATTAATGGCATTCAGCAAACAAACAACCCCTGTTAAGTACTCATCACATGTACATATAAAGCGATGGTAGACAGGCAGTACGCAAGGCACTCGCAAACACACACACATGCCTTTCACCACATCTGCATGTCACTGGGGAAGGGAAGGCTACTAACAGGATTGGCGAGGAATGGACGGCACATTGTTGTCTGCTCGAGGAAGAAGAGAGGAAAATTAAAAGGGGAGGCGATGCCACGCACGTCGTCGGGCCCATCCATCATCGGCTGGCTTGATTGTTCCTTCTTCCTCTTTTGCTTTTGTTGTTTGTAGCTACCTACCATGCCCAAGCCTCTCTCTCTCTCTCTCTCTCTCTCTCTCTCTCTCTCTCTCTCTCTCTCTCTCTCTCTCTCACGAAGGTGCTCGCTGCAAGCGTCCAAACACCTCAAAAGGGAAGCAGAACCGCCCAAGCCATGGTGGTTTTGTATGCAGCAGCGCAAGGCCGGGTTTTGGCTTGTCTTTTGTCACCTCCCCTCGCCCACAATATTTGCTTTGCTTTGCTTTTCTGTGCTGTCGCGTTGGGAGCAGTGCTGGATCCGGGCAGGCCTCCTCTGCTCTGCTCTTCGGTTGCCGCGCCTCGAGGAGTCGAGTTCTCCGTTTCGTTGTATCGCGCGCAATCTCTATCTCGCAGGAAGTACCATCCATCGCTTGTACCGACGCCAACACACGCGTTACCTTTCTTTCTACTGCAATGTAGCTAGCACTACGAGTGATGTGATCTCGGTCCACATTTGCATTTTACGGCCTTGTTTTTCCTTTCAGGTGAAGGGAAGACGTACCTGCACCTGCACGCATATACACGTGCCTACGTACACAAAACTTGTGAAACAAACCATGACACGCATGCCTGGGTTGCCTATCGTATATAGAGAACATATCTAGTGCGAATAAGCTGTTTGATAGTAACATGCTAATGCAACCGTGGGCTATTAGATCTACCTTCTATGGCTGCGATTCACGTAGGTAACAGGCCCCTCCGCCACTTATGCAAATTTACGTTTACACCCCCACACAAAACCCTTGATAGCCTGCTTCTCCTTTGTTCGTTCGATCACTCCCTTCTTTCCCCTCGAAGCCGCACCACGGAAGAGCTAGGGTTAGGCGTCGTGGCACCACCATCGAAGCTGCTGCTGTCTCTGACCACATCACCGCCCTCCTGACCGCGCCACGGCCTCTCCCTCTGTCCACACTGTCGCCTCCCGCACTGCACGGTCGGTGTTGTCCCCATCCATCGCGGGCGCCAACCTTCGACCCGGCCTCCTCCGTGAGTGCCACCGCCACATTCTTCCCTAAGCGCCACCGCCGTTGGCCAAGGTAAAAAAAATCCTCTCTCCCTGTAGAATCACTCGGTTGTGCGATGCAAACTCTTTGTGTGGCTATGTGATGCAACAAATGGACATGCTAAAACAGGTTCTTTAATTGTAGATGCTAATTTATTAGCTGTATAATTTATGCTCCCTAAGGTTATGAGCATCTTGTCTCATTTTGTCATTCTATCACATGTAAAATTTTTGTTATGCGCATGGAATCGATGGCTAGTGAGAGTGTGGCATTGGCATTGCGAAGACAAAAAAGCCTCGATGCACACTTGATCGCGCAAATTAGTTCACCTTCCCACCATTTAATTCATTTTGGTACCCCGGAAAAGAGCCGAAGCAACCCATTTGTAGTAAGTATTGTGTTATGTTCATGTGTTTTATTCTACCTGTCGATCCATCATGCTTAACACTAAGCATTCACATTGTAGGGTTCTTCTTATACACCTTGTGTCAACCCAACCATCAAGCCATTTGAAGATATGGTTTTTGATGACTTGGACGCTGTGGAGAATTTCTACAAGACATATGCACATTTAGCCAGATTTGGAGTTCATGTTGGTCTGCATACGGTTGTCAATGGTGTTATGAGGTGGAAGTGATGGATGTGCTTAAGAGAAAGCTTCCGGTCTAAGAAATGTAAGGGCAACGTGGAGTCAAAGAAAGAAAAGATGTCAGGAAGTTAACTAGGTGTGGCTGCGAGGCAATTCTAACTGTAAAACAAATTGGCGATAATACGTTTAGGGTGGAGATATTTATTGAATTACATACACATGAATTGGTATCATCTAGCAAACAACAATTGATAAAGTCTAATAGGAAAGTAAATGAGAAAACCAAGCGTGCATTAATCACATGTCATAAAATGAGGCATTGGCATAAGTGGGGCATATAGATATCTATGTATTAGTGAGGATGAATTTGATAATGTAGGATGCACGAGGAGAGACTTGGAGAATTATCATAAAGAGCTGAGAAGCTTTATTAAGTCATCGGATGCTTAAATGTCTGTTGACAACCTTTGTAAGAAGAATGACAATCATTTATTTTACTTTGATTGTATTGTTGATGATAAGGCTAGGTTGGTACATGTATTTTGGGTAGATAGTACATATCGAAAGAATTATGTCCATTTCAAAAATCCTATCTTATTTGATTCTACATATAACATCAATCATTACAACATGATCTTCACACTATTCACTTAATAAATCACCATAAGGCATGTGTCTTATTTAGAGCTACATTATTAAGCAATAAGAAGACTGAGACATACGTATGGTTGTTTTGTACATTCTTGAAAGTAATGTGAGGAGTTGCACCTAGCCTCATCATAACCGATGAATATACTAGTATGAAGACTACAATTTTCACTGTCTTTTCTACTAGCACGCATAAGTTATGCATGTAGCATATTTGTAAAAGCTTCCAGTGAAGATACCACCATATTTGAGGAAAAACACTTTATTGTACCAACGTGTGTAACTCATGTGTGTGGGTCTCAGAAACTCCGAAGGAATTTGAGGAATAGTTTTCTTTCATTATTTCTGATTTTGGTTTAGAATCCAATGAGCGATTGGCTACTCGGTACCGAATCCGTGTATCATGGGTACTCGCTTACTTTAGAGATGTATTCTTGGTGAGAATTCTTAGAGCCACTTCAAGGGGGTTACCGACAACGGGAGGGCAGTGGTAGTGGTGGACTGAACGGGGGTCAAGGGGGTCAGGCGCTAGATCTAGAGAGGGAGAGCCGGTCTGAAGGATGTGGTGAGTCACCGGTGCCTCATTGGCTCGCCAACTGGGAGGGAGAGGAGAGGTAAGGGAGGGAAGTCTCCAGTGGCTGGGAGGGGGCCGGGGGAGGGATCTGTGGCATCGTCGCCCGAGACTGGAAGGAAGTGGAATATGAGATCTAAGTTAGGCTTGGGCGTGGTAAGTGGCTACGGTCCGATGGTCTCCCGTCTCCTTTATGTTATTGTGTATAATGTATTGACTTCACTATTCAGGCTTCATTATTCATGTATTAATGGTCTCCTTGGCATATGACGGTAATACGAATTCCTGGTATGGAGTTGGCTGTGAGAGCTTGATCGCCTAAAGAGGGGAGTGTTGGCTGCGGCTTTGCATTAATAGGTATAAAACACAAATGTAATTTTCAATTTGCGCAATTGTGATTGATATGGTATTTTTACTATGTTCTTATTCTAATTATGTATGCTTTTAGATTGCAAAAAATAGTTTAATTTATGTTTAATTTGTTTATCTTTTATTAGTCATATCGCACTAGCATTCCTTAAAATTTGGTTCTGGGTCAGCCACTAGTAGTGGGTCAAAGAGGTGTCATCAACTCCTCGTGTCTTAGGGGCGAGTCGAGTGGCGCGGCTGAGTGGATGGAGGGAGAGGCCGTGGCGTGGTCAAGAGGGGGAAGGAGGGTGGTGCTGGGGTCAATGACCAAACGAACGAGGGAGAAGCAGGCTAGCAAGAGCTTTTTTCTATTGGAATCAACCACCTGGGGGTGTAAACACAAATTTGCATAAGTCAAGGGGGGAAGGGGGCAGGGCTTTCACCCCGCATGAATCTCAACCATAGAAGGTAGATCTAATGGCTCACGATTGCATTAGCTTGTTACTATCGAACAACCCATATATACCAGATATGTTCCCTCAAATATATTATTATATATGATCTCCTTAAGTTGGTGGTAGATGGATATATATATATATATATGTATGTATGTATGTATCGATCGAAAGCGTCCGGCCACCTCGACTCCATGCCATGTATGCCGGAGAGGTACGTGCGTACGTAACACGTACTGCAAAGCCTACATCGTAGGAGCATGTACGTCTCGCCAGCGTCACCAGCGACCGTGCATGCACATCGATTCCGTACAGATCGGGACTACCTACCTCTGCCTGCATACCACCCTAATTCATTTTCATACGGCTCCAGCATGCATGGATGTACAAAGATACGATCGAGGAGTTTCGTTCTTCCTTGATTTGTAGTACTTCAATTTGTACGTCAGTATAGTCGATCGATGTACCTGTGCAATCGGAAACTCAAGAGAGATGGTCCAAACGGCTTCAACTTTCGGCCTTTTTCTTATTTTTTAGCTTATTTAATCTAGAAATCATTTAAAACACGTTGATTTCTAATTTTGACTTTTTTAGTTTTTTTCTCTCTTTTTTCCCTTATCCTTTTTGCATTGATCTTGTTGTAAGCTAAGGACGTGTAGGTGATTGAGTTGACTATCATGGAAATCAATCCCCATCCACCTAGACATTATATCTTGTAAGTTCTTGAAGTTGCCCAATTTTACTTGTATTTGACCTTCTCATGAGATTTTTTGAATCAAGTGTTTTTGCCTCAAATCTTTAGGAGTTTTTGCTTGCCGTGATATATAGGAATACATCTAGAGTTATCTTGATCATCTTACACCCACGAGTAAGTCATATTTTGAGTTTTCGGTTGTAGCCGATTTTGGTGTAATCTTGCTTGTTCTTGAGAAAGATCTAAATTTTGACATGGATTCTTACCATTCTTGGATAGAATAGGTCTCTAAAATCTCAAGCAAGGTGTATGCAAATTCTCATATCATTCGGACTTGGATTTTTAGAGTTGCACCAAAAGTTATATCAACTTTGGTTGATTTTTTGGTTCTGAAGGAGGGGCAGTCAGATCACCAGAGGCCAGTCAGACCAGTGTGTAGACGGTGGTCAGTATTGAGTTTTATGCACCAACCAGTTCACCCAAAGTCTTAAACTGATGAGAAAAGACGAATAATTCACTTATACTTTAATACCCTCCTCACATGTAGACTCCCTCAATCTTAAGACGTGAAATAGAAATATGCTACAATTATTTTTTTAATTACACCAGCTAGATCTTCTTGGCTCTGATACCATATTGAGTTTCATGCAGTAGCCAATTCACCCAAAGATTTAAGCTGATGAGAAAAGACGAGTAGTTCACTTATACTTCAACAATTAGACCGCAAGACATCAGTCTAATTAAATTGCTTCTTGGATTTTTTTGACTTTCGGAGCTTCGGTTTATTAAATTTGCTTGCTTTGGTTGTGGTTTTTAATTCTGGTCTTCATAGTTCAGTAGCTACTAGAGTGAAGGACCGACGAATACTTGGTCAAAAATTTTGAAAGCATCATTTACCCTTGTGAATTACCGTACCGTACCGGTCGGTCCTACATAAATAATTGGTCTCTCCTGTTGTGCATGCATGTACGTGCGTGTAATCAGAGATGGAAGGAGATGGGGGCATGCGGCCGGGCAGAGCTGCGCGCGATATGTACACCCGTGACGTATTCGTCGTTTGTTGTGGTCGAGCGGCAAAGGAGAGGAAACTCGTGTCGTAAAGAGCGGCGATCGATGCATATATGCAATGGTGCAATGCATGCATCATGAGAAACAAGCAGACGGCTAGAGAGAGAGAAGAGAGACACAAGCAGGAGGGAGGGAGGGAGAGAGAGAGAGACGCAGGAGAGGGAGAGAGAGAGAGAGAGAGATGCCGTGCTAGCTAGGAGGAAGAAGAGAGGAGGAGGAGGAGGACAAGCGCTAGAAGCCACCGCCTCCCTCGGGAAAGCGAAGCCCTACCACTGCTACTCCTGGGCTCTCTAGCCTGCGGGCCCCACAGCACAGGCTCGGGCACGTGAGCGGCGTACCTGGCATTGCAGAGGAGAGCTAGCTAGAGATGGAGGCCAGGCCAGGGCTCACCATGGCTATGGCTTCCTCCCTCCCTCCGATCGACCTCTGGCCGCTCGAGGAGCATGGAAGGCCACTGAGCCTGAGCCATGCTGCATACGGAAAGGAATTTTACGAGCCCTCCCCCACCGCATGCATTTCCCCCCGAGCCCTACACATGCGATATACATGTTCGTGCATGCATGGTAGGAGCAGCTAGCTTTGTAGGCACTGTAGGGTTAGGAATATGTTCTTGTGTCGTCCTCGTCCCTGCACTGCACTGCACTGCATGCACAAGGCCGGGCCTTGCTTACCAGAGGAAACAGATCGACGCTGTGCTGTGCTCACTGGCCATCCCGTGACATATACTACAACCGAACATATATGTATACACTGTTCATAATATAATATAGACCAAGATCAGAGTGCTAGCTAGCTAGCTGCAACCTGCTAGGTATGTTGGCATGCAGCTTAATTGGTTACCTTAGCTGAGCAGGAGGAAGAAGATAAAGGGCCGAATATCACCAAGCATGGTGATTGAGGACTGGACTGATTGATCCTATCTCGAGAGCTCGCAACGTACGTACGTTCGCGCAGGAGATGATCGAGCCAGCTGAAAGGAAATGCGCCGATGCAGTGTGTGTGACGGGCTGAAGGCGGACACTTGCTCAGGCATTATCAGCACGCGTAGAAAGCTGCCTCTCCTCCTCCTCGTCGGCAGGCAGGCAGGCAGGCAGGCAGGCAAATTAAAGGCCTCAGTTGATTCTGATTCGCGGCAGCATGAGCACAACAGAATTCCGCGACACTTGAACGCCCCGTGATGACAGGCAGCTCGCTAGCTCCCTCTCAAGCTCTGCCCTGAGCGCTGGCCGGAGAGCCTCCTGCGTACGCGTCGCGTTGCAGTGGCGACGTCCGTGACAACTTCGTGCTGCATACTATTAATACGGCTCGCGCGCTCTCTCAATTATGGGGGAGATCGGCAGACGCGCGCAGAGATGCGCTGCTCCGGCGCCAGGGGACACATGGAGCAACGTACTAACTAGTAGGCTTTTTACACCATCATATCGATCGGCACCAGCATCGATCTACTGCTGCTGATGCCCCGATCTACTGCTGCCACCACGCGTCTCAGTATGTATGTATCTGTCATCAGCACGCACGCATGGTTTCTTGCCGCATGCATGCTCTTGTAGCGTCCCCGGGAGGCACTACCATGCATATTGGATCCTCGCAAACGGCCCTACGCCACGACGGTCGCCATCCATGGCGACCGATCGACCATCCTGTTCAGCTTTCAGCTCGATCGCGCGTGTAGCTTCGTACGTACGTAGCTGCAAGCAAATACGAACGAACGATCGTACGTAGTATACAACTGTTGCTGAAGTCCATGCCTGCCTCAGGCGAATAATATATGCCTAACAGTACATATTATATTATACTATGATCCACTGGGGTTTCCTTGAAACGAGAATGCATGCTTCGTGAGCGATGATATATACATGAAACGCATGCAGTGTCCTCGTTGGAGATGCGATTGAAAGCTCACTCAGGTAACAAGTCGCAAATGATGAAACGTCACAACGCAACAGGATCCTAATGGGACATCACTACCTCGCCCCGCATTATGATTTCTAGGATACGCTGGGTAGAAGGCTGCCTCGCTCGCAGAATCTATCTTTTCTCTTTTGCCCCCCCTGCTTTCTCCTCGCCCAATCTCTATTGACAGCAACTGCATGCTACTACCTTTGCATCAAATCAATCAAGCAGCGAGCGAGCGAGCAAGCAAGCAACCAAAAGTCCAAAGCTCTGTGCCATTTAATGATGAGATACCTACGGAACAAAATCTACGGATTCATCTCAACCCAACAAAATGCACTAGTCGACCTGAATCCCCGGGGCCAAGGACACTACTAGCCTTTGCTGTGTTTCGCTTTGCCACCGTGCCAGTGGCCTATTCCAGGGAAGAACCAATAGTACGTAGTATGAGGGGTGAAAACGGATTGGATGGTCTTCAAATCGTATTCGTATATATATATTATATTTCTCAGATTTAGATACGAATCGGATACACGCCGGATACGAATATGGATCGGACAAATGTTAGATACGAATTTGGATTGGATTATACTCGTAGGCGGATCGGATTTTTCGGATTCCAATAATTATTATTGTCCTCTCCTATTTAAAATATGGTACCAAATTGTTTTAATATTTTAAATTGATAAATAACTGACTCAGTGATTCTAACATGTAACTGTGCATTAAATGTTGACAGCAGCAAATGAATCATTCATCTCACGTATTTGTATAAGGACAACTTCATATCCTATGACGCAATGAAGTTTAACGAATCAATACCAGTTTTATAGTAATATGTATGCCCATTTTCCTCTAGTTTATCACGTAATCATTTATCATTACTGCCATTTTGTCACTAATACTAATTAATTCTAGATATATTATAAATAAATCGGTTATAAACATATCAATTTAGCTAAAAAGAGTATGCAAAAAGTTTTATTGGGGGGATGTGCCAAAATAAAAAAATAAAATGCTAAATTAAAGTCCATCATGATGACGGGCTCATCGAGATGATCGAAATGTGTATATAATATATCCAATTTAGATGTCAAATATAAAAGATACATATTAGTAAGTTCAGATGCTACTATATATATATATATATATATATATATATATATATATATATATATATATATATATATATATATATATATATATATATATATATATATATATATATGATGAATTGGATATCTAGATCCGAATCCACGGGCGGCCCATAACAGATCCGTATTCGAATCCGGGTAGGAGGTATCTAGATCTGGTAGCCGGGTATTCGAATCCGTTTTCACCCCTAAGCAATAGGCAAAGAATTTACATGATTAGACCTGGCCAAACAAGTCGGGCCAACTGTGCTGACTCGAGCCATGATACTGTTAACCCGGTCCAGACACGATACGAATGATAAACAAGTTGTGCCGGTTTGGCCCTACCGGGCGTGCCGAGGTGTTGGTCCATAGCATAAACAGTAACTCCTATGGTAATACAGTAAAATTACTTACTCGACAGTAACATTACTTATATTAGAGCTACTGCACTCTTCTGAACACGAATAGGTGATTTAACATTAAGATTACTTACGACTGATAATAAAATTAACGGATCATCGGTAACCCGTTTAGCTAAACATACCCACGCCGTGCCGGCAGACACGAACTAACCCCCCTTCAAACCATGTCTGAGTCGACGGACAGGCACGTAGGCCCGTATGACATAGCATGATAATTTATTTAAGCGTCTAATCGAGCCGTGCCGTATCCGGACGGTGCCGTGTCATGCCGGGAGCCCATTCGGCCAGGTGCGCACATGATCCATCCATCCATCCAACAACACAAACCACAAAAGCGTGCAGTCACAAGCGCCGCTTCAAAGCCTGTGTTGGATTGCACCCTTCACATGCCCCCTTCTAACGAGGACCATCAGACACAATGATACAAAGGGCAGGGGCACATCAAAGCCTTTTGTCTTCTCATACCCACATTTTTCACCGCACTAACATCACTCGCTGAATACTCCTTCCCTTTGGTTTCTCACCTTTTCAAGGATTCGAATTACGGCCACGTCAAATAATAGCCGCGTAGCTACTGTATGCCCATGATTCAAATAGTTAAAAGATGCCAAATAGAACATGCCCAAGTCATTCTTAGAATCATTGCAAGTTACAAACTAGGTGCCAATACAATGTTTAAAATTCGCGAATAGACCATCATTCCAATAGTACAGCGGCTACACCAATCTAACATCATGGAGGGCCCTCTGGAACAGCATGATATCCAATTCTTGACATCTGGTAGACTCTACTGAAATATGGGAGCAAACATCACCGGTCATAGCCACCGCCACCGGCGCGGCGCCCGTAGCCTCTCTCAGGCATCCGGTAGGGAGAATACTGCAAAGATCTAGAGCGCTCCCTTCTTGCCCTACCACCATAAGGAGATCTGTGGGGGGAGTATCCCCGGCCACCCCGGCCCTCGTAGTAATCTCGGGGATCCCTGTGGGGGGAGTAGTCTCGGGTGTCCCTGTAGGAAGGGTAGTCTCGAGTATCCCTGTAAGACGAGTACATCGGAGGTGGAGACCTGCGGTAGCTATTGCCATAATACTCATCACGACCGTAGCCTCTGCGATATCTCCCACCCCCACGCTGCTCTCTACGATCATATCGATGACCTGTCAAAAGAAATTTTCAACTACGTAAGTTGTAAATAAAGAGGCATATGATTTATGAACATCGTAAAAGTACAAGAACCAGGAGAAAATGAGTATGAGAGAGGATTTAGCCAGGATGGTGTTAAATTCAAATGGTAACTACTATCTACAGATGTAGACCACAAGCATTGTCTGTTTTTCATACCAAGATAACTTCCAGGAGTTGGTGTCCTTGGGCGACCTCTGCGTGACTGAAATAATAGAAACATCAATTAATGCGAAGTCACGATATAAAAATAAATATCATTCTGATCATGTAGGTAATTACAAGCTTCTCTTACAATCAATGGATATACACCCTGCAATAACGGACCAAGGAGGAAATAAGTAATGAAGAGCACAGACTCCAACTAGCAGGCATCCAACATTGCTATGCATATGTCACCACACATCTCGACTAAAGAGTTGGGAATGCCCGTTGATTAGTTGATGTGGAAGTTGAAGGTGAATGCTCAGGTTTAGTTGAAAATTTGCTACGTTTAGTTGTTGTGAATCTTGTGGTGCATAGTAACCCTTTGGGCTGTCCATGATCAAGCTGTATGAGCTAAAGTTGAAATGGATGAACTCAGCATCTTGATTGCTGCACATAGCTTGCACAATCTCTTCTGAATAATAACCAAAAAACCTCCAGGTCAACATACAAGAAAAATTAGGTTGCATCTGTATCAAAAACCCAAGTGAAGGTGCAAACAATTACCTTTTCAACTGTGATGTGCCGGCCTTCCATTACAGACTGGTTCAGATACTTGATACAGCGTTCAGCATCTTCAACGGTGTCCATGGTGACAAAAGCAAATCCACGAGAAACACGTGTATGGGGTTCAAGAACAACATGGCAACCAACCACCTAACAAAAAGGAAATATCATAACTTGGCACTTCTGAGGAACAGGGAGTCTGCAAGCACTTTATATAAGTCAACTAACCCTTCCTTCCTTAGAGAAGTAATCTTTAAGTTCCCTTTCAGTCACTCTAGAAGAAAGTCCAGTCACATACAGAGTATTTCCATAATTTACAGCATCAGCCTCCCTGCAACCAGAAACAGATTACAATGTATAATCTACTTCATCTTCCATGGGTAAAATTTCATTTCCCTATTGCAACAGCTATCTGTATTACAATGCGTTTTCTTACATAATAGTATCTCTTTTCTTCATATAACTATGTTTTGTGGTCATTACACACAACTAGCTGCATACTATCCTATTGTGGTTTTGTATGTCACAGCTATTATAATATGATTTTCAACTATCACAACTAGTCTATACAAGAGTTGTATGCTTAGTAATACCGAATACGTTGACTACCCGTGCACTACAGCTATTATAGAAGGATGGCCAACTATTACCACAAATTTATAGAGTTTTATTTCAACAAAAACTACATAGACTTTTATGCCACAATTGTACATGCTATTACAACATAAACTTGGCTACTATGAACACAACTCTCAACAAGAACATATTGTATAAAATATTGCAAAAATACATGTTAGTTCTTTTTTTTAGTGAGGAACATGATATGCAAAATAGGTGGACTACAGGCAGTATTAGCAAACAATTGAATGAAAAATCCTGAACACCTCTCATGGCTTCTTGATCTTGTCCTCACTTGAGATTTAGGATCAGGCAATGGAGACCTAGACTGGGATCGAGGTGCAGGTGATCGTGATCTTGACCTTGATTTTGGGTGCCCCCTGTAAGGAGAAGGGGACCTTGAGTACCTGAAAGTAGTAAATTAATCAATTATCACTAGCATGTGTTAAACATTAAATAGCCCTAACAGTTCTGAAAAGGCTGCTCTGGTAATTGGTGAAACAAGGCAACAAAATAAGTGGTTGAAAATATAAATTAACATGCAAAACCAGTTGACAAATGTGCTCAACGCAAACCATGACCAAGATTAGCAAAGGAAATCCCTTGTTTACTGGTAGAACACTGATGCAGAGAAAAACAGAAAACGATGGATACCCTATTACAATAAAGTTACAAGGAAAACTTAGCAACAAGCTTGATAATTTTGCCCTTTCAAACATAATAATCGGTTTTATGGGCAGGCTCTGCTCAACAGAACAGGGAAATTGAACTTACAACCCCTATGAGAAAGATCTAGTTGATCTACATTCAAAACAAAACTAACATAAGTCCTGTTCGTAAAAAAAATCAAGATAAACATTCCAGACATTTGACTAACCATTTATGCAGTAAAGTTTATTGTAAACACTTCAACTCAAAATTTTATTGGCAAGTCACAGTTGTTTAGACCTAATCCCATGACGTGAAGCATAAACATGAACGGTTTGGATAGGAAGCACGTTATGCCGAATTCACACTATCGTAACACAATGTCCTGATGCATTCCATTACTTCTGGTTTAATGTATCACAAACATTATGAAAAAGAACCTAGTAAAGAAAACCTTTTACAAGTAAATTAGCATCTACATTTAAGCAATTCAAAGCTTATCGAGGATGGAACCAGAATTATAAGAAACAGAAGCGTTGCAAAAGCACACAACAATAGAGAAGTACCATTATCGAACATCACCAACCTCACCATCTACTATTTAACTCAAACATAACAAACAAACAGCAGGATCCCCAGTTAAGCCATACACACTACGAATCCTCGTGTATCCCGTGTTGCCTTGCCCCTAACGACATCAACTGCGTAAAACGAAGCGACGACTCTAAGCGGCATCAACAGAACCGTATCAGAGGTGGCCAAGGCCAACCAGCGAAAAAGCAAACCAGGCATCATCGAATCGGAGAGCGAGAATTGCAAAGGCACATCTGAAAAATCGGCGTCGTTACCTCCTGCGTGGGGAATCAGCCTGCGAAGAGGGGAGCAGAAGGGGGAGCAACACCCAAAGGCGAGGCGTCAGTACGGAGATCAACCGAAGTACCCGACAAAACCTTCATAAAGAGAAGGGGGCGCGAGGAGAGGGGGAAGGAGAGGATCACCATGGAGCGAGGTGGAGAGGGCTGCGAAGCCGACAGCAGAGGCGGCGGAGCTCCCGGCCGTCGCGCGCGCGGCTAGGGTTTGGCTGTGCGATCTCTTCCCTTCTCCCTCCCCTCGCTTCTTCCCGAGTCGAAATGCTTTTGGGTTTTGTATAGTTGTCGGCAAGTATTTGGGCCGTGACACGCACACGGCCCAGGCCCAGCCAATCCACACGAAGGAGAGGAGGGACCGAGAGCGGGAGCTGGACCGTTGGTTCACTGATGGACGGCCAGGATCTGTACTTCTACCACCGCCCTGCGACAACACCCATCTCCCCCTCCTCGGCCGCAACGCAGGTGCACGAGCAAGGCCAGAGAGAGAGAGAGAGAGAGAGAGAGAGAAAGAGAGGCGAACCAGGAAACCCTCGTTGAGTCGCGACGGAGGAGGCGATGCCACCGGAGGGGACGCGGATGGCGGGGCTGTGGGAGCGGGAGGTCGGCCGCCTCCCTCCCAAGCGATTCGCCAACGCCGTCATGGCCTCCCAGGTCCAACCCTCCCTCCCTCCCTCTCTTCTCCCCACTCTACAATTCTTTTTTGTAACAACCTGTTGACCCTGAAATTGAACAAGATTAGGTTGTACTACTGAAAAATTAGCGCGTTCGTTCGCAGCTTGTTCAGGGTTCTTGTAGCTTTCTTCTTTCGAAGTCCGGAGGGGATCGTTCATAGCTTGTAAATTGTAGTTTTGTAATTAAGCTGCTGTTTCTATAATCATGGAGTCTGTTTGACTGGCTGTGCAGGACTTTGTGCATTCGCTCAGTGTCCAGAAGAGGCTGCGGAAGCACAGCGGTTGTGTGAACACTATAAGCTTTAACGATGACGGGAGCCTGCTCCTGTCTGGGTCAGACGATCGGACCGTCGTGCTGTGGAATTGGGAGGAGGTCAAGCCGACCTTGACGTTCCACACTGGCCACAGTAACAACGTGCTCCATGCGCAGTTCATGCCCTTTTCAGATGATCGGAGCATTGTCACATGCGCTGCTGATGGCGAGGTATATACACGCCGTGATGCTGGTGCTGACTTTTTCCCTAGCAACCATTTCCATAGCCTCGTGTTTTTATCTTGCTTGTTAACATCGCTCATACCGCCATGCTATCATTCTTTGCTGTAACCGTGGAACAGGTGCGGCATTCACAAATACAAGATGGGGGTCGGTTTTGTACAGACAAGCTTGTTGAACTAGAGTATGCGGTGCACAAGTTGGCTGTTGAGCCGGGAAATCCTCACACATTCTTTAGCTGTGGGGAAGATGGCTCTGTGTGGCTCGTAAGTTGTTAGCTTGCTTCCTTCACTTGTAATCATCTCTTCTGGATTCCTTTATTGCTGACTCTGCTTCCCCTCCAGTTTGACCTAAGGGGGAAAGATGCCACGGAACTATTTAAATGTGGGGCAGTTGATCACTTCACAGATGAAACCATCGAACTCTATGCTATTGCCATAGACCCAAGAAATCCCTATTACTTTGCGGTTGCCGGATCTGATGAGTATGTAAGGTTATATGACACCCGCAAGATTTATCTGAATGGGGATTCTAGTTACGGTCATCCAATTGAGCACTTCTGTCCTTCGCATTTGATTGGTGAAAACAAAGATGGAATAACTGGTTTGGCTTTCTCACAGACCAGCGAGTTATTAGCATCCTATAGTTATGACAATATCTACCTTTTCTTGAGAGAGCATGGATTACACTTCAACAATATTGAGGTGGGTGAACGACTCCTGATGGATGAGACTAAGGGAGCCTGCCATATAAATACGGCCCCGTTACCTTTCTGTAGGGATAAGTTGCCTGTACCTCAAACTTTCAGTAGACACCAGAACATGCACACCATTAAGGGTGTTAACTTCCTTGGTCCCAACTGTGATTATGTTACCTCTGGATCAGACTGTGGCCATGTATTTATTTGGAGAAAGAAGGATGGGGAGCTTATGCGAGTAATGGAAGGAGATAAACGGATTGTGAACTGTGTTGAACAGCACCCTTCTGAAATTGTCGTTGCAAGCAGTGGCATTGAGAGCGATATCAAGATTTGGGCACCTGGTGAAAGTGATAACCCCTCCCTTGCTCGCATTGACGAGGTATGTTCTTTGTTTTACTCAAATCTCTTGTGCTTCTTGTGGATTATGTTCTTTGGAAGCACAACTTGTTAGATATGTCCTAATGTATCTGGCAGGCTTAGTTCTGTATTTATATGTAACGCTTTTATAAAATTTTGATTTGCTTGAGATATGTTCATGTTTTTGGATTTTGCATGAAGCAAAGTGTAAGTGTATAACCCCCTGCCTTCATATTTTCTTGTTTATTTCTTAGTGAATTGAAAAAGCCTTTTCGTTTGCACTGTGACTGAGAGGTATCAGATGTGAGTCACATATTTTCATTGCAAAGGAGACCAAAAGAGGGAGTGAGCAATTTTACACACTGGAAAGCAAATTGAGTGTAGGGATGCTTTGCAGTTAACAGAACAATTTGTGTGAAAGTAACTGGTTGACACTGGTGCACAGACAACTTATTTTGGTATTGTAATAACCGCAAGGCCTAAATCAAGTAGTACATAAATGTGTGGGTATTAGAATATCCATGCTATATCTCAAAGAGAAAGGAGGGGGGGGGGGCATGTATACTGCTTTTCTTTTGATCCATTGTATGACACTGTTATCACTTCCTTGTTGCTGCCCTGCCTTCAACAGATGTTGTTGGAACATAGTTCAGAAATTCCATACTTGTCTATGTTTTGTTACTGCAATATTCTGTCATATGAATGTATGATTGATATCAGAAATTTGACATGTGAATTTTACGTTTTGAAGGTTGATACAGATCCTTTTTGCTCCAGTAGCAGTGATTCTGATGGCTTTGTTTACTTTGATGAGTATACATTTTCCTCGGATTGGTATTCGTTTGATGAGAATGAAGAGGTTGAGGATGATGATGGGGATGATGAGGAAGAAGAGGCAGATGGAGATGAACATGAACACGAGGAAGATGACGATGGTGATATCAGCAGCAAAGACATGAACGATGATTGATGAGGGTGCGGTTGGTTGCCATACGAGTGAGGATGGAGATTGTGTTCAGCTATGACTTATTTCAACGGTTGTTGCCATACGTGCTCTTTAGGGCTGCGTCTTATTAGTCTAACGAATAGAGATTGCTAAAGAAACCAAAAACTGCTAAAAAACCAAAAAGAACAGGATAGTTCAGTGTTGTTCTGTACATGTTTCCTGAAAGCAATTATCTAGTGACCGACAGCATATGAACAAGCCAATTGATATAGTTTATCTAAATCATTCATATGATATTTGTGAGATCAAAATTGCAATACGGTAGATTTGATTGTCGCGGTAACCGGCGTCAGGGAGAGGGCAGCACTTGTTCAGTGACCTGTTTAGGTCCTGCTCGTTTCGGTTTTTTTTCGGCTTCTGCTTCTAGCTTCTGTTTTTTTTCACTATTCAGTATTTCGTTTTTTTCTGAATTTTTTAGATATTTTAAGTTTTTTTGTATTTTCTTTTTTTTCTCGTGTTCCTTTGTATTATCTCTAATAGGTTAACATGTTTTTTCTTTCTATGTTTACATTTTTTAAAAATTAATTATGTCTAAAAAGTCAAATCAACTACAGTAAAAAAGTTAAATACAGTAAAATTTTAGTCAAAAATCAGAAGCTATCACTAAAATAAGCGTCCTCTTAGTAGCGGCATCAGGGAGAGAAAGGGCGTTGCCACGTGCGTGCATCGAGCTGAGGCCGACGGTAGTTTCTGGAATTTTAGCTTTTGATTTATTTAAATAAAAAAATCACACGTTAGTTTTTAATTTTAATTTATTTTGAATTCTCATATCAATTTTTAATTTTAATTTATTTTAAGTTTTTATTTTTATTTTATTTTTTTTTGCATAGTTTACGATGATATAATTTTTTATTTTTTAATTAAATAATCAAAGAAAGTCTATAATCACTGCAATGTAATTTTCGCTAAAAATTAATAGCCAAAGCCATTTAAGTTCTTTGGAGCAGTCAACGTAATTTGTCTGCCTTCCCTGCCGAGCCGGGCGAAAAAAAATCTCCTCCCATTTCGTTCGCTCGCCGTCGCCGCCATGGAGTCCGTCGCTATCGCCACCACCCCCCGGTCTCTCCCACTCCCCTTCTCCTCGAACCCCCTCCACCGCCGTGGCCGCCGCGCCGCCTTCCTCCCCGTTGCTGCCTCCAAGCGTACCTACTTGTGGCTTATCTCTCCTCCCCCCGCATGCATCTCATCTCATTTCTACTGCTGCGACGGTGCTAATGTTCCCGTTTATCCATGCGCTTGCAGGCCAAGACGACGACGAGGGGGTCCCCAGGTCGGGGGGCGCCGGGCGTGAGCCCACCAGCCTCGCGCCCTACGGGCTCTCCATCTCGCCGCTCTCCAAGGTACGGACGCCACACTGCGGTGGTGGTTAGCCCCGATTCTTGAACGCCACACCACGATCCGACAAGCCTGGCTCTGATTTGTTCGGTTTCGTTCCGGTTCTTGACGTTTCCTCGTGCAATTTTGTCTTCTTGTCGCTGTTGGATCAAATCCGATGCTTTGGCGGTTGCTTTACGGCGGACGCGTCAATTCGATTCCATTTTATGATACTACTTGCTATTTGATTTCTGGTCTAGTTTATGTCGGATCAAGTTGATTGGTGATGATGTTGGCTGCCAACCTGGTTGCTGTGGCATCGGCAGGACGCGGCCATGGGGCTGGTGCTGAGCGCCGCGACGGGGAGTGGCTGGACGACGGGATCGGGGATGGAGGGGCCGCCAAAGGCGAGCAAAGCCGGCGGGGCAGACCGGCCGGAGGTGTCGACGCTCCCGTGGTCGCTCTTCACAAAGTCCCCACGGCGGCGGATGCGGGTGGCCTTCACCTGCAATGTATGCGGGCAGCGCACCACGCGGGCCATCAACCCGCATGCCTACACTGACGGCACCGTGTTTGTTCAGGTAAATATGGACGGTGTGGTTAATGTAATGTCAGTGTGTAATGTGTTAGATAAGGATCCAAGTTGAGCTGATCGTAATAATGTCTTGAAAAATTGGATTAAGATGCCCTTTTGGTGAATTGAGATCCCCTTTTGGTGGTGGTCCTTATTATTTCATATGATGAGACGATTAGTGTAGTTGACATATGAGTTATTACCAAATCTCAAAAAAAAAAGGATGGGTTGTTACCAATTTACCATATGTCATGTGTTCTTCCACAGAATTTGCTTTGGACATCAGTAACATTGAACTTGAAGGAGGTTACTACATCATCTTATATCAGAATGACCTGATACTACACAGATAACAAAAGGGCAGGCTATGCTGTTTTAGTGCAGGATTCTGTTTTTTCTGATTTGTACAAATTTAGGTGTATAAAAATCAAACAGGCAAGATAAGCGTGCGGTTTGAGTTCCTTTGGCCAATAGCCAAGTTTGACCGCACAAACCTTTATTTATTTGAGCTGTGCTGCCTTGATATTTCTATGATTTACCATGTTGGTTCGTTTGCTCTACGAGCTCAACCTTTCTTATGTGGTGAACTAGCTATTGTCCTTGATTGGGTTAGCGTTAAGTTGTAGCCTTATATTTTTATTTATGCGATTTAGTCTGATGCTAAATTTACTATCTATTAGCTCCAAAATATGTATTTTTCGACAAGCTTTTTCATATTTGGGTATTCATGCCTATGATATCTTCTTTCCTCTCCTCCTGGTGCATTGTTTTCTGCCTGTCAACCTGCACGCCTTTGTTCTTATCCAAGTGCATCTTGTCTTGACCTACACATTTGTCGATTTTTATGGTTTTGTTGCTTCAGTGCTGCGGTTGCAATATATTCCATAAGCTGGTGGACAACCTGAACCTGTTTCATGAGATGAAGTGCTACGTCGGTCCAGACTTCCACTACGAGGGCGAAGCTCCGTTCAACCCTCTAGACGGTAACGAGGACGGCGACAACATCTTTCCAGTTCTCTGAGGAAACCTGCTGTGTTCCAGTTCTAATCTGCCGGTCTCGTTACCTGAATGTAATAAAACGGATGTACGAAAATGTATGAACTTGTAACACTGGTACCACACAGATGTATATAACTTGTAACACATATGGTGTGGTGCAAACTCTATAACGAAAGATAATAAGTTTTGACGCGTTGCACTTGTTAAGTGGTGTGGTTCTGTCTGCTGTCGTTGGAGTGTGATTCTGTCCAATTCTGTCTTGGGGAATGTGATGAGAAGAGTGCACTGACTGCAGCAGTTATAGTTCCTAGGGGGAAGAGTACACCACGCCAGCGATCTGTAACAGTAAATGGCATTCGAAAGGAAGGAGCTTGTAAAAGTGAGTTCCTAGGGGAAAGAGTACACTCTCCTTCCCTCCCCCTCCGTTCCGTCCCCGTCCTTCCCAATTCCGCGTCTCCACCTCCGATCCGCTCCAAACCCTAAGTCCCCCGCCCCCATCCCACTCCCACGGAACCGGAGCATTCGAGGAGCAATGGCGACGCGGAGCAAAGGTAGGCAACCAATTGCGACGAATCAAGCAAACTTTCCCACCCTGGCTACCTGCTTCTCCCTTTTGGCTCTGACTGAGACTCGGAGGATTCGCTCGCAGGAGGCGCCGGGGAGGCGGCGATGAAGGGGGGCGCGATGCGGGCGGTGTGCCGCAAGGGGGCGGTGCGGCTCGTCCTCGTCTCCGCCATCGCCTGGGCGCTGCTCGTCCTCCTCGCCCTCGCATTCCACCTCTGGTCCTGCAGCTCCTCCGTCGCATTCCTCTCAGGTCAGTAGGTCGCTCCCCCTTCCCTCGCTTCCCCTGATGCATCCATCGATCCTTCGCAATGCCACTCTCTGTGCGTGTGCATAGCAATCTATCATACCTGTCGGGCTTCCTGCTACCAGTGCCTTGTTAATCACTCGATGATGCATCGGTATAGTGCTGTCAACTTGTCGTTGCCTGCCTACAATTGTTTGCAGGGGTCCAATCAATATGGTTGTTTCTCGTGATCCCACCTTGCGCAGGACAACAACAAGGACATGGTGTTATCAACTGATCCCATTGGTTAACTTGTGCATCTCCTTCACATAATCCATGTGCAATACTGGTTTAGGATACATTCTTGCTTGCAAGTTACAGCCAACGTTCACTACCCTGTTACTTGCCCATGGACAACATAATAATGTGCGGTATATTGCCCCTCTAATACTTGAAACTCTATTATGATGCTGTGCTGGAGCTTCGGTGTGTTTATTTTCGACCACATTCTGAAGTTAAATATATCTTGGCCTTTCTATTAAGATTAAGATTGCCTATTAAAACCATCCTGACATAGTTTACCATGTTTTGCACCCGTGCAGCTCTCTGTCAAAAAGACAGTAAAGTTCTCTATGTGTTGGACTCAATGGGACTCTCATCGAAACCACTCCACCGTAAGATTTATGCCTTACCTTGTTCTGATGCTAAATTATGAGTGTCACGTAGTCTAACATTGGTCCCTTCATTCCACAGGCTGCCAGATGCCTGTCGCAGATAATCCCAATGATATTGTCATTCCAAAGAGAACTCCCAACACAATTGTAAAAAAGTTATCGTATATAACAGTTGACAAACAGGACAAAAATCCTTTACCACTGTTTGGAGGACGTCAAAGCTGGAAACAGAGGGAGGAAAGCTTTAAACTGAATGCTACTATGAAGGTAACTACTTGCCTTTATTACGTATATAAGCTTCCTTATCTTAACTCCTATTGTACAGTGGTTCAATTAAGTAGCAAGGAGAGTGATAAAGGTGGAAAGATCAACCACGTTTTCTTTGATTAGTAGATTTGCACTCAAGCATGTACTGATTTGTTGGCTTATAAATGAATGGGTCTGGTATCAAACCACATAGAAGACTTCAGTGCAGGAATTAACCCATTGGGCAGTACCATTTTTTCATTGAACAAGTTTATTGTTTCATGGGAAGAATTACATTCTGCATATATGGATTTCGGTGTTTCACCATGCACTTATTGTCTTGCTGTAAGATCAAGAATAACCGACTAGAGAGGGATGAATAAGAGGTTATAAAAATTCTTACCTTCTAAGATTGATTATCACAATTTTTAGCTAGACAATATTTCAATATAAATAAAATCTATACAATTCTAGTAATTCTAAAGCATTACAAGAACTAGTCTCTACAAATATCTTTAACACAAGTAAATTTAAATTATCACAATTACCATAAAAATGCTAGATATATAAGTGCGGAAAGAGAGACAAAGAAATGACCAAATGACACACGATGTTTTACCGTGGTATTCAGAAACTTGCCGGTTTTCTCTAATTCATGTTGAGGAAAGCCCAAGCAACTTGAACCGACTCCACGAATTAAGTCTCAACTCCTCAATCCACTATTAGTTGTCCTTCCTTCACTCCAGAGATGGTGGACACCAAACCACTCACAATTTGACGTTGGGTCTCTTCATAATCTTTTTAAAGAGATCACTTCGCAATCTTTCATCAAGCCGTCTAGGTGTCGGCAAGCACCAAGAGTAACAAATCACAACTTCGTTTGACAGCGATCATGTGCCAAAAGATCAATCTAGAGATGAAATGCACTTGATGTGGCTCAACTACCTCAAATGAATGCACAATAAGAAATGGGGTGTGGAGAGAATACTCAATGCTAAAAAATGTTCAATGAAGTCTCTTCTTACTATCTTTGAGCAGGTGAGGGAGTCTTTATACTTCCACCAATCAAATATAGCCGTTGCATCAAAAAATAATAAAAAATCAGGGAAATCGGTAATACTGTTATGCAATTTGCATAACTACCGCATTATACTGTAGCAACATGTAACGGCTATGTGAGAACGTCAGAACTAGCTGTTTGAAAGTCAGTGTGGTACTATCGCTGTTGAAATCACGGTAGTTCCGACCTTCGTAGTTCCGATTTTTGACGCGGTACTACCGTTTGCTTTGGGGCCAAAAGTTGGTTCTTTCTGGAAAAAATGTACCGCCCGATTTTTCGGAGCTTCCGAGTTCTAGTAGTTCCGATTTGAGGTGCGGTCATATCGCTATTCAGTAGTTCCACCGTTCATTTTCTAGTATTACCAATATCAAAGAGTCGGGTGCTCTCTGGAAAAAACGTACCGCTTGAAATACCAGTACTTCTAAGTTCCGGTAGTATCGCTGTGTACACGTCGGTACTTCCGGACACCAGTAATTCCGCAATATACATTCCGGTACTTCCGATTTTCTTGACAGAGTACAGTTGACTTTTACATTTAATTTAAATGCATGTATGATCCTAAATTGATCCAAATGGCATAAGAACATGCTTTTAAGTTATTTTCTATAATCTCTCTTAATAGTACTGCATTTAACCTATAATCCGGTTTTCCAACTATTCTCCTAAGATCGGTAAAAATCAAAATGAATCATATACTACTTGTACCTTTGTCTTGAGCAATCTTGATCCTCATTTTGACCTTTAGCATACACTTCGAGTTTGATATGCTTAATTAGGGATTGAATCTATGTGATACTCAGTAAACACATTAGTCCCATATTCATATATTGTCATTAATTACTAAAACTATTTTTAGGGCTCTAGATGCTTTTAGGTGCACATGATGTGCAAGCTGGGGCTCGAAACACCCTTAAGCTCTCATTTTACATGAAATTTACTCTGTTTCAATCTTATAGATTTTGGTTGCTACAGATCATAAAAATAATTCTGGGCAATCTACGCAAAGATTAAGGGGGCGTTCGGAATAGCGATGGCTTTTGGCTTTTGATGAAATTTTACTGTAGCTGAGTGGCATATTAGGCATAATTAAATTTAAAAAAATATAAAAATAAAAACGACACGCTAGTCTAGAGCGGACAATGCAAAGGAATACTAGAAAAAAAACAAAACACAAAAATACCAAAAAATAAAATAAAAAATTCACTACGTGACAAAAGTGCTACAGTACTCGGAATCGTTGCTACAGTAAAACAATCGCTAAACAGTGAAAAAGTAGCGAAATTGAGCGGGGCCTTTAAGTTTATTGTTTGCCCATTATGTACTCCATGGCTTCATTATTCCATTCTTACGTACAACAAGTAAATAGTAGAACAGATAGTCACTAGAATCTATACTAAAGTTGGAATGGTCGCAGCCGGTTAGTGTAACTTTTAAGTGCTTCGTCACAATATAAAATATCTCTTGCACTTGTTCAGTGTGTCTAAAGCAAAATGAACATTGATATTCTAAAGAATAGTTTATTGCCATCTCTTCTTCTCCATGCGCTGGGGTTTAGGTTATGGTGGTTCATTTTTAATTCACTGAACTTTCTTTCATGTGTTTGGTTTGTGGTATATGCTCAGGTGCACTGTGGATTTATGAAAAACGGCGGTGCGGACATGGATGATGTTGACATCAAGTACATACAAAAATGCAAATTCGTGGTTGCCTCTGGCATTTTTGATGGTTATGACATTCCCCACCAGCCATCAAATATTAGCCTTCGGTCTCAAAAGTTGTTCTGTTTTTTTATGGTGGTAGATGAGGTATCCCTTGATTTCATTGAAAAGAATACCACCGTCAAAGTTGACAGTGCAGGAGGGAAATGGGTTGGTATATGGCGTCTTATAACATTACACCGCATTCCATTTGATGAACCTAGAAGGAATGGAAAAGTACCAAAGATATTGACGCATAGACTGTTTCCTCAAGCTTGGTATAGCATTTGGATTGATGGAAAAATGGAGCTTATAGTTGATCCGCTGCTTATTCTTGAAAGGTTGGTTTTTTATCTGCAACCTCAGACAAATTCATATTGTTTTGTTGATGATCTGAAAACAAATTCAACAGGCCAAATTCTTTGCAGATATCTCTGGCGTGGAAAATACACATTTGCAGTAGCTGTCCATAAGCATCATAGGAGCATCTTTGAGGAGGGTGATGCAATCAAACGGAGGAAGCGATATGCTCGGCCTTTGGTTGATCTTCAGATGAAGATGTACTATTACGAGGGGATGGAGCCTTGGAGCCCGAAGAAAAGGATGCCTAGTGGTGAGTGAAATTACATTTTCCCACAAGTTATAGACATTTATTCGAGGCTGTTGCACATTTCTTAGGATACATAACCTACTGTTTCTGAAATAACTGATGCATTACTCCACCTCTTCTGCGATTCTGTCATGCTACCGAAGATCCGTAGTCCTGAGTGCTGATTAAACAAATTGCAACTTGCAGATGTGCCAGAGGGAGCGGTGCTGATCCGGGAGCACACGACGATGACTGATTTGTTCAGTTGTCTCTGGTTCAACGAGGTCAATCTTTTCACACCTCGTGACCAGCTCAGCTTTGGCTACGTGGTGTATAGGCTTGGAGACGCTCTTAAATTCTTCATGTTCCCCAACTGCGAGTACAATTCACTGTTCATCTTGCACAAACACACAAGAGAGCACTCATCGAAAGTCGAGTGGGCCAAAACAATCAATGAGATTGTGAAAAAGGGATTGAAGGAGAGTAGGGGCGGATTAGGGCTGTGGACTCCGTATCCTGCAGACCTTAGCTCTGTCGAACTTCCCGCTGTAAAAAGAAATTCACCGGCAGGCTAGGCTGGAAATATGTGTGGCCATGATTCTTTCATGATTGTGCAAAGTAGAACACTCCTTTTTTTGTTTAATCAGAGGAAATTCTATAATTTCCTGTAGATTCTGCTGCAGATGAAATAGGGAGGTACTATAGGTTAACGTCTGGAGCTCTGTTACTTCCAGCACTTTGCCATGTTTTACGACAAACCTGTAACTACATGTAAAAGAACCGTGAATGTAATAGATCAGATTCATGTTTTTGGTATTTCGAAGTGACCACCATTTTGGGTTCAGATTGCCTCCAATATTTAAATGGTAGAAATATTGTTTTTTGCACTTGTGTTATTTGCAATAGGACTCACATGACTGGACCAAAACCTAGCTCCCTGCAACCACTGCTAGTCCAAAGGTTTTAGACCAGCGAAGGTACAGGACAACAATAATAAGACCAATCAATCATAATACTTGGACAACAGCAACAATGTATAGTGTGCTTCCGCTTACAAATGATCGTTTTCCTTTGAGATGATATATAAATAAATGTTTCTACACACTCTGATTTACCAAATGTTTCTACACGGACTCCAAAATCATTCGAGCCTCACAAAAACCAGTTTGACTGGAACACGACAGCTGGTGCGTGTCCCCTCCCGTCCAAGTTGAACACGACACCGGGCTGCAAGGTGGCCTTCAGAAAACCTAGATGGAAATTCAGGAAACCTTCCAGCTGAATCCGTTCTGGATTGACTCCAATGCCTCTCCGCAGGCTCACGCCCCAGCCTAGGTCATCTTCCAGTGTATCTGATAGCGTGAGGCCCCACCTCACTGACCTCGGGTTCGATTTCTTGACCTGAATCCAGGCCCCAATTCTCGAGTCCTCATCAATCTTCAGTTCGAAATCAATGCATCCTCCAGCAGTTGGTTTGCTGTTCCGAGATATTAGACACGGTCCATGCCAGGCCGCAGACATGATCAACTTTATTTCATCATGCATCTGACATGAAATTCGCCCAAATCCCGTAAAAATACTGCTGGCTTCACCTGAGTTTTTCCCAGATGCTGGAGTCAGCTCAGCGAGAGAAGCGTTAAAGTTCTTTGACCTCACTATTAGGCCAGCAGCGTACTGTGGCGCTTAATCAGCAAAGGTGGCCTCAGCGAAGAATGGAAGCTGGCAAGCCAATGCCCCTGTCAAGAAAACTATTACCTGATACATTAGCAGGTAAAAAGATACATGTATGAAGAAATTACCTCTAGGAGATTTGGATCGGTTGAGAAATCATCACACCTCGCTCCTGCTGCTACAGCAGCAACAGACAAGGAGTCATTGATACTTGCGAGGTACATCACCTTTGACAACACAAGAGGGCTCCCAATGGTATCATTTTCTTGAGACAAGCATCTATGATCAGTGACAAGCTCTGCTAAGAGAGAATCCTTCTTTCGAACTTTGGTCTGAAACACAAGATGTGAACTAGCACCAGAATTTGCTTCTGAGCTATCTGGTAATGTGTCTTTTTTGTTTCTTAGTGCGAGAGCTCCAGCAACATTGATAAGGCCCTTGACCTGAGTGCTTTCTTCTGCAAATGGACCACTTTTGCTAGATTTGTACAATGTAAGTAGTCTTTCAACTTTCTCTTGCCTCTCCCTTGGCTGCATTATGTCATAAATTGCTTGTCGCTGCAAGCACTTCAAGATATCTATGTGAAGTATAAAAACAAAAGAATGGAAGGCGAAGAGATCAACACAATTCGCTTTCCTTGGCATGCTCTTAAGGTACATGAAATCAGAGGCTACAAAGCATGTCTACTAAAAAAGAGACTATGCTAACAATTGAATACCAAGGTCAGGCCTGACCAGATATGATGACAAATGTATGTTAGAAATGGCAAGGGTTTTTGAAGCGCAGAAGGGGAAAATATTGCCATGTCTCTTGCGGATATGAGTCATTTCATTTTCCAAATACATTATAGGAAACTAGCAGAAAGCAACCTTTGTCTAATTGAGCCATACCGTTACAGATCCGCGGGACCAATCGTTGCCAACAAAAACACCTCGATTGCAGGTTACCTACCGTAGCTTGTGGCCAGAGTGTAAAGTGAAATTCATCAGAAGCAACTATTTGAATGTCATAACACTCAGCGCGGTAAATCTAAGAACAGGTTATGATTCTTTTATACTTCACATAACAAACTCGCTCACGAAAACACAAGTTACACAGCACCCAAATGAGCCGAGTTCATGACTGGCATTGTTCTCCTATTTTCTCCCCCCACATCCCCACAACTCGTAAGGAAACTCTTGGTATCCGCAGCTTCTACAAATCCTACAGGCAGAAAAAAAAGGATCCATTTTGCCACCCATTACAGATGCATTCATAACTAAAACGAAATTATTCATCATATACCCTCCTCTTAGACTGAAATTCAGGATTTACCCTCCGGCCCACATATCAGTGACTCATCCCGACCCCACGTGTCAGTGACTCGGGAGGGTAAATCCTGAAACTCTCAAATGTGAGAAGGGTATATGACGAAGTTTCCCAACTAAAACACATCGCTTGAGGTCCACCATCAGTACCCTACATCATCCCAAGAACCGCATCCTGCGTTGGGGGGAGGGGGTTTGATATGCTGCTATATCTGGTGCGAATGGAATGGTGAGAGGAGGCATGAGTTTGCTTACGGGGTTGGGGCCGGGATGTGGCGGAAGGAGAGGAAGAAGAGCTTGGCGGAGTCGGCGATGTCGGTGGCTCGATCCACCGCGCAAGCCCACGCCGCCTCCATCCCCGCGACGGTTAATTCCTTTCTTTTTCTTTCTGGGCCGAGACGAAGAAAGCGGGGGAAAGAGGGAGAGACGAAACGGGGGAAATTTCAAGCTGTAAGCGAGGACGTTTCTGGACCTAAAGGTGGTCAAATGGGCCGGGTCTAAACGGGCTGGGCCTAAACGGATCGCACCACGGCACGACACTGTAGGCCCGGCCCACGATGGCACGAGCACGATCTGTAAACGGGCCGGGCCGGCACGGCACGCCGGACCGGGCGTGCACGGGCCGAGGTGCGACGACGGCGGCAGCGCACGCGCGGCCGTTTAGCCATCGGCGTCTTGCCTACCGCTTATAATTTTCTATATAATTACAAATATTTGTTTTTATGATTAATTTAATAAGTTAATAAAGATCATTATATCATTGCAAATATTTATTTTTATGATTAGTAATGTGTATAATTTTCTATATTTTTTTGAATTTTTTCTGAATTTTCTACAATTTTTCTTATTTTTCTTCGATTTTTCTGTTTTTTCGACTAAACGGGCTAGCCGGGCTGGCACGGCCCGTTTAGCCTTAACTGCGTTCGGCCAAGACGCAAGACGGCTTCGCCGCGCTCGGCTTGCACCGCGGCGCATGGCGCGCGCAAGACGGCCGTTATTACATCGCGCCTAAGCGGCCCGTCTTGCGCCAAGACGCCCAAAGGCCGACTTTATCTGGACCCGGTTTTGGTATTGCACAGTACATTGAAATTTTCTTATCTATTAGTTACATGATGTTATACTCTCAGTTATCTAAACTTGTACTTTAAAGAAACCCCTCCGAAAAAAGCGATATCACTTTGGACATATTTACTTCCCATCCCCGGGTACTTCTCCCTTTAAAACACTGTGCAAACATATCCTCTTATGAAAATACCACGATATCACTTTGGACAATTTTGCCCTTTCTCCTCTTCTCCGACGAGTTTTCTTCGCTACCGCTCTGGGGATATTGTAGCTCCGGTGAACCTCGTGCTTGATCACGTTGCTTTCTTGCTCGTCGTCTGGCATGGATCTTTTGCCGCAGACAGGCGATGCAGTTGTTTGTTGGCATCCTTCCCAACCATTTCTCAAGGACAACGGCTTCACCGGCAGTAGAGCAAAGGCCAATTTTGGTGAGCGGCACCAAGCTTCTTCAAAGCAGGAGGGGGTAAAATGGTGACACAATGGCATTTGTGGCAAACATTACAGAAATTCATTCGTATTATAGCAAAGTGCACAAAACATTCCATAGCAATTTTTCCAATAGTTTTTGCCGTGTTTTTTTTCATGTACCACTTCTTTTGTTCTTTTAGAACAACTTCGCACTTTATGTTAAAAATATGTAACCAAATCGTTGGATCATGCACTGTTGGCAAAATTTGATACATGCCACTTTAAAACAGAGAAACTAGGAGAAAAAAAATCTGTAAAATGCCACTCCGGAAGAGGATTGCTTGGGTATACGTACGCCACTCAGGGACTGCTTTGACTCCCATCTTCCTCCCCACCGGCTACCCTCCCCTCGCTCACTGGACTGGAAGGCCGTGTGAGCTTATCCTTGCTCAGTGCAGTAGGCGATTTATGTAATAAAACGGATGTACGAAAATGCGGAAGGGTGCTTTTTGAGTTTTCATGTCCTGAACTTGAAGAAGAGATGCATTGGGGCAAAACTGTTCTAGAGTGACATGTAAACCTCTTTTGGAGTGGGCATTAAGAGTAGCACTCTACCACTTGCCATATGTTTTGAAGTGACATATATCAAATTTTGCCGGCAATATTTCCCCAAAGTAGTATAGCCCATAAACAAACTGGAACAAAGCTTGGGAGCTGCATCAACCGCTAGAAAGGAGCAGCACTTACCCAAACGGATTTGTTGCAACAAATAAAACTGTAATACATTACATCACATGTACTGACGAAAGTTCAGACATGGTTTCGTCAGACATGGTAAACACACTATTTTCTTATTCATCTCTTCCTTAGTTCTGAATATAACTGTACTAAATTACCTCGGCGATTCACATACAACGAGCAAAGGACTTCACGGAGGAATGAATGACTGAAGCAGCAGCCTCGTGAAAATAAACTTTCCTTTGTAGATAAAAGCAGAACCCTGCATGATGGTGCTCAACGAGCACTGACGAGGAAAGGGTGCTGGCATACACCACATTCTATTGTCTCTGAACCAGATGTCGGAACTTGCACCTGTAGGAAAGTTTCATTTAGATCAAATGCCATGTTCAGACATCAACGCTGAACGTTGAAAATTTTTTGTCATAAAAGGAATAAGGAATGCCACAATAATAAACCTGAAGATGAACTGTGCAGATGGGGCATGCAACCTCCCGCATTCGCTTGCCAGATCCATCTGAAGACCTCGAGGCTGTCAAGGAACGAACACATTTGTAAACATAAACAGTATAATGAAGGGCGCATATCTCAAACGGAATACATATATAGATACACAAACCTGAAGATGGCTTCTTATTTATATCCATTGCTTCCTGTAACAAACCACAGAAATCAGCATATTTATTTCAAATATGAAGAGTTTGTGAGGTAGTAAGTATTGTCCTCCATTTGCCACTTCTCTTTTTATTCATGGGATTATGGGAAAGAGTAGGGAGAGCCCTACTAATATATTAAAGAAACAAGCGCACAACAGATTATATACAAGAAAAAGTAAAGAAAAGAGAAGAAAAATGGAAGAAAGAGAAAATTAACCCAACCAGTGGGTGAAGTCTGCTTCCATTTGTCACTATCCTTTGCGTAAAAGAAAATTTGTCTTACAGTTATTCTTTACTATGGCACATATGCAAATCACCCAATACGAAATGATACTACAGAAGGTTGCAGATGTCTCCACTCTCAAGTTAGTGGAGCATTTTTTAGTCAAACCCCCACAAACAAGACTAGATGGCCCAGCAACCCAGCAATTCTCTCTAAAAAGTTAAAAGCAGTTAAGCACACAGTGTTGCATGAAATAGTACAAGTTTGACTAGAAGATTTGGAAGCTGAAAAGAAACAAAATGAGGAGCCAAAAAACACACCTGAAGTTTTTTGGCAAGATCCTCATGGCTGTGAACAATAGGTCGATTTGCCGCTTCCTTTGCATTGTTCAGTCTTTGAGAAACTTCAGCCTATGAAAATAGGAAATCATGACATTGATATCACTCATTGAGAATTGTACCTTCAGTTTGTCCATAAATCAACAGTGTTCCTAATTTGTAACATTAAAGGTTCTTCATATGAAAATATGAAAATGGAATAATAGGCTATAATTCATAAATGTTATCTAACCACACCAAATGGTAATGACAGTAAAAGAGGTTAAGAAGCATGACTGCAACATCAGACAGGCCACCTCACAGAAAGAAAAGGAGACTACCAGTCCGTAACAGCCCAATTTGATCTTCCAAATAAATGTGCATGATTGTCCATGAATTTTAAAATTTTTGGTGCGCTTTCAAAAAGATTTCCCTAGAGCCTTATTGGAGTTTAGATTTTTAAAATAAATTCTTTCGCTAAAAATGTGAACTCAGAATTTCTAAAAGTTAATTGGATGATGAGGAATTTTTCCTAAAATTTTCGTGTGCAAATTCCTTATGAAATTCAAATTAGAAATTCAAACTCAAATTCAAACCGGAATTAAAGTTTAAATCCTATTTAAATTCCCTCCAAGCTTCAGGCCGAATTCCCTCCAAACTAGGACTGCAAATGCAGTAGAAAGGATGAAAACACATTACCATGCATTTGTCGCAAACTCGGACTGGTTGGGCATCAGCATCTGTAGTTAGAGGAGTCCTTCCCTGGGTGCACTTATCGCAGAAAATATCACCACAGTTTCGACAGTGATGCTGAAAGTACAGGCACACAACATTAAAAGACGGACTCCCAGTCTGCATCATCAACAGACCAATAGTAAACCGTTCTTACCCTGCGGTTGAAAGCACTGAAATCTGCTGCACATCCTGTGCATTTACTGACAGCTTCATCTGGGACCTAACAATAAAAATGCATGAAACAACGTAGTACCATTAGAAAAAATGAACCAATGAATAGAACAAGACAGAATAAATGGGAAGTACACTCAGAAATGTGTAAACATATATTGAGGAAACAGCTAACAATTTCACTACATCAATGGGACAGAACAGGTAAAGGCATAAGCAGACAATTTTATGGCAGGTAGGGCCCATTATAATAATGTCAAAACCTGAAGGTAAGCCAAACCAACAGTGCAAAGAACAAGCCACAAACCAACTAGGGGTGGCAATTTCCCCCATGGGAGCGGGACCTGCGGGAACGGGTCCCCCCGTGCACGCGCGCGAGGCCCCACGGGGACCCGGTAAAAATTAATAAATATAATATATTATAGTTTTTTTTATATATGGGAGATTGTATTCTTTTCTTGTATATTTGGACTAAAACTCGAATCTATACGTTAGAATATATATTTTGAAGCTATATGTTGAAAAAAAAGAAGGTATGCCTAAATAATTATAAATTAATCAACAAAGCCACATTACTATTTTTTTTAAAAAATAATTTAGCTTAGTTTTACTCTCCGGTGGGGACAGGGAACTGGGGCAACCTCTGTGGCTGCTGCGGCGGTAAGCCTAACGGGGCCGGGCTAGCGGGGATTGGAGCAGGGCCCTCCCTCGGGACCCCCCAGCCCCGTTGCCACCCCTAAAACCAACTCAACAGCAACTGAAGCCTCACAGTGAGATGCACAAGTGAAAAACTATATGCAATCATGAACCATAAAACACAGTTGCAAGTCCACAAACTAGAATTACTGTGCTATGTTAATAATTCAGAAACCAGGATCTTGTTAATGACATCAGAGATATACAGAATGGGGTATGACAAATAAATCAAATTTAAACTGCAAAATATCAAAAACAATTAAATTTAAACTGTAAATTACCTTCAAAATAGCTGCTGTGCAAGTCTGATGACACGGCACGGCATCAGTTTTTTTTTGTCTTTTTGATTAGATTTGCAATACTAATATGTTAAAAAATGAAGAAGACCAAATTTACAACAATTCATCAATGGTTACAAACTTATGATATAACAGAAACTACATAATGGCATGTACCAGCAGGTACATAGAACGCTGTAAGAGGTTTAAGAATGGTTGAGTATAAGCGAAAAGACAAATTTAAAAATAAACAAATGTTGTTTTGCATGCAATTGCATCTGCCTAAGCAATTGATATTCCAGAAGCATAGGCAATATTTCAATCAGAAAAGGATACAACTGTGGTATCACTAAAATTTAACGTTGCAAACAAGCAGGTAACAATTGAGGCCCCGTTCCAAACAACTTCTAGCTTGAGAAGCCAAAAGCCGTTTGGAACACATTGGCTTTTTAATGCTTTTTTTTCTTTATTTCCTTTTTCTTTCTTTTTATTTTTTCCTTTGCATTATCCATGGAGATATAACGGTGCTTTTCATTTTTCCTATTTTTTTATTCATTTCATTTAATTGAATACCTCAAAAAGCTAACAACCGCTACAGTACCATTTCAATCAAAAGCCACAACCAAAAGCTACAAGCCTACAACACTTTTGAACAAGGACTGAGTTACAACCTACATGTGTGCCACTTCAA
This sequence comes from Melocanna baccifera, assembly GCA_036346265.1. Lineage (NCBI taxonomy): Eukaryota > Viridiplantae > Streptophyta > Magnoliopsida > Poales > Poaceae > Melocanna > Melocanna baccifera. The sequence goes on along the minus strand of CM070691.1, from coordinate 28,513,224 downwards.
TAAGAGAGAGAGAACTTACCCAGTGGTCTTTCTCCTCATTCATGGGCTTCATTAAGTTCCTCCAATCAAGGAAATTTTTCCGCCTCTCATTTTGCTGTTCAGAAGGCTTGGCAGCATCAGCAATTGCTCTGCTTCTTGAAATGCTGCTTCCACCCATCTCCTTGAACTGTAGTACAAAGAATCTAACAGCAATCAAAATTTGCATAAACCATGCGTACTACCACTTAAGAAATTACAAAGAACCAGAGGATGGAAAAAAAGTATATCATTAATGCAGACGGCAAACCTGCACAGTCGCAGCTGTCACAGTGTCTAGAATGGTGTTCGTTGTATAGCTGTTTGATTTCAGCCTTATTCTTCTTGCTTCAATATCAACTGAACTCTTAGACCAAAAGGCAAAGATAGAAGAATCCAATACCTACATAGAGGCTATAAGATTTAGTAAAATAAATCACCAAAAAAATAGCAAAACTAAAACTTGTTTACCAAGATGCAACAATAACTCATTACTCACATCCCATCTAGTGACAGTTTCTAGGGGATATATCCTCAATGTCCTACTAGTGTTGGGATCAAGCATCCGAATTCCATCCAAACCAACCTGCATAAGGTACAACCAGAAATAAGTAATAATTTTTGCCGGATCACTCCAGGTGTTGATGCACCAAGTACAACAGCATCCCTTCCTTCAACAGTCTAATGCAAAAGTTTACACTTTACAGGTCTGGGAAACCATTTCTTAGAAATTTTCAAATATGAAGTCATGAATAACTTTGAAAGAAAGGTTCTGTCCAGATCTGATCATTTTCAGTTCCATGTAAATTCACAAACATAATTTAATGGGTAGATTGCAGGTCTGCTTCCACAACAATTTTATGTTAGAAAAGTGAAAGTAATTTCGCTTGACAGATTCAATCACTAAAAGTAATTTCTATAGCCAGATTCAATCATTTGATTTTATTCCCAATTTTTAACTGCAAATTTCAATAATTGAGTTCTTCATTTTGGCAACAGCAACCAGACTCCAACTGCATTCTAAAATTATTTGAAATATACACAGGTTCATTTGTGACCTATAGTCCTATATTATGAATTTAAAACTTCTTCAACATTATTATCCTTGTTACAATAGCATTGTTGATGCAATTTCCAGAACTATACATGATAGTAGCTTTATACTGTCATCATTTTATACTGCATTGGTCCCATGAAGTTGACAAGAAGACGATGTTGGGAACTTTGTCTACAAAAAAAACTATAGCAGACAACCATTCTAAATCCTTTTTATCAATAGTCAAGTACTGCTAATAGGATGGTAGGTGAAATTTGTTCTGCCACACTATTTGATAGGCCTAACATTATTTTATCAAGTGCGTGTAATTCCTCAATTTTTTACTATCACATCTTTATGAAGCTCAATACCAATATGCTCCTGGCTCCAATTTCCAACTAAAATAATTTCAATCTTGTTTATGCATCTGAAAAAGTCTTCATTTTCCACAACTTTGACTACTTGATGAAGTAATGGCTTTCAATACCTAAGTTCCAACTTCACTGTATAATGAAGTCAGTATTTTTAATCAACAAATGTCCATCTCATAATTCCTGATATACCATACATTTGATTAGCTACGATTTACGAAATAAACAACTCTACTTGGCCTCTGTTCTCAACTAGCCTAAGCCTACATTCCACAATGGTCCAATTTTTCCATTAAAAAAACCATCTCAAATATTACACAATCTCTTCAGTCTCTGCAAATAATTCCACAAAAAGCAGATCCAAAACAAAGCTTCTTATGCCAATTTGGTAAAGTTCCATCCCCCCACCCCCTAAAGCAGCAATTGGTTATTTGACAAAGTTTATATACTGCTCGCTATTTCCCCATGCTGGAAATTTTTAGCCAAATTCAATGCTCTAAAGTCTGAACAACCGATGCTACATCATATTCCTATTGAAAGCAACCTAATTCCACACTAGATGATCGATTTTATAGTGAACTAGCCACTGAAAAGAGGTATGCTTTTGACCAGCAAGTTCCTCATGCCAGAGTACACACAAAGCTATCCCTTCCTGCAACCGTGGAACAACAAACAACCTGGCACAGTACATCCATGGGGATGCCTGCCCCCTCGGGCAGCAGCTTCACTCGGAACTTCTGCACCCCATTTCTCACGTCCTCCGACGTTTCCACCTTCGGCACGGCCCTCACCACCTTCGGGCTCGCTGAACTACCGCCACCCCTCTGTTTGGTCGAACCAATCGACCTCCCGTAATCATCGAACAGCGCAGAACTAGACGACCTCGGCGCGGTACCCCTCGCGCCATGCGGCTCTGGCGCATCGCCGCCGTCGTATGCGTACACCCCGTCGTCGGACCAGCCTCCCACGGCCGCCTTGGGCGCGTACAGCTCCTGGCCGTACCCGGAGCCGGATCCGTAGCCGTAGCTGCCGGTCCGATCTAACGAGGGGTAAGGCGAGGGAGTGGGGTTGTGCGGAGACGGCGGCGGAGGGGGCTCGTAGGGGTAGTACGGCTGCGGGGGCGCGGCGGGGGGTGGCACGGGGGGCGCGTAGTGGGGGAGATCGCCGGGCGGGGGGTAGGTGGGGTACGCGGCGGCTGGGGCGAAGTCGGTGGGGTAAGGCGAGTACGGGGGCGCGCTGGCGGAGGCGGAGGGGTAGGTGGGGGGCGGTGGAGCGGGTGCGGGGGTAAGGGAGGGGTAAGGGGGGTAGTAGGGGGCGTAGTCGCCGGCGCCGGGGGGATGCATCGCCGGCGAGAGGAGGCAGCTAGGGTTCGGGCTCGGATCGGGGTGAGGCGAGGCGAGAGCTAGTCCTTGTATCGGGTGGAGAGGGGAACCGAACCAGCCAGACCAGAGGGAGGAGACGAGACGACGACCTCACCTGGTGAGAGCCCTCTTTGCGGGAAGGACCCTGAGGTGTGCACGTATTTGTGTAAAAGGGCTTTTATTAGTCAGAAAACCTGCCTGCATCGTGCAAAGTTTAGCCCTGAGAAAATATCCATGTAAGTGGAGGCTCCAACTGCAAGGCTGCCTTAATGACAAGCTGGAACTGCTTTCTCTGAATTCCCTGCATCAAGGGTTGATTGATTCTCTCTCTCTCTCTCTCTCTCTCTCTCATGGCTGCCTGGTCAGCATGAGAAAGTCTTGCAACCAAGAGCTAAGCAAGGCGGTAGAAATTCGGGAGCTCTGGCCTCTGGTCACTTACCAATCCATTATCCATGCATGGTGGCTGCACTTTGCTGTTTTTGCCTGCACTTGGCAATGTTGCTCCAGTTTTTATCTGTCCAAATAGACAACGACACCGCAATGCTCTCTTCCGTGTGCATGATGTTACTTGCAAATTGTTCTCTTTTTTCAAGGGTTTCAGACTTGCAGCTTACAATTAGCAGTTACCTTGTTGACTTACATATGTAAGGCGTGATGCAAACAGACGACTTAACACCATGAAAATCATTCGATCACGTATGTACGTATACTAGTAAGATATACATACGTTACAACGGGTTCTAAAAAAAGTGATACTTATCATCAAAACGTGATCTAAATCATATAATGAATATTAAATAGAGAAACGGCATGGAAACACATAGGTAGCTGGATTAATTATCATCTATAATAACCTTTTTAAAATACAAACCTAAATACATTCTTCTGTAAAACTATGAACAAGAATTCATCTATATCATTTCAACTAAAACATACCCTTGATGCGAAGAATGATATAACAAGCAAAATATCAAATAAAGCAAGTAGAACGATCGTGAAAGTGGCTATGCATATTTATATTCCACGGTGAAATGTCACCTTGCAATCCCAAACAAAAAGCAACACAATTCAATATATTGCACTTACACATCTACCTATCTAAACCCCCTCTCTCATCGTTTTCCCCCATTTGTTCTCACCCCTTCACTTGTGGGTAACAGCGCAACAGACGAGCACGGTTGGAAGAGGTCAGATCCACAGCGGTGCGGTGGGAGACGACCGGATCCGGCGTTTTCGTCACCTCCAGCCGCTGAGTCCATCATCTTCCTCGACTTAGGGCCCTGGATCCAAGAGTGACCTAGCCCATAGCCATTGGATCCGATATCCCCAACGTCGTGTCGAGACTCGAATATACAAATTCGGATTCTCTGTGTATACCACACTAGTCCAGGATCACGCTAATGTACACAGTGAAACATAGATGAAATATCAACCATATGCATACTTAATAAAAAAACGAACTCAAATATTAATGATTATCAGAGTACGACCTTATGGCCAAACTTATAATTAATAGCTTGAAGAACTTAAAAAACTAGCAGCGAAAAACAGGAATAAGAATGGTAGTCATTTGACATACCCACAGACAATCGATTGGGAAACGAAATTCTAATCCGCGAAGTCGTCGATGTATCCTCCTTCAAGTATCTCCTACCGATATAATTCCTTCTCTTCAATTGAGCAATAGTAGACATAAAGCCGTGAGTACATTGGTACTCAGCAAGTCGTTTGTAACAAAGATGCAACATAATATATAAGGTTTACTAATTGATGGCTGAAAGGTTATTTTACAGAAAGCAATAATTTAAAGTAAATATGATAAATAGATTGAAAGTAAACTTTAAGGAAAATTATAATAGATAACCAAAGGAACTGAATAGACTATATGTGAACTACCCATTCACTTAATAAACCACCAGTGAACTAGTCATTCACTTTTCACAGCTCTTCCAGCTAAGTTTATAAGAAATATTTATCCCTTGTGTGAAATCATCGAGTATTGTCCATAACTAGGGACACGGCTATTCGAAGACTCTGCTTCGTCTTCGAGTGAGACTCTGTTCTCATTGCCGATTAGGATTTTGTTCCTTTATCGATTAGGATTTTTGTTTCAAGACTATTTATACTCTCTGTAAGCCTCTTGATATGAGAGAGAGAGAATAAGGTAGAGGCATAGACTTACGTTGTTACTCCATGAGAGAGTTCTAACTTCTCATCCATATAGTGATTTCACTGATTGTACGTCAAAAACATATCAGAGTATCACAATATATACATCTAGGGCAGTAATGGCTAGGGGCTACTATTATTTTTCCACACCAATTACGTGAGGTTTGTAGTTACTCAATTTATTTTTGAGCATGGATTAGTTAAGACAATGTGTAAGCATATTATACTGATTCATTTATGGTGCTTTGTCCCAGCTGTCAAACGGAGTTTATTTCCTTCCCTAATCCCCTTGATGTTTCGAGAAGAACACAAGGTTTTCTCACTTGCACAGTTCCTAATAATTTTCTCAGGAATGTGTTTTGCAGCTGTACAGCTGAAGATGTACTACATGTTCGTCATTTTCCATAGGGTGGCTTTTGCTTCTTTTTAAAAGTTATGCATCCTAAGGTCGGCATATACAAACATATCTTGCTCATTCAGAAAATGCAGGCCTTTTGTAGTCTGACTCAAATGCATGCCAGAGTCAAAAGCGCAAGTTTCCTAATCAGGTGACGACATTTGTATCTAATTTATCTGAAAAGGACGTTAATAATTTGCATCTAGAAGTGTTCACTCTGGTTTGGCCTGGCTTGCAATTGGCATGGCTCCTACTTGGCAATCGCTATGAATCCAAAAACAGGATGATTAAGGATCAGAACAAGCTAGCATTAGTTTAGGTTTCAGGATACAGACAATTACATTGGGTCAGGACAAAGTTAAATTTATGTCATGAGATAGAGAATATCTAGTAGTATAGCAGAAATGAGACCAAAAGTGCAGACATCACAACAAAAGGAGCAAAAATGAAAAGAGAGAGAATAATGCAACTCACAACAACTACACCGTGCGAAAATACTGAAGTTATATCTAGACTTTGACTTGGGGCCTTCGATGACTCATCTCCTATAATCTATTCCAATGATTTGCAGCTATGTATGTGACGGAGAGAGCGACTGTCTGTGTACCACATGCAAGTTCAGCAACGTTAATTTTGCAAAAAAAATCTTTCTGCACGCATACTGGCTTAGACAATCAACTTTGGTCAGGTCAAAGTCTGCTTACAATTAGATTAGTTTTAAGACAAAAGCTTTGTCATGTGGGGCGTTACGTACTCCAGCAAGGTGATATCTCTGAATTGTTGGCTCCGGCAAGACGGCACCGCCTGGCCGCCGTAAAGGTCCTGGGCAAAGGCCTCCCGTCCTGCACAGTTACCACCTCCGTTCGCTTAACCCAGCTCGTGACAAGCTTATGATGGAATTGTGATATATATGCATCTGAGCAATCGTTTCCAACCATTTGGAACACATGCCACCTATTCCTGCTATCAACTTCTGGGCAGATATTTAGACAGCAACTTTTGTTTCAAGTTGTTATCTGCTCAATCAATTTCTCACCACAACACAGTACAATCTACGGCCCCATATTCCTTGGGGCATATGTGATAATTAATGGTGATATTATCAGCTCATCTATCTCTCAACAAAATGAGATAGTGAGTTGTGGCATGAATTAGTAGTGCTACAAGACAAACTGAGAAAAGGCCATGACTCTTCGAAAGAAAGAAATGCTGGACCATGTAAAGGATTGATTCTCCAAATCCAAAGCAGGCTTATGAAAAGGACGTCCTACCTAGCTAGCTGCAGTTCACTCGCTCGTTTATTTGTATTATATATGTGCATGGAGTATGCATGGACAGTAACAAGTTACAGCAACAAGACTGAGAGCGAAATAAGTACTGATCTATGTAACATTCAGAAATTCAGAGCACCTGACCTGAAGACAGTAGTTAGTGAAAATGCGTCATGACGGACGGCCTGTGCATTTCTGTCACCGCATGCAGCTGGGTGTCTATTAGTTAGTAATTCGATCACACTGATCATAATTTCGAGATGTTTGTCCTACTGATTATGTTGTTGGGATATGGATAGACTATACTAGCGTAGATTTAAATTTTCTACCATATAAATCAGGAAGTTATACGAGTAAAGAAATCATAGATCATTACTACTAGACATACAGTACGGTAGAACTAGAGTTGAAGCGGCTAATTCAACGGAAAGTGCATAGGTGTAGTGGAAATAGTTGATCGCTCTCTGGCCAACTGTCTCCTCCTCATGATTGTCTCGATCGGCTCCGCAGTCACAGCAGTGCCTCTATTGAGATCCACATATCCAGAAATAGAACACCGTATATTGGCATGCTAGCATCAGTGCGCATAGCAGGGGTAATAAGGGGTGGCGGCTAGGGTTTCGATGGGTGTGTTTCGGGATATCTCCCTCAACCCCGTATCTCTCTTTATATAATATCTAATTAGATTCTTATCTGATACGATCAGATATCGTATCCAACTCAGAAAGTCTTAGACTAGATCTTTATCCAATATAAATATAGATCATATCCCCACCCAGAGACTATCATCAGGACTCTTATCGTTCCGACCCGTTAAGTATGTGACCTTATAGATTCATATATATTTGGCTATAGGTCGAAAACCCCTTTCCGGTCCATAAGTTGATAGCGGTTTTTAGTAAGACATAATAACTTATAAACATACATAAAGATTATATCGAACAAACCTATATATTGCTTATATATCGATCTCTTTACCTCATGATACCAGATCGAACTTAAGACGAGAAAACGTGCTATCCTATGATAGTTCAATCCTTTATTCAAACCTATAGTTGATTATTCAGTTATGATTGACTCCTTAACTACATTCGGTATGGATGTGTACTTTCTTAATCCAACTATATTGAGGGGCCTAAAGTATCTCTCCCGTTATATAGAAGCAAATTCTATCTTGATCGTTCATATTTCTTTGTATGTTTCATAGAAAACTCGAAAGCTACCTCTATGATCACATAATTACGGAATAGTATTTGACAATCTCTAAGTAAACTATTACACATGTAGAAAATAATAATAATATCAGGTCTAAGAATCCTATATACACCATGTATGAGATCAAATGGTGACACTTAAGAATATAATAATTTTCACAGTGTCTCATGATGAGTCAATCTAACACCATGTTCTGTAACATGTGTCCATATTATTGATTTGATATCCCATATTCATGATCTGTTAAACATTATCATCAATCAATACATGTGATGATCTATAAATCATAATTATCCTATATAATGATAAAAGATAAAAGATAATTTAGAATAACATCAAAATATGAATAAAGAGTCCCACGAATAAGTCACATATTTATGGATCAATATGAAAGACATTTATTCATGTTTTTCTTAATAGTGATTTGCATAATTTTTAAAGCACAATAAATTATGGATAGATGTTAATTATCTCTTAATTTGCTTTGCGATTGGTTCTACTCTTGTTAGAGAGAAAAACATAGAATCACTACTCGTAATATAATTATCTTCGTGATTACCTGTAGGGCATAATATCACTAACACATGTAAGTGCAACCGAAGTTAATGACAAGATTTCCTTCAAAAAGAACGAGGAGTTAATGACAAGATATGGTTGCCCTGTATCTTTCAAAGTCCGGATCTTGCATCTGCCAGTACAGGATTGGCGCGCGCGCGGTGCATCATCAGCTCGATCGGGACAGAAAAACTGATGCCTCCTCCTACAACTCTGCATACCAAATTGGGCCATATATGGTGGATGCTACTGACAATTGTTGGTAATTTACACCAAGCATTGGCATGGCGTTTACCGTTAATCTGGGGCCCTGATTAGCACGTTAAGCCTTCCCCTTCCAATTAATCCCCCAGCTTAATATCGCTCTAACTCGTCTCCAAGTGGGTTCAGCAAACTGCCTCCAATATGTCTATACATGCATCCATACCTCTCTCTCCTCTTCTCTTCTTCTTCTTCTTCTTCTTTTTTGTCTTTGTCTTTTCTTGAGAAAAAGGAGAGGAGTATGCATCTCCTTTTCACAAGCTTTAGGATAAGCTAGCAATTGCATGTTAAAAAACCCCAGATGATTAAATGGAATTATTAATTAAGCAGCATGCAGGCGTACGACACCAGCTTCATCAGCAGCACACCAGATTATATATACGTACTCGTAGTGACACTTAGCACATCGATCGCATGCTGCATGTGTTTTTATATATATAATCCTAGCTACTACAGGGGCATGAAGAAGATGAAATTAATAGATATATCTCACAGCCAAAGCAAAGTACTAGCTAGTGCAGTACTAGTGTACTGCTGCTAATTAAAGCTAAGATAGTGTAAGCTTTGTTTAGCTTAAGGTGCACTCAAGCAAGAGAGGAGCACTAATTAATAGCGGTGGCACAGTGTTAGTGCTACACTTACTCCCTTGCGATCGAGCTAGGTTAATTACTTGTCGGTGTTGTTGTTGTTGTTCTTGTCTCCTCATCCAAGTCCAGCCATGGCCAACTACCACCACTACCAGATGGCCGTGCACGCGGCGGCGCCGTGGAGGGAGCCGGACAGCCCGCAGCTGAGCATCATGAGCGGCTGCAGCTCCCTCTTCTCCATCTCCACCCTGCGGGACGAGGACGACGGCGCCGCCGCAGCCGTCGTCCTCGCCGGGCACACGCTGCCTGCAACGCCGGTCTCGCTCGCGGGGTTCGCCGGCGACGAAGTCGAGATGGAGGTGCGCCAGAGCGGCGGCAGCGGTGACGACCGGAGGACCATCAGGATGATGAGGAACCGGGAGTCCGCGGTACGCTCCAGGGCAAGGAAGAGGGTACGTACGCACATTCGTACACACATGCAGTTGTACATACTCATATACGTATAGTACACGACAAACGTATATATACCGGTATTTAGATTTCAGAGTTTCATAGTTATTACACTCCTTTACCTTCAAAAAATAGTTATTACACTGCTCTGTATACTACTTGGCTAAATCACTTGCCTAAAAGTGTAATCCCGCCGAGTTCCCTAAAATTGTACCAATGAATTAAATTTACGTATGAGAACTATCGAAGACTACTGAAGTTTTTTTTTTTGCGATGAAGAATGTAGATTAACAGTGAAAGATAAATCTCCGGTGAAACTTCGGTAGCACTCAATTTAACGTTGCCTTATGCTTTTTTTTAACTGTAACTGATTTATTTTTTACTATATCTAAGTTAGGTTATTTTATATAATTAAATTTAAAAAATAGAAAATAAAAAAAATATGTTAGTCCATCACGGACAATGCAAAACAATACGGGGAAAAAAGAAAAGGTAAAAAAGTCTAAAAAAATCTAAAAAATCAGAAAAAGATGAAATTAATAAATAGTGAAAAAAAAAGCTAGAAACAGAATATGATTTTAAGCCGTTTTGAGCGATACCGAAGTAGTGACTGAGTTTGGTCAATGTGTTAAAGGCGTACGAAAGGGCAAATGGAATGTGGTGTACATCTCTTGCATCATGCGTGCACGAGTTCTCGCCAATAATTTTTAGTCAACATGGGCTAAACATGTATATCTCTTCTTTTGACTAGTGCTCTCTCTCACCTAATGCACAGTATTAATTTCAAAACAAGTTGCTTCTTTTAATCAGATCTATCATCCCAGTAGGCACTAGAAAAGCTCCAAAATTAAGGGCGAGTTGAACCTAATCCAACTCTAGCACTTAGAAGAAACAGCAAAAAGAACAATGCACTGACACAGAACTTCACAGAATATTTTAGTCCGGACGGCCTCTCCCTGCATATTGGAAGTTTGTGATCAGTTGGTCATGGATATCATCGATACAGCAATACCCAAGTTGCTGAAAGAAAAAGTAAAAAAGATATTTAAGTAATGCTAATTATGTAACTGATGTCAGAGTCCAAAAATATAATTTCCCCATTCAATTCAGCTTACATCAAACAAACTACTCCAAATTAACTACGTCTTCGTCGTGTGCTTACGATATCTGACAGACAGCCGCATGGTAATATGCTTATGCTATACTGAATTAAATAAGCATATAAAATAACTAATATTATTATATCGAAGCAAAAGGTCAATGAAAACTAGCATCTCAGCCCAACGTCTGAATAGGAGTACTGCTCTATGAATTTCTCACCTGTTCTTAACTGAAGAGCTAGTAGCAAATTAAGGCCCATTTGTTTCTACTAGTATTGTGCAAGATTGCAAGTTAATAGCTCAATTCGTACTGATTGCGAAGTAATTTCTTGGTGTGCAGGCATACGTGGAAGAACTAGAGAAAGAGGTTCGTCGTCTAGTGGATGAAAATATGAAGCTGAATAAACAGTGCAAAGAGGTACTCAGATTGCCTAACACTACCTCTTTACTGTAACGAGGCTTGTTGTATTGCAAAGAGATCACAGGTCTAATACAAATATACAGAGTAAAATGAAAATAACACCTTAGATCCTAGATTATTTACATGTCTAACACATCTTTAAACTCATGATGGATCAACAATATGGAGTTTGAAAATGTAGAAGCTATATCGAGCTCTAGTCTATGTCTTGATGAAGACATATACTAACTGAAACTCCTAAGGTACATATTGAAGAGCAATAAATTGGTCTTGCACCTGCAATAGCATGTATGAAGCATCCACCCTAATATACTCGGTGAGCTCGTGCTTCACAGGATTTCGAGCAATGTTGATCGTATCAGTACTGTCTGAGAAGAGAGGAGTTAGTGCAGAAGTGGAAACATTAAAATCCTCAAGTAGCCACCGAAGCTAAGTGATCTCAGCTATCAACGATGCCATGGTTCTCAGCTCAGCCTCAGCGCTCGAACAAGAAATGATAGTCTGCTTCTTGGTCTTCTAGGCAACCAAGAAGAAATCAAGGAAAATATAATAGGCAAAAAAAGACCGATATTTAGAATGATCGCTAGCCTAGGTCGTATCAGAGTATGCCTGAAGCTGTAAAGAACTGGAGTAAGGAAAGAAAAGGCGACGAGTGATGGTCCTGCGAAGATATCATATAACACGAAGAATGTGATTGTAGTGGAGCTGAGTAGGAGCAGAAACAAAATGACTTAGAATGTGAACTGAGTGAGAGATGTCAGGGTAAGTGATATCAAGGTAGACAAGGCTCCTGACAAGATGGCGTTAGTGAGTGGGATTGTCAAGAGGCTCGCTATCAGTAGGGCGAAGGTGAACACCAAGCTACATAGGAGTATCTACCACATATTGATCAGTGAGACAAGCACAAGTAAGTATATCCTGAATGATGTAATACTCTTGGGAGAGAAAGTAGCTCTCAATCGTAGAAGTGATCTCAATCCCAAGGATGTAACGAAGCAGACCCAAATCAAACATCAAGAACCGCTCACTGAGACAGTCCTTCACAAAGACAACATACGAAGAGTCATCGCCAGTAATGATTATATCATCCACATAAAGAAGAAGGAGCGTCTGACTTCGAGGAGAGGTGTGGACAAAGAAGACATGATCGTGATCACTGGTAGAGAAGCCAGTAGTAGTGACAACAGAAGAGAAGTGGTCAAACCAAGCACGAAGGGCTTGTTTAAACTCATGGAGAAAGCGGTCGCTTGTAGACCTCCTCACGTAGCTCATAATTGAGAAAGACATTCTTAACATCCAACTGAGAGATAGATCACTATCGAATAGAGGCCACAACAAGAAGAGTGCAAATTATCATCATGTGAGCAACAAGAGCAAAAGTCTCATTATAGTCATGATCATGCTACTGCTGAAAACCACGTGTCATAAGATGAGCCTTGTAGCACTCAAGGGAACCATCTGAGTGGGTCTTTATCTTGTATACTCACTTGCACGTGATAGGAGTGACATGTATAGGTAGGGGTATAAGATCCTAAGTACCACTATACTTCAAAGCAACAATCTCCTCAGACATCGCGATCTGCCACTCAGGATGGGCAGCAGCCTCACGGTAGGTCATAGGCTCAGAAGAGGCAGCGGCTATAAAACCAAAGCGCTCAGGCAGCCTGATAGTTTGGCAATCATGAAGATCGTATCTAAGAGGAGAGGGCGGGGCAGGACCCAGCAAGGTTGGGGAAGAAGAGCTGAGAACAAGACCCAACAAAGACGGAGGCTCAACTTGAGGAGTAGGCTGAGGACGACGAGAGTAGTGTAGAGGAAAAGGTAGAATCTCAAGAACAAAATGGGAAGCAAACTCTGGCAGAGGTAGAAGAGGTGCAGCCGGAGGAGAGGGAGGAGAAGGAGGAGGATGAGGCGAAACAAGAGTAGAAGGCAAAGAGTCAGGAAAAGTCAGAAAAGAGATCGACTCAACAAGAGAATCTAAACTAACTGTGGGAGAACGAGAGGGGTAAGGTCAGGATTCATTGAAAGTGACATCCCGAGAAATCCTCATCTTATGAGCAATAGTGTCGTAACAACGATAACCCTTACGCTTAAGGCTGTAGCCAAGAAAAACACACTCAATTGACTGTGTAATCAGCTTGGTGCATAGACAAGGTGGAAGAAGGATGAAACAGACACAGCTAAAACTGTGAAGGTGACCATACTCTAGGGCTCGACCATACAGATGCTCGACAGGAGTGAAATCCTGAAAAGCAGTAGAAGGCTGCATATTGATCAGAAAAGTAGCAGTGGAAACAGCCTCAGCCCAGAAATGAGAGGGAACAGAGAAGGCAAGCATGAGAGCACGCGCGATCTCAAGTAAGTGACGATGCTTACGCTTAGAGATATCGTTCTGAGCATGAGAACCAGGGCAAGAGTACTGGGAATAGTATCTTGCTTAGCGAGAAAGCGATGCAAAGTAGCAGAAAGATACTCACCAGCAAAGTCAGCACGAAACACACGAATGGACAAATCGAATTAAGTACGAATCATGGTGGCAAACAACTGGTAAATAGTTAGAACGTGATTGTGAGAGGACATAAAGTAGATCCAAATACGATGAGAATAATCATCAATAAATATCACATAATATCAATGACCCTCTTTCAAAATAAAGAGAGACAGGCCCCAAATATCAGAGTGTACAAGATTAAAAAGATGAGTAGAAATAGAATCATTTAAGGAATAAGAGAGCTGCAGCTACTTAACAAGCTTACAAGAGGGTCATCGAGACAATGGTGCCATCGAGCGAAGGAGGTAGTGGAGGACGTGGCTAGGGCAGAGGTAGTGGCGGGGGCTGACTGGCTAGTGGAGACAGTAGAAGCTAGATGAAACCAGTCGAGCTCCTAAAGACACTGTAAATTATGGTGCCGAGGACTAGTACCAAGCAGAGTCCTTGTGCGGCGGTCCTGAATAGAACAAGAGTTAGACTCAAGAACAATACGACAGTTATGTTCAATGATCTGACTAGCCAATATAAGCTGTATAGTAAACTAAGAAACATAAAAAGTGGAAGTGGAAAAGGTGCCTTGAACTGCCATAGGAAGAGAGATACCATCTATAGTCTGAATAATGGAAGAGGAAGCTGCGTGATGCAGCGAGATGAGGCAGGTAGAATCTGGTGTCATGTGAAAGGAAGCACGAAAATGTAAGATCCACGGAGACAGAATACCTAACGAGGGAGCAGGCGAAGATGTGAAAGACTGCTGAGAAGCAAGAGCCAGATGAGCCGATCCTGAGGAGTCTAAGGACGAGCCGACATCGAGGCGTTGAAGGAGTGAGAGGAGCTATTGTGCGGAACTACCAGAGACATCACCAGAGGAGCCCTGATGAGAGGCGCCAACTCCTGAGTGGGAGAAACTACCAGAGTCCTTCAGGGGACGTCCACCCCGACGACGTTGGTCCCTCCTCCACTTGTAGTAGTCCTGATACTTGTGGCCATCATGTTGGTAGTAGGTGTAGCGAAGACCCGTAGTAGAAGCAGTAGCTACTGGTGCGTTGGGAGCTGGAGGAGAGATCACGGTCGGTGCTAAAGAAACATGCGAGGTGGCGGGTGCTGAAGCAGACAAGATAGCCTGCATCTGAACCACGCTACGGTGACAAGCCTCCTCAACACGTACAGCTGTGAGAGCCTTTACTAAGCTCGAGCGTGGGTGGTGAGTTAAGAGCTGAGCCCACACAGTCTTGAACTTATGTCGGAGATACATCAGGAACTCGTACAGACGGCGAGTCTCCTGGTGAGCGTGAAGGTGCACACAGTAGGGGCAAGTCCGGTAGACATCTGCACACAGTAGGGGCAAGCTAATGACACATGGTAGACAACTACTGGTAGAAGTCATCAACGATGGCATCAAGTTGCTGAAGAGAGTGCACCTAGTGCATAACTGAGAGATACATAGCATCACTCGTCGGTTGGTAATGAGCTCGGATGCGCTCCCACATAAGCTATGTTGTCGATAGCTCCACCACAACTATGGAGATGGCCACAGTCATGCTACCCACCAAGATGGCAGTAGCACGAGTCTCGGCCTCCTGCCATTGTTCGTATATGTGCAACTCAAACTAATAGAGCTCTAGGGCCTCCTTCAATGCAGCAATGGCCTCTTCCTAAGCCGCTTGATACGCACCAGCAAGAAGAGCGGGTGGAATGGGCGGCTTTGGCTGAGGCGGACAGGGGTGCTCATCAATGAGATGACCCCATAGATGCTGGCAGTTGAGAAGAATCCTCAGGTGAACACTCCACTCTCAGAAGTTTGTCTCGTCGAAACAAACCGAGGAGAGAGTGATGATGAAGGAGCCATCAGTAGTAGCCATCTAGAGCAATGAGGCGATACGATTGGCTGGTTGCAGCAGAGTGAGATTGGATCTAGAGCTGGGATGGCCGACAATGGTAGCATTCAGGAGACCTCGACGTGGCAGCAGCCATCGTGTGTCTGATGTCAGGCGGGAGGAGATGGTCGGGCGTGGGCACAACTTGGAGGGTGGAGCTAGCCGGAGGTGGTGGGAGGAGGCCAGAGTTGAAGCTGATCCGAGGTGGCCGACGCTGGGCCTTGCTAGCGAGGAGGAGTTGGTTGGGAAGAGGTCGAGGTGGTGGTGTTTGTCACGTGCAGGATGATGGGCCAGGAGGAGACGGCTAGTCGTGGGCGCAGCTGGTCAGAGGTGACGAGAGGAGGCCAGAGCTGGCCGAGAGGAGGCAAGAGCTGGAGTTGGCCGGGAGGTGGTGTCCCAACGCCGGTGAGCCAAGAGGAGACGATGGACTGGAGGCACAACCGGGAGGTGCGGGGGCAAAGAGGCACTGTCGGGAGGCACAGCGAGAAGAAGAGCGCTGGATCCAGTGGGATGCTACGGCGGGGAGCTCAGAGCTGGTGTGCGTGGACCCGATGGCGGCGTCAGGGCGATTTGAGGCGGCGCGAGGTGGGAAAGGAAGGCTGGTGGGAAGACCAGACGGGCGACGGCGATGGTCTAGCCCTAACCCAACTCGGCTCTTGATACCATGTTGAGACTTGTTGTATTGCAAAGAGGCAAGAGGCCCAATACAAATGCACATGGTAAAAATACAAATAACACCCTAGACCCTAGACTATTTACATGTCTAACACTTCCTTAACCAATTTTAGTTCTCTAAAAACTTCACTAACAAAACTCAAGTGATCTTCTCTGCTTCATATGCTTCTCTTTTTGCTTAAAGGTGCTTCATTAGCTAGCTTTTTCATAAACTCTGCAACATTTTAGTTGCAAATACTTACTAATTCCCCATGTAATACGATGAACTTCAATAAGCTTCCTAATTCCAGCACAAGTAGATGTTGATCCTGTCCAATGCCTTGTTTTGATTTGATCATTCATGTGATGAGCCCTTGTTTTCCCTGGACAGTTGAAATTGGAAGTAGCTGCACTAGTCCTGCCTACCAAGAGCTCACTACGACGAACTTCATCAACTCAATTCTGAAGGGCCAAGGAAGCAAAAGCATACTTGGCAGTACTAAATCAAGAGAATGATTGGACTTATGTAGATTTGCAGTGTGTGTATCTGCAGGGGTGATATATGTACGCAATGGTTTGTACCTCTGCTGTGATATCTTGTCCCAGCAAAGAAGATAGCTTTTCATGAATGGAAAATTAAGCTCTTGTTCAACTCAACCAAATCTTTTCTGCTTTTCCATTTTGTTTTACTAATATCTGTTATCTTCAAGGGACAGATGGACTTGTCTTTTGTCAGCAATCACCAACCACCATGGTTTTGGCTCTTAACTATTTTTTTATCACCCACATCTAGTACGCGAAACTCACACTGCATATTTGCTGGGTCTATTATTCAATAATGTTAGCAAAGGCATATTCCTTGTATTCATTTGTATTTTCTTATATTTGTACAACATATTCTCTTATAATATATCTTATACTCTCTATATATACTAACCATTGGGCCTCATGAATATACACACAATATTTATAATATGGTATCAGAGTAATGTTACTAACCAAGCTCCTTTCGTTGCCACACCACCACCGCCGTTGCCAACACCTAGCCTGAGGTTGCCGTCGCTCAACAAATAAGACCCTATACTTGGGTGGATTCTCATATCTATCCTAAGTCTAACCCAACTCATGGAATTTCTTTAATAAATATAAAATAATTAAATAAGCTATTACATTAAATATCAAGTCATGACATTCCTGACCGGCTATGTCCAACCATCTTCTAACCCAAAACAAACTATTTCTGTGAATGTTCCTTCAATATTGATCCTTCTTTTATATCCTTCCCGGCGTAGTTATTTTGCCATTTTGCTTTCACTCAAAAATTCGTTTGACCCTGTCTTTATCCCGTACTCACTAAATCCTCTCTCACATCCTTAATCATAGCAAACTTAAATAAGCTCAAATTGAATTTATTTGGACTTATGAAGTTCTTTGGATTTAGCTCAAATTGAATTTATTTGGACTTATGAAGTTCTTTGGATTTATTTATTTATTATCATTTATCACGTAATTAGAAGTTGGAGTCCCGAAGAGGTGACAGATTGAGCGAGATCAAGATTTAGATAAAGACGAAGATCAAGAGTTTCAAAATCAGTGGCTAAGAAGGCTTTGAGTAAGAACATGACCGCGGTAAATTGAGCAAGATAAGTCATTACTTTGATCGTATCACACCTACCTTTAAACGCAAATTATTTTCTTTGAAAATATCAAATTGCATGTTTTACTTCGTTACGTAAATTATATTCACACTTATTCATAGTTATTTTCTTATAGATAATTACTTAATTATACCCCCACTCCTTGGATTTGGACATAAACCCTTGTCACCATAGATTAATGGTAAATATATTATATATAAGTCCATATCTACACGTCATGTTTAGTCTTGCTTAGATACTCGGGGCATTAAATTGCCCTATCATCATTTCAAACATGAAACTGATTTTTAGAAAGGAATTGGAGGGAAATGACTAGTATGTTGAGGCAATTTAGTTTTATGCTTCTCAAAACCCTAAAACATGATTTACTTATCTGGGCAGATGGTAAGAGAAGCTGGTGTGGATGTAACATGAGAATGTGTGGTTTGTGGTAGCATCGCCTAGATAACTCTGAGAATCCTATGATGACCTCCTAATGTAAAACAATGTAACTATAAGTCTGTAATGGGTACAATTTGACTAAATAATTTACTATACCTTATAGTTATCTCGAATGGTGGAGGGGTGGAGATGGTGCGTGCGGATTCTGATCCATCTTGAATGGGACACAGAGGATGGTGATGTTCCCGCTGTGGTCCTTCTTTGGAAGGGATAAACCTATTGGTCGAGATGAAGGGGTGACATATTGTAGAGGCCTTGTGGTGATCTTCTCGATCTGCATATCTAAGAAAATATGTGGAACATAATGAGTTGTTTGTCTTTTGTGGGTAAAGTGTGCACAACCTCTGCAAAGTGTAATCTGTTTAAACAGTCATGCCCACGGTTATAGGCAAACATAAGAACTTATTCGAGTTAATATCTATTTATAAAACTTTATGGGTGGAATGAAAACTTGTTGGGTGGATGTGGCCCTGAATTGTTTTCCCCTAGGCAAATATAACTCAGTGATTATACATGGTGGATATAGCCCTGGAAACAAAACTGGCATATGGTGGAGGTAACTATGCGCTGTAATAGGTGGACATAACATGCACTATTACTATTACTGCATTATCTCAAATAATTTTAGAAAATTTGGTTTAGTCAAAATTGCTACGTCTCAAGGATTTTTTATTTATTATATCTTTCGAAATGATGTCTTTAGCAGATAAAATAACCTCAAACCTCCATTTGACATCCTTACATTTATTATTACTACATTGTGTGGTGACTTACTGAATACTTTTGTACTAATTCTTGCTTAATTACCAATATTTAATATGTAAGAATGAGAAAATCAAGCTCTGCAATCATCTAAAGGAGTCGATAGAGCTGAAAGACGATGAGGCTAAAAGCTAGGTCGCAAACCCTAGTTAGCTGCCTGTGGGCGTGTCCTGAGGGTCCTACTTATGTGAAGTTTCTATTTTCGTTGCTACTTTTTAATGATTTCAGCTTGATCGGTCCATGAATAAGTCTACTATTATATTTACATTTCTACAAAATATGCATTTAATGTACAATAATGTATCTATAAATATTATTTATTGATCTACAGAATAATACGAGAACTCTAAATTGGCAAAATTTGGGTCGATAAGTAACGTGCTGGCAAGCAAAGGCCCAAATAGTGTCTTCGCTATTGACCCATAAAAAAAACTCACGGTAAGAAGGCGTAGAGGTATCTAATCGAACACACAAATGGCGTCAATTGAATGGCTTGTGAATAATGATTTCCCAAAATGGACAGTGCAGATGAACAAGAGTTAGCTTAGGAAGCAATCGAACAAATCAGCTCAACTGAAAGTCTGTAATTAATTAAGAACAAAACCAAAAGACGAACCAAGTTACCAACAACCAGTACACGGTCACCTAGCCCAATTGATCACAACGAGCGCCAACGAGGCCCATGCCATCCAACTCCGGCAACCTCCGGCCGGCGCCGATGCCGCATTGCCGTGCGGCGGCAGGGGCACGTTGGGCGACGGGCCGCCTGCTCCGGCTCCGGCGGAGACGTTGACGGCGACCTTCATACCCCCGAGGCAGTGGCCGGGGAAGTCGCAGATGAACCAGTAGGTCTTGGCCTCCGTGAGTTCGACCCTGTCGTAGCCGCTGGTGTACGTCTTGAGCACGCCGGCGCCGCCGCCGACGTCGCACGAGCGGTATGTGCCCTCCGTCACCTCATCCACGTTGTGCTGGCTCTTGACGTACTGGAAGACTGCACCGGCCGCAATCAAAATTTGTGAAATTTAAGTTTGGTCGCTTAATTGTAAAGGTTGCAGCAGCTGAAGTAAGTAATAAGAATTGCAATTCACGGGCTTGGGTCAAAATTTACTGCAGAAGTTAAAATTGAAGGAATCCCTTGGACAAGAATTAAACACCCCGATTAGATTAGATGGCCATGTATCGATTGATTCACGTCGCAAGAAATAAAAAGAATTGATCGGATGATTGGAACATATAATTCATATATGTTCATGGGATGAGTGGCCACTACTGACCTAGGACGTCGCCGAGGGTGAAGGCGTGCTTCTGCGCCCAGGTGGCGTAGTTGGTCCCGGTGTCCCAGCCGAAGCGCACGTCGCCGACCGTGTACTCGGCGGCGCCGGCGCGGTACAGCAGCAGCAGCAGGGAGATGAAGAAGAGGGACATGGGTTGACTCTGGGCAAAGACCGACTCGGCTGGTTTGGTAAAGTGTTGTTGGCATTGGCCGGGAGGGAAAGGTAATGTGTGGATGCTTGTTGAGCTTGATGCTGACGGACGGACGGACGAGAAGTCTTTATCGAAAAAAAACTACGGCTATATAATTAACGAAATCCCTATTTAAAAAAATTACAAAACACTTTTAATATATTACAGATATAGATAACTTATGTTATGCTATCTATTATAAAGCTTACAAGAGGGCATAAATAATTTTTGAAAATAAGAATCCCAGATAAAAAAGAAACAAATTCCTAATTAGCAATAGAAATAGAGATCTACTGACGGACGGATGGGACCTTAATTCGGTGTGGGCATTAGTGTTTGTTGAAATTTTTTGTAAACTTGGGTATCACCGTGTGGTGAGGAGTGGTCTAAGTGCTATATTTATGTTTGATAATCGGCTATACTCATTCACTCATGAATGAAGGAGGCCGGAATATTGAATATTCCTTAATCTAAAAAAAAGAAATAGAGATCTACTTAAAAACTAAAACAATAATGTGCTCAGAGATAAGAACTGGAGCTTCACCACATTCTTATTAGTTTGAGAGGTAGATTACCGGTCGACCATTGAGCGATAGATTTGTTCTTTGTGTCAGTGTAGTAGAAGTAGTCCATCGTTCTTTGTTCAACTGTCTGCTCCTTGCAATCGTCCCGATCAGTGCCAGTCACAGTAGAGCCTCTACTGAAGTCCACATATCCATGGATAGAACGTCGTGCATCGGTGTGCTAGTACTAGCGTGTATGGCGAGTGTTTTGAGAGGTGGCGGCATGATTTTCGTTGGGTGTATTTCGAGATACCTATCTTAGCCCACACGCCTCTTTCTATATAGCCACCAATCTGATGATTATCTGACACGACCAGATGTCGTATCTAACTCAAAGAATTTCTGACTGAATCTTTATCCAATACGAATAGAGATCGTATCCTACTCAGAAACTATCATCCGGACCCTCATCGTTTCAAGCTGTTAAGTGTGTGACTCTGTAGGTTCATGTATATTTAGTCATGTGCCAAAAAATTCTTTTTGGTCTATAAGTTGGTAGCGGTCTCTAGCAGGATATAGCGACTCCCAAATATGCATAAATATCATATCATACGAACCTATATAGTACTTATGTACCGATCACTTTGCCTCACAATGCCAGATCGAACTCAAGACGAGAAACATTCCATCCTATGATAATGCGAACCTATAGTGAATTACTCAATTGTGATTGACTCATCAACTATATTTAGTATAGCCCTAGATTTTCTTAATCCAACTACATCGACGAGTAAAGATATCCCTCTCGTTATATAGAATTGGTAAATTCTACCTTAATTGCTTACATTTATCCATATGTTTCATAGTAAATTCAAAAGTTACTTTTATGACCATTCAATTATAGAATAATATTTGGTAATCTATAAGTAGATTATTACATATGTAAAAAAACTATAACGATATTAGAGTGCATTGCATTTAGTCAAACGAGGGCATGGATATCAAGTCAATTCGCTAGCTCCTTGCTCTCAAAACATTTTGTGAGAATCATAGCAAAAAGATGCGACTCTGTTTCTGAGTTAGAACTGACGTTTTGAGTTTGTCAAAAGCATAGCAAAAATAAAAAGAAAGATGAAAAAAACATTGAACCTGGAGATGCGGGGTATCGATCCCCGTACCTCTCGCATGCTAAGCGAGCGCTCTACCATCTGAGCTACATCCCCGACAGGTGCTCTTTCGCGGTCCACGGTATATATGCATATGTACTTAAATTCTCCCGTCCGTGAATCATCCAGGACCTCGCTAGGCATTGCAAAGCACGATACACGATCACAGAAGGTTATTTGTGACTTACTCGTTGGAGGGTGATAAAGTGTATGCACTATGCAGTTATCCTATTCAGATATATATATATATATATATATATGCCGTCAGGCTCGCTGGGTCGTCTCGAGTCGCGGCCTTGCTATCCTCCAGCGAGCGCCTCCTCCGGGCTCGCCGGCGTCGAGCGGCTCTTCTCGGAGAGGTCCATTCCTATCTACTTAAATGGGCTAACACGGTTGCGGGGCTCGATCGTACTGCTCGGACATGCGTGGTAATCAACAAGTGTAGGTTTATTCGTATAATAATAATGCGCCTTATCACCCGGTCAATAGTATTCTCGTGGATACACACCAATAAGCAAAATTTACCCTAATAGTAGTGTGATCTATGCACCTGAATCAAAATCGAGCGCGTGTGTTACGTACACAGCAGCAGAGACGAATCGCGTAGCTGCAGTGCCTGAACTCCAAACCTCTCAACTCCGAAGGCATGCAGGCATGCATCAAACAGCAGCTCCGACCAGCAGCAGCAGCAGCAGCAGCAGGGAGAAGGAGAGGCGTCCGACATGGCCTGAACTGGTCGGGCGAGGCACCGGCGCCGCTCCGGGGTATGGTGTGCTGTTGGGAGCGCCGTTCCCGTGCGGCTTGAGGGGAGCTGTCGTTGGCCCCGGGGCAGGGGCAGGGCTGGGGCTCCCGTCGTCCGGGTCGTCCTTCATTCTCGCATTCTTGTAACCTGTAGTTGGTCGTCATGCATGCACAGCGATCAAAAACAGGCATCTTTCTTCCAGCGTATGTACTACCTGATGTGCAAATCAAGAGTTCCAGCAACTTACAGTCGAACTTCTGCCAGCCCAGGACGGATCGCTTCCGGTCGAAGACAACCTTGAGGCCGGTCATGAAGTTCTCTGCACGCAAATTAAGGCCAATGACCATTAGCTACTCGCCGTTTTCGCTCTAAAAGTGAAACCGGCAAGAAGGAAACGCTGGTGAAAGAGAGCCAGCCAACGTACGGCCAATGGTGTCGATGCTGATGTTGTTCTTCACGACCGCCAGGCAATAACCTACAACCTGTTGCAGGCATGTGTTGGTGACAAAACACGTACTGCTATCCCAACTAAACCATAGTCAAGGGATCACTCATTTGAGATTATCTCTTGTCTTCCTTACCTGCCCATTCTGCTCGTCGCCGATACCAGCAATAGAGTAAGTGACCGGGAAGACGGCTCCTCCCATGGTCGTCAGGCTCACATCAGGTAGCTCCACTTTTGTTTGGTTAGGGCTGCGTGCATTGACAACAGCTAGAGAGCGTTACATCAGCAACACAGGACTCATGGGAATAGTGAGGGCCGCACTACATATTCAATTACCTCAATCTATAGCAATACTCAAACAGAGAAGAAGCAGCACTAAAATTGGCTCTTCTTTCCTGAATCTGCGAGTTGAACTACGTACAAGAACAAACAGGTTAGCCTCAATTCAATTAATAAATAACCACGTACGCTAGGAAATCTCAGCATTTTTAGACTACGATCGACGGCACACGTTTCAAATTTCAAATGTTAATTTACTTTCAGAAATTAAAAAAAATCTAAATGTTAAGCAACTCGCCTATACTGTTTTCTTTGTGACTTCGGTTTTGAGGTACATTATATTGAGCATTACATTTTTGTTCAGCTTTTCAAATGCCATACTCAAGTACTCAACTTGATTAGGCCAGTGTGCCAGGGAACTCTTTTCCCCAGAGTTTTAAGGAGAACACTAATTTGGACAATCCAAATTTAAATCAAGAACATAATTAGAAATGTTATCTACATTTTGAACTTGGAAACGTAACATTTGGAGAATGCTATCAATAAGTAGTGGAATTACCATTGCAATTTTACGGCTAGATAATAAGGTACATATGTTTCTTTATTTTGAAAATACAACTATTTTTGTAATACAAATATAATGACTATGATAAAAAAAATATAATTGTATTTATAAATAACCATATCCGATTAATCTGCATATAGCCTCACGAGAATAGGCGGCGTAGACATTCTCTGTTCCTCTCAACAGTGAAATATTTTGTAGGTGGATTATCGTGGGAATGCGTAGGTAAAAGGACACTTACATTGGTGGTGAGCGCTGTGTAAGCCGGGTCGCTGAGGTACGTGAATGACGTGCCCGAGTCCACAACCGCGGCGAATCCCACCGGCAAAGACTTGCTCCCGACGTTCATCGACGTGATGCTGATGTTGTAGAATGGGCTGCAGTGCACGCGCAGAAATTTTGTTGGTGCATGTGCTGCAAGTTTTCTCATTCTGGCAAGAAGAAGCAATTTGTTCTGGGTTTTTGGAACTGAACAAGTGATCGGACACCTAACTGTGTGCTGTTGACGATGAATGGCGTCTCGGCCTGGTCCCGGCTGCCGGCGTCGCCGAAGTTGATCCGGCCGATGTCGCGGCTGAAGCACATGGAGAAGCTGTCGGACGCGACGAGGCCGCTGCTGGCCAGCACGCTCGGCACGGAGACGTTGCCCATGCCGAGCCCCATCAGGCCGTCCTCAGCCGCGCCGTCCAGGAACGAGCCTGTCTGCTCCTGCCCGCACCCGAATACGATGGGGGCCTTCACCACCTCGCCAGCTGCGGCGCCGCCCTGATTCTCCCTGGTGAGGTAGAGGACGTCCTCGACGAGCACCCCCGAGGAGGAGGTGTTGGCGGAGAGGTAATTGACGGTGTAGGGGCAGCTGCTGTTGCGCGTGGCGCAGGGGTTGGGCGTACGACAGAGCTCGTGCTCGCACGTCACCGTCTTGCTCGTCGACGACTGGCTAGGGCTGTACGGCCGGAGCTCTGGCCCGCCCGGCACCGTGGCGTTGGCGCAGTGCTTGCAGTCGCAGGGCACCCAGAAGAGGTTGCTGCCGGTGTCGAGCGCCACCAGGAACGTCGTGTTCGGCGTGCCCACCGCCACCTCCGCGTAGTGCAGGCTGCAACAAATCGATAAAAGCTCTGTTCTTGATATTCTTCTTTGGAAAACGACGGGTCGAATCAACAAGATTAATTAATCAAGCGGCACGCGAGAACAGGGCAGGGCGTACGATCCGTCGAGGCGGAAGGTGACGTTGCCGTCGGCGAAGGTGAGGAGGTCGTTGCCATCGGCGAGCCCGCGGCGGGCGAAGAGGGCGCGGTCGTGGCGGGACAGCGCCGAGTAGTACTCCGGCGAGCCCTGTCTAGCGTCGGGCCACCACGCGCCGGGGTGGCCCCGCGCCTCCGTCCACCGGCGGACCACCGGGGAGAACCGGTGGTGGAGGTTGAACCCGATGCCGGACGCCTCGCCGGCGACAAGAAACGAGGCGACGGCGGCAGCGAGGAGGAGGTCGCGATAGTGGTTGGAGTGAGCCATGAGGAGAGGCGTGCAGGGGCAGCAAGATGGTGGGTGCGCGTAACATGTCCACCTTAAGATGAGAAGGAGGAGGAGGAGAAAGACGCGTGGTGATGAGCAACTCGAAGTCTTGTGTGGCCTTCGTCAACGGTGGAAGGAAGGGAAGCGGCGGGAGGACGAGGACTGCCTGGCCTTGTCCGCCGGGTGGGATAGGCAGGAGATCTTTTTATGGTTTGGTCCTTGTCCTTTTCTATATTTTTATCCCATATATGCCCTTCTCGTGGGATTAGCCCAATTGTTTGAGAGATATTTTACCAGTAAAAGTAAAGTCCCATCGAATGATAAGAAATATATACATATGAGGAGATGACAAATTTCATGTTTTGAGCTTGCTGATGCTTTCCAGCAAATGCATATATTCTTACATGGTTCACAGTTAATTTCATACTGACGGATATACAATCGATGCTCTTGAGCTCGAACAAGAACGACGACCAGACATATACCGGGTTAGATCGATCTCCTGGAAATACCAGACAAATTCGTGGGCTGAAAAGAAAAGAACGCGAGTAGTTGGAGGGTCAAAGTCAAGGAAAGAAAAGGTAGGGCAAGGTATACTGCATGTTTCCACGGGTGGAAGAGAAAGGTGAACGCGGCAAGCGAGAAGAACAGGATATGTATGACGACGTTAACACGCAGTTGAAAGGTCGACGCCCTTCGAAACAAAAGTCCGGTGTGAGCTAATTTTTATTAATTTCCCTTCTCCTCTAAGCAAAGTAATATTTCCTCCATATTTTTTAATGACCTTACCCATAAATATAGCATACATTTTATATTACAATACAAAATTAGTATGACGTTCCTTTTATATCCCTCATATATATATATATATATATATATATATATATATATATATATATATATATATGCAAATTTATTTACTAGTAGTGTTCTCTACATATATTAATTGAATATATTGCTTAGAAATAATAATTAGGGGTAATTTAGCCATTTTCACTATCTCTTTGATATATATGTCAATAGAAAATACAACTTATAAACTTGGACGGATAAAGTAATTACGATCCCATTTCATTCACAAAACCCCAAAACAATGAGACACAGGCATGCAACAGAAAGATCTAGTCAGGGCGGACCCATCCGGGGGGTCAATAGGGGCTAGAGCCCCTACGCTATTACCCCTGGCCTAGCCTTTCATGTATCCATGGGCACCATGACAGCACGGCATCAAGCTTTGATGAATCTTGAGGAAGAAGATGAGTGGCGCCAATTGGTCGACTCCGTGCTACCGTGATGGGCCAATTGCCTCACTCATCCTAGCAAATCAATTCCCCAATCGATCAAACCACAGTGAACCCTATAATTAGCATGGTCGTGGCTTGCAAGTGTGCGACGGCGACGGGAAATGCAGCGGCGTCAAAGCAACAGCTTGCGTGCGATGCGACCACGGCAGGCAAGCGGGCAACCGGGAAGCGTCAGCATGATTGTTAAAATCACGATCCTAGTCGTAGAGTACGATTCTACGATCCTATGAAATCAATCTGACTCAAATCTCACTTTGAGTCGTACCTAGTAGAATCGTGATTCTAGTAGTAGAATCATGATAGAAACATGTAGAATCATGCATCATCAAAGATTCTGAAAGACTTAGGTATTTGGTTATTTTCTATCCCACAATTTAAGTTGTATATTAAGTAGTTAATAGTTTATATATTAAGATTCAGATGTTTAGAATAACATAAATTAATTTGATCATTTATTTATTTTACTTTTTTTATGTAAAATGATCATATAATGGCCATATAGATAACATCACCCTTCTAGTTGTAACTCTCAATGACATATAATTAAAACCACGATTCTAGTCGTGAATAAGATACATTTATTAATCAAATTAGAAATCAAATGACCAAATAAACACTCATATCACTCTTAAAATACACAGTAAATTAGAAAAAAATATGTTTCTAGTAGAATAGGGTAGAATCTAATATTCTACGATTTGATCATAGAATACGATCCTACCAGAATATCGTGATCCTGACAACCTAGAGCGTCACCAACTGCAATAGGTAGGCAAGCATCAGCAGTCGAAAGGTATTTAGAAATGAGAAGAAAAACAAATTCAGTTTTCAATTTGTACTACCTTCATCTACGTTTTACTATATGTTTCTCTTCTATTTACGTGCAATTTTGGATCACAAAAATAGTCCGATGTATGTTTCGTACAGTTGTTTGGTGTTAGCTTAGCCTCACACCAGACAACTGATTTTAGTGCTAGGTCCGCCACGCCACTGCTGTTACAAATGAACCTATCGAGAATTCGAGATGAACCACTTTTAACTCTTAGTTTCCAAAAAAAATCATTTTACTGGTCCAAAAATACAATGAATTTGACATCAGGTTGGGCAGGTACTATTGAGCCGCGAGGCCCATAACTTGTACCTGACGACCTAATCGAACAAGAAATGGGCCAAACAGAGACGTAAGTTTTGATCGGTTGGGCTGGCCTTAAGGGGTGTTAGTTGGCTAAATTTTGACCTCCATCGCAGATAAAGTTGCTAGGATGATGCAATTGCAGTCGCCATCGATCTCACCGGTGATCGTGAGAGCTAGCTAAATTAAATCAAGGCAGGCAGGCTGGCTTTCAATGCTGCTTCAACAAGATGGAGTTTTTCCTCCTTTTCTTTTGGACTAACTACGCCCAACCCAACCGTATCCCTGTAAATTAAGCAGTCGTCGCCTCTACTCGATCGAGTGCCGTGCATGTGCTGCCGTGCTTGCTTGGCCAATGGCCACCCTGCTCTCGCTCCAGCCATCCGTTGCCATACAAAACAAGAGGAACAGAGCTTTGTACACCTTTGCCACTATTTGTTGTTGTTTTTTTTTAATGAAACACTTTGCCTGCCATTATATTGCAAGTTGGATAGCAATCTATCTAACTTTGCTCCTGCGAAGAGATGCTCGATCACCAACTGATCGAAAGGTTTGATTTGGAAGCGACATGGTACCATCGATCTGCAGGAATCTATATATCTTATCCAACTTTGCCGCTGCCTCGTGCGAAGAAGGAGCTACGAAGCAGCCGATCGATTCTAATTGCCTTGCCTGCCTCTCATTTCTCTGTCTCAGGGGAATTGATGATATTATAAGCATGCAGTTGCTGTCTGCATAATTTCAGCTTAAAAATAGTTTCCAAATCTTCTTTTTCCTCTTCCTCTGTCTCCTGCTTATGTGTCGAGCCAGTTGTAAGCCGCAGCTCCTTCTCCACCCTCCATACTTTTGGCAAAAGCTTCTGCTCCAGCTTAGTTTTGGAACAATGAAAAGCCAGTACGCCGGTACTCGAATATATAGCTAGTACTACTAAGATTTATCCCTTCTTCTTTTGATATGTCATAGCTATAACGACTTTTGTATGTACCAAGCGCGATGCGATCCTAATATGCAACCTTATTAATTATTCGCCATTGAAGAAGAATGCATATCTTGTTTGAAGATAATCCCGTTTTCGTAGGGAAAAAAATGGTGGGTGCAGGTGCATGACAAAATTGGTTCTAAAACTGTTTGGGTTCCCCGTCCCTAACCTCCCCCCTCCCCCACACACATATACATACATACATACACTCCCACTTCTAATATATCACTTAAACGAACGTGTTATACTTATTTATCACTTTTAATATACTTAAATACTAATTCTAAGGTACTCTAATATGGTTTAATTGAAAAAATTTCATCGGAGTAATTTATTTTTGTTATATATCTTTTTCCATATATAAAGGACTATATACACAAATTATGCTATAAAAAATGAATTCGATGAATTTTTTCGTTGAATTCATTTAGGAGTATCTTATAATCATTATTAGAATATACTCAAAATAGATAATGAGGTATAATAACATCATTTAAGCGGTATATAAGAAGTGGGAGTACGTATTCCTTCCAGGAGTATGAGTATGGAATCATTTTTCGTGTGTGTGTGTGTGTGTGTGTGTGTATAGGAAGCCTCTTTTCTACACCTGGGTGTAATTACACCTTATGTCGTATCTCATACCGTAGGAAGTATCTCACGTAACGGAGGGTATATACGTGTAGTATACGAGTATTTAAGATCATCTAGGTGGTATGAACAATTTTTCAGAGGTAGTATGTAGATTATTTTTGACATACTCCTTTTTATGTGTGTATATGAAGGTATTTATAAAATACGCTAAAAACTATGGACTCCTTTGTAATTTTTTCATGTGGTTCACATTGAAGTATCTTATAATTAGTATACGAATATATCCAAAGTGATAAAGGAGTATTTCAAGTTCGTTTAGGTAGTATATTAGAGGTGGGTGTAATTACACCTGGGTGTAGAATGTATTTTTCCTATATATATATATATATATATATATAGTGCAAAAGGGTATTTCAGTGCAAAAGTGCAAAAACTTCTAAGAGCCATCGGATCTGGCCTGTACGGCTCAGATCAAGGAAGGTGGAACCACCACCCCATAAAACTTAATCTATGCAGGGGTTTTTGTGAAAGATTGATTAAATGAATTAAATGAGGTGGAGGTTCCACTCTCTTTGATCTGATCCGTACAGGTCAGATCCGATGGCTCTTAAAAGTTTTTGCACTTTTGTACTGAAATACCATTTTGCACTAGATATGCTCCCTATATGTATGTATGTATATATGAAGCATCTTTTCTATTCTCGGGTGTAATTACTCTCTATATTGTATCTTACAACATAGGGAGTATCTCGCATAACAGATGATATATACGTCTAGTATATGAGTATTTAAGATCATCTAGATGGTATGTACAGTTTTTAGAGGTGGTATGTACATTTTGTTTGATATTCCTTTTTATATGCGTATATGAAGGTATTTATAAAATATACTAAAAACTATGGACTCTCTTATAGTTTTTTCATGTAATTCACATTAAAATATCTTATAATTAGTATACGAGTATACCTAAAGTGATAAAGGGGTATTTCAAATTTATTTAGGTGGTATATTAGAGGTGGATGTAATTACACCTAGGAGTAAAAGGTATTTGTATGTGTATCCCTTACATGAATTATTGGTTGTCACTTCTTGAATCATGCATATTGCTGACCACCAAGATCAGATTGACAGCAACTTGTCTGAATTTCCCTCTTTTTTAATGCACCGATCTTATGCTGAGACTTGAGAGGTATTACATTGTAATGTGAGAAGTACTAGTAGATGTTTCAAGCTAGCAGCTAGAGATTCCAGAACAAAGAGAAGGTTAATTTTCCTATACTTGCTCTCCAGCTGGATTGGTCGTTCTGACGACCATTCCATTCCACTTGAAATTTTGCCAGGATGAAAACTTGGACCAAACAAAAGAAAACAGGAACCGCTGGTCATATGGCGAGAAGAGAAGATATGGACACATGGTTACTACCCTTAATATGTATCTTCTATCTATCCATCTAGCTATCACGTTAGTCAAATAAAAAGTAGAAAAATCTACAGTGTTTATCATGGTGAGTCCAGATTACAACAGTTTAGATTAAAAGAAAGAGCCTATCACAAGTACAATTCAAAAATAACTAAAAGTCAGAACAAAACAAAATAAAATAAGCAATTTGATTTCTATATGAATTCTTAAGTAAAATGTCTAAATAAATACAATTCAAAATAAAAATTGAACAAAAATTAGCAATTTAATTTGTATACAAATTCTAACCAAAAATAATTTAAATCCAGAATAAAAATAAAATAAAATTAGTAATTTGATTTTGATACGAATTTCAAAGTAAAATCCCTAAAATAATTGTAATTCAAAATAAAAATTTAAGTAAAATAGCAATTAGATTTGTATACGCATTCCAACAAAAAAAATAGTTGAAATTCGGAATAAAAAATGAAAGAAAATTTGTAATTTAATTTCATACGAATTTGGAAGTAAAATCTTTAAATAACTAAAATTCAGAGTAAATTAAATAAAATTTGGTTTTGGATCTGCCACTCCGCATGACGCTTGCCTAGATCGGTCACAACATTCTTGTTGGTTAGCTCTGGAAAACTACATATACAATGTCACAAGGCACCCAAGCCTGACTCTTATAGAACGAACGAACGAACGGATGAATAAACAGGAGGCTCGGAGGAAACCAAAGGGCCGGCGTGAAAAGGATATATTAACACAATGATCTTTCTCTTGACCTGTAATTAAGCAATCAGGCAAGTAAAGGCGAAGAAGGCCAGAGAGTCAACAACGAGTCGTTGTTGGATGGTAACACGCCATAAAAGATAAAGCGCCCCTGCAAACCATGCGTTACCAAGCACAGCTGCTAACTCCGTCTTTTCTTCAGTTTTCTGCAGTGTATATCCAATTATTATCCATGCACAGCAGTACAGCGCTGGCCTTTCGATTGCTGTTCCGCCCTGAAACAGATTATACTATGTGAGTGGGTACGAAGTATGAACACCTGAATTAGGCAGAGGTGTTGGGTTGGTGTGACATGTTGGGCGTTTGCTGGTGCAGGCTCTTACTTCTTTTCACCAGAATTGGGCGTCTAGTTCATTAAGCTCAATAGTAACACCATAGATCTATCGATCGATCTCGACACGCTTGTTTCACAAGAAAGAGATGAAAACACGCTTGTGGACCAGACTGTGCCGCTGCTGGTGGCCATCTTCTCATTCCAGATGCTATACTCTTTCAGTTTTCAGGTGCAAAGATTCAGAATTCATACCAACTGGTAAATATATGGTTCAAATAAGATTAAGTAGTAACCTCCTTTAAAGATGCTAGCTAGGTAGCATGAGTTTAAGCTGATCGAGTGGTGCGATTAAGTTTGTCCAGAGGAGAGTAGAGATCTCGTTAGGCTTGTGCCTTGTCGGGTAGGTGAAGCTGATGATCAATGAGTGACCGCTGTGTCAACGAACATTGCAGGAGAGCATCGATAATTCACAATTAAATCAGATGATCAAAATTTCATAATCCAAATTAAACTAAGAGAGAGGAATCTTGATTATTCCCTGGGGTCAGTTTGACATAGATTCTAACGAGTTTTCGCTCTTGTTGGAAGGAGAGGAACTATCTGAAAACTGTCTGAATGAACAAACTGCAAGGGGATTTTGGTCAGATATATTGCAGTAGGTATTCGTAGGGACTAATCTGCAATTACATTGTTTCTCAAGGTCATTTACCTCAAACACCCCTACATTTTTATCTCCCTATTTATTACACCCCGTCTAAACCCACACGTCATCAAACGGCTGCTGCAACGGGCTAGCTACCACTCGGCCCGAATCTCTCCGTCTCTTTCTCTTTCCCCGCCGCCGGTGAGCCGTCGCCGCCGAGGCCGCCCTCCACCACTCGTCGGCCGAGCCCGCCGCCCTTCGTCTCGGACGCCGGCCGGGAGGACAGCGAGCTCCCTTCTCTCCGTAGCCGGTCCGAGCCGCGTCCGGAGTCGGGTCGGGCGGGTACTATCCGATCCGTTTGTGGGTGCGCCCTTTCTCTCTCTTCTGCGACTGCTATTTTTTTCCCCTTCGTTTATAGAGAGAGAGAGAGAGAGAGAGAGCAGCGTGGCGACGCCCAAATCGCGCGATTCGATCGAGGCCCCTCCCCCAATTCGCCAAATCCCCAGCCCGAATCAGCCAATTGGGCGCCCCCGCCACGCAAAGGTGCGATTTTCTCCCCCGCAGCTATTTTGCTCCCTTGGAGTCGCGTCCCCTAAGATTGGGGCCTCTCTTTCTTGATCCGAATCAGCGAATTATCCCTATTTTTTTGGCTCTTGGGTGTTCGGATATCATTCTATTTCTGTCGATTTCTATATGCGGGTTTGGATTTCTTGGATCGGGGTAACAAATGGTACTGGGAGGTGTCTCGATTTGGTGGACGATCGGTCTGACACTTAGGAGAAGCGCCCGCGCAGATTGGATGGTGGAATCGAGGATTCAGGGAAATTAGTGTGCGAATCATGGTGTATAATTATATTGGTTAGCTCCCTCTTTAATGGTAATTGTTAAGCTGCGATGCGAAAGATAAGGCGTTAGAGAGTTTTACAATATACTGAAGGAGATGAGGTTTTGGATAATTGAATTGTTGGGGGGATTAATCTTGATTCTTATCGACATGTCAAGGCATCATTCCTTTTGTTTATCCAATAGGAGTACAAAAATTCTGCCTTCGCCGCTAGTTCTTCATAATTTATAAGCAAAATCTTAGCTTTGATCGGTTGTATAAGGAAGTTGTCATAATTTTCGAGTGCACAATGGGAAATATTGCCTTTTTTTAACATTTGATGTTTCTTGAGTAAGAAATCTGGTGACAAACAGCGACCAAGTTGGGTCTTTTGCTGCATTGTTTCTTCCTCCTGACATAAAAGAAGCATATTAAGGCATTATAGAATGCTATGGCATGTGATATGCCTTTTCGCAATGAAATACAGCTGTGATTAGAAGCTTGCTTCTGCTAGCACGTAAAAGTGCCAAAATAGGAAATTTCATTAGATGTTCCATCCTCTGCTTGTATTATTATAAGGAATGAGATTTCTTAGACCTTTTAGATTTTGAGTTGTAGAGATAGCGATTGTGCTAACATTGATATGTATAATGTTAGATGGTCGAGAAAACATATACTCACAAAGAAAAGAAAAGAAAGATCAAAGATGTTATCCTTGATACCGTGTTCCCAAACCGAGTGCAACGATGAACTTTTGAGTATCGTTAACAAGCCATACTTGTGTTTCATATGCTTATACATGTTTTCTTTCCAGGATAAAGGAAAGAAATATATCCGTGCATTGAGAAGTGAAACTGCATTTTTCATAGAGCACAGATGAAGCGGGCTCGGAGGCATATGTGGGTGGGATGGCAGTGACATTGATGAATTTGTTACGGGCGTGCTGGAGACCGTCATCCAACCGGCATGCCCGCACATGCTCAGATGTTGCCGGTAGGCAGGATGGACTTCTATGGTACAAGGACACTGGGCAGCATGTAAATGGGGAATTCTCCATGGCTGTGGTCCAGGCCAATAACTTGCTTGAGGACCAATGTCAGATTGAGTCAGGTCCATTGAGCTTTCTTGACTCTGGCCCATATGGTACCTTCGTCGGGGTTTACGATGGACATGGTGGCCCAGAGACAGCTTGCTATATCAACGATCACCTCTTCCACAATCTGAAAAGTAAGTGCTACCCTGGGAGCATTATGCATTAGTATCGTGTTCATTTCTTGCTGCATCGAGGGCAATCCAGTGATCATTCTTTTCTTCCACGGCTTATATTGCAGGGTTTGCATCGGAGCAGAATACAATGTCTGCTGATGTACTGAAGAAAGCATATGAAGCTACAGAAGATGGATTCTTCTCTGTTGTCACCAAGCAATGGCCTGTG
Organism: Melocanna baccifera; assembly: GCA_036346265.1. Classification (NCBI taxonomy): domain Eukaryota; kingdom Viridiplantae; phylum Streptophyta; class Magnoliopsida; order Poales; family Poaceae; genus Melocanna; species Melocanna baccifera. Next base: position 28,478,084 of record CM070691.1, on the reverse strand, counting down.
AAGCCTCAAATAGCAGCTGTTGGCTCGTGCTGTCTGGTTGGTGTAATCTGTGGTGGCATACTTTATGTTGCCAATGTTGGGGATTCCCGTGTTGTTTTAGGACGACATGTCAAAGCCACTGGAGAAGTTTTGGCTGTCCAACTGTCAGCGGAGCATAATGTAAGTATTGAGTCAGTGAGAAAAGAATTGCAGTCAATGCACCCGGAAGATAGGCAGATTGTTGTTCTCAAGCACAACGTTTGGCGTGTAAAAGGCTTAATTCAGGTGTGCCCTCTATCACTGGGAAGACATTTGTAGCTTTGAGAATTTGATTCAATGGTCATCTCATATTGCTTGCGTGCATCCATGTTGGCAAAAGATAACTTTAGTTTCATCACCTTGAATTTTAGCCTGTTCTCTTCCTTATCTTCTGAATGGTATTTACTGAAAAAACTCAATCCACGTTTGTCCAGGATAAATGACAAAACCAAGTGATTATAGGTGGTAGGGCCATAGGGGGCAGAAACATATATTTATGCTTGTGGATGAGAGAGATCCCCTTGATGTGATGGATGATTGTGGCATCACTTTTATATTTTTAGGTAGGGAGGAGCGTGAAAACAATAGATTTTGCATTGTTAGTGCCTGTATCATCTAATGAATTGAGCCATTTCTCATGGCATGATAGTTACTACTAAAGCAGTACTTGAAGAGTATTTGTCATGGTTCAGTTAGATTCATTTCATCATTCGGTTTAACCATTCATTAGTGAAAAGTGTTTTGACGTTTAGCCCCTTGATTCTTCACTCTCCAGTCTCCAGGGCTTTGTGGCATGCCCTCACTGAGTTGCCATGATAAGACATCAAGATATGTGATGTTGAGTTTTGTATGAGTAACAAATTTGATGATACTTGCTGCTTCAATTACATTGTCATATTCTTCCAAGGTCCAAGCGAAGATTTGTGAATTTTCTCTATTTGTTGTATGTTGCAGGTCTGCAGATCAATCGGTGATGCTTATCTCAAAAAAGCAGAGTTCAATCGGGAACCTCTGTATGCAAAATTCCGCCTCCGTGAACCTTTTCAAAAGCCCATACTAAGTTCAGAACCATCGGTTAGTGTGCAACCACTACAGCCACACGATCAGTTTCTCATATTTGCATCTGATGGACTTTGGGAGCACTTAACCAACCAGGAGGCTGTTGACATTGTTCACAGTAGCCCTCGTAGTGTAAGCTTCTTACTCCTGTGTAAATAAATTGACCTGACAAGCATACTGATACAGTGTTTGGCATATTCTACTGCAACCATGCATGACACTATGGGTGCGTTTTTTCAGATTATATTTGTGGTCTTTTATCACAAACTTAAGAACTGACATACTATTATATGCCCTTGATTACCCTCTAGCCTATGGAGCATGGACTACATGCTCAAAATCTACTCTTAGTGAAATAATAAGGCTTTTCCAAATGCACAATTGGTCTCTCCTCAAAATAACAACTTGCATACTACATTGATACTGTAAAATACTATGGATGGTTCTCCATTCTCCTCAAAACTATAAATTGCATGTTACCATGGCCTTTGTTTAGAAACATATAAAATGTAGCGATCACGCTATCAGCAAAATCTTGATGTGGCATGGTTGCAGGTACAATAGAAAGTAGAACTCTTGGTACAAAAGTTTGTGGTTGCCATGGAGTGGGTTGAAATCCGTTACTGCTACTGTGGAAGCTTGGCTTCACATTTTTTTACCTTGCTCAGTGGAAGGCAACTTGCATGAAAATGAAATAGACGTTTTTAGTGGCTGACTGCAAGTGAAGAGTCTGATACTGATTCACTCTCTCTTTGATCTTTTCAGGGAAGTGCTAGGAAGCTCATAAAGGTAGCGTTGCAAGCAGCAGCCAAGAAAAGAGAGATGCGGTACTCTGATCTCAAGAAGATCGATCGTGGTGTTCGTCGCCACTTCCACGATGACATAACCGTCATTATAGTCTTCCTTGATTCCAGCCTTGTAAGTAGGGCGAGCACCTACAGGGGTCCTGCTGTTTCTCTAAGAGGCCGCGGTGTGAGTCTGCGCAGCAATACGCTTGCACCTTACGCGTCTCAGACGTAGCCCCAAGCAAGCGCCTGGTGGAGATGACACACCTGACTGAAGGAGGTTTTTCTTCCCTTGTGGTAAGCGTCAGTCATATTTGCCAAGATCATCCCCTCGATGTAAAAAAAGAAAGGAGAGGCACAGAAGCTCTTCTCCAGATTTTTAGTCCCATCATAATAGTAATGTATGTTTCAAGATTGACTTAAAAAGGATAGCTAGCTGCTCTGTTCTGTTGTGCTGCTGATGCTCTATGGAAAGCGAAAAATCTTTCCAGCTGAAAAGCAAAATGTCTGGTTCCACCGCGGGAATTTTAACACCAGTGCATATGAAATAATAAGCCAAAAGGAGTAACTTATTAACTGATGTTGTGGACTCTGTCTGTATGTACGTATGTATACTGTTTTGACTTGTACATGCACTGTTATTTGTCGACCACTATATGTGAAGTTGTTGATTTCCCCTTGAAGATTACACTTAGAATATAGCAGTAGCAAGCATGCCTCCAACTCTCAACAAGATGCTCTAATAAATGGATTGAACTAGAGTATAGCGATGGTCATAGATGACCGATGCTACAGAGTAGAGACCTTGAACAAACCGTTTTCAACTCAGGTCAGTGTCGTGGTGCACATCAGGGAGAGTACGATTCACGGTGCGAAGAATTGATTTGGATCTGGAACCTGATGGATCGGTTCATTTCGTCCGTTGAAATTCAGAACTGGCATCCATCCATGCCGGCAGCAATAGCACGGCAGCCGGCGTTCCATCAGTTGTCAGGTAAATCAAGGGAGTCATCGTCATCTGTTGTCAGAAAGACGGGGCGGCGGTGACGTGATGCGATGCCAATGGCCACGGGAAGGAAAGGATAGGGTTGCTGGCGAGTCGGGGTGCCACGTATGAGTCACGGGTTCGCATGCGCTTTGTCAGCCAGCGGCGCTCGTGCCCATGGCCGTAGGGGCGCGATGCGAACACCTTGAAATGGGGCATTTAGCGGGATCGTCTCCTCACCGAACCCCCACCCACCATCCTGCCCCACCGCTGCCAACCCCTCATCTCATCTCTCTCTCTCCCCCCTTCTATTGCGTCCATCGCATTACTCTCGCTCTCTCTCTGCTCCATGATGAGAATTGAGAGCCATTGCATTAGATTGCAATGAATCATTGGGGCAGCACGTACGTGTGTGTTTGTGCCGTCCGTCCTCCCACAGACTCCTCTTTTCTCACCAAAGTAGCTCCACGTGCCTTCCACCACCACCCCTCGCCCCCTTCTTCACCACCCATGACCAGTAGTGCCCCCGTCGCCTCGCCGCATCGCCTCCTACCCCTCTCTGTCGTGCCGCCCCCACCCAACCTAATGCCGGCACCATCTACACTCTCCTACCCCGCCCATCGCCCCCATCGCCAGCCCACTGCCCCCGGCCTCCCTCTATGCTAAGAGGGAATGGTGAACCCTAGGCACAGAGGCGGGATTCTCCCCTCGGGCTCACTGGAGAGGAGAAAGAAGGGGTCGCCGAAGAAGAGGTAGAGGTGGCGACGCACGAATTTTCGCGCATATTCAAATGTTAGAAATTTGGATGATTTTTTAGAAGAAAACATCCGGATGATGTTTATCAAAACCTGTAGAATCATCGATAATAATCATAGGGGATGAATGATTGTACTCCACAGTGGAACCTTTACTCACAATTTGATGTTTCCTGATTTTTTAACCTGCCAACATAGCAAGAATACCAAAAACAAAAGACAACAAAACTAAAAAAGGAAAAGAAAAAAAATATTTTTCTCTCCCTCGGTATTGCAGCAGATACTATTTGGTACTGTAGCAAAACAATGTAGATAATATTGTAGCGCGTAACTGTAGCAGGATGAAAATCAGAGGTGTCGCTTTCACTTTTTGATGCTAATGCATTGGAAAGAAGCATACAAAAAAAATCTATGACATCTGGACATGAGGAGCACCACTTGCCTCCTCAAGGTGATGCAAAGAAAACAACGATTCAACTACTTCTCTCGCATACAGGCAATGAGATGAGTCCCATCGGTGCTGTCCTTCACAGATGGACTCGAGCACTTTGGGACGGGTCCACCATCACGTTGCGAGTCCAGCTCGTGATTGGATTGACCCTTGCCATCTGAGGGAAGTGACTCCTCCCTTGAACGTATTGCTATGGGGGATGTGGATCCTCCCTCAACCTTTCCCATGGTGTGGCTGATGAGGTCTCTGAATGAACCTCTAGAGACAATCTCACCATCGGATGGGAGCATTGTCTGCTCCTATTCATAGTAGGCCTCCATGTCGAGGTCTGCGTACTCAGCCAAATCGAACCAGTTCTTCTCGTTCCATTCTCCTGCCATGAGTACATCAGAAAGAAGAGAACGTGCTGACAAGAAGATTACCGAATTCTTGGAAGGAGATCCCTACAGACGGTGCCAACTGTTGATGTTTTAATATCGATCTTACATAAGGTTTGTATGGATCGGAGAAAAACTCTCTCAAATGATAGGCTATGAGTACACAGAAGATATAAAAAATTTTATATAGGTTTGAGCCTTTTCTTGGAGAATAATAACCATATATCCTGTGTCACTATTGCTCAAAAAGGATGATTACAACAAAGTAATATGAAAAGAACTTCCAGTACCTCCTCAGTCTCCCTGATTTGATCCCTTCTTCCTCCGATGTTAACCCTTATATAACTTACGAAACAACGATCGTTGTCCCACGCCAAAAGACGCCCCAACACTTCAGGATATAACCGTTAGAGGAAGGTTATTATTAGGGAGACATAGTTAGCCGTTCATCGTGTGACGGTTGTTATCAGAGAGAGATTGTATATAGTTATTTGGTATAAACGCATATTCTAATCGTCTTATCAAACAGACCCACAGTGTGATATATCATCGTAGATAGGCTGATTGAAGATACTATGGTCACAATAAGATCTATAATCATTATTAATTATTCATTACCAATATATTCTAGACCTAACCACATAATCTAACTATATCAAAACTATATACTGATGCCCCGAATTATCAGACAACCTCGTGTCGCCGTGCCAACGGGCCGAAATGTGCATACAGAAAAGCTCCATGCGATCTAAGAAAAAAAGGCTCAATTCCTGCTGAAATTCTATAGGATTTACACTGTTTTTAGTCAAGTTTTTTTTGGCGTTGTAACACACTCTTAAACTGAATTGAAGCTCAGGCCGATCCAAACTGCATTTTGAGATGCACTAACAACTGTGATATATATCATGTTAGGTCATGTAGTTGAGTTTAGAATATTCTCACCCTTTCTAATTACCATCAACGATTCTACACACACTTGACATTCTATGGCAGCAAGAGGGAAAGACTTGAATTTTTCCAGATATGTTCATTGCAAATTTCACTCTACTTTTTGTAAACCAAAGTTAGGTTCTTAATATCAATTGATACTTGAATTAATTAAACCGTAACGAGAAATGAAACAGCTAGGACTAGGATTTTGAAGTCCATGCAAGATATTATATATGTCCAAGGGCGATATATAAATAACAAGATTACCATGGTGTGTAGACTCTATGATTAAGACTTTTCATCTATGATTGATTTAACATACTAAATCAATGACTTTCTTTTTAAATCGATACTTTTTTAAATTAATGAATGATAACAGATTTACCTTGTATATTACATACCATTAAACTTATATGCATCTAAAAGCAATCTAAAAACAGTGAGACCTAGTGCCTAGACATCACATTGCAATATTTCAGCGTCAGACACCATGGTATACCATTTCAGCGTTATATGTGTGTGTGTGTATAGTATAAATAATAGAAGCACCATGGTGCCTAGACTCATGATTGAGATTTTTCATACATGATTGATTCAACATGCTAAATCAATAACTTCCTTTCCAAATCAATGCATTTCCAAATTAACAAATGCTAACGGATTTGCCTGATATATTATATACCATTACACTTACACATATCTAAAAGTAATCCAAAGACAGGAAGGCCTGGTGCCCAGACATCATAATGCCCTATTTCAACGTTCTATATATATGTATAAATATATTTGTATATGTATGTATGTATATATGTACATATGTATGTACATATATGTGTACATATGTATGTACGTATATATGTATGTATATATGTATGTACATGTATGTTTATATATATTACATCAGATCATCAGTCAGGGGATCAAAGCGCAAGCCAGTTCGGAGCTTTCAGTAGTATATTACATCAGGAGAAAGGAAGGATAAATCAAAAAGAAGAGAGAGAGAGATTAAGAACACGTAGCAACAGAAGAGAAAGCAAAAGCAAAATGCTCTATAAATTAAGGGTTCTATAGATGTCAGCCTCCTAGCAACAGCACAACTCGCAGCATAGCGCGCACAGCAAGCACTAGGCAGCGCCTCCTCCTCCTCCTGCTGCTAGTAGTACTAGTAGAGTAGTACGTCACACGTCGTGGTCGATGATCTACAGCTTCCTCCTGCACAGCGGGCAGGATCCATGCTTGATCAACCAGCCGTCGATGCACGGCACGTGGAACACGTGCCAGCAATCCGGCAAGCTCCTCACCTTCTCCCCGGTCTGGAAATCCTGAAACAAGAGGAGCAACAGTTCAGAACATTGACATCACTGAAACAGCCAATCGCCAGAATATCTGATTGTGATACATGCAAAAATCTGTAGTCTGTAGGCTAAATCATTTACAACACGAATGCGATGATACAATGATCAATTAGTTGTATGTAGTCTGTAAGGTAATGGGCAAGAAGAGAGGTTTAGCCTTAGGGGATAGTGAGCTTCAGAAATGTTGCGTGGTTTCAGACCTGGAGGCAGACCGAGCATCCCGAGAGGTCACCAATGGCGTTCCGCTTGTACTCCTCGGTGATCCTGATCTCGGGCAGCTTGTCAATGGACGCCCTTGGCATGCCGGTGGTGCCCTCGATCTCGAAAAGGTCAGGGGACTCCCTGAAGGGTGACGAGTCCACTGCATTCATCTGTGTTCAAAGAGACATAATACTGTCAGACAAATGCACGGTAAGAAGTAGCTGGTTTCAGTCAGCTACCTACAGGTATTTTTGCATCAAACCATGCATGTATGGGCAGATGATCAACTGACCTGGCTCCGGACCACCCGTTGCACCGCCGGGTCGACCTTCTCGCGGACAAGCCTGCCGGTGAGGAGGCTGTAGATCACATTAAGCTGCATTTCCCCGGTCAGATTTGCGTTAGGCTCAATTAGGCCACAAAGTTACAGCAAAACTAAGGTTATATAGGAAGCAGCACAAAAGATGTTCAGAAACATATGTCGTCTCAGCAGAAATTTCCACAATATCATGACGTCTCATGGGCAACAGATTTTTTCGTAGCATGAGAGTGTTCAGACATGATGAGGATGAGAAGGTTAGATCGGTAAGAATGCACATAGTACTTTGAAAATATCATCTTAGCTTACTTCAGCAACTGAAAAGAAAGTTTTGACTCTGGGATGAACAGAGGCCTTTTTTTATGGTATGAGCATGTCGTTTAGGGTTCTAAAGACCAAGTAGCAGTATGAATACGTCATTAGCCAACGAAAGAAGCACAAACAGTCCATATAAATTAAGCAACACACTCTCATACAGACAAGGAAGTTCAAATAAGCAAGCAAGTGTGCAGTTATGAGTTGCTGTCCTACTCGTAGCTACTTGCTAGCATCGATCAATCATCTTATGCTTACCACATACAAGATGCTCCAGATCCCGGACCGCCGGGAACGCCACAGCCGGATCGACGAGTCGACGACCTCGATGGAGACGAGGGCGCCGGTGATGGCGCCGATGCCGGTTCCCCGGAAGAGCCCGCTCTCGGTGGCGAGGCCGATCAGGCCGCCGGTGACGGCTCCAAGAAACAGGCCAGCTGCACGGCACACATATGCCAATATTCAGAGCTCCTACTACAACAACATCAGTTTTAAGTATGAACCAAATTAAGTATTTTTTTTCCTAAAAAAGTTTGAACTTTGAACCAAATGAAGTCTTTGTCTGATAAAGAGTTTGAACCAAAGAACAAGATTACAGAATATCATCCAGATCAACCCAAAAGGCATAAATATTACACTTGGAAACTCTCATTTTGCAAACTCAAGAATCTGTTAGTTTTCAGTGCAGGAAAGGAAAAAAAATGTTACTCCACATGTCTCCACAAAATTAAATCTGTATTTTTGTTGAAGGAACCCATCAAGAGTTTATCCATATAAGCACTTCACATTCCTACAACCTACTGATCCAACCTCAAGCCCAGGGATGAGGGGTCCTCTCTCCCTCCACACATACTTCAATTCATTTCTGAAAAAGAAAATAAAGAAGGAAAAGGAAGAGCAAGAACCCTCTCTCCCTCCAGCCCCCACACAGATTTGCATCCACATGAGAAAGAACCCCAAAAGAAAGGTGGGATGATCATTAAACCATCAAAATTACTTTTTTTCCAAAGAAAAACCATGAGAATCAGCTGAAAATTGAAGAGGCTGAAACAAGCTGTGCAGAAATTTCTCCTTTTTGTACTCAGGGCAACCGATGGAAATGGAACCAAACCGAAACCAGAAAAGCAACACTAGGATACGTGAAGAAGGACTCGGAATCATGCATGAGAAGCTACCCTTAGAAGATGAGGCCCATCGGAAACATGGATCACACCGACCGACACGTTCCAAATCGCCGTACGGTCGGCTCGAAGAAACGAGACCGGCAAAGAAGCATCATCAAACACGAGCTAAATAACCAAAAGAAAAAGAAAAGAGGAAGAGGAAGGGAGAAAGGAAGAACAAGCGAGAGATCGATCGCTGACGTGCGGTACCTATGGCAAAGATGAAGGTGATGACGCCGCGGAAGACCCTGCGCATCATCCTGCTCCCACCCGCCCCGCCGCCCCTCCCGCGGCCGCTGCCGCTCCTCGCCAGCGACGACAGGGAGACATTGCTCGAGCTCCGCGGGACAGAGGCCGCCGCCGCAGCAGCAGAAGGCGTATGCAAGAAAGCACCGGATGGATCCATGCCGGCCTGCTGCACCACTCGCTCAGTAGAAACTGCTTCTCCTCCTCCTCCTCCTCCTCCTTGAAACGAAACGCCAAATCAAGGTGAAACGAAACGAACAAAGCGGAGTGTGGAGAGATGGATGAGAAGGAATTGATTGATGGCGCAGGTGAGGTGGGAGAGAGACGGACGGAAGGAAGAGAGGAGGGGAGGGGGAAAGCCCAGCTAGACTTTATGGCGCCAACAACTCCCTACCGGTGCATTAATAAATCTGCGTGCCCCTGTCTGTCATGAATCTGTACCAGTACTAGTACGTCTAGCTCTTCCTCTGCTCGTCGAGTCGCCATTGCCTCCGCTTGATGTTTTTTTGCTTCTTCGATTCGATCTGCATGCCAATACGCCATAGCCTGCGCGCGAGGCGCGACTTGCTCAGTGGCCGTCCAGCAAGATATCCGCCGGGCTCGATCCTCGGTGCCTCTGTGTCTTTTTCAGTGAAAAAACGTACGTACATGCCCTAAATCTAGAATTTGGTCGTACCGAGTAAATCTAGAATTTGTTAGAGGACCTCTACCGTAGATATAGCGTGTGTTTCAGAAGACGTGTGTGTGATGTACTGATGTGTAGGGGGTGAATGTGCGTGGGAGTGTACTATTTTATAACTAAAAATATATTTTTTTTATACATATGCTTGTAACTAGAATTTTTGACATATGTATATAGCCTGTTCTGTATTTATATTTATAAAAATAGCTGTATACATATATTATTAATAAAACTAATACTCCTACCGTCCGGTGATTCTGTCATCCAGTCACTAGATGACAACCACCTTCAGGTGACACGTGGTCCAGCCGTCGGCGGCAAGCACCTGCTACCTAGCCACTAGACGACAGGTGGCTTGCCACCTCACCATAATACGACAGTTGGCCTACCGTCTGGTGGTAATACGGTAGGTAATTAAGCTGGCTAATTAGTCACCTTAATTACATGTCTAAATACTATTTTATGTGTCATAATCATTCAAATTTTTAAATATAGTGAATGAACTCAAAAAATTACAAAATTTTATACGTAACTTTCTGACACAACATACTTTATTGTATAATTTTTTGATAAATTTATCCACTCTGAATATTGCTCAAAAATTTGTACGATTGAGATATTTGTAGGAGTTATGACTATAGCAAATGAGCTCCACAAAATATAAAATATTTTGTCAAGCCTCCCGACATAGTCGACTTAATTGTGTAATTTTTTAGAAATTTTATGTGCTCTGAATTTACCATGTTAATTGAATCATAATTAGCGATATGCGATGCACCACCATCCCCCTCCTCGCCCGCTCCCTCGTCTCCACATTTGTCAGTATTACTATGCCTTCCCCTCGCCTGAAGTGCTACATGTGGACAAAGAGTCCTTCATTTATAGGGTGAGCGCATCGAGTTCTCTTTTTCGCTTGGCCACAAATACAAACTTTTCACGGTTGGTCATCGGTTATCTTAGTTAGTCATCGCAGAAATCTGCAAGATCCAGTAGGGGGAGTGCCACAATGACAAGCAAACCAAGCATAACGTCAAGAGATGAAGACTCATCTCTAGGCGTGCATGCGCAGGTAGCATGAGGCTCACGAGAAGGAGCGCGAAAAAAAAGAGAAAAATGACGACCAAGGCTAAAGAGGTGGCCGAGGAGTTCAACGCTGATCTCGTAAGGAAGAGAAAATGACCCGGCCCATGCAGTAGGTCGGACCATTCTGAACTAGTCCCTTGAAACTCAAATTTATTTCCATTCGAAAAAGACGCATATATATTGTATGAGTATTTTAGTTTGTTTCATCATGCATGATATTGTTTCTTACACACATAACTAAATCATATTCACCATGTTATTTCTAATTTTATTATGAGGTTTATTTTAATTCACAATATCAAATGTCATCATCTTGTCACATTCAATTCTTCAAAACGAAGTCCCTTTGTTACTATCTTGCCATCAAATTCTAAGGTTCCAAATTCATAAATCAAATCTAAACTAAATTGAACTATTATCTCGATTTATAATTTATAAACTAACTACAATTACGCATGCAAGCTAATTAAATGAGCATCACATATTATTGATTCCTGATAAAAATAATATGGCAAATTTGAAGTATACAAAATTTCTGGAAAAAATTACACAATTATGGCAATTATGTTGGAAGGTTGCAGATAAAAATTCGTAATTTTTAAGTTCATTTACTATATGTAATAGCTCCTACAAATATCAAAATTGTACAACTTTTTGAGCAACATTTAGAGTGGGTAAAATTGATAAAAAAAATTGCATAGTCAAGTACATTATGTTGGAAAGCTGTACATAAAATTTTATAATTTTTAAATTTATTTACTATATTTAAATATTTAAAGAAATAGTAAAAATAAGATAGGTAATTAAACCGGTACCGTATTGCCACTAGGCGGCAGGCTAGCTGCCGTATTGTGGTGGGGCGGCAAGTGCCTGCCGCCGGCGATTAGGCCACATGTCACCTATAAGATGGCTGCTGTCCGATGATCGGATGACAGAAATATTATTTTTATCAATACTATATGTATATAGTTATTTTTGTAAATATAAATGAAAAATACGTTATGTATGTCAAAAATTCTAACTATGCACGTACCACAGTTCGTACGTACCTGCTTCTTCCAGGTTCACCTATATATGGCTATACACGATCGAGCACGAGCGACTTATTTAAAAGTTGAAAATGTATGTACGTATATGCTTAGTTACACCTCGATCGCCCGTCAATTTAGAACGTATGTGCGAACTAATTTCGCTTTTGACCTCGGGATATAGATATATGTATGTGTAGCTCGATCTTGACCGAAATTAAGTTGGACAATTGACCAAAATGCATGAAGGCGAATACGAATGATCACCAAGATACATATAATCGCCCGGCCAGAGTTTCTGTTGAATCGTTCAAATGGCCTGCTCTAACTGGCTTTTGAATGTTAATTTTTAGCTAAAATTATACTACAGTGATTGCTATTTTTTTCTAAGTTATTCAATTAAAAAAGAAAAAAACACCGTTATATCTCTGTAAAAAAAATACAAAAAATAAAAAAGCTAACAAATAAAAACAAAATTAAAAATTGATATATTTTAAATAACTCCTGAAAATCAAAGTAACTAGAGCGGAGACTTTAATATGGCTTCCACTAGCTAGAACGCTACCTCTTTCTAGGATCATGGTCTCATGCATCTTTTTTGAGGTGCGAGGATGCACGCACGCATGCGGCTATTCACATGTAACCGAAATGGTAGCTAGAATCAGCTAGTGGAGTCATCGACGGTAGATGAACAGTAATTACATCTTATACATATATGAAAATGGTTCATACTATTAGAAATATGTATTAACACTTTTCATATACTACTTTAATGATATTACTATACCTTTTATCTATTTGATATACTCCAATAATAACTATAACATACTCTAAAATGAGTTTCATAAAAAAATTCATAAAAATTCACTTTTTATAGTATAATTTGTGTATATTTCTTTTATATATGAAAAATGATATATAGCAAAAATAAAACGTTTGGTTGAAAAATTTCAAATAAGTCACATTAGAGTATCTTAGAATTAGTATTTAAATACACCGAAAGTGATAAAGAGAAATAGAATACTTGTTTAAGTGATATAATAAAAATAGTAGTATGTACTTCTAAAAGTATGGAATAGACTTCCTATTTTAGACTGTGATACTTAGATAAAATACATATTTAGATCATAATGCTCAAACACCGTAGTGTCCTAGTTATATAGTATAAATAACAGGAGCACCATAATGTCCAGACTCTATGATTGGGGTTTTCCATCCATGATTAATTCAGTATACTAAATCAATAGTTTTCTTTTTAAATCGATGTCTTTTGAATTAATAAATGTTAACGAGTTTGTTTGATATATTATATACTATTATATTTACATGTATCTAAAAACAATTTAAAAATAAAGAGATAACTAGATATTATGGTGTCTAATTTCGACGTCCTATATATATTGGCAGCAAGCACACGTACTGTATTCATAGTTGCACATACTGTCTCCAATTAACACACTTTTGCGGTTGCTTTTTTTTTTCTAGAAAGGTCCACAAGAAATTTGTGTTCTAGCGTCTGTACGCAGCAGCAGTAATGCGAGGCCAGCCTGTAAGCATGTACTGCTAGTGGGCAAATTACGTTCAACAGCATTGGCGACGCGACATAGATGCATTATGACGATACACACGTACTCCATAATTATGTGTTTGTCCTAATTAATTAGTGGGCAAATTAATCTGACATATATCTACTTTTGTGTACGGATGCAACATATGCAGAGATGCGCAGTGTACCTTTTCTTAATTTCACTAAACTTTTCGTAGAAAATTAAGCTATGTAGTAAGCTAGCTCTGCATGATTCAGATTCAGAGACTATGAGCGCGTTCGGAATAGCGATAATTTTTTGTTTTTATTAAAATTTTATTGTAATTGACTGATTTTTTACTATAGCTGATTTAATTTATTAGGCATAATTAAATGTAAAAATAAAAACGACACGCTAATCTAGGGTGGACAATGCAAAGGAATACGGAAAAAAACAAAACTCAAAAATTCAAAAAAACAAAAAAAACACTACATGACAAATTGGTACAGTGTTTAAACGCAAAAAGGCAGAAGCTAACGCTAAGGAAAGCCTCCCTAAGCGCAGCCATAATAGTAACTATGTAGTGTTTCGCTCTAGTTATTCTTCTACTGTGAGTTTGCCGCCTAGGGTGAATCCACCTGGTGGGTTTTATTAGCCTTTAACCCACCCTCCGGCTCGCCCCCAGTAAGATGGGTTGACCGCCTGCCCACCCTAGGTAGCAGCAGATCTACCCACACATACCCCACTCTAGATACTAGATACAAGGAAGGATCGAGAGATCGAGCGAGACTATAAGAGCTAGAGCACCGACCAGAGCATGCACCTGAGTGGTTGAATCCTAAGGAGTGGCATCCGGTGGCGAGACAAAGAGAAAGTCGGCGGTTGGCGAGCGACGACCCGAGGAAGAAAAAGCCGGCAAGGCAACGGGTGATGGCCCGAGCCAAATCTGATCGACTGGGCGACCGGTCGGGTGAGCCTATGAGGCGTAGAGGCAGCTTGGGCCTTGGGGAGACCGAAGACGAGGAGAGAACCGAGATCCAAGAGATTGGCGACTCAGGGGCCACAACCCATAGGCACCACCGCGCCAAGTGGCCAGCCGGCTGGGGATGCGTGGAGCAGGGGAAGCCGACGGGGTGGCGGAGAGGAACAATTGTAAATAGTATTATAGGCTTATTCCTTTTGGTTTCGGCTTACGGCTGCATCTTACAGTTTTTTGCTATTTGCGATAGAGAGTATAGAGAAAGACTTACGTGCGATTTTAACTAATATAAATAAAGTCGCTGTAGTGTTTACTCATTTAAAAACTAATTATTATAGAAAAACGATTTTTAGAAGTTGAAAAGAAGAACCCAGTATTTGTCAGGACCTCATCAGTATTTAGGGTGGATTCTTTTGAGATAAGGCTTATGGTTTATAGCTATGTTTTTTGAATTTTGATCTATTTATGAGAGACAGTATGCAGAGAGAAATAGTCGTATACTATTTCGGCTAGTACAACTGAACTTGATACAGTTTACACTATAATTTATTTGTAGATTTCATCTTAAAAACGCACTATTTAACGATATGTTACTATTTATTTATACAAAAGCTATAAACTATAGACACTTTCTAATTGAGCCTTAGTTGTGCCTCCACGTCCCACTTAGTGCCGCCGACAGATAAACACCAGGAACAATTATTTAATTAACATCACATCGAAATCGATCATTATTGTACTAATTTAGTTGAAATACATGGTGTGCTCTCATTGTCGAGAAGGGCAGGCTGCCAAAATCAAGTGTACTCATGACAGTATCAAGTCGAAGTAAGTTTTCAGGCACAGCTAGTTAGCTAGCTAGCAATGCAATTAATTCAATAACCGTACGTGACGCACACATGTTCGATGGGTCGATCGATGCTTAAAAGGGCCTATAAGTACTAACTTATAGTTTTTTGTGTGTGTTTATAGTTGCAAGGCACTGCAATGACTGTAAGATTTTTATGAGTTAAAAAGATTTTAAAAATAGTAAAAATAAAAAACACCACTATATTTTTTAGAACAGTACAAAAAAAATAAAAAAACCTAAAAAATCAAAACCCCAAAAAGTCAAATTTTAGAAACCAAAAAACTAAAAATCTTTTTGAGCGGGGCACCATGGATCCATCTTTTTCGACCTGTTACATTATAGTATTATTACACCATCATGCAATCTATCTGGACGGTGTACTACGTGGCTCCGACATGCGTAGTAATTTAGATTGCGTTTGTTACTACTGGAGGAGGTAGGTAGGTACCTTTGGGTGTGATATTTTTGTTTAAATTTTTGAATTTTGACTCTTTATAGGAGAGTATGGTGAGAGATATTTATGTATAATTTTGGTAAATATAGATAAAATTAAGATAGTATTTACTACAATCAACTTGTAGACCCTGCCTTCCACGGTGGAGCCAAGATTTTTTTTATGGGAATGTGAACTTAAATGTACTACAACACCACAAAGACGTTGTTATTACATGTTGATTTTTCTTAGAAGCAAATTTTCACTATATTTATATGATGGTGGGTATGTACATGTGGTATACAAGTATATAAGACCATCCGGGTGACATGTACATTTTTTCATATTCAAATTTTGCTAAACTAGTGTTGAAAATCTCTCTAAAAAATTATCATTGGGATAAATACTCTTGTTATATGTAAACATATATTCTCTATAGAAAGAAGCCCAATGAAACTTAAATTAGCAATAAAAATAAGGATAAAGCTAAAGAGATGACAAAATGAAGAAATAGCTCAAGGGAACCTAAAATGAAATATACATATCTATTATGAGTTACTGCCTTGCAAGTTTGAGCATAGAAAATCTTAACAGACACTGGCATATCAGTTGCCTATTATGCCTTGATTTTTTGACATTTGAATATTGTTTTGTAGCAGCTTTAAATGCGGTTTATAGTTCAAGGGAGGAGCAGAAGTTAGAGTCATTATTGACAGGTAAATGACTTCAAATTAAATAATATGTAAAAGTATCATTTCATTGCATTGCAAGTTTTGATTATATGAAAGTTAACACAAAAACTTACATGGCAGGTGCTCCTGGGATGGTTACAATAAAACAAAAAAGAGCACTTAATTGAGATGAAAAAACTGATAATTTGTGGAGAAATCACTACATCATCCACAGCCTGTGGCGTTGCATATTGAAAAAGTCATTGTCAAGTTCTTCTCTATTGTATCCCTCTAACAATATACCAATAGTTTTAGTGAAGAAAATTTGATAAGAAATGGTAGGTTTGGTAAGATATATCTGACAGAGCTTCCTGATAGCATATTAATGTATATCTTGTGTATTAAAGGTGTATATACTAAATATTTTGCCAAAAAAATTTAGGGTACAGCTGTATCCCATGCACCTTCATCAGCTTTACTGATTGTATTGAAACGACACTTTATTTAAAAATTAGTTATTATATAA
Organism: Melocanna baccifera; assembly: GCA_036346265.1. Taxonomy (NCBI): domain Eukaryota; kingdom Viridiplantae; phylum Streptophyta; class Magnoliopsida; order Poales; family Poaceae; genus Melocanna; species Melocanna baccifera. The sequence continues at coordinate 28,461,347 of CM070691.1, read as the reverse complement.
TAATAAGTTATAAATTTAAAAGAACTCAGCCGTAGTGCGTGCTTCTTGTGTCAGCAGGCAACGAAGCTAACGTCAGCATGATGATTAACATGACCATACACAGGCGGTGTGTATAGATATCCAATCTTGAAACTAGTATAAAATAACACGTAGGAGCTGTTTGGATTTTCACGAGAAATTGCTTCTGTCCAACCCGGCCGGCCATCCAAACGCACGTGCGAGTTGTGCTTGTGCGTGAATTAGTCACGTATGAAAATCACACGCAATTAATCAGTGATCAGAGCCAGATTCGGGTAAAAATCAGAAGGACAAAACATTTTGCGCGTGGTATGCAGGGCCTTTTCTTCTTCTTCTTCTTGTTTCTAACAGTTGAAAGTTGTCCTATTTATTTTGATTTTTTTTTTGAAAAAAAATAAAAATCTAAAACTAAAAAAGAATAAGCAAAGATGCATGGGCCAGCCAACCGACGGTGCCAAATCCAAAATGTCCAAGTACAACTGCGCCAGCGAGTTATGGTGATGGGCCATGGTCGTAATACTTGGGGCCCACCACATTGACTTGATTAATTTCTTTTTCAGGATTGGCTGCTAGGGTCATGCATTCACAAGTTAAATTATCATCATGATGTCTAACTAGATTTGCAGGAGGTGCACAACTCGACCACAACTAGTGTAGAAATTAAGAGCAAACATTGTATGGAAGACTCGAGCAAAACTCTATCTTAGGCATGCAGGATTGGCAAGGGATTTTGAAAGATGCATTCTCTCTCCTAGCATAAAGTCTATGTAAAGTTCCTGAGAGGTTTACCTTTTTAACAATGCAAATGAGATAACTGAATAGCACACGATTCTTGTTTAAAAAATAGTTTTATCTATATTGATTTAAAAATTGTGTTTTATGTAAAGTTTGTCGTTGAGTTTAGTTCAGATGAGACGTTCGAACCGAACGTTCAAACCGTCCAAAAGAAGATCTGAAGCATTGAGCGGGATCTGAGTTATGGAAGTTGTCGCCGACTTCACTTAAGTAGCGAAGAGTTACTGCGTGAGCGTTTGATCTTCATCCAGTATTACTTTTGCTAAACTATATATTTTTGTCATAAATACTGTTCATTATCTTTGTCTTTATTAAGTTTAAGCTTCAGACTATATAAAAGGCTTGTAACTCACTATTAGAGAAGGATCTAAAAAATAAAATCCTAATCGTCATTTTAGTATACGTAGTTCTTAATTATCTACTTTACCCTTTGCTTTTATCAGTTTTCATGCTTGTACCTGTTTGATCGGGTTTTGAAATCAATTGAAAACTCCCCAATCTTCCCGGGTCCTGACAGCTGGGTCTCAACGCGTGTGCAGGCCAGCATCCGTGCCGGCCTCGTCGCCGTTAATGGTCGCCCCATCTCCGAAGTGTCATGATTCTCCCGCACCTCATTTGCTTCCTAGAAAGTTTTGATCTCTCTGTTAGTAATGCTGTATTGGGAATTAGTGAATCAAGTGCAGAAATTGTACTAAGTGAACCTTTGCTATGGCCTCTCGGGTTCCAGGTTCTGGGCGCTGTCGAGCGAGATGAGTTCCGACGAGGAGGGCGATTTTGTGGTTGAGGGGGGGTCTGAGTTTCAGACTTCGGTTGATTCTCGCCACCGTCGCCGCCTCGGGGTTCTCCGAGTCGTCGCACTCGGTTGAAGGTTTCAGAGGTTAAGTCCCAGGAGGTGCGTTCTTGTTCGGTTCGCAGTTTGCGATGGGTGGTGGCCGTGTGAGGTCAAGAAGTCTGCTCGGCGTCAGATGACCGGCAAGCCGTGGCGTGGGCCGCTTCCAGCGCGAAGGGTGTCGCCACAGTTCACTCTGGCCGACGCCGTGGCCATGGCAATTGTGGACTCGCCTCAGGGGGTGTCGCATGGTCCGAAGTTGGGCGCGGTTGCGTCGTCTTCGTCTTTAGCGTCTGATGCAGAGGGTCGACGGCGGCGTAATTCGAATTTTGAGTTCGGCAGAGTGACGATTCTTGACGCCGATTGGGAGGTAAGTGGTCGGTCATAGATGCTGATTGGGGAGGAAAGCGGTCGGGCACTCTGCCGGTGTTGGGCTGTAACAAATGTGCGGCCCATTTTCGCTTTCCTCTTGGCCTTTGCCTGTTTTTCTCTCGGGCAGGGAATAGGCAGAGTAGGGTTAACGCATTGCCTTCCTCTTTCGTGTGTTCGAGTGAAGATTTAGTGCCGGCAATGGTGGGCGGTGGAGGTGCTGGTGGAGGCAGCTGGGGCTATGCTCGAGGTGCAGGACTTCAAGGTTTCGAGGCTGGGGGTGCGGGTCGTGGAAGAGGAACTGGGTTGCAGCGGCAAATCCATGAAGTCGAAGGGGCAGGCCATCGTGTCGGAGGTGGCTTTCATGGTCCCGCTCAGGGTTTCGATCCTGGCTACGGTGGGTTTGGTCCGTCGGCTCGGGGTCGGGGGTGGCCGCGGCGTGGTTTTCGTTTTCGTGGTGGTCGGAGTCCCTCGGTTCATCGCGGTGGGCTGTCTGGACGCACTGGTCGCGGTGGTGGCGTTGTGCCAGTGGTGAATCAGAAGTCTGGGGGAGTGGCGCCAGGGGCTGACATGGTTCGGGCACCGCTTGTTTTTGAGGGAGGAGCTCACAAGCAGGTGGGAGCTCTATCGGATGAGGTGGTCATGGAGGTAGATGGTGTAGCTTTGGGTGTTGAAGAACCTGCTGGAAACAAGATGGGAGGCAAGTCAAAAATTTGCAGTAGATGCTCGCAGAGGGGACACTCTGTTACCGAATGTGTGAATGAAGTGTATTGTTACATTTGCGATGGGCATGATCATGTAAATCATCGGTGTCCAGTGCTTAAGCTTCCAAAACCGGTTGCTCATGCGGTGGGTTACTCTGTGGCAGGCCTCGGTTTTTTTCATATTCCGCATACTCCGCTACCTAGGAAGAAAGACTCTAAAAGTGCTTTGGTGGTTGTTGTTGGTGGTTCTTTGTCTAAGGAACAATTAGTGTTGCAACTTCAGAGGATTGTTCCGGCAAAATGGAGTTGGGAGCCAGAGGCACATGAGGAGAATTCTTTTGTAGTTCAGTTTCCTTCTAAAGCGGAATTACAGAGATCCATTGCTTATGGTGGGGCTGATGTGAAGGTAAATGGGGTGGCGACAGAGTTCGGTTGAAATTTCGGAGTGGCATGTTAAAGAGGAAGGGTATCTCCTTCCTAAGGTTTGGCTTAGGTGTCGGTATTCGGAAGAGGTTGAGGAGTATTTAAACTTATGGGCCATTGGTACCATGTTTGGATCAACTCAAATAGTGGACATGGTCACAACTCGGAGCAATGATTTTGGGCGGATTCTTGTTGTTGTGTTGGATCCCGCCTAATTCCATCTAGCATGGATGTGGTTATCGGGGATCACTATTTTGAGCTCAAGATTGAGAAGGAGAAGGTAGGTTTTGATTCTGTTGGCGATGAGGTGGAGCTGGATTTTGGGGATAATGGAGATGAGGGGGATGGGAAGAAGGAAAGTGATAGTGAGGCGGATTGGAATGCGAAGAAAGCTAAGCCTTCGGATGTTATGGAGGAGGATCAGAACAATGTTGATGATGTTGGGGCTGAGGCCTTGGTTAAGCACCATGGGGTGGAAAATAATTTCAAGAACATGGCCAATAGCATATTGGATACATCAGTGAGTGAAGTTTTGGTGGAATGTGTTGACAAGGTCTTTTCTGAAGGTGTTAGCTCGCAGTTGGATGGTTTGGTTCAGACAGGTGGGATGTTGGGGTCCTTGCTTGGTGTTGGCCAAGGTGATTCAGGTTGGAGTGTGCCTGGGATTTTTGCTGAGGAGCAGGTTATTCGTGCGGGTTTGTGTCTTCAGGATGGAGGGGCTGGAATAGGTGGCACTGTTCATAGACTGGAGGGTGCGATGGTAGGTGTTGGTGGTCTGGGAGCAGATGCTGGGAGTGGTGATGGGTTGTGTGGTGTTGGTGCTCCACATGGAGCTGCTGCGGCTACCGTCGAGCCATGGGGATGCAACATACCCGCAGTCAGGGGCTGCAGTAGGAGGATTCGGCAGGGGTGGGGCGGTTTCGGACGTGGGGGAGGTGTTAGTTGCTGCGGATATCAAGGAGGTTCGAATGGCGCCAAAGCGCTCAAGCCCCCGGTTGGCTAAGCACAACGGCGTGGACTCCTTGAAGAAGGCGGAAAAGAGGGCGGCTTGGAAGAACTTAGACTTCAGTGGAGGTAACATCAATGACTGCTCTTTCATTTCTTTTTCTGATGATGTTATTGCTGCAAATTTATCTAATCTAGGTGTTAGCTTGGGTAGTAATCCTAGCATGGTTTCAAACTCTATTAGTCTTTTAAAAGAGGTTGAATTGGCTAGATTGATGACTGAACCGTCTAGAACGGAGGTCTCTTCTAATTCTGTGATGTGTGGCAATGAAGTTGATGTTGAGATAGAAAATGATTCTCACTTATGTGGTGATCTGATAGAGGAAATCATGGATGATGGTTTTGATCAGTTAAGCTGTGATTTTAAAATGGTTTTTAAAAAGAACAAATCTTTCTCTTTGACTAGGGCAAAGAGGAAACCGAAAGTGCGAGTAATTAAAAAACACATAAGAGTTTCGTCATGAAAGGAATCTTCTGGAATAGCAGAGGTCTTAGTGACTTGGCTAAATATAGGTTCTTATCTGATTTGTCTAAAGAGCAAAAGCTAGACTTTATTGCTCTTCTTGAGACTGGAAAGAAGGATTATTCGAAGTCGGTCCTGAATAATATCTGTGGAGGTCAAGAATATATTTGGCACTGGACGGAACCTCATGGTCGGTCCGGGGGCATCCTTCTTGGGATCAACTTGGAAGTATTTGATATTGGAAGCATTGATGAGGGAGACTTCTATGTAAAGTTTCGGCTCAGAAATAAATCGGATAGGTTTCAATGGGTCCTTATTGCAACTTATGGGGCTGCACAAGTAGAACACAAAGAAGCCTTCCTTTCTGAATTGGCCCAAACTTGTGCAAAAGAAAAAGATCCTATCCTTGTGGGTGGTGATTTTAATATCATTAGAAAGCCGCAGGAAAAGAACAATGATAGATATGAGGATCGGTGGCCCTTCTTGTTCAATGCTATTATTGATAGTTTGGACTTAAGGGAACTAGATCTATCAAATAGGAAGTTTACTTGGGCCAACTCTAGGGAATCACCAACTTATGAAAGGATAGACCGGATCTTAGTAAGCACGGAATGGGAGTCGAAATATCCGCTTGTAACGGTTCTAGCGTTGACAAGGGAAATTTCTGATCATACTCCACTTCTATTAGATACCGGTAATGGCACTCATGGCAACAAACAATCGGGGTTTAAATTTGAACTTGGTTGGTTGTTGAGAGAGGATTTTTACGAGTTGGTGGTGGATGTTTGGAAAAAGGAATTTAAAGGCAAAACACCATTACAACGATGGCAAAATAAAATTCGGAGAATTAGACAATTCCTAAGGGGTTGGGCTAAAAATGTTAGCGGTAAGTATAGGAAAGAAAAGGCTGAGTTGATTCAGAAAGCTGATGAATTGGATAAAAAGGCGGAGTTTCAGCCACTCAGCAGCAGGGAAATTGATCTAAAATATTATTATAAGGAAAGGCTTGCTAACCTGTTACGGGAAGAAGAACTTAAATGGTATCAAAGGGCCAAGACAACTAGATTAGTATATGGTGAATGTAATACTAAGTATTTTCACCTAGTGGCCAATGGAAAACATAGGAGATCAAGGATTTTCCGGCTCGAGCAGGAGGAAGGATTAATCGAGGGTGATGTAAATCTTAAGAAATACATTACCAATTATTTTAAAGGTCTCTTTGGAGAGCCGGATAGTAATAATTTTTCGTTGATAGAATCTTCTACGAGTGATATTACACAAGTGTCTCAATTTGAAAATGACGTCTTAACGATGGAATTTACTGAGAAGGAGGTCAGAGATGCCATTTTTCAAATGGAACATAATAAAGCCCCTGGGCCTGATGGGTTCCCAGCCGAGTTCTTCCAAGTCTTCTGGGATTTAATTAAAGATGACCTCATGCCTGTCTTTTCTGAATTTCACAAGGGTAAATTACCACTCTTCAGTCTTAATTTTGGTATAATTACATTACCACCAAAACAAAAGGAAGCCATTCAGATTCAACAGTTTAGGCCCATTTGTTTGTTGAATGTTAGCTTTAAAATTTTTACAAAAGTGATGGCTAATCGAATAACCCTAGTGGCGCAAAAAGTGATTCAGCCATCACAATCGGCTTTTTTGAAGGGCAGGAATATTTTAGAGGGGGTGGTCGTTTTACATGAAACCATTCATGAGCTTCATAGGAGGAAATTAGACGGGGTGATTTTAAAGCTAGACTTTGAAAAAGCCTACGACAAGGTAAAATGGTCATTTTTGCAGCAAGCGCTGAGAATGAAAGGTTTTTCTTCTTTATGGTGCAAATGGATTGATCAAATCATTCGAGGAGGTAGTGTCGGTATTAAAGTTAATGATGAAGTAGGTCTTTTCTTTCAAACCAGAAAAGGTCTAAGGCAGGGTGACCCCTTGTCCCCTATCTTGTTCAATTTAGTTGCTGATATGTTAACAACCTTGATTTTCCGGGCTAGATCCAATGGAAAATTTAGGGGAGTCGTTCCTCATCTGGTAGAGGATGGTTTATCTATTCTCCAATATGCGGATGACACTATACTGTTTATGGATCACAACATGCTCCAGGCTAAAGACCTCAAGTTAGTGCTTAGCACTTTTGAGCAATTATCGGGGCTGAAGATTAATTTTCACAAGAGCGAACTTTTTTGTTTTGGCAAGGCTAAAGATTGTGAACAAGAATACGCAACACTTTTTGGGTGCCGGTTGGGGGGACTTCCTTTTAGGTATCTAGGTATACCTATGAGTCATAAAAAACTTTCGAACAAGGATTGGGCCTGCATAGAAGAGAAGTTCCAGAAAAAACTCTCTAGTTGGAAAGGTAAGTTACTTTCAGTTGGAGGGAGACTAGTCTTGATTAACTCGGTGCTATCTAGTTTGGTTATGTTTATGTTATCTTTTTTTGAAGTCCCTAGAGGAGTTCTTCAAAAATTAGATTTCTATCGCTCACGTTTTTTCTGGCAATGCGACGAACATAAAAAGAAATTTAGACTTACTAGGTGGAGTATCTTGTGTATGCCTAAAGATTTTGGTGGTTTAGGTATACAAAATCTTGAAATTCAAAATAGGTGTCTGTTGAGCAAGTGGCTTTTTAAACTTATTAATGAGGATGGGGTTTGGCAAAATCTTCTAAGAAAGAAATATTTGGCTCACAAACCTCTCACACAAGTGCAGCATAAGCCGGAGATTCTCACTTTTGGAGTGGTCTTTTGAAAGTCAAGGATGATTTTTGGCGGTGGAAAGTTTAAAGTGAAGTGTGGGAGACAAACTAGATTTTGGGAGGATGTTTGGTTAGGGGACAAACCTTTCAGAGAGGCATATCCCAACCTTTTTAGATTAGTCAGGAGGAAGGACGATACGGTGGCAAATGTCCTAAGGACTGCATCACTGAATGTGTCTTTTAGGAGAGGTTTGGTAAACGAAAATTTGACTTCCTGGTATGATCTAGTATCTAAAGTGGTCTCGGTTAACCTTGAAAATGGGACGGATGTGTTTACATGGAGCCGTTGTAAGAATGGTCTGTTCACAGTCCGGTCCATGTATAGGAACATGATGCAACAAGGAGCTCTTCCGACAAAAAATCATCTTTGGAAAATAAAGGTGCCACTGGAAATTAAGGTTTTTCTTTGGTACTTACAAAAGGGAGTCACTCTTACTAAAGACAATTTGGCAAAAAGGAATTGGAAAGGAAATGTCAAATGTTGTTTTTGTAGTTCCTTCGAGACTATTCAACATTTGTTTTTTGATTGCCATTTTGCGAGATTTGTTTGGATTATTGTGCTTTTCACATTTGGTATTCAACCTCCCACTAGTGTCTCTAATATGTTTGGTTCTTGGCTAAATGGCTGGAGTCTTCAGCTTAAAAACCAAATTTTGTTAGGAGCGGCTGCGCTTTGTTGGGCTCTTTGGTTGAATAGAAATGATGTGGTTTTTAACAAGGCTAAGTCCAATACCTATTTACAGGTAATTTTCAGGGCGACGTTCTGGATCCGGCAGTGGTCCCTGTTACATAAAGAGGAGGAGCGATCGGTGTTCAAACGCGGGTGCAGAAACTTGGAGGCAATGATCATGGCGGTCTTCAGGAAGTTTGGATGGAGCTTTTGGCATCGAATTGGAGCTTAGTCCTTAATCTTTTCCTAGTTACTTGTCGTTCGTCCTAGTTGGGCTGAACCTTGTTGCTGTTATTTATTTTCTTTTGGATGTAAGAGGTTGAGCCTAATGGCTTTGGTTTGTGTCTGACTCTCAGCTGTGTATCATCTTCGGATGGTAGAGGCTGGAACTTAGTTCCGTTATCTAAAAAAAAAATTTAATTGTCTCTATCTCTAGGACCTTTGTTATTTGTCTGTAGCATTTTTTCTAGTGTGGCAAGTGCCAATGATAGTTGATTTTTCCATAAGGGCTTTCTTGGGTTGTTGCAAAGGTAGAGGACCTAGAGGTTTTGTGCTGGCTTGTGAAAACTCTACCAGCTTAGCCCTTTCAGCTACAGCACACATTAGTAGTAGTACATACGCGCCATATGTTAATTGAGTAGTGCTTTCATGCTTTTCTTTTCAACCAGAGTTGCACTAATCTCAAAGCAAACGAAGAGGTAAGTTGTATCTATCTACCATTCATCGTGTTTTAAAAAGTGTGCAAATCACTGTTGAGAAAAATCATTGTTTGTTTGTTTATATTTGGCCCTGGTTATTTGCTGGTACTCTTAAGTTGGTTCGCTTTTCGTTGCGCGCAATAGGTTTCGCATATGGTGAAGGGAGGAAACAGAATTATGTTGGTTTAACACATATGGGCTAATTCTTAAGTTGGTTCTGCAGCTGGGGACTTTGATCATGAGGTTTTATGAGCTGCATGAGGCTGTCTAGTTAAACAGGAAACAGAATTAGTCAAAAGACCTAGGAAATATACAAAGAAGGGGAAGCGTGCGATTATCTTGTAAAATTGATGATATTAGTGTGTAGTCAAAGATATCTCTTGTTCTACTTATGTATAGTCAAAAGTGATTGTCTGATATTTAGATGTGTTGAACTGTCCTATCAGCACTCTTTTTTCCCCATACATGTTCCCCTTCTTATTATGTTTAGTTCTTTACTTTTCTTTTCAAGTTTTCATGTTCCCCATACACTTATTCTTGCATAGTGATACTTGCGTATTGTGACTTTTACGTTGTTCACCCAGCACCAGGAAATGCAAACGGCACCTTAGTCAATGCTATACTTCACCACTGCAAAATTTCAACTCCTACCTGCTTAGCACGTAGTTCAGTTGATGAGATGATGATATCGATGTATTTGATGTTGATCAATTTACTACTGGTGAAGTAAGTTCAGAGGTCCACGAAGCTCTTGTGCGTCCTGGTATTGTTCACAGGCTTGACAAGGGGACAAGTGGACTTCTTGTTGTAGCTAAGGTATTGACTAATTCTTCCTAACCCAAAATAAACACTTAATAACTTTTTGTAATGTTTGCGCATAATTGATGGAATTGGTAAGGGTTACCATATTGAATTTGAATTCTCTTATTGCTATCAAGGAACCACTGCAGTTGATCATATGCATCCACATAAACCAAACCAAACGTAAGGTAAAAGGATGCAACACGAATCAACTGGGCATCAAAAGGCATGCTCTCAACAAAGTCAATTCAACCATGGTTATACAACAATCACGGGGTAACTAATCTCGAGGCCGAGTCAGAAGCTCCCTGTCAAGACCCCAGGATGAGAGCCCGACAGAGATCCTGATTGATGTGTATGATAGTGCGAACTACAAGAACAACTAGAGCTATGAACTACAGCTAGAACTAAGAACTAAGAACTACGAGAACTAGAGATACTAAATGACGGCTAAGATTTCATTTTTTAGATATTTTCCCAAAAGAGTCGTATAATCCTTTTTATACCGGCTAGAGCATTAACCAAAAATAAAAAACAGTTGACGGTAAATAGTAATTATAAACAAGATAAAAGTAGATAGTAATCGCTACTGAATAGATTTTCAGCCATGGGATGCAACTAAAACGTTTTGCTATAATCCTCGTCATTAGATCTTCATAACTCTAGTACTGATATGATCGGACTGAGAGAAAGGGTATTAGAGAATCTCCACCGTTCGATAAGCGTCATTCAAACAGCAGTAGAGGATTCTTCGGACTGTTCGAACATTGTCACCCCTTTCGATCGTTAGATCTTGATCGGACTATCAGTAAAACATATCTTTTCGGACGGTCCAAACATCACCAATATTCTTTCGGCCATTGGATGTACATCAGACGATCAGTAGAGCGTGATTTTTCGGACTGAACGATCGGCTGAGTAACCCTTGGCTGTTGGATCTAGATCGAATAACTATCAACCCATACTCCTTTGTTAATTAAAGTCGGCAACGACTTCCATAACTTAGATCACCGTCCAATCAATATCGTGCTAACTGTTTTAGCCCAGACGTTCGGATCATCCGAACGTCAAATCGCTCTCGGTCACTGGATCTACATTGAACGTACAGCAAATGATAACTGTTCCAATGGTCCGAACATCACCATCATTATTGGCCGCTGGATCTACATCAGACGCATAGCAGATGATAACCCTTCGGTCGGTCTGAATATTCTCTGAACGTTGAGCTGCTTGATTCCACTTACCACTTCAGCTTCATATCTCAGTCATCCAGAGCATGCCGCTTCAATTAATCCCTAAATCTGATAAAACTCTCGGCCTGACGCTCCCTCCCTACCAAGACTTGAGTGCGGAAGGAGAATCTTGTAAAGCATGTAGTGCATAGTCATCTACACCGTAAAGCTCGTAGCAAGCCAACTAGACGGCCGTGAGGTGACGCAAGACGAGCGTGTGGCGTTTCGACGGCCGACGGCATGCGTTAGGGCAGTTGGCTCCTCGCTCCAGCTGTTTAGTTGTAAGAGCAACCCGCCTGGGCGGTGCGGACGTGGGCTGTGAGATGGGCCAAGCAGGCCAGAAAATATGCGCGAAACATGATGGGCTCGACTGAAAAAGTGAGCAAGGATCTTTTCAGCGGCTTTTCACTCTTAGCTTCTTTAACTATTTGTTAGATTAATAAACTATAGCACAAAAAACTAAAAGTCATAGGCAAAAATACAGAATCATATTCTTGTCCTTTGCTAGGCAAAGGAGTACTAGCAGTAGTTGACACCGAGTGAGACGGCCACTCTTATTTTATCTGCATGCCATGAATGATTTGGCATGATTGATTAGAACCATATTCTCCATGCAGATGCACATACATTCTCTCTCTGTTTTTTTACAGGAAAGAAAAGAAAAGCTTTGACGAATAATGCGAGTGCATCCTGAGCCAGCCGTCGGTCTGTGTGGACGTACACATCAGCAGTGGAGCCTAGCAGAGGTGGCGAAAGTGGTCGCTCACTGAGTCAGGACCTGCATCTGTTGTTACCCACGGGGAGCAACTCGAGTCAACGCGTAGTGCTATCTTTTCCACTTCCACTGCCACTGCCACTGCAAATGCAATGGATGGATGCCGTTTTCTTGCCATAAAACATATGCTAGTGCGATTCTACCAGAGGTGCGTGTTTACTACTAATAAACTCGGCAGGAGAAGAAAACTAAAAGTTGGCGGGGCTTCCTTGCAAAGCTAGCTGCCCGTGCATCGATTGGCACGTATTGTTGGACCAACAATAGCAACCCGAGTGAACGGTGTCTTTTCAAAAAAATTTCTCAAGTATAATAAATCTTTTACTTTAGGGTTAGAGAGCCAAAAATATCATATTCCACAGCATACAATCAAGCAACAATCTGAAACAATAAAGAGCTTAGCTCTGTACCTGACCGGTCTGACCGGCTACAGATTCGCGGTCTGATCGGCAACCAACATGCAGTCTGATCAGGCACAAAGATCGAGATGATTCTAGCCAAAGTCACAATATTTTTTCAAAACATACAAGATTGCACTAAAATTAGATAAAATTTAAAATCTTGAAAAATAACTTGCTTGTAGATTAGTAACAACTAAGATAGTTCTAGATGTATTCACACATATCACAACAAGCAAAACCAACCAACAAATCAAACCCAAATCATTGATATCACGATTTCTCAAGAAATGGTCCAAATCAAGTAAGAACCACACAACTTCAAAAACTTACAAACCACAATGTCTAGATAAGATTTGATATACATTAGTTATCATCATCACCTACACGTCCTTGACACTACCAAGATCAATAAGAGGAGAGAAGATGCAAAGAATTAATAAGAACAAGAGCAAATCAACTAAGACAAAAAATTCATAAAAGATAAACAAACAAAAAAATTCATAAAAGATAAACAAACTTGATTATATTGTTACTTAAGGATGCAGGATTTATAGCTACTCTATGAGGAGGATAAAATAGCACACCACAACACTCACTCTTCTCTCTCAAAACCTAAACCTAACTAAAGAATAGTTGGAATGGTTAGCATGCAAGCCTCCACCTCATCTACTAAATAGATAAAGCAATCGACCCGTGTCTAACGCTAATGGATATTATCTACTAGTACAATTTGGGAAAAACCTGTTAACCCTACACAACACAAATTTTACACTCATACTTAACTCGTGCACATTTTTCAAAGGATATAAGCCTGAACCCATTAAGTCTTTAGCCTTTAGTTTACTTGATCTTCTCGGCATCTTCTTGACCTAAATCGCTTTCCCAAGCGCCGCTCAAACGAAGCGGTTTTGATTAATCAAAGTTTTTAGTATTTGACAAACTACCAAAATACTTTCGCTTTGACTCAGTCTTCATATTCCTTTGCAAGCAATCGGGGTGTAGGTGCCCCAATGCTTGCTATGCGTCGTCAAATCACTTGGATCGACCAAACCACTTATGCAACCTGTCGATCGAAAATTTCTCTTCAACATTCTTTGTTTTTTTATGCTATGTTTGAGCTTAACTATCTCATCCAGCATCACTGATCGTTCTGAACCTTGGATGCTCTATGAGCGTAGTCCCAATCCTCGCTTTGACTATAGTTGAAGCCTCCTTGCACATTCAAAGATAACGAAATTATTTTCAGACATAAATTCTTCATAACTTAACCTACATTAGTTTAAACATGCTTCATGCAACATGAACACATAGACCTAGGGCCAAAATCCTCAATCTACGATCAAAATCCCAAAAATTTAGAATTCAATGTCGGAATCACAAGACGAACGGTCTAACCGCTCAACCACCGGTCACATCGATTTGGTCGCCCAGTTTGATTGGTTCCGCAACTGGTCCGACTGCCAGAAACTGTACCTGACAGGGTAATGGTTCATTACAAAATAAAACTAGACTATATGGTCCCTCACATATAGATGCCCAAAGAATATATTGCATATTAAACAAAAGAGGCCCGGTTAATGGAAGGAAGAGTTGGAGGAATGTTTCTGAGAGTATATTATGTCCTTTTCTTTCGATCCTTATCACAAACCTACCTATCTAATAATGGACAGGTTCGATTGCATTTCCGGCTTTATGCTTATGTACGAATGGATAGTAACTGGTTCAAAATCTGTGCATTTTTTAAGGTAGGATCTACAAGAAAATTATAGTATAAACTATATCGACCAAAATCACATGCGAGTTTTTTCCTCTACGTAATGCCTCTCGCGAACAGAACAGAATTCAAAATCCACAACCATAAACTATAAGTCACAGACCAAAAGAACTCACCCGATACCTCTATGGCATTTCCCTTTTAGCTCTTCTAGTGATCTTAGGTTAATCATGTTAGTCTAGTTTTGTCGATGGGTAGTGCATTTTTTTTGTTGCTGTCAAGTGTTCATACACCAGTCACACCAAGTTAAATGGACAGCTAAGAAAAATCCACAGTGGGATGTGGATTCTAATTCTCTTTAATTTGTGCGCTTTGCCTGACCGCTCTGATTGATATTCTGATAATCTCCCACTAATTAAACCGGCTGCATCTTCGACTCTGTATTACTAGTTACACTCAGAGAACATATATTACTCTGTTTGGAGTTACACTCAGAGAACATATATTACTCTGTTTGGACTTGCTTGTGTCGAGCTAAGCCCTTCAGGTTCGATGAAATTCTCCAGCTAAGGAAAAACATGACTTTATTAACTACCTGTTCTTTTTTTTGTGGAACGGAAACAAGAAATTCCATTTACCTAAATCGCTAGCCGCCAAGTCTGATACAAATTCAGGAAATCATTCAAGCCAAAGCTGATAGCTTTCAGGATCCATAGCCGCGCCAAACTTAGCAAGTTCTCGCGCAACTTTATTACAACCTCTAGGGCAATATATCACTTGAAATGCATCAAAATCAAAAGACTGCAGGGCTGCTCATTTGAGCTTTTTTTTCTTATAACTTATTTTCCACTGTTTGGCATTACAATTGGCTTATTTTATACTGCGACTGCTAGTGGCTTTTTTATTATAATTAAACTTTAAAAAATTAAAAATAGAAAAAACATGTTAACCCATCATAGACAATACAAAAGATACGAAAAAAAATAAAAGGCAAAAAAGTCCTAAAAAGTAAAAATAAAGAGATAAAATTAAGAAACTAAAGTTAGAAACCAAAAGCCTAAAAGGAAAGCCGAAATGAGCAGGAGATCTTCCCTAAGGACCATACCATTCACACCACCATCAAGCTCACGATCTGTCAGAGCTGATACGAGAAGTTTAAGGCCTCGCTCAAGTTAGCTTTTTTTCGGTTTCAGCTTCTAGCTTCAGCTTTTTTTCAATATTCACTAAACTATCCACTAATTCAGCTACAGTAAAAAAAAGCTAATTACAGTGAAATTTCAGCTAAAAACCAAAAGCTATCGATAAAACGATCACCCCTTAAGAGCACCCTTCCCACCCAGGCTCTTTGGGCAACCGTAGAGCCTGAATGCAGTCTGCGCGACTGAACACTCCCAGCCGCCATCGCTTGAGGATGTCCCAGCTGGCCTCTGACAACAGCACCCCACCCACCACTGGAAGAGGCCATGCCGAAGGAACCATCAATATTGATCTTCATCATGTCATCTTCATGTGGTTTCCATTTCATCGAAGCTACAGTCAGGACCTTCCCTTCACCCCTCCTGAATTCTGTCTGAAGCATCGAAACATAATAGCGTACATTATGGACAACTCCATAAACAAAATTCAAAATAGCACATCAATAGACAAAATTCAAAATCCATAAATTATAAGATACAACCAAAAAGAACGAGACCCCAATCAATACCACACATCAAGTACTAGTAGTAATCCCAGATGACCAGAAGTGCTGTGTGTTTCTCACGTTTTTTTGCTTGCTTTGGCTTTACGCGAAGACCAGTTCATCAGTTCAGGGTTGGGCAGGCGCTACCAGGGCTGCTCGAGTCATGCCCTATCAGGGCTCTGGCTAGGAGTAGCAGCAGGCAGCGGCAGTACAGCCTGCCGTAGCACACATGCACACTGTACAGGAGCTGCCGCAGCTCAGGCAGCAGCAGCCGGTAATACTCTCGCTTGGAAAAGAAGACTTACAGCCGGGTCAGTTAGGCTTATTTTTAGTAGCTTAGGATTAAATTTGTATTATAGATGATTTATTTTATACTATAGCTGATAGTAGTTTATTTGACATAATTAAATTTAAAAAATCTAAAAATAGATAAAAACATGTTATCCCACCATATATAATGCAAATGAGTACGAGAAAAAAGAACCAGCAAAAAAGCATTAAAAAGTCAGAAAAAAAATAAAATTTTTTAAAAAATAATAAATCAGAAACTTAAGCTAAAATAAGTAGAGCCTTAACTTCCTTTCCTTTCGACTGTTGGACTCAATTATCTACGGAGATACGATGGAAAGCAGCGCAGTGGAGGGAGGGATGATGGACAATGGGATTATAGCTCAGCTATTTTCAGTTTATGACTTATGATTTTTCTGAAAAACAAAATAGATCTATCTCACATCAACACATGAAGTTGTCTATGTAGACTGTATAGAGATCCTTTTAACCTACCTATCCATTCATCGCCACAAGAAAGAGAATAGTTGGAGCAGAAAACCGCCACCGTACAGTACATGCATGCAGAGCAAGGAGCTGCTCGGTCAAAACTCACATGAGAAGAGGCGTAGTACCGTGTCAGGAAGTGGGACCTCCGTGTCAGGAAGTGGCAACCGCAGATTCCCGCTCCCCTGCTCCATCCATTGGCCGACGCGACCGCCTCCTCCTCCATATGCTCATTCCCTCCACCACCTCCTCCCTTTTATATTCCCACCTCCTCTCCTCCACCACCGCCCCCGCCGCCTCGCCTCGCCACAACCGCAATGCCTCCCCTCCCCCTCCCCCCCCTCCTCCTCCTCCTCCTCCCCCTCCTCCTCGCCTCCTCCTCCGCCTCGCCGGAGCGCGACATCTACGCGCTATCCAAGCTCAAGGCCGAGCTCGTGCCCGCTGCCTCCGCCGCGCTCGCCGACTGGGACCCGGCCGCCACGTCGCCCAACCACTGCTCCTTCTCGGGCGTGTCCTGCGACGCCGACGCCCGCGTCGTCGCCATCAACCTCACCGCCGTGCCGCTGCACGGGGGCACCCTGCCTCCCGAGGTCGCGCTGCTCGACGCGCTCGCCAACCTCACCATCGCCGCCTGCTGCCTCCCCGGCCGCGTCCCCGCCTCGCTCCCCTCGCTTCCCTCGCTCCGCCACCTCAACCTCTCCAACAACAACCTCACAGGCCCGTTCCCTGGCCCCGCCGACGGCTCCCCCTACTTCCCGTCCCTCGAGCTCGTCGATGCCTACAACAACAACCTCTCCGGCCCGCTCCCACCCTTCGGCCCAGCGCACGCGCGCCTCCGCTACCTCCACCTCGGGGGGAACTACTTCTCCGGCGCCATACCGGACAGCTACGGCGACCTGGCCGCCCTCGAGTACCTCGGCCTCAACGGCAACGGGCTCTCCGGCCGAGTGCCCGCGTCGCTGGCGCGCCTGAAGCGGCTGCAGCACATGTACATAGGGTACTACAACCAGTACGACGGCGGTGTCCCGCCTGAGTTCGGCGACCTCGACGCGCTCGTCCGCCTCGATATGAGCAGCTGCAACCTCACAGGCCCCATCCCGCCGGAACTCGGCAGGCTCGCGCGGCTCGACACGTTATTCCTGCTCTGGAACCGCCTGTCTGGGGAGATACCTCCGCAACTCGGTAACCTCAAGAATCTCCAGTCCCTCGACCTCTCCATCAACGAGCTCACCGGTGAGATACCGGCCAGCCTGGCCAACCTCACCAACCTCAAGCTTTTTAACCTGTTCCGGAACCATCTCCGCGGCGACATACCGGAGTTCGTGGCCGACCTCCCGAAGCTGGAGGTGCTCCAGGTGTGGGAGAACAACCTCACAGGCCATCTCCCGGCCGGACTCGGGAAGAATGGCCGGCTCAAGACGTTGG
Organism: Melocanna baccifera; assembly: GCA_036346265.1. NCBI lineage: Eukaryota > Viridiplantae > Streptophyta > Magnoliopsida > Poales > Poaceae > Melocanna > Melocanna baccifera. The sequence continues at coordinate 28,443,809 of CM070691.1, read as the reverse complement.
ACGTGGCCACCAACCACCTCACCGGCCCGGTACCGCCCGACCTCTGCGCCGGCCGGATGCTGGAGACGCTCGTGCTCATGGAGAACGGCCTGTTCGGTCCAATTCCCGAGTCGCTGGGCGACTGCAAGACGCTCGTACGCGTCCGTCTTGGCAAGAACTTCTTGAGCGGCCCCGTGCCGGCCGGGCTCTTCGACCTCCCCCAGGCGAACATGCTGGAGCTCACCGACAACCTGCTCGCCGGCGAGCTCCCGGACGTGATCGGCGGTGGCAGGATTGGCATGCTACTTTTAGGTAACAATGGGATCGGTGGGAGGATTCCTCCGGCCATCGGCAACCTCCCTGCGCTGCAGACGCTGTCGCTGGAGTCCAACAACTTCTCCGGGGCCTTGCCGCCGGAGATCGGCAGGCTCAAGAACCTGTCCAGGCTCAACGTCAGCGGCAACTCGCTCACTGGTGCGATACCGCGTGAGCTCATGCGCTGCGCCTCCCTAACCGCCATCGACCTCAGCCGCAACCTCCTCTCCGGCGAGATACCAGAGAGCATCACGTCGCTGAAGATCCTGTGCACGCTGAACGTGTCCAGGAACAGGCTGTCAGGCGATCTGCCATCGGAGATGTCCAACATGACGAGCCTCACCACGCTGGACGTCTCGTACAACAGCCTCTCCGGCCCCGTGCCGATGCAGGGCCAGTTCCTGGTGTTCAACGAGAGCTCGTTCGTGGGCAACCCCGGCCTGTGCGGCGGGCCTGTCGCCGACGCTTGCTCCCTGTCGGTGGCAGCGGCGGGCTCGCGGTCCGGTGCAGCGTTGTCTTTGCGGCGGTGGGACTCCACGAAGATGCTGGTGTGGCCGGTGGTCGTGTTCGCCGTGCTGATCATCGCCTTCTTTGGCGCGAGGAAGGGGTGCGAGGCGTGGCGGGAGGCGGCGAGGAGACGGTCGGGCGCGTGGAAGATGACGGCGTTCCAGAAGTTGGACTTCTCGGCGGACGACGTGGTCGACTGCCTCAAGGAGGATAACATCATCGGCAAGGGCGGGGCCGGGATCGTGTACCACGGCGTGACCCACAGCGGCACTGAACTGGCGATCAAGCGGCTCGTGGGGCGAGGCGGCGGCGACCACGACCGCGGATTCTCGGCGGAGGTGACCACGCTGGGGCGCATCAGGCACCGCAACATCGTGCGGCTGCTGGGCTTCGTATCCAACCGGGAGACCAACCTGCTGGTGTACGAGTACATGCCCAACGGGTCGCTCGGCGAGATGCTGCACGGCGGCAAGGGCGGGCACCTGGGGTGGGAGGCGAGGGCGCGCGTCGCGGCGGAGGCGGCGCGTGGGCTGTGCTACCTGCACCACGACTGCGCGCCGAGGATCATACACCGCGACGTCAAGTCCAACAACATCCTGCTCGACTCGGCTTTCGAGGCGCACGTGGCCGACTTCGGTCTTGCCAAGTTCCTCGGCGGCGGCGGCGCCACGTCCGAGTGCATGTCAGCCATCGCCGGCTCCTACGGCTACATCGCGCCAGGTAACCATCCATCCGAGCATCACTTTCTTGCGTCAATTTACGTGCTCCGAAACTTTCAGAACAAATTAACCTAACGTCAACGAACATAACGTATGAGTTTAACCTGATGCGAACGACTACAGAAACACAAATGAATCATACCAATTTACCAATTCCACCCAACCCATTTGATCCGAGTACAAACAGCTTCTACGAAAACGAAAGAATTTGATAGCGACTATAATTGTGCTACTTTACATCTCAGTGGCCGATGGAGCAAATGTAAGGCCACTGCATGCACACTCCACTGACCCTGCTAGATCTGCAACGAATGCTGGTGCGGTTTATAGTTTTTAGTTCTAACACAAGCGCTTATGTAAACAAATTAAATACTAATAAGTTGTTTAAAAAAACTATCCCAATAAACTTAAAAAATCATTTTATTTATTAATTTAAGAGAAAATCATAAGATATAGAGCAGAAAAAAAACTCAGCTCACTCACTGCTATAAGCTATAAAGCTGAAAGAACTCAGCTCACTCACTGCTTGCACTTCTGCACGGTCAACCGAAGAGAGGACAAAGGTTAATTGTTATTGTCTGTCTCGTCGCCCTGTTTCTTGGATTTAGCATGGGTTTGTCGGGCCTGGAAGCAGATCTTGTTGCTATCTGGTAAGGTCAACGAGAGATAAGACAAAGCCTGTCTTTGGATTAAAGGATGGCCTGTCCGATTTAGTACTCGTATTGTTGTGTTGTGGCCTTGTGGCTGTGGTCCTGTGGTCTGTGGACCTCACTTATCTTGGATAATTGATCTGAGAGAGAGAGAGAGAGAGAGAAGCCAAGGAGAAGGAGCCAGACACGGTGGTAGTATCTGGTTGACTTGTAGATCTGCTTCTGGTTGGCTTGTCAGTCTCCCTCGTAAATGGTGCTCTCTCTAGCTTCCGTTTTACTGAACTGCATGAACTGAACTGAATAAGTAGCCAGCGAATGAGACATTCAGCATGAACTGAACTGTGTGCGGAAGAGAGTTTGCGATAGATTAGCGAAGTATGGCAGGGTGTGTGTTATTTGTCTGCTGCTTCATCAATGAATCGTTTTTTGTGTGGCGTGGCAGAGTACGCGTACACGCTCCGGGTGGACGAGAAGAGCGACGTGTACAGCTTCGGCGTGGTGCTGCTGGAGCTCATCACGGGTCGCCGTCCCGTCGGCGGGTTCGGCGACGGCGTGGACATCGTGCACTGGGTACGGAAGGTGACCGCTGGGCTCCCGGACACGTCCGACACCGCCGCCGTCCTCGCGGTGGCCGACCGCCGCCTGACGCCGGAGCCGGTGGCGCTGATGGTGAACCTGTACAAGGTGGCCGTGACGTGCGTGGAGGAGGCGGGCACCGCCCGGCCCACCATGCGCGAGGTCGTGCACATGCTCGCCAACCCCAACGCCGCCCTCCCCCTCCTCGCCGTCTGAAACTCGTAAGCTCTCGGACTGCCGTAAAAATGGTATTATTCGGGGTTAATGTATGCGCCAAGCCCGCTACGCTAGCTTTGGTAATTTTGTCACGTGTGGTCGTTAATGTGTATGATAACAAGGAACTACGTACTACCTACCTTATGACTACCCAGCCCCTCCCCGGAGGCTGCGTCGCTGTTGCTATGCTGCTGCACGCATATGTGCATATAGGAATGTTGAAGTTGATATATCGATATCCCCAGGATCCTGTATATGCTCATTGCTGTTCGTCGTCAATCGCTCAGCGTGTTTGTATTGACTGCAGCTGATAGATTTTAGCTAAATACAAAAATAGATGGATTATGGTATGTATCCAGATGGAAGCATGAGAGACTCGAAAATTGGGATGTGGAATCCCGGAAGATGGATGGATTATGGTATGTATCCGCCAGTGGATGGTTCCACGCCGTCGCTACAGAATCGAATCCGCACAAGCAAAAGAACAAAAAACCTTTCTTTTACATCTGTCGCCTTTCGTCTTTATTCTCCTTCATTTCCCCCGACTTGACTCGGATATGGTGTGCTTATCTGGCATTACGAAGCTCAAGTTTCTAACTTTTTTATTTTTGCAAATAGTTTTTTATTATAATTTTTATTAGCTTTTCAGTGTAATTAAATTTTTAAAAAAATTAAAAAAAATAAATGGCTATAACATTATAGACAATATAAACGAATAAAAAAATAAAAAAACCTAAAAACAAATAAAAAGTTAAAAATAAAAATAAAATTAAGAAACTAGATCATTGAAGCTTAAGCTTAAATCACCGCATGAGCGCCCCCTTAGTACGTATCTCACTGTGTTGTTACTCATGAAGGGTGCGTTCTTTTTTGCTACGGCTGATGGTTTATGAAAAAAATTGGTCCATTAGAATTGAAGTTGCTTACTCATGGAGAGTGCGTTCTTTTAGACTGCGGCTGATGGCTTTTGGTCTTAACACGAGTACTTATGTGAACGAATTAAATATCGATAAGCTATCTCGAAAAGGTTGTCTTGATACAGTTTTGCTATTGCACAGTCGACTAAAATTTTCTTACATCTCAGTCACCTAAAATTGTAAAGTACTAATTCCCACCTAAAAAAATTCCCCTCCAAAAAAAGGAGTCGTTGGAGGATACTCATTCAATGGATGAAAAAGTGATTGAGAGTGAAGGGAAAAACCAACCGCAATAGACAGTCCTGTCCTAATAAGACGCTTGAAGAAGATAACAAAGAATCCATCTATTTATTTATTTGAGAAAAGTCTTAGACCCCGCTCATTTCGGCTTGAATTTTTTATTTCTGGCTTATTTTTCACTATTTCTAAATTTTGTTTTTTCTGGCTTTCCAGCTTTTTTAGCTTTTTGCTGGTTCTTTTTTTCATATTCGTTTGCATTATACGTGATGGGTTAACATGTTTTTTCTATTTTTAAATTTTTTAAATTTAATTATGTTAAATAAGCCACATCAGCTACAGTGCAAAATAAACTTGCTACAATGCAAATTCAACCGTAGGCCGCCGTTTTTCAGCCCAACTGAGCCGGCTCTTAGGCTTACAAGAACGTTCCAAAAAAACAACATGACCATGGCCACCTATGCCCCACTCGTCAGCCACATAGGTATAGTCCACTACTATTGGGGGGACGAGGCCTCCACGTGGGCCTGTTGTACCCCACACGCTTCTCAAGCCTCGACTCTCAACCAAAGCTAACCGACAGGTGGGTCCAACTCGACCTGGGAAAACCAACAATAATATATCAGAGCCCACTGATCATTGACATCAGAACACCACCCTTAAACGGAAAACCAACAAATTAACCACCCCCAACCGCATGGACACCACCAACCTCCCATCACCACGTACAAGCACCACATCACCGCCGACTCGCCATCGTCTCCCTCATGATTCCTCCTCCCTTCTCGGCTTAAACTCTCCCCGGCTCCCCGCAACACAATCCCATGGCGTCCTACAACCCCTCAAACCCTAAACCTAGCCTCACCGCTCACCGTGGCTGACCTTGCGCCCATCGTCTCCCACCACCACCGACGACGACGCCAATGTCCCATCCTCCCCCCTGAAGGACGTCCTCCTCCGCCTCCCTGGCACGCAACTCCACCTCATTGAACACCAACGCAGCCACCCGCTCACCGACGGTGACCTCTCCCTCTCCACATTCGATCCGGCGACACCTCCCTCGCCGCCATCACCCTACTCGACCTGATCCAATGGCTGCTCGCCTGCGTCGTCGGCGCTGTGAAGCTCGACCCCTACCACTACTCATTCTTCCTCACCGTGCCTGCCTCCCCGACGATCGAAACCCCAACCGGTCCACTACGGCCCCACGCTCTCCCACCCCAACCCACTCCTCAATGGCATCCTTGCCACGTACACCAACTATTGAAAATATAGGCAATATTTTAATTTTAAACATTACTATGAGACAAATACAATAAACTAGTGATGCAAAACACATAACTAACAACAGACTACTCATTGTACTTTAGAAAATACACAAAGAAAATACAATATTAAAGTCGATCGAATGCGCGAACAACTTATTGTTGGGCTTTATGAAGAATAGAAAGTAGTGCAGGCTCGACTGGTAGATGTTGCTCACATTAAATCGGCTGCTACCGTCATATGCTTAATGAAGTCACTGCGAGTGAGCATTAGTTTTGATATAGCAACCCAATGGTGATGCCATCAAGCTCTCGGGAGTGAACAGGGCCTTTTTTTCACTATTGATTCTGGATTGAACCAAAAGCCAGTTTTCTGTTCGCTACCGTGCGATCCGATAGGATAATACCTCATATTCAGGTACAGGTGGTTGCATCAAATCCTTTGTGCCATGGAGCTATAATAACTGAGTTGTTTAAGTCATAACCTGAGGAGGTTCCTGGGTGTGCATGTGTTCTGCTACTGCAAGTGCCAAATAGTCTGTGTATTGAATCATTCATCTCATCTGCTTTGCTGTATCTGCTGTGTTAGTGTGTCGATTTACTGCTGTTGGTGAGCTTCGTCCTTAAAAGTAACTAGAATTTGATTTACTCTAGGCACCAAGCTTGCTTGGGCAAAGCTCTTCAGTTACACTGTTTCGCTTACATCTGTTTTAATGGTTCCAACAGGGAAGGTTTGTGATGCTGTAGAAGACGAATGTTCTATCCACGTCATCAACTGTAACGACTGGGCTTGTGTCTCACAAGTACGTAGTATTCTACCATATATCCATATCATTGTATCATATCCACATCCTTTTTATCCAGTTTCTGTCCATATCATAGCAAAGTTTGTTTGTTTTGGTTATGGACTAGTGACGTTGATCAGTGGCAGAACTACCATAGGAGCAAGCCGGGACAACTACCTCGGGTCTCTTAGGCAAAGGACCCCCCCCCCCGACGAGCCCACCGCTTGAGTCAGTGAGGTCCGAGCCCGTCAGTATGGTGTCGACGGCCAGAAGTTCCTTGATGGCGAACAACTTGAGGTCATCGTTGACGGGAATGTGCTCTGTCGACGTCATGTCCAGCTCGACGCTGCAGGCGCACAACCCCTCGACGATGCATCAGGGTAGCAGTGAGCCACCATCGGAAGCCTACTCGGCGAATCGCCTGATCATGCTGTACTGTGTCAGCGTTTCTGACCAGTGTTACGACGGCCTTTACCTCCTCAGTAGGACAGTACAAGGCTCGAAGGATGTGAAGGAGACATAGTGGATGTCTGGATGATGGCATAGAGCTGGATGTAGGAGCAGAGCATCGGATATCTCTAGAGGTCTTGGCGGAAAAACATGGACACGATGTAAGACGACATCTCCAGGGTGATGGTGCCGACGAGCAGCACGTAGGACATAGCGACGTCGGCCCTGCTGTAGGGATGCTGGACTTGCCCCTTCATAATGATCCAGAAGATCACAACAGCGGCGAAGGTCGAAAGGAATGCGACGAGATGGAGCAACGCCCCTAGTGGGAACAGGCGAAACAGGGGCTACGGCGCGAGACGGTGATGGCGAGGGGACGCGACATTGGTGAGCCACTAAGTTTGTCCGGAGTTTATAAAATTTTTTATTCCGTCAGTGATGTTGGTTAATTAAAAGTGGAGTAGTGTCCTGGGCTGGGGACAATCATTTGCTCTGATGCAGAATTCCGTCAGTGATGTTGGTTAATTAAAAGCAAGACAAACTGACAAAGCGGGGGTATGTTGATGATCGTGCGAGCTAATACAGAGCTTGTAAGAGTTAACCCGGAGGATAAAACTCCTGGCTTTGCCTCCGCTGCCTACTTGTTCGCTTTCGCTTCCGTGGTGGGTGCTCCCTGTCTCGCTTTCTCTCTTCTCGGGCTCCGCAAGATTGGATGCCATGTACGCATGAGAATCTCGGGAATTACCGAGAAAATCCCGGCGCACGCGCCTCATAAGTTCTTCCCCGCGACCCACAATCCGCCCTCGATTTTAGTCGGGTTGGGTGGAACCATTAGGGTTTCTTCGCCGGCAGTCTCCGCTGGCTGGTACTCGCCGTTCTTGAATCGCTCGATTCCTGTTGTCTTAATGTTGTTCTCGTGTTCAAGATTGGATGTTGGCGCTGCCTGTGCGCCGCTAAATCTCATCTCTTGCCTTCCCAGTACAAAATTCCCAAGAAATGGGGTAGTTGTGAGGGATTTCTTCATGCCCTGTCGTACTCTTATTAAATCGCCATTAGGAGATTGCGGTAGTAGGGTTTTGCTGCTTTGTGTGTTGTGTTTGTATTTGTGTTGGTCATAAAGAACGGATTTTTAGTATTTAGGTTTAAGGAGGATATGCTATCAAGATGCTCTTGTAGGTTATGTATTTACTTCACCGATCTGCAGCGAATTTTAGCATTGAAGCATCTGATGCTTTCGTTACCAGGTGTGTTCTTCATTGCTGGTTGCAACTATGGATGATGGGGACCTTGATTTCTCAAACTCGAATGCCTTCCTGTGCCCTGCCATTGGCACGGATCCCCCCGGCAGCTGCTCCATGGATAGCTACTTCGATGACATCTTGAAAGACACAGAGCACCATGCGTGTACTCACACCCACACCTGCAACCCGCCTGTTCATGATCTTTCCCACACCCACACCTGCGTCCATGTCCACACCAAGATCGTCTCGGCCCCGTCAGATACCGCTGAGACTTTTGATTCCCCGGCTGAGAACAGTGTCTCCAAGAAGCGTCCTTCTGGTAATCGGGCAGCTGTGAGGAAGTATCGGGAAAAGAAGAAAGCTCACACAGCGTCTTTGGAGGAAGAGGTGGTTCATTTGAGGGCTTTAAACCAGCAGCTTGTGACGAAGCTTCAGAATCATGCGGCACTTGAGGCAGAGGTAGGCAGGCTTCGCTGCCTGCTTGTTGATATTAGAGGGAGAATTGAAGGGGAAATTGGTGCTTTCCCTTATCAGAGGCCAGTGAAGAATATTGATTTGGTTTCTAGCATTGACCAGGGAAGTTATCTTGGTGGTGCCCAGGTTATGAATTCCTGTGATTTCAGGTGCAATGATCAGATGTATTGCAGTCCAGGAATGTGTTAGAAAAATAATAGTCTCATATGGACTGTGGGAGAGAAAAAAGCACAACTTATAAGTGTGAAGAGATCTCCACCTATCAGACTAGTCTTTTGGGGGGAGAAAGTCCAATACCACTTACAAGGTTGTTGCTTGGAGGGTTTACTAGTGGGCAGCCCGTGGGCTCAGTGCGCAGAGAACGCAAGCCCATCTAAGAAAGAAGAGACCGAGGAATGGACCCGGTGAAACCAGAGTGGTCGCCGATTCCAACCTTTGGTATCAAAGCCAGAGACCTAACATCTCCCAGGGTGCGGTGTGCACAAATCCATATGGAGGGGGAGTTTCCCAGAAGTGCGGTGTGCACAATTCATATGTGAGGGGGAGATTGTTAGAAAAATAATAGTCCCATATGGATTGTGGGAGAGAAAAAAGCACAACTTATAAGTGTGAGGGGATCTCCACCCATCAGACTAGTCTTTTGGGGGGAGAAAGTCCAATACCACTTATAAGGTTGTTGCTTGAAGGGCTTGCTAGTGGGCAGCTCGTGGGCTCAGTGCGCAGAGAACGCAAGCCCATCTAAGAAAGAAGAGACCGAGGAATAGACCCGGTGAAACCAAAGTGGTTGCCGGTTCCAACAGAATGCAGGTGAGAACAATGGGCGAGGATGGTTCTATGAGCGGTCAGGTATTGGGGCAAGGTGCCTGTGATGTTGCGAATATGCAATCCATGGGGAGTGCAAAATCTGGATCCACAAAGCTCCCAGGCTGTGGGGGTATGGGTACGATGCCCGCTGGCTGTTTGCCAAATGTTGAAAAAAAGTGAAGGTTAGTTATGTTCCTCTTTTGCTATTCTTTATAAATCCTTTTCTAGCAAGGCTAATCTAAAACATTAATCCGCCAGTTACTTCGTTTTTGCCTTTCAGTTTGTTAAAATTCTATACAAGTATGTAAACCCATGAGGGTAAAGGGCAGAACCTTGTGCTGTCTATAGCCTTCTGATAAGAGCATAACTCAATTTGTGTGCTATTGAACCATTATTCTGAACCATTATTCTGCACTGCATTTGATTTGCTGCAGTCTGGTTAGATATATTTTGATTTAGCGAATTGCATCTGGTTTTGACAAAAGATGAGATTTTTCCCCTTACATTGTCCACTCATACCTACAGTACTAATGCCTAATGGTATGTTGTTGGCTGGATGTCTACTACGCACCATAGGCCTGATTGATACTACAAATTTAAGTAACTGCTATCTATGGAACACATAACATTCTCTTGGACGAAAAATAACATGTGGGTTTATTAGAAAGCAATCAGCAATGTGATACTTGTGCAGATCTGCTTGGTTGAACTTATCAGTTTCCACAAACTCATACGGGATAGAAAATAATTGTCTGTTTCGTGAATCTTTATAATCATAGTCATCTTTGGTGAGTCAAGTGATACTATAACTACAATGACCTAGCTGTTTCATACAATATCTGCATTTGTCTGTGTTTATAAATTCAGCACCAGTGGTTGCCTCGCTTGTTTCGTCATGTTTTAGCTTGCTAGAAATGCTTCCTGCTACAGCAGTAACACTGTCACATAAAAATTCCAGCTTCCACCCGTGCACTGTGTTCAATGCAGAGCATGTTTCAAAAAATGATAATTAGGACAGTCACAGTACATCATCTACAATGTCCCGTTGTACGTATGATTCAAGGTTTTTTGGTCATGGTAGTACCAAAGGAAGCAGTTCATGCAGCAGCACCTCCAAATTATGTCATTATGAGTATTTCTTTCTTCATAGGGGGTTGATATTAGCATCACTAACCTTTCGATATATAATAACCCTTTTCTTTGGGTCGAACGAAGAGCTAGTATAAATTGTCACTAGAAACTTTGTTCATTTATGAAGGCAGTGCTTTTTGGTAGTGGCACAATGCCACAACGTGTATTTTATAATGCACCAGCCTGTCCCTAGCATCGATTCACTTAGGTTATGACCCGTTTGGAACACGAGAACTTTTCCAGATCCTTCTGATTCTGAACTGTACCCGTGAAATTCCTGCAAAATTCTTGCGTTCCATACGGGCCCTTACTATTGTTTAGGATGGTCTAGTTATGAACAGTGATGCATTGCTATCGGTCATTTGTACATCTGATGCTCTACTTGGTTATAGTATGTAATATCAGCATGTATGTGGTTTTCATGTAGTTAATTTACAAAGCAAACCTGTTGTGGCAATTTATGGTCTGTTCTTCACAGCTTTTAAAAGTGGCTTTTGGTTTTTGCTATAGTATCTAACCTTCAAACAGAATATTTTTTTAAGATAGGGTCAACAAGTTAATTGTAGTATACGTTAAAAACTCAACATCTGTATCAGTCAAAATCGTAAGCGAGTATTTCTCTCCGTAATATCTATCACAGGCAGCTTAAAATTCAAAAATTTCAATAAAAAACCATAAACCACAGCCATAAATCAAAAAAGAGCATGCCCTATACCTTGTTTTCTTTTCTGCTTTTGAAAACTTCGTGAAGTCGGTACTGATGCTGCTGCTCCTTTTCAGGACTGCTGCGCTGCTTATCTTCTCCTTGCCAGAGACTATTGGTTTCCGCATCAAGTTTGTGTGATTCTGTCGCAGACGATGCTTCTATGGTACCTGAGGCGCTTCAAGTTTTATTAGCTCCAAAGCTATCAGGACATCCTCCTTTATTTTGCCTAGTTTCCTTTTTCAGCTATGTTCTTGGAGTTAAACAGCCTTGCTCCTAGTCCTAGATGCTCTCTGATAAAGAGCGGAAATGGAAAGGATTGGAAGAGATTGTGATTTGTTTAAAAATTCAGCATCCATGTTTTATGCCAGGATACATACTCGGTTTTGGGTTTAGGGTTTAAGTTGGACATGAATCTAATGTAAAAGCACGCCTTGCCTTCCCCTGTTTTTCACCCCCAATCATCCTCATTTTGCCCGAGGAAGTCTTCATTTTTAAAAGGGGAAACTTCGTCATATACCCTCCTCACATTTGAGAGTTTCAGGATTTACCCTCCCGAGTCACTGACACGTGGGGTCGGGATGAGTCACTGACATGTGGGCCGGAGGGTAAATCCTGAATTTCAGTCTAAGAGGAGGGTATATGATGAATAATTCCTTTTAAAAGTGGTTGGAACCATGGCTAACTGGGCTTTGGTGTAGCCTCGATAGTCGGCTAGGTGCCTCAAGTTCAACGGTGAGTAAATCTCTTGCCTTCCCCTTTGTTTTTCACCTTGATCGTTGTCCTTTCCTTTTCCCCGAAGAGAAAACGCAAAGTATTTGGTTTTAGAAATGACGACCACAGAAACAAGCGGTCGCTCGGCTTTTTAAGTACCGTAGCTTTTTTTTGTTTTTTTGATATTTTTGTGTTTTATTTTTTCCCGTATTCCTTTGTATTATTCGTGATGGACTAATATATCGCTTTTATTTTTACATTTTTTAAAATTTAATTATGCTTAATAAGTCAACTCAGCTACAGTAAAAAAATCAGTTAGCTACAGTAAAATTTTAGCCAAAAGTCATAAGCCATTACTATTCCGAACACCCCCTTAGCGTCTTCTCCCTGAGCCATGTGGCGACGATCGTAGAGAAAAATGAGACGAATACAACGCATTTACTCACCGCCAAGCTGAGGGTCCTTGGTTAGCTCGATGCCTGAACTGACATTTGATGGGATGGGATACGATAGGATGGGATGGTACATATTATTGTTTGGTTGGTAGGATGCAGATAGATAAAATAGGACAATTTTATGTTTAGTTGGGTGAATAAAGGTGGACGAGAAGAGTTGGGATGACCACCGGTGAGCTTACCCAGAGCCGTTATTGTAACATCAGTAAACCATCCACATCCAACTAATAATTACCACTTTCAAGCATGATGATTGATGAAGCATGGGCGCACAATGATTAGCACTTTTAAGCAAGCAGTGAAGCACATGGTATTGGCATGTTGCTTCTTTTACGTAGTGTGAAGCATCATCCGGAGACAAAAAAGACACGAGGATATGAACAAGCAGGTCCTAAAACTACATGTTAAAGCATGGGCACAGAACGATATCTGAAAATCCATGCATTCCATTTCTTGGGTTTAATGGCATTTGCGACATGCAAAGTGCTGGCGCAAAATCCCCCTCGTGAGTTCTGCTATGCGTTCCTCGGTTAAAGGCCACAAGATCTTTGTAGTTTTTTTTTTCACTAGTTCACCTCATGCCAGATATGAGAATCATATTATTTTCAGAAATTTAAATGAGAGAACAAACTGCCATAGTAGTTCATAAATCTGAGTAATTGCAACAATACTAGTAGTACATATATATCTGAGTAATTGCAACAATACTAGTAGTACACATTAATTGCCATAGTAGTTCTGCCGGTCTGCCCACATTGCATCAGTAATTCCCTGCCTAAACTCAACCATATATCTACGGTCACTTGCTACTTGCTTAGGCCCCTTGACGAACTAGCTTGGTTAGAATTAGATGGCCAATTGGTCTCTGGTGGAATGAATCGATCCACCCCATTATCTATAACCCAATTGTGAAGAATACAACATGCTACGACAATGTCAACTTGAATAGCGAACGGGAAGAATGGAGTGGCATCATCAAGAATTTTGTTTATTCTCTACAGAAATTTTTATAAACAACTGGGCATGGACAGAAAAAAAAAGGTACTAGGTAAATCACTGCTACTTGTCAAATGGCATTGTTGCACACATATGTTTTGATCTTTCATTTTGTGTTCAAGAACAAAATAAATTACAGTTCATTCAGTCTGATCCAGAAAAATATTTAAGACCTCAGCTTAATTTATGACCAGTCCAAGCACAGTTACTTTCCATATGCTAATGTGTATTCAATTTATTACGAGTGTCCAATAAGCTTGTGACACCAACTTGCTTCCAGACTCAATTCTTTATTTCATACCAATTAGGCAATCATACAGCGCCGTTATTGTAAGGTTATCTACTTAACTATTGGCTGATTCTTAGTGTAGTAAATGGAGTCATTGCCAAAGGGGAACTTGTAGAAAACAAAGTGGGTTCCGAGCTACCTCTTGCTTAATCTGAACTCCTGTCCTGGATTTTTAACTCTGGCAATTCACATACAAATGGCTGGATCCACAGAAAGCCAATCTGCACATCGTCAATGGTAACTCTGCATTACGAATTCAGTCAGTACCACTCGTGAATGGTGTATCATCAAGGAGTATTTTCATGTCCAACTAGGAGTTGGCACATGACCTTTTCAAAGCATGGCAAGATCCCCAAAGAGGAATCCGTTTGGAGTATTTCGTTTCGAGCTTTGACTTTCCGTTTGGAGCTTGTTTTTCCTTCTGAATCCCTCCTCCTCCTTTCTTGTCGATAAGTAATTGCCAATTTTTTTGTTTTTTTGCAAGAAAGAGTCGGTGAGAAGCTTCTAGAAGCTTGGAGAAGAATAAAGTTGCGGTCCAAGATGACCAAAGGGCTGCGCCTATGGGCGCTAGCCCATGGTTGGTGGGCGGTTTTACTCTAGTAAATTCCCCCGTAATTTTCAGAAGGAAAAAGTCCAAATTACTATCTCTAAATATAGCCTAATTCCAGATAACCCCCTAAAGAATAAAAAAGTTTACTTAACCCTCTGTGTTTGCTAAACCAGATCAAAATTAACCTTTTACCCATCTCCAAAACAGGTTTTGCTGAGGTGGCTGATTTTATTGACTAAAATTGTCACATAAGCTATCCTTACCATGCGATGGAATTGCCACATAAGCTGTTTGGGTCAATGGCCGTTGCCCACCAGTCCATGCGATGGAAAGCCCACCAGTCCACGCCGTTGCCGTGGCCACTCCCGCTCACGAGCTCCGGCGCAAGGTACTCGTGCGTGCCAACGCAGTCCTTGGAGCTCACCGCCGTTGGCTTGGCGACGAACTCGAACAGTTCCTTCGCGTCAACCTCCTCGCCGTCGCTGCCTCCATTGGCAGAAAAGCACGATGGTAGGATGCTCTTCTTGCTGTGACTCTGTCGCCACATCTGGCGGCGGCGAACGGCGGGCTCCACGGACATCGGGAGCGCCAGGTCGAAGTCAGAGAGCACGACGTGCCCGTCGCCTCGAGCGGGGCGTTCTCGGCTTGAGGTCGTGGTACACGGCCGAGCACGCGTACTCGAGCGGCGACACCTCGGCGGTGTAGAACCTCGCGGCGGCGATAGGCGGCGGCCTCTGGCGCGCCCAGAGCACCGCGTGGAGGTCGCCCCCGGAGCAGTAGTCCATGAGGAAGCACGCGTAGCTTCCGGCGTCGAGGCGCGAGTAGAGTGTGGGCACGAAGGGGTGGCAATTCCATCGCATGGTAAGGATAGCTTATGTAGCAATTTTGGTCAATAAAACCAGCCACCTCAACAATTGATCTGGTTTAGCAAATACAGGAAGTTAAGTAAATATTTTTATTCTTTAGGGGGTTATCTGGACTTAAGCTATACTTGAAGGTAGTAATTTGGACTTTTTCCTTTCCAGAAATTGATTTTCAATGTTTTGACACAATTTTGGCTTTATTTTCCGGCTTTTTCTGCGAAACACACGAAATGACGAAACAACTTTTTTCGCTCAGGTTTAGCTGCCAGTGTCACAATTATGTATATTTTATCAGATAAAAGCGCGCATAAAATGAACACAACATCCGCTCAAAACGTCACATTTCTAACTGACAAAGTTTATTCGCAGAAATTAGGCAACCGCTAATTTGAAACTAGAGTATCGAACTAGGTACATGACAGAATCCCGTATCATGACGCATCTTCGCATGGAAAAAAAGGACGTCCCTCAAAACCACCACATTTCTAACACGAGACAGGTTCTTTTTTTTCACCTAAAAGGAGCTAAATTTAACAACAGTTGGCGATCGAGGTGACTCAGCTAAAGAGGGGAGATGGCTACAGCTCATCCTTGTCGTACTGCGACGATGGCTCGGACTCCTCCTTGCTGGATTCCTTCTCTTCAATCTCAGGCTCCTCCGCCTCCTCCTCCTCTTCTACGGTGGCGTCGGGGCTCAGGTCCAGGCTCTTCTGCACCGACTTGTAGATGCTGGAGGCGAAGCCCTTGGGATCAGGGAGGTTGAAACCGCTCTCCATGAGAGCCGTCTGGTACACGAGCCTCGCCGTCTGCTTCAAGCCCTCGGCCTGCATCAGGGGAACGCACTAGCATCGTCGTTTGGAGGCAAAGATACGTGACTCGAAATTACGTTTGGTCGATCCGGCATCGGTACCTCGCTATCCTGGGCGACCTTGTCGCGGAGCTCCTTGATGATGGGATGCCTGGGGTTGATCTCGAGGACCCTCTTGCCGCTCATATACGCCTGCTTGCTGGCATCTGAAAGGGTTTGCGCCTGCATGATCTTCTCCATGTTAGCGCTCCACCCGTACTTGGATGTCACCACCACGCAGGGAGTGTCGTGCAGCCGGTTGCTGATCTTCACGGAGTCGACGTTCTCACTCTCAAGAGCCTTCTTCCACCAGTCGGTCAGCTCCTTGAAGGATTCCTTGAGGTCCTTCAACTTGGAGTCCTTGCCAAGCTTGAGACCCTCCTTGGACACGTTCTGGAACTTCTTGTCCTCGTAGTCCATGAGGTATTGCATCAAGTACTCATCAACTGGGTCAGTGAAGAATATAACCTGCAAAACAAATCGAGGCCACAGCGTTACCTCACATTCGTAGTGACCTATCAGAAAAGGCTAAAAGGGGGGCAAAGTATGTGATGCAGTATCCAGATGCTGACTATTTTGATGCTATCCTTCCTAATATTATTTGTTTGGTGTAAAAGCTGAGAGGCGCATGAAGGTTTATCCGCGACTTAAGGATGTCTGACAACATTAGAGTTGACATGTGTAATTAAATAATGCAGGATGGCAGGCTGGCTTCAAATCAGAACTTCAGAATGTAAAAAATCTAACAGGAACCCTTAGAGCACATAGTGCTATTGAACTTGACCGTATGAGACAAAAAAGCAAGAGGCGTCACGATAACGTACCTCATAGTTCTTCTTGGTTAGCCTCTCAAGGAAGGGAGATTTCTCTAGCTGCTCCTTGCTGCTTCCTGTAATGTAAAAGATGTCCTTTTGCCCTGGCTTCATCCTTGAAATGTACTCATCAAGAGAGGCAAGTTTGCCTTCCGACTTGGTACTGAAACGGATACAGGATCAGTTTCCTTTTGCCCAGTATATAAAACTACTGTTACAATTAATGGAAGGCAGTATACAAGACAGACCTTTCAAATCTCAGAAGCTTTGCAAGACGGTTCCTGTTAGTTGCATCTTCGATGATTCCCAGCTTGATTGATTTGCCAAACTCATTCCAGAACTTAGCATACTGGCCCTTTTTCTCCTCCATTGCACTTTTTTCTTCATCTGCTTACAAAAGATGATTTATGAGGACTATCATCATAAATATAGAGTGTGTACTTGACATTAACAGCAAACCCGGTTACCTGTCTTTTCTTTGTTGTTGTACTCATCAGGGTCTTCCTCGGCAAGTTTCCTAATCATGTCCAGAGCTTTGCGGATTAGTTTCTTCTTGATGGTCTTCAAACTGCTATGTTGTTGAAGCATTTCTCGTGATACATTGAGAGGCAGTGTGTCTGAGTCAACAATACCCTAGAGAGAATGGCGTGTTATAAGTTTAGTCTGCACAAGTCAATGAATGGAATAGCATGCCATTCATGAAATAGTAATCCAGTACCTTCAAAAAGCTGAGATACTTCGGAAGAAGATCATCAAATTCATCAGAGATGAAAACTCTTCTAACATACAACTTGAGGTTTGACTTGTTAGAGTTGTAGTAACTCTCATAGAGATCATGTGGAGCCTTTGGGGGAACAAAGAGCAAAGCTTTAAACTCAACATCTCCCTCAGCAGTGAAGTGGCTCCAAGCCAAAGGCTTGTCATCACCAAAGTCCTACCAAAAAAAATGTGAAGTTAGGCAAGGTTTCTTACTTTCTTCTACAAAGCATACATAAAGCTTTCTTTCAAAAAGGTTTTTCTCTTATAAATTCAAACTATACTCTGTACCTTGGCCAGTGAGTGGTAAAACTTTGAGTATTCTTCTTCAGTAACCTCCTTGGGGCTACGGAGCCATACAGCCTTCACATCATTCAGAAGCTCCCATTCAGAACTAGTTTCCTTTACTGTCTTTGTCTTGGGCTTTTTCTCTTCACTCTCTTCTGTCTCTTCTTCATCTGTAGTCTCTGTGGCTATAAAGAAATACATACTGTGTTAGTGCTCTCGTGCACACGAGTACCATCTAAGAAAATGGATAACATTGATCCAAAACTTACTTGATCCCTCTTCTTCACTTGATTCCTCCTCATCGGCTGGCACCTCAACATCAACCTCCTTGGTTGCCCACAAGTAAATGGGGAAATTAATGAATTCAGAGTACTTCTTCACCAAGTCCTGCAAAACAAGCACACATATTAAACAAATGATAACATGAAAATGCTCAAAATAACAGATGTGTTTCGTTGTATAATGTCTCCAGTGCAGCTATTAGATGGAAACGACTATGATATGTAAGATTACAAGAGACTTCAAATATTACCACTTGCACTTGCACAATGCCATAAAATTATTCAGTAAAACTGATGAATGCACTCAATGGAAATGATCAAAGGAAATGTTCTGATCACGGACAGTTGCACAACAATTTGCTCTTATGGTGAAGATAAAGCATATTTACCAGTATGAAACTATGGATTTAGAGAAGGTAAGGTTGAACTTCCTAGTTAGTACTGTCAGCAATTATTTCATGACCAGTGAAAAGGCAGTTTCAGTTTCCTATTTTCAAGGGCTGATGGACCTAAACCTTCAACTCAAAGGCAGAAGACTTTCAAATTCATTTGAAGTACACAAAATACAGATGTGTGAGACTGATACTTGAGAATAGCATATCATCACTAGCATAACCACGTGATTTGTGCCTAATAAGAACTGCAGGACAAAGAAGAAGCAAACCAGAAGGCAGATGCCAAGTGCTAGTATCTAGTTGAAGCTTGCAAAGCAGTTCTACATCCACATTCTTAGGTGCCAATTACGTACAACAAATAGGATCTTGAATCCTTCATCTCACAATCAGAAACATCATTCTCTATACTACTTACGGTGACTGTTTGATTCAGACTATGCTGCTGGACTTCAAGTTGGAATACAGATATCAGCTACAACTAACTCTGTGCGCATTGCAAATTTGATGTTGCAGCAAGAAACCAATTAACTGTAATAAAATACATGCTAATATGGTGATACCTTTAGCTTGTCTTCTTCCAAGTACTCTTTGGCCTCATCTCGGAGATGAAGTTTTATCTCAGTTCCACGGCCCAGTGGTTCATTCCAAGTATCCTCGGAGATAGCGAATGATCCATCAGCTTTGGACTCCCACACATATCTGTCAGAGAAAAGTACAACGCCACAACAAGGTGAAGCAAATTGCAAAAAGAAGGCAAGGGATGAACCAAAAACACAAAGCATCACCGTTGTATTAGAGACAGGGGCAACAATGTCTTACTGTTTGTCATCATTATGCTTGCTGATCACTTCAACATAGTCAGCGACCAAGTATACTGAATAGAACCCAACACCAAATTGCCCAATCAGATTGAGGTCACCTCCAGACTGCATCTTTTCAACAAAAGCTGCAGACGTTGCGATCAATTGAAGTTAGAGCTCATTCCAAGTATTAACTTCTACATTAGATGGTACTTGGCACAAAATTTTCTTTATCAACAATAGATAATGCTGAGTTTGTGCTACAGACTGGTATCCCCAGTCTGTAAGAATCTTTGCTTTCAATTAAAGCCAGGCCAGAAATGGTCTGTGGTCTAATATCTTGGACTGGAGCAATCAGTAGGAAAGAGCGGTACCTGAAGTCCCAGATTTCGCAATGGTTCCAAGGTTCTTAATCAGATCTTCCTTGGTCATACCAATACCCCTATCCCGAATGGAAAGGATCTTCTTCTCCTTATCCAACTTAATCTGCATGGGAACACACCAGATACCTTAAAGTCCATTTCTAAAGCAAGACACGGCAATCAAAAAAGGATCTCGGCTTTCCAGTTTACTGTACCTGGATTTCAAGCTTAGCAGTGTCACCTTCACCCAGAACCTCCTTATCGGTGAGGGAAAGGAACCTAATCTTATCCAAAGCCTACAAACACAAAACGTGCCACCCATTATGCCTTAATCTAATTTCTAGCACCCACAATGCAACCTAAATACAGGGGGTCAATGCAATACATACATCAGATGCATTGGATATGAGCTCCCTCAGGAAGATGTCCTTGTTGCTGTAGAGTGAGTTGATGATGATATCCATGAGTCTGGACACCTCAGCCTGGAACTCAAACTTCTCCGCTGAGCTCCTGAGGGTCTTCCTCGAGATCGACTCGGCCTCCCTGGACAAATCAAAATCACATTGTTCATACAGATATCAACAACATGACAAGGTGGAAACCATCAGCATTGATCAGAAGATCATGCGCACCTCTGGGCAACCTCAGAGTCGGTGGACAAGCCATGGGGAACGGCACCAAGCTTCTCCTCCACCTTGGGCAGATCAGCTATGTCATCGCTGCTCTCCTCGGCATTCACTTGGAGCTTCTTAGCTGCAGTACAGGAAGGGTCAGAACCCACCGAATAGTTCGAAATAGGTGTAGATTTACGGTAGAAAAGTATATGTGGATTCCTTAAAATTCACTACGAACAGTACGTAAAGCGCTAGATCAGTAACAATCGGCACTAGATTCACTCTAAACAAACACTATACTGGCAGGGATGGATTAACTTACAGGACTAAACCCTATTAAAACTCCGGGTATAATTAGCCGCGTAATTTGCCGAAAAAAGTATGGAGCGCAATAACAGATGACGGATCTAAGAAGGAAGTAAGCCAGTGATCTCGAACTCTAAATAAACCCTGCCATTACATCAGATCGGAGTGGCCGCGAACCCACCTCGCGATAAAGCTAAAATCTTAAACGTGAGATCCAGAAGGAAAATTGGACCAAAATTACCAGCAGAGATCGCACCTAGTAGTACTAAATCTATACTAAATAAACCCTGCCATTACGTCAGATCGGAGTGGCTGCGAACCCACCTCGCGATAAAGCTAAAATCTTAAACGTGAGATCCAGAAGGAAAATTGGACCAAAATTACCAGCAGAGATCGCACCTAGTAGTACTAAATCTATACCAACGGATCAAATAACTAGAAGCAAATTTTTTTTAAAAAAAATACCAGCAATTCATCGCATCGCGCGCCTATTGGAAGGAGTGACACCAAAAATTACCCAAAATAATCACACAGCGAAGTGAAACGATGGGCTAATAAGCTATCGAGTGAGATCGAATCTACTAGTAGCCTCTACAAAAACCAACGGACCACAAAACTAGCACCTAAATTTGCTTAACTCCCGCAAAATTCACCAAAATAACCGCGAAAAATCAGGAGAAGGATTCCGGGGACAGAGACATGCCTGGATCGGGGAGG
This sequence comes from Melocanna baccifera, assembly GCA_036346265.1. Taxonomy (NCBI): domain Eukaryota; kingdom Viridiplantae; phylum Streptophyta; class Magnoliopsida; order Poales; family Poaceae; genus Melocanna; species Melocanna baccifera. The sequence continues at coordinate 28,422,795 of CM070691.1, read as the reverse complement.
GTGGTGAGGAGGAAGAGGAGGAGGAGCGCGGAGGAGAGCGCCCACTTGCGCATGGTGCTCCGCTTCACTCTGCGAAACTGGTGAGTTCGTCGTCGTGCTCGTTCTAACTCAGTTGGGGCCGAAGCGAAGCCTATTTATTATTAAACGGCTCCCACGCGGAGACCCGGACGCCCGGTCCACGCGGGAGCGATCGCTCCACGTGGACAAACGGACGGCGCCGATTGGAGTCCCTCCACGTGGCAGGCTGTTACTGGGCGACGCATGCGAACTTGACGTGGAGCGCGGGCCAGGGGTGCCCTCGGCCGTCCGACGAGGAGAAGTGGGGGTTTGGAGGGTTGAGATCTCGTGCGTGCCCAAAAAGGACACGTGGAGGGAGGCGATTGGCGGGTGGCCGCGTATCGACGTCGATGTGCTAGAATGTTCGGAGCGGGCGTGCTTAGTGGATAGTCCAGAGAGGGGATTTATGGTGGGGGCAGAGGCAGTGGAAGTCCGGGCCCACCTGTCAGTCAACGGGTGTTTACTTGTGGCCGTGCTTTGGACGTTATGTTTTGTCAGGTGAAAGCTCAACCGCTAACACGGGCTGCATATTTAGGCCTTGTGACTTCTCACGCATCCACAAGCCAAGTTAAACCACGAAATCCTCTCAAAATTCAAAAAGTAAAACCATGAAAACCATCAGGTATTTTTATTCCAAAGCTTGTTGATAGTTGAATATGAACTCGGCTGAATGTTTCTTGCAATAACCTGTAAGCAACCTTTTCAACTGGTAAAGAACATTCAGAGGTGGGAGCACCTCAAAGTAGGCATATGAACGAATATTCAGATAGAGCAGTTTTGCAATTCAGAAAGATTCGTCCACCGAGGCCCGTTTGGAATGCGAAAATTCATGGGATTGCTATGGAATTCCTGTTGTGTTGAAGGGTATTTTAGTAATTTCTAATTTAAGAAAAGAAATTAAAAAGAAAAAAGAGAGAGAAAGGGCCCACCTGTCGGTGGGCCAGCCAAAGAGATAAGGGGGAGGAGACCTAGTCTCCTCTCCGAGCGGCACCTCACCTAGATCTAGACTTGGCCTCGGCAGTTCTTCGGCGGGCGATTTGGACGGCGAGTAGGGAAGCGACGATTGGAGAGGTGACGGCGAAGGCACGGACTGACCCAGGCTCCTCGGAGCCGGCCGCTCACAGCCACCACGCCACATCCTCCTACCTACTCTATTTAAAGCCACCATCTCTTCCTCCGTGAGTATCTCTATTCGGATCTAGCATCTGCTCCTCTCTGGTATTCTTCCTTATAGTCTTCGGGTTTAGAGAGTGTTGGGGCTTTTGTGCCTTCTACTCCTAAAGCTCTCTCTGTTGGGTTCCCATGCGCCTTGTCTCCGGTGGGGTGTGAGGGGTAATCTGAAGGGTTGACTTGAGAACGGAAGAAGGTCGTGGTAGTCTTCTATTGCTCCTGTGTGCACTTGGCTGGTGGCAGTTTGGTGGCCCTGTGCGGCATCTCCAACCCCTGACTTTACTCTTTGGTTTGCCGAGGTGTGAAGGCTGGCATTGTATATCCGTCAACCTTCATCTCCTTGTTCGATAAAGCAAGGCGCTTGGTTTTCTGGGACAGCGCTCCTTGCGTGCCTTGCCTTGTGCAGTTTTGTCTTCATGATTTCGAATATCACCAGTATTGTAAGTTTTTTAGCTGCTTGCTCTTTACTATTTACTTCAGATATACATTCGGTGGATGATTGCTATATCTATTTGAAATTGGCAAAGAGATATTGTGGGTTTGGATCAATAGCTCAATGATGATAATTATAATCTAATACTGAAATTGAATGTTCAAACATGAGCTCTAAAATTAGTACTGTTGTTGTCATTTGCTTCTCAGTTGTGCAATCTATTATTTTCAAAATAATTGGCTAATTACATCTATGATATTTAGTACTTCTTAATATATGCTTCATTTAGCCATTCGTCCGGCAGTTAGACTTTATTGAAATTGTGATTGTTTACACTAGAAGCATATCCGGTCAGAAGTACTGGTTTGTGATCATTTTACTTTAGCTTTCTACTAGCCGAAAATATTAACTGATGAAATTAAGTCTGGTAGATAAGTAACGTGTTATTTAGAACTCAAAGTTTGAAATTTCATTTGACATATTCAATTAGTGAAGAGTATAACATCATAGTAGCGGATGGCCAAGAGAAATTTTGTGTAACCCTACATCTGAGAGCACTAATCAATAATCTAAATTTTGAGCGTTATGCTAATTTTAGTTGGCTCTTTGTTTATGAGAATCCTTTCAGCGGTATCATGCTTCATGTTTATGTTTTTATATAAATGACATGGTAGAATTACATATTTATATGCAATTTTTGTCATTTATATACTGCTGGTAATGTGCTTTAATCATATTTAATTATGCTAGGATTAAATCTAAATATATATTTATACCGTAATATTTACAACAATTCCTACATTCCAAACAAGTCTTACATCTCTTTATAGGTAAACAATAACAGTACCCTCAGCATGGTAGCAGCGGCAGATATGACAACTACTAATACAAGGCTCAAAACATCAGCTTGGTGCTCACAAGAAACAACATCTGGGGCAGCGAGTAAACTCAAATGCTACAGCAAGATTTGCACAACAAGAGAGAATGCCAAAGCATGAAATTGGGATTGCAAAACCTTGGACATTGAACTTGCCTGCAGGAATCCCTCATTCACCAATAAAATATCGCTGATTGTGACCTCTGGTTCAATGGTTATACGCTCGAGTGCCACAGCATTCTGAAGAATGCAGTATGCCAGCTCCACCTGAGGACAGTAACAGACAGACAGAGAGTATTCTTTCTAGTCTTTACAGGCATAATATGTGGGTAACAGGGTAAGCATTAGAACAAAGATCCAGCTGCAACAATAATTCAGCAGCAACTGTAATGATCCAGCAATGTATGTAACCAGCCAACCAGTCAGAAGACAAAAAGAATAAATCAGATGAACTTTGCATGGATGGGTGAAGGAAGATAGAGGAGCTGGAAATGGAGAATGCCTTGTACCTGGCTCAACGAATATCTGAATTCATTCAACGAAGACTGAGCGTGATGTAACTGATCCGCACTTTGTAGCAGGCCCAGGCACGAACATGCTCTTTCACCAGCAGATTGGTGCTCAACAGAAACAACAACTTAAATACAATCAGCAGAGGAAAAATAATAATAAAGAAATTTTATGCTAATTGTATCTATTATCTTTTAAAAAAATTAGTATATATGGTATATATGTACGCAATTTATGCAATTTACAAGCATTTTTTCCGCCACCCACTAATCATCCTACAAGTGGGAATAGGAAAAATATTAGGGAGAATAGGTTTTAAACTTTGTCAACTTATAATTGTATGTGCGATAATCTCCCTGTACTTTTTGGCTTTTTAGCTAGCTTTTAGATTCGGCTCCTATCAACCGGTACTATTCATCAAACCTACTAATCATAGCCAAAAGTTATCGGTCGTAACCCAAAAGAACGGGGCTAACCATCCCCTCTTTTTTTAGTTTATTATGCTTGAAATCTTATATGATTCTTGAGAGGGTGGCGGCTGCTCCAGGGAGAAAAAGAAGGTAAAATTTTCAGAAGAGGCCCCTTGCTTTATACGGTTTAGCTCTAGGGTTAGGATCAGGGCCTTTTAAACCAAGCCCAAGGCCCGGACGCTACACTCTCCTGCTTCTCTATGTGCACGTCCTCCTTTGACAAGTAAACCAATATTGACATAATCACCAACCAGTTATCTCTGTCCATGGATAATGTTTTGAGATCACCAACACCGCATCAATATCGCCGAGAAGATGACCATCAGGAGGGCGACGACGGCTTTCCTGCTCGCCAAGCTCTTCTCTGCATTCCCCGAGAACGCATCCAAAGATATAAATAAAGAGAGACAAGGTTGTCAGGCAGCGATGACAGAGGTGGCGAGGGACTGGCCCGGGGAGAGGGCGAAGCCGGTGGTGGACGACGGCGAGACGCCGGCGTTGGACAGGACGCCCGGACAGACCGTGTAGCCGCAGCTGTTGGTTATGGTGAACGTCGCAGGCTGTGCTCCTGGCAATTATAATTCTCTGCGCATCGATTAGCACAAGCTTAATTGGAAACAGCTCGAACATTAAGCAAGAGTACAATTAGGATGCAAGAACACAATTATAAACAAAGCTGCAAAACTTATGATCAGTGTAAATTAATGCATGCTCGATGATTTGCTTTGCTATGTGAGGTGTTACGTACCTTGGAGGAACGAGAGGCAGAGTAGAGAGAGAAGAGGGCCGGAGAAGTGCTCCCATGGAGGAGAAAGAGAGAGGAGTAAGGGATCAAGAGAGATGCAGGATTTTAGTTTGTTCATGCATGTGATCAGCTAACTAAGCTGCTATCCGTTTAAAAAGTGTAGACAAAAACTATCTATCGCAGCTCAAAAGAACAGACTCTACGTGCGAGCCGGTGAGGTAACTAAGTTTGCAGCGATCGATCGAGCTGTTGATCAGACTTCACCTAGCTACCAAGCTAGATCGGTTATGTGCATGCGCAGCGTTCCTAATTAGAGATTAGTATTAGATTATGGTCGATGTGCAAACTTTCACACGGTTTTAGTCTGCACCCGAACCCGATCGATCATGCACGTGGTATCGTGTACGTGATCGGTTTTGTACACCCTGAGTCCTGAGATGTATGATGCTGTCCATGAATCGTAAACTAGTGCCAATGATTTAGTCAAGATCTTACAAAATAAATATAGGGTCGCTACAATTGAGATTACACAGAAGAAGATTGAATATCTTTATAGCTTTAAACATACTATAAGGGGTGCTCAATAATCGTGAAGAACAATAAGTTTGGATATATTTTCGTGTGATCGTATCATGTATGGCTATTCTACTAAAGATATAGTGTCCAAGGAATGATAATTGTAGCCAATGGAGAGACCCTCATCCATTTCAGAATTGGCACATGTTGCCAATAGTTGTTGTCAGTGGGTCATCCTCGAAACGCAGTTGTGAGGTGATTATCGTCAGTGACACGAACAAGTTAGTTGTTTTAGATCTTCTGCACTGATATAGATTCATGATAGACCAGCAAAACAGTCAGGAAAGTGGACTCATTGTAAACCAATAAGCCCTTCTGACTGGTATTTTGTTGGTTCAGGATAGACTATGAACCAGGGTATATTTATGTCTATGGCAGACGTTATAGACTAAGTCGGGTATTTGATTAAGGGTATATTCTGTTCAATTAAACTTTCTATACTCCGGAACATTGGAGAAGAGTGGCCTTTTGGGATATTATACTCTAAAAACATACTTCCACGCCCTCTGAAAAAGTATTTTTTGGCCTCAGTAAGTATGATCATGACAATCCTTCAGCCATTCAACCACCAAGGAGTAACGCTCCAGAGAAAGAAAGCTTCTTCCCCAAACTTCTCATTGGCGTGGTACAGACTGCAAATTCATATTGACATGCTCTCTCTGAACTTCTCTCCTAATCCTTTTGTGCAGCCTCTTATCTCTGCTTCTCCCGGGCATGTAGCTAGACTGAAGATGCACAGGGCAGAATCGTATGTGCAGAGCAAACAGAAGACTGCAGACGTACACGGTAACTTGGCCTGCCCTTTCTTTGGCCCAACCCAGTGATCTCACAGCATGTAAACATTCCCCTCATGATCATAGTTACTTGCCAGTAATTCTAGAATTAAAAGAGTGGTTTCGTGATCATGTACAATCGAGAACTAATGTACGTATTTACAGGGTGATCACACACGCACAAGAGATCTTTACGCAGATCGTAGAGGGAGGGAATGGGAAATTAAGGAGAAGAAACAGAGGAGGAAGGTAACCAGTGCTCCTCTCCCTGTCCCTGGTCCGGCGGCGGCGCTTCCGTGTGGACCAAGGATACATTTAATAATACCGTGTAACCAAGGGTCTCCTGTGCAAATAAACGTCAGCTGTTCCTTTTGCTGGCTCAATCTGCGCCGTATAAATCGATCTGACGGGTGAAGCGAGCCCACTTTTGGATCGCATATTCTCATCGCGATCCAACTCGGGAGCGGGCTCCACTGCAAAATATTCTTTTTCCTCCTCAGCCGAGCCGTCTAATCTGGATCGGACGGCGACTAGTAGCCCAGGGGACTGACTGCCCCCAAGACCACCGAATGCTCCGGCGACTGCAACGCCGTGCCCGATCCTACCAGCACTGGTCCGTCTCCCACGTCCGCCGGCGAAACGCCGGCGGCGCCCATCGCAGCGCCATAGGGCCGGCCATGGCGCTGTCGTACCGTGCGCGCTCGTCGGGGTCGGCCAGCGTGGAGTACGCGGCGTGCAGCCGGATGAAGTGCTCGTCGCCGGCAGCATCCCCGCCAGCGTCCGGGTGCACCTCCCTCGCGAGACGTCGGTACGCCGCCTTTATCTCCCCTCTGCTCGCGCCCGCGCCCACCCCGAGCACCTCGTAGTGCGTCCTCGCCACCACCGACACCGCGGACGCACGAGCCACACACGGAGCGCACCGGCCGCCACGCCGAGCTCCGGCGACGCAGCCCGGACGCACCACAGCAGCGGTCGTCGATCCAAACGAGGCCATTCTTTTGCAACCTTCCCGTTCAGTTCTTGATTTCTTGAAGAGCTTGGAGTGACTCAGAGAGCGCAGAGGCGAACGGATTTATTTATTAGAGTTTGGGGGCGGAGTTTGTGGTGCCACGTGTACGCTGAGTTCTTGATCTTATCTTTAGGAGGATTTATTTATCAGAGGATGTGAGTCTCTGCTGAGTCAGCCACCTCCAACGAGATACATCGTGTAATTAACTCGACCTAGTTTGTCCATTGTTTTCAAAGGGCTCTCTCGAGAGGCTAATATGCTATGGATTTATAATTGGAGATGATCTTTTTAGTGTCTTGAGGTAGTTCTTCTCCAGTTGTGATCTGAATTCGGTGTCTATTGCCCACCAACTGGCTGAAAGTTACTTTGTATTTGTGAGTCATGTGATTTTCCCCCATTATTTGTTCTGCTAAATAATTTTGGTTTTATCTATATTCTTTGCAAAATAGTCATAATTTTTTAACCGTCATATAGAGATCCAATATCCTAAATCCACCCTCCAAATCTTACACAAACCCTTCCTATCCCATTCCTAACCCTAGCTAGCTACCCCAAGCTGCCACCCTCGATGCTGACGAGACCTGCCAGCAAGCATCCCGCCACCACCTTCTTCCCAGGCTCCTAACTGCTAGTCAACTCTTGTCGCCCTTGTCAATCTTCATCGCCCTCCTCTAACCCACATCCGACGGTGGCACCACCAAACCAAACCCTCACCCACCATATAGTGGCCCCTGATGAACCCAAACACTAATCCAACAACCCCCTAACTCATCACCATCAAAGAAGATGACCTCACCGGTTGCATAAATCTCCCAGCATCACAATATTCAATTGTTTTCCCCTAAAAGAAACACCCCATAGTTTTTAGAAATTCTAAAGAAATTTTACTGTTCTATATGCTCTAAATGATTCATGATAGTATGCCTTGCATATCTTCTTCAAAAAAATATAGAGAAGTATGTGTTCTTTTCAACTGTGGTTTATGACTATGTCTGATAATTTTTAGCTCTAGTACGAGCGTTTGTGCGAACGAACTAAATATCGATAAGTTATTTCGATAAAGCTGTTTCGATAAGCCACTTTGAAAAGACGACAAAGAAGTTGTCACATTTGTTTGTTCGAAGGAAGACATAAGTCATAGGTTGAAAAGAACGGAGTACATCAAGTGTTTGGTATTTGTTGATTTAGGTGGCTTAAGAGCTATCGGGCATCTTCCTTTCAGTTTCTAAAAGCTATTTTTCGGCTTTTATATAGTAATTAGTTTTTAAATGAAGTATCTTTTCAAGACAAATTATACAAGTTGATTGTAGTATATACTGTAATGATTTCATTTATATCAGTTAAAACCACATGTGAGTTTCTGTTACTCCGTACTATCTCTCGTTAACAGTATAAAAACTATAAATCACGACCAAAAGCTATAAATCAAAACAAAAAAGAAATAGGCCTGTCTTATGTCGTGAGCTATGCACGCACATGCTTGGTCTTGTATATCAGTGTAAGTCATGTGTCTAGACAGGTATCTGCACCGACAAGATTCGCATAGATATATTTGCGCTCGCCTCTGCGGTGTGGAAATGAAGCGATAGGCCAGGCAGGAGAAACGTTACTCCCAACGCCGTGTTCTCTTCCTTTCTCCCTCGACCGTGCAACCTAGAATCTAGATCTAGTAATGACGCTTAGCTCACGGCTTCTTTTCTTAAAACCAAGTCCATACGAAGCAGCTAAGCTAAGCTGTGGCCTGGGCAGAGGTGATGGAATCATTAATTTGGCGGGAAGATGCGGACCACATGCACAGCGACGTCGACGGCGCCGACCGCGTGGGCGCTGCGTTCTGTGGTGGAGGGAGCAGCGCCGCTGGACACGGGCGTCGCCGGAAATGGCGCGACTGTTTGCGTATCTCGGTCCGGATAACATAACAGAGATGAGAACGAGCATCGCTTGTGATCTTGCTATATTTCCACTCAATAACCCAACTATAGTACTAGCTGTATATACATGCACATATACTAAGAGAATATATAGGTAGATCACAGATATACACGGTATACGACCGATGAACCGGAAGGAGAGGCGGCAAAAGAATACCTATTTCTGTGCAGCATATCTAACAAAATGTTGGGGACGTCGGGGTGTACGAAGTCAGTCTATCCAAGCCATCTATTACATCCAGATCCCTTGTCTTGTCACGGTCCGGACCTGAGTTCCTGCGGGATTTCCTCGCCGGCGAGTTGCCATGGCTCCGGCACGAGCCCCAGTTTCGATGCGCCTTGTCCCCTCTATCAGGTGGAGGCTCGCAGCTCTTGCTCCTCCCATAGCTCGTCCTCCTGAAGCTCAGGTGGCCCAGTGTTTCGCGTTCGGAGTCCGAGAGCGGGCTCGAATGTGTGCCGCTGTTCACCGGAGATGTGTTGTGCTTGGTGTCGGCTTGCAGATCCAATCCCTTGCGGGATCGGGACAGGCCGTCCTGCTTCCCGGACTTGTGCCCGTAGCCTCTGCTCTTCACCTGGACCACTAAATGGTGGAGCAGCACCACCAGTTCGAGTATGTACTCCTCTGTCTTCGCCTTATCTGCATGAAAGAGCGTCTGGATGCGGGTGACGCTGTGTTGGAAACCCGACTTCTCGTTCATCTCGCTCCTGCAAAGCTGCTATGTTAGGCTATGTTGCAAAGTGGAGTGATTAATGCTATATTGCCAATGGGAAATTCAATCTGATACTAACCCAAGGTTTGCCCATTCGCCGACCCATCCAAAACCTTGATGTGCTCTGGTATAAGTACGAAAACAGTGAATTTTAGAGAGAGAGAGAGAGAGAGAAAAACTATGTGCAGCACTCAGAACGAGTGATGACAATCTCAACCCACCTTATTGTATTTTCTGCTATTGGCAGAATCCAGCGAAGAGTTTTCTGCATTTCAGCCTTGATTTGAGCTACAGTACGCTGCAGATAATAAAAAAGGATCACATTTTATACTGCGTACGCTTTGACGTTTCAAGAGTAGCAAACACCAAAATCAAGTCTCTGCTCTTGTCTAGAAAATATATGCAAAAAAACTTATCATATTTTAGAATATGTATTCATGTATTTGTGCATTAGTATTTCTTGTTAGTCGTGCCCACATGGACAGTTCAACTTTCAGTGCTTCAAAATTGAAGCATGTTTATGGGAAATAAAATAAAAACCGAAGTGTCAAGCTCGACCTACCATCGGTTTTACATTTCTACAACAGTTTCCACGTGCATAGATATTACAATGGAAATGAATTGCTTTTCTACTGCAAGGTTGTATAAAAGACAAACCTCCTCTTCAGTATTAAATGATTGCAACCGTGATCGCAGAGCTGACTTCACTGTTATTGGAAGTCCATGGTACAAATTGTCCCTAGCGCTAGGAGGAAGAGAGAGTGGTCGAGAAACCTGCATAGATACACATGATATTGAGAACTCTATGGCTTTTTTTTAATCAATGAAGCATCACCAATAGCAGGCTAAAGACTGAAACATGTAGACTTTGGCAACACAACATATGCACTACCATGTCAGAACTTGTTCAATTTCAAAAAATGACTTTGGAATTGGTATTTTGCAGCTAGGAGACAGATAGATATTCACGCTGAGTGACCATAAAATATTAATTATAATTCTCCAAAGGAAACAGAAATGGATAAATGCATGGTAATTCTCCAAAGGAAACAGAAATGGATAAATGCATGGTTTGTCAACATAACAGAAACATATTTCTAGATAAATAAGGGATTGTATGGAAATTACTGCCAAGTCAACATAATGAAAGTGGGATATCAAGCAGGCACAATAAATATGGCATGGGTCGTCAAAATAACTTACCATATTTTCAATTTGATTGATAATGTTAGCATAATGTAGTGCAAGACCACAGGGACCTAGCCTTTTGTTCTGAATTTGCTCGGAATCCAATAAGTCAGTACCTACAGGAACTTTTTATTCAGAGAGGTGTTAGGATATTGCCATACACATTTTGTGCCATTTGTGGTAAAACATTGAGTTGAGAATTATTTACCAGCTTCACTGAATGCATTCCGGATTTGTTTATGCAAAAATATGACGATATCCACAAGCTTCTCCACGATCTGGATAGAGGATAAAGAAAAGCAACGTCGAAAGGGAGGAAAATATATGTGTAGCATATTCTTTATATATATCAGTTGCATGGCAACGCTACCAGCCATAACCTAACAGCCACAAAGTCATGGACTCATGGTATAAAGATATGAAGCAAATTTGGCCAAAGACAATTACCTCCTCCAAAGTTTTAGACCACAAGGATTTCTTCTTCAGATTTTTCACAAGCTTTCTTTGGCGCTTTAGTTCACTATGCAAAATCATGACACACTCTGCAAAGAACAAAAATTGAATACAATAAACATCTCCCATAGCAGTTTTAGCAGTACCTGGTGTGCAAAAAGTAATAGCAACCACAAAAAAAGGGCATATGAAAAATATGCTGCGACAGAAATGTTTACATCTATTTATACATTTTAAGTAATTTTCAGAATTCCCATAAAAAAGTATTTATCGGAATCTCTCCAACTATATTGGCTTGGATCTTGGAAGGCTAATTGCCATTGTAGCACATCCAAAACAAATGTGGATTTTCCCCCTGGGTCCCTATGTAAGAGTCCTAGCTGTCATGCTTATTTTACCAATCTCTAGGAGTGTTCATATTGGCTTTTGTTGATAGCTTTTAGCTTTTGCTGATAAATAGTAACAGTTTGTAGAGAAAGAAACACCCGCGTGTAATTTTAACCGATATAAATAAAGTCAGTATAGTGTATACTACAATTGACTAGTAGACCCAACCTTCAAAAAATACTTCATTTGAAAACTAGGTGCTGTAGAAAAACCATTTGCCGAAAAGTAGCTTTTAGAAGCCAACACGAACAAAGCCTAATCACAGTCGGTGTCAAAAGTTGGTTCGCTTAGAATGAAAAAGGTTCAGGGTGAAACCTTAGCAGAGAATATATAATGTTTTACTCTATAATTTTTCTTGCTAAACTAAGGGAAGTAAGGGAAAAAAATGTGCACCACAACCCACATAAGCTTCATTTTTCCCCTTTTAATGGAAAACTACAATGCTTGTTTGAGTATTTATTTGCATAGGACAATCATTATTTCCAGGTGAGATTCTGGAAAAGCATTGTGCATGCATTCTAGTATCTACTGATATTATTTAAAAAATGGCATCAGTTTGGTTGTACCCCGTCTAGCTGCTGGCACAGACTCCTCTTCATGAAATTTCCTTTGAAAATCCTGCTCAAACCTGTCCAGCGCGTGCAATTCATGGTAAAGCTCCTGCAATTATAGAAATAGCTGCATAAGTTTCTAGCCATTGTACATTGCAAAAAATAGCTTGATTGTAGCACCACCCTCAAAACTATAGTTTTAGCTTGCTGTTATGTAAGAGACCTAATTCTTAGTAATAAGACCTACTGAAAGCTTTTTTATTCTACTACAGAGATTTAGTTATTCAATAATTTGAAGGAAAAAATAACTACAACAGTGCCACTTCTTGACTCCATAAAACTAAGAAGTATTATCGAGTACAAGTAGCTCCCAAAGTATAGAAATGAAGAAATTAAAGTAAAATAGAAGAGTTCTTTATGGCATAGAATACATACAGAAGTGTTTTGAGCCAAATTAATCAATTGCTGGACGGTAGTTTCCATATGCTCTTTTGAATGATCCTGGGGTGTAAAATCTGCCGTTAACCTGCATATCAGAGTAATCCATGGTGTTAAGAACAAGAAGCACCTGATATCATTGTAAATAGTGTTCTCAAAATGAAATGCGCACTTCTCAGAAGCATACTTGTCGAAATAGCGTCCCAAATTATGCCATATGGGATCTTTACACAGGTCACCGAATCGAATTACTTCTCTTGAAAAGATGGCGAGTTCGTCCCTGTTGGATTCCATTTCAAGTCCATGTCAACCATGATTATGATTAGATGAATAAAGAAATCTAAGCCAACTTCCTTCTTTAACCAATCATACCTTTTGTCAACAGCAGTGATATGCAAGAGCTCACTGGAGTTTGAGGAAATCAATATTCGCACTCCATCTGAATGCAAAATTTCTCCCTTCAATTCTTTTATACTCTCGTCGGAGCATGATCTCCATAAAGTAGAAGCTTTAGCTATTGTATTTGCGACTTCAAATGCTAAAATACAGACTTTATTTCCTCTATTTGTTCCCCCAGAGAGAAACCCACTGCCATGATTCAAACTTGTCATGCTACTCCCGAGGATATCTAACACCTCGACAGCCTTTTCCAGACCAGCACTACTGGCTCTTCCTATAAATGTACCTGCTTCTGATACCTGGCATAACTTAGTATGTCAGAGTTGATATGAAAAAGGCTACTGCTATCTTCTCAGGTAATAATATCTGATTTTTATGTCTTCAACTTCCAATAAAAAGATAACCAGTTATAGCACAAAGCAAAGGGAAGAAAACGAGAGATGTATTGTCCCTTTAAGAAATATAACTGTTACAGAGTACCTTGTAACAAAGAAACTAAGGAAGATATATTTGTTTTGAGCTATTGATGCTGTTCCTACAAATGCTGTTGAAAACTATGAAATAACACCATATTAAATAATATTGATATTAGGGTATTGAATGAAATGGATATGTCAAAATAAAACGGATATTAAATAATCTTTCCAGTTTGAAGCGCATGCTACACCAGGAGAACATGAACTAATTGAATGAAATGGATATGTCAAAATAAAATGGAGATATCACTCCTTCAAGGCTAGTCCATAACCCTTCCGAGTTTTTTGTGCTATCGAAGATCACCACTTATGCTCATTGGCCAGATCAGAGTAGACTTGGAAGAAATACAAGCAGAACAATGGAGATGTGCCCATGGACAACTAACAACAGTGAATTCCCTTAACCAGATGCTTCAATTTCAGTATCCTGTAGCCTAGATTTGCCATCTCCAGGTATGAGGTTTCAGTCATGTTCAGTTGCACGATCACTGCTTATCCAAATCATTCACTAAACGTGTTGACAGTAACATACACCAAGACTGCTTTTTTTTTGTTATACAGTGTACTTCACCATACGTCTTACACATACAGCGCTTTCTTCTAACTGTAAATCAAAGTGGCTAGGTTCATGATATGCAAGAGAAGCGACGGTACAATATATCTCAAACTTCATGGATGGCATGGAAAAGTGGTCAACAGCAACAAAAATAGAAGTTTATGGCCCGACCAGTCCAGAGAGCAGACTTTGGCTGACAGCAACCTGAATGTAGATGAAGCACTCCTGCTCTTCACTTATCTGAGTAAAAGGAATCCTCCTAGGACAAAGAATATGAAAAACAAAGGCCGCCAAGCTTGACTTCACATTCTATATCCACTCGCAGATTTGTGCGCATTTCGGCTTTACTTCCTGTATCTATTTCCCTTTTTTTTCCCTGCTCCGCTTAAAAGTACGTGCAGATTCCCCAAGGTTCATCAAAATATTTGTGCGTCCTCAGACCATTGGCAAACTATTTTGACGGAGTTGACTAACTTGAAGACCTTCAGCGCCATACCTAAATCGCGCAGCAGCTTCACCTGAATCAATTAGCCATGGCTCCCCTGATCACGGTAGCTAAAAACAACACCTGTCTGATATGCAATCCGGAGGGGGAAGAGATGTGTCAAAGCCGCAGCAACTGGGGCGTTCTAGGTGTGTTGGAATTTCGAGGCGAACCTCCCGTTACCACGAACTGGCAACCTAACGAGCCAACGCACTCCGCAAACAAGCCCGAGCATCACATGCTGCTGAACTAAGTGCATCAAAGCTCTCCTGCAGCTGTCGGATTTTGCAGCCAACCGGCGAACACGTCTCAAGCCCGAGCTCAATCAACAGCACGCGCACACAACGAGAGCAGTAAGACCGCAAGAGGTGACGGCAGTAGCACGTACCTTGTGCGACGGTGGCGCCTTGGGCGGCGGGATGGCGAGCTCGCCGGAGTCGAAGTCCCCGGGGCCATAGCGGCCGCGGCGCGCGTCGTAGGCGGCGGCGAGCGGCTGAAGCGACCGCGGCGCGCCCTCGTCGGGGAAACGCCTCGAGCACACGCACCCCATGGATGGGCAGCTAGCTAGCTAGACAGCTCAATCGCCCTAGTCTTCGAAGTTGGCGGGAGTCCCTGGCAGGAGCAGGTGGTGGCGTTGGAAAGTGTCAAGTCTCAAGAGAGAGGTCGGAGTCGGAGGAGATGGTGGGAATGGAGAAGGGGAAATTTTTATGGAATGGAGATGGAGAAGCGGCTACTCTTACGACGACTAACTTGCGCTGGGTGGGTGGTTGCCTTTTCTTCTCGTGGCCCGCTCCGCTCGTCTCGTCGTCGCCGTCTTGTTGCGTTCGCAACCTTTGACTTGTTCCCACACGACCAGGCCAGCTACCCCCTCTCTCTCTCTCTCTCTCTCTCTCTCTCTCTCTCTCCCCTCCTTACCATTTTGCCTCAAATTCTGCGGTTTTACTGCTGCAGCGAGTTTTTTTTCCTGGGCCTCTTCTTCTCAAGGCTGTTTCTCGGTTTTCTGCCGTATTTTATTTTTTAAATGAAATATCTTTTTAAATATAATTTATGAGTTAATTATAGTGCATACTATAATGATTTTATTTATATCAGTAAAATTCGTACGTAAGTTATTTATATCTCTGTACTCTCTCTATCACGAACAGTCATAAGCCGAAACCAAAAATAACATGCCCTCTATGTTTTCGATGTTTTCGTGCTGACTATTTCGGTCTAGCTTTTCGCAGTTGGCTTTTAGCTGGAATTACACTGTAGCAGCTATTAGACTTTCTCTAAGTTATTCAATTAAAAAATAAAGAAAAATAATGTTATATCTCCTCGGACAATAAAAAAAATGTGGAAAGCAAAAGCAAAAGGGCCGAAATTAAGAAGCCGGCGTGTTCATTCCTGCTTCTAACTTCTCAAAGACGAAAATAAGAAGCCGAACCCACTTAGGGGGTGATCGGAATAGCGATGGCTTTTGGTTTTTGCTGAAAAAACACTGTAGTTGAGTTGGTTTATTGAGTATAATTAAATGTAAAAAATTATAAAAAAAATCAAAAAAAAAGTGTAACTAAATTTTTTTTAAAAAAATGAAAAAACAAATTTTACTGTAGCAGCTACAGTAAAAAAATCGCCGATCACAGAAGCCAAAAGCCGAACTGATCGATGCCTTAGAGTGGGCCATTGACTTTCTCCGTATAAATAAATATGATAGCTTTTCTACCAGTTTTAAAACGATTTATTAGAACAGGCTTTTCAAATCAGTTTATTTGTTTATCAGTATTCAATGTATTTGTACAAACACTCACATTAAGATCAAAATATAACAACTATAGCCATAAGCCATCAATCAGCTATGTAATGGTAAAAGTGGACTGCTCAGTCTCCAATACAATGATAATTATACTATACGCCACTAAACTTGGAACTAGCTTCCTCACGTTAAACTGTAAATTTGGACTTCGCTGTGCCATTTTGTCAAAGACAACAACACGTCGTATTTGATCACTGGTTAATTTATTCTTTTATTATATGCAAAAAAAAAAACATGTGCATTGCAGTAGATCCATGGCAATTCCCAAATAGCTAACCAATTTCCCTTTTTTTTGGACGTGTTCTGATGGTAAATCAGTGAAGGTTCTTTGCAGTTTGAACAAATTATTTTAGAGATGGATTCCGCCGTACATGCTTTCTTTTAGGGGTGATCGTTTTAGCGATGGCTTTTGGCTTTTTTTACTGTAACTGGCTTTTTTTTACTATAACTGAGTTAGTGGATAGTGTAGTGAATAATGAAAAAAAAACTGAAACTAGAAGCTGAGGTTTTTAAAAGCCAAAATGAGCACCCCTTATCCCATTATTTTAGAGATGGATTTCGCCGTAACGGTGAACTGTTATGCAGATAACAAAAAAAAAGAGGGAGCATAATTTGACCACAAACCATTAATATTAGTACACTAGTATTACCACGTAACGTGCGTATGGCTTACAGATTTTGATTTATGGTTTTTGAATTATGACTCTTCTTAAGAAAGATTACAAAGAGAGAAACAATCGCATACGATTTTAGCTAATATAGCTGAAGTTAGTACTACAATCGATTAGTAGACTTATCTTAAAAGACGTACCGTTTAAAAGCTAGTTACTGTAGCTAAAGGTGCAAGGTCAAAGCTGAAGCCAAAACGAACGCATAATTTCACCATCAGGAAAGTTTCTTTCTTTAATCCGGTCAAGGACTGCATAAAGTATTAAATTTATGTGTGCAAAATTTTTTAATACTAGTGTATAAGTACTAAATTTTCGTCACTTATTCTACGAGCTAGGACAACATTCTGGTGTACGTGTTCCAGAGCGCTATGTTGCAGAGATTGCAGGCGTATTTGCATAAATTGAATCGGTATATTGTTGTAATGGAGAGTGGTTTAGATGTGTAAATAAGCATTTAATCCATCGTCGAGTGTGAAGCGACCGCGGCGCCGGTCCGGCACGGCACCCGCACGCGCGATCGGGGCAGTCGCGCGCGTCGCTGTCGCTCCGATGAATTAAAACCGGTCAGCTACTCCGCCTTCCGGGCCGAACCGACGTGGCGGCTAGGGGAAGGCGACGGTTTCGATTTCACGGTTCCATCGATGATCCGGTGAGATTAATTGTCGGCGCTGTCATGGTTTGTCCTCTGCTAGAACCACCTGCTTATCTTTACTGTTTTAAAAAAAACTAAAAGATTTATTCGTGTGATTACGTGGTTATATATTTATATTTGATATATAACTGTACTTCTTATAATTAAAATGTAATTGTATTTATTATATGACTCTAATATTTATATATGATAAATCTGCACCGTTATAATCTGGTCCCAGCAAAATAAGCAGTAGAGGTTCTTTTATTTTTCTTTCGATTAATATGAGAAATTTTAGGATTCTTTTCTTTTTTGGGATTATTGTGATATTTTCTTACACTCAAAATGAATATGATGTCTTGGATATCAATGGTTGTTTTTATTTATATAGATTGAAGTTGGTGACTGTCGTATATTCACCCATAATATTATCCAGAGGAAGTTGGTAAGCGGTGACGGCAATGCTGCTTGACAAGGTGGACGCATGCACAGCAATGGCCACAACTGATCTCACAAAGCAATGGTGTAACTTACGCCAGTTACAGAGTCATTACGACTTTCTGTGAACGACATACTCCCGCCACAGCTTACATGGAGGTTGAAGCAGAGAAAAGGTCAGAAACGAACCGAGCTTCATGCAATCAGGGGGCAGCGCTACGAGCGTCGTGCCACGCGTGCGTGGAACGGGCGAATAATTTTCTTCTGTCAAGCCCACGCTGTCGAGATGCAAAATGGCTGTTGCAGCTTGACTAGATTGAAGGGTGGGAGGTCCACGGCCCACGGCCCACGGGTGTTCACTGATGGCGAACGTATCGTCTCTGTGTCGGTTGACCAGACAAGAGAAGAAGGATGGACATCACAGGGCAAGGCACAGCTTTGATACCGGCGCAAGGGCAAGCGCACCATAGCTGGGTTCTAAGTACTCAACTATTTTGCTCGATTTCTACTCTCAGCTTCTGTTAGTTATTAACATTTTTCCCTTAGCTAGAACAAACATTTAAATTATCTTAGTCCATTATTCAACTAATGTTTATTTTTAAACCTATAGTTTGTTTCTTCATGCGGGGAGTTAGTTTCTTTGATCGATGTACTATTGTACTATATCGATAATTCCTTCCTTCACTGTATGTATGATGTAGCTCAAGCAAAAGGTGGTAGTTTGGAGGAGTAGGAACAACATACTTCTGGCCAGTTCGATTAGCTTCACCGATAAGACTCAACTAGCAGAAGGATGTTTTTTCTACTCAATTAGCCCCGTCCTTCTTCCCTGTCTCCGGCGGCTAACGCCGTCGAATCCACCAACGCCGCCCTCCACCACCTAATGGACTCCACGACGTACCGCTCCCACCTCCTACCCCGCCCACCGCTGAGGCGTCGCCACCTCACCGCCTCAGCCTTCCTCTAAGCTTAGAGGGCTCGAGTGAACCCTAACCCTAACAATGATCCAAGCCTTAATCCCACGGGGCGCACGGTGTGCGAAGACAATGGCGTCACCGGAAAGGAGGAAGACACCGGCGGTGAAAACGGCGTACGAATCTTCATGAAGATCGAAAGGTCAAAAATTCATGTGTTCTTCCCCTCAGAAAATAGTCAACATATGTATAGCACTACTGAAAATATATATATTAACACTGACAACTTAATGCAATGTCACATGTCATGTATAATTTTTGCACGGGTCTGAAGTTTGAAACACGTGCATGCCAAAAAGAAAACACACAAGATAATAAAATCGAAGGCACTATTCTAGGCGTGAAATTATTATTATTATTATTATTATTATACCTTTTGGACTTTGTTGTTCATGAGATTATCCTAGCTGCTAGCCACCTAGGAAATTGTCAAGTCGACACGCGTGCGTGCATCTTTTTTTTGTTCTTTGTGTTCAAACTCCCAGCATCCACCCATCTCATTCTAGACAAGAGAGAGTATGAAGATCAATGAAGCTTTGAATTAAATCAATACTAGCAGGCAGATATGTATTATTCAGTACTCTATCCGTACAAATTTATAAACTAGTTATATTTTCTTTAGCATATAGATTAAGGAAATAATAAAAATGACTAGATTACCTGTAATTATGATATCTAAGTGTTATATTCAATACATGTATATAGAAAATAGTAAGTAAAAATACATGTTTATTAGGGATATAAAAAAATATCACACTAATTTTACATTGAAACATGAAATACACCATATATTTATAGATAAAATCATTCAAAAAAAATACGTCTTATAACTTGGACGAAGGAAGTACTTGTTTCAGTTTCTTAAAACGATTTTTGGTTTTTGTTACAGTAACTAACTTTCAAACGAAGTATTTTTTTTAAGATGGAGTCTATAAGTTAATTACAGTACACGTTAAAAGTTCAACATCTGTACCATCTAAAGTCGCAAACGAGTATCTCTCTCCGTAATCTCTGTCATAAATAACTAAAATTCAAAAATTTCAATTAAAAAATATAAATCGTAATAAAAAAAGAGAGAGAGAGAAAGGGGGTGATCGGAATAGCGATGGCTTTTGGTTTTTAGCTGAAAAAACACTGTAGCTGGTTGAAAAAACATTGTAGCTGAGTTAGTGGATAGTGTAGTGAATAGTGAAAAAAAGTGAAGTGTTTGAATGGAAAGTTCTAAAAAGCAAAACGATCAGGGCCAAAAACAGGCCCACCGTCTGTACTTTTTGCGAGAAGGGGAGAGTAGTTAGGCTCCTTTCGTACTGCTGCTCCGTTAAAAGAACAGTCGGCAGGCAACGAAGCCTTGCTGACGTAAACAAGCTACTGCTAGCTAGCTAGTGGACTATTCGTTCGCGCGCATCACAGGTAAGCTAGCTAGCTAGTGCGATTGATCTGTCATCAGTCAAGAGCGATAAGACAGCTAGTTGTGTAAAACGCGTTGCAAGACTTTTGGTTTGGCATATATACCACGTGTACCTAGCTAGCTACCTACATGAATTGACGTGATTGTCAGCTGAACCGATCGGCTAGATATGGACAGAGAAATGACTACTACCATACGTAGGTACGCGAATAACGCAGTAGCAAACTTGGAACTACGATGAATACGGATTAAGTACGAATCGAATGATTTCAAATACAAATATAAATCTATATTTTTAAAATAAATATAGATATAAATCTATATATTTAAAATAAATATAAATTTAAATATTCTCGAATATGAATACGAATCGAATGTCGTAACAAATACGAACTTGAATCGGATATGTACTTAATTCGATCGAATACGGATATTCTAAAACTTTTGTAAGAAATCTCATGAAAATAAATTTGTGTAACATAACCACATGTGTATACGAGCTAGTATTATAATGCATAGAGTTGAAAATTATGCAAAGTGATTTTCATTTCTTGATTGTGAATCTTAGTTCATCAGAAAATAATTTTTTATAATCATCCTCAGGAAGGTCGCCAGGAATGAAAATAAATCGAATACGAATCAAATAAACTCGAATACAAATATTCTCAAATATGGATACAAACATTCTTGAATACAAATACGAACATTCTTGAATACGGATTTTGCTTACTGCATTTGCATTTTCTTGGATACGAATATCGGATAAAACAGATTATCTCTTACCTTCCCACCCCTACTTGGAACTATTTACACATATGAAACTGGGTCCTTAGGTCCTCCCAAAACCGGGTGCGGTAAGAAAGATAGAAGTATAGCAAAAATAATAACTAAAGTAAAATACATAAAAGTAACAAGGAGAAAAAGGGGTAGAACCGTCCCGGGGAGGAAGCTGAGTAGCGATGAGCCGTCAAACCCTAGCCAGCACCACAGAAACCATGGTCTTCGGCCACAGTCGAGCCCACTCTAGAGCCACCCTAAAAACCGACGACGGCCTCCATGAAAGTCAGAGGTACCGAGGAAGTTGGAGGAGCCGAGGAAGCCGAAGGTGCCGAGGTAGCCATAGATCCGACAAGAGGCGACTTGAGGGGCAACACATCAACTAGATCTGGACCAAGAGAAGACATCGAACCACGGAAGAAGAGTTAGGAGCAAACGGTAGTGGATAGATCGGAGAGAAGAGGGGGGAGCTGGGGAGGAAGAAAGAGGGAAAGGGAGCGGCATCATTGTGAAGCCGAGTGCGTGTGTGAGTGCTAAGTGCGTGCGGTGTTAAGCCGTGCGTGTGGGTGTTGAGTGTGTGTAGTGTGTTAGGTACGCATGTGGCGTGTGTGCCCAAGCCAGGTCGTGCGTGCGTGCGTGGGTTGGGCCATGCGCGCATGAGGGACTTGCAGGCACCGACGAGGCGGTAGGGGATGAGGGTGATTACTATGAGTATGCGTTCCATTGAGCGAAGTAGGCGAGAGATAAGGTATATATCCCGTATCTCCTGTATTCAAATAACTGTATTAAAGACTATAGCCATGTGTGGCAACTACTGTAATAAAGATATAATATCTACGTTATTATACTGCCGTATTACTCTGATAAATGCTTATTATTCGTTGGAGCAACATTATACCAAGCAGACAAATAATAATTCTTTGCTTAAGTGTGATTACACTGGGGCAATGACACGGGACGTGGCACGGCCGTTGTGATTCTAGATCTTCACAAGGCTGATTTGCGCTCTGTTTGTCAAAGTAAGAAAGTTGTGCATGATATGAGCATTGCAGTCGTCGGGGTTGTCGCTATCTTCTGGATGCGAACAAAACTCCTCGTGCTGATTGAGTTCGGAAGACGGGGTCAATTCAATTGCCTGGGATTTCCGAGCTGAATTGGCAGTTCATCATCTTCTTCTGTCATGTTTCCGTATGCGTGATGAGAATTGAGAGGATAAAAAAATGGTAGAGAAGATCAAAACATGAACGGGAACAAATGGGTTAGCATTAGAAGAAAAAAAAACAGAGTGAGCCAGTATGAGAAATAAACTCAAATTGCAAGAAATGGAAGCATGCTTATGCTTTGGAACAGGATCTGTCTAGCTTGTAGTAAGCTCATAATGCGTGATTGGAAGTGGAGTTGCACTTTTTTTTTCTGGGTCAAGAAATTGCAGTGATGGTACAATATTATGAATTATTTTACCGCAAGTTTTTTTGTACGTATACCAGTACAATATAGTTCGGATAGTTGTTTGTATCTCTGAAACTTGAACCAAAATTTATTGATTTTCAGGTGTCCTGCTCCCTATATATCTCATGTCCTTAATTATTGTCGTTGGCAATATAAAAACAAAAGATTTTCACCATTTCATCTGCTTTGTGAATCTTTATATTGGGGAAGTTTAGTTAAGTCATTCAGACTTTTCTTCGGGGGCAACTGTCCTCCCATTTCAGCTTACGTGTCTTATTTCTTCTACATCACCGGTGGGGGAGGACACGCTTATCTTTTGGAGCCTTTCTGGTGGGCTGGAATGACCACAAGTATGTCCATTCTACACAACATTTGCAGTGAATTTTAATTTATATGCAACTGAATTCCTCAGTGTTGACCTGCACAAGTGAGCACATGCTAATTCTGTAGAAGAACTCTGGAACCTAGCTACTCAACCAGGTGAGTCATCGACCTGCAAGCATACGCGATACTGTTAGTTGCAGCTACATGTCTTACAGACTTTGTCCATATTGTGGTGTCAATCATGGGCAGGATTTCTAACATGCAGCAACGACATTGTTACTCGTGGCAGCGTTAGTAGTCTTCTGTGAACCTCGATATGATCAGACAAATATCCTGGTATATCTGGGTATCTGCTCTTCTTTGGGATCACTAAGCTTAAGTGTGCTTTGACTAGCAGATCCACATCCTAACCACACGGATTTTCTTTTTACTGAATTGTCAGTACTTTGTAGGTCGTTAGCATCAAAGCCATTGGTGCTGCCGGAAAACTTACACTGGATGGAACCTTTTTGTTGTGGTTGCAATTATTTGTGTGGTTTCTCAGATAAATTACCTCAACAAGGTAGGCCTAGGCCCCATCTTTTCCTGCTGTTAATTACTTGCTACACCTGTGAATATGTTTTGCTTGATTGCACCTGCATGAGCTTGTACTTCACAGGTTTACAACTTACAATTTTCAAGGATTTGTTACTTATTTGCAAGTTTATTATGATTTTCCACCACAGCTATTAAGAAAACATGGGGTATCATTTTTACTTGGTCTAGTACTGTAGTTTATGATGTTAGAAACTTGAAAGTACACTGCGATGCTATGTGATGTTAAGTCTTCTTTTGGTTACTAAGTTGCAAAGGTGCTTAGAATTGTTTTGACTGGTATGCAAAGAAATACAGATCTGACTGTGAATATTAATCTAC
This sequence comes from Melocanna baccifera, assembly GCA_036346265.1. Lineage (NCBI taxonomy): Eukaryota > Viridiplantae > Streptophyta > Magnoliopsida > Poales > Poaceae > Melocanna > Melocanna baccifera. The sequence continues at coordinate 28,399,220 of CM070691.1, read as the reverse complement.
GGTCTTTGTGCTTGTAAACCGTAATCTGAATGTGACTTAGAATTGTTCGACTTTACATATATTTTTGTGTGCATCCGCTTTTTATTCAGGCAAGGGCGGGCGTCGAGTGAAACTGGACCGCGAGCCAAATGAGCGTCGTCGTCTGTTTTTTTTTTGGGGGTTCATGTAATACGCACGGCAGGCGGCGGCGGCGGCGGCGCGTCAGCGGGGAGACGGAGCTGGCCACAAGGTTAACCGATAAAAATACAATCTCAGCGGTGAAGCTTTGCAGATCGGACGGCTGAAAGAGGTCCAGGTGTCTCCCGATCTGTTGCTCATCTCGAGTCGAGGGCCTCACCACCACGCAGCCCTAGCTTGCACTGAGTCCCATCCATAAATACCACTCCTAGCCAGGGCTCCCACCGCCGCCGCCGCCGCGCCCAGCTATAATAGTATTTCTATGGCACGAGTGTGTGCTGGTGCTCTGGAGAATTCTTTACGTGTTCTGTTCGTCGGAGCTCGAATGTTCCTGCTGCCCGAGCCGTCCTTGTGCATTATGGTCGCTCACTTGCGCCCTTTCTTTCTTTCTTTTTTTAACGCGTCTGCCGATTTGTTTTGCGATTTTCTTTGGTTTGATTTGTGGGGGAGGTTGTCGCAGATGACGACATGTATATCCTGCTTAAGAAGCAGAAGCTGGCTTCGCTAAGCAAGCTGTGTTGCACGACTTCCATGACTCTGATGCCGTCTTATCCCCCACCTATATGTTGTTAAATCTTCGATCTTTTGGGTATAGAATCCGGCTGGAAACATGGAGAGTTGTTTGTCCTTTCTTCTTCGTCGTCGTCTTCGTCTTCGTGGCTTGCTCGGTCTGTTTTCCATCTTTTGTGGTTCTTTCGAGTATCTTAACTCTGCTATTTCTTCTGGACGTTGAGATAAGAAAAGGCAAACGACTGGACGAAGCAGCTTGGTCCAGGGGCAAAAACATCTTCTGGCTGCACAACGTTTTGAACTCAGATCCTGAATTGGTCTGTGGTACTTGAGATCTGAAGCCTCTGAACTGATTCGTTTAGAACAACATAGCAAAATGGCGCCAGGCAAACTGATGTGTTTAGAAACAAGCTAAACTGGTGCAAGGGAAACCAACTAAAATTGAAAGGTAGTAATTTCTTCAGTTTTGGCCCGATCTGGATGGCTTCTGCGGCTCGCAGCCAAATTTCTTCATATGTACAGAGAGAGAGAGAGAGAGAGAGAGAGTGCTAGTCACAATCTTTTGTTATTGAATTAGCTGTTCTTCTGATTTCATACATCATATCATGAGGTCAGGTGTTGATCAGCGTCCACCTACATTAGCATTGCAATTTGCGACGTCTTTGTTGCATCTCATGCCACCATCGTGTTGCAGTATCGTACAAGAAAACTTCGAGCTCGGGAGCTATCAATCACGTTAAACCTCGTCCTCCATTAGATGGTTATTAAAGACCATGATGCATTGCATTTGGGCAAATTGTTACCTCGCTCAACTCCCAACCACCATTCCGAGCTGGACGGGTTTAAGGATACGTACAACAGATTAGACAAAAAGATATTTGTACAAATGGATTATCTATTTAGTTGTCTACAACATATTTATTGCATGCATGCATCCATGATCAAGTCTGAGAGCACGCATACATCGGGAGGAGACGACGGCTTATACAACGCTCGTAACGCCGGCGGTTTCGCCTAGGAGTACGAGCGTGGGTCGTCTCTTCGCGAGAGGACAGCTTGTGTCTCTCCTTTCCTTAATTACAGTACATGTCAGATGATTTTGCTGTGTTGACATGATAAAGATGATTTCTGTCTCTCCATTGTATCTGACCTAATTAGATGGGCTTGCGGGCCGCCCCGTCACGGAAGGCAAGCTGCTTCGACAGTCGAGTCGAATCTCTCGCCGCCTTCTTCACTTCTCTCCCTCTCAAAGCTTCCTCCTCCGGGTGCTCAGATTCACAGCGGTCTTCACGCAAGGAAGGAGCGCGGTGATGTGGCACCATCGCTAGCTCACATCCGTTGAACTGAGCTCTACCCCCTTTCGAGCTGCCACAAAAAGCATCGCCCTCGTTTGCCGCCGACCACGAAACCCTAGTTTCCACCTCTCGTGCTGGTTGAAGGAAGGCGTCGCGCAAGGTGACTTTCCCTACTCTCACGGCATCGGTCCATGGTAGATCGTAGGAAGCGCTGAGTCTGAACCGTAATTGCTAAATGTATGTATAGAATAGAAAGACAGTTGACGAGTCATTATAAAAGTAATAAGTTGATGAAAACAGTGGTTTATATATCTTTACAGTAAACCAATACTTCCATTCATAACCAGTTCTCGTCTTTTATGAATAAAAATATATTCCGCTACATAGTATTTTATGGCAAATGACACAAATGAATGTTACACAGTTAATGGATTCTAAAAAATTGTACGAAGAGATCCTTGAAGCGCTAAGATTCCTAGTGAGAAGGAAAGAAAATCCCAACATATATAAATCTCATACTTAATGTTAGATCTCAAATTGAAGAATGATTTTTTTAATGTAATAAGTCGATAAGTGACTTACTAATTAATATATGAAATCCGAAGGAAATAAAATCACAATATATATAAATCTCATACTTAATGTTAAGTCCCAACCTGAGGAATGATTATTTTTCTTGAAGAATAAGTCGATAAATGACTTATCAGTTATATATGAAATCACGCTTTATACCTTGAAGTGGACAGACTTATTCAGCCCCGAGAGAATGGAGCGAGAATTCATAAGATCATAAATGTGTCATATGAGCGCTTATAAAGTGTATCTTCATTAGGAAGATGGTAGAAATAACATGAATGAGGTTATACGGTTATTGAATTCTAAAAATTTGTACAAGTGACCCTCGAAGAACTCAGGATTCTTAATAGGAAGGAAAGAAAATCGTAACATATATAAGTCCTATACTTAATGTTATTTAATGCTAAGTCTCAACCCGAGGAATGATTATTTTTCTTGAAGTAATAGCCTTGATCGTTTCGGTTTTTTTTGGCTTCAGCTTCTAGCTTTAATTTTTTTTTCATTATTCACTACACTATCCACTAACTCAGCTACAGTGAAATTTCAGCTAAAAGGCAGAAGTCATCGCTCTGTTAATCTGTTAATATATGAAGTCACGTCAATAACTATGTTACGCCTTGAAGTGGACAAAGAACTTGTACGAACACACACGAGAGTCTGGGGGTGATCGATTTGGCTTTTTTTCGGCTTCAGCTTCTAGCTTCAGCTTTTTTTTCACTATTCACTACACTATCCACTAACTCAGCTACAATATTTTTTCAGCCAGCTACAGTGTTTTTTCAGCCAAAAGCCAAAAGCCATCGCTATTCCGATCACCCCCAGAGAATGGGGGGAGAATTGTTAAGTTCAGAACAGAAGTGTATCTCCGTTAGGAAGATGGTAGAAATGACGGTATTCTCTAGTACGAAGAAGGTATAGAATACATTGGTAGAAATGACGGTATTCTCTAGTACCAAGAAGGTATAGAATACAGGGTAAAGAGGATAGAAAACACTCAACACGCAGCACCATATTCTCTGTGTCCCATAAAAAAAATAAGTCCATCTGGGTGCGCGTGCACGAGGGTGGCACCATCCACTGGTCCAGGCATCACCTTCGCTCCCGGCGCCGGCGGACCTCCCCACCCCCACCGCCGGGCTGACAGAGAAGGTGACGAGTACTTTCCTCCCCTCCGTCTCTGTCCCTCCCCCTGCCCCTTGTTGTGGCGATTTGCTTTTCTGTGATTTCGCTCCTAGTGCCATGTTTTCGCCTGGATCTGCTCTGTTCGGCCATGTTTTCCCATAGATCTGCTCTGTTCGTGTCAACTTGCCCTACGGACCTCGCCGTCCCCCATGCCCTAGCACGCGCAGGCTACGAGCGATTGAGAGCATCCCATCCCCAGACAGCCCGAGGTTCTCCGATTTCTCCCTCCCTTCCCCATCAATCCCGTCCGATCGAATCCCTAGCTACAAATTCTCCACGCGATGTCCACCTCTGCTCTGTCCGTTCGGTAGCGGCGCCGCGCCCTCCGCGATATGGATTCTGGATTGGCGGCACGGGCCGATGCCCCGCGAGGGGGAGGGAGATCGTGTGGTTTTGTCATCGTTGGTTTGCAAATTGCGCTGTGGGTGTCTAGGTTTGATCTGCCGCGCTCTACAGATCTGTGCTGAAGAGTGCGTGTGTGGCGGTTCGGTCTGGGTGTGATTGGAGTCGCTGGGCCAGTGAGGTAGGTTGGGGGATTGGGAACCTCTGCCGTTTTTTGTTGCGGGGATTTGGAGTTCTCATGAGACCTGCAGGTGTGGGTGCATTCTGTTGTAAGGGTGACGCTAAGGTGGTTGCCTTAATTTTAGCATTTTACATGTCGTTTGGCTGTTTTTGTTGGGATAGTTAGGTGTCGTTCCACTCCTTGCTAAGCAAATTGTTTAATTGTGCTTGAGGTCGACCGGTGATGGTGTTGACTTTGGATAATCTGTTCTGGAAGGCGTTGTGAACGTTAACGCATTACTGGAAGTGGAAACACTGCCTTTTATTGATGGATGACAGTGCCATTTTGACAATTTGAATGCAGGACATTGTAGTCTGCGTTGATGCTGCATGTGTCTAACAAATTTATATATATATCATGTGTGCAGGTCTTTTGTTTGGCCCGCTCATGATTTAGCAGCAGCCATATTGACCTCCAACTCTCTTCAGTGGCATAGCCTGTTCATATAATAGCAAGTTAAGAACTAAGCATGGCGGATTCGATAGTAGCGAGCTTCTGGGGACCTGTTACATCCACAACTGAGTTGTGCGAGGAGAACTATGCACACTCATCATATATTGCAGAATTCTACAATACTATCTCTAATGTTCCGTGCATTCTTTTGGCGCTTATCGGACTTGTGAATGCTCTCCGCCAACGTTTTGAGAAACGATTCAGTGTCCTGCACATATCCAATATGATACTTGCTATTGGAAGTATGATCTTCCATGCCACCTTGCAACATGTGTAAGTTTTCTTTTAACTATAGTATTTTTTTGCTGCTATTACATGCCACCTTCAATAATGTGATTATCAGAATAGATATTTCAACAGCTACATTTATTTTTTATGTGATTAATTGTACCATTCTCCCCTGGCATGTTGTTCTTTTCTCTAACATGCTTCTTACAGTTTAGCTCACTATGACGGGGATGTGTTTTTTTGGGTGTTGGTTACCATGTTTTACCTCCTTTTGAAGAAAACACAAGCATTTCCTTTTGCCGTTTTATTACTTATGATTTTTCTTGTAAATATTAAAGTTAAATGTGGTGCAACCATTTTGAAAAAAATGGTCATTTACAGAAGGCCAGGCATCATTCTGCTTATAGTCATTTTGTTTATAACTCCTGAGAGCATGAGTGATAGTCATTTTGTTTAGATTCGTTAGTTCTGTATTTGTTGCTTCACCTAGAACATCTTCATTACGTTTTGGCTGATTTTCTGTCTAGAATAAATATTTATTTTTGTTAAAAATCCTTTCTATTTCTTTGGATCTTATGAAGTTTCATGGCCACCCATTATCAGCTTATAAAAGGATTTAGCTTCTTAGATGTTTACTTGTCTGGTGAGCCCCTACCGTCATCAACCACACTATCGTCTTCCTCTAGTCGCGTTCTATGCCATGCTCATGTCTCCCTCGCTGGAACTTCGCTGAAGTAGCGCTGCCACCGTTCGTCTCCACCTTAGCTGCCCCCTGACGTTGCCGCCCAAAATCACCGCCGTAGAGGTTGAGGATGGAGCCCGCGGTGGCTGTTGGGTCAGGCGTGGTGACGGAGGGGTTTGCACTGCCATGGTGGGATGGAGCAGCCGGTGGCATGGCCTCCATCTCGTTGCTGCACAGAGAGAGAGAGAGAGAGAGAGGGACGGAGGGACGGTGACGTGGGTGCCACGTCAACACAAAACCAGACTATGTGGCAAAAACCACCGATGGAACCAGCTCAAAGGGGTAATTTGCACAGTTTTGATATCTGGGGGTGGAAAGTGAATTGTTTTGTAGTTGAGTTTGTGATTCGGACTCGGGTTATAAGTTCAGGGGGTAAAGTGGACTTCAAATGTAGTTGTAATTCTGATTTAACATGTTTGGTGTATTACACTTGAAGAATTGAACATATTCTTATAACTAGGACTAGAATGCAGGCTAACTAGTAATTCTGAGTTAACATGTTTGGTGTAATTCTGATTTAACATGTTTGGTGTATTACGCTATAAGTCTCAGTCCAAAAGAACCCACCATAGGTGCTTGCCCATAACTAGGACTAGAATGCAGGCTAGAAATCATCCTCTCAGTTTCTCAAGTAAAGGGTTGTACTTTTCAAGCTTCATAGATTTATCACAGGCATTTCTTGGTGCACTATCAATCTTAGCATGTTCTTAGCTTCCGTCTAAAGCTTCCTATTTCTTTGACTATCTCCTAGCAATTACACCTGCAACATGCTATAGCCTTTTGACTTATTGGACTATCTCATTGTACTCAATTGCAACATTTTTGCTTTACCATGCACAATATATTAATTTGTTTTTTTTATGTTTTGTTTTCCAGCCTACAGCAGAGTGACGAGACTCCAATGGTGTGGGAGATCCTCCTATATCTGTATGTCCTGTATTCACCAGACTGGCATTACAGGAGCACCATGCCTACTTTCCTTTTCCTATACGGTGCTGCATTTGCCGTAGTCCATTTCCTGGTGCGATTCCAAGTAGTATTCAAGTTGCATTACATTGGCCTCTGCCTCCTCTGCATCCCGCGGATGTACAAGTACTACATACAGACTAGAGACTTGGCTGCCAAGCGGCTCGCAAAGCTGTGGGTTCTTACTTTATTCCTGGGGACTCTTTGCTGGCTATTTGATCGGATCTTCTGTAAGAAGCTTTCACATTGGTACATCAACCCGCAGGGGCACGCATGGTGGCATGTGCTCATGGGTTTTAACTCATACTTTGCAAACACATTCTTAATGTTTTGCCGGGCGCAGCAGCGTGAGTGGGAGCCCTGCATTACCCACCTTTTGGGGTTCTTGCCGTATGTTAAGATTCAGAAACCCCAAAAGAGGGAGTGAGTTCTCTGTTGATCAGTGTTCTCAAGGACTTGAAAGCTAATGTCCCCCATGTGCGCAAAAACAAGCTTCGGCATTTTTGTTTATGGTCTTCCAAGTGATTACGGACTACAAATGTTATGATGTCTCACTGGATTTTGGTAACTTCAACTGACGCCTGTTTTGTATCATACTTAATCGTCAATCAGAGATTCGTGAGTGTTCATCTCGTAGTTTTGGTCGTCCTTTTTTATATTTCTCTGCAGTTCGTCCTTCAGTGCTAATAGGACTGAGTTTTATTTATTTATTATTTTCCTTGAATGGAGTCGAATTGTATTAGTTTAGTTACTGCTTCTTATGGCGATAGACTCATCTTTCTGATGACTTTTAATTCTTATTTACTGATGTTTTGGGATATTTTACTTGAAAGTTGTGTATTAGGTTCGATCTATGTGTTCTTTTACAGGATGCATGTATCTGCTGCTTACTGAAGCATGGTTATGTACCTACGGGTGGGATAACGCTGTTTATCATGAGTGTTTTCTTTGCTTGGAACATATTCATTTGGTGTGCCTTGCCTTGGATGGAAAAATGGCGGTATTTTGACGGTAGATGCTGTAATTTGAAGGACGCAGATGGATTGATTCTTTATTTCTGTTACTCTGAAAACTTGGTTACCATGCAAATAGCAGCAGGTACGAAATATCTGTGTCATTGCCTTGAGGTGCTTAGGAAAAGACATCCCAGACATGGCCATTAATTTCTGCTTATGAAATCGTCAGCATACGCTACCGTTATCAACGTAGCAACCCATATGACTACTTGTGCCGTTGGGCTTCCTGCACGTAGGCCAGGTACGGGGGTTTTGTGAAGTTGTAGTCTGGTTGGGGATCCATGCTAGGCCATGTACGAGCCAAGGTCTTGCTCGCAGGCCACTCCAAACTTACCTGAATCTTAGCTCGAAACTTGGTTTCTCCCCCAACTGACATAATATTCGACGCATCATCTCACTCACACTTGACATTTGGCTAATAAAAATGTGCCACTAACTCTTGAGATCTACCGGTCAAATCTTTCCCAAGCAGGCATGCAGCTAAGCTCAGCAGCCACGAACGAACCATTCGCAACAATTCACAGTTTTTCCCAAGACAGCAGCAGCAAGAACACAAATGGGAATATGTCAGATGAATAAGATTTGCGATATTTTTTTTTTGCAATTCGAAAATACAAATGACCCTAGCTTTTAAACCGAGCGTCATCTTCAAAACTAGATCCCAGTTGCATATATATGAGATTTAGTAATGATACTACATAGCATATGTTCTCATAGATAGGACAAAATGTTCACGCATCACTTACTAATATAGTTCATGGGCATGGGGAACGGACCGGTTACTAATGTAGTTCATGGGTATGGGGAATTGGATATGGGGGAACGGACCGGGTAGGAGTTGCATGTTTCAATAGTTAAAATGAAATATTCCATATGTTTAGTTCTAGTGTTCAAACAATTTATCGATATTATTCCATACATTAAGTTCTATGGAAGAATGTACCAATCTTCAACGCATTTGGTTTTAATATTCCAACAGTTCATCAGCGATGCTTCAATGTTAGCGCAAATATAAGGTTTTAATGTTCCAACAGTTCATTAGCGATGCTCCAATGTTAGCACAAATATGAGCAAATTCAAAACTATTAGTGAAACAATTTTGCTGTTACACGTACTATCATAGCCATATCTGCAACACACTATTGACCGAGCAACTCTTGTATGTTATTGAAAAGTTATTAGTATTTATGGAACTCTTTTACGAATCCACTATTGCTTTATCTAGAGTGTACTATCCAACATCTTCTATAATTGTGCATTATATTCATGCAATGACCGGTCACTTGAAAGTTAATGAAAATGCTCGTGTTACGATAGGCTGTGTGCACTATAAAAACTAAATATTTTAAATATTAGAATGAGATTTCATATTTATACGTATTTGCATCAACAATTTCTACAACACTAACAATTTCAAGATGACAATGAAAATAGTCATAATGTCAACAACACTAACAATTCTTAGAGCATTCATATATACCCTATACTTTTTATAATTTTTTATCTATAATATTGACCTACATGCTATACTATTTTTTTCTTTGCCTAGGTTTCCTCAAGTTAAGAATTTTTAACGAGCCATTTTAGTATTAATAAAGCTCATTGTTAAGTTTTTTTAATTTATTGTGCCTTTTTCTACAATTTCTACAATTCATTATCTCTCTTTCAAAATCTACATTTTTTTGAACTATTACTCTTTTTTCAAATTTTTTGGGCCAAAAGGGCCAGCCGAACAGAACAGATCAAATAAGATCAGAAATCACAGCGATATTACATATACCTTCAACAAAATTGTGTTTTAAGGAACTATGGTGTAAAATAGACAACAATGTCGAAAATGGTGTGTCAACAAACATGTGCGGCCAAGAGACTTAACTAAAACACCTCCGTTCTCGTCTATCTTCTGCAAAGTTACCTGTGAAGGCTACCCTCAATTGTCTCATTCTACATCATGAAATGATTAACTAGGCACAACAACCTCGAATCTATTTCTTTTTCTTGGATTTGCTTCCCTGTGCAAATGCAGTACCCTGCAAGGAAAGAGGAACAAATGTTAACCTCAGAATATATAGCACGACATGGGTCTCATTTGAAGTCATTGGTACCTCCAGCCACTCGTCCATATCAGCATCAGTAGTACCAGTTCCCAGTTCCACCTTGGGGCCCTTCTTTGTTTTCTGCTACACAGAAACAAGTTGGTCAGAAAAAATATACACGACTCTTTCGATGAGATCTAAAAACGAAGTATGCACCACGCAGCATGTGCACGACTGTGTTCATGCATTAGTTTAGTCCCTTCTATGAAGAATATCTAGTGACACCAGGGTTCAAGAAGCCATTACTGGTAACCTGGCAGCTACTGAGATTCAGATAACCAGTCACCAGGAAGCAGCCGGGATTACTGGTTCCCGATGGTTTATTGAACAATGAACAACTCATATTTCTAGAAGAAAAGAAAACATATGGCACTAAGGAAACATAGAGAAGTCGGGGAAATGCCAACTTACAAATTTAGAAGTACAGTGCAGCGTACAAATATCATATTACCAATATAAACAAGAGAATAATTACCTTCGAGAGCTGTTGTACTTGACCATATGCCCACAATCCTAAGAGACCAACAAGTGCAATTCCGAGGGTAATAAGGAACACGGACTCAACACTGAGTAAACCTCCAGCCTCAACAACTTCGACGGTGCCATTGTAGAAGACATTCCGATATGGGTGCTGATCGATCTCATACACTATGGAACCCACTAGATCATATGCTCCAGGCTGCAAGGGTACAATCATTAGATCTTCATTAAATCAAGAAGTGAGCATCATCATATTCATTAGTTGTTTCACAGGTAAAGGAAAGAGTACGATTGTGAATTGACAGACCTGCAAGAACTTGCTCACAACAAATGTATAGGGAAAGGTTGCTTGCACGGAGACAGGAACTGATGCGTTAAAGAAATTCTGTAAAAAGAAGGCAAAAAAAAAAAAACAAAGTTACTGATATTGTCTTCCAAAAGTATGTGGTTGACCCTTTAAACTGTGCTTTAACTTGTCCATCTCACGCCCCCTGATCCCCAGGCACTAGCTCTACCCCTTACTCCTGCACCTCCATTCATCACGCTACATTACCCAAATGACTACCAGTCTACCACTTCTCTCCACAAACTGAACTTGTGTCATTTTCATAGTTTTGAGATTGATAAATCCTAGTAGGATCCACATATTTCTACCACCCCTTTCACTCCTCCACCCCGTACCCTCCCCACATCTTGGCCTCCTGCTCCTCTGTACCCTCCCGGGCTGAGGGCTCAACCCACTCTGGCTCACACCTATTCAGTCCAGTCCCGCTTCAAGGGGAATAAAATCCATTAATGCATGTGAACCAAAAGAACAGAAACCTGAAGAAAAATCAACAAAACAAGAACAAAGTCCCTACAATTATTTCTCGACATTACAACAGAACAATGGTAAAATCAATCTCTTGAGAGATTAAAATTATGTATTTGATGACATTGCAGCTGGATGGTGCATACATCCACCAGTGCAAGTTTCAGTCACTTCAACTAATATAAAAGATTACAACAAGCAATAAGGATCCAATATTTCCTCACCTGAACAGTAAGGTTCTGGCCATACATACTATGATCAAAAGGGAGATGGAGAGTTGAATGAATAGCAACAACATTCAAAGTTGATTCACCTGTAAACACAACATACAAGAAGGGTGTAAGCCAACCATTCACAGGGACTAGCATGGTATAAAAATATTAGATGCAAAAAAAAGCAAATCTATATTGCCAAAATAGGAAATAAAAATTGCCCATCTATTGACATGCCACGTATTTTGTAGCCATAAAAGAACATAGTAACTGATAAGGCTGAGCATCTACTTTGACTCATCAACTTGTGGGAGTGAGACAGGGCATCCACATAGGTTTGAAAAAAAACATCATACAAGGATCTGTAACCAAAAGACAACTGAAATTGGTGCTATCAAGGGACATGCATATGTTATCATTTATTTTATCCATTTGGCCCTACCTAAAACCATCATAGTTTATGATGTTTTAATTGATCCTATATAAAAACAATGACAGCTTACACAAAACTAGTAATATACAAGCCAGCAGGAAAGCAAACTGAACTACTAAACAATCTTGGCTTGTGGAGTACTGGTTATCTGAAGCAGGCAAGTAACTATTTGAAGCAAACAGAACTACTGAAGCAGGACAGCATACTTAAACAAAATGGAGATGCACTTGCAGTAATACTACACATAAAGTAAATAATTGACAGCACGCGTGAGCATGGTTGAAATAGAAATCATCTGGCCAACTCTTAGGCAAATAGAGGTAACCCAAGCCCACCACTATTCCTAGCTTAGTAGAAGTGCTGTAAAAAATGTAAAAAATTGGAAGAAACAGCATATGTTACCCTCATTTTGTAGGCCAACCAGTAGTTCAGTTTCTTCACCTGCTGGTACAACTGCAACCAAACAATAAAAGGGATACATTATTGGTTATTGAACTTAAGAAAGATAGGATGCAGATTTTCAACAAAAACAATGGTTGCTCTCCTTGAGAGATCATCTTTCTCGCTTTATTGACTTCACAGGAGAATTGAAAATCTTAAGGATACATCGCATCCTACAGATATTGATGGAATCCATTCAGATGAACAAAACAAACAATTTCAGTTTAACCGAATGCAGGCTCACATCGAACTTGAAGTGAAAAAATTGCAATAACTTGCTAATGACTGATCCATCAAAGAAAAGGTTTGCCAAAATTGCATGCTAGTACTCACTTTTGCCAGCATTTTTGGGGAAGACACATACTGTCTCCACACCAGGAGCCGGGCTTAAAGGTCCATCACTGGAAACCTGAGTATCATCACCCACAATTCCTAGATCAGCCCCTTCAACAACTTCAGCTGTAGCAGCTTCTTCCTCTGACTGAGCTCTAGCAACTGCAGGAAGGGAAGCAACATATAACTCAGTCCAAACGAACATGGTGGTAAACAGTCGTGCATGTGGAGTCAGCATCATTTGAGTAACTGAACAATATGAAATTATTACTTGTACACAAGGTTGTCAGGATCAAGATCTTGAATCAAATCGAAGATGCTCTGATAGGATCGCATTGTAGAATCGAATCGTAGAATCTAAAGATCATATCTGATTCTAACAAATATGCATTTCTTCAAATACAATATGTATTCCAATGGTGATATCCTTTTGGAGTTGTACTTTAGAAAACATTATTCGGTAAAAAATGTAGTTTAACTGAAAGAAATATTGTTTTTTGTGCCAATAATAGTATATATGAATGGATCACAGGTAAAATTTTACAATTGGAAGGACATATGCAAGTAATTAGTTGTAATCAATTACTAGGATCAGGCAGGATCGCATGTAAATTGTGATCACGATCCTATAAATTATTTTTTAGAATAATAAGAGTATTAAGATTCTACAAAATTAAGATCCTACTTAGGATCGAATCCGTCTGCTAAATCTAGGGTCGAAGAATCTTAAGATTTTAAGACTCGAATGGAGATTCCGACATCCTTGGTTGTACAAATTCATAAAGTAAAACCTATTGTATTAGACAACCTAGGGCGTCGCAAAATTTTGTGCATGCAGAAGTGCTTGAAATGTTAGGACATGCAACAGGATAAGGCATCCTCACAACAAACAAAAATATCCAAAAGCACTAACAAAATATACTTTGAGCTTCCAGTATAAGATGTTCTTCTGAAAGCAGATCGGTGCTCGAACAAAATGAGAAAACTTGTCCTAGTTGGTTAAAAGACCTGCTATGTGAGTACTACATTTTTATTAGTTGTTAGTGCTTCAAACTTAGAATTCATGCTACTCGTTTGCTTGCCTATTGGCAAAAATGACTCAGCTCTTATACCTCCCAATTTTGCAACCGCTTGTTGGGGCGGCAGACTCTTCAAAATTTTAACCAACCAATCAATCTTTAAATGGCATAGTTCCAAAAAATTTACCACGCTAAAAATCACCATGCAGGATCTATTACACCAATCTACCAAAGCTGACCATAAAACACATGGGAACTCGGACCATTTCAGTCGCATCTAAGGCCCCGCCCCCCAAATCCCACCAACACCGCTACACCCCAACAAAAAAGCACCGATCTAATCCACCAAAACTCGCTCGCCCCGAATCCCAATCTGCCCCGGTGCAACCGCACAGAGCCCGATCGGCTCCATTCCGGCGCCGCGGGGGGGCAAAGCGCACAGATCTAGCGCTGGTCAGCCGCGAAATTCTCGAGAGCGGACAAGACCCCTGGAGTGGATCTGAGCGGCGGAGACCACGCGAGACAGGAGGGGGGATGGATGGGCGCGCGCGCGTAGTTACCTTGGACGAGGGGGAAGGCGGCGAGGAGGAGGGCAAGGAGGAGGGCGGAGGAGAGCCAAACCCTAATTGCCATGGCCGGCTCTGATCGGATCGGGCTCTTGGGTGCGGGGTTTTCTGCTTGGGGAAATTGATGGCTACTGGTACTAGTAGGGGTCATCTAGACACCCACGCGCCCACGAGGTCGGTCCACGGCTGCCGTGGTAGCCGTAGTCGACCGGCCTAGTTTAGCTGCTGCGTTGGGTTTTGGATTTATTTTTGCCCGTTTCCTCTGGTTTGCTATTGACTCCGTTCTTTTGACATGCGATTACTTTTAAATTTAAAAATTATTCTGTTTATTTTGACTTTTAAAAAAATCAAAATCAAAAGCTAAAAAAATAGCAGTACCATTGTTGGTTTAGGCCCGCTCAAAATGGCTTAAGGCTTTAGATTTTAACTGTTGGCTGAAACTACAATGTAGATGCTGTTAACTTTTTCTAAAAACTTAAGAAAAAAAATTAAAGAATTCATTATATCGTTACAGACAATATAAATAAATACGAAAAAAGTAAAAAAGCCAAAAGGCTAAAAAGCCAAAATATGTTAAAATTAGAAACCAATGCGTTCTAAGTGATCGCTGGTTTAAATAAGCTGAAAGTTAAAAAAATCAGAAGTTGAAATCGTTTAGAGTGAAATCCCCATTATGTGGGACCCACTGTACACGGTGTATTAAATTGTGAGCGTACGACTACGTACACCGTATGATAGTTTGATACGCCTTCTTCAGTAGCCACAGGGACATCACCGTATCGATAAGTATACAAATATGAAATCTCTCTCTGAAACAGAGCATACAAAATTCTCAGTTAGTTCTGCATATAGCACACGGAAGCACGAAGGCAAAAAAAAAATTCTACGCCCATATACCCTTCACTACGTATTTCCGGTAAAAGTGCAAAACAATTCAACAAATGTTAATTTTGGCATCTCCTGTTTTGCGCCACTTTTTTTTTGGCTTCTCTAAAAGCCATTATTCGAAAAGGGTGTTTTTTAAGATATACTTTATGTTTTTTTAAACAGTCTACAAATATATTATAATAAACACTACAGTAACTTCATTTATATCAACTATAATTATCTCTCTTTCTTACCATACTCTCTCACGAGCAGGCATAAGCCAAAGTGCAAAAGAACAGCCCTGCACGCCATCCTCATAAGCAAAGCAGCAGCATATGCAAACATTTCAGTTATTTTTAACAGCACCCTGACGAAGCAGTAGCTGAAGCAGCGCTCAAGCAGACCGATGAAATTGCAGTTGTATTTTTCAATGGATTTTACGAAATTGGACAAAAGCCCCCAGTCTTTTACACACAGTTTAGGATACAAGATGTCAGGGTTACAGTTCCTCCAACGCACCAACCCTAAGGTAACAATTGTTTGCACCACGAATCACAGCCCCGGGAACTCGACGGCAGCATCGGTTATTTCCCAACATCCAGGGTTTTTCCGCCCTCACGACAATGTAATCTGTAAGCGACATCAGTTGGACATGTGCGGGCGCCTCTGGTGTATCTCCCGCTAGTTGGGATGGCTCAGCGCCATAAACTTGCACTGCTCACTCATCGCCTGAAGCTGCGCCTCCTTCTTATCAACCATGGCACGTAGCCTCACATTCTCCTCCATCACCTTCTGGACTTCGGCTTCTTTCTGTGCTTTCTCACATTCAAGCTGGTTAGTCCTCGCAACTAGCCTGTTCACAAGAATAAGAAACTCAATACTCGATTCGTTACAGAGAAAGGATTGGATACTTAATAGTACATACAAATTTGCCTGATCAATTCCTAAATTACCTGCCGTAATAGTTATCCGTCAGTAGTAAACTAAGGACTAACAGTAGGGAGACTATCAATACATGCTCTCTGTTATATCTACCAATTTGATGACACATGCAACAAGACCAGGAACCTGTTTTCCTGTGAGAGAGAAGTGGGGGAGGATTTCACCAGCAGACTTCTCTATATAATTCTATGACTATGAACCTATGATATGCAGCGTACACCAGTATAAAGTTGAGAATAGAAGAAGAAAGTATGCAGAAGACAATGGACAAGGCATATGATTTATACACCTCTCCCCTAGAGTGTGATTTGCTATGTTTTTCACTACTCATGAGCATTTCCTTAAGTAGATGTTCCGGTTTTGAGACCGTTCTAGTGGCAGGAAGCTTATTGATTCAAAATGTCAAATTTGAAATGACAGAACTATCAGATTCAGAAAGCAGCAAGAACTAGAATTTTGGGCCAAATGCAAACCAGCAGAAAACAGGCTGCTAGACTGCCAACTCTACATCCATTTAGGTGTGCATCTTCTTCATCGTTAAACATCCATTTACATTTTGGACATGATCAAAGGACAAAACTGCTGCACTTAAGTGATCAATCGATATCAGATACCAAGGAGTGACAAAAAACAGTAAATACTTTAGAAGAATCATTTTTATAACATAAATAGTAAATCCCTGCCATATGCTCAATTTTAATCAAAGATTGCATCATAGTTAACTGGATTCAAAGCAAGTATCAGCAAATCTCTCACAAAATACCCTCACAAATGATGAAGCAAGTGAAGAAGAAGCTAATGACGATATGTGATAGGGAGAGAAGCCTTATGGGGATGCCATATACTAAGGTTAAGCCCACTTAGTCAATAACATATTGAAGTTGTTAACAAAAGAAAGCACTCTGGTTGTTAAGGCGTCGCCTAAGCGACTCTTTGGCGTCGAAGCGGCCTGGAGCTGCCGCCACGGCCATCGCCTCGCCTTGGGTGCGTGTGGCGTCCGCCTCGGAAGGACTAGTGCCGCGTCGCAGGAGGAAGGCGAGCGCCATACTATGCAACTGCGGGAAATGAAGAGAGAGAGGGGGGAGCACGGGAGAAAAAGGGGCCCGGTGCGCGAGAGAGAGGGGGGAGTAAAATAAGGGCTTGGCGCGAGAAAGAGATAGAGGGAGCGTTACATACGAGGGAGGGCGAGGGGAGTTCGGCGCGGCGGCGACCTTGGGCGATCTCCCGGCGACCTCGGGCCTCCACACCGCCGCCTCCGTCTTCCAAGGCGGCGACCTCGGGCCTCCACGCCGCCGCCTCCGTCTTCCAAGGCGGCGACCTCGGGCCTCCACGCTGTCGCCTCCCTCTTCCAAGGCGGCGAGCCGGTGACCTCGGGCCTCCACGCCGCCGCCTCCCTCCAGGCCTCCATGCCGCCGCCTCTTCCAGTTCTCCCTCCAGGTTTGCATCCCTCCACGCGACCCTGCCTTTATATTCTTCAGCACCGAGCAAGTATGCATTTGCATAGGAATGACCGAATGCATCCCTCCACGCCGCCTCTTCCAGTTCTCCCTCCACGCGGCCCTCCTCTTCCGAACCAAAAAAAATGGAGTAGGAACCAAAAAAATCAGAGCCTTCCTATTAAAGTTGATTGTTAGATGTTGCTCTACTTGTTGATTGTTCAATGCTGATACTTAACAGTTTACTAACGTACTAAGTTTTGCTCCATGGCAGCAATGCTATTAGATGGGACTTATGGGAGCTGCATGCTACTTGGGAGAAGAGCAAAGTTGGCAAACAATGGACAATGTCGTCAAGGTATGCCATTCAACATTTATGTTTTCTAGCTGCACCATTATTCATATTTATTTGCTTTGTTACATAGTTAAAATAGTCACACTCTATGTTCAATAAATTTGCTGCTATAAAAGGTTAGAATGTGAGTATGGCGTCCCCTCGCCGCACGCCATACTCGCCTAAAAGGTGTGAATGTAGTCAGACGCCTCGCCTTGCCTTATCGCCGTGATAACCTTGCTAGTGTCACAACTCTTATCAAACATATACTGAACAGCATTAGAATCATATACCTGCAGAAAGACTTCTTCATTTTGCAGTTGGAAGATACTGGTGTTGATGCAATGTTATAAGAAAGTTCAAAGGGGGGTAAGCTTATGCTGTGGGAAAGCAGTTAGATTCATGACTAACTGAATATAGTGTCATGAACTTATGATAGTAGCTGACATTTTACAACATTCTGTGGGTATTCCTGAACTGTACCAGGGCTTTAAAGTCACTAACGCATCAACGTATGAAAAATTGTACAGGCATTCCGTCCAGCAGCAGAAGCATGTCCTATCAATTTATCATGAGAATGCCAGAAATTTATGTAAATGAATGATTAGTGCTGCTACTTTGTTCAAAGTTTGGAGGTTGAAATTAAATATTTTTAAGTCTTCCTTCATCAAAGCTTTTCTTAAAGTTTTCTTTACCAAGCTGCACAAAGTTTCCCAAGCAAAATGAACCCATCAAAACCACTCATACAAAAATTAGTTACTGAAAATAGCATGAAACTTGTGAAAGTACCTGTCAAAAAGTTTCTCCATTGTTTCGAATTGCTTCTCCGATGAAAGAAGAGTCTCTCTAACACTAACGAGAGTGCTGACATAAGTTCTGAGCGACTCAAAGTCCTGCTTCACACGACTAAGCTCCTGTTCATTTTCAGCTGCGCGCTGCCTCTGTCGAGTGGTCTCCAGCACCATATCTTCAACCCGCTGCCTCATCTCATTCAGCATACCATTCGTACCCACTGCAAAATTCTCCATCTCCTCGACTTTCGCTGACATGGACTCAACCTGTATGGTCTTCTTCCTGACCTCTTCCAACCCCATCCTTACCTTTTCTTTCTCATTAGCAGCTTCAGACTCTGCAACAATGACCCTCTTCACAAGGGACTCCATGACGTCGGTCACCACACGGATTGACTTGAGAATGTCCTCCACGTCTCCATCCCCCTCACTGGCATCTCCTTGTTCAGGAACTCCGCTACTCTCTACCACCATTTCGTCGTCCAAACCACCACGGGAAGCAGACCCGGCACCCTTGGACCAATCAGCCAGCGGCACCCCGTGCCTGTCGACGTACCCCACGCCATCCTGGTGCCTAATCCCGCACGACGCGTGCGCGAGGTGCGGTATCGCCATGATCCTCGCCTTGGATTTGAGGTACGCGAGCAGCGTGGCGATGGTCTTCACCCTGCGGCACAGGTGCTCGAGCTCCCTTCTCGAGTCCTCCTCGGAGAACTTCATCCCAACCTTCACCTCCACGAGCCTGTCACGCAGCGCGTCGACCTGGGACTGCTGCTGCCTCAGCTCCTCCCTCCATTCGCACTCTCCGACCGGCAGGTCACTCTGATCGGGGGCATCATGCTCCATGAAAACTCTGGAATTGGGGAAATCAAACGGGAAGGCTCACCCGTCACCTCTCGAATGCTAACATTTCGATTGGGCTACAGATGGATCTACCACCGAATTTGACAGGACGAAAGAGTAATTGGATGGATTTGCGCAAGAAGCTGCGGGGAACTTTTTGGGGGGGTGGGGAGGGGGGGGGGCGTACCTTCGGGTCGCAGGCGAGGAGCGCGAAGCCGGCGGCGAACCAGATGGGCTCCGTTGCGGTGGTGTGTTTCTTCGCGTTGGGGGTGGGTTGCTCGCTTTCTCCTCTTCTGTCTCGCTCGCGTTCGCTGGTCGCTTCTCTTGTTTTGTCCCCTGCGCTTTCCCAACCAACGAATTGATTGGGTTATTGCTTGCTTTCCTTATTTATCTGGAGAATTGATCATTTTTCATTATTAATGACGTGCCATTTTAGAATTTACTGTTAATGTATAGTCGATACATGACCATATGTGACCCATATGTCAATAAAATATGAAGTGTCGAATTCTAAAGTATATATTTTTACCTGCTATTTTAGAATTTACTGTTAATGTCTCTATATATCAATAAGATATAAACTATTATATTCTAAAATGTATATCCTTATCGTAGCAAACGATAAAATATCTTTTTCTCCTTGTTAGCTGATTGGGGTGTGGGTATGTCCTCGTGACATGATGCGATGGACTACTTCTTGGCCTTATTTGTGGACTTGCGTACTTTCATTAGCATAAACCGCCGGAAATCTTCTCTCTCTCAAGAAAGAACTCTGGAAATCGAAGCACTCCATGTCGCTTACCTGTTGCTTGGTGTTTTAGTTTTGTATAGCATGCATAGATTACTTTCTAACTGTTGTTTGCCCCTCTCTATCGATTATTCACTTTGGTCTTTTCGGTCTTACTCATTTGAATTTAAATTTCTAACTTCTGACTTATTTTTTACTATTCATAATTTTCGCTTTTTCCTAACATTTTCGGTATTTTTGAGCTTTTTATCAGTTCTTTTTTCTCGTATTCATTTGCATTATACATGATGGACTAACCTGGTTTTTTATTTTTAATTTTTTTAAAAAATTAATTATGCCAAATAAGCCACTGTCAGCTACAGTGTAATTTCAGTCAACTACAGTGCAATTTCAGCTATAAACCACCAAATTTCAGCCTAACCGAACAACCACTTAATTCATACCTACAAACATTGAAGAAAAAAAATACATTTCGGAGTAATGCAGACTACATAAACCCACTTTGTCTTAGGTAGCACTCAATTTAGTGTTGGCTTATGACTTGTTTTACTGTAGGTGATTTATTTTTTTTTACTGTAACTAAGTCGACTTATTTGGTATAATTAAAATTAAAAAATGTAAAAATAGAAAAAAAAATATGTTAGCCCCATTACGGACAATGCAAAGGAATACGAGAAAAAAAGTCAAAAAAAATAAACAAAAGATAAAATTACTGAATAGTGAAAAAAACAGAAGCCAGAAGCAGACATACTTTTGAACAAAATCAAAGCAAGTGGACTTGTTTGAAATCGACCACTCTAACCGAACAGAGTGATGCTCGTCGCCATCTTTCACCCTGGGATTAGAGAAGATTGATACAAAATAGGGCAGTCTCATGTTCTAAAAAATAAGGGTCAGCTTCATGCTAAGATGGTGCTCTAACTAATTTTTGGCTATAGCTTCTAGTTTATATTCAAAATTGCATATTAAAAAACGTTTCATTGTCACGGACAATATAAAGGAATAAGGAAAAAAAGAGAATACAAAAAAAATAAATAAATGGGTTGAAATTCAAAACCGACATATTTCAAATAGCTTTTGGCTTAAGTAAACTAAAAATAAAAAAATCAGAAACCAAAGCAATTTGGAACAGAACCCAAATTTGCTAATCTAGAGGTGAGTCATCATTCCCGGTAGCAAAAATGCCTCGGAAAACCATGCTAGCTAGGGTCTTATTTGCTCTTGTTTAGAAAATCAGGGATACTGTCAGCATGATCATTTAATCCTGCGCCTAAGCTATGTCATTTATTTTTACGTTTCTATTGCAGTTTAGTGCCTACAGTTTATAAACCGCATGCATGCATCATCAGTTTTCAAGTAGCTTCAATATTCATTACTTATACATGTAATACTCATCAGTTTTTTCAGTTTTTCATACATAGAGTTAATGGGTTGTTTATGTCTCCTATGTTTGCATTATAAATAAAGAAGAAAAGCTGCTGTTGAGAGAGCGTGCAGCGCCCAAACACTTGTGCCATTCATCATGTGCATGCAAAGTCCCAATTCTTGCATTCCATTTGAAGTGAGAGCTAGAGAATTGAGAGATTCGTAAGAGCGGCTGACAGATACAATGCGATCCGTGGTCAGGGATTGAAATCCATGCTAGCAAAAATGCCTGGATCACGCCGAGAGGCTATTCGCCTAGCTAATCGGCACCCTGAGCTCGCTTTGACTCAAACCCTCTAGTTTTCTCTTCCCTGATTTGGCCCCTCATGCGCTTCCGCGCAACGGCGGGTGGACAATGAACATGCATGGGTGAGCGGCAATGAATGGACAAACATGGTTGCAAGTGGATGTGTTAAGCAATGAGGGGCAAGGGCAATCTGCAGCACAGCGTGAGCCATCACGGACGGGCGACGACGATGTTGCGTGCGGGTGAGGCAGGGGAGCGCACGGGCATGGCGATGCAGCCCATGGGCATCAGGGGAGTTATCGCGAGTGGGCATGTGAAACTTGTTTGAATTTTAAATATTTTGTGAAATTTGGTTAAAATTTGTTTTGAAACTCACTTTTGAATCTTTGGAACTTGCCTAAAACTTCCTTTTTCAAATTCACATTTTGAAAATCTTATTGAAACATAAGTCTTAGATCTAAAACTTGGTGAAACATCAAATTTCATATTTGAAACTTAAGTTTCATATTTGAAATTGCTTAGAACTTCATAAAACTTATTGAAACCTACTGAAATCTGAGTCTTGAACCTTCTGAAACCTAAGTTTCATAGATTTTTATAAGGTTTCGATACTAAGTTTTATGATATTTTAGTAAGTTTTATAAAGTTTAAGAAGATTTCTATTTAAGTTGGCTAAGTTTATAATATTTTATGTCTAAGTTTTATGGTATTTCATTTAGGAGATTTCATGCCTAAGTTGATTAAATTTCATGAGACATATTCGAAACTCTCTGAAACTTTGTGAAACTTAGATAAAATCCAATAAAATTTGCCTATACCATTATAATCCTTTCTAATGGTATACCATACTCTAACATGACTCATTCATATATCTTATGAATTTATTTACAGTATAAATCATCCATTGTAATCTTGGATTCACTACTTGTGGCTGGAATGATAAAGAAACCAATGCAGTAAGTAATTCGCATGACTTGCAACGATTTCAGGGGGGGGGGGGGGTGGTTGTTGTACGTAGCCGAGTGGAACTCCCTTCAGCATCCCGTGCCCTCCGCCTTCCCCACCGCCGTTTACAGCGACTACATACTGACATCGTGGGAGACGGAGCTGAGCTGCGGCGGGCAGAGCTTCACGCCCGCCGACCTGCGCAAATTCGCCAAATCCGAGGTAACACCAATACACCTTCAATACTTTGAATAGTATCAATCAGAATTGTTCAGACTTCAGAGAAATGGCTATGTTCTGAACTTGAATTTGATCGATCTTCTTTTACCAGGCGGATTACGTGTTGGGCAACAACCCGATGAAGCTCAGCTACCTCGTTGGGTACGGCGACAGCTACCCTCGGCGGCTGCACCACCGCGGTGCATCCACCCCCGCAGACGTCGACACCGGCTGCGACGGCCAGGAGTGGCTCGAATCGTCCAAGCCCAACCCGAACCGAACGTCGCCGCGGGCGTGCTCGTGGGCGGCCGTTCAGGAACGACTCGTTCATCGACAAGCGGGAGAACGTGATGCAGAACGATGCGACGACGTACAACAGCACGCTCATCGTCGGCCTGCTCTCCACCTCCGCCATTGGCGTAGCCCTTGTCGTAATTTCTCTTGCTGTCTCTAGCCGGTCAATTCTTTGTATAGGTCAACTCGCTGTGATCCAACTACAAGTCTACAACTGATATATCTTTGTTCTTATAATGGATTAATCAGTCACTACTCACTTGGGAAGATCACACTGAGCGATGAATGGTAGGGTGTTGTATAATGGAAGAGTTCATAGATCTTTATTGTTAGTCATATGTGCTATCGACGATCATAGAGATAATTACATCACTTATATATATATGATGTTTTAAATAATATATTATTTTATCTTTTAAATAAATATTTATTTAAATAAATATATGATGTTGGATTAGTACCTTTCCAATGACCATGCATGTTCATCCTCCCGATACATGACAAGTCAACAACGACCAAATTCTCATCCCAAAAAAGGGACAAATAGAAATACTCCGAAACATTTTCCTAAAAGCTCGGGAAGTATTTTTGATGTTACACATACCATAAAAAGGTGTAAAATTTCTATAACCTCTTTTCTTAATATGCATTTTTCAACAAATGCTTAAAATGTATATGATCGTGTTCTTTTGGGTTTTTAACTTTTGGTTTCTTCAAAAGTTGAAACAAACAATATAGTTTGTTGAAGCGGATTTTTCAAACAGCTTCTCGAGCCAAAAATAGTATGCGCCGTCTACGTCTCTGTGCATTTACTACTCCTCAAAAATATAAACAAAAGCTATTAACTGCAGTCAAAACATGAGGCCTAAGATAATTTTGTCGAAGACGAGAGAAAGTAGGAGCTGTATGGTAGCACTCCCGCGGTCCCGCCTGTACTACTTTGAAACATGCCTTTGCTTGGAAGAAAAATGTAGAATGCTTGGAAGAAAAATGTAGAATATTTTTCTGAGGTGCTTGATGTGGATCGTCTGATGTGCAGCGTTGCACGAAGATCGGACGGCAAGGGCGGTGGTACTCCTCCACCGCACTGGAGATCCGAATGATGGAATCCAACAAGGAAGATACAAACCCGTCAAGCGAAAGCAAAACCAAAACGAAACAAAAGGTAAGCCAAGGCAAGATCCGACAGGCCCTGTCCGACCTCCCTCGCGCCGTCCCCGTCGATCCCGCCGTTGCGGGCTTTGGTTTGGTCCTCGAGGCCGAGGATTCTTTTTCTTTGGATCCTTTTCTTGTCCCCTGTGGGGTTCGATTTCTGGTGTGCTTGTCCCGGAGGAGGAGGAGGAGGAGGAGGAGGAGATGGATTTGGCGTCGGTCAACGAGGAGCTCGCCGAGATCGACGGACGTATCAGCGATATCTTTCGCACATTGCAGTAAGCTCGAATGATTTCCTTCCATTTATCCTCTTTTTTTTGTTCTGTTTCAATTTGGACGGGTTAGGCTAGAATGCCCGGTAGATCTCCTTTTGCTTGCTGTGATTTCGCGTGTGCGATACAAGTTTGGAGAACAAATTGTTGACCTGTATGAAAAAAAACATTCTTTGAGGTCGGGACGCTTGTATCTCTTGATCTCCACAGAAATCATAGTATGATGTG
The DNA here is from genome assembly GCA_036346265.1 of Melocanna baccifera. Lineage (NCBI taxonomy): Eukaryota > Viridiplantae > Streptophyta > Magnoliopsida > Poales > Poaceae > Melocanna > Melocanna baccifera. The sequence goes on along the minus strand of CM070691.1, from coordinate 28,374,379 downwards.
GCTAAGAAACGAGGGCTGAATTCATTGTATGGTCATTTGGTTGATCTGTCTGCAGAAATGGATTCCAGAAGCTGGACAAGATCAAGGATGCCAACCGCCGGAGCCGGCAGCTCGAAGAACTTACCGATAAGATGCGAGATTGCAAAAGGTTATTCATTCTTCTTTTCTTTCTATATCATATAGCGTAGGAACACATCCTTCATAAAACAGAGCGTTTGGAATTGATAAACACAAATGCCGCACTTGGTAAGAGTAGAGATGCGTTCCTGTTTGGCTCATATTTGCTTAATCGTTTGCCATTGCAATCATTTCGGTATCTTATACCAAATACACTGCAGTGCATACTACCTGCAATTTCTGCTTTTGGAATCTTAGTAATGTGATCAAGCAGTAGTATATATGCAAACAGATAGCTGTCTACTTAATTTTGATGTTGCATGAGTAGCTTCATGACGGCAGACATTTTGCTCTCTTTATTTGATTTTCTAGACTTATCAAAGACTTTGAACGAGTTGTCAAAGAGGAGGCAGGCCGTACTGACCCTGAGACTGCTAAAATGCTGCATGATAGGAAGCAGTCAATGGTACCTTGCAGAAACTTGTTACAGGATATTACAATATATTTATACAGCTTTCCTACTCTGATTCCACAACTTCCACTAAACCTCAGTTTGTCCTGTTTTGCAGATAAAAGAATTGAACTCTTATGTTGCTCTGAAGAAGCAGTGAGTTTCTACCTATCCCATAATGTATTCAACTTCTGTGTACACACCCACAAGGAGCTGTCCTTGTGTTACTAATCTGTACATCATAATAATCTTGCCCATAAACTTTAAGGAATATGTTTCATCTATTCGGGTTAACATTTCATGACACATACAAATATCATTTGAGTTGCAGGCATGCAAGTGAAAATAAGCGAGTTGATCTTTTTGATGGTCCAAGTGTTGAAGATGGCTTTGGTGAAGAAAATGTCCTGTTAGCATCAAGTAAGTAGCAATATTGCAGCCCCTCTAAGTGTGGCAGTGTGATAGTATAGTTTCTTCTAGGTTGAAAGGCTAAAAATCTTTTAGACAAACCTCTTTCCTTTTGGAGATTATACTTGGGTATTGAAAGCACTTAAAAGAAAATAAACCTGTGCGACATCACCAGCGTGGATTTGTACAACTCTTTAGATAATGAGCCACGCTATTCTTTTGCAGATCTGACAAACCAGCAGTTGATGGACCATGGAAATCAACTAATGGATCAGACTGATCAAGCTATTGCACGATCTAAACAGGTTAGCTTTATCTTGCGGTGTACGTTGAGAATTATATGTCGGTATTCCATACAACTATCTTCTTGTGTTGGTGTGCATGGGTACTTTAATAGTTAACCACTCCGTATTTTATATGTCAAAGTTCTTAAATATTCTTGTCAGTCATTCTTATCCTGTATTCTGTTTAGACAAGAAATTGAAGTAAACTAGCACATTTTTCTATACGCAGAATTCCATATTATTTGGATATTTGGCATGGTTGTTTGTTTTGTACCTTAGTTGACTGGAAGTATTCCATGCTGTGGGTTTCACCTGTAGCTAAATTTCTAACAGCTGCTGATATTCTATTTTTTATATACGGTGAAGATGTAATTATGTAAGATTCTCTTGCATCACCAATGAGGTTACCACACAATATATATATCGCTGTGTTCAGTTTTCCATTTGAAGTGGCCTGATCTGTCTTTGAAGTTCGAAAGAAAATGCATTCTCGTAGTCTCTTACTAGATCATTTGAGTACTAATTTTCTTGCATTTATTATCATGTTATAACTGTTTAAGTGCTAACAGAACCCTTTGCCTGCTCGCTTTGTTTTCCCTCTTAAGATGCAAAATATAGCTTCTGTCAGTGTTTATATACGGCCTAGAACTGAGCTTGTAGCATCATCTTCCAAGGAACACCCATTGATCTTATGTGACAAACTTGTAAATTTTGTGGCTCACAAAGACAACTATTGCATTCTCATCCAATCCTGTACTCATGCCGCTAGGCTGTTCATATTGCTATCTGTAAACTTGTTGCGATATGATGGACAGTATGTTCCTCTTCTTCTGTCCTGAGCAGTAACACCATTTGTGCTCTCATCTGTTTCAGTGATGAGGAAGTTTTTCTCCGGCAGTCAGATTTGCATGTAGATATATATAACCTTTTCTTAACCTATTATTAGCCAAGGAGAGGTCACCCTCTGGACCTTTTATGTTCTTAGTGTGGAAGTGAGACTATTGCTAGGGTCCTCAACATTTGTATTTTCAATTGCTTCAATTTCTAAAAACATTTTTTTGGGGTGGACTTTTAAACCTTCCAAAAATTGCTGAGCTCTTGCTCTCATAATAAGCTGCATTCACACTTTATTGCCTCCTGATACTGATTTGTTGTCATTTTTTGCAGACCGTCCAAGAGACGATCAATGTAGGTACAGAAACTGCAGCTGCTCTCAAAGCACAGGTATGTGTTCTTTCCAATTCTGAGAGGCAGCCAATCATTTCATCATACTGTCCAATCAGGATATAGCAAAGCTAATTTTGGTTATTTCTTATTGATCAGACAGAGCAAATGAGCAGAGTCGTTAATGAGCTGGATTCCATCCATTTCTCCATTAAAAAGGCATCGCAAATGGTGAAAGAAATTGGTAGGCAGGTAAGCACACCTCACAATTTTTTCATTTTCTTTGTCAACTCCATTGTTATTTATTGTTACTTTCTTAAATATAGGTTGCGACTGACCGCTGCATTATGGCCTTGCTTTGTCTCATTGTCGCTGGAGTCATAGCAATAATAATTGTTAAGGTGAGTGCTTAGCTTCTTCCGAGATCTGCTTAGTTGATAGTTACTTTTGTTTATTACATATATGCAATGTGAATACGTGGATAGGCCAGATGTCTTGGAAATTTTACACTTGGAAACCTTCACATGATTTTATCGCTTTCTCCCTTTTTGGCTGTGTGGTTTGATGTGGGGTTTACAGAAGACAGTGTGAAATAAATTCTTCCTCAAATGACACTTTGTTATAGTAGGAGATGAAGTAGACCAATTTAGTAGTTCTTGGTTGTTAACTTGTTATCAGTCTGCTCCGTGGAACAAACACTTTTATACAATCAGCTCACTAAATATAAAGACCGCAAGCCTTGAAGATGAGATCAGCCAAACCATTTGTGCGTCGATTTGCCCATTCCTTGGGTAAACTGCCCTTGTTGTTGCTTCATCAAAGGCTGTGGTGATGGAGCGGAGGCCGAAGAGGATGGCATATCAGAAGAAGATGGCACATCAGAAGAGTCTTGAATCCGCGGACGACGAGTATAGTAGAAAGGATAAGAAGGAACAAGATCAGAACTCACCTCAGGAGAGGATGCTGGTGGTGGAGATGGTGTTGACTGGGAAGGAGGCACCAGAGAGATCAAAGCTATGGAAGTAAAAGGAAAAGTCAGAAAAGAAAGTGGCTCGATAATAGATGCTGAAGTGGAGGAAGAAGAAGGACGTGGATAGAAAGGACGAGACTCATCAAAAGTAACATCCCAAGACATCCGCATCCGTCGGCCAACAAGGTCCCAACAGCAATATCCCTTGTGCTTAGCACTGTAGCCCAGAAAAACACACTCAACAGACTGAGCAGTCAGCTTGGTGCACTCACGAGGTACAAGAAGAACATAACACACACATCCAAAGAGGCGAAGATTGGAATAATCAGGTGTTTTACCACATAGACGTTCAACTGGAATCCCACCGCGAAGAGCAGACGAGGACTGAATGTTGATAAAAAAGGTGGCAGTGGAAACAGCCTCAGTCTAGAAGTGTGATGGAACATTAGAAGCAAGTATAAGAGCACGAGCTGTCTCAAGAAGATGGCGATGCTTACGTTCTGCCACACCATTCTGAGCATGAGCACCGATACAAGAAAACTGTGGGAGAGCACCCTGCTCAGCAAGAAAAGCACGAAGAACTCCAGATAAGTACTCCCCAACAGAGTCAGCACGAAAAACGCGAATAGAAGAGTCAAACTGAGTACGGACTATGGTGGCAAAAGTCTTATAGATAGATAAAATATTACTACGAGATGACATAAAATATATCTATGTATATCGAGAAAAATCATCAATAAAAATGATATAAAATCGATGACCTTCTTTTGAGACAAAAGGAGCGGGTCCCCATACATCAGAATGAACAAGATCAAAAGGACGCTGAGATACTGACACGCTAGAAGGATAGGGGAGTTGAAGCTGTTTGCCAAGCTTACAACTCTTACAATGGAGAGAGGCATCACTAGACACAGATTCTAAAAGACCACGACGAAGTAGAGAAGACATACGTGAACCACAAATATGTCTCAAACGATGATGCCACTGAGCAAAAGAGGCAGTGGAGATGGCAGCAGATGCGGAGGCAGTGGTGGAGGTGACGAGACTGGCAGGGGCAGCGAAAGCAAGTCGAAGCCAGTCAAGCTCTCAGAGCTGTTGGGAATCACGACGGCGAGGGCTAGTACCAACCAGAGTCCCCGTGCGGCGATCCTGAACACAACAAGAATCAGAATCGAGAATAACATGATAACCATGATCAGTGAGATGACCGGCAGATATGAGTTGCATTGTTAGTTTTGGGACATAGAAAACAACAGGAACAAGAGATGTACCATCTGCTGTCCGAACATTGATAGGAGCAACTAGAGGGCTAACGGAATTAAGAGTGGTGGAATCAGATATCATATGAAAAGAAACTCCAAAATCAAGAATCCAATGTGATGTACCTGAGGAAGGAGTAGAAGATGGTCTCTCACCCAAAGACTGAGTAGCAGAACCAGCAGTACGAGACGATGCAGAAACAACCATGCAACCTAACAACCGTAGAAACTGCTGAGTGTCAGAGGTACCAGGACTCTACTGAGAAAAAGAACCTCCAGTGCCCCTCGGCGGACGAGCACTACAACAAAAATCCTTCTTCTTCTTGTAGCAAAACTGCTCCACATGTCTGTCCTTATTGCAATAAGTGCAGTGGAGTCCCCTACCAACATCAGCTGTCACTGGTGAAGGGGCAACCGGTGAAGAAGTAACGAGCGACACAGCAAGAGTAGAAGCTGAAGAAGCTGCCAAAACTGAAGGAGACGACGACGATAATAGTAGACCCGCACCACGAAGATGGATTTTCTCAGTACGAACAGCTGTAAGGGCCTACAACAGAGTCACACGAGGGTGACGAGTCAGCAACTGAGCACGAGTCTACTCAAACTCTGACTGGAGACATGTCAAGAAGTCGTAGATGCGACGAAGCTCCAGATGAGACTGCTGACGCTGATAGCATTGACAGGTGCAATAGACATCTGACCCCAAAGAGTTAATTTGACACCATACCGCGGACAGCTGAGCGTATAACTCGTCCACAGTGGCATCTCTCTGCTGTAGCGACTGCTCCTAACGCACAACAGTAAGGTACAAGGAATCATCAGATGGCTCGTAGCGGGTGCGCAGATGTGCCCACATCGTCTGGGCGGAAGTCAGACCAATAATATCTCCAGTGAGATGCACCTCCATGCTGGCAACCAGAATGGCAGAAGTACGAGCATCCTCATCAACCCATGTCTTGTGACCAGCAAATTCAGACTGAAAGGTCTCTATGGCAACCTCAAAAGCCTCAGTCGCCTTTGTACGAGTGTCTTCGAAAGCATCCTTTGGGAGTACAGGCTCAGCAGGTGGAGTAGGGCGAGACGGACAGAGCAACTCGCCGGTAAGAAACCCCAAAGACGCTGATCACGGATGTGGAGACACATATGCTAAAACCAATCCCGATAGTTGAGACCATCGAAGATCACCGGGCAACGAGAAACAGAAATTGAACTTGCAGAAGAAGACATTTTTTTCCTTTTTCCCTTTCCCCCTTTTTTTTTCTTTTTTCCTTTTTTCGATCAGTTTTGGCTGGTTTTGAGTCAAAACCGACTCAGCCTCCTAATGGGCCAACCCGAGCGAACACTGGGCCTGAGAGGGCGGAGGGACCAAAGCGCAGCGGTGGATCTGGAGAGACCGGTGGCGCCTCGGGACCGGAGGGCGGAGTTCTTGAGACGGCAGATCCGGATACTCCTCACCCCGATCTCCTCCTGTGCTCACCGAGGTCTTCACCGGCGGAACGAGAACCAGAATGGCGGTGCGGCACCTCAGATCCAGACGGATGTCGGTCTCACGTCGTCCCACGCTGGCTTCGGTTGGCGATCTCTAGCAGTCTCATGTTGTACGGCACTGGGAGAGAGGGCAAGAGCCTCCGTCGAGTTCGTCGCTCCCAGGCGGCAGACGACGACGACATCGTCTTCGATCCAAGAGGCGGCAGGCGGCTGCGGTCTCGGTCGGTAGAGGCCGAAGGCGGCGACGTCAAGTTCGCCGCTCCCAGGCGGTAGACGGCGACGGCAGCGTCTTCAATCCAAGAGGCGGCGGGCGGCTGCGGTCTCGGTCGGTAGAGGCCGAAGGCGGCGGCCTCGATCTAGGCGAGTCACGGGCGGTGGAGACCGAACCCCAGAACCCCGTCGATCCGGAAGAAGAGGATCGGAGACAAGCAAGATTCGGAAGAAGAGGATTGGAGACAAGGACGAAAAGCCACGAGTGACTGACAACGGCGGCTACGATGAAACCGTAGGTATGACAAACTCTAGGTTCTGATACCATATTATGAATAGTGCTTGTATTCATCACGAGGCTAAAGGGTCAATATATATACATGTACAGGTATGTCACTTATGCAGAAAACCCTTATATAATAGGGTAATTACACATATACAAGAGATATATCTAACAGACTACAATACCTTTGTACACTAGTTTGCCAAACATAGACACCATAAGGCTAGATGACGGGATGGGACAACTGTCCGTGCATCTATTGAACATAAATGGCCAAGAAGTAACCTAGAAGAATATCAAATGGGTAAAAGGAATTTTGGGGCCTATTCTGAGCTCCCTCTGTCTTAATATTTAGGTTCTATGGTGGCTTGTTGATGATCGTAGTGTTTCATTGCAGGTTGTAAACCCACATAATAAAGATATTCGTGACATTCCTGGACTCGCTCCACCAGTTAGCAGAAGGCTGTTGTGTATTGTAGAAGACAAGTGAATCTCATACATATGTAAAAATCGATTTGGCACCTTAGTCCATCTACAGCTGCTTGTGCAGTTACTTCAAGTTCGCAAACTACTACTTGAATCATGTCGGGTAGTGTTGTAATGCTGTACCCACGGGATCCATTTGCTAACCAGTGTAAAATTGTATGTTCTTATTCTCTGACAAGCAGGTTTGTTTTTCAAGAACCATGTTCTGTGGGAACATTCACATCTGTATACAAACTATCAATCCGCTAAGAGTGACAACAGCATATGGAACATGCAACAATACGTACATGCTTGAATTTGTTTTGTTTTGTGACTAGTGCGTAGTTAAGCTTTGATAATGCAGGGGAGCTTGACAGTGCCTCAAGAATCAGATGGTTCACATGATCTTGTATGGAATTTTGCATCACCTTTAGTCCCTTGTCCATGATCTGCTGCCCCATCTGGCACCTTTCCTGTGAAAAGTATCGAGCAGCCGGCTAAATCACTTGTCCAAGTAGAGTCTTTTACCCTAAGCTTGGAAAAAGCTCCAAATTTGGTTGTCAAGCAGGAACACTTCTAGACAATTTAGTTGTTCAATTCCGATCGATTGAAACGATGGGGTGTGAGTAATTGTTAGTCCAACTAGCTTAGAATTCACCTGTCTGGCTGGCTGAACGTTAGGATTTGCGTCTCACCAACTGTAGGTAGGTTATGTGGGTTATTTGTTGGCATTATTAGGATTAAATCTCGTAACATCCCTACCAACATTTCCAACTACGTCGACCACTACATGATCTGAACAAAGATGCCTTGGGGGTAATGAGATTCTGGAAAATCACTAGTCATGTTCAGACCGCGTCTCAGCCCTAGCAAGTTTGTTCAGCTGCATGTCTAAACTCTAAAGATAGAACAGACAAAACAAACAAAGGATAGGACATGAAGAAAGTGCCAACCTTCGAAAGAGAATTGTCACCATGCATGTTCTTCTAGTCTCTGAACTCTGAAGGACAGCTCAGGCGTTGTCCTCTTTGGAAATAATTCTTCTTAAATAATTAGTGACCCACCTTCGTTTCATTCCCCATCTAATAGTCACATTCAAGTACTCGCTAGTAGTCTCACCAAGTCGGCACATTTGTTTCATCCTCCACCGTCTGAGGAGCTCGAGCGGGCGGTCCAGATGGAGCCTCCGCCTCCGCCGCCGGCCAAGAGGTGATGACGACCGAAGAGCAGCTGCTATGCCTATATATGCTAATAGTTAGAGAGGAGATTTCATGTTTGTCTTTGTTGCATCCACAAATGTAGTCCCATAAAGAGAAGAAAGAAGCTTACGAGATCTAAGATCGAACTCTAACTTGAGCTCGAGCTACTTAAATCCTAACTTAAACTTGTCTCAAGCTAAGATTTAAACTTAAACTCTAACCTAAACTTGTTTTAAGTTTATACTAAGCTCGAGCCTAGATAGACAGCTCGCCTCAAGCTCGGATCATTCCAGCCCTACCAGCTAGCACACCTAGGCGAGTCGAGTACGCACGAGACAAGTTTCTTTTTTCTCTCATCGAGACGAACTGCACGAACCCCAAACTAGAGCTGTCCAGATGGGCCATGTTTGTAGGCCTACCGAGGCATGGTATCAGAGGCTGGTCAGAACACCGGCATGGCACGACAGATCGGATCGTCGCGGTACACAGCACGACCGATAAATTTTTTCTGTAATTTTATAATTTTTTGTAATTTTCTACAGTTTTTACAATTTTCTATAATTTTTTCTTAAATTTTTATATTTTTCTACGCTTTTTTGAATTTTTTATCTAAATGGGCTCGTTTAGCTCTAATCATGCTTATGTCGGTACGACACGGTCACAGGTCATACTCGGACCCAGTTCTCGGCTCGTGAGCCGATACGGTATAACCTATTTATTATCTACGTCTAAATAGGTTGTGTTTGTCTTAAACTCATGTCATACCTGCCTAGCACAGCCCGTTGGCCACCTTTACCCCCAAACAGGGAGGCAATCGGCCCACTTAGACGCATTATAAGGCCCATATAGGCCCAATCCTCGGCCCTGGTGAGCTCCTTGGCCTGGACTGGAATCGAATCTGCCGTGCCGGCGTCCCGCGCCTGACCTCCTCCTTATTCTTCTCGTAGCAGATTGTGGTGAGCGTTGGGTGGGTGCGTTGGGAGACCAGAGCGCTCGACGCGTCCCGTCGCTCGGCGGCGGCGTCTCTGTTGCGCGCCACTCGTGCGGGCGGTGCAGACCGAACTCCCGGCCTTCCCAAATCTAGTATGTGATGCAGCAGGCAAAGAAGCTGACACTACTGCAGACGGTGGCGGCTGCGGGAGTCTTCTCCGCCATCTCCTTTTGGTAATATAACATGGTATGATCTTCTAGTATCCCCAAGTTAAATCTATGTGTGTTTATAGCATTTTAGATTCTTGTGCTGCAGGTATGGCTTCATGTTTGGGAGGGAGTCTGCCCGGCGTGAGCTTGGTGGCATCATCGACGACCTCCGCCGCCGCCGCAGCAACAACCCCACGGCCACCTCTACTGCTTCCCCCGACTCCCACGCTCATTCCAAACCCTAGTTTGGTATGTTATTTTTCTTTCATTGAGAATGACAGGGGTTATTGTTTTCCTATGCTAAATGTGGTCAATTCTTTTGGGGGGTTCTGAAAAAGATAAGAAAAAAAAACAATTTTGTCTGAACTTAAGTATTTTAACAATATGCTTGGATGCAAACACATTGTTTTGTAGTACTATTTCAAAAGAAGGGGAAAACGATAAAACTTGACATGTCTATTGAGGATGTGCAAGAGAAACCAGTTTTTGGTTGCCCCCTTGCCCACTTCTGAAGCCATAGCTTCCAAGATTCCTGGAACAATGCCTCGTTCAGTAACCAGTCAGTTATGGTTGGTGATCTGTTGGATTCTGGCATTGGCCATCAAGCAATATCTGATGCCATACTGATTTTAGTGACTTGTTTGTAAGCATTTGCAAGGGGAGAGAGGAGGCTACAAGCAGTAAAGATAGATTTGTGTTTTATATTGCTCCAAACTCCAAAGAGCTAAATTTCTTCAACAAGTTTTAAATGCAGGGAAAGTTAAGTTTTGGCAGAAGGGTGTTGTTTAGGATAAGCATGGGAATACATCCTTGCAGAAATTGGGAGGAGGGTTAGAACAAGGTGGATGTTTGATATAGATGTTCTTTCATTCACTAGGAACCCAAAGCCTTGACTTCTAATAATAGTTGTACGGTAACCAAAGAGCTTAGGTGGCTGGTGGTGATGAGGACTAGGGCATTTGGTGTTGGCTTAATTGTATTTCTATGGAATGTTTTGAGTTCTGAAAGATATTAAGGACATTCAATGTTCATTATGTTAGGTTATTCCAGTGTATTCATTTTGCCATGATGATTTTCTTGTACAAGTTAGTCAAGTTAACAAGAGTTTACAGTAGGACTTATGTGGTGATTTTTTTTTATGTTTACAGATCCTGCTCTGCAGTGTCAAGAACAAGAATGGATATTCATCATCAATGACGAGGTTAGCTATTAGAAGAGTTTACCTAGTAGGAACATTGTCAGATAAAAATCTAGGCAATCAGACTTCTGTTTAGCAGGTTCTCTGTTTTACTACTCATGCTCTTCAAATTTATGCAAATGAATTATAATAGAATTTGATATGTGGAGTCAATACCTTTTCTTTACCGGGATAACAATGCTGTCCATTCGCTCTTCAGGTATACCAGAATTACCAATGCATTGTACGGCTGATAATGATTGAATTTTCATGCCAAGAATTTGTTGAACCCCTGGCTCTGATCATAAGGGCCATCTCTTTTGCTGAAAAACTTTAAGGAATTATGCTGTCATGGTGCATTTATTTCGTTTCCTTGAAGTTTCATTTGTTTTTGACCACCTGCACAAGCAAGGATGAATTTAGTATGAACTACAAACAGAGCACCTGTAGGTAGAGAGATATCTTGCAAATATCTGCAGTCCTTTTCTGTTTCCTATGAGCCCAGACCCTTTATAATGCAGATGTCTTGTTCACCACAATAATTCATTCTTGCAAGTCAATTTTCTGTGCTGCTGGTGGAGCTTGGAAGTTTCGTTTTAACGCTTATTCCTTGTGTACCTTTTGGCACCTTTCTTGCTGAGCTGTTTTGTGCGTGTGTTCTGAAGCCTGGGTGAGTTGGACATGTACGATGTGAGTGCTGCATACATTAGAGATATAGCGGATACAGGTACAATCTGGGCCGTCGGGCGCAGATGGACCAGCGGTGTTAGCGGCTGGCCCACTAGGAGGTAAGAGGCATAGATACTTCATGTCTGCTAAAATGACCTTTTAGTCTCTTAGCTACCTTCTAATGGTACCTCTAGGGCCCTATGAATTTTTAACAAAGGAAACATCTAGTTCCTTCAAAATTCCTGCTTCCAAACCTGGCCTTAAGGTTACAAAATGTACTACAAACAGGGAGTGAAGTATCTATATTGTTTATTCACTTTGCTCTCTTGATTCATATGAACATTCAAGAAAAAGGACCATTTTGCAGCAATTCCAACCACAGAAACTCAATCTCTTGTGCTTCTTGTTAATCAATGATTTGATTAGATGCACTTTTGAACAATATCAAAACAACTGGCCGTGTCTGACCGAATGGTTTGGCTCTCACCGTCATCTTTCACTCTGGGATTGGAGAGGACAAAGACAGGGTCAGAATTGGATAGATTGCTACGAAATAGAGCACTCTCATGTTCCTTTCTTACTTTTACCTTTTTATGTTTTTGGCATGCCCTCTCATGATCCTGAATGCGCATGATTGTGCCTTTCGTTCTCTGTTATCAATATGTGTTTTTTTATTGGGAAAATTGAATATATAGGACCCAGTTGAGAGTGCTTTACTGAAATAGGATCAAGTTTATTGTTCTTGTACATATAGGACCGAGTTGAGTAACTTCTTGCAAATATAGTATTTGTCCCATTTTATTTTCGTTTTCATTTTCCAGGCCATTTTTGCTCTACTAAAATGACTCTTTTGCCCCTCCCAAAAGAGGCCGCTCCGCTCCTCGCTGCGCGCCGCTCCAGCTCCTCGCTGCGCCGCTCCGCTCCCTCCTCTCTCGCCGCGCCGCGCGCGCTGCGCTCTCGCTCCTCGCTGCGCCGCCGCTCCCGCTCCTCGCTTGCGCCGCGCTCCAGCTCCTCGCTGCGCTGCCTCTCCCGCTCCTCGCCTACGCCGCGCTCCCTCCTCGCTGCGCCGCGCTCCTTTTTCGTTCGTTGGGAGGAGTCGGGCGTCGAACTCAAATGGGAATAGGCTGGATTGGAGAAAGATAAAGTGTGGTGTGGGAAGGGGCAAAAGAGTCATTTTAGTAGAGCAAAAATGGCCTGGAAAATAAAAACGAAAATAAAATGGGACAAATACTATATTTGCAAGAAGTTACTCAACTCGGTCCTATATGTACAAGAACAATAAACTCGATCCTATTTCAGCAAAGCACTCTCAACTGGGTCCTATATATTCAATTTTCCCTTTTTTTATTCGATCTGTATACCGTATGATCATATGGTTTGGAAAATTTTGCGCATGAGTCTCCTCGTACTCCTCTGAAATGGCCTCTCGGCACATGTTAGGAACTGGATTATTGTTGTCAAGTTCTAACAAAGAGAGATATATATGTTGAAGCTAAGATAAACTACAAATAGGATTCTAATTGAAATTATTTGTAGAGAAGAGGGACCACTATCTAAAGCTTCTAGTCCAACCTTAGAATGGGACTGCCACCAAATGGAGAGCTCTCATTAGTCCCTCTCTTGAGGTGATGAGTAAGCAAATCCAACCAAAGATCAACCACTTCATCAGAGAAGGTTAGAAAAAAGAGCACATTGCTATCAAGTAGAGGAATATCTTTGCCGGTGGTGCTCATTTGGACAATTCTAGGCTTCTGGTTTTTTTACACTGTAGCAACTGAAAAATGTATTGCAGTGGCTAAAAACTGGACTGTAGTTGCTGTTAGTTTTTTTTAACGTAATCAAATTGAAAATTAAAAAAATTATATTGTCACGGATAATACAAAGGAATAAGGAGAAAAAGAAAAGAAAAAGTAAAAAAGTCCTAAAAATAAAAAAGATAAAATTAAGAAGTTAGAAGCTAGAAACAGAAGCTAATTGGAGAGCCCTAGTTTCTCTCCCTACTGATGTGCACTCTCACTCCTCTCCTTTGCAAGCACCTGTTCCAACATTGATAGGCTCTCTTGTCCTTCTCATGGTGGTGAGCTAGAGGTCAGGGAGGGCCCATGACTCGGCCTTTTCTTGCAGTCACACTCCAGCTCTTGGAATATCTCCAGTGGCATGGCACTACGCATTATTCGATCGCGTGTTAAATTGTTAATGGCCCATGGATTTCTAATCTAGCTCCCAGAAGCATCCATGAGACCATGACGGATTCTTGCACCTCGTATCGACTTCAGGGCCCTATAACTATGGCTTCTTTATATGTTTGTGCGTGTTGAGCCTTCAGTGTCTTCTCTCATCAGCTACTTCAATCTCTGAAGTAGCTGGTTTTGGATTGTGAATGATTGGTTTTTAACTTTGGGTCCCAGAAACAAGGTTGCCAATTGGTGTGCTTGGGTGTCTCTGACAGTTATACCACTTGCTCATCTAGTCTTGTATAGCTGCTAATTTGCTCACAATATTCGTCTTGGAGTTTACTAGTCAAAAATGCAAGTAACATGATCATGCAAGTGTGTTAATTTTGTTCTAGTATGTCTCATGTTGACAGCCAATTCAATGAAAAACTATCTACGATTTGTTTGTAGAAACTAAAAGGAAAAAATGTATGCTAGTCTAGTGATCAGAATACAGGCGATGATGTCAAAGGAAAGGAAAAAGTGCAACTAGAAAATATTCACACTACTTCTGCAGAGGTCCTTGGTTGCACAAAGTCAATAAAACATTGTTAAATGTTCTCTCTTTTTCAGAACAAGTCATGATCATGAAATGGCTGGTTGGATGTAAACTTTGCCGTGCTTTTGTTTGCTGCAAAATGAAGGAACATGATGCGTGTGTCTACACACACACACACAGCTTTTATATCACAGCCACTTGACAACAATTTTGAGCGGGCAAAAAAGAAATGTTTTAGCCTCCTGATTACAGAAATATCTTGACGGCCTCCAAGATGAGTCATGTGAGAGTTAAGACACGTGAAATATAAGCTCTGAAAAAAGTGCAAGTAGCACAATAGATTTAGGACAAATTAAAGGCTAATGGGCATCGCCCAGACTTGACGGCGAAGTGTGGATGCAGTGCCACCTCAATACTTCGTTCTCATCCACATCGATCCGCTTCTAAGTTGCATATCTGAAGCTGAAACGAAGTGGGAAAGCGTAAACAGAATATTCAAGCGCACACAGCACGCATGACAGCAATCCTGATCTCAGACTGCAGAGCTGATGATTCATAACTTGCATATATGATCGAGCAGCTAGCAGTGTTATATAAAATTCATACACGCATGTCTCCTATAAGACGTGCAGGAAACAACCGCTTTTTTTTTTTAATTTGTACATATCGATCGATCACCACAAGCCAGAAAGATGAAGGCTTTCACGCCCATAGATACAAATACAATAAAGCTTCGATTATCCATTCATCTCGCCACTCTAGCTAGTACTCGATCGAATAACTCTTTCTTCGATTCAGCTTCATGGTTCATCTTCCTCTCCTCTCTCCTAGAAGAGATCATGCAAAGGGAACCAAACCATGCATGCAAGCTAGAGATCCCATCCCAAAGAACAACATTACAAAGAGCTAAACCGATCTAACACACCATATATATCTAGCTCGATCTATCTATCTATCTATCTGCCGTTGGTGTTCACCGCAGTAACTAATCGCAGGAATCAGTAGGGCTTGAGCAATGAATACCACACAAGGTGGCAAAAAAATATGCAGACACCGCATACATATCGATCGGCCACTGATTACTGCGACGTTCAACGCATGCATGCACAACCAGTCGTCAGATTGATGCACGCGCGCGCGCGCAGCTGCACGGCGTACTCAAGCAACGGAGCGTTGCGCAGCTAGCTGGCGGCCACTGGAGTGCGCGCCGCGAGGTTGGCGATGGTCGGCCGGCGGTGCATCATCGGCGGCCTCGACAACGCCGCCTCGCCCCGCGCGGTGCCAGCCAGCTCGTCGGCCGCCGGCGTGGACGGCTTGTAGTGCAGGAGGAGGCGGTGCCGGCTCGCCACCGCGTCGAGCTCCTCGTCCATGTACATCTGCTCCTGCCTGCAGTCCTCGCTGCAGAACGCCGCGTCTCCTCTGTATGCACATCCAAAACAACGTCACGCCACTAGCTACCAAATTACTAACAGGAGATACTAAAAATGAAGCTTTCTGATCAATTAGCCTCTTTATTTTGAGCTAGCTAGGATTGAAGTTTTAGCTCTTGAGCATATGCGTGCATAGGATAGATTTGCACGTACTTGTACATGAAGATGTCGCGGTCGCGGGAGATGCTCTTCTTGCAGAGGAGGCAGGACTCGAGGTAGTGGAGACGGACCATGGCGCCGCCACCCTGACTGCCACTGGCCGGCGGCTTCACCAGGAAGAACCTCGACGCCACCTTCACGTACCGCTCCTCCTCCATCGCCGCCGCGGTGGAGGTGACCTCTTACATGCGCGCGCGTACGTACGGTTTTGTTGCTCTTGTGAGGATCGGATCGAGTTGCTGAATGACTTGGCTTGGGGCCGGGCTGCTCTGTATTTGTTCTTTGGGAGAGGAGGAGAGTGTACTTGATGCGTGTGCTCTGGTGTTGTTCCTCTCGCTGGTTCGGTAGGTGGAGCTAGCCAAGGTTATATATGACCCTGACTGCTTCTGCGTTGCATATGCACAATCATATGCGCTGCCAGGCCACGCTGATTCGTGTAGGCCGGAGGTTTGTGAGAAAACCATGGGCGGTAGGAGAGGAGAGCATGGGCCATGTTGGCTGGGTGTGGCAAATCCGTCCTGTATTCCTGCGGAGGTTTCTGCTGCGGCTAATCATTATCAGTGATGGTTTTGGTCCGATAAACTGTATCGAAAAGATTGTCCTAATAAACTGCTTTGAAAAGATGACGAATAAACCATTCTAATTATTCGTTTATAAGAAGTTATAAGCCATAAGCCGAAAAAAAATAGCCCAAAATCATCCCTAGCAGTTAGCCACTTGGCTTTGGCTCCCTGAAAATATGCGGTAAACAATATACTCGTATAGTACTTGCTATACAACACGGTTAGCTAGCGAGCCCCTGCAAACCGTTGGGCGATCTGCCGAGCATATCGGCAGCAAGACACAGCATACAGTGGGGGGACCTGCTGCCGGGCAGCAAATAAGAAATAACAACACTCTTCCAGTCTCCTAAGCAAAGCTAGATCAAGATCAATGTGACACCCCATTTTGGGGGGTGGGGGGTAATTTAGAATGACATTTGAGCACAATTCAATTGTTTGGCAAAATAAAATTTGAATTTAAATTCAAAACCAAAACTAAAATTCAAACTCAAAACAAAAAAATTTAGATAAGAAATCGAAAATTTGTTTTGGGCAGGCCCCTTTTCTCCTTTCCTTTCCTTTCCCCGCCACACAAATTTCGGCTTGTTTCCCCTCTGCCAGCTCACTCCCCGCGCCCACTTTATGACCAAGTCGCACCACGCCACACCACATTGAACCCCGTCGTGTCACTACGATGACATCAAGTCGAGTGCATGCCCCACTCATCACACCACCTCATCACATGCGCCCCGTTCACCGTGTTGTCTTGTCGCTCGCGCCCACGCCTGCAACCGTGTTTCCCACGTCACCCATACATTTGCGCCCATGTCACCCGCATTGCCCACACCGACGCCACACCCGTCGCATCGCCACGCCAGCCAAGCCAACGTCAAGCAAATGCCTCATTGCACATGTCTGTGTCGCAGATGCCCCTCACACGCGCAAGCACGAGCTCCCTCTCCGCTCAGCTATATAAGTCACCGAGGCTTCCCCTCATCTCCTCACCCCTCCTCCATCCTTCCCGCAATTGGTCTCACCGAGCCCGAGCTGAAATCACCCTCCTCACCGTCATGCACTAGTCCCTCTCCGGTGAGCCCTTTCCCTTTCCTTTTGTGTCATGACGCGTTCCTAAGCCCCCTGTTGCCTTCCTCTCACCCAATTGGGTTTTCATCTGTAGAAACTCACCGGTGTCGCCGTCCTCTTCCTCTCCAACCAAAATCGCCTCCATCGATGCCATTCCCTCTCTGACGAGCCCTTGCTTGATTCCTTCCGATCCGAGCACATCTTCGTCTCCCTCTTACTTTCACCGTTGTTGATTTAGGTCGTCGTTGCTGTTGAGACCGCTGCACTGCCTTGCGTCACCGTTGTTAGCCCACTACAAAGCCTCCCCGACCTCATTATTCTCTTTAGTGAGTTTTGCATGCCCCTAGATGCTCATTGTGCCCGCCTTTTTCCCTCCGTGCCACCGGGAACCCGATTGCCATGGTGGCCGAGCCTCTCCCGTGCACCGTCATGCCACTATGGTAGTTCACCATTAGCCACATCATCACCATGCATAGAATCACCGAGGTCTCGGTAGCCCATTTTGAGTGTTGCCAAAGCTCGCTGTCGCTCTCCTTGTTGGCGATAAGCTCAATCAGAGCGCCTCCTCTGTGAATAGAGGAGGACTATATCAACATAATTTAGCTAATGATATCATTAGGCCATAATTAAGTTAGGTTAATGATGCTAATTAGTTTAAATTAATGGGTCGCTGACATGTTGGCTCAGATCATTAGAAATTCTAATTAAAACCATAATTACGTTTTGAGTCACTGATATGTGGGCCACCTTACTGTAGTTTGGCCCACCTATCATTCACTCATGGCTTTCCTTTAAGGAAAATAAATCAAAAAGAAATTAAAAGACCGCGGTCCCACATATCAGTCACTTATAGCATTCTCTTAATAAAATAATTCAAAAATAAATAAAAACTTGGCTAGCCCCACCTGTCAGCCTCTGATATCTTTTCTAATAAGAAAATAAATCAAAAAAGAAATTAAAATCCACAGGTCTTGGTTGTCAATGAGACATACTCTCATTCCTCTTTTTATTTTGGAGATTTTCCGTGATTTAAAATTTCGAACGCTCATTCTCACACGTTTTGAATCCAAATGAAATGATACATATTTCTAAATTCAAGATCTTCCTAACAAAGTCATAATCATGAATTTTGAAGTTCATTTAAATTTTATTTAAATTTATTTTCATTGTTGTGTATTTATTCGGATATCAATACGATCACTCAAATAAATTCCAAGACACGGAAGAGCAGTAGTTCAAGCCTAACCAAGACCAACCGGACTACGAGCAAGGTGAGTCAATATTTTGATCAGTTTGCACTTACTTTTGAGTATAAATTATAGTATTTTAAATTATTAAATTGCATGCTTTATGTTATTATGCAAATTATATTCGTATTAGCTCATAGTTAATTCCCTGTTCATAATTACTTTATTATACCCTACTTCTTGGCTTTGAATATAAACCCTTATCGCCCTAGAACTAATAGTATACATACTAGTTGATAAGTCCGTATTTAAGAGCCATGTTTAGTCTTGCTTACATATATATGAGCATTAATTTACCCTAACATCATTTTAAACATTAAAACTTGGTTTCGACAGTCATTATGCATAATGCCAATCTTATCATGCTCAATATGACGGTACGTAGACAGCCAATTGAAACTTGAAAGAACGAGTGAGACGCAATCAAACAGATACTATACTGTGTTGAAAGTAGCAATTGAGGATTGTACTATTTGTCAGTTGAATTATACTAATGCAGACGTAATCCATCGCTCGACCAATCAACGTGATTCTTCCAGTCAAATTGCGAACCTAACAAATGTACTGGTGTCATACAGTAGTGATTAGGTTAAGCATCGCGTACATGAGATGAGGCTCAGAGACTGACATCTGATAAAAAGCTAAATTGGATAGGCATGGAGTGATACACATGGATGATTTTAGATGTATTTAAAACATGGACAAGGCGATTTTTTTATCGAAAAAACGTTAATGAATACTGATACCAATACATGAAAAACCATTAATCTTGGAAGAGAAACAGCACTACTTGACTTGTCCTGCGTACTCTCCAATGAACGCCGAAAGAGAAAAGTGCCAGAGGCAGGGGAGCACCAGACAGCAGATCTACAGCGATCGTGCTCGCATCACTACTAGCAATTAATCTATCAAAGTTTTCAACACCAAGAACTCTTTAATCCCAAGGGTCTAATCTTAAGAACTCTTTATTCTTAAGAATTAGCACCTGCATTACGAAAAAATTCAATACCAGAGGCACCACCAATAGTAGGAGCAAGAGCAACCGCTCCTCTCAACCACCCTTCATGTCACCAAGATATTTATACACACATGCAGATGTCAGACGAGATACATTACATGGGCGTAGCAGAGTTTGCATTTGGATGAATCAGTAGGGCTGGGAGTTAAACTAGGTGGTCAAGGTCGTCGTGATCGGCGACTCGGCGGTTCAACCTATACATGCACATCACATATATGCACTGCACTTGCTACGACACGTATACAAAATAGCTATAGCTACCGGGCTGTGCTTTGTACACGCTGATGCATAGCTGCTAATAGTAGTTGTTTGAACAAGTGGTAATTAAGTTGCAGTACAACCAGAAGAGATGGTTGTTAGCAGTACAACCATCGTCGTCACGCTCATCGGCAACAAGGCCGACCTCGCCGGCGGCGCCTTCGCCGAGCTCGCCTTCCTCAGGCTCCTCGAGGAGAACCACGCCATCGTGCCCAGGAGATCGCTCGTGATGGGTGCCGACGTGCTGATGCTGAAGGGTACCAGGCGGTCTTATCTGACGAGCTGTCTTTCCATGATGGAAACGAGCGCCACGAAGAGAGCAAGCAGGTGTTCATGCTCGTGGTACGATGGGCCATGGCTGATCGGCGGAGTACAAAGATTTTTTTTTTGTCGACTTGTGACAGGATCAATCTAAAAGTTTGAAACGTTGTGCATCACTACGCTTCGATCGGATCAACCAGTGACATCTTGCATAGTTCCAGGGGGGGAAGGATCAACAATTCTTGAGTGAAACAACTTGCACAAGCGTCTCTTTCAAGTCTCAACAGCGTGCTCTCTCCCTCCCTCCCTCCCCAAAAAAAGAGTTCCAGAGAGAACGGGATGTATGTGTGTGTGTGTATACACACACACACACACTACCCTAAAGTATTATGTGTTCCAGAGAGAGAATGAATTATGTTTGTGAACCAAGGGCCCCCTTCTTCATTATGTATATATATAGATTCTACCCTAAAGTAGTTAAATTAAAAATACAACATGACCAGAACGAGTATTCCACGGAACCATACAATTCCGAATGAAATTACAACATCAGTGCAAGCTTCCCAGCTGCAATTGACTTCAAAAACTGCTGCAGCCCTTGCAACGCTAAATGAATAAATGCATATGCTGAATCTTGCAAGCTGCATAAGAAAACCTAACGATATTGAGGTAACGCTTGCGCCTACTCCACTGCAGATTTTCACGAGATCTAGCAAAAGGAAAACCTTCTGGATTTAGATTAAGGTGAAGGTGGCTCTTGCGGTTCCGACTGACTGTTCTGAACTATTCGAGACATCAGCTTAGATATCTCAAAAATTGCGGTCTGTACCTGATCATCTTCTGAATCTGATGGCCGAATCCACACAGGTGACTGCAAGCCCGTCAGCGTTCCGCTTGCAGCCTTCTTTCCCTTTCTTGAGGTTGATAAAGCCTTCTCCAAGTCTGCTTGCCTCAAGGGTCTTGGTTTCTGAACCAGCAGGTGTGAGCCAAGAATCAGAGCCAATGTGTAATGACCAAGAATTTATTTAATAGCTATACAGTTACTATATCCAACGATAAAGGCCAAGATTCCTAATTATTCAAGCAGAGCACTCTCAACTCCAACTAACAATTGTAACTGATGTTTGTCCATGAATTCATAATACAGATTGAACAACTACGTGTTACAAGTAAACCCATGCATGAGGTTGACAATTAACAGGTGTAGACATACATTACCCAAGGGAAGTTAACTCATTGCAGCAAATACTACTAAATTATCAGAAGTGAACATTGTAAATAACAGTATCAGTGTGTAATCTAGTTCTAAGATTGATTGAAAACAGAAGGAATACTCACATCTGCTTTCTTCCCATCCTTCTCATTGTTCAACAGCTCCCTGATAGGGTAGAATGCTGCCTGCTTGCACAGTTCTAGGATGTCTGATCCAGTAAATCCCTCACACAAACTGGCAATGTAATCGTAAGCAATGTGAGACTCGACATTTTCTCCTGTCAATACAACCTGAAGTATCTTGCTTCTTTCACTTTGAACAGGAATCCCAATTTCAAATATCTGAGTAAAGCGCCTGAGGATGGCCTCATCTAGCTCAGAAGGCCTGTTTGTAGCAGCAAGCACCATCACACGAGCATTCTCTGCAAAGCCATATATAAACTATCATAAGATATTGCTCAGTATTATCAAGGGAAGTAAGTCTGTATAGTAAGTTGCATATCCATATGGAAAAATAATTTATTATTTTCAGAAGTAAATTTGCCAGCAAGGCAAATCTCATGTGGTAACCAACAAGATATCACAACAAATAAGCGTAGTTGATACATCATGCATACATTGCTTTCTCATGCCCACCTTATAAATAATGTAAAAGTATAACTTCATGTAAATCATTGAAGCTGTAACAGTATGGCAAAGACTATCCTTTTTATTAGTTTAGTATCTCTTAAGTTCATATCCTTTACTCATTTACTATTCTGAGAAAAACAACCTTTGACAAGCATGCCTATAGCCATACTAGTATAGCATACGGTTAGCATCTATGCATCAATATATGGAGTTCAGAGTAATAACACTATGCCACTAACCACACCAAAAGCATTTCTAAAGATTACATGTGCACAAGAAGATTATAAGTCTGTCATTCTTGTGTTAGCAAGGACATCGATGGCTGCACATTAGTAGGTCCTTGTTCATTGAAAGCACCTCACATGACTGGCCTAAATGACTAACAAGTGGGGTGTCATTGTCGAAATATTGTTCACACGCACAAACAATACCCAGGTGTACTGTAGCAGACGCACATGGCAGGGTCAAATTAGTTAGGATAGAAATAATAATAGTTAGTTTTTTTATCAGATTGGTTTACTATCTTATAGATATATTCTATCTATTAGAGATAGAAATTGTTTCTTAGAGGTCAGGTCGAGTTTCCACTATAAAAAGGATGGTATGTATCTATTATCATTAAGCAGTGAATAATGAAGAAGTATTCTTAAGTCTCTGATTCCTAGCTCTGATCTCTTCAATAGACCAACTACTCTAGATCTATTCTTCCTCCAATTGGTACTCTCCGTCATCTAGCGTCGTTCTACCTCAAGTCATCGCCGTCTGACCTCCCTCTGACAGATATTCCTTCAGCAGGGAGGGGGCCTGGGGAGAACCGGAGGGAGTGCGCGCCGCCGGAGGGAGGCGAGGCAAGTGGGGGGGGAGGTAGAGAAGCGAGACAGTGGGGCAGAGGCGAGGCGTGGGGGGTTTATGAGGATTGGGCGATTTTGCAGTTTAGTCCTCTTAGTTTCTAAAATTACAATGAAGTCCTTTTACGTATATATATATATATATATATATATATATATATATATATATATATATATATATATATATGAAATTCATATAAATAGTACAAACATTACCTGTCGACTAGTCAGCGACTAGTCGGCCGACTAATCGACTAGTCGGTCACTGGAAGGGTAGCGTCGACTTAATAACCTTAGTTGTCGCGACTTGCTATGGTACTACCGACGCCCGCCGCGACCATGCCATGTCTTATCATGGTGTTGCCGATGGCCGCCGTGGCTCTGCCGAAGCCTGTCGTGGAAACCGCATCATGGAAGCCTAAAACAACGTTGCTGTGGTTGCTACCGCGACTACCATGGCGATCGTAGATGTTATAAATGTTGTTGCACCTGTACGTGGAGGCCACGGTCTTCAAAGCTACCAGTAAACATCACAGTATCTCGTCAACTTGGAGCAGTCGCTGAAGGGGGAGAAGTTGTCACACGTGTGAATTCCTATTCACCATTAGTGAAATGAAAATGAACATTAAACTCCATGGGAGCCTCAGCTGTACGCTGATCAGTAAGAGAGAAACGATAAAGATCCTAAATATATTATGGTTCTGTTTAAATTCAATATAATTAATTATAATAGTTATCTTTTGTAGTTCTGTTTAAATTCAGTTTCAAACTAGTAGATTTTCTTACTATGGTCCTTTCCAAACTTATTATGAAAATTAATTATCCCCTAGGTCAGAAACTAAAGAGTTTAGGATCATTTCTAAGTAATAGCAATAGAGAAGGGAATTGTACAATTGAAAAAGATCCCCTCTTAATTGAAGTATTAAAAATACGCATGTACAAGCAATCATGCACCAGGTAATTGCAAACAAGGAGTGCTTCTAATGAGTCAAGGGAAAAAAAACTAACAAACTAAATATTTGATCAGAAAGCAACAGCAATAACTAGCTAAATTTCATCTGTCCGTCTAAGCCACCACGTTTTTAATATTTTTTGTTTCATCTGTAGTGCAGTACCCAAAGAGAACGACTTTTGAATAATATATGAAGTGTGTTCTCGAAAAAAAAGAGGAATTACAGACAAGGTTCTAAAAACTCGCTCGGTCACCTCACCTTGTAGTGATTATATGGTAATCGACCTTGTACTCGGCCATGTAATTGGTTTTCTATTTTAATAACAGATTTATATATGTAATTGTATGTTCATGTAAAATTAAAGCCACATTTGATGTTATTGCTTGGTTGATTTCATAGTTAGGACATTAAAATCTTCACATCTATTTCAAAATATTGTTTGTGTTCATATCTTGTGGTGCTTGATTGATTTCATAGTTAGAGCATTAAATGGTCACACTAAATTCTTGCATCTTTCTGGCCATACTTCTACTTCACAAAAAAAGGGAGAGAAGATAACTCAATAGTAGGGAAGAAAAACTCAACTGCAGAGTGGGCTTGAGGTGGAAGCCCACAGCCAGCAGGAAGGGCTGCAGTAGGGGAGGACGCTGCCTGAGGGAGGAGCCGCAATAGGGGAGGATGAGGGAGGAGCCGCAATAGGGGAGGATGAGGGAGGAGCAGCAGCAGGGGAGGACATCACCAAAGGGAGGAGCCGCAGCATGGAAGGCCGCCACCGGAGAGAGGAGCCACAACAAAGGAGGCCGACGTCGGAGGGAGGAGCCACAACAGGGGAGGCCGTCGCCGGAGAGAGGAGCCACAGCAAGGGAGGCCGACACCGAAGGGAGGAGCCACAGTAGGGGAGCCCGCCACTGGAGGGAGGAGATGCAGCAGTAGTAGCCATCGCCACCGCCCTCCCGTGCCTAGGGTTCCTTCCCGCGCTATCGCTACGATGCCAGCCTTAGGCGTGTGTGTGCTACTGCCAATGCTATAAGTTGTGGGCTTTCTCTGCTGGGCTGTGTTGTTATGGGCTTAATTAAATTTGACCGTGGCCTTCATGTCTTCATTACAGTGGACAGGCCACTCGGATGGCCTATTAACCGATTACTTTAATTACTCGCCCGGTTATACCCATTAAACCGGTTATGTACTCGTTTTTGCCTGCTCATACTCGGTGAGGGAACCTAGTCCTAGTACTCGGCCGAGTACACCTAGTTTTAGAACCATGATTACAGAATTACAATCGGTAAGAATTGTCCTAATTATCTCAAAGACACATCTTCTCGTGGGTAAACGGGCAAGATGAGTACGGGTGGAGCTTACCCATGCCCGTGCCCGTTTACCCGACGGGCAGAGTGTTCCCTCCATTTCTATGCCTGTGGGTAAAGAAAACATCCCATATTCGACTCTATTAGGGTATTTACCCGCAGGCATACGGATAAACGAGCACAATTGCTATCCTAGTTGTAGCCGAGTTCTGTTGCTTTGTTATAATCAATATTTTTCAGTCTATTAGAAGGTTAGATTGATTATAGCATTCAATTGGAATGTTCAGCAACATTTGTTTATGGTCCAATGATCTCCTTTAATAAAAAGCTTGACTTAGAGCTCAAGATCTAATGTACAACTGTGATATATAATTAAGATTAATATTTGTTATGGAGAAGATGGTCAAGAATGGATCTTATGCAACTAGCATTCTGAGAGCAGATTATAACATACAAAATATTAATAACATAAATGTTATATTCATTTTGTTATCAGCATTCAGTTTGTATGACTTAATTTGTCTACATGTATATATGCTGATTTTAAACTCTTACATAATATATTTGTTGGACATATGTTTTAATTTGGATAGCTTAGAAAACTCATATGCATATATGGTAGTCAAGTCATTTATATAACTTTTATATTATGATTATGTCTTTAATAAGTATGCTGGAATTCAATCTAAATATATATTTATACCGCAATATTTACAACAACTGCTACCCTAAGAGGCTAAGACACTACTGCTTCATAGAATTGTCAACAAATGTTTCATATCGTATATACCATGACAGAACGCAAAGGAGGAGAGTACTCACGATCAGTGGTGAATCCGTCCCAGAGGGACATGAACTCCGTCTTCATATTAGTCATAGCTTCGTGGTCTGTTGTCCGTCGCTGCCCCAAGAAACTATCGACCTCATCGATGAAGATTATAGCGGGCTGGAGCTTGTGAGCGAGGCTAAATACAGCAGCCACTGCCACACAGTTATATAATATCAGCATCATTACAACACATATACATGCACATAGAAAAGTTAGAAGCAAGCAAGCATCGATTCCATTGAGCAATTAGCGTGACAGGATTAGCACCACAGGGTTGGCCGGTGGCTTACCGAGCTTCTGGGCGTCGCCGAACCACTTGCTCATGAGATTGGATATCCTGACATTGATGAAGACGGCGCCCGACTCCTTGGCGATGGCCTTGGCGAGCATGGTCTTGCCGGTGCCGGGCGGGCCGTAGAGGAGCACCCCCTTCTGCGGGCTGAGGAGCTTGCCGAAGGTGAAGAGCTCTGGGCGGCGCAGGGGCAGGATGACGAGCTCGTAGAGCGCCTGCTTGACGTGCTCGAGGCCGCCGATGGAGTCAAACTCGACGTCGATGTGGTCGGGGTTGATGACATCGCACGCAATCACATCCTAGTGGATAGAACACAAAAGGGCGTAAGGGCCCTAGTGGATTGGATTGGACTGGACTGGACTGGACTGGACTGGACTGGTACCTCGTAGGGGGTGGTGGAGACGAGCGGTCGGCCGAGGCGCTTGGCGATCTCCTTCTTGTGCTGGAGCGCCTTCTGGGAGGCGGCGCGGTTGGGGTCGAGCTGGCGGAGGCCGGCGAAGAGGACGAGGCAGCTGAGCGCGGCGCTGGCGGCGTAGAGCAGCAGCTCCTGCACGAACCGCGACGAGTCCGACGACCTCATCGCCGGCGGAATCCTTCTTTGCTTGGGGAGGAAGGAAGGAAGGGGGTTCGAGATTTGTGGGGATTCGTATTCGTGGAAGGGGAAAGGAAGGAGGCGAGGGGGCGATTAATAATGAAATTGGATTGGAAGACGGCTCTCTTCAGCTTGGAGGTGGGAATGGGATGGGGTTTACTTTACTTCCTTGGGCTTTTGGGGCCTGGCTCGATTTCAATTGGATCGATGCTTCTGGTCGCTGCCGCGATGTGACCCAGCGCGTAGCCGATGGGCTTTCGCCCAAATAAAATAGCAACGGTTACAAGGGGTGATTTTTCAAATAAAATTCGAGAAAAGGTTTCTAGAGGATGCGCACGCGGAGGAGATGACTTAGGCCGACAAAGGTACTCAGGCAGCGCTCTAAATGGCTTAAAAACTATAATTTTTAATTTTTACTATAATTTTTTAGTTGCGATTATACTATAATAGCTGTTAGTTTTTTCTAAGTAAAAAAAATAAATTTGAGAAAAATTAAAAAACACCACTATATTTTTAAGATAATACAAAGAAATAAAGGGAAAAAGAAGAACCAAAAAAGGTAAAAGGTCAAAATTAAGAAAGCAACGTGTTCTAAATAGCTTCTAGAAGCCATAAACTGAAGCCATTTGGAGCGGAGCTATGCTTGATCCATTCCTCGGATGCAGTAAAGCATGCCTTTCTGTCACAAGGGTATCCCTAATATAAGATATTGCTACACCACTTATAAATAACTGTAGATATAACTCCCCTAATACATAGTATCTACCAATAGACCCAATCAATAAATTTACACATTCTCCCACATTTCTCTCTCCCCCTCTCCTTCCTTACCTATGCCATAGACTTAATAGGGTAGACACAACCGACCTTCCCCATGCATTAAGGCCCCGCTCAACTTCTCTTAAATTTCACTGTTTAGCGATAAAAAGTACTGTAGAAGCGATTCCGAACACTGTAGCAAAGTTGTCCTCTAGTGATTTTTTTGTTTTTTTTTTGTATTTTTGTGTTTTATTTTTTTTCGTATTCCATTGCATCGTCTGCTCTAGATTAGCATGCCGTTTTTATTTTTATATTTTTTTTAAAATTTAATTATGTCCAATAAACCAACTCAGTTTCAGTAAAAAATTAGCCAACTACAATGAAATTTCAGCAAAAATCAAAAGCCATCGCTATTCTGAACGCCCCCTTAGCTATGTATTGTTTGTTGATTTATATGCACAAACAATATCTTACGGAGGACACTACTTTCTCCTATCTTGTCTTTAATTGTTTACCGCATCATCTCTTTGCCATAGCTAATTATTAGCAATAGATATATATTATACAGCATGGAGTATTGGGAGTGCCTAATGCACTGTTTTTCATTGTACAATTATATGCTGGTTTTTGGGATATGCGCAGCAAAATTAAGATAATGCTTCAAACAACTTAAAAGCTATGGTTTTTGGTTATAATTATACTATAGCGGCTGTTAGTTTTTTTTAAGTTAAAAATTAAGAAAAATAAAAAACATTGCTATATCTTTTGAGACAGTAGAAAAGAATGAGGGGAAAAAGAAAACAAAAAGGCCAAAAAGTGGGGGAACCAAAATTCAAGAAGTCAATACTACCAAATGGCTTTTAGCTTTTAAAAAGTCAGAAGCTAGAGCTATTTAGGGCAGAACGTTAGAAGGCAAGGTGCTTTGAACGCATGTGGGAGATGAGAAGGGATTCGATT
Source organism: Melocanna baccifera (assembly GCA_036346265.1). Classification (NCBI taxonomy): domain Eukaryota; kingdom Viridiplantae; phylum Streptophyta; class Magnoliopsida; order Poales; family Poaceae; genus Melocanna; species Melocanna baccifera. Next base: position 28,346,009 of record CM070691.1, on the reverse strand, counting down.
TGGAATCGGACTGGTTGCTTTCCTCTTCGTCCGTTTTGATTTGGATATCACTTGCTCTGTCTTTGTATGGTTTACGATGCGTGGATGCTGTTTTTGGAAGACGAGCGCTGCTGTATTTATATTCTATTATATGGTTTTAGGCTCGCCGATTTGGAGTAGATTTCAGTCGGAGGAGGGGGAAAAAAATCTGAAACCGTCACCGAATGAACCTGCCTCGAATTTAAACCGGGAATGAGAAGAAAAACAATTCCAACTCCCACCGTATGAGAGATGGGCCAGGCCCAATCCCTCTTTCCGACCTTGGACATCTGTTGTCTGGATTGGTGTGTGTTGCATGTCGTCTTCATTATCACTTCTCTGTTTGACTGCAGCTCGCTCGTGTTCGTTTGCCCGTCCGTCCCCTCACCCAAGGTCAGTTCGCTTGCTGCCTGCCTGTGCTTAGCTTAGCCTATCAGCTTTCCGTTGATCGATCGAATGTTCCGCCCCCGCACGGGTTGCCTTAGCCGATGCAGCTCGCCTGGACTGATCCTACCGATTCCGGTAGAAGAAGCAGTGGCGGTGGGGGCATGGGCTGCGTCGTCGTTGTGGTCACATCAGCCGTCTGAGGAGGAGGAGGACGCGATGCTGTGCTGTGCATTGCATCTCTGCATCTGCATGCCTCCTTTACATGCAGGCCGGCCGCGGCCGGTTGCCGCCCGGAGAAGAAAGCAATAGAGATAGAGCAGATAGCTAGATAGATTTCGCTTCGATCATGTCTTCTCTGGCTTTCTGTGTGGTCCACGAAACCGCGAGTGTGGTACTAGAGTATTTTGTTAACTGGTAGTAGTCGCAAAGCGGCCATGGCCTCCTGCTCCTGCTGCGCCGTCGTCTTCTTTCTTTCCAACCAGGCAGGCCAGGCCCCCACGCCATGTACACCACACCCAACCCAAATACCCAGTCCCAGTACTCTCTCTCTCTCTCTCTCTCTCAATCATGTCCTTCACATAGACTCTTCATTTAAACTTGTATCTTATCGGGAAAGGGACGGATGAAAAGGAGGAGAAAAAGGCCTCTCAAGTGTCATGGCGCATGTGCGTACGCGAACTGACGATTGTGACTTGTGAGACCCTTTTAGATGTTCTTAAGTGGACTATAGTTATTCTTTTTTATAATTTTGAATCGTAGTCCAATGGATAAGCAACGGTGTAAATCTCAAATCAGTGTGAAAGAAGAGGGAAGAATAAATAATAGGGTTTGTCTATATATTATTTGACTATTTTTCAATAAAAATCAATCAGATTCTTAGACCGTCAAATATCAATCCAACGTCCATATCCATCCATCGAAATCCTATTTAACCAACCCTAACCCTTAACCCCTCTCTCCCAAGCTCCCAGCCGCCGCCACCCAATCCATCTCGACGCGTCACTACCGAGCACCTCCCCCACCGCTACCGCTACCGCCTCCGCCCCGCATCGCCGTTCTCTGCCTCATCCTCCTCTCCTTCCTCACCTATCGCCTCCCCCTGCCCCGTCCTCCTCTCCCGCCGCTTCGTCCTCCCCTCCCCTCGAATCATCCTCCCTCGCCGCTATCCTCTTCCTTGTCGCCCTATCGACCTCCAGCGCCCCTGTCCCGTCGTTCTTCCCCATCTTCAGTGGCTACTGCCGTCGGATCGCCGCCACTACCCACCGCCTCCTAACAGCCAATCTGGTCTCACCCTACCGCTGACCCTACCCACCGCCCTCCTCCTCAGCTGCGGTCGAGGAGATGCCACTGCCGCCCCGCCACCTCGCCTCCCACCGCCGGTCCGCTGCCACCCCGGCCTCTCTCTAAGTTCAGAGGGGCTTGGGTGAATCCAAGCTCTACTCCCACGGGTCACTAGCAACGAAGACGGTGGCGTTGCCAGAGAGGTGGAAGTCGTCAGTGGAGAAGACACGTATGAATTTTTGTACACATCCAAAGGTGAGAAATCCAACTGATATCTTCTCAAAAATCATGCGAATGTTGTACAACAATTTTGTAAATAATAATGGCTTTGAGTTGCTTATTGGTGTTGAAGATATTGGTTGTAGATCATTCTAGATTGCCAAGGCATTAGCACAATTAATAAATGCACTTTTTTGTGGATAACTGAAGGTAATTAATCATGTGGATGTGGCCTGTGGCCTATGGGAGTACTCCTATTTTAATTTCAAAGTGAATTATCTGAATTTGATAAAAATTCTTATTGCGTCAAGGTGTACTATTACCAAATTCTCAGCAGTAATTAACATAGATTTTTAGGATAAAAAATAGCATAAGGATTTCGAACAAGAAGATATAAGGGCCCATCTGGATTAGATGATCGACAGAGGAATCCTGAGAGACCTGTTCCAATTCTAATAAAATTTCAGCATTCCAAATGAACCCTAGGTAAAGCTAGCCGTTGAAATAATCCATTTTCTATTAAAAAATATAGAAATATACCTATAAATATTTTTTTACAAGAATAACCTCTAGTTGTCTAACCATTGGGTATGTTTGCTATAAATATGTTTGCTACAATAACTAGGTTTTAAACGGTATGTTTTTTTAAGACGATGTTTATAGGTAGATTACAGTACAAACTATACTGAGTTCAGCTATACTGGTCAAAATTGTATACAACTATTTTTTTTATGTACTATCTCTCATAAATAGTTTAAAATTTAAAATTTTCAATTAAAAATTATAAAGAACAGTAAAAAAACCAGCCAGAATTTGATGGAAGGATAGCATAAATGGTAGTCCGGGGTGGGTAGGTGAAGCTAGCAAATCCATGTGAGCAGAGCTGAGGTCCACCATAACTCCCCCAATTAAAAGCTCTCTCTTGCCTTGGAACCAGCCGTGCCTCTTGGGGGCCCTTCCCTTTCCTCCCTTCCCTTGTGGCGTGTGTGTATGTGCGCCCTTCATTCATAGCTACCTTCTGTTCTTTCTACTCCTCCGTATGTACCCTCCTCTCCTCCCACCTTCGATCCACTCATGCTCCAAAAGGCAAGAAAAAGTGAGAGAAAAGAAAGAAAGAGGAGGTGAGAGAGGCAGGTACTGCCATGCAAGAAGCTGAAAGATCAAGGAAGAGTTTGCTAGAGAAGAGAGGGAGCTTTTTCATTTTGAGGGGAATGTTGTCTGGCTCGGGGTTCTCTCTCTCTCTCTCTCTCTTCCTTTCAGAGGGATCAAGAAAAGATCAAGGAGAATGAGGGGGAGATGAGAGTAGATGAGTATAGATCTCGGACCAGGCTTCATTCCCCCCAAATAAAAAGGCTCCCATGATTTCTACCTCCATCAGCTCAGCTAACACTGCTTATCTCTTCCAAATCTGAACTGGGTAAGCTAATTTCTGCTACATATTCATCAGCTTATCTTCCTTTGTTTTCTGTTTGTTTGGGTGTGTGGATAGATAGATCTTGTTGGGTGGCATGGCATGAACTGCATGAGATGCAGATTGGTGTAATGATGGGGGGTGTATGACTGCATGACTGTACATCTGCACACATGCCATAGCTCATGGGGGATCTCCTCCTTTCTCTCTCTTTCCTTCGCAATAATTAGCCTCTGATGAGAGGAAAAAGTAGTTGTCATCATCATCACCTTGTTAAAGGCCTCCTCTCCCATGCATGCAGATCCTTCTTATGGTCGCCGGTTGGTGGTGTTCTCGGTTCTAAATCTTTGCTTCATTTCTTTCATCTCTCTCCCTTTGTTTACATGTTCTAACTTCATTTCTTTTATTCCTCTATATATTCATTATTTACCATGTTTGTATGTATGTGCCTTTGATGATCAAGTTTTTATCTTTTCCCTCCCCGTTCCTAAGATGAATAATTTGGAATACAAGATATATACTCTTAGTCTGCTAGTTATAGCTTTCAAGCATACTACGCATCTGTATGCATTCTCTCTATTTGTCCATGATTTTTTCAGTAGCAAACAGCCGGACCCAATCACCATACAAGAAATGAATATGCATATATTTGTTGCTACATGGGGGTAGATCTAGAACGGGCTCCGATTGCACTGTGCATGGATTCTGCACCTTTTCTTCTTCCTCTCTCCAAATGTTGCACTGGCATCAGATTCCAATTTATGGGAGTGGTGAATTCCTATACTTTCATTGGTTTAACTATTTTCCTGCTTCATTTTGGAAAACTGGTGCAAGTCAAGGAACAAGGAATTAAAGAAAGTGATTATATACTTCATACTTAATAAAATCAAGATAGGGGTTTGACGTCAGAGCAGTTTTAGTTCTAGTTAGAACACTATCGGAGCAGTTTTAGTTGGGTATTATATATTTTCATCTCATCATAACTGCAGCAAAGTTTGTGGGCGTATTTTGAAATTAAGCAACATCTCAAACAACAGCTTATCACACGTTGTTCTTTCTCTCTAATGATCTTACATGAAACAATGGCTAGTTCATGAGATATTCAATATCCTTGATGAGCTACCAGAGATGCTTAATTATGATCGACATTTGGTTCACTTATTGGAACATGAAAGTACAATGGTGTCTGATTTCTTTGAAAACTTGTATTAATTGGAGCATATGTGTGTCAGAACCCAGAAGAGTGGGATAGTTAAATTGTGCAAATCTTGACACCCATGCATTGGTACGGTGTTGGTGTAAACTTGTTATGTTGTAATCAACTCTTAGAGGGTGTGGACAATATTTTGTCTCTTAAGATTATCTTTAAGTTTTTATCTTATTTAAAAATAATATTAGAGACAAACTCTCCAATAGTAAATTATTTCTTTAAATATTTTATATTATTTTTACCATAACTTCTTATCTCATACCTTCTCACTATTTGTATTGGTTTATAAGCTCAAATCGTATCTTACATAAGAGACAAATATTATCTCTCTTCATCTTCTCTCTCCTTTATATAAAATTTTATATCATTTAATACTGCTGAAATGGCACTATATTGGAGACGGCCTGAGTTGTTTTCCTGTTTGAAGTCTTGAACTCTAGCTTCCCCATACGGTACCATGCCTATTATTTTTTGTGTCGACGACTCGAGATGCTCATAGCCTCATACCTTAAGTTATATAGTGCATGCTAGCTACACAGAATGGTGTTTCCAATGACCCCAAATCCCTAAAGATTCTCATGTTGCACAGTCTTCACCTTTAGCCTTTTCTTCCTGATCCTCTCTCGTTGCAAGTATATTCAGAGAAAAGGGGTAAAAGTTCATAATATGAAATTCATATCATGCCAATTCATCTCTTTTGCAGTTTTGCTCTGGTACGGTCTTGTTGGCTGTTGCAATGTAATTAATGAGCATTACAGTGTAGTTTATGAGGTTCTTCAGAAGGGAAAAAAACCCTTTAATTTGGTTCTTGGAAGACAATCTGACTCTAGACTAATGTTTTGGCTGCATACTTCATGCAATTTGATATATACTAGTGCATAGTAATGCTTGCACCAAAATGCAGAAGAAATTAAATATCACAACTATTCAGTCCATGGATATGTGTCTCTCACAACAAACTATCTGCAAGAATGTAGGACAGTATGAGATCTACACCCAATTTGATTAGAGAGAAGATAAGTTTGGAAACGCTGGTCCAATATATATACACAATAACTCCACTAATTAGTGCTGGATTTTGCAAGGGCTTTTCTATAATTTCTCAATTGAGAGAAAAAAAAAGGAAAAAAAAGAGAAATAGGACCCACTTGTCGATGGGCCAACTGGAGGAAATAAGGGGAGGAGACTTAGTCTCCTCCCGTGCTGCGTGCGGTGTTTGGCCTAGATCTGGACTTGGCCTCAACCGGCTCTTCAGCTGGCTATTTGGGTGGCAAGTGGGAAGGCGGCGGCAGAGGCACGGGCTGGCCCGGGCTCCTCGGAGCCGGTTGTTCGCAGCCACCACACCGCAGCCCCCTGCCTCCTCTATTTAAACCTCCATCTCTTCCTCCGTGAGCATATCTCTTCCGATCTAGAATTTGCTTCTCTTGGTTTTCTTCCTCTCTGGTCTTCGAGTTTTGGGGAGATTTTTGGTGCTTCTGTGCCATCTCCTCTTAGAGCTTTTGCCTTTGGATTCTCGTGTTAGCCCTATCGTTCGGTGGGGTATGAGGGGAAATATAAAGGTGAAAAATTGACTCGAGGAAGGAAGAAAGCCTTGACGGTACTATGTTGCTCTTGAGTGCACTCAGTCGGTGCACTTTGGTTATCTTGTGTGGCATCTACTCCGACCTTCGATTCCTACGTCAGCGACCCGAGGTGAGAGTGTGACATTGTATCTCTGTTTGTCATCGTCTCCTTGCGTGGCAAAACGAGACGCTTGATTTTCTGGAACAACGCCTTGAGGCGTGCCTTGCCTAGATTACTTCTCAATGGTTTTGGGTACCACTGGCGCTATGAGTATATCGGCTATTTATGCTCTTTGCTTGATCAATATCAGATGTTTGTGATTTATCTTTGATTGAAAATTGCAAAGAGGAACTGTGGGTTAGATTGCTCAGTGATGAAATAACATATTACTGAAATTATATATGAATGTGATGGTAGATATGGACCTTGAGCTTTCAGCTTGCTTGCTGTTTCATATGGTCTAAGTTATGATATTGCTATATATTTCTTGATACTCATTGAGCTATCTCAGTAATGATATTAGGCTTGGTTTAGTCCAGTTGATATCTGAACCCTATTGTCCTGCTTTAGTCAATATGGTTCATGCTGACTAAATAGTAGGTGGATTAAAAGGTCACTTACTATGTACAACAACAATACACTCATGAACTGTTCGTTTCCTTTAATAGCTAAGTTTGTAAAGTTAAGGTCTAATCTACAACTGTCATATATAATCATGATTAGTTTTGTCATGACGGAAATGGCTAAGAATAAATCTTATGCAACTAGCCTTCTAAGAGCAATATATGTCATACAAAATCTATTAACATGTCGAATTTGGTCATAAATGTTATATTCGTATTGATATCAACATTTAGTTGATATGACTTAATTTGTTTACATATGCGTATGCTAATTTTAGACTCTTATATGATATATACGTTGGGCATATATTACTATTTCAATGGTTTAAAGAGTTCATATGATCATGCATTGGTTAAGTCATTTAAATGCTCTTTAAATCATGCTTATATCTTTATTAAATATATTAGAGTTAACATTAAATATATGTTTATACCATATTATTTATAACAATTAGCACGGACTATCAGAAAATTAATAAAATGGATCAGATATCCTCATTCATCACATCAATGAGTCGGTGCTAATTCGCAATGTACAGGAACTGGCTATTAAGCGCGACACAGAGATTTTCGTTTCCAGAGAAGGACTCATTGACTGGTCAAATCGAGGGTAGCCATGTGGCCATAGCTAGAGATTGCAGTACCAAAGCTGAACCCTTTCTTTTCTATTCTGAAAAAAGTACATGTACACGTAGACGTACAGCAGTGTCGTACATGCATGAGCAACAAAACTAGTGCTTTCTGGCTGCCTTTCTTTGGTCAGAAACGATAACAGAAGGCACGCACAAACCGCAATAACATGTTATTTTAGATCTTGATTTCTTCAAAAATAAAAATATATAAGGTGATTTTTTTAAGATAGATTTTTTAAATGTTTTTTAGTATAAAATCATATGCATCATTCACGTTGATATTTTCATAGTTTGCTGCCTTCTTAAAAGTATAAACAAAAAAAACTATCAACCATAATTTAATTTAAAAGAATAGTAGTACCTATACCAAATGCCCCTGTTCACCTCACAAGTGTGGCACTGCTCCGCACTTCTATGTCAAATAATAATCAAATGCAGTAGAATCTCAAGCTGGGTGTCCATGCATACGTACGTACGTACGTCAGCCTTAGTCCACGGAGCTGTTTCCACGCGCATCTGTGCACTGCGTACGTACATGCATGACGCATCTCGTCTCCCTCTGTCATTTGTGACATGGCAACTTCCCATCATTTTTTGCTATCATCTTCTCTTTGACATGGGGTTGATGCAGCTTCCATATCCATGCATTACCCATCTGAACTGCATCTGCTTTTCTTTAATCTTTCGTGCGCTTTTACAGCAGATGCGCCTGCAGAGATCGAGCTGACAAGAAAAATCACATGCCCAGCTACAGGAACATCAAATGTACGCACTGGATTGGCTGATAATTAAATCAAATCGCCAAATCACAGAGATTAATTTATTGATACGATCAGAGAGATTAATTAATTGAGATAAAGGAATTGTTGAGTTAGTAAAGCAAGGAAGCTGCCTGCATGGTTAGCCGGCGCAATGGCGAACGAGTCGTTAGTTGTTGCGTTATGGCAGAAGGGCGAACGGGGACGGGCCTATAAAAGGAAGCCCAAGATGCTTCGCCGTCTCGGCCCATTTCGGGTTTCAGGCCGAAACGCCGAGTGATTCGGCCGCAGGTGGAAACGGTCCTCAATCTGAGCCGCACAACGCGGATCGGGCGGCCCAAGATTCGCGATCCAAGTCTGGGAGGTTGCCAACGGATAATACCGAATAAGGCAAGGGCCTTCGGTGAAAAAGTGCATCCACTGTTCACCATCTCAATCTGTGCCGCACAAATTTGATCGGACGTTTCACGGAGAATGGGGCACAAATTTGACAAGGGGGAGGGGGCTCCGTGTGTGGGACCCAGCGATCTTTGTTTCGGTTTCAGGGAGATAGGTATTCATGCTGCTCCTCCCAATCAATCTTCAGTTTGATTGGGACAGAACGAGAAGGCGAACAATTAATCTGGCCGCACGATGTATGTATCACTCTGCAGTCTGTCTGCTCAGTTCTCACTATATGGTGTCTATATGTTCAGAATTATCTTCTGCACTCATACTTGATTGACTGTGCATTTCAGTTACTTCTCTCTGAATCACACGCTTAGTTACAGCATCGTCATGTGCATTCAATAATCCAATTTTTATTTGTCCACCCATTTAAACGACAAGAATGCATGCAAGAGCATATATAGCAGCACTGTATTAGGGAGTCAGTGTTATATATATTGGCCCTGTAAAATCGATCACCCAAAGTGCTCCAATTATTCGCCTTTAGTCAACAAAAGATCTCCCCCGAATAAACCGAATGAAGGATTGAAGAGAGAAAAAGGGCGTGAGCTCGATCGACAACGTTGCTGCGCTTTTACGCGCGTCAACATACAGTCCATCGGAGGAGCTAGCAATAGATTATGGGCTAAAGATGCATCGAGTAAAGACTCGTCGTTGTGAGAGTTAGCTTAGGCAGACAGCCATGATGCAGATGCAGAAATTATTTGGCAAAAATGGATGGCTGGGAGCTTCTGCTTTCCCAGTCATTATTTGCAAGTGCAGACTAAAGGCTAAGATGGACACCACCCACGGTGACCATGGCCAGGTCTCATTCCATGCTTAGTCTTTCTCATCATTAGATTGATCTTCTTTTTGTTATCTGATCACATTCCTGTTCTTTCTGCAATCTTTCAAATTGAGCCCAGGGATTTCCCCCATTTCTGGAGACTGGAGGATAGCCCATAGACGTTGGGTTCAGCAGATCTGTATCTTTTAACAAGAGTTTCTTACACAGAAATGCATCTGTAAAATTGTTCAACAGTAAGTTATTTAAAAGAGAGATGCCTCTATGTATGCTACACTGAAAAGTAAACACCGATCTCATATATATATATGCTGAATAACAAAAGAGCTGAGTTTCACTATCACCAATTCATATCAATGTATAACCACACATTCTATTTTAACATTTTAGCTAGGATCCGTGCGATTTACCTGTACTGAACAGAATGCAAAGCACTCATCGATCTCTCTTCTCCTCTGCAAGTTGTCCGTAAACCGCACCGTACTTTCTGTACCCTGCAAATTTCGCAAACGAATGAGGTGCGCATCGACAAAACTCTATATCATACAGTTCCGAAGTCCCCATCCGGTAGGGAATAATTTTCGCTCTTTATCGTTTCTTTTTTCTTTCCGGGGCCGATCAATGGAGGCTTTATAATAATGGAGGTGCATATGAGGAGGGTTCGATGTTTGACTACCACCCACCAACGAAAACCCTTGGCCGCTTTCTTCCTTTCTTTCTGCAGCTAACTTTGGCTGAATTATTGGAACCAAAGCAAAGTGATTGTGATGAATGACCCTAGACCACACTTGATGGTCTTTGGTGTGCTTCCCTGCAGTACAATCCAGGATTCCATTTGTCCTTCATGGTACTTTTGCAACTGTTTCGGTGAGGCCAGGCCAGGACATATAAATTCCAGTTTAGCCAATCTAAATGATATATACGAAAATTTGCAGGCAAAAAAAATACTACATATATATGTTCTGCAACTTACATTTTCCATAAACGGGGAGTTTTTCTTTTTGTCAGAACAGTGTGGTTTTATTTTAACGCAAGCATCTCAAGCTTTTAGTCCTGATGAACACATTTTCCTCGTAGTATGCCGTGTCCACGAGTACTTATCGATAGTTTACAGTTCACTACTCTTTCGAGTGGTCAAAGTAGAGCCACTCTTCTAGAACATGTTTCATATTTTCTTTGTCAGCGCACACAAGCTCATGCATAGCTACATGCATCCATGCTAGCCTTGAGCCCTTGACAATTTATTGGCAGAAGGGAACATATAAAAGCTCATAAAAAGCAATGCTCTAGCCTCTACTACCAAAGTTAGCTATCGAAATTTTTAGCGGGAGAGGTGGTTCACAAGTCGTTGGAGTGCGCAGTCAGAGACAACCAACGCTGCTAAAATATTGTTGGGACATAACAACCCTGTCGTGTTTTTCCTTGTCGTCCTTTCTTCCTCGATCGTGAGAACCCGTAGCTTCCATCTCCTGGCTGCCCCCACTGAACGTGCTGCCATTGAAAAGGCCATTTGTAATCAACTGGCTAGTCTTATATATACTCTCGCATTGTTGCTAATATCATAGGCCATACGTGGATAGTAGTAGCAGGTAAGCTAGCAATCAGCTTGATTGTGCTAATATGATGTTTAATTGAAAAGGATTCGATTCATGCAATAAGAATACGGTTGATTAGAATTGAACAAGATTTGTACAAGCAATAGGGGGGAAAAAGAGGTGATTAATTAACTAGCAGCCTCCTATTCCTCTACAAACTTTCGATCAAAACGGATCACAAACTGCGTGTTTTAATCAGTTTCATGATGGCTGGAGCAGATCAGAGATCCCTTTTTATCTACTTAACTATCTCTTTCGAAGATTTACATCACGCATATATGCATGCGTGCTCGTCTGTCTCTCCTCCGTCTTCCGCTCGATCATTCAGCACGATCGGATGCATTGAAAATTACTCGGTTCACGCGCGCCTCGCTCGCAGCACGCATGCGTGCTTACTTGTACGTATCGCTATACGGAGAAGAACTGCGCGTACGTACGTGTGGAGACGTACAATGCATTCCATCAGGCTCGATCTGATTTGGCCTTAACTGTTGGATGACGCGCGCACCAACGTATTATAGAGGAAATGTTATTTTGGGTTACGGTTTATGATTTTTTATTACGATTTATTAGTATAATGAATAGCGATTGTTGAGAGAAACAAAAATCACTGAAAAACCAAGGCCGCGCTCAGCGTCAGCAAATGTTGGCGTTGGGCGTTCGGCTTCAGCTTTTTTTTTTCTATTTTTTCTGTATTTCTTTGCATTGTCTACGATGGGATAATATGTTTTTTCTATTTTTAATTTTTTTAAATTTAATTATACCAAATAAGCCAACTCAGCTACAGTAAAAAAAATTAGTCAATTACAGTAACAAAATCATAAGCTATCATCATTCTGAACACTACCCAAAAAGAACATAATCTATATATGGGAATTTTCAAGAGGTTCGTCTGAGAGAGCGACTATACACACGTACGGTGCATATATGTGTGCGAAATTTACACGCTTTGTATAAACTTTTTTTTATCATCCACACCAGCTATTAGTCCTATCTAGTTGGCGAAGCTATACAAGTATGCTACACTAGCGCAAATTAAAATTTTTATCATGTAAATTAAGAAGCCATACGAGTACAAAAATCATATATTGTTACCACTAGACGTGTGGTACACCAGAAGAAGAGTTGAAGCAGCTTGGTTCAACGTATCACGCGTCAATATAGTGGAAATAGTCGATCTTCATGAGCCAAATGTCTCCTCCTCGCGATCATCCTGATCAATACCACAGTCGCATCATTGGCTCTACCGAAGTCTACATGTCCAAGAAGGGATGCTATGCACCGAAGATCTATGAGAGGTGGTGGCTAGGGTTTTGGTTGGTTTGTACGAGATACATCCCTCAGCTCTACGCCTCTCTTAATATAGCTCCTTGGTGGACCCTACGTTAGGGGCCCAACACGGTACGAAGCCCACTTGGCACATTAGTAACAGATCCAATCTAAACTAATGTATTCCAACTCACTAAATATGTGACCTTATTGGTTCATGTATATTCGGCTGTGGCTCGAAAACTCCTTTATTGTCCACAAGTCAGTAGCAGCTCCTATTAGGATATATCGACTCTCAAATATGCATAAAGATCATATCAAATGAACCTATATAATGATCATATTTCGATCCCTTTGCATTACGATACCAGATCGAACTCTATGTGAGAAGCGTGCTATCCTATGATAGATCGATCCTTTATTCAAACATATAGTGGATTACTCATTTGTAATTGACTCCTCAATCATATTCAACAAGGTCATACACTTCATTAATCCAATAACATTGAGATGTCTAGAGATATCTCTGCCGTTATTAGGAGAGGCAAATTTCATTTTGATCGCTTATATTTCTCCGCATGTTTCATAATAAACTTGAAAGCTACCCTTATGACCACTCAGTTACGGAGTAGTATTTAATGATCTTAGGTTTAAGGATCCTACATATATATACACTGTATATGAGACCAACTAATGACACTTCATAATATAATAATTCCTACAATATCTCATAGTAAGTCAATCCAATACTATATTCTCTAAAATGTGTCCACATTATTGATTTGGTGTCAGCATTCTATGATCCGTGAAATATAATCATCAACCAATATACGTGCTGATTTATAAACCATAATTGTTCTACATAATGACATAAGATCAGACATAATTTAGAATAACATTAAAATATGAATAAAGAGTTCCATAAACAAATCATGTGCTTGTTTATCAATACAAAAGATATTTATTTAAGAGATAAAATAATATATTATTTAAAAAAAATTATAAACATAGAAGTGATATAATCATCTCCATAATTTTCTCTAGAGTATATCACTAACAGTGGGAAGTGCAAAAATGTTCAAAACACTTAACTACAAATTGTACTAATTCTTTGTTCAACATAGGCCGGCAGAGTTACTCCTTTCTAGAAAAACCAGTGCATAATATGAATTGAGCTTGTGCCCTTTCGTGTTGTACTATGAGTGATCCTAACCGTTGATGGGCCGCTTATTCCACGCCCTCGTGTATGTATTAAAGCATTACAAACTATTAACGTGGCATCCATGTGTACACGCATAGAGCAAATCGACAATTTGGCACAACGTGCGTGTAAAGGGCTGCCGTTTGCGCGCTCCTAATGTTGGCATCTGGGTGCAACATCCCAATTGAAAGTATGTAGGCTCTTATAAATTGGTTTTGATAAGTAATGACAATATTATATTTGAAACTAATATGTATATTAAGATATATTAAAAGATTTAGTTTCTGAAGCACAGATGATAACACAATAATATGGTATGCAAAAACTAGGAAGGATCGACTTGTCTCAAGACAGATGAAAATTAGCTTTAGGATCCCTTTTATATTTTGCAGGTCTCAGAGTTTGAAGTAAAGACCGAATTGGTTGGCTAGATGCCGTACTATAAGGGGATCATGGTTAGTAGTTTGAGAATTAATTTTGTGCCATTTTGATTAAAAAAGAGTCATGCATGCATCTAAAATATATTTTTTAGAATATTATATCAGGAAAAAGGGTAGTACCAGCTAGGACCTGTGGCACTACTGGCCGACGGTATTTTTTTCAAAGAGCATATTTTTGGATAAATCTTGAAGCTTTGGAAATTAGTAGTATCGATCTCAGGGTGTGGTACTACCATAGTACGATAGTACTGATCCTAGTTGGCAGTACTACTGCAATGACTGTTCAATGGCTAGTTTAGACGCATTAGATGCATCCAAAATAATTGTTGAACAGTAGGTGTGATAGTACCAGCCATACACGGTGGTACGACACCTATTGATTTTTTTCTAGGATTTATTTCAAACAGTCGAATTGTGGTTGGGGGGTTATAAATACCCCTCACCAGCACAAGGGCATACATCTAGGACCTCATTGAATACACGAGTTTTTCGTGCACTCTCCTATACTTATTTGCTCATATTTCCCATTTTTGAGTAGTTAAAGAGCATTTAAGTACATTGAGTCATTTGTTGATCATATTGGCACTTTTTTCTCCTTAAGCAAACACTGTGATTTATTATTCTTGGTGCTTGCCGGTATCTAGACGGTTTACTAATCAAGCATGTATTGCTGTATTGATTATTATTGCATGTATTGCTTGAGTCTTAATTTAATTAGGCTATTAGATACATACATTTACTAATCAAGCATTAAGAGCAGCAGCAGCAGACGTGGCAAATCGGAGATCGAATACTTCCCTTTTCCAATCATGGAGGCACAAATAAAAGTAATGGGAGAGATCTTTTTAGAAATACAAAAATATATAAAATCAACGTAAACAGGAAACAAATACTGGGAAATAAACGAGTTACCTAGGAGAATCTTTCCCTGATGACATTGATTTATGACCAAAGATTTAGACACAGAAAAAATGGAAAAGGAAGGAAAATGTCAGATGCGGCAGTCCTCCTCCCTCCCCAGCGCGCGGCTCGTATACACACGCCGCCTCCTTGGATCCTCACACACAGGCAAGCGACTCCAAGAACCCAGACAAGCCAAGAAGCACACCCCACCCCACCGCACCAACCCTAACCAAGCCAACCATCTCCTAGCTCCTCGCCATGCAGCGCCCTCCGTGCCGCCGCTCCGCCTCGCCGTCGCTCTGACGCCGTCGTCGTCCGTCTGTCCGTGTCGTTGGAGCTAGCTAGCGTTTCTTGGGCTGGATAGGATGGGCGTGCACCTGCTGAAGAAGCAGCACTCGTCGGCGTCGGCGACCGGAGGGGGGTCGAGCGGCGCGCCGTCGATGCCGCCCAAGGGGTGCATGGCGGTGCGGGTGGTGGGGCCGGGCGGTGGCGCGGAGGAGGAGAGGTTCGTGGTGCCGGTGGGGTACCTGAAGCACCCGCTCTTCGTGGGGCTGCTCAAGGAGGCGGAGGAGGAGTACGGCTTCGAGCAGAAGGGCGCCATCACCATCCCCTGCGGCGTCGACAACTTCCGCCGCGTCCAGGGGATCATCCACCACCAGAAGCACCACTCCCACGGCAGCGGCCTCCTCTCCGGCGGCGGCCACCATGGGTCGGGGCACCACCACTTCCACATCGCCGCCTGCTTCAGGGCGTGATGGATGTGGATGGATCTTGCTGCGTGCAGCTGCTTAGCTTGTCGCTCCCGTCTTAGCTTCATCGATCGATCAATAATGCTTTAGGGTTTTCTTGATTAGAATTTACATGGTGATGATCGAAGGATCATGCATGGTTGAGTAGTTCGTGGATCTGCAGGTTGGGATTAATGGATATCATTAGGATTTTGTTCTAGGTTGTGATGACGATGAAGATCAAAGGATCATGTTTCGGTGGTTAAACCAGATGCTTTCTTCCTTTCCTTTTGTGAATTCCTTTTTCTTTTTAGTTTATGTGGTTGGTATAGTATTCTCTTTCAAAAAAGAATCTTTTTTTTCTGGGGTTGTTCATCAGGATTCATACATAGGGATGAAGGATTAATTAAGGACGAAATTAAAAGGGATTAACTCTCTTCCAGGCGACTGCTCCTAGTTTAGAAACAACAGAAAAAGAACTCATTGACAAGGGGAAAAAGGGAGCTAACTAGCAAAAGTTCCTTTTCTTTTGGGGTTCTATCTTTCCTTTGTCCCATCTCCTGTCTCCTTTACTAATTCCCCAATCAAGCAGAGGATTAGCGCTAGCTAGCTGTTGAGTGCTACACTAATTATTATTCTCTAGAACTAGAACTTACCACTAGTAATCCACTATCCAACAGGTATATATACTTCGCCAACAAATGCACATTCCTTTTTAAATCCACACATACGTGGAATTAATTAAGTTAAAGCTAGCTTGCATATTTCATTTGGGGAATGAGAGACCTGGTACTGCAACCGTTCACACAGCTCGCTTCTTGTGCCAGAGAGACCTGGCAAAGTCAGAGAGAGAGAGAGAGGAATCTATCTATCTATCTATCTATCTTGGGGCAGGCAGGTAGGGCGGCGCCGCAGTAGGAAGGAAGGATTGGATGGCGTGAGACAAGTTCTTCGGCCAAAAGGATAAGCAGTACGAGAAAGCAAGGGGCACACATGTACACATGCAGATATAGTAGACTAGTTCAATTTCTTCTTACATTGGTAAGTTTTCTTCGATCCTGTCCTTAGTTGTGTACGTAGTGGAGCACTTTTCCTGGTGAATTGAAACTCCCTCCTGTTATTAAGATCCCCAGGATGGATGCAAACGATATCTCCTGATTGAACAGGACAATGCATGCAATGTTTTCATCTCGATGTACATATTATATATATATAGTCATGTAGTAGGAAAAAAACCACCACTGTGTGGGGTGAAAAACCACTAGCTTAAGATGGCGTGGCATGCATGCTTGAGACCTGTCTCACATTCCAATCATTAGTAGCACAAGAGACAGAACCTTCTAGTATCACCATTTAAGTTTCCCAATAATTCACCGTACTGATATTTGTTTTCAATCATTGAAGATCTTCCCCTGAAAGCTTCCCTTCAATTTTGGCAATTAATAGGAAGGATACCATACGCATGTAACGTGGAAAAGAACAAATTAATTCAGGCAGAACGTGGCAGGTAGCATGTTTTTTTTGGTTTTTTTATTTTATTCTTTTGTATTGTTTGTGATGGTATAATATTTTTTATTTTTTTTAAAAAATTAATTACTTACAGCTACTACGGTGTATAAAAAGTCAGAAGTCACGGCTTAATTATAAGCTAGTTGGAGACATCGTTTTCATCCTTGCGTACATAGGCGCGGTTAAGTGTTCAGTTTTGTTAACCTAGCGTACGTGTGAAATTCAGCTACTACTTGCTAGATTAACTACAATCCCCACTGAGTCGTCTGCTGGTGACATGGACAATACTGACATGATCATGCCTAAACATCAGCTACTCACACTGACGTAAAAATTAACGATGTTCTTCTTTAGCTAATGATACGCAGCTAGCCCTCCTGAAACGTACAAAGGAGACCGAACCGTGTTGTCTCTTGAGCCGCTAAACCAACACACACACACACACACACACACACACACACACACACAGAGAGAGAGAGAGAGAGAGAGAGAGAGAGATGATGTTGACTCATGAAGCAATCTCTCTCCACGCATCTCCGTTCCATGGACATGTACTATGCCTGTGTAATGGAGAAATTAAAGAGTTTGATGGTGAGTCCTTGATTGTGTGTGCATTAGTATTTGGCCATTTGTAAGGCCATCTGAATTGTGATGAAAAGGAATGGACCGACTAACCCACCCCCGTCCACGTTGCCGCGTCAGCTTGATCGCGATGGGGTTTTTGTTGATAGGTTTATCTCCCGTTAGTTGCGTTCTCATCTAATTCGGTCGTCACCAAACATTTTTTTTCTTTTTCAGGTTTCTTCATCCGTCCGTCGTCAGAGCTTAGCAACCAGACGATCGATCGACCAGAAGGGATTTTTGTGAACCCTGCTGCATGTCCTCCTCGGGTCAGGACCCACTCTAAAGACAATCCTAATGTAACTGAAGATGTTGTGACCTGGTAGTAGTATAGTATGCACGAGCCTCCTCCTCCTCCTCCTTCTTCTTGTGCCCTCCCCGATGAGCATAGGCAGCAGCCATGAACAATTAATTAATGAATTAAGGCATGGCACATTTGCATTTAATTTGCAATCGATATAATAACCGATGATGCTAGCTCTTGCAGAACCTTGTCAGCTAGGTTAAGTTCACTCACGTACATGGATGATGGAGCTCATTTGCCTGCATGGGGTTCAGTAGCTACGGGACAGAGTTGAAATCAGCCTGCAGTGCAGGCTCTGCGTCTGCGTCCCGACTTTCAACGAACGCTAGCTGCGTCGTCGTTTGCCGTCGCCTGCATCTACAAATTAAAATCAAAGGATGGGGTCAGGGCATCTGTATGCGGACTACAGTACAGTACTCGGATGTGTACCAGGCGGCTGCCTACCATACCGGCCAGCTAGCTTGGCTTGGCAATTGGCACGCGTACGTACACTAGCTTGCTCCATCCAACTACTCAACACCATATATATATATATATATATATATATATAATCATCAATCGAACAAGTTGCTCTTTGTACTCTTGCTTGGACTCTTCGTTCAATCCCTCTAGAACAGATTGCACGCGGATGGTTTTCGCTTTCAAATTTGACCTCGGATTCATCCGCTGCGTGTACATATGAATTATGCTAATGCCGTCTTGCCGACCTCTAGCTAGTACTGCTCCAGCGCTGTGTTGGAAGTAGTTCTGGCCAAAATACGCCTTCGACCCAGCTATTGTCTATTGTACGGAACACATGTAAGCGCCTAATACGAACAACTTCGTACATACACACAACTCCTTCCCGTGAGCGCCGTAGAGTACGTAGTGTGTACTGTGAGGACCAGGCCAGCTCTCTCACAGGCATGGATTGGATTATCGATCGATCTTCCGTACAT
This sequence comes from Melocanna baccifera, assembly GCA_036346265.1. Lineage (NCBI taxonomy): Eukaryota > Viridiplantae > Streptophyta > Magnoliopsida > Poales > Poaceae > Melocanna > Melocanna baccifera. The sequence goes on along the minus strand of CM070691.1, from coordinate 28,327,168 downwards.
GATGGCTTCATAGCAGCGACTGATACTGTCATCCTTGCCGGAAAGATGCAGAAACTGCATTATTTACAGCATGGTATATATTATCCTTTCAAGATGCTATGATCGCTTTGGTGGCGAAAGCAAATGCATCGATCGTGCCTTGCTTGATCAATAGATTGGAGGAATCCTTTATATATGCATGTATGTTGTACATGTGTAGCCGTGTAGGTGTTGCCTGCGCGGGAAGATGACAACAACGGCGGCTGCAGATGGAGGAGAGCAACTTGCATCGTCCTAAATGCCATCCCCTTTTCATGACAGGGAAACCAAGGAGTGAAACAGCCACTCAATTAAGGAGACACGCACGGTTCATCTCTCCAATCTCTCTCCCTCTCTCTCTCTCTCTCTCTCTCTCTCTCTCGCTCTCGCTCTGTGTGTGTGTGTGCGCGCGCGCGTGCGAGTGACTAGTGAGTAATTTAACGGCAACTTCGTGCAAAGAAAATTGGTCGTACTCAAAGGCGGCACTTTCATATATGAACTGAAGAAATGAACAGTAGCGCGAGGCGGGTACCAAGAATGGAAATAGCCAAGCAAGAACGGCGCTTCATGGCAATAATAACTCCGTGCCAAGCAGGCCGTACCGTGAAATTTGGAGGCCTTGTACAAAGCTTTAAGTGAGGTCTAAATCAAAGTACCAAATATAACCAAAATAATGCATGAGGACGAGGCACACCACTACCTGCATTAGTTTTGGTAGCCTTAAGCCCATTGATGATAATGAAAAACATGAGTAAATGTTTAGGTAATATTATTGAGAGGACTTTCTTTTACACAAAGTAGTATGCGTAGGTAATACATGTTCACATTCCAAATTAAGATCTGATGCACACATCCTGAACGAATGAAGAGAAAAACTACCTCATTGTTTATAGCACCAAGCAAGACTTCTGCTCCTGGCGTGGATGACCATCCTCTCCTGATACGCTTTCCATGTGAGCTACAGACAAACAATTGGAACAAGCACTAACAAGATGATATCGGTGTATGATTATTCGACAGGCTAAATAAGTGATTATTTGATCAATAGATGGCATCATAATGGATGGAATGAACAATTGAGGTAAGAAATGAATAATAATTCCTGGACAGAATTAGAACAGGATGTAACAGCTACATACCTCATGAGAAGGCTGTTGGTGGTGGGATCATCAAGGGTGAAGAGCTTGAGTGTGAGGTGCTCTGCAGCCATGTTTCTGGAGAACTCCATGACCACCTCGAACACCCGCTTCCAACTCCCAGAGAAGGGCACGTCCGTGTCCAGCCTCGAGTCGGATGGTGATGGGGAGACGATCGTGGCCGCATCTCGGGCTCCGATGCCGTGACAGCAAGGGTAAATATGCACCAGGGATGGGGAGGCGAAGAGGGCGGCGACGCCGCGGGGGGGGGAGGCCGGGAGGAGGGGGCAAGGGGCGGCGGGAGGAGGAGGACGGAGGAGGGGACGGCGGGGGGGCGGCGGCGGGGGGGAGGAGGCGGCTAGGGGCGGGAGAGCGAGGGCTGCGGGAGAGGAGGAGGAGGGGCGGGGAAGAGGAGGAGGCGGCGGGGGGGGAGGAGGCGGGGGAGGAGGAGGCGGCGGGGGGGGGAGGAGGCGGCGGGGAGGGGGAGGCGGCGGGGGAGGGGGAGGCGGGGCGCGGGGAAGAGGAGGGCGCGGGAGGGAGGAGGCGGAGGCGGGAGAAGGAGGAGGGCGGCGGCGGGGAGGAGGCGGCGGGGGGGGCGGCGCCGCGGCGCCGGCCGGGAGCGAGGCTGCGGGAGAGGAGAGGCGGCGGGGCCGGGAGAGGAGGAGGGCGGGGAGAGAGGAGGAGGCGGCGGGAAGAGAGGCGGGGGGAGGAGGCGGGGCGGGGAGAAGGAGGAGGGCGGCGGGGCCGGGAGAGACTGCGTAGGGGTCGGTGGGAGGAGGGGGTTCGAGCATGAGGTTAGGGTGCCATGCCTCATACAAATACATAGGCTTTTTTCTGTTGGGCTGATTTTTTGAGGTCTTTAAAATTAGGGGCCCTGTGCGGTCGCACGGGCTGCATGCCCATGGGCCCGGCCCTGGTGCCAAGGACGCGGAAGTTTCTCTCTCAGGGAACTGCAGCAAGATGGCGCGCGAGAGCAGCACAGAAATTCCAGTTCCAATTGCACATTGGAATGAGAATGAGAGTGGCGTCTGAAACAGGGCATCATTAGTTGATGGGAACGCTTGAAACAGTGTCGTCAAGAACGATAGACACAAGTGACACAGTTACGCGTGTGGATATGTGATCAGCATGGAGCCATGAACAGAACGGAGTTGCTGCTCTCCATGCGCTTCATCAGACAAGGATATAACAACGAACGTGGCTGTGGCAATACAGCTTCAGATGTTGAGCAAAACATCCCATAATGAAAGCCAAAATTTTGCTTCTCAGGGGAAAAAGGCATTTATCAGAATGTGGATTTTAATTATAAAACAACAAGGACAAGAAAACAAAAAACCCGCACGAATCTTCCATGCTACTGGGAATCTGGGGTTGCTGGAAGCACCGACAGACCAAACAAAAACCATAAGAAACTAGGTCCTGCGACCGATGTTGCGAAGGCTTGTCAGGGAAAATGATGTGTTTGCTCTCATGTAAATGTTGTGGCCAGCTTTCTGTAATGCAGTTCAGAAGCAGATGGAGCACGGAACAAATGTATCAAGGACACCAGGGCATAACAAAAAAGTTTCAATTCACAATTCTTCTCAAGGTGCGGTACTGTTGGGGATTACATGTTCTTACAATGTCATTAAGCTGAGTACTACGATCAACTTCAACTCTGCGTTGCTTGCCAAATGGTTATGGATGGGGGTTCGAAAACGTTGAGCAAAAGGTACAACATGACACTATATTTCTTGAACAAACCATATGATGGCCTTCATTACAAAAGATCTTTACATGTATTTTCTCTACAAAAACTATGATGATAACCAACAACATCACAGACAAGAAGAATGATCATTAACCAGAAGACAGGAGAGGCAGGGACAACAACAATCAGGGTCATGTAATGAGCGGCTTGAAAAATAAAACCAAATACGTTTTTGCGATCACTTAATGTCGTCTTGTGTTTGAGCCCCGTATTGTAACACCATGTAAAAATTTGGTAAACCCAAGAAAGTTTAGCTTGCCATCTGATTTTCTGATCCAGTCTTGCACGATGGAATAATGAGTTGGAGCAAGATTTAGTTCCTATATACAAAAAGGAATGTCAAGATAGCCATTATAGTATAGGAGCACAAAAAAAGAATATGATTTTCTCCATGATTCCCAATTCATGGTGTTGAAATTGCAATGAGCATACGAATGCACAAAGATTACCCTCCCAACTAAGGCACTTGTTCTGACAAACTACTCTCATCTCATCCTACATACCTGTGCCAACTCCTCAACTGACATAACTCGGTTGCCCTCTTGTTCGAAGTGCTGAAAAGCTGTTCCAGCAATCTCCTCCCACCTTTCCAGAGCCTCAAGCTGGTAAGGGCTGATCGCCGCAGCACAGAACTCTTCAAAGTCCATCCTTCTGTATGCAAGAGGTTCCAACTGAGATAGAGACAAGAATGAGATCAGCAACTTCAACCACCAATTATACAAATGTTAATGGAAAATTGAACCATAAAATGCAAAAGAAGTTCTAGAAGAAATGAACAAAATAACAATGAACATCTTTGATGCATGGGCACTGCAGTCAAGCACCAAGTCCGTGTCAGACGCAGACAGCTCGAACACGTATTTATTGCATGTCTGAATATTGCCATGCGAAAAAAGAATTCATATTTTAAATATGTATTGGACATAGCAGGGACACGTATGGGGGCATTTAAAGAACACGGCCCAGCCCATTTAGCCCAGCCCACAGCGTCGATCCTCCTTAAGATGTCAACCCTAGCGTCGCACCTATGTTTCTGCTCGATGCTCTCTGCCTCTGTTTTTGCTTGTCGCTGCAGCTCGCTGCCTCTGTTTTGGGCTTTCTGATCGCTGGCTCGTCGTCCCTGTTTCTACTCGGTGACCAGCGGGAGACCGCCTCTGTTTTTGCTTGTTGCTGTTGCTCGCTGCTTCTATTTCTAGCTTTCTGCCCGCCGCCTCTGTTTCCATACGAGAGGAAGGTAGACCGCAGCGGCGACTCCATCCTCCGGTGACTGACGGTGATCCCAGTGAGTCCTATAATCTTCTCGTGCTCCTTCCTCTCCACTCCGGCATGTTAGATCTAACTATTTCGTCTCATGTTTGTGACATTTTTTTTTCTGTTTTGGGAGATGGAAACGGGTGGTTCAAGCGCTCCAACAGATGAGCAGCAAAACATCAAGGCTCCATTGTGGAATCATGTCGACTCTCTAGAGAAGACTAGTGCAGGTGGAGGAAATGCAAGATTCAGATGCAAGGACTGTAAACAAGTGTATACTGGGAGCTACTTTAGAGTGAAAGCTTACCTGCTCAAAGCATCTAATGGTGGAATCAAAATGTCCCCAAAGGTAACCGTACCTATCCTTATTCAGCTTAAAAGTGAAGTTGCCAAATCTGAACAAGAATTAGCAAAAACAAAGCCAAGAAATGTTCCCTTGCCAATGACTGCAACTAGTACTGCTAGTGTTAGTGTTGCTTTATCTAGCATGAGCACTAAGCGGAGGGGAACTTCATCTTTGGAAAAAGCTTTCAATAATGAAACTCGTCAACAGCTAGATGCTATGATTGCAAGGATGTTTTATTCTTCAGGTTTGTAATCAACTTGAATCGAAAGCACTGCTTGAATTTATCCAATTGACAAGTCCTTGACAGCTTTCGACTAATTTTGGGTTATGTTTTTTGTTTTCAGGATTGTCTTTCAATGTTGCAAGAAATCCACACTACCAAAGTTCATATACCTTTGCGGCAGACCACAACATCTTTGGTTATATCCCTCCTGGGTACAACAAGTTGAGGACAACTCTTCTTCAGCAAGTTAAGGTCATTGGCCATTCTTGCTTGCTCATCAGTCATCGGTCATCACCTTTCTTCTTGTGTTTGGTTGTTAAAGTGTTAGAAGTCTACATGTCAAATTTGCTACACTAATTATATTATTTCCTACTCAGGATAATGCATATTGGCATGATTATGAATCTCTAATGATTTTTCTTGGACAATTAGGCTGCTTGCTGCTGTGTGCTGAAATGCTGATTACTGAAATATAGGAATTCTCACCAGGTGTTACTTGCATAGGTAAGCCCTAGAATGGAGGTAATGAAACAGAAAACTGCATTTTGTAATTTGTGCATTCCAATTTCCAAGCATAACTATGATGTGAGTTTACCAAGTACCAACTATTAGAACGTTTTCTTTTGATTAGTGTTCCTAACCATGGGATCAATGGATCATCCTTGAGGTACTGGTACATATTCCATGATTACATCTAAGGTTGTCGCGGCATTCTTGTCCGTCACGGCAACCCCAACGCGCCAAGACATCCAATCGTCTAGGCGCACACCTAGACGGTGATTAGGCAATAACATATATTAGCCAAATCAGCACATATTGCATCTCGGTGCTGATCGCGTCAAGGAGGCGCGTGTACAAAACCTTAAAAGCGAGTTTGAAAACTTGCGCATGAGGGACACCGAGCAGATTGATAACTTCGCGATGAGGTTGACGACAATCGTCAGCAACATACGAGGTCTAGGCGAAAAGATGGAAGAAGCCTACATCGTGCGAAAGTTTCTTCGTGCAGTGCCTAAGAAGTTCTCTCCCGTCGTCACCACGATTGAGCAATTCGGTGACATAAAGAATATGTCGATCGAAGAGCTAATCGGCCGCTTGAAGACGCAGGAAGAGGAGAACGTCGCTACAAAGAACAACGACGAGACGAGGAGCACTTGCTCCTAACGCGCAGAGTGGGAGGCCCGATCATCAAAGCATGAAGGTGAAGGTTTCTCAGGTGGTTCTAGCGGCGGTGGTGGTCGTCGATACCGAAGAATTGATAAAGCAAAAGTAAGGTGCTTTAATTGTAATGATTATGGGCACTTTGCTTCAGAATGCCAGAAGCCCAACAAGAGAGAGAAGAGCAGCGCTTCTCGAGACGGATGCCAACGATGAACCGGCGTTTACGTGAAGCATGTCAAGATTAGGGGGGAAATTGTTGGACTTAATCTTGACATTGGTTAGTGATGCACGTTTTAGTTGAACCATAATTAAGTTGCGCACGTTAGAGTGTTAGTTTGTTATCTAGTCGGTATGCATGTTTGCTAGTCACGTTTGTTACCTCCTTGAACCGGTCAGAAAGAGCGAGTCACCGAGATTTTGAACGTTGGTTTGTTAGAGTGCATTACGGCCGTGCGAAGCCAAGTCTTTGTTCATCGCTATAAATAGCGGCATTCGCTCCCTCATTTGAGTAGTTCCAGAGCAAAAGAGTGAATCACAAAAGAAAGCGATTCGCAGAGCATATCAAGGAATAAAGTCGCCTTCTCTGTGAGCTTCTTGTGCGTGAGAATAAAAGAGGTTCGGGCTAGTGAATAATAGGAGTCCTCTCTGTATTTCTTTCTATCTCCGTGCACTTATCTACTCGTGTTCGTAGATGCAGTTTTGTCAAGTGCTCATTTGTGTCTATTCTGTTGAGTATTGAGTTTGTGTGTGAGAGCGTGTGAGTTCTTGTTTTTTTCTGGGCCAACATTTGGTATCAGAGCCAGAGACCTAACATCTCCCAGGGTGCGGTGTGCACAAATCCATATGGAGGAGGAGTTTCCCATGAGTGCGGTGTGCACAATCCATATGTGAGGGGGAGATTGTTAGGAAAATAATAGTCACATATGGATTGTGGGAGAGGAACAAGCACAACTTATAAGTGTGAGGGGATCTCCACCCATTAGACTAGTCTTTTGGGGGGGAGGAGGCCCAATACCACTTATAAGATTGTTGCTTGGAGGGCTTGCTAGTGAGCAGCCCGTGGGCTTAGTGCGCAGGGAGCGCAGCCCATTTAAGAAAGAAGAGACCGAGAAGTAGATCCGGTGGAACCAGAGTGGTCGCCGGTTCCAACACATATAACACACATATAACAGAAAAAATGAAGAATAGATGAGAGATGGACCAATTCCCACTCAACCCACAACCCCACTGGGGCCAAAAGCCCATCTAAGTCATTCACTACCTCCTCCCGAACCCTAATACCCACCAGGCAGCCACCTTATCCTCTCCTTGCAGATGGGAGAGCAGCAGCAACCAGCATCGCAAGCAACAGAGTAGAAACGCGAGCAGTAAAGCAGAGAGCATCAGAGCAGAGGACTGCGATGGGCGATGAGCAGCAGATCAGGGGAGAGGGAGGAGCAGATAAGAAAGGAGAGGAAGGGAAGAGTACTTGCGAGGCGGCGGCAGAAGGCATGGAGGCGACAACATGCTGTGGACGGCGGCGGCCGCCGCGGATGCAAGCTGGAGAGGGTCGACAACCGACGGTGGCAGCTACGGTTCCATCCTAGGCCTGAGCCCTCTCTCCCTCTCTTTCGAGTCACCCAGATGCCAGATCTAAGCCCCTCTCCTAAATCGCTACCAGTCGAGGCGAGCAGCCATGTTGTCCTCTGCTGGTTGACTGGACGATATGTGGTCAGCTAGGTGACGCCATGGTGATGCCGTGACAACTATGATTGCATCTTATACTATTATATTTATAAATGTAATAATTATTATTAATATATATAGCCGTGTCCTCGTGTCTACATTTTTGGGAAAATGGTGAATCCCCAAGTCTGTCGTGTCATGTCGGATACGCATGTCTTTGTCCATGCTACATAGCCGAACATCAAGCATCATCATAGTAGCTTTGATCCCTAGTATTCAACATATGGCTTTCACTATGACAGTTAAATATTGAGTTTATCCAATAATACTAATATTCAAACAGATACGATAACAGGGTGATTGTATTATTCGTGCTGTCCCAAAAATGCCTTTTAGTTGTAGGTTTTATTACAAGGTTCTTGTTTCTTTGACCTTGAGAAGATTTAATTCTTAAACTACCCTAGCTTGTTTGGGACAATACTTTGTTGTTGTTGTATAGTTAGAATTATAATAAATAGTAATAAATAAAGTCAAACTGTGTCTACATGTAAAATATCAGTAAAAACCATAGGATGATAAATGAAAAGCCATCAACCGAACCAATGAGGACAGGATAATTATGAACTCCCCTTGCTGTCAAGCTCCATGATACAGACAACATATATCAGAAGATAAGAAGAAAATGAATCTCAAACGCCCTAAAAATCAAATTCATTGTCTCTTTAGAAGCAGAGGTTAGCCTGGCAATTATGTTCCACAATAACTTTGCGTGTCTTCTACTTTAAACACAGGGCAACACATTATCAACATTTTAGTAGCACCACTAGAGCAACCAAAGGAAAGAGGGGAAAAAACCCCCATCCCTTGCTTAAAGTCAGTAATGAAATATCCTTACCGCATGCAAAAACTCAAGAACCCTTGAATCCTTCATTGCGTCAGTTAAATATTGCGTTAGAGCCTGGATACGACCATGAATCATTAAGATTAAAAGGTTGGAACTATAATATATGATCATTTATCATGACATTTCATAGGAAGACGAGAACAAGTGTTCCACATGTCTTCATCTTTATGAGATACTGTAATCAGCAAGAGCATAATAAAACTCACCGTCCGAAAGTTGTCAAGTGATACGAACCCATCTCTAGGTTCAAGCAGCTTAAACTGCAGCCTAAGATACAGTAGTTCTTCCTCCCTTAAAGCCTTAGATAGTGCCTGTGATAAAGATCTAACTGTTAGAACCTTAAGATTTCCAGTAAGAGCAAATCTCAGCTTATGATCAAGCTACACCACAATTTGCTGGTATGAGCAAATTCATAGCAAGGACCTCTGTGGTTGGAACAGTTTCTAAGCATTACCGTGACCAATAAAAGCATCATCTGGCATAACCCTCCATAAGAATACATTTAAAAGTTTGGGATCATAAAGTGAAAGATGCAATTCGTTGTATCAGTAAAAAAGCTTAGCCAAAGCATTTATGTGAACAATAAAGAGATTCGCACTCGCGCACCCACACGCACATATGCACACGTCTTCTTCAACTTTTACAGCTGGGCAGTGTTAACATGGCCTACATATGGGATTTTTTCCATTTTTCTTTTTGGCGGCACAGCAAACAGTTTGACCACATATTGTTTAGCCTGACCATGCACATTTATCAATTGTGTGCCAGTATATCAGTAAGATCAATGAAACATCAAAAGATCATTTACAAATGCAGAGGTCACGAAAGTCTATAGCGTACCTTTAACGCCAAACGTTTAAGAGGTGTAGCACGAAGGTATTGCTTAATTAATCTGTACACAAGTATGTCCAACGGAATCTGCCTTTGCTCATCTCGCAACCAAGGGTGAGCTGCCAGGAAAACCAAGTATCATTGTATTTACTATTTAGGGTCTCAAACTCTAATACATGATGTATAAAGTTAATTTTTCATAAAATATATTATACAAAAAATGCTTAAGAAAATACAAAATGAGTATTGTGACACCACACAACAATACTAAATAATCATTGCTGACGACTTACTCAATGCTTGAACAGCAGTCATTCTTTTGCGGTAATCCTTGTTTAGAAATCTTTTCACAAAATCCTTAGCTTCAGCAGAGACTGAAGGCCATGGTGAATCATCAAGGTTGGGATCAGCTCTCAACACAGATCGGAAGATTCCTGATTCTGTCCGTGCCCAAAATGGCCGACTGCCACAGAGCAGAATATATGTTATGACACCTATACTCCATATATCTGCTTCCATACTGTATGATCTGTGTAGAACCTCTGGGGCAACATAATACGCACTTCCAACAATATCATTAAGCCTTTCATCTGCATTATATAGCACAACAAACAGTATCTGGTAAGCTAATGAAATATGAAGCAACAGTGAGTCGAAAATCAATTAGCACAAAGTTCATTCCAAACATCAGGAAACATGCCAACGGTAACTGTCAGATATGAATGCATTCACTATTGATCTGGAATATTGACAGTTCTGCCAAACTAAAAACATTAGGAGAATTATATCATGCAGACAGAAGGAAAACAATTACAATACATGGCCAACAAGCAGAGGTTTTCTATATAAACCAAAACAATGCACAAGTTGCTTAGTTAAATTTTTGAGAGATCTACGTGAACAGATTGTACAATCGGATCACAAAAAACAGGTTCGCCATGATAAAGGAGTGGAGAATTTTGAAATGGTCTATAAAGAGGGTAGATGTTGGCATTCTGAGAGAAGATCCAACTGAACCTCATGATTTGACTAAAACCTTACACCAGAACCTTTAACACACTAAGCACACCGACACACCGTAGAATATAGTTCCACAAACAAAAGGAAGAGATGTCAACATAGGAGATGAGAATCTTGTTTATGATAACCTACAAGAGGTGAAAAACTGACACAAAAGTGTGTAAAGAACGCATCCTCTTCATCTATGATGCCTAAAAGCACCGGGCACCACGCTCTCCCTCAAAAGGCTTCTGTAATTGTTTCAACTTAAGCGTACCATGTTATGCTGTCTGGCTGGTACACGAAAATCAGGCTAACATGACTGCAACATGGAAGATTTTACAATGTGACTAGCGAAGACATAAATAGGACCAAAATATATGGTTTTGGCCAAACAGAGTGTTCAGTTCCTGGAGAGTTCATCTTAACTTAATACTTTCTAGTATGTTACAAAACTATTTTAAATCGTATAGGCTAGTCAGGCACTGATAGGTACTACTAACACTACAGCACTGCAAACTTTGGCATGTAAATTCAAAACAATCACAAGATTAAACTGAACATTTATCCATCCCAGAAAGCTTTAGCACATTTGACATTTATGCTAATGTCAACACGGGCAGATATGTGACTTTGCAATGTGGTGAATACCAGTTCTGATCAAAACATTTTACAAGGATGTGAGTTAACCTTGATGGATCAAGTTGTACTGTAAAAGCTACTCATATTGTGAGTTTGAGAACATGTCATATAACAAGTTGGTTGGCAAGTGTTGTTGGCGTGGGAATCTTGGCCTCTTCAAGAGACCAGATCACAGTTACTGATATACTAAGAGATGTACTATTTGGTTAACGTGGTATACAGATCAAATCATGCAAGGAAAATGGCCAGTGCAGCACAACAAACTGCATCCAATGTCTCTTTGGTTAGTTACATCCTGTGCACTTTCTTTCAGCAACAAGCAGGAAAGGGAGACATCCAATGAAAAGGAAAGGTAGATAATTTTTAAAAATGAGATTGAATGTTTGACCATGCTGATGATCCCTTAGACAATAGAAAAACAGATAAATAAACAATTGGTAAGCTTGTATCGCATGTTAGCACGTATGAAGATGAAGATCAATCTACTGTACCTGGTCTAATGAAATCAGAGAGACCAAAATCAATCAACTTCATAGGAGCACCTTCATCTCTTGTTGTGAAAAGGAAATTCTGTCCAAATGAATATAATTGGTCATAAAAGGTAGTCTGCTATTCTACAAGACTTGAAGGCTATCAATTCAATGGATGTCACTTAGAAGAAAGAACAGTATAAACTATAGATATATAAGATGGCGGACAAGGAACCCAGAACACCAATACAATTGCGTACATATGTAAACTATACAGAAAATAGTTTAAGACTTCAAAGCATACCTCTGGCTTCAAATCACGATGCACTACTCCCTGAAGATGACAGAAGGACACTACGCTCAAAATCTGTACAACAATCGCTTTAGCATCTTCTTCTGTGTATCTCCCACCTCTTCAATGGTTCAAGTTTGCATCCTTGGTAAGCATTAACTGAGATACTGCTAGTTTGCTACTAGGGATGAAGAAATTGTAGAAAGTACCTGGCTAATATTCTGTCCAGCAACTCTCCACCCTCACATAACCTGTCAACGGGACACAAGATGAGAAAAATACTGCTGGTGTATGTTACATAAGATGTGATAAATAACGGTTATGTGCAATAGTAGATACTACAAACACAAAAAGATAGATAAAAATAAGCAAACAGTGATTAAATAAATGCATAACTCATAGAGAAGCTGTTTTTCAGCCATGTCAGAAGCAAATTGAAATCAAATGTCATCTCTAGAGAAGGCTTAATTGTAAGCGGTTAAAATCACATATAAAAGGTCATAAAAAAACATACTCCATGACAATGTAGACATTGAGGGCATCCTCACATGCATCATAGAATTTGACAAGATTATTGTGCCCAGATAGAGCTTTCAAAATCTTAACTTCCCTACGAACATCTTCAATGGATATGGCCGTTGTCATCTGTGAAACAAGAGCAATTTGTTCAAAGAGCTTACCGAAAATTAGGTTTCAGTTAAAAGAGGCAGCGCTATTTAAATCGCCCATGCAAAGAAGCAAAATTAAGAAATCTACATGGCCAAATCTTAAAGAGACAAGAGCATCGCAAAGCATATCCAAATGACGAATGCTGTCCCAGAAAATAATTCTTCTGTTGAGTAAATGGCTTATACTAGTAATAATATATGGGGTTATGTTCCAGAAGTGCTGGTGACTATACTAGATTACAGGTGGCATTGTGGAAAGGCAACGTGCATCATTGCAGTTTATCCCCATAAAACAAGGGGGAGTAAATCAAAAATCAATGTTCTAAAAAATGGTATGTGGTTTTCGTTCGGTCACCCACCTAATAGAGATTATACGGCCTAACCGGCCATTATGAGGTAACAGGTAGGGGCACCTGATCCTATTGTGTGGGCTAGTATATGGCCTAGTAGATCCTTGTTAGAACACTGTCAAAAATAAAGTTCATTGAGATTCATTTTAAAACGAGGGAATAAATCAAAAAATATGTTCAGTGCAAAATAATATGATTAGTAGCAGGAGCTGGAGGAAGGATGTTTTGGGCAAGTCAGAGCTTTGTGCCTCTGTTACATGTGGGATACCAAATTAATGACAGGATTAATTGTAGGAGCTTCTGCTAGTGCCTCTGGACCTGCTACCAAATCCTCTTATGTTAGTATAACAATCGCTTGTCATTAACCAGATGCCAGCTATTGGAAAGTATAACACTGTCTGCCAGTGAGACTGTCCGACACATTTAAGCGTTTAGACAGTGACCGTCCAGAATTTATTAAAATTACGAAAGTTTTTTTTCCAAAATATGAATGCATCACATAAAAGACAAAGTAAAGCGGCCCACCAAAGCAGAACATTACATTCTGATTCCACGAGCAAACCAGTAAACACCACCAAACCCTCAGCTATCCACATCCCCAATATTCTAAGAAGCTATGTAAACCATCTGCTATTTTTCTAGCCAATCAGTCCAATCCAGGATTTATATCATGAATAATTTCAAATTATGTAATGCCTGCTCTATGTAGCCCCTGATAATTAATGCCACCTAAACGACAATGTAGATCATTCTTTGTCGTATCACTCAATTAAGCAATGCCATCTCCGGTGTCTTCCTAATCAACTATAGGCTCTGTAGCCTCCTTGGATCTTTCTTCACTTCAAACCTCTTCCATACACATCTATCCAACTGATTGTGACTGGAAAATTGCGATACCTGATACCTCCCTTTCCTATGCGGCGATCAAAGCTAATATTACATACAGGGCCGCAAAAATAAGCTCTTGTATTCTTCAGATAATTGATTACTGGGACCAGTATAATCTTGTCAGCTTTCCCCAAAAGGTGCCACATAATCCACCTCGAAATATACAGGCCTTAAATAACTAAAAAAAAGGAGAGATGAAAAGGTAGGTTTGGACATGTACTGCTGATTGGTTGGAATATCATTTATCATTAGCAAGGATTGGGTAGGCCACCAAGAATTTAGACCACTGTACTAGCCTACATCCTAAAGTTACTACTTCATGCATTCCCATTAAAACACCAATTAAGACTCGGGTAATTTTCAGCAAGAATTGAAACCACTTTGAACCGTCAAAAATCCTAATTCATACCATGTAGAGCCGCTAAAAAATAACCATTCTTGAACCATTTGTTCCCTCCCCAATCTAAAACTATCTACATGAGAAGAACACTGCAGAAATTTTAGTGAGAATTAACAATCAAACAGTAGAATATTAAACTTCCCTGGTTCAATCTTACTATCTAAAAGGAATGAAATAATCTTACTCTAGAAATTACACAAGAGCATCACCAACATAAAACTACCACGTCAAATCCTGCAAATTTTCCTATCTTCCCTTTCGTGCCAACATCCTCAGTGAAAAATATAAGAGCGAAATCCTAAAATTTGAAAGAAAAAAAGTTCCCCATAGAAGTCCTATCCTTCAATCTCGAACATTTGGATCATCAAACTACCCTAGGTTTCCGTTACTACCGCAGAAATGGCACGGAATGCAAAGCGGTTACTGCGACAGCAACAACTAACATTTGAAAATTTAAAATTTCCGAAATTAAAGCTTGAAATCAGCGTACCACCCCCACCACCACGCCCTCACCTTAGCTTTGGAGATGATCTTGACGGCGACGGTCTGCCCCTTGTACTCGCCCTTCTTCACGATGGCGGAGCAGGTGTGCCCGAAGTGCCCCCTCCCCACCTCCTTCCCGAGCTCGTACTTGGCCCCGAAGTTTTTCGCGAACCCAAACGTCTTGTCCAACGGCCTCTCCGCCTCCGCCTCCGCCTCCGCCCCATCCCCAACCCCTCCTCCTCCACCGCCGCCGACCACCCCACCCTCCTCCGGTATCGTGCCCTCCTTGGGCTTTCCCCCGCCCAGCCTCTTGGCAAGCGTGGCCTTTATGTGCTTGGCCGGCGACGGCGGCGGGAAGGGCCGCTTGAAGAACCTCCTGGGCGTCGACCTCGCCGGAGACGGCGACACCCCCGCCGGCAGCGGGCTAGCTCCCCCGGCGGGGTACGGGCTAGGCCACGCGACCCCAGGCGTCTGGTGCACCGGCGTGGTCGATCCGGACTTGCGCCACCTCGGTGTCCGGGCCGCGGCCGCCAGCGCTGGCGGCCGCGGCGGCGTCTGCGGCACGCCGTTGGCCGGTGGTGGGGAGTGCGTCGCCGGCACGACCCCGAGGTCGCCCTCGGCGGCCCGCGACGACGCGCCCTTGCCGTAGCACTGCCCCATGAACGACCCCCGCCTCGGCCTGCCCTACGCAGACAGAGGCGGAGCCCGAATTAGGGTTAGGGGCCCGGAGGCGCAGCTGCGAGCGCGAGAGAGACTCGTTGCTGCCCCGTCGACAAGGGAAGGCGAAGAGGAGGTGGAGGAGAAGAGAGAGAGAGAGAGATGCTGTTCTGTTCGTTACGAGCAGTATTATTTCTCTCTCCTCCCCTCGGGTTACAGCCGGGGGTCAGGGGGGCGACTGTGAATTCCCCGACTCGCGAGGGGGCGTATCGTAAAAAAGGCGAGCCCCTCTGCCTGCCTGCGTCCGGTGGAAAATAAAATATTTTGGTGTACACCTTCTGATCGGTGGTCCCCACGTAGATCGGGTCCACGTGTCATGGAGAAGGGCGCCTCGTACGGCAGCCGTGCGTGGAAACTGGGAAGGGTGCGGGGCAGACAGGTGGGGTCGGGTTGTTG
The DNA here is from genome assembly GCA_036346265.1 of Melocanna baccifera. NCBI lineage: Eukaryota > Viridiplantae > Streptophyta > Magnoliopsida > Poales > Poaceae > Melocanna > Melocanna baccifera. The sequence continues at coordinate 28,311,578 of CM070691.1, read as the reverse complement.
ACATGGAGGGACGGGTCGGGTGGTCGGTGTGCGGCGACCTCGTCCTCGGAGGCGCTCCACAAACACGGCGGTTGAGCTGATGCCTCCTCCCCCTCGTACCCGTTTTATTTATTATATCACTAAAAACCTGCTGCTTTTAGTGATAGGACTGGTTGGTTTTGATAAGCTGGCTTTTTAAATGAATTGTAATTGTTCTTGTCCTCAAGGTTTTAGAAGTTCTTCCTTGCTGTTTATTTCTCCTCTGGAATTATATGGCTTTTCTTTTCTCCATGGCATCTTCATGCGTAGATCATTCTACATAGGTGTGCCGTGCGTGCACATTGTATATTTGTTGTTGCTGCGCGCTTTACTTGGTGCCTTGCCTATTTCTAGCCTTTTAAACATTGCGTCTCGAAATATCAAAGCTTTTTTCACTTCTTACTATGTCCTTGTATTCAAAATGGTTTTTTTAAAAGGAAAATCTGGTTGTCGTTTATATATTGCAAATGGTACTCTACAAATTTGAGTTAGGCAATCAAAATCGATCTTAGCCATTGAATTGGGTTATTTATCCATTTCTGAATGGCTAGATATTGTTGATCTTTCAAAAATGGCTAGATAGATTGTTGTCCTGAAATTTCCCTTCGAGCTTTCAATAGGACCACTTCTTTGTAGCTTGACATTTAGAGGTGCCCAATTGGCCGTGCCATATCGGGCCAGCCTAAGGCCTATTACTCTGGTCCAAGCACAACACAGTCTGTTTAGATGATGGGCTGTGCCGGCACGGCTCAGTAGATCGCGCCGTGTCTGAGTCGAGCAGCTGGCATGGTACGGCTCGTTTAGCTCATGGGTTAGGCCAGCATGGTAAGGCACGTTGCAACGTGCGTAAACCGGCTGGCACGACATGGTAAAAAATAACCATTTTATCTTTTTTGATTGTTGTGGTGTAAAATTTAAAAAAAAATAGTGCAATAAAATAGGGGCTATCCGATCTCCATTCTTCACACCCCAAACCTCACTCTCCTATCTCTGTTTAGCTGTAAAAAAATTTATAGTGTTTGTGCAAATTTGGCAAATTAAGTGAGAAATTCGTGCGAAATTTAGAAAATTCAAAAAACTTCAAAGAATTTTTGGAGAGCTGCAGAAGAGATAATAGTACTATCTTATTTTAATTTTTTATATTATTTATTGTTTCAATAGTACGTTAATTATACTTTACTATTTCAATTTGCAGTTTATACAATGGAGAACTATGATTTTTAACTCTTCGAATTCGGCCTCACAGTGGAGAATATGCAATCATTTCAAGAAAGATTGCCATCTACGGAAGGTCCACATCGACAACAAACTGTAGAGCCAGAAGAAGCGGCCGGCCCGGCGGCGCAGGGCCCAATTGATCCATCTTCTGTTGGCTCAATTAGTGCATCCACAACCTATAGCACGGGTGCAAAAAGAACAAGAGCTACTACATCAGGAGTCTAGAACAAATTCGACAAGAAGTTCAAGATCGACGATGATGGGAATCCGGTAAGATATGTTGTTTGTAAACTTTATGGTGATGAATTATCTGCAAAATCTTCAAGTGGGACTGATCACCTGTAACGGTATGCTGAAAGCTACAAAAGAAGGCAAGGAATGTAAATGCGCCAAACACAGCTACAATATAACCCTGACGGCTTGATACGTACTTGGGAGTATAACCCGGAGGTAGTCCGGGAATCTCTTTGTAGATTAATTGCTTCTCAAGATTTTGGCTTAACAGATAGGATTTTTTCTATAAATTTAGATAATGCAGCTGCAAACATTAAGATAATGAAAATTCTTACTCCTTTGTTTAATATTTATTAATTGTTCTAACCAACGAATAGCCGCATATAAAAGTTTTTGCATAGCAATCAATGTCCGCTATATAAAATTTAGCTTAGACATACCTGTTAGATAAGACTTTACTTACCTTATACTTAAACATATATTGCCATATAAGAACACATTATCTTTTTCCTTCACACCCATGTTCATCAATCTCGTAGCTCCTCCAGTAGAATCCAAGTTAGAGACCCCGAACTTACTGAGGATGATTGGGTTGTTGCTGAAAAAATATTTCCTTTTTAGAACTTTTTATAAGGCTACACTTTGTCTTTCTAGAGTATACGACCTAACCTCTCCTTTAATTGGTCATAATATTCTTGAAATTGTCACTCACCTAAAGGCTTTTGAAAATGATCTTGTACTACGGGATGCTGTAATTGCCATGAAAAATAAGTTTTTCAAATATTGAAGGAAAATTCCTATTTTATATGCATTCGCCTTTATTTTGGATCATAGGGCTAAACTCCAGATATTTATAAATGTATTATAACTTTTAAGTGATACTACTAGTTTAGATTATTGTACATACTATAGAGTAGTTAAGGATAAATTATATGAGGTATACGAGAAATACGAAAATAACTTTGGGTTTGTGCGTTTGAAAAGACCCCAGATAAATTGTGCGTTTGAAAATAACTTTTAAGTGACGCTGCGTATATAGTTTGAAAAGTTGCTCCATGTCCTAATTCTGAGGAATTATGAGCCACAATTGTCCAATCTAACAGGCCAGCCACAACTTTTTTTGTGAGTAGTTGGATTGCTGATACAGCACGAAACTGGACTTTTTTGCAGCAAAACAAGCTGGGTATCTTAATCAACTCCTGCTCACTTCACTCGCCGAAAGGAAAGCTTGTCACCACCGCGCCGTCATTCTTTAACAACTCCATTACTCCCACCTGTAAAAATAGTGGACGTTCCTTTCCTCCAAAACTCCTAAGAAATATTTATCGTGTTCCAAATGCCATTAATTTGCTGCATCAAGCTAAGCTAGCATCACCAGTATCCGTGATCTCACTGTGCTAGCCAGCTAGGAGTATTATTTTTTCCGGGATTGCCAACTAATTAATCTACAGGATCAGGGTCGAGTTGTCATTTTTCAGCGCATGCAGTTATTGATAACTAAACCAGAGAAAACGCATGCAGTAAACATTTGGAAAGATTTCAGATGAACTGAGGAGAAAGGAATCAAGATTCAGCAGTCAACACCGTTAGCTGGAGCTCTTGATTGAATCCGGTCCAGTCTGATGATGAACTGGGAAGCAAGCACAATTGTACCCACAAACTCCAGCAGGAAATGGCGTACCACAAGCAGACACCTCACTCGAGTAAAGAAAGAAAGAAAGAAACCACAGGTAGGCGCAGGGAAGCAGTATAGGGCCTGTTCTTTCTGGCTGCGACTGATGGTTTTTTTGGCTGTTTGCGACAGAGATTGCAGAAAGAGAGATACTCGCTTGTGATTTTTTATGGTACAGATATTAATTTTTTAACATATACTACAATTAACTTGTAGACCCCATCTAAAAAATACTCCGTTTAAAAGTTAGTTACTGTAGCAAAAACCAAAAACGACTTTTAAAAACCGCAAAGAACAGACCTTATAGTCTCCTCCAAGGCATAAACAAACACTACTCCTACCACTGTACCACATCACGATATAGTAATAATAATAATACGCCATCGGATGCAGTAAAATACTAATACTACTCGTAGTTAGCACTTAATTAGTAGCAGTTGCAGAGCCTGACTGACACACGAAGGTTCCAGGCCATTAAACAAAACCCAACCTGCACCTGCGTGCGAGGCAGGCTTCAGAAAAGGCGCCTGTGTTCTTGTTTATTCAGACTTCAGACTTGCAGAGCAGAGCAGAGAGAGAGAGAGAAAGAGAGAGAGAAGGGTGAGGTCGCCGTCGGTGAAAGCTAGGGCCGGAACGCAAGGGCTAATAAATCTCCTGCACCTAACTCGCTTCCTATCGTGCACAGAGTAAATGCAAATGGACAATGGCTGGATGCCAATGGCCTCCTCCTGCTGCTGCTGCTGCTTGATTTCTTTCTGTTCTTGGGCTCCCGGACATAGCTTGGCACTCACTCTAAACCCCTTGGATGCTCACACGAGTACAGTGACTTTGATCTCATGTACAGTAGAAGCAGTACTAGCAACAAGGGTAAATGGTTAGTTTCTTCTGTATCAATAAATATACTAGATCAGAGAAGAAAGAGGCAGTGCTAGCTAATAAATAGGGTACTATACTGGCTGGTACTGTCATAAGTTGCATTGCAAGTGCCCGTACGTGTTATTCTGGCAGTAGTATTGTAGATGAGCAAACTACCTTAATTATGTACGTAGAGGAGTACTAGTTTATTCTGAAACGGTATCATCGTAGTATTCTTTCAGTAAATACTACTACCAAGTACGTTCCTCAGTACGTACCTACTCTCAACAACCTTCTGGTATACCCGTGCATACAGATGAAAAAGAGAGAGAGAGAATATCTCAGCTTTTTAATTGGAGGAAATAAAGGGTGAACAAGAACACCTGACAGGTGACGGCTCTGCATAATGAATACACTTACTTCGAAAATTGTCTTGTAAAACTTGCAAACTATTTTTGATTCAGTTTGAAATGCTATCCACTTTACATGATACTTAGTACTCCTTTTTCTAAAGCATAAAAAGATTCATAAGAGACGTATATATATTCTCCAAAGTCCTGTAGAAATTTACATTACGATTTATTAGTGGCATATAGTCAACCGGAGATAGTATTGGGCCATATGTTTAATTAGCGCGATATATATGTGTATATATTAGTCTAATAGAAGCCTCTAAAAGTCCTCAATGTCAATTTGACTATAAGTTGAGAAATTTGAAGTTTCAATCCCATCAACGTTCGTAGCCTGTGCAGGCAGTAACACACGGCAAGCTCCGCCATGATCCGCGAAACACAACAAAACAAAATAAAAAAAAGCAGCCCACCAACGAAAAATAAGCTCAAAAAATAGGTTATCCTATCATATATAATACAAATAAATATAAAAAAATCAGTAAAAAAGCTTTTAAAAATAAAAATTTTAAAAAAATAAAAATTATAAGTAATAAAAAATAAGTCAGAATATCAAACCCAAATAAGCAGAACGTATAAGCTGAGAAATTTGAAGCTTCAATCCCATCAACGTTTGTAGCCTGTGCAGGCAGTCCAGCACCCGGCAAGCTCCGCTATGACCCGCGAAACACAACAAAACAAAACAAAAAAGCAGCCCACCAACGACAACCGAGCCGTACCGATGACATAAGCTAGTATAAGGTTCCGTTCTTTTTTACTGCGACTTATAATTTTTCATTAAAATTTTTAAATTTTAGCTGTTTATGACAGAGATTACGAAGAGAGAAATACTCGCTTACGATTTTAGATGGTACAGATGTTGGGCTTTTAATGTATACTATAATTAATTTGTAGACTTTATCTTAAAAAAAATACTCCGTTTGAAAGTTAGGTACCGTAACAAAAGCCAAAAATTATTTTGAGAAGCTGAAAATAACAGACCCTAACTTTGATCAACAATATATACGTATGTATGGATACTTACATCAGTCGTATGGAAACTGGGTGAGCAAATTTCTCTCGAAAAGAAATCTCATAGTTAAAATTATGTTTGAGAGATTACGCCCACATCCAAAGCGTCACCTATTTGGAACAAACAACTAATTTTCGGTTCATCGATAAACTAATCAATAAAATCGAGCCAAATCAAATCAGCTTCAGCCAGCTAACTTGGGAGGAGTACTCCGTCCTCATGTCGCTTATCACTGTCGCCTTCTCTCCTGACGTCGTCGTTGGTGTCTAGTTAATTAGGGTTTGACTAATCGGAAATGCTTATCTCATCAAACAGGACTAATCTACCGATGATGCGTGTTAGTTAAATAGGCTCCTGTGGAGACCGGCAATCCCATCCTACCCAGCCAAGTCGAACTTCAAGTCTTTAGGTGGGCGGCATTTCTAGGGTTTCGATCATAACCGATAGGCGAAGCTCGTTCCCAGAATCCGAGTGTTGTCTAATCTAATTGATTTTCGTGGCACATTTTTGTCCTGCTCATTTCGGCTTATATAAGCTGATTTATGTTTATAGCTTCTAACTTCTTAATTTCATCTTATTCTAATTTTTTAAGATTTTTTTCTGTATTTCTTTGTATTATCTGTGCTGGGCTAATATATATTTTTTATTTTTTAAATTTAATTATGTTAAAAAGATATCAACAACCATAGTACAATATAGTACAAAAATAAATTAGTTACAATAAAAAAATTATAAATCAGTTTATAAAAATCCAACTACGCGATATGATGATTCACTGATGGACGAAGGCAACGAAGCAACCTTTCGTTCCACAGCAGTGATCGAGGGAGCACGGCAGTGTACAAATGTGAAATTCCTACAAGTAAAGGCATTCGTCAACTTTAGAAACTTGAATAACAAAATTGCTCTAAATCAGTATGAAATATATGGTGTAGGTCAACATTTTGCATACTGTAGGGACTTGAACAGGCCCGTTGATGAGGACGTGCCACCTGGGCGATGGCACAGGGCCCCCAAACATGATCCGCACAATCTGTTTTTCAGTCGGAAACAGGGAATCAGTCATACTAACAGAACAGGAAACTTCCTAATCTCTATGGAACTAAATGCAAACTTCAAACTGAAACTAGAAAAGTAAATACAGCATGATGCGGTGAAATTGTAGAATTCCTGCATCTGACTGGAACTATTTTTAGTTCTATTTCATTTTCTGTCCTCTCCAGATGTATGAAGATTAATTATGAAGATATAATTAGAGATTTCATTTCAAGAAATACAAGACGTACGATGCTTTTTAGTAAAACATGAGGTTAGTACTATATTTTTTTGGTCTTAATATTTGATATATTTCCAAATCTTGTATGGAGTAATACATATTGAAGTTACATCTTATATGATTGTGCGATAGTATGCATTAGTTATATTAGACCAATATTTTTTAAAAATTGGGAACTTTATTTTGCAATTCACCCTGGGGCCCCAAATTTCTGGAGACAGCCCTGGACTTGAAAATTAGGACAATCATATCGTTATGGAATGCATTGTGTAGCTCTTTAAACATAACACGATAAATATAAACACAAAAAAAATCGTTACCTGATCGACAGATGAGCTAGACACGGTAGATACATGTAAGGTTTCTATGACCAATATACCTGAGGCAAAAGAACAACTCTTTTTCTGTTTATTGGTTGTTTTCGTACCTACCACTTAGCAGTTGTTCTTTGGTGCAGTGATCATGATGAAGTTCTTTTTAGCTTATGACTTCTTTTAAATAAACAAACATAGTGGTTTCTCTATCACTATTTCAAAGTGGTTTATTCAGACAATTTTTTCGAAGTAGCTTATTGGTTTATTGATATTAGATTTATTCACACAAACGTTCGCATTAAGGTCAAAAATTATAAACCATAATAATAAACCACAAGCCGCAGCCGAAAAGTATCCACCTGGACCTGTTCTTTTTGGCTGCGGCCTATAGCTTTTGGTTGAAAATTTTGAATTTTAGTTGTTTGTGACAGAGATTACGGAGAGAAAGATACTCACTTGCGATTTGGATGGTACAGATGTTGGGCTTTTAACATGTACTATAATTAACTTGTAGACTCCATCTTAAAAAAATATTCCGTTTAAAAGTTAGGTACTATAGCAAAAGCCAAAAACCGTTTTGAGAAACTGAAAAGAACATGCATTAGAACTCATCTATATTAGCTTTTGATTTTGGCTTTATAAATAGTAACAGTTTGTAAAATGAGGTACTCGTGTGTGATTTTAGCCGATATAAATAAAGTCATTTCAGTATATATTACAATTGACTGGTAGATTCTGCCTTAAAATGATATTTTATTTGAAAGTTAGATACTGTAGAAAAATTGTTTACTATAAAAAAATAGTTTTTAAAAGTTAATACGCAAGAGCCTAAGTTCCATTGTCCTTTTCTCCGATTAAAATGAAGCCCAAATAACATCTTCTCTGCAATTCGGCCCTTAAAATTGGACCATGCCCAAACAAAGCCCATGGAGGGCGTGCCAATCTAGTCAGCCAACAACTCAGCGAGGGGAGAAGAGAGAGAAGGTTCGAGGAGAAGAAGAAGCGGCTGCGGCGGCGAGGTCGATGGCGACGACGGCGGGGTACCTGGCGCGGAGGGCGGCGCAGAAGGAACGGGTGCGGCTGCTCTACCGCCGCGCGCTCAAGGACACTCTCAACTGGGCCGTCCACCGCCACCTCTTCTACCAGGACGTGAGCGCCCGTCTCTCCCCATCTCCCCCCTCCCGATCTCCTCCTCCCTCGCGGATCTGACCTCGTGTTCTTCTCCCGTGCAGGCGTCGGATCTCAGGGACAAATTCGAGGCCAATAGACATGTGGTAACGCCTCCTTTCGCTGATGCATCTCTCTTTCTCTCCATCTCTCACTCCGTTTGTTGTGGTCACGAGTGAAATCACGAGTTGCATCTGATGTTGATTTCTGTGTGCTGTTCTCATGCCGGATTCCGTGTGTGGGGTGGTGCAGGAGGACCTGGACGTCATCGATAGGCTTATCGATGACGCGGAGGGCCAGTACAGGAATTTCCAGCACCCCGATCCATACATTGGTAAGCTTTGGAATGCTTGCGCCTTTCTGTTCCTGCTGATGCTGGTATGCTGCCTCTGTTTGTTGATGAGTATTGCGTTGCGCAGTAAATCATCTAGGATGCTAGCATTTCTGTTTGGTTAGGCAATTGAACATCCAGTAACCGACCGTTTAGTCGATAGCTTCAGAACCCTTAGTGGGTATGCCGGTGAATATGGGTTACAAAAGTTGCGAGCTGAAGTTTGCTGTGCTGTGTTCTACAAATTCGCTTACTTCATATACTTGGAGGCTTCTTTCAATTTGCAATGCTACCATCATTCAGTTCATATCTGTTTGTGCCTATCTCTGTCTGAGCTGTGTTGCTGGTCACAACAAACTACTGTGATCAGCTGATGAGATAATCTTCGCAGTGACTCCGGTGTTCACCTTTACTTGTAAACATTAATGCCTCAAACCAGAAATACTCAACCTTTGCACATAAATCATCTTACATTTCTTAGCGCAGGCCATCTTATTCTGGTCCAGGTCAACTTCTATTTACCATCAGTGAATTACTGAAAAACAAGGCTGGTTCAGCAATGTAATATGCATCGTAGTATGCAAAATGACATTTTCTAAATTTTGTTGTGGACATTTTCACTTAATTATTTATGAAGCAGTTTGCTTAAAGTGAAACAATAACACTTTCTGAACTTTATTGTCAATACTATATCATCTCTAAAGATCATACAATGCTACAACCTACAACGAACTACTCATGTGTATCATTTTCTCTACGTTCCTTTGTTGTGATCACTCTTTACCATATGATACTGGTTGAACAAGTGTGATTTGTGTTTTTGGGAGCTGTTATTCTTTTGAGCAATGAAATTTCGTTCATGCAATGCTAAATGCTGAAGCAATGTATCGTGTATGCTTGTTCGAATCTGTGCAGTTCCATGGGCTCCTGGTGGCAGTAAATTCACAAGGAATCCTCCTCCACCTGAAGGGGTAAGAACATATATTCAATCTATTTTACATATCATACCTGACTTTAACCTGTGCTCTGTCTAATGTATTTGACTTGTCTTAGCGGGAATTGTTGCAATGCTTGCCATTTATACTTCATAATGTTGTCCTTGGAGTTTTCTGCTGTAAATGTTTAGCAAAATTTTTTCTACTGTAAATGTTTAACAAAATTACACTATGAAGATTTTAGTTCTACTTAAATAAAAAAGTTTACTTTGGAGTGTGTTTCTGTCTGTTAAAATGTACAATATCTTTGTACTAAATCTTCCTGTGTGCTATTAGAGATGTGATCTTTAAGCTTATTAATGGACGGATTAGCAACTTTGTTTAAGATATTTAATTTATTTCTTCTCAATGAATTAATTAGTTGAAGTGCTTAGACCAACTCTTATACTTCTTTTTGCAAAATCATCTGAAGAACTGATAAATTTTGATGTTGGACATGCTAATGCTAGGAAGATATGCAGTTTTTTTCATAGCAACATAGCTAAGTCTCAGGCACGCTGCTCTCAAAGAGGCAAATTTTGTGATGTTTGCTGTGTATTGCAGGAGTAAGGGTTAGGTTAGCTGCCAGCCTGCCACTGCCACTAGCTGCATTTTCTGTTCAAGTTACTTGCTCCAGTTTTAGTGCTTTTACATTGTCTTCCCTTTAATTGTGGATTTTGTGTATCAAATTGTTGCACTAATTTTAAATTGATAATACGCCCCTTGCAGATCGAGATCATCTACAACTATGGCAAAGAAGACTCGTAAACAAGAGTCCTGCATTTGGGAGCAGAACTTAGCACCTCCAGAGTGCAAAGAACTTACTTTCCCCTTTTCCAGATGATAACATGCAATCGAGCAGTTGTATGATTAATAAGAATGAAATTACTCGTCTCCTTCCGTGTGTTTCATTTTAAAAACTCTTCAGTGCTCATCAGCTAGTGCATCGCTACGGTTACACACTATGCTTTCTTTGTCAAGCAGTTTAAGCATAAACTTTTGAAACGCATGAGCATTGATATGTGTTCGTCTGGCTGGTAGTATCTTCCAACTTTGCTGGTTTCTTTATCAGCCCTGGGTGTTGTTTCTAGTAGTTCTTGCAGATTGTGCAAATGCTTGTTACGATGTGAATTGAGCTACTTTCAGGTCCCATTTGGAACACAGGAATTTCACATGAAACAGTTCAGTTCCTACATGAATCTGAAAAAATTCCCATGTTCCAGCCTCAGTTTTGATCCGGGAGCTGCTTGTTGCTGTGCCGTCAACGCTTCAAGCAGATTTCCTAAGATTCGGGCCCCTGCTTTTCGTAGTTGCTGCGCCGTTCCATCTCAGACCAAGCGCTTGGACGAGGGGTTCTGAGAGATTTTTGAGAGGTTGGAATCTCGTGTGCTTTGCTTTCCCCGTTTCCATCTCAGCAGTTCAGTCTCGTGGATCCAAACGACTTATCCTTCGCTTTTCTCTAAGCCAAGTCGAGTTCATATCAACTCCTGAACTTTAAGCTGACCCCGGGACCAAAATGCACAAGCAAACGTGAGCAGAAACAACCTACCTACCTGCTCCGTGATCGCAGCGAACAGCAGCAGCCTGCGCTCCAGGACCGGCACATGTCATGCAGGGCCACCAGCCTACACCTTGCTAGTAGAGGCCAATGTGGTTGCAAGGGACTTTGATACGTGGTAGTCTCGTCCGAGTCACTAAGAACTAAGTCTATAGTGTAGTTGGATCTAAGAAACAAGGAACAAATCATATGTGCCTCTTATGGAGAGGCTATAGCACAATAAGTTATCGTGTTCTAGTAATCAAACCGCATACGGTAGTTGATATGTTTTCTCTGGGGCTAGTGCGGGCATCGCAGAGTACCTCTATGTTCGTAGGGGCTTTGCAATAACCGCAAAGCTTATCAACAAAATGTATGAGTTCTTAGAATCTTGGAGAGCTCTCCATATCTCAAGAAAATATCATAGCATAGTTTATTGTTAGAATCGGTAATGTAAAGGGTTTGTCATGGACTCTTAAATTGGGTACCGATGGTATCGTGTGACATGTTTTGATATGGTGGGGGTGTTGATGTCATGTGGGTAAAGTTGCTTGGTGCAAAAATATAAAATATTGGTAAGATAGCTATCTTTCTTGATGTAGTCTTACATACTGCATAACATTTGTTTAAAAGTCTTGTGGAGTACGATTTTATACTCACGATTGCTTGTTAAACGTATTTAGATGATGTGGAAGAAGACCTGTCGTTTGATTACTTTTACTCCATGGGCTTTGGCAACGATTACACCAATCTTTAAGGTTTAATCTTGGTCAGTTACCTATGGTTGAGCTGAGCCATACATGCTAATTTTTGTTGCCTTTTTATCCTTGTTTCCACTACAACATTATGTCATGTGAACTAGTTGGCCGGTCGGTCCTTTTGTTGTAAAACTAGTCACTTATAACTTAATTTCGATTGTTAATTATATCACGCTGCTATGTTTATTTTATCGTTTATGGATGTGATATGAATGTTATTGTATGTGTGTGCTAGTCATAATCATAAACCTAGCATGTAAACACATAGGATTTAGAATTAATTTTTTTAGAGCTAACACCTAAAAAGGCTCGGATGGATCACAGTTCACAGATGGTTTAAGCAATTTGGGCTTAGGCCTTCGGAAATGGAAAGATAGGTCCGATGACGCTGGGATTTCTCGGTGGGTGCTGTACTGGCCAGTGAGATGCGACCGTTACTCGATTTTTTGGTCCAATCGGTTTTCGTAGAAACTAAAAATCAAACTAAATACTAAAAACCGAGTAAATTGTTTGATTCGGTTCGATAATTTGGTTTCGGTGGCGGGCAACCTCACCGACACCCGGGCCCCGCGTTCGGCAAGTCGAGACTCACGTTTCTCGTTAAACCAAGCTACTACTCGGCGAGAGGAGGAAGGAAGGAATTGGAGTTGTTGGACGCAAGCGACCACGCGAATCGAATCGAGCCCAACACGAGAGGGATAAACCAGACGGCGAGAGGAGGAGGTGGGCCCCGCGATGCATGCGCAGAGATCCCCGGCGATGGTGGGGGGCGGCGCAGCGGCGGTCGGGTCGCCGTCCCCGGCAACGGTCCCGGTGAGGCGGCGCTGCGAGGGCACGGCCATGGGGGCCATTGCTCTCGACCTACGCCCCGGCCTCGGCGTCGGCCCCTTCACCCTCGGTGAGCCCCCCAACCGTAACCACCCACCGTCCCGATCCACCTCGGTTGGGATCGGAGGTCGTCGGTTGCTTGCTCGCTCTCGCTTCCCACGGGAGAGGGGAAAAACTTGTCTGTTAAGCAACCGCCTAGCTGAAAGTTTCAATTTTGGGGCGTGAATTCTGACGTGAGAGCATGCGATTGGTGCAGGGATGCCGATTTCCGATGCATTCGCGCTGATAGAGCACCAGCCCAACATCTACGATGTTGTCCACGTGAAGTACTCCGATGAGGTTTGTGATGCGCGGCTCTGTTTGGTGCTACAGGAGCCACCAAAATAAGCTTAACCGATTGTTGCTGTTGGTTCTGTGGCTTCAGGAGCCTCTAAAGTTGGATTTTGTCATAAGCTTTCCGGACCACGGGTTTCACCTGCGCTTCGATCCTTGGTCGCAGGTACGTTTGTATTCGTACAAACATATGCTTGGATTTCCCCGATACTTTGGTTGCATCTTAGGCATAATTGAACTCGCTTGTACTGAATGCATGAATACAGTATTTGTTTGTAAAGATTGAATACTGAACTGAACCGCTTATGTAATCAAATTTGAGTGGCTTTTGTGCTGTAAATACTAGAAAGTGTAGCGCTGATCCTTGAAATAGGGAAATGTCTTAGTACTTTGAATTCTGCAACAAAAATTACTTCAGGAATATGTGTTGTATTATATAAAAATGCATGCTTTACATATGCTAAAGTTGGTGAAATTTATTCATTCACCATCCTTCAGAAAATGCTGAAGTCCATTTCTTTTTTCTTGCAGAGGCTTCGTCTCATAGAGATTTATGATGTTAAGAGACTGCAATTGCGATATGCAACGTCTATAATTGGGTGAGGAGCTTGTAGGCATTACTTTTCGTCGCTTAGTCTGTATTGAAGCACTTTTGGGCAGTGCAGAGCTGATGTATCGCATGGTCACTCCTTTCACCTTAACCATTCAGCACAAGGTTCTGTGCTGTGTTACTGATCATTCTCTTCGCTCTTTTCCTCTTTCAGCGGTCCATCGACATTAGCCACTTTTGTGGCTGTTTATGCACTGTTCGGACCTACTTTCCCTGGTATATATGACAAAGAGAGAGGCATTTATACCCTCTTCTATCCAGTACGTCATGACAAATAGCTCTGGCTTTGTTTTCGTTCTTTCACAATTTTGTCTCGTATTCTTTTTTGTTGGTCTGTTGGGGGTTTGTCTTACAAGCTTTTGTAGGGGTTATCCTTTGCATTCCCTATCCCCAGCCAGTATACAAATTTCTTCACCAATGGGGAAGGTATGCTGCTAAATAGTTACATTCAAGTCTGAGTGTTCTGCTGTGTTGCATACCTATGTTTCTTTGGCATCTCATCTCAGCTCCCTAATTGTTATGGCAGTGGCAGATTTGCCCCTGGAATTTCCGGATGGAACAACCCCTGTTACTTGCCGGGTTTCTATATATGATAGCTCAACGGATAGCAAGGTTGGGGTTGGGTCATTGATGGATAAAGCAGCTGTTCCTGCGTTACCCATGGGCAGCCTGTATATGGAGGAAGTGCATGCGAAGGTACATTGCCTATTTTTATTGATAATATTATCAGCCTTACTAACTTTGTGGAAACTGAAGAGATTTTTATGCTTCGTAACTCCGTAATCCAGACCATCCAGTTTGTCTTATAACCGGAGCAAATTTTTTTATATAGTTTTATCTTGTTTTCAGCTTGGTGAAGAGCTTTGGTTCACAATAGGGGGGCAACATATTCCTTTCGGTGCATCACCACAGGTAGAACTCCTCTTTTTTTTTCTGAAGTGTAAGGCAGTGATTCTGATTTCTCTCTTGACTTGGTATTCATTGGCAGGACGTCTGGACTGAGTTGGGCCGTCCATGTGGTATCCACCAGAAGCAGGTCTGTTTTTAATTTAGATTACTGAAGGACTCCAATAGGGTTTTCCATATGTAACTCTTAATCTTTCTATTGCTATTTGTTCAATTATGACACAAATTACATGCGCTAAATCGAGTTGGTCTGCATATGAAGTTTGCTGTGTTAGTATAATCATAATCATTGGAAACATGTATATGAACTTCCATATTTTATCCTATTCTGATCTAGCGAGATGGAAACTAAGTTCTCAACTCTTGTTAGCATCTGAACATGCTAGAATAAGAGTTTTATTCTGTTTTATAGAGGAGCAATATACCATGCATGATCCCATGCACACAGGCAATTCGATATATGGGCCAAAAGATCTTAGGGCATCTGAGCTTCATACTGTATAGCTGTTATGTGCTGTGGTAACATGGCATTGGTAGGAGAAGACAATACGTGAAATTTTGATCTAACAATGCAAAAAATCTGCTCCACTGAAACATGCCAAATGTCATGGCCAGACAAGGTTATTTTTGGGCACTTTCAGATTCTTTTGGGAGGTTTGGATTTTACTTCTAAGTAAAAAAAATTTGGCGCCTTAAGCAGTGTAAAGATAAAAGTGGCTGAAGAGCTGTTTGACCTTTCATTTGCTGGTTTATAGCTGCATTATTTGGATCCATGCAAGACTTCTGTGGTATATGCTCAGTATATTTTTTCAAAGATCAATGTAAAGGAAAACCATGCTCCTCAGAAGTCAATACTGCATTCTCATCTGGAATGCTTACCATATTGTGCTCTCTCCCATCTTGTCAGGTTGATCAAATGGTAATACACTCTGCATCAGATCCCCGCCCTCGGACAACTCTCTGTGGGGATTACTTCTACAACTACTTCTCTCGTGGTATCGATATCCTATTTGATGGACAGGTATGGGGTATTTTCTCATATTCTGAGTGCCTGCACACATCAAAGAGCTTTTTTAGGGGAGTTTGTTGTTTCTGAGAGGTTCAAAGAGCATGTTGACCTCTAGATTTTTTGTTTCCTTGCAGACACACAGGATAAAGAAGTTTGTTTTACATACAAACTTCCCTGGTCATTCGGATTTCAATTCCTATATGAAATGCAACTTTGTTATCTACGATGCTGAAGGTCTGAACTACTTGCTTCATAATTAGTTTGTTGTGAGGGAATCAATACTATCCAATTGAGAATGTAAAAAAAACTATCCAGTTAACTGTTTGTTTTGTTTCAGCTGAAGGGACACATCAGCCTGGTAGTATTTCCAAAAACTGCATAACATCTCGTACAAAATGGGAGCAAGTCAAGGTATGGTGTTTAACATGACTTACACTGCCAAGATACTATTAATAGTCATCAGTGTCTTGTTTTGCTTCAGATTGCCCTTGATGTTTGCCATGTTGTTCTAAAGTGATCAACTTTGCTTTGAGTTACCATGTCTTTACAATTTTCTGTGCATCCTCTTTTGTAACTTGTTTCCTAAACTTCGTAGATTATTTTATGAGACTTGCGTTCTTCTCGAATGGTGATTGGCAAACTTATTCAACTTGCATACTAATAAATGATTTACTGATACTTCTTTGACATAACTGGGCTGTTAGTATGAAAGTATAATCAGATAATGGCTAATGCTTTCATGCTAGGAATGTCAACTCTGCTTTTACTTATTCACGAGCAGCTCAAAATGTTTGCATTAGATTTTTTATCTTAGTTAATGTAACAATGCTTTCAGTGGCAACACTGTATGGTCATATATTTGATTTTTTTTATTTCCATGCTTCTTTGTTAATATACTCTGTGTTGGTTGTATTGTATTAGGAGATCCTTGGTGATTGTGGTCGGGCAGCAATACAGACACAAGGCTCCATGAATAATCCATTCGGATCAACTTTTGTCTATGGATATCAGAATATTGCTTTTGAGGTGGTTATTTATTAATCAAATTTGAAGTCTAGTTTCTTTTCCTGTGCAAGCTGTATTATCATAACTTGGATTTGACACTTTGTTTCTTCTGTTTTCATTGATTAATAGGTGATGAAAAATGGATATATTGCAACCGTTACCCTCTTCCAATCATGAGGTATGTATTTGTACTTGTTCATAGTATGCGAAATCTGTCAAGCATGCCTATGCTATGTTTGGGCATCCGGGAACACGGACCAACACTGAAACGGGAAAGTTTCCATGTTGACAGTGCTAAGAGCTGATGGTGATGCGAATCCTGGTTGCACCTGAATTAATATTTAGATAATGCTGGTAAGCATTGGACTTCACCAATGAAACCTTCAGAAATAAGGTATGTAGTCGCTCATGCGTCATTTGCAGCAGAATTGTTGTCACTTTGAGGCTAATTCTTTGCAACTTGTCCACAGTGCTTGGTTTTGGAGATACAATGCTGCCACGCAGTCTGTATGGATAAGCATCACCGCTTGTAATTACTGTAGATTCCACTCATTGTACAGGACCTAACTATATTCTGCGATGCTACGTTCTGTACATATGATATTTATTTGTTGGAACAAGGAAATGTAAATTACAGCAGCTGCACTGCCTGTTTAACTCGTGCCATGTGATGAAGTTATGGGCGTGTTTTGTTTCTGATTCATCCCTTCAGGGCATGTACAGGTTGAGCCCATCAGACGTCTATAATCTTGTTCTGTAAGATTTCTAATGATGCTATTGTACCCATGCTGTCTATATCCCACGTATTTTGTCGCCACAAAATTGTAAGGTACTGGGCAATTTATTGTACGAGTTATTTTTAATTTTGTCAATAGATGATACAGGCAGAACGGTTGATTTCAATGCCTCTGCATCGTTGCCTGCGGCCTGTGGTTGCCACTTACCAGTCACCCAAGTGTTCTCACCAAATTGGGTAAATAAATTGAGTAAAAGGGAAGGTTTTGCACACATACACAAAAGCTGTCACAGAATTTACACAAAAGTTGATCCACTTGCTATGTGTACCAGTTCTGTACCTGCATCATCAACTATTTTCTCTACAAATTCTTAGTAGACCAGTGGCTGATTTTTGCGGCAAATAAATAGTTTGCTGTGAAATTCCAAACTGCTGCTTGTAGAATTGCTTACTGCAGAATTCCCGTGTTTTGAAACCGTCAGCTTTTTTCCAAGCACAGTGAAGTGGCATAATTCATATATCTAAATATATTTTTATCCATAACAAAATACAGTTCCATACAAATATACAGCACCATAAACTAGATACACATACAAAACATACAGTTCAATCAATCAAAACTTCTCACTCGTGTTCCTCGTAAACACACACAACACATACGCACAAGGAAGAGGAAGATAAACACAGAAACTGCTAAGCTACATTTTTTTTTGTTCTCTCCTGTTATTCTCTCAACCAAAGACTCGGTAAATATATAGACTAGATACACATACGCAGGCCTCAACAACTTAGCCCGCCCACATCTTACTACACGATTACCTCGACTCACGGCTCCATGCATGAGCCCAACTCACGTACGATTAATCTAACTAATCAAATCATTCAAGCACACACGGCCGAACTAACCTAAATTTATTCTTTCTCCACACGTGCACTGCGATCTCAACAAACTAGCTACATGCCACATCACATGGTAAGCAACATCAGCCAGAATATGACTCTCTTCTTTTCGATTTATAGTGTGGCATTTTAAGTAATTAGCTTTCAAATATAGCATCTTTTTAAGTCGAAGCTTAAGAAATCGATGTAAAATAGATGAGCAGCAACGCAATCAATCACCAAGAACGTAATAGATCAATTACAAGCGACACTAATTGAGAGAAAACACCAGAAAAAATAGTCTTTATTAATTCAGATATATTTACATGGTACAATGGTATCTCTATTTATAGTCTAAGCCTACTAGGGGTAATTCTGGTATTTGCTCATACTGCAACCTTCTAAATTTCGTAACACTCCCCTTTGGGTGAATACCACGGTATGTATATGCCTCATTAAAAACTCTTCCTAAACCCCAGTGGAAAAAAAGAGATAAAGAAAAGAGTATATTACATCCGTTTCTTGTGACACACTTGTTGCCTCATTAAAAAACCATTACGCGATAAAACTTCAGAAAAACTCACAAAGAGAAAAGGAGTGCAACAATTAGATCTTCAGGATCTTATAACTCTTTTGGTTTTACATATATAGAGCCTATGGTTCAGGAATTTACTCTCTTCGAACCTTGTAACTCTCTAAGTTGTCTTATTCCTATGCCCCAAACACATTTGTGAAAACTAGAGATTGAGAGAGATTCTACGAATAAATCTGCTAGATTATCACAAGACCTAATCTTTAGCACCTTTATCTCTCTATTCTTTTGGAGCTCATGAGGATGAAAGAATTTAGGAGCAATATGCTTCTTGATATTACTCTTAACATAGCCTATTTGTATCTGTACAACACAAGCTGTATTATTTTCGTAGATAATAGTAGGGTTATTTACGGTGTTCATACCGCATGACTTCTTGATATGGCTAATCATCCGCCTCAGCCAAATACATTCTCGTGAGACTTCATATAGTGCAATTATCTTGGAGTGATTAGTAGACGGAGCTGCCAAGGTCTTCTTGAATGACTACTAAGAAATAGTTGTACCACTACAGAGAAATTCAAATCCTATATGTGATTTCGCATTATATTGATCAGAGAGATATTCTGCATCTGTATATCTAACCATAGTCAAGTCTTGGTTCTTCGGATCAAATAATCCAAAATCTTGTGTACCCTGAAGATACCTGATTAGGGTTTTAATGCCAGCCCAATGTCTTCGGGTTGAAGCTGCGTTGTGTCTGACTAGCAAATTTACTGCAAAGGCTATATCCGGCCTCGTGCAGTTAGCTAGGCACATGAGTGCCCCAATAGCACTTAAGTATGAAACTTCTGGTTCAAGAATTTTCTTATTTTTCATCATTGATCTAAAAGGGTCTTTATCCGCTTTTAGGAATCAAACCACCATAGGGGTTTTTACTGTATATGACTTATCCATGTTAAATTTCTCTAAAACCTTCTTGGTATAAAAGGATTGGTATACTAAAATTCCTTTAGAGAAGTGCTTCAGTTGTAAGCCTAAGTAAAATTTAGTTTGATCCAAATCATTTATCTCAAACTCTTTAGTAAGATAGGAACTTGCTTCCTTTATATCCTCTGTCGTTCCGATGAATTGCAGTCATCATCTTGCTGGGTTTCTCCAGCAATGTATAGGATGTAGTGTAGTAAAACATAAAAACAGCTCCTAAATGCCTAGTTGAGGCTATGGTTTCGAGAATAATAATAGGTCATCGTTGCGATTTCCATCGATGGATTTGCTTCGAGTTTGGCAGTATCCGAGTATATTGAACTTTTGACACATCCTATTTTTGAAAGGACTTTTTAGTTAATATCATGAACCTTCGGGATTTGTCATTTCTTACATCCTGGCATGCCGGCATGTGCATATTATTATTTTTAGAACCATATCCATATGTAAATCATCATTCTGCATCTTGATATGTTCACCTCATATTCTAAGCATGTCCAATAACTAATAAGGAAACATGCTGAAAAACTTGGTTTGTCCTGAAACTTTTGTGCAATCTTTTGCACTTGTCCTCAGCCAATGTTCCTGTGATTCAGCTTTATATTGGTACTGAATGGGGATCGAGCTTCTTGCTCCTTTTCATTTTGTAACAATTAAAACATACGGAGAAAGTATGCAATTGAGAATCCAATGTGGTGTGTGCAAACATATATTTTGTACAATTCATCGAAATGGCATAGTTGCCGTGTGAGCAATTCACAGAATTCAGCCTGGGTACAATTTATACACAGTTAAATCGTACGTGATCATATCTGCGTATATATAACAGAAATAAACCATTAGAGGTATACGTAGTGCTTGCTCGAAAGATGCAGTTGAGGCTTCAGCTCTGCTCGAGGGTTGCAGCGCCCTTCTCCCAGACGGCGTAGTCGTTGCCGTGGGCGGCCAGCTCGAACCCCGCCGGGATCAGTTGCCCGACGTCGTACCTGGACCCGATCTTCACCATCACCTTGCCGTCGATCTCCGCGACGTAGGCGTCGGCGTCGTGCGTGAGGATCTTGAGCGCGCTCGTCGGCGTGATGCCGTTGCGCTTCCTCACCGCCGCCAGCGCCGCGATCTCGTCCTTGAACCCCCAGTCGAAGAAATGGTCGTAGAACTACGACCGAAACGACGGGTTAGCTATTCGTAAGTTGTGTGACTATGATCCTGACTACTTTCTATGTGAGGGAGGGAGTGAGTGAGAGAGGTGGTTGCTTACGATGCATGGGTTGCCGGGGTGTGTGAGGATGTATGCGTAGCCCTGCATGACCTTGTCGGAGGGGAATGACCACATGTGCTGCGTGGAGCCGGTGTCGTGGTTGTCGACGAAGGTGACGGCCTTGGCCGGCCACCACCCGATCACGCCGGGCGCCTTCCCCTGCGGGTCGATCAGCCGCCACAGCTCGCCCTCCACGGCGGCGTTGAGGATGCCCTTGGTCGTGAAGTCGAACACCGTGCCCGGCGAGCTCGCGCCGCCCACCCTGTCCAACCAGTTCACCAGCGCCTGCCGGTGCGGGTCCTGGTCGTACTGGGGCTTGCCGTCGCCTCCCGTGGGCATGTTGTCCCATATCTCGGCGACGGCGAAGCTCGGGGACGTGCCGTCGATGTAGACCTTGGCGACCTCCGGGGAGTAGCCCCTGGCGAAGTCGAGGCGCCAGGCGTCGAAGCCGAGGTCGGTCTTGAGCCAGAGCAGCCACTCGGTGAGCTCGCGCTGGACTCGGTCGTTGAGGTGGTCGATGTCGGGCGCGGCGGCGAAGTCGGCGCCGGTGTCGAGGTTGCCGGTGCCGTCCGAGTACTGGGTGTCGTCGCGGCAGATCATGTGGGGACCCCAGTCGAGGCGGCTGTCCGGCGTGCCGCCCTCGAAGATGCAGTAAATGCCGCGGCCGTCCTTGTAGTCGGCGCACCGGTGGTTGATGACGATGTCTGCGATCACCTGCACGCCCTTGCCGTGGAACGCGCCGATCAGCGACTTGAGCTCCGCCGCCGTCCCGTACTTGGACGCGTCCAGGTCGTACAGCCGACCAGGCATGTAACCTGCACCAACAACCAAGTGTATATATACTAATATACACGTATGCCAAGTCACCTTGCATGTATAGTATGAGCTAAATATACACACTACGTACTCACTAGTGTGTGTGTACACACACACACGCGTATATTGCATTCTTGAATTACTAGTATAATTCATGTCAAAAAATGAAGAAAAATACTACTACTAGCTGCCGAAACATCATGCTCAACAAAATAAAGACCAAAGTAAATCGTATATACTTCGCAATCAAACTAGCGTGTTGTCCACTCCACGCTTTTAGGATTCTTAAATGTTGCTTCTGGATGTTCAGACATGGAGGAGATTCAGAAAGGAGGAATGACCTTGGGTGGAGACGGAGTGCGACGGCGGCGGCAGCCAGACGTGCGTTACTCCGGCGGCGGCGATGTCGTCGACCTTCCCCATCAGCAGGTTGTACCAGCCGCCGCCCTGCTTCCACGACTCCCAGTTGAACCCCTGGACGCCATGAACAACAGTTACACAAGTTCTTGAGCTCAATTCTCTTCTTCAGAGCAACAAACCGGACAAACAAACTGAAATCGCTTCTTCAGAAGATGATCACGCATGCATGCATACCTGAAACAGAACCTGCCCGGATGCCGGTCCGAGGAGGAGGAGGAGCAGGGAGAAACAGCACAAGTGGCTGCTCCCCATTGCACCGGCTCTCACAGAGACACTGTTCCTCTGATGGGTTGATCGATGCTTACAAGTGTACTATTTGGAAGTGGACGAGATGCCAGATGAGTGCAGGTCGCAGGTGGTGCGTGCTGGGTATTTATAGGCGGCCGATGCCACGGCAGAACTTAGTTAATTAGTTCGTAAGAGGTGAAAGATGGAGGAGATTAATTAATTGCGTCTGGAACATATGTAAGTAAGATTTGCCAGATTACCAGACGCTGAAATGCATGTTGTGTTCAGTATGTATGGTCACTTCTTCAAATGAGGAGTATTTGCTATAAGAATATCTTCCAGCCCTTCTCCTATTAAACATATTTGACTTTGCTATATAATTTTTTTATAAAGGCTACTGCCGCATGGTATCCTGTTAAACCCCAATCTAATGGGATAACCGCTCTCCCTTCCCTCCCTCTCAACACTGCTTCAAGAGTGCAGTCATACCGTTCTATAGTAGTTCCACCGATTAAATCCCGATACTACCATTTTCAGATATACTAATTGTTTTAAGGGGTGCTGTCTAGAAAAAACATTTT
The DNA here is from genome assembly GCA_036346265.1 of Melocanna baccifera. Lineage (NCBI taxonomy): Eukaryota > Viridiplantae > Streptophyta > Magnoliopsida > Poales > Poaceae > Melocanna > Melocanna baccifera. Next base: position 28,288,674 of record CM070691.1, on the reverse strand, counting down.
GCTAACTACATGTCGGTACTTCTGGGTTTCGATAGTTCCACACTACAATCTTGGTCATACCACACTATGGTAGTACCGTTCGATATACACCGGTACTATTGATTTTTCTGTCAATACATAGTTTGCTTTAGAATTTAAATTCAAATGCAGTATAACGTTTGTCTCGAGCCATATCGATCTTCTTGTCAATCTTAGCATGCATCTCTAAGTCATCAAGCAAAATCCAGGACTAAACCTTTCAAACACTTAATAATTATGTTAGTCCCATACACAAATAATTGAGTATAAAACAATATGAGTCAATATAAGTATATATAAACTACACAAGATTTATATACTCAAAGGATATATTTCAAAGTAGAGATCCTAATATATGTGAAAAACAAAATATAGATCAATACTAATGAAACAACAAAACATAGAGTGAACTCCACCTAATATGTGCATACAAAAATATATAATGAAAACATATGTACATATTCATTTTAGAGTTTTGATGGAGTTCAATCTATATTTTAGATCCAAAGAATGCAATAACATATAAGAATGTGTTGTCAAATGTATACCTCTTATGATTTTTACCTTTTCTTCCAAATGAGTCTAAACAATGACATACTCATAAATGAGTTAGTCTTTGTATTTGTCATTATTATCAAAACTAACTTAATAGAGTTTGAACTTATACCCTCCCCGCCACTTCCCAACCATTCCCCCACTACCACTCCCCCTCCCCTCTTTTATTTGGCGCGAGCAGCTCCGCACCCCTCTCCGCCTCCTCTTGCCTCCTACCCAACCACTGACGGCGACCTCGCCGCCTAATCGCGCCGCCATCTCCCCCTCCCCCGCTGCTACCACCACGTCTAACCTAATATTCAGTGTGCCGCCGTCGCCGCCCACCGCCCTCTATATCCAGGGGGCACGGTGAACTTGCCGTCGGAGGTGAAAGAAGAGGAGAGGGTGGCGTCGTAGTTGAAGAATGAGGTGGTGGGGTAGCGTCAGAGTTGAAGAAGGAAGCTATGCCGGTGGATCCAGTCCAAATGGCTATTTCTAGATTTTCTCTTTTTCTTATTGAATTATTTGCTATACCTAATTCGTTGAGCTGAAACTGATAAGACAATTTCAACAAGTCCGGATTTGCCCTGCGCTCTATCTGTCCATACGCAAGTCTCCGTACGAGGACACCTAAAATACCGCGAAATGCTGAATCGAATCGAATAAATGGCGGCAAGCAAGTAAACACGATTTGTCCGGAAAGATTTTCAAGGCAGGAAACCCAGAACAAAATCTAGCAGAAAACTTCTCTTACGAACTAAACAAAACAATATATACTTTCAGAATTGATATCCAAGCAACCAATATTCTGAACTGTGCTATTTTTTCGGGTACAGAGCAGGCACACTAGTTATACACACCCACACACACCACCATGTTACGTACACACACGTGTGCATCTACTACATACGTCTGTAGATAATCATTGGTCGGAGGATGCAAGTGTGAAACTCAGGAAGCGTTCTCACCTCTCTCGAGGCCGCGTATCTTCGTTATATAGCTGGTCAAGTACACCAGAAGGAAATACATCAGAGTATGTCGTGCATATCAATCTATACCAAAGTAAGAACTCTATTGTTGGCAAGCCTCATCCCTGTACATAGAAACTAAGATGCGGCTGCAGCTTTCCTTGATATGCACGACATATGAGATCCTATTCTATTCTTCTAACATCCCCCCTCAATCATAACTTACACAAGTTAAGATTGTGTTTAAATTCTTCCAATTTTTGTGTCGACAGTGGTTTGGTGAATCCATCAGCTACCTGATCTCGTGAGGCAATAAACTGGACATCAAGAAGTTTCTGTGCCACTCTTTCTCTGACAAAATGAAAATCAATCTCAATGTGTTTAGTTCTTGCATGGAACACATGGTTTGCTGAGAGATAGGTTGCTCCAATATTATCACACCATAGTTTTGCTGCGCGAGGAGATTGAACTCCAATTTCTTTCAGCAAGCTTTGTATCCACATAGCTTCAGCTGTTGCATTAGCCAATGCTTTATACTCTGCTTCTGTACTAGATCTTGAGACTGTAGGTTGTTTTCTAGCACTCCAAGACACAAGATTACATCCAAGAAACACAGCAAATCCTCCAGTGGACTTGCGATCATCAGGGTAGCCTGCCCAGTCTGCATCAGAAAATATATTGACAAGAGTCGAATTTGATCTCCTTATTTTTAGGCCGGTTGTATACTTCAAATATCTTAATATTCTTTTGACAACTGTCCAATGAACTGTAGTAGGTGAGTGCAAAAACTGACATACTTTGTTCACAGGGAATGCAATATCTGGACGAGTCAGTGTTAAATACTGCAGTCCACCAACAATACTTCTGTACCTTGTTGCATCTTCAAGACTTAGCAAAGCTCCAGCATATGAGGATAGCTTCTCAGTAGTTGATAACGGCGTGGACACCGGCTTACAAGTCACCATGCCAACACGCTTCAATAGGTCTGATGCATATTTTGATTGAGTCAAAACAATGCCATCTTTCACCTCTTTTACTTCAATTCCCAAGAAATAGTGAAGGTCCCCTAAATCCTTGATAGCAAATTCCACCTCAAGATCCCGAACTAGTGCTGCCGTTGCATGTGATGAGGAGCTTGCAACAATTCATCGACATATACCAACACATAGATAGTGACATGTCCCTTGTTGTAGAAGAATAATGAAGTATCACCTTTTGAAGGTTTGAACCCATGTTCCTGTAGCTTAATGCTCAATTTTGAGTACCATGCTCTAGGTGCTTGTTTCAATCCATACAAGGCCTTGTCTAATTTACAGATATAGTTAGGGACAGAGTTATTCTCATAGCCTGGTGGTTGGCGCATAAAAACCTCCTCCTCTAGAACACCATGGAGAAACGCGTTCTTCACATCTAGTTGTCGAAAGCTCCAGCTCCTAGATACTGCGAGTGATAGAATGAGCCTAATAGTTGCGGCTTTGACTACGGGACTGAAAGTATCCTCATAGTCAATACCATATCTTTGCTTAAAGCCTTTTGCTACTAACCTTGCCTTATATCTGTCTATAGACCCATCAGCTTTTCTTTTAATTTTATAGACCCACTTGCAGTCAATAATATTTCTTCCTTCATTTTGTGGTACTAGATGCCAAGTTTTATTTTTCATGAGAGCTGAATATTCATCATCCATTGCAGCTTTCCAATTTTTATCCTCCAATGCCTCTTGTAGACTTTGAGGTTCTCCGGAGGTAGCTAAGTATCCGTACCTGACTATCCCAAGTGGCCAGACTCTGGGTTTGGTGATGCCACTTTGAAGTCTTGTCTTCGGACGCTCTGAAACTGGAGCTTCTGCCACAGAATCCAAATTCCTTGCGCAGAAGACCCTGAGGGCGCGTCATCACGAGATGGCTCGGGCGAAGGCACATCACCAGGCGGGCTTGAAGCTTCTGCCGTGTGATTTGATGCATGGCCTGTTTGCGCGGGAGCCGGACTGGGTGGTGCTGATTCCTGCATGTTATTTCCCGGACTGGGTGGCGCCGATCCCTGCATGGCATTTTCCGCTGATTCCTGCATGGCATCTAGCGCAAAATCTTCAACGATATTAGATGTACTAGGATCATTAGTCACTTGATCATCTATCTGTTCGCCCCCATGATCAGGATTTAGGAGGAACGAAGGCAAGAGGTGAATTTCTGACTGAAGACGAGCACTTGTGTCTGGTCTCAAAGAAGTAAAAGGAAAAATGGTCTCATCAAAAACCACATCTCGGGAGATATACACACGCCCAGTTGGTATATCAAGGTATTTGAAACCTTTATGGAGAGTGCTATATCCTAGGAAAGTGTACCTTTTTGAGCGAAACTGGAGTTTACGGGAATTATAGGGTCGAAGATTAGGCCAACATGCACATTCAAAAATGCGAAGCGAGGAATAATCTGGTGTTTCACCAGTCAAACGTTCCAAGGGGGTAGAGTACTAAATGATTTTGCTGGGAGTGCGATTTATCAAATATGTGGCTGTAAGGAAAGCTTCATCCCAGAATTTTAATGGCATGGATGCATGAGCAAGTATAGCAAGGCCTACTTCGACTATATGACGATGTTTTCTTTCAGCAGAACCATTTTGTTGATAAGTATGGGGACAAGATACCGGATGAGATATACCAATTTTCTCGAAAAAAAAGGGTTTAGCTTCTCGTATTCTCCACCCCAATCAGTTTGCATGGCAATAATTTTCCGATTAAATTGGCGCTCAACAAGGTTTTGAAAGTCATGGAATTTTTGAAAAACTTCTAATTTATATTTGAGCAAATATATCCAAGTGAATTTGCTATAGTCATCAATAAAGCTAACATAATATTTCTTCCTTCCTGCTGAATCAGGTGCAGGACCCCAGACATCCGAAAACACAAGATCAAGGGGATTACTAGAGCTACTGGATGATCTGCAGTAAGGTAGTTGATGACTTTTTGCTTGTTGACAAGCATCACACACAGATTCTTTAATGAATTCTCCTGAACAAGGGTGTTTATTTTTGCTAATGACATGCTGAACTATAGACCACGAAGGGTGACCTAGACGATCATGCCATCTGGATGGAGATAGTTTGATGACACCATACGCTTGTTTTGATGTATCGGAAAGGGCGGATGGGAAGGGATAGAGACCCCTCTACACTTGCCTTGTAGGAGGATTTTCTTCGTGGCCTGATCCTTGACCAAAAAATAATTAGGATGAAATTCGATAAATGCTTGATTATCAGTGGTAAGGCGATGAACGGAAACAAGATTCTTTTTAGCTTTAGGAACATGAAGCACGTTATTTAAATAGAGATTACGGTTAGGGGTGCGAACAACAGTATGACCAATATGATCAATGTCCATACCTGCACCACTTGCTGTGTGAATCTGATCGGTACCGCCATACTTGTCGCGCACAGTCAATTTGTCCAGTTCACTTGTGATGTGGTCTGTAGCACCGATATCAATATACCAGTTTGTATCCACACCATATGTATTTATCGCTGCCGAGGCGCTTCTTTGTTCTGGAACGTAGTCCGGGTCATATCTATGCCAACAATTTGCGGCACTATGACCGTCCTTCTCGCAAACTTGGCAGGTGACGCGTGGCTTGCCAGTGTTGTTGTAGATGCCCGGGCGGGGATTGCTGTTGCCTTGACCATGGCGCGGGTTGTTGTTGATGTAGCCTCGGTCCCGGCCACGGCCACGGCCACCGCGCCCGCGCAAGTTCTATCCGCCCCTACCACGTGTAGCGGCATTGACAGAAGGTGACTCCCCATTTAGGAGCTCCATGCGCATCTCAAATCCCAGCAGCTGAGCGTAAAGTTCAGCTACCGAGATTGGTTCAACTCTTGCAACAATGGCTGACACAAGAGGATTGAAGTCCACGTCGAGACCAGTCAAGATATACGAGACCATTTCTTCTTCGTCCAGCGGTTTACCGGAGGCAGCCATCTCATCTGCGAGGGCTTTCATCTTGCCTACATACTCGGCAACAGTCGAGTGGCCCTTCTTGGTTGTGGCGAGTACGAGGCGTGTGTTCACCACCCGCGCACGGGTCTGTGACATGAACATCGTCTCGATTGTGCGCGGACTGAGCGAGGTGGTCGTGGTCGCCACTTGGGTGAGGATCTCCGCGAGAGAGCTCGAAGATATCCAAGGACCTGCGATCCCGAGAATACCACGGGTTATACGCAGGATTTGCAATTTTGATGATCTTCTCACCTTCCTTGCATTCAATTTCAGCCGCTGGACACATGGCTGTTCCGTCGAGGTAGCCATGAAGATGTGCGCTGCACACGACCGGAAGAATCTGCGCCTTCCAGATCATGTAGTTGGTCTTGTTGAGTTTTTCTGGGATAGGGATGAGAGAGTTGATAGCCGGCATGGCGCCGGCATTTAACTCGATGCGACCATGGTGGAGGGTAGATGTGTTTAGTAGAGGAGAGGCTCTGATACCATGTGAAACTCAGGAAGCGTTCTCACCTCTCTCGAGGCCGCGTATCTTCGTTATATAGCTGGTCAAGTACACCAGAAGGAAATACATCAGAGTATGTCGTGCATATCAATCTATACCAAGTAAGAACTCTATTGTTGGCAAACCTTATCCCTATATATAGAAACTAAGATGCGGCTGCAGCTTTCCTTGATATGCACGACATATGAGATCCTATTCTATTCTTCTAACAGCAAGGCCTTCGGAACATGGACACGTTCTATCTCGCTTAGCGTACACGTGTCTATGTACCTACTTTAATTGTTCGGGTAATTGTTCGGGCGAGACACGAGACGTTCGATTATAAGATAGAAGTCTGGCGGGGAAGGAGTTCGACGGCTCCGCTTGCCTGAATTGACCTACTTGCTTGCATGCAAGAAAATGCAGAATAAACCTGAAACTGGTACTGGAAACTGTTCTTAACTCTGTAGAGCCATGCACGAAGAGATCAGCTCACAAGAAACTGCAAGTAGCTAGCATGATGATGGGCTATACTGCTGTAGATGGTGCGTTTCTTGGAAGCCTGGACAAGTGCACGTGACGACGCATTAGAGCCGTATTTGTCAATCTTGCGTGACTGCGAAAGCAAATGTGACAGTGACGGACTGACAGCTCCTCCTCAAATGTGTGTGTCTTATCCCCTGAAGCTGGATTACAGGGTATTATATGGTTTTTTGATTTACGTAATAAAAATTTTAATTTATATTTAGCGTACCTATCCCGTATCCCACCGTAAAGTAGAGATTGCCAGCCAGATTAATGGACAAATCGAGTTGAATTGTCGAGGCAGCTAAGATTTCAGGAACCGATCGATGGTTTTCTTGGCGTTGACTTGTTGTGCTAGCCTCAGCGGTGGGTGGGCTGGATTAGCGGAGAGCCCATCCGCGCTTCGGCCCGTCATCCAAGGTTGGACAAGGCGCCGTCCGCTGCGTTGCGTTGGTGCTGGTGGTGACAAGCGAGATGCGACCGACGCGGGGCGGCACGAAGGGGAAGCCGTGCGGACGCGCGTTGCCTCGTTGGAAACGTTTACCGCGTGGCTGGCTGGCAGCGCGGACCCGAGCGAATCAACGTCGAATCACGGCTCACTGCCTGATTGGTCGGGTCCTCCTCCAACGCAACGCGGACCAGCCTGGACTGGGTGCCCGCGGCAGCTTCCCTTCTCTTTCTCCAAAAGCCAAGGGAACGAACGTTGGTGCATTCTTTTTTTTTTTGGCCCCATTTATTTTAACGGTGGTTTCTAATTTTTGCTTTGCTTTTATTATTTTGTTTTTTTGAGTTTTTTCTGTATTTCTTATTGTTCCTGATAAATTAATATGTTTTTTATTTTTAAATTTAATTAGTCAAATAAATCATCTTATATATAATAAAAAATAAATTAACTACAATAAAAAAAGATATAAGTCAATGGCCGATCTAAGCGCTCTCTTTCTCATGGCCTAGCAAGAAAGAGCAACAATTGTTCACCGTTCAAGAGTTGACTTGAACCCTCAAAGTAATCCTTTTAAAAATAGGGCCCATTCACAAACTACCTTGTTCAAAATTTCTAATCTAGTGATTTTTCTCATTCTTGCGGACATTGCCCCTTTTCACGTGAAATTTGTCCGAGTTGACACCCTAAAAAGTGCTCTTTGGTAATTATTTCTTATCTCGTGGTGCGTACTTGTGATTTGCTGGCACATCAATTCTCTAAAATATCTGTCGTTGAATTTGTTAGTATACATGTCTTCTACTAAAGTCCCGTTCAAGTTAATTTTTTTCGGTTTCAGCTTCTAACTTCAGCTTTTTTTACTATTCACTACACTATCCACTAACTCAGCTACAGTAAAAAAACCAGCTACAGTGAAATTTCAGCTAAAAACTAAAAACCATCGCTAAAACGATCACCCCTAACCAACAAAACCACATCTTGTCAAATTGCGGGGCTGGCAAAGATGACAAATTGTGGGGCAAGCAAAGATTGAATCAATGATCCATAATTATCTCCCTCACACATAAAATAAAAGAAAACACAATGTACACCTCATCTGTGCCGAGTACTGACAATCTCCAACTATCATCTGAAAAAAAAAATCGAAGGCCATTTTAGAAAAGTGAAGAAAGAGAGGGAGAAAGACATAAGAACAACTCGAAGTAATTTCGGTCTAAAAAAACACAAAAAAAAATCCTTTTTCTTCCCAAACTCGTCTTCCTTTCCCCCCTCTTCGCCGTCGCTTCTTCTTCCTCCCCAAGCCTTAGCACCACCACCTTTCCCCAAATTAGCCGCCTCCTCCTCCTCCTCCTCTTCTGCGTCTCCCTCGCCTTTCCCAAATTAGCTTAGCACCACCACCAACGCCGCCGCCTCCAATCCCACCATCGCGACGCCCTGAAACGAAGCCGAACCGCCCAAATCAACCACCACCCAACCGCTTATAACCCGACCCAACCGCACCCACTGGTTCGCCCCGCTCCGCCTCCTCCTCCCCCGCGTCCCCGTCGCCTCCGGTCGAGGCAGCTGCCCGCCGCCCCGTGTGGGGGGAGGAGATGGCCGCCGTGTGCAGGCGCGGCCTGCTCCTGCACCACCATCACCAGTGGCCGCCGCGGTGGGCCGGCCCCGCACGCAGCATCTCGCAGCTCGTCAAGACCAACGGCCGCCGCGCCTTCCTCGTCGACACCCTCGCCCTGGTACCCTAGTACCGCTCGTACTCTGCCTGGTAGTTTGCGCCCGAGAGGTGTTTGACGAAATGCGGGTGTGGAATGCTGAGATGCGTGCGCGTTGGTGATCGCAGGTGAGGAAGCTGGAGTCGCAGGGCGTCCCGACGAAGCAGGCGGAGGCGATCACCTCCGCGATCACGGAGGTCCTCAATGACAGCCTCGAGAGCATCTCCGAGTCGTTCGTCTCCAAGGCCGAGATGCAGAAGGTAACGCCCGCCATTGCGTGCTGGCTTCTGTCTCAGGGTTTCATTGGGGTCGGAGACGGCTTGGTTGATTGCTGATTTGGCGGTTTTGCTTTGCCGTGTGCAGGGTGAGATGCTGCAGGAGTCCAATATCTCCAAGTTCAAATCGCAAGTGCGGAGCTCGCAGGTACTGTTTGTTGGAATCAAATTATTAGGTCAATGTGAATTGGACGGTCACTGACGTTTCTAGCAGCTATTGTTCTTAGGGAATTAACTGTTGGTGGATTTCTGTTGCACTTTATCAGCTAGCTAATTGCTTGTACAAGTTCCACTTACCATTGTTTTCTCTCTGGGTTATTCTACATTGCTCCATTTGGGTATTTTAGGTACTAGGTTGGGATACCCCCCAATTGAGCTCATAAGCTATTGCCCATTTCTGTTATGAGGCTTTTGGTTTGTGGAAATGTATGGGTTGGAATGGGATGGGGGGTTGGGATAACTATTCTCCAACCATTCTTTGCTATTTGATTTTAATAGTGGTGAGTCTATCTTGGAAATCTCTTTAGGTCACTGCTATTGACGATAGTTGGGTTCCTATTTCTATAGAAGTCACTAATCTAACATTGTTGGCTAGTTTGTTGTCCTTTGTGGATGCCTTTCTTATATCTTGACAGTTTGGTTTGAATTGGTTTCATATGGAGACTGCTATATTATGTACTTTCTCAACATTTGACCTTGTATGTTGAGGTGAGATTGGTGGGTTTTTCTAGTGCTTAGCTTGGAACATCTATGTTCACTTCACGGTACCAAGTCTCCTAGTCTTAGGTGTATTGGATTTATCACTTCCCTTGCATGGACGATGGGGAGGCTGAGGGAATCAGCATGGACGATGGGGACGATGTGGATGGAGAGAGGTGATGCAGACCACGGGAAGTTGGAAAAGTGCGGACGGGAGGAGGCGGGTGGCGAAGTGTTCGAAACCCTAGCCACCTCCCCAAGTCGGGTGTGGGTGCGAGTGGGGGTGAGGGAATGAATGGGGGTGGGAGAGTGGAGTCTGGGCTTTTTATACGTGGTACACGGTGGATACTTTCATGGAACATCCGTGGCAAAGATGAAACCCCATCCTACAAAAGCTACAGGAAGCTGGGGGTAGGACGGCTTGTGGGCTGCAGCTTTTCGTAGTGCAAATCTGGCTGAAGCTAAGCCAAGAGGCCATGTCAGAAGCCTGCTGTTTGGGAGGGCTTCCGGCTTCTATGGTGCAGAAGCCAGTTGGGAAGCTGTCCCATACGGGGCCTTATTTAATCGAGCATTCTAAATTTCAAGATGACTTGTTGACTGTGCATTTGTGCTCATTGGTACTTTCAACCCAATGACATCTCATTTAGCTTATCATCCAGCATTATGGAGACAGAAATGAGACTGTAGTATCTCCCTTTAACTTTTGTAAGACTTCTAAATAAGTCACCCCTTTTAGAGCGCTGATTCCATAACTACTTCTATATGGGTTGTTTTCATGTTCACTACACAACGTTGGATATTGATTAGTAGATTTGGAAAAACAGCTTTTGCATGGTGCAGGAGCCATCAGCAAATAAACTAGAACTATATGATACTGCTGCATGACTCATTGAGTTTCTGTTTGTTTTTTTGATACAATGTTTGCAAGGGAAATACTCTTAACATTGTAGAAACATGTTCACATGTCAAGAAGGCTTGACCAAAAGGCAATAGCTACTAGCTGCAATTACAATACTCTGGTTTACATGCATGATGCTGTGTGGTTGTCACTGCAACCCTAAAATTAGGCACACTAGTGTAGTAGTGTTCTCTACAGCAGGAATAGAGCATAACGTTTTAACTGAACTGAGCAGTACATATTTTACGAATTACGATATAAGCTGATCATCAAATAATAGTTCATAGTTCTAACTTCTGGTGTCAGTGCAATACATTTTATTGCACTGTATTAACATGGATTGCAGTTCTTGCATCCTCATGTTATACCTCCTTTTTTTCTTCATTTGTTGCTATTTGCAACTTCTGTTTTCTTGAAACCTTTGTCCTGTACTTATTTCTCAAAAGAGGTGTGTTGGTATAAAATGTGTTTAATAATGCGAGTTACAAGTGCCCATTTCTGTCACAACTGATGTTTGTTTTAAGTAGCTCCTGAACGGAACTTTTCTGTCTGCAGGAAAACCATTTCTCTTTGTTACAGCGGGAGACTGAGAAACTCCGTGGGGATATTGATAAGATGAGGAGTGAATTGAAGTCAGTATTAAATTTATGAGCTGTTTATACTAGCGATGTGAACTATCATGCTTGGTCTAATGCTTCATTTTGCGTTTAACAGATATGAGATTGACAAGGTCACTGCAGGGCAGCGGCTGGATCTAAACCTTGAAAGGGGGTAAGATCACATGTCTCTCTTTATATATGCTGTCTGCACTATTGATTATTTTCCTGATAATGGGCTAGCAGCTGTGCTGACTATTGAAACTTCAGAAAGTATACTTATTGGACTTCTGTAAAAAAAAAAAGAAGAACAATTAACACTCTCACTTTGAAGATAAGTGTGGTGATTGCTTGGCCATGGTCCTTGTTCATGGGCCTTTAATTCGAACTGCTCGTCTGTTCTAGGCATTGCTCACTTCCGTGCATAACAAAACATTGTTGTTCAGTGTTTAAGGCCTTAAGCTTTGCAGACCAATCTGCAGTCCTGCTAGGATCAAATGCATTTTGCTGGATTAACCTTACACCTTTTACCTTTTGGTCGAGATGCCCATAAGTTTCTTTATCAAAATGGAGTACTCCAGTAGTAAGAATGTAAGTGGTGCTCAAGAACATACAGGATTATTACCTCTTGCGCATCTTACTGTACTTGTTGACGTTGTGACATGGATTGGCAGACCATCTACTTTCGTATTACTACCATGATAATCCTGTGCCCACCCTTAGTCAGCATTGATGAGTTACTGGAAATACTAACTTTTATAGATCATTTCCAAATAGTTCATACTAATATTCCTTCCCCTTACACTGGGCTTTAATGCCATGATAATGCCAGTGGTCGATCTTTTCTGTCACTGTTCTGCCACAATGGATGAAAGCTGTCTTGTGTATCTTATCTGATTAAAACACAATCACTCCAGGCGCATACGTGATGAACTCGCCAAGCAGAACGAAGAAACTACAGAACTCACCACAAAGCTTGACAAGGTGAGCAAAAACGCCTGCATGTTTGGGCTTTTTGCATTCTCTCTTTGTCAGAGGCTAACTGAATTTTCCTGTTATGCTACTATTTGCAGGAAATTCATTCACTGAAAGCCCAGCTGGAGGCAGCAAAGTATGATGTCATCAAATACTGCATAGGTACCATTGTTTCGATATCAGCCGTTGGACTTGCCGTCGTCCGCATTGTGATGTGAAACGAATACGTTCTTTCCTTTACCCATTCATCCATGGAGATCGCAAGAAGAGGATAGGTTCTGATTCTGTTCCTAGTTTTTTGGAAGGGGCAAAAACTTGGTCAGGGGAATGTTGTAACATCTGTTAAAGAGTGTGAAGAAGTTCCTCGAACTTGTAAAGATAGATCGACCCGATGAAGGAATGCAGCCGAAATGATTCTTTACCTGTGCTTGAGCTTCTTCGTAATGTGGATTAACTTGCTTCCTTTGTCTCTGCGGAGGCGGAAGCCACTGTTGCATTAACACGCTATGGTCTATGGACATCTAATCCTACCAACGAGGGAAGGAGCACTAATGATTCCCTCCATATTCTGGTCATTTTTTTGGCTGCGTTTCTGCAGCTGTTCCTGCTGTAAGTGTTGTTAGGTGCATGACACGTCGGTAGAACCATGCATCATGAAGCAGCTATTGAGTTGGTGGCGCCGGCGGCATCGGGAGCCGTAGGTTGCAAAGCTGCTAGAAAGGTTGGTTAAAAGTTAAGGCTGGTTAGAAGCTTTGCCCCTAATTATTGCTTTGCTTGGCGGCATATATTCTATAGTTATTTCACTAATAGAATAATATCCCAAATCATAATTTTAGGACACGTGATTATCCGTACTTGTGCCGCCGTTATCTAAATGTTTCGGCTCAAAAAGATTATTGTTTGGTTTCAGAAGCACATTGTTTCTGGGGCTAACATCTTTCCTCCTTTTTCAGAAGTGGAAAACGTTATGCTGAAACACTGCAAAATATTCTGACGTTTGCGAGTATTTGTTTGCATGCTCATGATGCTCTCTGGCCCCACCCCAAGTAAATTATGATAATCTTGGAGCTAAGCTAGTGCTGCTAAGGTATGGCGTAACATGGTACAATCTTCGAACCATGTCCTCCATGTACCTGAAAAAAAAAAGGGAGCACTCGCACCGGGGGATGGGCGAGAGCAGAGGCCGTAGGAGTTGCAATTGCGGGTAGGCCCAGGTTGTGGCTGCCTGCCTGCATAAAGTTGTATTGTTTGGGTTCTGCATTCTGAAGACATCTCAACTAGTCTACAAATAAACATGTATGGTATGGATGCCTAGACTTGCATACATATCGTTGGTCCATGGCCAGAAAGCCCATGCTATAATGTTTCTAGTCCATGCGATCGAACCAAAGCGTGAGGTGATCTCAGACGCGTTCCAGGCCACACCGCGCTTGAGAAAGATCAGCAGGAGACAGTGTCACCGCGCGTGTTTCTTCGCTCGATCGAAATCCTCGGCGCGGTGTTGCGTTTTCAGCCGGTTTTGAGGTCGATAGGGATGGATCCTTTTCCTTCAATTCCTACTTTCCTACTAGCTAGCTAGGTTCAGAGGTTCTTCCTAGCTCACACATACACACTTGACACTTTTGCTTCGAGGATATTTATGCAGCTACTAGCTGAATGCTGATGCATGGACAATGGAGAATTCCATTGTTGCAAGTTGTCAAGCTAGGTTTTTCTTTCCTGGATACAAGGCTCTCCAATTTTGTCTCACTATATACTGGCGCAATGGAAAGGAAGTGCGGCTGTTTCTAAGCATGCCATTGCAGCACTGTTCCTTAATTACAAGCTAGCTCCAAACAGTTTGTTGTTTGTATGCTACTACAGTGAAGTACCACTGAAAAAAGATCTTCCTTTTTTTAGGAGGCCACTCGAACAAGGAGGCGAAGGGTCTTGATTAAGGTGCAAACAGATTCCAAAATTACACTGCATACTGCAGTTCTAGAGAAATTTCGAATCATTGACTTTTGGGTCGGTATTTGTCGAATTTATCAGACAAACACCAGTAGTGGAATTGTACACTGAGAATGGTTCTACATAATCTTTCCCCCCCGCCAACCCCGTCTTATAGCCGGTGCATTTTTCACCTTTTGGAATATCCTCAGTAAGGTGCTTCCAAACAGAACAAAAATATATTGATCACCAAGTTGGCTTTAAGAATTATTCTGAATGGTAAAGTAGGTTTAAAAAAAATCATTGAGTGATCTGATTTATGCTGCTAGTGGGAAATGCTTCTGATTCCGCTCCACCTTTATTTAGGCAACACGAAACCCACCATTAGTGGAAAATAATTGTACGAATAGTAGTTGTCAATTGTTCTAACTAGATTCCATAAACCCAGATCAAGGTGGCAACTTGGATGTACAACTCATATACTTATTCTACACGAAATTGTGATGGATCATGCATGCATCATTTCAGTTCGTTCAGAGAGAGAAAAAAATGCTTAGGGAAGAAAAGAAAATTTATGATATGAATTTTCAGGTGCTGCTCTATGCATGTGGAACCGACAAGAGTGACATGTCAATTTGGTAGACAGATATGATCATGGCTCTCTATCTAACGCAGCTCAATTGGTAGGGCGTCCTACTATTATTGTTAGTGTAAAATAATCATATTAACCGTGCCATCTAATATGTTAACCAGAATATGGTCTACCACCCATTGCATATTGTTGTACTTTTTAAACCTATCTTGAGATTAAAAAAATAATCCATTTGTTGTCCCATCTGAAAAGAACACTTCGTCTTTTTTAAATGGAGTAGAGCTCCACAGCCATAAACTTGCTCATCCACCAAAAAAGTCACTAGAAAACTCTCACATCATATTGCCTCTAACTACAGTTCAGTTGTGAACACTGATGATGACAAGCACAGCCCACTGACACTTTGAACTTTAGTTGAACGAGTTTGGGATTTGCAAGCTCCAGATCACTTTTTAGACACAGTTTAGCACAAATTAGTTGGTATATATAGCATTTCCAAACCAATAGTTTAGTTAGGATCTGTTCTAGAGTATTATGGTACATATGTGACCATCCTTTGGGTAAAAACCACTCCAATAAACGACTCTGCCTGCATGATAAGATAGACTAAGAGCCGATCTTAAAATTGCACTATTTGATGTAAAATTTCTACCAGGTTGCTATGAAATGTCTACTTTCCAAACAGAGCCACGACCTAAAATTCACAGAGGTTGAGAAGCCAGTCTCAGTGTAGGCCGGATGACTTGAACGATATTCTTGGCCCAAGATGATCTCTAACTGGGCCGGAGTAACTTGCTCCCACTGATAGATAGGTAGCCCTACCCATCCGCGCCCTAAACCCTAGCCTCACCATGTCTCCGGCCGCCGCCGCCGCCCACCTGATCACCGCCTCCGACCCGGATGAGGACCTCTGCTCTAGCGCCGCCGCGTCCGGGGCCGCCGAGGAGATCGCGCCACACTCGCACCTCCCTCCGCCGCCGGCTCCGCCGGTGTCCGGGGAGGAGAGGGTGGAGCGCGCGTGGGCGCACTGGAGGCGGCTGGGGTCCCCGAGGCTGATGGTGGCTCCGATGGTGGACAACTCGGAGCTGCCCTTTCGCATGCTGTGCCGCCGCTACGGCGCCGACGCGGCATACACGCCCATGCTCCACTCCCGCATCTTCTCTGAGAACGACAAGTACAGGTCCATGGAGTTCACCACCTGCAAGGTAATCAAGAGCGCTTAGCAGCATCCAATTCGTCACCTCACTACGATTCTACTTTAGGATGCCCGATTAGAAAATTCTGTTGTGCAGATAGTTTTGGTAGTTCTTGACTGTTGGAATGGGATTTAAGTAAAGTTGGGAGCATCCAGTTCATGACAAATGAAATTTTGTGGAATAATAGCTTTGATGTAGAGTACATATGGATGTTGGGTGGTTTTCGAGTGGTGGATTTCGGAGCAGTACTTTTTATAATGGTGGCCATCTTTGTGGACATAAAAGTGGCGAATTGCCGTAATTATCCAGAAGATTCTGGACATTACTTTGTCATAGGGCTAGACAATGGTTAGACAGTTCTTTTTCATAATTAGCTGTATTGCGCTGTTAATTTTTATAATCTACTAATCTCTTTTAGGCTTGGGTATGAAAGGCAATAAAAATTTGCCTTGCACAGAATGTGACATTGACTACGTTTATACAGGAGGACCGTCCGCTTTTTGTTCAGTTTTGTGCGAATGATCCTGACATTTTGTTACAAGCTGCAAAGATGGTGGAACCGTATTGCGACTATGTTGACATAAATTTTGGGTAATGTGCAATTCCTTATGCTGCTATACTGAAATTCATCTTTGTCTTTACTCATTTATCTAGTGTCATACTGTAATTTACGGTACTTTTGTAATGGCTCAAGTATTTTAGTTATGTAAAAAAATACTCTAGAAAAAGAAATATGCTTCTGGACAATGGTGATGAATTAGCCCTGTGACTAATGCCTCAAGCCTAATTTTAGCACTACACCATGCAATGACAAAGTTCAGACTTTGTAAGCTGTTGTAGTGTTGTGCTTTAAAGTTCAGTGGCAGGTTTCCAAGCTCCTAACTGCACCTGTCTGATATTTTCCTTAGGGTACTGTTAATATTTTGCAAATCTGTATGGGATGCTATCATTTCTGCAAATTTATATCTTCATCATTTTTGCATATTAAATTAAAAATGTGCATTCCCCACATATATGAGCATTACTGGAAAAATATGGTTCAAACTGGATACTCTTCTAAATGGCAATATTGCCTCTCTGAAAACCTTGCAGGTGCCCACAACGCATTGCTCGACGGGGGAACTATGGAGCGTTTCTCATGGACAACCTTCCCCTCATAAAATCCCTTGTGCAGAATCTATCAGCAAACCTTCATGTTCCTGTCTCGTGTAAGATCCGCATATTCCCACGACTGGAGGACACGCTAGCCTATGCAAAGATGCTTGAAGAAGCAGGTGCTTCTCTTGTAGCTGTGCATGGCCGAACAAGAGATGAAAAGGATGGAAAGAAATTTCGAGCTGACTGGGATGCCATCAAAGCTGTCAAAGATGCTCTAAGAATACCTGTACTTGCAAATGGAAACATTCGCCATATGGAGGATGTGAAGAACTGCCTGGAACATACTGGTGCTGATGGTGTGCTTTCAGCTGAAACTCTTCTAGAAAACCCAGCATTGTTTGCTGGTTTCCGGACGAAGGGGTGGAAGGAAGAGGGTGACGAAGATGGGGATAGTGGCTTAGACCAGGCTGATCTAGTCATGGAGTATTTGAAACTGTGCGAGCAATACCCTGTGCCATGGAGAATGGTTCGATCTCATGTCCACAAGATGCTTGGGGACTGGTTTAGGGTGCATCCACGAGTGAGGGAAGAACTCAATAAGCAGTCCAAGCTCACTTTCGAGTGGTTGCATGATATGGTAAAGAGGCTGAAGGAACTTGGTGGAGGAATACCTCTTTACAGAAACAACAGTTTTTCGCAGGACGCTGCGAATGGGCTAGCTGCAAGCAATGCCTGATGATACCCATCAATTTTGCAATCTACAGCTTACCAGTTTATGGAGTAAAGCAAAAAATCAAAGCATCAGGTTTTAACTTACATTAGTATAAATTGGAGCAGCATGGTTGTAGTGGAACACTCCGTTTGTGGCAAGTACCAGCACCATGACTAGTGGTTCTAAAGAAAATGAGAAGGCACGGCTAGAGCAAAATTTTGATTTTGCGTAAAGCTATTTCAGTGGTTGCTCAATTAATTTGTTTTGAGCATCTGCAGTGGATCACCTCATTGTTGTAACGATTGATGTATATTTGCAAACACTATTATACGGTTTCAGATACGCAGGATTTGCTATCGAAGTGTCTCTGGACTTACGTTGCTTTGCTTACTACTTGTATTGCTGTCTCGGCTATTCTTGTACGCCCAGCATTTATACTTCAAAACAACACTTATTCACGGACTGCCACCACAAAAATATAGGCTGCTATCAATTCCAGTGTCTTAAGATACAAAGTAGGAATACGTGAACTGGCAAACTATCAGCAGCACCTCAGCTGCTGCAATCATCGCAATTCTCTGTAGCAGTCTTGGTTACATGTACTACTACGGCAGTGGCAGAACCATGTAGCACCATCGCTGATGGGTCATTATTTGTAGTGAAACTACTGCAGAAAACTATATCAAGTACTAGCCAAATAAAGAACGAAAAAAAGCCCTATCTATCTTGTGTTTGGAGAAAATTGCTTGTGAGCCTCAGCTGGTCAGACAGGAGATGATTTAAGATGGCTCGGCGAGCTGCTCCGGCCGCCAATCCGATTTCTCGGCGTACAGTACTCCTTCATTGTTCTTGGAGAAGGTCAGCCGCACGTCCCAGTGAAGCGATCTCAGGAGCTTCTCCACCTCGCCGACGGCGCCGGACTCGTCGCGCACGATGATGCCGCCTCCCGGCCTCACGATCCTGTCGACCTCGACGACGACCGGCAAAACCGCGCATCTGAAAGAACACAAACTTGTCATGTTAAAACGGGATCTATACAACACTGAACCGGTCATGGCTGAAACAGGTAGCATTCTGAATTACTGAGCAGTGACGACTGACCTCTCCTTTATCTTTGAGAAGAGGTGATCGGCGTGCAGGAGGTCGTAGGTCCTCGGGTAGGTGCTCAAGGACTCGCACCAGTCATGGTAGATGCCGAGCAGCCCCCGCTCGAAGATGATCGGCAGCGTGTCGGGCGCGTCGACGTTGACGACGTTCATCACCCAGATCTTCTGGTCTCGAAGCGCAGCGGCAAACCTGAGAGAGATAATTTTCGTCAGTACGATCAGAATTTGTGACCGATTACTAAATCGTCCTGCAGGATTCTCGGTATAGCAATGGCGATGTCGCAATGGTGAGAGATTCTTATTACCCTCCATAGGCGGCTCTCATGTCCATGACGTTCCTCACCATGGACCAGTCGATGCCCAGGCCGTTGAGGTACGACTTGTCGATGACGCGCATCCAGTGCTCGTAGTCCACCGCGAAGTCCTCCGGCGCCGGCTTCCCGTACACTCCGGTCTGCGAGGTGTTGAGCCAGTACGGCGGCGCGCGCACCCGCCGCGGCCACTCCGTCGGCCACCTCGTGCCGCGCTCCGACGGGCCGGTCGGCACACGGTGCATGCAAGAGTTGAGACGGATGTACCTGTCACGTTGCAGGTGATGCACACTGGTTAATTTGCTCCTTCAATTCAGAAGATGAGAAGAGAAAATGCAACGCGACGATGTTGCTGCCGGTGCAAAGAAGCTCATCAGCGAGTACCATGCGGCGTTGGCGTCGTCGTCCTCGCTGCACATGGGAGGTTGCTGCCGCCGCCTGGTCTCGTAGCACTCGTTGGACGTCGGCTTGCGGTAGAAGGCGGCGCCAATGCCGTTGAGCCGGTCTTTCTTGATGGTGACCAGCTCCCAGCACATGGATTTGGTCAGAGCTGACATCGCTGTCCGTGTAGGACAACGAGAGTAAGACACACACACAGAAGAAACCTATCCATGGCGATGGCGAGAATTCAGAATTGAAGTTGATGCTTATGTCTATTTACCTTTCCAGATCTCGACGTCTTCCGTGAGCTTCTGGTACACCGGCGTCGCCGACCAGACGAAGAAGCCGCCGGGCCGGAGGACGCGGTTCAGCTCCAGGAGGAGAGCACCGCCTGCATACATGCAGACAGAGACCATTGGCTCTATCAATACTGAACCACAGGCACAGCTAATGATCAAGCAGCGTGTGTACTAACCATCGGCATGCCATGGGACGCGGCAGCGCGCGCAGTGGACGAGGTCGAACGCCTTGCTGGGGAAGGGGAGGCGCTTGGAGCCCATGACTGCGGAGATGGCCGGGATGCCCCGCTCGAGCGCCATCTGCACCTGCGCCTCGTGCTCGTCCTTGGGCGCGAACGACATGGCCACCACGTCGCGCTCGAACAGGTAGCCGCCGAAGCTGGCCACGCCGCACCCGACGTCCAGCACCACCCTCGTGCGCTTCCCCCACGCGATGCCACGGACAGACTGCAGTACGCATGCAAACATCAAAGCGCTGGATTTTACCATCACCAGTCTGCACGAGACCGATCACTTGATGCTACTGTTACCTGCTGAAGGAAATCGATGTAGTGCAAGGCGCCATGGATGAACTGCGTGCCGCCGCCGGGGAAGGTCAGGTACTGCCCGCTCACCTTCACCCAGTTCTGGTGACCCTTCACCTGAACGAGCTTCGTGTGCGGCACATTGCTGTACCAAATCTGTGCAAGTCGTTGTCGTCGTCAACAGCACGAACATCGCAAGTCAGTAAGCAATCCACGCAAATGCATGCCAAAAACACGCTTTTAAGCGACAAGTTACGTACCCTGTCTCGGCTCTTTGGCCACTCGACGGGCCGGCGGTACCCGCTCGGGAGCGCGACGAGGCACGTCGGGCCCTCGTCGGGGCAGTGCCGCTCCCGGTGCTCGTACCGCCGGTAGTTCTCGGGCCGCAGCTTCTTGATGGCCTTCTCGTTGTCCAGGCACGGGATGTAGTCCGCGCCCGCCTTGACGTTGCACAGCCGCCACTCGTGCTCCTCGCCGGCGCCGTCGTTGTCGCGGGTGCCCGCCTCCTCCTCGCGCCGGTCTTTCTCCCGATGGGACTGGTCGGACTGTGTCTCCCACGCGTTCTGGTCTCCTGTGCCGGTGGCCGACACCTCCGCGCGGTCTTCTTCGCCGGAGAGCGAGTCCACGACGTTGCGGTCGTCCAGATTGGCATTACCGTCCATGCCATCCTTGTGCTCTGACACAGCTGGCTTGTCATCGTCTCCGCCGCTGCCCTCTTCTTGGTTATGGAAGGCCTCGCCGCCGGCGTCGGCCACCCACGTGTGCGCCTCCTCTTCGCTCTGGCTCTGCGACTGGTCGTTGGTACGCTCCTCCTCTGTTTGATGCTGCTCGGGTCTCTCGTCGCCTTCGCTGTGGAGCTCCTCCTCCGGCTTCTGCTCCGTTCTCTCGTCTCCTTCGCCGCCGCGAGTTTCTTCCTGCGCCTCCCGGCGCAGGCTTACGCCTACGGCCTGCTCGTCTCGCGCGCTCATCTGCTCCTCCTCGCGCTGCCGCTGCCGCTCGTTGCTCTCCTCCTCGATGCCGCCGTCCAAGCTCTTCTCCTCCACGGTGCCACCCTGAGTCTCTTCCTGCGGCATCTGCAGATGCGGCTGCTGCTCCTGTTCGTGCGGCACATGGCTCTCTTCTTGCAAGGCTTCCTGCTCCCTCTCGTTCTCCGGTGCTTCTTGCTCCTTGTCTGCGCCCGCCACCGCCGCGTCCTTCGCCTCCTCCTCCTCCTCCTCGGTACTGACCTCGCCGGCAGCCACGTGGTCACCCTCCTCGCTCCGCTGGTCGTCCATGGCCGCCGCAGCGCTCTTAGGCTCCTCGTCAGGGACATGCTCATCCAGATCAGGCTTTGCATGCGGGTCGTCCAGTGCGGCCGCGGCGGAGCTGTTGTGCTCCTCCTCGTCGGAGGCACTCTTCCCAGCAGCCTTGCCCCGCGCCGCGTCATCGACCTCGACCTCGCGCGGCCGCGCCGGCACGGCCTTCTCCCTGTTCACCTCGTACGCGAACGACGACCGCGTGGTGTGTCGGTACGTCGTGACGGTGCCCTTGTCCCCGTCCGACCCGGCGAGGGACGCCGAGGAGGTCGACGTGAGGAAGTACGCGCCCGCGACGCAGAGCGCGACGAGCACCGCCGTCGTGGCGTAGTAGACGCACGCCGATGCCAACGCCGACGACGACGCGGCCCCGCGCTTCCCGGCGCCGCGCGAACTCCGGCCCATCCCCGCCATCGATCGATCTCACATGCAGATGGGAGTTCAGGTTTATCTCAAAGCAAAGTTCAGGTTTGGACGTGGGATCGATGTGGCGTGTCATGCTGCCGTGCACATAAGTCTGGGAACGTGGGGTGATCCCCACGCGTCGGAGTCGCCGGCCGAGGGGACGACATGTGGGGCCACTAGCGTGGTGGTGGGGCCTCCGTAGCTCGACTAGTCAGGGGACGCTTCCTTATTAAGCGGCGAGTGTTACTCCATTGCATTGCATGGGAGCAGGCGAACCGGGGCACCGTCTCCCTCCCGCTTCTCTCGCTCTTGACCTTCCTCTCATCCTCTCTCTAGCAACTCCATGCCTTTTCTTTATCTGGAACTCCAATCAATTTTTTTACGCTACTAGTTCAGTGCCCGTGCGTTGCAACGAAAAAAAGCTTATAGCAAATATCATGCATATTTTGCCTATTCATCCTCAACTACTCGTTCAGTATGCTCATTTGTTGAGTGCTAGCAAATCCTAAACATTATGAACCCAACAATTATTTTACTTGAACATAATAAATCTCACATCATTTCTAAAGAAAACAAAGCGTCATACTAAAAGAGCATACTAATTGTAGTGGAACAGCAGCGCATGGCCACTTGTTTGTTGGATCCTTCAGATTTGTTACAGTAGCCATGTAACCACTCAACCTAGCTGCTATAATTTGCAAGAGATATGGCTAAGAATCTGCATTGTTTAACATTTAGAGGCACACCGGACAGATTGTTTGATATGTAACTAATGCATTTATTTAGATTTGTTCCTACATAAGCATAATTGCAATCGAAGATTGTGATGAGATCTTCGACCTTACATCCAAAGAAGTGGCGATTGAATGAACCTCCTTCCCTTGTATTTTCCTTCTTTACGAAAATGAAACAATGCAATCGAATTGAAAAAGAATGAAGAATTCGAAAAGGGCTATGTGTAGAACTCAGATTATAACTAAACTTATTGTTCTCTTGTAGCTTTTCAAAGTGCAAACCTAGGACAAGCGTGTTCGATTATCGATTCTTGATGCAGGTGCAATTGAACACAAATGGTTCCAGATCTTCATATCACAAATTATTTAAGTAAAATATTAATAAGAATCAACCGTGTAAGTAATGTAAGATCTCTTTTCTAATGAAAGGTGGCAAGAATTTAAACAAGGCGCGATGCAATATCATTCTTAGGAACTTTATTACTGTAAAGGATATTAATTTTCTACAATAGCCAGAAGGAAAACCAATAAATTTAGAACAAATCAATTTGTCCAACCAATTATACTCAAAGTGTAGATCTTCAAATTGCCTTATTAGCTATACTAACACACTGTCAAGTAATTAAGTGATCCCATCCTGTGATAGTTGACCACAAAAATGGTTGGTAGATATTTATAGTGAGGTGCCACCTCAGTGGCAAATTCAACCAAGTAATATCCCTGCAAACACAAGATATCAACTCCAATAGCTGGTAGTAATATCCCTGACCCTCTATAAGATCTTACAAGTCACAATATGAAGAAAACAATACAGAACTAATATTTCTAGTGTGTCAAATGCTATTGGTGGACTCGCCCACTACAGGAATGACAAAAGGAGTGGCTCAAAGTGGCAGGACATGGACATCTCTGCAAACACAGAGAAGTGAATAATTTTCATGGTGAATCTGCACACTGAACGTATTTTAGCACTAAAAGAAAGCACTATATGCAATCTCATCCAGCCATCCCTTAGTCCCAACACTTGAACTCTGGTCTTAATATATGTAAAAGAAAAGCAACCGCAGAACAGCTAGTGAAGACCACAAGAAACAGAGTCATCAAAACTTCCTTCTCTGTACTATTATATTGAATCTAGCATTCAGTATCATTGACTAAAATCCATTATTAAGCACATGGGCACAGCTATGAAGAAATGTAAGATTCATTAGCAAACCTCAACAAGCCAATTGGCTACTACTGAAGCAATCAAGCTTTGACGGTTCTTTATTACGATTTGTCTGACAGTTCATAAAAATATAAGTTACGGAGACAAGCTTTAAGGCGTATAGACCTACAATCTCATTATAAAACCCAAACACAGATTTCATTGGAACAAAATAGACGCAATTTAAGATTTAAATGTTCGGTGGCCATTGGCAAACCTCGAGATCTTTGGCGGCCTCACTTTGGTGAGTCCAACGAATCGCCGCAAGACCAATTAATCCGCCACGCTAACAACAAAGGGCCACAGAACTCAACAAATCTGATCTCAACCAACACGAGAGACAAGAAGCACAACGATCTAAGCAAACCTTCCGGTGGTTACGCTGCGGCGGCGTAGGTGAATCGTTGGTGAGCGATCCGATCACACCGATATCTTCTCGTGCTCCCCCGCCATTGCCAGATGTTTCACGATCCCCTACCTACTGTAATGTTGAAGTAGGCAATTGTGGAGCGCACACGTTCATTCCTTGCAACCGCCGTGCATTCAAGTTGGACGGTTTGCAAAGGGCGTCTTTGTCTGATCAAGGTCGGCAACCGCCGTGTATCTGTAATTTATCTTTGTTGTCACAAGATCTTTGCATGTGCGTTGCAACAGATCCGAAATAAACAATACTTGCGTGTTCTTACAAACGCCCAAGAACAAACCAATGTGGTTCTCTCTGTATACAGAATGTAAAATTTAAATTGAAATACTCAGATATAACAAATGTGTTATAGCCAAATTCATATTGACAACAAATGAAACATTTCTTTTTTTTTTGATAAAGTGAATACTATATTCCACTTGGTATAAAACAGAGTTGAAGAAGTTTACCATAGTTTACAGAAACAAAACAAACCATGGAATGGAAAGTACCGAGCTAACCACACTTGAGTTCTTAAGGGCTCTCCTAACAATCATGATGGCATCATGGAGGCTTCTTTCGGCTTCCTCAATGAACTATTATAGCATTAACAATAGCAATAGTATTGTTATGATTAATTTGCAAACTTAAGAAATCATATACAGCAGTAGAGGACCTGATCTGCATGGATGAAGGAGACCCATGCAAATTTGTACCCTGCGACGCTGTCCATCTGAAACTTTATGCATGCGTCACTGCATATCAATATCTAGTAGATCAACCAGCTTCACTCACCTAACGGGATCAACCCCATCAATTGATCGTATTTTAGGATAGAGAAAGGCATGTCTACACTACTGTCACCAGCATGAATCACTGAAAGCTTTTTACTAATAATAAGGCTAATTTAGTGCCTATCTTTTAGCTGAAGTCATTAAATTAAACTTAATAAAGCTAAACAACAAATGTGGAAGCAGCATCAATTTAAACAAAAAAATCATGCCAACAGGAAGTTTACTACAAGAAATGCTTGAAGCATCTAGGGATTTCAATTAAATTCAAGGACAAAAGAGTGTGTGGACACGTTATTCCTTTCATCTAATAAGAATCTAATAATGGGATATGCTGAGCATTATTGTGTGTAGAATACCTCCAAAAATCATGTGCTCAGCAAAGAAGTAGCCTTGTAGTGGAACATCACCCTGAGAAAGTTACTTGCATGTAAGAAATATTCCATGTTAATATTCATGTGCTCAGCAAAGAAGTAGCCGAACCTACAAAAATATTCAACAATCACGATCTAGAAAATGAGAAACACTTGAGGAAATGTTAATATGAACAAAACGCTGAAATGATGTTTAACTATCTGCTAGCATGTATAGTCAGCAAAAGAAAACAGACTACCAGAAGACCATACACATTTGCAGGCAGCATGCCATGAATGAATAAGAAAAGTGCAGCGAGCGAGAAACGTTTTGACAATTCTTCTAACCAAATTAACTCGTACACTCAAGTATCTCAAGTATTAACACCACGTATAAGACAATAACTAATGTTTGGAATTACCAATGTTTGCATCAAAGAAGAGCAAGTGCCCAAAGTCCAAACTAATATCAATTGATCACACTTTGTATCATATATTTCAATCATTTAATGTAATTACCTCTGCTTCATGGGCTACAGGCATTGTAAATGAAATCCATTGAGTGCTAGGCTCCCCAATCTAACTTTCTTCTTAGGTCGCTCATCTTCTTCTAGATTACAAGCGATCTTCCACGTTTCTGTCCAACCTGGAATTTGAGGGAGAAAAGGTTCATGCCAAGATACACAATAAGCAAAGTAAACAATATAGGAATGTGGTAAGTGTAGTACAAATCTTAAAGGCCCCATCAATTCTGATTGGTCTTGATGTAGGCGCGGAGGAGGTGGAGGAGGCGAGGCGGACCGAGGAGCGGGGAGGAGGAAGAGGCGGCGCGGGGTGAGGAGGAGGAGGCGAGGCGGACCCAGGAGCGGGGAGGAGGAGGAGGCGGCGGGCGTGGGGTGGGGAGTAGGAGGCGGCGGCGTCGCGGGGTGGGAGGGAAGGGAGGAGGCGGCGCGCGGGGTGGGAGGAGGAGGATGCGGCGGCGACGCGGGTGAGGAGGAGGAGGCGGTGCGGGGTGGGGAGGAGGAGGCGGCGAGCGGAGAAGTGCGGGAGGAGGAGGCGGCGCGGGGTGGGAGGGAGGAGGAGGCGGCGCGGCGCGGGATGGGAGGAGGGAGGCGGCGGCGGCGGGGTGAGAGGAGGAGGAGGCGGCGGCGGGGGTGGGGAGTAGGAGGCGGCGGCGTCGCGGGGTGGGAGGGGAGGAGGCGGCGGCGAGGGGGGGAGGAGGAGGATGCAGCGGCGGCGGGGTGGGGGAGGAGGCGGCGCGTGCGGGGTGGGGAGGAGGCGCGAGCGGAGAAGTGGGGAGGAGGAGGCGGCGCGCGGGGTGGGAGGAGGAGGGAGGCGGCGGCGCGGGTGGGAGGGAGGAGGCGGCGGCGGCGGGGGTGGGAGGAGGAGGAGGTGGGCTGCGGCGCGGTGGGAGGAGGAGGCGGCGGAGGAGGGAGGAGAGGAGGAGGAGGCGCGGGGTGAGGGGAGGAGGAGGCGCGCGCGGGGTGGGAGGGAGGGGAGGTGGCGGCGGTAGGGGTGGGGCGGTTAGATCGAGAGAGAGAGAGAGGGGGGAGAGGAGCGGTCCAGATTTTATTGTTCAGATCAAATGGCTGAGAAGAGATATGGCAGAGGACTCATCAACCACCAACTCCTTCTTTTAAAGTAGTAAAGATAAAGATACTATCTACTGCATCACCTGGATGTTATTTGTAGTCCTACAAATTATCTAAATTTTTTTTGTCATATATACAATATTTTTTTATCTATATTTGTAATATTTTTTCATATATGCAATATTTCTCAGCTATAAAATGTTGCATACATAGAAAAAATATTACATACATAGAAAAATATTGAATACATAGACAAAAAATATTACAAATATAGATAAAAAATATTGTGTATGTGGCAAAAAAAAAATATAGACACACCCTTTTCTAATAGTTGGGAGGGTTGGGACTTGGAAGCACCATTTGCGTGTACCCATTTGCAACACTATATTTTACAACATAAACTTGTATTGGTTAGGGTTTTGGAATTTAGTCGAGATTTGCCTTGTTCTGGCAAGATCTTTCATACAAAAATCTTCTTTACCAGCAACAATAGATTTACATGTTGCGTTTGGAATAGCGATGGCTTCTGATTGAAATTTCACTGTAGCTGCCTTTTTTTTTACTGTAACTGAGTTGTCTTTTTAGGCATAATTAAATTTTTTAAAAAATGTAAAAATAGAAAAAAATATGTTAGCCCATCACGGACAATGCAAAGGAATACGAAAAAAAAGAAATACAAAAAAGCCCAAAATATCTAAAACAAATAAGAAAAAGATGAATTACTGAATAGTAAAAAAAACTGAAACTAGAAACTGAAGCTGAAAAAAAAACTGAGTTGAGCTAGAATCACAAGTCAATGCAGTGGACATATTTGCATTCTTTCCTATTCATAGAATCACTGATATTCTTATATATATACAGGAAGCCTTTTCGTACTATCAGAAGTACATACTTTCACTTCTAATATACCACATAACGAATAGTTATACATCTTTATCATTTTTTGTATACTTAAATAGTAATTCTAAGATACTCTAATGCGATTTGGTTGAAAATTTTTCATCGAAGCCCTGTATTTTTGCTATCTTCTATTTTCCATATATAAAAGGAGTATATACATAAATTATACTATAAAAAGTGGACTTCGATGAAAATTTTTATGGAACTCACTTCGGAGTATCTAATAGTCATTATTAGAGTATGCTCAAATAGATAAAGAGTATATGAGAAGTGAAAGTATATACTCCCAATAGTAGATATCATTTAGTATTAAACACAACAGACTTACTATTCATCCATCATACGATTTTTCAAAAGAATAAGTCAGATTTTCCAACCATTGGATCCACATCAAGACTAATGCTTTGGTGGCGACGGTTGGGGTTTTGGGGTCACCAGATCCCAATCATAGATTTCCGGGAGGAGGGTGTAGCAATGAGGGCATGTATAATAGTATAGAAAACTGTTGTCTATAATATCCTCCATGTCATCTATATATGACACTAAAGATAGCTCAAATAATAGATTATCTTTTTGCATACCTCTATAGACGCTAGCTTTTTTATGACACAATGTATCTTTTTTATTATATTACAGTTGACTACTATATGAAAGATAATCCAATTCTCTATGATTCCCCTCTCTCCTTCACATTATCTCATTTCTACGTGGCGAGGTTTATAGATAACTGATATCACACCATTGGACATGGCCTTAGGCGGTGACATCGCTGGCTGCAATCTCAAAGGAGGGGCAATGGGCGATGAGGTGATGAGAGAATGAGATGATCAGGTTAGTTTTAGGGGTTAGGGGAGGTGGTCAATGGTGGAGGAGGCACCGCCCACGACATTGAAAACTGCATCACGAGTGGGGTGGGACTGGGGTGTGGGGATTATATGTGCGTAGTGGGGAGGGATAAGAAAAGATCATTTAGACATTATCCAACGGTTAAAAAATCTAGCTGGTTTTTGTAAGAAGGAATAAATGGTAGATGTGTAAACAACCCTTAAATAAATGAGAAAAACTACCAAACACTATAGCGTTTGGCTCCAAACCAACGGTATAAATCTATTCACTACGTTTGGCTCCAAACCAACGGTATAAATCTATTCACTTGACTAGCTTCATCCTTATACCTTCAAACTCATTCTCCACCTCTCATCTCTCTTGTCTTCCCCATGAGTCCATGACCTTTTCTCCTCTCTCCACTGAGCCATGACTCTCTCTCTCACCAACATCGACGTGGCTCGTGGCTAGTGGAGGATGGCACTACGCGACTCGCGACGAGGCGGAGAACAGTGTGGTCATGAGGCTTCATCTCAGGCTTCCATATTTGAAGCAGATGCCACTTCATCTCAGGCTTCCATACCTCCAAAAAATGTGGTCATGAGGCGCTTGGTGGCGGTGCAGTGGCAGCGCTTGCCCATGGTGACAAGTGGCCACGAGGTGCAGGACCACCAAGGAGTGTGGTGAGTCGGAGCTGCGGCTACTGTGCCTCGGTAGGGGCATGCTGTGGGGGAGCACACTAGCAATGCACGAGCTCGCTAGCATGTAGGATAGTGAATGGCCTCGACGGCAGCGACGGGTGATCACGGCAACGTGCGGCCCACCAATGTTCTCGCTGTTGACGTACTCACTGATGGCTTCCCATGAAAGATGCGATGAACGTGGTAGTATGATTTTTTATTCTTGTTGATTTCTTCTTAAATTTGATTGAAACTTGTCTGACTTTTATGTGAAGATTGCTTCAAATTGTCTTGAAACTCGCTCCAAATTTTCTTGCTTTTTTAGTTGATTCATGCAGTTAAATTCTAATTTTTATGAGGTTTTATGACTAAGATTTATGAGGTTTCATCACTAAATTTCATGATGTTTCATTAAGTTTTATAAAGTTTTAAAGGATTTTATTCCTAAGTTGACTAAGTTTTATAATATTTTATGCCTATGTTTCATGGTGTTTCATAAAGTTTCAAGAAGATTTATACCTAAGTTAACTAACTTTTATGAGACATGTTCAAAGCATTATGAAACTTTGTGAAACTCATAAATTTTAGATAAAATTTGATAAAACTTAGGTAGACTGTTAGAAACCTTTTTCTAATATACCGTACGCTAGCCCTCCTCTAAATAAATACAATGCCTCACACAAAGGTTGTCAGGTCGGAACTATGGTAGCCGCAAAGTGGCAATCACCTAAACCACGGTTGATATGTATCTTGTGATTCTTGACTTCTAGGTCATTTCTGCAATATTAACTCGGGATAATTTATGGGGTGTTTGGTTGGTGCCATATTTTTGTCACGCTTAAGATAGTCACGTCTAACTTTTCCATGGTAACTATTTGGTTCATTGCCACAACTGTGACACGTGACATTTTCTTAATACCCTACCCTACTTAATTATCATAGACGCCTTAGGAAGAAATTTGTGACAAATGGTGGCACATTGCGTACATACTCTACATATCAGCAATAGATGTACAACTGTAGGAAACACTCCACAAAGATACCAAAACTTGACTTGTTGCCAAAATCTATAGCTCTAAATTTCCAAGAATTCAGGCCGGGTGAGAGTCAAAAGGTCAGCCAACAGCACAACGTACAATGTCCGTTGAGGCAAACCAAAAGACATCGGTAAAAGCAGCTTTATCCTTCTCTCCCACTGTAGTTTGTGCAATGACATGTCACACGCAAGTGCTAGAAATGACACCGTGAGCTCATTAACTCATGCCTGGACTAGAAAGTTGCACGAAGGGTTTCCACTTGTACTCACGGCCGCATGATTGAATTGACCGAGCTGCACCTGTAGAATTGAATCCACAGCGTCACGACCGCCCATCACGTCCTGTCCTGCCAGATCAAGTTACAGCTAGTATGGCTCGAGTAAAAGGCAGGCACCCATT
Organism: Melocanna baccifera; assembly: GCA_036346265.1. Lineage (NCBI taxonomy): Eukaryota > Viridiplantae > Streptophyta > Magnoliopsida > Poales > Poaceae > Melocanna > Melocanna baccifera. The sequence goes on along the minus strand of CM070691.1, from coordinate 28,257,794 downwards.
TCTCAACTCGTTGCAACTTTCCACCCATGGCTATCGCAGAGACGTCCGGTAGTACGTGCTTGTCAAAGGACCATACATACATGGACGGTGATGCTGCCAAGAGCAATTGGATATAATGGACATGACTGGTCATGGGCTATTGCTGAGCAGCAAGTGGTTAAGCCGCTCCTCGTTTTTCCTGTTGGACAATGAGAGTTTCCCAGACACTTACAGTACCTCGATCCTGCTTGAGCACGTAGTGGCACCCTCTTGTCCCTCACGAGAATAAAGAACATGGAATCAATTAAGCAGGTTTTTCTAGCTAGGGCATCGTCGTCCAATGCCAAACAGAGTTCTGGTCAGGTTAAGTGATCTAATGGATGTGATTTTGATCGGATGGCGTATTATTACCTCTTAGGTTACATGTTAAGAGGGTACGTAACAGGTCACACGTTACCTGAAGTTGTCACCAGAAACTTGGACAGTCACTGTACACTTCAATTCTGACGTCTACGCACAGAATCCTGAAGCAGGTAGCAGCATATCACAGTAACCGGCCGGATACTCGCTGTTACCACACCATGTATGCCGACCCGAATTGCTCTGGGGTTGAGTACGTATACCGTCGTATCACAAGCTGTTCAATCGCAATACTAGTACGAATATGTAATAGCAGAGATGAGAAGAGTGCTAGCCAGCCAGGAAAAGAAGAGCCAATCGCTCTCTTTCTGCGCATGCATGCCCTGGGTGGCAAAGAAAAGAAAAGAAAAGAAAAGAAACATCCATGGCCCGGCCGGAACGGAAGCCAGAACCGTGCTAACCGTTGTGCCGATCGAAAGCCTCCCTCACCGTCCGTCACCCACGGCACGGCACGGCACCGCAGCGCGTAGGCGACGGCCGGCGTGATGCGCGCAGTGGAGTGGGACGGGCGGGCGCGGCGCCCCACACTTTCACGAATTCGGCAACTGCTTCCGTCTGTGGCATGCCCCACCCGTCGTCCTCACCACCCCAAAACGCGCACACCACCGCGCTGCACTGTACTACCACCCCCTCCTCCCCCCCTTATTACACTGGACGCCTTTCTCCTCCTCCTCCTCCTTCCCCGTCTCTTCCCTCCATCGATCTGCAGCTGGCTGGCTACCTCGCTAGCTAGCAATTCGATCTGAAGAAAGTGGAGCACGGGGAGGAGGAGGCGGGTGACCGATCGATGGGGCGCGGCAAGATCGAGATTAAGCGGATCGAGAACGCGACCAACAGGCAGGTGACCTACTCCAAGCGCCGCACGGGGATCATGAAGAAGGCGCGGGAGCTCACCGTGCTCTGCGACGCCCAGGTCGCCATCATCATGTTCTCCTCCACCGGCAAGTACCACGAGTTCTGCAGCCCAGGCACAGAGTCAGTAACCAACCTAGCTAGCTGCTTGATCGTATTGTTCATCGGTTGCGTAAATTGGACTGCGCAATTCTCTAAATTGTGTATGTAACATTCCATCCGCGGCTGCCGCTCCTGCAGCATCAAGGGGATCTTTGACCGCTACCAGCAGGCCACCGGGACCAGCCTGTGGATCGAGCAGTACGAGGTGTTTGATTCACTCCGTCTTTAGCTGCAAAACACTCTCTCCTTTTCTTTTACCTTCTAATTGCTGTTTTCCTTTAGTTTTCATGTCACGAGATCTGATGAAGTCTGAGCTCTCTTTCTTGTTTGTTTTGGCGAATTTGGTTTGGTTTGATCGCAGAGTATGCAGCGCACTCTGAGCCATCTCAAGGACATCAATCGCAACCTGCGCACCGAGATCAGGTACACAATGGGGATCGGTTACTTTACTCTTTTCCTTTCTTTCACGGGGATTTTTGAACAAGCTAGCTCGAGAGATTTATTAACAACTTTTCGAGATCGACTGTAATTGTTCGTGTATGCAGGCAAAGGATGGGTGAAGATCTGGACGGGCTGGAGTTCGACGAGCTGCGCGGTCTTGAGCAAAATGTCGACGCCGCTTTGAAGGAGGTTCGCCAAAGAAAGGCATGCACGTACAAACCCTAAATCTGTCGTTCAATTGCTACCTAGATCTATGTGTTCTGTGCCTCTGATCTCCCCTTCAGATCCGTGCATATTTCATGCATATATGTTCCTTGGTAAGATCTATATATGTGTTTCTTCAACCTTTTTTTTTTGTGTGGAGAGAGAGGATTTATCACCTCAATTTGCTCACAGTACTTGAACAACATACTATTGTTTCCTAGTATAAAGATATCTACGTTCTAAAAGCAAATTAAAATTTGCGATTCATCCTTTCAGTTTTAAATTAAAGAATTGGTTGTATTTTTTGGTATAATTTCATCTCATGCTTTAAGATCTCTCCTCTTTCTTCATTCTTTTTGTTTTGATTTTGCAGTATCATGTGATCACCACACGGACTGAAACCTACAAGAAGAAGGTGAGAAAACCAGGTCTCATTTTTATACATATTTTCGTAGTTCGCCAATTTTAGGAGCAGACCCAATTTGGTATGACTGTTCAGCTGGTGCATATATATCTGCACAAACCTAGATCTTCCCCCAAATCATTTGCCTTCTTTTGTGGCCAGTTCTCTTAGAGTTTCTTAATTTGGTTAATTCTCCATGTCACTGTTCAAGAACGTCCTTCTGTCGTCGAGATTTATTGTGCCATCATATCAATTGACTTATAATCATTGAACTCCGTGAGTTAATTATATCACTGGCATTAGTGAATTAAAACTCCAGAACTTATAATTTGCCTTGCGTACCTAGCTAGCTTAGCCATATATCCATCTCCCAATCTTTGTACTTCAATGGTTGAACCTTCAAGTGATATATCAAAGCAAAGATCCGACAGACGCCACGACGCCTCAGTTGAAACAGAAATGCTAATGTACAGTGTGCATTAGCATGCGTGTCTCGGCATTTCCGTACTCAAAACTTATTTCAGACCCTACACATATAGATCAACGTTGTAGTACATCTTGGAGTAGCGTGCATGTCATGTGCTTACATGCACACACAGACGTACACGATGCGATTAATGGATGCAGCAGTGCTCCATCTCTTTTAGAAACTAGATTTGAGAAAGAGCAAAGGACAATAATATCTTAGTGTCTATGCATCTTTACATCTCTTGTTAAGCCTCGATCAGTAGCTAGCTGCCTAGAGAGCATGCTTATTTGGTCCCCCGGCTATTTGGGAGTAGCATGTCAAACACGGATTTTTATGAGATTGCACCATAGCATGATACCTTCGGTAGATGAGGTCCAACGTTGATATATACTTTATGATTTGCCGAAGTTTGGAAATGAAACCATTACAGCCGTTGGCTTTACTGGATGGTGAAATTAGGACCGAGGAAAAGTGAAAACCTTTGCCTTTCATTTTCACTGATCCAGTTTTCAGCACTGTCTAGTCGTGTGAGTAATTCTTTTTGAGAATCATAACTATGAAGCTAAGGGGGCGTTCGGAATAGTGATGGCTTCTGGCTGAAATTTTACTGTAGCTGAGTTGACTTATTGAGCGTAATTAAATTTAAAAAATATAAAAATAAAAACGACATGTTAATCTATCACAGATAATACAAAGGAATACGAGAAAAAAATAAAACACAAAAAAAAAACAAGAAACAAGAAAAAGAAAAAAAACAAAAAAATACATAGTGCATCATAAGCCGACCATACGCCCAATGCGGATGCTGGCCGCGCTTCTGAGTGGTGCCTAAATTGGTTTAAATCCAGTTCATGTTCACGTACATCGGCATAGCAAAATCACCCAAGTATCATGCTCCACGCATTTTTTAATTATTTATCAGAGAAAGATGGTTGCTCCTCTCTTTTTTTTAAGCCAAGAGTTACATATCATTCTCATCCCTTCTCTTTATAAATGTAACTTAAACTTTTGTAAGTTAAATGTATATTGAACATGATTGATCTTCTTAAGAGTTTCTTCACTACAATCTCCAACAGGGAACTAATTAATAGTTTTGTTTTTGAGGCGGCACTAATTAATAGTTATACAAACAAGCTAGACATACAAGCCTTTTGATGGAGCATGCGTTAGTAAATAAAGCTATTCTTGCTGTGACTTGAGAGTAAAATGCCTTTTAATTTTATGTGCTTGGTCGATCGCTCAGGGTAATTTTGTAGGATTGCATTATTTGTTGCTCCTCAGTACACATATGCCAATATTTATTTTCTCATGCTTGTAGAAGTTCATGTATGCATGCTAGCTAATGGTCTTCTTGGGTAGACAATTCGTGGATCGATCGATGATATTGCTTTTCCCTGTTTTTCTATCCTAATGAGGCTTGCCATCAGGGAAAGGATATCGATGTATAGCACCAATACACCATACATATATAGTAGTACCACTACATGCATATATGGAGGAAGTAGAGGATCGAATTAAGAGCATAAATTAAAGAAAATCCTTGGGCTTTGTTTTATGCATATGCCTTACTTAGTTCTCCTCCTTAATTATGAACTGGGCTGGGATATATCCCACTCATGCATTCTGAATGCATCCAGACAAGGGACAAACACGTGACATTATCTAGTGCCATCTATAACCTGTCTATTGTATTCTGGCTTTTGTCGTTGGATGCTGCATGCTGTAGCTTTATCTGGTCTATTACGCATAACCGCATAACTTGCAGTAGTCGTGTAATACGTGTTGCTTCAACGAATGTATGTGTATACGCAGGTGAAGCACTCGTTCGAGGCATACAAGAACCTGCAGCAGGAGCTGGTGAGCTAGCTAGCAAACTCTCTGAATATGATCGATCACACAGCAGACTGCTCCTGCCGGCCTGTCGGTCTTGATTGGTTTGTGATATATTTGCATTGGATGGATGCGCATGCAGGGCATGCGCGAGGACCCCGCGTTCGGGTTCGTGGACAACGCGGCGGGGGCCGGATGGGACGGTGAGGCGGTGGCGCTGGGCGGCGGCGCGGCGGCGGACATGTACGCCTTCCGCGTGGTGCCGAGCCAGCCCAACCTGCACGGCATGGCTTACGGCGGCTCCCACGACCTGCGCCTCGGTTAAGCAGCGACCATGCAGCTGCTTCCATGCACGCGTACGCCTGCAGGTGGCCTCAGCTCGCTCCTCCATATATCGTCGAGTAATCGAGTAACGTACGTAACGAGCAATAAAATACCCATGTCATGCATGGAACTGATTGTGTGTCTCGATTTATATATTTCCGCGGTTACTATATATGTACTGTATTATGTGCTGGTCTCATATGTGTGACAACTGACAAGTGAGAAGCGAGTGGTATGTATGTAACGTGTGTAACGTTATTATATATCGTGAGGACTCGTGTTAAAATACTTGACAGTGAATCGGTGATTGCGAGATGCTATATATCTATTTACCTGTGATGATCATTTGAGTTACAGTTTATAACTTTTGACTGTTTATTCAAAAAAAATATAGAGAGATAAAGATTTATATATGATTTTGGTCGATATAAATGAAGTTACTGTAGTGTATACTACAACTAATTTATAGATATTACCTTAAAAAGATACTGTTTGAAAACTAATTATTATAAAAAAACGGTTTTCAGAAACGAAAAAGAACAGAGACACAGCCATCGTGTCACGCCGCATTGCGCACGGGCAGGCAGCCGCGCGACAAACGCCATGCATGATCTTGCTGCTGACTCGAATACTCGATCCACTGGCGTCGGCCGGCACCAACACGGGCGTGCGGCCGGCGAGACGCGCGCGCGGGGGGCAAGCAAAGCACCACGCGTCGTCGACCGATTTCTCCCTCCTGGGACGGCCCAGCTTGGCTAACGCTGGCAGGCCCTCACGGAGTCTGGAGTTCTGGAGTAAGGTGTGGGCTCAGCCTGAGGCCTACTTCTCTAAACAGGCTGCAGGCATGGACTACACTACAGGGCCCAATTCCAAGGGGATCCCATTGCTTGTGGCCTGCAACATCATCGATGTACCACTTTACACTCTCTTTCTCCTCCTCCTCCTCCTCCTTTTGCCGTGTGCGCGTGTGTAAGCTGACTCGTACAACGGTCTACAACTTGTAGGCCTTACATTAACTGTGCTTTGGGTTAGTTTAACGAGCTAGCTCTCTACAGCCTTGGAGAACAGTGCTATCGATCTACGGTCGTCGTCCTCGACCTAGCTACCTCGCATTATATTCTCACCAATCGTTTCAACACATCAGAAAGATGGGAATGCAAAGTTTTTTTTTTAAAAAAAAAAAAGATACTAAATTACCAGTGTGGCTTTCCGCTGTCTACTTCAAGGTCATGTGCTAAGCAAATGGCGCGGCTAATCATGGGGTCGAATCACGGAATCATCATCGTCGTCGTCATCATGAATGATTACACGAAGAAAGCCAGCGCAGACCGGACTGAGATTGGGCTCTGGGCTCAAACAGAAACAACGCCGCGGATTTTCTGCAGGAAAAAGGAAGCATGGGCGGGCCGGCCGGGATAATAAAAATGGAGGAGGCATCACGTGATCCCATCACCACCCGAGCAGAAAGCAATCCTTTTCTTGTCTCGTTTATGGTCATTGCTTTTTTGTTCAATCTTAGAATATTTTCCAAGCACCGTTGTAATGTGTTGCGATATAGATTAATAGATATGCGAGGTACTGGTATCTGTCTGAAACCTGAGATATATATAGAGCTAAATATCACTATTAGCAAGGGTCGACCGTGTAGACTAATCCGAGAAATTCGTGGAGGGAGGCTTAGCCGTGACACGTAACAAGAGCAAAGATATCACACCGTTTGGAACTACTCGCTCTAGTTTCCGACGGTGATCCCACTTTCACTTCTCTTTTAATTCCATGTGAGGTTGCGAACGATCTTTTTTTTTCCAGCCATAAGTCAGGGTGATATGGGGAAAAGTGGCTTTCCTCCAAGCTTACAGTGACCGGAAGCCTACCTATGGATCTAACTTTGTCCGTTACGCATTGGCATCCTTCGAAGCCGGTCAGATGCATCGCCGTTGCCATCATATCTCCGTCTTCCTTTTTCTGCGAGGATTATGGACTGTTTTTTTCAGCTGCCGTTAATGATTTATAGTTATGACTAATGATTTTTAGTTCTAGTGTGATTATTTATATTAATCGATCGAATGCTAATGAACTGATAAATCACTTAAAAAAACTGCACTGATAAACCACTTCAAAATAACATGAAAAAATCATCACATTTGTTTGCTCGAGGCAAGCATCTCTATATTTATCCGTTACAATTAGTCAACATATGATCATCGGAAGCAACCATAATATAGACCATCTGCTGTCAATTCTGGAGGTGCGATGAACTTGCTTTCCACGTCAACTTCATTGTCCGGTCGGAAATTGGACGGCCCAGATAAATGCGATTGGATAAAACATCACCAAATTTTAGTTAGATGTGTGTACCTCGATCTCTATCGGACTAAGGATAAGTTATCGCTATTGTAAGAGGTGTCATGAATGATATTTTACAACAGTAATTAGTGTCTAGCTACTAGTACTATAACAAAAGGATCATCATTGACAGTTTTCTGAACCGATTGAATTTATATACCAATGATAATCGAAGGTTATCATAGATAGTTTTTGAGCCGTCTGTAAAGAAAACTATTACAGACAGCTCGAACCAAAATTCGTCTGTGATACTTACACATCATAGACGGTTCGTGATACTTTTTCATCACAGACAGTTGATAGATAGAACCGTCTGTGATGTGCAAGTATCACGCACAATTTTTTATTAAAGCTGTCTGTGATAATCCTTCATAGACACTTTATACCATAAAACTATCTCTCATAGTTCATTCTATACATAAAATTTTTTATGATTTTTGGCTAGCCCTTTATAACAGCAAGCAAAACATCACATTTCATTAAGATTAGAATCCACCATTATAGCAGAACATGATAACAAGCATATTACCAATCTAATACAGCAAGAATATGGTAACAACGCATCTCCCAATTCTACGAACCTAACTTTTTAACATGGTAAGAACATATAAGAAGCAGAGATCTTTGCAGACAGTAGAAGCTGGATGCAGCTGGATGTCCTTAACGCTTACCATCAAGGAAGAGAGGGGAGGGGATCGGATGACGGTCGGATATCACTGGCAATGAAGGAGAGGTACTGGCGGTAGCGTCACATTTGTGTCACGATAGTGACAATGCACAAGACACTCTTATGACACTTATGATAAGAGTGTCTTGTGCATTGAACCATGGTGTCACAACCGGAGGCCGAGGAGCTAGCTCAGACGGAAGTCTCGGCGTCGTCGAGGGGAGGATGCAGGAAGCTAGGAAAGGGAGAGGGGGATTAATAGGTGCCTGTCGTTCGATGCCTGTCTAACGACAGGTACCTATTAATCCCCCTCTCCCTGTGCCTGTCGTTAATAGGTGGGAGGAACCGGTGCCTGTAGTTCGATGAGGAAAGAATAGACGGTGGGATCGAACTCTGAGACGATACGCCACGGATCGGTGATGTGTCATTATTACAAACGGTTTATTATATGAACCGTCTATGATAATGCACATATCAGAGATGGTTTGTTATACAACTGTCTGTCATAATGTCTGCCACTTCACCTTCAGCAGCTAATCCCCGAGCGCTACACGTTGCTCTGTTCGAACCGTCCGATCGTTCTTAACCCTCTGGACCATCCGATCTTCCTTACCAGAGATATTTTGTTATGCGAACCGTCTATGATAACGCTCAAATATACACATCTTACTCCCGCCAATTAATATTCCGATGCAAGCAACCCTTAAACCTCCATACCGTTCTGGCTTTATGTGCTCATTTTTGCTCAGGAAAGGGAAACCGCCCTCAGTCTTATTCTTCTCTTCAATGTGCGCAAAGCGGAAGAAACACTTGCGGCAGTGGAGAGACACATAAATAACCTTATCGATCAAGCAGAAGTGGTCAATTTTGAGGAAGATTATCATGACATCTTTTTGAGATTATGAATCACGCTAATAATTTGCCCACGCTAGTGGAGGGAGTGGAGAGGGCAAGGATAATATTCACGACATTCAAGAATGCAGTCGCTGATCTTTTAACTCCAAAAGTAGAAGATAAAGCATATGAAACCCAGAAGACCAAGATCTAGGAATATCTTTTCATGGGACTTTTGTAATAAATTTGACTTGAATTTGTCTTTTGTAAATTAAAGTGACTAGTTACACTTATCTGTTCCAGCTCAATAGTTTCTGCATGTAGTTGTTGTGTAGTGTATAATAAAGGACAAAATACAGACGGTTGTAAATAAAAATTATCTGTGATAGTTTCATAGATGGTTCTAACTAAAAGCTCTCTGTAATAATAGACAAAACACAGACGATTGTATGTCAAAACCGTCTGTGATATTTTATAGACGGTTCTAATTAAAAACTATATGTGATAATCGTAGATATCACATACGGTTTTTAAACTTAATCGTCTGTGATAGTTTCACAGACGATTTTCACCGTGAACCGTTGTGATGAGATGTCTAGTATAGCTTAGTTTATAGTAGTGCAGGTTCTAGTGGTGATCGTTTCAGCTTCAGCTTCTAGCTTCAGTTTTTTTTTCACTATTCACTACATTATCCACTAACTCAGCTACAATAAAAAAACCAATTACAGTAAAAAACTAAAAGTCATAGCTAAAATGATCACCACTAGTTTAGTGTCTCAGTGATGCACGAACTGTCGGTGGTTCTCTCTGAAAGTCTAGCTAGCTACCGATCGATCGATACCTCTTGCACCTGTGGTAGGTTCAGTGCTCAACGAACAGATGCGGCGTTTAACCACTTATCTCACATAGAGTTTCACTCATTTGAGACAGTAACTTATTCTCATTATAGGCCACGCACGTAATAGAACTCTCGAGTCTTGAAGAGACTTCCTCCTTCGTTTTTCCTCTTGAAGCTATAGAGCACTCAGTATGAACATTGGCATTCGCATAAGAATCCAGAATGCGCGTAATCCAAAACATCAAAGGCGCCAGCCGCGTAATTTGCGCTAAAAAGAGAAAGGGACGAGCCGACAAAACGAAAGAAGCATCACAACACGCTAATCGAATAATTAATCGCACTGATGTCATCATCACACAGGCGATACAATGCCATAATTAGGTCAGCAATTAAATCATTTTTCTTTCGGCACCTGCACTACTCTTAACTGGAGAGACGACGATGGTTAGACTGCATACTGATATATATACGAAAGCCTTCATCAGCTAAGCAACCGGATGCCATGCCTTACCAGTGAAATCAGTAAAATGGATAGTACTCGCGCTCATAATTAAGCTGAATTCGTCTGCTATAATTTGCTTAATCTCCAATTGATCAAATGAATCGTGCATAGAAGATGCGTGGCACGATTGTGGTGTCTCGAATCCTGACACTGAATTGGATCTGGCGTTGCTTTTGGGTGCACTGTCAGATGGAGGACCATGCATGCACGTAGGTGCATGTAGGATTGATCGATCGAGTTAAGTGCGTGTGTCTATACGTACACACACATACATACATATATACATATATATGTATGTATGTATATATACACTACTATAAACAGGATCATTACAGATAGTTTTTTAAACCGTTTGAATTTATATATCATTGATAGTCAAAGGTTATCAGAAACAGAAAAATCTGAAAGATTTCAAATTTGTCAGAATTTTCTATTTTTATACTCTTAACATAGAATAAATTTGAACTTAAAATTTTATACATAAGTGTAGTAAATCATAAAGTATATCAAAAAAGTTTAGAATTTTTTTTGCCATTTTTTAGTTTGAGTGCACGGTGAATCCATAGCATGTGTTCCTTATATACATATGTGTGTATATACATACATATATATATATATGTAAAAATATATACATCTATATATATGTGTATGTACGTATGTGTATATATGTATGTATATATATGTATGTAGGTACATACATACGTATGTATGCAGGCCCATCTCTATAGTTCAGAGACCCTTGGGCGAGCGCAATACTATAGGCCCTATAGGTTAACATAATAATTGATAAAACATGTATTATAGTACTAGTAAAATTAATTTGTAGCATGTATTTGGTTCATAAAAGACAATGTCAATATAACAATAGAAGAAAAACTAAGGAATAACAAAATAACTATTATGGTTATCTCAATTTAAGATGTTAATCAATCAATTGCGTATTCTACGCTTTCAGATGGACTGGAGTACATATACTATGATGAAGGAACACATATACAGATCCATCCTATATTTGCTCATGGGCTCATGGCCCCCCTCTTGCTTGGGCCCTTGGCCGGCGCCCCTGCCGCCTAGTCCCAGCGACGGGCCTGTATATATGTGTGAGTAAATATATATATATAGACGCACCAGCAGCAGAAAGAAAGCGGAAGCAGACTCGCTGCATATGCCACCGCTGCAAATGCAGGTAGGAACACTGAAAGCTCCCTAGCTAGTGTCTCCATCCACTTCAGCTAGCCCGCGGTCCATGCAATCCATCAATTCATTTTCCACGCATATATGTTCTACAGTACGTATATGTCTGTGTGAGCGTGCATGTTCTACTGTTCATTAACAGTACTAAACACTCGGAACAACATGCTAATAATCTTCTGTTTCATGCAGCCAGCTCCAAATTAGTAGCACACTACCCACATGCATGTATGATGATTCGAGATCGAAGAAACTTGAGGAGCCCTGATATGTGGCATGTTTCTTCTGAGGTGCGGTTAATAGCTTTTAGCTATATTTTTTGAAACGATAATGAATAGTACAGACACTGACAAACATACTTCATAAAACCTTTTGTTGAAGCCGTACTGTTTATTTCAGCTTTCAAAGAAATTAAAACCAAAAATCACTCAAAACCCAAAATAACCGAGTGATAGCTAGACGAGAGTATGTAGCAGTATCTATATATTTCCAAACATACCCTCGTCGATGCATGCGTGCTGGGTCTGATAAGAAAGAAACAAAAGGGGGGGGAAAAAGAAAAACCCTTGAGGTGAGACGCCAGGTCACGGTGCTGCCTCCCATCAGCAAGCACTAGAAAACACACGGTACAAGCCCCTCCTCTCACCTCGATTCCGACGAGCCGAGCGCTGAAAGCGTAAGCGGCCGGGCGCGTCCGTCACACTGCCCAAGGCCGGCCCTTTGCGTCGTCCACTTCCAATTTACAAATGGCCATTAATTAGTACGCGCTTTGGACAGGTCGTTTAGCCTAATCGATTAAGGTTAACACCGTCTCCTTCGTCGCCGCGCGCTAATCCAGCAGTAATCAAGCCCGTGGTTCCTAGCTAGTATATAGTAATCCAGTAGTATATTCATGCGCGCGGCGCGCGCACATGCCAAGTACACCGTCGTGCACGCCGCGTGCACCGGTGATAAGCTCCAACGCGTTTGGCTTCGCATAATTACTATATGCGCCCCGCATATGTACACACATAAATATATTAAATATATATGTTCATGCGGCATGTGCAGGTGTACGCGTTTTTTTTCTTTTTGCAGAGATACCGATGCGGCGCGTTCAATTGAGTATGTGTACAGCGTACGCCTAGCTGAGTAGCTAGGTACACCTCTTTTCTTTTCCTAACTAACCCTAGCTAGCGCGAAAGGTTGGCAGCATGCAAGACAAAAAAAGTTCAGACTTGATCGGCATGCAGGGGATTTCATGGCTAAGATAACTAGTAAGTACTCCTACTTACTGGTACATACTACTAGTTAATCAGTACAAAAATGATTTTAATTATGCATGCAAGACAAGAGCGCAAGAGCTGTGGAGATTAAAGCATTTTTTGTTTTGTGTGGCACGCAGTTAAAGGTCAACCAACATTATATGGTAGCGTGTATATATATTATTGTGATTTTTAGTACTACCAAACTGTTCAAGCATGTGTGTGATTCTCTCAGCGTAGAATGACCGATCATGCACGATGCATGCACGTCATATCGGACCAAAAAAAAATGCACTAGTAAATAGTACCTTCATTATTTCTCCCAACCGAAGATATTCCTCGGACTTAATTGGTTACCATTTTTCAATAAGAAATATTCGATAAATCAAATGTCCACAAAAAAGTGTATCTACCAGAGACTACAAGTGTCCTCAGCTGGAGGAGCTAGTGCTAGCTACAGTATAAGACAGTACACACCGTTATTTGTGACCAATTAAACCTTGTGCTTGTTTAAATTTGTGACAGGCATGTGAGCGAACAACCTTTACAAAAACTCTCTTTGGGACCATACTTTTTTGCTCTCTCATCCTCTCATAAGTCTCAAGACTCTTACCCCACACTAGTGTTAACCATCCCTGGCTAAGAGTCCTGCCTTAAGCTAAGCTTATAGCTGAGCTCTTTCTTTTATATATGTTGGGAAATTCTTGCATGTATGTAATGCTTGCCAACAGAGACAACTGACTAGGGGGGCCCCAGAACCAACCAGGCCCACAAGCTCAGTATACAGGCACTGAGAATAAATGGATCTTTACAATTAGGACCCTAGAGGTGGAGGCTGTGGTTGTACATATATATAGGTAGATAGAGGGGGTTAGGTGTGGTTAGCTTGGCCCAATAAATTTTTTTTCTTGTTAGGTCTGATTCCTCCTTTGTGGCAGCAGTAGGATTCTGGTGATGGCAAAGGGGAGCTACTAGCTCTCTCTTTCTTGCAACAAGGTCAAATTTTGTTGTTAAGAGGTCATGCATGGAGGGAAAGTGGTCCACAAGATCTAAGAAGACCTAACTCATGTCCCTTTCCTCCTATGTATGTGATGGAGAGTGAGCTGTAAATATATAGGCTTATGTAATCCGATTTATAGCCGTTTAATTTGTTTGACGTAAGAACCAGTGTATATATCCAATACACATCAAGTGCTTTTGGTGTTCAAGTCCACTTCGTCCAAAAGGGCTAAACTGATGAGTTAGTATGGCTGGTTCTGTTGGCATACATAGAGTCCAAAGCGACTAGAACTAGACCCATTAAGCATGAAATTTATTAATTTAGTTGACTAATCCCATTAGGCAACCTAGCCTCGATGGGCCAAACTAGACCCCGGGCATTACATTTGCAACTCGAAATATCACTAGCAGTCATGCGTTTAAGAAGTAAAGCTAGGTGGTGATCGCCCCTTCTCTTCATCTACATATAAGTGAAAGCAATTATGAGCTGATGAGGCAAATGCAATTTTTCAGGTTTTTTTACCTAAACAATTAAAACAACAGAAGATTCATGTTTTCCACGTGATGAGACTGATAGAACAGTTAGGAACTTAGGACACGAAAGTTTGTTTAGGTGGTATATTAGAGGTGGGAGTAATTACATCCGAGAGTAGAATGGGGTGTGTGTGTATGAAGCCTCTTTTTTTACTCCTGGATGCAATTAATCCCTATGTCGTATATCGTAAAATAGAGAGTATTTAACGCAACGAAGGATATATATGTGTAGTATATGAGTATATAAGACCATCTAAGTGGTAGCATACTTTTTATGTTGTATGTATAATTTTTTGAACATACTCCTTTTTATATACAAATATGAAGGTATTAGCAAAATATGCAAAAAAAAGAATGTGCTCTCTTGCAATTTTTTCATGTGGCTGGTATTGGAGTATCTTAGAATTAGTATATGAGTATATCTAAGATAATAAAGGAGTATATCAAGTTTATTTAGGTGGTATATCATAGGTGAAAATAACTACATTTGGGAGTAGAATATATTTTTCCTATATATGTATGTATATATATTCCTTTATAGGAAGCATCTTTTCTACATCCAGGTGTAATTACACCCTATATCGTATCTCACAATATAGAGAATATCTCGCGTAACGGAGAGCATGTACGTGTAATATACGAGTATTTAAAACCATCTAGGTGGTATGAATAATTTTTTAGAGGTGATATGTATATTTTTTTGACATACTCCTTTTTATGTGCGTATATAAAGGTATTTACAAAATGCGCTGAAAACTATTGACTCCCTTGCAATTTTTTTACGTGGTTCATATTGGAGTATCTTATAATTAGTACACGAGTATATCCAAAATGATAAAGGAGTATTTCAAATTTGTTTAGGTGGTATATTAGAAGTGGGTGTAATTACACCCTAGTGTAAAAAGTATTTTTCCTTTATATATATGTATATATATATATACACACACACACACACATACATATGTATATATACACATACCATGCTCGATGGCTCAAGCAAATGATATGTCTATCACAAGGAAAACGACCTTATGGAAGAACCAAGAAAGTCACAATAATCTCAATGCAATTTAGTGCTAGCTATTTAGTCCACTTCCATAGGAAAAAGGAAGTACCAGAGAGGTATCAATCAAGATCGTACATATATTTATGTATCGTTATAAAAAATATCATCCATATGTATGATGCGAAATATCGCCGGAAACGAACATAAATTCATAAATTTGAATTACAGCACATGTATGTATGTATGCTGGTTACACTTTGAACTAATGGAGGACACAAATAAAACCATAAGCAACAATACAATTTTTTTTGTTTAAATACACATGTATACAAGTCACGCATGCATTCATATCTAGGTTGTTTTGTTCATTAGAATTAAACCTCGCGTGTCGGCTCATTGGGTGTAATGTTATGCAATAACACTCGCGTCTGAGCCCCGCATCACCCATGCGACCTTAGCCCTGCACCAACCACTCGACCCCACCCCCAAAACACCAGCGTGAGCATAGCCCCACACCAATTCCCTCTCGAGTGTACCGCCTCCTCCCTTGTGTATGTGATTGCTGCTTCATCTATGGTCCCAGTCACCAAGCTAGACTATGGCAAGGCGATGGGGAACCAAGAGTAGGGGGTGGTGGTCGATGGTCACGGCGGGAAGCACGTTGATAGAGTTAATCTTGTTGTCTTTATGTCTTGTTGAGTCCATGACCAGAGTATATCCTATGACCACAACAGTCCATACGACCACCATAGCTTACGACCGGTTCATATGTTTGAGTACTATAGAGTCGTAAATCGAGTAGCAGTCAGAGTCAAGTACTGTAGCAGTCGTATTTGAGTAAGTACTATAGCATTCGGAGTCATAAAAGGTCAGGATTCAGAGTCCGCATGTAACTATGATTCATAGCAGTCGTAAAGGAAAGTCAAGGTGTGTCCATGTAGGATTCTTAGCATGGGAAGACACATTGGTTACGGAGTCTTGTGTGTTGCTTCTCTATATAAGAAAAATGAAAAGAACATAGGTGTATTACGTCGCCAA
Source organism: Melocanna baccifera (assembly GCA_036346265.1). Taxonomy (NCBI): domain Eukaryota; kingdom Viridiplantae; phylum Streptophyta; class Magnoliopsida; order Poales; family Poaceae; genus Melocanna; species Melocanna baccifera. Next base: position 28,241,571 of record CM070691.1, on the reverse strand, counting down.
AGATTAACTATGTTTTACTCGTGTTCGCGTGCGTGATCATAAGGCTCAAGTTCATTGATTGTCTAGGCCCTAGACAAATTCTCCAACAATTGGTATTGAAGCCTAAGGGGGACGAAGTGATGGCTAGCAACGCTATTGATCCATCGAAGTCAGGTATGTTTGTCAAGCCGACGACAAGAAGCGCCTCGATCCCGATCCAATATCCAATGTTGAGCGAAACGAACTACAGCATATGGGTCGTCAATATGAAGTTAATCTTGTGTTCACTAGGGGTATGATCGGCGGTCAAAGATGGAGACAACGACGGTGACAAGAATCAAGGCACGATGGTGGACATCTCACAAGCGGTGCTAGACGACATGATAATGTTGATCGCGGAGAAGGAGGCAACGAAAGAAGCCTAGAATGAACTCAAGGAGATGCGAGGAGGCGAAGATCGCGTTAAGAAGGCACGCTCAAGTGCTGAAACGGCAATTGAGCATGTTGCAGATGGGGGACTCAGAGACGATCACCAAGTACTCCATGAAACTCACAACGCTTGTAGGTGAGATCTGTTCACTCGGCACGAAGTTGGAAGAGAGTGATGTCATTGAAAAATTATTTAGGTCGGTTCCAGATCGGTTCCTCCATATTATTGAAACGAACAAATAGTTCGGCGATGTCGCAGTAATGTCACTCTCGGAGGTGATTGGTCACCTCAGAACCTACGAGAAAGGACTCAAGGGTTGACGGCACTCGAAGGACAGGAATGATAAACTTCTATTTACCCAGAACTAGTGGGAAGAGAGGAGCTCGAAGATAAAGAAGCATGAAGGCGTTGCTAACGCCAAGAGAGGATGTCGTAACGAAAGAGGTCGGGGACATGGCCACGAACAAGGCAGAGGCCGAGGCCATGGCGATTATGTCATCGATGAATGAATGCCTCGTAACTCCGACAAGATCAAGGTCAAGTGCATCAATTGCAATGAGTATGAGCACTTTGCGAAAGAGTGTCCAAAGCCAAAACTTGTAGCTCCAACTACAAGGTGATGCCGAAGCTTAGTGATACCCAAAACAAGGCTTGGTACCTTGATACCGGTGCAAGTTACCACATGACTAGCTGCATGGAGAAGTTTGCTAAGATTGACATGACTATAAATGGTTCAGTCAAATTTGAAGATAGTTCGACTATGGAGATATAAGGAAGGGACTCAGTGCTATTAGAGTATTCTACGGGTAAACATCGTATCCTCATGAATGTTAGCTACATTCTGAAGCTGAGAAGCAATATAATCAATCTTGGTTAGCTGGATGAGAACGGTTGCAAGATTGTGGTCGAAGGGGGAGTGATGTCGATCTTAGACAGAACTTGCAGGTTGTTGACCAAAGTAAGAAAATCAAGAAACCAGATATATGTGTTACACATCAATTCAGCTCTTTCGGAGTGTCTTCTAGCAAGAAGCATAGAAGAGGCGTGGCTCACAAGAACGTGGTGCATGGTATGTCTATGATCAAGTATATGGACCGTATCTGTGATGGTTGTCTAATCAGGAAACAACACCGGAACCTGTTTTTGACCACATCTCCATACTAAGCTATGGCACGATGACTTATGTGGGACAATCACTCTGACTACGAATGGAGAAAATCACTACTTCTTGCTGTTGGTGGATGACTGCACAACGTTTATGTGGCTGGCTTTACTCCGAAGCAAAGGTGAAGCATTCGGGGCATTTAAAAGAATCAAGATTACATCCAAGATGGAGACAAATCTAAGGCTAAAAGCTCTGCACACTGACTGTAGTGACGAGTTTACCTCGAATGAGTTCACAGACTGCTGTGAGCTGTTGGGAATTAGGCATTATCTGACAGCACATTATTCTCCCCAACAGAATGATGTGGTCAAAAGGAGGAACCAGATAGTGGTTAGCATAGCAAGGAGTCTATTGAAGAGTACGGGAGTCCTAAGAGAATTTTGGGAATAAGCGGTATAGATTACCATTTATCTCCTAAATCGGGTACCAACGAAGAGCATCATCGATAAAACTCCTTACGAAGCCTACTACGACCGAAAGCCAAGTGTTGGTCACCTCTGCACTTTTCCGGTGTGTTGCACATGTGAAGATGACCACATCACACCTTTTTAAGCTAGCAGATCGAAGCAAGCCAAACAAAAAGCTATCGGATGTTTGATCTGGAAACATGATGAGTTGTGGTGACTCGTGATGCAGTGTTTGAGGAGAAGAAGTAGGAGTGGAGCAGAGATCCCTTGGTAGAGGTACGATGGATTGGAGACATCTTCATTGTACATTACTCTCCTAACACTGATGTAGGTCCTGACGATCACGTGGATACATTTGACACGTCGACCACGAAGGGCGTAGTCGGAGGACCTGACCATGACGCGGTTGAAGGTCCTGACAATCACATGGAGGCATTCGACACTTTGACCACGAAGGGCGTAGCCAAAGGACACGATCACGAAACGGCACCTCCAGGTACGATCATGACCAGTACAAGCATGGGATTCGGGACGTTCAGCTCATCTACACCATGTACTCTTGTAGTAACATTGAGAGCACCGGTCTCACCGGGAGCCCCACTACGGATGGAGCTCGTCTAAAGGACCACGACAGGAGTATGACATCAAAATTCTCTACAATGCCACATCCCCGATAAAGCTAGAAAATTCGGGGTTCTACTTACTTGGAGAGGAGGAGCCCACAAATTTTAAAGAAGTCAAGGCAAAGCTGGAGTGGAGAGGAGCTATAGAGGAGGAGATGTCCTCTATTTGAGATAATGGAATATGGCAGCTTGTTCCATTGCTAGATGCCACAAACCGGTTGGTTTGAAGTGGGTGTATAAGTTAAAAAAGGACACTTAAGGTAGGATCGTGAAGCATAAGTTGAGACTAGTTCCAAGGGGTATGTTCAATGACAAGGTGTTGATTTCGACAAAGTCTTTGCCCCTTTTGTTAGGATAGAGATGGTGTGCCTGCTCATTGCAATCGTAGTGCATGAAGGATGGGAGTTTCATTATATGGATGTCAAATTAGCCTTCTTCAATGGCGAATTAGAAGAAGTCTATGTTGTGCAACCTCTGAGATTTGAGAAGAAAGGAGAATAACATAAGATGTTAAGATTGCACAAAGAGCTATATGGTCTGTGTGAAGCCCCAAGAGCTTAGAATTCAAAGTTAGACAAAGGCCTTGGTGGCACTCGGCTTTGTGCGTAGTTTTGGAACTACGTTCTATTCGTTCATCATCACCATGATCGATGCCTTTTCAACATAAGGTGAGAAAAGTAGTACCAGTTCATCATCTTCTTCTTCGTCTTGGGTGTGATTCGCCTCCCCGTTCTTCTTCTTGCTTCGGCAATCTAAAGCATAGTGCACATACTCGCTGCAGTTGAAACACTTTATTTGGCCGCGGCACTCCAACACGTAGTGCCCGTATTCACCATATATAAAGCACTTGATATGTGACTTGTCACGGGATCTGTCACCTCTGCCTTACCCAGCCTTATCTCCATGGCCACCTCTGCAACCTTGACCACTCTGGCGGTCTCGCCTGCATCATCGCTCGCTACTACTTGATGAGCCCACACTCCTTGTATCTCTCTTTATCAGCAACGCCTGCTGATTATGAGATTGAAACCCCTGCTCAGTACGGGAATAAAACCCCTTCAGTAGCTCCTCGTGCGCCTTGAGAGAGCCGGTGATCTCCTCGATCTTCTTTTTCTCCAAGTTGGGGGAGTACATAAGCGTAGTGACGAAAGGCACGTACTTTTCTGGTAGCACGCGTAGGTACTTCTTCACTGCCATAGATTTTTTCATCTTGTCGCCAAGAGAAATCATCTGATTGTATAGCGAAGTCAACCTGCCGGCGAACTCATCCACTGACTGGGCCTCTCCCATATGAAGATTCTCGATCTTTCTCCACAAATTCTGAAGCCGCACCTCCTTCACATGATCAACTCCCTCGTGCATCTTCTAAAGCGTCTCCTACGCTTCTCGTGCCATCTCCTTCCCGATAAGCTAAAGTATCATCGAGTCTGGCACCACTTGGTAGATGATAGCCAAAGCCGCTTGATCCATCTTGTCGTCCATCTTCTTGTCCTTTCTCTTCGGATCAACTGCATCCCAGATTCCCTGAGCACGCATATTCACCTTCATCTTCATTGTTCACACTGGGTAATTGTCGGTCGTCAGGAGAGAGTACTGGGGGGAAAATTAGCCCACCCTGGGCCTTCGCCTTCTCGCTCATATTCTTCAGGCACTACCAAGATCAATAAGCTCTGATACCACTTGTTGTAATTTCTTCCGATCCTCCACTCTTTGACGTTGATCAGATCCGCGCAGAAACTACGCCTGTCTTCTGTTGACTCCACGCTACAGCAGTGTCTCTATCTTCACATGATGCTCGTGCTCCCGTATGTGCCCGAGCAGGAAGCAACGCTCTGCTCTTGTCTCACGTGATGCACCCGCCTGGTGCCTTGCTAGAGAGAAACACAAAAAACGTCGAAACAAACAAGTAGCACAGCACACGCAATAGCTTTTCTCTTCTTCTCTTTATTTCTTAAGCAACCGCTTGCTTACATCGCTTGCTTCTTCTCATTGCTCTCGTTACAAGGCTGCCTCCTACTTATATACTACTCGATGACTAAAGACATAGACTCTTCGTATACGAACTCGGTGACTACTCCCGACTCAGATATGACCTCAACTCGTATACGTACACGGCAACACGACTTGGATTTGTATACACATGATTGACTCGGACACAACAAGCAACACAAAAGGAAACAAGATTAAGGGGGTGTTCGGAATAGCGATGGCCTATGGTTTTTTTACTGTAGCTGGTTTATTTTTTACTGTAGTTAAGTTGACTTATTTGACATAATTAAATTTTAAAAAATATAAAAATAGAAAAAACGTGTTAGCCCATTACGGACAATGTAAAGGAATACGGGAAACAAAGGACATGCTTAAAAAGCCAAAAAATAAAAAAAAAACCAGAAAAAGATGAAATACTGAATAGGAAAAAAAGCAGAAGCTGACTTAGATTGATACTTATGTGATGCAAGGTAACTAAATCCCTAGGCAATGTAAATGTTGGTCTTGACTTGTGGGGTGAATTTCCCCTACGCATTTTCCCCATTGCTGATTCAATTGTTAGTTCAACCTCATCAAAAGGGCAATTCCCATACCATATGTAAAAGCTAAATGTGGGATTAGATGAAACAAAAAGATAAAAAATAGGATTACTTTCCTATCCCATTTTGATTTGGTATATGCATAGCAAAAAAATTAGTCATTGGTGCATAGCAAAGAATTAGTCATTGGTAGTGTTCTATTTGGTTTTCCAATTAAAAATACCTCACGTTTGATAGAGGTTAGCTTACTACTGCTGGATAGGAAGATTTAAGTTATATCCTCTCAAGCTCCTGTTGCAATGTGAAAGTCTTACTCTATTGCTTGTGTCCATTATTTTTTATATACAAAGTTCATTTATACTCACACTAATGCATTTGTCTCTTCCATATGTTGTGACCATCCTGCTTTGGTGTTGGTAGCTTAATGCGCGTGTAGATTCATGTTGATGTCGAATGGTCATGTTCCAAAATTCAGTTAACACTGAAATTTTGGGTGTAAATTTTCCTAATGTAAATAGCATTGTACATGTCCATGTGAATTGCGTGTGGATTCAGATTGAGGTTGAATGCTCATGTTTGAAAATTCAGATGACTCCGAAAGTATCTGTGTCTGATCTGTATAATGTAAAAAAGTATTATACATCTCTACATGACTCTTCCTTACGGAGAAATTACCAATTTGCCTTCAACATAGACGATGTGGTTTGCATTGTCCCGGCAATGAGTTCTTCCAATTTTTTCTTAGATATTATTTCCATTGTATGGTAGGGGGCGCAACACGCGTTAAATGGTCTAGAATAATTAAAGTTCAATGGTTTCCTTGAAAATAGAAGAAAACAAGTGTACAGAAGGGGAGAATGAAACAAAGTATATATGAGGCTACAGCTAGATATAGCATATGGACAGTACTCACTGTACCACTACGTACGTGAAGGCCGGGAGCTAAGCTAAGCAAAATTGCAGAGTACTGAAGGAAAAGATATCACATCCACTGTTCTTTTTCATTTTTTTTTATAAATAATACTCTTGCATATATGCACAATGCAGAATTAATCATATATAGTAATTGAAGCACAGGGAAACGAAGATGAAGACAAACTACCTAGCATTAACCAGCAATGCTAACTTCAGACCTTGTAACACAGATGCTAACACCTAGGCTTAGATCAATATTTACAAAAAAAAAAAATAAAAAAATCATACACATTGTTGACATTCCATCATTCCATGCGACTTGTACTGGTCGGTATATGCATTTCCTTTTTATTTTTGAAGAATTGCAACATTGATCTACGTCACTTCAGCAAAGAATATTAAAAAAATAGTACCCTAGGAAAAGAAAGAACAGTGGTGTGACAAGGTCACTACGTACTCTAGAGAGAGAGAGAGAGTAGTCCAAGATGGCACAAGCTAGCTAGCAAGCATTGTCGAGATTAATTAGCCAAAGAAACTAATTCAAAAGCCACATCAATCTGCAAAATGCATAGAATTGTTGTACTTCCCTTGTTCTGGAGCAAGCACGAGAGCTGATTGCTCATCCATCCCAAGGCAGAAGACAATGGCTGGCTGCTTAAAAAGAACCAAACTAGCCCCAGCAGCAGAAGAACAAAACATCCAGGGATAGCAGAGGCCCAAAACATGCAACAAATCATATAAAAAGCACCAAGAAACGCCCAACTTTACCCATGCCAAAGCCAAGCCAGAGTGAGAGAAGCTTCTTCAATTCCCCCATGCATGCACACATCGAAAAGCAAGTCCCAGCTTAATGCAGCAAGCAAACCCCCATGTATACGTACTTGCTCAGGCTAACTAATCACATGCTAGCTGCATGCCAAATGGAGTAAACAATTAAGGAATATTAAACTCTCATCATTGGAGGAAGCTACACTTAAATTTTTTTTTCTCTTTGCACTGCATTAAGGTCATTGATTAAGTACTGGCTCTAGCTAACAAGATGCATGCGAGCGCGCGCATTAGTGTTCATCAACGACGACTCGAATAACAAATCTCTTCTTCTTCTTCTTCTTCTTGTCTTGCTTTTGTTTGCTCACGTACAACGACGACTTAGAACTCATCATGTTTGAGATCGAGTAAATGAAACTTGCTAGGAATTAAAGCAAAGGAACTAGCTAGCTAGGTTCTAGGGTTATGAGGGAAGAACTGGGTGCCGGCGGCGAAGGCGCCGATCGGCGTCGGGTAGGGGTCCATGAGCACCGCCGCGGACGTCGCCCCCGTGGCCACCGCCGTCCCGTGGCCGCCTACCGCCTCGCTGCTACCGGCTGGCGACGACCCCTCCCTCCCCTGCCCCGCCAGCTGGAGGTACTCCGCCGAGGACGGCGGCAGCTGCCCCGCCGCGTCGCCCGCCGGCCCGTGGTCCCGCAGGATCCCCTTGAACGTGTGCCCCCCGATGCTCACCGCCGTCTGGTACGCGAACTCCGCGTCAGGCTCGTCCACCGGTCCGATCCGCACGCACCGGAACACCGCCTCCACGCTCAGCTCCGGCGGAAACCTCCCGTCGCCCTCGCCTACAATTAAACACAGCCTCGGCGTCAGCGTGCGTGCTCCGGCCATTTCGTGTCATGTGAGAGCGCGCGCGCGCAACAATGCAGTAACGGTGGTGTACATGGGTAGCTGCTGTAATTAGGAGCGCTACTAGCTAGCTAGTACCTGAGGAGGTGGTGGTGGCGACCATGGCGGATGTGGCGGAAGGCAAGCGGCCAAGGGAGCGGACGAGCTCGCGCGGCCGCTTGTTGGCTGCGGCGGCGGCGGCGGCGGCGGCGGCACTGGCGCTGTTGTTGGCCGCGGCGCCGCGGAAGAGCGCGGCGAGCTGCTGCTGGCGCTCGCGGCGCTTGGAGGCGGGGACCCAGGTGCTCTTGACGTGGGTGGGGCAGCTCAACCCGCGGCTGCGGCAGCAGGTGCGGCACCGGAGGTGGGCGCAGTCCTTCTTGGCGTTGTTGCCGCAGTCTTGGCAGCTCGTCCCCGCCCTGCCTCCCCCCGCTCCGCCGCCTCCCCCCGCGCCGCCGATCCCGCCGCCGCCGTCATGCGACGAAAAACCCAGCACGACGCCGCTGGCCACGCCGGAGGAGAAGAACTGCGACGTGTGCGGCGCGGCCGCCGCCTGCTGATGCGGGTGCCATAGCTGGAACCCTATCCCCCCTCCCCCGCCGCCGCCGCCCGCCGTGTCGGCGGCCGCGGCGGCCGCGCCGCGCGCGTACAGGAACAGGCTGTCGGCTCCGATGGGGTGATCGCCGCCCCTTCCCCCGCCCCCTCCTCCTCCTCCTCCTCCTCCTCCGCCTCCCCTCAGAGAGAACCCGGCCATGCGCGGCAGCAGCAAACACCCATCAAGAAGCCGCGAGCGCAAGACCAGCTGCTGCTACAAGGCTTTCTTTCTCCTTCCTTTTAGCTCCTACAACAACAACAAAAAAAAAGTAGATCTTGGGTGTAAAAAAAGCAGCAGCAACAGAACAAGGCAGCAGGCATGGAATTGTGTGACATATATGTAGGTTAGATAAATAAGCTCATAAGCATAGATGGATCGATATAGCTCACTAGTAGATAGATAGATCTGCAGTGAGATGCACATAGATATAGAGAGTTATATGCATATATAGGAGGATAGGCTTGCTTACGAGTGACATGTAGCGACTAGTGAGAAACTTTGTGCGCGCCTAACTTGCTCTACTAGCATCTCATATATCAGTTCCTTGCTACTACTACAACTACTCACCTTGCCTGTTGCTGAATATAGGTAGCTCTTGCATCTAATTCTCCTCCTCCTCCTGGCTAATTTCTTTCTTCTCTTGGCCTCTTGGGGGTCTAAGGCTCCCTTCTTTGTTTCCCTAGTAGGAAGGGGAGCTTAGCAGTAGTGGTAGAAGTAGAACTGAGGCTGCTTTTTGAGGTGTTGAGGAGGGTGAAGTGTGTGGCTATATAAAGAAGAGGAGGAAGAAGAGAGGGGATGGGTGGGAGTGGGTGCTGGGGAGGAATTCTAGAGCGCCTGCAAGCGCCGCCATGGAGGCGGCTCGATCCTTAATTTCTATTTATTGCTCACGAAACTAAGCGCTCTCTCTCTCTCTCTCTCCTGCTTCCTTATCTCTCTTTGTCTCCTTCTCTGTCTACCCAACCAAATGGAAGAACAAAAGATGAAAGAGAGGAAAATGGAGAGAGAAAGGGGAGTGTGTGTGGTTTTTTCTTTCTGAGATTTTGTTTTGCTTTGCTTTTGCTTGCTTTTGCGTTTTGTGCCTTGCCTTGTTGCATTATTACCAAAGCTGCCCTGCCTTGTCAAAAACAGTATGACTACATGGCGACAAAAGCACATGGAGGAATTTTTACTGACAGGAGAATACACCTTTGCTGTTGTCGTCGTCTACCCGGCCGATCGAGCCCGTGCACTGAACTTGCAAGTCGGACTAGTACAGTCTATAGTAATTGGTTTCTCCTTAACCATGTGTGTAATGTATTGTGATTAATGTGACCTAGAATACACACACACACACTGTTTTCTAAGTTCTCAGTAAAAAAACACTCCGATCGTTTCCGAATAACCGGGACTTTTTTATTTTTATTATTCAAACTTTGACTATTATTTTTTAATAATATATCTATAATTATAAATATACAATATCATTAAAGTACTTTTTATAACAAATCTAACAATGACATTTTTATTTTACTTAACTAAATATTACAATTATATATAGGAAAAATACCTTCTATTCTCGGATGTAGATACTCCTACCCGTGATATACCATTTAAATAAACTTAACATACTCATTTATCACCTTAAGTATACATATCTACTAATTCTAAGATACTTTAATATAAACCACAAAAAATATAAGAAAACACATAGTTTTTAGCATATTTTACTAATACCTTTATATGTCCGCATAAAAAGAAGTATGTTGGAAAAATTGCACATACCACCTTCAAAAAAGTATGCATACCACTAAATCTTATACATATATACCCTTCATAGCATCATACACTCTACTTTGCGAGCTATGCATGGCATAAGGAGTAAGTACACCAGAAGTAGAAAAAAAGCGTGAGTGTGTGTATGGGAACATATTTAGTGTTAATGGTGGTGTGGACCGTCTGATCTAAATTGTACGGCTCGAATAAAGGTGGATAGGAACCCCATCCCACTTAAATGTCTTTGTAGAAAATCCTCTGCGTTTTTCACTAAAACCCATCAATTCCACTCATGCCATGCCTGTTGGCGCCACCATTAGCACCTTGATGGGTTTTTGTGAAAAGTGTAGGAGTTTTCTACAAAGCGTTTAAGTGGAATAGAGTTTCCATCCACCTTCATCCGAGCCATACAATCTAGATTAGATGGTCCACGTTTTAGCAACTTAACACTGAGATAGCCATTATATATATATATATATATATATATATATATATATATATATATATATATATATATATATATATATATATATATATATATATATATATATATATATATATATATAATCTTTTGGAATGAACAAGTATAAAGCTACGGCATCGCAGACAAGAAATGTCGCACGCACTCACGATCGAAAAAAGAACTGTTCAAAAGTTTTTTGGTACGTCAACATTTCCAAAACTGAACAGAAACGAAAAGTAGACGAATTGCCGCTGCGGTTAGCTGAGCAGCGAAAAGGAAAGAAGAAGAAGAAAAAGAACGGAGCTGGACGGGATCATGGGAGCTCTGGGCCGGCTAGTGTACATGTATGTAGCTAGGCGAGTTTAAAACCCCGAGGCGGTGCCTAGTGTGGGACCATCCTGGCCGTCTAGGCACGAGCGGACGGCGCATGTCCCGCCACGTGGCGGGAATCGAGGCCGTGTGTCGGGGTCCTGTCAGGCCGTGAAAGCCGCTGCCCTTCCGAGCCCACACCACCCACGTTTTCGAAGGCCATGGGAGGGAGAGGAGCAGTCCTGGTCGCAGTAGTAAACAACATTTCTTCGGTTCGGCTCAGCTCAGCTCAGCTCATCAGTAGCTGAGCGTGAATACCGAATACTACATGCATGCACTTGCGGTTACAGTGAAAGAAGCTTCACCACTTGTGGCCATGGCGTTTTTAATTGTTGTCTTGTTGTCACCATATGCTCCTGGCTTTCTGCTCTGCTGCTGGCTGCTGGCTGCTGCTCCTGCCTCTGCATGGCATATGCCATTGACACCACTTGGTCTAGAACCTGTCAAAGGCTGGTGATCATCATCATGTAAAAGCACTCAAGGGCCGGGATCCTCTGCATGCACTAGGGGGGGAAAAATCCAACTCTGTGCTCGTCCGGCGGTCCGTCCGATCGAAAATGAGCGGGCGAGATCGTGAAATGCTCGCGATTATATATATGTAGTGTGTAGGATGCTTCCTTATCCGAACCGTTGATCTTTTGATACGAGGATGTAGGCGCATATGTATGTCTCGTTATCAATCGCATTGATCCTTTTCAAATAACTATATATATCCATAGCATATATAACACGTGCGCACGTATACTCCTGCGTCGCTACATGGGTATAGAATTCGATAAATAACTATAATAAAAACGAAAGTATGTATCTTTGAGAGTACCAAAAAGACTTCATATATACATACACACACACGCCAATGGATCAGAGTTAACTTCATATATACATACACACACACGCCAATGGATCAGAGTTAAGTCCCCTAATTTCTTCGGAGACCTATCCACAAATTAATTAGACCTGCACCACAGGGCAACCCCAGTTGAAATCTTGAAGCTGAAACCGGCAATTATATTTATGTACGCGTAGTATGTACGTGAAGTCATTATCCCTTTCGTATACAAACCATACGGCATGATAGCCTGTTGCTGCGTGCACATCCTAGCTAGCTTTGATCCTACATGCACCCAAGTGCATCCATGCACGCACGACCGTAGCCACTTATGTTGGTTAAGCTAGAGGTAGCCTGGTTAGCTCAGGTCTCTGGTCTCTCTACCTAGTGGGTCCCTGTCATCTCTTGGCATGTAGACGACGGTGTGTGCCTCATGATGCACCATGGACAGTGATCACCAGCTCAACTCAAGTCCTTTCGATCGAGCTGCTGGTGTGTGTACATGTACTACACTACGCTGGCCGGAGACCACACGAGTGTATCTCCCGTATGGTGTTGCTCTACAGGCAGAGGAGTGGGTACAAACCGTCGCTATATAGCTAGCTTCGTGCAACTCGATCATAAGCTATGGAGATCGATCGATCGATCGATGGCCGGTTTGAGCCAAGTGCTGCTTTGGAATATACTGATCGACATGCGTTGGTTGTCGGCTGATGGTGATCATCGATGGCCCAACCAACCGGTAGGTTACATGGCTGATCGATCTGTGTTTCTGTTGTTTTTTCCAAAAAAAAAAAAAGAGGCAATGCCCAGATGTTGATGACACCAGAAAGTCTATCGAAGCATGTGCTTGAGAAAATGTAGGCATCAGAAAACCAAGGTGAAATTCATATGTGGTTTTCAATAGATATTGATTCATGTCACCGAAATAAACGAATGGATCGGATAAGATTGCAGGGTGCATTCTAGTTACTCCACCACACAGCTTCCATGCATTCAGCTAGCCCCCATCAATTTTCTCTCCTGCTGCCCAACACACACTAGCCGGAGCGGTTTGTCTGAACCATCCTGCTGGTACACAATATCGGTGAATATATTCCCTTCCTGCTTTTTGAGTGAATTAATCATCACCCCGTTCGTCCCTTCAGCTGGGCTCGAAAGAAATGAATACAACATATCATTGCGCTGGTACATGTGGGTCCAAGCTTGACATGAAATTCTTTTGAATAAAACCGGTATGAAACTATCCATATATATATAAACTAGCTAGCTTTCTTCGCATAGCTAGCTGGTTAATTGTTTTGCTTAAGTAATTTTAGTGTGTGGTATTTGAATTGCAGTAGCTAATTATATCATCTATGTACGTACGTACATACATACGTATGTCGTCTTTGTTAACTAGTTATAACCTGGTGGGAAGAATCTTTCAAGTAACAAGATATGTCATCACAGATATACGGTATATATATTGTCGATCCCTTTGATATATGTACTTGGCAATTAGCCCCATCGATCCAGGGGCAGATCCAAAAATAATAATAATAATAAGCCACTGGGACTAATCCCACTAGAGTTATGGGATCATTACCTGCATATAAAGAGTATTATCATGGATTGTCCGAAGGTCACCGAGGTCACATGACCCCGACAATTATACTGTGGATGCGCCCCTAACCCCATCTACATGCGATCTTTGGACTTGAATTTTAAGGGGGGTTTTGGGCTTTTTTTTTTGAGGGGTTGGACTTTAAGGTTTGATGTGGACTAACAGGTCCAACGAAAAGTTTGATTTCGTCCAACGCAAGATATCGATTGGAGTGCTATTTTCAAACAAATTGGTGAATGATTAATTAATTAATTAATTGATCGTGCAACCACTTGATTTTTTTTAAAAAAATGGAATAGGCGTAAATACAGATCATGCGAAAACTATGTTTGTAACAAAATAATAATAATATGTATGGACCTAAATGGCATTAGGCAAAGCAGGCCTTTGTTCATATGCAACCATGACATTTGCCATTAAACCCCTGTACTACGAGCCGTGCCTATGACCATTGTACTTGGGAGTATATTGAAGTTTACTGTACTGCATTTCAGTTTTTATTTCCTATCTTTTTTATTTCGTCTTTTTTTATTTTTTTGGTTTTTTTCTTTACATTATATGTGATGATATAACATTTTTCTTTTTAAAATTTAATTACTCTGAAAATACTAACAATAGCTACAGTAAAAAGAGCCTCAAACAATACCAAATAAGTCAAGAGCTTGAGCTTTAAACCCAATGGAGCACAGCCTAATAAAGGTACATTTGGTGCAATTAAACTCCATAAGTCTTACACCGAGTTATCCGTTCAATGTGAGAAAGAACATCGATCGTCTTGGGATTTAAATCCCACACAACGGAAAAGTAATAGTTTTTTTTTTCAGATTCGTTCTGTATGTGGTCAAAGAATAATTCATTTTTCCACAACAGCAACAATTAAAGGTCCCTGTGATAAGAAACTTGCCTAACTTTTCTTTAGTGCACATATGAACAGTGCTCTACAGGCAGCAGACACGCACCGTGGGGCATTCAGCCAAGGCAAAGGGGAAGAGAATATGTCCACTTTACATTCATTTCATGTGATAGGAATTACATATGCAGTATGTTTGTGATTTCCTCCTCATGATGAGAGATTTTATGTGTGACATTCGAGGGAATTTTGCTGCCTGGTTAGTTACCTGGTGTGGGGTACCTGCCTAGCTAATTCCCTTTTCTGCTCAACATTATTCTCCATCCAAGATTCAGATGCACTTTAATTAATTGTTTTTTTCCGCTGAACATTTCCTTCTTTATAATGAGTGACAAAAAGTAAACCATTGACTCGATCACTCCCTCCCTTCGTATTTTAGGATAACATAAACCCATCTGCATGCGGTTTGAATAATCCACATGGATGCACATCAGATGAGAGGACTAATCTCCTAATTGGTATATATGGAAGAACAAATGTATTCATGGCCTTAATTAGCTGTTTGATCCAAGTAGCTAGAGCGGATTATCTACCCTTTGTGTTAGTGCCATGGAACGCTTGCTATTGCATTAATTAATACCACTCAAGAAGACACTAATGTCTCGTGACATATATATGTAGATTCTACTACAGACATGGCCATCCTCGTGGCCGAGCAACTTCCAGGTCCAGGAAACTTGCATACACAGAAGATCTCTGCCAGGCGAGTAAGTTGAAGGCTGCTTTATTTTATTTATCTCCCCTTCCCTCCTGCTGTTGGGCATACAGAAGGATTAAAAAGGGGCCCCGAAAATTTGACGTTGACAGTGATGCGGGTGAGGCCCAATAATTGAGTACTTGTTGTGCCCTTTACTCTCGAGCCCTGTGCAATACACGAGTTGACTCGTCTTTTACTCCCTTTCACTCATTTCACTCCCTTTCTGTCCCCATCCAAAGCCACATGAGAGTGCGTTGTATGTATGTGTGTATGCGTGTGCATACGCACATATGCGAAGGCGTGGCATACACACCCAAAGGAGGAGAGAGATGCATGGTAGGAGGGGATGCCATAATGCCCCAATCCCTATGCTTAACTAACTCATTCCCTTTGGAGTTTGGGGGTCGCTTGCGAGGACCATGCATTGCAGCCTGAGCTGAGTGGATGCTGCCTAGAGTGGTGTGCCATTAGGTTTTCGAATGACACGCTTTCCCTCGCATGGATTGGATGCAAAGGGTTCCAAAAATCAGCCGACAATTCTTATTCTCGACCAAATAGTTGTTTAAATAAAAATTATCTCTACCAATTTTTCTACGAAGATCGGCTACCGGTCGATCGATAGCTATCTAGCCAAGCACCACAAGCAAACTGAAGAACAATGTGAGAAGATCCAGAATAATATTGTGATGAATCATCGTAAGTTTTGTGTAGTGGTTATTAGACCTTATAAAGAGTGCATTTTGTTTGAATCATTTTCTGAATTTTTCTGGGAAATCGGTCATACCATTGATATGGCAGCGGTCATATCGTATAGCGGTAGTATCGCGGTTTACTTAGCGGTAACCATTTTTCAGAGAGGTCTAGTTGTGAGGTGAATACTGATGAATACTTATTGTATACATATACTAGGAGACCTAAGTCTGGCTCCTATTACGCCAAATATTCTTAGTGCCAAATCTTTCTAACTCTTTTATGTTTTGGTTAATTAGCTCTTGATTTGGTTCGTTTTAATATCCTATTTCCCTTTCTTGATCTTGTGTGCTAAAGACATATAAGAGATAGAGATAACATTTGAAAATCTGAAAATCAATCTCCACCCATCTAGACACTTTGATAGCAAGTTCATGAAGAAATCCGATTTTACTTGATTTTGGCCTTGACAAGTGATTTCGTGATCTAAGGGTTTTTGGCTTAATTTTTTCAGTGTTCTAGTTTATTTTAGTATATAGGAATATATCTAAAGTAATCTTAGTTATCATCCACTCACAAGCAAATCATATTCACCGTTTTTGGTTTTTGCCCGGTTTTAGTGCACTCTTCTTTCAATCGCAAAAAAGGTTAGAACTTTGACAACAATTCTCTGGATTGTTGATTAGAATGAGTTCCTGACATTCTCAAAAAGGTGCATACCAAGTCTCAAGTCATTTGGATCTACGGATCAAAAGTTACATAGATTCTTAGTTTTAAAATCATATTGATTTACTATTTATCGGGGGCTAAACCTACTGTAGCGGCACTACCGGTACTGCAGCATGGTACTATCGGTACTATAGTAGTACTACAATGGTACTACCAATTTGATGTTCATTCATCGGATTTTCAGCTTCTTGATTTGTTGGGTTGTGTGTTAACTTTTCATCCATATCTTTATAGATTTATAGTTATTGAAATGAAGGATTGGTGAATACTTATAAAAAAATTTTGAGACATCATTCACCCCTTCTGTTGCTATCTTCGGTCCTATACAAACCGAAAGATCAAATATAACAATTTAGTTTTTTGGAAGAGCACAGAAGCATTACTGAAATTTATATGGTTCAAATGTGAAGATTGTTTCAACCATACATTAGAGAGCTAGACAATGGAGTATATATCCGCAATTAATGTTGTAGTGTAAGCATTTCAAATGGTTAATTGCTTAATTCCCTCACGTCCGTTTACCTTAATTAAGAATAAAATAAAAAAGCTGCTCATTAATTTGTGCAAGTGACTAACTAACTAACTAGAAAGCTGTTCACTTGTGCTAAGTAACTAACTAGAAATCTGCTCTGATCAGCAGCTCAGAGGATGGCCCGGCATGATGATTTGAATTAAGACCTAACACATCTCATCACGTGCGAATGAAGCTGACAACACTTTAAATAAATATTAGTCTGCAGAAGAGAATATTTCAAATATCGCAGAAGAGAAGAAAACAAAGCAAAACAACTTAAATAAATAAATAACAGCCGTTTTATATATGGTATACAATTATAGGCATGCCTAGTTCTCCATTATCATGCAGGCAGGCTCAGAAACTAGACAAAATCCCAAGTTAGGTGATGGCCCTCTTCCCCTGTGCTCTAGCTAGCATGTTCCACATTAACTGTGACAGAAAATCATTAATTATTATGAGTCTAGCAATTTATTGTAAAGGCATTGGATTTTTCTTACTAAGATCGACCAGAGCTTATCTCCCAGCAGCAATTCTTAACTAGACACATCCTTACTTTCAAGAGAAAAAAACCCAGAATAATCCTAAAAATAAATATCATAGAAATTCTCTTATTAATTGAGAGAAAAAAATAGAAAAATCTATTTCGCTTATTTTGATAGAGCTAGATTATAACGGTGCAGCTTAATAATATATAGATATTAAATTCATATAATAAATACAATTGTAATTTCACTCATAGACATTATAATTGTATGTCAAGGCAATCGTACTGTAATATAATATTTAGTCGTACAATTGTGTAGGTAATTTCGCTAGTTCTCTCTAAAAATTAGCGTCCTTATTATAAATCACTCTGAAAATTAGCGTGCTTATTATAAGTACCACAGGAAGAGGAGGAGAACGAGAGAGAGAGAGAGAGAGAGAGAGAGAGGAGTAAGGAAAGCGAAAAGGCCGTGTCTTTTATTTCCAGCGAGGCGAGAGAGGCCTGGCTTGTCCAAGTGCGGCTATGGCTATGGCCTCGATGGATGTATGGATCGTACTAGCTGCACTATAAGCTAATAGTAGCTTTTTTCCAACTCCAAGCCGATAGCTGGAAACAAATGTTCCGTTTCTACAAGCAAATAGATGCAATAGGGATACCCCTTGTCGCTTGAAAAGAAAGCGCAATAGAAGCTCGACTTGATAGCTGGGCCAACCATCACATGCATGCATGCATGCCCCTCCTCTCTCTCTCTCTCTAGTCTCTCTTCACCTCTCAACTCACCCACATGTACTCGATCACCTCTCTCTCTCTCTCTCTCTCTCCTCCCCTCTCCTACTGTGCTAGGCTAGTACTGTATTTTCTCTGCATGCACACACACACACCAAAATTAATAATGCTCCAAATAAAATTCAGCATACATCATGACGAATTTCTATATGAAAAGAACAAATCCAGCATATGTCTATGCGTATACAAGGGCGTATCCAGTGCCTCCACCGACCGACGGGCAAAGGAAAAATGGAGGGGAAGATGAAGAAGAGAACTTTGATTTCTGTCGAGTTCTGCATCGACCCCATTTATCGCATTTGTAGCAGCCCTGCCTCCAATGGGCCAGCAGTTGAGCAGGGTGGACTCCGTAGCTTCTTGTGATCACTGAAATATATGCTCCAAAACGTATAAAATATTCAGCCGTAGGTTGCAGTACACCATCCCCTAGCTAGCTAGGCTGCAGAACTTAACAAAATAAATAAATAAACAGTATATTATGGGTGTGTGTTTGCTGCAAATTGCAAGCCTTATTCGCCCTTTAACGGAGCATTACTAGCAGCACATGTCTCAAGATCACTAGGCAGTATCTTAAACCAGGCTATCGTCTCCTAGTACCACTAGAGACACAAACACCTGCCTGCTGTGTTGGTCTAAAAAGGATCATTAGGGGTAGGCCCCATGCCCAACCCTTTCCAAATGGTGGTGATCATGTGATGTTTAGTAGTGCTTAGAATATGTTCTGATTGCCTCTCTCTTGCTGCCCCAAAGAATAACCATATGCCATCATTCTGCCACTCCCTTATTATTGTGATTTGTGAGTGACCTACGCATGCATGGATGGACTCCCATGTACTACTAATTACCACATATGAGACATTTCATCATTTGTTTGCGTGATGACCATGATGAACCCGAAGCTTCAGGTAGTACAAGGAGGTGTTTGTGCCCTGTGCAAGGCATGTAGCAGCACAAGCAATGCATGCATACAGCTGGAGTGGAGTCTCCCTCCTCCAGTGCTGGCATCAAATCATTTGACCATCCACTCCTACAATACAAGCATGCTACTACTCCTAATCAAGCTCATAACTGCTGTTTCCTAACCAAATTTGCTTCCAGTTTGACACGACACAGCATGCATAATCAGGATGTGCTATAATGATTCAGCAAAGGTGAAGTTGTCAGGCACTCACTGTAGCGGCTCATGAGGCCGGGAGATCTTGGGAGCATGATGAACAGTGCGCCGCAGAGCGCGCGTTGGTGGTTCATGGATGCATGTGCAAATGTCCACACGGCTGCATCAATCAGACCATCAATGCTTCGACTCCACAAACACCGAGTCAATCAACAGCTGCGCCGGCATGAATGCGTGATGTAACTCCAAGGGGACAAGTTCATGCACACGTGCACACGGCAAAAACCTCTGTAGCTGCGGCCCCCGGATCGAACGACCATGCCTTCGCTTTCATGCGCGCGTGCAGTCTTCTTCTTCCCTAACCCTGGTTTGAACTTTGAACCATACAGTTAGCCACAGGGATCCCTGAATTATTTGCAGTGTAGTGGTGTATAGATCGATCAGGAGTCGTTTTCATCCGCCAGGAAGCATGCAGCACCCAGCGAGAAAACTGCACATAATGATCGAGATGATGCATAAAGGAATCTGGTGACTAGCTCATATATACCAGGTCACTTACTGTTCTGATCTTGTTAAACAACACCAGGACTTGCAGAGTTCCAACTATGGAATCTAGCTGTTGAACCTATCCAAACTAGAACGTACCCGTGAGTATTCAGAAATAGTACCACGAAGCAGGAAAAGAATTCCAAAGGAAATGACCAAATAAACGGTGATAAATGGAATAAGGCATGTCTGTGATACATCGAAAGCGATCCAGGACACTTTCAAAATGTTCTACAAAGTACAAAGTGGAAGTAGCTGATAGTTGTACACAGGAAAAAGCAAAGTCTCGCTTGTCTGGGTTGTTCGGCACCTATTGTGCATAACTAAAAGAGAACATTTCTAGTGAAAAACAAAATACAGCAACATAAATATTTGCCCTAAGCGTGATGGCAACATCAATCAATGACATTACCATATGTTCTTATTAGGATGTATTGTGAATGTCCACGTAGCATTCCTGATGGAAGTTTGGCAGCACAAGAACAGCACTGGGTTTACCATTTCTGGAGTTTCCATGTCTTGTTCCAATTCATGGATGCAAAAGCAGGGTACTGTGTTCAGTGAACAGGGCAAAAACATCATGGGAATTCGGAAACAACCAGCATAATCGACATTTAATAAGTTCATAAAGAAAAAACTGCCAATATAAGGACATCTTAACATAGACTTTTTATGAACTACATAACCTCTGACTGCTAGTATAAAGACTATTTTGACAATGTCCTAAACATAGTTTTTTTTTAATGAAAAAGGTCAATAGAAGCACCACATCGCAATAGAGGCACAGTAGTAAATAGTCTCAGATGGAGGAATGAGACATGGTATAACACTGTGATATCACGCTCAAATTCAACTGGAAAAACCAGGATAAGGTTGATGCAACTAAATCTCCATTTTGCTTCATAGGAAAAAAAAATCTAGGAACCTATTCCCATCCTGCCTAAAACCTAGATCTAACAAATTAACTACATTCGCCTCTAGTAAAAAAACTAAAAATACAGCGATTTCCAGGGAAGGCATTATATATACCACATAATTCCAAACAGGGGAATAAGCAGATTGATAATAAAAACACAAGTGATTGTGTTTTCTCTCTTTTGGCAGTTTCCGATGTTTATTTGCCTAGTCCTTACAGGTTGAACTGCTATATTGTTTGAGTAAGAGAAATCGTGCCTTCTGGGTTCATAAGGAAACCTAGCTTGTCCATAGCAAATTGCATGTACATCTTTATCGCATCATGGGTCCAACAATGCATATTGAGGCTTATTGTAATACGGGCCTGTTATTTTATACTTCGGTTTATGGTTTTTGGACTGTTTGTAAGAGAGAGTATGGAGTAACAGAAACTCACATGTGATTTTGGCCGATATAAATGAAGTCACTATAGTGTGTACTACAATCAAATTGTAAACTCTGTCTTGAAAAGACATTCCGCTTGAAAGCTAGTTATTGAAGAAAGCTGAAATGCAGTTTTTAAAAGCTGAAAAGAAGATATCCTACATCTTTTTCTGGCTATTCTGGATGAAATTTCTTGGGGTCTTGTCCAGTAAAACTCTCACATATTCAACCAAGCCATCAGACAAAAGCTTATGATATGATCATTAATTAACAATGAAGAAAATGTAGCGAATAACATACTCAATCACAGTGTACCTAGATTGTTAAATTCTGAAGATCAAAGCTAGGCAAACAAACAAAGAAGAGAGTGGTTTATGTGGTACACTTATGCAACATGTACTCTTCTACAGGCATTCTATCAAGGATTAGTAAATAAATGTCTACGACCACTGGCAGGCAGAAACTAATGTGTAACAAACTACTGTGCCAATAAGTTGTGATCAACTAAAGAAGTCACCATAGTTCTTAACTCTGGCTGAAATATTGAATGCCTGATTATTTGCTAGCCCTGTTAGACATATCTAGTGAGAATACTTCTGACCAAGAGGTAGTTTATATGGGTCTGTGACGCTGCTTGAAGTCAAACACGAGTATCTCAATATACAAAATGCTAACAAATATACTGCTCCGATGGTTACATATCAAAATCTCGACATGGTTCAATAGTCAAATCATATGGACAGATGCAACTCTCGGTGGAACAACACAATTCTTCGTGTCTCTGTGTTACTACTGCCAACTAATAAATCACCAAGAGAAAGCTAAAAATTAGGCATAGTAAATATCATACCCACTTCAAAGCCCAAACAGAAGTATACATTGAGTACTTGAAAATTGTGACAGACATGAAATCATCTCTTATATATTTGTGCTTGTAATATCCACAAGTATAGTTTTCGAGAAACAGAGTCAGCTTCATGGCAGCATACATAACGCGACAGCCACAACTTAACACCGAAGATAGATTTGTCCTATCAGCAAAGTTGGCATATTAATTCAACTACCCAACAACCTCCCTAATACGAAAAGGGTCCATGAACAAACACAATGTTACTACTATCATGTAACATTCCTTTGGCTAATGCAATGTAACTATGTTCATATCAGACTCCTCAACATTGACCAATCCCCCATTTGATCGCTTCTCAGACATCAGTGCAAACCAAAATCAATAATTTCTCACACATGACGGCAAGCGCACTCTATCATCGATTCACAGCGTAGCACACGTTATTGAAAAACAACGGAAATTCCTATCCAGACTAGTACCAATAAATGTATGTTCCTAGCCTCGCAATATTGCATCAGTAAGAAGGTCGAGGCAGTGTAGGCGGAGAGAAGATACCTTAGCTGCTGCGGCGAAGACTGGGGCGCCTTCCCCTCCTCGATGACGATCCACTCGAACCCTCCGGTGAGACGGAGAAGGAAGGCGCGCGACGGCCAGGAACCCATGCGGCGGCGCCAGCGAGGCCGAGAAGGGAGCGGAGCAGCCGCCCATGCCCACTTTGGGTTTTGGAGACAGCGAGACTGGCAAATTGCAAAGAGGCACCTCCCATAGCGTGTATTTGCCTTGCGGGCAGCAGCAGCTGCTTGTGACAGATCCTGACCTTTCATCTTGGAACGAACGGATCAAGCCATCAGGAATTCAGACATCAGCACAGAGATGGTCATTAGTTGCAAATACAGGTCCAATGGCAACATTACCGACAAATTCAGACAGATTGCTTCATTTATCAGCTGATGAGAATCACATGGTTCGTCGTTCTTCTTTTCAAGAGAAAAGGAAGGATTAAAAAGAAAGCCCACAATGTGACTAGTGGAGAAAGCACTACAAATGGGCGAGGCAACTACATACACAAGATATTCAAGGGCAGAGTCAGAAATTTAGATTACAGGGGCCAAATAAGCTATGCAATATAATTACATTTGATGAGAAAAATGAAATAATACTAATACAAATAAAAGTAGATAAAAATCAAAGAATATAGCAGAAGTTTTAAGATTGTGAGGGGACCAGGCCCTGCCAACTCCCTCTCCCTCCGCCCCTGAAGATACCTGACAAATCTAATAACACGAATAAAAAACATGCAGTAGATTGAGTTACTACTATCAAGGGGCTAGATTCTTCTTTCGTAGTCCCAACTCCCAATTACTCCAATGTTCATCACAGAAGAACGAATGCTTCAGGTAGCGTCTATTGACTGATCTTGCAACCGCGAACATAGGAATGCTCATAATTGATGTACTTTGTCCAGTAAGGTCGGTACTTCGTCATTGCAATCTCCAGCCACGGCTTCATGTTCCCGTTGTAGTGGATGACGGCGGCATTATCTATTTCAGAGCGCTCGATGGTTGGGTTGTACCCTAAGCCAAGCACATGCCATGATTTGTCCAGGGGATGTGTCAGCTTGTAGAAAGTTAGCAGACCTGGCGGTAGGGTCCCGAGCTTCCAGAGGAGCCTGTTTTCATTCTGTAACAAGAGGGTAAACAAAGTGTGAAGTACACTAATGAGATTTGGTAAATGTATTGCGATTATTTATGATTTGGTCTGTATCTCACAAGGTGCATCTATGCTTTTACTAGTTTTAGAACTGCAGATCCTAGATCTGTTAATGAACTATTTAAGTTGCAGATACTGAAATATGGCATCTCATTGTGAAAGAGATTTACCCATGAAGCACTACACACCCATCATGGTATGATCAGAAGTAATTGCAGGTTCAAATGCAATGATAATCATAAATGAAGACTGCATGCACAATGCAAAAAATCACTTGATGGAAATCTGATAATCTGAAACGCCAGATACCATCTGAGCAAACTGATTTTGTAAGAACACCAAGGCATAATATTCTACAGTAAAGTCAAAACGGCAAATGTAGCATAAACTGTATTTCCAACTCACCATGTTCTGCCATTTGTGGTAAATGCCAGTGATGTCCTTCTTCTTCCATTCTTCCAGATCAAACATATTCATTCCATAAGCCCAACCACATGCATTAGGATCAAAATTCTGAGCAATATGTGGACTTGAAAAGTTGAGGTACTTGTCAAATCGGTGAAAACTTTCCCCACAAGTTTCCACAGCACCATTTACATTCCCATTAAGATTGACCTTCCAGAGTCCTGTTAGATCCTTCTGGACAACTATGTCATCATCCAAGAAAAGGATTTTATTCAACTTAGGATAGACTTGTGGGAGGTAAAATCTTAGATGGTTGAGCATGGACAGATATTTTGGGTTTCGATATTTCAGATTAGAAGAACCAGCAGAGAGAGTTTTTGGACGATCTGCCTTAAAATAGTACTCTTTCATGGCTGCAGACTCAAGCTGCTTCAGAACAGGGCAGTACGAAGAGTTTAACCATTTGAAGTCATCCACATTTTCAACATGAATCGTTGCATCTCCAGGTGGATTCAACAAAAACCACATGTTCATTGCTCCAAAGTTTAGTTTGTCAGTAACAAGATGGAATACATGTTTCTCAGGCTCCTGCAGTTTTGTAGCAAGAAGATGAGCAATTGCTACTGAATTGGCTCCTAATATTATACATTGCAACCAAGAAATTGCACTTCCAATCTGAGGTTCAGATAGCACTCACCTTTGCGTTCATGATAGTTGAGTTGACCACAACTGATGCTGCCAAAACATTGTCCGAGAAAAGGGCATAGTGATAAAGATCAGCATTTTCCAAGTTCTCACTCATTGGAAACTTTCTTTTCTCTTGAGGGAGAAGGTAATAGTCTATTGTTAAGCGCATGGACAAGCAATGGATGCCATTTGGGATGGTCTTTGCCGCCAACTGGCTCAGGAAGGTGCTCTGCTTCTTTAAGCTCCTGACCTGCTCATCAGCTGACTGAAGCATTGCTCGTAAACGTTGAGTAATTGCCCTGCAGTCGTACAATTGATCTCTTGCTTTTGATAAAACTTGACTCATTGCTTTGACTCTCTCAGAAGCACTTCAAATTAGAGAAGAAACAAATCAATACTCGACAATGCAGAAAATTTTGGCCAAAAGAACAATTTGAACAGACAATCACCTCTTAGGAAGTTCAGCATCAGCAGTAGCTTCCCCAAGGGAGCGCTGGCTTTCCTTGAGCCTGGCAAGTAGCTCCTGATAAAGATCAAGCTTGTCCCTTGACTTGGCAAGCACAGAATATATTCTGGCCATGATCATTTGATCTCGCATAAGACGAACCTTCGAATCTGCCTTCTCGTTTTCATTTTCACGTCTCCATATACTATATTTTCCCAGCACAGCAGAATCAACAGCTTTTGAACGTTCAATGCCAGCATTCTCAAGCTTAACTAGGGCTTCATCATCCTGCTGCACTGGTTCCATTTTCTTCTTTACTCTGGTTCTCTCCCTCAATTTCTATAATAAGGAAATATCAAAGAATGGTCAGAGTTTCACAGAGATAAGATTTAATTTCAAAACAAGCTGTAATGCATAAAAGAATGCTTATCCACTGCTGGAAATGATGATATAATCGCAGCCATGATTATCCCTAGTTAATTTGCAAGGACTAAGCAATGAAGAAAAAAAGTTACCCTGCGAGTCACTTCCTCTGGCCTGCCCAGCAGCTGAAGCCCATCTGCATTAAGAAATAAAGCCATCCTTGTTAAATGAGTTGTTCTTAGTAGATGCAATCATATAGAACCACTATTTCTTATTAAAACTCACCTTCTTCAGTCAAGGAGAAGTTCTGCAAGTTAAAGTTGGGTTGCCTGCTCCAGTCCGGTATCTACCATCACAGAAGTCTACCAATGTAAGCACACAAATTTCAATAACACTGAGAAATAAGTAGCAAGGCAGGATAATAGTCTGCAAACCTGTTTGACAGAATAAAGTGGGTCCACTCGAGCTGCATAAAGCAGAAACGCTTACTTAGATGATTATAATGACTCAAGGAAATAGGTTCTAAAATCATCATGAGTTCTTAGGTATAAATATTTCAATGCACACTCATTTCATGTTTTTTCTTCTTAAGTGTGCATGTGCATGCAGAGAGAGAGCACCAATCAATTACTTAACAGGCCTCCTAATCAGGCAGTATCAAACTGCAAATGAAGAGAACAAGATGGCATTGTTTGAAAAGAATAAAGGGTTGTTTATCTGTCACTACCAATTCCAAAGTGGGACAAACTTTAAACAGAGGATTGAAGGGGTTAGCGAAGGGAGGTTATCTACATAACAAGCAAAGATAATATTTTGATCTGAAAGACAATTGAATGTTTCCAAAACAAATGCCAAAAGAAGGTGACATATATAGTCATGTCCTCCATAACTTTTATATGTTTGTGTAAACTGATAGATAATGAGAATCCTGCTTAGCCACCCTCGAGCTGAGATGACATATATAAACTCTGAACCATGTCAGCATATGCCATTGAGATGCAACATGTTACATGTTCACTTGAAAATGTCTGGGAGTAATACATACACCTTATGACTAGAAAAAAATATGCCTGAAATGCCAACAAAATGTTTCTAAGCATCTCCAAAATGTCATCTGGTTATTTCCCCTATATACTTCATGTGCTTGTCAGAAATGATGGCTATGAATTTGACCAGTGAGCTCACTCAAGGCAACACAAGCAAATATAGATCCTAAAACTTGTCAGAACATGCCAGTGAATAATCTATGCTGCAGATGGCCATCTAACAATCTAAGATGATATTAGCACACTGTTGATGGCACATGATCCAGGTGGCACTGCTCTAAAAACATCTACTAGGTCATATAGAAGAAAACGAGTGCCGTCACTGTTCCTGTATAATCAGCCGGTTAGGCCATATAATCACTAGTAGGTGGGGGTGACCAAACAAGTACTGTTGAACATTTTTTAGAACAAAGCCAGGTGGCTGGATAGCTGGCTAAATTGCCATTCATCTGGTGTCTGACAATGTAATGTAGGCGCCATTTAAATAACAATGTACCAAAGGTTTGCTTGTGATGCAGTCATGTAGATAGCCACGCAGACCACTTCACCGCACAACTTTCATCATTTCCAATTGCACAGTCATGTATATCTAAGGAAATTTCCTCAAACTAGCATTGCATATAAACTAACAGGGTTAGTTCTATCCATGCTGTTTTTACTTGATTTCATAAGATGTCATTGTCAAATAAAAATAGAAGTAGAGCCGAGCATTTGCCCCTGCGTGACAGTGCAACTGGTAATCCCAATTCCGAAATTTGCATGTCGGCAGGAGGTTGCTGTTAATGGTTCCCACTTCCCACTTCAATTTCAAGATGCTTCTTAATTTATAGATTGTATTATTAGAGAACAAAATGTAGAGCATTTCAACTGTGGACAGATCAACACAGGCGCATCAAACACCATGCCTACAGCTGAACCCAATTACCCTATACTAACAATTCAAAAGGCCAAAATTGCCGTATTACACAAGGAAACAAGATAAATGCATTTGAAACAAACCGTATCTAAAATAAACATCACTGTTTTTAACATCAAACCGTCATTACATTGCACTTGTAGATCTTAATCTCATCTGTAAAAAATGGCTCAAAAGGGGAAAAGGAAAGGGGGGAAACGAGCTGCTCACCTCCGGTGGTGGTGGCGGCGAGGAAACAGAGCGCGACCAAAGAGATCGCGCGAGCCTTCGCCATTCCCCGGCCCGATCCGCACGAACAGCAACGCACTGTCCCCCAAAAAAATCACGAGATGAACTACATGGATGAAACAAAAAAATAAAGGAATTAGCCGGGGAACAAGAGGCGATTTGAGTGGAGACGCAGGCTAATTCCCAGATAAAAATCCGCACCTTTTTCCTCTTTGCTCCTAATGTCGGCGGATCATCTCCTCCGGCTTTCGGGGGTGGGAGGGAGTGTTCGTGCGATGCGATGGCCGAGTGGGAGTGAGGACGATGGTGTGAGCCCGGTGGAAAGGAAAGACGAAGCAAGGGGCCAACTACGAGTGGCCTGGGCCAACATGGCGGCAAACCAAAAGCCCATGTTCACGTATTGGGCTGATCCAATAATTCTTAGGCCTACTTGCAATATTTTTTTATTTTTTTAAAAAGAGGCGGTTTATTAAGTACATTCTTTTGAGTTAAATCTTATTAATCTAATAAATAGAAATTTCTGAAAGAAACTTAAACAAAAAATCTACTGAAAAACTGAAAAGAACGAAGCCATTAACTAGTATCATCATAGAGATCGCATCATATACGTCTCGAAAGTTTTTACCATTTTTAGAATGTATCAAGAGGTACTGATATATTGCCACCAAATTACATATACACCTCCTATCTCTTCAAAAGGTACTAATCAGATCTATCCATTGATTTAGCATGGGCAAAATTGGTATTTTCTTAATTTTGATCTAATTTCCCTTCGTCTTGTATTCCTCTTTGTTCATTTCTACGATCAAACCGAACACGATAACTCTAATAGCGTAAGGGGCGTTCGGAATAGCGATGGTTTTTGACTTCTGACTAAAATTTCACTGTAGCTAGCTGATTTTTTACTGTAGTTGAGTTGACTTATTGGGCATAGCTAAATTTAAAATATATATAAATAAAAGCAACATGCTAACGTATTACGAATAATGCAAAGGAATACGAGAAAAAAAATGTAAAAATACCAAAAAACAAAAAAAAACACTAGTCAATAAAATTGCTACAGTACTACACAAGTCGAAGAAAAACCAGAAGCTGCCGCCCACCTCCGTCGTGAGCAGGGCCTAAACCCAGAGTATTTTTTTTAAGATACAAGTTAATTATAGTACACGTTAAAAGTCCAACATCTGTACCATCTAAAATTGCAAGCGAGTATCTCTCTCCGTAATCTCTGTCGTAAACAGCTAAAATTCAAAAATTTCAACCAAAAATTATAAACCGTAGCAAAAAAACATACCCTAAAATCGTGTACAACTGGCCGGAGGGAGATAGAATAGAGGAACGTGGATGCCAAGCGATCAAAGCCGCCGATTGCCAAACTGGTCAGGGTTTGTTTCATGTACGATGTAAGGCGAGATTAGAAAACATACTAGATTGATTTTACGATAATTTTGGTATTAATTGAAGAGAGACAAGCAAATATGCTTTCATGTATCTAGGCATCGCCAAGCTGATTAGCTTTGATAGTAGGGAAAATTGCAAACTTGCAGGTGCTCCTCGATCCTTTGTTACTAGCTTCTAGCATTCGATTGATGGGGTTTGGAGTGATTCGATGTGGATTAATTTGCAAGAGGAGATGCAATCGAGCAACATGGTTTGTAGCAAAGATCACAGACCTGTTTGGGGTGAGAACTTGAGATATGAAGATTTTACATACCAATGTAATGTAAAATGGTTACTCTTATGCCCTCTGCAGTTAGTACTTAAATAAGTTGGTACTGGCTAGCATTATGCTCAGATACTGTGGCATCTCAACCGTTACATTGTCTGCCATTGGACGGTGTTGAAATTTTTCAAGGACCATAAAATTACCTCATACTTCTCATGACGAGACGATGAGATCGTATTTGGCAAGTTGTTGATTACTACTACTAGCTAGTATTAATTTCATTCCAATCCAAAGTGTCTGCAGCCACTGTCGGGTTGGTCACGTGGTTCGGTGTGCATTCGAGCACGCATAAACAACCAAGAATCCAAGACGATGATACACATCGATCAATTATTATACCAACAACAGCTCCGAGATCATTATGACTACTTCTATATTGCGATAAACGCTTGAAGACTAAAGATCTGTTATCTTAGACTGTGATTTATGATCTTTATCTGCAGTTTATTAGTCTAATAAATAATTATTGTTGAAAGAAACCAAAAACAGCTGAAAAACAAAAAAAGTCCTGATTTCTTTTGAGTTATAGCTTTTAGCTTAATTTTTTTAATTTTAACTATTCATAAAAGAGATATTTACGTATGATTTTAGTTAATATAGATGAAGTCAAGATAATTTCTACTATAATTAATTTATAAATATTATATTAATAAGTTATTTTAAAAATTAGTTACTATAAAAAAATTAGCTATGATTATAGGAGAACTCACCAATTAAGCTTCTGCTTACAGTGCACGCCACTCGAACGGCTGGATCCGACGCCGAGATGCATGGGAGATCGCGTGCATTTTGCTTGACCAACCCTGAGAGCTTGGGTATTTGCTTGCAGATCTGAGAAAGAAAGGCCACTTGATAATCGAAAGGCAATGGTCACTCCATTTCAGCTTATGGTTTACGATTTTCCATGAACAAATTGAATAGCTTTTTTATTATCCTTTTAAAATAAATTATTAGAAAAATCTTTGTAAATTGGTTTACTGACTTTCAATTTATTCATACAAACGTTCACACTCGAGAAAAAAAAACAACTAAAAAACCCATCTATAACCCAACACGCAGCAAGTCTTTGGGGGTGATCGTTTCGGTTTTTTTTGTTTCAGTTTCTAGCTTCAGCTTTTTTTTTACTATTCACTGCACTATCCATTAACTCAGCTACAGTGTTTTTTCAGCCAGTTACAGTGTTTTTTCAACCAAAAGTCAAAAGCTATCGCTATTCCGATCACCCCCTTTGAGAGACCCCTCCAAGTCCTAGCAAGCGCGTGCTGTTACTTCCATGATGAAGTTTCAATCACCTATCGAGAAACGATCGTGTATCATGCGTCATGTTCGATCAATCACTACGGAGAAGTTTGAACACGCACTGCCCTACGACGTGTCATCGTCATTTCAACTCTTCAGATTATCTATGTTGTGCTGTATATATGTCTAACTTCCTTATCAAATTGCCTCTGGTGCTGTCTAGACTGTAATGAACTTCTCAGCGTTTGGTTTTATTGGTTTCTGTAATAAAATGCAGGGTACTTGAAATTTAGTTGTCTTATATATCCTTCAATTATATCAACTAACAATTCTGTTGTAACATCTCCTTACCAAAGAAATACCAGAGTCTAAATACTGCTGATGTGCTTACAATAGTTAGTTTGTTAGTTGCAAATTGGAGCCGTTTTTTTTTTTTGTGAAGTATGGAAGAGCATCCACCACCACCCATGTAGGAGGATTGAGATATTTTGACTTTGTGAAGCAAAGTCGGGAGCTATAGTGACTATAGTTTTGCTCTAATCTCAACGTCGGATGCAAAATGGGTACAGCACCATAGCTACAGTCATTTCTTTCGGGTACCTGCTGCAGTCCTTTGCTATAGTACCAAACTGATCTTAACATTTGTATTTTGATCCGATGGCTAGGAAGCTTCACAGTCAGATGATCTGGATCCCCATGCAGGAGTAGTTCTCAAATCTAATACCCCTCTGCTTCTTTTTTAATCATTTTGGAACGCACGCTACAACAAAATAGCTTTATAGAGATGTTTTTCTTTAAACGCTTTTTGAATATCTTTACGTTGAGAATTATGTAGCATATAAATATACTTTTTGAGACGTTTTTTTGAGTGTTTTTAAATGTCTTTCACCACCTACACATCTCTATAGTTTTTTGGCATGGTCCATGAGGAGACACCTCTGGTACACTTTAAAGAACGACTCAACAATTTTCTAGAGATGACTTAACATGTCTCTAACTTATAAATAAGATGTCTCTAGAAGACTTTTCTATTATAGTGGCATGCGGTCAATTTCTTAAAATTTTGATCACACATGAAAGTAATTGGATTTGATCAAAAGTAACGGTCGAAAGGATATTGTCAACGATCAAATCATCAATCTTATGAATTGTGAGAAAAAGTCTAAGTCTCCCAAGAGGATTTAGGAGAAGAATGTGGACTATCTTAAATTATCTTTATTACTATGAACTGGTTACAAGATGCTCTCCTTGAGAGATTACAAAGGAATGCTACTAGCCCTAGAATGCTACTTCTTGCCTCTGTAATCTACTATCTGGTTGGAAAATTTTTCTTGATTATCTAGAATTTGTTTATGTTTGCCTTCTGTTTATTGTCTCTGTGTCCCCCCCTCTCTCGTCAGACTTTAAATAGTATCGAAGATGTATCGGTTGTCTATATTAGCAGGTGTCTTATCGATTCGTCACATCCAATCAAGCGAACGGTTGTTGTTAGCGAGAGAATTCTGACGATAACTATTCTTTGGTTATTGTTAGTGGAAGAAAATTATGGGGCAACCATAAGCACGGTTGTCGTTAGAGATGTAGGGCTGAGTTATCGTGCGATTAGGAGGAAGATAAAGCATGTGCTTTATCTACTTTATCTATTGCATAGGATGAGTTCTCTGAAGGCAGGCCCATATACCAATTCATAAAATCTCCAAGTGGTAACTAGTCAGGTGAATGAACAATGACCCTCCAACCAAAGGTACTCGGATAATGTAATCTTTGGTGGTTCATGACCATATTGATCTGAGGCCTTAATTAAGTATTTAAAGTGATATTTAATAGATCATTTAATCATCGTGAGATATATTGAAGATTGGTGGTGCTCAAGTTGGCTTATCTTTTTTTGGGTTTTTGGGTACTGTTTAGGGTTGTTTTTACTGTAACTGCTAAAAGCTTTTTGGCATAATTAGATTCTAAAAAAATTAAAAATAGAAAAAAGGTTCTCTTATTATAAACTATGCAAAAGAATATAGAAAAAAATAAAAAAAGTATAAAAAAATAAAAAATAAAATTAAGAAGTTAGAAACTAAAAACTGAAGCCGAATTGGCTTACATCGATATTCAAAATGACCAGAAAAAAGAACGGAAGTAGCATTTCGATGGTAGTCCATCAAGCTGGAACAATTATCCTAAACTACAGCTCTCAAATCGCAGAATGGAGAACTAAAACCCCAATTACCCCAAACCACAGGGACCAAATCAAAAGCAAACTCAATAAATAATCTTCTGCAGTTTACTACTAACTTATATACGCCCGTCGCCTGCTCCTCCCACCCAACCCACTGTCTCACATTCTATTCGCCTCCCCTCCCCGTTTCGCCCGTCCTCTCCTCTAATCCACTCCGCGACACCACCGCACGCACGCCTCCTCCCCCGACGGCGACTCCCGCGGCGACACCTAGGGTTAGGTTTCCGGCGACCTAGCGCGGCGATCGCGGGAGAGATCCATGTCCGCCGACCCGCCTCCGCTCCAGCCGCCGGCGCCGCCGCCTGGCGCGGCGGATCCCGAGCCCGCTCCGCTGACCGAGTCCCCCGAGGTGATGCACAAGACGAGGGCCGTCGACTTCCTCGGCCGCCGCACCCCCATCGTCTACCAGAACGACAACGGCCCGTGCCCGCTCCTCGCCATCTGTGAGAGCCCCCTCCTCTCGCTTCCCGGAACCCTCTCCTTAGATTCTGCGTGCGGCGTGGTGGGTGCGTTGCTTCGCGATTTCACCTTGGTTTTGGCGGCGCGCGTGTTGCAGGTAACGTGCTGCTGCTGAAGAATGTGATCAGCCTCAACCCGGAGGCAGGCGAGGTGTCGCAGCAGAAGCTGCTCTCGCTCGTTGCTGAGCGCCTCATTGACTCCAACAGCAGCTTGCAGGTTCGATCAGCTCGGGAATTAGTGTTGCGGTTTTTTGTGGTGTTCATTTGCGAACGGGGTTTTTTGGGATGCGATTTGCAGGGCAAGGACGAGGAGTACGTCCGTAACAGGGAGCAGAACATCTCAGACGCGATCGACCTTCTGCCACGCCTCGCGACTGGCATCGACGTGAATGTGATGTTCAGGAAGTGCGTTTTAGGTTTTCAGTTTGTTAACTGGTAGTTTATGCGTGTGTATATGTGGTATTCCATTTGTTCTCATGTGTAGGCTGTGCACCTTGCAGGATCGATGACTTTGAGTTCACCAGAGAACGTGCCATATTTGACCTTTTGGATATCCCACTGTACCATGGATGGATAGTGGATCCTCAGGTGTGCATTTTCCTTATGATATATTAGGTTTGTATTAGGCGCTGCAATTACGGAACCAAATTGGTGTGTAGATTATGCTTCTTTCAACATGGAACAGTATGCTTGTGCTCGGAGATAGCTTCATGCTGCTTAACGATTCACAGCTTCTGTTTTTCTTTAGCCCATACAATAATATGCATGTTTGTTGGTGTACACTCTGTTTTTTATCACTTCTGTGATCTAGCTTGCTCAAATATTTTTTACTTAATTGGCAAAACCTGCTTGAAAGTACTATGATCGATGGTTTCTGCCACTTGCAGGAGAAGTTCCCTTGATCTCATGTGATACTGGGTTGTACATAGTTAAAACTTAGAACTAAATGTAGGTTGGATCATTTAAGTTGCATTGGATGGTTCTGCTTTATGCTTGCTGCTGGAGTAGTGCCCTACAAGCTGTTTAGTTTTGAGAGTAGTGCCCTACAAGCTTTTTAGTTTTGAGAGTTACACTGGGCTGGTTATTTAATGACCCATAAGCAAACCTTTGTTTTATTGTTTCAGGAGTTATCCTGAATTGGTTGCTTGATGACTGACAATTAAACTTTAGTTTTGCCTGGATCTTAGGGAAATGTGTAAACGCTGGCTGTCTCACCTAACTGACATATTACGACATAAGACAACACCCTATATTTTCGAGTGAACTGCACCACAGGTCCTTATGGCATGAATGGCCCACTTAGGTCCATGAACCTGAGAAATCAACATTCAGGTTCCTGAACTTACTCAAGGTTATCTTGCATATGGTCCTTAAGGTTACTTCGGTCATCCAGTTCTATGTTTCCAAGCTGAGCAATACGATTTTCGATTGTGTCCATGAATACATCAATGTGAATAAATCATAATATTACATGGTTGAATGATGCAGAGCATCAATATCTGGCAAAAACTTAAATTCGTATGAACAAAACACTTGAGTGATGTAGAGCATGCAAATGTTTTTTTTCTTACAAAGGCGTTTCTATGTATGTGCAAGAATAGATTGTCTTTAGTTTTTCAACTGTGGTCTGTCTTTAAATGCTTGTACCTGTGAATTGTGAATATTGGGTTTCAGTGAGTGCCGAGAATCGATAATATTTTGCTAGGTATTGTTTATGTGACTTTGTATTCAGTCTCTGAAGCCAGTTTGCTTGCAGGTGCACCCTGCATGGCAGATGAATTGCCCTGCTTTTGCTAGAGTTTGTGAATGTTCATGCGGCAGTGCCCTTTTTGTTTTCCTTTGACGTCTTGTAGTTATGTGGATAAAATTTTGGGTGCTCTACTATGCTGTTTATTTTTGAAAACCAAAGACATTTATTTGGAAACTGGTTATCACTCACTGCATAGCAACATGCTGGAGCTCTCTGCTGCCCCTTGGTATTGCTAATGTGCACTGCATTTATTTATGTTAGTTTTGCGCCCAACTTTGTACTCATTACTACATTCCAATCTTCAGTCTGAACTATTTGTTGTAGTTATGAGCTATTCTATTGAGATAATTGTCAACCGACACAACTGATTCTTTTACTCCAATGGCCCTATGTTTGTGTTTCAATTTGAGTGTCACCTGGGTTGCTCCAGCAAAAGCTCATGTGTACACTATGCAGATATGATATGTAAATTTTGTCATAGGTTTGGTAGATTTACGGTTTCTGACCAAGATATGTTAACAAAGGATTTATTTATCTTGTGCAATGCAATTTGTTGATCTAGCATAATTAACCAACATAGTCTCTGAATGCCTAACTCTGTAAGTGCTAGATGCACTCTTGTTCAACATTGATATCCGCTAAAATATGTAATGTCTACAGAATAGATGCTAGATTACCTTATTAGGTATGCCTGTAACACCACTTACATGCTAATACTGATTTTTAGGATACTGACACTGCTACTGCCATTGGATCAAAGTCCTACAACGCTCTTGCTTCTGGCCTTGCTGAATTTAAGTCGGGGAAACCAGCAGAAGAGAATAAACATGTGGAGGAGGAAGAAACTGTTGATTTTGCTGCTGCAACAACTGCAGCTTTAGGGGTTCCTTCACCTAGTGTTTCCCCAGGGAGATCATTTGATGAAAATACACTCACAGACCCAGTTGAACTGCAAATAAGACGGGGCGACCGTGAGGAAGAAGAGGAACTATTGAGAGTCCTTAGTCTATCCAAAGTTGAGATCACCAATGCCGTCGATGGATCTGTTTCCTTCGACACTTCACAGTCTCATTCATCCTCCAATATGGAGGAAACAGCACATAGTGATAACTTTCGATTAGAGGCGCCTGAGATGGTGGGGCCTAGTGATAACTTTCGATTAGAGGCGCCTGAGATGGTGGGACCAACAAATAAAGAGGAACATGGTAACCATGCTTTGAGTGATGGTTCTATGTTACTTAACTCAAATTCTGTTGCTAATGTTAGTGAAGTTGTTTCTGAAGAATCCCAACAATCTTTGACGTCTAAAGAACCAAGGGACAATGGGCAAAGAAATATGTTACCGGAGCACCTTGATATACCTGTTCAATCTTCAGAATCTATTCTTGCCTGTTCCTCTCATGAATCTTTTGCTCCCTATGACCAAGCTGTTGTTCCTGCTCCTGATCTCGGTCAAGCTAATAAAGAAACCTGCAGAGAACATTCTGATGTGCAAATTCATGACCAGGCTTCTGACGCTGAGGTCATCTGTGACTCAGCAACTGTGACTAGTCAAGCTACTCCAAGTTGTGCTACAACAGAGCTGGATGAGAAAAATGATTCTTTAGAAACTCCTGAGCTTGTCTCTTCAAGCATTCAGAGAAGTGAGCCAATATATCAAGGAGAAGAGCACATACTTGGCACCGGAAACATCGCGTATGAAAATCAGGAGCCGGTGTATGAGGGTGAGGCAGTTCTCGCTGAGCAGGCTGATAGGACTGGGAAAAGTCATTGCTTGGAAAATGGAGCTGCAGAATACGAATGTGAGAATTTTTCCAGCTATCAATTAGTTGCACACGTGCAAATCTCCTTTGGTCATGAATATTATGTGCACAATATTCGTCTTTACACTCAGTTTATTTATTTGCAGGGGAACTGATTGATAATTTTCTGCGGAACACTGCTAACCAGCTGACTGTCTATGGGTACATATTTATCCTATAGGTTTAAGCACATCTATTTTTCTCATTTATATTATTAATTAATATGTGGCCAAATTTTTGACATTACAGATTGTTTTGCTTACAAGAGGGTCTTAATGATAGAGAGCTTTGTGTCTTCTTCCGTAATAACCACTTCAACACTATGTTCAAGGTATGATCATTAATTAAGTTATGGTCTCCGATTGCTTTAACAAGCTTGCTGGTTTTATTTTGTTCATGCTTTCTGTGCAGTACAATGGAAGCCTATATCTCTTAGCAACTGATCAGGGTTTTTTCAGCCAAACTGATTTGGTATGGGAAAAGTTGGATGAGGTATGTCCTAGCCCTTTCTGCCACCGTCTTGCTTGCTTGCAATGAAAGTTAGTGATTTATTTTGTTCTCAATTGACAATCATTAGGTGAATGGAGATGGGGTTTTTTTGACCAGTAACTTCACACCATTTAAGGCTGAAACTCCTAGAAATGATTCATGGAATGAACAGCAGGCTATGACGAGTACTGCTGTATGTGCAACATCAATAGACTGCTGTGATTCTCATTAGGTTCTATAATATTAACTAATTTAACTTGTATTCTGTCCACAGGACTATCTTGCTCATTTTGACAATTCCACTCTACCACACTCACCTGGAAAGTATGCCCTTCCTACCTGCATTTTTTATTACCAAGTGTTTTATTGGTCAGATAGTAGGTCCTACTCAAATCACTGCCATACAACGTTTTGACCTTTGCAGCCATATGAATTCTTGTATGTTTGTGCTGTGCAACAAGTGTTCATCTGTTCAGCTATAATGTGATGCCAGTTGAATCCATAACGTCTTTTTCCACTCTGTTGCTCTTAGCTATGCTTTTTGTAGTCCTTGGCTCTGTTGTGCTTATTTTAGGCTTTGGATATTGGTTGGTTACACATCACTCTGTTTTGATCCAAGTGCCTTTGACTATTTCCCATTATTAGTTCCTTGCCTAGTTGATGGGTTGGCTGGAGATCTCGAAATTTGTATTGGACCATTCATTTAGTGTTTACTTGAGATCATGTGCCTGCTTAATGTTCTGTATCATTACATGACGTGTGTAGTTAACATGTTTGTAAGTTCTCTATGGGCATCAGGTTAATTATATGCTGTCGTCAAGCATATTTTTAGCTAATGCATAATCAGTATGTTCGGTTGGAAATTCTGGTGTAAACTGATGTCTGTAACATCTATGCAATCCAGGGTACCCCGTTTAAGAAGTTTTGCGTGACATTAGCTTGATTAACAAAATGTGCATGACAAAGGAAGAGAATTGCACAATGCACGGTTGCAGAAAATACAGTAACAAAATATCATATGACTATTGCACATTTGCACTAGCTGTTCTTTGTTTCATTTACGTCTTCATTTTACTTGCATTTGCACATGTATTACGTAAGGTCTAACCCATGCGTTTGGTTATCTTCTATGATGGCAGCTCTGATCTAGAGCTAGCTATAGCACTTCAACAACAGGAGTTTGAGCGGCAACCTCAACGATACCAGTCTCCACCACAGCAGCTGCAGCCACAGCAACAGCAACAACAGCAGCAGACGCAGCAGACACCCAATCAATCATATGGCACAGGCCGGCCAGGACTGGTTGTTGGTCCAAGGGTACGTTTCCTTGCTTTGAAGCATTTTGCTAGGATAGCAAATGTATAAATTATCTAACAGCTGTCTGTCATGTATTGCCTGTTATGACCGTTAGATATGTTGGATTTGATTTGTATGAAACCTGTCATCCCATAGTTCAGACGATGGATAGAAATCTCGGAACCGGTGCAAAACTCGGCCAACAGGCAGTAACGGTAATCGGCCGGTTACCGGAAAACCCAAGAAAAAACCGAATGAAATTTACATATCAAATTTTGAATTTGGGCGGTTTGAAAACTGGTAACCAGAACAGTTACCGGGAAAAACCGGAAAACCCGTTAAAACTGGGGAAAAAACAGAAAAAATGTAGCACAAAATGTTGGAACTGGCATATTTATATATATTTAGTTCATTCAATAGGTAATCTAACACAAAAGGCCTAAACCAATATAGAAAGTGTATTTGTAACCACTGAGATTTCAGCCGGTTTTTCCCTCCCAGTACACAGGGACCAGCGGTTACAGGTCGGTAACTGCCATTTTTTTATCCCTGGTTTGGACACCGTTGGGGGGCATTCTAATTTATAAGGTTAAACTTGTGTGGGACTTGCCAGCTCGTTATAGCGTGTTGCAACAAGTATGTGAGTTTTCTTATTTAGGATTGCCATTTTATTTTAGAGACGAATATGGCCATAATCCATAGTGCCGAAGTCACATTGTTCCTCTGCTTGTGAATCCTCAAAACTAACTACTATGTTAAATTCACTTTTGTTCTCCGTGGTATTTTAGGGTTAAATTGTGAAACCTGCATACTGCTGCTATAATGTCACAAATCACCTGTTAACCCAACAAACTACTCCATTGCACAAAACCAATTGTTATCTAAGTTCAGCTGTGAACCCTGAATAGTTATAACGTGATTTGCAGAGAAGAGCATGCAAGGAGCATAGTTACAGTGTGAACTAGTCGTAAACTTGTAATAGGCAAGCACAGTTGCTCCTCTATGAAATGATGCCTCTTTAGTTTCTTATGGAGTGTGTCCAATTCCTGATCGTGTCGTTAAACTATGTTTGCATCATTGCTTGTGGGGTCAACACAATCTTAAAGACCAGGCATATCTCTTTGCCTAATCGCGTTCACCTACTTAAAACACTTTCTACATCACAAGTAATGCTTGATCGGTTCATGCTTCATGGTGCATCAGAAGTTCAGAACGAATATTTCGTATTGGCCACTTCGTCTTCATTGCTCAGAATATTTCGTGGTGAATCTCCTGCAGAGGTCAAATGTTCCACCACCGGCAAGAACCGAGTCGAAGAAAGAGAGGTGCATTGTGATGTAAAGATATCGTGGAACAGAAAGAAAAAGAAGGGGACAAGAAGCACCATATAATGTAAAGAATCTTCTTGTCTTTAGCAGCCTCCTCTGAGCCGTTTCCTTCCCGTCTTTGTTTTCCCTGGTGTATATAACCTCCCAAAAAAAAGTCATGAGTCGTAAAAACAGACGTTGTCAATTGATAACCCTGCCATGTGATTTGGTTCATCCTCCATCCTATCCTTGTCTGTCATACACCGTGTTTTATATACCGCGTGATATGCTGACTCCGTTGCAAATGCTTTCTATATGCGTTCATGGTACATGCATTCAGCTCAGGTTTAGATTATCTCAATTATAAACGTACGAGAGAAGGGAAAAAAAAACAGATCCATCTGGGGTGCTCGTACGATGAGTACTTCCATTCTCCACGCAAAATTTCTGTTACATGACACGGGGATTACAAATGCTTTCTATGTGCACATCCAATCCGACCGATGTTGGCAGGATCCAGGGGTGTAAGGTACGACACTTTCTATCTATAAATTCCCTTGGAAAGAAACGAAACAAAAAAGTCGCGCTAAACTAATAAGCCAAACGTGCAACGAGGGGAATAAGCATACGATAAAATGGGGGGAGTTGTGTGGAATCGTGCCTCTAAACAAAAGGAGGCATCCCGGCGTTACAACTCCAGCCTAGGTAGTTCTCCATCCATCAATCAAACTATCTCAATGTAAACTTCCCCGTTGATCCGGCCGGCGAAGAGGGCGATCATGAAAGGGAACCTCGCAAGGCATGCCATGAAGTCATCCTTGCTGATCTTGCCCTCGTCGTCAACGTCAAACGTCTTGCATAGCTTCAGCATCTGCAACAGAGCACAGCGAGGGTGAGTTTTGACACACCGATAGTCACAGAAAGCATTAGGCCGGCGTTGCGGCGACGGTGGCAAGCTGACCCTGTCATCGGTTAGCAGAAGCATGCTCGGCCGCAGGACATCGACTAGCTGCGCCCGGGAGATGTCAGATGTTCCGGGATCCCTGCACTTCTCAAAGGCAGTCTCGCACGCTGCCTCCAACAATGGCTGCTTCCTGAGGTGCGCGCACCCAATCAAGAACTGCGTACATCGTATACTAGCACGTTAGTAAGCGATAACACGTGTGCAAGGCAGCCTTGAGACTGGTCGCATTCAAGTAAATACCTGACGGAATGTAATGGATTCCTTATTGTCAAAATCGAAGTATTGGAAAATCTGAACAGAATGTAGAAATTCAGCAAAGAGCACGGCTTCACTAAACATCGGTAGCATTTACACAAGAAGAATGTCAGTACCTTCTTGCATAGAGGACTGCAATCTAGGCCAAAAAGAGACCAAAAATCTTGCGCTTTCACACGTCCACTGCCAGGGTTAATTCATGTCATTTATAACGACCGAACTCTGTAAACCTGCCACTGGTAAAGCATGACTGTTGTCCGCTGATGGAAGATGAGGGGACTTACTCGCTGTCTGGGTTCATAGCCAAAAAGTATTCCAGGAGTTCCATTGCTTCTGATGTGCTTACACCGTACATCTGAAAAGGTATATACAAAAATTAGATACTACATTGCTGGAAGCAGTATGCGTGATGCTTAGAAAAGGGTCAACATGCAAAAGAAAGCGCTGCATAGAGCATGAAAAATAAAATATCGCAATCATGAATTATGCTTCGTCTAAAGGGATACTCTAGACACATAGGAAACCATGCAGTAACCCAGTTCGTACCACAACATTTTCTTCACTTCACTAACAACATAATTTCTTAGTCTCATGTTATTTTTCATTGGCATGCACCATGTAATTTCAGACTTACTTCATGGAAAATTGAGCAATTTGAGCAATTTAGGAAAGACTTACTTCTTTTACCCAAGCCATTTCCACCATGTAATTTGAGCAATTTGCCTACAAATGGAAAATTCAGCTTATTAGAGACCAAATTCCTTCTCGAGGGAGGAAGACACACCCATTTCCAGTTAATTGTCAGTGTTTGGAATTTTGGAAGGTTCCAGTTGGTGGGTAGTCCGGCAAACAAAGGTTAAAGCCATTGTACATGAATTCAGAGTGAAGATCGTGTTATAAATAGCCTTTTCACCTTGCCAGCTTCCGCTGCTCGCGCCAGAATCATTGAATCTCCATACGAATAAGAAGTCGGTACAACATTAAGTGCATGTGCCATAGCATAGCTGGTCTGCAAAATTAAAGAAGTGAAAGAGAGTAATGTAACTATTACATTGGTAAAGAGTTCACAAGATGTCGAAAGTGCAATTTATTTGAGTGAGGAAGATTTACGTTCTCTGCAAAGTGAAGGGCATTCTCTTGCTTGATCTCAGGTGGGTAGACAACAGGGAGGTACTCTACCTGTAAATTATGCGATTGATACAATGAGCTTATTGTTTAAGTAGCTACTGCCAAAACACATGAAAGATGATACCCTTGGTAAGCCGAAGTCGGCAAGCAATGCATACCTCCATGAAATTGTGAAACTGGGTGAACATCTTGAACATGAGCTTTCCTAACGATATATTTCCCCTAAAGCACATTACAAGCATAAATAAAATGGCATTGAGGCAACAAAAGAAGCATGTCTTTACATTGAGAAACACTTACCATGATTGGTCAAAATGCACATGTGGATAACGGACAATAACTGGTTGAACGGGGCAGCCAGGTATGAATGCTCCATGTTGGAATGAAATCAGGAATCTGCCATTTGTTGTGGTGCCTTCAGGGAATAACAGGATGCGCGGAAAGCTATTGCAAGCTGCCTTTCTCTGAAAGCACATCCTAGAGAGTATGTACCATATGAACAAGATAACTAATAGACAATCATGTTGTTTGAATTCTATTATAGGATGAGTTGCATCGTATTGATTTTTAGAATCAATTATGTTGTTGTACATTGTAGGTGGCAGTAAAACGGAGCTGCAAAAATGATGATTGCAAGCACCTGCTTGTGTTCTTTTCTGCTTGTTATCGTTTCAAATAATGATAATTTGACAGCCTAACAGCTATAAACATGAGAAAGCAAGAGGATAACTTGCATGTGAGATGTTACCAATAACTGCATGCCTAACACCGTGCCTATCGTTTCTTCAAACAAAAAAACACATGACTTTATAGTTTAACCACACAAGCAATTTGATATAGATAACTAAAAGAATGACGAGCAACCGCGGGGCTGAGAGGAACCATTCTAACCTTTATTTCATTCACTGCTGCCTTCCTTGAAGCTGGCGAGAATCTATCAACATATATAACCTGGAAAATAGGTATACATTTTTTTGTATATTTGACACTTGCAAGAAACTTGCAAATTGAGATGCTTTTAGGGGGAAAATGGAAAGGCCTATACCTGCATTGCTCGAATGATTGATCCAACAAATGGTATGGCATCATGAGACTCTGAAGAAACAATGGTCGGGAACAATTCGTAGAAGAAGTAAATGGGTTCTATGTACGATATATGATTGGAAACAACTATAGGCGCGAGCTCTCTAGGCGCAGGCTTTCCTTTCTTTCTGATCCAATGGTACCTGACATACAAAACGAGTAGCTAACAGAGATCAGACAGTACACACTAGCATTGCAAGAAGAGAAACTACGATAAACAGTATTAAGTCAAAACCTAATACTTCTCAGCTCATCCCAGCATAAACAGGCATCAAAAGGGATTGTCGAAATGTTTTTTTAAGATTCCACATGCCAGCGAGAAGCATATGGAGCATGGTCCAAACGAGATTTTAGTATCCAAAAGAAAACTATGGTGTAAAACGACATTCTTGTACCAAAAGAAGAACAGACAATACAAAAACAGGTCAACAGAATGATGTTGGAGCCCTCCGGCGAGCATTCTCCATTTCTGAAGTCTTTAACAAAATGCCTGCAATTCTTGTGTAACTGTGTAGACTAATACAAAAAGACAATATTCTGACAGTTGACTTTTCCTTTTATTTCAGAGGCAAAACTTTTCTGTAATTGTGGACTTCCTCACCAGTCACCACCTGACCTTAACAGTTTTTCCCCCTTCTTTTCACATCATTTTAAAGGTCTCAATACTTCGTATCCAAAATCTCCAATTGAGCAATCCCAGTAGCGTACAGGGTACACCACACAACAGAATTCAGGACTAGGTGATTTCGTGAACTTCCAGCATGGACAGCATCCTTGTTTGAACTATGTACCACATTATTCCAACGACCACACACAGCTACACACACTACGGACCACCTGATTCGCGACTCAAATTAACAAGGGAAAAGCCAAATTCCAAGGCATCATCACACTGCATGTTTGATCTACAATTCCAAGGGAAGCTAACCGAAAGCACCGTACAAACATCAGTTTCTAACCTTCTGTGAACTGTGATGCCCGTCCCCTTCCGTCCCCTTCCTGTCGATCTCTTCCCAGCCGCAATAAGTGCACGCAGGTGGAAACAAACAACATCTCACGCACGGACCTTCACCTTCCATACAGCGTCGCCCCCACCGAACAAATGACTGCCATGCCACGCCCGCCCACACGTGCCGCAAATCACCAGCCACCCAAACTCTGCAAACCAGTCACACATCTCGCGATCGCATCATCCAATCATCCATCCACAGCATTCGCATACCTCGTCTCGCCACCCAAATCTAATCTAATCCAAAGTTAATTA
Source organism: Melocanna baccifera (assembly GCA_036346265.1). Lineage (NCBI taxonomy): Eukaryota > Viridiplantae > Streptophyta > Magnoliopsida > Poales > Poaceae > Melocanna > Melocanna baccifera. Next base: position 28,196,805 of record CM070691.1, on the reverse strand, counting down.
ACCGGCAACTAATGGATCGTCAGATGTTCAGATCAGATCAGATTAAAACGAGGCCGTTTTCTCATGTCCTCCCGATCCAAACTCGATTCAAATAGGTAATTGCGTTTAATGATCTAAGTAGTAATCAGCAACTCACCCGAAGGAGAAGAGGATGCAGCGCGCGGAGATCCGCGTGACCCACATGAGCCGGCGCCGCCACGCCGGCATGGGCCCGTCGCCCTCCCGCGGCCGCCCCTTCGCGTCGGCCCACCCACGCAGCGCCACCCACGTGGCGGCGTACCCCACCGCGATGGCCAGCCCAAACAGCACCAGCCGCACCGCCGCGACCGGCGCGCACAGCAGCGCCTTAGCCCACCCGTACGCGTCGCCCCAGGCCGGCGTCAGGTTGCGGAACGGATCGGCAGGGGACGCCCCGCGTGGCCGCGGCGTCCGATCCTCCGAGAGGAACGCGAACGGGTTGCCACCGTCGCATACCGACGCGGTGCCGTCGGCGGGGAGGGAGTCATCGTGGTGGTGCGCGTGGCCGTTGGCGACGCGGGTGGGCGTGAGCGTGATGGAGTCGGAGAGGAGGGGGGTGGAGAGGGAGGTGGGGCTAGGGTTAGGGTTTGGAGAGGCCATGGTTGAGTTGGCAGCGGCGGGAGGAGACGGCGGAAGCGGGAGGTTAAAAGGGAGGGAGGAAGCAATGGACGAGGAGTCATGGCTTATATGGAAGCTAAGCGAAGGAGACGCCCTTTTTGGTGGTCGTGGTTTCATTTTTGCGTTCTAGTCCTCGCGTTTCTGGGTTTTTCTTTTTCTATTATCCGTAGTCAGAGAACGGTCCGTGAGAGTCCGGGTTTCTCTCTTCTTGTGCCTTTTCCTTCTTTCACGTGCTTTTTTTCTTAATATCCTAATCTCTAATACGTGATGGAGGCTGAAAGGCGAATTTAGCTTTATTTGTGTGGATACATATACTCTGGATGCTTCAGATTTTAGATAAAACTTGTATGATTTCTGACAATAAAAATAATATGGAAATAGTTTGGGCGTATATCACCTATCGAGCTACCTTGGGAGACTATTTTTTCCAACTAAAAAAAGTCACATGTTGTAAAATTCTTTTTTGGTTTCTGCAATGGAGGGGTATGCGAGTAAGTCCATCTCTGCCTTTAAAAAAAATGTCATAGATTATTACAAAATCTTCAGACTGTACTCTCTCTATGTTGACTTATAAAAGATGTTAACACATTTTGAGATCCTAACTTTGTAATGTTCGAACAATAACTAATTCAATAATTTATAGGCCTTGTGACATGAAAGTGATACTATTATATTCATAGTTGAAAGCACTTTTCATACGATCGTGATTTTGTAGTTATTAACCATATATTGTAAAAGGAAATGATCACAACTAAAATCTGAAGATTGTGTCAATCAAACTGCATCTTATAAAAATCAATGGATAAAGTGTAAATGTCCTAGAAAAAATACTCCACTTTTTCAGAAAGAATGAACTCTTTGGATTAGAGTATCCGAGAACAAACAAACATGTGCTTTGTCATCCGTGTAACACATAACTAGGGTAACTTCTTCGTGAGAAAGCAGAGCGCTTAACACTGTCATTTACCAATAGTCCAGGGAGCACGTAGAGAAAATTACAAAACACATGGTCCGGGCGGGTTGCTGTACGTGGGGCCTCCATCCACGGCCCGCTCGATTCGGCACCCGCTCACTGACATGTACCGCCACTCTCCTGGCCCCACTTGGCGCGATTCGACAGGTCACTGGGGTACGCAGCGGGCATGCGTACGAAAGGAATATATAAAAAAAGGGCGCGTGGGCTCTCGTGGCGGCTTATTGTTCTTCTTTCTTCCTCCTGGTCTGGAGAGTGGTGCGTGACGCGACGCGCACACCGAAATGTGCCTCCCGAGACTGCCATGTGGGCCCCACTGAAGGAAGTGGCCTTAGGGTATGTACAACAGTTCAGACGGCTGCTATTTATATATACATGCATATTATATATAGACAACAAAAGGACAGCTTGTACAATGGGCTGTCTATTTAGTTATATGCAACCTCATCAAAAAAAAGACAACAAAAAAGATAGCTTGTAAAAAAGACGGCTTGTACAACGCTCGCAACGCCGTCTCTTCGACTAGGAGCACGAGTGCGGATCGTCTCTTCGCGAGAGGATGGCTTGTCTCTCTCTTCCTTAATTACAGTCCACGTCGGATGATTTTGCTGTGTTGGCATGATAAAGACAGCTACTGTCTCTCCATTGTACCTGCCCTTATGTCCAAGACATCTATGCCACTTTTTTATGAACTGTTTTCACTTTTGATACGGTAGCAATTTTTTTTAAAAAAAATTTAGACACGGGATGTCCATTTTTACCCAAGTAGCTTTGTTTCTGATATCCATAGACATAAAAGATGAAATATATCACCTGCCGTACCATCACAACTCAGTAGGATGTGGGTGGTGTGGCAGGCAATGCGAGCTCAGCGGAGAGACAGTGCGCTGGAGGTGCCTGAGCCCACTGGCTTGTTGAGCTCTCATAGCTCAACAGGGCATGCCAAGCAGTGGGAGCTCGATAGATGGCATGGCGTAGCGCGCGGTAGGGGCATGGGCTCAGTAGACTTATGATGTAGCAGGTTTTGTAGATAAGTCAGTCGAAGTCAAGCTAATTGTAAAAGAGTTTACGATCGTAGGACAACATATGAATATATTATACTTATAGAAAAACTTACGATTATATGGTTAGATATCTCTCTTACGAATATAAAGGGTATGTTCAATGAACACAATGAATTGATGATTATTATATCCTCGTTAGATTTATTTGCATAAACACTTATGTTAGGATAAAAAGCATCGGCTGTAACTAAAAGAACCCACCCATTGCACATCATAATTTGCATCCGTTTCTGACTGCGTGTAAGGATTTAGAATTTAAACCCCCCCAACTTTTCCCCCCTCGAATATCACATCATCGCTTCCACATGTACTAGCAATTAACAAATTGTTTTGCCATGTGGATCAGACGGTCAGCGCACCGAAAGGGCAGTAGATCTTTGCGTCGTTTCACACTAAACTCCATCCGTGAGAAATGGAATTTCCTCTTGCATGTGATGAGGTCTTCAAGCGCACATGGGCGCCGGCACGGGATGTTTTGATCAGATCACGATCGATTCTGCGAGATGAGATCCTATGGCTAAACAAGTGCCACACGTGTGTAGTGGTTTGAAATCTTGGTCATTTCGAACAGGTACTCGGCTGCATGTTCACTTCATTCGTGCTGGATCCAGCACTAGTAGCCACTAGGCGACATTTCTAGTTCTACTTGGCTGGACACGTGATGGATGTGCAATACAGCACTAACATACTAGACGAAAGCGTTTCTTTCTTTGGGCCACTTTTTAATGGTATTTATTAGCCGTTTACGACTTACCATAATGTATAGCTGTGCATCTCTCTCTCTCTGTTGGGTTATTCAACTCGCACTGCTGGCAGAATCTCGATGGCGTGAGCAGATCAACGTCAAATTTGCAGCCCTGTGTCTATTGGTCAGAGAGCTGTGATTGGTTGACTAGAACAATTCTTTCTTCCTCTTCTTCTTCCTTCATTTAGGAGGTAGCCAGATATCCAAATGGAGAAGCAGCCAGTGTGTTTTGAACGCCAATAGGGGCACAAGGCATAGCGTGTTTGACCGAGCAAGTGATCGTATGGTTCCCAACGCCCCGAAGTTTGGGGAAGACCTTCGTTTGATGCTGTTTGACCTTCGTCTGGACTCTGTCCCGGGCGAGCGACCACGAGAAGAAGCGAACTCTGGATGGAGGGTCTGTTTGATTGTTTGGTAGGGCTGCTGTTTATTTTTGGGATTGTCTGAAGTAGTTTTTAGCTTTTACTCTAGTACTTAACTTTTAAATGAAGTATTTTTTTTACTATTATAAAAGAAGGAGTTGGTGGTTGATCCGTCGTCACTTCTCTCTTCTCAACCATTCAATCTGATTACAAGATTAAATCTGAACCGTCTGTCACCCCTCCCCTCCCACCCCGCACGCCGCCTCCCTAAACCCTAAAATCCGCCTCGCTCCCCCCTCGCGCCCCCGCCTCCCTGTCGCTCTCCCCCTGCCTGCCCCTCGCTCTCCCCCCTCGCGCCCCTGCCATCGCTCTCCCCCCGCCTCCCCTTCGCTCTCTCGCGCCCCCGCCTCCCCCTCGCTCTCTTGCGCCCCCGCCGCACCACCTTCTCCTTCTCCTCCTCCTCCTCCCCACCCCTCTGGCGAGGCGGACCCCAGGAGGAAGCAGAAGAAGAAGTGGCGCAAGGCAAAGAAGAAGCGCGAGCGAGCACCGGGCGGCGGCGCGCGCGAGAGGAGGAGGTAAGCGTGGGCCTTTCTCCATCGCTCCTCCTGCCGCCGCGCCGCCCTCGCCTCCTCCCATCTCCCCTCGCTCTCCCCCGCCCCGCTCTCACCCCGCCTCCCTCGCTCTCTCGCTGCTCTCCCGATCCGCCTCCCCTCGCCCCTCCCCACCCTGCTCCGCCGCCTCCTCCTCCCCTCCCCCCGCGCCGTAGCCGCCTCCTCCTCCTCCCCACCTCGCTCCGCCGCCGCCTCCCCTCCTCTCCACCACGCGCCCGCATCGCCGAGGAGGAGGTCGCCTCCGCCTCGGCCCCGTCCAAGACCGCCGCTCGCAAGGCGGCGCGCGAGGTCGGCCTCGGTGACGGTGGCGTGGCTGAAGAAGAGTCGCCCGCGATGTGGCGCAGCGCGAGGTCGCCGGGATCTGTCGAGCCGATTCGCGTCTCACAAGGTCAATCGCGGGCCTCCTGTCCCGAGGGCGCAGCAAGCGCGGCGAGCCGGTGAGTGACGAAGAGGTCGATCCGGCAAGGAGAGCCGCTCCGCGACGCCGCCCTCCTCGAGGAGCGGTGCACGGATGCCCATAGCGCTGGCCGAGCTCAGCGTCGCCTCCCGCCTCCTCCTCCGGCACCTCTCCAAACCCTAACATTTCCTTATGCATAGATTAGTGTTCTCCGCCTTTGTCGCGGCTGGAGCTCTCCTTCCGCCACGGCGTACTCATCATCTCCGTTCTTCTCTGAAGATCCTGCCCCTACAGAGGTTAGCACAAAAAAAAGAGCCTGGCTTTGATTTCTTTTGATAATGCAAAATGGTAGCACCAGATGATTTCGTTCCCATGCTTTAATGAGGAGTAAGGTTGGATTTTGATAATCAATTTTTTGCCCAAGTATTTATGTCCATCTAAGGTTGTGAATTGTAATCAATCTTTCATTTACAAATTATCTTGATCTACTATATGTGTGAATTGCCGGGTCCTTGCAACACGGTGTACATGTATTCCGCTAGATGAAAAATCAGGAGAATTACTGTGCTCGTAATGACATTTATGGCATGATGATACGATTACATGCCAGACATAACCATGTTGATCGAGCACGTGGCCTGTTCTTTGAGATGCAAGAATGGCGGTATGAATGTTATTAACTTATCATGACATAAAATTTCATTTAACTATCTTTTTTTATCAAGAAGTCACAATAGTCCTCAAACTATTTATGTCTATCAATCTATGTACAGATCATCCAACATATATATTCTTGACTGCCTCATTGGCTGCTTTTCTAAATTACGAATAACTTATTTTTGTCGTATGAGTTGTATGAGTTTTATTTGTTGACTTTAAAGTTTGTAAAATTTTCCTATTCTTCTGGAACAAAAAGCATAATTAATGTTGTTATAATTTCACCTTTCTTACTGTACATTGTTAATATCTTTATTGGAGATTGCCAACTGGCATCTTGAGCAGTTATCTTGTTATCATAATACACAAGCGGATATCTCTACTAAAATGTAGTTTCAGGTAGCTACCATTTCTATATTGGTTTGTTTTCGACAAATTAGATAAAAGAGGAGGCCTTTTCTACATTATATGTTCATTCTCTGATTTATTTTGACATAAACGATATTTATAGGTGCAAGCCTGATGTTGATACATACAACTCTCTGATCCATGCTCATGCTCGAACTGGTCAATAGCGTTGGGCCATCAACATTATGGAAAATATGCTTCGTGCTGCTGTCAGTATTGTTCTCTGAACCATAGATGTAATAATAATTGTGTTTGAAACGCTTTGTTTTCTTGAATATGATTGAGTAGATGTGCTTTATGTGTTTAAGTTGTACTTTCTAAACTATGGTATTTAGTGCTATTCTCCTTATGATAAGTGGTAGAGGCTTTATATTTGGCTGATGACCTTTTTTTAGCTACAGAGCAGCAGAAAAAGTTGATATTTATTTTTCAGTTAGAGACCATATTTGATAGTATGCATCACTTTTATTTGGTTTTCCGTTGCAACGCACGAGCACTTTACTAGTTTCAAAATAAGATCTACAGGTTAATTGTAGTACATGTTAAGTACTTAATATCTGTATCATCCAAAATCGCAAGCGAGTATCTCTCCGTAATCTCTATCGCAAATAGTTAAAATTAAAAAATTTCAGTTAACAACCACAGCAAAAAAGAACAGTCCCTTTCTATTTCTGTAAGAATCTATTTCTCTGATAAGCCGAAGCTGCCTGAGTGAGGCGTTTGGTTGGAGATTGCCTTCCAAAATTTTTAAACAAGGGATTGGAGGCAGAAAGACTATGCTACTTCTGATTTTAACACTTTGAATGTATTTGTAAGTTACTTTTTTCTATTTATACACAAATTTCTGAAATTTCTCTACAAATTATAGCTACTGTCATAGCATAATACACAGAGCAAAATTAAGCATTCATTCATCGGTCCATTCCATATCCAGACACCAAATTATTGCAAACAACTTCTCTAAAATGGCAAAAGCATTCTGAAAACTTCAGTAACAAAATACACCATATTCTGACTGAAGCATATTAAATCTCATACAACTTCTACATTATAACAATAAGTTGATCCAGTTCTGTGCATGAATCATCGGTCGAAGATCTGTGCAAATCCAAAATAGGACCGAATCTTAACAAATCACAACCAAAATACTTCACAATATCATACACATTTTCCATAGGACTTGCAAGTCCTATTAAAAATGTGTATGATATTTCGAAGTAAAGGAACCAAACAAAACAGTCACAAAGAAACATTTGGTGCGACAGGACAGAGAGAATTATTAGTGCAGGAGCGCATGCAGCAAAGAAGCCAAGAATCATACATCACACTGCTAAAATGTTACTGCACATGAACTCCGAAGAAAAGGAACCAAACAAAATCATAACAGAATTACAAAGTACAGTAGATTTGAACTGTTGAGGAAGCAAACATCACCTAATACTTGGTACATAATGCTAGCATCCTACTGCGCGCGCGCGCCCTCGACGGCGTCCTTGTGGTCCTCCTCGTCGTCGTCGACCCACTTCCAGTAATGCCGCTTCACCGTGATGGCCTCACCGCCGCCCTCCCCCTCGTCCTCGCCGGTCTCCTCCGTCTCGAACTCGCCGTCCTCCGGCACGCCCTCGACCACCTCGGCGTCCACCGCGTGCAGCACGTACCTGGCGGCGAGCCCGGGGTAGGACGCGGAGTCGCGCTCCTCGACGCGCGGCTCCGCCTCCGCCCCTCCCGCGCCGCAGCCGCCCAGGATCAGGACGCGGACGCGCTCGCCGAGCTCCTCGCGGACGGCGCGCGCCGCAGCGGCCTCGGGGGACTCCCCAGGGCGCATCTTCTCGGAGAGCGGGCGTGGGCCCCGGCGACGGAGCGTGCCGTCCGAGAGCAGCTGCCGGGTCTCGACGAGGCGCGCGCCGCGGCCGTTGTGGATGCGGACGGTGGCGACGTGGACGGCGCGGACGACGGCGGGGTGCTGCGCCCGCGGCGGGTCTGTGGCGAGGAGGAGCGCGCAGTCGCCGTGGGAGAGCTCGAGGAAGAGGTTCATGAGGGTCTTGGTGCCGGGCGTCGAGCCCCAGGAGGCGAGCGCGGAGGCCGGCAGGCGCGGGCGGAGGAACGCCGCCAGGGAGTCGATGGTCGGGAAGGCGAGCGGCCGCGGCGGCGACGGCGGCCGCATCAGTGCGCGTCGATTTGGGAGGAGACGACAACTTTTCACGAGGATGCGAGTGCGATGGAATTCGCACGAATCGCGCTGCGTTGCGTGAAGAATTCTCCGTGTACGAATTGGGTTCTTCGTTCTCACCACAAAGGGAAGCGAAGACCGAATCACCGAAAGGTAGCTGGCCCAATCGAACGGCCCAATGCGAGTAGAAACCGGAAATGGAAGCCCAGTAGGAATCACAGCAGAATTCTAGACGCGTCAACGCGACTTCTCCGCTGCGGCTGGCTCTCTCCATCGCCGCCGCCGAGGCTCGACGGGATATCGACTTATCGAGGTTAGCGCAACAAAAAAAAAAAACTATTGCTTTCCTCGTCCCTTTGCTATGCTCTTGGTAATGCTCCTGTTGCCACGTGCTAATCGATGAATTGACTTGATGTGCTCCATTTGCCATATTGTTCTGAATCATAGGTGCGATAAGCACTTGTATCTCGTGAAATTACTGAAATTTTGCTTCTTTTCCCCCTCTCCAGATCTTTTGAACTCGTAGTCAAACGATGGATTTACAGGCAGAGAATCGCCTTGCGGCTCTACTCCTCGCGGAGGCTGTGGCTGCAGGCGGACAAGCAACGCGTGCAGGCCTATCTGCAGAAGCCTAATGTGGGGCACCGTCCCAACTCGCGGTTCCTTACCGCCACAGTTCTTGGAGTTCAGCAAGGTTAGTTTCTCCTTGATTTTTTCCCCATGTGCCTTTTGGCTTTGGTTGAAGTTCTCCGTCATTTCCATCAGATTTGGTGATCTGCTGGTAGCTGTTGCAATGTAGACGCAAAGTTTAGCTAATCTGATTCAATTGATGCATAGGGAAAATGAATTAAACTTGCTTTCCCCCACCCGTGTCCTTCCGTTTTCTCATCCCCTTCCTCTGATTCACACCTTAATCCCTTCCAATTTACCCAACTATTGCTACTAAATTTGTGTGATTCGAATCCCCACGTGATCGGGTCATAACTAATGGTCGCTTGGACTCGAGATGCGACAAACGCAAGAATGACTATGACACCAAAGTTTAGTCTCGGAGATTGAGCAAGGCAGACCGGCCTTATGCTACGTCATCTTTAATGAGGAATTCGCATGCAGTTCTTACTCTAGCCGGCAGGATGGCCTAGGCGATGATGAAGTTCAATAGTTTCTTTGCTCAAGATCAGTTACGATATCCATAATTTTTGATGAAATCATAGATGGATTAAATGAGAAATTAGATAGTTTGATGAAACTCCTACATGGACCGAAAGATGTGATCTTTATATCATCTTATGTTTACCTGTTACTACGTTCTCGGAAAAAAAAACGTTTACCTGTTACTAATCAGATAGGTTCATCAAATGACAAGCTTTTTTTTAGAAGAATCACAGGACAAACTTTCGAGTAAGGAATAATTGATCTTGATCTGATCCAACTACTACTGTTAATGTTAAACAAAGAGTTAATTTCAGAGCTTGGACGTCCGTACGTTCTACACTAGGAAGCAAACGAACACGGCAATTGAAACCGGTCGGAAGTGAGCCAAGGAGCTAGCATATCGGCACCGGCGGTGGACTTGGTGCAGGCGGAGGCGTCGGTGGTGACGCCGCACCGCTTGGCGAGGAGTAGCCCCTGCTCCGGCGCGACGCCGAACGCCTGCAGCGCGGCCTTGTTCATGAGGATGGAGCACATGCACGCCGTCTCGTTGGCCGCGGCCTCCTTGAGCGGCCCGCAGCACGACGATGGCGGCGTGGTGGTGGTGTTGAGGTAGCCCCCGCAGGGCACCAGCTTGGAGACTGAGAGCGAGCTAGTCTGAGCGTGTGTTGCGATGTACTGATGTAGAGCTGCGGAGGTGGCGATCGAACGATCGAGGTGGTACTATTTTTGAGTGGCTAGGGAGGGGTAGGATAGCATGGGAGCTGGGTACCGCTCGTACGAAACAGCAGCAGTTGATCGATGTGATGTGATCCAAGTTTAGTTGGTGAATCTGGTATAATTGGATCGACAGACCGATCGCGACCGGATGAGTGACGACGCATGTGAAAGCTGCGAGCTCACATGCGTAGGTTGAGTACAAAACGAACGTATGTGTATACATATATACATACATGCACACACATACACATATACATATATATACATACATACACAAACATACATATATGTATATATACATACATATACACACGATCGTTTTCTTAACAACCATACCTAGGTTGTAGGTGCATAGAGCGTTGGGTGAGCTTTTCATGGCAGCTGCTGTTTTAATTCAGGTCGGATATACCCATGGCGTTATGGCAATTCTTTGAGGGCGCATATATGTTTGGCATGGAATTACTCCAGGCTTAGGAGTTATGAGATTAATACAAGCTAAAAAAACCTTAGCCAAACATTAAGCCTTTAAATAGACTCAAAACGAAAATGAGTTTGTAAGCTCATGTGTTAGTCCAAATAAGCCAAGAAGTTAGTTTTGGGTCTATTCAATTGACGTGCGGCTCTAGCTCGGTCAAACAACCCTTAACTATTCATTAGTGGTTTTTTCGGGCTCCCTACTATTCATGGTTAAGGACCTTATTTTAAGGTAAGATGGGGCGTGTGCTGTTGACGTATAGCATCTGAAGTCGTTGACATGTGGGGCGAGTTATCGAAAAAGCTATGGGCCTGTTCTTTTCGGCTGTGGCTGATGATTTTTGGCTGCGGCTGATGGCTTTTTGGCTGTTTGCGACAGAGATTGTGGAAAGAGAGATACTCGCTTGTGATTTTTGATGATACAGATATTAGTTTTTTAACGTGTACTACAATTAACTTGTAGACCTCATCTTAAAAAAATACTCCGTTTAAAAGTTAGTTACTGTAGCAAAAGTCAAAAGCAGCTTTTAGAAGCCGTAAAGAACAGGACCATATATGTTTGGTATTTTCCGGGGACAGGACCGCATCTGCTTAGCTGTTCGATCCCTTCGTTGACGTAGATCTGGATGCATCCTTCCCCTTTTATTTTCCATTAACTTGTCTTAAAAAAATGAGCAATTTTGTGTTTGTCTGATGCATTTGTATATTACTCTGAGAAAAATGGTACTCCGCTGTGTTGAAAAGGCTTAGAAATTTAGAAGAAGCAGGGAGAGACGTTCCTTGGTTACTATCGAACAAGCCAACACAAGAATCACAATTTAGAGAGAGCTAGGATTCTCGCAGAAGATAGTTTAATTGTCTAACTCGGAATTTCTGAAGGAAAAAAAACTCAAGAGTAGCAAGTAATTAACCAGTCTACTTGTTGAACGATATCTGGTCGTCAGGAGACTTATTCTAAGCCTACAATTTTAGTTTACACAAACGACTAATTCTATAGTCCTACAACATCCAGATTTTAGCTAGAGACAAAGAAATGATGATGTTGTTGCCCCTCAAAATAGGCGGCTAGCAAATAAATTAAGCCCGGTTCGTAAGGCGGCCAGAAGCCCAAAGTAAGGTGGAAAAGAAGAAGCAAAACGCTTAAAAAAAATTATATTGTTAGAAAAAGATAAAATTAAAAAATTAAAAGTTAAAAGCTGAAATTCAAATAAGCGAACAACGCCTATATAATGATAAACATCCTCACGGTGGCAAGAAGACGACCAGCTTGCACTATTATCGTCCAAATGCAGGGCGACATTATTCCTTTTGAAGCACGGGATGCCCACGTGCGAATCAATCCGAGCAAAAAGGCGATCCATGGACTATTATGCAGCAAGCTCCTGGAGTAAAGAAAGGAGGGAGTATTAGGCCTCTTCAATCCAACTTCTGACTTTCGGTTGATGATTTTTGATTAATAATATATTATAGTGGTTATTAATATTTTTTAAGTTATTTAATTAAAGAAAAATAATAAAATATAAAAAATATTATTATATCTTCACATGCAATAATTCAAAGAAGTTGTCTAATTTTTACTTAATTTGGTATATTCGAGTGATTTCTTGATATAATTATTTTTACCTTGTTTTCTTAGATGTTCTAACTTGCTGTGATATGTGAAAATACATCTAAAACTGTTTTAGCTATTATCTACTTATGAGTAAGTTATAGTTACCTTTTTTATTTTTGTTCAATTTTAGTGTAACCTTCAAATGAAAAGGTCACAACTTTGACAGCGATTCTCTCGATGTTGGTTGGAAGAGGTTCATGACATTGTAGAGAAGGTATATACTAAATTTTAAGTTATTGGATCAACGGATCAAAAGTTTTATGGTTTTTTAGTTTTAAAATAGTGTTGTTTTATTATTTCTATTGTTCGCCTGATCTGACCATATGTGGCACGTCAAGAATCATTTTGCTTTTTGTTTAGATCTTTTCTTGTGATGATTAGTCTCTAACCTTTTGTAACTTCTTATGGCTATCTGAGTAAAGATCAATGAATACTTAGAAAATTATTTGAATGTATTATTTCCATCCCTCTATTACGGTAGCGATACATAGACATAGATAATAATGCTAGAGAAGTGCAGCGAACACGCTGCTGCCGCGGCGGAGAGAAAAAACTGATTTTTTTTTTCTCACATCTGTACAACGCTGATCCCACATCTGGCGGCCTGCGACTGGACGAGACGCTGAGAAAAGGAGGCGAACGTGACGGATGGATCGATGGGAGTCGCGCTGCCCCCGATTTTTCATTTTCTACGCAAGGACGAACGTTTAGATCTCGTTTTCCGCGCATTCCTGTCTCCCTCGTGTGCGTGCGTATGTCCAAAATTGTCGAAATTAAATCTTGAAGAAGAAACATTTTTGTTTAGACAAAAGGGATCGGCCCCTGCTTTACTGAAAGCATAAAGTAAGATAAAATGGTAGGTGAAGCGAGTGGCATCCTGATAACTTGCTGGTTTCCGAAATCAGCTAGTGTCCATTTTTGATCCTGATACTAGTTTTCAAAACCTGATATCGATTATCGTGGCTGCTTTACGCCCTTTTTCTAAGAATAGGTCGTCGAACAGTTCACTTCTATCGTATATGGTATTGTATATGGATTATGTTTATATCAATTTAGTCCATGGCTCCATGCCTCTGACCTTAACAGCACAAAACCATATATATATAATTATAATCAAATTGCTTTGAGTCGATTACCAACCTCGATCAATCAATCCAGTATTTTATGCCTGGACGAACATGCTGGCTTCGGCTCCGCACAAAGTTTGCGGCTGACCGATATTGCTCCTTGACTTGACGATTGACCATTCCATCCCTACCGAGCCGCCTCTTCGAAGTATATTTCACGCAACTCCAAAAAAAAAGGCTCGACATTCATATTAGCTTTTATCGATAGTTTTTGATTTTAGCTAATAAATAGTATATATGGAAACTTGTAAAAAAAATATTCGTGTACGATTTTATCTGATATAAATAAAGTTATCATAGTATCTATTATAATCAATTAACTTCACGTTAAAAAGATATCCTGTAAACATACTGTACCATACCCAGAAAGCCAGATAAGCAATAAAAACTGCAAAAAGGGTGCTGTGCTCCTCTTCCAGAAACGGGTGTTGGGTTGATGCCCTCACCTTAGCCTCCAAAAATGGGCAACGCGCAGACAGACAATGCAAGTGCAAGCCGCCTTTACACCGACTCCGCCCATTGGTGCGTCGGTTGACCAGCTTTTCGCGAATCAAGCGGTCCCATCTCTCAACAATCAACTCGGCGGAAAAAGTTTACGTAGTGTCGTACGCGTGCCCTCGCAATCCACAGCAACTCTGCACAAAGCTGACAAGTAATTTTTTGTTTTTTAAAAAAAGCATTTGAATATCCGAAATTCGTAAAGCAGATGGGAATGGACCACAACTTGTGTCAATGGGATCGTCTTCACTGCCGAATCAAATAGCTTAGCCGGCCAGAGTCTGGTTTGATAAGAACACGAAGTGGTTGTACGAAATTTGTCGAATTATTGAATAGCCGGCATTCCTTTGGGAGCTTGCCTCTTTTTGAGGTGGACCTTTCTGCTAGCTTCGTCTTGCAGCATTTGCTTTCTAGTGGATGGTGACCAGGTTAACCCATGTGCTGTTTTATGTTTTATCATAAAGTGAAACCATTACCGTGTCTTATCGAGAGACCATGTGACTTATCACTGATCAATATGTAACGAACAGTTAGTATATTTATTGAGTTGTATTTTAGTTGTGCAAACGAACCATAATTTTTTGTGTTTCTGGCAATGAGTGGTCTAACCTATTTGCAGAGCCGGTCTGACCGTCGTGTAGGGCCGGTTAGACGGGCCGAATAGGACTTGTGCCGAAAATGCACAGGGTGGTTTGATCGGTATGAGATGAGCAGTCAGATCGGCCTAGGTACCTTTTGTGATTTTTAGGGATTCTGAAGCAAACTCTTGTGTAGGATTTTTTAGGGCTGAGTTTTTATTAGGTATCACTGAAAATTGAGTTGTGAGGCAAAACTAGATAGAGAAATAGAAAATTTTCAGAGGGAGTGTTTTCTAGACTAGTTAACCAGTCATATCATCTAGACCATGGTTATTAGACTAGGGCGGTCTAACCGGTATGGTGCTGACGGTCAGACCAGCAGTGAGCTAATTGTCTGAGAATTTGGGCAATTCGGGAGATTTGAGCTTGGATCTGTGGTCATAGTTATATTTTGTTTGCATGATACACCGGTTTGACTAAAGTGAGCCAAGTGTGTGGAACTTGAGCTCGATATGGTTGTTTGATTTTTAGATGTGCGGATAGCTTAGATGATGTAGCGATCGACGTCAATGGACTTGAACTAGGCGGGGGAGCTGAGGTCAGGGGCGGCCATGTAAGTCTGCATAAGGCTATGTGGCTCAAGTGAGAGCATAGAGAAGATAAAGATCGTGACGAAGTGAGTTAGTACATGTGGTGTGTCAAGTGACCAGACCGATGCATGTAGAAACGGTTTGGAGGAGACTGAATGTATGAAGGCTAGTCATTAGATTATGGGCTACGTAACAAAGAATGCGAAGATGCTTTGAGATTAAGGCACAGGTGGAGTCAAGAGAATATGCCTAGAAAATTCATTAGGGGTATTTTAGTAATTAGCCAAATATCGAGTTTGTAACTTGATCAAAACCACGGCGTGTGGAGGCACAAGGGAGAGGTGGTTTTAGGTCAAGGAGAGATGGAATTGCAAGTGGATTAATCGCTAAGGTGTTAGTGTGTTGAATCTTGTAAATTCTTCGGAAAGCACGCATGAGTGTGTAAAACCCATGTTTATTAGGTTAACAGGTTTTTTCTGGTTTCCTTAATTGGTTGAACCCATTAGGGTTGTTGTGTGTGCTGGTTATTTAGAGAGGAGGAGAGGAGGTGGCTAGATCCAAATATTCTAGTGTTATGTTTTCTTCCACCACATTATCTCATTCCATGGTTGCAACAAGAAAGTTTGAGAGAGAAGAGTGGTGCTGTGGCATATCTTGTAATCATTCATGAGCATATAAAACACCATTATCTATTGAGAACCAATCAAAACGTTATCTCAATTATGTTTTTGTTTGGTTTTATTTGTTCTTAAGCTTGATTTATGATTTTGTATTAGTGGTTGTTCTAACCCGATCTCTTACTTGATTTACCTTGCTAGAGCATGTGCAAACTTGATTTACCTACTGAGCCTCCCGTCTGCGGCAAAAAGAATAAGGTATTAGTGGCTCAGTAAGTACCTACGAGAGCTCGGTAAGTACACAGAGAGACTAATTTATAAAAATAGATATTCAAAGGTAAATTTAAAGAAAAAATATTTACAATGCCAAAGTAAATAAAAAATATTTTCTTGGCACAGTTTGCGTGGCCATCATATCCCTCACCTCCTCTCCATAGGTTGCTCCCCTGTACCTTTCCAGATAAATTGTACCACATCGCCCGTCGCATGCATACGCTCGCGATATAATATAGTACGGTCGCCGTGTTAGCTGAAGCAAGGCACCTTTCTTGCCTCTACCGCTAGTACACCGCTCTCTTCCGCGCCCATGGCTGCACCCGCCGCGGCCAAGCGCCCCTGCTGCTTCAAGCCTACCTCCTCTGCGCAGCCACCCCACAAGCGGCACCGCGCGGAGCCGGCGCCCATGGACGACGCTGCCGCCGCGGCGCTGTCGCAGCCGTTGCTCCCCGGGCTGCCGGACCACCTGGCGCAGCTCTGCCTCTCGCAGCTCCCGCCGCGCCTCCTTTACGCCGTCTGCCGCCCGTGGCGCCGGCTCCTGTACTCGCCATCCTTCCCACCTTTCCTGTCCCTCTACGCGCTTCTCGACGACGCCGACGGCGGCGTCTCCTTCGCGGCCTACGACCCGATGCACGGACGGTGGGACGCCATGCCCAAGCCGCCGATGCCGTCGCCGCCTCCCATGCTCTGGCACCCGTCGTTCCTCTCCCGCCGGCTGCCGCTCCAGTCCGTGGCCGCGGCGGGGCGCCTCGTCCTCGTCGCGGGTTCCACGCAGTCGCTCCAACCGGCGCTGTCCCGCCCGCTGGTGTTCGACCCGGTCGCGCCCACGATGCGCTGGCTGTTCGGCCCGCGGATCCCGCTCGCCCCGCGAAGGTGGTGCGCGGCCGGTGCGGCTGGCGGGCGCGTGTTCATCGCGGGGGGCGTGGGCACTGGCTATGACCCGGCCGTCGCTCGATCTGGGGCGGTGTGGGATCCCGCGACGCCGTCCGCGCCGTGGGAGCCGCTCCCGCCGCTGCGCGACGGGCGGTTCTGCCGGGACGCCGTGGAGGCCGTCTGCTCGGGTGGGAAGGTCTGCATGGTCAACCTCCGCAGCCGCGGCGCCAAGGAGGGCGCCGTGTTCGACCTGCGCGCCGGCCGGTGGGAGGACATGCCACTCGGCATGCTCGCCGAGTGGAAGGGCCCCGCGGCGGCGTCCCCCGACAGCAGTGAGACGATCTTCGTTGTGGACGAGGAGCGCGGGGCGCTGAACGCGTACGACTGGGGGACCGACCGGTGGAGGACGGTGGCGGAGGCGGAGCGGCTCAAGGGCGCAGCGGAGATTGCGGTGGGCGGCGGCAGGGTTTGCGTGGTGGTCGACGGCAGCGCGAAGGTGGTGGTGGTGGACGTGACGCGCACGGCGAGGAGGGATTCCACGGCTCCGCCGCCCATGTGGGAGGTGGCGGCGCCGGCCGGGAAGCGGGTGGTGGCCCTGCACGTGCTGCCCAGGATGACCCGCCCCGAGTAGCTAGCTTCCTTCCCGCCACGTCTCGGTGCATGGACATGGTATTTGGTACGCGTACTACCACTGCGCAAAAAAGAAAAAAAAAGCCCTTAATTTGCCTTCTCTTGCTGCTGCGTGCTCCGGCTGCTATTTTGTTTCCAAAACTTGACTCCTTTTGGAGCTCGTCAAAATTTGATTCTTGCATGCTTCTGTTCAAACAAAATAGGATTCGAGATTTTGTGAGTTACTACTGCACTACGTAAGTGATTAACGCCTGGACTTACGTCGAATTGAATTGTTGAGTCCAATACCCGTTCGTTCTGTTTCGACGCGCTGTCGATTTTTCTCGGCTTTGCTGGGTTCTGTTCGTCGGAAATCAGACGCAAAAGCAGTATATCCCCTTGCGATCGATGCCGTTCGCTTTTGCATTCGCGTGATTGGAACAGTCGGCTCTTTCTTCACGGCCGGTGGGCGCGGCAGAGCATGGCACGGAACCTGATCCTTTTTTGCCAGATTGTACACATGGATCGCGGCCAGACCATAGACTCGATTCCCGTCTCATCCACGGCGGTCGCAACGTACCATCCACAGCCGTGGACCATGCACGGCGGGCGTTATATATCTCCAGGGAATCCTCCTCCCCCTGCCGGTCTAGGTGACGACCATGCCATGCCTTGGCCGAGCAGGAACTCGAGACTTGCTGTGTACTCCCTCCCATTCCTTTGTACGCATGGCTCTTCGTGACCTAGGGGGTGATCGGAATAGCGATGGCTTTTAGCTTTTGGCTGAAAAAACACTGTAGCTGGCTGAAAAAATACTGTAGTTGAGTTAGTGGATAGTGTAGTGAATAGTGAAAAAAAGCAGAAGTTAGAAGCTGAAGCTGAAAAAAAGGCGAAATAAGTGGAACCCTAATCTTGGACCGGCGCCAAAGGCGGAGTCGTTGGCGAGGTGTCGCCGTTTCATGTGCGGCCAAAAGGCCGGCAGGGCAGTGAAGCCCCGTGCGGTTGCGGTGGGCGCCGTAGTTCCCACGGACACCGTACCAGCCAGGGTTAACAGTTTCATGGTGAAATTTCGGTGATTTTTCTGGAGAATTCTCCGTGTACGAATGCTGCGCCTCGATCGGCCAACCACGCACCCTCCTAGTTGTCTCGACGTTATAAATGGCGCCGGTCCAAGGAAAGGCCGGCGTCGAAAAGTAGGCATCTGTCCACTGCAGCAGGATGCAAGAACCGCTGTGGCAGCTGCCGCGGGGTGAGGTGGTTGGTTGCCGCAGCGGCAGCTTTCGTCGGGGCAAAGGGAAGACAAAAACATAATTTAGGGAAGGCGAGAGCGACGTGGGGGGAGAGAATTGCCGGCCGGGGAAGGCGACCGTTTCCCGCGGATGAGTTGCGAGAGCATACTTCCGTTGACGACCGAACAAAGCTGGCCGAAAAGGCTCCTTAGTTGTGATGGCCACGAGACGGGCCAGGCCTCCGCCAACGCCAGTTCGCTCATGCTGCCTGAATCCTGACGCCATTTTGCTTGCTTGATTGGTTGACTAATTAGGTCTAGCTCCAACTAATTTATGGCTTAAGTTTTCCACGGTTGCCAAACAACCCAAAATTTTATTTTTTTGAATTTTACTTGAATTTAGAGTTTTTACCAAATCTGAAAAGTTTCCTAAACCAAACTACTTTCCCTTTTTCGAAATACGCTTTCTCTTAATAAAATAATGATTAGTACAATTGTTAATTCCCCTTTCTCGTAATAAAATAATGATTTTATTTCAAGTCTAAAGATCTTTTGCAAATAAACATACATTCATATCCATAACAATAGAACTTTCATACCTTGTTATATTGAAATCCTGGTAAGTACTTAAGTGGATGTTTTTGTGTGGCTTGCTAAGTGCGGTCATACTCACACTTGCTTAAACATCATCAAAATGAGTTTGGGAGGATACTGAGAAATCTTCTGAGAGAGACTTCGATGACTCCTTAGAAGGTAACGACCATTGGTTCTAGGTCTCAATGATTTTGGAAGATCTTTTGTCCTGTATTATAAACTTTTGGCTTAGACGGTCTTAAAAATGTAAAACTCGGATACTAAGCTGTACTCTCTTGTAATCAAAGTTTAGCTTTTAGATTAAAGTTTGAGCAGGCTTGATGTACTTTTTTCTTCACTCCGTATCTGAACTTCCTAGGCAATTACAAGAAAATTCAACGGCTTCAGAAATAGGTTGTAACAGTTCGGTTCCTACGCTAAAAAAAAAGGTTAGATCAAAATCATCAAAGACCGGACCAACAACGCCATACCGAACAGTTCCTAGGTAATGGGACAGGAATCCATGTAAGCCGTCAAGCTGATCCGGTAATGGCCGGAGCTCCCATTACCGCTGGTGGCAAGCGCCTGGTACATATGTGGAGTTGACTCCACTAGTTCACGGATACGGTAGCCTGAAAACAGGCAGTAGAAGCACTTGAACTCTTTAACTAGTTCTGAAACGAACGAACTCTAACTAGGAGTAGTGCTCAAGTCTGAATACCTCGGTTGCCTCGACTATATCTGACCATCCATCCCATGCAAATTATTTTCCATCGTTGCCGCATGATGTAGCTAGCTAGCTCAAACAGACCAGACTACTAGCATTCCATCATACAATGACTGCCATCCAAATCCCAGACCCAAATTAAGGTTACAGGAACAGCAGAAACAGTCACTTTCCTCCACCCTCCAGCTTGTTCGCCCGTGGGCCTTAATCCCCGGTTAATTACTACCTTCGCAACCTCATGAGGTTGTAGCAAGTCGCATCAGAACGAAACCGATCACTGTCTTTCACGATGCAGCTTATTCGTGAGCTCGTCTTAATCTCACTTGATTTTTCTCGCTCCCATGTTCATCCATTAGTATTAATTCGCTAGCTGCTACCATAAAGTCATAAAGTAGACAAGTTTGCTGTTTCGTCGTAATACTACATGATAGTAAAACTGTGCCGGCCCTTAGCAAACGAAGATGTGATGGAGCATCAGCTGATACTGACAGTTTGAAGGTGGCGGGGATTTCAAGTACAAAGTAGGTTCTTCTCAGCTATAGCTTATGATTTATTGCTATGATTTATGATTTATGGTTATATCTTATGTTTTTTTGAACCTAGCGTTGTGAATAAAACAAATACCGATGAACTGATTTAAAAGGTTGTTTTGATAAGTCGTTTCAAAATAATGACAGAGAAATCATTCTATTTATTTATTTTAAAAAAACTATAAACTGAAAAAAAATTCGTCCGCCGGTTTATTTTGAAGGGAATATCATGCGCCAGCCCAATTATGATTGACATGCCCGTCATCTATACCCGAAGGAAGCCCAAAGCCCGCTTTCCGCTTTGCTATCTTTGCGTAAATAAGTTGAAGAATACCATCACCATAGCACCATTAATGTTACTGATTCGGCTCACTTGGATACAACTGTTTGTACGTGCTATCATTCTCCGAACATTATAGGGGCGTTCGTATTCTCCGAACATTATAGGGGCGTTCGTATTTACTTTTATTGATAGCTTTTAGTTTATAAATAATAGTAATTTGTATTAAAAAAACTTATACAGAGAAAGATACTTATGTGTGATTTTAGCTAATGTAAATGAAATCACTATATTGTATACTATAATCGACTAGTAGAGTCTATCTTAAAAAATACTTTATTTAAAAACTAAATACTATAGAAAAATAGTTTACATAAGCCAAAACAAACAGGCGTTAGGCTTTCTAACAGTTCCGAAGGAAATTGTTGGCCACAAGTTAAAAAAGAAACCAGGGGAAAACAACTTGCCCACTCTGCCTGTTGAGTGGATAACTTCAACAATGCCAGAACATCGCGCAAGGCTTCTTTTCAGCTTATATATAATTCATGTTTATCCTATCTATAGTAATTAATTTTTAAATAAATATTTAAACAATGTATTTTTTTAGGACCAGGTCAATAAAAAGATTATAGTAAAAAATATACTGAGTTTAGTTGTATCGACTAAAATCACATATAATTATTTCTCTCTATGTATTAACTCTCACAAACAATCAGAATTCAAATATTTAAACCATAAACCATAAGCTCAAAAGAACGAACCTAATCCTGCAAGGCACTCCCTCTTTCCAAGTTGTTCTTATCTCGAGCGTGTACTTGCCAAAGGCCCTCTCGATCTTCTTGTTGAAGTGCTCCTTCCGGTCTTGATTGAGTCGACGTCCTTGCCTTCGTTCAACTTGCGCCTCCTGCTGAACGATTTCCGCTTCTCGTCCCTCTCCTTGAGTTCATTGACCATTCTGTTGATGTTTTCTTCCGGAACCTTCGACACCTGTGCAATGCAAAGATACCAAACCATCGGTAAGACTTTAGGTATCTTTTCTGCAAGGACCTATGCAAGCCCACAACGCATTTGTTGAATGTGACTGCAGTACCTTCCCATACTGAAGCCTTGAAGCGTCAAGATAAAATTCAGGATCAACTTCCTTTGCTTTATTGTATGCATCCATGTCAACTTCTATATTCTTGGTCCTCTTTTTGTACGCATTGTACAAGGTTTTCTGATTGAAAAGTGCAAGCATTAACACGTCATTCAGATACATGTAAAAGAATTTTTTTTCCTTCAAAAAAAGGTGCATCCTGACTCCTGAGTTCATGACATACTGTGTGTAGTTAATTGCAAACGGTAAATCCAAACCATTCTACCTTCAGACTTGAAAAGCATAGAAGACATTCAGGCAGCACAAATTGAACAATTCAACAGTCCCATTGCCATTAATTGAACATTAGGCACCAAGTAAACGTTTCCATGCAATGTGGAAGGACACGAGGAACATGATATCAAACATTTATCCATCGTGCATAGTATATAGACATATTTTCACTTTATTTTCAACAAACTTAACCTAGTTTGCTTGATCAATGCACATATGCAGGATCAATTGAGATAGGCAGATAGCTATCGAATAAACTTGGCCAAAAAAGTACCATTAATAGCTTTCCATGTTCCTCAGGAGTTATTTTCTAGCTTGAACAAAAACAGCTCAAACTGTAAAATAACTACCATTTACAAGAATTATCCAAAGAGAAAGGATCAACACTATAATGACAAACCTGATGTTCTCACACACAGTCCCACACATACATTGCAATCTAGATCCTAATGTGAATGGAGCAGAAATTCACCAGTGATTAAGCAAAACCCAAGCGGTGTTTGTCCAATGAACATAAAGTTGTATATTGTCAACTTTCACACATCATTGCAATATGACAGCCCATGCATATTTCCATACTTACTGAACTAACACTTCTCTACTAATAAAACGACTGTGGATATTAGAGTGAAGAGATGAGCTCACCATCCCACCCATATGGCGCGGGTTCCTTTGGCTTCTGCCGACACCTGACCTGCGTATTAAGCATGTAAGACTTCGACATGTCCAGTCCATTCGAGTCGAGCAGCTTCCCGATCTTCTTTTTCCTGTCTTTCAGCCACTTCTGCTTAGAAACACCTCTACTCTCGGGGCGGGGCTTCATCCTCTTCTTCTTTGCAACCATCGCCTGCTGATTGGCCTTCCTAGCTTCATTCTGTAGCACAATCAAACACCATGGGTATGAATATCCACACCCATGCTTGGCCTCGGCGATCTTGCGGAGGCAGTAGTCGGAGCAGTCATGGTAGGGGTTGGATGCGTTGATGCAGTCGGGGTGGACGGTGCGCTTCTTGGGGGGGCGCTTCGACGAGTCGGGGAGGTCGTCGTCGAGGCGCCGCTTGGCCTCGGCGATTTTGCGGAGGCAATAGTCGGAGCACTCGTCGAATCCCAGTCGGGGATTCGACGTAACGCTAGATTAGCTTCGCTTCCGCCGGAGACTTGGCTCGTGTGGGGAGTGGGGGAGAGGAGACGGCGGCAGGCGGCGAGCCAGCGAGGCGTCGTTGGGTTGGGCTTGGTGATTTTGATTATTCCTCCTTTTCTTTGGAGTTTGACCAGCCCCGACTTGGGCCTATTGCGCGCGGATTCAGTTGCCGATTTGGCGTCATACACGTCTGTTTCACTTGGTTGCTGGCTGGGTTCGCACCTAGATCAAAATCAAGTTCGGCCCGGCCCATACCGGGCTTGGAACTCATGGCTCGATGGCTTTGAAATGAACCAGGTCGAGCCCCGGTCCGTCCGATTCGGCACCTGTGGCGACCTGTTTTATTACCTTGGCATAATAACAGTAGTCAACAGATTTTTATTCGATAAAAACAACATTCTATCAAATAATAAGCTCACTAGAGTGTTACAGTAAAACAATAATTAGATACTATTACATAATATTATAATAACACTACCACGTAGGGCTGAAGTCTTTAACAAAAATAAACAATTGCCTAATTATTACAACAATTAGCAACAAAAGTACTTATAATTAGTGATTTTACAAGTATGAAAACTAATAGAAAAGATATGCTATTATACCCTGGGTTGCACATATAATTTACTAGTAGCCTACTACTCGTCTCACATCTCATATAGGGCATTCACTTCATATGGGTCATCTCCATCTCCCTCGGCATAGCTACCCTCCGAATAGGCATCGTCGGTACCTAGAAGAACTCTGAACTGACTAGCCTCTAAACAAAGAAGAATAATAACAAGAATGAATACAAAAGTACTCAGTAAGCATTAATAGCAAATATATAACTTTATGAACATTAATCCATATCTCAATGGATCTTATCTCATCTCACATTATCTCAAAAGTAAGTGTTCTTTTTTTTAAGGTTAGATAAGATTTCAAATTTTAATTTAAAAATCTATTGATCGCTCGCGTGATAAGATAGAACATATATTTGATTCTCGTTGCCTCTAGTCTAGGAGACAAACCTGAATTCATGGTTTATATAGCGCTACATAGGCTTCTACCACTCTACCCATAGCTACTCTGATTTTTATTAAGAATGGTCCATCATATTTTTAGATGCAATGCCCAAATAAGAGTACATAATGTTTTCTTCTATTTCAGTATATTATACCTCCACCCGAGTAGAGTATTTACTAGCCGTTGGTCGGGCCAGACACAACTTCACTAAATACTCCATTGTGCTTAACATATGCATTAGGCTTATCCAATTGATACCTCATCCGTAAAATTCCCTAGATAATTCTACATATCCATGTGGAGTATATAATAACTTGCTGTAACTTCTTCTGTCTGTCTTAGACATGACTATGACTGATACAAAAGATACAACCCATTACTCAAGTGAAAGTTTGTAAGTCCTTATATCATATCCATATACAGAGGGTCCCAACTATCCACTCAACACCTTCCCAAAAGGCACCATTTGTCCTCCAAATACTTAAACTACATGTCAATAGCTCCATCAGTTGCATCCGCTAAATCATTATTCATCACGGTCACATCATTTATCTATCTTGAGTAAAAATTCATTTGATGCAATTTGTGATATTATTCTAGTAGAGAAATAATTTATTTTATGTTAAGATACTCTGATCAAAATGATCAAAGTCATGCTTGCCTGAAATCTACTAGTAGTTCCCAATTTCAGACGCACTCAGGTGGAGTCCTTTCCCCTCAACTAGTTCGTGTCCTACATTCAGTATGTATGCCACGATTTAATTTACAGAAGCATAAAATCCACTACGTCCATGTGACTCAATGGTAAACCTTCTGCCGATTTAAGATTGATTGTTGTGTCAATATCCACTTTCTAGTTTTGTGTACTTATTGGTGGTTGCTATTTTTGCCGATGTGAAATTCCGTTGTTCTGCCAATTTAGCGTAGTTGATGATTTAGTTGTCGCTAGTTCAATATTGTCAAATGGATATGTATTTATATGTATGTGTCCATATATCCTCGTAAATGTGTGCATCCATTCACACATACATAATATATAGTGTCCTTTTCGGTAGGCCCATAACCCTAGCCCACTGCCAGCCTGCCCTTCACTCTTCTCTCTCTATGCTCGGCTCTCTTCTCTTAGCCCTTTTTTCTGACTTACTTCATCGTTAGACGTCGCTGGTTCATAGCTGACGAGCTATCGGCCTCCCAACAGGATGCTGCCAGCCCTGCCCATGCTCTCCCCCGTCCATCTCTTGCCTCTGCGCGTCATCTCCTCGACTCGCCAAATTGCTATCCCCAGTGGTGCCACCGGTATTGCCAACCGTCACCTCGACTCTCCACCAGTTAGATCCATGCTAAACAGTAGCGGTTCTAACTACAGTCGTCGAGATTTGACTCTCCTTACTATCTCTCTCTATCCCTCCTCCGGTTACTATCTATTTTCTTTTTATTTGTCTTCCGATTTGTATGGTGGATGTGAGTGCTTAATATCAATGTGCCATGATGGGGCCTGGGGCCTTCCATGCGTCGGGTTGCATGTGGGGGTTGCCGAGTGTGCACGGGTCGACAGTGAGCACTGTTAGCATCATCGTTAGCTCCCCCCTCTAGTATATTCTACTCTTTCATCCTTTTCTCCTCTACTATAGTTGTGAACACTACTTGCTCCACTACGGTGCATGTGTCTTTGGGCTACATGTGTGTGGTCCTACAAGGGTGATGACAACAATGAGGGGAATAACATGTGGGGTACCTTGGTTGAATGTGTCGGGCTCGATTTGGTATGGTATGTGTTCTTCCCCCTTTCAAATGGCTGTCACTTTTCACTGGACTTAAACAACAAATTTGAATTTAACCAATAATTTATTTAAGAAATAAATGACATAATTATAACAAGTTCAATTACAAGTATGATCGAGTGATGGGAAAATCGTACAACATTCGAATATTAAAAGGAAAACATAATGATAAGATCAAACCATAATACAAGGATATCGGTTACATTGGCATAATAATTAAAACAATAGGATGCAACTTTTATCATCATACATCATACATTCTTGAATCCATTCAATACCCATTTAGTTACAATTTGTTTGGCAAAGTAAACCATAGGTGTCGTGAGGAGTGAGTCGACACCAAGGACCTTTGTTTGTAAAGTAAACCAAAAACCCGGGGACAACCTTCTAAAAAGAGAATAAGAGAGGAAGAAGGAGATTGCTATACGAACATGTCTAGTTTAGAATATTAATTGTAGCACTCATTGAGATACCGTGGCCGTCTGGGGCCAGTCGGTAACTCTCGCTGTGAAAACCATACCAAAGACCCACTGTGAACCTATCACCTTTACCTTAACCCAAGTAGGAGAGGAATGCACCTCACCTCTAACTCCCATTCTAGATCCCCTTCCAGATCCCTTCCACCCAGAGCTGAGAGTGAGAGTGAGTGAGAGAGAGAGAGATGAGAGTCGGTACCACCAGAGAGGCATTAGGGGAGGAGGAGGAGGAGAAGCTTAAGGAGTTGGGGAAGAATCAAAGATAAGCTTATTGCATTCTTGGTGGCCCTAGAGCAATGAGTCGGTCAGGACCAGAGAAGACAGTGGAGGAGGAGGTCAACCACTGGGAGAGCACGTGGGGAGGACCAATGTTACTAACCCATCCTTAAACTGACCAAATTGGGGTAGGAAATAGAGGAAAGGGGGAACTAGTACTCACCTCAACCAGTTAGAGCTGCGACAAGTAATATCGTTAGCTCACGCCGGTGACAACCAATTCGCAAATGGCTGCCGATGTGCACTCGATAGGACCTGCCATGCTCACTGGAGCATGCAGACCTCCAAACCCCATCACAGCTTGCCCAACCGTGGGACCATGTCCTCACCTCTAAAATCCATCCCGTGCAAAGAAAATAAAAAAATGGAAATAAACTGTAATAAAGCAAAGAACACAAAAGTTAAAACTAATTTTCGCTAGGGATTAAAGTGGGAAGCATAGATCCAGCAGGGCCACACCTAGATTCACCACCAATGGCACCGGATCCCGTCGAAGGGGGAGAAGTAGAGGCGTGGGAACCATAAGGAAACTAGGGTTAAGGATATCGATAACACCATGGTAATAAGGTGTTCAATCCATCGGTGCTGTGTCTAGATGCGCCACCACCAGTACTGTCGGGCCATGGTGGTGGGGAGGCAACACGGAACCATGGCTGAGGTAGAGTGTTGGAGGTAGAGCGTTCAGTGGAGAAAGAGGGAGAGCGACCAAGAAAAAGGGGGCAAGCGAGAGAAGAGGAGTGGCATGCAGGTATGTGTGCAGCTGCACACGTGTGTAGGTGTGTTAGGTGCGAGTGGGTCGGTGCAGCTGCGTGCATTTGTGTGTGGGCCAGCGCAGCTGTATGCATGTGTCCTGATGTTGCAGCTTGGCCTATTATTCATACAAAGAATTGACTATCTTGTAATTATTCTATTTAGTTGTTTAATTACTTACGATTAATCTTTAACCACCGATTAAAGCTAGTTAGACTTGTGGGGCATTTCAGCATCAGTATTTATATTATATCCTAATCTATATTTTTTCTTAGATTCGAAGTCTGATACGGTAAGACCGGATATAAATACGAATTCGGATTATTCGGAGTTTTGAATATGGTGTCATCGGGACAGATATATAATGGTTTCAGATCGAAAACAAATAATATAGAATGATAGTATGTGTATATGTAAAGGAATATAATTAAATCATACCACCATCACTTGAAGCCTTTAACTAGCAATAAATTCATCTAGATTACTTAAGTATAATAGCCAATACAACACAAGTTCAACATAAGCGATAAATTCATACATAAGTTTGAAAATCGATAAATTCATACATTAATTCGAAAACCAATAAATTCATACGCAAGTTCAACATAAACGAGAAGCATTGGTGACAACTGGTTAGAGTAGCTGTACTCTAGAGTTAGATTAGAGTAGCTACACTCTAAAGTTAGGTTAGAGTAGCTGCACTCTAGAGTTAGCTCTACTGTTTTTATTATCATATCCAGTAACAATTATCTGATACGAATCAGATTCGTTATTAAATACTAAATTACCTTCTCATATTCGATACCAGATCATCAGTCAGAATGTTTGCACTCCTGACTCCACGGACACGCACACAGCAAACGACCCAGCAGCAGAGGCCACGGAGACGAAGAAGCGTCAAGAAAGAAAAGGCAACACCAACCAGACCGGACCAGAGCACTGCTGGCGCGCGCGACTCCTTTTTCGTCTTCGAGGTGTGCGCGTGGAGCTCTCCGTGTGAACAAAAATAAAAAAGGAACGACCAGCCCAGACCCGTGTAGATCACATCATCCCGCGCATCAGCCATGCGTACATCCGTCTCTTTCGGTCAGAATAAATCGGAGCACCGAATTGGACGGCCCCGACCAACCAATGTACCAGAATTCCCATGTTCCAGCGATTGCCGTCAGTCCTGCTACCAGTAGTACTGATGCTGATGCTGACCCATAATGCCATAGATTGTAGAGAAGAACCACCTCCATAACGCCATCGCAACCAGAGACAATCAGAGCTAGCTTTCCAACCAGAAAGGGCAGCTCATACTTGTCAAAGAGTGATGATCTCATGATGAGCCCTTCCCTGTTCGTCCATGATAAAATGAATGGGAAAAATGAATGCCCACAAATCTTGGTTTACAAGCACGACTTGCTAACAAACATTTACCTGCCTCTTTTTTTTTTCTTCTAACAACATAAAGGAAGAAACTGATGGGGGGAAAAGAGAAGACCAACTTGGTGGGTGCCAAATTATAAGCTGGCGATATCTTACAAAAGAATAGGACGTTTCTATTTTACAACCTTCAGGCAATAGATTACACTGCCTATATATATGTGACTCTGATAGGGTATGAATGACAAGATGAATATATATATAGAAGTATACATGACAACACTGCAAAGGTTGAGATGCTGCAGCCACACTACAAAATGAGCCGACCGAAACACTGCTTCTACTGCAACTTAAAAGGCTATTGTCGTGCGAATTACTTATTTTTCACCATCATCATCTGGAGAAGAAACGATATCTCGCCAGCCTTGCAGCACAAAAGGAGATACTGTCATCAAAGAAAGATATTCCACTTGTATGATTGGAGAAAATAAATAAAGGAAGGCATGTGCTAATATGTTCATTGTTGTCAGATGTTTTTGTATCCAACTACCACATAAGATTGACTGAATGGGTTTTCACAAAAAAGAAAAGAGTGACTGGATGGTTAAGTAATTTATAAGAAAGTTCAAAGCCTGACCAAAGAAAAATCATATAGAAGAGTGGGTGTAGACGAAAATGCATTAAGTAAGTTTTACTAGTAAGCCATATTCGATGTGGCGGCATGACAGTATTCAAACAAAAATGAAAAAAAATGCCCTAGTGTGTGGAGGGGGGGGGGGGGGGGTGGCCAAAATAACCGAACAGGGCAGTCGCCAAAGAAAAACAAAGTGTATGTTAAGTTGGTTTTGACTGTTGTAAAAACTTCAGAATTATTCAACACAAAGAATTGTGCAATAGCTTTCTCTCCGAGATATCTTGTTAGGAAACAGATATCTACTAGTTGACCATATGGGATAACACACTAGACAGCGGTGATCTGGGGTCTTAGGCCTTCAGTGCAATAACACAGTTTCTCAGAGTTCAATTGTTTGACAAGGAAATATAAAAAAGAAATAGGGGTATATATTAAGCATGCAATCCAACAAGTCCTTTTTATGTATTAAGCATGAACAAACAGGGGTATATCTTAAGCACCTTTTTTCCTATGACATCATCTGAACCATTACTTAACTAGGGCTAGATGAATGCATATGGAAAACAGAACCATAGAACGCATTGTGTACTACACATTTCTATTCAGCCTCTAAAAGAAAATTGTAAATAAGGAGTGTTAGATACTTCATGGCCTTTTGGGGAGCATAAGAGTTCATTTGCCCATGGCTAGGTCATAAGTGCATTGCTTGAGTTAATAGGTTTGCAACATTAATTTAGCACTTCATTGAAAGATGACAAGTTGTTCTTAAATGAAATGTGGACTCGGTCAAAAGAAATTTGTCTAGTTGACATTTTACAACTACCAAATTTTAACCAACCAGGGTCTTGAATGAAGGGTGAGCTCAGTCAAAAGGACTTAGCAAGTTGAAATTTACAACTGCCAGATCTTAGCTTGATCGCTCATGTTAAGTAAAATATGTTTGGTTAGTAGATATGCACATCCAACTGAAGCATTCACTTTGTTAAGATAACTTCAATTGACACGAATGATGAATAACTCTTACACAATAGAAGAGACTGAATGTACATTACCTTATCTACCTATCACCCTTTCTCTTACAATATTCCCCACACTTGTGGTAGGGGTTGGATGCATTGACGCAATCAGGATTGATTTCTCCTTGCTCCGCTTTCAAAACATCCTTGCCTTTCCTTGAGTCTGAAAACAAACAGAAAGATAGCGAAGCAAAAATATGACTGCCAATTGGACCTTACATCAATGCCTTGTACACATGTATATACCATTAGCATTTTGAGGGCAACTAAAGGACCACACCTGGCTTGCTTGCATCTTTCTGCGCCGTTTCATTCAAATGGTCAAAGCAGTACTGGGCGCATATATGGAATGGGTTGGCCGCATTTGGGCACCTTGGATCCACCTTCCAATTTGGCATCGCTGTAATTTCCTTTCCCCCTGTAACGGTAATCAACATCAGTTAAGATAATGCCAATTGAAAGTACAAAAAGAACCCTCAATTGAGCAACTTCAGGTATTTTCTCAAGCAAAAAGGCATGTAGGTAGAATGCATGCAAACGCAGCCAGAATTCCCTTTATAATGGATGAAACACACAAAATAAAATTCCTAATAATTCACCAATTTCTTGTATGACAACCACCAGAATTGTCAAACAGGTTGGCAGCATCAAACAATATGACAATTCAGCACACTATTGCAATGCCACCGAGTAATACATACAATCCAATTCAATAGAGGAAGCCCAGAAGTTCATGCTACCTTTCTTGAGTGGGGACTTCTTATCGGTCCCCTTCTGCTGCTCCACCTCCCTCATCTTAGCAGTACAATACTCTGCGCATTCGTGGAACGGATTTGCGGCATTCGGGCACCTTGGATCCGCCTTCTTGCTGCCCCCCGAATTGACGCTGCCATCTGCCACAACCAAGGGAACACGACAATTATTACCGCAAACACATACGCCAATAATCCCAACTGCCCAAGATGCCAGGCAGCCAATACAAGAGAAGAGAGGCTATCGGCAGGAAGTGATGAAGCGAGCAACAACCTTCGGAGGACGAGGAGGAGCGGTGGGAGTGGCGGGAGAAGAGGGATATGGAGGACTTGCCGCCTTCCGACGAGCGGCTGACCTCGGCCATCTTGGCGAGGCAGTGGTCGGTGCAGACGTGGAACGGGTTAGGCGCGTTGGGGCACCGGGGGTCCACCTTCTTGCCGTCCCCGTCCGAGCCTTCGCGCACTGCAGCACGCATAAAAATCGATTTTTTTCCTTCGTGATTTCTTCTGACCACCATGTATGCACTACAATTGTTGTTACTACTACGAAGTATTAAGAGTTGGGAGGAAGAGAGGAGAAGGGAGAGAGAGAATCTCACGGAACACGTAGAGCGGTAGGCCCCCGGAGCCGCCGCCCCTGTCGCGGCGGTGCCGTCTGGGCTGCAGCTCGCCGTCGCTGTGCGCGCTGCCGTTCTGGGCCGCGCGGCCACCCGGCGCCGGCGGCAGCTTGACCGCGGTGTTAGGTACCGGGACGGGGCAGTATCCCGCGCAGCGGTGGAAGGGGTTGGCGGCGTTGGGGCAGTCGGGGTTGACCGCCTGCCGCTGCCCTCCTCCCCCGACGGCCTCCTCATCCATCGCGGAGGGCCGGGCGCTCCTCAACCCCACCTACCTCCTGTCCTCCTCCTCCGACCGGACAACAGCGGCAGCAAGAAAAGTCTACAAGGTTTGACTTGCAAGATGCTGCAGGGAATTCCAAGGATGATGGGTAAACGGAGACGGATGGGATTGGAATTGGCAGTGGAAATGGAAGGAGGAGGAGAGGGACTCGAGGTGGAGGAGGGCTTGAGGTTGGTGGTGAGATGAACGAGGAGGGGAGGAATTAACGAAGGTGGGCGACTATGGAAATGGAAACGGGGTGGAAGAAGGGTCCAAGTCGCAGTTGCCGGTAGCACCGCAGCGCAGCGCGTTGCGAATGCGGTCCAATCTGATGGTATTCCTTTTTTTTTCCTTTCTTTTGTTTGTATTGCCAATATACGGCTCCCATACAGTGATGTATTCCATTTGGCGTCAACCTTGACGTTCATTCCTGCGCTCGTCACGCAGACCATCAGCACCCCTGTAGCCCTTCTCATCAGAGCTTTTGTTTTTGCGCTCTGACTTCTAACTCTTTACTTTTATATTTTGCTAATGATATAGTTTTTAGGTTTTTTTTTACTTTTTTCTCTTATTACTTTTCATTTTCTATGATAAGATAACTTTTTTATATTGTAAAATTTTAATTAGCTAAAAAAATTTACCAATAATTATAGTGTATTTTCAGATACAGTACAAAATAAGTTATAAACTAAACTTATTTATAAACCAGCAGTTATAGTTTTTTAGCTTTAAGGGGTGCTCAATTAGACTTAATAAACCATAATTTATAGCTTATTTTTACTGTAACTAGTTTATTTTGTACTGTAGCGTATGGTAATTTATTTTGTATAATTAAATTAAAAAAGTAAAAATAAAAAACAGATTAGCCTATTATGTATAATATAAATAAATACAAAAAACAACCGGCAAAAAGCTAAAAAAACAGAAAAAATAAATTTTCAAAATAATAAAAAAAAAGCTAAAAATTAAAAACCTATATCGAAATAAGCGAGGCCTGCCCACCACCCCGTGTATCTTTCCGCGGATAACGCGTGCATTTCCCTTTCCATCGGGGCGTTGCCATTTTGTTCTCCTGCACGGCGCCGTACAGCCACAAATATCTTTTTCCAGCTTGACAGAATGGACGGCTCCGGAACCATGTCCGGGCGAGTGGTTGCTTGCTTGTGCGACTCTTTGAAACTGCCTTCGTCGTACAAGGCGATGCACATATTGTTCTCACAAAAGTTCCCAGTAAAGTCGAATTATAAACGACCAGACAGTACATCGAACCGCTTTACAGAATATGCTATCGGTTGTTTCAAAAACTGCACGGCTTCGTTTTATAGCATGTGTTTGTTGTTGCAGGATCACTTAAGCAAAACTTGGTACGAGATTGAATATTTAGAAGTCATTATTGGAGTACTTGGTGTATGTGGCAGTAATGTTTTTTCTGAGAAAACTCTCCGATTTGTATTAATACCTCAATTTCAAGGTACATAAGTACTAACTTTTACATTAAAGATTCTAGAAAAATAGCATCGTATCAAGTCCTTAAGGAGGTGATCGTTTTATCGATGGCTTTTGGCTTTTTTCACTGTAGCTGGTTTTTTTTACTATAGCTGAGTTAGTAGATAGTGTAGTGAATAGTAAAAAAAACTGAAGCTAGAAGCTGAAGTTTTTAGAAGCCGAAACGATCACCCCCTAAGAGTCGATGACGTGCTGAACTTTATCTTCCTCACGAAACACTGTGTATCTTGCAATAGTGTCATAATTGCCGACGATCACAACAGCGAAAAGTAGATTATCAATGTTCCCATTGATGTGTAAGGACTTATGTCCTAGTAGCGGTGTTATTTATAGGAAGAAAATCATAAGTAATTTATTTGCACCTACTTGCCTTGGTGTTAATCACCGACGTAGACGTCGCCATCGTCATCCAGTTTCGTCTCATAAAAGTTGAGGACTAACCTTTCTTTTTCTAATCATGAAGCGACTATATGTAAATCTTGTAGTAAATCCAATCAACTCACATGCGTTTGCTTTCAAAAGATATCTCCACCAGACATGTGCAAGCAAAAGATTATGTTCTTGAAGCCACTTCAGAAATGCAGGGTTTCCAACTTCAATAACCTGCCAAAGCATGCATCATCCAATACATCCTTAAGAAGCAATAGGACAGCTGCAAATAAACACTTTTTTTTTGCTAGCACAAATAAAACACTTGCACCCCCTTTGTTCCAGTAATGATAGGAAGAGATAGCGCAAATAAAGTTAAATCATGAGACGCAAACAAGAATCCACAAAAATTAAAACATTATTTCTTATCTCATTTCTGGAGAAAGTACATACACTATCCTTGATATGCCGGAATACAGTTAGTACCTCCAAATGCCTTCCAGCAATACCAAAAGCATTGATTAACAAATTCAGCATAACAAGATTCGACTCAATTCCTTCTGCCTCCATCAATCAAAGAACATTTGCAGTTTGTTCACACAAACCCTGAAAAGAGATAGACCAATATGACCCACACAGGCAGATATGCATATTAAGCTCCTTCTCAAGGGAAAGGCAACTAAACTGACAAAGCATTATGAACTTAGTAGTGAGCAAGGCAAATTACTCGATCTTAACAGAAGCCTGAAGGTCAAATAATACATCTTGAAGAAGCTTGGCTTGGCCGAAGTGCTAAACCAGATGGCATATCATACTTCATTTAAGTCATATCACTTATGTTTTTCGACAAACACAAAATGCAGAATCTACCGAGTAAAATATAACTGCATGACAAGGTACTCTTATTTCTCAATATAACAGATTTCAATTATGCAAATTTGATTTAACTTAGCATCAGGTATGTCATTGAAGTAATAAACAAAAAGGGTTGACATACAGTGAGTGATTTATGGAAGACACTATTCCTTACCTTGAACTGTGCTTTAATACTAAAAAAGAACAGGATTGCGATTTCTTGTCCGGGACAATTAACATAATTACTTTGACAGGAAATCTTGGTTTGCATAAGAAGACACTGACAATTATCATCCCATTATGCAAAGTTGATTTCATCCATGCCCAGTAGGTAGACTAACCTGTTGAGCATAAGCGTTGGACAAGACGCAAAAGATGCTAGGCAAAAGCAGCAGATTTTCAGCCTTAAGAGCAGTTACACAATCATGGGCATCACGAAAATGGCCGTACTGACCATAAATGTCAAATGTCAACCAAAACTGCGTATACTGCACCAGTCTCCTTGAGCCCTCGCTTCCTCATGCCATCAAACAGCCTTTTGATCTCATCCCACTTCCCCTTCTCCCCCAACCGGGCGATGGTCGAAATGAAGATCTTAGGGTCTGGGCATTTTGGCGAAGTATCACATAGCACGTTTCATAATCCCAACCTGACGATGCCATCGAATCAATGCATTCCAAGTAGCAATATCTGGCTTGGACCCTTCTGAGCGCATTTTGTCGAACAACTTGCGTGCGTCCACTAACTGCCCGTACTTGTCGAATGTATCGATCAAGCCGTTGTAAACCTTAACATCCAGCTCCACCCCGAGCTCCTGCGTCTCCATGATGAGTTCGGTGGCCTTCTTCCACATGCCATTGTCCCTGTAAAGCCGCACCAGCGTGCTGTACCCGGCAGTGTCGAGCCTAATCCCCCCCCCCCCCCCCCAACGCCTCATCTCTCCAAGCACCCACCACGAATCCTCCAGGCGGCCGGCGCGGGCGTACGCATCCAGAAGGAGCATGTATGTGCGCCGGTTCCGCGCGACGCCGTCGTGGAGGTGGTCGGCGAGGCGGAAATGCGCCCTGGGGAGGAGGTCCTCGAGGAGGGCGTTGTAGTGCTCGGCGTCCGGTCGGAGCCTGAGACGGCGCATCTCGAGGAGGAGAGCATCGGCCTCGAGCGCGCGTAGGCGGCGGCGCTGAGGCGCATCCCGGCCGCCTGCATGTACGCAAGGAGGTGGAGGGAATGGACGAGGTCGGATCTGGCGTGGATCACGGTCGTACGACTCCCACGGCCGCTCTTGGTGGTGGTCCGCGGCGGTGGAGCAGCAGAGGATGATGACGCAGCGGCATCGGCGGGGGAGTTAGACGCGGGATGGGTGGAAACTGGGGTGGTGGCGGCAGATGGTGGACGAGGTGGTGTGCGTCCATGGAGTGCGCGCTCGCTGCGGTTGGGAGTTGCCGGTGCGGGGGGAGGAATGGGTGGGGGAAGAAGAGAAAGCTTCCTCTGATGTACTTCTAATAAGACGCGAACGAATTCAGAAGACGTATGCCATGGAATCCCGCGACCACGTCGGGCTAGCGTATTTATACAGCTCTCCAAGGGAGCCTTCCGTGAAAATGTTTAGACCTGTTTGAAACGCTATAATTTCATAAGCATTTTATACAAAACAGTTAAATTCTCACTGGGATCAAGGCAAATTCGTATTGTAGAACGATGTTTTACTTCAAAAGGGAATGAAATGGCACAAGCATTTGCTCAGCATTGAAGCATGATTCTAGTGCCAAAGTTTTATCGATAGCGAGAAGCATTACCAATTTGAGCTATGCTAAGGTTGCGTTTTCTTTGACTGTATCTTATGGTTGATGTTGATGATTTTTGATCTTAGTGTGAACACTTATGTGAAAGAATCGAATGTCGATTAGCTATTTCAAAAAAAATAATAAAGAAATCATCTCTTTTGTTTGTTTAAGAAAAACCATAAACCATAAGATAGTAAAAACGGGAACTAAGTTGTTCTGCTCTATATGCCATGTCAGTTCAGCCCAAAATAATGGAAAAGCAACAGAAATGCAGATCAAGTATGTGATACAAGGATAATGAAGTAATGATCTTTAATAATTAGGAGGAAACACCTATGAGATGCAACAAAGCCTTTAAAAAACTGGTAAGAGCTTTGCCAATCAATTAAGAAGAAAGAGAGTGCAATAAAGTGCAACATAGCTGCAACAAAGCCTTAGCTGAACCGAACATATAATCGGGTAAACTTACCCCAAATCAAATCGATGCAACATATATACATACCCGAAAGATGAATCGACGGAGAGAGCCGATCGATCGAACACGGAGAAGCTCGCCGGGCGGACGGACGACGCGTCGCGTCGCCGGCTCCGCTTCAGTTGGTGCAAAGCGGGACACGCACACCCATGCAAAGTCAGGCAAACGCCATTTTGACGAGACGGCGTTTCCCGACCTGCACCAAGCGAACCAGAGGCGGCTGCGATCTCTCTTTCTTCCCCCCATGCCCTTCACCTCACGCGAGCTCTTCTATATAGCAAGCCTGGGAAGCCATGGCCATGCGTCGTCACCGGCTAGGCTAAGAAGAGAAACGCGCAGCTGGAACGAGTTGTCGATGCGTTTCGGCAAGGATAAACGCAAGGCTCCAAGAGTCAGTGACGCGGGCCGCCGGTGCTGGGAGCCAGCCAAGCCAAGAGACGTGGCGGCAACAAGAACGGCAGCTGGTCAGGTCGCTCCACTCCGCAGAATGATCGCTGAGCGCACAGTGCGTGCGTACAGGTCGCAGCGTCAATCATGAGCCTGAGCCCTGAAAGCCTAGCCGCTCACGGGGACGTCCTCCCGGCCGGCCAGTGAGCGACGTCACGTCGTCGACATTATTAAGGCTGTCCTTGGTCCCGGACGAATCATGATCGACCCGTTGCAGGATTGCAGGCAGCAGCGGCAGAGATGGACCGGTGCTGGCTGCGTGCGTGCTCCGGTCCCGACCCGAGCGCGCTGTGCGGCAAGCACGCGTGGGCGCGCGAGGGTGAGCAAACGGTGGCAGCGGGAACCGCCGGTGCGTGGCGGGGGCCGGAGACCGGGCCGTGGCGATTCGCCGCATACGTACACGCGACGATCGGTCGGCCGGTGAATCGGCACCGAGTATTATCTCCATATTCGCGCGCGCGTCGCGTCACATGGAATGTCAGGCAAGGGCTTGCATTGGCCGGGATTGCATGCTTCTTCGGACTTGATTTGTGATTGACGAATGGATCTTCGGGCTTGAACAGGATGGGGCATATACGATCGATCACGAGCCGGCGCGTTGCATGCCGATAGCGGATTGGATTTTTGGACCATGGTAGGACTGTTCACGGGTTGTATCTGCAGCGTTCTGTTAACTGGTTAAGCAGCCGGAGTCCCTGTCCCCAGCGGCGTGAGTGTCAATGGAATATCTCAGGTTGTTCACCGAAAGAACGCAAGGGAATGAAAGTACCATGCTACCGGCCGGTTCAAAAGAAAAATAGGGCAGGGACCGAGGAAGGAGAAAAAGGAAAATCTATGGATAATAATGTATCAAGCTGTTTAACCGGAGTTACCATTCGTCAGCATATGAAAACCAACCGTTTACTACTTGCTACTCGTGATTTTGTCAAACAAAGGTTACCACATTTCCCCACAGATAGTACGCCCGACGATTGACAGGTAGGTTTTCGTTTCATCTCCTCGCACTCAACTAACCGGCCTTTCTGATCAACCCATGAAACCAGCAGCGTTGTGCTGCAAA
Organism: Melocanna baccifera; assembly: GCA_036346265.1. Lineage (NCBI taxonomy): Eukaryota > Viridiplantae > Streptophyta > Magnoliopsida > Poales > Poaceae > Melocanna > Melocanna baccifera. The sequence goes on along the minus strand of CM070691.1, from coordinate 28,158,378 downwards.
CTGGGGCCAGTGTCCGTACCTTGCGTGGTCATGGCAGCAGCAGCAGCTAAAGATAATGGCACTGGGTCCAGCACCGACCACGACTGACATGATGATACATACAAATTAAATCTACCAGTATTACCAGCAACCGGCAGCCTGCCACTACAAATTGACCTCATGATTCTTCAGCAGTGCGTGACGCATGGGGACGCCGGGTCCTACACAGATGCTGCAATCAAGATAGGTAAATGTGCACACCGTCGTCTCTGCTGTCCCCTTTTTTCCTTTTTTTATCACAACACTTTAGACCTGATGGCTGCAGCTGATAACTTTTTGGTTGTTTGCGACAGAGATTACAGAAAGAGAGATACTCGTTTGCGATTTTTGATGATACAGATATTAGTTTTTTAACTTGTACTATAATTAATTTGTAGACCCCATCTTAAAAAAAAATACTCCGCTTAAAATTTAATTATTATAACAAAAGTTAAAAGCGATTTTTAGAAGTCGTAAAGAAGAGGGCGTCTGGATCCTGTATGGTTGTGCCTGCCTCCCTCCATTTTTCCTAACGATGCGCCCGCAGTGACAGATGCCTCCGGCTTCGCAGGCAAAAGCATCCGTTTTTGCCAAAAAGGCCTGCGCTGATGGGCAGTTATCACAGTAGATTCCTCCTAAGATAGTACTAGCTACCATCCTCACACGCTGATGACTAATGGGATTATATATGGGGAGTGGGTTACTTATTAGGGGTTGAAATGAACACTGCAATTATAAGCAAAATCACATACCAAAGCAGATGTGACTGTGTGAGCATTTTTGGACTGACAGCGTGTTGGGCCGGCTTGCACTGACTAGGCGACAGGCCATGCAACAATGAACTCATATGCAGAACTAATTAACCCACACTGTTGCAAATCCAATCTGGTCCAGATCGACCAAACGAGAAAGCCCAAGTCCTGATTCCTGAAACCTTTCCTCTCAACGAAAAGGGCCCAGGTCTGATGACTGATGAATGTGATGGTTTAACACTGGAGGTCGGATCTAAAGCAAAGCTAAGCATGAAGTACCTTGAGCATGCAATGCAAACTCCAAAAGGAAGCTGTGGGAGAGAGCAAAGAAGATACCAAACCCTTCCCTTCCCCTATCCCCTCCTCTCCTCCCCAGCCTTAACCGTATCATCCAATTCCATTCCCTTAATGCCACCCCACTCCTCCGGTATTAACCCGATTCCCGCGCGCGCGGTCTCTCTCTGACCGCAGAGACGAGGAGCCCAAGGGAAGAATGGCGCGGGAGACGACCGCAGAGACGAGGAGCCCACCGTGGGCGTGGGCGTTGGTGATCATGTGCACGCTGCTGGCCATCGGCGTGATCCTGACCGGCGCGACGGTGTTCGCCGTGTACCTCATCTACAAGCCCAAGATGCCGTACCTGGTGGTCGCCGACGCGCAGCTGGTGCAGCTCGTGTACGGCCAGGACGGCACCATCGAGGACCTGCAGGTGTTCATCACCATCCTTGCCAGGAACACCAACTCCAAGGCGTACGCGTCCTTCTCCCGCGTCGACCTCGCCGTGGGGTTCCACGGCGCCGACGTGGCGCGCCTGCGGGCCGCGCCGTTCGCCGTGGCGCGGGAGAGCTCGGTGCCGCTGCGGTACGACGTGGTGTCGGCGGGGCGGGCGCTGGACCCCGCCGGGATGCGGGCCATGGACGCGTCGCTCAAGAACGGGGTGGTGCCGCTCGACCTGTTCGGCAAGGCGCGCACGACCTGGAAGGTGGGCATCTTCGTGTCGCTCCAGTTCTGGACGCGCATCTCCTGCCGCCTCCGCTTCAACTTCCCCGGCAACGGCACCGCCTTGCCCATCGACCCCCACCGCTGCAAATCCACGTCGCCCTAGCTAGTCTCATTCATGATTCCTTCCTTGTATCAACAACATTAATTCAGCACCTACTACGTAATTAATATTTCATAGCGATACATCTACTCGTGCAGGCAAATAAATAATGCTGGCACGTATAATCCGCAGCTGCAGCGCCTCAGTTTAGCGCGTATAAGCACATTTGAAATTCATTTTTTTTCGGGTCCCTTGTCGATTTGCGCTGCGTCGTAACTGGTGTATGAATTAGCTCAGCGCCGTTCATTTCGTTTTTTTTTTCTCTGACACCATCAGCACAGGTACTACTACTTTCCACGGCATTAACCATTTGTTGTGTAACTGTCTCTGCATCTTCTCTTCACTGTTTGTCTGGGCCGAGGCTTCTCGGAATGTACGTGGGCCAAGTGTACTAGGCCGAGAAAAAGTGCACACGTGTCGTCGTCTTGGATTCTTGGGCCAGAGTTAAAGCCCAACCCATCAATCAGTCACGACTCACGAGCCATGACGTGTCGTGTGGCCCTGCGAGTTGCGAAGGAAGGAATGGCTGGGGCGCGCCGGCGAAGAGGAGGGCGGCACGAGGCCAGGTCACCAGCTGAGCTGACCTCATCGGCCGGCATACACAAACACACGGAATTATCTCCGTCGCTGTGCCACCGGCCGGCAGGAAGCACGGAACCGGTAAGGGGGTCTGGCTCCCCTCTCCTCCGCCAGCGTGGACTCGGTGGCCGCAACCCGACGAGCCGTCGCCGTCGGCGTGCGTACCGGCCTGGGAGCTGTGCACTGAACGTGGCGCCCCACTTGTGAGCTGTGACGCTATATCCCGGCTCCCGCCGCCTACTTAACCACCAAACCGCGCGCGGCGGAAGCGAAGTTGCAATCATGAGGCCTCGGCTTCTGGGAGTGGCGGCGGCGGCGGCGGCGGCCGAGGTTTTGGTTGGCGCGGGATGCGGCGGATGGGCGTGGCGGCCGAGGCCGGGGACGCGGCCGCGCGGCGTGAGGGTAGGAGGGGCGTCGAACCCCCACGCGGCCGCTGCGGCGAGCGCCGTGCACTCGGAGCGCCACCACGGCGGCGTGCAGTTCCGCCCGCTCGGACTGCCGGGCATGGGGTACTGCTTGGACGTGGAGGCGCGGATCGAGAGGGCTATCTACGCCTGCCGCTTCATGACCTTCCTCGCCATCGCCGGATCGCTCGCCGGATCCGTCCCCTGCTTCCTCAAGTTTCTTGAATTGGTTCATGAACCCCTCTCAAGTTTGATTTGTTCCTTCCGATTTGTTGACTGGAGCGTGGGAGGACTTTGCAGGGGTGCGTTTATGTGATGGAAGCCTTCATGGAGTACCACCTGCACGGCGATGGGAAGGTCACTTTGATGCTGGTTGAAGCCATTGGTAACCAAACTGACTCACCTCATGCTTACTCTCTACTTTACTCATGCACAATTAACCACTTGTGTCTTCAAATTCGTGTTACTAAAGCACAATTTTAACACAGCAGCATAATTATCACGCAGATTTGCATCGTCGCAACATGCATACTAGGGGGATTACATATGCCATCAGTTGAGAATTTGGTACATAATGGCTAACTGCTGCGCATTACTTGTTTCACCTCAGATAAATCTCATCGGAACGGTCATGTTTGTCTTCGGAACCGGCCTGTATGAGCTCTTCATCAGTAATATGGACATTGCAAAACAATACTCTTACGGATCCAACCTCTTTGGCTTGTTCAGGCTTCTGGTTGGTTCGCATGCACATCCTTCTCAATGTCAGTGTCTTGATATCTCTGATTCTCTGTATAGGAACGGCCCAAGTGGCTGGAAATCCAGTCTGTGAATGATCTCAAGACCAAGCTGGGTCATGTCATCGTCGTGGTTCTACTGGTTGGCATCTCTGAGAAGAGCAAGAGGATTACCATCACATCGTGTACTGACCTCTTCTGCTTCTCCGCATCGATTTTTTCCTCTCTTCAGGTTGCCTCTACCTACTCTCCAGGCTCAGTAGCGCCAAAGGATGGAGCCATGCCTGAAACACAATTCTTGTACATAGGAGATACATCTGTTCTGTGGCCTGTGCAACACCTCTGGTTATGTTTCCATGATGAAAAGATTAGAGGGGAACGGGGGGCAATACATGTCTCATGTACTCTGTGTACGGGTTGACAGTTACTGTTAGGCACACTCTATAGTAGGACAATAAGACAATTACATCATGTACATCACTTGGTATTGTAACTCGCTACTAGATGGTATATGCAATCAACTAGTGGTATGGTGTGTTGTGGACTTATTAGTAATGTTGTCATGATTTTTTTAAGAGTTTTTAGAGCATGAGTGCATTTGAGGATTTCTCCGTACTTCCCAAAAGGAAATTTGAGTAGTTATTAGTATTAGATCAGAAGGAGTTGCACCTGTTGCTGCTGCTTCTGATGTCTTCATGAAAATATTTGAATTATCACTGCTTCTGAAATCTTCTCATTCTTATTGCTTGACTTCGCAAATCATTAGGCAGTAACACATACCTTTCCATTTTGATCTTCCTAAAATTGGTGAAGAAATGCTCATACATCCTCCTCGTTTGGTAGTTTTTTTAATCACGAGTCCTTGTTGAAGCTTACCAAACTAGTAATATGGCTCTTATAAGGATACTATATTTGATGAATGGAGGCTGCTTGTCTGGTGCTGGTGCACCACGTTTCTTGTCCAGGAGCTGCCTTGTGAATAAATTGAACCTGCATAATCTAATTGCATATAGCCATCATCATGGATTAAGTGATAAATTCATATTCCTGATTTCAGGTAACTATAGTAGTTCTGACAAAAAAACTAGCCTGATATTGCAGTTTGAATAAAAGCCTAGATTAGTTTGTGAGGTAAATATAACAGTTCTGACAAAAACTTTTTCCTGATATTGCAGTTTGATGAAAAACTACCATAGCTGATTTATCAGTTCTGGGACTTTTGTGTGATCAAGTGCCCACAAATCTGTTAGATGCGGATGCCGGAATGCTTGCTTTTGATGTATGTTTCTGCCCTTAAGTATTGACAATTCATAGCACCATTAAATCATCTCCACCTGGATGCGCGCTTGACAATTGATGCTAACATGAGTTACCTTTTCCTAATGTTGATATTTTCTTTTTCTTAACATGAGTTGGTATTTTTACCTTTACCTTAAAATTTTCACTTGAGTAACAAAACTGTTGTGGCAAGAATGATTAAAATTCCCATGCTTTATGTCCTTAGGTCAAGTTTATGACAATTTTTTTGGGTGATTGAATTAAAGGTGAGGAATAAAATGAGATTAGCTGTATTGTGCGACAAAGGATGACAGAACCCCAAATAAATTATTTGATCAGTTCTAAGCCAACCAACAGGAAGCAAGGTTCCAATAAAAAAAGACTTCAAAGTGCCTTTTCCAATTCTAAACCAAAGTTCCAGAAATTAGAGAAAATGAGGAACCCACAGAGAAGGAACAAATTTTGGTGGTGCAATACCTTAAAACACACACACATATATATATATATATATAAATAATAACTTTGAACATTTGCTATTGTAGACTCTCTTTTCTATATGAAGTGATGAGCAACAAAATTAGAAGCTCCAACTTGCTGTTGTTCCCTCCACCTAAGGCCTGAAGAGCTCTGATAGGTCTTGTTTGCGTGAATTTGATTGGAACATGCAAAGTATCGCACTTAGATATTGCAAGTTTGCAAGTTGCATGCTTAATGAGGCTTCCACGATATATTTAGCCCATGGTAACTTCGTGCTGCCAAAATGTGGACCATGGAGCGCTATATGTTAGATTCAGTACAAGCGGATCGACTTGTGCATTAAACATACGATACCGAGGAGATGTTTCACTAGAATAACTGATCATGGTGGTGACTGGTGACTAGATGATTCATAAGTTACTGCACCTTCAGTCCTTCGTAATACTTGGTAAAAAAAAAGGTAGTTTGTTTGATTGATGCACTGGCAAAAAAACGTAGAAAATGACCATGGTTGTAAGAAGGATGAATTCACATGAAAGCATCAGCCACCTGTCAGGCTGTCACAAGAATTCAGCCCAGACTCAAGGCATATTCCCATGGCTTAAATATTTCATTATTAACCTCACTGCACACAGTGTCTATTCAGGAAGGAGAAGCTTAGATGTTTCTTATAATAAAACCGGATCGGGAAAAGGTGAAAAATTATGATATTGAAACATCCAAATCGTAAACAATTGGCTGGGGATTGCTGTTATCACCTCCCTGGTCCTCCCATCACAGAACTCCTCTAAAAGTACCTTTTTCTGAACTAACTTAGTGATACAATCTGCATATATAAAGAAGGGAGCTGGCTCGAGAGGTGAGCCGTCTTACCTGCGAGTAACTTGTCTACTGATCGAGCTCTTAATCCTTATCCTCCTCTTCCAATTTCCAAACTAGCTACCACCATCTGTTTCCCTTGTCAGCTTCATGGCCATTTCGTCGAAAGCTGTTGCCGTTTTCGTGCTGCTTGTCAGTACTGTCTTCTTCATGCAGCTCTCTGCGCCAGCCCATGCAAGGAGGCTAGAAGTGCGGGCACCTATCATCAGCACGCATCGTCCATGCGCTGAAAGGAGTGCTCTGGAGGCTCCTGCTGAGCAAGTCGATTCAACCACTCCAGGAAATAGCCCCAGCATTGGCCACAACATTCCTCCCAACTGAGATGATCTGATGCTGCTTACCGTTGTCTCTGAGGAGGGTCTATGGATCTGTATCAGTGCTACCACCATCTTTTATCACTCGTGTGAGAAACTTTTGCTTACCGTTGTCTCCGAGGAGGGTCTATGGATCTGTATCAGTGTGCCTGTCAAAAAGTTTTTAACTCTTTCTATGTTGTAAATTTGAGGGGCTATATTGTAAGGTGAGCTTGTTCAAAGTTTTCCTTCTATGATGATGTAAACTCGAAAGCGGTCCGTTGTGATTGGCAATGTGGTTTTCCATGTAGATGGAACAGCTTACAACTGTATTGGATCCATCTCTCTGTATCCTTTGTACAATACTTTCCATGTATACATTAAGTTTGTGTAAAGTGGAAGCTAGTCTCTGACCAGATAGCTAAATGTACGGGTGTGCACCCAGCCCATCAGATCCAGGTCTCAGACTTGGTGTGAGAGGCCTTGGGCGCCTCGCATGTTTGTGCATGGTGTGAGTGTGATATGTGTTGAGCGTATGTGTCCATCTTATATTTAAAAATGTTTCGTGTAAATTGCTCGGGACCAAATTTTTCTGTAAGAAAAATTACAGAACGCAGCATCATCTATCAAAATGGAGCTCGGAATAACCAGGCATTTATTTTCTAACCTGTCTCATTGTTATGTCTGCATTCTTGTTGCATATACTTGTGTAAAATAGCCAGCAATTATATTCATTTCGAAGTAAACTGATCTTTGCACCCCGCTCATTTCAGCTTTTTTTCAGCTTCAGTTTCTAGTTTTAGCTTTTTTTTTCACTATTCAGTAATTCGTATTTTTCTGAATTTTTTAGATTTTTTTGGATTTTTTTTGTATTTTTCTTTTTTTCCGTATTCCTTTACATTATCTGTGATGGGCTAACATATTTTTTCTATTTTTTAATTTAATTATACCTAAAAAACCAAATCAGTTACAGTAAAAAAATCAACTACAGTAAAAAAAATTAACTACAATAAAATTTCAGTTAAAAATCAAAAGTCATCGTTTGAACGAACTCCCGATCCAAAGTTTCTTTTTGTTGTACCGAGTCTTAGAGAGAGAGAAAAGAAACAATTTTGGTTGTACAATACACTTCTAGGAATTTTTGTCTGTACTACACCTTTTTTTTTTGCTCAAACAAGTGTAGTAGTGGTGGTACATGACCAAAGCATGCAGGAGCAGTCCTACGATATTAAAATACGAGGTTCCTAAATGTACACAAATCACATGCTGTTGCTGGTCCCAGTTTATAAACAAATCAGTGTACTAGATTGTGCTCCATGTTAATGCATTGCTTTTTATTGAGTTGCATGTACCAATCAATTCATCTAAAAATTTAAACTGATAAGAAAAGATGGACAATTCACTTATATTTCAACATTTCCCCTCAAATATAAGTTCTTTCAAGTCTAAGAAGTGAAATAGAAGTGAGCTGTAATTATTTTTATTTTATCACGTCAGCTAAGTCTTGAACTCAAGACCTCTTAGCTCTGATACTATATTGAGTTGTATGTATCACCTAAAACCTTAAGTTTTTTGGGTAACTGGCTAGTGCATGTAACTTAATAATTTTGAAAAAGATAACCCCATTGTTACTAAAAATTGACCAGCAACATGTGGTGACTGAGAAAGATATTTCCGAATTAAGGCATGAGTGAGTTGTGATGGGTTATTTTTAACACATCTTCTTTGTTTTTTTTATTTTTATTTTTCAAGATTGATAGGAATCTCCATCAACTATCTTCAGCAATACAATGCAGCTTTTCTATGGGAAAGTACGTAGCTAGTGTGAGATGTCCTAAGCTGATGATAAAAAGATAGCCATGGCTATCCTACAAATGTTTTTTTCTTGGTGTGGGATCAAAAAAAAGATCCCTCTTTACTATGCTATTGATGTGATGGCTGTATACCATGGCACGAGAATAATAATAATAATTTTTGGAATTATATTGCACCAAAGTTCATGAAACTATATGAAAACTTGATAAGTTTAATGACTTCCATTGCAATTCACTATGGTTTATGGGTCTGTTCTTTTTAACTTTTCAAAATGGCTTTTAACTTTTGCTACAGTACCTAACTTTCAAACGGAGTATTTTTTAAAATGGAGTCTACTAGTTAATTATAGTACACGTTAAAAACCTAACATCTGTACCATCCAAAATCGCAAGCGAGTATCTCTTTCCGTAATCTCTATCGCAAACAGCTAAAATTCAAAAATTTCAACCAAAAATCATAAGCCGCAGCCAAAAAGAACATGCCCAACTCATGTGAGATTGTGATGTCATACTAAACTACAACTATACAACAAATTATGTGTGGTACACCTTACACATTATGTGTTGTGTACCTTCCACAATTCACGATCATATGAGAGCTCTTTGTGTGGTGATTGTGTGAGGTGGAGGTAGGGTTGGTTCCGCCTCTACTAGTAGTAGCTTTCTCCGACGAATGATGATGTATGTCGGTTCCGAGTATCCTAATTTCTTTACATGACTACTTTGATAGCCCACATGCTTACGGTATATGTGGTCCAATTACACGAATTTGTAGGTGTTTTCACTATGGCTTTGGGACGGTGTTTGTATTATCTCTCTTAAAATGAATGATAGAGCTTCTATCTTTGGTTTCAAAAAATTACATGCACTTGTTCAATAGGAAACTTCAATTTGCTCCTACTAAAGCAGTGCACAGTAGGTGCATGGGGGTACAGCTGTACCCCAAATTTTTTGCATAACAATTCGATACACACACACACACACACACACACACACATATCCACCTTAATACACAAAGTATACACTACATAGTAACATACTCCTTTACGACTTTAATTGCAGCCCACAGTCCATTAGACCCAACAAGTCAAACCCAACAACACAACAGTCACAACATAGCTCAGAAACGCCATCCTCAAGAAAGAATCGATCCCCAACCGGTCACCAAATTCCCCATTTCGTAATCCCATCTTCTGGCTTTAGGTTTCTACCCTAACTAGCAGCCGCCAGGTGTCGGCCAACCTGCCACACGCCACTAGTCACCCGCTATAATTATTCTCTAGTGTCATGGCTGTAATTATTCTTAGCACCCTTTGCTTTTTTATTTTTTTGGTGGTTAGGTCACTACAAGTATGTGAAATAAAGAATTAATTATTGGGTTTGGTCCCTCCACATGGAGGTGAAGAGGAGCCAACGACAGCCCGCAAACGTAACACTTGTGGTCCATTGATTTGCTTCTTGATCAACGGTTGAGATGTCTCCTTTAGAAGAGGAGAGAACACATAAAAACGTTAGCCACACTTTGCCTCTGTGAGAGATAAAGCTCCAGCTACTCTTGCTGCTGTGAGAGTGAGAGAGAGCAGAACACAACACCCACGAAAAGAGAGAAGAAGAGAGGAGAGGAGGAAAAGTGAAGCTCTGTTCAGTTGGTGGCTCTTTCCAATCTTCTTCAAGCTTATGGTTGGAGTGCAAACTTGGTGAGTTCATCCTACACTTAGAGCACTTCTATTTGGTCAGTTGGTTTGAGGGTTGGTTGATTAGAGCACCAGATTTGAGAGAGGTTTAATCACTTCGGTTTGCAGTGAACTCAGAGGTATTCAGTCTTGGTAGTTGATCAGTTTGAGGGGTCAAATAGTGTTGGATTGGGCTGAACTTTTGATAGAATGTTAAGGACTCATTGAAATATATTCCTACCAAGTTTTACATAATTTGGGCCAGTTGTTTGTAAGATATGAACTGAAGACCGAAGTGGACAAAAACAAAAAATTGCTCTATTTTAGCTACTTCTTGTTAGCTCTTGTCAAGCGTGATTGTTGTTGATGATGATGTCAAGTTTGTAACTTGATGATGGTATTTCTTCTATTGTAATCTCTAGAGGTTCTAGATATAACTCCATTATATCCATTGTTGCTAATAGCGGAAGTTTAGAATAGACCGGTTGGTCCCGTGGTTTTTTACTCTTTACCTTGAGGAGGTTTTTCTATGTAAATCACTGTGTCAATTGTGCATGTTAATTTGTTATTTCCGCTACTTGTTGCTTGAACCTACCCTCAAAGTTTACTATAAGATGAGGGATTGAATTGTGCATTGTTGCCGTGTAGGTGATTTGTGCATCGTTACTGTCCAGCCCTATCATTAATCACCAGCTTGCATTCTACAATATAATACAGCTTCAGTGTGCAATATGCCCATGTAACGCTGCTCTTGCATATCTCAGTGTGCAATGCTGAACTAGCATAAGATAGAGTAACTCATAAATTAAATCTTTTCTCTCTGGCTATTGGTATACGTGGCTCAATTCTTCTTGTCAGCCTTTGAACTCGGATGGTGATGCACACAGTTTTCTGTTTATTTCCTGTGTTACATCGTGTGCATACGTAGACCTAACTGAATATGGTAATTAAGCCTTTTTAACTTTGAGAATTTAGATATTTGCCTTGATCGATCTCTATTGATACGGCCGATATGATGTGTTTACCTCACCAGCGGTGGGCTTCCACTTCATATCACAAAGCGGCACTATCTTATCCATCAATTATATATACTTGATCGATTAGTACTATGCTTTGTGACACCACCAATCGTGGATGGCATGTTCACTTGTTCAGAGTTTTGTATTGCCAGGACAAAAAGAAAAGCTTCAGGTCAGGATCCACAGAAACGCCATTCAGATGGAGACCATGTTAATGTTGTTGTAGCTCTGCAATTCTTGTACTGTTTACGGTGAACACTACAGATAATCAAGCGCCTTTGATTCGCCTGCTGTCTTGTTTGGAATTCAAGATTGCAAGATTTCTAGTCCAGTTTCTGCATAAATCATGTAATGCCTCCTGCATACCAGTCTAAGTTTTTCAGCACTTGTAACTGCCATGATCACTAGCATCTAAAGCGCTAAATGAGTTTACATCAATCAAAGGAGTTGGCATTAACACATGATCGGCATGTAAGATTGTTTTTGAAGAACCTTCGCACTCCCCCCTTTGGCATTCGTGGTCCATGCGATCGACAGATGGTTCAGTTAGTCGTCGCTGAGGTGAAAAGGAGGATGGGAGATGGGTCGCAGGGGCAAACATAGTCGGCATCGCCTTACCCTGGCGCCTCGGATTTTATCGCCGGTCTCTAAGCCGGCGAAAGAGGTTGAGTCGGCGCGTTCGTCGCCGGTGTCAGTGTTGGGGATTGAGGATGCAGGGTTGGGGAGGTCACTCTCTTTTTCGCCGCCGCAAGGTTTTTCTCCGCCGCTTATTTCCTCCCCCGGTGGGGAATATTTCTCACCGCCGGAAGGGGCCGATGTTGAACCGGCGCTGGAGGCGGAAAGGGGTGGCACTCGGAGTTTCTCGGTACTGGCTTTGCTCTCTTCCTCTGACCCGCTAGCCGGGGTTAGGAGTGCAGGGAGTAAATCTCGGTTCTGGTCTCTGGATGGTGTTGGGAGGTCAGATGAGGGAGAAGTAGAGGCTGATTGCAGTTCCACAGCGACGAACAATGATTTCGTGTGGAGTGATTCGCACGTGGGTTCTCCGATTGAAGATCTGGTAAGAGCTGACGCTCAAATTGCTATTGATTTTTCTTCTTCTTCTGTTAGTTCTGTGGGTTGTGGAGCAGAGAAAGGGCGTAGTTCCCGTTTGAGGGGGTCGCAGTTGGTAGGCTCGGCGGGGCAGAATAGGAAGCCGCTAGGTTTTAAGCCTTGGAAGGGGCCTCTTCCTGGGAAGAGGGAGTCGCTGGATTTGCGTATGGGAGACCTCTGCGTGAAAGACTTAAGATTGAGGGGGTTTGCTCACGGGAAAACCAGATTGGAGGATCTTGGAGCTATTTTAGGCGAGATGGCGGGGTCGGTGGAGGCGACGCCGCCAGTGGCGGCAATGGTTGGGTCGGAGGCAGAGAAGATGAGTGCGGCTGTTCGGGTTGGAAAGGCAAAAGGGCAAGTTGGGCTTTGCAGGGGCGCACCTGGCGCTTCGATGCCTGGGCGATTTACTTGCCAGGAAGGGGCGGTCGAGATTTTTCCTGGGAAAGCAGAGGGGTGTCGCTTCGTTTCCCAGGTCTTTGGTCGCTTCAGTTCCCTGGAGTTGTTCTTTTGCAGAAGTTGTGAGAGAGTTGAAATCTTCGAAGCCGGTGTCAGGAGGACGGTGGGAAAATAAGATGCAGTGAGGAGGTCGCGGTGGCTTGGGGGGGAAGGGTGTCAATCCGAGCCAATATGGAAGCCTGAGGTCCCGTGGGCGGGGAGGATCGTTCAATCGTGGCCGTGCGCAGGCTGTGCAGTTTGGTGAGGAGGTTCCCGGTGGTGATGCCTTTCGCAGGGGTAGGTATGGTGCTCAGTTTGAAGGGCGGGGGTTGAGGCCCCATGTTGGAGGTGTTGATTCTAGGGGAAGGGGTTGGATGCGACATGGCCAGGTTGGGAGTGCTGGGTGGAGTTTTGGGAGGCCACGCGGAGGTTTTGGTGGCAGGCAAGGGCGAGGGGTGGCGCGGCAGATTGGGCAGCCTACTGCTCGTGTGGTTTCTTTTTGTGGGGATGATTTGGGAGGGTTTGCAGGTTCACAGAAGGTGGCAGAGCTTGACATTGGCAAGGTAAGTGATGGGGGCCTGCAGACGGGTGGGAGAGTGATGCAGATGGAAGGGGTTCAGGAAGGTGCAGAGGAGGAGGGTGAGGTTGTGTTGGCAGGAATTAGATGCTCAAAGTGTGCAAAGAAGGGGCATTCAGCGGCAGGTTGCTCAGCGGCTGTTTGCTGTATCATTTGTGACAGTCATGATCATGTAACCATAGATGCCCAATTCTCAAAATGCCGAGGCCAGTGGCTCATGCTGTCGGATATGCGGTGCATGGATTGGGGTTTTTCCATATACAACATCCTCCTTTGCCAAAAGGGAAAAAGGATTCAAAGCTGGCGCTGATTACCATCGCAGGAGGAGAACTCTCTAAGGAGCAAGTTCGTACTCAATTGCAGAGGATTGTGCTAGGAAAGTGGAAGTGGACTTTAGAGAAGCGAGGGGATAATGCTTTTATCACCCAGTTTCCTTCTAAATCAGAATTGCAACGGTCAATTGCTTTTGGGGGGGCGGATGTACGGGAGGGTGGTGTGTCTACAGGTGTTAGGTCGAACTTTGAGGAGTGGCATGAGAAGGAAGAAGGTCTCTTGCTTCCTAAAGTGTGGATCAAGGTTTTTGGGCTGCGGAAAGCTTTGAGAGAATATTTGAATCTTTGGGCTATCGGGTCTATGATTGGTTCAACGCAGACGGTGGATATGGAGTTGACTAGGAAAAATGTGTTTGGAAGGATTTTTGTAGCAGTCCTCAATCCGAAGTTGATCCCTGCACATTTGGATATGGTCATTGGGGATCATTACTTCGAATTGGATTTTGAGGTGGAAAAAAAAGGTTTTGATGAAAATGGAGAAGAAGTAGAGGTGGATTGGAGCAGAGGGGACAATGATGGTTTTGGGAATGAGGAGGGTATGGAGGAGGATGATCTGTTGGGGGAGGATTTGGATGGTGCTAGAGAGCACAAGCGCTTGAGGGGGAATGGAAGTGAGAATTTTGGGGAACCTTCAAAGGAGGAAAGGTCAAGTAGTGAATCTCTCAAGGAAAAGGTTCAATGTATGAGTGAGGCTGAGTTTAGAGTTTTTCTTAAAGAAAAGGCGGAGGAGTTACTGAATGAGTCGGTTATCAAAGTGCTAGATGAAGTGGCAGTTAAGGTGGTAGCAGAAAAGGAGGAGTGTGTGGGTAGTTTTGGTTGTGAGGTTGAGCCTTTAAGGAGCAAGCCAGTGAAGTGGTTTTCGAGGAAGTTTGCTAGGAAGTACCGGTAAAGCTTACGGTAGGCACAGTGCAGTTGGGGATTTTGGAGGGCTCGGTTGGTGGGTTGGAGGGGCTCAAAATGCAGGGGGGAGGCGCAGTGCAGTCGGGTTTTGTGGAGGGATAGGATGGTAGGTTGGAGGTGCAAGAGTTGCAGAGAGGAATTGCTTGGCCGGGTCAGGCCGAGTTCTTGGCCGGGCATGATGGCAACATGGTGAAGGCCGCTTCGATAAAAGAGGTGGTGGTTTCACCATCAAGAGTGAGTCTGCGTTTGGCCGGGGTGACTGACGAGCATTTTTGTTGCGGGTAGAACGGCGGATGGAGGCGCGCAATCTAGAGCATTTGAAAGGGGGATTTACTGGATCAGGTGCTGGTCGCAATTATCTAAAGAGGAAGCGAGAAGTTCGCTATTGAATGGGTGCAAAAGACTTGAGAGAGTGGTGATGAAGGTTTTCAACAAGTTCGGGTGGAGCAGTTGTTTTAGATTAAAATATTAAGTCTTTGGTTGTGAGCTCTTTGATTAGGAGTGTTTGTAAACTGTCTGGTGAAGTGTGGTCTGAGTTTGTGTCCGGAACTTATCGGCTATAGTCATTCTTGTGGAATAATCAAGGCTGGAATATTGTTATTCCGTTATCTAAAAAAAATGATCGGCATGCAATGCCTCCTCTCTCTCTCTCTCAGTCATATATCTTGAATCTTGATGTGTATATCTTATCCAGTTACAACTCCGTTAATTTCTTAATTAACCCCTATTGATTTCTACTTTAGATGGAGTGATTAATTGCTTTGCATCATTGTATGGCATCAATCAATGGCACCCAGAATCGTTTCATCTTGTCTGGCTGTCGATCTCTCGGAGCCGAAGCCGCGACTCTGTACGTACGTATGCGCGCGCCTAGCTGCTGCCTTTTTGACCATGGAGCAATTGGTTGAACTAGAACGGGTGGTGGTGGCGGTGAGTTTCTACCTGGGATCGAAGCATCAAGCGCAAGAATCCAAGAGCGGAGTAATTGCAGCAACCACCTCTTAAGGATTCACTCACGGCCGTGCACATCACGCCTCGTATCATATCATCACTGGCTGCCTCCTGCCATCGCAGTGACTCCTCGCAGCAAAAACCTTTGCTTTGCCCTACTCCCATGGCCATGGCTTCCTTTGGCCACCTTGCCTTCTTGCTGCTGGGCGCGCAGGGCCAAGCGAGCCATGGCGTGGCGGAAGTAGCAGGCTGTGAGGCGAGCTCGCCTCCTGCGGTCACTAGAGCAGCAGTTCAAGCGGCGCCGCCGCCCTCCCAGACCCCGCAATCGCCGCCTGTCCCTCAGGTGCAACTCGGTCGTCACCCACGAGAAGATGTCGGTCGGCCGGGGAGATAGAGAGGAGCTTAGCCTCTAGAGTTCACCGGTGCTCTGTTCCGACGCCCGTGCTTCTTCTTCGTTAGGTGCTAGCCGCCATGCGTGAGGTTGCGGAGTATTAAGGGTGATCGGAATAGCGATGGCTTTTGGCTTTTGCTGAAAAAACACTATAGCTGACTGAAAAAAACACTGTAGCAGAGTTGGTTTATTGAGTATAATTAAATTTAAAAAAAATATAAAAATAAAAACGGTACCTTAATCTATAGTGGACGATGCAAAATAATACGAGGAAAAAAATGAAAAAATGAAAAAAAAATTGCACTGTAGCTTGCACTGTGCGCGTTACACTGAAAAAAATCGCTGCAGCCCAACGCCCACGGCAAAAGCCGAGTTGAGCGTGGCATAAGCCTGTACAAGTGGCCTTTCGATTTGGTCTAGGTGCACACGTTTTGTTAGGAAGAGTGGTTGCATGTTTTAAGGCTTGGATCAAGTAGAACTAAGGCTTGGATCGAGTACTTGTAATGCCTCAAGTGCCGAGCACGAGTACATAGTACCGATCGAGTCGAGTTTTGCTCATCCGAACTGTTCTATGAGTACTATAGCAAAATACAGTTCCACGAGTACTGTAGCAGTTGAAGTCTTTCGAGCGTGGGCGGTTGAAGAAGTAGACCAAGTACTCAGAGCTCACGCCCATATGAGATACTCAAAGCTCTCGACTACGTGAGGCACTCAGAGCTCACGACCACGTGAAGCTAAAGCAGTTGAAGAAGTCGTCCGAGTACTTGAAGGTACTCTGAGCACACGACTACCTGAGGCAAATTCAACGAGGAGGTTCCTGGGGAACTCCTTCACGGAGAGCACGTCGGTGAAGAGGGTGTCGCGGCGGAGGCGGTGGACGGGGAGCGAGCGCAGGACGGCTTCGGGGGAGAGGATGGAGGTGGCGAGGAGCACGACGTCGGGGTGGCACAAATGAGAGGCGGTATGGTATTTTTGCTGTGCTCCCGCCGCCACAAATGGAGGTGAACTAGGGCTTATTCTTTTTGGCTGTGGCTGATAGCTTTTTGGCTGTTTGCGACAAAGATTACAGAAAGAGAGATATTCGCTTGCAATTTTTTATGGTACAGATATTAGTTTTTTAACATGTATTATAATTAATTTGTAGACCCCATCTCAAAAAAATACTTCGTTTAAAAGTTAGTTACTATAACAAAAATTAAAAACAACTTTTAGAAATCGCAAAGAACAGAACCCTAGTGAGATACCTCATGCCAGTGGTGATCTGGGTGAACAAACGAGGACTCGAAGCAGCCTCTTTAATGGGACGGCCCAGAAAGTCGCACCGGCCCATCAGTAAAGCGGGAAACTAAGCCCAGCAAGACCACTCCCTCGTCCGGGTGAAGAGAGAGAGAGAGAGAGAGGAAGCGAATAATTTGGCTTGGCCATTGGTAGGGGCGACCGGCGGCGGCGATGGAGGAGGAGGTGACGGGGAGCCGCGGGGGGCTGGGCGGCGGGAAGAAGACGTTGGCGGGGGAGGTGGAGCTGAAGGAGAAGGCGGGGACGGCGTGGAGCCACTCGTACCTGAACCAGAAGCCGTGGCACCCGCTCTCGTACCCGAACCAGCGCCGCAAGTGGATCGCCGAGCAGATCCACGTCAACCGCGCGCGCCGCCAGGAGGAGGTCCAGCGAGAGTTCGCGCAGGAGCAGGAGTTCTTCCGCCAGACCGCCCTCTTCTCCAAGAAGGACAAGGAGAAGGTATATACATAGTCTGTTCGATGCGCCCATCTGTTACTTTTATCCATGGCTCTATGCCATGCGTCCCTTGGATTTTGATCCTGTATTGCCATCGACAGCTGCTCATTAAAATTTAGCTTAAATAGCTGCTGCTTTTGATCCTTTATTGTCATCGACAAGTAGCCGTGCCATCGATTGTAGCCGTAAGCTTGAAGTCCATAGGGGAAATAGTGCCATGGGTTTGGTTATAGGCTTTCTTGCTTGTAATTGTGCCAGGGTGCAGATTTTGTTGAATATCTGGAGACTTAAAGGAGAAATAGTGCCAATCAGATTAGCAGAGATCCTTCTCATCCTCTCCTTCTTGCCAATTAAATAGCCACTTTTGCCAAAATTCACTCAAAATTCAGTTAACTGTGGACAACAGTATAAACCATGAAACTTAATCTTGCCAGACATCTTTTCGTCATTTCTCAGGGGAATATACCATCTGCATCCGTCACATTCATGTCTCCGTGAGGGGCAATGAGTCGGTGAGTCTTGTACTGTCCAGCTTAGGCTTGTCAAATATACTGGCAAGAACATAAACCAGGGTTTCTTTTTGATTGGTATAAAATGAGGTTTCTTTGGGAAATTTTTGGGATTTAGTTCAAATTTTAACTGAATCCTAAGGATTCAAATCCAAATCCCCCCTATCCAAACTGTACCTAGTGTGATGTTTGAGTGAGGGGGATTTCTTTGAAATTTTTTGGGATTTAGTTCAAACTAGATCTTAAGGATTCCAAAAAATACCTATCTAAATGGGCCCTAAGTTAAACAAGAAACGCTACAATGCTCTTCACTTGAAATAATGACCCTCAATCTAATCAATGCTGAGGCATATACTAACTATGGACTATGGGTGCATCCAAGAGTGGTAAGAATTCTTTGTGAGCTTTTACACTGCCATAAGCGACTACTCATGTTCCAATGTTCATGCTATTGTTATCATTCATGGAGAATTGGTGTCAACAATATTCAATTTGTATTGCAACTTCAGATGGAGATAATGAAAGCTGTGAGTTTCATGTACGTCCGCCCACCTGGATACAATGCAGAGAGTGCAAAAGCTGCCGAAATTGAAGATGAGAAGAAGAGGTCGGATCAAGGTGATGCCACTCAAGGTCCTCCAGCTCCAAGTACCTCTTCAATGTAATGTAACCAATTTTGTCTTGGTTTGAGTTTTTCCATATCGTTTAGAAGCTTGTACTGAGTATTGACACTCAACTGTCTGAGTTCCAAGACAGATTTGGAGTGTGTTTACTATTTAGCAGGCAGCTCTGATCAAGTAGATCACAAGTCATTTGGAGTCCTGTTATTTTCAGACTGCTTCTTCATTATATGTTATCTTTGTTACAGACCTGACAAGGCGCTTGATAAGACCCACTCAGGCCCAGATAAGAAAAATAGGCCGAAAGATGTTTTTGGCCGGCCATTGCCAACAGAGCAAGAATTTGAAGTTCTGAAAAATGCTCCAAGGTACTTCGCCTTCTTGTTTTGTGATGATTTTGAACAACAATGCATCATGACACATTAAATTACTTCCTTTTCTGTTCTCTCATAAACAGACAAACAAAATAAGAGAATCGTTCGTATTTTATTTTACTCTATTTATTTTCCCTCCATTTGTCATTCTTCTATGTTTTTCGCTGCTTCTCTTCATCCAAATAGAGTATTTGTATTCTGTGCTGAGATTACTGTTAAGTAAAATTTTAAGATTTGGTATGTGTTTTCCTCTTATTGTCAGGTTGGACACAGGTGCTCCTGTGAGGATTAAACCGTTTGGAGTTGAAGTTCGTAATGTAAGATGTTTAAGATGTGGAAACTACGGGCACCAGAGTGGTGACCGGGAATGTCCCTTGAAGGATGTGATCATGCCTAATGAGGAGAGTCGGTTGAAAAGGGATGATCCGCTTACAGCTATAATGGCACAGACTGATTCAAGTGAGGTTAGATTTTTCTCTTCAAAGTGAACTTGATGTTGCAATTTACATGGAAATAAGCAACTCATAACAAGAACTTGCAAATACTGAGCTATATCTACCGGTTTTATAGCTGGTCTGACGTTTTCCCCTTGGTCCATATTTGCATATATGTGGTGGTTGATAATAATTTTTTGAGAATTGCGTGTTTTCCTGTAGCCTTGGTCTATATGCGTGCAAGTTTTATTGTGCTTTGTTCTTCTGAAGATCAATGGTCTTGAAACCTTGTTTTGTCGAATGGAATACTGTAGGCCGATATGAGCTTTTGTTGAGCTGTATATTTAATCAGCATCTGTTTTAAAGATATATATCCATGGTCTTGTTAGCAATAGTCCTTGCAGTGGAGACACTAGGCATATTTTTTTCGCTCATTGTGCTTAGTTAAAAAAAACAGATTTAATGTAAGAAATTCTCTCTCAGCCTTTGAAGTGGGAGCTTAAGCAAAAGCCAGGCATGAGCCCTCCTCGAGGTGGATACAACCCAGATGATCCTAATCAGCAGATTGTAGCAGAAGATATCTTTGACGAATATGGAGGTATGACTTGTGAGCATGGATAACATCCACCTTGCCAAACTCCTACTGTTAGTTAAATTTATGGCTTGTTGACCATACTGCCTTAATTGTATTTTCAGGATTTCTGGGTGGTAGTGACATTCCAGCTCTCCTTACCAATTTTTCTGCAAGCAAATCGAAGAAACGCTGCAAGAGTAAAAGCAGGCATAAGCAGTCTGAGCCTGCTGCTCATGCAGAATCCAGGAGGCAGCACAGCAGTTATGATGCATCCTCGGACTCTGAACCTGAGAAGAGCAATAGAACATCAAAAAGCAAGAGAAAGAAAATATATTTCTCCGAGTCATCATATTCTGATGCTGAGGTGGAAGCTGGAAAAGGCAAGCAGAAGTCAAAGCGCAAGCATAAGAAAAAACATGTGTTGGAGCCCTCTGCTGATTCAGAAGTTGAAGTTTATGAATATACAAGGAGGCACCCAAAGACAGAGCATAGGAAGAAGAAAAGTGAGGAGGAAGAAATTGCACCGTCTTCCTTCTCTAAAGACAAACGATATAAGGAAAGCAAGAGGCATTCAAGGCAATTTAGGGAGAAGCGCAACTACAGTGACTCAAGTTCTCCTGAGAGTGAGAGGCATTCAACTCGACGAAAAGATAAGCAATACTACAGCGTTTCAAGTTCTTCTGAGAATGATCGGCATTCACGGAGAGCAAGGGAAAATAGATACAACCACCCAAATTCTCCTAAGAGCAATAGGCATTCAAGGGGATCGAAGGAGAAGCGTCACTATACTGATTTGAGCAAGCATGAAGGCGACAGGCATTCAAAAAGATCGAGGGATAAACAGCACTACACCGAATCGAGTCCTTACGAAAGCAATATGCATTCAAGGAGATCGAGGGAGAAACGACACTACTCTGATTCAAGTGCTTCTGATTATTCAGACTCCGATCGGCACAATAATCACCACCATCATAGAAGAAAATGATTAGAATTGTGTAATATGCATGCTGCCTCTCTGCAGAGGATAGCATTCTTGCTGTTTCTGTGATGGCATTAGACAGATACACACACTTGGTCCCTTTCTGAAGATCACCATGGTCCACGGGGAGTATGCAGCTGCTACCTTGGTATTGGCTCTGTGACGCAATAGTAATGTATACTCGTGGGGGAAGAATTGTTGTGCCTTTAGCGGTGTACTTGTATTCTTGTACTGTATTTGCTAGTCGTTCTATTATTTGATCGCCTCCTGGTATATTTTGGACTCACTGAATAAGCCCCCTGACATGCTCTTGGGCCCACTTGTAAGCAAGGTTCTCACGAAATTTTCTACTCTTTATGGCAAGAATGCTCCACTGAAATACATGTTCCCTATCAAATGGACATACGCAAGGTATGCAGTGTAAGTCTTTGCCGAGCTTTCACTGACATTGAGGGAGTTTTTCCAGGTTTTTTTAAAGAAGGCTTTCAGCAAAATTTAACTTCGTGGATTATTTTCAAACCTGCGCTGCAAAGTGAGACGCTGATGATGTTGGATATTTGACAATTGTTAATGAAACACTGAAGCAAAAGTGAGACGCGACTACCAAGCGCTTCATTATCGGTAGCTGTTGGGCATAAATTCGGACTTCCGGATACATGAAATTCGAGGGAAGTTCAGTTTAGCTCTCAACTCAGCTACCTACCTTCCAAGGTGATTACCAAATCAACGCGTTCGCCCCCACGAAATTTCTATAAAATTATCGCGTCCCAGAACCGGCTTTAGCGTTTCTGTCTGAAATCGATGATCAAATACCACCCGCTGACCTGTTGCTGTTGATAGATTAGTGCCGTTAATTTGACTGCCACTAATCTTGCCAGTTAATTACGTATTACTAAACGTCAGCTGAGCTCGCACACATGCTAATTCTCCCCGGGGCGAAACCCAAAGCCAAAGCCCAGAGAGAGGCGGGCGGAAGAGGACCAACGAGACAAGATGCTTTCGTCATCCGCTTCCTCCCTCCGCCTCCACCAACCAACCAGCACCCACCGCCGCCACCCGCCGCCGGCTCCGGCGAGCCACCAATTCCAGCCCCCCGCCGCCGCCGCATCCCGCCGCCCTCCCCCGGCGGCGTCCCTGCGCGTCCGTCCCCGCCCCTGCCCCCATCGCGGCGGCACCATCCGCGCCCTGGACGCCGCCCAGCCGTTCGACTACGAGTCCCGCGCGGCGGGGCTCCTGGAGGAGCGGCAGCGCCTGAAGATCGCCATCGTCGGGTTCGGCAACTTCGGGCAGTTCCTGGCGCGCACCTTCGCGCGGCAGGGCCACACCCTCCTCGCTCACTCCCGCTCCGACCACTCCTCTCTCGCCGCCTCCCTCGGCGCCTCCTTCTTCCAGGACCCGCACGACCTCTGCGAGTGCCACCCCGACGTCGTCCTCCTCGCCAGCTCCATCCTCTCCGCCGAGGCCGTCCTCCGCTCGCTCCCCGTACACCGCCTCCGCCGCAACACCCTCTTCGTCGACGTCCTCTCCGTCAAGGAGTTCCCCAAGAACCTCCTACTCAACTCCCTCCCGGCGGACTTCGACGTCATCTGCACCCACCCCATGTTCGGCCCCGAGTCCGCCCGCGACGGCTGGGACGGCCTCCCTTTCGTCTTCGACAAGGTCCGCGTAGGCGACTGCCCCGCCCGCCGCACCCGCGCCGAGGCTTTCCTCAACATCTTCGAGCGCGAGGGCTGCCGCATGGTCGAGATGTCCTGCGCCGAGCACGACGCGCACGCCGCCGAGACGCAGTTCCTCACCCACACCGTCGGCCGGATGCTCGCCATGCTCGAGCTCCGCTCCACGCCCATCAACACCAAGGGGTACGAGACGCTGCTCCGGCTCGTCGACAACACCTGCAGCGACAGCTTCGACCTCTACAATGGCCTCTTCATGTACAACAAGAATTCCACCGAGCTGCTCAACCGGCTCGAATGGGCCATGGACTCCGTCAAAAAGAAGCTCTTCGACGGCCTCCACGACGTGCTCCGGAAGCAGCTCTTCGAAGGCTCACCGCACACCTCCAACACCACCCTCCGGAAGTAGCCGCCTCCTCGCTCCATGAGTCCATGCCTATAGCTCCATGGTGATGTATGATGAATGCTCAGTTAATTCAGTTCAGTTCTTGCACGTCATGATATACATTGCATTGTACCAATGAATCTGTTTCTGTATTCTATTGAGAGGGTACTTTGAATTGAACCCCAGGTGATTTCCTCTTGGGGGAAAAAATCTTATCTTGGGATTATGATACGTGGATGAAGAAATAAATTTGACTATGTGAAGAAACTTGAGGAATGTACTTGACGTTGTGATGTGGGTATGAAGAAATTCAGGAACAAACTTGGCTTGTGGGTTAGGATCTTGGACGAGGCATTTTGCTGATGACTTTTGGTTTTAGTTTATAAATAATAATAGCTTGTAGAGAGTCGTACAAAAAGAGAAACTCGTATGCGATTTTTACCGATATAAATAAAGTCATTACAGTGTATATTACAATTAACTATAGACTTCATCTTGAAAAGATACTCTGTTTAAAAATAGATACTATAAAAAAACTATTCGTTATAAAAAAATAACTTTTAAAAATTAATATAAACATAACCTAAATTTTTATCCCAAATCACTTGCCTTTTGGACATTGGGAGTCCTTATCGTCCCAAATTTCGCTATGTTAGTTGTGAGAGCGACCTCCCTTTCCCTGCGACGAGGTTTGGTGGCCATCTGCTGTTCATTTGGTTGGTAAGCTGCTTTCTTGACAGCGGCATTAGAGACAGTAACAAAGGAATCTCACATCCGTGCGCTTTAACTACACATCATAGAAACAACTTCTGTCACATTGGCATGCCCTGACCCAGATGGTTAGTTATTACTCGGCATGACGCAATTTGTATGTCACCTCAAGCCTGTTCCATTGGAAATCAAGAATCTCGTAGAAAACATACCATTTCATATAAAATTCCTACCAAATTCTCGCATTCCAAACGGTGCAAATGTGATTGTTGTTGAGATCACGAAGATTTTTGGAAATCAAATGGTACATATTTTGTAGGCGGGTATTCAAGGATGACTTGCTAAAGAAACATTCAAAATAGCGTTAGTTTATGGTTTTTTACTGTAACTGAGTTGATTTATTTAGTATAATTAAATTTTAAAAAAATTAGAAATATGTTAGCCCATCATAAATAATATAAAAGAAATACAATAAAAGACCAAAAAGCCTAAAAGTAAAAAAGAAAAAATAAAGAAAATAAAGATGATAGCTATGACTTAGCTTCACATGTGGATTAATGTGACCAATATCAAAAAGTAAACAAAGCTATGATCCTATGACTTAGCTCTATCTCTCCGGTGCATACTTACATAGAAAAGAAAGAAGACAAACACTTCAATTATTCTTCTCTCTCTTTCTCTTTATGCTTACTTTTTCACCAGCACACATGCATGCATCCTTGGTTGATAGAAGCTACTAGCAAAAATCTCTGTTGCTCTTCAATGCATACTGCAGCTACAATCAAAAAGCTCTGTGCATTCGTGCGGATCGATAGAGCAGAAGAAAAGAAGTCACGCAGCAGTGCACCAACCGAATGACTAAGTATTTGGAAGAATGTACTGCCGAGGTATGCCTTTTTCTTAGCACCGAACGGAAGAGCTGTTGCTTCGTCGAACGCGGATCGAAGATGCCAGCGACGCTCGTGAGGTCTAGACGGAGTGAGCAAGGGAGACAAAACCAACGCTGCTGGTTCTTATTGCAAGAGATTGATAAGTGTTTGAAAAAACTGTACTTTTTTTGTTTTCTTCTGTACATTGTTATATGAATATGATACATATATATATATGATGTAGGGGCGGCGATTGCCGGTGACAAACTGACGTCCGTACGGATCGACGCATTTGTACGATATGACCGTTGGGCAATATTGTCTGTAACAGTTCCCTCGGCGATGCACGCAATCGGCAACAATCCTAACACAGTGACACGCAAAGTTTCGATCTGGCGAGCTGCGTCCGAGTCATTTGAGAACGTGAAACAAGATGCGCCACCACTAGATTTTTTTTCTCAAAATCAATCTATGATTTTATTTCTGAGTCATAGGTGGCTATAAAGTGCCCTCCTAGCACCTCTAAACCTTAGTACAAAATTAGCATCTTCAAAGTCACAGGGTTATCCTCCAACTCCATATCTATTTATAGTCTAGGATCTAAAACTCAGGCTTATCCTAAGCCTACGAGTACTAATCTAATTCCAATAAATAAAGAACTCGAAACCCTTTCTAACACAAGTTTTTCAAAAATTCAACTTTTCCAATTCGTTACATGTCGAAGCCTCTAGAACCGCATCTCTTGTATTTTCGTCACGTATCATCCACCTTTAATCATGTGTCCAAGTATGAGTCCGATCATCTCGTGACATCCTCGATCGTCTGAACCTCGGATATCCCCATCCTAGTCCCGGTCCATCCATCATCTACTACAATCACCTTCATACTTAATCTGCACATGCAAAGACTAAAAAATATTTTTCGGACATAAATTTTTCTCAAGTTAACCGATATGAGTGTACAGACACGCTACACCTCTGTAAAAAATCATTTGAAGTTTCTGCGTTTCCTGACAGATCCATAGTTTTTTTTTCCCTCATAGACATGGTGAGTTACAGCAGCAGTAAAATTTCTTGAGCTCTTGTGTTTAACCAACCAAAGGGACGGAAGGTTTCGAAGGAGTACAATTATGCAAGGAAATTTTTTACTTAAGGTAAAACGCTACTACGAGGGTGTTTATTTGAGCTAAAAATTAGTGATTTATCGTTGAATTTGTATTATAGTTAGTTTATTTTATACTGTAACTGATAGTGGTTTATTTGATATAATTAAATTTAAAAATCTAAAAATAAAAAAATTATTTCATTATATATAATATAAATAAGTACAAAAAACTTAAAAAATTAAAAACAAAATTCATAAATAGTAAACAATAAATTAAAAGTTAGAAACTTAAACTAAAATAAACAACCTAGAAACTCACCACCTACCCATTAGTCAGATCATGGGTCGTTTTCGGCCGTCCCGGTTCTCTCTCCTGTGCGCTGGTAGTGACAGCTCGGCACTCATCAGGCTCATTGTTCTTCATTATGATGAAGGTTCAAGGCACGTAGTGGCACGTACTACCACTACCAATAGACATCGACCAACTAAGATCTCGCGCGTTTCAACTTTTTTTTAATTTTAGCTTCTAGTTTTAGCTTTTTTTCACTATTCAATAATTCGTCTTTTTCTGATTTTTTTTAGATTTTTTAGACTTTTTTTACATTTTTCTTTTTTTTCCCGTGTTCCTTTGCATTGTCTGTGATGTCTAACAAATTTTTTCTATTTTTACATTTTTTAAAATTTAATTATGCCAAAAAAACCAAATCAGCTACAGTAAAAAAAGCCAACTACAGTAAAATTTCAGTTAAAAATCAGAAACCATCGCTAAAACGATCACCCCTAATTATCATTGACCGAACAAATGCTCGTGGCTTGCCAGTTACTACCACTACTCTTATATGAGTTTGGTTTATGGCTATTATTTTCTAGGGCTCAGGCATCTTTAATAGTAATTATCTTAGTTATTTCTTAACTATATTAAATAAATAAAATTGTATATAAAGGAGAGAATATGTAAGGAAAGATAATATAATGTCTCTTATAAAAAATAATTTGGATCTGTAAACCAACGCAAATAATGAAAGGGTATAAAACAAGAAGTTATGATAAAAAATAATATAAAATAGTTAAATGAATAATTTATTATTGAAGAAGTTGTCTCTATTGTTATCTTTAGATAAGGTGGAAGTTCTAGAGACAATCTTAAGGATATATGTATAATGTAGTCTGTTTCTTAAGGTTGACTTTAAAGTTTTTATCTTACCTAAAGACAAAACTAGATATCACTCTAATAGTAAATTATTTTTTTAACTATTTTATATTTATCATAATTTTCAGCCTCACACTCATTACTATTTGCGTTAGTTTACAGGTTTAAATCACCTCTTACATAAGAAACAATACATTATCTCTCCTTAACTTCTCTCTCCTTTACATAAGATTTTACTTATTTAATATAACTAAGAGAGATAGTAATATTAAAGATACTCTAAAAGATAAGCTATTATACATGTCTTTAAAAGGTTTAGCTGTGTCATGTATAAAGAAAATGTAGGATGGTTAAGAAGAAATATGCGTCCAATTTCAAGTCCAAGAGGACATGAACCTGAGTAACTGAGGCTTAGTACATGAACCTGAGTAACTGAGGCTTGTCTGACATTGTGTTCTGTAATGCGAAATCTGAAAATTTGGGAGACTTCTAACAATTGACCTGTAGGCTGTAGCAGGATACGGTACTTCAGACTAGATCTGCAGCAAACTCTCCTCTCTTGCTCATCTCATGTGTTGCCACTAGATATGCAGCAACTCTCTTTTGCTCATCTCATGTGCCCGATCCACTCCTGTTAATCTCACTGAGCCTGTGTGAGCCTGCGAGGTCAGCCAGCCTGATAGTATATGCTAGAAGCTTAGATAGTTGGGCCTGGAGTTTTGGGCCGACCCAATGGTGATCTTTTATGATTGTGTCCAATAAAGCCTAGCTTAATTTTTCACTTAGTTTTCTGGGCCTTCGTCGTGGACATCTGCAAGGGAGAGGCTTCAATTCTTCTATCGGGCCATACAAGGCCTCGTTGGGAAAACCCGGCATGGATTTTGGCCTATAAAGTTCAACCTCTTGTTTTCCCAACTGCAGTGAGCCAGTAGTAGTATTCGACTAATTCTTTGCTTCTTGTTTGCATCGAGTTTTGCAATGGGAACTCTTCCCTTCCCTTCTCTCTCGCGCGTGTAAATGTGGACTCTAGACTTGTTAGTATTACCTTTCGGTTTCTGACTTTTACTTAAAAAACTAAAAAATAATATGGACATTTGACTTTTCCACTTCTCTCGGTACCATCTCGCTCTCGAAAGATAATACATCAATGATACTAATGGCGCGAAACAGAAAGACAGCGCCCTAGATAAGCACAAGCATCCTTAACCAGTCGTACCCTACCTCCATCTACTCTCACTCATCATCAGCCTGCTTAATTCGATTTGCTTCTCTGACACGAACGAAGCAGACGGTTACCCTAGCCTAATCAGTAATTACTTACTCGATCTATACTAGTAAGAACCGATCCCTGCAATCTTATTGTCAGTATTGAGAATTGAGAAAAAAATTTTCCTTTGGGACAGATAAAGTAGGGCTGAACACGACAGGAGGAGTAGATTATGAAGGACAAGAATGGGGAGCTGTCTACTCTTCTTTTTTTCGTTGGCCCCAGCTGCGGGCTGATCGGATAAGAAGGAAATGCTGGCCTCCCTCACATTCCCTATCGATCATTCCATCTCCTACACGGCAGCAACGCAGCTACACAACACCACTAGAACACAGTACTCCTGCTGTCACTACTCACTAGACAAAACAAACGAGATGTTGGAGGATTACAAAACCATTATTTCACTGAAAACGATCAAACGTAAGAACGCCGTGAGGTTTCAGTTCTTGTGATTTTGTTGAAGTCAAGTCATGGAGAGCTGGACAGGTGCAACCTCAGGGTTTCAATCTATTGGGATACGGGATAGACTACACTAGTATAAACTAAAATTTTTATCACATAAATTAGGAAGTTATACGAGTCAAAGATCATATATTATTACCATTAGATGTACAGTGCAGCTAAAGAAGAGTTGAAGCAACCCAGTTCAACATAGCGTGCATCGATGTAATGGAAATAGTTGATCGTACACAAGACAATAGTCGATCTTCACAAGCCAACTGTCTCCTCCTTGTGATCGTCCTAATTTAACACTACAGTCGTAGCAATGCCTCTACCGAAATCCACACGTTTAGCGATGAACTTCGTGTGTCGGTGTGCTAGCACTAGCGCGCACAGTAGAGATTTCGAGAGGTGGTAGCTAGGGTTTCGATGGATATGTCTCGGGATCTTCTTTGATCCTCGATTTTCAGTACCACCATCAGCCTCACACTTCTCTCACTATATAGCTTTCGACCGAATCCTCATCCGATACAATTAGAGATCGTATCCAAATTCAGAGAGCCTCCGACCGGATCTTATCTAATATGAGTAGAGATCGTATCTCACTTGAAATCTATCATGCAGACCCTTATTGTTCCAACTGTAGGATTAAGGAGGCCGATTAGAGTATGATGAATAGACGGTTTTAAAAAATCTTTGGCTAAAACCAAGTTTATAATGTGGAAGTGTAAATTAATTCAGTTTAGCACACATAAAGCCTAAATCAAATAGGTTGACCTAAGTGCACCAACAAACTAAGTCTATGTCAAAAGTTTACAATTCTAAGGTGACAAGCAATTAATTTAATTATATGAATGTAAATTACTTGAATGTAGATTGAATACAAAAAAAATAAACCACAATTGACACGGTTCCTTTTTACCGTGGTGTTTGGAGATTTACTGGTCTCCCCTTGTCTACGTTGAGGTACGTCCAAATAAATTAGACCGGCTCCATGAATTAAATCAAATACCTCAATTCCACTAATGGTAGCTCTTTCTTGTTCCGGGTAGATGAGTTTCAACCTTTACAACACGCTAGGTCTTCTTATAAGCTTCGTTGAGAAGATCACTGAGCATGACACCTCCAAAGCCGTCTAGAAGTCGACAACCTCTAAGAGTAACAAATCAAACTCCTTGTTTGACTCTCATCACATGCAACGAATATATAAATTCAAGTGAATACGAAATCCATTTCTAAATGCAACACATGCAACTAGAGACATCTCTCCTTGCTCACAAGATGTAACACATACACAATTGAGTAGAGAAACTTATACTAGCTCAAAAGAGTGAAATGAAGTGCAAAATATTGTCTCCCAACCGGCCAAGGGGGTATTTATCTAATGGAAAACTTATACTACGTCAAAAGAGTGAAATAAAATGCAAAATATTATCTCCCAATCGGCCAAGGGGGTATTTATCTAATGGGAACTATTCCTGCAGCTAACGGCATTTTTCGACATGGATTCCATGCTATCCAAAGAAAGATGAAGTGCCCCTCGGGCCCTCCCCATGCTTCAAGGATCATAATATCACATCATTGCAATGTCTCGCCAGTGGGCGCTACACTAACAGTCCATCAGTTTTAGAAAACTATGTGCAGCTATAAATTAGTATAAGACATCAGTTATGGTGTTAGCCCCAACGGTAGTTAGCAGTCTAGGTACCAAACAAATGGGTAAAAATGCAATTACTTTGAAGCGGCGATAGAAGCTTTGGAGGCCTTATTTCTGTACATCGCTGCAACGACACATCCATGGTCAAATGACAGTGTGGTGAATGGTGATACTACCAAGTGTATTTGACTATACACCTGAGAGAACAATTCTTTCAGGCCAAGTAGAAACTGTACTGAGTAATGATGCAGAGTGATCAGTATGGCATAAGAAAGCACATGATACAAATGATGCAGGGTTATCTGGTATTATGCTACAAATCATTCGTTGATTCCTTGAAGGTCTTATTAACATTATGAGATTGATTCATCTACGCATTAAAAAGGATCATGTCGGGTTTAGAAAATCACTAGTCCTCACAAGCAAAATTGTAAACTTTGCTAGAGGAGAAACTCTCAGAAACAGGTTTAACCATGTGAGCTGTGCCTCCAAATTCACTATTGACATAAGTGCACTCCTTGGACCACAATTCCATCATTACCATTGGACCACAATTCCATCATCCACATCCCCCTTAAACTAGCCTACTGTAATTCAGTTCCATGTTGCAACTATTGCTACTTGTTAGAGGCGAGTATTTTTCAAGTGAAGATTTATGAAATCAACATCTATCCCTTGCTAAACAGACACACATTCTCCTAATGAGTCCAAGGGTACAGGCAAGTCAGGCTTGGATTTAAGCCGGATGAACATACCCTACTGTATGAAGCCAACAATCGACAAGTTAAAAGATTTCCTATGACACCATGAGGATAAGAAACACAAGTGCAAATTCCCAATGCATGCACTTTTCTTGACGATAAAGGAAATCGAATGAGCAATAAATTTTATGATTGCTTGAGCATCACTAGACATCAATATTAGCAACCATTGCCATTTGCCAGCATCATAAAGTAGACACACATAATTAAACATGCCGATGAGGACGAGATGGAACAACAGGCAGAGCCATAGCCACGGATATAAGGGGATAAAATTAACGTGTCTATCACACGACACATGACATGCAGCAGCGCAACAGTAATTTAAAGCGGCAGCGGCGGCGGTAGTAGACTAGTAGCATGCTGCACTAGGACGATTGCAGCAGGCAAGGCGGCGGCAGCGGTAGTAGACTAGTAGCACGCTGCAGTAGGACGATTGCAGCAGGCAAGGCGGCGGCGGTAGTAGATTGGATGGGTGGATGCGAAGGGATTACCCCTGGTTGGCTACTTCTTGTGGCTGCCGCGGACCCAGGGCTTGGAGGTGGTGGCCTCCCCGGCATTGGAGGGGGAGTGGAGGTTGACGAGCTTCTCCGGTTCGAAGGGGAGCTTGGGGTGGCGCGCCTCGTGATGGATCTGCATCGATTTTATGTCGGGGGCGGAGGTCTTGCAGAGCGGGCACTCGAGCTTGGCGTGGCCGCCCTTGACCTGCCCCAGCCGGTCCGCCTGCCCCGCCTTGCCGCCGCCACGGTTCGTCGTCGCCGCGTCGATCTTCGCCGCAATCTCCTTCGCCGTGTGCTTCTTCGGCTTCGCCTTCCCCGTCATCGCCGCCGACGACCTCCTCCTCTAATCTCTCTCCCCCTCTCTCTCGCCGCTGCCGCTGCCGCCGCCGTGCCGCCTCTTCCTAACCCTACTTGTGTTTGTGTTGGTGCGCGTGCCTTCTTTTCGTTGATGGGTCGGGATGACTCGGGCTGCCAATTATTAGGCTCCTGGGGTAGGGAGGAGCAGAGTACACGGCTTTCCCCGCGGCCCGATCCGCCGTTCGATCTGGAACTCGCGGTCTCGATGCGGTTTTACGGTGGCTCGAAGTGCCAGGACACTTTTATTTTTGTATCCAGAATTTGCTGCGACAGGAACAGCATAAGATACGAATGTGCGTCTCAGTTAGCCTACAATTAGAGCGGATACAAATAAATATCGTATATATATTTCATATTAGAGTTAAAATTAGATATAAATAATATCAGATACCTATTTATCTATTCTGTATTTATTTCATAAGTTTTTGAACGATCGATCAGACGAAAACTATCCGCTTTTTTACATAGAATATTAGACAGTATGGTATAATCAGATCGAACAATACTCAATACTCCTACTTATTTAAATGTGGCAATCATCTATATGTTATCCTATTTCTAAGTGAAGTAACAATCCTTACATCACTTGACATATGAATATATACGGACGGATATTATTCATCTTATATCATATTTTATATTTTTTCTCAGAGTCAGAGTTAGATACGAATAATGCTGGATATTCATTTACTTCTTCTATATTTTCTCCGTGAATCTTCATCGGTTGGACGGATATTATTCATTCTGTTTGCATCATCCATAGTTTGCATTTGCGTTATCTCACTTTAATACTAAAGAGATGATTCTTATGCGATTACATTTCTTTTCATGAATCGCTAAACAATACTCAATATTTTTTAATTAAGCACTCGAATATCTGATTCTACCTCCTAGGATTTAGAGGAAGACGAGGGACGGTGAAAAATTGGCGGTGGGACAGTGAGGTGGAGACAGTGTCAACTCGACAGCAAGGTGAGAAAGGACGGTAGGTGATCGAAGTCGGTGGGTATGATAAAGACAAGTGATTAGGAGACAGCGGAAGGTGGTAGCAAATCTGACAGTGGTAGCCATCGAAGACGAGAAAGGAGGGCGACGCAGGGGATTTCGCTGAAGAAGAGGAATAGCGGCACGGGAAGGAGACGGGAGCAGTGGCGACGGAGGCTTACCGACGAGCAACACCAATGTTGGGGACGACAATGGCACAGCAGTAGGAATGCGATGGCAGCGGAAAGGACGACGGCTGGGGTTTGAAGAGGGAAGGGGAAGAATATATATCATTTAAGGGAGAGATAAGATTCTTTGCATCTAGATATAAACAGCTCAAAATTCAAGTACCTTATTTAAAAAATACCAATATATTCCCTAAACACCTCCTTTCTATATCACTTTTATGGTGGCTGACATGTGATTGTATGAGCGATTGAGAATCTACGGTAAGCGACTGAGAATTTCCGGAAACACGGATCTAATTGTCAGTTTCGTGTTCTTGATTCCATGGCTCTTCACGTAAAGAATTTCTATAAGATCCACATTAATTTAATCAGTACACAAGAAAGGAGCTATCCATGCCAGCCCGTTCATCCTGTCTTGATCTAGCAGCAGGATTGAGCGAGAAAACAAACGTTCCTTCTCTGCGCTGAATCTAGATCAGCACATAACAATGTATCTACGGTAAATAACCACAGAAAAATACGCAAAAACAGACGGAAAACAAAAACGGCACTAAGACCGTCACTTCTCCCTTAAAATTTCCCAACTAGGTAGCAAATAAGCAAGTCATTATAGTCCACAGAAACTTGCTCCAACCAAATTCGGGTAGAAGCATACGGAACAGGCCAACTAATAACAGTTCTACCACGAAAACCAGTCACGGTAGCTTCCATCGAAGATCATTTCAGCACGTCACAGCGGCAGTTCTCCGCTGTCCGCAATGGCAACTTTGCTCTTTGGTGACCCGTTCTGCCGGCCTTCAGCTTCAATCTTGTAGATCACATCCATTCCAGACAGCACCTTGCCAAACACAACATGCTTCCCGTCCAACCTAGCACAAAATGTAGATCATCGATAAACAGTTTCAACAGAACAAAAAATCTTCAGTAGAAACTAGAAATAGTGCTGCTGCAATTACAAAGAAGAGTGAAAATTACCAGCTTGTAGTTACAGTGGTGATGAAAAACTGGGATCCGTTTGTATCTTTCCCAGCATTGGCCATGGAAAGAAGGCCTGCACCGACAACCAGTGTGAAGTCAGCATAAAGCATTTCTAGTTACAAATAGGATTTCAAGAAACACAGTTGATCACCTGGTCCAGTGTGCTTGAGCTTGAAGTTCTCATCAGCGAACTTTGTGCCATATATAGATTCACCACCCCTTCCATCGCCAAGTGTGAAGTCACCTCCTTGGATCATGAAGCTGGGGATAATTCTGTGGAATGCACTTCCCTTGTAGTGGAGGGGTTTGCCGCTCTTGCCAATTCCTTTCTCTCCTGTAATAACAACAAAGTTGAGAATGCTACATGAAACCACAGCAAGCATATGACTTGGGAATGTTTAGTACCACAAGCAGACATCAAAAGAAAGCTACTATACAGATTGTAGTACTAAAGGGGAGCTCTCTGAATATATATGTAGTAAATAATGACAAGCTTTCGTAATATTCTGCTGTTACATATGAAGAATGAGACAACACCTATTGTTACTGTTACTGTTTTCAGTTTCTTTTTTTCATAAAGTACATTTTGTGAAAATTTTAGACTAGGAACTAGTCAGCTACAAATTCAACTAGTTACTTAATTTCTCTTCTTGTGTTATGGCTGATAGAGTAAGGGGCGAACAACAAAATTTCCACACAAAGGGATTACTTCTAGCCACTGTAGAGAACTTACAGCTTAGAAGCATTCTGATATGGTTGAGGGGGCTTGTGGCTTAAGCTTCTGGCTTTTTTTGAATTTCGGCTTATTTAAGCCAGAAATCACTTAGAACGCGTCGGCTTCTAATTTCAACTTATTTAGGGTTTTTTGCCTTTTATTTTTTCTCTTATTCCTTTGCATTGTCCGTGACGATATAACGGTTTTTTTTCCATTTGTTCATATTTTTTTCTACTTTTTTTAATTGAATGACTCAGAAAAAGTTAACAGCCGCTACAGAGCAATTTCAGCCAAAAGCCAACAGCCAAAGTCATAAGCTAGAAGCTTAAGCTCTTTGGAGCGGGCCCTAACAAGTTGCCATTGTCTCTACTTTGTGATGATTAAAAAAGTAGTCTTGGCCATGAAGTAATGAGAGAATAATATAGGTAGCTTCCTTTTTCTTTTAAAGAAGATGGTAAGCAACTTGGTTAAGTTACAAGCATTCGCGTGCATCACATAAATCGTGTGATTTATACTGTGTAACTTTGTTTGATTTTCTGGAGAACATATATTTGATTGTCTAAATTTCCTGAAGATGAGACCAAATTGTGTCATTCCAAATAACTTTATGCCAACATGACAAAACAAATGTGATTGGACAGTGCAAATTTTATTCAAACTGCCAAGCTTGCCATGTGATTAATCATCTGGAAACTTTAACAAACAAACGAAGTAACATTTTTAACATATAAAAGACAGTGTAAGTGGTTGGGACGCATACCTGTGCAAAGCGCTCGGAAGTTCTCTGTAGGAAAAAAGGATTTAGGGCCGTTGGCATTTCTGTCATATAATAATGATATGAATTCAATAATGAGCTGATGATACCTGCTGTTTTAGGAACAGCCTTCCCGAAAAGTCCCATGACAACCCGACCTATCGCAATTCAGAAGCAATTCAAATGTCAATGAATCGATCAATTAACAGGTGGAGAAGAACTATCAGAAGTACATACACAAACAGCGCATCGGCGTTTCTCCTTAAAACATAAGTAAGACAAGGTGCAGCCATCTCAACATAATAGAGTTGGCTTCAAGTCAATCTCAAACTTTGATAATCGTAATAAAAGGAATCACTCTATATGTCATTGCTAGGCGCCTAGGCATCTGCAACACAACTAATGCTAGGCAACAATCCTTGTATCAGTAATCCTTGCTCCTCCCTCCCCCTCTCTCTCCGTCCCTCTCTATCGCCCCTAAAGAAGGTATGTCGCGCTGATCTGAAAATAAGGCTAGAGACGGGGTTCACCACAAACCTGCGGGCTTGCCGTCGATCTCGATGTCGAAATAGACCTTGTTCGTGACCTCCGTCAGTTCCGCGTTTGATTTTTTTGCCTGAAAGCCGAAAAAATTGTAAGGATACATCCATACAGAGATACCACCCCCAAACTCTAACAAATCAGCCACCAAACACATCTAAGGCTACTTGGATCCACAACAAACAGATTCAGATATTATAATCATATCGGAGAATAGAGAGAAGTACTCAGATCGGAGAACACACACACATCACACAGAGGGAGAGGGAGAGAAGCAAAGTATGGATGGGTGTGTAGGAGACGGACAAGGTGGAGGAGCACCTGGGCGAGCGCCAGGATGGCGGCGACGAGCGCGAGCCACAGGCACAGCGACACGGGGCGCGGCACGGCCCTCGCCGCCGCGCTCCTCCTCCGCCCGCTCGTCGCCATCTCGGATCTCCTCCTCGCTCGCCGCCGATGAGCTTGAGAGGATAGATCTGTTCGTTTGTTCTCCCCTCTGCACTGTGCAGTCTCCGCGCAGAGCCCACGACCAAAATAAAGAGGAAAGTCGATGCGCTGTCTGACAGGTGGGAAGGAGTGAACGGTGGGGCCGACATGTCAGACTAAGGGTTTTTGCTACAAATTGCAGTCCTGCTCTATCGGCTTTTGAAAATGATTTTTGATTTTTACTATAATATCTAGCTTTTAAATAAAATATTTTTTAAAATAGAGTCTACAAGTTAATTATAGTACATAATGAAAGTTCATCATCTATACTAGCCAAAATCTTATGTGAGTATTTGTCTCCGTAATCTCTGTCACGAACAGCCAAAATTCAAAACTTTCAGCCAAAAACCATGATACACAGCCACATCAAACAGGTCCTGCTTGCCCTCGAGGCCTCGTCCGCACATGAGCTTTTTTTTACTTTAGCGGGTGGCTTTTGGCTTCGATCAGTGTCTTTTGGTTACGACTGATGCATAATAATAATTGATAAAGAAGCTATTATGTTCTTTTGGACAATCGGCTTATGCCTTCTTTTTTTTTTGCTAATTAAGCTTCATCGTAGAGGAATGCAATAATGGAAACCAAGAATTCGTATGTACGAACTAGCACGTAGTATTGACAATTTTTGGATTCCCAGACGCAGAGAGTTGTCCACGCCTCCATGCAGTGGCGGAGAGAGGGGGCCTGGCACCCCCAACCTTCTACTAAGTCTTCATTAATTACATATTTAATTAGTGCCAATTTAGTCCAAATGTTAAGGATTGCCAATTTAGTTTCTACTAAGCCTTCTACTAAATCTGCTCGACGCCTCATTCGCAGCAGCAGATCGTGTCGGCCGAGCTCAGCTGCATCATTGTGCAGCTTATCTCCATCTCCAAGAACCTCATCGCCGGCACGACTGCGACATCGTCGCCTCGTCACAATGAGGAAGCAAACGACAAGTCACCGCGGAAGCCGCAAGAGGGGAAAGACTCCAACCAAGACCATCACCATGCCGAGGAAGGCGCTAAAGCCGACGAGCACCTGCTGCTGCCGGGCTCCTACGAGGTGATCCAGATGGAGAAGGAGGAGATCCTCGCGCCACATGTCCACTTCTGCAAGGTGTGCGGCAAGGACTTCAAGCGCGACGCAAACCTGCGCATGCACATGCGCGGCCATGGCGACAAGTACAAGGCGGCAAGCGCGCTCGCCAAGCCCAGCTCCAGGGACACCTCGCCGCTGGGGAGGTGCTTCTACTCGTGCCCTACGTGGGGTGCAAGAGGAACAAAGAGCACAAGAACTTCCAGCCGCTCAAGACCCCATCTGCGTCAGGAACCACTACTAGAGGAGCCACTACGACAAAGAGTTACACCTGCCGCCGGTGCAACGTCAAGTAGTTCTATGTGCTCTCCGACCTCCGCACGTAAGAGAATTTC
Organism: Melocanna baccifera; assembly: GCA_036346265.1. Classification (NCBI taxonomy): domain Eukaryota; kingdom Viridiplantae; phylum Streptophyta; class Magnoliopsida; order Poales; family Poaceae; genus Melocanna; species Melocanna baccifera. The sequence continues at coordinate 28,120,522 of CM070691.1, read as the reverse complement.
TCGTGCGTGCTTATTTGTTATCCATGTTGCCCCCCATATTCAATTCCTGGCTCCGCCCGTACCTCCATGGGCAGCAAGCTAATTAACCGTACTAATTTGTACATAAGATCAAGTCGTTCTTTCCGTGAAAGCTAATTACTCACGCTAAAGGGGTGTTCGTTTTAGCGATGGCTTCTGACTTTTGACTGAAATTTCACTGTAACTGTCTTTTTTTACTGTAGCTGATTTGACTTTTTGGCATAATTAAATTTAAAAAATGTAAAAATAGAAGAAAAATATGTTAGCCCATTATGGACAATGCAAAGGAACACCGGAAAAAAGAAAAATGCAAAAAAAAGCCCAAAAAATCTAAAAAAATTCAGAAAAAGACGAATTACTGAATAGTGAAAAAAAAGCTGAAGCTGAAAAAAAACTGAAAGTTCAAAATCACATTAGCATGAATCAATCGGTCCTTCTCTTCTTTCCGTTAGTACAATATAAAACCGTTGCATGCGTACAAATATGAAATTGGGCATGTCGTGCACGCGTTCATTACGTGGGAAATAGCAAACGTACTATCTTACAATCATATATGTAGGCAAATGTGCTACAACGACATACGTAACCGTATAGGTATACATAACCTTAAAAGCAAACGTGCATTTGAACATACTACAGTGGTAAAAATATATCATACAACTAGAGCGTCTGCTATTGCATCATGTACCTGATTCATGTATACATTACCTGTGCCCAGAGTGACGTCTACTCCATAGAAGCTATGGTCCGCGCCCATGTAGGCATTGGCGAAATCCACGTCACCCCATCTAGTGTCAATTATGAAGTTATGCAATGTTATGGTAGCAGCAATTATCTTCCTCTGCATGGTGTGGTCAAAGCTGGATATGCGTTTTATGATGCGCCATTTATTCTTCCACACACTAAAAGCACACTCGTTGATGTTGCGCATGGAGGAATGTAGGTAATTGAACAACTCGTTGCGCCCCTATGGCTAACCGTCACGGGTGAAATCGGCTATATGGTACCGTCTGTTCCGCAATGGCACAAGGTACCTTATCTTGTTAGGATACACAGAGTCAACCAAGTAGTACATCCCTACGTTACAAATTGCATCTTCTTAAATAAGCAGGTCATCGTTACAGTCAACAGAAACCAGTTCCAACCAGATTAAATACACTACCACTAAACAATTCTACAATGTCACAGTAGCTTCTTATTAACCTTCCATTAGAAGATCATTTCAGCTCATCATATCGGCAGTTCTCCGCTATCTGTTATGATGACTTTGCACAGTGGTACACCACTCTGCCGGCCTTCAGCTTCAATCTTGTACACAAGATCCATTCCACACAGAACCTTGCCAAACACAACATGCTTCCCATCCAACCTATAGCGCAAAAAAGAAGAAGAAGAGTAAGCGATCATCAACAACACAGTTTCAACAAGGAAAAATATCTTTAGTACAAAGTAAAAATTGTGCTATTGCAACTACAAAGATTACTAATGGGATCCGGCGTGTGGCCGAATTGTAAAGAGGAGCAGTTGCGCCCTTGCCCACCCGATTTAGTCCTAGGACCGGTTCAGGTGCTCATCTCCTTTGGTGAATGACACTACTCCTGGCCGACAAAGGGATTATACAAAGACTAATGCTTATGGACCACTGAAGATTACCGGCTTAGTGGTACCGTGGTGATAAAAAACTGGGATCCGTCTGTATCTTTCCCAATATTGGCCATGGACAGAATCCCTAGCACCAACCAGCAGTCAATCAAACGTGAGGGATTGCTGCTCGATGAAATCATTTCTAGTTACAACTAGGATCTCAAGAAACGCAGTCAATCACCTGGTCCAGTGTGATTGAGCTTAAAGTTTTCATCAGGGAACACTGATCCATAGATAGATTCACAACCCGTTCCATCGCCGTGCGAGAAGTCGCCTCCTTGAATCATGAAGCCGGGGATAATTCTGTGGAATGTGGTTCCTTTGTAGGAGAGAGGTTTGCCGCTTTTGCTAATTCCTTTCTCTCCTGTATAGAAAGAAAGTTGAGAGCGCTACACAAAACCACAGACAAACCAAACACTTTGACTTGCACATGTTTAGTATAACTACCCTACCAATTGTAGCACCATACACTATTCAAAAGGGGATATCTCTCGATATAAGCAGTAATTTGTTCTTTTCCCTATTGATAATCATATGTTTCGGTGCAGGATGGCAAAGCAGGGGTCAACGAAAATTGTGCACAATTAAAGAGAACTAACAGTCCTCGTGCGAAGAACGGGGTAACTAAGGAACTTGGTTGAGTTAAAGCATGTGCATGCATCAAATAAGAGTCGTATGATTTATCCTGTGTCTGAAAAGTTGTTTGATCTTTTCGAAGAAGCATGTCTATTTGATTAACTAAACTTGTTGTCGTTGATGAGGTGATCAAAGTGTGTCATTCCAAATAATTTATGCGAACCCATGACAACGTAATTGCGATTGGATGGTAGATGATGGTTAGGAAGCATACCAGTGCAAAGTGCTCGGAAGTTCTCTGTAGGGCGAAGATATACAAACCGTTAGTTTTTCTCTCGTCTCATAAAATATAATTGGGCAGTTATTGAATTGAATAAGTAAGTCGATGATACCTGCTGTTTTAGGAACAGTCTTCCCAAAAAGTCCCATGATAATCCGACCTATAACAACCCAGAAGCAATTTAAACGTCAATAAGCCTATCAGTAATACCCAGGCCCCATTTGTCGAATGAGAGTGGATTTTTACTTTCCTACGAAATTCAAATAGGGCCTCAATCTAATGTTGATGATTTAATCACAGCAATCACTCTAGACATGCCATCACAGGCATCTGCGACATAACTAACGAGAGGAAGACAGCAAGATAACGATTCTTGTATCAGTATTTACCTAACTTGTTTCACCTAAGGATGGAATCATAATCTGACAACAATACCAGAGAGGAGCCGGGATGACCACAAACCTGCGGGCTTGCCGTCGATCTGGATGTCGAAGTAGACCTTGTTGGTGACCTTCGTCAACTCCGCGTAAGATTCATTCTCCTGAACAGCAAAAACAAAAACAAAAGAATTGTAAAGACACAGAGATACCAACTCGAACTCGAACAAATCAGCAATCAAACACATTGGAGAAGAGAAGGAATCAGATGTGGGGGTAGACTAGCTGGATGCGCATTGAGCACCTGGGCTAGCGTGAGGGTGGCAGCGGCGAGCGCGAGCCACCAGGCCGCCGTCGTCGCCGTGCTCCTCCTCCACCCACTCACCGCCATCTGGGATCTCCTCTGCTCTCCTATTCTTCCTCGCTCGTCGCCGATGAGACCTTGTTCAACTCTGCAGTCTCCGCAACATGAGCGTCCACCATCCTAATATAGTGGGGTCACAGGGCGCGAAGGGTGGGGCCAACCTTTCAGCCTGCGGGTTTGTTACAAACCGCTCCGCACATTAGCCACCCATTGAACTGCTTGTTTTTAGTGCAGGTTAAAGTTAGGCCGCGCTCAGCGTTTCATCTCAGCTTTCGGCGGTAGTTGTTTTGGATACTGTAGCAGGTACTGTAACTACAGTATCTATTACAGTAAAAAAATTTCATTTTTCGTTTGCTTTTTTTTCTCATGTTCCTTTGCATTATCCGTTCTAAATTAGTGTGCTATTTTTATTTTTAAATTTTTTAAAATTTAATTATACTCAATAAACTAACTCAACTACAGTGTTTTTTCAGCAAAAACCAAAAACCATCGCTATTCCAATCACCCCCTAAACAGCTGGAGATTAGCCGCTGTAAACCGCTGGCTACACAATCAGTAGCCGCAATAAAGAGAGTATTAACCAGATGGTTAATGGACTCACAAAGCATACATCCTTTAAGATTATGAAATTGCTACTGTTCATATATACGGAGCCTCTCTTTTTATCGGACGCTCGGTCCACTCTCAACTCCGGTCCACTTCTACTCTCTCCTTATTCTCCGTTCTCTTGTTCTCTTTCTCTCTCCACACGTGCCCCGAACCCCGTGCATGGCGATGACCACAAGCCCAGTGGCCCCAGTCACCTCGTCCCCGACGTCGATGCCGCCAGATCCAATCGTCGCTGTCAACTTTCTTTTATGTTGTGGAGATAGCGGAGGAGACGGGGTCGGAGGCGATGAGCTTGGAGAGCTAGAGGAGGCTTCGGGGGACCTCAACGGAGTCGAAGCGGAGGAAGTGAGCGAGGTCGGAGCCGACCTGGGAAAGGGCGTCGGCGAGGGAAAGGACCGCAGCAAAGTGGCGGCTATAGTGGCGGTAGAGGTCGTAGCCTGTGGCGGCGACGACAGAGGCAAGTGGCAGTGAGAGCGTTCATTGAGTGAGAGTATGAGGGGAGGAGCGGCGCTTTTTCGATATGCAACATTTTGATTTCATATATGCAACATTTTAATTTCATGCATGCGACATTTGTATTTCATGTGTGCAACATTTCAATTTCATATATACAACATTTTGATTTTATGTATGCAATATTTTGAGTCCATGTGTGCAACATTGAGATTCTTATCGATTTTTTTGTTGCATAAATGGCCGAGAAGTATTGCACACATAACCAAAAAATATTGCAACTGAGCATACGGAGCTAGCGCCCAGATTGGACATCTAGATGCTAGCAAATCCCTTAAAATTAATAAGAGTAATCCAACTCATAGCACACATAAGGGCACTCCTAATACTCTACATCAGCTGATGTCCATATCTTTAGCTGATATCTGTAGCTTTAATTAGTCTGTCACATAAGTAAAAATCTGATATAAAAGCATATTTAAGAAGAGAGGTAATAGCAATGTCTCATGCAAGACATCATCTTTTTTTAGAGGACCAAGACAGATGAATATCGGAAGAAACCCCACTGGGATAAATTGGATGTCTATAGCACACGTTTTGTGAGCCCAGCAGGATTTTATGCTCCCGTCCGAATCTTCAACCTGATCTTTTATGAAACACTTTTTGTAGGCTACAAAATTAAAAAAAATCATAATATATACAACAATAATGATATTGGAATAAAACACATTGATACCATTGATTGGAATAGTTGTATCTAAACACTTATTTAATACATATACTCTTCTTATGGACATTGTTATGAAAACTATCCATTGGAAATGCCCTAACAAGCTCCATGACATATTTTTTCTAAAAACTGATAGTGCTATGTGTTGCACGGGCCCCATGGTTTTGATTTGCATTGCATTGCACGCAATTTAATAGGTCCATGAACTCGTCCACACATGTGCAGTACAACAGAACTGAAAATGATATAGCGGCGCATGTCACGCGTCATTGTACAGAATCTACTGATATGCAAAACAAGAATCACCAACCAATGCAAAGTCTCGTTAGCTTCTTTCGACTAGGAGAACAGAGGTGTACAATTCGCTCCGTAGCTGGGTACTCAAAAAGCCACCATGCCAGCATTGCTGCCTCGCAACAAAATAACACAGGGATTTGCTCTCCAGGTCTCAGTCTTTAGATCCACTGGCTGCTGGGCCTTTCTTTCCACCGTACCTCTGCATCGGAATTGCATAACGAAGCTTAGTTAAACCGCTGTTTAGTAAAACTTGACGACCCATAGTGGAACGATATATTGTATCGTATGGTGAGCCAAGATAGCGATAGCGAATCATATGCATTGTTTTCTGATATCCGAATCAACATATGGTTTACTCTTGATCCCAAGGCATCAAGCTACCGTGGAAAGAGTGCATCAACTGGTACTGAACCTGTTATCACTGACTAGACCTAGATGCAAACAGCAATGGCCACAGGGCAGAAAACCATTTTGTACTAGTTTTGAGAAACACTGTAGAAAGCATGATCTACTCTTCTTTTGTTCAAGTTTATAAGATGTATTTTCTCTTGACACATAGCCAAGGAGATAGTGAAAATGACTAGATTACTTATAATTATTATCTCTAAGCACTATATTTAATGCATGCATATAGAGAATAGCAAACAAAGTTAAATATTTATCAAGGATATAAAGAGAAAACCACACTAATTTTGCATTGGAACATGAAATACATCATATATTTATGGACAACTCTATTTAAAAAATACGCCCTATAAACATGTTAAGAGGGAGTACTTAACTTTCAAGCGGCAGGAGACAACTAAATTTCAATCGGCAGACAGCTCTCACCTGCTTTCCTAAGTTGAGCGGGACATACTTGTACTTGATCATATGTAGAATCTGCCGTTTCATTGTCAGGACAAAGAGCACAATCCAATAGCAGAGTAGTATTGGCCAGAAGACAGGAACATCAAACACTGAGAAGAATGTCATGACAAAAGCAATGCATAACGCTTTTGTGATGGCATACCTGAAAACAGAACAGTAATCGATTAAAGTAGGTATTGTTGTACTTGCACATTTGCATTACAAACAGATAAATAAAGGACAGGAGCCCATTGGCACTGGAACACCAAATCCTGATTATAGTGCCTTCATGGCATGGTGTGCCCCCATGCCATCTATACTTTATGATACATTTTCTATAAAAAAAATTACTCCCTCCTCCCAGAAAGCAGTAAACACCTGTTTTCACTGAGCTTGCCAGGTAAAGCAATGCTACAGAAGAAGTTCATCAACTTAACTATATACTATTTGCAAATTGGAAGAGATGGATTGTACAATTCCATCTGATGTTCTGAAGCATACAACAGTAAGAAACTGCCACTGGAAAATAAAACAGAACACCACAATGACTTCAACGGAGTTAAAAATATCTCACTAGCACATGAAAAGATCAGCAACTCTTCACTAGAGATTAAATAAGTGACAGCAATTAACAAGAAGATGAAAATTGCACAAAAATGCAAGAACTCCAATAGGAAATGCAATCTATCCTTTCTAGACTATGCAACCTTAAGTCATTGCCTCACAAAACTTTGTACAGGAATAGCTTTGACTACGAAAGGAAATCCGGAAAGTAGGTCAACAAAATCAGTGCATTACATTTTTTTCATAGTAATCGGCAATGCATAGGCGTTAGCAAGGATGTATCACAGCAGTGGAGCCTATCCATTTATTGTTTTATTATCGAATTATTCAGTGAGAGAGACCCACACATTTTGCTGCTCGGGTCCAAACCAGCATAGCTAGTTGGTTCAATCGAAACCTAACACTAGAAGAGTGCATTTCTGCGGTCGCCTTGTATAGATTGCATCTCCAATTAACAAATCAAACATTGATTTCACCTAATTAAACGACGCACATATCTAGCTGGACTAGTGCGATGCCTAAGAACAAAACTACAAAAGCAAAGGACGAAACGAGGCTAGAAATTAGGCTAAAGAAGAACCCGTATACCAGAACTTGAACTCGGGGAGGCGGCGGATGAAGGGTTTAAACTCGTCGGAGCCGCGGGTGGGGAGCGCGGGGCCGGCGTCGAGCGCCTCGAGCTCCGGGTCGACCATGGGGGAGAGGAATCCGATGAGGAGGTTGAGCAGGTAGATGCCCAGCCCGTAGGTGACCACGTAGAAACCCTGCACGTAGTAGACCCGCAGCCCGTACACCGCCGCGGCCACGAGCGTGCCCGCCCACCGCCCCGCCGTGTGCGGCGCCGCCCGGTCCAGGTAGTGCTGGAAAGCCCGCGCCGCCTCCGCGCGCCACCGCTCCGCCGAGCCACCGCCGCCGACGGGAGAGGCCTCCATGGTCGCCGCTTGGGGATTTTGGGAGCGAGTTGGTGGGCTAGGTTTCGTACGCAGGTCTGGGAGTAGTACTTGGTCAAGCGCAAGCCGAGGCTCCACGTGCAGTAAAGCAAAAGGGGTCGCGTGCTCGCGTTCGCCTACGGGATCGGACACGAGTTCAGATCACACGCATCCATTCCATTCCAGCCTCCGCGTCTTTTACTTTTCCGACGCAGAATTCCCCTGTAAGTTTCTATCCCATTTTGAAATATCAGAATCGTATTGTTTCTTATAAAAGTTTTATGAAATTCTATATTTCAAACGTACAGGCAACATCATTTGTAGAAAGACAGAAAAATAGAGAGAGAAAAATACAGACATATCACCATGAACGGAAAGGGAGAGAAATGCTCTTCTCATTGGTAATTACATTTTCTGAATTTTGTATACAGGAGGTAGCAACTAGCAGCAGCTGTTGGCGCTTATAAATTTGTCTAATAAGACTGTCTCACATTATAGTGGGTGGACCCACTGCAACCCTTTCCCAGGTTGAGAAGCTACCCACTGCATTGATCGCCCATGATGTATGTTATTATTCGTGGGCGATCAATGCATTGGATCTTATCTACTTATCTGCTAATCTTTCTCTAGTTTTACTTACATATAGATCTTGCCTGAGACATTTGCTATTGTTGTATTGTATCCCAAGGTATAGCTCATTATGCTCTTAACTCTTCTTAATCCTCATACGATTATGAATATCTTATGAACTGTTTCGATCATGGGCCATTCCGTGGTTGCCTGTGAAATCTAGGGTCTGTTTGTTTCAGCTTCTGACAGCTGCAGCTATTCCCAGAATCTGCAGCTCCCCCAAACAGTTCAGATTTTCATCCAGATTCTAAGTAGCCAGAAACTACAGAATCCAGAAAATGAACTAGTAGCCAGAAGCTGGGGTTATCCAGCTTCTCCAGATTCTGACTAGCTAGATACTCACCAGCTGCTTCTTAGAATTTACAGCTGAAACAAACAGGCCCCTAGTCACTCATATTACGGGACTTCTTTAACAAGGGAGACCAATTACTGGTTCAAAAATGATGCTCTCAAGTCTCAACCAATTGTTACTTGTATCCAAAGGGATAATCTCCGAACTGTACAGAAGCCAGGCTAATAGTACACATACCGACGGTTTTACGAACTATGTCGGATAGTAATTAATAATAAACTCATTTGGCATAACTAAAATGCGCGCCTCTGCCTCAGCCGATCTACGCATCACATGCCATACGTACCGCTTAAAAAAGAGACCAGAGGGGAGACGTTTCCAGCTTTGCTTTCTAATTTTGCTAAGGATTCTAATCATGACCAGCTAAGTCAGACAAATGGTTGTGCTCATTTCAGCTTAAAGTTAAGGGCCTGTTCTTTCCGGCTGCGGTTGATGGCTTTTGGCTGCGGCTGATGACTTTTTGGCTGTTTGCGACAGAGATTGCGGAAAGAGAGATACTCGCTTGCGATTTTTGATGATACAGATATTAATTTTTTAACGTGTGCTATAATTAACTTGTAGACCCCATCTTAAAAAAATACTCCGTTTAAAAGTTAGTTACTGTAGCAAAAGCTAAAAGCAGCTTTTAAAAGCCGTAAAGAACAGGCCCTAACTTTTGCTTTTGATTTCTATTTTTTTTCACTATTTAGTAATTTTATATTTTTTGATTTTTTTGTTTTTTTATCTTTTCTTTTTTTCTATATTTCTTTACATTGTTCGTGATGGGTTAATATATTTTTTATTTTTAAAATTTTTAAATTTAACTATACTAAATAAGTTAACTTAACTATAATAAAAAATAAATTAACTACAACAAAAAAAGTTATAAACCAATTTCATTCTGAACTGCCCGTATTCTAACCAGGCTTCTCGGGAGAGCTCCTCGTACGTACCGCTTCACAATCCGCATTCCTTTCGGACAACTGCCGTGTGCTCGTCTCGGACTCGGAGGCGGCAATGCAACTCGGAGGCGGCAATGCAATGCAAGCTTTGCCGAGTCCGATCACGAGTCGTGGGTCGTTTCCACTATACAGCCCCGAGACAAGTAACCCCGCCGCATCAGCACGTTCCAGACCAAAGCCTCTCGATCTGCCTGTCCGTCCGCGCGTTACGTAGTCCCTGCACCGACCGTCGGATCGAAAGCAAGTTCGAATCTAACGTACGCGCCAAGAGAGTCTGACACCATGTACTGCTCCGGCCACCAGGCTGGCGGTTCACTCCCTGCACCCGCGCCGCGCTCCACCGGCTCCAAGCGGCCGCCCACGCTGGCCGTGTACGACCCTGCCGCTGCGGAGCGACGTGCCAAGCGGACGACGGCGGCCAGCTTCTCAGGCATCCCGTGCGAGGCACCACCCATCGAGTCCATCGCTGCTGTCCCACTGGCGGCCGTCGCGCCCCGCGGCAGGACGACCGAGCCGGCGTGGATTCGCAGGCACCTCCTCCCGCACCTGGGGCTCCGGGGCGACCTGCCGGTTCACTTCGTCGACGCCAAGGCCGTGACGCAGACCGACGTCGACCCGCACCAGAGCCGGTTCCTCCTCCCGAGCGACGGCGTGCAGAGCCGGCTCCGCCCGATCCTCTCCCCCGAGGAGCTCGCGGCCGCCAACCTGCTGACGACCGGCGAGGGATCCCCGGGGCGGCCGAAACAGCTGCCGGTTGTCGTCCAAGGGGAGCAGCAGGGGAGGAAGAAGACCAAGAAGAGGACGGGGAAGAAGCACGGCGGGCTGCGGGTGCGCGTGGTGGACGTCGCCGCGGGCGTCAAGGAGCTGCAGCTGTCGCGGTGGGACAGCAGCCGCGGCACGGTCGTGAAGGGGGAGGGGTACCTCGACTTCGTCAGCCGGTGCAGCTTCAAGGAGGGCGACAACGTCGGCGTCTGGGCCTTCAAGCAGCGCGCGTTTCGCAACTTCGGGGTCACCATGTGCGCCGAGAGCCCCCTGTACCTCGTGATCGCTAAAACACACGACGCCGCCGCCGCCACTCCGCAGTGGCTCTCTCTTTCTCCATAAAGAGGAAACTATAGATTAATTCACACACATGAATGTACTTTTCGATTTCTTGCAAATTACCGTATGCCACCATCGTATTTAGTTTTTTTTCAGAATGTCGATCATTTCTGTATCGCATATTTGTATCTCACGAATTTATGCCCATACAATCTGGCAATCTGCTTGCTCCTACATTACCAGAGCAACCAGGTAAGCAGTGATGTTTCTTGATCTATTAATTTAGCACTCTTGAGGGAAAGTGTGTACTGATAAACTGTTCATGTGGCAGTAGAGCCATTGCAATTTACAAAACTTTGCATAGATCTAGTACCCATCGAAAAATGAACACGCCCTCATGGGCTAATCTATGCAGGACTAGCTCCGTGAGAGAGCATGATGCAAGAATAGGAGAACATGCATGCACATAAGAAAGGGCTAATCATCATCGCCGTTTTGTCATTGCTGCACTAGGAGCGCATCCTGGAGACCTTTTCAGACAATCCATCCACGGCCTCCTCCATTTCCTCAGAGATTTCATCATCATCCTAAAGAGTAAACAGAACAAAAGGTGAAAACGGAGTCACCTCTTGAGCTTGAAAGTGGACCCAAAAAAGAAATTACTTGTGCAGCAAATCAATCAAATCTTTTCTTTCCACACATCCTTAACTGTTGATAGTGCATAGATATGCCACTTTGCCTACTTATAATAATCACATAAGAATTCAGGCAGTATGGCATTAGTACCTCGGGGTCATTATTCCCATTGACAACAACACACTTGGAAGCACTAATGCTTGCGCTCTTCAGATAGCTCCGCGGACTTGAGTTTGTGGAACTCACACCATTCTGACCAGCAGATGCATGCTGCTGCCCTGCATCTTGTGACCTTGGAGGGCTTACAGTAGTGCGGGCAACAGAATCTGCACTCTCCTGATCATTAGTATGTTGTTCATTATTGCCGTCCTTCGATACACCTACTCTCTCCCTGTTACACACGAATTAATGCACAACTTAGCACAACAATTGAAATCAAAGTAAGGAGTTCTGCACTCTTATTTCTGACTATGACGTTACATACCTTGGTAACGAGGCATACTTTCTCTGCAGTGGAGAACCTCCTTCTCCTTTGCTGTAATGCTCCTCAAGGTGTGCAAACTGCCGTTTGAAGCGATCAACCCCACTGCAGTATGATCATAGCATTAACAATAGCCATTTGCATTCAATAAAAGAGAGAAAACCATATGTTAAATACATATGTTATTAACTCCAATAACTTCTTGCATCAAAACTAGAAACACACATGATTAGTGTTTCCTGTATCAGTGCTTCTACAATTTTTGGGAAAAAGATGCGTTCGGCACATGCAATTTCTTTCCCTGCGAGACGACATGCAATTTTTACTTTTACTCCCTTTATATCCAAGTCCTGGAAACAAGTTCCCCCGAAAGAGAGGAAATGTAAAATAGCTAAGATTTCAATCCACAATCATACTGCAAGACAAGGTACTTGGCAAAGGCAATATGTAGGTGTAAAGAAATAAATAACACAAGCTGTACAGCGACTTGCTTGGAACAAGATAGGTTGATCTTCACCATTCCCATGGTAGACACAAAACCTAAGAAAGAAGGAAAAATTAATGCAAGTTAAGCAGGAAAAATTAATGCAAGACTGCACCTTGGATAGAGGAAGCTGATCTGTTCTCCACCTTTCATATACTCCTGCAGCATCTGTGGATGATACTCCAAAATCTGTTTGATTTTCATGAAATAATCAATTTTCAAGCAACACGAATATATTATTAACACAAAATAAGAAACCCAAACTATTGCTCTCTACCTCTCGATAGATCAATTCTCTAACATCATCTTTTGTCAGCTTCCGTCTCTCAAATTCAAACTCAAGTTTTGAAATTGGATGTCTTGAGGGCTCACGTTCCACATTAGCAAGACTTGCAAAGTATGGATCGGCCAAAGCCTGAAGTAAGATTGAAAAAGCAAAGTAAATATAGCATATAAGAACATATATACGTTTTTTTGTGAAATTGTTAAAGCAGTTCCAAGAAAGTAAAAACTACTTTTGTGAGTTTACCTCTTCGGCTGTAGGCCGATCTTTAGGATCAAATGCAAGTAAACGCCCTAGCAGACGAAGAGCCAAAGGATCAGCATTAGGAAACTTCTGAGTAAAGGGGACAGGATGTTTTTTCCGCATGCAACTTAAGTATCTCCTGGCCTTCTCATTTCGAATCTGCAAAAGTCATAGATAACAGTAAGGTGATTATTTCATGTGACCTTAATGTATCAATGCGAAATCTATAGAAGAAAGAGCGGCACAAGTCACGAAAGAAATAACTAAATGGAGCCTGGAGGAAATACTTTATTGGCTTGCAATGGATCTTTATTACCAAATTGGTGCATCAAGAATGAAATATCATAGATGCATTGTTTCATCATGTTAGATAACTGTATTTCCTTGAATGTTAACGGATAGGAGGTTCAAGCAAAAATAACACGTGTGAGAATTGCTACAAAGTCAACATACCCGGGATAAGGTTTCTGATGATGGACTTCCAAGAAGATCTGTTATAAGATCTAATTGGTGCACAACATTCTTCCCAGGAAATAGTGGCCTTCCAGTGAGAAGTTCAGCAAATATGCACCCAATACTCCAAATATCAATTGCAGGAGTGTACTGCATACACATTGACACTTGTCAGAAAGATAATAAATGGAAGCCTATAGCATAAGCATTGAAAAAGGACTTTACTATATAGTGTTCTCTACAAGAATGTTGCTCCTCCAGTTTCCAGCCTAGTTTACAGCTTGCTTTGACAGAAGAATTGTACACATAAACAGTTACAATGAGAAATATCAACAACCACCTTATTGTACTGGTTACAGTTTAACTTTGTATACCTCAGTTTACCACAAGCTGTAGATTATATAGATTTTTTTAAGAAAAAGAAAAACATCAATACAGACATATAGCATGTTACCCACTTCATGCATTTGAACCATCGAGATTGAACCTGCATATATAGTGCTCCAAAAGCATTAATCTTGATTGTATGAGACTATGAGTTCAAGAGTTGAAGACCTTACCTTGGAGAAAAAGGAGCCACATAATTCAGGCGCTCGATACCATCTTGTTGCCACATAATCCTTTGCAAAGAAGAACAATGCAATAATTAAGAAATAAAACGGAGTGCGAATTCTTATATACAATGACAAGCACCTTACCGTCCAAAATATAGCCGAAGGAGCGTCATTAAATGATGCACGGGCAAGTCCAAAGTCACAGATTTTCAATTTGCAGTCTGAGTTGGCCAGTATATTCTTGGGCTTTATATCGCGATGAAATACATTAGCTGTGCCAAGATAGACAATTAATATCTACATTACCAGAAGAATAAACAGGAGTTCCATGACAATTTGATAAATCAACTCAAGGATCTGTGCTTAATAGATGGGCAAGCAGATTCATGGGATCAATAATAGTTCACCGACTTACTTACCCGCATGGATGTACTTGAGAGCACGGAGAAGTTGGTACAGAAAAAACTGGTAATGCTCCAGGGTGAGGTCATCATTTGCTTTGATGACCTGATGGAGATCTGACTCCATGAGCTCAAAAACAACATAAATATCTTGGAACTCCCTCCGAGAAGGGGGGAGCATGATGTGCTTGATCTCAACTATGTCAGGGTGACGGAGCAGCCGGAGGAGCTTGATCTCACGCAGGATGCGTGTGGCATCTGAGACATGCTCAAACACGTCATTGATCTTCTTAATCGCAACCCGCTCACCGGTGCGGGTATCTACTGCAGCAGCAACTACTCCATAACTCCCTTTGCCAATGACTTCTTGGATCTGGTACTGGCTTGCCTCTCCATACTCTGTGAAGAACTCCATTTCCAATGTGTTCTACAAGATCACAATTTGCAAGAACAAATTAAAGCTAACTGGAAATATACGGAACATTTTGGATTGAGGAATGACCGATCATAAAAAAATCTTCAGTAGTGGAACAACCTAAGGTTACTTCAATAGTAGATCAGAAAAAACCAATTAAACAGCAAAGCAAATGCCATACGGTAAACCTAGCTATTAAGGTTATAAAACTGCGGCCTTTTACCTGGAATTATCATGACCAACCTACTAAAGATCGACCATTTCATTAGAGACATGGTCAGGTTTATTCAGAAACGAAGGAAGGCACGCACCATGGTGCATGGGCAACAAGACCTGTTCCCAGTAGAATCGGTCTTTCCTTCCTTACCAGCAACAGGTGAGGTGAACTGGAGCTAGAGACCCAGACCAGGTCAACAAAATTAGAAGCCTATTCAGGCATAAAAAACCCAAGTGGACAACTTGGACAAGAGCTCCTTAGGATCAGTATGACGCGGATGATGCGATCAATAGTAGAAAACTAGATGCAAGTATACAGAGAGAGGAACCCAAAAGAAGGCGCCAGCTTTATGGAGGAAGTGCTTCACTTGCACATTTCATAAGAAATGGATCATGTAAAATCAAACAATATCACAACCAAGCAAAATCCTTCAGTTATACAGAATATTTTGCTAGATCAGTCGAAGTAAGAGGTCAAACAGACAAGTAGAGGAATTGGATCACAAGCACCTATCGTTCTATCGATCGAAACTAAAAAATTGGATCAAAGACGCAAGCTTTACCTGCCCAGCTGCCGTATTGCACAAAAGGAAAAAGAAACACTAGTATTGTACAGTATGTAAGTAAGCAAACTGCCACAAAGATCTAATCTTGGCTTAAAGCTTCCCGTGACGACGAATCAAGGGTCACGAAAAAGCCAGAAATTTTTGCCCCCAACTGAAATCAAGCAAAGCAAGCATCAAATATAACCACTGGAGAGTTTCAGACTCCAGACAGGCCCTCACCTTCTTGTGGCTCTCGACGGGCAGCGGCATCTTGCGCTTGGGCACGCGGATGGCGCGGAGGCCGACGAGATCCGGGTCCTCGACGACCTCGAGGCCGGACGGCTCCTCGCCGGCAGACGACTGGTTGGAGTTGGAGCCGGGTGCCGTGCGGCGGTGGAGCCAACGGCGGAAGCCGTCGACGAGCGCGCCCCCTCCCCCCATATATCCTTCCCTATCCCTGCTCCCGCGAGCACCGCGGCGGCATTGGTTGGCTCCTACAGCTTCTCCTCCTCTCCTTGCTGCTGTCACTCACTGCTCGAGTTCTTGGCTGCTTCTCCGGGCGCTGCTGCGTCGTTGCTTCCGTGGAAGTCGTCGGCACTGTGGAGAAAAATGGATGGATGCAGAACGGAAGGAAGAAAACGGAGTTGAAGCCTTGAAGGGGAGTAGAGTCTCGTGCAGGATTTGGATGGACGATCCCCCCCACCCCCACCCCCACCCCACCCCACCCTCATTTTGTGCTGTGCAGATAATTATATAAGTATAAATAAATTATCTATTTTTTCTTTGATAAACCCAATCAATTCAGTATAATATCAGAGCCAAAAAAATTTGAATTCAAGATTTAGCTGGTGCAACTAAAAAATTAATTATAGCTTACTTTTATTATACGTATTAGATCTGAAAGAGCCTAAATATAAGGGAGAGGTCCTTTTTATCGTGGTTTATAGTTTTTGGGCTGTTCGTGATAACCTATTTTTTTGCTACGACTGATGGTTTTTGAGCTGTTCGTAAGAAAGTGTATAGAATAACAGAAACTCGCGTACGATTTTGGCCGATAAATATGAAGTCACTGTAGTATATACTACAATTAACTTGTAGACTCTACCTTAAAATATACTCTATTTAAAAGCTAATTACTGTAGAAAAGTAAATAAAATAGTTTTAAAAGATAAAAAGAAGAAGCTCTATAAGTGAATTGCTCATCTTTTCTCACCAGCTCAAATTTAAAAAGTCTATATATATATATATATATAAGATGTTAAAGTATAAATAAATTGCTACTCGACTGAGCTTTTTGGTGGTTTTGTATACAATTTAATAATAATGAATGGTCACACACACTGGCACACACGGTGTGTGTTGACGAAGGCAAATAGTACATATCTGCGGGCAGAGAAAGGTTGTACCGGCTTGCCATTACTGGGAGCTGGAGGAGAATCCCAGTACCAGTGGTGGTGGTACTGCTAGATTTTAGTACATGGGATTTGCTTGGAAGAGCCACACAGCTGTACTCAGATATGCTGCAATTGCGTTATGACTGCACAAGCACGTACAAGGTAATCCATGGTTCGTCAGTGTTCTCACTTGTGTAACTCAGCTCCAAAATAAGAGCCCATTACGTATTTTAAAAAAGAGTACGGAGCTGCTCTATCTCACTTGTGGCTACGTCTTAGTCATTCAATTAAATAAATAAAAATAATATAAAGAAAAAAATAAAAAAAAACTAAAATTAAGAAGTTAACGTGTAGAGCGAAATCCACCGTACAACTTGGATTTAAGGTTGATGCCCACTCCAAAGAGTTAAACCTTTTGGCATATGGCTTTGGCTGTTAATTTTTTGCTGAAGTTATACTATAGTGGTTAGAGTTGTACAAATTTGAGCTGAATCGAAAAAACTGAACCGATTAAGTCGGTTTGACCGGTTTTTGGCATTTGGTTCGGGATCCAGATTTGGATTTTTTGCATTCGGTTTTTCGATAAAAAAACAACTAAAACCGAATGCTATTGTTGCTTTACTAGTACTAGTAGTAGCACACACTGCGCATGCGCAGGCCGCCGTGGGCGGGCTGGTCAGGTGCAGCCAGCCCATCAAGCCATCCTAATCAGTTGTAGATTTTGCCCACAGAGGCATATAGAGTAATTAGTGTTGGTTGGTTGTTGTCATGGATAGGGATGGCAATTCCCCCCGCGGGGAATATCCCCGTGGAGGGCGGGGACGGGGGTCATCCTTGCGCCCGTGGGTCCCACGGGGACCCGATAAAAATAAAAGTAAATATATTTAATAATAGATTATAGTTTTTTAATGTAAGAGATTGTATTCTTTTCTTGTATATTTAGACTAAAACTTGAATTTATATGTTAGAATATATATTTTGAAGCTATATTTTTAAAAATAATATGCTTAAGTAATTATAAATTAATAAATAAAATAAAATATTTATTTTTGAAAAAATAAATTTAATCTTTTTTTAATCCCCGTAGGGACCCCGTAGAGGTCAGGTCCCCGCGGGGACCGGGGATGGGGGGCAATCTCCCCCCGCGAGGCTAAACGGGGCAGGGCAAGAGGCGGGTTCGCGGGGGGTGGGCGGGGCCGCAGAGGCTTCCCCTGCCCCGTTTACATCCCTAGTCATGGATGGGTTTTTTGCACACTCTTCTTGCTTGTGTTGGGTGTACGCATGATGGGCTAGACAAAAGTGTATTTAATGTTTTTGTGGGCTTGTTCATGGCTGGGGTGTTTAATTTTCTTTTCTTTAACCAACAGTACAACCAACCCAGCCGATAGTATATTGTACTATTGTCGTCTACTTGCCTTGCTAGTCACTATATCGTTCGCAATTTGTGTTAACTTTAGTAAATATGGTATTTACCGATACCACACTAAAATAAATTAGGATTTATTGATACCAAATCATATTTTTAAAAATACCATATATTATCGAACTAATAATACCCTATTTATCATATAAATCGTGTTTACCGAACCGATTTTACTGAAGAAACCGAATGAATAGGCCTAGTAGCAGCTATTAGATTTTTATGAGTCATTTTATTTTTAAAATTAAAATAAAAATAAGAAAAAAAATATTATATCATCATGGATAATACAAAGGAACAACGGAATAAAAAAATAAGTCAAAATTAGAAGTCAACGTTTTATTAGTGACTTCTAGTTTAAATAAATCAAAAGCTAAAAAAATAGAAGCCAAACTGGTTTAGAGCGGCCCTTAGGTCATCTAGTTATGCCTGTCATGGCATGGGCAATCGCGATGTCATGGTTAGGAATGGCAATTGTACCTATTTACCAACCTACCCACGGGTAAATACCCTAATAGAGCAGGATATGGGATGTATTTTTACCCGCATACCCACGGGTATGAAAACGGAGGAAACTTTTTACCCATTGGGTAAACAGGTACGGGTATGGTTGAACACCCGTACCCGTCTCACCTGTTTACCCGCGAGTCCACGATTTGACATGTCAAATGCTATGTATGTGTGAAAATTACTTTCTTAAGGACATATATATTTGATATAAATGTGATGTTTATATGTATGTATGAATGTGAATGTGATACTTTTATATTTCCTAACAACAGCTGTTGCTTTTATGTATCTATCATTAATTTAATTCTCACACGCTGACTTTCGGTTCGCGGGTAAACGGACATGCCCGTGGGCGACGGGTACCCGCAACATTCGCGGGTAAACGGGTATGCCCGCGGGCGACGGGTATAGGCGAGGATTTTCGTCTGTCGTCCTTCGTGGGTACACATGTGGATGTAAATCGGAGTCACGGATATAAGTATGAGCGAGCATTATCTGTACCTGTTACGTCCGATTGCCATCCCTAATCATGGTTCGTGATACATATCAAGCTAGAAAACTAAACTTGCAGCGTTGCCCAACCATCCGAGCCAAGCCATGCACACGGTCAACTTTGCACATGACTCATGTTACACGGCGTCCTGGTTCCAGTTTGTTAACCAGCTGATGCCGACGTAATGTAAGAGTCGAATACTAAACAAAGAATCAAGAAGACTTGCGCGTCCATGATTGCACGTAAGTAGGAATGTTTAATTAACACGAGTACCTTTGCTTGAAGTACCGGTGTTTGTTCTTCTGGCAACAATCTTTCTTTGCATAAGCTCGCAGTCATACCATAAAGCGTAAACAATTTAATTATCGTAAGAACGCCCAGTAAATATCCACTTATTTATTAATATAAAATTACTATAATAGGAGCTTCTCCTACTGTTTTTTGTTAAAAAATTTATCGTAGAAAGGTGAGAATATTTTATTCTCCTCATATTTCAAAATTTTTAACTGATTATGATAAAGATTACGAAGAAAGAAATATTCGCTTGCGATTTTAAATGATATAGATTGTAGAATTTTAACGTGTGCTAAATCTTAAAAAAAATACTCCGTTTGAAAGTTAGGTACTGTAGCAAAAGCCAAAAGCCGTTTTGAGAAGTTGAAAAGAACATGCTCATAAACAAGTGCTCTTTTCTATATACTTTATATACAACATATAGACAAGATTGTTATAATACTTTATATATCAAGATAATATTAAAAATATTTTCTATAATAAAGTTTGTATATACTCTTTATCGAGTTTGTTTGAAATTGATGTAGTTTAATTTAGTATTATTTTATGTATTGTTGGAAGTATTTTTAGAAACGAGCTAGCTAACCCAGCTGAGGCGAGCTAGAGGAAATTCTAAATCTATTTAAAATTAACTTATTTTAATATTTAGCTAATTAACAAATATAATTAAAATAGTTTTGAACTAAATAAACGGGCCCAGCGTTTTTCACCCACGGCTGGCCCATTTTTAGTGCGCCAAAAGTTCAGTTTGGCTTGCCCAGAATAAGCCCATTAGCGGGGGGAGAATCGTAACATTTGCACCTCTCTCGACTCTGGGTGCGACGACTCTTGTAGTCGCGAGTGGCAGATGGCGATCGGCAGCGAGAGAGAGGGAGGGGAGGGATCGAGAGGCGCGATGCCTCCGCCTCCGCCCACGCCTCGCAGTCGCCGCCAACCGCAACGCCGGCGCCGATGCCCTCGAGGCTGGCGGCCTCTCTTCCCCCAATGCTCACTCCACTTCGAAGCGTATGTTCCGCGCACTGAGCATCTGCGGTGCTCTACTGTAAACTAATTAATTTGGTTTAGGTAAAGTTTTTTTGTTGCGTCATGTGTTGTTGCTTAGAAAATTTGATACTGGTGACTAGTGTAGCTTTCCAAATTCCACTTCATTTGTGTCCGAGATTGTTTGCTAGTATTTTGCTAGTTACTTGTTAGTGGAAGAAAACCGAGCATCCAAAAACTCTTCCAGGTTTAGTTAGATCTAAAGGGCATTTCGTTGGGGATCCCTTTCTTCGGGGACTTTTCGGTGCCCCAAACTTCCCAGGGGCTAGGATTTCTGAATGGGATTTTTCCTAAGTGTTGTTGTGTTACAAACAGGGCCATCAGTTTTTGAAGCCATTAGATAAATTAGTTAGTACGTTGCTAGTCTACCACCATTTTCTTTTTCACACTTCTTCGCACATTAGACATTATCTGAACCCATTACCTGCATAAACAATAAAGTTTCTTTCCTGGAAAAAGGTGAGTTAGTGTCGATTGTGAATGTTAGTTCAAGAAATATGCATGTAACTAATCAGAAAACATGCACATTTGTAAGACACAGTATATCAATTAGAGCACAGGCACTCTTTGTGCACATACGGGGTCAAGGTTGCCAGCTTGGCAATATACCATGTATTCTCATGTTGTTATGATTGGACCCCGTTCTTTTCCCCCCATTTTAACTTTTGGAATGCAGTTCAAGCTGTCCTTTGTGTGAATTAGTAAACTAATGTATAAAAAGCTATGTGTAGTATGAAGTGTATGCTCACAGTAGTGGGTGTTCAGTGGTGATGTATGTCATGATATATACAGATATATATTTTGATCCCCTCATTGTTTCAATCTTTGGTTCATGATTTTTTCATGAAAACTTTAATACCCTTTTTGCACTGGGTTTAGTATCCTCGCAAAATAAATAGTACAAGTGACCCATTCACCTATTAATTAGTAAAGATAGTGAGACTTTAGTTGCAACTTGCAACATTTAGTTGCTCTCCCAAAGTGTATCCACCATGCCAAATGGACAGTGTTTGTATTGACTAGTCGCAAGAGGAAGACATGCAGATTTGCAAGGGAATGGCAAATTCCCTCGTTTCTGTCTTGAAAACTTGACATAACTTTGTTGGTATTCTGGCATAGGTCAAGCATGGCACAGAAACTAGGATTCTTCAGTTCACTGCCTACTGGTATTTGTTGACATATAAATATGGTACAATCAATCGATGATGGTATGGCACAACAATAATCATATATATATATATATATATATATATATATATATATATATATATATATATATATATATATATATCTGTGTCACGCGTGCGTGCGTGTGGAAAATAAGGACAAATTTATCATGTAACAATCAGCCAACACACACACACACACAGATGTGTTAAAAATGTTTTAACTAGATATGTGCTAGTTCAGAAAAGATATATGCAATTAATTCCTTCCAAAAAAAGTGTTATGGAATTAATCCCTTCAAAAAAAATGTGATACAGAATTAATTTCTATTAAAAAGTTATATGCAATTAATTCCTTCAAAAAAAATACATGTGCAGTTATTTCCTTCACACATGCAGCACACTAGTCATGGCATAGATAGGTAGCCCGAATAAAGATCAACCAGACATGGTGATGCATACACCGCCTGGCAAGCCGCTAGTGTTTCTTGTCTGGTGCAAAATTATTTGTACAGGTGTGCAGTTACTGCTCATGCATGCGTCCATGGTGTATGCAGTATCCCCATGGGTACATGTACATCTCATTATTCATTGCCTATGTAAGCAGTGCGTCATAAAGCAAACAATTAACACATGTAGGATTGCAAATCTGCAGCATTGCTAGCCATGCATCATGCACCAGTGGAGCATCAATTACATCAGCATGCATATACGAGATATGCCTCATGACACCTGTGCAGAGGAAGACTCCTAGTAGTAGATTTCATGTCATGCATGACAGCATGCTATGAACCAGTGGAATTATTGCGTATTATAAAGAATGAAGCAGCCCAAGGAAATGCATTCTGTACCTTCCAAATTGTTTTGCCCTTCCGCTATTGATCAGTGTATGTTGTGAAACCCTTTGGGGCTAGAAAGTTTTAATGGTCGTAACTGAAGTATCAATATGGTTACTAATTAATAGGTGAATGGCTTTCTTGCTTTGTTTGTTCCATATGAATACTATATATTTAATGAATATAAAAAAGGGTGCTAAACTTTTTAGGAAAATTTATGTACAAATAGCTGAAACAAGGTGCATAAAAAAAATCATGGCATGCCACCATTCAACACCCACCACTGAAATTATATATCTCATGCATACTACCGTTTATTTTATATCTTAATTATGTAGAAAAAAAGAAACATGAACTACGTGTCAGAAGTTATCAAGGAAAAACAGATTTTGGTGTCGGTCATATAAATAAATCTAGTGGCTATATAAGGACTATTTCCAAAATTTCAATTAGAACTTTTAGCATTTTGACACCCAGCAGCACAACACAGGTACATATGATGGCGTTATTGAAATATTCAGAGGAGAAATTAATAATGTGTTAATAACAATCGGAAATTAAGGTAAAACATGCGTTGCTTGCTTGGGAATGTTCAAACAACTTCATAGACATCTATCTGGGAATGGCAATCTGGCATGGTAGGCACAGGGGGTGGCTTAACATGCTACTCAAGCATTTCTGCTGCCATTTGGGCTTGAAACGCGTGTTAGACATAAATCTTGCATTTGCCCACCGCCTGATAGGTTTCCTTATGTATGCAAAGAGGAGAGCTGGAAAGAAGATGAGGATGACGATGACGTGATTCAAGTCCTAGAGAAACATTGGCATGTGGCTTGGGAGTTTAGGACGACGGCCAATGGCTACGGTGGCCTAATATGTGGGCAGGAGGCAAAGAAAAAGGTGTGCTAGTGAACAATCTTGGAATAGAGGGATTGCTATATACATGTCCTCTATGGAAAGAGCGAAGGGTAGCGTGGTTCACAAAGGGAGATGAGGAAAAGGTCTGTCATGATCCCACATGTCATAAATACTTTGCAGGTAAATGGGCATCGTACATATTCCCACTTTCAATATACCACTTAAACTAATATGTTATACATTTTTATCATTTTTGGTATAAAATACTAGTTCTAAGATATTCCAATGTGACTTGGTTGAAAAAATTCATTGGAGCATTTTATTTTTGCTATATACCCTTTTCCATATAGAAAAGAAGTATATACATAAATTAAGCTATAAAAAGTGAATCTTGATAAAATTTTTCATGAAACTCACTTTAGAGTATCTAATAATCATTATTAGAGTATACTCAAAAGGATAAAAAGATATAACAATATCATTTAAGTGTTATATGAGAAGTGAGAGTGCATACTTCTAAGAGTATGGAATCATTTTCTTATACACATACATTCTACTCCTGAGTGTAGTTACTCACACACATGATATTGTTAGATATGTGTATAGTCCAAACCTCATTCAAACATAGCGCATGTTCTTTTTGGCTGCGGCTTATGGCTTTTAGCTGGAATTTTTGAATTTTAGCTGTTTGCGACAGAGATTACGGAGAGAGTGATACTCGCTTGCGATTTTGGATGGTACAGATGTTGGGCTTTTAACGTGTACTATAATTAACTTGTAGATTCTATCTTAAAAAAAATAATCCGTTTGAAAGTTAGGTACTGTAGCAAAAGCCAAAAGCCGTTTTGAGAAGCTGAAAAGAACACGCCCATAGTATCAAAGCAAGGTTAGGGCTAGGGTTTGCCCCTCGCCGCCACCCTCTCCCTCTCTCTCCTCACACGCTCCTCTCACTCTACTCTGCTCTCCACCGCCGCCGGCTGTTTCCGCCCGCCGCCGCCACCTCCCCGAGCCGCCGCCGCCTTGGATCCGGCCGGATCTAATCGGTGCTGTCTCCTGCTGCCGCTCGAGCGGCCCTCGGCTGCTCACCGATGCACATCCGCCACCGGCCATTGTCCAAAAAAAGAGAAAAGAAAAGAAAAGAAAAAAGGAAAAAGAAAAAGAAAGGTGTCCAATCTGCTCCAGATGGCGACCGTCGACAGCTCTTTCGCCATCCCGCTCCCCGCTGTTCGCTTTAACGGTACGAACTTCCGGGAGTGGGCGGTTCACCTCAGAATTGTTCTCAACAGCTAGCGTCTGTGGGGTCATCTCACAGGCGAGCACCCCTGCCCGCCTTGTCCTACACCGCTCATTCAACCCGCTCTCCCTGCTAATGCGGATCAGGCTGCTCAGGACGAGGCCAATGCTGCATTGGAGGAAGCCCTGCAGCTCTATCAGTCTGCTCTGCACGCTTATGAGCGCTGGCAGGAGGCTGAGGCTCGTGCAACTGCTATCTTGGTAGATAGCATGACAGTGGCTGTCTCCATAGATATGGTGGAGCTGTCGACGACACAGCTTATGTGGGAACACCTCCGAGCTCACTATCAGCCGACGAGTGATACTATGTATTTCTCAGTCATGCACCGGGCATATTTCCTTCAGCAGCTTGATGCTACCATCGATGACTTCTACCAGCAGATGTTTAAGGTGTGGCGTCAACTTGACTCTCTAGGGCTGGATGTTTATCAGATCTGTGCTTGCTGTGTGCGGCTTCGTGCTCATCAGGAGACTCACCGTCTCTACGACTTCCTGACGCATCTCCGACCCGAGTTCGAGACTGTGCGGGCTCAGCTCCTGACTGTCACCCGCGCCCGAGCTTAGTGGAGGCTCTCACGGCTGTGTGCTGAGGAGACTCGTCTCTGTGACTAGTTCTTGATGTTTGATTCGGGTCCCTTTCATTATTTTCTTGAGATTGAGGTCACTTTTACGCCTGAGGGCTACTATCTCTCTCAGGAGCGTTACATTCAGGACATTCTTACTCGCGCCTGTCTCACTGATCAGCGTGTGGTGGATACTCCTATGGAGCTTGGTGCTCACCTTCGGCCTATCGATGGCGAGCCTCTTGAGGATCCCACTCGCTATTGCCATCTTGTTGGGAGTCTTGTCTACCTTGGCATCACTCGTTCTGATATCTCTCACCCAGTTCACATCCTGAGTCAATTCGTCTCTGCTCCTACTTAGCTCTATTACAGTCACATTCTTTGTGTTCTGCGATATCTTCGTGGGACCTTCACTTGTTGCCTTTTCTTTCCTCGCTCTAGTTCTTAGCAGCTTCAGGCGTACTCTGATGCGACCTGGACTAGTGATCCTTCTGATCGTATTAGCTCGTCCAGATCTAGGAGCAATGTTTGGGGCCACCTTTTGCCTGCAGATGTTCTCCTTGAATCTTCTTGCTCAACAAGCTCTGTTATCTCGTATTATCTACAAGACTGCAATACGATTCAACTGCGGAAGGATTTTGCTGCTACTATAATATGCTAGATTGAGTTTTTTTAGTTTTCTGTTGTGTTCATCTAAGTCCGAAGTATTTATCGTTCAGATTGTCAAAGCCGTGTGAGTCCACAAAATCTTTGTCAGTCAGCCGGTTGCTTTGCTAGCCATGATCCATCCTCTCGAATGAATGTAGTCATCTCCTTTCTTTTGCATAGCCGTAGCCGCCGTTCTTCTCCTTGAGCCGCTGCAGATCGTAGAAGTCTTTATGATGCCGTCTCTTCTCTTTGAGCCGTCATCCCAAGTTTCTAAGGCCGCCGTGCTTCTTCTACACTGCACCTCCGTTGCACTTTTTGTGTATAGCGCTGCCGTCGTCGCGGGCTTCGATATGCTTCTATCTCCTTCTTCAGCTTAATTTGACAGCTTTCTCTACTTGTGTCACGTTCCACATCCTTTTCATTGTGTTACCGCGGTCGACTTTGCTCCCGTTTACCTCTATCTTCTCGGCCCCTACACTTTGTGCTTTATGGGCTGTCGCACGATTTCGGATGGGAGATGATCTTTTCGACACAATTTTCCAAAAGCTGCACGTTACGACAACATCTTCAAGATACGAACTTTGGTGTTAAGGGTATTTAGGTCATTTCCTTTTTTGTGTCAACCATTTTCAAATATAATGCTATTGCATACACTTTACATTTGAGAGAGGTGTTAAGGGTATTTAGGTCATTTCCTATTATCTAGGGTTTGGGTCTTTATGTCTCCTTGTACTATTTATATGTCCTATGAGCTATTGCAATAGACAAAAAGTATTCCAACTTACAGTTTCCATACTCTGTGGTCCAGCTCAAATACAAGCCATCTTGCATTTGAAATGAGATGGACTCTACTCCTTTAATTCTTGTCCTTTTCTAACTTTATTTGCTATATAATGCCTATCTCTAGCCCACGGTGAAGGTCTCACTCCAGAAGAAGATAGCGCATCCATAACAAACATTGACAACCTTTCTTTGCTTCCCATGGGGACACACTGCCCTGTAATGGACAATCTTTCAATTTTGGTTCTTGATGACAATCCGGCATCCCTATTGATCATCTCCAAGATTCTTGCCAAGTTCAACTTTAAAGGTACATTACATTTTCTAAGCATACAGTAGTATACCCATTTTGGAATCCTTCCCCTGTTTCAAAGAAAGAAGTGTTTTTTATAGGGACAAAGGAAGTTAATAGGTATACCAATTGGATCTGCGATGGTTGCTGAATGATTACAACAACTATGTACTCTATTAGTCATTGAATAGGAAAATCAATAACTAGGATTGATGCGGACACAAGATATTAGTATCTCAAATCCATGTGATAGATTACCAATCTTTTACCTATGCACAATCTCATTGGGCGTTTGTTGCAGTTGATAGAACAACTGCACCACAGCCATCTCTGCTTTAATGTTTTACTTTTATTCCTATGGTTCAGTTTTTTTTCATTTCTTCTATTTCCAGATAAATCTCTGCTATGAATTGAGCACTCTTTTTTCCTTGTTTAGAAGTTAGAACATTATAGAAGTAGTATCCTCTCAAGCAATTCAAAAGCTTTTTAAAAATTAGAGGAACTTGTCTACTATACTACTTCTTGCTAGTTAATCTTTATAAAATACTTTCTATAAATGTTAGTTGTGCTAATAATTTATTTTTGTTGTTTGTGTGCTTTCCCAAGCTGACTGGCAGAAAGTTTAGTTGTTTTGAGTGTGAACTGCTCTCTCAGGAGCATTTTACTTAGTATGAAACTGTGCATGCATTTCTCTAAATCTAATTAAAAACATTCATGGAAATATTTTTAAGGCTTTGTTCTACTGAGGAATAAGGGGAGGAACTCAGATCCTCTGCCTTCAAATTCAAAGGAGCATGTGACACTATTCGATGACAGTTGCTACCTTTTATCAGCACATGAGCATCTGACTGAATTCCAAATAATTCATATCGCCCTGTGTACAGTTGTTTGGTAAAAAGTTTGGGTGTATGGTGATGGTCGTTTGGCGGAAAGTTTTACATACTTTAGCTCGATCTGGAACACTAATTGCCGATTGGATGGCTTGCATGTGTTGAATATATTACATGTACTTTAAACTGAAAGACAAGCAGATACAGTTCATAATAGGATATATCAAGCTAGTTACTGGGTCAACCTTCCGAGCACTATTAGTATTAGATTGAGCATTGCTTATTAAATCCTTATACCTGACTCTAGATTGATTATTAAATCCTTATACCTCAATGGGATTTTGGATTTGCAAAGTTTTGGATTAAGACGTCTAATAAAAAAATTACATGCCCAGAGATTAAGTTACTGTATTTGTCCTTGGAAGATGGCCACTTGTTGCCATAGTTCACGTGCAGTTTATACTAGTTGTATAACAATAATTCAATAGGGTAGCATGTTTTTACTGTCCAAAGATTCCAATCTAAATTTTATTGTTGCATAGTTCTGCCCTTCCAAACTGCAGAAGCGGCCTTAGATTCCCTTAGAAGGGGGGTTGCTAAAGAAGAGGAGCTTGATTTGGTACTGGCTGAAGTTCATCTTAGCAATATGGCAATGGGCACTTTGGCAAACTCTGAACTGTTCCAACACATACTGAATGAACTCCAAGTCCCTCTCATCAGTAAGCATTTATATTCAGAGCTCTATTCTTTTAAGAATTTCTCTTCCATCCAAACTCATCAACCTAAGAGTATTGCTCCTTGTGTGCAGCAATGTGTGCTTACGATGATGAAGAGGCAGTCTCCGAATGTATGGCCCTAGGAGCAAGCTTTCATGTGCTGAAGCCGTTGAACACCGGAACCTTCAACATTCTGAAGCAGAAAGCACTGCAACACAGGTCTAGATGGGCAATACCTGAAAAGTCAAGCATTCTAAAGAAAACCAAAAGAAGAATGGATTCGTCGTCTACTAAAAAGCACAAGAGAATGTTTATCCCAGAGAGTAGCAATGTACGCAAATCTGAAAGTGAGAAGGATGAAGAACCAGATGTGTGGAAGGCACGTGGCTATTCGAAGAAGCTGGGTCGGTTCAAATGGAGCATTGATCTCCATGAAATGTTCTTGGAGGCTGTGGAAGTGCTTGGGGGCAAGTGTAAGGTTATCTGCACTAGGTATAAATTAGTCATTTCTTATGTTTAATAGCTGAAAACATGACCTTTTGGGCTAACAGCTGCTACGCCTGAAAGGATTCTTCAGCGTATGAATGTCAAGGATTTGACCTCGAAGCAAATAGCAAGCCATCTCCAGGTGGGGTGATTGATTTATTATATTTCGTTGACTTTTAATATTTTCATACATAAAAAAATAACGTGTTATATACTATTTATAGATGGTCATAATTAAGTAGCACAAGCTAGAACCTGTGCATTAGCAGAGGTTAATTAGTTTATACTGATTGAACTTTTGACATTTTAGCTATTTATTTTCTTTCCATGTCTGCATTTTCACTAACTAAGATCCTATTTTCCATTCTGCCATTGAAAAGGTGACTAGTTTGTCTTCACCACTCTTCCGTTAGGCTATGAAATGTTAGTTTCTTCCCAGTAGGACCTAAATGCCCTCTGCTCACTGCCAATGGAACCACTCGGTGTGGCTGCAGCCTGTAAGTTCAATATCATGGCCAGTTGTCTGTGCAGTTGTTAATTCCCGTCACCATGGTTGAGCCGCCCCCTCATCCCCTTTGTCGTGGCCTGCATGTACAATTGGTTTAGATGGCAGTTACCTACATATATGCCATTAATTGACCAAGAAAAATGTTTGTGGCTACTTTACCCGAACTAACCTATGCAAAACCAACTAATTGCTGTTAAGTGTATTAGTAGGATTTCGTATGTGTTGTATTTTGTACTCTATATAAGCTCCTTTGAGCTGTGCAATATACAAGAAGCATTACAACTGAAAAAAAGGAGGTTGTGTTTCGGCTCGATCATTAGGCCTTTATGTGCTACTACTCTCAGTTCAACTGCTAGTCTTTTCTTCATTTCTTTTGAGTTCCGTTTGCGTCCATCTAAGTCCGTTGTCATTTCTTTTTCAGTTTGTCAAACCCGTACGAGTCCATAAAATCTTTGTCAGTCAGCCGGTTGCTTTGATAGCCACGATCCATTCTCTTGGATGGGTGTGGCACTCTCTTTCCTTTCGCATAGCTGTAACCACCGCTCTTCTCTTTGAACCGCTGCAGATCGAAGAAGTTTTTGTGATGTCGTCGCTTCTCTTTGAGCCACCGCCCTGAGCTTCTAAGGCCGCCGCGTTTCTTCTGCACCGTGCCTTCGTTGCGCTTCTTGTGCACAGCGTCGTCGCTGTCTTGAGTTTCGATTTGTGTCGCTATGCTTGTATCTCCCTCTTCGGCTCGATTTGACAGTTTTCTCTATTTGTGTCATTTTCCACATCCTCTTCGTCGTATTACTGCAGTTGACTTTACTCTCGCTTACCTCTACCTTCTTAGCCGCTGCACTTTGTGCTTTATAGGTTGTCACACGATTTCGAATGGGAGACGATCTTTTCGACATAATTTTCCAAGAGCCACACGCTACAACGATATCTTTAATATATAGATTTTGGTGTTAAGAGTATTTAGGTCATTTCCTATTTTAGTGTCAACCATTTTCAAATGTAATGCTTGCATACGCTTTACATTTGAGGAGTATGTTAAGGGTATTAGTGTCATTTCCTATTATTTAAGGTTTTGGTCTTTGTGTATCTCCTTGTACTATTTATATACCCTATTAGCTATTGCAATATATAAAAAGCATTGCAACGTACAATTGCAACATATCCCGGCATCCGGCCATGGTAGTTGCCAATTAATCCCCACCATCGCACTGATTCCCGAAGTTGCAGCTGTCGGTCACCACCAGCGCACCATCCTTGTCACTGGTGCTGCAGCCCGGTAGCCGTCAAGTTGCCGCTGCCACTGTAAGGGAAGTTGCCACCCTTGCCGTCTCTGTAAATGCTAATAGTGCTGGACCTGCTGGTCTTCTGATTTGCACTTCCTCTAATTGCAATTTTGTTTACACTTTGCAATTAATGTAGACGGATTGTGTTGGAAGTGCTGCACGCCAGTACCGCACCTTAATTTCCAAGAGAAAAAACATGGAGCTGTCTGGTTTGTCTTCTTTGCGAGGCTAGAAATTTTTTGGAGTTGAGGTAACTATGATAGGTACCCAACCAATTCTTGGACATGTACAAATAATTGTGTGGACCTTGTAGTTGATATTGAGAAGAAATATCCTTGGGGTGGCAACGGTCTATCATGGTGTTCTGAAACACCTGAAAGTTTTCCCTTGACAAAATTGGCACCTGCCGCAATAAGTACCAGCAGCACAAAGTGGCAAAAACAAAATTGTGATCTTAGGGGCAGAGTAGTCCTTTTATCAACTCGTATGCTCACTAACAGAATTCGGCCAAAAGTGTAAACAAGTGATAAACAAACACGCACCTAACGGAATGTTAGAATGAAGAATGGGTTTCAGCTTAAGGGGGAAAACAAATTTTTTCCTTCTCCTTTTGTCTATCAATGGAACTACTACTTATTTTGTGGGAAATGCATATTTCAGTGTTTAATCAATTGGATCATTCTCTGTGGCAATGAATTGCACGAGTTCACCAAGCCATTTTTATGTTGAAAGAACTATGTGCACACTGTTAAGGAAACAAATAGGAGCCAGCAATGTTCCTTTAATTAGGAGCCAATCCACACAAACTTGCATGCTAAACACAATGGTCAAGATTCTTTTTACGGGAGAAACTTAGAAGGAAAGAATGCCATAATAATTTAAACCTTGTTAATCCATGTTTTGTTTTGTATTCTGCTGTTCTATCATATATGTTTTCCTTGTTACCCTTTTCTTTTCCAGAACAAACACATGGTACATGGATACATGAGTCAGTACTCTGTCTTTGCATGCAGAGGAGTTTAAGTTTTGCCATGGTGCCATAAAAAATTAGATTCTAAATTTTTAATACATGCAGCTTGAGGAGTCAAGAAAAATGTTTTTTTACATGTTAGCAAGATGTTCTAACTCCTAAATAATCTATATGAGGCATTGTCATAACCCGACCTACCAATCGGATGTGTTAAGATCCTTTCTTTTTTCCGTATTCTCACTCCTTAAATGAATGAAACGCAACCCTCTTGCGTTTTCGGAAAAAAAAAAGATCCTTTCTTTTTTACTCCTATTATTACGAGAATTTCTCTGGATTTATCTTTATTTTATTAATAATGTATCACTTTCTTAGATTTTTCTCCTTCACTGGTTAAGGTGGGAGCTTATAGATGTGAATCTAATATTGAACTGTTCCAGATAATATTTAAGACAGTTCAAAGTGGAACTGCAGATAGTTACTTTGCCGCTGTGACAATTATGTAATATCATAATAACTCTGTATATGGCCAACAGTTTTCAAGTTTATTCAAGTACAACGTTGTTATGCTAAAGTGATAGTTTAAATCACTATATTAGCTTTACCTTCCTTCTATGTTGTGACTCCTTTTTTGAATGCTTCCTTCTCTAATGTGACGTAGAAACATCGACTGCACAAACAGAAAGTGGAGCAAGGAGGA
This sequence comes from Melocanna baccifera, assembly GCA_036346265.1. Taxonomy (NCBI): domain Eukaryota; kingdom Viridiplantae; phylum Streptophyta; class Magnoliopsida; order Poales; family Poaceae; genus Melocanna; species Melocanna baccifera. The sequence goes on along the minus strand of CM070691.1, from coordinate 28,088,082 downwards.
CGGGATCAACAGAATGCCAGCATGAAACCAGTATCTGAGCTGATAATATCAGCTTACAATGCAGCCACGTCTAAATCTATTAATCAACTACCAACCACTCAGACGCTGACCACACCCAGAGTTGCTGCAGTCATCAGGGAAAAGTACCCCATTAGGTTGTGGACACAGATGGAGGAAAGGTCAGCCGAAGCAGTAGCTTCCAAGATTAACACATGCACATCTGCAATTTACAGAGATGATACAAAGTCTGTGTGGGATAAGTACCAGAAGGGCCTGCAGAAAAGGTTATCCCTATCAAGCAAACGACAGCTTCTATCGGTGAGGAGCAAAGCTGTTAGCAAAGATGAAGGCATTGCAAATGAAGCCCCAAATGCTGCTGTTGAAAAGGGTTATGGTGCACCAGCAAGCGCACCCCTGGAAAGCTCTGGCTCAAGCAGCCTTCCAACGAGTCTGCTGGACCAAGTGGGAGAGAACAGCCGTACTGAAGATGCTGGCAACAATGGCGACCTGGAGAATATTATTCTGCATGAAGATATCATGAGCAAGGAGTACACTGCAGCCATGAGTGCTGATGGTTTATTGGATCTAGCGAGCGGTGCTCTGCTTGATGATACAAACAAGAGCTCTACTGCAGAAATGGAGCTGTCTGATCCTTCTTTTGGTTGGGAAGAAGCAAATACATTTTGGGCGAGGCAACTGGAAGGGTCACAAGAGTATCAAGAAATTGTCCCAGACGATCTGCTGCAGGTGGACAATGCATGGAAAGAAGCTCTTCAATCCGCGAGCCTGACTAACGTGGATGCACCGATGGCTCAAGAAGCCGCCAATGGAGCAGCTCCGGCGTATGACCCTGTGCAACAATTTGCCGAAGGCAATGCATTCGGGAACTGGAGTCCTCAGGTGGTTGGTGACTATGGCATGCTGCTCTAAACCAAGATGGGTAGGTCATTAATAATAGCAAATAAGACTGATGATAGAAACAAGAGTCCCTGAAAAAGAAAAACCGATCGGAATCACGGAGAATTGTGCTCTACTTGGTACTTGTTACTAGTTAGTAGTAACTTGTAAGTACCAAGTAGTCAATTGTGCTCTAGGGGAGCCCTGTTGTCTGCAGCCATGTGAAGTGCTTTAAACGTGACCATCGTTACTTAAAAGCTATTGATCGCTGTTTGGTTTCTGAATGTTTGCGGTTTTAAGATTGTTCAGTGACAAGATGAGGCGTGTATTGTCTGATCCTGGTAGTTTACTGAAGATACCGTGTCACGGACACGAATCAAAGAGCGGAGACGACAATCGTGGATGACCGCAGGCCGGAGCCGTGATAGTTGCCGGAGTAGCCATGGGACCGAGGATATGCGACGGCTTTGATCGGCGGTGCACTCAACGGGATCCCCCTAAGCTGCCAGGAACAGTTGATGGTATGGTCTTCAATCCTTGTAGCTTGAGTTTTGATGCTTGGGTGGAGATGATACAGTGGTTGATGAACTTCGAATCCAGGGCAATAGGAAGGGGGATAAGCACACAGTGACCGAACATAGGCGACCGCCGAAAAGACCGTGATGAACACCAAGTCCACTTTGGGAAAGCCAATGAGGAATTTATTTGGGGGAAGGAGGGGATCTGTAGCTCGTCGCCAAGGAAGAAGAAGAGCTTCAAGGTGCCCATAGCTTGTATGGCAGCGTCGAAGAGTATCTACACCATCACCAATGGAAGAAGGGACTCCATGTGTAATACCCGTAAGAGAGGACAGCAAAAGAATGAAATAAAATTATAGTTTTCAGTAAGAAAGAGAAATTGCCGTCAAAGCCCTAGAATTTATTTTTTCGGGTGGGGCATTTCGTTCACGGAGATACCTGACCGTCCGGGGGCCAGTCGGCACCTCTCACAACCATAGGCTTCATCATCCGGCGTAAACAAACATGTTTTGTATTTTAAACATCAGAGCAAAACTCGACAGTGTCACCAACAAAGACAAAGAAGATTTAAAACCTCCCCCACATGGTAACAGGCCAGCACACATAAGAAAACACCAGAAGCACATCAAGCGCAAGAGATGGCAAAGCTAAACCAGCCGAAGATAGCAAGGCAAGAAGCAACAAAACACAACTTGGTCTTGCACGGCCAACAAAACCACAGCCATGGGCAATTAGAGAGGAAGCTTGAGCATAGCAGGGAAGCCACCCTTCTTTTCCTCGCCTACAAACCCAAACCAACCATAGTCGAGCTTCACCGGCCATCACAGGATTAACCCCAAGTCTACCAACCAGGAGCAAGCAGGAAGCCAGAAGGCAAGGCCCAAGCGACTGGGAATAGCAGCCTTAGGAGGTGGCAGCCGCAGTCTTCCCCGAGCAAAAACCAGCACGGCCGACACTAGGGGAAGGTGAAGGCCACCACAACCCTCATCCTCATCCATTCCTGTCCAGCACGGCAATCAAGTAGGTCCCCTCACCCTCCATCTTTGCATACAGTACCATGGTGTAGCACGAATCATCACAGAGCAAGGGAGGAGGGGAATTAGAGGAAGGGGAAGTAAAGAGGGGAGTAGTGGGGAGGAAGGATACCGAGAGGCGAAGTTGCCGTGGTGCCGGACTACCACTCGCACCTGACAGTCATCCCATGCTCCCCCGGCGCATGGAATAACCTCGAGCCCCGTCGTAGCAAGCCGCAATAGCACCACCCTCGCACCCATAAATCCAAAAGCAACTCAAATCAAATCGGGAACTAGAGGGATCGGTAGTAGAAAGGAAATAGGAGGAGGGGAACCGAGCGAGGAGGCACTAGATCCAGGCCCAGGCCATGGATCCGGCGATGTTGAGGGGGGGGCCAAGGCAGCGGTAGGAGACGCAGACGGCGGTGCGGTGCAAGGGGGAAAGCTCAGAGCGACGCTGAAGACCGGTGGCAGTGGCACCAGGGCTGGCATCTGGCCAGGTGGCGTCGCGGAGAGATCGACGATGCTGGCGGCGCGCGGAGGAGCCGAGGGGGGCAGAGGGAAGTAGCCGGAGGTCGGGGAGGCGCAACCCAAGCCACGGATGGCGCGACGCCAGGGAGGCTGGAGCCGAGGGCAAGGTGGCACAACGCAGATCTGGATCGGCCGGATGGGGGGGGAGTTAGCAGAGAGAGATAGCTGAGGGAGCGGCCGAGCAGAAAAAAAGAAGAAGAAAGAAATGCGGCCGGGTAGGGAGACAGGCCGTGGGCCAACCGGGTTAGAGGATTAGAAAGAAAGAGAGAAAAGAAGAAGAGAGAGGAAATAAAAGGAGAGGGAAGAAGAAAAAGAAAAAAAAGAAAAGAAAAGGGGAGAAAAAGATTAAAGGCATGTAAATAAGATTTATGCACGAATATAGTTGGCGCAATCGGTTGGGTACCGAGGCATTAGAGAGGTATCCGGTATTAGGAAGATTGCCGGTATCGGGTTTGCATGTAGGAACGATATCGGTAGTTTATACGTGTAGAGCCGATACCGTTTGCATGCTTATGTGAATTGCCACGCTGAGAGAGAGTTCGGATGATATTTTCAGGAAGAGATTTTGTGTTGGCATTCCTTCACGCATTGTCCGCCAGGAGTAACCAGGCAAGTACATGGTAGAATAGTGAATTGTGATGAATGTCTGATACTTGCTTTTGGTGATCCATGCTTTATATCATTTTATGAAAAGATATTTCTGCTCATTGTTGATTATATTGCCACGAGAGGTGGATGTGGTTGCTAATTACATTGAGATAGCATTGCATCGTATTGCACACTGGTGCTAAAGGTCTACAGTGTGTAGACATCCCGCAGTGGTGGGATAAAGACCTACCCGGTAGGCACTCCACGGGAGTGGAGTTAGTGGAGAGTTGATTGTGATTGCTGACGGGCTATTGCATCATTTTTGCAATCATCATAACATAAGTTGCATGAGCTAAGCCGGATGTGAGGTTATGTAACTATTCCGATGAGATCGGTGAGAAAGATACATGACTAATCCGGAGTGCTCGCAGTAAGACCTACGTCAGTAGGCGCTCCACGGGAGTGGAGTTTGTGGCCCGCATGAAAGAGAGCGGGGCACGAGTGGGCCATCGACGGGTGGACACTCAGCTTTACCGGTATAAGCTCGAGACTGCATTTGGACATAGCATTGCATTGCATTGTGTTGCACTGCATGAGAGAAACTGGGGATTACAGACAGTTGTAGAGGTTACATTGCAGTTGTGCAAGATAAGTGATTTACTGATTGATACAAGGATTTTGTCTGGCTTAGACAATTGAATTTGTTTTGTTATCGCCATTTTTTTATTATGTGCTTGCGGGGTCTTCGGACTCACCTCTACTTTGGTTGTGTTTTTTTAGGCAAATGGTGAAGGCGACATGCACAGGTGAGAGTAGCACAGCTATCCCACGTACAACAGTAACCCACATATCAATTGCAGATGTCATACTTAGTCTGGTTTAGCACAAATACATGTTGATATTTAGCAATTTCATACCTCTGCTGCGTTTAATGTCAAGTGTCGGCCATTTGCCGTTGGATACTGTTTGATTCGAGGAGTTGTTGCGACAGTAGCGGCAAAAGTCGGAACTGGCAGCATCACAGGATAGGTGGTAGCACTTTGGGCTCAGGCAAGTAGCCGAGGTGTTACACCATGGCAACGGACGGCACCTAGCAAGGACCTCCTCCTCTGTACAAAAAGCAAAAAAAAATAAGCTTAGGTCTACGGGGTGGGACCCCCTCCTGCTCAACCCCGGCTAGCCACCGGTGAAGAGGTAGGGGAGGGGCTGGATCTAGAGGGGGAGGATTAGCTTGGGGAAGACTTGGGCAACAGAGAACAAGAGAAGGGCCTATCTTAGTAGTGACATGCCACGAACAGAGAACAAGATAAGATCCAACCATGCAAGGCCACCAAGTCGGCTTCTTCGTTCTTCCGCCCTCACCCTCTCACCCCTTCCTGGTTGCGGTTGGTATCTTGGCTGGAGGAAGTCGCCGGAGCTCAGCCCCACACCATCACCTTCGAATCACCCTACCCCTAGCTCTAAGTATTTGAGATGAGCCTTTCTTTCCTACTTGTAATTTTATCCTCTTCGTTGGGCTTCTTATGAGTAAGGCCTGGCCTTCAGTTGCCCAGGCCCGTTATGCTTAGTAGGTGGTTCATGAGAAAGCGGCTTTTAACGGGTCGTGCACTGAAAACATCAGACCCGACAACAGCAAAGACATCACAGCCCATCCAAAAACAACTGAAGCCTAAACAGCAAAACAAACAGCACGACACAACGGTTGATCCGCGATCGAGCGGCCCACAGAATCGAATGACCAATAAAAAAAAAGGCGAGAGGAGATCAAGATGCGCCGAACCGAAGAGCGCCGCGAAACCGACGAACTCCCCTACACTACACTAACAGTATCCTAACCGAGACCAGGAAAATTTTGGGGTTTTCCTCGAGCGCCCACCGTATTTACCCCGTCCAATCGACGCCGTGCTTACCCCGTTCTCCCCTGCGACCGCGACCAGATTAACTGACCAACCGCTCAGGTCCAAAGCTGCCGCTTAGCTCTACTGGTAGTTTTTGACCCAGTTAGTTACGAGCTCACGATACCATGAGCAGCACGGCCCGGCTGCGGCACGCACGAGATACAGGGGCACGCGGCACGACGGAACAGCAAGGAATGGCTGCGCTTAAGTGTCATTGGCACGCACGCCTCACGATCCCAAGAACACGATCGCTTTCCCCTCCCCTTCGTCTCATGCGATCGAGCTGCACTGTGCTGTGTCAGTGCCAATGGCGATGAGCAAGCTCGCGGCCGCGGTCAGGGGGCCGGGCTGGGCCGACCTCCCGCGCGCCCTCCTCGAGTCCGTCCTCGGCCGCCTCCCCGTGCCGGACCGCCTGCGCTTCCCCGCCGTCTGCACCGCGTGGCAGTCGGCCGCCGCCGACGCCGCGCGCCTTCAGGCCGTGCAGTCCCCGTGGCTCATGCTCCCCTTCAACCCGACCGTGTACAGGAAGAGGCAGAGCAGTGATGCTGGCGCCAAGTTCTTGGCCGCGCGGTTCTTGAGCCTGTCCGACGGCAGGGCGTACGCCATCCCGCAGCCGGCTCCGGCCGTCTCCGACCGCCTCTGCTTCGGTTCGTCCGACGGGTGGCTCGTCACCGCCGACGCCGCCTCCGAGCCGCACCTCCTGAACCCGCTCACCGGCGCGCAGGTTCAGCTCCCGTCGGTTTCCACGCTTCCGTTCGTCGACACATGCCGCGACCCGGACGGTCGTGTCGTAAGCTACAACCTTCGGTGCTCCTTCACTGACGGTGACAATGGAGACGAGGTCGTGATCCCGCCGGAGTCATTCTCGCCGGACAGGCTCCGGTACGAGCTCTTCGAGAAGGCCATCCTCGTGTCCGAGCCGCGGAGGCTAACCCCGTCGGGTTCTTGGGGCGGCTATGCCGTGCTGCTCATCTGCCAGCCTCTGTTCCGCCTCGCCATTGCCCGAGCCGGGGACACCAAATGGACCCTGCTCGACACGCCCTCGCGTTGCTGGGTCGACGCCGTGCGCGCGTCCACCACGGCCAGTGCCGATGGGCGGCAAGCGGTGTACACGATGGACTCCGTGGGGCGCGTCGAGGCATGGGACATGGACGTCACGGCGGACACGACACCGACGCCGAAGCCGTCCAAGGCGATCGCGCCGCCGTGCTGCTGCTCGGACCGCGCGTGCTCCATGTCGACAGCGTGCAGCAAATACCTCGTGGAGCTCTCGCCGGGGCACCTGCTCCAGGTGCACCGGCTCAGGGACGCGGCGCACGCGCGGTACAAGTGGGAGCCCCGGCCGGAGCAGGTCGAATACACGACCGTCAAGGTCGAGCTCTTCGAGTGGAAGGCCAGCGCCGCCGCCGCCGCCCCGAGAGCCCATGGCCAGTGGGCGCGGGTGGACAGCAAGAACGGCAGCAGCGGCATCCTGGCCGGGCGCGCTCTGTTCCTAGGGAAGAGCGCGTCGCTGTGTGTCCCGGTGGACTGCTGCCCCGAGGTGAGGGGCAACTGCATCTACTTGACCGACGACGGGCCGTGGTCGCACGACAGGTGCCATGAGGTGGCCCCGGACGTCGGTGTGCTCGACCTCGCCGACGGGAGCTACAAGCCGCCGCGCGGCGCGGTGCGCGACCTGCTCTGGAAATGGCCGCCCCCGGTCTGGGTTTTCCCTTCGTGCGCCGGCTGACGAATCCGTCTGAATAATGTTAGCAAGAGTCGTGAGGTATTTCTCCATCAGCATCAGCTTGGATATTTTCAGGAACTGCAGCTCAGCTTGTAGTTGACCTGCTGCCTCTGTGCATAACTGCTTGTAAGTTGTACTACGAATGCGGGGGTGAGGTCAATCTCTGGTTGACCTGCTTGTAATAAGTTGTAAAAAACGAATGTGTGGATGAGGTCAATCTCAGGTTCACTTCGTTTGACAACATTTACCTACTTACAGGGTATATTCTTTTCGGCTATAACTAATAGCTTTTGGATCTAGTAATAGCGTTTATACGAATGAACCAAATACCGATAAACTGATTTGAAAAACTGTCTCGATAAACCGTTTTGAAACAACAACGAATAAATCGTCCCGATTGTTTGTTGGTGGAAAGTCATAAATCATAAAACAATAAGCTATAAATTGAAAAGAATCGGCAAAGAGATGTCCGTCAGGCCGCGCATATTTCGGCTGGAGTTTCTGGTTTTAAATTTATTTTTTACTATTTTTAAATTTTGTCTTTTTCTCGTTTTTAGCTTTTTATTTTTTTTCATATTCCTTTGTATTATCTATGATAGATTAACCTGTTTTAATTATATTAAATAAGCAACTATCAGTTATAATAAAATTTTAGCGATAAATCGGTTTATTAAGCCAAACTGCAGCGTCCCTCAAGCTCACTGTATACTGTCTAGTTCTGAATCTAATTTCGGATTTTGACTTTCGAGGTGACCGTGCTCGACCAAACATTTAAATTTCGAGGTGACAGTGCAGCTCGACCAAACAATTTCAATGAGATGCCAAGATTCCCGTGAAATTCCGGTCCTGCTTGCAATTACAAACAGGGTCGGAGGCATGTACAAGGCCTGAGTAAAGCCCAAACGCCCAGATATTGCAGACGAGTAAAATGTGATCCGATTCCGGCCCAAGCACACTGCACTTCAGCAGAACAGATTACCTAGGTAAGCTCACTCTCTTCTGATGTTCGTCCTTTATTTTCGCTGAGTTCTTTTTCACATTCAATCGGCTTATACTTATATGACTGGATTCTTTTTTACGTTCAATTGGCTTATACTTATACAGATTACAGTAACTAGTTTTTAAATAATATATTTTTTCAAGACGGAGTTAATAAAAAAAATTGTAAAAAAAAGTATACTAAGTTTAGCTGTACTAGCTAAAATCATATATGACTATTTTCTATACGTACTACCTCTTACGAACAACTAAAATTTAAATATTTAAGTTATAAATCATAAGCTTAAAAAAAACCCTTCATTCCACAGGGATCAGTGACTACTGTCCTGATACATTGGGCTTTGTTAGGTCATGGTTGACTGAGCTTATTTCGAAAAGGACCGAGTGGTCACAATTTGTTCCCTTTTACCCTTTCGCTGGGCTATGAAAGGTATGCTTTTATAGTCTTCTAGACTAACTGATTTGACTCTCTTTCCCATGAAAGGCTGTCTAATGAAATTATGAAGCAGCTAGGGACATTAATCAATACCTAGTTTCGAAGCCTTGCGAGAACCTAGTACCTGTAGTCTAGTCCAATGACAGATCGCCCAATAAGCTGATGCTGGCTAGGACCTCTCATACATGATCGAGCAACATCGTACTTTCTCAAAGGTTTGAAGCAGCTGTTGCTTTTAAAATCCATGAGCCACATCGTGCGGCCAGCACCAGCAAGTTTGCATCGCAAGGCAACATATTTAACAAGGACCCCCCCAAGCAAAGCAAAGCAAAGGTCCATCTGGGGCATATAGAAGCTGCATACCTTCCACAGAGGTGGACACGTGAAAGCAACGTCTTCTTTTTCATCGTAGCAAGCTGCAGCATAAGCCTCTCTCTCTCTCTCTCTCTCTCTCTCTCTCTCTCCAGTCCAGACTCTTCTACCATCTTGTGGTACGGATTTGATCGTATGAGATGGTACATCTTCAGGATTCAGAAATGGATGAGTAAAATGTTAAGAATCCAAGTGCAGGGCTTCAGAATTTTTACTCGTTGTGAAATGTTGGTTTTTGATTGGACGATTGATGAGACTGATTGGAGCCGTGTTGACGTGTTGTGTGTTTTACAGAACACGAAACATGCCTTGTCTGTCAATGGATACAGGTTGTTTTGCGTTCTAGACTAAGAGAATGACAGAGCAACCACTCAGGTGGATAAATGAGCGGCGTCATTGGCCCTCTTCTTTTATGTTTATTGTAACACATCGGTTCATCATCTGTCTAAAATACTACCACTACTCAATAGCACTACAATATACATTTATTGCTGCTATAATGCAGCAAATCATCTCCATTTAAGTCCCAACGACACAATATATGTTTAATGATAAACATTGCCGTACGCGTACAACTTTGCCCTCCAAGTCTAAATATACGAACTAAAGGAGGTGTGTGAATTACTACTCATGTAAATTATAGTGTATAGTCTACATCCTCATTGCTCATCTCATTGCGTATACAGATATAGCCTGAGTGAAGACTTGTCGATATTCATCCTATCATAGGCCTGTCCTTATTAGAACAGAGATCTCTCCACTCCCATAAAGATCTACCGACGTATATCTTACAGATCCACCTACGGTGGATTTCTTTCTCATCATATGAATGCACATGGTGTAAATGCATATATCCATTGTCATAAACATGTTTCATTATTGTCATCATTAGCATGTAAACATTATTGCTTACATTGCTCTATCATCGTTGTCTCATCAACTATGCAGCATCATATATTATAAACATCGCATATTCTATAAAAACTACCACCTACCGCTCTACCATGCATTGCCTGTTTAATCTTAGAGATGATGCGTGGACGGCACCAAATCAGATCCTCCACCTGTACAAGCATCATCCAGTCTTAAAACACCATAGTAATACACACACATAGACATACGAATGGCATGAACTCTACGCGCAAAACCCGACACAGGCATAAAAACATTCAAGGTTAAGGATTCATCACGTGTGTAAAAAACCCCCCCTTTTCCTTTCCTTTATTTTCTCTTCTTTTATATCCTTTCTTCCTCTTTTCTTTTCTTCCCTTATTCTTTTTCTTTCGTCATTCGATCTCTTTTATCTCTCTCTCTCTCTCTTTCTTTTCTTTCCACCTAGTCAGACCCTTATCCTTTCCCTCATTACTCCTCTCATTGTCTCACCACTCCTCTACTCGATTTGGATCCATGGCGTGCTTACTCCCTTGCGCCGTCGGCCACCAGTGCAGCACCGAGACGCCGGCTGCCACACTGTGCACCTAGACGCTGGCCACCTTCAGCTCCTTAGGCCTCCGTCCGAGCAGCTTTGGCTCCATCCTTTGGCCATGGACGTCCCCTATGTTGGTGATGAGGGGGTGGTCCGATCTTCCGATGAGAAGGATAATTTTGATTTGATATAACGTTGACGAAGAGACTATTTGACCGAGACGACTAAGTCCGTCCTGCAATCGCTACACCATACCCTAGTCGATATCAACCGTGCCAAGAACGTGGTTGACCTGAACACGAGGTTCAATTCCTGCAAGCAATCGAAGAACAAGCAAGAATAAGATAAAGAGCAATCTGAATATTGCATATATGAATGAAGAACACAAAGGGTTAACTTAGTCTTGATATATTGATCGGTTTCCTTTTTAGGTGGACCCCAACCACGAGTGCGTAGCGTTGATGCAATCCTCCTTGTATAGCTAGACAAATATACATTTTTATCTTTAGATAGTATCATATTCTTATTTAAAACAAATTGAAACTGAAGAAACGAATTCACCATTTGTTTATGCTTGGAAACTTTGGTTGTATGCATATGTGGCGTGGTCATATCAGTTGGCCCTCTCTCTCTCAATCTCTCTAATCTACTCGCTACCGCCGCCGTCTCGGGCTCATTGGTCACAACTCACCGTCAGCTAGGGGATTGGTGCCCCGCTTCCCATAGTCGGTTTCCCCATCCCCTAGTCGTCCCTTGTGGGTCTTGGCTCCCTCACGCCACTCCCACGTATAGGCTTCCAATGATACGGCCTCGTCGGTTGCCTGCTGCCCATCGGTTCTTAAGTAAATCCAAATAAATTTTAAATAAATTTTAAAAAATTCTAGAAATCCAAATAAATTTTAAATAAATTCTAGAAAATTTTAGGATGTCACAGATGCGGAGCCTTTCTCCTCTTCAAGGGCGTGATGCATCTTTTCCCGTGAGCTTGCCGCTATGCGTTGCAGCTGGGTTGAGCCACGCTATAGACGATGAGGTGAAAGAGTTGGGGGAGAGGCCTTACTTGGCCCGGGTTGGGTGGGGATTTGGAGGCGATGACGATAGTTCTCACCTTCTCCTTGTCCTGGCCTAGTTTGGCATGGCTACAGCGGTCCTAAGCGGCTTGTGGTCACCATGGACTTCATCCTCATGTCGTCGATCTTCCCCAACTCCCTATGGGCTCCTCTCCTCTGAGTTTTCCATACTACCTTGGAGTGGTGGTTATGGACTTTGGGGTGTGGCTTCTAGGGTGCTTGCTCGGCTGAGTGGAGGTGGGCAAAGAGGTGAGGAGTGAAGGCTTTGCATTTGTTTGGTTTGCTTAAGAATGCTAAAGAGTTGGTTGGCTTCTCTCCTTAGTTGTGCAATGTCATGGCTACACTTCTCTTATCCTTAACTTCTTGGTCGACTGTTTTGCTGGGTAAAATCCTAGGATATTTGGTTTATGGGGTGGTTTCCGCACTATTTATTGACTTTTCTATTGCGGAAGGTAAGTCAGTAAAAATATGGGTGTTAAATTTTCTACTGTCGAATGATGATGCCCACATACACGAGGGACATCGATCGGTCTCGGACGGTCTAGGAACCTAGATGAGCGATGTTCTGTTGGGTGTCTCTGAAGCCAAAGGGTTCTGACGACAAACCTTTTTATTCTCCCTAGGATTGTTTTCTATTATTTGCTTTCCTTCTCTTTTTCTTTCTACTGGCATTACACTTATGGTTTGACTTTCTACAGTAAATAATTTTCAAAACGGAGTGTCTTTTAAGACGGGGTCTATAAATTGATTGTAGTAGATACTGTTCTAACTTTATTTATATTGATCAAAATCACACATAAATATATCTCTTTATAATTTTTCTCACTAACGGTCAGAATTTAAAAATTGAAGTCATAAGCCACTAGGCAAAAAAAACTCAAGCACTGTACAAGCTCGCTCAAGATGTCAAACATGCCAGCATTATATGATTACATGACTGGAGACTTAACATTAGGAAAGAAGAATCAACTTCAAATTAATCGCGTTCGCAGGGTTTCGGCGTTCGCAAGCTAACGCCAAGGCAAAACACGTGCGCCGCGCGTACGTGCACGGACACAACCTGCCAACATTAGAAGCTGCCTGCATGTCGCTTCAAACTAGTATATAGCACCACACACGGTACAATAATCAACCCGATCGGTGTCTATTGGGGGTAATTGTTTTAGCAATGGCTTTTACCTTTTGATTTTTTTCACTGTAGCTGACTTTTTTTACTGTAACTGAGTTAGTGGATAGTGTAGTGAATAGTAAAAAAAAAAGCTGAAACTAGAAGCTAAAACTTTTAGAAGCCGAAATGAGCACCCCCTATGCCGGCCGCGGACAAATTAAGCTTGTTCGTTTACGTTTGAGCTTTTGATTTTTGATTTATTTATTGTTATTTATAATTTTATTTTTTTAATTTTTTGAGGTTTTTTACCATTCTTTTTTCTGTATTCCTTTACATTATACGTGATGAGCTAACTTGTTCTTTTTTATTTTTAGATTTTTTTTAAAATTAATTATGTAATAAGCCACCATTAACTACATCATAATTTCAAATAATTACAGTATAATTTTAATCAGAAACAATTAAATTTCAGTCCAATCGAATGACCTCTTAAACCGGTGCCACCCATTCCATATTTGCATCATTCAGATGTTGTTGCCACCACAGCTTCAGTAGTTTCTATAGGGTTGGTGTCAGCTCATGTTTTGGTATCTCACGTGCTGACCATTTCCGGCACAGGTCGTCCATACCAACGCTGCCATCAGAGAGGCAAGGCCGGGCATGCATGCATGCGCGCGCGCGCCATAGATCCCACCTCGTCCCGGTTAACAAACGGAGCAGCCTTTGCCTGCACTGGCGGGGCCGGCCGTACCGCGATGATCGACGGGGATCGGGCAGCGTAGCAGGTGCTGCTGTAGTAGTGGTTGCCCGGCCTCTCGAATCAGCCGAGCCACCCACCACGCGACGCACCAACTTCCGCCGCGCGCTCGCCGTCGCCTTTAATTAATACCCTCGCCTGCGGCTTTCTTTCGCGCATTGCTTGTTTGCTTCAAGATCCAGCGAGCCCGGAGCCGGGCGCGATGAAGCAGCCGCCGAGGGGGCGGCAGGAGCCCCGGCGGATGGGCAGCACGGCCATGGTCGTCACCATGCTGCTTTCCCTCTGCGTCCTCACCTACATCAAGGCGCGCTACTGCTCCACCCCATTCCGTACGTCGTCTCCTCCTCCTCCTCCTCCTCCGCGTCTTTACCTCTCTTGTCAATGTTAGAGAGATGGTGGTGAAGCTGATGTGATGCTGTTGCCATGGGCAGCCAAGCTGGCGGCGGAGCTCGAGGTGGAGATCGACGAGGACTACGACAGCACCCGGTACAGGATCAACGGGCCGATTGGGGAGGAGGACTTCGACCCGAGCAGGCCGACGTGCTACGAGACGAGCAAGCGGTCGGAGCGGTGCGCGGCGGTGGGCGACATCCGGGTGGACGGCAACCACTCCGCCATCTACATCAGCCCGCTCGACAAGGAGTGGAAGACCAAGCCGTACGCGCGCCGGCACGACCCCGTGGCCATGGACGAGGTCCGCGAGTACACGCTCGTCCCGTTCGGCGGCGCCAACGACACCGCCGTGCCGCCGCTCTGCACCAAGAACCACTCCGTCCCGGCCTTCCTCTTCTCCAACGGCGGCTTCGCGGGGAACCTCTACCACGACCACACCGACGTGCTCGTGCCGCTCTTCATCAGCACCAACCACTTCAGAGGGGAGGTGCAGCTCCTCATCAGCGGCCTCAAGGACTGGTGGGTCGACAAGTTCACGCCCCTCTTCCGGCAGCTCTCCAAGTACGACATCATCGACGTCGACAACGACCAGGAGGTGCACTGCTTCCCGCGGATCTTCATCGGCGCCACGTTCCACAAGGCCATGGGCATCGACTCGTCCCGCGCGCCGGGGGGCGTCACGGTCGCCGACTTCAAGCGCCTCCTGCGCCGGGCGTTCCGGCTGGAGCGCGCGGTCGCGTCCCGCACCGGCGCGCCCCGCAGGGACAAGCCGCGCCTGCTCATCATCTCGCGCAAGAGCTCGCGCCGGTTCCTCAACGAGCGCGCCATGGCGCACGCCGCCGCGGCCGCCAAGTTCGACGTGCGCATCGCCGAGCCGGACAACCACACCGACATGCCAAACTTCGCGCGGCTCGTCAACTCGGCCGACGTCATGATGGGCGTGCACGGCGCGGGGCTCACCAACATGGTGTTCCTCCCCAGCCGCGCCGTGCTCATCCAGGTGGTGCCGTTCGGCGGCCTCGAGTGGCTCACCCGCGTCACGTTCAAGGACCCGGCCAAGGACATGGACGTCAACTACATGGAGTACAACGTGTCGCTGGAGGAGAGCTCGCTCAGAGACCTCTACCCCGAGGACCATTTCTACTTGCAGCATCCATACGACGTGCACAAGCAGGGTTGGGACGCCATCAAGACGGTGTATCTCAACAAGCAGAACGTGAGGCTCAATCTCACGAGGTTCACCAACACGCTGGAAGAGGCGCGCAAGTACTTGCCCTGATCGGGAGCTGCGGCTTGCGAGTGGTAGATAGGCAGGCTCATCTTTGGTTTGCTTCTTTCTTCTTCTTTCGTTCTTCTGGCCAAGATTCATTTCTTTCGTTGTTTTTTGCTCAAAGGGGAGAGGAACAAGATCGTGTCATAGACAAGTGTCCAAAGGTTAATTTACACACTTTGTAAACTGATTTATTTTCGATAAATGTCAACACAAAAAAGGTAAGTTTGTCCACATGGGGAGTGATCCCTTTGCCATCAACATTTTGTTTCAAGATTTCCAGTAGGCTTGTGGGATCGAGCTAGCAGAAGGGACATGTGAGCAATGGACAATAGTATCTGAATATTCAGACAATATTGAGAGGGGGTTGAATCAAAGAACCAAGTAAAAACTAAGCAAAACAAACCACTTTTCTGAAGAAAAAAAAACTGGTTGCTTTTTTTTTGGTCCCAAACTGGCTTCATCACGCCCCCCTCAGTCTCAACAACAGAGGTTTCAGACATGCGTTCACTTCGGACTAGTTTAGCAGGCTTCAACTTTAGCTTAAAGGCTTAGCACTCACTAACGTTATGTCGTTAGAGTAGCTTAGGGTTAGATCGAAAGTTCGAAACCCTATCTCTACAGCAACCGAAACCCTTTACCTGAGTTTATCTGAACAACCAGTTTTTGCAAGAAGAACAAGACAGTAAACAAGCCATGAACCCAACAAGATGCTGTTGTTGCTGAACTGTTTTCCACAGGAAAAGATGGGTAGGACAAGACTAACCAACTCAAAGGAGTCATTTTCTTTTATTTTCTTTGTTTTTCTTTGTGGTCATTAGATGCCATCAATGAGCTGTGGAAAACGCCCATATAACCGACAATCGTGGTCTGAAACATAGCAATTTACACAATTTTCCCTTTTTTTTCAGATTGTTCATTAGTATCTTTCAGATAAGAATCGATTAACCCACACGGTTAGTAGGTGGGCTATTGAGATTTGGAAACAGCTCAGCTTCCACGACAATCTCCACTTGGGAGCCACCAAATTTCTGTTGCTTCTTCGCCTTTCACGGTGTGATCATTGGGCCAGAACCATCTCCTGTAAGCAAAGTACTCTCTACTTCGTGGCTGATAGCTCAGTCCTGCCATCGCGAGGGTGGCCTGCGTGTTGCTTTTTATTGTAGGGAAGCATGGTCATAGAAGATCAGAAAAATGCTTGTCATCTATTGTCTTTGCAAAGATTAGTACTGACTTAATGGGAAATAGGTAGTTACATAATGCAATTGCATCAGTTTACAGTAATTGAATCCCGGCCACAATTCTTCCTCTACTTTCTGGTGGATTCCAAGGCTGGAACTTGGTTATTTCACCACAAGTTGCATCTGAATTGGAGTGGCTAAATGATAACATGGAAGTATTTCTGCCAATTCATCATTTGCTTGTTCGACCAAATATAAAAGTATCTTTTGAAGGAGATAGTACTGCCCAATAGCAAATGGCAAGTGCAGTCTTTGAAAATACTACTCTGAGATGCAGGTTTCGCGGTCAGAAATCTTTCTCTGCTTTTGTCCGGTTCAGCCCTTTGATGTCACAGACCTAACCAGCAGAGCAAATGTAGCAATTGGGTGCCATCAATTAGGATGGTTAATTTGTGCACGTTCTTCTGCTAAACGCATTCTTGGTCTTGTATGTTGATCCAAGCAGGCAAGCAATGATGCTTTGCATCCAGAAGCTCTGACTCAAGTGCTGCTTTACGTGCTGGAGACTTATGCGCCAACAAGACAGGGACACGTGTGACAAGTGATATCACCTGAGGCTGAGGATATTACTTAAGACTGTACAGAGGTTTCAGAATTCTATCAGATAGTTCAGGCAGGCGATATAACTTTTGTTTCTGCGAGTGCTCTTTCCTACCTGAAACATATCACATGTGTAGGAAAACATTGCCTGGGTGATTTCAATGTGTTGCTAAAACAAGAAAATGTTTCTTTTTTAATCATCAACTAATTTTAATTGCAAAAAACAAGTCAGATGACAGCTCTCAAGGATGTACAAATATTAAAATGAACCGGTGTATCTTTTCTTTTTCTCATGGATCTTAACACTTTTCGTTTTATGTGTGTGTAACCGAGAGAGCCGTACCAACAACTGAAGCATGTTGGAATGTAACATCCGATTCTTGAAGGCTTTCTCTAAGATCTAAGCTACACTAGCTAAGTAACCTCAAGGAAAGAACAACGAGTTAGGTAGAGCAGTGCATCATTATATAGTAATTTAATGATTAGTCCTGTTTGTCTTCAAACGATCGTGAACCGTAACAGTCTGATCTGGTAAAGAGGGAGAAAAGTATAAATAAATGTGTACTACTGCTAGTACTACTAGTTTACATGCTTTTTTGACTTCAATTTCTGTTTCTGATGATTCGGTTTCGTCTACTCCCACTGGAGAAATAATTGTCGAAACTATGAAGGGAAAGAAGCTTTGGTTCATGTCACAAGCCTGAGAGGACGAACCATGTAGAATTCCATTCAGAGCTCAAGTGCGCATCGTATCAACTATACAGGAAACAAGTCTCACATGCTCAAACAGTCAAATCGTATCAAACATACGATGATGGCATTCAGGACAATGTTATGCTGCCATCTGATCCCTGAACTCTAGTCCTAACCGGGCCTTTTCAGCCTACAGAGAAAACAAAAGAGAAGGTATCGAAGACAAGTTCGCTATAGACAACATAGTAAGATCAGCCTATCACATAATCCCAGCACAAGCATGAATGACGGTGAGGCAAGGCCCCATAGGGTATGTCGCGATGCAAATTCAATCAAACCAGATTTCATTATCATACCAAGTCATCTAGAAGGCTAATGGTTGATATGAATTTCTCCGTGCAAAGTAATTTTAGGAGAAAGAACAACTGCAATTTATATTCTAGTGACAGCAGAAAACCCAGCAATTCATAAAGTAAAGTGCTGCATCCCCTTCCCCCACAGACCCAACCCTGCTCAATGTATGCAGTCCTGCCTGCTGCTCCGGCTGCTCCCTCTCACAACAGCAATTCTGTGGAGGTTTAAATCAGCTACTGTCCAATTTCATCAATTGAGAGCATCAGTGTACCTCTTTATCCCAGCTGGTACGAAGCATCATCACAACCAGAGCTAATATTTGCAATGCCATAGCACATAGAATTCCCAACCAAAGTCCCTGCCACAAAGGGGACTCGGGCTAGAATTCAGGCAGAATCCGCACAATATACCTTCCCAGAATTGCATAAAAACATAGAACTTACCTTACCGCTAATCCTCAAAACAAATGCAAAAATAACAGCTGAAGGGATACCGATAGCATAGTAAGCGCTCAGGTTGATGAATGAACATACTTTCTGCCAGCCGCACCCTCTAGCAGCGCCTTAAGAGCCATAAATAGATAAATTTAGCAAGTGTTGACCAAGATCAGTAAGATAGAGGATTGCAGATATCAAAGATTAATAAGGATGTAACATAAAAAAAATTACTGAAAAAAATAAATATGTAGAGCTTCCATGCATAATGACTAAATCTAAATTACCAAAGTACAAATCTATAGCACAGGAACTATCATTCTTCTGCATAATACTAATACCACTCTTCTTTGACAAAAGCATCAGTGGTAGCTAACATGGTAATAACATGATTTTGGAATGTACTGGTCCTAGTTGGGTTATATGGCACACTGGTGAGCCCTCTTATGAGTGGCTTGCCATGCTGGACGCTTTGGATCCATGCACATGTTCATGTTAAGGCAGGAAGAAACCACTCGGATCTCGGGCACATGTATTGATGGTGCCATAATGAGGCAAACCAACCAGTACCAAGATTGACAAAAAAATGTCAAGCAACTATGCAATCTGATATTCTGGTTAGAAGTAGCAAGAATTGGCATCATTGTTGATACATACTTCACAACCTCTTCTTCATATCTGTACAAGTAATCCCAGATATCTCGTACCAAAACTGCGATGATAAATACAAGAAGACCTTCGGTGAGGCACATGATTCCTGAAATAAGAACCGATAGGCGTGCTGCTTGCAGATTCCCAGCGTCTAATTCATTGGACACTCTAATACTGCATAGAAACAAGAACCATGAACCTAAACTATCTAAGTTTGAGATGTTAAATCTCAGAAAATGAAATGAAAGGAGTGGCATTCCGAATTTGTGCTCTTCTGACCATATTGCACTGCTGAGGCCACTCGGAATTGTATAAACCATCGACATTGTGTTTAGGCTGGAAACGAGCCATGGTTACTTCACATAATCAAGCATCTGAAAGCATAATCTGTCATGCATGCTAACTGTGCATTTCATGACTATCACAAGAAATAAAAAAGAAAATGTGTGTAACACCATGCAACTGCAACGTGATTTGAGTGTACCAGGCAACTAGTCTTGTTATAAAACAACAGTGTTGGATCTAACAGAAGTCATTCGATTGTTAGAAATTCCAGTCTACCCTTTGTCGGAGCCAAACCCCACTGCCTCGATGGCCATGAAAGCCGAGCTCTGCACCTCTGCCTCTGGACTGAAGAAGAAGAATAGAAGAGAGATTAGGAGAAGATGGGCCAAGAAAGTAGTCGGCCTACGACCACGAGTATTCAACGCCCAAGTAGCAACAGATCCACCCCACTCTAGATGCAAAATCAAAGGAGGAAGGATCGAGTGGAGACTGGAGAGTGTGCGCACCTGAGCGGCGGCCGGTGGTGCGAGGAGGCGAGGGGAAGCAGAAGTCAGGCCGGCGGACGGCGGCAGGCCACTGAGCTCGACCTCAAGGCTCGAGGCCAGGGTGGCGGGGCCCAAGGAGTCCAGGGTGGTTCAGGGAGGCATAACTGAGTGGTCGGGCCGGCCAGGAGCAGAGGAGACGCGGCGTGGGCGACGGGTCAGCCGTTAGTGGGCCGTGGGGCAGCGCCAGGAGGCAAGGCACGGAGGCTAGAGGTAGGCAAGGCTGGGCCGGTCGGAGGCTCGACAAGCAGTAGCGTAGGCCACAGCGAGAGCTGGGTCGAGGAGGGGAGGGATCGAGGCCTAAGGGGGGACTAGGGGGGAGTGCAGCTACGCAAGGGGATACGGGGGGATGCTGAGCTGGGCCTATGGAGGAGGGAGCTAGGGCACCGGGCCACCGATCGAGCCGACTGTTGTGTTGAACCGCTGAGGAAGTGAGGAAGAGAAAGTGAGGTACTAATTAGAATTTAGAATTAATGTGCTACATTAAGTGAAAGATATTTATAAATATTGATGGTGATAGAATTATAAGACGCTATTAAGGTATGAAATCTCGCGTAATAAATTTGTCTTTGTGATTTAAGTTAGCGCCTTAGTGGTATGTTTATTTTGAATGTTCTTGATTATTTATAATTTATTATTGTATTACTTATTTTAGTTTATTTATAAATTTGAACTGTATAAGAGTAAAATATTATATCTGTACAAATTTAGCTTAGCTCTTCATCGTGGCTTCGGGTTTCACCACTGTTTGCATGCATGCATATTTCTTTTTGAGAAAATTGTATGCATGCAGTAACATGCAACTGTAATGTTTGGGCAGGTCAAGATGGGTCCAAGTTGGGCTGGGCTCTGATCGGGCATATTTGGGGGTGCTTCTTGGCGGAGTTCAATCTAGCTAGATTCAGGATGGGCCTAGCTCAAGGAAAATCCAGCCGACTTGGGCCTGATCATGATTCATTTTTGGAAAACCGCAGCCAACCGAAATTCAGTTGCGAGCGGCCGGCGCCATGGCCCTTGTCCGGACACCGGCGCCATGGCCGACCCCTCGCTCCGTGAGGCAAGCTGCAGAGCTCCACGCCCTCCTCACCACCTCCGGCCGGCTCCTCCACCCGCCCTCCGCCGCGCACCTCCTCAACTCCCTCGTCAACTGCATTCTTCCCTCTGACCCCTTCCACCTCCGCTACGCGCTCCACTTGTTCGACCGAATGCCTCGCTCCGCCTTCCTCTTCGACACTGCCCTACGAGCCTGCTTCCGCGCCTCCTCCTCCTCATCCGGCTCCGAACACCATCACCTCATCCTCTACCGCTGCATGCGCCGTGCGGGCGTCCCCCCCGACGCCTTCACGTTCCACTTTCTTTTCAAGTGCTGCACCCGCGCCCGTGCCCACATCCTCCTGAGCCGGATGCTGCACGCCGCGTGCCTCCAGACTCTGCTTCCCTATGCCGCGCCGCTCGTTGCGAACCCTCTCATCCACATGTACACCGAGCTCGGGCTCTCCGACGATGCCCGCCGGGCTTTCGACGAGATTCCTGTAAAGGATGCGGTTGCCTGGACGATGGTGATCAGTGGGCTGGCCAAGATGGGGCTGCTCGATGACGCGCGGCACCTTCTGGCGCAGGCTCCGGCGAGGAACGTGATCTCGTGGACTAGTTTGGTTGCCGGGTACTCCCGTGCCGGTCGGGCTGCCGAGGCAGTGGATTGCTTCAACAGCATGCTTTCTGATGGCATTGCACCGGATGAGGTTACCGTGATCGGCGTGCTCTCAGCATGTGCGCAGCTTAAGGATTTGGAGTTTGGCCAGTCACTGCACTTGCTGGTTGGGGAGAAGGGGATGTTGATGAGTGACAATCTCGTGGTTGCACTCATCGACATGTATGCCAAGTGTGGTGACATTGGCCGTGCACAGGAGGTTTTTAATGCGGTGGGTAGGGGCCGAAGGCCCCAGCCATGGAATGCTATCATTGACGGGTACTGCAAGATTGGCCATGTTGATTTTGCACGCTCTCTGTTTGATCAAATGGAGGCCCGTGATGTCATCACATTCAACTCGATGATCACTGGGTACATCCATGTTGGCCGGCTTAGAGAAGCACTGCTATTGTTCACGCAGATGAGGAGACATGACTTGCTTGCTGATAATTTTACACTGGTGAGCCTTCTAACTGCTTGTGCAAGCTTAGGTGCATTGCCACAGGGCAGGGCATTGCATGCTTGCATTGAGCAGAGGCTGGTGGAAGCAGATATTTACCTCGGGACTGCACTCTTGGACATGTACATGAAATGTGGGAGGGTGGAAGAGGCGACCGTTGTTTTCCAACGAATGGATGTGAGAGATGTTCGCACTTGGACTGTCATGATTGCAGGTCTCGCATTCAATGGGATGGGTAAGGCTGCTCTGGAGCATTTCTGCCAGATGAAGTGTGATGGTTTTCAGCCCAATTCAGTTACCTACATTGCTGTTCTGACTGCATGCAGTCACTCATGTCTACTGGACGAAGGCCATCTGTACTTCGATGAGATGAGATTGTTGCACAACATACACCCTAAGATTGAGCACTATGGCTGCATGATAGATTTGCTGGGCCGCAGTGGACTTTTGGACAAAGCTATGGATCTTGTGCAGACCATGCCAATGCAACCAAATGCTGTCATATGGGGTGCCATCTTGAATGCTTGCAGAGTCCACAAGGATGTTGACCTAGCTCGAAATGCTGCAGAGCATCTTCTGAAGCTAGAGCCAGACGAGGATGCTGTCTATGTCCAGTTGTATAACATTTACATAGACGCTAGACGGTGGGAAGATGCATCAAAAACAAGGAGATTGATGGAAGAAAGGGGTGTCAAGAAGACTACAGGTTACAGCTCGATAGTTGTGGCTGGGCACGTGCATAAGTTTATAGTTAGCGACCGATCACATCCACAGATACTGGAGATCATTGCAATGATGGAGGAGATTACACGCAGGCTAAAGTCAGTGGGATATTCTCCTATCACGTCGCAGATAACAGTGGATGTTGATGAGGAAGAGAAAGAACAAGCACTTTTAGCACACAGTGAGAAACTGGCCATTGCTTTTGGCCTCATTAGTCTAGCACCAAACTTGCCGGTTCAAATCATAAAGAACCTGAGGGTCTGCGAGGACTGCCACTCTGCAATCAAGTTGATCTCAAGGCTTTGGAACCGGGAAATCATTGTTAGAGACCGGAGTAGGTTCCATCATTTCAGAGACGGAGCATGTTCTTGCAATGATTTCTGGTAATTATCATTTTATAAGATGCCAGTCTTGGTGTAAAGCTCAGAGGATGAGGAAACACTAAAAATGCAAGTACTTCACCTTCGGAATAGCTTGAGATATGAACTTCTAGTTGCCAAAGGTACTCTTTCTTCTCCTTGACCTGCCATTTTAAATTAGAGTTGATACATAATGTTCATCTTCTAATAACAATAGCTCTGTTGTGGATGCTTTTATCGGAAAGACTTATCACAGGAAAAGGAGGTCTGCTGCTACGACAATGATAACAGCGGGATGGCAAGTATTGCCGGTAACGCCGGAACTGTCGGATCGGCTACAGCAACAGCGGTGGAATCAGAGTCAGGGGCGGTTACGCCAGCAGCAGGATCAGCAGGATGATGGGTTTCTTTCGCAGTAGATAAATTCCATAAGTAGTTTCTTTTTTAGATATTATTGTTAGGATATTATTTGTGCTTTCCTAAATATGATATTAGTTTCCTTTAGAGATATATGTGCCTGGTATATGAAGGCAGCCTTGTATCAATGCGTGATCAAGCAATAAAGTAGACAAGTTCTAAACTGGTTGGTCTTCAGATCAGAGCCTTCGCGAGGAGGGCGATCCTAAGCCTTCCTAGGCTATTCTCTACCATAACATCCTGGTATTAGAGACGATGATCCTGTGGCCACCATGGACAATGCCAAGTCATTCGTAGACCTCAGTAAGCAATTGGCGCAAATCTTTCGGGTAGTAACCCAACCACCAAGAGAAGCTAGATGAGCTGGAGAGGCGCCTTGGGCTTGGTTCTAGTTGCCAGCCAATGAAGGCGGTAGTAGATGACAAAGACTTTTAAGGATGGCGCCGACGAGGCGCGTGCCGATGGCGGTCATGGAGTTCCACGCTTTCATAAGCTGGCCTTCCCAATGTTTGACAGCAAAGAGGACCCCTTGCTATGGCTAAATCGTTGTGAGCAATCTTTTCGGGGGCAGGGTACGATAGAAGAGGAGAAAGTATGACTCACTTCGTATCACATGACTGGGACGGCACAACAATGGTACTATTGTCTGGAGCGGGGCAATGACGTTCTCACTTGACCTCGCTTCGTCAAGCATATCAACCTTTGCTTTGGGCCTCCTATCCGGAACAATCCATTGGGTGAACTTATTCAACTCCGTTGCACGGGTTCCATCGAAGAATTTCAAGATCAATTTCTCTCTCTTCTTTGCTGTGCGACGAGATGACATAAAAGTAGCAAGTGAAGATTTCCATGTCCGGTCTTTGCAACCCATTGCAGACCGACGTATAACCGCAAAACTCGTCGACTCTTGAGGTGACCATGAGTCTGGTGCGAGCTTATGCCAAGCGATTGACAGTGGACGATACTACGGAAACCAAACTGGTCTCTAAACTGGTGGGTTTTCTTCGGCCAGCAGCGCTTGCCCACGATTCGTCTACAGTCACGTCGGCCATCTCCAAGGGTGGGTTGACCATGTTAAGGATGTAAGTGTATTTGTAGTATTTTCTAGTTTTTAGGATTTAGTTTTGTGTATCCTATGTACTCTATATATAGCCTTTGGGCTAAGATCAATATAACAAACTTTTATGCGTTTATCCGTCCACGCATCTACTATGGTATCAGAGTGAAACGACCCTCATTTTCACATAAAGATAACCCCCGATCAAAATAGTAAACATTTACAAACCAATTTTTATCAACACGATTTCATCAAAAATGAAGTCTCACAAAGAGAGGAATTAAATATTACAACAGTCCAACATATGTTACAAATAAAGTCCCGTGACTACACGTAATTAAATTACTACTAGGGAAATGTTTAGGACACAAACTCTAAAAAAATACATGAGCAACAAGACTATAGAAGAAAGATAACACTCAACCCTGCAAAAAGGAAAGTTAATTGTTAGTAGAGTGCCGTCTGACCCAACTTTTTATATAGTATCTATTCTTTTAACTCACTAAGATGCCAAGGACCGTCCAAAGTTGACCAGTACCTCTCACTATTTAGGGTCTCATCATCCGGCGAAAGCACACATTGACCAGCCACAAAGCCCACATAAACCAGCCTAAAAAAGCCCAGATTGGATAGTCGAATGCCATAGAACACCAGGGCATCCAAAGGAAGCCTAGGAGAAATATTCCTCTTTGGGGTAACCACAGACATACCCTATCAGGAAAGAAGCTAAGAACCACATATAGATCCAGCCAAACATAAGCCAGCTGTATCAAATCATCACAAGAGGGCCCACTCAAGCCTCATCCAGCTAATGAGAGCATGATAGCTCATTGCTGCCAGGACCTAGGCCAATAGAAGATCGACAACAGCAAGGAGCCATGAAGAGGAGAGAAGGGATTATAAAAAAAGGGCCACAGTAACACCTGAAATAGACAGAGCAAAGTGCCATTCAGAAAGCACCAAAGTAGAGAACTTTAGTACTAGGAATCTCCTACTAGGAAAGCATCCCACCCACTGCCCATACAGGACCAGTGGTCCTTATCCACTGTTGCCACCATAGTGACCACTTGAAGCAATGAGACCAACCGACCAGAGGAGGAAAGTCGGGCCTAGAAGGAGTCAAGCCAGCGAAGGAGGAGGAGGTCAAGGAGCTGTGAACACGTGAGGGAGACATTAGACCAAGTAAAGGGTTATCAGCTACCACAAAAGGTGATTCCCTACTCACCCTCATTTCCTTAGAATATTCACCCATCAGTACAACAATATCATCGTGCACAAAAATATCATCAAGTAATCTACACATCACTAAGACATCACAGCCGGGCCAAGTAATATGCAAACAAATTATAGACCACCTACAACCTGAACAATAACTAAAAGGAGGCACGTAGCATGGGTCTTCATTTGGTCGGCCGATGGCTAGCACAAGGCACAAATCATAGCCAACTAACACAAAGACTAGCATGAACACAAGGCACAGGTCATAAATGGCTAAGACAATAACTAGCATGAGCATAACATAAATCACTAGTAGTTGGGATAAGAATCGGCATGAAAATGTCTTGAGGGACCGCAACCAAGTAGAACAAAGAACTAACATTCATATGTAGCAAAGACGATAAATAGATCGAACCATGGCTAGCACATTGCAAGGATAACATACTAGAATAAGTTGTAAATACGTAAATCTAACCCTAAGCTCATGATTAAATCTAAAGCCTAGAGAGAGACAACGTAGGTACCATGAACCACACAAGTAGAGTATACAAGTGAGAAGGGGGAAAGGAGGGATCTTAACATAGTAGCCAAAGCCAAGAAGGGAGGGGAAATGACGAGCTCATAGCCACGCGGCCATAGCCGTGCACCCATGACCACAAGCACCCAAATCCCCCTCGCATCAGCCATCCACAACCGTACGGCCGCCACCGCACCCTCGAGTGCTTGCACACACCCGGCGACACGGCTGAGTGTGCCCTGGCACACACAGGGCCCCGAGCCTCACCGCGGCACGTAAAGGCAACCGGACGACCGACGAAGTCACTTTGCCCAATGACGCAATTGCCATGGCTAGAACCATGAAAAAGCACACGATTTAGGAAGGAAAATCTGGGACAATAGAGCCAAAACTAGTGGGACAAGTTAGGGGATAACACCGGGACAGGTGGGAGAGCAGTTGAGCGGATTCGCTGTCGCAAACATCAGATCTGGCTGGGGCGACACCGTTGGTGGGAGCCAAGAAAGGGGAGGAGACGAGAGAGTGTGGGAAGACACTGAGGGCCTGTTCTTTTCAGTTTCTCAAAACGGCTTTTGGCTTTTGCTACAGTACTCAACTTTCAAACAGAGTATTTTTTAAAAATAGAGTTTACAAGTTAATTATAGTACATGTTAAAAGCTCAACATCTGTACCATCTAAAATCGCAAGCGAGTATCTCTCTCTCCATAATCTCTGTCGCAAACAGCTAAAATTCAAAAATTTCAACCAAAAACCATAAACCGCAGCTAAAAAGAACATACCCTAAATAGCCTGGTTGGTGGGGATGAGTAATGGGGTGATAACCGTTCGGATGGAGAGAGAGAGAGAGGTGAGGGCAATTGATATCTCCTTGAGTCTTTGACCATGGGGTCCACTGCACAACAATCCCACCGACTGCATCCCAACTCCAAGCACCGAACACACAGGCGCGTGGCGATGGAACACCCCTATGAAAACAAAATAAATGAGCAGTTAGTGTTTAACCAGAGAGACTCACAACCTCACAAGAGTAATAATACCGACAAAGACATTAGACTTGGAAAAATAATTGGTGCATGCTAAAATAAATATAAACCCAACATTGTCACCACTGTGTAGACACCCGCCTTTAGAACCGGCCACCCTGTCATGTAAATCGATACCTCTTAATGAGCTACGTTTAAGTTTAGTATATGTACCAAAATGAAGGAAACAGATAACCATCGGAGAAGGAACCTTGGGAGATCACAACTAAATCCGAGCTCGACCTAGGAATATCAGGCAAGCTATCCGTTGATCATGTCAATTAGAAGTAATTTAACTACAAATTATTTGCTAGTATGTTATTAGTACCATGTGCATAAAAATGTTTTTGAAAAACAAATAAACAAGCGAGATGGATGGGATGGAGGATCTGAGGGTAGGCTCAGTTCATGGAGCGATTGACCTATGGTTAAATAATAATGGGGGTAGAGGGTAGCCATGGTGGGTGACAATGGTAGTTGGAGGCCCCTCTACATATGGATATTATATAAGGATAAACCAATTTTTACTCGTGTACAGACCGTATTTATCGTATCAGTTATGGCCTCGTCAAAGACTAAACTATCTTATCAAATTACTATATACTTCACATTGGTAAGAAGTGTATAATTAAGAGGATCAGGTAAGACCATAAATGGATAAGATGTTCGTTGCAAAGGTACCTTTTGGATTCAGTTTGGTCTTGAATCAGTGGTTAGATCGTGCAACCTGCTGTTGCATGTTATGAACACATCGCCAGCTAGTGGAATCCCTGATTGTTCTCACAGGTCCGAATCTTGAGCAATGCTTCCATGTTTGTAGGGAGTGGGAACTTCATTTGCTTTTGTATGCTTATTCAGCCATCTGGCTCGAGCTGGTTTCAGTGAAGTGTGGAGTTTCAACCCTTATCTGGTTCCTTCGTTATTGATTCAGCTGCCTGCCTGACCATCGCAGGAAATTGTTGTTCGCAGCATACCGGGGGTGTCGAAGCAAATGGGAAAGATCACTGCAGTTTTGAGTGCAAGCGCGAGCGAATGAGCTTTCTTGTAGGGCAGGGGATGGATGGAGCATTTGAGTGAGATGGGGTGGTGTGGTGCAAAAGTTCCTGTACCTGTGAGCTTATAATGCGCCTCAGTATATATTTTATCCTTCACCCCCACTTACTACTGGATTCATTCAAAGGTATCTCTTTAGAGGGTGATCGGAATAGCGATGGCTTTTGACTTTTGCTGAAAAAACACTGTAGCTGGTTGATTTTTTACTGTAGCTGAGTGGCATGTTAGGTATAATTAAATTTTTAAAAATGTAAAAATAAAAACAGCTCACTAGTCTAGTGCGGACAATGCAAAGGAATATGAGAAAAAAAACGGAACGCAAAAAAAACCAAAAAACAAAAAAAAATTTACTACGTGACAAAAGTGCTACAGTGTTTTAATCGCTGCTGCAGTGTTTTAATCACTAAACAGTGTTTTAGTCTCTGTTCTGACCGGCCCCTTAGTTGGCCTGCCGGGACTAATAACCAAAATATTCACGTAACTACGCAGCTAGATACTTCAAAGAATATATTTATAAGAGTCTAGTGCATATGATTAAAACTATATTTGTATTTCTTATACAACTTTAACAATTCCGACATATGCTTGTAATTGCTAGCGCTCATGGAAGCTTCTTTTTAAGATATAGAGCTGTGCAAAAAGATTCATCACTGCAGTAGTGGTATCAAAAATATCCCCACAGAGCTGAGTGTGCCTTTTGCTTTGTATCCCCTCAAAAAGGATATTTCTCCGTAGAAGTGGTGCTGTGCTGGCGCGCCCCAGATTTCCAGAGCGAAGCGAGCATTAATAATAGCCGTGGATTAGGAATCCGGGCCCTCCTCCTCGGCCTCTTTCTCCCTTCCCCCGGCTCACCGCCGTTACACCGCCCACCACTTCCCCCCTTTTCTTTCCCCAACTCACGTAGCTTGTGAAGAGTGGATCGATTGATTAGAGTTGGTTGGTGGTGGCAGCTCCTCCCCTTCCCCTTCCCCTTCGCGACCCCTCACCTCCGCTTCCTTCCCGAGCTCTCTCTCGCATCGCTACAAGGGCAGACTGGAATTCTCTACCGGGGCGTCAAATTAGGGCAAGTATGATCCGTAAAACTGGTCTGAATCTTCGAATCTTTTGATCTTTTTGGTGCTGCTCGTCTCAACCCATTTCTGGTTCTTGATTCTTGCGGGGAGATCAGAAGGGACTCGTCAAGAACAGAGGGGATTAGGGCTGGAAGAGGGAGCACAGGCGACATGTCAGGCGAGGACGTCCGCAAGGTCTCTCGTCAGGACATACAGCTCGTCAGTAGTATTTCACTGACAGTACCTCTGCTGCATTTGCCGTCTCATGTGATCGTTCGTTCGTTTATTTCTGTTGATTTTGGTCCCGGATTTTATTGTTTACCATCCACTCCAACTAGCTAGGTTCCAGGGTAATCTCGTATATGCATGTGCTGTGCTTGTTGCAATGCACACAAGCAAGCAAGATTTGCTATCATGCATATTTTCTGTATCTGTTTCGTGCAAAATTATGCTTGGAAGCTGTCTTTGGATAAGATCCAGTGTTCTTGATGTGACACATACTTATTTTTACTTGCCTGGATCGATAACTCCTGTTGCTAACAACTGCTGTACAGGTCCAGAATCTTATAGAGCGCTGCCTTCAGCTGTATATGAACCAGAAAGAAGTGGTTGATACCCTCTCCGACCAGGCAAAGATAGAACCTAGCTTTACTGAGCTTGGTAATGCTCTTACCTTACATGCTCAAAAATTCCTTCACCTTACTTGCAAGTTGGTCTTTTGTTTCAAAACTGGCAAGCAATAGTTAGATGGATGGCTCTCTTGTTACATTTGTGACTGAAACTATGAACAAATGCTGGTCTGCACACCATAAATAATGCTTTAGGTTGAAACCATGTCTTCAATTTTGCGTCAAGCATTGTTGTATGCTGCTCAAATATACTATTCTTAAAATGGTGTTTCTAGAAAGTGTTCTGTCCCCCCCCTTTTGGACCTGTCAGAATTCAGAAGTGTTGCCGTCCAACAGAATGGAAACATCACTTGCATACTGTTTAGGTTATAATCTTGATTTGCACCTTACTAAATTATGCCAATGAAAATATTTCTTTGTTCCCATCCTTGCATTAAAACTGTGGCAATTTGAGCACACAGTGCAAGCATCAGCAGAAAAGCATGTGTGAACAAGAAGATTCAGCCCATAATCCCGTACTCCTGACATTAATAACAAAGAATAGAAACATGACAGCATGTCCACCAAGTTCCAATTCTGCAACCCAATTGTTTGAAGATTTGCTTAGCATGATCTGCTTTGAATTGAAGGTTTACTAGTGGTCCAAACTTAACTGCAGTTCCATAAGCATGAAAATTTGAACCTAGTAAGTAGCCTGCGAGTGGAAATTTTTAACTTACATTTCATTAAACTTAAGCATTCTCTTTGTCGGACCCGGATTTTGCCATCCAAAATCCTCTGCGATTCCACTGCATTATTTCCTGGATCAGTAGATGTGCTTATAGATGCAGTACTGAACATCAAATACATATTTTCCGAAAGTGTAATTTATACAATAGTAAACTTACACATGGGTTGATTAGGCCAAAACCTTTACAGAGCAACAGCGGAAACAGAAATTTCACACATGACACGCCCACAAGCAGCCAACTGGGGTTCGCGATATAGTTCTTGGCCTCATTGTTTTCTAGTCTTATTAACACCCTTAGATGATCGCGGGGCTTGTATTTCTTCTTTTGACTTACTGAATAATAATAATTGAGTAGCAGTGAGTACAAAGATACTTAGTAAGCAATCACACAGAATCTAATAATGATAGATGCAATGCTGTCAAGGGAGGTTTGATGTTCTTTTATTTGTGAAAATGCCAATATTTTGAGATACAATTATTGGAAATTCTTGAAACTTAGTATTTTTACTAAACCATGTTTTTAAAGATTGTAAGAGTATGCAATATCAATAGTAGTGCAGGTTCCATCCACCTGATACTGAGTATGGTTCCATCCACTTGATACGGAGTATGGTTCCATCCACTATATGCTAATTTTGTTACCAGGGTTACATCCACCCATTAATATCACTTGGCTACATCCACCAAGGGCAATTTAAATTCAGGGCTATATCCACTCGGCGAGTTTTTCATCCCACCAACAAAGTTCAGAAATAGATACTCGAATAAGTTCCCATGTCTGCCCATGACCGTAAGCACGGCTGTTCGAATAGTTTTCACTCTACAGAAGTCGCTACAGAGGTCGTATACTTTACCCACAAGAGACAACCATCTTGTTATATTCCACATATTTTCTTTGACATGTAGATCAAGAAGGTCACCGCAAGACTTTTACAATGCATCTCCCAGTGAAGGTTACACTTGCTATGGTTTTATCTTAGGAGGGTTATGTCTGTCCTCACTAAGACCCCCTCTTGCGCCACACGGTGACTTATTTCCAGTGACACAACCTATATCCACGACGGCTTATTTTCAGTGACATGATCCGTGAGTCACTCCAATGGTGTAACCCACACTAGTGGATGTAAACTAGTTAGCTAGATTGTACCTATTATAGACTTATGGTTGCACTATTTTACATTGGAAGATCATCACATGATTCAATACTTAGAGCTATCTGTAAAGTTCTTCCACAAACCACATTATTGTGCTCCATTCAAGGTTATTAAGTCGATAAGTCGGCACTACCTTCCTAGTAACCGACTAGTCGACAGGTACTGTTTGTACTATTTATATGAATATGTATATACAGATAAGGACTTTGTTGCAATTTCAGAAAATAAGAGGGCTAAATTGCAAAATGCCGAATCCTCATAAACCCCCCACTGCCTCGCCTTCTCTTCCGCCGACCGCCGCCCCCCACTGCCTCGCCTTCTCTTCCTCTGACCGCCACCCCCACTGCCTCGCTCCCTCTCCTTTCCCCATCTCATCCATCTCCGGTGCTGGCGAGGCCGAGCTAGCTCGCCGGCGACTACTCCCTCTTCTTGTCGCCACTCTCCACTACCCCTAAGTGGCAGCCGCGGAGGAGGCGGCAGAGAAGACTCGCCACTCGGTGAAGCAGGAAGCGGCGCCACGGCGGAGACCGGAGTCGACGAAGCTGCGGAGGAGACCCGATCTGGCGGAAGCAGTGGATCCGATGGCGGCGACGGCGGCGACGGTAGATCCGGTGGCGGCGGCGGCAGATTTGGTGGCGGCGGTGGCAGATCCGACGGCGGCAGTGGCGGCACAAGTCGAGTCGACTGCTCCAGTTGTTCCTGTGCCACCGACTTGTCGACTAGTTGACGACTTAATAAGCTTGGCTCCATTCGCACCAGCCACGCTTACCATCCGTCTAGAATTAAGTTTTAGGGTTTTGAAAAGCATAAAATTAGGTTATATTAACGTACTAGTCATTTTCCTTAGTCTCGATCTTACTGAAAGCCTTCTCAATCAATGGTGTTGAACTCTTGGTTTTCATCTTTATCTAGATTTTTATCTCGCTTGATTTGTTGATTCTTCGAGACTACAAATTTTAATTACGCGCTAAACTACTAACTCCAAATAACTCAAGTCCAAATGAGCCTCTACGTCGCGCACCGCCAGGTGGCCTCCCGGCCACCGCCAAGCCTGGATCCGGCTGTCTCTAGGCTGGATTCGGCCCTCTCTGCTGCCACCTTGCCCGGAGTCGCCCGCGTTCGACACCGCCGTCGCCTGTGCCCACCCATGCGAGCCTCTGCTTCGTGCCGCTTTTGCCTGTCTCCTGGCCTCCTCCCGTGACGCCACATCGGGCCTCCTGGCTCCCCCCTTCCGCCGCTGTAGCTGGCGGATCCTGCCGCCACAGCCGCCGAATCCTGCCGCCGCCGCTCTCGTGGCCGCCGCCACCGGATTCTGCCGCGCCCAACCCCAGGGGAGCCGCCTCCTTTGCTGCCCCCCAACGCCGTCCTCCCGCCCCATGGCTTCTCCGATGAGGCAGGGTGGTACATCTGGATCCAGGGGGTTGGGGTAGGGAGGCGCGGCGGAGAGGAGGAGGCGGATCTAAGGATTTGGGGGGGGGGGAGATGTGGAGTTTGGTTTGGGAGAAAAGAAATGGCAGTGAAGTCAGCTGTTCGATGGGGGGAAAGAAATGGCTGTAGGAGCTGTTGAACCTGGCTGTTGCTACCTATTTAGTTCCCTTTCTTTTTCTTTCAGTCTTCCGTTGCTCCCATCCATGTACGTAGCCTCTCTGTCAGTACGTCAACGCCGTGCGAGTTCACAAAATTCTTATCAGTCAGCCAATTGCTTTGCTAACCACGGTCACAGTTGACAACCTTAAGGCCAAAAAAACTCCCAGTAGCTGCAGATAGGTTGAGGATGCTCCCAGTCCTTAAGCTTGCAAAAACCTTGGTGATTGGTGGAAGCGACCGCTCCTATTGAAGAGAGAAATGAGTTGCAATATTAGGAAACAAAAAAATCAGACCAGGATTTGCCTACACTAGACATAAGCATAACTGTATGATTACTACATGATGATATCTAACATTTTCATGGATAAAGACAGCTATATGCAAAAGTATCAGCAATTCAGCATATTATTCAGTGTCCCAGAAGGCGCTGCGAGAAAAGATAAAGGGACTGTGTTGCATGGGAATTAGACAAAGAACAAAGAGGGCCAATGAAGTTGTGCCGCAGGCATTTAGAAAGAGTGGGCACTAGCAGAGCAAACTGCAAACAGATGCCATTAGCTCATAGTGAGACAAAAAGACATACAAATTTGTCTATAATGTATACTACACAAAGACTGAAAGAAGAAAGATACAAGACTGCATGAAGGGCTGCGAGAAAAGATAGAAAAGGGTTAATTGGGTACTTCTGATCATGGTATAATAAATAGCAAATCAATAAACAGATCTAACAGTCTGATTCCTAAACTGAAGGAACACTATCTGTCCATTGTCCAAGATAGAAGGTTCTCATTCTGATATTTACCAGATCACACTTCACATTGCGTCAGTGTGAGCAGAGTACTGACTACTAAGTACTATATCCAACTGTGCAATCACGCATCAGCCAGCAAAACTAGAGGGGATTAGGGGAAGGGGCTCAGAGATTCATTCAGAGGAAGGAAGAATCGCTGCATCAGAGAGAGGGTGTGAGACACTGAGACAACAGTCCTCTTCGGGGCGTCATCAAGTCGGAGAGTAGAGCCCCACTCCCCCACGGCGGCCATCCTCTGCACAGACGGAGAGTACAGCCGAGCAGAGAACCTGGAGGCGAAAAAGACCAAAGAGCAAAGAGAGAGAGAGAGGGGAGAAGCCAAAAGAGGAAGGTAGGAAGGGATGGCAAACGGACCAGACGGGGATGGCAACGGCGATGCTGGAGAAGAGGGCGTGTCGTCCTCGGCGGCGGCGGTGGCGGCGCACAGGACGGCAGGAGTCAGATCCTCGTCTCCAGTCTCCACCACCGCCAACAAGGGAGAAGAGGGGGGCGACGGAGGAGGGTCGGCGGTTGCCGGCAAGGCTAAATTCGGCAAGGCGAAGGTGAACGGCGGTCAGCAGCGCGTGGAAAAGCTTCAACGTCGAGGCTGCGCCAAGTGAATATTTCCCGCTCGATAGCTTTGGCGTCTTCGCACAGCAACCCTAGTTTCTCTTAACTTATGAAGTGCAACGCTGTTTCATTGTTTCCATTCCTCGTTCTCCCCGCGTACGCCCAAGTGGGGTCCTCAGCGTCTGCCTAGGCGTCGCGCCGCCGCCTCACCCGCTTGTCTGGCTGTCGCGCCCCACCCCGCCCGCTTGGCTCCGCCATGGACCGCTTTTGACCGCCTAGCCGACCGCCGAGGGCCCAAGACGTGTCGGCTTGCTGTCGCCCACCACCTCCGCGTCGTCTAGGTGGCTGCCTGGAGCGCCTTCTGGAATACCGGTTAAGGGTATTAGTATCTTTTCCTATTATCTAGGATTTAGTCTCATGTACACTATATATTGCCCCTTTAGGGTTGTGCAATACAACCCACATCTATTTATCCAACTCTTCTAACATTAAGGTTCAACGAGAAAGGAATATTCATAGGAATATTCCGTTTCGTATTCGAAGATGGCTAGGCATAGTCGATTGTGGAATACCATGGCTTGATCTTTTGAATTTAATAACTTCTTTTATAATTTTATATTTATTAAGGAAGTTTCATAAGTTAGGTTAAATTCATGGACAGATATTAAGAGTTTAAGTGGGGTATCATGTATTATCTGTCGAATGATCACATTTAAGACTTACGGCATGAGTTCTACATATGATATGTATAACTTTAGTTTATCGAATTATTAATCTTAGAGTCTATATTTCTGGCATTTCAAGATGTAGTATTTTCTGGGGTCCTAATTATCAATTAATTGAATGATTAATTAAATGATTAACTCAATAATGTGTTAACACATGGGATTATTTATTTAATCACTATTATTTAATGGTTAAATACTATTTACTCACGACTGAGGTTGACAAACATTCCTAGGGTTTAAATGTATTTCGGACAAAATTTAGCTCTCAGCTTGGTCTGGGTACTATTTTACTTCAGATTACAGCCTACTGATGTGTTTGCAAGTTATCTGAATTAGAGTCTAATTAATTTTTCATTTATTTGTAGCTTAGCAAAAACTATATTTCATGTTCGATGACCCAGGGGTCATTTTATTTTAATAGACTTAAAAAGTTATATATTAATATGATCTTTTAATTTAAGAAGCTCTTGGAATTGAATGCCATTGATATTTTATGTACCTTTACTTATTATCTAGCATAGTTTAATTTTAATTAGAATTTACTCATGTGGCCTAGCTTGTTATATACAATTATATTTCAATATTAAAAGTTAAAACTATCGTTAAGGTTTAATTATCGGCGACATGCTAATGACAAGGATTATATTTTAATAGGGCCTTCGATTAGCATACTAATTTCTAAAAGAGATTGGTTGGCCTTATATCACCTCTATTTCCATCAAATTTATCTTTTCGGTAAAGATAACTAATTAAAAACAGATACTTCAATTTAAATTCTAGTAGCACAGAAATTAATTTGTTCACCTTACTTTGGTTGTTATTTACTCTTAGCACCTTTGATTTTTATTTACAATTATAAAAATGTATTTTTACCATCACCTTTAATTCACACTTGTATTTTAATTTAAGTGGCAATGACATATTGGCTAATTTCCTTATCTTTAGCCTAATTGTCATCTACACATAGCTATACACCAATATTGTTTTCTTTTTACTAGCATTTGGATTTTGGGATAACTATTAATGGCGCACTGATTGTCTTTGAGACTTATTTAATTATATGCCAAGTAACCTCTAATTTAAATTACAGTTAAATATTAGTGAACTAGTATTAAATTATTTCCCTTACAGTATTTGAAAAGGGCCTCATGACTTTTAAGATAAATAATATTTATTGTTGTTATATGGCTTCACTCTATACTAACCATTTCCATAACTCTTTTTTATGTGCAAATAATTTAGGATTTATTCTTTAGGCAAATTTTAACTTATCATATCCTTATTTTATGTGGGACCTTAGCCTAAATATAATTCTTCCATCTCAATTTCCTACTAAATGCATTAGCTACTAATAGATTAAGAATGGCGATGACGGTGGCGACTTTTGGTTGGAATAGATTAAGAATGGCATTCCGGCAAACTCCAAGCGTGAAATTTTAGTTAAATGAAAGGGGGAGATGAGGACACCCGGGAACACAGTATGATGCGCTCAAATTGGAAGAGAATTGCTGGGGCGGCCAGAATGGCGTGGTGGAGCGACAACTGGCGCACGGGCGAGCTCAGGCCGAACTCGAGCCAAGCTTGGGGAGGGAAAGGAGGAAGAGGGAGCTTTGGGGAAGGAGTGTAGAGGAAACGAGGGGAGGCCTTGGTGGCTTAAATAAGCGGCTACGATGACCGTGCAACATGGGGCCGGCATGGGCACCGGTGTGGTCTTGGTCGCGTCTTGTGCGACGAGGAGGCCGTGGCAGGGCATGGTGCCGGTCAGGGCATGGCGTGGTGACGTGACATTGTGCCAGGGCCAAGCAAGTATTGCGGCAGTCCTTCGGTCAAGGTTTGCGGCTTGGTTGTTGGATGCGTGGCTACTATGCAGACCACAGGTGCGCACAGCGCAGCAAGGCCGGGTGCGAGTGTGCTCGGTGTGCTAGCGCAGCGCGAAGCCAAGCTGGGGCAGCATGGCATAACTGGCTTACGACACAGGAAGGCACGACACGAAGACGATGCACGGGTGCAGCGCTCGGCAGAGCGGTGCTTGGTGCGGTGCATGGCCAACAACAGGGAGGCAAGGTAAAATAAAGAAGAGGAGAGAGAAGGATAGGAAATGGGCTGGGCTGACTGGCAAAGGGGGAAATGGGCTGGCCCCCCAAAAAGGCCTTAGCGAAATTTTGATTGAAATTACATTTTAGATTTTGAATTTTTTATTTTGGAATTCAAACTTGAATTACCAATATTTTGAAAAGTTCAGCATTTCCATTTTATATTCAAACTAAATTTTTAGGTCAAAATTTCTTTCTCTAAATTTTCAGTTACATTCAGGTTTTGCGTTTAACGAGTTAAATTTAAATTCAGGTTTTATGTTATGAATTAAATTTGAATTTAAATTCTTAGATTATTTTAATTCGTATTTTTTTTCAGATTTTCCATGATTCCATCCTTTTATTATTATGATTGTCATTTGCATGTGGGAATTATTCCTTGTTATTAATTAGCATAGCTCAAAAAAAAATTCTGGTTTTTGAACATCTGAAATTTCAGGATGTTACACTCTTAGACTTCCGAATAACATTTAATTTTGTCCCATTATTTTTTTAATTCTATTTTTAAAAGTGTTTTTTGGTCATTTCATTGTTAACATCTGGGTGATTTCTTTTCTGTTTGTTCTTTCCAGTTTGGCAAAAACTTGAGGAAGAGAATCGTGAGTTTTTCAAGGCATACTATTTGAGGCTGATGCTTAAGAATCAAATAATGGCCTTCAACAAACTTCTTGAGGATCAGTACCGGCTTATGAATAAAAAATATCCTTCAGGGTTCCCTTCTATGCCTCCTCCTAGTGGCTCCAACTGCAACCCATGTAAGACATTTTTTTCCAGCTTTAGAACTTTCTATAGTGACTGTTTGTCTGTATCTGGTGTAATAATGCAATGTTCGCTCATTATTTATGTGAATATAGAACAATCAACAAATAATTGGTGTGCAGAGAAAAAGTTCTAGAACAATCTTTGGGAGTCGAGAACTATTTTTGCAAAGTGATCTAATACAAGTATAAGCTCAAGAAGTTTATATTTGAAGTTGTATTGTTGCTCAAAAGAGCTATATTTGTTTGTCTCCACTTTCCACTCTTTATTTGCTTATTGACAAGTCTTATATTTTTGGGTTTTTTTAAGGTTAGTTTGTATTTGTGGCTGAGAGCAGACTACCCTCCTTCCTTGTAATGGCATTTTAACACGATCCCCTGTTTTCCTTGTTTCAGTGAAGCAAAATTCATGCATTTTACCCGAATCTTCTCCCATATCTGCAATGCCAAATGGTGTAATGCGCAATGGAGGTTCAAGTGGTGTAGTAAATGGCACACCATCTAGTGATCAACTTATTTATTCTGGTAAAGACATTGCTGGCCTTCATAGTGGCATTGATGCTTCAACTAGTCTGCTGTCAGCCCAGAATGCATCTGCTGTGCTGTTTGGTGCAGACAATGGGACAACAATAAAGACAGAGTCAGGCTATTCAAGCAATGCTGATTTTGCTTTCTGCGGGAATGCTTTCCTTGAATCATGCCAATCAATTGGTGATGGCTCTGGTGGTTCCTTTAGCAGCTCAGAGTTGAATGGACAACCACTGAATGATTCAATTTTGGACATGGAATCATCATCATTTGGCTTCTTGAACCAGATTCCCCGAAATTTTAGTTTTTCAGACTTAACAGAGGATTTCAGCCAAAGTGCAGGTACATTCTAGTGATATTGCCAAGTTCTTTTTTCTTTCCCTACCCTATCGTTGGGTGTATACATTATTTGTCTTCTTGTGGGTTATCTGCAGAAATATTAGACAATTATGGTAAGTCACCATTCCTCGCTTCTGAGCCAAATAACTTCTCGCATTCTACATGTGGAGAACATACAGGTAAACTATTTTCCTCCCTTTCCTTCCTTTTCACAGCCAGCCATGATAATAGCACGTACCACCACCACCACCACCATCTCTTCTCCCTGTAGTTGATGGTTCTGTTGCATTAG
Source organism: Melocanna baccifera (assembly GCA_036346265.1). Lineage (NCBI taxonomy): Eukaryota > Viridiplantae > Streptophyta > Magnoliopsida > Poales > Poaceae > Melocanna > Melocanna baccifera. The sequence goes on along the minus strand of CM070691.1, from coordinate 28,048,574 downwards.
TTCGTGTGCGCACATGTATTTACTTTTGGTTAATTCCTGCCGTGTCTGCAGGTTGAGCAGCTATCTACCATTTGTACATATTTGTTTGGGCAAGCAAATCTCCATTGGAGAACTTCAGCAACTTTTGTGTTAGCTTTTCGTTTGTTAGTTCTGTTGTCTTCTAATGTGGTAGTATGGGATGAGTTGCGTCTACATCAGAGGATATAGTAGATTTGCCTTCCTGTATGCTTGCTGATGGTATTGTAGTTGTGCATAGTACATTGATGTGGTTTTGTAAAATAGCTGTGATGTTGAATCTGCGGTCTATTGGTTCATGTTCTTGCCTGGCATGTACAACAGAAAGTTCCATTGACTCCAAGTGAATGCTCAAAACCAATGTTTAGTTTGTGATAGCTATTTGACTATATCCAACCGCAACACTAGCAGGACGGCCGTACGCATGATGTGTCACCATGATGGTTTGTTGCCCTTTGATTTATCATTACAACCACACGTGGTACTGTCAGTATCAGCATGAACATTGCATACCTTGCTTTCGTACATCATATTGCAAGTCGAGGATAAAAACAGATGGAAGCATCAATTGCTTGCAAGTGAACGCTAGACAGGGGAAAAAAAAAGCTGGTACTTTTGCTTTATTTCTTAATGCATTGCAAAGAATTTCTTGATACGAATGGTGCGTTTTACTTTCCAAGGGAAGACAACCGAGGGAATGGCTATTCTCGCAGATTATTGCCTGAAGTCTCGGTTACGACACCCTCGTAGAAGAAGATCCACAACTGCCGAATCCACTCAATACATGTCCGTCTTGTGCAAAAGTAGTCCTGCTTGCCTGGAGACATTACAGGCCAGTGCTTCAAGGAAAGCATCGTCCATCTACTCGCGTACTTTGTCAGCCAATTCATTGGTATCAGAAGCCTTTGAGTTGGCCGCTCAACCCGGCCAACGCTATCCATTTCTCTAACGCTGTCGCGGACGACACAAACGCCGACTTGGAGGACTCAACGTCACGCTTGTTCACTGCAATGGCATGCGAAGTGTTTCAGATTCAGATTGGCACACGAGAATGATAACTGAAAGATCAAATTGGTAGTTTGGAACTAGCTAGGTTATTCAGATAAGAGGTCTAAAAGTCATTCAAGTCTAGACCCTAAAAGAGGAGCAAACGCATCTGTATGTACCTGATGTAAATAAGGAGGCCAACGAGGAATTGAAGCTATCAACTTCATTCTTCTCCTCTGTGCTAGAGCTAAGCTGTCATAAGTGCAGCGATTGAAACAGATGGAAAATGTACTCGATGAGGAAATCAAAGCCTCCATGTAAATTAAAGAGAAGCAGATTAACCAGGATGGAGAGTGAAACGAAAACTTGTATCTGTGCTGTGGTTGGCTTACCTTGGAGAAAGCTGCATTGATGTTCTGCACCCACTGGGCGTCAGAGTTTGGGCCCAGGACACTGCTTGCAGCAGGGAGGTCATTCTTGTCAATGGCCTGCCCTACCTTGCTCAGCTTGTAGATGAGGTCCTGCAAATATCCTGTGGTTTGTAAATTGTAATTATTAAACTACAGTAGTGTTACTACTATTATATTGCAAAGCGTCAGAGATTAACTAATTGTTGAGAAGGCAAACTACAAGAACTAGGTAGTCCAATGAACTGACCTGTCTCGGTGCCTGAGGAGCTGATGATGCCTTGCTTCTGGAGCCGTTTCTTCCTGTCCTCCTTGACGCGCTCCAGCAGCTCGACGTCGTCGTCCGCCTCCAGGATGGCGGCCTGCGAGGCGGCGGGGGAGAAGGAGGCGGCGAGGGCGGCGAGCAGGCACGACGCCAGGCCGCTCCGCCTCCCGATGACGACGGCGGCGCCGTCACGCCGATCTTGGCAGCATTTGGTGCTGATGCCTCTGAAAGATACGGCGTTCTTGGCCTTGGCTGAAGAAAGAGAATGCTGCACCGGCAACTCCTGAGCCGCCGACGCCTTGGACGCCGCGGCGCATCCGGCCAGCGTCCATGCTTCGGTAGCAATGGCCACCATCGGACGATCGATTTGACTTGATGGATTCAATTCTTGTTTCCCTCACTCGGGACGCAGCAGCAGCAGGAGGAGGAGGAAAGCAAAGCGCTCTGGTGCTGTGGACAAAACATACGAAGCATGCGTGACTGGTCCGATGGATGTATTCCCTTATCTTGAGAATCTTGCTGCGAGCGTCCCCGCCACAAACAAGTTAGCCTCAGTCAGCATGGACGCCAAGCACTTCAGATACGTACGTGCGTGCCACTTCACCTTAATTGGCTAGCCTTTGGGGGCACAGTTATTGAAACCGGATTAACCATCGACCCGTTTAAATTTCTGGTTCACAGTTCACTGGTCTAACCGGTAGTTAGCTGGTCAAACCGCCAGTTTAAGATGGCTTAATAATAAACTTAGCTTCCATATATCACAACATGTAACTTACTCATTTGGCTAGCAGGGCAAATGCAAGGGAGCTAGTCATGAGGTCGTGGGTTAAATTCCTCTCCGGTGCAACTATTTTTTCCAAATTTTTTGCTGAGTGCACATAGTTGCTGGTTCCCTCCGGTCCAACCAGCATCGGTTTTTATCCGATTTGTATAAAACCATCCGGTTTAACTGGGAATTTTTTTGATTTAGAGTGGTTCACTTACACAGCTGGTCTAATAATAAAACCAAACCAGACTAGGCTTCGGCTCCAATTTTTTCCGGTCGAATCGTCGGTCCGATCCGATATTCATAACTGTGCTTTGGGGGTGTTTAGAATGACGTTGTTTATGATTTTTTTTATTATAACTAGCTTTATTTTTTTACTATAATTGAGTTAGTTTATTTGGTATAATTAAATTTTAAAAAAATTAAAAATAGAAAAAATATGTTAGCCTATCACGGACAATGCAAAGAAATATAGAAAAAAGGTAAAAAAAAGCCAAAAAAACTAGAAAAAACGAAAATAATAAATAGTTAAAAAATAAAAATCAGAAACTAAATTGGGGAGTGCCTTTAATATGAATCTCCTGTCCTGGTACGCACGCACATAAACAAGAAGTGAAGACCACTCTGACAAGTACACCCGGAGTCCGAGCTAATCAAGAGGACTAAATGCAAAACGGCTCAAATGAACAGTGCGTACAAGTAGTACAACGGACAGGTTAATTGCGATCGACTTTGCTCGATCGGTTAATTGTTTTGTACTAATTAATTTCTGTGCTCATAGCCATGGACAGTACGTGTTAGCTGAGTACAAATTTCGCAATGATATGGCATCCCTCCTTTTTGTTTGCTAATCGTAATAGAAAGCTCTATATCCTTGCGTACTCAATCTCAAGAGAGGAAAGTTGCAGAAACAAAAAAGTAATTTGTTTTTGGAACTAATGTCTTCAAACTGTTCTCAGTTTCTTGTGCATACGTTTTCTTATTCTTATAATCTCGGGTGCAATGCAGATCCCGTAGATTTGATTTGATATACAAAGCCACCAGGTGTATTAATTTCCAGCCAAACGGCAATCAGACGCCGCTGTTGCCAGTGCCATTGCCTCCATAAACTCCATAGCAATGAAACCATGCATGCGTGCATGATATCTCTCAAATTAGTTCTTGATATCTCATAAAAAATAATGCTCGATGTCTCACCAAATGAAGTGCACAGGGTTTAAGCCTGAAACTACATCACTGATCCGGTCTCTCAACCCAATGGAGCCAAGCAAAATATCACACTAAAAGTGCTCAAGGTACGTACGCATCATGCTAACCTCTACAATTAGATTAAATTAATTAATGATACAGTCGGTGATCATGCATGGTCGATGAAATGTGCACAGGACGGCGCATCAGGAGACTGGCTGGTGCACTACGGGCTTAACAACCGGGATCCTGCACTGATCGGCCGTTTTCCCAGGTCCCTGTTCGCCGGCGGCCTGGCGGACAAAGCGATGCACGTCCGGTTCGGCGGCGAGGTTACGACTCGCGCGGCGAGCCTTGCTCCGATGGGCAGCGGGTACCTTCCGATGAATACCGTTCGCCGCGTCGATCAGCGACATCCAATTCATCGACCGGACTGGACAGGCTTGGCCTGTGAAGCAGGACCTGCCTAGCTCTGTAACCAATGGGACCGCCTCTTCTACGGTGGCCCCTTGCGGCCGGCGGCGACATGATCTCGCACAAGTCGTGAATTGTGATTCCCATGAAAACAATATGCTGTTGAACAATATGAGGTTTATGCAAGGATTTAAATAAATTTTCAGAATTATAAATGAGCAGCAAAGCATGTTTCCAGCAGTATTTAAATGATAAGAGCAATATTAAAATAATTGAAAGAACACAATTCAATCCCAAGTCATTTATATATGAAATCATAGTTAACAAGGCTACTCAAATTAAATAAACAATTAGTATAATACTCAAAGTGTGATTTAGATGTTTTGCTCTCATATATCGGGTTGCTCTTATTTAAAACAAAACAAGGCATCTTCACCACGATTTAAGTCTAATCAATTATTAAAATGACAATCTCTAGATATTCTTACCACAATAATCAATTGCAATTCAAAATAATTAAGAGGTAATGAATGACACTTTCAGAAAATATGTATAAACAATTAAACCATTAAAATAGCAGCATATATGTATATATGTATATGTGCACACATATATAGGAAAATGGTTCCATACTTTTGGAAGTACGTACTCCCACTTCTTGTATACCACATTAATAATATTGTTATACCTCTTTATGTATTTGAGCATACTCTAATAATAATTAGAAAATACTCCAAAGTAAGTTTTATAAAAAAATTTCATCAAAATCCACTTTTATAGCATAATTTGTATATATACTCCTTTTATGTATGGAAACGAGTATATAGCAAAAATAAATGGGTCTAATGAAAAATTTTCAACTAAGTCGTATTGAAATATCTTAAAATTAGAATTTAAATATACCAAAAGTAATAAAGAAGTATAAAATATTTGTTTAAATGGTATATTAAAAGTGGGAGTATGTACCCTCAGGAGTACGAAATAGGCTTCCTGTATGTACGTACGTGTGTGTACGTACGTATGTAACAATAGCAGATTATAGCTTCGGCAAGAATAGAACATCAACTTTAATTCCTGCACAATATTCATCAACTAGCGTAATATCCTAAAAGATCATCTTAAGCTCATATAGACCATGAATCCTCATTGAGCAATCAATTGTCCCATAGATTATTATACAATGTCTCTCAGAACTAGTGAATAAGATTATCTAACACAATAGTACACTAGAATGGATCATAATTGCACAATAATAACAAGAACCGAAGGCAACTCACAAGGAGATGGCGCTTGAAGACGTCCAGAAGGTAGCAACACAAGGCAAGGCACGTCGATGTGGACGTTGTCCCATAAAACCTATCGCCATTGTTTGCACCATGACATGGGTTTTAGATATACAAAGCCACCCACACGAGCCGGCTAACACCACGGTCATGAGATCGAGGGTTAGAGAATGCCGTACAAGACCAAGAACCACCACCGACCAAGTGCTCAGCAAGAAAGAGCACCACACAAACCACATCTGAAACCACCACGGTCACAGCAGTGCTTTAAAACCACTGCACCAGAGCAAGCTCAGAACTAGCACAAGGTCTGGCGTTGCAGTAGCTCGCTTGTGCCACCCCTAGACGTCATACACAAACGGTGCCACACAGTCTTGACCCAGTACAAGACCATAGTCCAACCCATCTAGACCCAGCTGAAAGCATCTAGGCCCTTAAAATCAGGTTTTGGTAATTAATGACGATTTATAAATATGAGACTAATGCATTTGTTTAAGAATTGTATAGACAAAGTCTTATATATGAGCAGTGGATAAGATCAAGTTGCATGAAAAATGGACATCGAGAAGGATCAAAATCAAGGTACATGAAATGTAGGATAATTTTTCGATTTTACCAGTCTTAGGTGAAAAGGTGGAAGACCGGATTATAGGTTAGATGTCATACTATTAAGAGGGATCATTGAAAGTAACTTGATAGCATGCTTATGTATCATTTGGATCAATTTATGATCATGATGCATATGAAATTATGTTTCAAAAATATTTGTGCTCTCTCAGTAAAATCGGTAATACCGCCGATATAACCGCGGAACTACCGGAGTGCGGTAGTTCCGGCATGTTAACAGCGGTACTACCGGACTTCGGTAGTACCGGATTTTCAACGGTACGATTTTTCCAGAAAGCACCATCGGAGGGGATTTCGACTCACAGAAATCGGTAGTACCGAATATTTAACGACGGAACTACCGCTGTGCGGCAGTACCGCATGGTACTGCGGACTACCGATTTCCGATAGTACCGACTTTTGAAACGGTACATTTTTTTCAGAAGGTGCCTCCCCGAACAACTTAACTGGCCAGAAATCGGAAGTACCAGACTTAGCACAGCGGAACATTCGTAGTGCGGTAGTACCGTACAGACATGCAAAACTACCGCAATGCGGTAGTACCGCAGATGCAATGGCGGTAATTTCGCTCTGAATTTAAAACGGCTAGTTCTGACGTTCTGACATAGCCGTTACTGTGTGCTATAGTAAAATACGGTAGTTCCGCACTTACAACAGCGGTAGTTCTGATTTCCCTGAATTTTCAGAATAATTTTTTGTAACGGATAATTTTGGTTGGTGAGGGGTATAAATACCCCTCCACCTGCCCAAGAGCAGGGTGCTGAACTTACATTGAACACTCTTGAGCCTAGAGCATTCATTCCACACTCTTTTCTCATTTGAGCATTCATTTTGAGGTATAGTGAGATTCTCAAGTGCATTCATTCCTAGTTTGATCCATTTGCACTTGAGCGCCATTAAGCGAAACAGTGGTCTATTCTCTTGGTGCTTACTGGCACCTAGACGGCGAGGAGGTTGATCGCAAAGTGACCTCTTCAAGAATCGTGTGAAGAGGTCCGAGCAATTTGTGAGTGGTTCGATACTCGCTATCTCCGGAGCGGAGGAAGAGTAATCACTAGTGATCGAAGAGCGAAGGCTTAATTTGTGGAGCCAGTCCAAGTGTGCTTGGGCTATCCTCAACGTGGACTAGTGAAGACCGGCAGGTCTTCAATACCACGGAAAAATATCGTGTGTCTCATTGTGATCGTTTCTTTACCTTCCTTTAGTTTCTATATTACTTTTTGAGCAATTTGATATTTACATCATTTATTTGTGCTTGTGATTGAATTGTTATATCTATTGCTTAGAGTGACTAGAATTGAATATGTTTGGTTTATTTAGAGTACTTGTCTAGTATTCAATTGTTAATATTTGTTTAATTAGACGAGAATTTTTATAACCTCCTATTCACCCCGCTCTAGTCGGTCATTTTTGATTCTACACCGGCGCTTTGATTCCGTCCTCACCAAGACAAAGCCTCAGGTGGGTTGTTGGAGAAAAGACCGAGTTGTTATCGTAAGTGTCACTGCTCACCAAAGCTCAAATCCTAGGGCAATCACTCGGTGAAGGAGGAGGAAGAAGAGAGATGAGGCTCGGTGAAGGAGGAGGAAGAAGAGAGATAGGGAATTTGATTGGATCTGAGACCTGTCTAGGGAGGAGAGCCCAAATCGGCACAGGAAGAGGGAGGTGAAGAGCCACGCTGCCAATTGGCCAACGCCGAGGTTGCTAGAGTCGGGGAGGTGGGGATCGGATGCCTCCGTTCTGGTAAAATAGAATGAGCCAAAGCTCCTTGTCCTCCTCCTTTCTCTCAATGACAAGTGGATCAGCTCCTTCTCTTCATTTTATTTAAGATGAAGAACAAATTGGGAAATCCCCAAATTGTCCTCAAGTCCATGATATGCTACGTTCCGGCTGCATCAGCTTCGCAGGTCATGTGCAATGTCAGTACCTAAAGTGCTTGTTGTCTTCGTTTGTTATCAGACGCAAAAAGTAGCAAAATCTTGCCTAGTGGAAGTGTCACGCTCATAACAGTTCCCTTGATACATAAATTAATTAGCATCGGGCAGTATTATGACTGCGGTCACTGTGTCTTAATTTCAGCATGTACAATCCAATCTGTGTTCTTAGGTGTTGATGAAATATGCACAAGCACACTAGCCTGATAATATGGGCTAGGCAGCACCTAAGGAAACGCAAAACAAGAACCAGAGAGCAGAGCCAAACCAAACTCAAAAACATATCACCAGAACCAGCTCGTGCGGCTATCAACAGCCTTGACTGTGGTGGCAACCAGAGGCATATGGCCATACATGGCAGCAAATGTATTGAGACATCTAGATCTCTGCAAATCATGGCCTTTCAAACTGCTGATGCCGCTCGATCCAATCTCGAATATCCTTCCTGCGGTAATATTAAGAATGTGACTGAGTATGCCCCCCTGAGAACAACAGCCAGGATAACATAGTAGTCATCTCAATAGTCAGTACTCAGGTCCCATTATATTTCTGTGGTTAGTTTTTTCTCTCTATCAATGTCAAATTATATTATTGCTATCAGTTCTTTTCGGTTTTGTTGCAATGACTTTTCCATTGCTTCCACGCGGTTGTTGCTAATTCAAGTAAGGCACTTCAAGTAGTACTAAAAGTAACCAACAAGCTACAGTAACTTACTGCTTTCCTAATAGATACTAGAGGCTGGGTAGAGTTACCTTTAATACGCTTTAATCAGGAAAATTCCATGAAACTGCAAGTAACTTAAGTGCGTAGCCATAGTGATTATTTCCACATTTCGAATTTTTGATAGGCATATACATACAGCTAAGAATTAACATGCCATAACTACTTGACTACTAGTCTAGCACCATCTGAAGAACTTGAATTCGAGATTTCATGATAGTAACCAAAATGATTGCAACGAAAAGTAAAGATCATGGTGGATCTTGTGAAACATTTTGGAAACTAACCACAACTGAAATACCATGAGTGCTTAACTAATACACTCTTAACTGAAGCTTTCTAGTTAATATAGTCAAGTCACAAACTCTTGTTCTACTGTCAAACAATATGAACTGCGTAGTTCTCCTAAATTGTAGGTTGATGAGAGTATAGCAGGATATGGTTCCTAACTCCCTATGGTTGCTGATAATCCATTTGGATGATAAAATGCACAAGCAGACAAAAAACTAAGATCGATGTCTAAAGACATTTTGTTGCCATAAGTAAAACTGAGCATTGACTGGTAATACCCATTGTCCAAAGATGAAATTATTGATATTGGGAGCAAATGCAAAGGAACGTTGCAGCATGCGAACTAATTAAACCAAAAAAGGCTGTATAAGTTTCTCAGAAGATGACGCAAAAGAATTTTAGTGCTGCACAAGGATGCTTACTGACCTTGAACCCATATTGGTGGAGCTCCAGATACATTTGCAACAAGAAAAGACATAGCAATATCCTCACAATTCCTGTCAAGCATTAGTGAAAATCTTAAGACATGCTACATAAGGGAATCACTTACAGCATAGTAAAACATAACTGAAGGAAATTTTCTAAAAAAATGGTGATGCAGTAACATAAGAGTTGCACCTGTTCTCTTTCACATAATCGCGAATAGACAGCATCATGTGGTTGGTATAAAGATCCAAATACCGCCTGTGGAAAAAACTCGCTTTGGAAAGAACCATACTGTATGTCCCTGTCCACCAAACTGACCACCAGCTTCCATATCGGTATTCTTCTTGATAGCTTCTCTGCAGAAGCAATCGTTCCAATTAGCATCACTAACACCCTCACTATATCCATGCAAAATTCGACATAAACATAGAAGCAGCCACTTGCAACCATAAAAATGTCTGACATGATACACTACAAATACAGAAAGATACTCGTTGTGCAGTGCATTCATCCATACCGCGTCAGCAAGCCAGTGCATCCGGGGCACGAAGCCCACCATCGCAGACGGCGCGCTCTGCCACACGGCGAAGGCGAACCGCAGCGTGGAGCACGGGACGATGAGGTCGTCGTCGACGGAGAACACGGCGTCGGTCCCGAGTCCCTGGATCGGCCTGAACCGGTTGTTGAGGCTGTCCTCCTCGTTGATCACGAACCGCACCTTCGCGGTGTTGGCGTCCCCGAGCCGGCGGCTGCAGCTGAGGACGCTCGCGCGCAGGGCCTCGGGCGGCTCCCGCGGCTCGCTCCACACGACGTGGACGGCGTCCACGCCGGCGCAGCCGGAGTAGTGCCCGACGGATCTCCTGAGGAGATCGTAGCGCTTCCACGTGTTGATCACCACGGCGTAACCGCTGCCGCTGTGGAGCGGAGAAGACAGACAGTATTAGTTACAGCAGCCGCAGCCGCAGGCGCAGCACATTAACTGGAGTAGCAATTAATCGAGCAGGTGGCGTGCGGCTGGTTAGTGGTCACTTACCGCTGCGAGGCGGCGGCGTCGTGGCGGTGGAGGGTGAGGGCGAGCGCGAGGGTGGTGGAGGCGGCGAGGGCCAGGAGGCACGCGAGGAAGCAAGCGGTGAGTCTGCCGGTGGTGGCGGACGGGTGGCGAGCGGGGAGAGGAAAGAGGAGATGATGGCGGCCGGCGGAACCGAGGAGGCCCTGCCTCCTGTCCGCCGCGGTCTGCAGCTGCAGCAGCAGCTTGGTCATCCCCAGCACACGCAGGCTGTGCTCCTCGAGCTGGCACAGCAATGGAGGAGGGGAGAAATGGCGAATTGGTGAGCAAGTCTTGGCGTGTCCCGACTGGCGGTGGTGGTGGTACTGGACCGGATTGATTTGGTTTGGTTCTGGGAGTCTCAGCTAGCTTCTGGAGTGAAGGACTGCACCTGAGCCGAGCTGCTTTCCTGTTTCAAATGGAAGCTGGTGGTGGTGGGAGGTGCCGGATGCGCGGTTCTAGTATGAAACGTGCGCAGAATCGATGCTGACAGTAGCTTCATGACTCTGCAAGCTGCAACGCTGCTACTAGGAGAAATCAAGAATCGAACCAATTCTCTAACTCAAGAAAGGCACTTTCACCAGGGAGACAATCATGATGCGAGGATTGGCTATCGATGCTTTTCGCTGGTCAGAGCAACTCCAGCAGTAGCCTTCAAAATAAGATCCTTACTTTTCATTTGAGGGCTTCCTCTATTTTTGAGAGCCCTGTTTTCTGAGCTGCACTCCAGCAGAAACCCTCAAAACAGAGCCCCTACTTCTCAATTCTCTCTATTTCCTCACACAGTATATACATATATATGCGACAAAAGCACAATACACAATAATATATTTATGATTTCACAATGAGGGACAATATGTAAATTTATGAATTCAAATACGAATATTCAAATTTAAATTCAAATTTGTTCCGAATTTAAATTGAAAGCACAATGAAGGACGTTTAAATTTATGAATTCAAATACGAATATTCAAATTTAAATTCAAATTTGTTCCAAATGAGGGACGTATTTATTCAAATACGAATAAATCTGAGTTTAGGAGTTCAAGTAGGGGCCCCTAGGAATGAGGGTTTGGAGGCCTCATTTGAGAGGCTCCTATTTATGAGGGCTCAAATAGGAGCCCTGCTGAAGTTCAATTTTTTGTTCTGGCTCTCAAATCTGAGTTTAGAGGTTCAAGTAGAGACTTTGCTAGAGTTGCTCTTAGGACTCGGGATGGTCTTCTCTTTCTCACGAGCCCTTTCTTTAAGAGATCCCGCAAGCTCTTCCGTGTTAGCTGCTCGTTTCTTCTCTCGATTTCGAGCGGCTGGTAAAGCGGTAGCTCTGGGCATGTGCATCGTATACGAACTGGGCCATCTCTCAGTATCCAATAGAATCCAGGGGGACTGGGCCATCTAGACCAAGAACTCAGATCACCCAACTCCAATACAAATCTATGATTTGGTGTCGCAGATGACAGCGACGCCGAATCCACATGCCGCGACCTGCCGTCTTGAAGTTACAAGCAGGTTGGAAGCAGTATCCAGAAGATGCAGAATAGCTCCAACAAGTGCAGCTGAACTAAACGAAGTCGCAGGCACGATCTGCATCAGCAATGTTGGCATTCTGGTCACGTATGCATCGAATAAAGTCATACTTTCACGGACACATCGAATAAATTCATACTTTCTCAGACCAGGTTAATAAGAACCAAATTTCAGCTCATCTTCCATGCTAACTGTATAGCATCAGTGCCGGACAATTTGCAAATTTCCACACGGTTAGCGGCTATATGAGCGCAGACTGCATCAAAATTTTTATGTGCGCATCAAAATTATTTTGGGAATTTCCCAATTTGCACACACAAAAAAAGAGAGGGAAGAGATAAGAGAGAGATGGGGGGAGGGATGGGCTTATCCTCTCCAGCGGTGCTCTCGTGCGGGTGTGCACATTGAGATGGGGATCATTCCAATCCCCACTCCCACTTCCCCGGTGGCTTCAGCGGCAATTGAGGGCTGTGCCGCCGCCTCCTACTCCCTTCATAAGCTCGAGTTGGGCCTTCTCCTTTTCGGTGGTAATCCTCTTCGATTTTCCCATCTTCTTCTCCACTGAGGGTTTCACTTCACCGATTAGATCCAATCAGCTATCCTCCCTATCTCCGGTGATGGCAATGGTAGAGGCATTGGACCGGTCATCTCCAGTAACTTTAAGTCCTCCAACTCGCCGGTTGGTCGGTGGTATTGAGTGACTTCATGGAGGGAGGAACCAACCGGTGCTGATACTTGGGTGATCTCAGTGTGTGCCAGACCTTGAGGCTTCCTCTATGGGTGAGGGCACTATGGTGGTGTTGGGTTCGGTTTGGCTAAGGATTTGGGGAGTCTTGCTCCTCCAAGCACTTGGTTGCTCCTTTGTTCGGCTTGTGTCTTGTGCAGCATCATTGAGTATCTTGACTTCTTGTTCTGTGATTTCAATACACGAAGACGGCTTTGTATCTCCATGAACCACGTTGTGAAACTGCAACCTAGTCAACAGCGATTGGTTTTCTGGTTCAATGTCGACTGCGACGTGCCATTTTTGTAATTTTGAATAAAAATAGATTATTTAAAAAATTCTAAAAAATTATGTACATACCATCTAGATGGTATTAAATACTTGTATACTACACGTACATACTCTCCGTTACACGAGATACTCTCTGCGTTGTAAGATATGACATATGGTGTAATTACACCCGGAAGTAGAAAAGACATTTCATATATATATATATATATATATATATATATATATATATATATATATATATATATATGAAAAATATTTTTACACTCAAGTGTAATTACACCTATCTCTAATATACCACCTAAATAAATTTAAAATACTCCTTTATCATCTTAGATATACTCGTGTACTAATTATAAGATACTCCAATGTGAACCACATGAAAAAATTGCAAGGAAGTCTATAGTTTTTAAGGTATTTTATAAATATCTTTATATACGCACATAAAAAGGAGTATATCGGAAAACTATACATATCACGTCTGAAAAAATTTTCATACCACCTGGATGGTCTAAAATACTCGTATACTATACGTATATACTTTCCGTTATGTGAGATACGACATAAAGTGTAACTACACCCGGGGTGTAAAAAAAAGCTATATATATATATATATATATATATATATATATATATATATATATATGAATTGGATATGTAAACAGTTCGTACCCGTGGCATATGCATAGTCAAAAGTTAGAACTGAATATTATGTGCTTTTAGTTATGGTTTTTGGTTAAAATTATATGGTGGTAACTAGTAGTTTTTTCTAAGAAAAATTAATAAATAAATAATAAAAATAACTATTATAATGTCATAGATAATACAAAAAAATAAAAGGGAAAAAAGAAAAGGTAAAAAAGCCATAATAAGTCAAAATTAGAAGTCGATATATTCTAAGCGATTTTTAACCTAAATAATCTGAAAATCAAAATAAATCAGAATCTAAAGCCGTTAGAAACAGGACTGAAGCTACTAAGGTGGTCGTCGTACCTATGGATATGTAAACAGCTCGTACCTGTGGCATGTGCATGGTCAGAAATCAGAATTGAATATTAGGTGGTGCTCTCAGTGCCTCATGGCTTAAGCTTTTAGTTATGGTTTTTGGTTTATGGTTAAAATTACACGATAGTAGTTGCTAGTTTTTTCTAAAATAATAAATAAATAATAAAAATAACTATTGTATGGTCATATATAATGCAAAGAAATAAAGATAAAAAAGTAAAAAAATCTATAATAAATTAAAATTAGAAGTTGATATATTTTAAGTGATTTTTAATTTAAATAATTTAAGGGTCTGTTTGGTACAGCTACTGCTCCCAGCTTCTCAACAGATTCTCAGGGAGCTGTACCAAACACCCCGATTCTCAAAATGAAGAGATTCTGCTTCTCGCGAGAAGCACTCCCCAAAATGAACTAGAGAGGAGAAGCAGCCTTTTGGTGGATTCTCGTGGGGAGCTGTAACCCTAAAACCAACTTACCCATTGAAGTTAACATAAATTACCCGCTTTTTGCCATCCAACTACCCCACCCGAACGATCTCACGATCCCCCACCCGAGCGCACTCGCGACTCCTCCTTCCCCTCTCGCGCCGCCTCCCGCTCGCGCGCGCGCCGCCGCCGCTTCGCGCGCGCGCCTCCCCTTCCCGCTCGCGCGCCTCCTCCCCTTCCCTCTCCACGCCGCCTCCCCTTCCCTCTCGGGCCGCCGCCTTCCCGCTCGTCGGCCGGCCCCCTTCCTTCGCGCGCGCGCGCTTCCTTCCCGCGCTCGCGCCGCCTCCTCCCCTTCCTCTCACGCCGCCTCCCCTTCCTCTCGCGCGCGCGCGCCTTCGCCGCTCGCGCGCCTCCCCCTTCCTGCTGCGCGCACGCATCCCCTTCCTCTCGCGCACGACCTCCACATCTCTGGATTCGGCCCAACTCCATGCCGCCCACGCCTCCTCACCACCGCTGAGGTCAGTACAATTGCCCATAAGATTTTAGGCGAACCTTTTGGGTTCTTGAACTGCACAAAGTTATTAGTTAGTTGTTGTCTAAACAACTATTCATCGGCTAGATGAATTAAAGTGAACTATGGATTATAGATGCACATACACCATTATGAATCCTGCCTATCCTATGGTATTTTTGTTTTGTTGGCTTGCAACACATCTAGAAATCATTCAAGTTGGCACCTGTGCCTTCACCTGGGTTGTTCACATGTTGTACTACTTGAAGATGTCGGGTTTGATGCTGGGACATTAGATGCGGTGAGTGGTGACTGCTTCAAAGTAAAAGTGAGTTATGTGATTGAAGGATTAGATTGGGAGTTTTTAATATTCAGTGCATTAGAGGGGGATCCATTTATGGAATGGGATGTAGAAGGTGTGCTTATTCTACAATGGTTCTGACACAAATTGTGAACTCTGTCTAGAAAGGATAATTATGGAAGATAGGATTTAGATATTTCGATTGTTGTTAGTGCTATGATGAAAGGCATGACTATTTAAGAATATTGATTATTGTGAACTCTGTCTAGAAAGTTAGGAAGTCACAATTGTTAACTGTTAGTGCCATATTGATTGCTTTGTGTTCTTATCATCGATACTATTCTATGTTTCCTTGCCTTTTCAAACTGAAAGATGTTCTTTCTTTTTAGGCAACAAGAGAAGCAAAAGAATTAGAAGTAGTAGCATTTGAGGGGAGGTTGCTTATCTTTCTTCCAGTTTGCATCGAAGTTATGCCTTGTTGATTTGCCTGGATATGGTTTTGCTTATGCAAAGGATGATGAATGTATGTATGGTGATACTCCATTGCTTGGAAACGAAAGTATAATCCATTTGTATGTATGTATGATGAATTTTCAGTTTGTAGTTACTAGAGTTTGTATGTATGTATGATGAATTTTCAGTTTGTATGTATATATGATGAATTTTCAGTTTGGTGATTACTAGTCCCCATTAATAGATCTATACATACATTGATCTTCGGTTTTTGATGTCAATATGATTGTGTATGTTGAAGAGACCAATATGCTTGTCAGGGATAATTTCGAAGAGGTGATGCCCCAAGTGGTGAGAAAGAAGCGACAATATCCTTGTCAGCGACAATATCATTTGATATCACATTTAAATCGATTCGGCTCTGAGAAATTTGTAGATAACTTTCATAAATTTGTGTACACATGGAAAGGAGTAAGAAACTAATAAACTTCAAGTGCTAAAATTAAGGGTAACATGGTCTTTTCCCCTCAAATCTCCTCTTTTGTGAATCTAGAGTCAACCCACTAGCCAAACGCTTTTCAGAGATAGTTTCAGATTCTCAGAGAAGTGGATTCTTACAGAATCTGAAGTAGAAAACTGAAAAAAAAGAATTTAGAGCTCTACCAAACAGGTCCTAGGAATCAAAATAAATCAGAATCTGAAGCCGGTAGAAACGGGGCTGAAAGGTGGGCGCCGCCATCGGAGAATTACGGGGCTGAAGCTACTAAGGTGGGCGTCGCCATCGGAGATCAATCAGTCTTCACCGAAATCTCTCTGTTGCTGCTGCATCTTTATCCTCTTCTTCTCCAGCCTCCAGGTACGTGTGCCGCCATCTCCTCCGAGGCTCCGATACTCCAAGATTTGCACTCCCTTGAACTCGTCAGCTCAATTCAATCTCCAAACTCTTCTGAATCACCAATCCCAAGCTCAATTCTATTCAATCGGACTGCTCAGCACCTTGCACTCGTCAAGATCCATCTTTTAGTTGTTTCTCGGAGTCTACGATCCAAATTTAGTCCAATTACAATGCGTTGGAGTTCCCAAATATTGACCATGTCTGCGAAATCCGTTTTCTTGGTCTCGACATTGCAGCTAGGCTATGGCTTCCACCGTCTTCTTCTCCCCCGCCAACGTTCAGATGCTCCAGGCTAGGAACTGCCATGGCCATGCGGCCTCTGGGAGTTGTTTCGCTGTTCCAAGAACCAGGCCAAGGCTGCGTTCCACGGCCGCTAGGGTCAGCAGCGGACAGGAGGTCAGGGCGCCGTCGGGGAGGAGTATCGAAGAGTGCGAGGCCGACGCCGTCGCTGGGAGATTCCCCGCTCCCCCGCCGTTGGTCAGACCAAAGGCCCCTGAAGGAACCCCGGAGATCAGGCCTCTTGTATGCCCCAGTGGGATCTGCAATGTCGCTTATGTTTTGCAGTGCAATTGCGAAAAGACTGAATTGTAGACCTGTTTGATGTGTGTTCAGGACATGACAAAGCGCCCTCGTCGCAACCGGAGATCGCCTGCTCTTAGGAGTGCATTCCAGGAGACAAGTATCTCACCAGCCAATTTGGTGCTCCCGCTGTTCATTCACGAAGGTTGGTGGTGAATTCTACTGATATGAATGGGGAACACATTTAGATTTGATTTATCAGGCTTTTTCGGTGTGACCTGCAGGGGAAGAGGATGCTCCTATTGGAGCTATGCCGGGGTGCTTTAGGCTTGGGTGGAGGCATGGGCTTCTTGATGAGGTATTGAGAGTACTAGGGATTAGCTAAGACTGAGACTGCATATTTGTCATGTATCTTTGGTTGAATTTGTTGGAGAGATAGATGTATGTGCATTTTATTGTCGGTTGGATGAACTGTCTTAAGTGGGTATCAGTCTCCGGACGCGATGTAATATTATCCATACAACCACTCTTATATGCAGGTCTACAAGGCACGCGATGTTGGTGTTAACAGCTTCGTGCTTTTTCCAAAAGTTCCTGATGCATTGAAGGTCTTTTGATGAATATAACTAATTCCTTGTTTTATATTTGTATTTGTGTCTTGGAATGACTTGTACTCTTTGTTCCTCCAGTCTCAAACAGGAGATGAGGCATACAACGACAATGGTTTGGTTCCACGAACAATTCGCCTGCTCAAGGATATGTTCCCTCATATTGTAAGTTATGTGTCCCTCATTCAATGTAGATTGTGGCTTGCATCATTGATGCTAATATCTTTATGTCTTATTTAGGTTGTCTACACAGATGTTGCTTTGGACCCTTATTCCTCTGATGGTCATGATGGAATTGTGAGGCAAGATGGTAAGGAAAATGGTCACCTTTTGATCTTGCATGCCTCTCAGAGCCAGAGATACATGATGTGTGATCTGCTTGCATGCTGACTTCGATAGCATAAAAATTATCTTAGCTACTCTGAAAAATATGTTAGTTTCCTGATTGGAGTTTCTAAAACTGGTACCGAACTGGATACAGGCATATGGCCAAGCAACTAATGTTCTAGTTCTAGGCGATTATTGGTATCATCCAGTTGTTATTGGCTAGGAGCCTGAGACGCTATTCGGAAGAGTCTGGATGGCCGATAACTCAGTCAACTGGTCAGCTGTGTCCATTTGTGATGGAACTACAATTTCCTCTTTTCCTCAAAGATGCTGCAAACAGTGTATTTCTATGCAAGAATGATATGAAATTCAACTAGAAACTGCATAAATTGCTCACAGTAAACCATAAATCCGAGCTACTCATCCTTAAAGGCCCTAATGCCAAATCATAAAGCACGTGGGTTTTTTTTTCAGAAAATTGGTTATCAGCAATAATTGGCTAGTTGCTAACAATTGTCCGAACTTGCATCTGATTAAATTAGTCTTCAGTATTCTTCCTACTCTTCAGTCTTCCATGCTGTAACCATTGGTTTTTGGATTATTTTGGATTACAGTTCATGGAAGCAATTTTTGTTTCTGTTTTTGGTGCAAGTAACTGGCAGGGTTAGATGTTTTCAGCAAGTGAACAAATATGCAGATACAAACTTTTATAGTTCCACCTAATTGTTGGTTTCTTTCCATCTCATGTCAGGAGTAATTATGAATGATGAAACAGTTTATCAGTTGTGCAAGCAGGCAGTTTCACAGGTCCATCTCTTCTCTTGATATAGTCTTGGTAATCGAGTATCTTCATAAGTGCAATAGTTCAGTAACATGAAAAATGTTTCCCTAACTAAATAGGCACGAGCTGGTGCTGATGTAGTCAGCCCTAGTGATATGATGGATGGTCGTGTTGGAGCAATCCGTGCTGCTCTGGATGCTGAGGGTTTCCATGATGTATCCATTATGTCCTATACTGCGAAGTACATATCTATGTCGTTCATGGCATCATATTATTTCATTAACCTATATCTATTGTACATTTTATAATTTGAAGGTTGCATCTGTAATATATGTGTTTTTGCAGGTATGCCAGTTCATTTTATGGCCCATTCCGAGAAGCTTTAGATTCAAATCCACGATTTGGGGACAAGAAGACGTATGGAGCTGACACTGAAGCTACAATTTCCATCTAGTGTACAGCTTAGTTGCTTATTATCTAAATGTCTTCTTTCTTTTCATTCTTAGTTATCAGATGAATCCAGCCAACTACAGAGAAGCCCTTCTAGAAACTGCAGCAGATGAGGCAGAAGGGGCAGATATTCTTTTGGTAATTCTCTTGCTTTATATAACAGTGGCATATTACCAGCAGATGTTTTGAAATCATGGTTCCCATTTGACAGGTGAAACCTGGATTGCCATACTTGGATGTCATCCGACTTCTTCGGGATAATTCAGCATTGCCAATTGCTGCATACCAGGTTAGTTCATTGACTAATCCACACTGCTGTGAAGCTGTGCTTTTCTGTCCCTCTTCTCCTTTACCATTCCCATTTTTCAACCAAAAAAAAAACATGTGTTCCCTGTTTACTGTCTACATCCAATGCCATGAGTGAAGTCATTTTACTATTAGCACTATACTGCATAATTCAGTCTATCGAATTGCTTCACGCCTCATTAGTCACTAGTTCATCGTATACTCTAGGACCCCCAACCACAAAAACCTCCCTTCTCTCTTAATAATATCAGTCACATAATTCTTCATGTTTATTTTCACTTAAATTAAAACGCCATCAATTGGGTCATTTCAAGCCTTACCGCTACTAAAGTACTCCTAGTTCACTATGCATTGCTAGTGACTACACCTGCCTTTGTCTGGAATAGATAACTAGATATTGTTTTTGCCATTACATGCACAGTTAAGAATACAGAAAAAGCTTTATCCTTGATCTGTTACTCATCTCATGGATTTTGCTCGAGGGGGAGAGATGACTAGCTAACCCCTAAACTTGTATTTTCACACACCAAGCTTTCCATTAATGGATCTTCACCTCGGTGTTCTAGATGATCTGATCTGTGCTTTGAAGGACGTAAGCTTTTCAGTTTACCGCAGTAATCAGAACTCTGGGGTACTTAGCTTTCACATGGGCCTGACAATCTTGGGCTTGTTCCAACCAATCCTTCAGGTTTCTGGTGAGTACTCGATGATCAAAGCTGGCGGAGCACTGAACATGATCGACGAAGAGAAGGTCATGATGGAGTCGCTCATGTGCCTCAGACGGGCCGGTGCTGACATCATCCTGACGTACTTCGCTCGTCAGGCCGCCACCGTCTTGTGCGGCATGAGATCGAAGTAGGTGGTCAACTCTAAAAGAGCTGGGGAGCTCAATCGCAGTCGTCTTGCACTGCATGTTACGCAACATGAGGAGGCTCGTTTTGCATTTGCATCACTAGCCAGTTCTCACCAGTACTCCGGTTTGCAAATATTGTTACTTTTGACCTTCAATAATCTGTAATTTGCGTCCATAAGTGATAAACGCCTGGGTACTAGTTACCATTTGCAATCTCTCTCTCTCTCTCTCTCTCCCTCTCCCTCTCCCTCTCCCTCTCCCTCTCCCTCTCCTCTCTCCCTCTCTCTCTCTCTCTCTCTCTCTCTCTCTCTCTCTCTCTCTCTCTCTCGATCAAGCAAGCAAGCTGGGCAATGATGTGTGTATATTACGTACTTACTAAGCGGTCTCACATGATCCCATCAACTAGTGATTGTCATTCTAGGGGGCGATAAGAAACGGTGATGCAGCACAGGCCCCAACAGTGGATCACAGGGACATGTAACTTGTAAGCAACAATAGCCATTGATCAGATCTCGAGTTACGCAGGTATCTAAGCTCTGAAGTAAGGAACAGCGCATGCAGACCTAAAAGAACCATGAATTCACGTTAAATTAAAAAATTTATCAAATTAATTAGTCGTATTACAATAAAATATAAATATTACTTCATCAAATACGGATACGCATACAAATAATCCGGATAAAACAACATTTCAGATGGTAAAAATCTATATCATATTCACATCCATATTTTTTATACGAATTTGAGTACGAATACGACGAAAATTGTTAATCGGATAGAAAAATCTAAGGGCATCTCCAATGATCCTAGCTAGCAACTAACTAGAAGACTTCCACATCATCAACCAAATAGCTAGCATACAAAGGACTGTCTATAAGGATAGCTATTTGATACTTACATGCACACACAGTCATTTATAGAGACTGTCTCGTTTTCTGTTATAGCCTAGTGCTTAAGGAAGAGCCGGCTCGATTTTTTTTTGCATACTCTCTTTCCTCTACATAGGATTTATGCTGATGTGTACATACAAATAGCTAGCTGACTCAAACCATTGGAGATGCCCTAATACCATATTTATATCCTATCAAATACAATAATAAAATAATACAGATAATTAGTACCTATTTCTCACGCCTACATACAGCAGCCACTCGGCCAGCGCGGTGCCGAGTCAGCTGCTGGGTTGCAAACGGGGCCTGGGCCTGAGCTGGCTCCAGTAGCTAGCGTCGCTTGCACAGGCAGAGCGATGCATCTGCATTGGCAGAGGTGGAGCAGGCAACAATTACTAGGCCGCTCCGCTCCGCTCCTTTCCTGGCGCGAGAAACGTACACGGACCCCGAAAGACAATTAAAGGCAAGAGCCCCCCAAGTCGTACAGTACACACACCCCGACCCATTGATACGATTCACTGCACTTGTCGAGACTCGAGAACCCAAAACGGAGCGGCCAGCTGCTCCCAGCCAGCCACCACTCCCGCGCAGGCAGGAGGCAGGGTGACACTTCGCCTTCCTCCGCTGGCCCATGGAATTCACAGTTTCAGATTCACCTCTCACCCTCAAACCGGCGCGTCGTCCTCCTCCAGTTAGAGCCTTAGAGGGAGCCTCTGTGGACGCTGCGGTGTCCAATCAGTGATCTGCTCCCTAAAGCTCGCTCCACGTTTGACGATTTAACGACTCAAATTACGGAGTGAAGAACGTGATCTGTATTTGCAGACAAGGCGACTAATGCGATCGGCGTATATACACGAGTGCCAAGACTAATCGATTCAGCGAGGAGAGTGCCGAATCATCGATCAGTGAAGAACTAAAGAAAGAAAGAATCCATGGAGCCTTTGAATTCAATCCGATCAAATAACCTCAAAACAAAGAGAAAATGGAAACAAAAAAGAACATAGAAGAAGAAGACGAGAAGAGAAGGAGAAACAACAGGGAAAGATGTACTGGTGAGTGGTGACCACCGAGGCACTGACGAACTTCCAGGCGTGGAGTTGGCGACCGACCGATCGACTACAGCTAGCTAGTTGTACGGCTTCCTTGGTGGCGGTGGCGACGCGTATGACACGCCGTGCACCGGCGGGAACGGCAGCTTTCCGCCTGGTGAAGATGGTGGTCCGTGCTGGTTGCCATGGTCACCACCGTGTTCGCCGTCGCCACTTTGAGGTGGTGGTGTCCAAGAAACCGGGGAAGATGGTGTTCCCGGTGAGGGAGGGTGGTAGCCTGGTGTCTTCGGCGGCAGTGGCGGTGCTGGTGTGGTGGGAGTCGTCGGCATGAGTGGCGGTAAAACGTACCCGGGGCGCTCTGTGGGTGGCGATGCCATCGGTTGACCGGCCGGGGAGGACGAGGACGGCCGCTGGTAGCCGGAGGACGGAGGCGAGCCATGATACGGTGGTGCGGATGTAGGCGGCATTGAGGGTTTGGGGCTGTCGCTGTAGGTCGGCGGCGGCGGCGGCGGCGCCATTACTGGCGTTGTGGAGCTCCCCGGCGGGGACGGGTTAGATGGAGTAGCCGAGTTCGGTGGGGGCCTCGGAAGCACTCTTGAGCGTTCGCGTGGCCCAGATGATCCCCGAGGAGTGGGCGGCGCGCGGCTACCTCGACGCCGACCATACGTAGTTGGCCTGGTCGGCGCCGCCTGGCATTGTGCCTTGCTGCAGTCGAACGGGTGCGCAGCTGCGGCGGCGCACTGTGCTGGAGGCCTCTGCGCGGGAGCGCCAGGGATACAGTTCCACCTGCCGTCCGCAGTCGCCGCCGCGCACCCCGGTCGCGAAGTGAATAAGTTGCTCTCGTAGGTGAAGTTCTTGAGGCTTTGCAGTCCGCACACGCCCGCCGGCACCAGCCCCTCGAGGAGGTTCCCGGCCACGTTGAGCTCCTCGACGGCCGCCATCCCAGCGACGCTCCCGGGGAGCGGGCCCTGGAGGTGGTTGCCGCTGACGTCGAACACCGTCACCTTTTTGAGCAGCCCCACCTGCACTGGAATGCAACCGGTGAGTTCGTCGTCGATGAGCACGATTTCGTTCAGCGTCTCGGCCATCCTCCCTATGGACGGCGGGATGCAGCCGTCGAGCCTGTTGTGCGCGAGCACGACCACGGACGCCGGCGAGTTGCCAAGATTGGCCGGGATGGGCCGCGTGAGGCGGTTGGAGTTGAGGAAGATGGCGTCGAGCGGGCGGTCGAACAGCGCCGTCGGTATGGCTCCCTCGAAGTCGTTGAACCTGAGGTCGAGGTACCTGAGCGACGGCAGCGAGAGCACAACCTCGGGGAAGGCGCCGACGAAGCGGTTGTTGCTGAGGTCGAGCTCGTGGAGGAGGCGCAGGTGGAGGAAGGTGTCCGGCAGGACGCCGCAGAAGCGGTTGGAGTTGAGGTGGAGCAGCGCGAGGTCTGGCAGCCCCGCCGGGAGCGAGGCTGGGAGGTACCCGGCGATGTCGGCGTGGTTGAGGTCGACACCGGCGACGACGAGCACGCGGTCGTCGGCGGGGTGCGGCGCGCAGTAGACGCCGTTGTAGGCGCATACGTTGGCGCCGACCCAGTTGGCGGTGAAGTTGGCCGGGTCGGAGAAGATGGCCGTGCGCTTCCACGTCTGAAGCGCGACGTACGCCGCGCGGAGGCGCGGGTTGGGGAACACCCACGACGGCGGAGGGTCTGCCGTCGGCTGGGACGTGGCCAAGGTCGTCGACGCAAGCGCGACGACCAGCGCGAGGAGGACGACCCGCCATCTGGGGGCGAGACGGCCGTTCATGGCCTGGTGGTGCGGCTGGCCTCGCGGCGAGGGTGGTGGTGGTACGGGGAGTGGAGCTGACTGGGGGAGTGATGGGGGAAGGTGGCAGTTGGGAGGGGGGGGGGGCACATGGCAAGGGTTAAGGCGGAACGGGACGCTCGAGACTCGGAGAGACGTGGGCCGGGCCGGTGCGGCGGTGGAGCGCGCGGGCGGGCAACGTTTGCCGTTTTGTGGGGGTTACTTGGGTGGGCCGCGGACGTCGGTCTTGCACGGAGAAATGGAGGAGACGGGCGCGCCGTCGGGACAAGAATCGGCGACGGTGGCGTCGTCGAATTTGGATGCGGGAGTGCGGTCGCGGTGCGGGAAGATCATCAAGCTCGGAAATATGGCTAGCTAGTACGGTACAGGCGGCCTCTCCTGCAGGTAAATGCATGGTGCAGAGCGCCATTCCATGGTGCCATGTTCACGTTTTGCGACGTAGGCGGTGCGGAACTGGAGCGTGATGCGCGCCACAAGAAGAGGTCAACGACGGTGGTGGAGATGGCGACGCCGAGATCGATGCCGACGCAGAGGTTCTTCCTGTCGTCAAGGCATGCGGCCTCCCCAAGCCCAAATGCTAGCCTCCGCCCCTGCCCGCGCGGCGTGTGTCGCCGGCTCGTCGGCACGCCGCATGTCCATGACTGATGATCCATCATCCATGGGCGCGCGTCTCAGCTCCTCGAAGCTAATATCCCCCGTGATGTCACAAAGGACCGCTCGCCGCCGCCAGCTAGTGCTTGTTCCTTCCTTCCACCACCACAGGATAGCGTGGATGCGACGCACCACGAGGCGGGTCGCGCTTGCTGGCGGATTTGATTTGAACGGGATTTCACTTCCCTTCCGGCCGCGTCTCGGCACGCGGACGCGGGCAGACGGAGCCGGGGAGAAGCCGGAGACAGCCAGCCCAGCGGTGTGAAGCCGTGGTAATATCTGGGTCGCAGCCCAATATACTGGGCCGGGTGGCTGCGGCCGATGGTTGCCTGGGCCCAGGAGAAGGCCACTCTGGCTGGATTTTTCACCTTTCTCGTTGGGACTCGGGGAGGTTTTGTGGCGGTAGTGCCAAGCCTCTGCTTGGCACTTGCAACTTCGTTAATGAGTTTAGTTTAAAGTTGCAATACTGTATCGAAGGATATACTAGTTTAATTCTTGAAATAAGTATGTTTCGATACTGATCTATACTGACGTATTATTTTAAATTTAATATAATAATACAAATATATATTTATAAGTATATATTTATTTAATTATATGCACATCAAATATTACTTATAATATTATTATATATATATATATTTCTATCATATATAATATATAATTTAATAGTCATAACGTTTTTAAAAATGCTTGCTTGGTTTGTCGTATCTCATCCAATCCAATCCACCGCAAGCCAGTGGTCTCTCACAAGTCACAGCTGCTGCTCCCGTCACTATCTACAATGGCAGTGGCAGTGGCACATCTGCTGCTTTGTCTTCGAAATGATATGTACATCTGCTTGCATAGAATAATTACTTTTCTTGGAAATGACACAGCGCCCATCACGCACACCCTCCAATTCTTACCCTACGCAATGTTACCAATTCTGCATTGCCAGCCGATATTTGGCTGATATTGAAAGTTGATATGATTGGTATTTGAGTCAGTATGGTATTAGATTTACTTTATATCGGTTTCAGGTGACAGTAAAATATGATATGTACTAGCTGATATGGCCGGTACTAAAATGGTATTAACATGTTTGCTTTCACTTCGATCTTTCTAGGTGAAAATTAGGATTTGTTTAACTTAGTTTTTTCTGAAAGTTGTTGGTTGAAATAGTACTGTAGCGGTTGTTATATTTTTCTGAATGATTCAGTTAAAGAAAAATAAAGAGAGAGCAAATTGATAAACATCGTTATATCTCAACGGAAAAAACATATTAAGAAACCAACATATTTCAAATAGTGAAATCTAGAAGGCCGAAACCAAATTTGATTGCCTCTGATGTGTTGCATCTGTTTGTGCTTCTCTCCTTTTTTTCCCTTTTTGAGAGGCTCCGTGGAATTGTTTGAACGATGAGGATTGCACCAATTGAATTGTAGAAGAAGTGCGAGTCAATACATAGTGTGTCCAAGCCTTTATAGAAGAGATTTGAGTTGGCTATTGGGAGTCCACGCACATCCTAAAGAAGTTTGTAGATTGGAAAGGGGGCAAGAGAGGAGGTCAGGAGGCAATCTCGTGTCTTTGACAAAGCGACGAGGTTCGGTGTATATTGCCATGTCGGACTGATGATATAATATTTTTATTTTTTAATTTAACTATGCTTTTAAAAAAATCAACATCAGCAATAGTAAAAAAATTACTTAATATAAAATAAGTCATGAGATCAAACTTAAAAGTATAAATTAGCACGACCGTAATATCTATCTTACGCAGATTCTAAACAATTTTTCTATAGGCAGTTGATTATATTTTAACACCTCCACGGGCCACAGCTCCGGCGACTGGGCCTAGCCACACACACACCCGGGCGCGCAGATTACGTGCGTGCAGTGAGCAACGAGAGGCCGCCTGTCAGACACCACCCTGAGGCTCTCAGCCAGGGAGCAACAACAGCTCTAGCCTGAGGCCACGTCCAGGCCGGACCGCCGAAACCACCGCCTAGCTCGCAGGTGATGACGGGGTTCAGCTTGGGCCAGGCGCCGGCGGCCGTGCTGCTCGCGCTGGCGCTGGCGGCCGCCAGCCTCTCCACGCCGCCTCCCCAGCCGGAGACCTTCTCCAACATCCCGCCCACGCTCTCCGGCGACGACAAGAAGCAGGTGCGGATCAAGCGCCCCAAGTCCGCCAAGGCGCTGCAGTGCACCACCAAGTGCGTCGCCACCTGCATCCGCGGCGGCGAGGGCCCGCTCAACGTCAGGAGGTAACCTACCTAGTAATCGCGTGTGAATCAAACGAACGCACCATGCATGCACTTTTACCGATTCAATTGAACTTGCTTATTGATCCACGTTCGATTCATGGTGTGCAGACCCCTTGTCGTGTTCAAGGATCAATTTCGCAGTCGGCAGTACTGGTAACTGCACCAGCGCTCTTGTCCTTTCAATTTTCATGCAGCAATAGATTACCATTTGGGGCTGATTTATTTCGGTTTGAGTTTCTATTTTTTTATTTATTTTTCTATTTTTTTAGTTTTTTATTGGTTTTTTTCTATATTTATTTGTATTATATGTGATAAGCTAATCTATTTTTATATTTTTAAATTTAATTATGTCAAATAAACCATAATCAGGTACAAATACAGTACTAAATAAGCCAGTTACAGTGTAAATATAGCTATAAACCATCATTTTCAGCCCAACAGGGTAAACTCTTAGACACAATCGATGAATTTTATAACTGGGTGTAGAATAAGGAGTTCATTTTATATCCTCGCAAAAAAAATCATTTGACAAACTAGCCGTATTATATTCGGTGCTAGCATATGATGATCCTGATCAACTGAACTGAACTCTTCTCACCTGTTTGCTGTGCAATTAGCCTGGCAGAGTGCACAGACATTTGCAATCTCATCAAGGATGGAGAAGATGGACCATGAGAAAAGTTTTGCCCAGGAGAAGCCGCAAGTACATTTCAAGCTACTACAGCTAAGACTGCCGGCTCCAACATTCTACAGTTTTCTCACTGACTACTATTGCAGCATTCCATACCCAACATTCAGGGATAGTTGATGACTGAATTTTACGCTGAAGTTGCATTGGAAATTCCAGCAGAACTAGAGCAGTGACGTCGTACAGAAATCCTTGTAGGACCTAATGCATAATAGGGAATAGGTTGAATTGTTAAATCATTCCACAAGAGAACTGCTCATGGAATGAAGCATCTCGCACCATGTCATGGAATTCTTTACTTTTACTTTTCTCGTTTATACTTATACATGACACCGTAGGTCATACCAGGCAGACCCAATACTCATTATATACAGTTTGTCTGGACCATGAACAGTAGACAGAACACCATGAGCGAATGCCTCTAGGAGCTTCTTTTTTATTTGCCAGTAGACATCATATATGACATTTTTCACTGAATTCGACAAGAAGTTGAGGCAATGGAACCTATTAAGACATGCTGAGATTCACATCTTATTGAAGTGAATTATCCATCTTTCCTAATTAGTTTAAACTTTTAGATGAACTAGCTGATGCATACAACTCAATATAGTATCAAAACCAAGAGATCTTAAATTCAAAATACAGTTGATACAATTAAAAAAATAATTACAACCCACTTCTATTCCACATCTTAGACCAATAGGAGCCTACATGTAAGATAAGTGAATTGTCCATTTTTCTTCGTCAGTTTAAGCTTTTAAGTGAACTGTTTAGTGCATACAACTCAATACATCTGACTTCCGAAGATGCCAATCTTAATCCAGCGGTTACACTGGTTCACTATTGAAACAAATCTGCAATCCCATGATCACTACATATATACTTGCTATTAATATAGGGCTTTGATAAACATTACTCCGGATGTTTTCTTTCAAATAATCATCTAAATTTGTGATATTTGGATATACGTGAAGATTCGTACGAATTTCCCCCCCTAAAAAAGGGAGAAATTATGAGTCGTTGGATCTTTAATTTAAAAGTCACAAATTTAGATAATTGTTTGAAAGAAAACATCCAGATGATAACTAGACACACCCGTTAAGATATTTTTTAGTCCGGAAGACTTTGCATCGACTGAAACAGCTATTCCGCTGGATCAACTGCCAATAGGCTTGCACAGGAGATGCTGGTGTTGTTTTCTCCTGTCACACCAACCAAATACGTCAGTAGAGAACATGCAATACACTTGCTGTTGCATAAGCATTCAGAATGAAAATAACAAACGTGGAAGATTAGCATAGTTTACCATTTTAGGTTATCCGGATGATGAAGCACATGATGGCAGTCAATATAATGACCCCATGTCTGGCAGGAAGAGGTAGCGAAATCGAGAATCAAATGGAATGATGCCAAAAATACGGGTGCCCAGGAGACTTTGCCGCCTTTGAGACACGCAGTGCCCAACAAAAGTAGTTTGCTGCTCAGGTAGAAAATGCGATATCCAAACAGGGAAGCTGTTGTCGTCAACAAAACCCCGGGCAAAACAGTGCAGCATTTTAGGGACCAGAAGCTTGCCCTTTCGACTCACTCCTACTGATGCTCTAACGAAGTCACGTTGTGCATCTTGAAGTTCTTCCCTTACATTGCTGGCTGTGTACATTTTCACCTAAAGTGATAATTAGTCTTTAGTTAACTACACAAAATTTGCAATAGAAATAAGCTTGAAGGTCCTTTATGCATGTTACTTTGTCTTAAAACGAGTTATCTGAGCTTACCGCAGGACAGGAATACATTCCACAGCTGAGAGCAAACGTCAAAAGTGGCTCAGGTGCTGCAATGCAGAACTTCTTCTGCTCCTCAGGTACCTTTATCTTCTGAAGGGCAAGAAGCAGAGCCTTAAACAAAAGACATACGAAACTATCAACAGTTTGCATTGATGAACAAAGGGTAATCAAACATGCAGCTGTGTCAGCAAGATGCCTGGCAATTCCCATACCATCTGTGGCCTGTGATTTGGTGGTCTCATCTTCAAAATCACATATTCAATGAATGCAGCACTGAATGAATGCCCTCCAATTGTATATGCAGCCTAGAATAAAATGAAGTACAACAATGTAACGCTTCAGAAAGAAAAGCAATGTTAGAGGTGAAGCGTCAGAAGAATGGAATAATAAAATTAGTGGCATGTCACTTATTGAAGCATCATTTAAGGGGGGAAACAAATTCAATGAGCAAGGATCGAGTTTTCGAGCTAACCTTTTGCATTAGTGAAAACAGTTTCATTTCACTTCGAGGAACACCATAAGCAAGATAAGCCTGTAAATTGATAAAGTGTCGTCACTAATGTTCTGCATAAAATATTTTTCCTACATTCAACTCTCATTGTAACTAGGAAGGCTATACAATTAAAGTGAGTTTGCCAAATCACCGTACGTGCATCATCAATGCATTGTACAAATTGATCCAAAATGCCAACCTTGCATCGTCGTTGAGCTGAACAGGGTTTACTTCTGCCAAATGCTCAATTAGCAACCTGCACTCTAATAAGCGGTCATTAGTACTGCTGAGTGCTGAGTGAATCCAAATATGAGGAAGGAAAAATCATGACAATGTGCTGATATCTTGAGCTAAAGCCAGTGAATTGCAGTATGATTTGGTATACCCATTGTGCTTGTTTAAATTAGTAGACAATTGTAGGCTCTAACCGTAGTCAAGATTGTTGGGAACGTTACCTGAATTTCCGAAGTGATTCCGCAGCATATTCAAGTTGTTTTTTCCCAACTGACATCCATGAAACTTCTGTCGCTGCACTGTAGCTTCCAATGCCGGCCCAACTGAGCTTCTCACGAGCTTTATACGGATCAAAAACGGTCTCTGAAGCTAATAGATTATTGTTGTAGTTCAAATCAACTTGAGGGCTCTGTACCCAAGAAGATATGGAAGATGGTTTGGATAGAGACCAGAATGCAGAAATCGAATAATTCCCGCTAGGAGATGGAATAGACTGCTGATTTTCCATGAAGGAATTCCTGGAGGCCTCCCTGCAGGAATCTGATAAGGAAATGAAGATGTTCTTCATGCAGCGGACGATATCCTCCGACAGTTGATTGGGATTCCCAAAGCTTTTAACTGAAAATTGTCTTTGTAATTTCATAGCTGAGTCATGCAGGACAGCACAAGGATAAACCTTCTCCCCTTGACTAGATTTTTCGCTTGCCATGTCCTGTTAACAACATGAATTTACACAGTCAAGCACCGAGACAAGAGCATGATTTTTTAGCTGTATCTGAAATTTTCCTGTACAACGAAAATACAGAGTTCGTTAGGAAATGATGCATTCCTTAGAGGTTAGATCGACATACATCTTTAGAGTTAGTGGGCAGAATGACAGATGGAGCTGTCTGACATGCCTAAGTTAGAACAAAATCACAAGATTTCTATTGCAATTAAAAATTGAGCAGCATAATTAAAGCTGGTTCAAGAGTGGTTATGCTAAAATTGTTAGTTCTCGATGATTCGCAGTTCACAGATTATTCAAGAAAATTTGATGTAGTTTTAGTTTATACCTTGCCGACCCGATGAATTAATATATGAAATACATTTATACATCGAAGTCTACAGAGCAAACTATGGGCAGGAAAAGGTGTACATCTGTTTCCGATTTGGCGGAGTGGCAGGAGCAGACGGAGCGTGGCTGCGCCGGCGCCTGCTTGAGGCGGTACTCGACAAGCGCCCTCTCATTCCTCTCCTGGATGAGCCGAATATGCAGGGAGACCATCTCCTCCTCCAGCTTGGAGATGGCGGTTTCCAGTATGGAGATGTTGGAGAGCAGCTCCCGAGCCTGCAGAAACAGCAAATACATACATAGTTATTTCAGCTCAAAAGCATCCATTTACCATGAATCCCCTTACATGTTGGCACGTTTCTTGGGCAACGATGAATGGCCGTACGCACGTACATTGGTGGGGAGGTAGGACATGTCGGCGAGGGTGACGGCGGCGTGGTCGAGGGCGTTCTCGAGGATGGAGTGCACGGCCGTCTCCTCGTGCAGCGCCTTCTGCAGCTTCTTGACCTGCAGAAAGATCAACGGGCATCCTTTCAGTCTCACTCGCAGGCACGGCAGAAAGATCAAGGGAAGGGACTCACATCCTGCTCGAGCTGCGATCTGCAGGGGGAGGGAGCGGAGTGGGGCTGGGAGGAGAAGCCCTTCCTCGCCTTGGCCAGCGGCAGTGGCATGATCGTTTGGTAGCTAGCTTCCCACTCCCCTTCCGTTCCGGCGATTTTCTTTCGGAGAAGACGAAGTAGCCAAGTAGAAGTAGCAGTAGCATTGGAATGATGGGATCGATGCCGGAATGGGGTCCGCGTATTTGGCGGGGAGAGGCCACCGCGACGGCGGCAGTGAGCCAGTGACTTAGACCCGTTCAAAAGTAACATGTCTCCCGTCTTTTAGCTGGTTACGGAGAGATCGGAAGAATAAGGGATATTTGTGTAGTTGTGGTGAAAAATTATTTTATTTAAAATAATTACTATAGATATTATTCTATTTAAAAACTAGTTTTTAAAATCCAAAGAGAGAAGATGTTTAGAATAGACTTAGGGGCTAGTATAACTAGCTTGAAAACCCTAATTTGTGGTTTAGACTGTTGGTTGTAATTATACTATAGTTAGTAGTTGTTATAATTTTTGAAGTAAAAAAATAAGAAAAAATTGGAAAACAGCGTTATATACTTTGGGACAATACAAAGGAATAAAATAAACTAAACTTAGAAAGTTGGTATGTTTCAAATAGCTTCTAATTTATGAAAACACCTAAAGCTAAGAAACCACTTGGTTGAACTGAAATTTGATGGTTTGTAGCTGAAATTGTATTGTAACTAACTAAAATTACACTGTAGCTGACGGTGATTTATTTGATATAATTAGTTTTTAAAAAATCTAAAGATAAAAATATAGACTAGCCCATCACATATAATACAAACAAAGACAAAAAAAACCCGGTAAAAAGCTTCAAAAATACCAAAAAATAGGAAACAAAATAAAAATTATAAATAGTAAAAAATAATATAAAAGTTAGAAATCTAATCCTAAATGAGCTGGCCGGTAAAAGCCGAACCCGTCTAGCTTCAGCTTTAGCTTTTTTTCACTATTTAGTAATTCATCTTTTTCTGAATTTTTTAGATTTTTTGAACTCTTTTGTATTTTTCTTTTTTTCTATGTTCCTTTGCATTGTTTATGATGGACTAATATATTTTTTTATTTTTTTTATTTTTTTAAATTTAATTATACTTAAAAAGTTAAATCAGTTAGAGGAAAAAACCCAACTACAATAAAATTTTAACCAAAAATCAGAATCCATCGCTAAAACAAACGCAGACTAATATATTTTTTTATTTTTTTTATTTTTTTAAATTTAATTATACTTAAAAAGTTAAATCAGTTAGAGGAAAAAACCCAACTACAATAAAATTTTAACCAAAAATCAGAATCCATCGCTAAAACAAACGCAGCATCAGTAACCGAGCTAGGGAGTGCTCAAAATTTGAAGTGCTCGTGCTCTTCTCCTATTGGTGCCTTGCGGTCTACTGTAGGGCGTGGCGAGGAGAGTAGGCAGTGCAAGCTCCAAGCGGAGTGGGTGGTCGAAGCGAGCGCGGCTCATTTGGGTTGGGGAGGCGGCGGGAGAGGCATGGCGGCGCGATCCGCGCGCCCATGTGCGTCTCCGCAACACGCAACACGCGGTAAGATCCAATCCAATCCACTGCGATACGAGCGAGCTCCGAGGAGGACCCAAGCCCAAGACGGGCGCTACTTCCTTTGTCCGGCTCGCTTGTTCCCTTGCTATGCTTTGTCCTTTTACGGTTTGCCTGGCTCCGACTGGGTTCATATTTTAAATTTTTAGTTATAATTTTTGAATTATGGTTAAAACTATACTATAATGGATGTTAATTTTTTAAAAAATAATTAAAAATTTAAAAAAACGAAAACCGGAATAAGAAAAAACTAAAATAAATTTAAATTAAAAATCATCGTATTCTAAGTTAGCTTCTGATTTTAAAAAAAATCGAAAACCAGAATAAGTTCGAAAGTGGAGCCGTTTGGAGGGAGGCCCCTGGCGCTAGAGCTCGCCAGCTTTCCTCCGCATGCTGCCCAACGACGAAGCGTTTACGGAGCTCGATGATCCATCCGATTCCCATCGTACTGTCACGGATCCATGCCCCACTTCATGAGGGAGCGTATGTTTTAACGATGATTTCTGAATTTTAGTTAAAATTTTATTGTAACTGTCTTTTTTTAATATAGCTGATGTGGATTTTTAAGTATAATTAAAATTTAAAAATGTAAAAATAGAAAAAAAAATATGATAGCTCATCACGGATAATGCAAAGGAACACGAGAAAAAAAAAATACAAAAAAGCCTAAAAAATCTAAAAAAATTCAGAAAAAGATGAATTACTGAATAGTGAAAAAAAGCTGAAACTGAAAAAAACTGAAACGAGCGAGGCATCAAACTTAGAAACCCCAAAGAAAAAACACATCCTACTCCTACTACCACATGCCCAAAGCCGCCACCTGGCCTAGTGGTAGTGATAGAGGGTGTTCGGAATAGCGATGTTTTTTTTATTTTTGCTGAAATTTTATTGTAGTTGGCTTTTTTACTGTAGCTGAGTTAGCTTTTTGGGCATAATTAAATATAAAAAATAAAAAACGGTATGCTAATTTATCACAGACAATGCAAAGGAATACGGGAAAAAAATAAAACACAAAAATTTGAAAAAAAAAAAGAAGTGACAAAATACTGCACAGTGCAAGAATCGCCGAACAGTGCTTTTCAACGCCAGAAGCCACCGCTGACCTCCACACTGAGCGGGGCCTCACGGGCATATCCTGTGAAACTGCTGCTGCTGCACTATACACCATGTACAACTTTTTTTCTAGTTATTCAATTAAAAAATAAAAAAGATAAAAAACTATTGTATTATCACATATAATATAAAAGAAATACTAGTAAAAAAGAAAACCAAAAAACTAAAATTAAAAATTGACACCTCGCAAATGTCTTCCAACTTAACTACATTGAAAGAAAAAAATCATAAACTGACGCTATTTAGAGCGGTGCAAAATTTTTGACTCATGAGGGTGTTTGTCCAAAAAGCAGCTACTCCTACCAATATTCAATGTTATAATGTATCTTGCAATCCCATCAGTCAAGAAAGGATGTAAACTACTGTGTAGAGTACGTCTAAAGCACACGACGATCTGATCGGTGGCCGCGCTTTACCGACAAGAAAGAAAATATATAGTCCTGTTTGTTTTGAGCTGTGGCTTTCTAGCTACATAGATGTGATGAGTAAGCTACTGTGTAGAGTATGTCAAAAGCACAAGACGTTGGCTGCGCTTTACCGACAACAAAGAAAATATAGTCCCGTTGTTAGGATAGATAGAAATTAAAGCTAAAAATAAACTAAAAAGTTAAAAAAAAACAAACAGGACCAATAGCCTGCTGACATCACCACGTGCTCCCAGAGCCGAAGGTGAAAGCAAAACTCTTCATCCAACGCCCGTTTCCTTGCACAGTGCACGGCCCATGAGATTGCAAGTTGCTGGCCCAAGCCCACTTCAGTACTCCAGTTTACCGAAATGGGAAATCTCTCGCTGATCCCTACTAGATAGGGGTTCTGGAACCAAACCCCTATACAGTTTAGCACTAGGGACTCACTCTTAACAATTACACTAGTACTAAGACCTGCCACAGGTTGATCACAGCACACACACACAGAGAGAGAGACAGAGTTCGATAAAATAACACACATACAAAGAAATGGGATGAAAGCATGGCTCCAGACTGCGCCGTCAATGGTGATCACTAGAGGGGTTGCACTTCTGAGATCTCCACACACCCCAAATCCAATCGAGCGGTAAGCTTACCATGCTCAGCCCCAGAGGCACCACCTACGGATGGCACAGCACAGGCGAGACGAAGACTGCAGCGGAGGTGCTCCCCTTTCGCGGAACCTCTCTTGTTCAGTATTAGGTCCTCTTCACAACATGGCCACACATGATTGACACTACGCTCAAAAATGACATGTTAACGAGGGGACATTTTACAAGAGAGTAGGCTCTACTTTACCTTGGTATTCCCATTGCTTGCTGAATTTCTGAATCTGAATCAAAAGGACACGATTTTCCTTGATATACTTCCATTTGTGCAGCCGCTTTCATGGGATCGTAATGACCTTTGGCCATTCGGATTATGCAGGCTGTGATCCCACTGCTGATTTCAGTGTCAAGACGGAATCTGTCTGAGTAAGAAGATCCTTGGATTTAGATCATAACCAACAGCATGGACTGGGGTATCCAAGTAATTGTCCCATATGTCCTCAACCACACGCCAATAATCACCATGTTTATGGCCTAGTTCTTTTCAGCTTTTGGTTTCTACTATAGTATCTAACTTTCAAACGAAGTATTTTTTTAAGATGGGGTCTACAAGTTGATTGTAGTACACGTTAAAAGACTAATATCTGTACCATCAAAAATCGCAAGTGAGTATCTCTCTTTCCACAATCTCTGTCGTAAACAGCTAAAAAGCCATCAGCCACAGTAAAAAAGAACAGATCCTATGTCCAAGATTTCGCTATATGTCTTCTTTTGCACTATCCATGGCATCATACAAGATACCCATTGGACAATTATCAGCCTCCAGTTCATACAAAACAGTCACAAGTGGATCCGTAAGTTTCAAAATGCCAGCAGCAGCACACCAAAATGCATTGTCAGTCTTTACTACCTCACAGATATGTCTGAACGAACTTCTAGAGGCCCAATCAGAGGAAGCCCATTCAGGCGAGCTAAACGTCTCCAACAGATTTACTCGCTCAGACATTAACCTCTCTAATGTGATGAACACCACCACAAATTCCAAATTAGAACTGCTCAGAATCTCGCCACCCTGAATATACTTCCCTTTCAGTTCCATTGGCAGTGAATGGCTATATAGAAACTTTGTAATTTCCTTTGCCTTCGTTAGGACCACACTGACATGATCAAGTTTTGCTATATTCTCAAGCGGAAGGTTGATGCTGTTATGAATAACGTTTGTATTCATCATAAGACCAATGAGCCAATATTTATACACGTACAGATATAATGTATATACAGAAAACCCCTTATACAATAGGGTAATACACAACTATATAATCCATATATAACACCCCCTTAAACTTATGATGAATCAACAATATGAAGTTTGGAGAGGTGAAAGTTATGCTGAACTCTGGTCTATGCCTTTATGAATAGTCTGTCAACTGAAGCTCTGAAGGCATATACTGAAAAGCAATAGCTTGATCCTGGCGGTGGGGTGGGGAGGGAAGGAGAGAAGGAGGCAGTGCCGGCGGCACGGAGGATTGTGGAGAGGAGGAGGTGGCAGCGAGGTGGGGAGGGAAGGAGAGGAGGCAGCATGCGAAGAGAGAACGGATGGGAGGGATTTGGAGATATAGAGAAAATCTCGAAGCATTTTTCTACGTGAAGAGGGGAGGAGAAAGATATAACATACTATTGAATTGTATGCACCAACCAATTCACCCAAAAGCTTAAGCTGATGAGGAAAGACGGACAATTCATTTATACTTCCAACACATACGAACCATCAACTGATTCTTTTAAGTAGTAGAGATATAACGACATATCGACTTTTTACTTTATTACTAACTCAAATATTATTTCTAAACGATACCACTTTGTCATGTTGTTGCTATTCTACTTTATTTTACTGCTATTGTTCCGTACTAACAACCTACCGGCAGCTAATTACATGCTAATTGTATTGCAAGTGCAAGAAAATTATCTTCTCTTGATGCTCGTAAGCTGATCAATAACTTTCGTAACTACACCACCTTCAAACTCTAAACGAACCATCGCAAACCTCTCTTCCTCTCTCAGTTTGCTGGAGTTCTTTGGCTGGACCAACGAAATGCTTCGCCATGGCAGTGTGATGTGCACACCAGCCATTTTATTGCCCAACAAGTGTACTGCATACACGGGGTGCTAGGGACACGCAAAGAGGACGAGCTGATGCGTGATGGCAAATGCAGCATGCTAGGCGGAGGAAAGTACATAGCACTACGAATAAGCCATGTGACAAATGCGGACAACGAGGGGCGGGAATCTCAGGTGGTCCAAAAGCGTGCAACATTGCGAATAGCCCATTTGACGAATGTGGAAAGGAATGGAGGGCCATATCCACACTTGGGCAGTGTGGGAATAGTTCGGGGAATTTCCCCTTCCCAGACCACGGATTAGGGCAAATATGCACCCCCAACTACGGGTTTCAGTGCGCCCGTTAGCACACACGAGGCAGGCAAAATGCCACGATCGACGGCCGCTTGTCCGCGCTCCCTGGCCGTGGAATTGTTAGGCGTCACCTGCCACTGGTTTCGTGGTCGGGAAGGAGGCCAAAACTGCAAAACCGCCACACCGGCGGCCATATTTGCAAATAGAGTGCTATAGGGGTCAAAAGTAAAAAAAATTCTCCTTGGTAAAGGGGCATTTCATTAAAAAACAAAAGAAAAAAAATGAGAAAGATAGTCTTTTTTTACCAATAGTTGGCCAAGAAATGTTCTCTCCAAATGTTAACAAAAACAACATGATATCTCCAAACGCTAGCAAAAATCCATTCAATCAAGTGTGTAAAAAAATACTAGGACATCAAAATCCATACTATATATTGAATTGCATGTACCAACCAATTCACCCAAAAGCTTAACTTAAGCTAATGAAAAAATATGAGCAATTCACTTATATTTCAACACTCTCCTTCACGTGTAGGCTCTCTCAGGTCTAAGACGTGGAATAGAAGTGAGCTGCAATTATTTTATTAAATTGCACCAATCGGGTTTTGAGCTCAAGACCTCTTGGCTCTGATACCATATTGAGTTGCATGCACCAGCCAGTTCACCCAAAAGTTTAAGCTGATAAAGAAAGGTGAGCAATTTACATATACTTCAACACTCTCTCACGTGTATGTTCTCTCAGGCCTAAGAGGTAGAATAGAAGTAGGCTACAATTATTTTTTTTAATTACACCAACCGGGTCTCGAACTCAAAACCTCTTGGCTCTGATACCATATTAAGTTGCATACACCAACCAATTTATCTAAAAATTTAAGTTAATGAGAAAAGATAGATAATTCACTTATATTTTAACACTATGATCTGCTTACCGGTTCCCATTTTCATTCCCAAAGTAGAATTGTATACAATGGCTAAAATCTCCGAGTCCGTACCACCATATATCATGGCCACAACTCATTCACAAGATGCACGGGAAGAAACCAACAGGTAACTGAGAAATGCCAAGCTTCTGCAAGTTACAAGCAATGGCGAAGAATTGGCCATGCCCAGCAGCACGGCTATGAACATGGGGACTCACTCTCGAGATCGGCATGAACCTTTGCTCTGTTGCTACTCACTGGCGACCTGCATTCTGTGTCTGAATCCGGTGCTCTGTTCTCCGACGGGTGAGGTGAGGTGGCGGCTGCTTCAGATTCAGTCTTCTCTTTCGATGTCGATTCAGGCGACTCTGCTTGTGCTTCGGTTGGATTTTTCAGTGAGAGCGAGCTGCTGGCCTTCTGTTGCTCTTCCAATATTCTCTGCAAGTATCTTGCGTGCTCCTCTATTCTTAGCTGTAATTGCCTTTGCGCCTGGTGGGTACAGTGCATACTGTCAGAATTGGTAATAGGTAGTTCTATTGGCGAGCTGCATGTTTCTTGACTACTGTATATCTTACATGACAAATGCTGATTTAACCGAAGTGCAGAAAACCTGCAATATATTCTATTTTCTCGAGTGTTGATGTAACCATGATGGTGAACAACTATCAGTTAATATATAATCAAACATTTCTCCGGTAAATAAATAGGTCTTCTATGTAGTAATTTCAGAAACACATGGATGTTGTTAAATTGGCCTGTTCAATCATAGTGATGACTGATGCACAATAATGCAGTTCTACCCAATGCATCACAGTAGAACTGACATCCAATCAGGGATACAAATCCCGCCGGTAACCGGATTTACTGGTGGGTACCAAGAAATAATTTACCGGCCGAATTTGTTTAAATTTAAATTTTTAAACGTAAAAGTTAGATTCCCTAATGATGTTTACATTGTCTTACACTAATCCAATGTATTAGAACCTCCCATGCTTGACTTGATGTTTTTTTGGCTATGAATGTATTAGGAATTTTCAATTGTTAATTACTCATAACCGGTTTTGAGTGGTTTTTCTCTGGTTTTTTGGGTGGTAACCATCCGGTTTTTCTGGTTACCTGTTTCAAAATAGTCTAAATTCAAATTTTGCTATTTGAATTTTGGCTGGTTTTTCTCTGGGTTTTCCAATAACCGGCCGGTTAGCATTACCGGCCCTCCGACGGGATTTCCTCCGGTTCCGAGATTTGTATCCTTGCACCCAACTTCAGACGTTCTTCTAAGATGAATTTGATATATTGACCGAGAAAATAAGCCTATACTTGAACCCTCTAATACAAATGACAAAATAGCCTGCACTCCGGAGTTTCTGATACCCACCTCTAATTGGTCATGAAGCTGTTTCTGAACCTCCATTTGCATCCGTAGAGCTTCTGCCACTTGTAAGTTCCTAACAAATGGGAAAAGGCAAGCTATGTAATTGTAAGCTTCTAAGATCATGGTGTTTACATACATGAATTCTGGTGTAAGCAATTACGAGGGCTCACTTCTTTTTGCCCGAATAGTTTCCACTGCTACTTGACTGTTCTTTCTTATCCACTGAATAAGTGTTCTTGCCTACATAGAGTATGCGAGTTTAGAATGGTAAAATTGTACAAACACACACCTGCTATTATAAACAGGCATGAACTAAGTACCAACTAATTAGCAACTATTTTTCTCCTGTAGTTTTTATTTACCTTCTTTAGTTTCTGGAAGATATTTTGCTAGTCGATACTTCTGTACAACAAGGACAAGTAGAGATTAAGTAACAATAAAAAAACATAGACTAGATACTTGATTGTTTTCAGTTTTCACTGAAAAGGGTAAAGAGTTCTACAGTGGTACCTGTAAATGACTTTTTACATGATAGATGGTCAGGCCTTCTACTTTCATAAGTTTCAACACACCCTTTGGAGTTGCTTCTGTATGGGATATTGAAGTAAACCATTTAGAGAGAACTTCAGGATGATATTTGTTTAGCTGGGAAATAAAGCAGAAGGATCACCCTACTTTCAGGTCCTTCAAGCTTGTTCACAGCCTCCACAAAACGCTCATGGAGCTCCAGCGTCCACCTCAATCTTGCCTTGTTAGTTGTTGTAGATCCAGAAGATGACCGAGACGAATTAAGCTGTGCTTTAACCGGAGATCCTATATTCTGTAAACCCTGGTTGGAGCAAGATGATACTGGAAGCAATGACAATTGCGGTGGTGTGCCGTATATGTCCTGAAAAACAACAGATCAGAGGAAGAATGCCAGTAAGAGGAAGAATACCAGTAAGAATATAGAAACAGAACAGACTTAGAGGCTTTCAAAATGTCAACTTCAGTGGACAACTGTTACCCTCACATTACAGTCAAGAAATGTTTCCTTAAAGGAATCAATGAACTCACATCTAACCGAGGACTCTCCTCATTGTCAGTGATGGCAATTCCTAGCTGCTCAGACAAGAACTGGAATTCCATCTGCTCGGCAAAAGCCAAGGCATTGTTTTCACCATGGAAACTGCCATCAGAAGCATCTCCAGAAAGATTGAGGAAGTCTTTGAGATCATCTGACTGTTCAGCTTGATCATGAGCATTGCCAATATCACCGTTGAGGAGCAGGGAGGAGCTTGATGACTGCCCTGCTGAAACCTGCTGATCACACTTAGGAGGGTGAGGCAAGAAAGGTAAAGTGCCCATTTGCCGGCATGGCTCGGAGTTTGCAGAAGATGACGAAAACAAGCTTGCGCAGAACGTTGACGAATTTGAGAATATGGGGTCTGAAAATTTGGGATGTGAGACTTGAGACAACGGACTTTCAGGATCAGATTCAGGGCATCTTTTTTGATGGTTGAATGGTAGGCTCTTTGGCAAGCTTGACGATCGGATCAGCTCGGTCTTGATGTTTGACGATTGACTGATGGATGACAAATTGTCATCCATCAACCCTTGGTGGTCCAATTTAGTATCGAACAGCTTATGAACTGAAGGTTGTGTGGATGTACAGGCATGAACTGTTTTGTCCGGAGCAGCGACTTGCTTCACAGCAACAACAGTCTCGGAGCTCATGGTGATTCAGTTGATTAATGATTTGATCATCCACTACATGACAATTGATGCTTGTTAGTACTTATCAGAACAAATAGTTCAGAATTTAATACTGTTCAAAAATGTACTTACAGAAGAAGCTTGTTTATGACGACATAGAGTTTTTTTTGTTTAAATAACTTACAATTTACACAAGTGAATGTTCTGATTTTTAAATAGTGTGCTAAAAGGATCAATGGCTTAGATCTGAATTAATGATCATTTCTAACACTACTTAAATGAAGAAATACCTGATAAACCTGACAAGAGGAGTGCTTCTATGCTTTCCTCTCTAACAAGAGTAACACTAATCTCAAAATACATAAAGAGATAAGTAACATCTATCTACCATTAATCGTGTTTTAAAAATTATATAAATCACTATTAAGAAAAGAATAGAAACATCTTCCTAACATAAATACGCAGACAAACACTTCCCCTAGAAAAAGCACGGCATATATTCCACATAGTTTCACGCTGAAAAAAAAGGAAGAACCTACAAATTTTCTGAAATCTGTTTTCTCCTGAAAAAACTCTAAAAATTTTCTGAAATCTGTTAGATTCTCACTGGCCAACCGAGCAACCAAATGTTTCTTTTTTTTTTTACAAAATATACAGAAAGGAACAAAATTAATAATTGCCAAAAAAGAGAGAGAGATGAGATTCTCAGATTCCACAGTTGTAGTACTAGGTGAGTGCATGCCGTCCTCTGTCCGGCAGCGAAGCATGTGGTACATATTAGTGATACCCATACACTGCCCAGGTGCCAAATTCACAGCATCAGAGGTCAAGGGAAAAAACTACTAGCATGCAGTTCTTGGAACAGTCCCAAGAAATTAGACATGACTGTCTCCAAAACAAATCATCATTCCTTGTCTCAGAAAGAGCACAAAGGTCCAAACATTACTACAATTCATGATAAATCCTATCAGTGCACATGAAATGAAAAAGGATAAACAAGAACAAAAATATGAAAGGGGACCAGAAAAGGAAGAAAGGCAAATCAAGGAATGAGCTTGTTTCCGCTTCCAAATTAGTAAGACCAGCACAAACCAATACAAGAGTAGTTAAATCTAGCAAAATGATACCGAGAACTACGACTCCTAGATTGGAGCCAAGGAACCAAGGAGACAGCGGTGTGCAGATAGGAAAGATCTTGGTAGCCTCAGCCTCACCTGAAAAACCAAAGAAGATAGGAAGTAGGACTACAGGAGATTCAGAATCTGGAAGGTGCCAATCCTCTCGCTTTACTCTCTCCACTCTCCTCTTTTACAATACCAAATCTCTCTCTCTCTCTCTCTCTCTCTCTCTAAGAGGCTAATAAATCCTATCTCTCTTCTTGCAAATCATTGGTGCCCAGTGACTACACTACTTTCCATGGTGTACTCCGTCTCGGTTAGTTGGTTGTCTTGCTGGTCTTTCAGAGGGGCTAATAATGTATAGCCTTCCTTGTAGTTTTTTTTTTCTGTTTTGATTATCTCTTATTTCTGTCCATGTTAGTTGATGCTCTCCCTGTCAGCCATTTTTTAACCCCAGAAAAGGGGAGCACGGGAGGTCAGTTAAAAAAAAACACCAACCATTTCTGATAATTTTGGTTCCGTTCTATTCGGGTTTATAGCTTTTTTTAAAGAAATAAACGAAATAAATTTTTCATTGCTGTTTCGAAACTTATTGAAAATATTTTTTAAAAATATTTTATCAATTTATCGATATTCAGTTCATCCGTACACACACTTTAGGATCAAAAGGACATTAGCCATTGCCATAATATATTAACCGCAGTCAAAAAGAATATACTTTTTTTGGTCTATGTAACGCCTTAGGATCCAAACTGGCTTAGACTTAACCCCATTATGGATAAGTCAAGCATACGTAACAATCTGCTTACGCTTTCGTCCTCGCTTCGCGTAAAACGATTAACTGAAGATTATTACCAATGGTGCCTATAGGTTTATATGTTAGTGCTTCTCATGTTAAGCTAGCAATATAGGACTAATTCACATCCTCATATGCACACACACATGAGTCATCATGAGCTGAGGTGTTACATAAATCCCCTTAAAGAACCTGACATCCTCGTCGGTCCAACATACCCACACTGGGGCAAATGACCAAGATCTCCCTCTCCTAGCACACGTCCGTACGTCCATTGCTGGTATATACACCATACCATGTGTCCACTCCAGACCCACACGCGTCATGCGTCATATGCTCACGCCCCTGACCCGTACGTGCTCGTGTAACTGCGAGGATCAGCTCTGATACCATTTGTAACACCCTAGGATCCAAACCGATTTAGGCTTAATCCCATTATAGATAAGCCACGCACACGTAACAACTTGTTTACGCTTTCGTCCTCGCTTCGCGTAAAACGGTTAACCAGAGGTTATTATCAATGGTGTCTATGGGTTTATATGTTAGTGCTTCTCATGTTAAGCTAGCAATATGGGACTAATTCACATCCTCATATGCACACACACATGGACCATCATAGACCAAGATGTTACAGTCTAGCCAGGCCATTTTTTTTGTTGCGGTTAGTGTTGGTACATGTCAATGTTATCATGTGTGTTGAATGCTACTACTATACCCTTTTCTCTAATCATTGTGTTGCTAT
This sequence comes from Melocanna baccifera, assembly GCA_036346265.1. Lineage (NCBI taxonomy): Eukaryota > Viridiplantae > Streptophyta > Magnoliopsida > Poales > Poaceae > Melocanna > Melocanna baccifera. The sequence continues at coordinate 28,003,973 of CM070691.1, read as the reverse complement.
CTTGAAACGATGTTTGGCAACTTGTTAGCATTGTTATATTGCAAACCATGTGGGAGAAAGCAGGAGTGGTAAGGGCAAAGTTGTCTAGATTTGTCTCATTTTACACCACATTTGGCTGCCTAAAATTAAATTTAAAGTTTAATTCTTTTCAACTTATAATTTATGACTTATGATTTATAGCTCCCTTCGAATAAATAACAAGATGGTTTCTCCGCCTTTGTTTTGAAGCAACATATCGGGATAGTCTTTTCGAAGCGGTTTATCGGCATTCAGCTCATTCGCACAAGCTTTTGTACTAGAGCCAAAAGCTATCAGCCACATCTGAAAAGAACAGGGCTTAATTCATTCAATTGGATTCCAAATCCTATACTAGTTGAAACTGAATTTGATTTGAGCCAATTCAAAATCCATTTTTTATGTTTAGGTGTCATGTTGAATTCTACAAAGCTATGGGCCCACCTGTGCACGTAGATCCGTCAATGTGCACAAAGTAGCTTCTCAACACACTAAATTATCTTCAATAAATTTCAGATAATTTCATGAAAATTATAGTATGAATACAAGGTTCAAATTCGAAATATCGAATTTTTACGAAATCATTCTTTACAAGGTTGAGGGGGCCACATGTGCACCTAGGCATGTCAATGTGTACAAATTAGTTTCTCTACATACTGAATCATCTTTAGTAAATTTCAGCCGATTTCTCTACATAGCACTTGTCGCTACAAAAACAGAGGAGGAATTTTTTTGGAAGTGAGCACAACAAGGACTTGCCTGATACGGCACCGTTGCTTATCCGAGGAAAAGTCAAATTTTGTGTTAAAATGGACTTATTAAACGATAACTCTCCTTAAGATGTGATAACAAAAAAACTTGTGGTTCGAGCGGTGGATTATATCAGCAACGCATAGATCGACAAGGCATGGTTTATTCTTGTGCCAAAACTATTTTGAGTCCATGTTCTCCGATTTTTGGGGCACATTTAGAACACAAGAATTTCACATGTTTGTTTTTTTCAAAATTTTACAAGAAACAAATCAATTTTCGTAAGATTCTGAACAAATTCCTATGTTTCAGATGGACCTTCCACTTGTTAGTACCAAAAGCAAGACAAATACGCCTCCCAGATTCCTAGAGGAAAAGGCATTGCAAATTTGTTAAGGCATCCAATAAGTGGCATTACTGAACTAGTCCTGGTAGTGTGCCTGACATAAGTACAGGGTTAACTAAAGATAATAAACAAATGGAAGATGGAACCTGAGCAACCTCTGATGTAATTGAGAGGACAAGCAATCATAGAAAATAGCCACCGAGGAACCGGATTTTCATGTGAACAATTATTACTAGCAAGAATCATCGTTAGCTAAGGAGGTGATCGGAATAGCGATAGCTTTTAACTTTTGCTGAAAAAACACTGTAGCAGAGTTGGTTTATTGAGTATAAATAAATGTAGAAAAATGTAAAAAAAACCGAAAATAAAAAACGGAAAAAAATATAAGTAAATTTTAAAAAAAACGGAAAAAAATCGAAAAAAACATAATTTTATCAGAGCGTGCATCAGTAGCTACAGATGCCATACTGATGCAAAAATCGCTATCGCCAGCGATGGGAGAAGCCCATCTGATCGGGGCCTAAAGCTTGTAGCGAGGATGGGCTGTCATGCACAAGATTGATGAAAGCTGTGACAAGAAGATGTTGTGCTAGTTTGCTCTATAGATGGTAGCAATTTGTTTAGATTAGATGATGTGAGACAGAATTTTGGGTTCAATTAGTGGTTAGTGCATCCACTTGGAGAAGATTGGATTACTAGCTACTAGGTTTGTATAGGTCTAGAATGACTCCCAAATGCGAGGTAAGGGCAACTGGGCAAGCAAAGAAAGCCAAAGCACAGGCATGGGCCATGAAGTCACCTAGCTCAACAACTTGTGACCTGTGAGTGAGGTCTTAATCACATCAGTTATATGACTTGTTTATATTAATTTTTGTTTAGAGAAGTCAAAAGTTAATATAGTTTACATGGTTTACTGAAGCGACTTCATTACTTCTCTCGCTTCCATCTCACCCTGAGGATAAGATAAAGGGTCATGGTGCATCACGCACCCGATTTTTCTCATTCTCGTCTCGCGCATGCATCTCTCCTTCACTTTCTCCATCGCTCGTCCCTCTTTCTAAAAACCACTTCTTTCAATCACTACTATTCATTTTCAGCTAAAATGCATCAGCCACAGCCAACATGAACATGTCCATTGTAACTTGCGAATTGATCACCTCAGAGAAACAGAGAGAGAGAGCTCAGCTTCCTCTATACACCCTAAACTCTTTTTTTTGTTGGATGGGACGGAGAAGTGATATGGAAATTAGTTGTAGATGTGGTTTCCTAATCTTTATGCATGTCGCGTAATCTGCTAGTTTAGTGCTAGAACACTTAGAGGGGAGGGGGATCAAGAGACTTACGGTCGCCGATGAACGCCATGAGCGAAGACCCGTGCCTGCGTGATGCAGGCGTGAGGAAGAATCGGTGCAGAGGGTTGTCGCCGGCGAGGTCCTGCGGTGGCGGCGACGACCTTCCCGTTGCTAGCAGCGCACAGTAGATCAGTTTCCCTTTTGGTTTTGTACGGGGTTTTGGTTCTCACAGGAACGAGTCAAGTAACGTGAGATACCGGAGCCCCTCCTTTTATATTGCGCTGTTGCAACGGGAGACCATAATCATAATCAGTTATGCACCCTCGATCAGAGTGCTATCTCAGCCGTTTGGCCAACAATCAAAAATCCAACAGTAGAGAGTAGAGGACATGACCAAACGAAGCCTTGTGCCCCCATGCGCATGGAACACATGGTATGAAAATAAGCATCAAAAGAGATGAGGGGTTCCCTCCAAGTCCTCAGGACAGATCACAGGTGCGCAAGTTTGATGTGCCTGGGCACTTGGGGTGCCTCTGGTCAGATGCCATCCTCTCGTGATGCAGTAAACTACAGTCAGGCACAAGCTGTTCGTGATGCCATCCTCTGGGTTTTTTATATTTTTTTTTCTTGTATTCTTTTACATTATTTGTGATGAGCTAATATATTTTTATATATTTTTAAATTTAATTACAGTAAAAAAACCATAAACATAAGACAATCTGAACGCTACCACAGTCAAAGGAGAGAACGAAACCAATTCGCATGTATCATGATCATTAGCTTAGCCGACTTGCCACTTGGTGAGGTGAATGCATCTATCTCGCCGTCTTTTCGCCTCGACGTCACGGCCTTTTAGTGTCAGTTTCTACCTGCAGGACGCCCGGGAGAGAGATGGGCACGCCAGGATCGCGGTGAAGCGAAGCGGGAGACGTCGCCGTAGCTCCGGTCTCGTGTACGGCCAGAAAAGGGATCCATTTAGTCATATATGGAAATGGAATATGCGGCGGCATAAAATTTGTCCATGTATGGTACGCACCCATCGCATGCCAAGGCCCGCTCAGCTCGGCGACGGCTCTCGGCGTTCATGTCGCAACAACTCTTCCCTGTCTTTCCAGACGCTGATGCTGATGCTACGCCCTATATCGGTTCCCTTGCCTCGCAGTGTTGGTACGTCGAGCCGAACCAGACGCAGACATATCTTGGGCCGGCCAGATGCATGCACGGAAGGACCGATGCCTCTTACCATCTCCTATTTGTCTCTCCAATTGCAGTGCAGTTCTGTGGTGGTGGTGGAGGTAGCAGCAGCAGCATGGTTACGAGGTCTTTCACTGCTAAACCTCTCACAGAGGACAGAGCTCCGGCACCGGCAGGATCTCTTTCGACTTTCGATTATAGTTTCAGCAACTTTCCAAGTGACACGTTTGCTCTCGGTAGTATACTAGCACTAAAGGACTTTGTAGTGCTAAATCATTGGAGTCATCCGATCCGATTCGTACGGCTTAGATTAAGAAGGATGAAAAACTTCTCACTCACTTATTCCATTTTTTAGAAAACCTGCATGTAGATGATTTTTTTTGCTCAGACGACACCACCAATCATCCACTACTGGGTGCTAACAAGTTCATTCAAACAACTACTCTGACTCTCAGCTTCGCTGGCTGGGGCAGTCGCGATATTTGCTTGTGATTTTGACTTATAGAGATATTGAATTTTTACCGTATACTAAAATTAAATTGTAGACCTTGTCTTAAAAAAATATTTCCTTTAAAAGTTAGATACTATAATAAAAGTTAAAAGCCAAAAAGAACAAGCTTTATGTATGATTTGGTTCAATAAAGAAGGCCAAATAGCATCAATTCAAATAAAATCCTTTAAAACACAAAATGTATATTTGCAATTGTTCGATCATGGAGTGAGCCATGGCAACTGCTGGTCCCACACTCCCTCTTCCTGTTGGTGGGCATTGAGCAGAGGTGTAGTGCCGTTCTTTTAGCGTACAGTTTATATTACCGTAACTATTTTTTAAACAAAATATTTTTAAAATAAAATATATTAATTAATTATAATATATATTATATTAACATTAATTATACTGATCAAAATCATACGTAACTATCATTCTTCATACTCTCTCTTATAAATAATAAAAAAATCATAAACCATGAACCCAACAGAAAAAAAAAACTAGCCCCATATCATCATCAAAATCATGGAGGCTCGCTCTTGCCACCTAGAAACGCTGCCCATCGGTCGCCAGATTCTGTTCTCCGCACCGCAAGCACCGAGATCTCAGCTGAAAGCTACATGCGCTAACGGCACAGCAGCTGGCTCCCGCTCCCACGGTGTAATCACCGTTGAACCGTATCGCCAATTGGCGTCAGACACTTCAGATGCTGACGACGAGTCGTGCCATCGTTGCACCGCAGCTTCTCGCTGGACACCCAAACTTTAGCTTAAGGCGTTTGAATTGGCTTTAGTTAATGGTTTTTTTGTTATGATTTATGAATTTTGGTTAAAAATATATATTAGTGACTGAATCAAACCAGTTTGTAGCTTAAGGAATTTGGATTGACTTTTGCTAATGATTTTTTTGCTGTGATTTAAGAATTTTCATTGAAAATAAATAGTAGTGACTAAATAAAACTACTTTTAAAGGAAAGGACGAGCGATGGAAAAAATGAGGAAGAGAAGTACAAATGATGGGAGCGAGATGAGTGGTGTGGGTAATGCACCCGTGACTATTGTCTTATACTTGGAGCGAGACAGTAGCGAGAGGAGTGGAAAAACCGCTTTAAGAAATCGAGTTTTCGTATTGGATTTTGATTTTTCTAGGCAAAAATCAGAAATAGAAGCCAATACGAACAAAGGTTGGGTTCTTTTCCACTGTCAGCCGGTTTATGTTTGTACGGGCAACAGTAATTAGTTTTTAACAGTGCGTTTTTTAAGGCGGGGTCAACAGGAAGATTATAGTAAAAAGTGTACTGAATTCTACCGTACCGAAAAAATCCCATGTGCCTATTTTTCTATACACATTACCTCTCGTGAATAGTCAGAATTCAAATATTTAAACCATAAGACCAAAAGAACCCACCCGAAGCCTTAGGTAGTACTTAATGTAGCTTCTAGCTTCTGGTTGAAAATACACTGTAGCGGCTGTTAGTTTTTTCTAATTAATGTAATTTAAATAAAAAATTATCATTATAGATAATACAAAGGAGTAAGAGAAAAAAAGTAAAAGAGCCTCAAAAAGATAAAAAAAATTGAAAAATCAATGTGTTCCAAAAAATAGAAACTGAAGCTGTTTGGAATAGAATTTGCACCCTTACCCTTGTTCACGTGCCACGGTGGTACAATACAACCGAATCAAATGCCGCATTCGTCGAGCTGCAACTTGCAATAACAAGACGAGGGTCACCAAACACAATGGCCCGCGAGCGAGAGCGACGCCCCGGGCGCTGTGAGCCAACTGTTCCGCCATTGCTGAGCTTACCTCTGCCTCGGCTCTGCTGAATGCTGGCCATGACAAGAACAGTAGATAACTTGCGCCCTCTTTTTCTGATGCTGCTGCTGGGTGACGACGATTCTGTGATCCCCTTGTTTTTGTTAATTTATTACTAACCTGATTCTGCATCCCCCTCCCACTGTCCTTGAACAGTGGGCATGACGCACAGTGCAGCCCAAAGCAACTTAATAATGTCATCATTCTTTATCCCCTTCTTCCTGCCAGCATGCGTACCTACTGATTATAGTTAATGTGTATGTTTTTTGTTCATTAGTGGATGCTGGATGCAAGATTCATAGATCTATGTATCGTGCATATACTACTATGTCAGATATATGGGCCAAAGCCCAAGGTCTGTTGCGACCCATGGGCTCGGTTTCCTGAATACAAACTGAAGAATGCAGATCTTACAGCACTGAGTTACTGACAGACGAAGACTTCAGAGTTGTGTTCGTTAGGACTGAAGGTTCAACAGTGGTGCACATACAGCCAGCGACGTACAGATCCGCAATGAGATACGCACATTGCAGATCGCGGTACGTACGGGAAAAACTTAATAACGTCCCGTGAAGTCAAACAGTAACATGTTGGCCATCGAAGCGCCAGTTACTTGCCTGGCGAACTGATACTTCTACCTAGTTCGCTACCTATCTTTGAGCTCTTCTTCAAACTTGCGCAGTTTCTCCCGAATAGGTGCAAGAAAGGATTTCAAATCTTTGCAGATTTGCGTTTTGTCGTCAGAGGAGAGACCCCTGTCATCGCTGAACTGTATCTGCACCTGAAAAAGAATACACAAAAGATATGCCATGAACAACTCTGAAAGATAGGTAAAAAGAATCATCCCCAGTAGGGGTGGATATCGAGCTAAGTGCACGTCTTATCGAGTTTTTTTTCTAAAATTGGCATAGTTTGATTCAATATCATTTTACGTATAATTTAAAAATATTTTTACAAACGAGCTAAAGAGCCAAGCCGAGCTAGAACAAAATTCAAATTCATTTGAAATTAACTCATGTCAATGTTTAACTAATTAACAAGTATAATTAAAGTAATTTTGAACTTAGCTAACGAGCTCCACTAACGAATTTTTTTCCACCCCCTAATACCAAGGTTATGGCATCTTCAGATTCATCATTTCCAAAGGACACATCCGAAATTGCTGTTCGTCACGACAGGAATATATAGAAGTATTCTTTTTTTCCACCCCCTAATACCCAGGTTATGGCATCTTCAGATTCATCATTTCCAAAGGACACATCCGAAAGTGCTGTTCGTCACGACAGGAATATATAGAAGTTTTCCTCAGAATTGCACTAATACAAATTTCATGAAAGACGTTATTTTTACCTCCAAGTCTTCAAGCTCGCCAAATGAAAATTCAGGAATATCCAGATAACCCTTAACCTTCTTGATTTCTTGCTTAATTAACCATGCACCTGAAAAATACTCCCGTGAGTGGCATTTCAGTCAAAGTAGTTAACCCTGATAAAGATGTCAACTCTGGAATTATAAGATTTTCTACCTTTAAATTTCAAGCTCAGCTCATAAGTATAGCCTACTCTCTTCTTATTACGGACAGTGATTAGAAATGCCTGCCAAGTAACCAATGCATTGTTTTCAGCTACAACTATTGATATGTAGGAGTTATACAGCAAAGAATAGTGCTATCCAAACACAACATCAGATTCCATTTAGTGATACACGTCAAAGAGATAGTAGAGGCAAATTGATCTTGGCTTACTAGCTTACATGCAGACTAAAAACAATAAAACTCAAACAGCAGGAGTATACCAGTCCATCAAAACATTAAGAAAACAAATGCCTTTTTTTCATAGCTGGGTTGTAAATGAAACAGCAAAGAACATAGCCCTCCATCAGCCTACACATTTTTGTTCTTTGATATTGAGAATAAACACACTTACTGTATAGCAAAATCGATTCCGCTACCAAATTCTCCAGTTGGACTGAAAAAGGTCCTTTCAAAAAAAAAGTTGGGCTGAAAAAGGACAGGAAATCTTGTGAAGGATAACATTCCTAATTGTCCAAAAACCTATGCTTGTCCAGCTTTCCATTTGTTACTACTTGCAGAGCTACTATGAACAGTCATCACATCTTTTGGTACTCATCACCTAATTTCATCCACAACAAATAGGGTACAAATAATCAGGATCACAACATAAGCTTGCATAGAAGTACATGCACGTCGATTCACAAACGAGCATTATAGTCGCAACATTTCCAGGAATTCAACATAGAGGGTGACTGCTGTGGCAGTGAGGCGTATTTAAAAAATTAAGCTGATATATTTCAAATTCTTAAGATAAATTTTGTGCTTCGAATTTTGACTGTCAAATCCTTAGAGGGGTATTAACTTTAATATCTTTCAACAGTGTCCTTTGTTAAATTCAAGGATATCTAGATATGTAAGAATTCCCATGAAAACTCATAAAAGAATCCTCTTTACATTAACAATAGACTATCAGAAAAAAACAGTTTCAGCTGAGCTGATGAAATAATAAGAATGTTTTCATCCATCAGAGTACTTGTAAATGAAAAATCAAATGATTATGTGAACTATGGTACTCACATCGCCTGAGCATTTGGATACTTCATAAACAGATGCCTTTCCAGTAGAGAATTCCAAAGGATCTAAAGACTCCAGCAAACCCTGTAGTTCAGAATTATCCAAGTTCACTCAGACAAAAATGCAGACAGCAGAACCATCACAGTTAAGATATGTGATTTTTCCAGCAGCTGACTGCAGAACTACAGCACCTTTATCCTACTGTTGGCCCATGAATTGAGGTTCTTTTCCTCCCAGGTTCCAGCCTGCAAACAGCACGCAAAGCATGAGGGTTTGTTACCAATCTAGTCACAGAGCTAACATGTTTATGTTTTCCAAAAGGCTAATTTCTTCCCTGTGCACTTATTTACCACTATGAACTTGTCTTGCTGATTGTTCCATAGTTGGTGTTATCATGTTAGCAGTCTAATCAAATAGTGCAAGTAGTCAACATTGCATGGCGATACCAAAGTTGGGCATTAGCACATGCAACATTACACCTTGTTTGGTGTCAAGTATCATTTGTTACAGGTATAAGAATTGGTCAGGAAAGATCATGCCAATGATCACGAAACCCATTGACCAGCGTTGTCAAAGCGATGTTGCGTCAAAGGGCTGAAGGCTAAGATCAAATGAATTACTGTCAAGAACAAAAGGCAATGGTCAACATGTTTGTGAGGTGCTTCGTGCGTTGCATTTTCTTTTGATGGAAGCATTCTCGTGATTCAGCTTCTTGGCGGCTTTTTGCCTTTCAGAGATTGCCACAGATAAGCAAAAGCAGCAAGTTTCCATGTCCGAAGTTCCCTTCTAACATTAGTCACATAATGGAAGTAGGCTGTGAACCTGTGACATTCATGCTTGCAAACAAAGGGTCCATGCATGAAAAGATCGATTAGAGCATGGGGACTAGCTCCTGAGATTAAGTAAAATATCAAAATTTCCATTCAGATTTCAGATGCGCACAAGAAACTACAGCAAAACCTCGCCTTTCTCACATTACAACTAACAGCAGCATCCGAAGCCGATCTAATCCAGATTCGCTGGTACTAGTGCTAATCAAAGAAAACCAAGAAAGCAACAAATTTTCCCGTTTTGCTACCGGCATCGGGGATTCAAGCAAGACAAAGCGGACCTGGTTCCAGACGGAGCCGAGGGTGCTGGGCGGGGGGTTGGCAGCAATGTGGGTGGTGTCGAGCTTGCGGGGCGCGGGCAGCGGAGCGGCGTCGCCCGTGGCCTCCCGCACCCAGTACCTGTACGACGTCCCTTTCTCCGCCGCCGCCGTCTCCTCCATCTCACAGGCAGAGCTCGCTTCGCTTCCCTCGCTTGGCATTGGCTGGTGGGCTGGGTAGGGCTGCCTCCGGAGGGTTCGCGTCCTCGTTCGCGAGACCGGCCACTCCTATTTTGACTCTTTCTTTCCCCTTCCCAATTTCTTTCCTTCTTTCTTTTTCTGGTTCGATTCTGGACTCTTCGGGAAACTTTCCCGCCCACGTACCCTTCTCTCTTCAAACGGCTTTACTTTTTTTGTTTTATTAATTTTCAACTTATTTAAATCAAAAAATACTTAAAAATTATTGGCTTTTAATTTCAATTAATTTCAGTTTTTCGTCTTTTTCCCTTTTATTCATTTGTATTATTTGTAATGATATAACATTTTTTTATTTTTTTATTGAAGAACTAAAAAACTAATAGCAGATATAGTATAATTCCAATCAAAACCTAACAGCTAAAGTTATAAATAAGAAGTTTAAGCTTTTTAGAGTGGTCCTAACTTCTAAAGTTCAGTTCAGTAGCAATAGGTGCTTAATGTTACATTTTTTCCATGTGCAATGAATTGACGAGTTCGATTCGTTTTTGGCATTTGTTTCCTTCCATGTTAATCTGTTTGATTTTGATTTAATCACTGCTATTTTATCTGGTAATCGAACTTTTGGTCACAATTTTAGCCTCAAGACTCCATGATGGGAAGCAAATTAACGTCGTACGTACGCCTGGTATATGAGACAAGTTTCACGCAACTTTAACAGACGACGCCCAGCGGTTAGCAGCGAGCGAACTCGGTGCCTGTCGCAGTCTCTCGAGCGGTACGTGAACGCCGACGTCTACCGCCCAGCAACCTGCGGCGAACCATCGGACGGCGACTTTCCTGTTTCCTCCTGCGGCGCGCGCGGTAGATCGCCCACACCCACCACACGATGCTCACCACCGAAAAAAGAATGGGAAATTTAATCCAAGAAACATGGAGTTCTCGAATCATGAGGACGCCGGATCCGGCGGCCGGAGGTGTGGACGCCTGATCTGAATGGCCGTTCTGCTCCACCGCCACCTCTACTGTTTCGCTCGGGCTGTCGACTGTCGCTGCTCGCATCGGTCATCGGACTACCGCCTCCACCGCTTCGGTCGCTGGTCGCCGTGCTCGCTCCAGTACCGGTGTCGTGTTTATGCGCGTCAGAGAGAGAGAGGTGGTTGTCCTTGTTCAAACTCTTGGTAACGGCATTTTTCAGAGAAACCTCACTCCATAATGGCACATCGCAAATTCCAAACTCTGCGTGGCATATCTCTGAATCGGTCACTCTACAGTGGTATATGCGTCTGATTTTTCCAAAAAAGAAAAGCCTCCCTGAGCCTGTGATGACAAGCAGCCTCTCTACTGTGTTTTCTGACGCAGACACCGGCCGGACAGCGAAGTTGCAGCGACCAACCTGGTGTTGAGGTCAGCTGTGGCTATCCAATTCAACCCAGCGCTCGTCATCGACTCATGCCGGTCCTACTCCGACACTGCCCGCTGCAGCACGCACGCGCGCACACATGGCTTGGGCCAAACCGAAGAAAGTGAAAGCTCAACCGCGGCCATGAACGCATTCATGGACCTGGCCAAGTGAAACGCACGCCACCTGCGTACCTTTTTATCCTCTGTAGAACGAACTTAACAACCGAGCGTCGTTCCATCGATCGATCGCGCGTTCCCCCACGCGAAGCGCCGAACGGTGGACGGCGTAGTCGCTCCTCCAGTCCAAACACTTCACCTCGATCGATCGAGCTATCTTCTCGATCAGCCGCCACTGCTGCGGCTAAGCCAGCCATTGTTGCTTGATGCATGCTTCAATTCATGCTAGCCGCAAGGGTGGGTGGTAGACTTTTCTTCGGCAGCTCACTGGGCCACTGCGCAGTTTAATCCTGGATGAATGTGCAGCGCATATGTGGGACAATAACCACAGCCTTTTTCCAGCCTCTGTTGCGTGCATGTTAAGTGCCGCTGTACTCTGTAGCTTGCCTTTTGGCTCGTTGTGTAGCATGTAGACGTTGTTTATTTACTGTTCCTTGCTAGCTTGTCTCCATTCTCAGGCTACTGCATTATCAAAAGCACGCACAGTGACAGTGGTGTGCTGCTGGTGGGTGCGTGGGAACGGTCCAATAAGTTCCTGGTGATGCACGAACCCAACGATTAGCCTGAAGAAAAATGCATGCTGGGTCACTCGCCGGTCTAGAATGTTGTGTGTAGTGGCTGACAGGACTTGGATACATCGTCGATTAGTTTCCTCCTGAATAATTGGCGAGAAAGCTTGTTTTTCAAGATGCATGGTGGAGCAATCCTCGAGCCCAACAGCCCGGTGATGCTGTTGTTACATCGATTGTTGGGTTTTTTTTTTTTGGGAGCAAAATGTTGTTGGACCTAGGGAGAGGTTAATTACTTTGCAGAATTCTTCGTAACCAGGACTATTCTTGATTTTTCTAGATGTTATTTCAGAATGTATGCCATCAAAGTTATAAAACTTTGACCACTAATAAGCACAAAAACATTTAGATTTGTCACGTGGAGACTACATTACTAGATTTTGTCATTAAAATACGTTTATGTCATTTATATTTTTTATTAACATGTAATTAGAAAAGGGTAATGTCTTTCAACGACGGAGAGACGCTGCATCACAACCGTTGGCCAGGAGATCGAAACTTGACCTCCATTTGAATTACCTACGTCATTGTGCAACTTTCAGGGCACAAATATATATATATATATATATATATACACACACACACACACACACACACACACACACACACACACACACATATATATATATATATATATATATATATATATATATATATATATATATATATATACATATACATATACATATACATATATATATGTATGTATATGTATATGTATACATATATGTATATGTATATGTTACCATGTGCCACTCACCAACGTCCGTTTTGGCTGGTTCATTTCTGTGGCCCTGACACATCCAACAGGATTCACGCTTTGGCTAGCTTGCAATCATGTTTCTGTTCTTGGTTGCTTGATTGCCTCTGGCCGGCGACTTTTCCGATCGCGGCCGTTTTGTTTGGATTAGTCGGTCCTATCACGTCAGCCTCCTCCTTTGCTCCTATCCAAGTTTTTTTTTTCTTTTCCTGTGTTATTAGTTTTCTTGACCTACATTTTATATAATCTGAACAACATTCTCTCTTGCTCATGATTTTTTTTCTCCCCCCTTTTAGATATACAAAGAGAGAGTTTTAACCATCCTTAAAAAGTTATCAAGAGATATCAAGAATTTATATGTAATTTAGTGACAAGGTACCAATATCGTCTATACCTTCTAAGGATAACAAAAACTCTCGTAAAAGAAGCATATCATTTTTTCAGAAAAATCCTCTAATTTACATTAAAGACTATATATAAACAATCTAATACCATCAAGTCCTTCGGTCAAAGAATGTGTTGATCTTCTTTATCTCCCTCACAAGATGCTTACGATCTTGCAAGAACAACATGATTGTCAATGGGTAAAAATTGCCCCAGGTCCTCTATAACATTTGCAAGAAAAGGTATTTTTACCTGTACGGGCAACCTAAGATAAAACCCATGTCGACTTAACAGTTACAGCACACGATTGGGATCCGCATGAAAAGGCTAAACACGGTTCTATTTTTACGTTTTAGCGATGGCTTTTGATTTTTGACTAAAATTTTACTATAGTTGACATTTTTTACTGTAGCTAATTTACTTTTTGAGGCATAATTAAATTTTAAAAAATATAAAAAATATGTTAGCCTATCACGAACAATGCAAAGGAACACGGAAAAAAACAAAAAGCCCAAAAAATCTTTAAAAATTCAGAAAAAAAGACGAATTAGTGAATTGTGGGAAAAAAAGCTGAAGCTAGAAACTAAAACTGAAAAAAATTGAAACGAGCGAGACCTTATATAGTAGAGTGGTTTTATGAGTAAGCCCGCCCTATGTAGCCTTTGCTTTAGCATGGGGCTAGACTATGCCCTGCTCATTTTAGTTTAAAATCAGTTTTTGCTTCTGCTTTCTGTTTTTTCACTATTTAGTAATTTTGTCTTTTTTCTAGTTGCTTTTAGATTTTTTTTTGTCTTTTTTTTCTTGTATTCCTTTGCATTGTCTGTGATAGGCTAATATATTTTTTTCTATTTTTAATTTTTTTAAATTTAATTATATCAAATAAGCCAACTCAACTACAATAAAAAATAAGCTAGCTACAGTAAAAAAACCATAACCCATCGCTATACCGATCACCCCAATACCTTTTTTCTTTAGGATTGCATAATAGCTTTTCAAACCAGGGTGTATGTTTACAAGATACCTCTACCAGGCAGGCTAATTTAGGGGGCGTTATTTGGGCTAAAAATTGATGGTTTATAGCTGAATTTATATTGTAGTTAGCTTATTTTACATAGCTGATGATAGCTTATTTGTCATAATTAAATTAGAAAATCTAAAAATAAAAAAGTAGATTATTGCATCACTATAATGCAAACGAGTATAAGAAAAAAAGAATCGGCAAAAAAGCTAAAAAAACCAAAAAGAGACGAAATTTAGGGAAAGTGAAAAATAAACCAAAAGCCAGAAATTCGAGCCGAAATGAGCGGGGTCTAGTCTTTTGCGAGCACAGTTTCCAAGCATCGATGCTACATGATTGGACACAAGTCACTTCAATGGCCGGGTTTGAATCGGCTTACACTTTGGCTTATCACTTTTTGCTATAGTAAATGGTTTTTAAACGATGCGTCTTTTTAAAGCGGGATCTATACGTAGATTATAGTAGATTTTGTACCAGCTTTATCTATACCGACCAAAATCACATGCGATCATTTTCCTTTGCGCACTATCTCTCATAAACAGTCAGAAATCAAAAACTATAAGCCAAAGGGTATGTCTAATCATCACCCATATGTTTTCTTCTAAATAATTATCTAAATTTCTAACCCTTAAATTAAAGATCTAATGACTCTCATCATTTCTCCCTTTTTTTGGAAGGGGGAAATTTTTTAGAGTAGGGAATTCACACGAAATCTTTGCGCACATCTAAATGCCAGAAATTTAGATGATTGTTTAGAAAAAATATCCGAATTATATTTATCAACTCTCTAAACCAAAAGCCAAAGCCACCTTAAAAAACACCACCCAATGTCTTACTTCATGTATTCGAGAGACTAAGAGAACAGCTCGATTCAGGTGCCTAATTAAAGTAGAACCCTTATTGATTTGCTAGTTGATAAGGTAAACATCGAGCCCACCAAACGCTAGGCGTGATGCGGATAAGGACCTCAAAAAAACTTTTATTTCGTTCTATGAACTTCAAGTGTATGAAGCCTCATAGTTAACTCTTACAGCGAAACGATTGAGACAAAATTTCACTTAGGTTCATTTACTTTACGCCTAAGGGGGGATTAGATCGTCAAAGATTTCCATGAATAGTTAACTCTTACTTTAAGCTGAAATTTAGTGGTTTATAGTTAAAATTGTACTGTAGTTGGCTAAAATCATACTGTATCTGACGATGACTTATTTGATATAATAATTTAAAAAAGTCTAAAACTAAAAAAATAAATTAACCTATCACATATAATATAAACGAATATGTAAAAAAAGAATCAGTAAAAAAATGCTAAAAAATCAAAAAAACAAAAATTATAAATAGTAAAAAATAAATCAGAAATTAAAAATCTGAGACTAAATAAACGGACCTAAACAGAAGGCCGTAGTACTTAATTTGATTCTTTTCATGTGCAATAGCACAGTGACCTGTCCTCAACTCGCAGTCCTCGGTCCTCTCCTCAGAGCTTGTAGAAAAATAGAAGGGCCAGAGATTTTTGCAGGAAAAAGTAATACTAGTACATGTACTTGTTATTAGCGATTTTTCTGAAGATACTCTTCTTAGACTGCGTTTTTTTTCCCCGAAAATATAAAAGATTTATGTTTTATTCATCATATTCAGTTAAACTTTTTATTCGTTATAGCTGACTTATTTTATACCGTAGTAGTTGATTTGTGTTTCATTTGTTATGTTCAACTGAACTTTTTATTCACTATAGCTGCAGTTGATATTTTTTTAACGTAATTAAATTAAAAAAAATTAAAAAATAGAAATAATAAGTTATCCTATTACGAATAATATAGAGAAATATAAAAAACTAAAAAAATTATAAAAAATTAAATTTAAAAATAAAAAAAATCAGAAGCTAAACCAAGCCTTTGACCAACCAACTGACAGCACAATTTCTCCTATTTTGATTGTCCATTTGGAGGCGACATTGAACAGTGAAAACGCTGTAGAGGATCTGACCAGGGTAAGGGTGAAAAGGCTACACCTGGATGGGGGCAAGATGTTCATCCCAACCTTCACATGATTTTACTGTTGCGCGCACTGATGAAAACTGTAGCGGTTTTTGTCCCATAGCCAGCCACCCTTCAGAATCCTCATGCGCGCACCAATGATTCAAATCTAACAGCACGGCTGCTGCGACACGGCTCCAAAGGCCACCAGGGAAAAATCCTAGAGCAACCTCCTCTGGTATTGGTGGCCGGAGGAGGTAGAAAGGCAGCCCTATGGCGTAGCCCCCCTGCAATCAGGTTTGGAATTATTGCTTTCTTTGTAAACCAGAATCTTTTTTATTGGCATGGTATTGTTTGTGGAGGAGAGATTCTCCCCATGCTCGCTCACACCCTTCCCAATGGGGGCAAAAGGAATTGGCCATCTTTGGAGGTGATATCCACCACAAAAGGGTGTTCTTTCTTAGGGTTTGATGCTCTGCTTTTGAGGAGTGGAGTGGTTGTAGTAACTGGTAGAGGCAGCAGTAGTAGTTGTTGTTGCGAGTATTATTGGGATGTCAGGGAAGGGCATGTGCTTGGTTGCTGTGGGGGGAGGCAGCCATCCACTGGGCCTCACCCTCTTCTTGCAGCTTACTGTTCAGTCTCAGCCTCAGGTGGGGTTTAGGGGGAGAGCTGGGGGTAGTTGCCATCTTGTGTGTGTTGTGTTGGATCTTTGTGAGTCATGCCCTCTTTATCTTCTTGCTTTTGCTTTCTTGGTTCTCTTCTTTTCCTCGACTCATGGTTCTTGTTTTCCTTGTGTCGTGCCTGCCAGGTAGAATTCAACAGGATAAAGGTTCTTTCAAGTAAAGGAGGTGAGATTCTTGGTTTCATATCCAGTGTTCTCCTTTTCTTGAAAAAAAAGTTTCTTTTCTATGGTTTGTTTCTGTTATTGTGCCCCCTGAAAAGCAACTGGCTTCGATGTAGCATTGGTTCATGTGTTGGTGGGAACAGTAGGAAGAAACTAATAATGCAATGCCGAGGTAGCTGTGGTGAAAGATTGCAAGGTTTAAATGGGGGGTGGTTGTGGTGATGAATAGGGCCAGCCTTGATGGGGCTGATGCTGTGGTCTTTTAGGTTAGGGAAAGAAGAGGCATAGGATAGAAACCTCAAGGCCAGGTGATAACTCAGGCAAGGACGATGGCGTCGCTGGTGCTTTAGTTGTCAATCAATTGGTGCACCGTGGTTGCTGGTTCGGCTTGCCGGGTTGGTGGATTTCAAGGTTTTGTGTAGTGGTGCTGAGGAACAAGATTTCCAGGAAGAGGAGGAGGAGGAATCTATTGTGTTCTTTTTTTGGCAGAAAAGAAAGTTGAGGTACTTGATCTTTTTGCCTTTCTTGATGCTGCAAAGACGATGATGATTCTTCTCTTGATATGATTCCCCCAATAAATTAGGTGCATATCACTCATTGGCAGGGTCTTTTGTACTTCTCTTTTATCGGAATGACAAGTTTCTATATATACATATATATATATCTCTCCCAATTCTGCTATTCGTGTGTGACATCTGTTCTTTCTTTCCCTTCTTGTTCCTGCAGTGCCAGCAGTTTTGACATATACAAGTGTGAGCTGCAGTTGAGATCTTTAATTCTGGTATGGGTTCTTTTGGGACGAACTGGAATCAGAAGAACTCCATGTTGTGGGACTGGGAAAATTTGGCACCGTTGGGCCCGAATTCGATGGAAAACCCCAAGAATATGTCACACCCTGAACCAAGAGTCGTAGGTGTGGGGGCTGCTAGGCATGGATCCACAAATTCGTCTGGTGGTACTTTCACTTCTAGCTCGGAGCTGGGCCATGGTTCGTCCAAGAGCTCTATGTCGGCAACCATTGATTCTCCGTCCAAGGTGGGGAACAGCTTGGAGTTCAAGTTTGCTGCTGTTAAAGGGCATGACAAGAACATGGGCAAGGGTGGTGAGGCCAGTAGAGTTGAGGACTCAGGTACTTCTCCATCGTCGATGATGGCAGTCAGCCATGGAGAGCCATTAATCGGCCTGAAGTTAGGAAAGCGGACTTACTTTGAAAATGTTTGCGGAGGTCAGAATGTGAAGAGTTCTGCACCTTCAGACGTGACTTCTGCATCTACTGTGGTCAAGAAGGCGAAGGTGTCCCAGCAGAACACACAAAGCTCATACTGTCAGGTCGAAGGATGCAAAGTTGATCTGTCTTCGGCAAAAGATTACCATCGCAAGCACAAAGTCTGTGAAGCTCATTCTAAGGCTCCCAAAGTTGTTGTTGCTGGTTTAGAGCGCCGTTTTTGCCAACAGTGTAGCCGGTGAGATTTCTTGCCATTAAGCTGAGCATGTTTTTGTTTCATCTTTTAGAGAAATATTTTCATTTCATTGGCTAGAGATATCTCTTTGACTTCCTTTTTTGTTTGTCTTGGCATCCTTGAGTTGAAAACGAGAGAAAAGTTTAAAATATGACCAACTGAAAGCAATATTACCCCCTTAAAGTCTCTAGTGAAATGAAATGGATTTAGCCAGTTCTATGATAGCATGAACCACTGTTAGATGATGCTAAGTTTGCTGAATTATTTTGTATGAGATCTGTTTATATTTATCACCTGCTTGCCTAATCAAGATACACAGAAACAGTGGAGCCAAAAGAACTATGAACAAAATGGGCATTTATTTTTGATTTGCATACTACTATACAAGTTTTTTAATAATGTGGAAGTGGAGTCTTAGAAAGAAGCCTTATATGTCATAAAAAATAAATTTAAAGAAGTTAGTTACAACTAATGATTACAGCTTGTTCTTTAACTCAAACAATTGACCTTACATGCTTCTCTTTTTTCCTTCTTTAATACTTCGTTGGTTTAGGTTTCATGGCTTAGCTGAGTTTGACCAGAAAAAACGAAGCTGTCGCAGGCGTCTATCCGATCATAATGCACGAAGAAGGAAGCCACAACCAGAGACAATTTCATTCAGTTCATCAAGGCTCTCCACGATGTTTTATGGTAGTACTGATCCCTTAGTTGCTTTGGGGGTTCAATAAACTGATTTATTATCTACAACTTCCCTGTTGGTATTCGTAGTGCTCAAAACTCTTATTTTACCATATCAAACTCTCAACTGCGTGACACTCATTCATTATAACTTTGGATGTTAAAAGAGAACTGGTGCCAAACAGTTTGTTCTTTTCGTCATGCAAAAAGAGATCTGGTGCCAAATAGTTTGTTCTTATCGTCATGCACCTTACTCCTTGCTTAACTTTCATGCTTGTGGTATTGTACGACAGTGGTGCCCTATACTTTATAACCTGATGAGATGGTTCCAAGCATGGAAAAGAACCTAATTTTAGATCGTGGAGGACATGTTTCTACTTTTTCTATTGCAGCGCCTTGACACATGGCTTTGACATTATCTGTTATTATGCCTTATTCTCTTCATGTAGTTAAATTGATGATTGAGTGCGAATTCTTCAACCAAATTTGCACTTCTGAAATAACAGGACAATACTTAAGCATCGTAGTAAGCACTGCTTCAGTTTTCTGCAGATACATGTTTGGTGTCACACAGTGATTTAATTTTTTTGGAAGGGAACTTAACCCAACTTCTTTGGTATTATTTGATGACAATACATAGTAATCACACTGTCATAAAATCCTTCACAAATCTTTGTTCTCTCTAGATATATATTTTT
The DNA here is from genome assembly GCA_036346265.1 of Melocanna baccifera. Classification (NCBI taxonomy): domain Eukaryota; kingdom Viridiplantae; phylum Streptophyta; class Magnoliopsida; order Poales; family Poaceae; genus Melocanna; species Melocanna baccifera. The sequence goes on along the minus strand of CM070691.1, from coordinate 27,984,234 downwards.
TTCCTTGTACTGAAACAATTTAGCCTTAATTTTGGTATTGTTTGCATTGCAGATGCTAGGCAACAGAATCTTTTCTTTAGCCAATCCCCTTTTGGTCAAGTGAGAAGCAATGCAATATCTTCATGGGATAGCTTGGGAGGCTTCAAATTTACGGAAACCAAACTTCCGTGGATGAAGCCAACGAAAATGGCAGGCCTTGATGAGTTGCATTTCTCTAACCCACAGATGCCAAATAATGTTGTGGCGCATGCTGTACATCATCATGATTTTGATGGGCTTATGCCATTCAAGGGAACCAACACAAAGGTCCTCAACCAAGGTACTTTTCTATCTACCAATCTATTACCGAACTTAAATAAAAGATTAAAAAAAGCTATGGCAGCACTTAAATTTTAGCCATATGCTTTGATGAAAGCTCTTATGGAGGCTACGTTTTACAATTCCTCAAGAGAAAATACATTGATTGTTTAAATTATCAAAATCTTTTTTAGGTGCCATCATAACATGTTATCTACACTGTACTGTTGTTCATTAAAAAAAACTGTACTGTACCGTTGAAGCTCTTAGCAATTTCACACCATTGAGCCAGCATTTTGTTCTTTATGATCCCACTTTGTATGAGAACAGTCTTCTCACTCTGATGATTTGTTGCTAACAATCAGCATTCATTCCCGTGGAGTTTTGGTTAAACATGCACTAGTTGGCGTTGAAACCACATACTACTTTCTCGACTCTGTATATGATGTATCGAGGCAGTGGTAAGAGCTATAATCTTTCAATCTGAGCTCGTCCAGTTTTTCTGGATGGGGCCTTTGAGGTTTTCATCAACATTATTGGATTTATGGCCCCATCAGTCATCACTTCCCTGATAATGACATTTACCAGAAAATTTTGGCTGGTAGCTTGGTACCATCTGATCCTGGCATTAAACCTGGTACCCAACAAATATTGATTGAACATGCCAGCTTAGTGTTGTATGAGTGTCACTCATCTCAATAGCTCGAACAGCGTTGCATGCTTCGGAGACAATATGCCATCTGTTGAGCAGTCTAATCATGCACAGTTGTAGGATCAGAACCAATATCAGTATAAGATTTCTATGTAACTGATGTACCTTTCTCCTAATTTCAGGTGTGGAAGCTTCTGCCATCATTTCGAACTCGAATGGAGCCCCAGATCTTCGGCGTGCTCTCTCTCTTCTGTCAAACGATTCCTGGGGTTTGACCGACATCCAGCCTAGTTCTCAGGTGCACTCCAGTAGTGTGATGCCGCCCCTCGCCCCCGTCACTGCCTCCAACCCTGTGATGCATGCTCTGGACCCTTCCCCAGGAGGATTCTGGCAAGACGACCCGCCCCCGCTCGATCAAACCACGCAGGTTCAGGCGTTCACGCACGTCAGCAACGGGGGCAGCTCTGGCTATGGCCAGATGCACTGATGCTGCGTCTCCTGGGAACAAGCAAGGAGGAGGAGGAGGCAACCCCCTCTTCCAATTTTAGGATAGTGGTGCTTGCCATTAGATCAGAACTGTTTTAAGTACGTCATGAGATGACTTGTTTCGCCAACCTGACATATTCTGGAATGACATCACGCTCTGTTAATCTCGATGGTGCTATGACGTGTGTTCTTGATACTTGGCCCAATTATTTCTTCTCTAGATTTGCTCGGCCTTGTGGATGCAAATGTTCTCGACTTGCTGATGCATTCATGTCTGTTAGTCTTTGAGGGAATCCGTCCTGCACGTTGCGCATCACTCTCCTGGCAACGGTCGTTTGAGTTGATGCCGGCGTGCCACCGGAAGCGAGCTCGTGCTGCGGTCATCGGCACCGTTGCCGGCAGAGGTGGAGGGCTGCCTGACCTACTTGTTGCTACAGAAACATCACTTAACCAATTCAATCAGCAAAGCGGGAACCAACTCAATCAGCCGAACCGAGGTGGAGGTCGCTTCTATCAGAACAATCGTGGTGGTATGTCAGGATAGGGAGGACGTTCTCGTCCTATTTGTCAAGTGTGGGGCAAAACAGGTCACACCGCCATCAAGTGTTGGCATCGGTTTGATCACTCCTACCAAACAGAAAAAGCTCACATCGCAGCCACAGCAGCAACCATGCCTTCTTATAAGATCGATCCAAATTGGTACATCGACTCGGGAGCTACAGATCACATCACAAGTGATCTAGATAGCAGTATGTAATAGCTAGTAACAGTGCCACATAAACATCTTCAGATGGCATGACCATGGATCGCGATTAACTGAAAATTGAACTTTCTAGATGATGAGTTAACATAGTAGCTAGTCATGAAAATTTCCACGTGAAAATTTGACTTTCCAGCAAGTGGCTCTTCAGATCAAAACCAAGTACAGACGCAACCAACTTTGTAACGTTGACAGAATATAAACTTAATGTGATTGAGTTGTAAATCTTGCAGCTGCAAGCCTGTGATGCTTACGATGTCGTCTAAATTGATATTACTCTGAATTTTTCAATGTTTGTTGACAGTTAGCACTATAAACTCCACCTAGCATCATGCTTTTGCTTTCTTTCGATGATAGGAACATATTGGATGCTTTTAACTTCTCTCTCTTCTTTAACTATGGCAACTACCACAACTTATTCCCCATTTGGGCCCTTGGAGAGTTTCGCCACCGACTTCTTGCAAACAAGAACTGATGTAGATGCACATAATTATTGTATTGCGATACAGATGTCCAAGGTAATGTTGTAAATACTTTAAAAGAACAACGTTGCTCCCAAGAGCCTTTGCTTTTCCTTAAAAGTAAGAAATCAATTTGCTCTGTTGCCGACATGGAAGAAAACCAATTGTTTGATGAATCATGGTGACTATCTCTTGAAAAATTCAGATTTGCCAAAGCTCTATCTGTAATTTGAAATGGAGCTATAACAAATAATTCCTTATTCTAGCTTAGGCAACACAGCGATGACAAAGCTTTGAAAGGTGTTTCATATGTTCCCTTTCAGTTATGATTTGTTGCAGTTTAGTTCGTGTTAGGTACATTCACTTACTATGAGGCTTCTCCCCAAGTAATCCTTGTAATTCTATCTCTGTACGTAAGGCGTTTTATTTGGTAGTCTTCAACTGCTCAAGCAATGAAGAACACGTGAAAAAGTATTGCAAAAATAATTGCATAAACAATTTGGCCTAATTTAAAAAGTAATAACTCAACCGAGGTTTTGAAAATATACCGGACTAGTTCAGCCTTGGTGGCTAGCAGCACCCTAGTTCTTACTAGCAGGTTAACGTCAATTTCCAGGTTGTTACCATGGTAACTGTTGGGACACCAAGAAGAATAACACTATGAAGGGAACTTCACAGACATCGGCTAGGTTAGGGACTACTAAGCTGCCAAAGTTTAGCATTTTCATGTTCAAATGATATGTTAAATATTTTATCTACATCTGAGTATAACTTGAAATCTGACCAGAATCAGCATGAAGCATCTGTAGTATAACTTGAAATTCTACAGACCTGTTAGTTTTTCGGGAACAGATAAAGCTATAATTTCTAGTTACATGACAGTAATCAGCTGTTTGTCTCAGACTTTAACGGAAGTACAACTTACAGAGGGACAAATACAACTGTCAGATTTAGAAACTTGAGCAACCGAACTACAGTTCTAAGAAAGAGTATCACGTGAAGTTCAGAAGGACCAACAACTGGTCACTACAAGGACAAGTAAATGACACTGACGCATAAAGATCCTGGTACAGAGTGACAAGCTAGCAAGTCTGGCACACGATGCAGCATAATAAAATAAATGAATATCCATCATCCACACTAGAGTGAATAACAATGAAAAAGGCTAATCGATCTTATCATAAGTGAACTTTCAAGCCAAACTTTTCTATGAAATTAATACATGAAACCAGTTTCGTAAGTACCTGGCGACAATAGGCATGGCCTTCCAAGTGTCCACCTTCATAAGACACTGTCAACTGCAGTAATTGGAACCTACAAGAAAGAATCAGAATTTGTTGATCGAGATAATCAAACCGCATCCACCAAATACACATTAAAATGCCAATATGTCATACCATTTCGGCATTTCCAGGAGTGTGTAATGATCATCTCCATCAGGATTCCTCAAAAAAGAAGATCATCTCCATGTGACCTAGGACATGAAGCGGTATCAAGTAAAACGAACAACTACTAGGGTTTTAGTTATACTGAATCCAGTTGAAGGAAGCATACCTAAATGACCCTGGTTAAATCGGAAGCCCCATCGCTGAGCAAGAGCACTTGCAGCCCGAACCAGCGAACTCGTGCATAGAATTCCAAATTTCCAATCGCGGATGCTGCCTTCAACTGGATGAAGTAAAACTAAAACCCTAGTGAAAAATGCACTCCTCCACGGCCACAAGGTGGAATTCTAACCACTAAACTATAGCCACTTTGTTTGTTGAAATGAAATGAAATGATTCTCATATTCCAATCCATACAAGCTCCCCGATCCGTGACTGATCGCACAAATTTGACTCCCTGAATTCAATTAATTTGAGAAACGCGATCGAGAGCAACTAATCCAAAGGATGCAACTCATGTTCATCACACACTTCAAAGCCAGATAGCATTGGTAGTACACAGATGCAAATAGAATCAGTGGATAAATTCTCTGGTACAAACTGACTTTGTTAGGGGCAACTTGACAGAAAATAGACCCGCTTGAACCAATAGGACAGAATAAAGTCTGAACTAGGAGTTCGGACGGTGATCATCTGTGTATCTCCATTTAGCAAGGTACTCCTCAGAGATTGGTCCAAGGTCAGATCCAGGCCCTTCTGCCATTTGCATGGTAGCCCTATAAGAAAGGTACCTGTCACTGATACAGAAAAGGGGGGCAAGCACTCCAAGTAAAACCAAGAATATATGAGACTTCTGTGTAACAACTAACAAGTACCCTGTCAGGAAAACTTTCACAGGTATTGATGCCATTGAACCATGCATCGTTTTAAGCTGAATAAACATCTCGGGTGTCCTGGAACATTTAGCATAATGTGTTAAACATATTAGAATAAAAACCACATATCAGAAGTTATGCAAATGTTCTAGACAAATGGATAAATAATATCTACAGTATCAGTATTTGGGGACTTCCCCATATCTAGTACAATATAACATTCCATAAGCATCCATATAAAATACCTGAATGAAGGGCTCCCTATCCTATATATCATCTGTGTATTCATCTATCCTTTTTTTAGGGAAGATAATACCGAAATTTTTCTATTTTAACCCTTTTTTTGAAAAATATTCATATTTAGACCCCTGACAGTTTTAATTCCATTTTTGGACCCAAAGGTCGGCGCCGTGGGACACGGCGCCGAGATAAAACGTCTCGGCGCCGTGGTCCACGGCGCCGAGCTCGCGTACCCGCTCCAGCGTGCCGGCATGCGTGGCGCCGTGGTGGCACCACCTCGGCGCCGTGTGTCGTGGCGCCGACCTCGGCGCCGTGTGTCGTGGCGCCGACCTCGGCGCCGTGTGTCGTAGCGCCGACCTCGGCGCCGAGTGTCGTGGCGCCGAGGTCGCGCGCCGTGGTGTTGGCGCCGAGTTGCTGAAACCTAAAAGGGCAAAAATCCCCCTTGGGATCTTTGGATGGTTCGGACGCACGTGAACTAATTTTTGTATACACATTCAAGATTTTGGTTTCTTGCTACAGGTCTCAATGATCTAATGCATTGAGATTTTAAACTTATAAAAACACATATTTGATTGACATCCCGGTGAAGACGTTTAGCTTCGGCAAGATTCAAGGCCTTGCGGACGAAAGGTTTACATGTGAATCGATACTTCATTAGCGCCATTCTGTTGAGCATCTTTGTTTTGCCATGGAACTCAGATCGATAATGTTCGAATTCCACCACTAGTCCTAACATGCATGCCTTAGGAAAATAACTTGCTGGGTCTATTACATTTTGTCTACCGGGTGTAGCGTGGTTGTTTCCCCTTTTGTCGCGCTACGAAGATGGTTCCGCTACATCCTTCTTCCCGTCACTCTTGGTCTTGAGAGCGCCTCACGAGCTTGAAGCTCTTCCTCCCGACGCTTGATGGTCGCTTCACGTGAGACTTAATCGCTCCCGCCTCCTTTGCAACTCATCCTCCTTGCCCTTCGACGGATTTGGTCCACCCTCACGCGGCGCTCTTGCTCAAGCCGCATCCGCTGCTCCACCTCGCGAGCTCGAGTCATCTTGACAAAGTATTGTCCTTTGTTTTCCACCGCACCGCCGGTTACTGGCCATGCCGGCGACACCCGATCCACCCATTCGATGAACGTGCAAGCCTCGTGTGGCGTGGTAGATGTCATGGATAAAGTTGAAAACGATAACCGAAACAAATGATTTAGTTGTCGCCGTTACCACGAAGTCCTCATCCGTGTCCGACACTTGAAGAACCTACGGCGTGATTTGGCTCGTTGTACTCGATCCGTCGGGCGCACAACATCGTCCAAAGCCGCAATGGCACTTCGACGCTCATGCCACTCCGCACTCCAAATGGGTCGGACCTCCGAGAAGACATTGATGTGTAGTAGTATTGAGATGTCTTGAGGAGGAGATGTGGTATGGAAGACATAGGATGCCTTAATATAGACAAAGTTATGCAGTGCAATGGGCATAGTCCATGGAGGCATGAAGGCATAGTCCATGGACGACGGTAGGGGCCCGTTACTTATCCGGAGGTCGTGAACACGTGATACCGCGCGTCATGAAGGCATCCAATAAGCAATAAATGGCTCTATGTAGGCTTTTCGAGACTAGTCTCGTAATAAAACGGCCCCATCTCGCCTTGTCTCTCGTAAAGCGTGCCATTCTTCCCCTCGCCGCACAAAGTCGCGAGTCTTGCCGACAACTGCGTAATGACATGATGACACCTCCTCGGGCCTTTTCCATCCGCGTGCGCGAGGGGCCCCGTTACTATCCGGAGGTCGTGACCACGTGTCACCGCGTCATGAAGGCATCCAATAAGCAATAAATGGATCTATGTAGGCTTTTCGAGACTATAGTCTCGTAATAAAAGCGCCCCATCTCGCCTTGTCTCGCGTAAAGCGTGCCACTCGCCACCCTCGCCGCACAAAGCCGCGAGTCTTGTCCGACATCGCATAATGACATGATGACACCTCCTCGGGCCTTTTCCATCCGCGTGCAGTAGGGGCCCCGTTATTATCCGGAGGTCGTGAACACGTGTTAGCTGCGTCATTTTCTTGGTCCCCGCCCCTACGTGAGAACTCTTTAAATCGAACGGCCCCCCCTTCTCCGTCGTGCGTAAACATACCATGTCGGAAGTCGAGGGTCCATCGAGTTGGGTCCCGAAGGAAGACCTCCCATTGGAAAGGAGGAGAACTTGATTCACGATCGCTGATACCAAGCCGGCGTCCTCAACTCGCATGGCGAAAATGCGCACACAATACGGACGCGGTTGTGCGGTCTTGATGGCCCGATCGATGGCGGGCGACGTTTCTTCCGATGCCCACACTCGGGGTAGAAATTGCTAATAGTTCAATTTTCATTACTACTTATGGATCCTCCTTGTTAACCGTTCTTTCTCACGGATGGCGGCGCGACTTCTCACGCTGGATCGACCCGCCTCACGAACGGCATGTTGTCATGTACGTGACTACATTATGGGAGCGAATATTTGAGTTGGAGGAGCGAATCGAGACTCTCAACGAGGAGAACAACGACCTCCGCCACAGATGCAACGCGAGAGGCAACGAGGAGGTCGTGAACATAGGAAGCTCGTGACGATCTCGGATGTTGCTGCGCGAACCCTAGCTGCATATGTGCGTGCCACTACAACGACGGCCACCACGCCCGAGGCGCCCACCTCAAGAATACTCCATGTGGGTGCCACGAGGCTCGTTTGGTTTGTAGGCAACGAGGTGTATGGTTGATCTCGCCTATGTTGCTAATGTTTTATGCTATGTTGTACCATGTGTTTGTTGTTATCGTGTCGCTCATCTTTGGAGAGTTCATGTATGTGCATGTAATGCAATGAAAGTACTTGTCATATTAAAATGATGCCTTTATTGTAGTTAAAATAATTTCACAAGCGCATGACAAGATTTAACACAACAATTGCATAAATGATTGCGCGAAACCATGCGACGTTACAACATCTCAATTACAAAAAGCATTCGAATATATTATATCGTGTTAGTCGAAATTTAGGAGCCACTGTAAACACAAATAACACATGAATATAACATAAACTCGTATGTACAACAAGTAGCTCGTTACAAAACCCGTCACGCCTCCTAGCCTTACCCTTACCAAGTGCATCGCCGCACGGAGTGTAACGGCTAGGCTCGCGCGGCGTCTGCGTGCATAACATCGAGTCGGCGCGCGTCAACGAGCCGAGACGGGCCTATCTCATCGTAAGTACGCCCACCTCGTCCTCGCTGTCGTGGTGACCGCCTGGCTGGGAAAGTGTCACTCGTCGTGGGGACGAGCTCAATCTGTGGACCTCGCGCGCGGGGTGCGCAAGTGCAGTCGGAGGCACGAGTACGCCCTCGCCGCGCGCGTCCTGCAACCACAACGACCAGCCGCACGGCGTAGCCGACCTGCTAGCCTCTGTCGTCCAACATTTTGTTAACCAACAAGATACGAAGAATATACGTGAACAATTTTGTGAGTGGCTTTGTCGAAGCTTACCTCTAGGAAGCTACGCGTCCTGACGTCGCCGATTGTCCTGGAGAAACTCTCTATGTCCTGTACGGACTGCTTCATACCAAACTGACGTGCTACTCTCTGTGGCAGGTGATACTCAACAGCATAGAAACAGATTAGTGGGCACCTCACCTGTAGAGGGCCTCGTCTATGCCGCATGCATCGCTGAATCAATGGCCTCCACCTCTTGCTCGGCGTACGGCTCCCACTTAACCTGCATAGCAACAATTAACTTGTTAGGTACTATACAAACAAATGAAAATCACGATACCAAAGGGAATTAACTTACATTGGAGGCCGTGAGCGCATCTAGCTCGTTCGTGAACTCTAGGTAGGCACGCCGTCTGGCGTAGGGAATCGAGACACGGTCCCAAAGATATGCCAATGTCGGACGTCGACGAAGAGGAACCTCTGCGAACCATGGACGAGGAGGCAAAACCGTGGGACGACCAACTGGTAGGCGACACCACATCCACAGCTGTAGGAGGTAGAGGCAACCACCTACTGACGAGTTCGCCGAAGTCCGACGACACGCCTCGCAGAGGTGGCGTAAGGAAGGCCAACACCGGAAGCCCACCGCATCGCCCGCCGTGTCCCGGGCGGTGAGGCGGTGGATGTACATCCACGACGCGCCGTCCCCGTTCCGTCGGGGAAGAGAACGCACCAAACAAGTGAATGATCCATGCCCCGCAAGTATATGTAAAATGATATTAAATCAAACTAAGTATATGTACAATCGGGCGACGAGTTGGATCGATATCCACCCGCACTCGCAGAGTAGGCAACCGTCGCTCGTCCCGCACCTTCGTGACACATCGCGAAAGTCTGCGGAGCCGGTGATTGGAACTCCGAGTGCGATGGCTCGCCTCGGCAGAAGCTCTCTCGAGGAAGGCCTCTACTCGGGCTCTCCAACCGATGAGGCACGCACGGTCCGATCATCGACGGCCGTGAATGGCGACACCAAGCATCTTCTCGAGTGTCCTCGAGCGTAATAGTCATCTCACCGAAAGGAGGTGGAAGTCGTGAGTCTCCGGCCTCCACCTACATGATACCAAAAAGAGGACGACATGTCGAGAATTTGAGGCGCACATAGCCGATAAACAATGAACATGCAAGTGGAGCAATGGTTTACGAGAATACCATCAACTTGATGCGGTGATGGCCGGGGTTGAAGTTGGGCAACCCACGGCGAACTCGTAAGAGATGACGTCTAGGCCACCCTCTCCAGAAGGGAGTGTACCTCTCGTCGCATCGCATGTCCAGAACCCGTCATGGGTTCGAGGACGAAGGATGGGCAGCTCTGTATAGAATACACAAATTTTTTAGTTAATCCATCAACATAAATCATTAATCGCATAAGAAGTGATGAAGGCGTACCATCCTCTCGCGGTGAGCCGTCCTCGGTGGTTCTCCTCGTAGTACGGGTCTAGCAGTGTAGTTGCGCCATCCTACAACAAAATTATAATTTGTCACCCAACATAAAAGAAAACAAAAATTTTAACATTTATAAATTATGGAAGCAACTAGACGAAATATGAAACATAACGCACAACAAGCACTCTTTTTGACTAAGTGGCCAATGGCATGTGCGTGAATTGTGGCCAAGTCTACCACATCCGCTACATTGGTTCTCGCTCGGTCGATGAAAGGGGTTGCTCTCCTCGCCTCGTTCTTCCCGGAAGTGATCCATAACCATCTTGTGTCTCGCCCTCTTCCTCGCTCCACGCTTGTTCCAACGGCTACCGGATCCGCAATGTATTTGGGCCCTGTATGGTGGCCACTCTCCTCATCCCAGAAGGCTCAAACGGGAGACCACGTAAGCACAAGGTTGTCAACACCGAATTCCCGAGGTATCTTGCTCGTAGTCAAAGTTGCGATGCCTTCTGCCTGCCACATAATGAGAACATGGAAAGTGGTATCGCCTCGGTTTACCACATGTGCATGAGAAAGCAATAAGGACAACCTTATGCCTCCTCGTCGTACGGAGCTCTCCATCGGTCGTTGTACCACCCCTTTCTACAACCTCGTAAGTGCCCGTGGCGTTGTCAAAACAATGTACCTCATGTGCCTCACCCTCGCCTTTGCCTTTTCAAGGTGCCGCCGGTTTTGGCGCCCATCTCACTTGTTTACTCAGAGCGCCATTGCATGTGCGTATCTTCGTTGAACCGGGCAACAAGCTTGTAAAAGGTGAAGGATACGATAGCATTGACAGCATACCACGTATACCCCTAAGCAAATTATTGAAGGATTCGCCATGTTGCTTGTTTGAAACTCGTACCTCCACCCACCATCGCCATGAGCCCTTGTCCATTTGTCGACATCTCTCATCAATCCGTCAACCACCGTCTACCTTCCGAGTTTGTTGCGATTAAGTCGCTCCAACTTCTCCCGAAAGAACTTGACCTCAAGCATTCGAGCGACCTCCTCGAATGGATGAAAGTTATCCTTCGTACCATCCTTACGGAGAAGATTCTCGGCAAGATGCCGAGTACACCAACGGTGGTGCAAAGTGGATACCCCAGATCTGCTCTGTCTGGCGAGCAAGTATGCCCCGGTGTCTATCGATATGACACCAACCTCCCTACCGGGCCGACCACGTGCCTCCGAACGAGCCGCATGAACCATCCCCAACCGTCTTTGTTCTCCTCTCAACCAAAGCAAGCGCCAAAGGAACCAACGCGTTGTCTCGCGTCACAGAAATGGCTATCGAAGAGTGCCCTGGTACTTGCCAAGAAGAAACGCATCGTCAATGGAGAAGACGGACGACAATGCCGAAAGGCCTCGATGGATCGAGCAAAGCACCGTAAAGCACGGAAGAATATCGCATCCCATCTTGAGTACATTCGCTTGGTTTCGGACGTACTCATAATGCATGCCGATTAACCGCTTTGATTGCATTGAAGAGTCCGCAATCGCAAGTACCCATCTTCCCAGTCCCATATATCATCTTCCGGATGCGTTGCTTTGCCCTCCATGCTTTCCCATATCTTATCTCGTATCCAAATTTCTCCTTAACAATCCCAGCAAGTGTCTTCACCTTCATATTGGGTTCTCCTTTACTATGTGACACAATGACTTGGCAATAATTGTAGAGGTCAACTGCCGATGCTTCTGTTTGAGCTCTGCTTCGGCACAAGTATGTGGGCCAACGATTCTTGTGATCTTGAACTTTCCCGTGTCCTTCTGTTTGCTAGCACAAACCCTCCATCCACATGTTTCCTTCTCGCACACAACCGTACCTCCGCTGCACATAAGAATGCCTCACCTTGAATGGCCTTTTACGAATCATCGCATACTCCTGCAGCCACCTTTTCAATGCAGACATGTCCTCAAACACCATGCCCTTCTCAATTGTCATGCTTGACCCGGCCTCAGGAGCATCTAGCAACTCGTCATCCCTTCCTTCTGCATAAGCCTCATGAGAATGCCGAAGATCGCTGAATTCATAAACCGATGGATCCCGCCAGGCAATAACGCCTAATCGGCTCAATATCACTTTCGGTCGCTCTCCAAAAGGGCGGTCATCATCGAATCAACGGCCCTTGCGATCTCGTAAGGCTCTAAATCATCCACAATTTGAACATCCACACCGTTGGAGTCCCTACAGACTTCTTCAACGCTTCCGGATGGAGCAACGGAGGAACACCCACATTATAAATAATGTCTCCCGCATCATAAGCACGAAAACGATGGGATCGAGACAAAAGAATGGAATGATCGGAAAAGGCTACGGTGTTGCTCGACACTTACCGATGATCCGAGGGGCCACCACGGCACATTCAACTCGAGTGGTTGAGAAATCAACCTCGTTCGGGCGATAGAGCATCGTGCACCTCGTGCACTTCTTCCACATCCACCGCAAGGTCCGCAACGGAGGGTCAAAGGGTGCCCGATCACCTAGTTCCGGTGAAGAACCATGAGGGTGGGATCAATCGACACCTTCCGCACAACAAGGTCCAAACATTGGAACTCATTCCTCATAACCAATTTGACATATTTGTCCCATCGATCCTCACAACCAATTAAGATCAACCGCCTTAGAATTGTGTCTTTCGAACCAAGTGAAGTAACCCTCAACCGTGATACTCTCCTCGCTTGCATCACAATGTAGCTCCTCCCGGTCCCGCAACCAACTCGATGCGATGGCCTATCACCGAATATCGAGGCACCCTTTGCATTTCAACAAATCGAACATTTCCATAATCATCACTTGTCACACTGCCTCCATGATATAGAGTCACTAGGTTGTCCATCTACTTCATACATAAAATATGTTGAAATAACATCAGTAACAAAACCATACTATGAAACAGTTGTCCACCATTGAGAAGTTATGGTTGGCAATAGCAAGTTACCTAATTTATCCAAAACCATCACAAGAAGTATGCTTTACAGACGCAAGGACACTGAACTCAAGTTGTAAACAATACTTTCAGTGTAAATATAATCCTTATTGGAAACAACACAGCTAGAAACTTACTAAAATATATAACCAATAACCATTGTTTGATTGAAAGATTTCTGCTTCAGTCTTGACTAAGTTATAATGCAATGAACATATGAAGTATATATAACAAGATAGCCAACACAGATGTCATGTGTTATGGGCTCATGGCAGGGAAGTAAACACACACTGTTTTCTTTAAGTAAACACAGGTTCAGATGATGAGACTTTCTACACAAGTTCAGATTTTACACTAAGTACACAAGAACATCAAGAATCTGACAGTTATCCAAAGTTTCAGTCTTTCAAACATGAACAGAATCACATGCTTTTGATAAACTATTGTAAGAACATACAAATGACACGGCTATTCAGTCTTTCTAGAGCACCTAGAATAATAAAAATTAAGGCATACAACCGCACAGATCCCAAATCCTCACATCTAGCCTCAAAAGCAAATTGCGTAATCGCAATCTTTGTTCTCTCATATTTCTATGCTAACAAATTTTAGCTCCAAATTGCAAAATTCAGCATGCTATCAAAAGCAAATTGCGTCTCTAGCCCTCATATCCAAAACCCTCAAACCTTAGCTACTCGGTCCAATATTGCAACAATCAAACACTAGTGTTTAGTGTAAGATAACAAACAAGAAATAAATCCAAATCAACAAGTTTAGGTTTAGTTAGCACACTTTACCAAGGAAACATAGGCTTATCTGCTTACGGATTTCACTATCATTTGAGCTAATTTAAGAACATACAATGACAAGGACAATGAAACCATTATAATGATAAATGATCATTTGCAACTTAATTCATGAGTACATCAATTCAACACTAATACATGATGAAAATTGAAAATCAAGTCCCATTTGTTCATCTCAGTGCAAAGGCTTAGCATCAAACATTGATATAGCAAAGAGTCACAATTTGTTCATCCATCCTTCCTCCAATTTTTTCCAAATATCAAACAGAGGCAAATGATGGTTACAATAACAGAGAATTGAGAAACCGAGAATCAATGATTACTGCGTGGGAGGAGGGGGGTCGGGAGGGGGAGGTGGAGGAGGAGGCGGCGGGAGAGGCCGGGAGAGGAGGAGGCGGCGGGGGGACAGACAGGGGAGGGGGGGGGAGGCCGGGTGGGGGAGGAGAGGTGGGAGGAGGCGGCGGGGGGAGGCCGGGGGGAGGGTGGGCGGAGGGGCGGCGGGGAGGCCGAGCGGGGGAGGAGGCGGCGGGGAGGCCGGGGGGCGGCGGGGGGGGAGGAGGAGTCCGGGAGGCGGGGCGGCGGGGGAGGCCGGGAGGTGGCGGGGCGGGGAGGCCGGGGGGAGGAGGCGGCGGAGGCCGGGAGGAAGTGGGGCGGGTCGGTCGGCAGGGGCGGCGGGGTCCAGGGTCGGGAGGATTTTTGCTCTGTTTAGGTTTAGGGATCTCGGCGCCAAGATCCACGGCGCGAGCTCGGCGCCACAACACACGGCGCCGAGGTCGGCGCCACAAAACAGGCGCCGAGGTCGGCGCCACGACCCACGGCGCCGAGGTGGTGCCACCACGGCGCCACGCAGCCGGCACGACGCTGAGCGGAGCAGCGACCTCGGCGCCATGGACCACGGCGCCGAGACGTTTTATCTCGGCGCCGTGTCCCACGGCGCCGATCTTTGGGTCCAAAAACGGAATTAAAACTGTCAGGGGTCTAAATGTGAATATTTTTCGAAAAAAGGGCTAAAATAGAAAAATTTCGGGAAGATAATAGGTGAGGCACCTATCTGAATTGTGCATTCATAAGGCCCAAGCTCGTAATAAGTCTGCACTACATTTCATGTGCACTTCTATTAGGATAACTTTTAAGAAGGTTCTGCCAATAAACAACACAACATTCGTAATGTGGATAGGTGTCCATGGTGTTCATTCTTTGGCAAATCCAGAAGTCCATCAATATAACCAATGCTTTTGTTATTTTGGAGCGCTATTAAAAACTTCTGCTTGATCAACATTCCTATCTTATCACAGCACATAAAAATACTGAAATTTGATTAGGGCATAAGGGCTTAGCGTGACAAAAAGGGGAAAGGAAAAAGCATTTACCTTCTGAGCTCTTTAAGCACCTGAACAAGTACCATCCCAGTTAATTCAAACATTTCCAAAAGCTTGCCATCATCGCATACATTTTCCAAGCGGCCACTCGAATTTGATCAGAGACAGATAAAGCAGTCAACACCGCCTGGTCGAACAATCCGCTGACCAGATAGCTGGGCCATGAGGATGGCAACAGAGTAAGTAAACAAGTTCCAGTCTTTTATTTCCCCTTTCAGAACCTTACATGGTTAAGTAAAATGAAAAACACAATAATACAATACGGCCGACTGGTGACTGCTCGAACAGTCATCAGCAATCAGAAGAAAGAAAGTTGCAATTTTTTACCTAGCAATTAGCATGGCAAGCATGTTGACTAATCTGAGTTCATTTCCTATCCTTCTGCACTTCCAAACTGAAGGAAACTACATATCATAGGTTGGTAGCTAGTGCAATGTGAAAAGACAATTATAATTCATTAATTCAATTACATGGCTAATGAGTAAGCGGGATGAGCAGATACCCTGAGAAGTAAGAACTAAACCAGTACGACTATTCACATGGGTAGAAACAAAGGGGAACTAGAGTAGCGAGAATCGAGGCAAAGGGAGGAGGAATCGTACCACTCGGCCTCGTCGATTTGCTTCCAGAGATCCGATTCCTGGGCCGAGGTCCCCATGGTTCGGCTCCCCGCGTCCACCTCGCAGGTATGTATCGAACTCTTCCTCTCCACCCGGCGGAGAGCGCCGACCCGGGGGAAGCGCGGGGCGCCCCTTCTTGGCTGCGGCGAGGAGAGAGGGAGATGGTTGGGAACCAACGGAATCAAGAGGAACACGACGAAGGGGAGAGAGAGAGAGAGAGAGAGAGAGAGAGAAACTAATGCGCCGGCTGTTTGTGTAATAGTCCGACTCACCGGCAAAAAAGATTCCAAAACCTCCCAAAAATGGAGAGGACGATTCCTTGCCGACGGCGGGCGGAGCGACGGCGACGCCGGCGTCGTGCGCAGGACGGCCTAGGTAGAGTTCGAGCTGGTTTGGCGGGCGGCCAAATGGGCCGAGACGTGGAGGGTTGCTGGGCCTACGTACTAGGCCGTCTTGTTTGTGAATAATGGGCTGAGATGATGCGTGGCGGTCGGTTATCGGGCTGCGCGGCCCGTTACTATTTTTTGCATGCGTTCATGCTTGTGCTCTAGATTATTTTGACGATTAGCTAGTTTTTAATCTCTTCTTAACAAAAGCTAGTTTTAAATCTCTATAGTCTCTCTCTCTCTCGAAAAAGTTTAATCTCTATGGTCCATCGAAAGTAATAGGTCGATGCAGTCCAGTCAGTGTACGACTAGCATGAGAGAGCAGAAATTTAGTCTACAATGTTACTGGCACTTTATTTTATAGTACATGCATCACAATTTAGTCTATAGTACATGCATCACAAAGTAATAGGTCGATCTAGAATGTTACTGGCGCTTTAGTCTTAATGGTAAAGCAGCAAATCCCTTTTTGAATGCGTAAAAGCGCATGCGTGCATGAACTTGACCGGAACAGGGCCATACGTTGTCTTTTTTGTCAGGTCAAAACTTTGGGCCTCGGCATGTACTTACTACTTTCATGGTTAGCATGCATGTATAGACTTGTAGCAGTAACAAAATGCAGACGAGTTCCTACTTGTACGTACTTGTGCACGGTGGTACTGCTACTTATTTTGTAGCATGAAAGCGGAATGAAGAGAGCTGTCTAGGCACTGAATTATTCGAGTTAATGCATGCCTTCATCTGGGACACAATTCTGAAGAAATGACAATGACAATTCTGAAGAATTATACCAACTACTGTGAAGAATACGACCCCATAACTGGAAATCCTTGTGTGCGCACGGGAATGTAAAGTATCGAGGCACCTGACATTGCACGGCGGAGGAACAAATAATCTCCATGTCAACTCAACCGTGAGACTAGCTTAGCTTTGATCGTTCTAGTTTATGGTGTTTTATGTCAACTATTGGAAAATTCTTAGCTATTGGAAAATTGGTAAGGACCAGTCGCCAACGACGGAGGACTAAAACATGCATGTCATCTTAGAAACCATACTCCTCCTTTATGTTCTTCCAAAGAACTATTGCAATTTAAAGTACAAGAGAAGGCGTACATCACCTCTCCATACTCCACCAGGCCATTTGGCCGTACTTTTTAAGACTGCAAAACTAATGCTACTTTGAGAAATATAAAAGGGTAGATCAACCTGTCTAATTAGCGAAATGCCATGTCACCGGTTGCAAGCATGACTCATATGGGGCCCATGTGTCTTGAAGCTAAGTTGGGAGTCCCACTAACTGTATTAAATATAGAGCTGTTCTTTTTGGCTGCGGTTGATGGCTTTTTGGCTGTTTACGACAGAGATTACGGAAAGAGATATACTCGTGATACGGATACGCACGTGTCTTGTACTTTTCAGTTAAATATATTGTTCAACTGAAAAGAATTATTAGGCCGTATGAAATATGACCAGGTGAACTTATTCCAAACTAAACATAATATTTTTATTCATAAGGATGGAATACTACCTCATGTTATCACATGTTGCATTCTTAGGTTTGTCAATGGAAAAACAATAGAGTGGCAAAAGAAAGAGGATAATCACATTATGTGCCAAAGACACGAAGGAAGAAAGTCCATGTAGTGGGAGAGCAAAAGGAAGAAACCCAAAGACTTAAACTATGAGTTTTGGATAAGATTTGCAAGCCCAATTCGTACCTCCCATAAGGCCAATTGGATTCAAACTCGGATTCAACTCAGAATTCAATTCGGATTCGGATTCGGTTCGGGACAGCCTGACAAGTGCTTACTAAAAAGATCATAACTTTCACAAATGGAGTCCGATTTGGGTGTTCTTGTACTCCTTGGAAAAATAATTTCAAGAGCTACGCAATGGATCTAGTCCCAGCATCAAATTCATTACGGATCAAAAGTTATGACCAAAATAATATGACGACTGTAAAATATAGTTTCCTTTTTATGAGAGTTCGTATCTAAAACCATATAGAGTTGAATTGTACTAGGTTTGCGGACTCTATGGACGTCCCAAGGTCCTATATAAGCCATGTATTGGCAGCCTAAGGGCTTAGACCACCTTTGAGAATAATCAATCTACTAAAGTTTATTCGAGTTTATCATTGCTACCAAATTTCCGTGAGGGAATTAGGAGAGTTCTTCAATCAAGATCGTTCAGCCTTTCCGTTGAGAATTGGGTGCACGATAGATCTTCGTTTGGTGGTCGACGAAATCGACGCGAGTGTGTTTTTGGCGGATTAAAGAGTATTCGTCCCTTGCACTGGCATTGGAGGATAGCTACAATTCATTAAGACTCCTGCGATTATCCATCCTACGTCGAGAAAATCGGGCGACTCCGTATCATCTCGTTTGCGATTTTTGATGGTACAGATATTAGGTTTTTAACGTGTACTATAATTAACTTGTAGACTCTGTCTTAAAAACATACTCCATTTAAAAGCTAGGTACTATAACAGAAAGCAAAAGCTATAAGCTAAAAGCTGAAAAGAACAATGCCATATTATCAGTGTCTACATATTAGATGTGGATGTTCTAAGATTTAGGGTATGCTCGAAAGGGCTGAAAGATTTGTCTTTTAGTTTTTTTTTTTTTGTGTAAGTTTTTACTAAAATAGTTGTTAGTTTTTTACGAGTTAAAAAATAAAATAAAAAAATACCGCTAAATCTTTTAGGACAACGCAAAGAAAGAAGATGAATTTAAAAAAAAATCAAAATTTAAAAATCAAAAGCCGAAATCGCTTCGAACAAGATCTTAATCTTGTAATATCTCCGTTGATAAGTATGACTGTGATAACATACCAACCTTACCTTTAGAAAAATAAAGTAGCGAAAAATTAGAAATGAGACTGAAAAATCGAAGAAGGGAATCTCCATGGTGTCCATGCCTGGACATCGGATCCACACGGCACCGATCGTGACGCTGCTGTGCTGGCCTACCTTTCATGGCGCCCTGTTGTTTCGATTAATTCTGTATTTAAGCGCGCGCGCGCACCCCGGGTCACACAACTCGCCAAGTGGCAGCAGCCAGCACCGATCGAACCCTCCCCCGCTCCCCACACAGCCTCACTCCTTCCCTCGTCCCGTGGCCATGGCGCTGCCCCCTGCCGCCGCCGCCGCCGCCGTGGGTGGGGCGCACAACGTGTTCGTGTACGGGAGCCTCATGGCGGACGAGGTGGTGCGCGCCATCCTCAAGCGCGTCCCGCCCTCCTCCCCCGCGCTCCTCCCCAACTAGTACGCGCCCCCTTGCCCTTCCCATCCAATCCTTATTGGTTCTCGCTTCCTTCACGGAACAAGATTCTTTCTTTGCATCGTCGCTTTCGTTTCCCTTCGAATATATTTCTTTGACGTACTAGTTCGGTGACGACGTGAGCCGTGACGATATTATTATTGTTTCTAGTGGCGAACGAGATGCTGCGTGAGTGTTGACCCGCATGTTAATTTATTGCTATTCTTTTTGCCGGTTGCAAACTCGCAATGGTTGATCGCAACACACCGACGACATACATAAAGCCACAGTCTTGTGCATACAATACGCTGCAATGAACCAGCAAAATTGGGTCACACTAATTATTGATTGTGTTCCATCATGAGAATGGAGTATATGAAAGAGCTTCGCGATGAAAATGTTTCATTTCGAAATCAGTGCAATCGAGGCTCATATGGCCCCCCTATGTGCAAGGACCGGAATATATGTCGAAAGGCACCTGAACTATGGAAACTGATAAATGGAACTCTGGAACTTCTTCATCATTGGAAACTAAACATGCCTGACAAATGTGCTTCTAAATTAATTATGAATTCGACGCATACTAAGACATTGGTAACAAACTTCCATAGCAAAAGTTGCACAACATTTTTAAGTTAGTTCTGCTTGTGCCATTGTGCGTGGTATCTTTCAGCACACGCCTAACTGGTCTTAATTACAGTAGCATCATGCTTCTTTCTATGTTATGGAATTGGTAGGATTGCTTGTACTGGTCACATACTAGCTGTTAAACAGCTCCTCTCGATACATGCAAAGATGATCTGCCGGTTTCTTACTGTGATTTTGGAAAAAGTTCCTGCCACTTTTGTTCTCCATTCATATTGATTTACTTGCAAGTTGCAAGATAAGCTTTAACATCACATGCCATTCTTTGCAGCCACAGGTTTAACATCAAGGATCGTATTTATCCAGCAATCCTACCTGTTGAAAGCAAGAAAGTTGCGGGAAAGGTTTGTTAATTGTTATACAAGACTTAACTGCTGATCTTTCTTCTGCATTTAAAGCTTTGTTAACGTGCCTATAATTTTCTCAGTTTGCTGTGTTTTGTTCCCTTTGTCCGTCATGACTCATAAGAGCATAGTATCCGTCTGCTTGTATGTGTCTGTATTTTATCAGTTTTTTCCCTGGGATCCTGTGGTTGATCCTCTTCCACAATCCACATGATGGCTTTCTTGAGGTTTCACCGATTTATGGAAGTGACGGAGTTGTAGTTACAATTGATGTGGTTAAGTCAACATTAGTTTTCAGGTGTTTTTGAGTCCAGAACCAGTTTCCCATTCTTAAAAGTTGCTTTGGTCAGACAGGCCATCAGGTCTAATTTTGTGCACTTCAATATTTACTCTTGTTACTAACTTTAGAATCTAATTCGTCTTAAAAGGCACCATTTATAGTGTTGTGTTGTGATAGAGCTTTGTGATGCATTCATGATCAATTTTCTAGTGGACAGAATTACCATTTACCAACATGATAGTTTTTTGGAAAATGGAATATTTTAACAACACGATATATATCACATATAAATAAAAAATTTAAATAACGTAGTCGTAAAAGTTCATATATCTGTTTTGGTGAATTCACTTGTCTTCGGTTGTTATGTTCAATAATTTGTCTTTTTGCAATAAGGCCAACCCTTTAGTTTTGAGCTTCATACCCTTTTTCTCTACTTATGCTTACTGCTCTGCAGGTTATCATGGGTGTTACTGATGCAGAACTGCATGTCCTGGATGCATTTGAAGATGTTGAGTATGTAAGGAGAAGAGTTGAGATATCATTAACTGTAAGTTTATTTCAACTGAAGTAACCCATTGCTCATTGTCTTGCATTTATTTTATCCAGAAATTGTGGAACTGTTTGACACTGGTAACTCGTCATTTAAATGGTTTTGCTGAAAGAAAGTTGATTCGACCTTGCAGGATACTTCAGAGACAATGCTTGCTGACACTTATGTATGGAGTGATGCAGAGGATCCAAAACTTTATGGTGAATGGGATTTTGAGGTGAGGGTGTTTCCCTTCATATTCATATCTTACGGACCCATTTCCTACAGTCAGAGGATCCTAAATCCATGTTATTTTAGTTTTTTCAGTCCAACACTTGATTCTTGGAAGCAATATATTTATTTTGTTCCCAAGTGACATGTGCAACTGAAATATTCTGATAAATATAAATAAGAGGGCTAACTCCAATGATAGTGTGATGGTCATCCCCTTCCCCACCACCTTCCCCCTCTGCCCATTTGAGAAAAAAAATATTTTTGGGATTGTAGTCTATTGAATATTGATACATTTGCTCTGTGATATCTTTCCCTTTAAGGATCTTCAAACTACTCAGTTTCCTCTATTTTCGTCTATTCTGTTCCCCCATCCATTAGGCCTGTTGCAGACTTCTGCTTACTAATTGCCTAGATCGTGTGTTCTCTGTAGGAGTGGAAGGAGTTGCATATGAAGGATTTCCTCGCAATGACACTCGGATTCATGCATGGACTCGAACAGCCTGAATCAAAGACCCGGGTTGAGACCTACCAGTCATTCATGCAGGAGCTCGAACAGCCTGAATCGAAGACCCAGGTTGGGATTTGAGACCTACCGATCATTCTTTATGAAGAACTGATTTGGCGGTGTGCTGTATTAGCATTTTCTGAAATAACTTACCTCCTTGATTTGTGAATAAGATCTTTATAGGATCATCCATTAGTAAAGCACATCAGAATAAAATCTCTTCTGTGAGACTTCTGTTGATCCAATATGTGATACTAATGCATGATTTTTAGCACGAGTTTACAACCAAAAACCAACGATCTTTGATTCTGCAATTGGTTGGTATTGGTTGGGTGCATTTTCTTTTGCTCTGTTCATTCTGAACTGTGATCACAAGGCTTCTGCTGACTGTTGACGTACTACCATTAACAAGCAAACATCCCTAGCTTATATATTGGACCAAAGCTTGGGACCGTCCTATAGACTCCAGAGACCAGAGCGTCAGTGATTTTCTGACAGTGAAATTGACCAAAAACTTAGGGCGAAAGGCTCTCAAAAAGTGCTCGATCTGAGTTTATCTCTGAATACAAACATCAATCAACGAAACCCTGAAGGTATTGGTTATCAGTGATTTGATTGATTACTTACCAGTAATAGATCAACTTTGAAGTTCTATATTGTGGCAAAATATGACCCTGTTCTTTACGGCTTCTAAAAGCCGTTTTTGACTTTTGCTACAGTAACTAACTTTTAAACGAAGTATTTTTTTAAGATGAGGTCTACAAGTTAATTGTAGTACACGTTAAAAAACTAATATCTGTATCATCAAAAATCGCAAACGAGTATCTCTCTTTCCACAATCTTTGTCACAAACAGCCAAAAAGCCATCAGCCGCAGCCGGAAAGAACAGGCCCAATGTTTTGTCTTGTGTTAGAAGGATCTCTCTGTGATGCGCTCAGATGCCAGCAGATAAACTTTGCCAGCGATGAATTGCAAAGTGTGGAAATAACGCAGTAGATCAGTGAAAATGTGTTTGTGTGGCATCTGAAACAACAGGCCGTGCGTTCAATTCCTGAAGAATGAACCAGGCTTAACATCTGCAACAGCAAATGGGTACAAAAATATTGATTTTGCGGCTACCAATTTGAGATTCTTGTTGGAGATCTCAAGAATGGCCTCAAAACAGACGAAGCGTCAGTTTACTACAAACTTGCCTTCCCAATAATACATCACCTTTCACCTAACCCTCAAAACTCTAGATAAGCTTCATTTACCATGCCTAATTCCTTTCATGTAAGAAAAACTACACATATAAACAAAACACTACTAACCCGTTGAGACATTTGCCCTCCCGGATGTAAACTGAAGCATGTACAACATTCTGCCACCGCGCAGCTTTCGCTGTTGATTGTTCCGGTGACTTGTTGTTGGACCGACGCAGCACGGTGTGTATGGATCTGTAAATTAGGTCACTCGAATTGGTCATATGAACCGGTGGAGGGGTTGCTGGAGTTCTGATCGCAGCGAGCCCTCCAAGCATTCCCACCATCTGAGCTGCTGCAGGCATGGTTGGGGAGAATGTTGTTCCCCAGATCACCATCCAAGCTCATCTGTTGCACTTCTTGAGGCGACAAGATCCTAATGCACCTCACACAGTTGACAAACTCCCTGTATAACCAACATTAGCATCCATAATTAGCGCAAAACATGTGCAGGCCATAATTACTGACACAAACTGCATTGTTTTGCTGAGAGCGGAAAATTCAAGATTGATGCAAGCGCAAAAAAGAAAGAAAGATGAACTTACTCCCATGGGTCATCACCGAGAAGTAAGATGTCATCCTCATGATCCTTGTAGACAAGCTTCCAGCCAATCCTTTGCCGTTCCTCGAGTTGGCCCTCTATACTAAACATGCGGGCTAGAGCATGCTTTAACTCATCATATCCAGAGAACTGACTAATGTCAATGGACCGGCCCACAGCTCCACGTTTATACACCTACAGAAAGTGTTAGGTTAGGCAAAGAAACAACAGAAAAGGCGCGCATGAATATTACAAAGAAATGCATGCTTGAGTGTAGAATCGTGCCACCCTTAGTAAATACAATGGAAAAGCACTAACCTTGGTGAATGTCCTCATCCTCTTTAGGGGAGCAGCAGGAGGCCAAGAACTTCTGTTAATGAAGGCACCATCGTTGATTCCAGAGTCGATTGAATTAAATGCCATATCTGACGCACCAAAAGACTGTGAAACCATGGAGGATGATATCTCTTGCTGGGCATCCTTTGGAATTCTGTAGTTGTTATCAATGCCTGTTGAGATATGATTCTGATACTTGGCCTCATCAATTCCATTCGTCAGGAAGCCATCTGTTCCCATAGGGAAGCCCAGCTGACCATCATTGCTAATTCCAAACAATGCATTATTACTTGGATCTTCACCATGAATTTCAGTATCAGGAGGTGCATCTTTGAACATCTGCTGCTGATTAAAGTTAGACATGGGGAAACTCTGATGCAAAAGTCCATCAGTTTGGGAAAGCCACACTGAAGTAGCTGATGAAGCTGTTTCCAGATAGTCTGTCGGGGGTGCATTGTTCACAAAATTTTGAGGACAGGCTCCTGCATTAGGAAATTTCGAACCTATTACACTTTGCTTTACATTAGGATTCGACATTGGAAATTCCTTGGTCATTCTTGGAGTCGTCGTGACAACATCAAGGGAGCTTGGAACTGAAATAGGGGCAGTGGACTGAGGCACCTTCTCATTGTTGATCATGGTGCAATGTTGGTTCCTACCGACGACTGGATGTAGAAGATTATTACCATTAGCTGTGGAAGGCGATGTTGAGCAAGAAGGGATTTCTTCTGTAACTACAGAATGTGTAGCACCGGTCGTCATCAAAGGACTTCCATTTGCTGAAATGACATTGAGTGATGCGTTCAGAGGAACAGCAGCTTCTGATGTGTCTGCAGGCACAGCTTGCTTCTGTGGAAGCTTCTGCTCTGGCTCTTGTTGCATGGGTGGTGGCAGTGGTGCTGCCTGTGGTGGAACTTTGGTGCTTTGTTGAGGCATCATTTGTTGTTGGGGAAGTGAACGAGAGTTTGACAGCTGCTGTTGCATACCCAGAAGCATTTTTTGTTGTTCTAATTGTGCAAGGGTAACTGCAGGTTGTGACAGCAATGGCTGCTGCTGCTGTAGTTTTTGCAACAGTGGCAGCTGAAGCTGCTGATCCGATAGTTGCAG
This sequence comes from Melocanna baccifera, assembly GCA_036346265.1. Classification (NCBI taxonomy): domain Eukaryota; kingdom Viridiplantae; phylum Streptophyta; class Magnoliopsida; order Poales; family Poaceae; genus Melocanna; species Melocanna baccifera. Next base: position 27,958,999 of record CM070691.1, on the reverse strand, counting down.
CTGATGATTTGCCAGATTTGGTAGCTGTGCAGGCATCTTATTGAGCTGCTGCTGGTTCTGGTGCTGCTGCTGCTGCTGTTGTAACTGCTGTTGCTGAAGTAAAAGCTGCTGCTGCTGCTGTAGCAATTTTTGTTGTTGCTGTTGCTGCAGCTGCTGCTGGGGCAGGACTGGCTGGCTCGTGGCTGGCTGCTGATTTTGAGACATGGATGTCTGCTGCTGCTGCATTTGATTCTGGACAAGGACCTGAGCTTGGACAAGACTGGTTTGAGCTTGGCTCAAGGGTAGTAACGGGTTCATGGACTGTTGTTGCCTCTGCAGGTTGCTAGCATCTTGAATCTGTCCTTGCGGTTGGGTGCTCACACCAAGCTGATCCAATGGAAGGGCTGCCTTGGACAACTCATTGATTGGCAGCATTTGCTGAGGAAGTTTGGTACTATTAAACTGCGTGCTGTTCTGTTGCAGAAGCTGTTTCTGCAGGCATAACTGCCTCGAGAGATCAGTGGCACCAATATTTTGCATGTTGGGGTTGCTTAGTGATCTCAGGTACTCAGACTGCATGGCTGTGTTTGCAAATGACGAGCTCTGCTGCATATTCATGTTCATCCATTGAACCAAGCTCAAACCAGGCATTATTGTGTTCTGTGTCTGAGGGTCCTTTATGCATATCTCCTCACCGAGCCAAGGCATAGCCCTCTTTAAGAGATTCTCCATTTCTGAGGACTCGTCATCTGTAATTACACAATTGGGATCAGTTATTAAGCATGCATACGACCAGTTTAATCACTTCATATATCAGAGCTCACAAACTTCTGTTGCATCTTAAATTCAGACAAGAGCTCCACAAGTCCATAATCAGCTCAGCTATTCTATTAGATGCTCTTTACAAAAAATGTGCATAAATACTTTGCTATCTTCAAATTAAGGCATCTGGACGACCGTCTCAGAAACATAGGTATATAACCCAACATGCTAGTATTCTACAACCCTTTGGTGCAGGCCTACTTTCCCAGGTGTGCAGTTACAATGTAACAAATGCTTAGGCAACTGTGGTCAAGGGTGATTTAAGAAATACAAAAGAGGATATGTTGATGAAACCATCAAGTGTACCTAATTGTCTGGGACGCTTTGCACCAAAAAACGGTGGGGGGCATAAGAAAAATGGAGCGGCGACTGGTTCAATCTCCCAGATTGAAACCCTGTTCCGCCTTTCACCTGCTGCAGACTCATCCCAGCCAACCTGTTAGAACAACACCAAACCTTTGTATCAGCAACAGAAAGGGGAAAACCACACAGAATTTGCTGCCAAAATTAACCAGAGAACCAACCTGTAAGTTGCGCCACTGTGAGTTTTTCCATCTTACTGGATCTAGATCACTTATGCCAGTTATTGTACCCATGTACCTGCAAAATGCTAAGATAATTTAGTCATGCAGAAAAGATTGAAAATATGAAGGAGCACTCACAGTCTTGTGATTTAGTAAAATTAACAGCAATTTAGTTAGCTAGTCATATAATATGGCAAGATCTCCACAAATCAATTTCTTTGTGTAAAAAAAGAAAGAACCATAGAAGACATGAGTAGTCAAAAACTTGAGAAAGAAAAAAGTAAATCGAGTGACAAAACATACCTTCTTGTTCCTAATTCCTCAGTTTCAAACATCATGCGAAAACGCATTCCTAAAGATATTTGATTACCATAGACCGCCTTCTGATACTTAGCGAATGGGATAACAAATTCAGTAGGGCTGGCCCTGAAAATATGAAGTTTGAATATCATTGTTTCAACAGCCATTATGATTCACCAAAATTGAGCTCATCAATAGTTAATATTGGACATTAAGTCAAAGCACAGAACTGACCTTGGGTTGTAAAAGATAGTAAATGGACTATTGTTGGCAGCAGCATGGGCTGCTGCAGCAAGAATCCCTATATGCATGCTGTCACTTGAAAGGACAGATGATGATATGTTAGAAGGTTGTCGGTTAGCACGCCTGATTCCTAGTAGAAGTTGCTGCTTTTCATCCCTACAAAATATATAAAAACAAAAAAAGGTGTTAATCAATAATAAGTCATCGTGAATAATAACCAAAAGAATGAAGGGAAAGACTCCTGAAGCATAGAATAGTTACAAAAATGCTAGTATCTCTCATGCTCTTCTATAGTTCAAACTGTAAAGATAGATTACCAGAAGTCGCTTTACCTAACAAAAATGACAGAATCTCCGGCAAATAACTTCTTGCCGCTCACAAAGAGACTCCAACCAGTGGTAAGAAGATGCCTTTTTGGCTGACCTGTTCATACCAGAAAACAAATATGATTAAATATCTTGAGAAATTGTGTGGACAGAATACAGATACAACCATAAGCAAAATCACATGAAAACATATGTTAAAGTTCGCACAGATGAACAACCATTTGTAAAAGATAAGTATTCTTATGTGTATTTACAAGTGAATCATGTTCAATATTGAGTATCGACAACTATACATTGGAAGTTTACAGATAAATGTGCCATCTGCAGAAGGAAAAGTTTTCCTCAATGTTGCAATTTCTTACCCCGATATATGTGACGGAATGTCCACACATTATCATGCAAATCCCTGGCTTGTAGCTCTTGAGCAGGTGGTTGCATTGAGAAGTCCTACAAGAAGAAGCAAGGATAATTTAATTGTGATGATGCAGAAAATGCACTAAATTAGTCTTTAGGACTCCGATCTTTACATACAAGGGGTGGAAATATCTTCTCTGCAGCTCGGCGAGGCACAGAGAAGCCTCCATGCGTACTTGTATCACTTGCAGTCAGCGTCTTACAGAATAATTCTGTCTGTGGCCTTGCTTGTTTGAGTGCTAGCTCTGATAGCTGCAGTGCCTCCTTTCCATACTGATCATAATTCACAACCAATTGAAATACAATTACCAGTGTTAGCATACCTGAACAAAAGGGGAAATCAAGGGAAATTTTGATAATAAACCAGAATGGCATTGGATACTTACTGAAGTAACTGGCTGAAGAGTCATTTGTGCATACACTTCATCTGTTTCTGGGTCCACCTAAGTAACAAACAGAATTCCTTTTAGTATAGATGATTACACACAGAAAGACAAATAAGATGGGCTTGTGGCGCCTGTAGATTACATGTAAAGTGACATTGTGCAGAAGGCAAATCAACTTTGATGGAAGAGTTGGGTAGCTTGGAACATGGGCATCAACATCCTTCTGCATAGAAGCTGCAACCTGCAAATGAAACGTGCTTAAATCCCAGACTCCAAGTAACTAAAGCATAAGCTTGTCAAGGAAAAATGAACGATCTTATTCCAAAATACAAAGAATAAAGGCATAAACTCGTTAATATTGTGAGCAATTGAGGAGAATCCTCAAGTGAACCGCCTACTCCCGAAAGTTCGTACCGTCAAAATGAACAGCAGGAGGTGGGATGGCAAAAGAACTGCCAATGGTCGCCTTTTTTTTTTTGCCTTGGCTGTTTTAAAAACGACCGACCAACAAATTCAAAGGGCCGGGTAGGGCAACGGCGATGGATTCGGTGGCGTTGGCGGCGACGGATTCGGAAGGCGGCGGCCCGACGCCAAGGAGCGACAACGATGGCGTTTGGGCAGAAGACGACTGGGGTGGAAGCCGACGTCGAGGAGAAGCGACGGCAGCAACCGAGCAGAAACCGGCTAGGGTGGTCGCCGGCGTGGAGGAGCGGCACGACATGACATTGGCCAGCGGAAGGTCATCGGTGTGGGAGTCTCCGGCTATTGAGTTGCATACACCGGCCACTTCACTCAAAAGCTTAAGCTGGTGAGGAAAGACGGGCAATTCACTTATACTTCAACACTCCTCACATGTAGGCTCTTTCAGGCCTAAGATGTGGAATAGAAGTGGGCTGCAATTATTTTTATTTAATTGCGTCAACTGGGTCTCGAACTCAAGACCTCTTGGCTTTGATACCATATTGAGTTACATGCACCAACCACTTCACCCAAACGCTTAAGCTGATGAGAAAAGACGAGCAATTTATTTATACTTCGACACCGGCGATCTAGAGCAGCGCGAGAGAAGAGGCAAGCGACGCCGGGAGCAGGAGCATTCCAAGCGGCGGCGGCGGATCGATCGGATCGAGGCGTCGCGGCGATCGGCAGATCTAAAGCGGCGGCGGATCCGACGAGAGACAGCGATGGCGTCGGCGGCGGACGGTGGCGACCGTCGGCGACAGACAAGGTGATGCCCAGCAGAAACTCTAACTTTGTTCTGATACCATGATAGAGTTTGGCCTTGTATTATCCAAGAGGGCCTAACAGGCCAATATATATCCATATACAAAATGCAAAGCGACCCCTAGACTATACACATATCTAACAAGGAAAACCATATATGCAGTCAACAACAAGCCACTAGAACAAAATTATTCAGTCATGTTGAAAATCCCTGAACATCAGCACAACAAATTGGAAGTTGTTTCTGTTTTATCTCCAAATTCTTCACTGAATGTAACATCCCATTTTGGGAGTTTAAAAAGTGTTTGATTGAAATTTGCCAACTTGAATTCAAATTGAAATGCAATCCGATTTTCAAATTTTCCCAAAGCCCAAACCTTCCTTGGGCCAAGCCCAACCCATCTTTCCCTCTCCCCGGCCCAGTTGGCCTTCCGCCTGGTCCACGCCGGCCCGAGACGCCCTCCCTTAAGCCGTTCGCGCTGCGCAAGCGCCGCCCACGCCGTGCGTGCCGCCAGTCCGCTCCTGTCACGCGCTCAACCCTGTGCTGTAGCAGTGCGCGCCGACTCCCATCTCTATGCGCCAACAGTGTGGCTAGCTCAGCGCTGACCTCGCCATGCTTGGATCCCCCCTCCTTCCTCTCCTCTGCGCCACGTCGTGCTAGAGCCCGCCGCTTCTGCACCGCGTTCACCCCGCATACCCAATCTTCATGTGCCTAGCCATTGCGTCCTCTCCTCTATGCCTTAACTGCCACACCGCATGTTAGCTTCACACCCTGCTTTGCTTTGCTTTACTTTGTGTCGAGCTCCGCCACCCTTGACCCCTATGCGGGACTTCAACACCACCCAACAGCTAAACCTCCCTCTCGACTATAAAGCCCTCCGATGGTCTCATCTTGCCTCCAATTGCTCCCCCACCACCTCCCTTGCCACCGAGTTCCCGCACCTCCTCTTTTCTCAGCTCTGACCAAATCCCCGGAGCCAACACCGTCGTCGATTCGTCACTCCACTAACCAATTCGTTGTGCCTGGAGCATCGCGTGGGAGTCCCAACGCCACCCCAAGCAACGCTGACCTCCCTCACCACTCCAACCAGTCGCTTGCATCGACCTCCCCTCCGCCGCCTTAGCCCTCTGCCACCAGCTCGCTCAACGCCTCCTCGAGCTTTGCCCTCGCCTCCAGTGAGTTCCCCTTGCATTTAATTGGCTTTTAGTGCGGTGGTTCACCGTAGTGCCGTGGTGGCTAGCTCCACCACCGCTCATTTTGCCGCCGGCCACCGCAGCCACCAAATTGGGCTGCGCCATCCTCACCACTAGGTGCGGTTCAGCCTTGGCTTCCCATTTTTACCCTCCCCGCCGGCCGTTGTGGTTCCTCTTACCAGCGATGAGCTTCGCTTCTCTCGACAAGAAGAATTGTAGCGCGTAGGATTAGTTTAAACGCGTAATTAGATTAGAGTTAATGACCTTGCTTAGCATTCGTTAATCCTCGCTGACTTACGGGCCCCTCTCATTACATTTAGCTCTTAACTCTATGACATGTGAGCCCCCGTTCGATTAAAACCTTATTTAAAACCAAGTGTGTATGAGCTACTAACAAGTGGGCCCGTTTCATTGTGTTGAATAGTGCTTGGTCCCACTTGTTAGCCCCCAAGCCTTTTTCTTCACAAATTTAATTCAAAATTGAGTTTAAAATCCGCAAGTCCCACCCGTCAGTCTCTGTAGTTTTTCAGTAGAAAAATAATTCAAAAATCAATTTATTTAGTGGACCCCACTTGTCAGTGAGAGAGTACTCTCTCCTTGGTTTATTTTTGGATTTAATCCTAATTTAAACTTTGAAGAGCCCATTCTCACTCATTTTAACTCTAAATTTAATGAAATTTGTTTCTTAATTCATCTTATTTCAAGATCTATCTAATGGTAGTAGAATTATTCAATTCGGAGTTCATTTGAATTTAGTTGTTTTGCTCGCGTGTTTATTTGCTTTCCGATGCGATCGTTCGAGTAGAGTACGAGGACACGGAAGAGCCGTAGTTAGAGCCGAGTCATGACTTCCAAGACCCACCACATGTGAGCCAGGTGAGTCAACGATTGGATCATATTGAACCAATATTTCTATGCAAATTACATTTATTTAAATTATCAAATTGCATGCTTTATTTGTTATGCAAATGTATGTTCGTTTAAGGTTATTGATATATGCCTATTCGACATTGTATTATTATTACAACATTCTTTGGACACCTGAATCGCATAATCCTTGTGATCCTAGAAACATAATGGTAACCATACCAGTTATAAGTTGTATTTAAGTGTCATGCTTAGTCTTACTTAAATAGTAGGGCATTAAATTATCCTATCATCATAATTTCAGTTATAAAAACTAGTTTTGGGTAGTCATTGGAGAGAAATGGCTGGTATATTGAGATAATTTAGTTTATTGCTTCTCAAAACCCTCAAATCTGTTTTACCTATCTAGACGAATGGTAAGAAGGGTAGCGCGGATATAGCACGAGAAATTGTGATTTGTCGTAGCACCACCCAAATAACTCTAAAAACTAAATCCTGTGATAACTTCCTAATGTAAAATAGTACAACCATAAGTCTATAATAGTTATAACCTGGCTAAATAATTTGCATCCACCAATGCAGGTTGCACCATTGGAGTGTCTCGCAGGTCGTGTCGCTGGTTTTAAGCTGCCGTGGACATGGGTCATATCGCTGGAATAAAGTAAATGATGATCTTGTGATGATCTTCTTGATTCGCATGTGCAAGTAAATGTGTGAAACATAACAAGTTGATTATATCTTATGAATAAAGTGTACGAACTCAGCAGAGTGTAAATTGTTCAAACAATTATATCTACAGCCAAGAGCGGGCATAGAAATTTACTTGAGTTAGTATCTATTTCTAAAACTTTATAGGTATGATGAAAACTCGTCGGATGGATGTAACATTGATTTTGATTTGCCCTGATGGATGTTACTAAGTGATAATAATGGGTGGATGTAACCCTAGTATCAAAAATAGCGTATAGCGGATGGAACTATGTAACAGGTGGATGAAATCCGCACCGTTATTAATATTGCACACTTTTACTCTTTTTAATAAAACATGGTTTGGTTAAAGGCTAAGTCATAGGAATTCTAATTATTGTAGTTTTCAAATATTGACTTTAGCAAATAAAAAAATCTGAGTCTATCTTTGTTGAACCTTGCATATATAATGTCGCATTCTGTTCAACCATGCTTCACCTTTTTAATCTAAAAAATACTACCTAATTATACTTTTCCTTTCTGCAGCTTCAATAATGTAATGTGATGGGAAGTAGTCCGGATTTGAAAGCATAAGCTGACATTTTTATTATATAATACAAATGCATTAATTCGCACTAAACCTCTCTTTCCTCGCATCTTCCTCGCGTCATCATGTGAGATGAAGCCATTTTCCCAATCATGCCTGAAAAAGTTTTATTTTTTCCTCTCATCGAGCGGAAAGAAAAGCAATAACCAATACATGGGAGCGCTCAACATAGCTTTTTTCTCAGCGTTGCGTTCGGCTTTTGCGGCAAGAACACTGTAGCAGCACTGTAGTATTTTGTCTCTATTTGATTTTTTTTGTTTTTTGATTTTTTTAGTTTTGTTTTTTTCCCGTATTTCTTTGCACTATCCGCTCTAGATTAACGAGCCGCTTTTATTTTTACATTTTTTAGATTTAATTATATCCAATAAGCCAACTCAACTCAGTAAAAAAAGTCAGCTACAGTAAAATTTCAGCAAAAGCCAAAAACCATCACTATTTCGAACGCTGCCATAATTAGGCACCTCCCAGCGCTAGCTTTCAGACAAAAGAATCTTTTTCCAAATCCAAACATTTCATCATCCCATCCTTCAAACTTGCTCAAAACAAGCTACTCCGATGCCAAATCCAAGAAAGTTGCAACATAAGTTACTGAATGCACCACCAATAAATGAAAAAAATGGAAGATGCTTGGTTGCTTCAACCTCCAAACAACAGAGCAAGAGAATGGTGCAACACACCAGAAACCCATAAAAGAGGGGGGCCAGTAGGCCCAATACTCCCAACTACTTTGGCAATAAGCTTAAAATCGGTAGCAAACAAGGCAAACTATACTAGTAGCAACCAACTGACAAAGTAAGATCCCCCACGGCCTATAACCAAATAAAAACCAAATATCAAGAAGGCAATAATAATATCACCGAACAAAAAAAAAAACAGTTCATGAAACAAGGGACTGTAGGGAACGGAACATATATCCTTTAAAAGGCATCAATGAAGTGAAACATTCCCAGAAATAAAGATATGCTAAAAAATAGCATTTTTAGCACTCAAACAACAACACACCCCGTCAAATCAAATAATTATAACTAGCACCACCACTCGACAAAATGGAGCACAGCAATCGAATCACCTCCTTGATACGGTACTACTTCACAGTAAAAAGAAAACCTCAGAATGACAGAAACCAAACTTGCCGGCTTCCCCTCCCAATAACTCAGAAGGCACGCAATAACCAGAATATTTTCGTGCAAGAACCATCAAAACGCGTCGCAAAAAATGCCAAGAATGAAAATCACAAAAACAACTTATATAAAAAAGAACCTCACATGGAGGGAATCCAAAGAGCTAACAAACATCACTGCACAAAAATGATCTCAAGAAGCATGGAAAGAAGAAAGGGAATTCACCTGCTCACTGTGGCCTTGTGGGAAGTAGACGATGAGGCTTCCTGCCGGCGGCAGCGACACCAGCGGCCCAGCGCAGGCGTGCCACAGCTCCGAGTTGATCGCCGGCGCCTTCTTCTCCCCTGCACACCAAGACCAACCGCCGCGGCATCAGTAACCGAAGAAAAGTGGAGTCTTTCCCCAATTTGGTCGTAATACGGGGACCTAAAAGCATTCGATTCCTGTGTGTTTTTGGCATTTTGCCTCACGTCGCCGGCGACAGCCGTGGCCGCCGTTGCTACTCGTTCCAAAGGTATGCGCCTTTTTGGTTTCACTTTTGTTACACCTAGCCCCTCCAATGATCGGGTTGTTACGGAAACGACACCGCCATGGCTCGCCTCAGAGGGGTTCTACGTAATTTCCTAAACTTTGAAGGGGCTAGATGCAGAACAGTAAACACTACGCCCTTTTGTCACGTTCGCCGCCTGGCGCCGCAGCCCACCGCCCCACCGCGACGGCCCGGTCATCCACCCTTTTGCAGATAAACCCCCCAGCTCCCCCGAAAAACTGCACAACACCTCCCAAACACCAAAATGCGCTGAAAATAATCATCACGCCTTTGGTACAGCGAACACACGGCAGTTGAGTTACAACACCCAGGAGTCGCAGCACAAAAGGCGCTTTCCAATGCCGCGACGCAATAACGCGAAAATGCAGGGACCAAATAGCACAAACAGGAAAGCACCACTATTCCATTGCGAACCGCCATTAGTACCAGGCAACTCCAGGAAAACGAGTACCTTCGCATCTGCTCCCCGCCGCCGCCATCGCGGTCACCGCCGTCTCCGCGCAGCTCGCCGGCGGCTGCTGCTTCATCAAGTCCGGCCACCCACCAACCAGATCACCTTCCTCCGGCGCGAGCTCAGCGGCGGGCCCCACGCATGGCCAGCGAAGTCGTCGTCGTCGTCGGAGCAGGCAGGCAGGCCGTCCCACGCGCCCGTGCGTGCTCGTGCGCGTGTCCCCCCGACACGAGAGAGACAGGGGAGCAGGCGAGGCGAAGCGGGCGGCGAGCGCAAGAAGGCGAGGCAATCAGGCAAACGAACACCAGCACCAAGCCCGAAGACTCGTTTGTTCTTTAGGCTAGGCTCTGTCCAGAGAGAGAGAGAGGGAGGGGAGAGGAGGCGCAGGCATGCGCGGTGGTGTGCTGCGTCTCTCTGCTCTCGGCTGCCGCTGCCGCTTCCTCGGGGAATTAAAAGTTTTTCTTATTGTCTGCGTATACGTGTCTACATGCGAGGCGAGAGAGAGAGAGAGAGAGAGGAGGTCAGCTCAGCTCAGCTCAGCTGCGTCTCTTTCTTTGCTTCTCTCTCCTCTCCCCTGTTTTTACTGTCCTCTCAGCTCTGCTCTGCCTGTGTGGGCCCTCCTAGCAGACGTTGAAGTATACTGCTCCGTGTTCGTTTGATTGGCACTTTTAGTTAGTGCACAGGTATTAAAGAGATTGTATTTGTAATAAGATAGGGAAAAAATTGTCCTCCGGTATTATCTCGAGCAAGTCGATTGAGACAGCAAAGCGGTGGAGATGACTACAATTGATAGGGGTAGTTTGGGAAAGCTTACCTAGGAAACCGCAAAGTGTCAAGTATTTATAGAAGACAATTTTGATCACGAGTACCGGATAGAAGAAAACGGAGGGAGTATCTCATTTCTTCACTCGCTCCTGTCATTGCTGCGCTCGGTCCATGGCGTTGTAGCGTGCCTTAAAATTCGGAGATGTAAATTTCAATGTTCTAAATAAATTTTTATGGTCTATTTAGAGTGCGAGAATGTAGCAGGATTTGCATAGATATTATAATACTTTATATAAAATTCATACGTTCCAAATAGAACCACACATATTACTCGGACGCAGAAATTTTCTCAAAATCGTACAACATTTTCCTATATTCCAAATAGATATTGAGATGGTCGGCACTCCTCCGTGTCAAGACCATAAGTAGGAGTACCTTTTAATCATCTCGTTAAAGTGAACTGGACTTTAATTCTCCTCAGCTTTCAAGTCTGCAGCCTTAGCCCTCTGACTTGTGCCTACGTGCCAAACAAGCCCTTGCTTTTAATTGTAAACTCACAATACTTGTGAAGTTACTAGTAGGCTCCGCTCCGGACGGATTAGGTTTCTGGTTTTTTAAAGTTACAAATTATTTACAATATATTAATTTTTAATTTTGATTTTATTTTCTTTTTTATATTATCTGTGAAGATAAAATGATGTTTTTTTATTTTTTTAATTAAATGATTTAGAAAAAATTAATAGTTATTACATTATAATTCTAGCTAGAAGTCACAGCCGAAAGCAGATTGGAAAGGCCTGTCGCAGCCAGTAATTTTGACCATGATTCTGGAAGCTTTCACTGGTTGGAACTTGGTAGGGCTAGGTGATTGGGATTTGGGACCTGGATCTGATGGAATTAACACGCGTGAAGAAAGAATTGATATGCAAGTAGACAACTTATTAATTGGAACACCAATGATCAAAAGCAAAACTTTGCTTCCTCAATGAAGAGAATGGTGAATACTTGTTCATGATGCGCATAAAATTGTAGATCTATACTGTTTTCAAAACTTGATACCCTTGAAAACCTGTTCATCTAGATGCATGCTTTGCAAACAAATGCTTGGGACATATTCCATGTTCTCCGAAGCATTGTTCCATTAGGTCATCTAAAAGTACCTCCAATAAGGCAATATAAGCAGTTTTATTTTGCAAACTCATACTAGTTGGCGCAATTTAAGGCTACTCCATAGTTTCACCAAACCTATCGCTCCTACTCCCCTTCTCTTAGACTGGATTGATGGGAGCGCGAAGAGCGTGGTCCTAGATAATTGGAGAGAGCACAGCCGGAAGCACGGGCACAGGCCAACTAATCTCTCCTGCGGCCATCGCCAGCTCCTCCATCATTGCCATGTGCTCATCTTTAAACTAAGCACCCCACTTGCATTAACTAATTTACCCTACTTATCTTCATCTTTTCTTAAGGGCATCCTGCTCAGGGAATATTTAGGAGCATGATTGCCCTTTGCTGTACCTAGGGCAAAATAACAATACAACATCCTATATATTGTCATCAGGTTGTTGGGTTAAAAGGGTTTGACTATCTTATTGATGGTAATGGGAGTTAGGTGGTGTTTAGAATGGTGATGATTTATAGTTTTTTTACTGTATCTGATTTATTTTTTACTATAGCTGAGTTGACTTATTTAGTATAATTAAATTTAAAAATTTTAAAAATAAAAAACATGTTAACTCATCACAGATAATGCAAATGAATACAGAAAAAATCTAAAAAAATAAAAAAAATGAAATAGTAAAAAAAATAAAAGCCAAACACAGAAACCGACTTTTAAGCTGTTCGGATCGTTAATGAGAGTTAATTTGCAGTGCTGTGGTCGGGTGGGTTCGATTGGAGCTTTATACTACAGTAATTAGTTTTTTAAATCATGTATTTTAAAAAGTGGGTTTATATATAGTTTATCGATTTAGTTGTACTAGCTAAAATTATATGTGATTATTTTTCTTTTCATACTGTCTCTTGTGAATAGTCTAAAATTCAAAATTATCAGCTATAAGTCATAGTCCAAAAAAATCCACCCGTAGTAGCGAAGTAACCAACTTTGGAGAGTATTTGCAACAAATCGAGGCAATAAGGAATGAACCAGGTTTCAATACAAAATGAGTAGTACTATAGGATGGGTTCTTTTTGACTCAGTTGATGGTTTATGTTATGGTTGATGGTTTTTTGTTCGACTGTGAGTGTTTGTATAGAGCAGAAGTCAGAAGATGGGGAATTCGGGCTGGTGATCGATTCAATCCTGGACTGGAGGAGCTGGACAGTAACATGGAGGGTGATGGCGTTGTGAGTTGTGGCTGTTGTAATGTTGTTGGATTGCTTGTTGGCCTTTTGGGCTGCGGACTACAATTGAAAGAGTATATAGTGTATACTTTATGTATTAAGAAAGTATAATGGAGTTTTTACCAAAATTTTTATTGTGAAGCTATACCCCATGCACCTTATACAGCTCCGCCACTGGGATTCCGAGCTTAACCGAAATAACGGTCCCTAAAATAACAACGCAGAAAAGAAGGGGAAAAACACGGAGACAGACAGGAAGACACGCAGCGGCATGGGCCGTAAAGGGGCCTGGCCGCTCGGTCAGCGCCATGATGCCACGTGGCGAGTTACTGTGACACTTGGCTTTGGCCAGGGAGCAGAAATGCAAAATCGAGTCATGCGAAACTCGTTTTGTTTGAGATGGTCACGCAGATATTGCTGCTTGTTCAGGTTTGCATTGTGTATCCTTGCGGGATCTTCCTTCCCCTTAGAATCTAAACTTACAGCGGGATTAATAGATGGGTTTTTTTACTGTATTTTATGGTTTTTGATTTAAAATTTTAAATTCTAACTGTTTGTAAGAGAGAATTTTAAAAAAGAGATACTTGTATACGATTTTGATCAATATAAATGAAGTCGAGATAGTATCTACTACAATTAATTTGTAATCTCTATTTTAAAAAGACAATTCGTTTGAAAAATAATTATTGTAAAAAACTAATCATAAGTCCAAAAAGGACCATCCAATACTCTCTTATGTTGCACATGAAAGATTTTGTCGCTCTTTTGGTTTTTTTAGGGAAGATACGAACTTTCATTCATAAAGAGAATTCTTGATACAACCAGCTCGAGTGTTGTGGACTAGAAAATGAGGATCTTTTACGCTCAGATGTCGTCTTGTATATGGTATATCATACATAGCTTCGCGCCAAGGGCTACAAGGGCGCTCGTTTTAGCGATGATTTCTGTCTTTTGACTGAAATTTCACTATAGTTAGTTTTTTTACTGTAACTGATTTAGCTTTTTAGACATAATTAATTTTTTAAAAAAATATAAAAATAGAAAAACATGTTAACCTATTAGGGACAATACAAAGGAACACGAGAAAAAAATACAAAAAAGCCTAAAATATCTAAAAAAATTCAGAAAAAGATAAAATACTAAATAGTGAAAAAAAGCAGAAACTAAAAACTAAAATAAAAAAAATTCGAAAAGAGCGGGACCTAAAAACGTCGCTGGTAATATACAAGTAATAGTGGCAAATATCGTGCTTTGCACAGCCGAGCATCCGGAATTAGGAGCGACTAAATATATGATTAGGTGGAAACAATGGATAAAAGATGGTTAAGGAAGTACGCCTATACTTAGTTAGGAGAGGGACTGAACTCCTAATCCGTACTTAACCCCCAAAAATACTAAACATCTGTTGTTTTGGATATGCACTTTTTAGCTTATTTTAGTTAATTTTATAGCTTATAATTTCTTTTAAATAAATAAGTAGAATAATTTTATCGTCGCTATTTTAAAAATATTTATCGGATAGTATTTTAGACATAATTTATCTATTTTTAATTTATTCGAGGAAAGCTAGCATTAGGACCAAGATCTATAATGTAGCTATAAACCAAAGAACATGGCCCTTTCTGCGCAAAAACACATTCCGTGAACGCTGCTGCTGACGTGGTCGCTGCCTAGTGCCTGTCGGCGCTGCCGGGCCCACCGAACACTCCATGTGACAGCGACTGCAACTACACGATTTTTCTTGTAAATATGTTAATCCACTTTACCCCTGGCATGCTGCAATATTGCCATACTACTCTAATACTACTGCCATACTACTATAAATACATTTCTTTAGCCCTCTTAAATCTGACCAGAATTTTTTCTGAAACAAATAGAACTGATTTCAGCTAGTAAAGTTTCTGTTAATACGAGAAAATAATTGAGTGGTCGTGGTTAAACAGTTTGTTTGAATGGCTGCTTGGTTGTATGCATGTTTGTAGACGGGTGAGTTTTTTTTCTTTTGTTATGGTTTATATTTTATGATTTTTTACTGTTCATAAGAGATGTTATAAAGAGGGAGATAATCGTATGCGATTTTAATCGATATAAATGAAGTCAGCATAATAAGCTCTAATACCATATTAAATTGTATCACCAACAAGTCCACCTAGAAGCTTAAACTAATGAGGAAAGATGGGTAATTCACTTTACATTCCACCTCACGTGTAGGCTGTCTCAGGCATAAGACGTGAAATAGAAATAGATTGTAATTTTTTAATTGCGTCAGAGGTCTTAAGTTTAAGACTTAGTTGACGCAACTCAATATGGTATCAGAACCAAGATGTATTGAGTTTTAAATCTGATTGACATAATTAAAAAATAATTACTGTTCATTTCTATTGCACGTCTTAGATCTGAAAAAGCATATACGTGCAGAAGAGTCTTGAAAAAACACATAGATTTTGAATCAGATACTACAGTAAAATTCAAAACACGGAAGCTGCCAGTTTAGCCTTCGATTTTTTTACTTTCATGATGCCAAGAATTTGTTTGACTAAATTCGCACAACAATGTTACCGTACCTAAGTAATGTCTCTATTCAATCAAATTCAAATATTTATAGAATTGTCGAGGAAGAGGAATCTATGGCGGCGGACGAGCCATTTCGTTTCCTACAAAAATCAAGTGGAACTTATGCTTCGCAAATAAGCCATACGCTGAGTTTAAGACACTTCCAAATAAATTACGGCTTTCATCTTTTTGAAATAAATTTTTAAATAAAGTAACTTCTCAAGGTAATTTTTATAAACTATTTATATAAGTTACTATAAAAGCTATATTTAAACAGAATAATATTTCAATATAAATATTTAATCGCTTCTTGCAATCAGTCAAAAAATCAAAGCTTCTCAGCAGTTAGACCACACACCAGACTTCAAAGGTTGATGTAATATCGAGATTCGTCGAGGTGTGAATGGTTAAAACGTGCAGAGTAAAATACAGTTTTTTGATAGGCGTGTGGGGTGGAGCACGAGGGTGGGCCCGTGCTGGGTTTTTGTGTTCCCCGGAAATGCGCGGCGTGGGACCTCTGGTTTGACCTGTTGACCTGTATTGCGACGCCTTCCGTCGGGACTGACGAAAGAGCAAAAACTTTGTTTTTACCTGGAGATTCGTGCGTTATTAAAACTATACTCGAACTCGAGGTCATGATCATCGTCAGGTACAAAACTTGGATAAAAACAACGGTTTCATAGAAACCAAAACCACTTGCAATTTCGTTTTTGGAACGACCAAATGGCGCTCTTGCATTTTGTACATAAACCTTTCTCTCTTGTCTTCGGATGGAACTCGAGTGTCCTATATAAGATTTAGAATCTAGAAATTGGGATGCACTCTAATGTTGTCCATGTGCGCAACCTACCTTACCGGCCTCGGTGGTCTAACCGCTGCCACACACTCCCTCCTGGGACCTTAGCTATAGGCGATCTGGCTAAACCACGGTTAACACTTGCCGCCGTCCATTTACTACCTTGAATTTTAATTATGCATACAAATCGGTTTTGACCAAAAGAAATTTAAATTGTTTATTCACCTGCCCTCCCTCTGGTTAGGCTTCTGAAACCTTTGGGTGGGTTGTAGTTTTTGAGACAAATTAGGGAGTGGAAGGTGTGTGAGTGGGTATAAATCTATTAGAGGTATACATATAAAATATTTATACCTACTAAATATAGGGCATTTCGCTAACAAATTTGGGTGTTGCAATTCTTAGGTAGTGTTCAGAATGGCGATAGCTTATGTCTTTTTTACTGTAGCTGATTGATTTTTTTACTATAGTTGAGTAGGTTTATTTGGCATAATTAAATTTAAAAATTTTAAAAATAAAAAAATATATTAGCCCATCACGAACAATACAAAGGAATACTGGAAAAAAAATAAATAGAAAAAAAAAAGCAACAGCCAAACGCTCAATGCCAGTAGAAGATGATGCTGAGCGCGACCTTAGCACCGGTGTAGCCACCCCAACTGTGGATGCCCTTACATTCTTGGCTAGCTTCATCTAACCTAGATTCATTTTCCAACCAGACATCTCAAACACCGCTTTCACACTGCCTTGCACAGTAAAGCTCTTTTTTAAAAAAGCAAGGAAAAGCTCTTTCAATTTGGCCCACGGCAGTGGCAATAACGTTTTGACGGGCATGTGTGCAACGCAGGAAATTTGCAAGAATTTTACAAAAAAAAAAGTTCGATTCTGTTACATAAATTTTTAAACAAATTTTTTTTTGTAGACCGTGATAGAAAGAATTGGTTGCATCAAGATGCATAGAGGTTTACCAAAGATCGGAAACGACAACAGGGGCCTATCAGATACGCTAGCAGTTAGTTCATGCGACCTGTGGCCATGTAACGTATGTATGTACCGAACTTATTAGTGCCTGGCAAGAGAACATTCCATGTGAGGCTGACGTGCATGTGAAGAATCGCCGGGAGATGGCATGCATGCACTATGGGGCCAGTAGATCTGCCAAGTCA
This sequence comes from Melocanna baccifera, assembly GCA_036346265.1. Classification (NCBI taxonomy): domain Eukaryota; kingdom Viridiplantae; phylum Streptophyta; class Magnoliopsida; order Poales; family Poaceae; genus Melocanna; species Melocanna baccifera. Next base: position 27,941,687 of record CM070691.1, on the reverse strand, counting down.
TGCATGTGCCACCCCCTTGACTTTTGTTCCGTAGCTTCCTGGGGATTTCAGATCCAAACCACTACTGCCTGCTAAATTCTGGCTGTACTTAAAACAGTTTAAAGCTAGTTTTTTTGCTAATTAATAATTTCTTTTTTTGTCTATTTTTAAAACCTTTTTAGAGTTTTTTATTTTTTATTTTTTTCTCGTATTCTTTTATATTGTCTGTAATAAGTTAACATATTTTTTTCTATTTTTATATTTTTTTAAAAAATTTAATTATATCAAATAAACTAACATAATTAAAATAAAAAAATCAACGTCAAACTGCTCACTACCTCTATCTGGTCTGGTACATGCAAAATGGAGTATTCTCATTTGGAGACGATGATTCTGGCAGGTTCATGTTTGAGACCAATCATCATGTGCCGACCTGATATGGACAAACTGTAACCGTATTATTTTAGGTGCATTATTCGTTTTATTATTGGGTGGCTCTAGATAGAATCTAAATGAATTTTTCTCTTCGCAGGAAATCAAGCACACTTTAGGCCACTAAATTGCGTTGAAAATATACCCACGTTTTAAGTGCTGTTTGGAATATGGAAGTTTATCTCGATTTCTGCTAGAATTAAACCCCGTTTGGAACGCTAGAATTTTTTTTCAATTCCTACAAAAAAAATTAATTGTTTCATGTAAGGTTACTGCGCTTCAAACGGCTCTTCGACTCTCCGGCAACATCGTATAGGATCTTAGGCCGTCTTTGATTTGAGGGATTTTCAGAGGAAAAGTGAAGGAATGAGATTCCTGAGGATTCATGTATTGTTCACTTGTTTGAAATGAGGATTCATGTATTTTCAGAATTTTTTTCTTTTTTCCTTCTGATTTCAAGGGGAAAACACAGGAAAACAAACATTCACTTGGAGCTCATTTTTTTTTTCATTCCTTTGCGGAGGATCGAGGCGAGTTACTGTCCTCGTCAAATAAACGATCATTCTTGTATTTTTTTTCCTATGTTTTTCTATGCTCTGTTTTGCATCTGCAATCCTATTCTATTTCTGTGTTTTTTTTCTCTATTCTTACGTTTTCTCATTTGTGAGAATCAAAGAGGCCGTCGGTCCCCCAAAAATCCAGAAAACAAGTCTATAGAGTTTTGTCTAAGGGGGTGATCGAAATAGCGATGACTTTTGGTTGAAAAAACACTGTAGTTAGCTGAAAAAACACTGTAGTTGAGTTAGTAGATAATATAGTGAATAATGGAAAAAAAGCTGAAACTAAAAGCTAAAGCTGAAAAAAATCGAAACGATCAGGACCTTAGACTGGCACACGGTTAAATTGTTTGGAAACACTCTTTACGGCGCCGAATCGATAAAAAATTTTATACATTTTTTGCTTATCTTTTGGCTACGCGGCACTTTTCCGTGGGGGCAGCAAACGTGGAGTCATTATGACGCATGGCCAGGCTCATTTCGGCCTCTTTTCCCCATGATTAGTGTCTCAAAAGCAAGCTTTTTGAAGGATTAATTGGAAAGGAGCATGAATGCGCAAAAGGCATAGATTCCGGACCTGCTCCGATATACTCACCTTTATTTGTCAACTTTTCGTTTTCAAAGCAAATGCTAGCAGCAAGTGTGGATTACAGTAGGGCGAGCTAGTTTTGCAAGTTGCTGTCGATGCTCGAAAGGAATACAAAGGCACTGGGTGCTTATGAAAACCTTTTTTTTTTTGGACTCTTGGTTTTTCCTTGTAATTTCTTCGAAAGTCAAAATAAATGAAATAGTTTTTTTAAAATAGATCTTTCAAACGGTTTTCTTAATCTAAAATCGTGTATGCCATCTACTTCGACATCTCTACTATTCACTATCGTCTTGAAAAACATAAATAAAAACCTTCAACCGTAATCAAAACTCATCAACTGAAGCCCAAAATTACAACCAAAACTCATCGACTATAGCCAAAAATCAGGGCCAAGCCGTGGGGTACCAGATTAAAGTATGATACAGATGGCGTTCTCGATCGATGCTAATCTCATATAATTTATTTTGTACGAAATTCTACTGTGTTTAAGCTCAGCATCTTTGTGATCAGATCGTACTAGTTTGTGGTGAGAAAAATGTCAGAGAAACAAAAGGAATCCAACAGTCTTTGTCGGGATATCTACGGAATCACAATGATGCAGACATGCAAAAGCAAGTTTTGGCTGAGTGCAACAGTCCTGCGGCAAGTGGACAACCCGTGCCTTGCATATCACCATGGACTAGCTGTTCGTACGAGCGTCCATTTTCCAGGTACCATACACACACCGCATGCCATTGTGCAGCTCTGCAGCAGAGAGCACCAATTTGGTACGTATCAGGGCGTTCGGCGTCGCTAGCCCCGTCTGCAACAAGTATTTTGGGGGAATTAATCTTTTGGAGAACTCCAATATAGTGATAATTTGATTTCCCAATCCCTTTATGTAGGATCGGATGGCAAATAGAGGAGGGTGAATAGTGTATTCTTAAAAAAAATTTCAAGTATTCAAGATTCTATTCTCACACAATTATAGAGTTGTAGAAAACAGAATTTCATCCCAAACTCAAGCCTAATAGCTCAAAAACATTAAACCTCGAAGCAACCACTTCTCGACGATCTAATTGTTGTAGAAACGGTGGTCTAACCGGCGCTTCAAAGGCGGTCTAACCGTTGCTACAGTAAAATTAGGCATATGAATAGTATTCTTAGCCTGATTTTAAATCCGAAAATCGAGGGAATATTCGATTTGTAGAGTCAAATGACATAAAATTTTGTAAGAATTTTCTCTAAGCTATCAACAATCTATTCCAACAAACGATTATGAAAATTATGGCCAAAATTGATACCTTTTTCAGTTTGAAGAAAAAGTGCATCGAAACCGAGCCAAAATCAAAACCAATAAATACAACTTGCTCGTGGGTAGATGATGACCAAGATGAATCTAGATGTATTTTCACATGTCCCAACAAGCAATAATACAAAAGAAATCATGTCAAAAACCCTTGGATTAAGAAATCACACTCTATAACCAAATTAAGCAAAATCGAATTTTCTTAATAAACTTGCTATCAAAATGACTAGATGGGTGAAGATAGATTCTCAGAGGCTATCTCCATATCTTACAGTCTTTATCACAACAATATCAAAAAAGGGAAAAGAAGATATCAAAACTAATCAAATCAAAAGTAAATCAATCAAATCATTATAATCCGTAGAAACGATCAAAGATTGACGTATTTCTTACTTAAAGAGTTAAATTTTATAGTCACTCCATCTTAAAGGACAGAGCACACAATGCGCTCAACTCTTAAACCATAATCCTAGACATAAGAGCACATGAGAGATAGATTGGATGGTTAACACAAATCCATATTCCAATCTCTTTATATAGATGGGTTAATCAATCACACCTAAATTTTTAGTGGATACTATCTACTTAGTATAATAAAAAAAATTCAATAACCTCACACACACGAGTTTTATTCACACATGTTTACTTATGCACTTTTTTCAAAGCGTATAAGTCCAAATCCGCTAAATCCTTTACACTTAATCAATCTTGATCAAATCAGCTTCTCCTTGACCTAAACCGCTCTCTAAGAGCCACTCATGTGCTGCGGTTTTGATTCAAGATAGATTCTGGTATTTTGGCTAAACTTACTAAAATACCTTTTCTTGACTTTATCTTCATTTTTCATTGCAAATAATCGTCATGCTTGTTACGTGTAGGTTCAATATTGGCTTGTCACGTGTCGGCAAGTCTCTTCTGATCTGGTATTATTAGACCATACCTCACTTAGACTGGCCAACCCATATGGTGCAAACCCGCCGTTCAAACTCGTCTTCAATATTTTTCGTCTTTTTTGTGCTATGTTTAAGCTCACCATCTCACCCCCACATCCTTAATCATTTTGAGCCTTGGCTCTTTTTTGAGCGTAGTCTCGATCCTTGTTGTCGACTATAGTAACTCCAAGTGTTCTTGCACATTCAAAAATAATGAAATCATTTCTGGATACAAGTTCTTCATAACTTAACCCATGTTACCTAAAATATACATCATGTAATCTTAATACAATGACCCATGCCATCCAATCTCAATTTATGACTCAAATTCTAAAATTCTTAATTTCTGCTTAAAACAGAAAACAGTCTAGATAACATACTATCTTTACAAAATCAAACGATCACTCTACAAAACTTATAATAATTTATCATAATAATATCCTTCACTCTACCATCTCCACGTTTGGATCCAAACGAAACCTTAATCTGGAAGCAACGACTGTTTGTTTCTTCACCGTGCGTGCATTCTTCTTTGTGGCGAAGCGGTTCCGTGCTTGTTCCTTGTTCCTGTGTGCAGAACTCCAATACAGTAAGAACAATGCGTGCGTAGGTACTCGAAAATTGGACTAGCTCTAAACGGACTCACCTTCTGACTTCTGGTTTTTATAAACTATAAATCATTTAGAACACATCAATTTCTTAATTTTGATTCTTTAATTTTTTGATTTTTCTTTTTTTTATTTCTTTACATTATTTCAAAAGATATACCAATGTTTTTTTATCATTTTTAACTTAAAATTTTTAACAACTGCTATAATATAACTAATAGTAAAAGTCTACACAATTTTTAAGGGACTACTCAAGTTGGCTTAAATCCAACTTCTACTTTTTCTTTCACTATTCAATAATTTCATCTTTTTATAGTGTTTTAGATTTTTTTAGGTTTTTTTTTATTTCTTTGCATTGTCTACGATGAACTAACATATGTTTTCTATTTTTATATTGCTAACTAAATCGTTCGGAGGACTACCATTGGCTCCTTGGGCAGCGGATAGGAGAGAGGGCTCCAACGTTGGTTCCTTGGGGAACAGAACTAGCAGGGACACTGGTTGATGGGATGGGACAAGGATAGGACAGTACATATAACGATAGTTAATAATATATTTTATATTATTTATAAATAACACTAGAAATAATTTTTACAATAGATTATATGTCTCTATAAATAAATTTTCGATATATAATATATTTATTTTTTATATTATAGTTTCATATCTTACATGTTAAGGGAGCGTTTCGGAATAGTTATGGTTTTTTATTTTTGCTGAAATTTTACTTTAATTGACTGAATTTTTTTTACTGGAACTGAGTTAGCTTTTTTAGCATAATTAAATTTAAAAAAATGTAAAAATAAAAACGACAAGCTAATCTATCACGGATAATACAAAAGAATATAAAAAAACAAAAAAAAATCAAAAAACAAAAAACAAAAACAAAATTGCTACGGGATGCTACATGATTCTATCGTCCATCACCGTTGCACAGAAAAAGCCATACTGAGCTGTCTCTAAAGCTTACAACTGCTCACGTTTTACCACTGTACATGCTGAGGGCAAGAGCACGCGCTGCAAGCCGACAAGCCAGCTCTCACGCCTATCCGGTTGGGGCGCGGGGGGGACAGTCGCATTGGCATCTGGGCGTCTTCCTTTTTTTCACACACCTTTCACTACTCACCACACGCCCACTGTGAGTGACGCACCACGCAAGCAGTGCAGTACTGCACGGCGCAGCATAATGGAACGCTCGGCCTCGCCATGCCTTCCAGCCCGGCAGCCGTTTTAGCTTCTAAGAGGGTGATCGCTCGCTTCTGTTTTTTGTTAAAATTTTACTATAATTAATTTAGCTTTTTAAGTATAATTTAATTTAAAAAAATGTAAAAAACAAAAAACAGCAGGAAAGCGCTGAACTTCACCCATACTAGCGTTCAGCAGAGGATTACTTGAGATTTCGGTACTGTCCAAACTACTTTCGTGAGTCCTCGAAATTTGATTGACGGGAAGGAAGAGCTATTCTGCTAGGAATGTACGGCACCTCTCCGACAAAGGCTCCGCTCATTTCGGCTTTTTTTCGGCTTCAGCTTCTAGCTTCTGCTTTTTTTTCACTATTCACTACACTATCCACTAACTCAGCTACAGTGTTTTTTCAACTAAAAGCCAAAAGCCATCGCTATTCCGATCACCCCAAAAACCAGCCGAATCCTGCTGTTCCGCGAAGACCATGATGCAACGAATCGTCAGAACTCCCGAGTCCTGCTAGTACAGTAGCACTACATCGCAGGACAAGTACGTTGGAGACTAGTAGTACATCGCGCTCCAAGTCGAAGCGAAAAATGGCAGGGCCCAGGGGTGCACTTGACGCTGCCCTGCGGGGGAACACCTGTATTTGCCATGTCTCCTTGCGCTCGGACACGCTCGGTTCCTTGGTCTTCTCTTTTCCATGGAGGTCCAGGGGATTTTCTTTCACCTGGTCGACGATGGTCCAAGGGATTTTCTTCGCCGTGACTCAGCGGCAGCCGCTACTAGCAGATGATACCCTGCATCCCGTCGGTCCAAATGGATATGGGTTCCTTCATTTTTAGCTTAGGGCATAAAAGCTCACGTTAAGAGTAAAAACTATGATCACAGCTATAAGTTGTCAGCAACTAAAAAGTATCCACCCATGATTAAGTGGGCCAACAACAAATCTGTGCACTCTTGGTATACATGCAAACGATTACTAGTACAAACAAGTATGCACAGCATGCAAAAGATTCAGATTCAGACATGACGCAAAGAGCGACCTCGAGCGCGCGCGAAAAACAGGCAATATCAATTCAGAATAAACACTAACAGTAACAAGTGAGACCAAAGTACAGGAAAGGGTCGGCACATCGCGCAAAATGGCGACGAGTGCATCGCTCCTGCCGTCCGGCGTATCTGCTGGGCGAGGATTCCCGTGATCTCGCAAGAATTTTTCGTGTTTCGCTCTCTAGTGTAAGCAGGAAAATTCGCCTCTCTCAAAAGGAAAAGGTGACGTTGACCAAGTCAGTGGCTGAAACAACTTTCACTTGTCCTTCGCCCCTTTATTGACGGAAAAAACGAAAGAAAATCCTCTCCATTTTGCTGGTAAGTAGGACAACCTTGGTAAATTTAACTATCAAGCATTGCCACGCTGTACAACGAAACTCAAAACAACAAGTGTATATATACACACACACACCATTGCCTTTTGCGTAGCTGTAACCAGAATTACTTCACAAGAATTTTGCAAAAAAAAAAAAAAAACTTGTAAGTAAGCACGCTGGATCATCGACTACACTGTACCGGATACATTTAAGTCCAGTCGTGAGCATGGATGACTAAGGTTTGTTTATATTGATTTTTGTTTCTAGTTTTTGTTTGGAGAAGTCAGAGGGTAATATAAACATCTGACTTTCTAAAGTAGCTTCCCTACTCCTTTGATTCTATCACTCTACGGATAAAACATTGGTCACGAGCGCATCAGTCACCCCATTCCTCTCGCTTCCGTCTCACGCACACATCTTCCTCTTATTTTCTTCACTATTTACCCATTCTTTCTAAAAAATCACTTTTATTTATTTTTAGCCAAAAGATATCAAACATAACTAATATAAACATATCTTTTCTTTTGTTGAAAGTGAAAAAGTTTGCAATTGCACTGGCTACACTGCACGAGGGCTGGTTGATAAAGAGTTAAGTAGCCGACATGATCATCCAGATAGAAGAAACGATCAAAGGTGGCTCCTTTTCAGTTCGCCCTCTCGCTTGCACCAGTTAGCACCACTAGCTAGTAAGCAGTCTCGGCCACACGAGTCACGCCCATGAAATGACAGCATGCATGTGATATGTGCGCATCTGATCTAGGTGATACATACATACATACATATATATAGAGAGAGGCATTATATATTAATTAGTAAAACATTCACAAGTGAGTATAATTAAGGGTCGGGGTTTATTTGATTTTGCATGTTGGTGTTTACAGGCGTGTTTGGAACGCAAGATCTTCGCTGGAAATACTAATTCAGCCCGGTTTTGAACGGGGATTTTCGCAGAGGTTCAGGTTCGTTCAGTTACATGGTAGAGGACATGTTCGACGCTGCCGCCGCAGACGAAGGAGACGGCTCGGCGCGTGCGTCCGGCGAGGCTGGAGCTGCTCTTGTGAGGGATTGGTGCTAAGCCATAAGCGCTGGTGCACGCCTACCTGAGACGCAGCGCTGATGGTTTATTACTCCTATATATGGCCTATCGCAGTTCCTCTTGTACATGTGAAACGAGTCGATGCATGCAGCCATTTGTATTGAAATTGATCACTGAATGGCATTTCATGTTTGCTTTCTATTTCACGTGCCAAGATTTGGAATAAAAGGAGAAAATATTTTGTGTTCATTTCTTGACTTGAGATCTCGTAGATGTCAGGGTAGCACCCCAAATTCCCTGTTCTTTACGGCTTCTAAAAGTCGCTTTTGACTTTTGCTACAGTAACTAACTTTTAAACGGAGTATTTTTTTAAGATGAGATCTACAAGTTAATTGTAGTACACGTTAAAAAACTAATATATGTATCATCAAAAATCGTAATCGAGTTTCTCTCTTTCCACAATCTCTGTCGCAAACAGCCAAAAAGCTATCAGCCGCAGCCAAAAGCCATCAGCCGCAGCCGGAAAGAACAGGCCCTAAGTTCAGAAGTTGCTTGAACAGAACCCTGTAATTGATGGGATATTATGGACATGTCCGCCCGGGGAGACGACGAGCCTGCAGGTCGGCGGCTTCCTCGCCGGTGCCCAATCGGTGCCGTTGGTGTCTGGCGCTGGTGTCGCCGTGTCGGACTCGGAGAAGAGCAGCACCGCGTTGAGTACAACAAACGAGAGGAGGAGGATCTGCGGGGGCGGCCGGCAGCGAGTCCAGGGGGCGGTTGCGGCGGTGAGGAGGAGGCCGTGGGCACCATGGCCGTTTTGGTTGGGGTCAAGGAAGGCGGAGTGACTTAGCATGACCTGAGGGACAGAAGGGACATTGCGAAAACGCACTAAAAATGCAAAAATATGAATTGGTCATCTATACGGTGGCAAATAATGAATATCATTCTATAGAATGACAAATCATGAAGTGTCATTCTATACTCAGTTATCCGGCTTCAAATTTTTTTTCGCCTAGCTAGTTGCAGCAGCTTGCATGTTTATGCATACATACATGTAGGGTTGTAAGAAAAGTTCAAGGTTCATGAACTAATCGAGCTCTGCTCGATCAAGGCTTTGCTCTCAACGAGCCGATCTCAAGCCTGGACTAATCGAGCTTGAATAGTTCGTTTGGCCTCTTTACTTTCATAACCCAATTTCAGCTTTCGTTTGACCTGGACTAATCGAGCTTGAATAGTTCGGTGCCCTGATCTGATCGCGTTGAGGGACAGCGCGTATGTACTGGCGCTGTCAGGCTTTGTCGACTTTTGCCGACACCATCAAGTCCAACGATACTGAAATTCACCATGCTCTGTTTTGCCGACACAATTAGGCTCAAGTTTATCTTTTATTTTCAAAAAATAAAGATGTTAATTTGGAATCCTGGAATTTCATAGGATTTTATAGTTGGGACGAATACAATCCCTGCGCCTTTTTTCTTCTGCATGTCAAGCAAACAATGGTATAAAACTCAAACTCATACATGCTACAATACGTCTAGTTGTACCGTAAAGTAACCAGTTTTCCCGACACGCACTTGTCACAGAAATAGAAGGAAAGGACACGTATGCTATCGATCGATCCTGGACTTTTTGCAGATCGATCCGACACAGTTATTTTGTCAATGGCAGATCGCATTCTGCTTTACCTTTCAAATTCGTCCTGAACATTTGTCAATGAAGCCAAATATCAAGTGGTAGATCCTTTCAATTTTAAGTGGTGTCATCTCATGCTGGCCACTGCAATTAGTCACTTTGAATGGGTGGTTTTATTTGCGCTTTACATCTCCGCTTGAAATGGATGATGGATTCCTTTTTCCAGTTCCCTCGTTTTTTTCCTACACGAAAGAGAGATAATAGATTGGACGATATACTGTTTAAGTATGGGGTCTCGTAACTGATAGGTACCACTAAATTTAGTTTCTGATTTATAACTTCTGTTTTTTCACTATTAATTAATTTTGTCTTTTTAGGGGTTTTTTAACCCGTATTCTCTTGTATTGTTCATGATAGGCTAACATATTTTTTATTTTTAAATTTTTTAAAATTTAATTATACCAAATAAGCCAACTCAACTACAGTAAAAATAAACCATCTACAATAAAAAACCATAAACCTTAATAAGGCCCACAATGTTGTCACGTAAGTTCTCCAAATCATTCTAAAAGTGGAGTAAATCTTGTCCACTAACAATAGGTTATGTTCTTTTAGGTTACGGTTAATGATTTTTAGTTATGTTTTTTGTGATAGTAATGGACGAGGTATATCGTTTTAGACTTAAGAAGTCGTTTGAAGAAGCAGTTGTTTTGAGAATCCGTCTTATTTATTTTGGCTTTCAGAAAAACTAAAGCCAAAAGATTAAAAAAAAAGGCTCAAAAGAATAGGGGCTAGGTGGAGGCAGCATGAAACATGCCTGCTGCAAAATTACATTTGCAACAATAATTTGATTATGTGGAATATAGCGTACTAACCTATCCAAGTTGGATCGTGACTTCCACGGTGGATGATGGTTACACACCGCTAGGGATTCGAACCCTAAAATCCTAAAAATTCCTAGAGCATTTTACTCCACTTGCATGCGCAAAAGCCTAAAGATTCGTCAATGGGGAATCGAATTTTGATGGCCGTAGATGTGCTTTAAGTAAAATTTTGGAGGTAGCCTTCAAAGACAAGCCCGTCGCTGACGAGTCATGCATCCACACACGACTGGCTACACGCGATGGGTTTGTCGTAGACGCTTAGGGAACTGACACGTGTGATATCGTTGTATGTTTTGCACAGCCGGCCACCTCTCGTACCGTATGGAGTGTCAAAACGGCGTCACAGAGAAGGCTCGAAAGAGACGGAGAAGAAGAAACTCCAGTTTCTGACGTGTCGATCGTTTCTGCCTTGACATGGGTCCGAGTCCTAATCGCGTATTTTTTTACGTGCATGTGGTTCGGTTCGTCTCTAGCAGTACAATTTTAGACGACTCTGGGCATTTTGATAGGATCAAAGAAGTAGTTGGCCGTCTTTTTTGGCTCAAAAGTTTGAATTCTGTTGGTTCGTGGTAGAGTATGAAGAGATATTTACATATCATGTTGTCCTATATATATAAAGTTAGAGCAGTATTTATTATAATTGATTTATAGAACTTATCTTAGTAAAATATTTTATTTAAAAATTAATTATCATAAAAAAATAAATCAAAAACCTAAAAAAAACCCCAACCAATAATAGCGAGTTTTAATCCGGGAAATTTTGCGGAGCAAGTGTACACTATACTACGCAGAAGAGCTGTGTGGTGCAATCCCCCATGGAGCAACGATCCAGAGGCATGAGCAGGACTGGGGCTGCACTGAGGTGACACTAACACATACTCTTCCTCCAATTCACAAAAATAAATTATTTTATAATATATGTATGGTCAAATCTTAAAAACTTTTATTATAGATAGCTTTTTAAATATTTAGATTAAATATATAAAAATGTATATATAGATTCATCTCGAAAAGTATTTCTGTAATATTATTATTTTATTAAGTTTTATAAGTATGTTACACTAATAATCGGTGACATGAGCACCGGCTGAGCGAAGCAGCATAGAGTCGTCATGGGCCGCGGGCCGTAGGCGCTAACTATCGGGGAGCGGAAGAGCTGGCTGAGAAATCCCCAGATCTCGCGTCTTCTTCCATCTCTCTCTCCTCTGCCATGCAAGGACTGAGCAGCGCTTCTCTTGTGTTGTATGTGTGGATGCATGAGAATGGCTTCCAGTGAAGGTGTGCATTGGTGACCCCTATTTATATTGCTCAAGGCCGATTTGCCTCGTCGTCGTGTTCATCAGCGCACTGTTGGTTCTTACCTGTGTTCTCCTCCTCCTCCTCCCCTGATTTCCTCCATGGTTTTGCCTCATCATGCCGTCGATTTGTTGATGGATCTGGTGCTCTAATTGCTTCCTAACCTTCTTGCCTCGTGATTCGATTTCTATGGATTGGCTCTAGTCTATGTGCTGCCTCTGATTTGGTTCTTCTCCAACTCAACACGAGCTCTTGTCCTTACCCAATCTCTCTGAAATCCCAGGTATGGTTACGCCTGTCTGACCTCACATCGCCGCGATTCAGATCGCCGGCCGTCGCGAGGCGTTACCAGTTCGCCGCTGCTTCACGCGTGTGGGTGTGGCTGCAGTAGACCGTGGCAACCTCGCCAGGCTACATGATCCTAACAGACAAGTGAAAGCAACCCGACGAATGGGCCGAGTGGAATGCAGCTTTTAAATCTAGAAAGAATGTGCCCACACCGCTGAACGAACAACACACATGTGCCTGTTCAGAATTACTAGAAAATCATGCACCAATTCAACTGCATGCTGCCATACGAACGTAACCCATGCATATTTGCAAATAAATAACTTATGCGCCACAGACAATCTTGATTATTCCTAACAGCGTCAAAGCAACACAACGAATTGCTAGAGTATCACCAAGTGTTAAATCCAGAAAGGATGTGCCCCGAAAGAAAGAACTTATCATTGCTCACATCGCTAAACGAACAATCGCAACAGGCAGGCTGCCTTGTGGTCAGTCAGCGGCCTGGACGAAGCTTCTTAATAAATCGAGTTGCGTAACACGACCGAAAGCCGACATCTTCATTTGGCAATTGCCGACGAGGGCCGTCGTCGAATCTTTAGGTAACCAAACTTGCCAGCGCCTGGAGATGATCCATCGAAAACAATCGGTACGTAGCCAGTAGCTGCCTTGTATCTTTGCTGAATCTGAAAATGTCCGAGGCAAGCAACTATCAGTAGTCTATCACCCTCCCATAATAAAACGCAAACACCTAGCGAAAAGGATACTGCCGGAGTGTAGCCCTAGGATTCAGAGAAGTTTGCCATAGAAAATGCGGTGCATTTGCGAAAGCTACTTACTTGACTATGTGAAAGTGCTCGTGAGAAAGTCCATGCTTTTGTTGCGATAAACTATTGTTATTCTGTAGGAGTGAAAATTTGATGTTTGCAAATTGGTAGATTTTACACCTAGCAGAAATGGATGATTTTGAAAATTTTGAGTCATAGTATGATTTAATGACCTAGGTTAGTGGTTATAGATTGTATGACACATGTTATTGCTAATATGGATCAAGTTATAAAGGATTCGTGCCCGGAAACGATTTCTTTGTCTTTATATGTGCAGAATCGTTTCGAGTCAACAATGATCAACGGTAAGGATTATAATCACACTCATGGAAGAATCGAGGTCCAGAACGATTAAGGAAGCCAGGTGAGATGGATAAACTCAAGCATGGCACAAGCAAGACAGGAAGTGTCGAAAGAAAGTTCGAGCGACAGATTGCACTATATGGCTTGGTCGGTCCAAGTGAGACGTGGTCTAGTAGAACCGGAAAGAGAGAGACTTGCCGACGGGTGGTAAACCAGTAATATACCTACACGTGGCAAGCATAGTGATTACTTGCAATAAAAGGAGATGATCGGGTCAAGAAAGAGAATTTTAGATCAAAATTCCGGAAACACCTTGGAGCAATACCACAACACTTGGGAGAGCGGTTTAGGTCAAAGAGAAGATGAGAAGATCAAATTGGATTAAGGCCGCGCTCACAACGGCTTCTGCGTCGTGGGCGGTGGGCGATTTTTTTTACCTGCTGCAGTAAAAAAATTTCGTTTTTTTGTTTGATTTTTTTCTCATGTTTTTTGCATCGTCCACTCTAGATTAGTGTGCCGTTTTTATTTTTAAATTTTTTAAAATTTAATTATACTTAATAAACCAATTCAGCTACAGTGTTTTTTCAGCAAAAGCCATCGCTATTCCGATCACCCCCTAAGACTAAGAACTTAACAGATTCGGTTTATGCGCTTTCAAAAACGTGTATAAATATAGTTTGGAAGTTAAAGTCCATGTGTGTGGGGTTATCGGGTTTTCCTCCATATGTACTAAACAGATAGTATCCAACTATCCACTAAGGGTGGCTGGCTAGCCCATCTATTTAACGGGTTGAAATGTAGATTTGTAGTTAACCATCCAATCATCCTCTTTTGAAACCAAGTGTTTATGAGTTTTAATGTTAGGATTTGAGAAAAGTTGAGTACTGTGGTGTGCTCTCTTATCCTCTAGGTAGAGTGGCTGTAAAACCATCATCCTCAAGTACAAATACATTAATATTTATTCGTCTCCATAAATCTCTCTTATGTTGATTGATTTACTCTTTATTTGATTGGTTTTTCCTCCTCTCTTATTCTTGATTTTATTGTGCCAAGGACGTGCAAGAAATGGGGATAATATTTGAAAATTAATTTTCACTCATCTAGACACTAACATAGTAAGTTCATAGTAACCCGGTTTTTGCTCTTTTTAGTCTCTCCGATCGATTCCTTGATCCAACTATTTCTATCTCGATTTCTTGGGTATTTTTACTTGCTAGGATATATGAGAACACATCTAGAGCCATTTTGGTGATCATCCACCCACGAGAAAGTTATATGTACCATTTTTGGTTTTCTTTTTAGTGCAACATTCCTTCAAATATAAAAAGGTTAGAACTTTAGTAATGATTTTCTTGATCGTTAATTGGAATAGGTTTTTGATATCCTAAAGAATGTGCATACCAAATTTCAAGTGATTTGAACTTTTGGTTTGACAGTTAGTTTAATTTTAGGTTTTGGCCCAAATTTTAATATTGCAATTTTCTCAAGTTCTTTCAAGATTTTTTTTTGTTAGGATAGGTTCTTAAGGTTATCATCTAGACTTGTTCAAGCTTTAAGTCTTTTGAATCGATGGATCAAAAGATTCATAGATTTTCATTTTTGAAATAGCGCTGGATTTATTATTCGCTGGGCTAAAATTACCCTAGCACAAGTGTTTTTAGAATTTTAGGTTCTTAATCTTTATAGTTTCTCATAGTTATTGGAGTGAATAATTGATGAATACTTAGAAAAAAAATTTGAAGGTACCATTCGCCCCCTCTGTTGCAATACTGATCTTACACTATGATTGTAAGTAGAAAGGTGCTTCTATACTTGTCTCCACAGTGATTTCCATAATTTTTAAAGCACGATGAATGATGAATAGATATTATTTACTTCTTCATGTGATTTAAGATTAATGTTACTCTTATTAGAGAGAAAAATATAGAAATACTCCTCTTGCAAGTATAGCATATGAACTTACCTCGACAATCTCTTCAGTGCTTTTGAGGCAGTTCTTCCCAATAACACAAACTGAGCCACCAGAACCTCCGCCGGTTATCTTAGCACCAAATAGACTAGGGCTTCCATTTTGTAACGTCTTCTTGTGCTGCATTTCTTGTACTAGATTAACTAGCCGATCGGTCCCATCGGAACCAAGCCCACATGCGTTATAGCTGTAGTGGCACTGTCAACAATATGTGATGAAAAAGATGTCAACAATATGCAATAGGAGTATAATTTACCCAACTACATATTTGGATGGTTAAAATTACTGTGCAATAGGAGTACAGAAAGGTATGTCATGATAAACAAAGAAGTGAAGATACTCAAATCACCTGGTACATAAGTTCTCCAAGGGCTGACAATTGCTCATCTGTATTAGATGCTGCTAACAATGCTTTGAAGGTCTACATACATAAATAAAAAGAATGTCAATAATACAATCAATCGAAATATTTTACAGCATATTTTTTCTTCAGTAAAGGAAATCAAATGAACTATCATTACTTGGAAAGATATTAGCTCTTCTTTTTTCTAAGTTACAATGTTCTATGGGCCTGTTCTTTTTAGCTTCTCAAAACAGCTTTTAACTTTTACTACAGTACCTAACTTTTAAACGGAGTATTTTTTTAAGATGGAGTCTACAAGTTAATTATAGTATATATTAAAAACCCAACATCTGTACCATCCAAAATCGCAAGCGAGTATCTCTCTCTCCGTAATATCTGTCGCAAACAGCTAAAATTCAAAAATTTCAGCCAAAAGCCATAAGCCGCAGCAAAAAAGAACAGGCCCTATAACTTATGATGGTACAAAAAGCAAACCTTTCAACCATTCATTACAGCTTGTTTCAGAAAACAATAAAAGAGGTAACACAGCCTTTCAGTTTCAGTCAAAAATACAATTGCAGTGCAGAATCAAACAATCTGGTGGAGAGACCGAACCTCAACACGGAAGTTTTCATATATGGGATGTCTAGTAGGAGCCTTCACACTGTAAGATCTTTTTGGATCAATTAACGTTACTGTATCATTGTGATCTCCATATTTCTCTAAAAATGCATCCCCAGTAATGACCTCTGGAATATCTTTTGAATAAACAGCTTCATATCTGAAATTGATATTTTATTGTAAGAAACCACTATCCGTGCAATATCCAGGACCATTCGCGCTTTAGTGAAGTCACTAAGATAAGTGTTACCAATCTCCAAAAAAGATAAGTGTTACCTGTGAGGTGGTAGATTGCACAAATACTCCAGTGAAGCTTCAGATTTCAGTAGATCTATGGCATTTTCTTTATAATCATCAGATTGAACAGAGACATCCGAAGTTGAGGATTCCGAAACAAAGTCGGATGCTGCACACTTGATCATCTTTCGTCCCATGTAAGTGCCTACCCTTACAGATCCGTAGTCTCCCCCACCAACACTATTAACTCGAGAAATTACAATACTGCAATTAGCTCTGATTTTTCCAATCACCAAAGACTTGACAACAGAAAGCTCAGTCAGGAAAATTTTCTACCTATGTCGTATCCCAGAGTCTAGACCCCAAAATCGCATATGAGTTGGAATGGTAACCAATTCCTTCACTTCTGCAGGCTGCAGCAAAACTGTGATCAAACAAATACAGAATCAACATGTCTTTTGAGTTTTGACTGGAGGAAAGATAGAATCTACCTCCTGCTGTAACTAATAAACAGTTAAACACTACTAACCTGGCAAACCATCGCAAGTAGTTTGTTAGCTTCTCCACAAGCAGATGTCATTTGGTCCATTACCCCACAGGGAGCTCCAACAACATGATTCTCAACCTGAAACATTGTAGACCCATATTTTACCACCAGACTTTTGTATTTTACAACCAGACTTTTGTTAAGACCATACCTTCTGACAAAGCAAAGCAAGGTCCCTTGGAGTAATGTTTAAACCTACAGACAAGGAAAAAACATCGACAATGCTATTTAGGACATCCAAGTTCGTAACAATGTTTAGTCAAATAGATGTCAGGATGATTCGGAGTTCAATGATAACTTAGTGTTCAATACTGTAACCATGGTCCAAAAGGGGAAAGAAAGAAATGAGGGGGGTAGCTATGGCAATCTACAAACCATAGGCAGAAGCAATAGCAGACATAGTAGCAACCTCCACTGACGCAGAAGAAGAAACACCTTTGCCTTCTGGCACAGCAGAAGAAACCTGAAGTTTCAGAGGGAAAGAAAGTAAGCGATTGATTATGTAAAATATTCGAATACAGAAGTTGCTGTTGGCCAAAAACACTCGTCGTATGTGTCCTAAGCATTGATAGAAATCCCACCGGTTACTGGCGGTAACCGGATTTATTGGTTGGTACCGGGAAACAATTTACCGGTCGAGTTTGTTTAAATTCAAATTTGAATTTTTGAACATAAAAGTTGGATTCCCTAATGATATTTACATTGTTTTACACTAATCCAATGTATTAGGACCTCCCATACTTGATTTGATACTTTTTTACTATGAATGTATTAGGAATTTTCAATTGTTAATTACCCATAACTGGTTTTTCCATTTTTAGCCGTTTTTTGAGTGGTAAATGGGCAAAATTCAAATAGTATAATTTGAATTTGGTCTGTTTTGAAACCGGTAACCAGAAAAACCAGACGGTTACCACAAAAAAAAGTAAGAAGAGGAAGAGATCGACCAAAACTAACGTAAGAAGAAGCAGTTAAAAGAGATTTAAGGGATTGGAATGCATATAAAGAATTAGAATTAGCTTTGGATAGAAATGTATGGAAGTTAGTGATTCATGTACCGGAACAAAAAAAAAGTCTAGAGGCAGTGTTTTAGTCTCTCGACTCAGTTGGCAGATTGTACGGCTTAGGGTTTTAGCATTATAGGTTTTTAAAACTCTCGTCTCTTTGATCTTGAGGAGGTTTCATTTCTAACCCACCCCAACTTGTTTGAAATAAAAGGTTTTGTTGTTGTTGTTGAATTTTACCCTTTTTTCTTCAGGTTTTCTAGTAACCGGCTAGTTTTTTTCTCGAACACGCAGGAGAACTGCGCATCATTATATTAAGAAGGGGAAAAAACCACTTACAGACCCAAAAAGAAAAAAACCACACACACATCACGCCTGCTCTAGGAAACTAGCCTATGACACAAAAACAAGATCGACCTCGACCAGAGGGAGTCTAGACAAAGCTTTGTGGCGGGCGTTAGGTATGAAATACCCTTTGCTCCAGCCAGACCCCATATCCTCATCTCCTCACTGACACAAGACAAGAGAGCTCTAACGTCTGGCGTAGTTAGGTGGGATTTCCTCCGGTAGTGGAATTTATATCTCTGGCCCTAAGTGTCCTAAGGAGAAAAATGATCTACTAGTGTGCATATTGTGATCTGGCTCAATCCGTTAAATAGGGTGTAGGAAATTGTTTTCGTTGACAAATAATTTTCATGCACATTAATGGAAGACAAGAAGAAGCTCAGGCGCTTACCAGAATGCTCATGCTGTCAGTGAACTGCACACCTAGCTCAGTCATCAAGACTAAAATTGTACCAGCAACATAAGCAGCCCATCTGAGATAGGATAGAGTTTGCAAATATGTGAATATAATTGAGCAGTTGAAATTTGTGTAGGAAAATAAATGATATTTACTTACTTTTGGGATGGGTCCCGACAGAAAAATTGTCTGGCTTTCTCATAGGATATTGGTTTGTCACCATCGATCAAATCTGACAAGTCCATATCAAAAGTTGGTGCACGGTTACTCAATTCAGAACCAAATGATACCTGTGAGAGAATCATATTTACAAGAGATAATAAGCACCATCAATTTCATTATAGAGTTTTCTTTAAAAGAGAATACAAAGTAAGGCAAGTGTATTAAAGTACAAATTGGCCAGAATGAGCATTTTCATCATACAACTAATATGCAATGCTTACGTTCCCCAGGGATAACTGAAAGAAAACTTGAGAATTGATGACAACAGAAATCATTTGAACAGTTGAGTAGAACATACAATTTGTACCACAGGTACCACTCCTGCATTCTCAATCTGTCTTGCCTGTGCATGTTTCCATAGTTTCTGCTTGCTGGGATGGTTTCTCTGAACAGCAACATGACAGGCTTCCCGAAGGGGCATCTAGTAATTGCATCAAAACTTTCAATTACAACTGCTTAATGATCAAATAAAAAAAATACAGCAGCATTTACATTCCTTTCCAACAGTTTATTTATTTATTTATCTGTGATACTGAAGAAAATTAATGAGAAATCAACAATTTACTAAAAGTATAACATATATTAATATACAATGAAATTCTAAGTTTTTACAATTTTAATTCCAACATACCATATTTTAATTCCTACATTATCGTACAGGAAAAGTTTACTGGTTTCAGTTGCAACAGATGCTAAAGGTAAACAATCAAATATTTGTAAAAGTAGAGTATCCTAATACCAATAACTTAAAATTAAATACATAAATACCATTTTCACCTGCAATTGAGCATACCTGCAAAACAAGACTTCCTGAATAGTCAGCAATGCCGCCCATGACATCTAACCGTCCAGGTGCCCTTGCTATATATATTTCCTCCTGCAAAGGAACCAAGTAAGAAACAAATTATTATGAAAAATGACAAACCCATCATTTATTCAGCATTTCGAATGACTTCAGTTGCCAACATAACAGCAACCCAACAAGATTAATCAAGAAATCAGTTTTCAAAACCCACTTCCATGAAAATCTTGAAAAAATCATATATATACATCCATGAACAAAATATGAGAACACAATAATAGAATTGAGCGAAAAAAGATCGATGGACAAGACAAAAGGTGATATACTCAAACATGCTTTGCACCACATAATGGTTAGTTGGTTACAGAGTTTACATGATAGAAGTTTGTGGTCAACAATGTGAATCACACAAAAATGTGCAAACTATCTTATCTTAAAATTTCCACTGAATTGTAGTTTATGAGAAAACGTGAAACCAACATGGCAAATTTCCTCGTGAAATGGCTGATTCACATGGCCAGTACAAACTATAACAAAATGAACTATGATTTATTTTAATCGAACCCAAATAGTAGGTGAGGATGAACAGATGAGAAAAGTTCAAAAATGAAACTTCACAGCATATGCATTTTTTTTCTGTTTGCACACATTTAGGAAGATATTATCTGATTATACATTGTTGCAACTTTATGCACTCTTGCTGTCCTACACTCTAGACACGAACAGAAGCAGCAAAAAGTGGTGCATACAGTGATATAGTTCACTAAACTGAATTCAAAGGACCGCCGAATTAGTACCTCCCAGTCAAAGAGCACAGATGCAGCAGTTCTCTCTCGGGGTTGTTTCTTGTGACTGTTCAACTCATTTCCAGTTAGTCCAGATAAGCACTTCAAAAAGGCCATGGTATCTAGTAATCCGTGCAGGTCCCCATGGAGTATCTCAAAGTCTTCAAAACACCTACCATCAAACTTGTCACATTAGTAACACAATCTATCATTTGAGAACTACATAGATATGAGAAAAGCGAGAACATGTAACTCACGATTCTGCGCTTTCTTTTGTTTTAACATTTTCTGAGATTGGACAGGCACCAATATCTGTCTCCGCAAGAGAGTACCAGTCAGGAATTCCTATATCTCTTCCAGGAGACCTTTGTAGTTGATATCCTAACACTATTGCATCTTGCAATCGTCTTGCACCACTAAACTGCAATTACAGATAGAACAGGTTGATCGGCTCAGGCTACATCTGTAAATCAGGGTTTCTGAAAAGTAGCCTACAGCTCTAATCTACTTTACAAATTAAAAGAAAGAAACAGAAGTTCCGCATTCAATAAGTGCAGATTTTACTTGGCACAAAGCATAAGAAGTTTCAAAAGAAACTACCGCTCCTCCAACCTCAAGAAAAGTTTGTTTTTCATATGAAGCACAAAAGCTATAAAACTTTAGGATGAAGACAAGCACAGTTACATATAATGAGGGAAATGGTGGACATGGAAATACATCTTTATTATAACTACAGAATAAAATAGCGTGAAGCTCATTTTAACTCTGAACAGTCATGTAGAATGACTTTACGTGCTCTGAGACAGAGATTGACATAGTGCGGGAGCATCTCCCATGTGAAGTGCTAAATTTCCCTTGTAAGTATCTTGGGGTGCCCCTCTCCCTACGACAGCTTACAAGATCTGAAGTGCAACCTATTGTTGATCGGATCGCCAATCGTCTTCCGGGATGGAAAGCTGAGTTGTTAACAAGGGCCGGTAGAAGAACATTAGTGCAATATGTGCTAACCTCTATGGTGGTCTATTTGGCCAAGGAAGTTGACCTTCCCCTGTGGGCTATCAAAGAGATAGACAAAATCCGTAGGAAATTTCTGTGGAGAGGCAGAAAAGACATTAAGGGAGGTCACTGCCTTGTGTCATGGGTCAAAACCTGCCGACCAAGGGAACTCGGTGGCCTTGGCATCACTGATCTCCAGCGAATGGGATGGGCCCTTCGAATGAGATGGCTTTGGCTTCAGAAGACTGAACCTGACAAACCATGGTCCTCCTTCCGGATCCAAGTTCACCACTGCATTCGTTCTTTCTTCTCTACAGCGACAAGCACAGAGGTCGGTAATGGCTCTCGCACCCTATTCTGGAAGGATAGATGGATACATGGGCAAAGGATTGCGGATCTTGCACCCGCCTTTTCGCATTGGTTTCCAAGAGATGTGTCAATAAGCGCACGGTAAGGGAGGCAATCACGAATCACAACTGGATTGCGGATATGTTAGGAGCAATGTCAGTTGGGGTAATCGCTGAATTTATGGATCTTTGGGACCTCCTATCACAGGTGGTGCTGCAACCTGCTACAGAAGATAAACACATATGGCGCTTCACTGCCAATGGAAGATACTCGGCAAAATCACTACGAAGGCTACTTTCGGGGGCATTGTGTTCACCCTTGGGAGCGAATCTGGAAAACTTGGGCCCCAAATAAATGTCGCTTCTTTATGTGGTTGGCTGCACATGATAAGTGTTGGACTGCGGATCGTCTGGCACGCCAAGGATTACACCACCATTCCCACTGCTTGCTTTGCGATCAGGAGGAGGAAACCATTAACCACCTCCTGGTATCTTGTGTGGTTGCCCGACAATTTTGGTTCGAACTGCTACAAAAGGTGCAGCTTCAGAATCTCTCACCTCGGCCGGGTGAACCCTTCTTCGAAGATTGGTGGTACCGAACAGACAATGCAGTGGATGGCCAGGTGCGGCAAGGCCTCAACTCCATCATCATTCTAGGGGCATGGTCTCTTTGGAATTTCCGCAATCGTTGTGTCTTTGATGGGACTGCACCGGATGTTAGGGCTCTGTTGTCATCTGTTACTGAAGAATTGAGGATATGGGGACTGGCCGGAGCAAAGGGTATTTCATACCTAACTGCTCAGCCACAGGCCTTGGTTTAGATCATATCTCTGGTAGAGGTCGACCCTGTTTTCTGTAACATAGGCGAGTAAGCGTGTGCGTGTGTGTTGGGGGGTGAGTTTGTAAAGGGGTGAGTTTGTAAAGCTTTTCTCTCCTTCTTAATATAAAGATGCGCAGTTCTCCTGCGTGTTCGAGAAAAAAATGTAGAATGACTTACTTTGTTAGAAATACACTTCTTTCCAATAGTAGTGTCCTGGAGGATCCGTGCAACCACCTGAATGGACAGGTATTAGCTTATCCATAAAAGAATATGACTTCCATAGGATACAGTTGATTCACTGAATTAATGCATCTATCTTTTTTTTGGATTGCAGAGATAAGTATTATGCTGTTATCCTGTCTTATTGCAGCTGATTCTGAAAACCAAAATGCAAATGTTCTAATATAATTGACTGCAGAAATAGTTTTGAATTCTGGCAAAGATGGAAGCAATTATGCAATAACATTGCTAAGATCCATATTGGAAAATAAGTAGGAAAATTACCTCACCACCATTTATTGGACCATCGTAGCATGGTTGAAGTGTGAGAGCACGGAGTAGATAAGGTTTCCAGTGCCCAGAAAGGAAGTCCCTTCTAATCATCTCAATACTGCCTTGGTAGTGCTGGAACAAAATGGGACAGAGGACAGCACATGAAGGCATTTTTAACAAAGATATATATAAGCTACTCCTAGCATAATGTGAAGATAAGAAATATTTCAACCTCAAGCAAATTCCTCAAAAATGGCTCTTCGTTAAAATAATCTCTGCGGACAAACACAAACGGCAGCTTGTAGGCCAAAGCCTCACTCGCAGTGCCATATCCAATTTTTCCTATATGAGAGTGAGAGTGAGTTTATGTATCTAGCAAGAAAATTAAAAAAAAATAGTAACAAGTATTCAATAGTGAATGTATATGTTTTACCAAGCATGCAGTCAGATGCCGCCATAACATCGGGTGTGTAAGTATCTTTCGCGAGCTTAACGAAGTTCGAAGGAACTTCTTGCGAATCAGATGCACCACAGACCTTTTATCAAGAGAATGCTAAGTTTAGCTAACTACATCAGTCGGACAAATTTTTTTTAAGAATAGAACTCCAGCATCAAAAAACCATACCAAACAGATCCAACCATCAGGCAGCCATTCTTGCTTCAGTTTCCATCCGGCCGGCTGGGGATAATAGCATAGTGATAATTTCATGTTGTTTGTGAGTATGCTTCTTTAACTGACTAAAGCATGGGAGCATTTCGCATAGAAACAAGATTGCTGAGCATTCAGTGAAGCACAATATATGAAATATGATGCTGATATGTGCTTTTCTGAAAATCAGTATATAGTGTGATTGTACTGTTGGAGGAACATAACTACAAAATGGTGTGTCTGGACTCTGGATAATAGCTAAACTCGGTGCAATTTTAAATCACTACTTCAAATTGATCTAGTAGCACAATAGTTAATGAGTACCATGAAAATTCCTAATGATTATTTCTGAGCGAGTGTTTACTCTAAAAAATACTGTGACTATTGAAAGAATCAGAATAAGCACAAACTGGTTGGAAAAAAGAATATGTGGAAAGGAAGCACTTCAAAATAATTATATAAACCATTAGAAAATGATAAAATAGAAACATGTGTCCTAATCTTATCAAATTAATATTTAGTAAATGACCCACCTGTCCACCAAAATTAAAAATGACCACCTTGGCATCCTCCGCAATTCCGAGTTCCTTCCTCACCTAATAGATCAAAACAAAAAAGTGTATATAAGGCAACTAGAATGTTTCTCAAGCCTTTGGAAATCATTCTCCAGCAGTATAACACAAACCTCAGATCTAGATTTGCGCAATCCTCTTACCACAAGAGGCACATCAGTGACATCACGAAAAGCTGGCACTATAAAGTGAAAGGACACTCAATTTTCATGATAACTGAGAGGTGGGGCATAGATATTTTAAAGAAAGACAAGGAAAAAATAGAACTGAACATACTAGGGCAGTATCCAGGCAGTCGAAGTAAGATCTCACTACAGGAATAATCCTCTGCTATCTGTAAATATTGATGAGATAGCTGGCTATTGAGAAGGCAAAAGTGTCCACTAGCATATATGCACAAAAAGTGACAGTACGAAAAAAATACAATAGTGAAGAGTTGGAACTGTAGAATCAAGAATCATTTGCAAACTTCTGTCAAAAAATTACTTGCAAACAATGTAAAAAACAGAATTTGACCATTTTCAAAGGAAAGGTAAAATATTAATATGGGATACGGAAAAAACGAAACCTGCCAAACAATAGACCGGTGATGATACCCAGCTGCCATGGTATATTCTGCGTATATGTAGTCCCAACTGCAAAATGCAAATAGCGAAAGAAAATGCAAACTTTAAGACATTTGTTTTTTTGTAGTGAAAGTGCATATATGAATTTCTTCAAATAAGTCAGCATTTGGTCGGATAACATCATCATCCAATAGACTAGTAAGAAAACCTCTGTAGCTAGCATATATTGGTGTCACATGATACTACAGGGCCAAAAACGAATCCTAATACTATGATCTTTAACTCCAGTGGGCACCACATTGATCGAGAGGCAAGGTAGAGCGAACTTATGATGTACCAATTGTTTCAGGCAATATAACAGAAGCAAAGAAGGAAGAACATAAGCTCACCTAAAATTCCCAATGCAGACTGAGCGGATACCCGCATCTGCAGCTGCCCTGCACACCACAGGAACAACATCCGAGACCTGTCCCAGAAGCAACACCACACCCCCACCCCCATTCACTTTAGACATTGTACACACGACATCTAGCATTCCCTTGTAACAATGGCATGCATCAATTTGACATCGAGTGAATCATAGCATAGCGAAGCAGGAGTACCACTAGGTCTGCCTTGATGGAGCTGAGCCACTCCGCCTCCGTCCTCAGGATCGACTCGCGGGGCACCACGGCCGTCTGATGGTACTGCATTCCGTAATCGCACACCACCACCAAGCACCGATCCAGTCAGGCAAATCACACGCTAGTAACACGGACCAGTCGCGTAGCGACTAGCGAGAGGTATTTTTTGAGCGGAAGCGGAACCTTCTCGAGGGAGGCGAGGGGGTCGACGGTGAGGGCGTCTGCCTGGACGGCGCCGCAGTCGAGGAGGACCTTACGGATGTGGAGACTGGGCGAGCGAATCTCGGCGGTGAAGACGAACTCCGGCACCCCCGTCGACACGTGCACCTCGTGCCCCGCCGCGATGAGGTGCCGCATCACCTGCGATTGCGAAGCACGCCCCACCCCCACCCAAATGGAGTCAAATTCGGCGTTTCTCCAGTGAAACGAACGAGTCGGGATAGCAGTAGCTGAAATGCCTGAGTGAGGGCAAGGAGATGCGAGACCTCGATGGCGCGGGTGGCGTGGCCGAAGCCGTGGCCGGTGAGGTAGAAGGCGAAGACCAGGCGACGCCGCGGCGGCGGCGGCGCCGACGACGGCGTATGGTCGTCGCCTCCCGCGCTTGGCATGGCCGATGAAATGGAAGGAGCCTGGATCCAAATGGGATGGATCGCGTTGGTAGTTGCTTAGTTTTGGAGGGGCCCGAGCTTCCTTCGAGTATAACTGAACCGAGTCCGAGGTGTGACCAGGACAACTCAGCGCCTTTGTTTGACACTAGGTTGGTCACAGTTCACTAATTTTTTTTATCTTTTAATCATCTAAAATTACACTTTTAATCATCTAAAGTTACATCCTCCTCCTGCAAAAAAAAAGCCCCTCGTCAACCAAAAAATAGACTATTGAAGGATGTTTATTCAGTGGATGAAAGAATGATTGAGAATAGAAAGAAAAACTAGTCACCTGTGTAACAGACACCTTTTTTTTTACCAATTACAAGCTAGATGCATACACGCACACCACCACACACGAGTATACAACATATCACTTGTTTCTTATCAGCAACTTTCATCCTATCAAGGCGATATACAACATATCTTGTCGGAGTTTGGCTGATTAGAAATTTGGACATGAGTTGCCCTCGCGCAAGTTCAGACAGTCCGAACCCGCACCGTGAGTTCGGACGGTCTGATCTCTCCCGCTGCGAGAGATCAAATGGTCCGAACTCTCCTACACAGCACACGCCTGTGAGGGCTTTGACCATTTTCCTTCTTCTATCTCACTGACAGGTGGAATCCATCATTTCTCCTTTTATCAAATTGAAAAAATTACCAATTTGCTCTCAGGAGTCCAACACACTTTACTTGAAAGTTTGCTTACCACACGAGTACTGAGTAGTCACAGTATACCAGACATGTATTCATGAACATCACTTCTCCATTCTTCCCTTTTATGATCTTTTTGCTATCCTCCCAAATTTATGTAATTCATATACCAAACTGGAGTTCAATTGCATCTCTTATTTATTCTGGAGATCAACAAATTAGAGTTATTCTTGGTACTGTTATTGGAAGCATTTTTGCTGCATCTTGACTCCAATTCACTCATCAATCATCACGAATGGTGTAGTCCTTTTATCTAACATTTGGGTGTTGTTTTCCCTAGAGTGATCCATTCCTTCAATTGGTGACTTCAGGCTGTGAAAGATTCCTCAGATGATCCGTCAAAAATATATGGATCACCAGAGGATAATACTAACGCGCTAAAGTCCCTTTCAGAGATAGAACTAACAGAAAGTCAATCTCAAGAATGCATTGTCTCCACAATCATGAATAACATAACAAATTTGCTGGATGTAATGTTCACCTTCTCAGTTGTCTCATACATTCATTTTTTGAACCAAGTTCCATGCAGCTGCTGATGAATTTTCTATTTCTGCATGCGAAGCTGCATAATGTGAGAAGCCAACTGCTGAGTGACTTCTCTCCCGATGACATGTGTCCAATGAGCACTCATTTTTTTTGAAGCATTTGGTGACAATTCATCATCAGGGTCTCATGAGAATGGCCACCATCAAGAGGTATATATGTCTCATTTGTATATTCGTCTACTACTTTTTTTTAAAAAAACTGCTAAAAAATTGAAACCACTATTTTAGTCTATTACTTTTGTTGCTAAAAAATGTATATGTTTTTAATAGGCTGTGCTGATTGACCTGGGAAACGATAATGACATCTTTGGGGATGCTTCAGAAAGTACAACAGCTTCTGCAACTTCTATGCTTGCACCAGATCTGCTGTGTATTGATCAGCTTCTTGAAACAGTATGGAGTTACTCTCAGAAATCCATCCTTCCCTCCTTTCTCTCCTTTTTTCTCTGTTCTTGGGGTACTGTCATGATGAGATGACCTGGCATGAATTAGTTACCAGTTCTGACAGCATTTGTGGGGTGCGATAGTCTCCTAGTAGCATATCTAGGCAGAAGCCAACCAAGTTTTCAGCAGGTACACATGTATTAGACTGGAAGTTGACAAGATCTCAGCAGAATGAGGGAGATTTTCTAGGTGCAAAATTCAACTAAGATTTCATCCACATGATATATCAAAGCCAATGTTTCCTTTCATTGGGAGAGAACATATGATATGCAGAAGTATACTAGCATCCTATCTACAAAATGATCCATGCCTAAAATGCCATATTTTCTTATCATATGTTAAATTAATTTGTTTTTCTTTTACCTGCCAATTGTTTGAATAGTAAATAATGTTTGGTCCACAAGTTATGTTCGCTTGGCATGATAACTGCTTTAACTTTTATTTCCATCATTCTGCATTTCATAGGTTGTCAAGGACCCAGCACCTCAGACAGAAAGAGTTTCAGTGTCAACAGACATGCCATTCAAGGAGATGACTGGCCAATGCGAAGCCCTCACGATGGGAAAACAGCAGAAAATGTCACCTTCATGAGCTTCTAGCCGAACATGCAACTGGCTACCATGCCAAACAGTCAACCCAACCAGATGGAATTGGCTTTTTTCTATGATCCGCAGCTGCCTCAGGTAGAACAATTTGCACTCTCTGTACCACTCTTTACTTTTTAAATACATCTGTACCGTCAAGTAGTTCGCATGGATGAACATCCTCATTTTGGTACCAAATGATGTCGCAAATTTCCCATTTTTGTGGAAAAGAACATACATCTGTGTATGTGGTCTTGGAGGGTCAATCGGATTCAACACCCATTCGATTCATTCTTTTATGTCAAGAGCCTAATATAGGTTGGACCTTGTGCTGTTTTTTTGCCAATGCAACGTGTAGAGGGACTGGGTGGAGCAGTGCTTCTATCACAATCTGTACATATAACTATATATAAAATGAAAATGACGTGTATGTATGCAAGAAGAATTTGTTGTAGGTTGTACCAGAAAGTCTCCCTCTTCACAAGACGATGTGGATGACCAAATCATCGTAAGGCACAGAGATTCTCCATCACAACTTCGTGATCATTCTCTAAGCAGGAGCCAAATGCTCATTATGCTTGTTTTTGACAACTCATGTAGCTCGAATGCGACTACTGATTATATTCTCTTTGCTGCCTCTCGATTTGTGATGCAGAGCCTTGTATGATGAAACATAAGTACGTGATTGCACGCTTGCTCTGCTAGCTTGCAATAATTCAGTTTAATTCCTGCATTTCGAACACACTATATGAGAGTTGACAGTTTGGTCTGTAGATACGGATGTTCCTAATATTCTCTGCGCAATGCAGGCAACACTTTGACTACATATACAGGCCTGTCAGGTTTCATAGCTTTGTGACTTCATGAGCACCAAGCATACATAATATAATCTGTGTCTGGCTTTAGAACCGATGCGATAATTAAAAGGATGAATGATTTTTAAAACTTTTTTCTTTTAATAGTATTCAAAATCTTCACCAAGTAAATATGAGTCACCAAGTTAGGATTGCACTATCTGCACTTAACAAAACAAGGTTAGAAATCTAAATTAACAAAATTAGCAATCTCCAACATTAGACCGGTCAGGCCTCTATTGATAGGCTGATCATATCACACCAGCAAGGCCTCTATTGATAGGCCAGTCAAATCACACCAGCAATTAAACCGCAGGAACAAAAACGGTCTAACTGCTCCCCTGCGATTAGAACACCTTCAGCCCTCGAATCCAAAATCATCACCCTTTCTCGTCCATCGCTTTTGTTCCGCATGCACCATCCTCTGAATTTCGCACCACAATTACAATGTCAGCCATACCTTGAATACATAAAATCAACATTCAAAGATGCTTGCAGCCGGTGTTATGCTGTGCTAAATTATTTTTTGTTAGCTAGTTGCATTGTTGGCATTTCAGCCAATCAAGCTTAGAATTTTTCGCAGGACAGTTTGACTGGAAATCAAGCAGCTCGTTACCACGCCGGACAGCAAGAGGAGCTGATGATCGATGCATAAATTAAGGGGAGTGAAAGTGGCTGGCCAACGAATCTTCATCCGTACTCTATTCCTCCCTAATTTTGTACCTTCTCTGTCCTGCCTGTGCGTCCTCATCAACTGTGCCCAACTAGCCATCCCCAATAATCTTTTTGTCAGAGACGTGCTTCTTTCGTCCAAGTCCCCTGGTTAGCTGATTCATCAGGCAACTATGTATTGCAATTGCATACTTGGCGAACTCGTTGATGTTACATTCTGGTAGGTTGCGTTATAGGTAAATATTAAAATTACTTTTAATAGATTTTGACAATAAATAGATAAATATATGTACAAGAAGTGATAGATCTGAGATTAATAAAAACTTTGATTCCCTGATGTTCTCTCTCGATTGTTTTTGTTAATTCTCTGTTGATTGGTTGTGTGGATTGCATCGGAGCTTATTGTCACTATTTCTTAACACATTATTAGCACGAATCACTCTACAAGGTGCAAGGTATACAAATCACAAACCAATCTATTATGCATTGCAATATCGTAAATCAATCTAAATTGGAATTTTGATTGTTTACAATGCAATGATTAGATAAATTGTACTCTATCCAGTAGACCAATTGCAATAATCCTAAAATTAATCCGCAATTTGATGGCATGATTTTTATGCACTTTTGTGAATATGTGATCAATCTGCTTGAATCCTAGATCCATGAATATGTTTCAATCATCTAAATCATGCTCTAGATTGAGCCATACACGCATAGAATCACCTCTATGTTTAATGGAGTCACTGTTGGTTGTGCCTAGAACACCGCATGCGACGCTGCCACCAGCATGCCTGAAGCACGTCCACTGGCACCGAACCCTACGATATAATTAACTAACGCCGCTGGCTGCCCGAAGCCATTGACACCCGCCTGAAGTAGCTGGCCGCCGTGCGCTAGGCGCTCAAAGCCGCCACTGTTGAGTCGCTGTCGGCGCCTGAAGCCGATCGCCAAGGCTGCCGCCCGAAGCCGTGGTCGATGCACAGCCTCGTCCGCCAGAGCAGCCGCCGCGCCTCGTGCCCGAAACCGCTCATTGAGCCGCCGCTCGGCCTTCCCCCTTCCATTGGCGCCACATAGCGCTCAAGGCCACCGGAAGCTGCCTCCGCTCACCCGTGCCCGAGGCCGCAGCCAGGATTGGCCGTCGTCTCTACTCACCCGCGTCCGAGGCCGTTGCCTGAAGTCGGCCGCTACTGTCGTGCACTTAGATGGAACCTCCGTCGACGCTCGACCCCGCTAGCCGCCTCTAGCTCGACCGTCGAAACCTGGTCTCCCTGGTTCCCCTCCTCGCATCGTTGAATGGTCGCCACCATGGGAGATGAGACCGATGGCTAGGGTTTTAAAACCCTAGCCACCGGTCAAGCAGGCCGACAAGGCTAACGGAACAAGTGGGCCTAATTTTTAGCCAACAAAAAGAAAAATCCGGCTGCCCCCCTTTTCTGATTCGGCCCCTGGAGTTTAGCTTAATTAGAAAGATTTGCTGATAATGTGATAATATTCCAACTTTTGACCTTGATGTTCACCAATATATCAGAATAGTCTAGCCGACTTGATTTCTTCCAAAAGGAATTAATTTTTAGATTATATAAGCTTCATTATAGTCTTGTTAGCACTTGATATTATCATGTTTTATGGATTTATTTTCTTTAATATTTTATTTCTACTAATTAGTAATTCTAAAAATTGCTTATTAATTAGCAAAAATTCATTAAAGATTACCAGAAAAATTCTAGAAAATCCTAAAAATATGGTTTTTAGGTATATGAGCTTTCGTAAATTTTCGAGACCTTAGACTTAGTGCACCTTGAAAGTTTCATATTTTTTATGGTTTATTTCCTGGTATTGTGTATTTGGGGATTTATTTAATGGGTTATTAATTCTAAAATTTGTTTAAATGCCTTAATAATTATGAGAAAATCACAAAGATTGCTAAGAAAAATTTGAAAAATGATAAATTATCTATTGAATATATAAAAGTAAAA
The DNA here is from genome assembly GCA_036346265.1 of Melocanna baccifera. Classification (NCBI taxonomy): domain Eukaryota; kingdom Viridiplantae; phylum Streptophyta; class Magnoliopsida; order Poales; family Poaceae; genus Melocanna; species Melocanna baccifera. Next base: position 27,909,708 of record CM070691.1, on the reverse strand, counting down.
ATTTACAATTTGCACTTATTTCGTGCATTTGAAATTATTTACCAGTAGTAAGCGTATAAGAAATTGTATGAATATTATAGAACCTTGGGCATCACTAAGTTGATATTTGCTTACCCCGAATGGCTGCAATTGTATCACCTAGGCTTATTTTATTGTCATATAGTCATCCACTGTCAAGCCTGATGCTGACGTAGCTATACCTTTTTATCGCTGAAAGGTAAAAACTTTGTAGTTTATGAGATATTGCCTCTACTTTACTTTGAAAAATGACTATATGATTTACATTGATCCGTTAGACCTAAAGGCCTTCTCTGAAAGGATGGTCAAACTTGTAAAATATGACCTAATTGTGTGGATTGATTGCATAGATCGCGTTGCCGTTCATCTATTTCTCCATCGATTTCTTAATAGTGACAAAGACGTAAGCATATTTGTAATTCTTGTGCATGCAGGTGGTCCGGTCCAGGGTTCAATTCCCATCATTGCCTGCGTTTTTTCCCTTGTTGTTCCTTCACGAGAATGAACTTGACATACGAGTCCCACAGACGCAAGATGAAAAGCGGGAAAAATTGAACATGGGACATGAATCCCTTAACCTCATGCACACAGCCGCCACTCACCACCACTGCTGTTCACGAGAGATAATATATAGTAACAGGAACTCACATGCGATTTTTGTCTGATATAAATGAAGTTATTACAATGTATACCATAATCAACTTATAGACCCCATTCTAAAAAGATATTATGTTTAAAAGCTAGTTTTATAAAAAAAATCAAAAAATAGCTTTTAAAAGCTGAAAAGAATATACCTGAACAACAAGATTTCAATAAGATGGTAAGGCCTTGTCGCGCCAGTAGTCAAGGAGAGGCCAGCCACACCAACTTAAATGATGACTCCTTGCCATGACGGCTATACTAGCGTGGCACTAGTCAAATGGTACGCCAAGGGCCATGGCGTGATCAAAAGATCAGATTTGAAAATGAAGTTTGGGAAAGATTATTAATAAAATATTTTTAAAAAGATTAAATAATAAAAAAGAGTTCTGGTTCAGAAGCTAGCACAATAAAAAAATCATAATAAATGTAGGGTGTTACATTTACAGTTTTACACAACGCTAGTAAGAAGAATCACAACATATCTAGTGGGAATTTAAATTAAAGTCTGTTTGCTGCATATTATTTTTCAAGTAAAATATATTTACAAATTATGTAAATCACCACTGAGAAAAATATAAAAGCACCTTCCTTACACTAAACTAAACTCAGCTGATCATCACCATCACCAGTCCACCACTGGGGTATATATAAAACACAGCCTCCCTTGCTGCCCAACCTCCTAATTATCATTCGAGTTGCAAACAGCAGTACACAAGAAGCTCTAGTTGAGACGAGGAGACCACGTCCTCCTCGTCCAGTGGCTGTGCTCCTCCACATAGCACCAACACCAAGAAGAGCTTAGCGAGCAGCAGCCATGGCCGCCACCAACCCAAGACCAGGCGCCACGCCCACCAACACCAACCAACGCCCGCATGCTTTAATTGATTGATCCCTTCTCTCCGGCCTCTGGCTGCACCGACCAAGAAACGTGCTGTATACCGTGTTCTTGGCAGTTGGCACTCGGGACGTACGTGATCTTGCCGCCTCGCCGGGCGGCGACCATGATGGTGATGGGTTACTTCCGGATGCCCAAGTTCGCGTCGTCGACCAAGGAGGGCGGGAGGGGGAACAAGGACAAGGGCGCGGCCGCTGCCGCGGCGCACGAGGAGGCAGGGCTCCGGGAGGCGCTGCTGGAGCAGCAGCCGAGCGGGAGCGACGTGCCCAAGGGGTACTTCGTGGTGTACGTCGGGGAGGAGGCGCGGCGGTTCGTGGTGCCCACGGCCTACCTACGGGAGCCGGCGTTCCGGGACCTCATGGAGCGCGCCGCCGACGAGTTTGGCTTCGCGCAGGCCGGCGGTCTCCGCGTGCCCTGCGCCGAGGAGGACTTCGAGGAGCTGCATGCTGCGCCGGCTCCAGCGCAAGAACGGCGGCGCCGCCCAGGGGAAGAAGAAGGCCATTAGCTAGCAGCACCCAGCAACCGCACGTACGCACGAAGGATTGCTTCGTGTTTAATTCTAGATTGGTCGAGGTGCAGTCGATGTACAGTGCTTGCATGCATGCGTAGCATAGTTGCATGCAAATGCATGGCGTGTTGATTCATCATTGGTTACATTTACAGTTTCATTATAGGTAGTGGTAATTTATCTTCATCGAGCTATGTGCATGCTGTATAGAGTAAGATATTTGGGTTTCTTTTTCGGAATGATAGAGGAAAAACATAGCAGATGATGAGATGAAAGAAGTGAAGCATCTGCAACTGAGAGAGAGAGAGAGAGAGAGAGAGAGAGAGGAGCATTCTTTAATTCTTCTAAATTCTGAGAGTTTCTGTTCTCTTTCAGAGGAGGAATTCTGGTTCAGATTGTTCTATAGAGACTGAAAAAAAGAAAGGTTTTTGAAGACTTGTGATTATCTTCAGGTTCTGAAATTTTGGACCATGCATATATAACTGGTGGAATTTGATTTATTTGGTTTGTTGGAAATGACGGGGCATTGTATCTCTTCCATCAATTCAGCGCCATGGATGCTGTACCTCCCATTAAAACTGAATGGCTAATGCACTTGGTAAGTTGGTAGCATCCCTAATAAATTGTTCACTCAAAAACCAGAAAGTATATCGAACAGTATGGTAGCTTTGGATCTGGATCTGAAGTGATCATTCTGGAATGAGTGTATCACCAAAGAATGTCTGGATGGTCACCATGTCAGTCTGTGCTGCATCTGAAAAAGAAGGCGTTTTTGTGTCACTAAGTTGAAGAAGAACAACGTTATTGCCTTATCTCTGCAGATTGTACTTTTCAGCATTGGGGAATATTGGATTCAGGTTTAAGTGTGCTGCAAAATACTAGAACATAACCCACGTCCATTCCACTTTCCTTAGCTGTTGGGCTCACAGAGTTTCACTTTCACCTGATTTCTCCTCAATATCTGTAACGCCCCCGTTTTTGGGAACAGGAGCGCCGTACGTCCCGCAACAGCCCAGGAGTTCCGTTGCGGACAGAGATAGCATCGAGCCTGCTTACGAACATTTAAAAGAATTAGTTTGGCAGAAATATGACCTAGTGGTCAATTTTAACATTTTTATGGGCGTTGAAGCCCAAATTATACCTTACAATCAGAAGATCCGAAGAAAACTCCCACAGAAACGCCTGGGTGCGGTCGTAACCCTAACACGAACACTTGAAATGCATTGTCTTCATCTGGTGTCTGGGTGGGGTAATATAGTAAGTTTGAGTACAACCAACCGTACTCAGCAAGTTACAATGGTAGATCCCAATTTACTACATGCACGGAATTTCAAAGGAAGGGAGTATACTAGTTCTAGTATTTTATGTGGATGCAATTTGATTTGCAAACGGTTTAAAACAATAAACTCCGTTATACTAAATAAGTAATTAGGGGTCTCAAAACATTTTTTTGTTCATTTTTCACATATTAAAATACCAGAAAACTACTTATGCCTCGCTACTGGATTCACCCATCAAGCACAACTTCATTAACCGGAAGCACGGCGTATTCGAATACAATTAATATTCACTCTGCAGAGTTGCTCAGCTTTACCCACAAGATTTCTCAATTACCAATGCCATGCAATAGACACGCTCAGCTAGCGTGTGACTGAATTGAGAAAACCAGATCTTTCGCTGCTCAATTTAATATATAGACCCTATCCGGTAGGTTGTGACCTTCACTGAACTGGCATCCACGACCGCCCAAGTTTCATGAAGACCTACCGTTGTGTGTGTACGGCGAGACCACGCCCAAATACCACACCTGTACGGCGAGTTACGTATTACCTCGATAACTCGCCCATACTACACCCCGTACTCCTATAGGGGTTCAATTAAATTGAGCAGTTACTGGACCAGGATTGACAGTACAATGCTTGTGGTTGAGCGGTTACTGTGCTCTATACTCAGCATAAGGGTCTAGTCCTTACATTTTCCCGAGGTCCGCAACCTCCATCCTAGGGTAAGCGGTGGGCGAAGGCCGTCTCGCGGTGTCCCACAACACCCTTACCCTAATCTGTGCACGCCGGCACTGCCACCCTAGGGTAAAGTGGTGGGCGAAGGCCGTCTTGCGGTGTCCCACAGCTCCTCTACCCTAGTCTATGCACGCTGGCACTATCACCCTAAAGTACGGTGTCCCATACCAACCTACCCTAGCTCTGAGTTTTCCAAATTTACTGGCGAACTACCAAGACCATGGCAGCTCATTATTTTATGTGAATAAGATGCGTTGGTCATGTATGCCTTAATTTAATAATACTATGGTTGTCAAGGTGAATGTGGCCTCAAAGTAAAGCGGGGCATTTATCGGTGGTAGGCCATAACTACATGTAGCATATTATTCTAAACATTTCATTTAATTAAATAACTTGAGCAATTAACATAATGCAAATAGCATAAATAAATAATTAATCAGAAATTGGTAGGATCAATATGTTCAAAAACTTGTAACTTGCCTTGCGTCGATAACCTCGACGATCTCGTAGTGCGTAGAAGCTTACTCAGGGTCCTGGACCGCTGCCTCAGACCTCTGATCATCGCCTCGGATTCCTCACGGACTAACGAAAACAAAACGGGAAAATAAATCAAAGTCTGAGCTTGTTCCTAAACAAGCTAGAAAAATAAAATAAATAAACTATTAAAAGAAAAGACAAGAAATAAATACAAAATAATTGAAATGGTTTGGATTGGAAATTTTGGCATTGGAGTTTGGAGAAATGGGCATCGGAAATGAAAACAGGGCAACGAAATGAATCAAAAGGGGTATTATACTCCAAACTTTGCTCTGAAAAAAAGAAGTGCACTGTTCACGCGACAGTGCGGCCCGGCCCACGGTGACGCACGGAAACGCGGGCGCGCGCGTTTGAATCAGCGGTGGGCCGGCAGCGCGGCCCACGCATGGCGCGCTTGCGGCCGCTTCGGCCCAGGCGGGAAACGCCCATGAGACGCGACTGTCAGATGGAGCAGGGGCCGCTCGGGGGGAAGCCACGTCGCGCGGGAAACGCACGCCTGCACCAGCGCGGTGGGCCGTTGGCTTTTGGCCCAGCAGCGCACGCGCGGGCGAGGCCGAAGTGGCCTGGGATCGATGCCTTCATTCGGTGGCCGTCCGATCGAGCGGGAACGGTTCCGATGAGCCACGCCGCCGACCCCAGGTATCTTCTTCCTCCTCCGGATGGGCGCGGAGGCGAGAGGCAGAGGCGAGTTCTCTTCTACGCTCCGACTTCGAGGACGGCTCCCCGCGGCCAAGACCAGTGCCTAGGGACTCAGGAGAGGGTGGGGGTTTCATTTTCGGCTTTGGAGGGATGCAATCATTGACGAGGGAGGTCGCCGGGGAGGTGGAAGATAGCGGGGAGGTTGGCGGCTAGGGGGAGTTTGGGGAGAGCTTAAGCCCAAATGGCTCCAGATTCACCAAGTTTGGAGAGTGTATTTCAAGGGCATGGGGGGGTCTAGCTTGGGGGAAGCTCGGTTGAGCTGTCCACGGGGAGGTGGGATGGCCGGAGAGGGGGGTGCATGGTGTCCAGCCAGAGGAGCAATGCTCTTGCAACATCGGATCTAGATCTTCAAATGCGATGTACTAAGGTTGCTCAAGATGGAAGGAATCGGGATATAAACGAGTGAGGAGGGAGATCAACCTGGGGGCCTATCGGGACCAGGGATGCGCGACGGTGAGGCTAGGGGAGGTGGGGGCTTGATTGGCTGCTCGGGGAAGAAGCTGAGGGTGGTGTGAGGTCGCCTGCGGAAGCAATCGGGCTTTAGTAGTCGGAGAAGGCGGGGAGCAGGCGGGATGCGTGGCGGCCATTGATGGAGCTTGACGGGAGAGGGTGGGGAAATTCCTTCCCGAGGTGAGACGGCCAGGCCGATGGTGCTGCGACATTGGCAGGAGTTGGTGGAGCGTGATGGCGCGCGGGGGTGGCGACGTCGCACGGTCGGTCGAAGGGAGGTGCCGTGCGGAGGACCGCCTCAGCGACTGCTGGGCGCAAGGGGGGGGGCGAAGGCGATTGGAGGAGCGACGTGGGATCGTGGGGTCAGCTTGGGTAGGCGCTGACGTGGGAGGAGTTGACGAGGCGACCAAGTGGGCACGGCGGGATGGGCAAAGGGATGGCGAGGTGACAGGGCGAGGAAGGAGGGAGGCGGGAAATGGCTGGGCGCCAGCGAGGGGAGGAGGCAGGAAAGTAAAGGAGAGTGGTTAGGGGAGGATTAGGAGGGGAAAAAAATTGGAGAGCGTTAAGGAGAGATTAAGGAACAAACAAAAGTTAACAACAATCAAAATAAATTTTAAATTTTCAGGTTGTTTTAATATCCTTTGCAGAAACCTCTTTCAGTTTCAGGCCGGCCTTTGTTTGTTCTTGTAGAACAGATACATTGAATCCTGTGATGCATTCAGTACATAGCAAGTGCAGGTTATTTCTATTCCATCATCAAGATTGCTTGTTCAATTCTCAGCTGTATCTTCAGAGTTCAGGTACTAACAAAATGAACTGATGCCCTCCTTTGAAGAATGGTGGTCCAAATCATACAATACAGTTGATGGCCAGGTCCGACAAAGCCTTAATTCCATCATCATTTTGGGGGCTTGGTCTCTTTGGAATCTCCGCAATCGCTGCATCTTTGATGGGATTGCACCGAACATTAGGTCTCTCTTGTCTCTTGTCAGTGAGGAGATGAGGATTTGGAGTCTAGCTGGAGCAAAGGATATTTCATACCTAACTGCTCTGCCACAGGGCTTGATCTAGATCCTTTCTTGGTTGAGGTCGATCTTGCTTCCTGTAACATAGGCTAGAGTTGGTGCTAGATGTGTTGGGTGTGTTAGGTGTTAGGTGTGTTTGGGACTGTAAGGTTTTTTTTTCAACCTCTTTTTAATATAAAGATATACAGCTCTTCTGCGCGTTCGAGAAAGAAAAAAAAACAAAATGAACTGATGCATGACTCCCATGGATACTGTCTACAGAAGATGGTATACACGCATGTCATGCTAGTTTAGTAGCTCAAGATTCAGCCAAAGATACAGAGCTTCCCCTCATGTGTTGATGCTCTGAGGCCAGGTGTGCTTGCCATGTGAACATGTACTATAATCTTTCTTTTATCTGGCTCTCTTAAGCCTAAACATTATGTGAAGTAACATGGTTACGAATATGCTGATAGCATCACTTGCTATGAATGGAGTAGGCAGAGTACATGCGTCAGTCATGCGCCAAGTAAACAAAACAGGCTTCTTTTTACCTCTACAGCTACAATGAAACAGTAGTTGCCCTGCGTCCGCAGGATTAAATACTAGGAAAAGGTGAATACTAGGACTAACTAACAAAAATGTAGCAAAAGGTATCAATGAGATGTGAGACAAAAATTTAAATAATTGTTTAAAAGAAAATATTCCGATGATGGTTGCAACTGGTGAGATCTGTAATTTGTACAAGGGGATCGGGGAGATGAAGGATTCTTCACGGAAGGATCTGACGCAAACATAGGATTTTGATCTTGTTGCTGCTGCTATTGTTTTCCTTTTTTTGTGTCTAGATATCACTTAGATATTTTTAAATAATTATTTAAATTTATAAATATTAAATTAGAGATTCAATGGCTTTTCTTTAGGGAGTGAATTTTTAGAGAGAAATTCATAATCATTAAATCTTTAATCTAATTGTTATAAATTTAAATAATAGTTTGAAAGGAAATATCTCGCTAATTATCGACACCCAGGAAAGAAAGAAAGGGAGAACGCAACAAAGGAGAGAGGGGAAAAAACACGCACGCGCACACTCCTCTGAATCATCATCTGCACAAGATCTCGGTCTCTGAGTCTGAGGAGCACGAGGAATCGCACATGGCGGCGTCCTTCTTGTTACCGACGAGCCGGAGGATGCCCTCGAAGACGTCGACGTCGCAGGGGATCCGGAGCGCGCCCTCGTGCTGGTACCCGAACTCTTCCTCCGCCTCCCGGAGCAGCTCCTCGAACGCCCAGTGGCCCAGATACTCGGTGGGGATCACGAACCGCCGCATCTCCTCGCCGACGTACACGGGGAAGGATCCCTTGGGCATGCTGCCCTTCCCGCCCTTGCCGCTCGGCGCCACCGCCAGCTTCTTCCACTTCTTGAGCAGCTGCTGCAGCCTCACGATGTCCCTGATCTTGTTGCTCGCCCTGCCCTGCTCCTCCATTGCTGATCAAGCACTGAGCACTGAGCAGTTCTTGTGGTTGCTGCTTGCTTGTTGATGTCTGGTTTGGGTTGGGTTGGTGGCGTAAAGAATGGAGCTGAGAATATATATAGGAGCTTGGAGGCTTTGCCTCTGGCTGTGAGCCTCCTCCTCGTCACCTCTCAGTCACTTTGGTTAGTTTAAGTGTTCAAATCCATGGTTTGTTATAGTATAATAATTAGTTATTTGGTTAGTGAGCTCTACTATCTTTTTCCTCTTGATTTCTGTGATGGTATGCGTGAGGGCGAAGTACACCTGTTCTTGTTTCACTGAATGCTGCAACGGCACGTCACAGTACAAGTCCACTGTATTGAATGAGATTTCTAACTCTTTGATGCTTCAGTGTGCAGAGATCGGTGACACTACTGCGGCTGTCATTTTTACTGTGGGATATCATATCACAGACTTGCTAGATAAATTTTGCATTTGAGCCATCAATTACTGGATCTTTCAAACATCTCAACATGTTTGCCTTGATGAACCATGAATGTGAGTCAAAACAAACTGCTGAGAATCAGTTCTGGAACAACTTACTCTGACATATAAGTTTTTGTTTAATACACCAACACACGTATATGTGTAAATCTATATGTACCTCCCTCAGTATTTGGCTGCAACTGCAAGTATGGAACAGAAAAATCAAGACTTGGGTTCAGAGAATCATTTGCCTCACGTGTATCCAACCAATGGAAGCCAAAACAAACTGCTGAGGCAAACTGAAAACAATGGGAGCCAAAACAAACTGCTCAGTGATTTTTAATCAGTTAGCTTGCACAACAAACGCACACAAGCTTTTCAGGCTCTCAACTTGCCATCTGTATGCAGCATCAGATGGAAACAAAAAGTTCATGTAATTTGCTCTGACTGGATTACTTTCTTATTTCATCTAGCTTCAAGACTTCCTCACTTTTTTCTTTCTTTCTTTTTTCAGTTTCAAACTGTGTGCATGGGAGAACATGGCAGGCCTGAGTAGAGTGGAGGGAGTTGCATGCTCGCATGTGAGGAGGCTTCACATGGTATCATCAATAAGTCCTACTTCCTAAGCAAAGAAAGAAACAAGTACTACTAAGATGCCTGTAATGCATATGATTACATTAATTCTGATCATAGTTAGACTCGTTTTTTTAAATGAAGGATTTGAATGATTCAATGAAATGGGTTCATGAAGTGCGAAAACAATTAATGAGAGATTCCTTAATTGTATCCATCTATTAGACTTCCCTTTTTTCTTTTTGAATTCTTCCAATTTTATCTGAATACTACTTGACTATCTCCAGAAGGTTGCAGGTACAATCCAAGTCGATGAAAGATTCCTCCGCCATACTAATCATGAGCAAGAGGACCCAAATAAGCAATCATCACCCAAAGCCTAATTAGTTTATCTTGAACTACCATATGCATGATTTGCCTCAATCTAATCATTGGTGCAAGCAGACGGACAAAGTGACTAGGTCCTAAGCCTTTAGGTAGCCTTATAAGTTAGAAATTGCTCTTGTAAGTTGCATGTACTACTGGTTTCAATACAATTATGCACACAATGCTACAAATTTCTCTTTTTTGCACTTTCCTTTCTATTGTGTTCACAATCATAACATGTGCTGACATTTTGCTGAGTTTGGTGTTCATCATGTTGTATCAAAGTACAAATTTCAGTCATTAGCAGTTCTCATGTTTACCTTAAAGCCTCAAGAAAAAAGTGAGAGGCTCTTTACCTGCTCAATGCTACACAAAATAAAATTTGCAAACATCGTAAATCAGCAACGGTTAGATTCAAGCAAACTATGTACACCTAGTACGATCTTGGATTGTTGATTCATCAGCAGGCTAAGCAAGAACCAAATTTCAAAGAGCAGTGACAAATGGTATTTTTCTTGAGAGTTTTTACAGTACATTATACTGGTAGTAGAAAGGTGATAATAAAAATAAAATCTGACCATTGATTTATAAGGGTATCATACGCTTTTGTTTTTCAATCTGATTTTTTCGAGAGTGTATTTTGGACTTCCAATATGGGTTTAATGCCAATGTTTCGTGCTGGATCATCCAGGCCACGCTGAGCTACAGCGGCCTGGTAGTATTTCAGTCTTCAGACTACCGATCTGAGGATGATGGAGAAACACTGGCATTAAACATGCGGCGGCGGGGATGATGGAGAACATCCAGGCCAATGACCCAATGACCCACAAAAAATTTAGTATTTTTGGCTAAGCTAATTTGTCATATATTTAATTTTTATCATAAGAACATATTTGAACTGAGAGCAAAATCGTTTTTTTGTAGGGGTAAATATGCTATAACTGATGGCAATAGTATATAATAGAATTTTGATACTATTCGGCAGCATATAATAGAGAGCTTATTTTTTTATGTTATTTTGTAGAAGTAAACACTATTCAGTAGCATATAATGAATTATCTCTGTAATTAAATTTTAACTAATATGAATATTGGATTATAAAAATTAGATAACTTATATTTATTTTAACGTACGGTAAAAAAACTCATTTTTCTTACCTATGAGTGAGAAATTGGAGATTTTGATGTACTTGGGGGTGATCGGAATAGCGATGGCTTTTGGCTAAAAAACACTGTAGCTGGCTGAAAAAACACTGTAACTGAGTTAGTGGATAGTGTAGTGAATAGTGAAAAAAAACTGAAGTCAAAAAAAATCGAAACGATCACCCCTTTAATCAAACTGGATCTACTCGCCGAGTCAAATTACAATTTACTACAATAGATCGGTACGGGGGATTGTTGTCGTACGATCAAAGTGTGGGATTCCTTATTCTCTGCCCAAGAACCGAGGCGTATCACCACTGCCAACTGTTATCTCTGATCACATCTGATATCTTAATCTAACCATAGATTATGTGTCAGCCTTTTCAAGTTGGAAGGCGTTAACGGTGCATGTGAAGTGATCATGGAGGTAACGAGGATATATATGTGTGTATGTTAGAAATTCTGTCAACTTTGAACATCCATTTTAGAAATTCTGGGTTCACCAACTTCACCTTAAATCCTTAATCAATCAACCGTAGTATAGTCCAGCAGTGTAGTATATTATCTTTGGCTGATGATCAGAGTTTTCACCACCACAAGTTAGATGTGCTATTTGTGTGATTTTTTATTTTAATTATGTGAAATTTAAAAACTGTGACGTATAAATTATGGAACTTAAAATAAGTAGTACAAAAGCCGATTATACTCGTCTCTCTCTCTAAAAAAAACTTCGCTCCAATGGAGCTTTCGGTCCACGTAGGCTGCATGATAACCGCAAGTACGTCAGTAACGGCCGTGTCCCCTCTGCGCGTGGGCCCCACCACCTCGTTGTCGCTCTCCCCCAACCCCACTTCAATTCCTCTCTCTCAAAGTCGCGATCGATCCTTCCAAACCGACGCCACCACTGCGCGCAGAGGAGAATAGGGGCACGTCGATTCACCTTCTCGTCTGCGGCGGCCGCAACCGGTCCCCATCCTCCATCCACGAGTTCATCCACCCCAGTTCCCCAGTCACTCCCACGGCGCCGCCGCCAAAAAGCCGCCACCCTCCCCCCCCTGCTGATGTCCCCTCGGCCGCCTCCTCCCACGGCCACTTCCTCCCCTTGGTGACCTCATCCCACGGCGACCTCGTCCTCTCCTGAGAGTCTGAGGCTGGGGTTTGAAGTTGAAGGTCTGTTCCGAATAGACTCTCCCCTTCTTTTTTTTAGCAGATATGTCCGTCTGAATTGTGATGATCGATGTGTCCTTGAGATTCAACAAATTTAACTATGTGCTTTATTTTAACACGAGAATCGACTGTATCATACATTATACATATAACAATTAACAAGAGAATACTGCATTGCCTTGTTTGCATCTCATCTGTTGTTCAAGATCCTGTTCATGCTCTTCATAATAAACGCTTACTGGTTTATCCTCAAATGTCCACTGCCACTTCCCAGTCTGGAAACACATATAAATAATGTTATAGCACAGACAATAGCACGGAGAGGCAGAATAAAATTGTTCATAACTTTGTATAACCATGTTAACACATCTCATTCTTAGAAGTCCAATGTTAGGATATTCGCCACGACAGTGATAGATATATACTGAGGACATTAACCTTAATAGGCTAACACATGGACAAATTATTACACTAGTGGAATCTTTTGCGATAGTTTCACAGCTCTTCAAAAAACTAAACTTCTGAAAGAGCACTTTGCTTGCTGGATCATGTTGAGCTTCCATGTTTAAGACTTCCAACTTTTCTGATTGAGTTAGCACATGACGAGGCTTCAACAATAATCACAATAATAGCATGCCTTAAATCGTTCAGGCTTTTGGAGTACTAGTAGGTTAATAGTCAGAATGTCAAGGAATAACTTTTAGCAATTCATTAATATTTCAGTTTTCCTCACAGTTTACATGCACTAGGAAAGTGCACTGACATGATGAAATCTGGTTTCGGAAAAACAAAACATGGCAACGTGTGATCGAAACCTATGAATGGACAAGGTGAAGGAGTCTGCAATCTGGGCCACACACACCAAGTAATAAAATTAACATTCCAAAACCACTGCACTAGCAGCCTAGAAGGTAGAACCAAAGATAGGAACATTTGTGATGATGCATATCTTTGATAGTTAATTTGTTACATTTCTATTGTACAGGCACACCCCAAGTTTTACGGAGATAAGCAAGATCACATATACCGATACATGTAAGCGTCAATGCCCATGTAACTCTTCGAAAATTTTAATTTAGATGTGATCACTGACTGACTGGAGTTAATTTCTTGGAAAATTCAGTTAACCCCGGTCTTTAGTAGACAAAACACATGTACGTCGTCAGTTATTTTTGGCTCTGCATATGCATTGTATTTTTGCATCCACTCCACTCCAGCCTAAAACGAGCTTGGAATTTCTGCAAATGAATACCATGAACACTCTTAATGTCTATTTCTGAGCAAGTATTTGCTGCCTAGGATTGCCTGTAATTTGGGATAAATTCGGGATGTGGGGGCTTTCTGCGATCTTGAAGGCTTGAGTCCAATAGTTTCCGTAGGCATTTGTTGGTCTGGATTAGACTCCCTAAAAGGAAACAGGGGTTCTTTCTCTGGTTAAAAGAATAGTTGTTGGTCCGGTTAGAAGCCAAAGTTCATGCTTTGCCCTTGCTCTTTACATGTTGCTTCCATATTACTAATGCCATTATGTGATGATAATTGTGTCATGGATGTGGGGGGATTTCGTTAATCTTGAAAATTCGAGTCCAATAATTTTGATACGGCATGTGTAGTCCAATAATATTGTACCAGCTAGCTACATGCAACGCACGTGCATGACACACTTCACAGTACTGCTTTCTAGTTGAACAATCCTTTTCAAGAATGCAATTCTTGAGGTATCTAAGATAAAATACATGATTATTCCTTTACTCGGGAACATGAGGAAGCTAGCAAGAAATGCTAATTGGAATGCATCATGATATCAATACTTCAATTGTTTTTTGTAAGATGAGATAATGACCGAGGCTTAGCACCCCTTGAAGCATGCTTAGAGAATAGAGATGGCTTATTGCTAGCTCTTGCTAGATAAGACCTGTGTTTTGAATTTTTATGTGATGTAATTAAGTAAAACAAACTAGTGATGTATCATACCTATAGTAAATCCGGGGGGTTTCGCGAGCAGCGAGCGTGTCCACGTCGCCCTCGCTCTCCGTTCGCCCGACGCGTGCGCGCTCCCTCGCCTGCGCTCCGACGGACGCGTGTAGACGCTCGATAGCAAGCCGCGGCTTCCTTCTCCCGTGGTTATCGAGCCGCGGCTCGCGTTCTTCGCCGCACACCTCGCCTTCTTCCTCCCACTTTCGGTGTACGTGCCACCTCCCCTCCGCCACCCTCTCCGACCGCCCCCTCATGGCTCCCGCCGCGAGGCCTTGCCAATCCGTGCTGCGGAAGGCCCGTCCTCGACTCCTCCTCTCCCCTGATCCGGCACCCCTTCTCCCTCCCCCATCCGGCTCCTCCTCCCATCCGCGCCCCTTCTCCTCTCATCCGGCGCCTCGCCCTTCCCCGGCGCCTCCCGCCTCCCCGCGCCTCTCCGACGACCTCCGCGCGCCCCGCTTCTCGGCCGCGTCCTTCTCCTCCCATCCGCTCCTCCTCCTTCCCATCCGACGCCCCTCGCCTCCCCAGGGCCGCATCTCTCTCCCGCGCGCCCCTCCTCTCCGGTCTCCCCTCGCGCCGCCTCCTCCTCGACCTTTCGGTGCCGCCGGCTTCCTCGACCGGATCCGGCAGATCCATGGTCGCCCGCCCCACGGCTCGGTACACCTCCTCGACCTTCCAGCGCCCCCCAACCGCCAAGACAGATGGGACTTCATCGTCTTCGCGAGACCCACCTCCTCGTCCGCTTGGGTCGCAACGCCGCGCGCTTGCTCGACGGCACACCGTCCCCTACGCCCACCCCGTGGGCTCCACTCGTCGCCTCTCGCCGAGCCGAGGCGACGGTGCGAGCGCCGTCGACTACCTCCGCGCCACGCTGCCGACCTCGGTGACCACCGCGCGCTCGGCGCTCCGCGGATCTGCGCCTCCTCACTCGCTCAAGGTCGTGGCGTCGGGCCCGAAGCGCGACCGCGCCGCTCTCGCTCGCTGTTCGCGCGCTGCGGCGTGCTCGAGCTGCGGGGCTCCGACCTCTCCACCTTCGCCGCTAGGGGCCTGCTCGACCTCCGCCACACCTTCGAGAGGCTTGTCTGCTACAATTCCACGGTGCGATTTTGTATCATACCTCCCACTAATCTTGATGATACAACTACGTAATTCATTTTTTGTGGCAATTCGCATGATGACCTAACGTGCTAAGTATCATCCCGTATTGAACTATGAACTATGTTGATCTGTGAATTGTGCTTATGGTTTGCTATTTAATTCATCTACAACTAGCAAACCGAGTTTAGTTTTAGCCTACTTGCTGTAGTACTATGATCCACAGCTATTTAGTTCATCTACAACTAGCAAACCGAGTTTAGTTTTAGCCTACTTGCTGCAGTACTATGATCCACAGTTAATGTTATGTTCCTACGATCTGATCCAATCCGGTGCATGTATTAAAATATGATATTCTATTTATTCAGCAGGTTTCTGCCAATTCTTATTAGTAAATTTGCAGTTCTCCTAGTGCTAAGAGCCTCAGATGCCTTAGTGTGAAATTTGTTATGTTTACTGATGTTTCCAGTCTTGCTGATGGGGTTTAAGGGAATGTTGTTAGTGTTTTTAGGTTTTAATGGAGCACTTCTCTGGCAAAATTCGATGTCAATTTAGTGTGCGCCGGTTTTTCTGGATGAGAAATTGGGGTATTTTTCCAATGCTGCAGATCACCTTTAGGCTTGTTATTGTACATGCTCTAGATCACAATAGTGTAACTGTAACGGTTGTCCCTTTTATGCTTGTTGCATTTATCCCCTGACATAATTAGTTAGGCTGTGAGATTAAAAAATTGTGCAGCTATTTGGTTTCTTGCTAGATTTGTCATGCATATACTTGCCTGCAGCTGAAAATGGATATATGCATCTTCATCTGCTTCGTATGCTAATTATGAAGGCTTTTATGGAATTTATCTCTTCTCTGAGTTAGAGCCTTAATGATTTGGGGGAGTGACAGTGATCTTTGGAATTAGCACTGGTGTAATGCATCTGGAAACACTGTTAAGTCCTATATCTATGTCATACTCCCATGTGCCATCTTGCCTTGGCAATTATCACATGTCATCTTGACATCTGTTGTAAATAGAGTTCTTTGTTGGCCAATGGACTATGGTATTAAAACTGAGCATATAGCGAGAGATCATTAGTACTCCCTCCGTTGAGAAATATAAGGGCTATAGTTTGAAAAATTTTGTTGAGAAATATAAGGTTTGCATATAAATTTAATGCGGCTTTTCCTTCTATACCCCCTATTTATTTTCTCTCTATATAAGGTTTGCATATAGATATAAGGTTTGCATATAAATTTAATGCGTCTTTACTTTCCTTCATCTGTACCATTCATATTCCATTATTGCTATGTTCAGTCTCTTACAATATTGCTTGTATGCTTCTGTGTTTTGCATCTTTACTTACATGGTCGTTTTTACGCTGCCTATAATAGTTTCTGTTGCTATCACTGTTTCATTCCTCCAGTTTCGTACACGACTACTGCTCTGTTGTTTACTATGTCCAGTCCCTTGCAATGCCACCTATATACTTTTATGTTGTGCATATTTTCTTTCATACCCATCTCTACAGAACAGTTATTCCTTTACTGCTTGCTATGTACACTCCTTTGCAGTACTGGTCATATAGTTTCATGTTGTCCACATTTACTTTCGTAACCATTTCTACGCTTCCTACAGTGCTTTTTGTTATTGCCAGTGCTCCGCCTTTTATTTCTACCCTATTGTACTGTTGATAATTGTTATTTACTTTTATGCATTCATCACGGTCTGCTAAAGCCCAGTATACCGAACTTCTTCCTATTGTTATAGGTGCTTCGTTCATCAATTTTTATACACGCTTCTTCTGTACACAGTTCGCGAGCCCCTTATTTCTGCACTATTGCTTTCCTATTTACTGTGTACATTAGAACCTTGTTTGTTTGTACTTTTTTTACATTTTTTTGCCTCATTTGTCTACTATTAGATCCTTGCTATTTTCTTGATGCAGGCCCATTGCAATTTAGAATTCCTTTTTAGTTATTTCTTGCCTTTTTTATGTTGTTAACTTCTTACTTCTTTTTAGATGCAGAAACATTTCGGTTTAGATAATATACATTACTAATCAGTCCAGTCAACCTTCACATACATGAAAACTTCTCATCCGGTTAGCACGTTTTCAAAACGTAAAAACTCACAATGTTTTTAGTTGCAATAACTAAAAGCCAAACAAAACAGTTTTCTTTTATTCCAACAACGCCACCACCTATGACTATCATATGTGGCCACGTAGTTACTCGCTCAACAACAACAGCTATTAATACTCCAGAGATAACAAAGCACATTTACTACTTTCTACAAATACTTCCCTTGTGTCTAACCGCTACCATATCTATTGCAGAATTACATCGTCACTACACGCTGATAGAAGATCGCATAAACCTCTCATCCCATATGCAAAACTAAACAAAAGGTAATTTACTCTACACTAAATCATTAGTACCAACACTACTATTCAAAACATTGGCAAACTTATGTATTCCAATTCTATGCTTCACATTCTGACTTAATGTGTTTATCTACAAAGCAATTCAACCTGTCAAAAAAAAAAGAGAAATATTTCTAGATGCAAAGCAGTAGGTCACCATGCTATGTACATAGTACTGCATTTCTCAGTATTACACCCTACTGCTACAAAAAAATAATAACCTAACGCACACTAACTGATCCTTCCATATTTTTCTTATAGAAAAAATACGACCTTTACTCATAGCAAACAACATTACTTAAACCTGATTTAGCAGATCCCTGCACAGTGTACCAACATTATTATCATCTTCGCCTCAAATTTAGTCTTCCGATTAGACTTATTTTTTTATACAAAATGTTTCCGGCTATGCAAAACCTACCACTAAAGCTACCTCTACTGGGTAACTTTCAATAGGCCTAACGTTGTGTTAACTAATGTGAATACAATGCAGAAAACCTTCGCTTCTTTCATACTCCAAGACATATACTGATTTCTACAAAGAAACCATATTCTAGCTAACTATTTTAGATTTAGCTACATATATTATATTTCCCTCTACAATTATTGATACCTCTTGTTATTCATGCTCTTCCTCTTAATAGCGTAAACAAAACAAGCCCACCAAAACACATTTCGTTAAATATACTCACTCTCTACAGTATATTCATCAGCTTACACAACAGAATATCGTCACAGAAATATGCGTGGCGTGCCGCCACGCACACGCATCTAGTTTGGCTATGGATAGCTCTTGATTTTGGATCATGTAAGGTGTTAAGAGCTGTGACTTGCTCCATGTAGCTACTACTTGCTTCACTAGCCCCTATCATCTACCTGATACTTTGCTAGTTAAATCTTACTACTTAGTAATAACTACTTACTACTCGCTTAACTAGTCTTTATCATCGTGTGATGTAGTTAAATTTGATTGTTAAGCTACTAATGTAGTAGTATTTTGCACATGTAGTATGGTTGATTGATCTTTATACATGCAACATACATGGTTTTTGTTTTTGCGCATTATCCGACTAAATATTTATGACCGAGATCAACTGTATTCGGAGTGACCTGTACTCGCTCCGCATTCGTGACCGAAAATATCCACATTCGTATTTATATTCGACACTATTCGTATTCGACTTCAATAAAAAATATAAAAAAATATACAAGATAAGCATATCTATCCATATACATATACACTCCGTTTACACCCTGGAGGAGACGGTTTTGTTCGCCCCGTGACTCCACGAGAAGACAGAGAGAGAGAGGCGCGTCGTTTGGCTCCTCCTCGCGCGGGTGGCTTTATCTGATAAATCAGGCCAGTACGGCCAACAACCTCGGTTTGTTGTGATTAGTTCCCTCACGTGGTGACGTCGAGGGCTAGTCGGCCCACCCCGCGCCTGCAAGTTAAGAGCCTTTTTGGAGAGCGCAATCCATTTTAGTTCCCGAGTAGAACGCTTAATTACCCGCTTTTCTCCTGCCACAGTACTTCTCAGGTGCCCGTTCGTGTTCCACCCGAGCATTAAGTTGACCAAATTTCTGCCATAAACACGATAATATGAGCCCTTTTCGCCCTAGCTTCATCTATTAATTAGTATGTTTGGCGTATGCTAATTAATTAGCAGCTTTGTTTCTCTCCGCTGCGCTCTGGTCGTCGGCTGCTCTTGCGCCGGCGCCGGTTCCTCCTCCTAGCGCAGCGCTGCTCCTCCCTGGCGCCTAGCTCTCCCGCGCCAACACAGGCTGGGGCCCAGTAGAGCCCAGGAAGGGCCATAGAGAGAGGGGACCCTTAAAAGCCGCCTCTCCCCGCCGTTGCCCAGACCCGATCTTTCTCTCCTGCCAATCCCCTGCCCTCGCCGCCGAATCCGCGAGTCCCGTCTCGGGTTCACCACACCGCGCGAGGCGACCCCCCCACCGAAGCTCGATCTCCTCTCTGCGCGTCAGGTAGAGCCCCGCCTCGAGATCGATCTCTCCTCCTTCTATTCGCCGTGAGAGGAACCGGGTATATCTCCATACACAGCATTGCATCTTTCGAGATCCTGTGCATTTTGTTGATAACTAGAGATAATTGAAATCTGCTTCTCTCCTGCTGTTCTTCTATATGTTGTATTTGTTTCTTTTGGCTAACATGTTTTCTATTTGCTACAGCCATGGCGGGAATGGCACCAGAGTGTTCCCAGTTCGACGCTAAGCACTACGATTCTATAATGCAGGATCTGCTGTAAGTAATCTTAAATAGTTGTTTTTATCTCAACTACTCGTTGTTTGCATTTGTAGCGTGCATTTAGCTATTTGCCGTGTCTCTTCTGATGCATTGCACATTACCTATTTACCAGTATTCATTGAATACAGGAACCAAGGGGAGGCATGCCCCCCGCTGCGGCGGAATCTGCGGTTGCTCTCCCATGACGAGGTGACCGCCCTGCTGTAACTCGTAGCAATTGTAGCGGTAGATTCAATACTACAAATCAGTAGATGTACTGATTGATCTTATGCCTTACCATTGCAAATTCGAAAATTTTAGTTCACGCAATGTCACAATGTGATGGTTTCTGCTATGATGAAGGCACTAACGTTTGATTTGACGTCTTAGAACCGTGTAATGGTTAAGAGCCAGACTTTTTTTGGTGATTACACATTTTAGTTTATGTGTGTGTAGTATCTGATAATTCAGGCTAGTACGGCCAGCTACCTCGGTTTGCTGTGCTTTGGTTCTCTCACGTGGTGACGGCGAGGGCTAGTTGGCCCACTCCGCTCCTGCAAGTTAAGAGCCTTTCTGGAGAGTGCAATTCATTTAGTTCCCAATTATAATGCTTACCTCCTTTCTCCTGCCACAGTACTTCTCAGGTCCCCGTTGATCTAAATCATGTTCCCCGTTGACCAAATTTCTGGCGTAAACATGAGAATATGAGCCCTTTTCCCCCTAGATTCATCTATTCTGTATGTTTGAAGCTTTAAAAGATTTTGTATGTGTAAACTAGGAAGAGTGCATTTCTTGGTGAAAATTTTAGTTTATTACATATAGCGACGCAAGGTAGTTATCAATTGATGTGCATCTTATTTGTCCCCATTGAGAACTAAGAAAATGCCCACTCGAGCTGGTTGGGCTGGACCAATATATCCATATTTATTATAAAGAGAACTAGGAACATACCTTTTTAATTGCAGCAACAGTGGATTGTGGACCACCTGTGAGTTTTATTTTTCTATAATGCTTGTTGCTGTTGATTCTAGGTTGAACTTGCAAAAATGCTATTGATGGAGGGGCAGATGCACCTGTTTGAACACTGGCCAGAACCAGGTGTTGATGATAACAAGAAAAGAAGCTTTTTTGATCAGGTGCGTCTTCATATTCAGAAAATATTGCATCATTGAGGTTACATGAATGTGCATAGTTATTATGTATTCACAGAATGTTTTACTGATCCAACACAATAAATTACAATAATTTCTTGTAAGAGACATCATGAACTTTTGTTAACTTATTTCCGAAAGTTTTGTGTCCTCTTACTTTTGATTACAACATTTAGGCCAAAGAAGTCCACAAGTCGCAGAAGTGCATAAAGAATTAAATATTGTTTTTCTTTTATTCTAATTTGTTCATTATCTAGGTTCACCGACTTAATTCAAACTATCCTGGTGGGCTGGCATCTTACATCCAGAATGCAAGAAAGCTTTTAGCAGATTCAAAGGCAGGCAAAAATCCATATGATGGTTTCACGCCTTCTGTAAGTCTTTTGTTTTTCTATTTTTCAATGAATTGGATGACTTTATTGATTCCTTTTGTCTAGTCTGAATCAGTGTGCCTTTTTATTTGAAACGAGTAAATGGTGTTAACAGAGGAACCATGCTTGCAGGTTCCTTCAGGGGAAGTATTGACCTTTGGTGATGACACTTTTGATTCACTGGAAGAAGCTGGGGTAAAAGAAGCTCGTCATGCTGCATTTGTTCTTGTGGCTGGTGGGCTTGGTGAAAGACTTGGTTACAAAGGAATTAAGGTAATGCAAACCAAGTTACTAATAGCACACTTATAAGTTATAACCAAGCATGGAAATGACTATCATGTTGAATGTAGCACTAACTACAGTAAAAGATTTTCAGTCATGTGCTGTAGTAGGGACTAGGAAGCATAATTTTATTAGAACATCAAACTAGATGCCGTAGTAGATCTAGTGTCTTGATGTCAGAACATTTCCACTTCAGTTTCTGGATAGCCTTATCACAAATTGTGCCATACCCAGAAAATAAAAACACAATTCAGAGATGAAAATTAAGGAAGTTTAATGAACAACAGGCAGTAGAGAATTCCATCTTCACAGTTCAAGAAAGTGCACTAAGTTTGTAAATTGCCTAGTCTTAAGAATATTTGAGCAAATCAAAGTGTATGAGTATCATTAGCTTGCAGGCATAGAAGCCTAGTATTCGCTTTTAAGGCTATCCAGCAGGCAATTTGTTTAGATCTCGTTGTCTCCAGCTAATCTGCAATTGGGAGCATGTAACTTATTCCTTTGAGACGTTCTATTGTTTTGTTGAATGCACCTTGATATCAAGCGTGCGTGATTCTAGAAGTATCACATCACTGATTTCGTTTGTTATGTCATTGCGCAGGTAGCACTCCCCAGGGAAACAACTACTGGAAAATGTTTTCTTCAACATTACATAGAATCTATTTTGGCTTTACAAGAGGCCAGCTGCAAAATGATAGAGGGTATGTAGACTATGGTAGATGTGTGACTCACTAGCATGTTCCTATGATGCTTGCCATTGTTGATTACTTTTTCTTACCAATATTTCTGTAATTTTTATAATATTATTTTGGTCTCTCCAGTAGGAATTACTTGTTTTAACTTTTACCATTTCCCATTAGTTTAACACTTTCTAAAACGATATTATCTGTCTGGGTGAGTACAAGGAAGTTATGGGATAGTTTTTTGTAGTATGGTTGCTATTGGTTGATGTGAAGGCTGAATGAGCTGTTGTGAGTTTGCAGAAGTAGTTTGATTGACTGCTTGTAGTGTGTAAAGAAAAAACAGGATGGAATCTAAATACCATATTGCTGAATAATTTAAGGTTGAGACATGTGGTTGTTTTTATTTTAGTCCCCCTCGGTGGAGACCAATTTTTACCTAATTTGCTTGTATGGACTAAACCAAGATGAACTTAGCCCAAGTTAAAGACCTGCACCCAAAAGGTGAAATCAGTTTTATTTTGTTTCTGATTTCTAAAACTTGGTTTGCATATTGATGGGCCTGAATTGTACCTCTGTATTTTACCATGATAGAACATTGGACAGGATATTAGACAACAGACAGATATCTTTTTTTTGTTTTCTTGTGAAATGATGCATTTGGCATGACTTTATAATATGTTTCCTTTTTCTTTATTTAGACATTATCTAGATTGCAAGCCTGAAAAAAGATTCAGATGTTTTTCTTCTGATTGATGTCATTTTGAGAGTGCAGGCAAATGCCATACAAAGATACCATTTGTTATTATGACTTCCGACGATACAAATGCGCTAACCATTGATCTTTTGGAATCAAACTCATATTTCGGAATGGAACCATCTCAAGTGAAAATTCTAAAGCAGGTGGCTTTCCATTTTGCTATTTTTTCCATGTGCTTCTTAGGGGGAAAACATTCTTCACTAGCTGTGCAAAGCATACAGCTGTTACTTTTGGTGTTGACTGCAAATGCTTATTTGTTTCAGGAAAAAGTGGCGTGTCTAGCTGACAATGATGCAAGGCTTGCGTTAGACCCAAATGACAAGTACAAAATCCAGGTTGCTAATTTCGATATGAGGATCACTAACATTGGGCTTTCAAATTATGCCACCCTATTATTGATTTTTATCTTCTTGAGTTTCTGTAAACCTTTCTTACTTTCAGTTTTGTGATTTGACAGACAAAGCCACATGGGCATGGAGATGTTCACTCTCTTCTTTATTCAAGCGGGTTGCTCGAGCAATGGTATGCTTGTTAATTCAAGAAACATTCTCGATTTGGCAGTTTTGCCTGTTTGAAGAAAATTAATAGTTATCTATATCTGTTTCTAGTAATTTGATAAAGTAATCAAGCGAAGTGCATGCCCAAATCTTTTTAATGTTTGTTATGATACTATGCATTCTTTTTATAGGAAGAGTAGTGGCCAGAAATGGGTTCTCTTTTTCCAGGACACAAATGGATTGCTCTTCAATGTTTGTACACTGCCTTCCCCCTACTGTATTATAATTATTAAGAATGTTAAATAGTCTGTTTGTGGACAACTATGATAACAGTTGAAGTGACATAGCTCTTCACATTGTTTTGTAGGCAATACCATCAGCATTAGGTGTCAGTGCCACCAAGGGCTACAATGTTAATTCTCTCGCGGTTCCTCGGAAGGCAAAGGAAGCCATTGGAGGAATAACGAAACTTACTCATACTGACGGTAAGTCTTACTACATTTACCTGATTAGATGTAATATTTCCTCTCGCTGGTGTTGTCCATTCTGAGGACAATACTTATATGAATCAGTAGTGTGTTTCCAGAGCGATGAATCATTGGATCAACTGTTTCAGTCTATATTATAGTAGATTCGTCCTATAAAAATAAAAAAATACTATTATTTATTCAAAAGGATTTAAGGGAACTCTATTCTTCAGAGTTTCCATACTGTCATGTAATCACATCCAGTTTAACGAATGATTGCATTTTCACAATTTCACTTGCTTTTCTTTCTTCTCTACAACAGTTTTGTTCTCTTAAAATTGATTTAGATCCATTCTTATGTGCAGGTAGAACAATGGTTATCAATGTCGAGTACAATCAGCTTGATCCACTCCTTCGTGCAACTGGACATCCTGATGGAGATGCAAATTGTGAAACAGGCTATTCTCCATACCCTGGAAATATAAACCAGGTAATTGCTGCAAACAGATAATCCAAACCACTAGTGAGTTGCCCGCTTTCAAAGGATCCTTTGCTTTATTGTTTTTCCGCTCTCCCAAATACTGAAAACATGGTGCTTAACATGACCTGTTTGTTAACATATTGTTTTGCTAGTACGATCTTATAGTACCAACACCTCTGAGTTATCATGGATGTTGTTAACTTGTTATCTTACATACCTCATTAATTACAATATAACTGTTGATGTCCATTTTTTTTATCGCTTAAAAATATAGTATGCATAATGTATTGGCACTGCAGGATCTGTCATACTGACTTTACGCTGCACTTTTGCAGTTGATACTAGAGCTTGGACCATACATTGAGGAGCTCAAGAAAACACATGGTGCCATTTCTGAATTTGTAAATCCTAAGTAATTATTCTGTCCAGTTGCTCCAAAGGACATTTTTTTTACAATGCTAGTAATGCAAGTCTGTTTCCAACTTACATTGAATTCTGAATGTTTTTCCATTGGTAGTCTTCAAGGCTGGGTGAATTTTGCTTTTGCTTTTGTGGCTCCAATATCTTTGTGCACACTTCCCTTTTACTTCATGCCGCACTTGTTATTAAATATTTCCTCTTGCTGATGTTTTCTCCAATTGGCGTAGTAAAAATCATCTTATCTGCCCTGTGACCTGTGTTGTATAGTGTCTTCCTATCGATATCACTAATTACCATAACTGTTTATGGACCTTTTTTCCCCTAATTATTATACCTTAAGGTACTCCTTATATTGGTAGAGTTACCCTGATCTAGTGCATTAACTAAATAAAACCACAATTCCTTGAAAAAAACAAAATACAACCACGAGTTTGCAATGAATTCCACAAGTATTGTTTATAATCAACTATCAGTGGAGTTTATAAATCATGTTAATTTTGTGAATAAATTCTTATGTGATTTTTTCATCAATTTAACCCCAACCTCTCATCATCTTGTTATTTTAGGTATACTGATTCTACCAAGACAACGTTTAAATCCTCCACTCGCCTTGAGTGCATGATGCAAGACTATCCAAAAACGCTACCTCCCACAGCAAAAGTTGGGTTTACGGTAAGAGACTGACGGACCCTTTCTTGAATCTAAAGAATGATATTGGTAGATAATTTACTTTATGTCCTTTTGATTATATATATTGTACTACAAGTGTGTGGCTGCTTGCCTTTACTTATGTTCAGGTCTTTCTTAACCTACTATGACATCATCTGGTGATTCTATTCTACTTCTTCCATAAGTAATCCTGCTGTATACAGTTAATAATTGTAGTCCGTAGATCTGCAAACTCTATGGGTGCACCTTATATGGCAGATAGATAAGCTGGGATTGGATTCTCTGCAGTGCCTGCAGTCTCCAGCCAATAATTCATGAACGTAGTAAAAAATAGGACTTGAAGTCTGTAGGGAGAATTCGGTGTTCTCAAATCTCTGTACTCTTGTCAGGACTATCTGGTTTCACACCAGAGTTTCTTCTGTTTATACCTTCCATGAACAACAGTACAATATCCAAGTTGGGAAAAGAGGGCATGTGGAATCACAAGGTTTCTTTTGTTTTTCTAGGACAGCACCATCCCCAAATTGAATCTTAACCAGAATGACCCTTACATTGCTCATGCCTTATACCCATCAAGCCACTAACAGTTCCTGTTAATATCTGTGATTCAGATGCAAACAAGAATTTTTTTCTCCCGAGTCTTGCTTCATCCCTACCTTTTTATTCTTACTATGCCTTCTTTTTTTTTATAAAAATCTTAAATGCTAGGTTATGGACACATGGCTTGCATACGCTCCCGTGAAGAATAATCCTGAAGATGCTGCTAAAGTATGGTTTCACCCCCTTTTTAAGTTCGAAAAATGTATATTTTACGTTATTAATTTTTTGTCCTTGCATATGAAGCTTTGCTTGGTGATAAGAGGCCAGCTTTGCTCTGAATTAATGCCGGCATTGATGAATTATGGTTTCTTAATCAATATGCCTGTTAACAGATACAAATTTGCCCTTTTTGTTACACGTTGAAAACTACAATTCCTTCACACTTCTGAAGATGCCATCTATATATGACTATTCCGTGCCAACCGTCACGCTTAAGTTACTTCAAAACAGTTGGCCTTTTTTCGTTGTGTATTATGTATTTGGTTTTCTTTACTATGACATGCCTTGCTGTAGATTCCAAAAGGCAATCCTTATCATAGTGCAACGTCAGGGGAGATGGCAATTTACAGGGCAAACAGCCTTATTTTAAGAAAGGTGATGACATTAGCATATTCTTTTGGAGAGAGTACTTTGGCCATTGGCCCATTCTCAATTGTTTGTGCTGCAGCTTAACAAGCTCCTTTTTCTCCTCTTTCTAGGCTGGTGCACAAATAGCTGACCCCGTAGTTGATACTTTTAACGGGCAAGAGGTAGAGGTTTGGCCACGCATAACCTGGAGTCCAAGGTGGGGTCTTGGATTCAAGGATGTCAAGGAGAAGGTGCATGACAACTCTTCAGTTTCTCTGAGGTCAGCTTTGGTAATCAATGGCAAGAACATCGTCCTTGAAGGCCTTTCCTTGGACGGCACTCTTTTTGTCAATTCTGTCGATGAAGCAGAGGTAATACAATTATACAAACACCATTATTAACCTAGAGAACTGTGCTAAATATATATGGTTTTCCTCTTACTGATGGATTCTTCATACCGTGCCCGTAAGCAGGTCAAAGTTACCGGTCGTGTAGAGAATAAAGGCTCGACTATCTGGCATGTCGACCACAAGGATACCTCGGAGAAGGAAGAGATCAGAATACGCGGATTCAAGTTCCAGAAGGTTGAGCAGCTGGAGCTGAACTACACAGAGCCAGGAAAGCATTGCATGAGTTCATGAAAAAGCTTGACATGACTTTGCAACCGATTTGCCATTGGAAGCAGTAAAAAGCCTCTCTTCTCCGCCCAAAATTGCGCGGCCATCTGTAATAATCTGAAACTATTCTTTTCGTTCTCGAGGAATAAGGTGCTTCACCAATAAGGCAGTCGCCATTCCTAATGTAAATTTCTACTCATATAGTAACCTTTATGAAGCAAACAAGATGTGTTGGAATGTACTCCGTGTTATTCGATCGTCTTCTTTTTTGGCCAAAGTGAAAGGAAGGGAAATCTTATGATGTCACAAAACTGGACCTTTCACCTCCGGAAAAGTTTCAAAACTGTATACAAAGAAAACAGAGATATCCCCATACGTGCTGCCTTACAAATCATACGAATTTCGTCCGTCCCATTCTTTTCACCCTATAACTTATAATCTTCTTTAAATAAATAAATAGAATAATTTCTCTATCATTTTTTTGAAACAGTTTATTAACTTATTGGTATTCGGTTTATTCGTACAAACACTTGTTTTAGGAAAAAAAACATCGTCAACAGCAAAAAAAGAACATACCCTACAACTCCATCTCAATTACACATTATAAGCAAAAAGAAAAATAACGATGCCCAAATTGCTACCGTATCATCCACAAATTACATACAACTAGTAGACAAAAATGTCTTACTACTGTACCATCCACAAATTACATACAAACGGAGAAAAAAAAGAAAAAAAATCTTAGAACAACACAGGTCAAGACCCAATAGAACCCATAGAGATGAAAGAAACTCTACCCCTCCGAATCTTCCTCAAAAACCCCCTTAAAAGCCGTCTCTCCCCGCCATCACCCAAACCCACCTCTCTCTCTCTTGCAAATCCCCCACCCTCGCCGCCGAATTCATTTTCGTTAATAACGGACCTGGCCAACCCATTTTGAGGTGGCACTTACCAAGTGTTGTTTAATTTTATTATTTGATCGTGATTAAATTACTTCTAACATCAAATTGTTTGTCTAATTTAGGGATTTTATCAGAGATTAATTTATTTATATTGCCTCATGTTATTCTTACGTTTTCCCGTTCTCTTTGTACCGTATGTTCTCGTGCTAATCCCGAAATTAATTTAGTCAACTTCGGATTTTTACAACTTAAATATTATTTAAATCTTCATGTACAATTTTAAATCATCGTGTATAATTTTAAGTCTTTTGATGCAATTAATTTATTCTAAAAATAAGAATGGTTATTAATGAGTTTCTATAATTTAAATGGAATTAACAAAATTATCTGAATATTTAAACACACATCAAAACGACCTAGACGATAGTACGTGAGTTTAACTTGTAAATGTATAATCTCTCCTAAATCATTATTTGGCCAAATGTATGGCTGGCGACCCTCTGGTTCCTTATCTGTCTTCTCTCTCTCCATCCCCCCTCCTCTTGCTTGCTTTCCCTATTTTCTGGCTCTTGCTGGATCTCTCAACTACTCCCTAATTATTTACACAATAATTACACACTAATTCACCCTACACGAATGTCTTTCCTTAATTAATCCTACACAACTAATTAATTACCCTAGCTAAACTATGCTAATTAGTTGCACAAACTAATCATACACTAATTAATCACTCACCTAATTAATGAGTTGCCTAATTAATTTCCTACACTAATTAATTCTACAAAATTTTCTTACACTAATTACTCTACCTTAGTTAATTATTCTAATTAATTAGACATGCTAATCACCCTACATAACCCCCTACTATACAAAAAACACACACGCACACACAACTACTACTACTTACTAACAACTAGCTACTACTAGCTTTCTCCCTCTCCAGTGGTTTCTCTCACCATTGTTCTTCCTTCCTGTCGCTTGTTTCTCGCCGCTGCGCTCTGGTTGATGGCTTCTCTGCGGCTGCCGAACTCTTGCACCGGCGCCGGTTCCTCCTCCTAGCGCTGCTCCTCAGCTCGGCTCATCTCCTGTGGCAACACAACCCAATAGAGCCCAGGAAGGGCCAAGGCCCAATAGAGCCCAGGAAGGGCCCATAGAAAGGAGAGAGTCTTCCCCTTAAAAGCCGCTTCTCCCCGCCGCCGCCCAAAACCGATCTTTCTCTCTCCTGCCAATCCCCCACCCTTATCGTCGAATCCGCGTCTCCCATCTCGAGTTCACTGCACCGTGCGACCCATCTCGAGTTCACTGCACCGTGCGAGGCGACCCCATCGAAGCTCGATCTCCTCCTTTATAAATCAAAGTGTCTAAGTGTCCATGATTTCCTTCATATAGCAGCAAACGTAGTATCCACATACGTTGTCCTGCAGCTACTAGTGGCATTGCAAAAATAGAATTACAGACGACTCCATGCTAGAACTGTCTGTGATAGCATTATCATAGATGGTTTGTTCCGCTAAATCGCTTATGATAGTCTTGTTTTTGCAGGAAATGCTAGCCATACCTTATTAAAAAAAGTCAGGAAGAACGAGGAGAAGATCAGCTTCATCACCCCTGTGGGCACTTTCCAGCATCTGTCTGCCTTGTCCTCAAAGACTAGTTGGGTCATAATGTGAAGGTTTATGTTGACAACGCTTTCGTAAAGAGTATTTTGGCCTCATCACATATTGAAGATCTTCGTGAAACATTTGATAACCTCTGCAGATTCGGTGTCAAGCTGAACCCCGAAAAATAGTGATAGTGAAGGCTGTTCGATGAACTGATGGTCACGATTGCTTTAGTTTATCTTTGAATTTTAGAACATGTAGTATGATAAGTTTTTAAAATGTATAGCAACGTACAAGCATTCAGCTAATATATTCTTGTACATGGTGGTCTCGATCAAAACCTAATAATGTGTCGATCCGCCTACGTAAGAAAGCAACGAAATCTGTTCTTATCCTTTCACTTTTATTCTCTACAGTTTGAACAAAATCTTAGTCAGCAATGGGGCGTACGTATTAGTTTAATTATACATATTAGTTTACCAAAGATTCAAACGGTAGAGCTCTGGTGCGTGATCGAGTTCATGCAACTTGCCTGGGATTATCGCTAGCTAAGTTGCAACTGCATGCAAGAAACCAACTAGATCAACGCAATGCGTAGCGAATGACACAGTAGCGTGGCCTATTGAATCAGTACGATTCGATCGATCGTGTGTGCACGCATTTGATACTTGGTTAATTACATGCTAATTAATCTGTGTGTGTTACTGGTTAATATTAGCTAGATGCATGATGAAATGGCTAGCTAAGTATCTAGTAAAGTTGTACTATATATATATTACACCTGCAGCTCTTTATATACCAAGTGGCTAACCCCTGTTAGTTACGACTGCATGTGCTTGATTGATCGATCGCTTAATTGACATGCATGCACTTACGATTTTCTTTTCGAAAATTAAATCACAGAAAAAACACTTTGGATTATATATATGTTCTTTGTATTCAGGGCTAGGTAGCTAGTACTCCAATTTGGTTTTATGTCGAACCTCTTAATAAGAGAGCCCAAATTGCAAAGCCTCACAAGCTAATTGTGATTGTTCACCTTCTGGAAATGGTAACTTATCCCAGCTTTGCTTGTAGCAGTCCTCATCAGTCACCACCATCATAGAAACTATATATCCATTCTCTGCATATTTGAAAGTGCATGCAGCATGCATACATAAGCTAGCTAGCTAGCTAGTGGGTGTTTGATATGCAAGCATGAATCATCCTCTTTTCTTTTTTCTTGTTTGGGTTATCCACTCTCTATCTAATCGATTCTTAACTATGCTATCTCGATATGATATACCTTTCACAACTATGAAAGTCTACTAGCTTTAATTTTTATTTGATGTCCTAAACTAGTAGTTTTGATTGAGCATATGAGAGCAACTTCGACCAATGTGTTCTTCCCCCTCTGAAAAGAGGAAAATAAAGTAGAAAGTACCCCCTAAGTGGTGGTGGTTAATTAGCATGACCTTTAAGGCAGATAGGAAGATTAATTTGTTGATTTAACAATTGCACATTGTTGTGAGTGGGCTAATTATCGAACTACTTTGATATTTCAGGATTACTTTAAAAGTGGAGATCAATTAATTGAGCATTCTCTCTTGTCTGCATCTCATTGGAGTCGTACTGAGAATTGTGGAATAGGGTGACTCGTATATAGTTTCTTAGGATTTGAAAAGATATGTTACGAACAGTTTTAAATGAGTTATACTGAAATTAGGACTCATATTTAGATTAGGATTCATACTTCAAATTAGAGAAGAACTAAAAGGGACTATATAAACAATGAGGGTTGACCAAGCCTAGAAGAAGCAACCAAGTAATCAAGCCTACTCATCCAAAATAGAGGATGCACGAGAGGATTAGAGACTAAGTAATTCTTTAATACTAGATTCTTGTATAGGATAAGGGTCCAAGAGTCTTAAAAGGTTCGAGAGGGTTGTGAGTGAATGATAATCCCTAGTACTCTTTTAAGATCATGCTTAAAAAATTTGTGATCGGCTTCGCCAAATCTTTTCTCTTTTGTCATGGTTGTTTCAATGTTGTTATTTTGGTTATATCTATGAGATTCTTCTTTGTTCTTGATACCGTGTATGCTCATACCATATCGCATAAACTCTGATCTGATTCAGAAGCTACTGTGCATAAGAAGGGGTATCCGAGTATAACAAATGCTATCAGAGACAAGGCTAGATTAATTTAATGAGAAGGTCAGCGTAACATCCTAATTTTTCAGAGTTTATTTAAGCTTTTAAAAGAAAATACACCATTTGAATTTTTCTAAATTTTATACAAGCTTAAAGTAAATATTTAGATTAGGATTCATACTTCAAATTAGAGAATGACTAAAAGGGACTATATAAACAATGAGGGTTGACCAAGCCTAGAAGAAGCAATCAAGTAATCAAGCCTACTCATCTAAAGCAGACAGTGCATGAGAGGATTAGAGACTAGGTAATTTTTTAACACTAGATTCTTGTATAGGATAAGGATCCAAAAGTCTTAAAAGATTCGAGAGGGTTGTGAGTAAACGGAAATCCCTTGTACTCTTTTAAGATCGTACTTAATGAATTTGCGATCGGATTCGCCAAATCTTTTTTCTCTAGTCATGGTTGCTTCAATGTCGTTATTTTGGTTCTCTCTACGAAATTCATCTTCTTTATTCTTGATACCATGCATGTTCATACCGTATCGCGTAAACTCTGATCTAATTCAGAGGCTACTGTGCATAAGAAGGGGTATCTGAGGATAACAAATGGTATCAGAGATATGGCTAGATTAATCTAATTTATGAGAATGTCAGTGTAACAGCCTAATTTTTCAGAGTTTATTTGAAGTTTTTAAAAGAAAATACACCATTTGAATTTTTTCTGGATTTAATACAAGCTTAAAATAAATTTTTATTAAATAAAAGGATTTAATATAACTAAAATAAATATTAACATGTGTTGAAAATATTTTATTTGGATTTCTTGTGTCTCAAAGAATTTTTTGAAATTTTTTATGAATTTTTCAGATTTATTTGCTATTTTCTAGAGCTCATTTTATTTTATTTGAATTTCTAAAAATAGAAAGTCTCCAAAATTTCTAAACACGGTACTAGACTAAGCCCAATACTATTCATCCTAGCCCGCTACACCTCAGTTGTCCGATTCCACTTTAACCACGTGGCAGTCAACCAAGCCTCCTTTGCCTTAGCTGACATATCTCGTTCGAGCCACGTGTCACCAATCCATGCATCTTTACACTGTTCATCTTTGCTTTCTGCCATTGCTGTCCGATAGCATCACCCTGCCATGTGTCATACATCGGTTGGTCGGACTACTGTTCTTCGTGTCCGATTGGGAGTCGTCGCCGTCTCTGTCGCTGCCTTGGCGTATGTGCTTGACAGGGTCTCTTTGCCGTCTCTAAGCCGGAGCCTTCAGCGTCCGTGCTATAAAGTCACCACCTCCCTCATTCCTTGCACCCCACAATTGAGCTTGCTCGTGCATCTTCGATGTTCGTGCCGTTCGTTGTCGTGCTCACCATTCGCTGAGCTTCGCCATCGCCATCGCCATCGAAGTCTTGTCGATCCACTCCACCATCATCTCCCTTCAACCCATGTGCCGCTCGTTGCCAGTAAGCTGCCAACTTGCCTTGCCGCTCTGCTCCGCCGTCTAGTGTGTCACCATGCTACCTCGCCATGCCGGAGAGCCATCGCTGCCATCTCGCCTCACCGCTCTGCTCGATCACCTGACGAGTTGCTGCCTCCGTTCGTGAGCTTGTCGCCTCCGTTCGCACGCCACTGTGTCAGCCCACACTGTGCCCGACCGATAGTTCGCATTCTCCGTGGACTCCGTCTGCTGTGAGCTGTGAAACCAATAGTCGGGCCCCACATGTCAGCGAGTATTATTCCATAGACCCGTAAACCAGTCAAGCCGAGTCAGTATCCACATCAGAGCCACCTTAGCCTTAGATCCGATGTGTCGCCATGTGTCAGTGCCATGTCAGCACCACATCCATCTCTTAGCCCCCCCCCCGCACCTCCCTTTATATAGTCTCTAATAAGATCTTTATCCAATATGATCAGATATCGTATTCAACTCGGAAAGCCTCATATTAGATCTTTATCCAATACGAGTGGAGATCGTGTCTCACTCAGAGAATTTTCAACCAGATCCAATATGAATAAAGATTGTATCCTATTCGGAGTCTATCATCCGGACCTTTATCGTTTTGACCTGTTAAGTGTGTAATCCTGTAGGTTCGTGTATATTTGGCCATGGGCCGAAAACTCTTTCCTGGTCCATAAATCGGTAGCGGTCCTTGGTAGGACATAACAATTCATAAATATATATAAATATCATATCGGAAGAACATATATAATGCTTATATACTGATCCCTTTGCATCATGATACCATATCGAATTCAATGTGAGAAGTGTGTCATCCTATAATAACTCGATCCTTCACTCAAACCTGTAGTAGATTACTCAGTTGTGATTGACTTCCCAATTACATTCAACAAAGCCATGCACTTCCTTAATCAAACAATATCGAGGGGCGCAGAGATATCTCTCCTGTTATATAAAAGTGACAAATTTTATCTTGATTACATTCCTCCGCATGTTTCATACCTTTAGGACCACCTAGGTACAGAGTAGTATTTGACAACCCCTAAACAAACTATTATACATGTAGCAAACTGTGACGATTTTAGATCTAAGGATTCTGCATACACTATTTATGAGATCAACTGATAACACTTAAGAATACAATAATCTTCGCAGTATCTTATGGTAGGTCAATCCAACACCATATTTCTAATATGTGTCCACATTATTGATTTAATATCCCGATATCTATGATCCATAAAATATGATCATCAATCAATACATGTACTGATTTGTAAATTATAATTGTCTCATACAATGATATAAGATCAGGAATAATTTGAAATAACGTGAAAACGTGAATAAAGAGTTCCATAAAAAAGTCACATAACTGTTGATCAATATAAAAATATTTATTCAAGAGACAAAATAACGTATTATTCAAAAAGATCGTAAACATAGAAGTAATATAATCATCTCCGTGATTGTATCTAGGGTATATCAGTAATAATACTCGTAATACACTAAAAAAACTGTAATGCTTATATTACAAAAATTACTAGCACCCACCGACTCTACTGATGATACAACAGTGTGTGAAACAGAACAAAAGGCCTTTCGATAGTATCTTTCTTTCGACTGTCGGTCAGTCTGAACTTGTCTGAAACTCATCTTTAAAGGGTATATAAGGGAGCATTTCTTTTTCTTTCCTTTTATCTTCTTTCCAGATCACTTTGATCAATGTTATCCGTGTGCACACGATTATACTGGCTAGTACTAGTTGATTGGATTTGGACTTAAGATCAATCTTTTTCTCTCTTCTTTCCAGAACAGCACGATTCCTGGCTGGGGCGCTTGCTGGCTTTATTCCTCGGACGGCATGGTCGATCTCTCCAGCAAGTCGTGCGATGCTATATATCTCAACTATTCTTTCTCGTTCTCTGTATGTGTTCAATGGTGATCAATGCTGTATATATATTCCAGCCGACGACAGGATGGCACCCTGGCATTACCGTCCATATGCCAGGATATGGATGCTTTGCCCACCATCTGAAA
This sequence comes from Melocanna baccifera, assembly GCA_036346265.1. Classification (NCBI taxonomy): domain Eukaryota; kingdom Viridiplantae; phylum Streptophyta; class Magnoliopsida; order Poales; family Poaceae; genus Melocanna; species Melocanna baccifera. The sequence continues at coordinate 27,874,332 of CM070691.1, read as the reverse complement.
GGACCATGTGTCCAAAATTATGTTATGCTGAACCAGTGTAATTTGAGAGGTTGGAAATTAAGTTTTGTAAATTATCGAAATTTTGAACTATCCTATAGACCGGCTGGTCAGACCAGCATAGAGGGCAGTTAGAACCCCCCCCCCCCCACCAACCCCCGTGGTTCAACCGGTAGCAATTTCTGGTTTGACCGGTGCACATCAGCAATCTGACAAGTATAGGTATCCGATCAGACTGGCTAGGCAGTGTAGTCTCGGTTAGATTTTTGATTTATGGGATTTCGAGATTTGCAATGAGTTTAGTTGACCTAGGTAAGGGTTTATATGTTGTATGAGACATGTTACAGTTAATATGGGTCAAGTTGTGAAGAACTTACGTCTGAAAATGATTTCTTTGTGGCTTGATCATTCAAGCAAGGTGTGATCCGGTGGAACTGGAACGGAAGATATTTGTCTACATGTGGCAAGCCAGTGGTGCACATACACGTGGTAAGTATGATGATTACTTGCAATGAAAGAAAACGATCTGAACAAGAAAGGGTATTTTGTGGTTTGACTAAAATACCAAAAACTACTTTAGATCAAAAACACGACACTTGAGCGATGCTTGGAAGAGCAGTTTAAGCTAAGAAAAAGATTAAGATGGATCAAAGCTAATGACTGAGCGGATTCAGACTCACATCTATTGGTGCATTATCCATTTGTTCATTGTAGATAACCTTAAGCACATGATCGATTGGCATTGGAAAAGATAGAAAGAAAGCGATAACTCGAAAAGTTGGTTGGTTTCTACATCATTCAGATGCAAGCACACGCATGCATGCCAACGGAAAGAGAGGTAGCAATTTCCGCCGTGGTGGCCCCGTAGGGAATTTTCCTGTCGAGAATGGAGCCGGGGCCGCTACGCTAGCGGAGCAGAGACGTGTCATCCTCCCCTATGACCTGTGGGACACGGTAAAAATTTAAAAAAATATTTTTAAATTGGATTATAGTTTGTACTATAAAATATTGTATTTTTCTTATATATTTAAACTAAATATTAAATCTATATATTATAATATATATATATTTTTAACAAAAATATCTAAATAATTATAAAAATGATAAATAAATCGTATTATTTTTTAATTAATTTAGTCTTTTCAAGCCCCGCAGAGACCGGGGACCAGGTGACCTCCCGTTCTGCCTAACGGGGCCGGGGGCAGGGCGGGCCGCGGGCTAGTGTGATGACACCCGGCCCGTCTCAAGATCAAGAGAAGGTTGGAGGAGGAGATGCAAGCAAAAGAAAGATTAGGCGATACTGTTCTGACGGGTAGCCAACTAGCCACCGCGCAATGCGCACGCGCAAAACGCTTCGAAATTACTGGAAACATGCATCATCCAGCTGGTCGAAACGTCGCGGCGCCGGCCGGTACGAGCGCGCGCGTCGTGTCACCTCACCGCCGTCCATATGAAGCCCGTGTTTTTCGTTCAGATCCCGTGCATTATACATGCACGCAAGTTTAGTGACTATTATATATTAAGCAAAGCCACAACAGGAGGAAGGTGATTACTAACATGAAGCTAACTGCTGACTAGACATTCGTGTCTGCCACTATGGCAAGAAGCTGACCGGATATAGATCCATGTGATATGTAGAAAACCCTCTAAAAGATCTAAATACCCTAGATCACAAAAAAAAACACTCATGTACCCTCCAAACATCATCATAGAAAAATTGATCGTCTAGCTAGCCAGCTGCTGCACACAACAACAGAGTAGTGTTGTCAAATCTCTGTACTCTGATTGGCAAATGTGGCATGCATATACGCAGTAATGCTTGCTCCTTCACCATGCACCGCAGACGCCTGCCCCATACACGTTAGTTTCAATCAACAATCGAAGAGAATCGAGCTGTGCTATTGTTATGTTAAGGGCTGTCTTGTCTTGTAATTCTATGTGCGCAACGCAAGACCCTACGTACTATTATTCGGCGCATGTCCATCGATCTGAGGTAGACGTGAAGATACCTTTTCCCTGACATATGTATCTTCCGGTACAGTTCGCTGCCTGCCCTCAAGGTGAAAGATCGATCCGCTCGAGCACAAAGGAACAACCAAACTTTAGTAGCGAGATTTTTTGTACGGCCGAGCAGATTATTTTTTTGGTTGCGATTTGATCTTTTTCAAACTCTTATAAGGTCTGTCTGGATAGCGTGGAATCAGAATCCCTCAGATTTAGCTTAGGATTGAATTAAATCTAAAGAAAATTCAAAAAAAAAACTACCTTACACAAAACACCCCTTAGTGATCATCGGATATTGACCGCAGTTATAATAAGGGGAAGCAATGCTCGCGTTACGTATTCTCATAGTGGACAATTACATAGGTCTTGCTCTAGATAACTTTTGTTTCTAGCTTTGGTATATGTCGGTTTTTTAATTTTATCGTTTTTTTAGTTTAGTTTATTTTTTTCTTTATTTTTTGTATTATCTATAATGATATAATTTTTTATTTTTAAAAATTTTAAATTTAATAACGTAGAAAAATTTAATATTTGCTATAGTACTTTTTCAGTCAGAAGTTAGAAGTCATTTTGATCACTATCATAGTAAAGCTGGCATTACTAGCAAGGGGCGGTTTTGGTATGAGAGGCCTATTCAACTTCTTAGAATTTAATTCAAATTTAAATTAAATCCCGAAGATTCCTTCGAAATATATCGGACTTCTGCAAAAATTCGACGGGAACGTCAAATTTTGCAGGATTCCTCCCTGTTGGTTGCCACCTTTGATTGCCACGTCCGTTGGCGGACAACAACAAAATTACTGCAATGGCGAAAGATACTTTTGTCCTTTGCCCGGGAAGGAATTACTGTATGTACCCTCGCACGTGGGTTTTCGTTCCATGCACGTGCCCTGATTCTGTTTTCGTTTTTGTGATTCGCCATGTCATGAAATGATGAAACTGTGAAAAAATAATGATGAAACTGTGAAAGATTCCATGTATAAGTTCGTGAAAAATTCAAGGTAGCGTTCAATTTAGCGATGGTTTATGTTTTTTTATTGTATTTGATTTTTTTACTGTAATTAAGTTAGCTTATTTAGTATAATTAATTTTTTTAAAAAAAATATAAAAAATATGTTAGCACATCACGGACAATGTAAAGGAATATAGGGAAAAAAGAAAAAGCAAAAAAATCTAAAAACAGAAAAAGATGAAATACTGAATAGTAAAAAAAGTAGAAACCAGAAGCAAAAACTGGTTTAAAAACTAAATTAAGCAAGGGAGTATGGATACGAGAGAAGGAAAAAAAGCTTCCGCAGTTCCGCTGATATGGATGCATGCAACCATGGTTCGTATTAAGGCTTCGCGGTATCTAAATACAGGTTTGCATTTAGACGAAATTGCTATTTCAGGTGTGCGTGTTGTTGCGCTAGATACTTAGGTCTGTACGTCTGTTTGTTTGAACTTTTTTCTCTGGCTTAAATGAAACAACCCCAAAACTTCAAAAGAAAGTTTGATCTTCATTTGCTTTCTTTGCTATTGTCGGTTTTAGTCTTGGCCCTTGGATTGTCTTTGAGATTCGTGCTTGGCCCCCTCCCTCGCCTCCCTGCTTCTCCCTTGCGTAGGCGCCCTCGCCCGAGCCGCCTTCGCCCCTCGCCTCCCCTCTCTGCGCCGTGCGCCGCCTTTGACTCGCGCCCGTGCACCGCGCCCACTTGCCTCTCTCTCGCCTTCGCGCGTGTCGAATCGCGCGATGGACCCGCTTCACGTCCGGCGCCAACCGCCGCTCGCTTCTCCTCGCGCCACGGGTGCTGCGCTCCCTCCGCTCGACGCTCCTCTCGGACCGGTCGTGCGCGCTATTTCTCCTGTGGTCGCCTCCCGCCAATCCCCTGCAGACAACGACTAGCTAGCAGCATGGCCGTCATGCCCTAGGGGAATAGCTCAATCATCCTCTCCCTTCAATCGCCATTAATGGCCATCTGCTCCCCTCTGCAGCTCCCCGCCTCTCCGAGCTTTAAGAAGTCAATTGCAGCTACGGGCAAGCTGCTACTACTCCACTCTTCCTCCCCGAGAAACCAATTGAGCCCTCACCCTCCCTAGCTCCGCCATTCCTCATCCCTGAGCCCGGTAAGCTCCGAGCTCAATCCGCCGCTACAACCCACCGGAGTTCAATTCCTCTTTGCTAGAGCCCCACCCCTCTGTCGCCTTCAATAAGCCCAACCCAATTTGGCACTAGCAGTTGTCAGCTGGTCCCGCACCGAGCACCTCCCTCCGACCACCACCACCTCACCGTGGGCAGACAAATTGAAGCTTCCTCGGGCTAAACCGATGCCTTCCCCATGATCTCCTTCCTCTGTAGATGGTGAAACCACAGCCCGTTTGGTTTGAGCACCCCCAAATCCTCCCCTAACCGCCACCACCTCCTTTTTCTTCTTTCCCTCCGGCGACACCCACTATGAATGTTCATCTCGGTTTGAGTGCTCAAATGGGTTCCCCTCACCACCCTTCACCTCTGCTTGCCACCCACAGCCTCGGCGACCCACTCCCTTAGTCGAATCGAAGAAGGGGGCGGAGCTCTGTTCATTCGCCTTCGGGGCCGGCTGGAGGAGGAAGACGACGCCTCCCCGAGCGACGTGGCCCCTCCCCGATCCAGCAGCACGTGTTATTTCCAGCGTACCGATTCGCGTGGGATGACGTGGCTCCAACCCCGCCGTCTCTCCCTGATCCGACGACGCCGAGCTGCGGTGTGGATTTTTAAAACGTACCGGTTTGATTGGGGGCGACGTGGCTGTATCGTTTCTCCTCCGCGCCCGATCCGACGGCCCCCGGCTGTCTTTGCCAGCTCCAGGCTGCGCGCGCGTGAGGAGTGGGCCGAGGCCGCCGGCCCAATCAGGCGTTTGAACCGCCCCGCGCGCTCGCGCGTTTTCCCGCCGCCGCCGTGGGCCGGGCTGGGCACTGTTCATGTGAACAGTAGCCTCTTTTATTTCCAGAGCCGATTTAATCAATTTATATCTCGGTTGATTCGTTTCGTCGCTCCGATTCCTTTTCCGATGTCCATTAATCCTCATTTGATAGTTTTCCGGTTTCCAATTAAATTAAATTCTTGTACTAGGGTAAGGTGAGATTAGTGGAGTGCCCAGTAGTGGACGAGTCCACGACCTTACCCTAGGGTGGAGGGTGCAACAGGCGGGTGGCGATATTCGTCAGACGACACGGTTGTGGTTGGCAGTCTCAGGAGTAATTATAAGGACGAGAACCTTATGCTGAATTTAGAGCACAGACACCGCTCAGCCACAAGCATTGATCTGTCAATCCTAGTCTGGTAGCTGCTCATTTTAAATGAACCCCTACAGGAGTTTGGAGAGGTGGTACAGGTGTGTAGACACCGTATGCACAACGATGGGTTTTTACAAATTTGGGTGGTCGTGTTCCGCATTGGCCCGTGGATACCCAAATCGGTAAAGGTTGTAACCTGTCGGGTAGGGTCAATATAGCGATTTGAGCGTTGAAAGATTTGGCCTTCTCAATACAGTCGCACACTAATTGCAGTGTGTATATAGCTTGACATTAGAGATTGAGAAGTCTTGTGGGTAAAGCTGAGCAACTCTGCAGAGTGAAATTAATTGTATTCGAATACGCCGTGCTTCCGGTTAATGGAGCTGTGCTTGATGGGTGATTCCAGTAGCGAGGCATAAGTAGTTTTCTGGTATTTTGAACATGTGTAAAGAGAAAAAAAAATCTATATTCAAGACCCCATTTTCCTTAATTATTAGTATGCTGGAGTTCTTTCTAACTTATTTACAAACAAAACTGCATCCACCCAAATAAATAAAACCCATATACACCCTTCATTTGAAATCCCGTGCATGTAGTATGTAAGGTTTACCATTGTAACTTGTTGAGTACGGTGGTACTCAAACTTGCTTAAACACAATTCAGAAAATGCCTACCAAGGAGAAGATCAAGGCTACGATGAGGATTCGGAAGGGCTCGATGGTGCCGATGAGCAGTGGTCGTAGGTTTTAGTCACACTCAAGTTTGATCGCTGGAAAGTCTTTTGTAATGTAAACTATTTGGGCTTGGCGCCCCGCTACGCTAAACTCGACCGATGTGTCGTATATTGTAAATTAACTTTGGATCTTATATTGTAAGCTTGTTGGCTGTGATGATCATCTCTGTACGGCACGCCGCAACTGTATGGACTACGGACGGTTGCGGACCTCCGTACGTCCCCGGAAACGGGGCGTTACATTAAATACCAAAAAGATAAAGCTAAAATAAAGGGACGGCTTTTAACTGGGCTTTTTCAAAAGCCATATGTCTACGCATAACTAAAATAAAAAGCTACCGAGGTGGTACTTTCGGTATATTGTGAATTGGATTTAGACCAATGCCACTAAAATTAGGATAAAATTATTCATCATTATCACCTATAAAAACACTAATTTTTAGACTATTTTTAAACTGCTTAAGCCAAAAATTGGCTCTAAGCTATAAACAAAAAAGGGCTAATTCTAAACAAACATAACCTTGTGCTTATCCAGCTCTACTCGTTAGTCCTTATATGAATTAGGTTTACCCTCGATATAACATGGAAGGATGTTTGGCACGTGGACGCGACTATAGCACTTGATTGGGGCTTTCACGATTCATCAACACAACTGCAGGCTTCATGGGGCCTCTTTGTTATTGGACGTGCGGCATGCACCCTACACTACTACAGAGAAAGTCATACTGACTCATCATAGACGGTTCTATAGAATCCATCAGTGTTCGATTACAATATAGTTATCTTAGACAGTTCGATTAGCGTGATCATTTACGTTGTAAACGATGATAAGAACTATTTATGATGACCTACCCATCACAGACTTTTTTTTACACAAATCGTTTGTTATACATCACAAATGGTTCATAATAAAATCTGTCTGTGATGTATGGAATATCACATATGATTTTTTTGTGAAAAGTCATCAGTGATACATCAAAAATCGTCTGTGATGACCAACATATCACAGAAGGTTATTTTTAAAAATCGTCTATGATAATATATGATGCGGGGTCGCCTGATCTTCTCGACGTAGGATCTGGATACTCACGTGGATTTGATGAATCGTAGTGATCCCCTGTTACCAATGCAAGAGTTAGCACTCTATAATTCGCCCAACCTCACGTGCTGAATTTCACGACCACTGATGAAGTTCTATCGCGCTCCCAATCCCCAGCGGAAAAGATTGAATAATCTTGATTTCAGCGAACTTACAATTCCCTCAAGTTGGTTTGGCCAACGGAAAGAATAAGAGTATTCTATTATCAAAAAAGTGGTTTCCCTTTACAATGGGGGTCAACTCAATATATAGTCTCAGCCTAAGACTATTCAACATTAAATTTTTCATGTGGTACTATTCACGCGCAAGCTACTGTAGCCGGTACTATTCACGGCTTGGTACTGTAGTGCGGAACTGTTCATGGGCTGGATACTGTAGCGCGTACTGTTTATGCGTGGCACTATTCATGGACCGATCATTGTTCCTGCTGTGGACTTATGCATCTTTGGATGACGGTCACATTTCCTTGATCTCCATCCATCGCTGACTCTTCAAATCTGAGCACAAGTAAAACATTATTTTTAGGTAGTATAAAATTCTCATTAAAATAAATGATATATTCATTAAGGAGCAGGTTCACCTGATATTACAGTTTCTTGGCTCGTGCTCTTGTTATTGGTCCTGTTATTGAAGTCTCATTACTAGCTTTGGCATTACTAGCGATATCCTCATCATCCTCCCTTTCTTGAAAAGGAGTCGATCTCGACTCTGTACAATCTTGTCCAAAGAAGAATGATAGATCAGCAACATTAAATGTAGAACTTACCCTATAGTCATCACCGGGAAGTTCAATCTTGTATGTATTGTCATTGATCTTGGCAAGAACTTTAAAAGGTCCGTCACCACGGGGCATCAATTTGGATCTACGCTTCTGCAGAAAGCGATCTTTGTGAAGGTGTACCTACACTAAATTATCTGGTTAAAAAAGCATTTTCTTTCTAGATTTGTTAGCTTTGGAAGCATAAGCATATACCTTCTTTTCAATTACATCTTTGGTTGTGGCACGGAGTTTTTTTTATTGGCTGGAGTAGGTGATTCGCAAGCCCAATGTTCAGTTATAAGTATTCAGGAGCAGCCCTCAAAGCAAAATCAATGACTAGTTCCAAGTATTCAAAGGATATAAGTGAAGCTCGGTGTAGAGCGTTTGGTTATTGCATATGGCAAGGCAACCAACAAAAACATTTCCCTAGAGTTGGTTTCGGATGGCAGAATTTCCAACGGTTTCGGAAGTGGACAGCTAATTGAGGATTCAACCAGCGGATTTTTTTTCTAGGTTTCACGTGGACACAAGATCAAGTTACGCGAAGGAACACAAAGATCAGCAACTAAACAAAAATTCTAACGGACTAAAACCTAATTAAACTCACGCAAAAATAACAGATTAATCTAAAGGTTCAGATTTTTTGTGGCAAATTTCGGCTTTAAAGGACTATAGGAATAGAAGTAAAATAATCTAAGAGTAAGGGTAAATAATCCTACCAAGTAAACCGCGCTTTGATAACAAGATGATACGAGGTCGTCCGATCTTCTCGACGTAGAATCTGGATACTCACGTGGATTTAATGAACCGTAGTGATCCCCCGTTGCCAATGCAAGAGTTAGCACTCTATAATTCGCCCAACCTCACGTGCTGAACTTCACGACCACTGATGAAGTTCTATCGCTCTCCCAATCCCCAGCGAAAAAGGTTGAACAATCTTGATTTCAGCGAACTCTCAATTCTCTCAAGTTGGTTTGACCAACAGAAAGAACAAGAGTATTCTATTATCAAAAAAAATGGTTTCCCTTTACAATGGGGGTCTACCCGTCAATATATAGTCTCAGCCTAAGACTATTCAATACTAAATTTTCCATGTGGTACTATTCACGCGCAAGCTATTGTAGCGTGGAACTGTTCACGGCCTGGTACTGTAGCGCGGAACTATTCATGGGCTGGATACTGTAGCGCGAAACTGTTCATAGGCTGGATACTGTAGCGTATACTGTTCATGCGTGGCACTATTTATGGATCGATCATTGTTCCTACCATGGACTTATGCTTCCTTGGATGACGCCCACATATCCTTGATCTCCATCCATCGCTGACTTTTCAAACCTGAGCACAAGTAAAACATTGTTTTTAGGTAGTATAAAATTCTCATTAAAATTAATGATATATTCATTAAGGAGCAGGTTCACCTGAGATTGTAGTTTCTTGGCTCGTACTCTTATTATTGGTCCTGTTATTGAAGTCTTATTTCTAGCTTTGGTATTACTAGCGATGTACTCATTAATATATCTCTTATATATACAAGGGCAAAAACCTAACTCACTGCACTTCTGCGCACACTTAGTTTTCCAACATAGGCGTGCGCCTTCTCAGCTCTCCCCTTCTCCACCTCCGACGCTGCCGCCTCCTCCTCGACTCCCCACCGTCGCCTCCTCCTCGGCTCCCCATCGCGAGGAAGAGACGGATGGTTAGAGGACAATCGACTACTTCCATTACACCAACGCACGCTTCATTGAACCGGCCGCTTCAACTTTACTTCCGTTGCACTACTCGTCTAGTTGTAATGATCTATAATCTCTTGCTCGTATGACTTCCTAGTTTACGTAGTAGAAAATTTAAATCTGCGCTAGTATAATCTACTCGTATCCCAACAAATTTGTCTAGTCATTAATATCAAATTAATTACTCAAAAAGGAATTGTTTACGGAAATGTAGTGCTCCATATCTTAGATAAGACTAGATTTCCATCTCAGAACTCACTTGTGTGAGTCACCATATATATTATTTCCTCTGTCCACAAATCTAGGATGTCATGGGTTCTGTATGCTCAAGTTTGTCAAGTTTTCATCATTAATATATTAAAGTATATAGATTGACTACATAAAAATAATACCATTGGATTTGTCTTGTAAAATTCTTTCATAATACTCCCTCCAATTCACAAAAACAAGTTGATTTAGACATCGACACAGTCTTCAAAATATAACTTTAACCACTAATTACTATTATAATATATTTATAAAATCCAACAAAATTATAATATTATGAAAGTATTTTTTAAGACGAATCTATACATATAATATTTATGTATCTAATTTAAATATTTAAAAAGATATCGATAGCCAAAGTTCTCAAAATTTGACTGCACGTATTCCAAAATGATTTGTTTTTGTGAACTGAAAGGAGTATATATTTTTATTATTCTTGCTAGTATATTATGATAACAAATTATAGTCAAAGGCTTGCATTGGAGACCGTAAAAAATCAAAAATGACCTATATTTATGGATGGAGGGGTATATGAAAAGCCAATAAATGATAACCATTTGATTAGACCCTTTCCTAAATGCAATAATTCCACGTTTGAAACGGTTCAATTCCTACGGTAACCAAAAAGTTTTCTTGCGAGATCCACATAAAGGCCTTAATTAATAGGGCTCATGTTATATGATCGAACCACATCCCTGCTGGTTAATCCCACCCAGGATATATATAGAGAGAGCTAGACAGATCAGGGATATGCTTTTGTCAATATTAGTAATGCAGTAAGAATATTAATTGGCGAACTCGACCGATCCCAACGGCGGCCGGTGTAGAGCTGGGAGTTGGGCCGGGCTTCTTTGGGCCAGCCCGAAGCACGGCCGGCCCGGCCCAAGCACGGCCTAGCCTGACAGTGGTGGGCCATGCCGACACGGCACGGCAAGGCAGATCGAGCCGTGCTCGGACCGGCATGGCACAGCGGGCTCGGGCGGCACGGCAGGCTCGGACGGCACGGGGGCATGGCCGGCACGCCAACTGCCTCGGCCTCCCCGGCTCCCCCTCCCGCGTCCCCCGCCCCCGCCCTCCCCAGCTCCCCCTCCGGCGGGGGAGGAGGAGGCGGCGGGGGAGCGGGAGCGGGGGAGGAGGGGGAAGGGGGGAGACGGCGGGGGAGGGGAGGGGGGAGGCGGCGGGGGAGGAGGGGGGACCGGGCCACCGGGGGAGGAGGGATGGCGGATGTGAGAGAAAGGAAGATGGTGACCACTGCCATCATCATCGCCACCGTCTTTATCGTGCATAGTTACTTTGAGCTGGGTTTGGTCTGGTACGGCACGAACGCCGGCACGTTGGGTTTTAGGCCGTGCTTGGACCTAGTCGAAGGTGAGGTGGGCCGGCACGACACGGCACAGTGGAATGACTGAGCCGAACCGGCACGGTACGAATCGGCTCGAAGTACAATAAATCTAAACCGTGCTGGCATGACATGGCCTAACTCCCATCTCTAGGCCGGCGCATGCATGCATGGTTTGCGGATGGAAGCAGCAAAGCTGGAGCCCATCTCCCAACTCGGGCTCCACACGCCACGGCAGGACAGGCGCGCGCGAGAAGAACAACCAGCAAAGAAACCCCTCACGAAACGGCCGCTCCCTCCCTCGGGATCCGTGCGATTGCCTTCCCGTCTGGAACACGTGAATCGAATTGTTTTCGGTAAAGTTTCTGCGTACAGCTAGAAGCACCACTCAAATGAAAATGTCTTTTCTTTTTCTTGGAACAAAGGACGAGAGTTCAGGCCTCACACGTGCTTCCGATTGAACGAAACGGGGCCCCGCTTAAACAAGAGAGATTGAGAGATTTGGAAGTTTGTACTTTAAGAGCATCTATCTCTAATGTATTAAATTAAAATATATTTAAAATTATGCCATGCAATCAATTTAAGATCTAAGCTTTAATTTTCTCCAACGTATTAAATCAATTTCTATTAATAACTGAAGCTCATTTTACATTAAAAAAACCACAAAACAATAATATCCTCTCTCAACGCACTCTCTCTTGTATAGTTGTTTAATACTCATATGAATTATTTAATGATTTGAATTGACTCCTAAGTAGAGTCGTCCGATTTTATGTATTTTTTTGTTGAAATCAATCTCTCCAATATATTAAATCGATTCAGTACAGTCTCTCTCTCTTCATTTGAACCGGCTAAAACACAACATTAGAGATGGTCTAAGGCTCCGCTTCAAACGACTTTGGTTTCTGGTTTTTGTAGCTTTTGACTTTTTTAAGCCAAAGCCATTTAGAACACATCGGTTTTTAATTTCGGCTTTTTGTATTTTTGCTTTTGCCTTTTCCCACTTTTTCTTTTTATTATCAGTGGAGATATAACTATGTTTTTTCTTATTTTTTATTTTTTAATTGAATGACTTAGAAAAGGTTAATAGCCGTTACAGTATAATTTTAACCTTAAGCCAGAAACTACAACGAAAGCTGCAGCCAACAACCAAGTAGAGCGGCCCCTAAAACTGAGAGGAGTCAAAACATGTACCCCTCCGTCCTTTTTTTAAACAGTAGTGCACTGGTACATTTGGGCAAAAGAAAATTCCAGCCAATCATTCATAGGTTTTATTTCACATTTCTGATTTCAAAAGTTAAAAGATAAAAGTTGTTTTTTTAATGTGGCTCCCCTTTGTCCTCTATATTATTTGTGGAAATATACCAAAATTTTTTCTTTTTTTAATTTATTTCCCTGCTATCGCTGTTGTTGCAAATAACGCACTTTTCAACAGCTGCAGTATCATTTCAGCTAAAAATCATAACAGTTTTGATCGAGCCATAATCTAATCACCCATGCTTCCCTCTTAATTTTATGCTCTCCACCTTTCCCTCGTTTTTTCTTTTGTTCTATAAATCAAACCATTATTAGTACTAAACACGCATATCTCCTCTCTCTCTCTCTCTCTCTCTGCTGCATCTGTGTGAAAGATTTGGTAAGAAGCAGCATTTGCCCCACCGCATCCAGGGTGGTCTGCTCTGCCCTCTTCGTCAGCATCCACCGCATCTCCATCTTGGATGGCCGAGCAGAACCATCCATCCTTAAATACTCGCCACCACCTCCTCCCTCCCTCCACTCTCCCCCAACACAAACATTCCTCTTCTTCTTGCCCACTCCATGAGCACCACCACCACCAATTCAACTCCGGCTTACAGTTCTTGGTTCTAATTGCCTTGCATATTCTTGTTCTTCTTGTTCTTCTTCTTCCCGTAATCGACCACAAGATAAGTAGGCAGTTGAGTATGTTAATGTCGTCCAACTTTGTAGTTTAACAAACTCCTGAACCGCGAAGACGGCGCGAGTCGGCACGCCAAGATTGCTGCTGCCTCCTCCGTGTAATCTGCTGCTCACTTCTCGCCATGTCACATGCAGGTTTGGCTTCTAGAGAGAGAGGGAGGGAAGGCACCCAGGTAGAGAGAGAGGAGAGATGGGGGAGGCAGAGGACAAGTACCAGAAGAGCTACTTCGACGTGCTGGGGATTTGCTGCCCCTCGGAGGTGCCGCTCGTCGAGAAGCTTCTGGAGCCGCTCGAGGGCGTGCACAAGGTGACGGTGATCGTGCCATCCAGGACGGTCATCGTCGTGCACGACGCGAGCGCCATCTCCCAGTCCCAAATCGGTAAGAAATCGATCGCCGCCGTCCCATCTCATCCCCTTTCGTGCTTGTTGGTGTTAAAAAATCTCTCCTTTTTTGACCTCCTCATGCTGGAAATTCGATCCGCTTGTGTGGATTTATTGAATCGCTTTCGCTGTTAATCACTCGGTGGATTGACCGAACAGGGACTCGGAATAGACCAGACCAGAGTCGCAACCGCCCAGGAAAATAACCCCCTCTTTCGACAGCAACATGCTGCCGTCCCCAGTCCCCTCGTTGAACTTGATGCCGCCGCGAGCCATTACTGTTACGATTGCAATATCTCTGATGATTGAGTGATTGATTACCTGCTGTATCCTGCATCCATACAAAAAAAAGTTTGGTGACCCTGACCTCAGCCACCGGAAATCCTGTTAATTTTGCAGTTGCTGTCACGGAAGTATGGATTGTACTATGTCAAAACTGCTTGCTCTGGGAAACTGCCGATTTTATCCGCATTTCTTACAGCAATCATCACAATTTCAGCATGAACAGTTGTGTAAAGTTGATTGATCTTTGCTGTTTTCAGTCAGGAGGCTGAATCAGGCGAGGCTCGAGGCGTCGGTTCGAGCCTACGGCAGCAGCACGGAGAAAATCACCAACAAATGGCCGAGCCCGTATGTTCTTGTCTGCGGAGTTTTTCTTGTAGTGTCTCTGTTCGAGCATTTCTGGCACCCGCTGAAGTGGTTCGCGCTGGTGGCGGCGGTTGCTGGCCTGCCGCCAGTCATTCTGAGAAGCATTGCGGCTGCCCGGAGGCTCACCCTGGATGTCAACATACTCATGCTTATTGCAGGTAAAAGAACTCCCTATGATTCACTGGCTGACACTAATGATGTTTCCTGTGATTGATACCTTCCCCCCTAAAAAGGTTTATGTGATTGAACTGGCCTTTTTTCAGAGAGGAATATATAACACTAATTCATAAACATTTAACAATATCCTATGGTAACAAACAATTATATAATTAAGCTATGTTGCACGGATACTTTTGTAAATCAGCGTATCGGTATCGGATACCATATCGGATATAGTCTCGATATGGCCGAATACGTATCATGTCTATATCAGTGATTTTCCTTTTTTTTCCAAAAAAAAAGAGAATAATTTCTGATGCTTTCTTGATATCTTTCAACTCTTACCTCTTATTACACTTGTTATAAAGTTATCTGTTTGCTTGTTCTGTTTTCATAGACTCACGCAATTCCTCTTATCCCGATGCCGCTTCCTTGCTCCCCTGCTCACACTGCTACTACTCTGCACTCGCCAGCCGCCGCCACTCCCTAGTCCCCAAATCCGTCAACTAGATTTGGAGAGGTGAGATAGAGGAGGAAGAGAGTCCTAATTTCTAGATGTCGCCACTTGGTGGGCATTGTTAGCTCGTCACCACCTCCTCTCAGTTTCCTCTTGTCTCCCCTTTTTTACTCTCTTATCTTCTTTATTCTTCTTTGTGCTTGCTTAAGAAAAGAGAAAGCTCGAGATGGAATTAGTGTGGAGCGACAACTATAGATGGGAGTAGAGAGAGATTGAGATGGGTAATTGTAGCATCAAGGATAAATGACTAGAGAGGGTGAATAGGAGATTTTTAAATTATTTTAGCTAAATATCGGTTTTTGAGTAAGTATGAACTAAAATTCATTTTTGCATAATTCAAAGCCTAAATACTCTATTGGGCGGCCGGCTTGTCCTTGTTAAACATGTCCTCTCGGCAACTCCATTGTACTACCTACTCTCTCTAGACCTTCCGGCATGGGCCATCAAAGCCATTGACAAAACGATGTCAGGCTTTTCTTTAGAAGGGCACGGACATAGTGGGAGGTGGGCATTGCCTGGTGCTGCGGAGATCGGTGTGCAGGCCGCTTCACCTTGGCAGATTGGGAATTTTAGACCTCAGGCTGATTGGGTACGTACTAAAAATGCGGTGGCTTTGGTGGCAACGAATTGATCCTTCACGCACTTGGACGAACCTCCAATCCTCTTTTGATCTGCCAATTAAACAGATGTTCTTTACAGCAACACAAATTACGATTGGTAACGGCCAACAAACTCTTTTTTGGCGGACAAATGGATGGATGGTAACTCTATTCAATTCCTCTGGCCTGCCGTCTGGAATCTAATTCCACCAAGCGCCAGGAGAGCAACTTCAGTCGTCCAGGCAATCAACCTCAACGCCTAGATCATGGATATTGCAAGGCCTCTAACTGCTGAGGCGCTCGCCCAGTACTTCCAACTTTGGCTCAAAGTTCGTTCGGTAAACCTGCATTCGCACACCTGCACAAGCTGATCCGAGGCTCAGTCGCGTGAGGTTTACTCAACAAAGTCAGCCTATACCACGTTTTTCATGGGAGGAACCTCTTTCCCAGGTTACAAACAAATTTGGAAGAGTGCAATTAAAGATGACAATGGGTAGATACCCGCTGGGTATTGCCAACCCATACCCGTACCCGATACCCGCACCTGCACCCGTTACAATACCCGTACCCGCACCCGGGTATAAAAACCTACCCGTACCCGTACCCGCACGGGTATTTATACCCGACGGGTAACCCATACCCGAATTGATAAGGGTATATACGAGGCACAGGTATATACGAGCGCGGGTATTTCCATTGGCTTCGTTTCAAATATATATATACGTGCCACATGTATATGTACCCGTTGCTATCTCTAGTATACACCCGGTTGGGTATATTTTACCCGCGGGTATGCGGGTACGGGCAGTATATACCCGCACCCGCACCCGCATACCCGATGGGTAGAGTTTTTTGCCCATTAGCATACCCGCGGGTGAAGATATCTTTCCATACCCGCCTTCTTATCGGGTAAAACCCATCGGGTACTCGGATTTCGGGTACCCGTTGCCATCCCTAAGTGCAATGCCATTGAAATGCAAGTTTTTCATGTAGCTTGCAGTCCAAAACCGTTGTTAGACTGCTGACCGGTTGGCGCGGCGAGGCCTGCCGGTGTAACTACTTTGCATCTTCTGCATATAGAGTTAAGAAAACATCCAACATCTGCTTCTACACTGCCATAGGGTGAAACAGGCATGGGCTAAACTCTTCAGCATCTTCACTCCCTACCGGGCTCTCCGAGTCCACCATGACTCATTCCTAGACCGCTGGTCGAGGTGGCGAATATGCTTACCCACAGTTGATAGAAAGGGGTTCGTTTTCGTAGTCACTCCATTTTGTTGGACCATCTGGCGGGCGTGGAATGTCCGCATCTTTGAAAGCTCAACTCGAGAGATGGTACCCCTCCTAAACAACCTCCTCAACGATCTAGATGGTTGGTGTCGAGCCGGTATAGGGTTGCTCTCGCCTACCAAGAGAATTCCCCCTTTAGTCACTTAGCGCTGCCCCGCAACTGAATTTGGCCTTGAGTATACCTGCTCAGCACTCACCTCTTCAGTCCATCCTGTAATTTGCAATGTAATCCTTTCGCACTCCAATGCTAAACTTTTCGTATCTTAATGCAAAGACGTGCAATTCTTTTGCGCGTTCCCTAAAAAGGCCTAAACGCTCTAAGTCTCATTATGGCACCAACAAACTAAGTTTAGGCAAGATACAATTATAGATACACAAGTTAAGTAATTTATCACTAAAAATGTAAATGCGCAAAGTAAAGGGCAAGAGAATAAACCACACAAAGAACACAAGACTTTTTTCGTGGTCTCGAAGACTTGTCGATCTCCTCTAATCCACATTAAGAGAGCTTGAACGAATCAAGCCAGCTTCGTGCGCAAATTGAGCCTTTCCTCAGTCCACTAAAGATGGCTCTTTTTTACCTCCTAGAGGTGAGCTCCAATCTTCATAACCATATCGGATCTCTTCATAAGTTTTTTGAAGAGATCACCAAACACAACTGTATCCAAGTAATTAAGCTTCATATCCATATCCGTATCGGTGTATTTGGGTAACTTAGTAATTAAGGTGTATCCTTCAGTTGAATCATGTCATGAAAATATAACATGCTGATACCGAGCCTAGTAAAATAAATCATCCTCTCGTGTCATAATCTTCAGGGTCACCCACATAGCCTAGTTGTAGAGGATAAGGTCGTGAGTTCGAAGCTCCATTCTTGAAATCATGTATTCTCGTTTTTTTTTGTCACAATCTTCTCTTGTTCGTGTAAGACACTGACACAACACCAGCACTTTGGGGGTAAATATTCAACCACAGATTGAAATAATTGATGCTGCTTTTCACTGATCTGCCAATGTGACAAAAGGGTCACGCAAAAAAGGGGCCTAGACAAGCCCCTGAAAGTTTATGTCTCACTTGCCCATAACTTTTCCCTTCATTTTTTTTCTGGAGGGACCCCACTTTCCACTGCATTAAATTTAAAGGGTCATGGTGCTGTAATGTTAATATATTAAAAAAAGGGAAGTCGTATCTATGAATTTTGTGCAGTATATATATATATATATATATATATATATATATATATATATATATATATATATATATATATATATATATAGCCATCACTTCATTTACTTGTTGGCAATATCTTCTCACATAGGATGACCCATGCTATTCTTGTCATCAGATATGGTGTTCCTCATATCATCAATCATATTTATCACCATTTCTTTCTGGTGTTCTTCCGTCCCATACAATCCTGGCAATTTTGGTAGGAGATGGATGGCAACCCATAACCAAGAGCTCACATGTTTTACTTGCTTTCTTTGCAGTTGCTGGGGCAATAGCTCTGAAGGATTATTCTGAGGCTGGGTTTATTGTCTTCCTCTTCACCACAGCTGAATGGCTTGAGACCAGGGCCAGCCACAAGGTCTCTCCATCTCTTTATGGCAATTTCTTTTGCCTAAGAAACCAAAATAGTTGCAGGATTGCTGAGGTCACTTATGAACCCACTGACCAGAAAAGGATCTATTCTTTTCGACATGTCACAGTTACGAGCAATATTCATACTAATTCAGCATAAAAAGGCCTCATATTTGGATGTGCACCAGCCCCACTAATGAATTGACGAATAGATTTTGGCCTGCCATTCTGAGCGTAGGTTGGACCAGAGTCAGGCCCATATTGCTGATTGCATCAAAATTTTAGCATACCCCATCCCAAAATCTATTATATTATTAAAGCAAAATCAAAAGAAACTAACACGTTCGTTCTCAATGGGTAGAAATTCCCATATTAATCAAAGAAAAAAGAGAAATATTCACACCATTCATTGTGGTAGGTCCAAATTATAATGGTCTAGATTAAAAGAAAGAGTCTATATCAAGTAAAATTCAACAATAACTAAAATCCGTTATAATAAAAAAATAAAATTAGCAATTTAATTTTTATATGAATTTCTTAGTAAAATTACTAAATAAAATCATTCAGAATAAAAATTAAACAAAAATTAACAATGAGGTTTGTATATGAATTTCAACAAAAAAATAACAGAAATTCAGAACTTAAAATAAAATAAAATAAGTAATTTCATTTCGATATGAACTCGAAAGTAAAATCTTTAAATAGCTATAGATTAGAATAAAAATTAAAAAATTATCAATTGGATTTGCATACGAATTCCAAACAAAAAATTGAAAACTGAAATAAAAAACAATGTGCAATTTAATTTCTATACAATTTTGAAATAAAATCCTTAAATAACTAAAATTCAAAGCAAGACCGTGGCAGGTGTCGTTAGCAGGGATCAACGACGGTTGCACGTGTATGAATATTTGATGTTGCAACAGTTAGCATTAAGCAACAATTGAAGAAAAGTAGAAGATAAATATGTGGTAGAGTACTGTGTCAGAATGGGTAACAATGAAAAGATTATATTGGAATGGGTAACAGCTAAGTGGAATCTATCAAGAATTTGGCATACTGTTGGAGGTTGAATTAGAAAAATTATCGTGGCAAAAAGTGATAGAAGACACATAGTTCGGTAGGATACCCAGCGTATGAGGGATTATAAATTTAAAGTAGGTCATCTATAATGCATCAGTATATATGTAACCAATATACTTTAATACAATGTGAACTAATGAGATAATTTGCTGCACGTATAATCAATATATTGCTATGGAATTAAATAAAGGTACCTGTGCATGCACATATTTTTGAAAAAGAGTAACTAATAGCGGAAGAATAGAGACATGAAGCTACATAATCCATGCATAATGGAGAGTGCTTACGTTTTAAGAACCTCAATAACTTAATATGCTCAATAATTTTCTTCCATCAAGCTCATACTTCAATTATGTTCCTCAAATTATATTTCCTTTCAAGCTTCTATTGTCATTTTTAATGTTTATGATATCTTAAAATTCTAAATAACCTATGAGATATGTAAACATATTTTTAAACATTTAAATTATATCATTTGATATTAAACTTTAAAATAAATCTAGCCACGCAAATACGTGGGCCACCCTGCTAGTTCTCAAGAAAAAGACAAATAAACTTTGTAGCTAGTGGACTCAGCTGTGCATATGCACTCATACATAGGTGTTAATCATGATTAAGGAACCCAAGTCAGATAAACATTTTTGTGTGTGTGGGGGGGGGGGGAGATGAGCAAAATGCAACTATTAAAGCAATCTACTCTAAAAAAGCAATGCTAATCAGTAGTTATGTTTATATGGGCACTAGTTGCATTTGTTTTGCTACTTTGTCCTGAGAAAATATGACTAAATGCTTCTTTGACATGCAGGCCACTGCTGGGATGTCGGCACTAATGAGCATGACACCACAAAAGGCTGTTCTAGCAGAGACGGGGCAAGTGGTCGCAGCCCAGGATGTGAAGGTCAATACAGTGATAGCTGTAAAGGCGGGAGAAACCATTCCAATCGACGGTGTTGTTGTCGATGGCCGGAGTGAGGTCGACGAGAGTACCCTCACCGGGGAGTCCTTCCCAGTGGCCAAGCGGGTAGACTCCCAGGTCTGGGCTGGGACGCTCAACATAGATGGTAATATCTATTGCACCGTCACTTGAATTGTCGTCCCTGAAATACCTAAAATGTGCCACTGATCTTGCAGTGATTCTGTATCTATATTGGTGGTGTGGCAGGTTACATTGCTGTGAGGACAAATGCTATGGCCGACAACTCTGCAGTGGCTAGAATGGCAAGGCTAGTTGAAGAAGCACAAAGCAATAGATCTAGTACACAAAGGCTAATCGACACGTGCGCCAAGTACTACACACCCGGTAAGGTGGATAGAGGAGACTTGGTCTGTAGCAAAAATTCAGACATTGAAAAGTTGGATCATGTGGTTTTCTTACTGTTATCTTTGACTGCACCTGCAGCTGTTGTTCTCATGTCTACTGCAGTAGCAGTGATCCCTGTAATAGTGAAAGCACACGACCTCAAACACTGGTTCCAATTGGCCCTAGTCCTTCTAGTCAGCGCTTGTCCATGTGCTCTAGTGCTGTCGACACCGGTTGCCACCTTTTGCGCATTACTAAGGGCCGCGAGGACAGGGCTCCTCATCAAAGGAGGGGATGTCCTGGAATCCTTAGCAAGTATCAAGGTTGCAGCTTTTGACAAAACTGGTACAATTACTAGAGGAGAGTTCTGTGTTGAGGAGTTGCAGGCAGTTGGTGAACGTGTTCCAACTCAACATCTTCTTTACTGGTGAGTGTCGTTTATCTGTAGATGTCACACCGCACAAACTTCTTCACTGGCACTATGTACTTGGATTTTTCTTCTGGTATACATGTTTTGATGTCATGGCTATTATAGGGTCTCAAGCATTGAAAGCAGATCAAGCCACCCAATGGCATCTGCCCTTGTTGATTATGCTCAATCAAACTCTGTGGAACCAAAATCAGAGAATGTTACTGAATTTCAAATCTATCCTGGTGAGGGGATTTACGGTGAAATTGATGGAGAGGGCATATACATTGGGAACAAAAGAATTTTGTCAAGGGCTTCATGTGAAACAGGTTGGTAAAATGTGTACCCAAGATTTCCAAAATATGTCAAAATATTGTCGATTGTTGCTAGTATCATTGAACTTACTGTCAAATAGGTAACAGAACCTACATTCCATGCATGAAGTCACTTTTACAGCAACTAGAAAATGGTTCTGCTTCAGAAGTATTAATTAACAGTAGTCATTTCGATAGGATGTTTTGCTTCATTCTTTTTTTGTTGTTGCTGTTTAACCAAAACACAATTTCTATTGAAATGTGGAGCTGTTGAACAATCATGTGCAATATTTTTTATGTTCTAGTTCCAGACATAAAAGATATAAAAGGAGTTACCATTGGATACGTGGTATGCAACAAGGAATTGATTGGAGTATTCACTCTCTCGGATTCGTGCCGAACTGGATCAGCTGAAGCCATCAAAGAGCTGAGATCACTGGGCATCAAGTCAGTCATGCTTACTGGCGATAGTACTACCGCTGCCACATACGCACAGAACCAGGTAAAAGAAATTTTAGAGAATGTGTCGATCTTATTGTTGTGCGTTTTCCATGTTATCTAGCGGATACACAGCCCTACAACAGCTTCTAATTTATCTGCTTTTGTTTTTCTTCCAGTTGGGAAATATCCTAGCGGAGATTCATTCTGAACTTCTTCCAGAAGACAAAGTGAGAATTGTTGATGAACTCAAGGCAAAAGATGGTCCTACACTGATGATTGGCGATGGCATGAATGATGCCCCAGCATTGGCAAGGGCTGATGTTGGAGTCTCCATGGGTGTATCTGGTTCAGCTGTTGCAATGGAGACGAGCCACATTACTTTGATGTCGAATGACATCCGCAGGATTCCACTGGCTGTCCAGCTGGCAAGGAGGACACGCCGGACAATCATCGTGAACATTATCTTTTCAGTGATTACAAAACTTGCAATCGTTGGACTTGCATTTGCCGGACATCCGCTTATTTGGGCAGCAGTCCTTGCTGATGTTGGTACATGCTTGCTGGTGATCATGTACAGCATGTTGTTGTTGACGGAGAAAGACAGTGATTCTTCTCATCATGGATCTCATGCAAAGAAGCATGGCACTTCCCACCGTTGCTCAGATGGTCCATGCAGATCAACAGGCAGTTGTAAAGATTCATCTGCTGGTAAGGATGCTTGCCATGATCACCACCATAAGCATAGCCACTGCAAAAAGCCGAGCAACCTACATTCCGCAAACAAGCATGGTTGCCATGATCATATCCATGACCATGACCACTGCAACGAGCCAAAGAACCAGCTGGTTGCAAACAAGCATGCTTGCCATGATCATGGCCACGACCATAGCCACTGCAAAGAGCCAAGCAACCTGCACTCCACCAAAAAGCATGATTGTCATGACAGTTTGCATTCTATAAGTGAGCATGCTTGCCACGGCCATGAGCATAGTCACTGCAAAGAACCCGACGATTTGCATTCTATCAATGAGCACGCTTGCCACGACCACGAGCATAGCCACTGCAAAGTACCCGACAGTTTGCATTCTATCAGTGAGCATGCTTGCCACGGCCATGAGCATAGCCACTGCGAAGAACTCAACAGTTCACATTCTACCGTTGAGCATGCTTGCCATCAGCATGTCAATAGCCACTGCGAAGAACCAATCAGTTTGCATTCTACTGGTGAGCATGCTTGTCATGACCATGGCCAGGATCATGAGCATCATTGTTGTGATGAACAACAAACTTTGCGCGCTGCATATATGCACACCTGCCATGACCATAAGCATGGCCATGTGGATGTTGAGGAATCAGGAAAGGGCTGTCATGCTGAGCTACCGCACCACCACAGCCATTGTTGCCATGAATCTCATGATCAGATGAAAAATGCAGCTAATTCAGTTCAGGAGCACGCGATATCGATTGGCGCAACATCTGACCAGCATAGCCTATGTAGCCACCACAGTGAAGAACACAAAGAGGAAGATTGTGGGCATCATCTGAAGGCGAAAGACTGCGTTCCGCCTCCTCCGACCGACTGCAGCAGCAACAGCAGAAACTGTTGCAGCATGACTAGCAGCAAGGGTTGTTCAAGCTGGGACGTTGACCATACCAGAGAGGCCAGCCAATGTTGCAGGAGCTACGTGAAGTGTACCAGGGCGAGCAGCTGCTGCAGCCACGACATAGTGAAACTGCCTGAGATTGTAGTAGAGTAGGATACAAGTATATGCATGTATCAGCAACTGAAGTTGCCTCATCAGCAAAAGTTAGATGGCCGGTGCGAGGTGTTTGATCTAGTTGTATTACTTTGCATGCTGCTAAAGAAATAGTGTAGAGGTCTGGATTTTGACGAAGCAGGTGTCCGAAGGGACGCTGCTTTGTTGTTCTCTTTCTGTCAATTTTGCATCTTCTCTCAAGAATTTGAGAAGGTGCAATTAATATACTAGCTCACATCGGTGCTTCAAGAATCAAAGAAGTTGCATTAGCTCATATTAGGTTCATTTTGAACAGACTATGAAGTTGTAAATTAAGTTTTGTCTATGAAACACCTTTAACTAAGTTCAATTATGAAAGGTTAAATTATCCTACTTTGTGAAGTGTCATATAAATTATGGAATTGCAGCCGGTAAAGTTCTGTAACTGTGATGCTAGTACAAATAGTTGAATCAGCATCAAAAGGGTGAGGGTGCTCTAAACTAGTACTACAAAGCAATATTGGTATTATATATTTGATATTAACATCTGAGAATCGTGAATGAGACTAGGTAGCATTCAGTTTAGTGTTAGTTTATAGCTTTTTTTACTATAGCTGACTTATTTTTTACTGTATCTGAATTGGCTTTATTTGATATAATTAAATTTAACAAAAATATAAAAATAGGGAAAAAATATGTTAGCTCATCGCGGATAATGTAAAAGAATACGGGAAAAAAGAAAAGCCAAAAAAGCTAAAAATATCTAAAAAACCATAAAAAGATAAATTACTAAATAGTAAAAAAAGCAGAAATCAGAAACAAAAGCTGGCTTAAAAGCCAAAATGAGCACTGCAGATTCATCATCTAATCCTACCACGTTAGTGTATGTGGTTTTGCATTTTCTAAAAGAAGTAGAAAGAATTTGTGCAGGACTCTTGCTCTAGACAAGCCCTAAAATACCATAATACCTCCTGGTGACCTTGGCTGGCTACTCAGACTCACTGGCGAACCACCATCAAAGAGCAGTAGAGTTATAGGCCTGTTCTTTTCAATTTCTCAAAACGACTTTTGGCTTTTGCTATAGTACCTAACTTTCAAACGGGGTTTTTTTTAAGATGGAGTCTACAAGTTAATTATAGTACACGTTAAAAGCCCAATATCTGTACCATCCAAAATTGTAAGCGAGTATCTCTCTCTCCGTAATCTCTGTCGCAAACAGCTAAAATTCAAAAATTTCAGCCAAAAATCATAAACCGCAGCCAAAAAGAACATGCTATCTGCCATCAAAGGGGTTAAATTCGATGTTTTTCTAGACAAACGTTTACCTTAATTAGACTTACCTAGACTCCAAAAATTTCTTTAACACACTACTGCTAAAATATCGTTGCATCAAACCCAGCCTCACGGCCCTCATATTTGCCTCAAAATGAGATTAGCAGTACAAATATAAAAATATCTTTTACTGTGGTTAAATTATTTTATATTATAACTACAGTATCTTTTGATGTAATTAAATTTAAAACATTTAAAATAAAAAATAATCTATCACTAACAATACAAATACAAAGAAATAAATCCGAAACAGCGGTCCTACACACCTGCAGTTCTGCCTATTGACCCTTGTCCTGTTGTAGTGCAGTGTAACTTCTGTCTAGTCTGCCTTTCAACTGGTCCTCACAGGCCAGCCTGCTCCCAAAAATTCTCTCCCACCTTTTTCCTCCGCATCGCGGCCTAGATCTCTCCAAGATCTCAGTAAATCCGAAGCAATCACTGGTTTGCCTCGGTGAGATCACTATCTCAAGAAGGTATGAATGATGCCGTATTTTGCTGTTGATCCCCGTTTCAGTTCGATTCCAAAAATCTTGTTTTTTTTTGGGTGGTTCTGGTTGCTGCAGGAATGGAAAGGAGGGATTTTTAGGCTCTTCCGTGCAATTCTTGGATGCATTCGGAGTCCATGGGTTTAATACTTTGCATGTTAGGCTTCGTGAAATTGGGGGTGTTCTTAGGGGTTTTGGCTCGACTGAAAGGGGAAAGGAAGGGTTTTTATGCCGTTTTGTATATTTATTGGATGTTTTAGGAGTTCTTCTTTTAGCATTTTTAAAGTAAATTAGGGATTTTAGTTACGCAGTAAGCGGAAAGTAGGAAATTTTAGTAGTTTTTCTGCAAATGTTTGGCATCTCGTGGAGTGGGGTTGCGAAGATTCTTAGCATCAAGGCGAGGAAATTAGGAGAAGATGGGGGTGTTTTGAGTGTGCTTTCTGCTCTTAAACCAGTTGGTGAGGATTGGTGTTGATTGGTGAGGTTTTAGGGGTTCAGGGGGATTTCTTATGATGTGCAAACGCGAAATGAGGAGTCTTTGTCTGAAACATGCAAGCAGCGTGCTGCGTGCATATTTTCATTGAGAGGCAAGGGAATTTACAGGGTTGTTAGTACAAGTTCTTAACCAACAAGAAACAAAGGCAAATTGTTAGGTAGGACAGGCAACAACAACAAAAAGAATCCCCCCCTGTAGCTGCATCCCGCAGATTTCAAACCAAAGCCGCAACTCTCTCAGTAACTTTGCATCAGCTAGATGCCATTCGTCTTTATATGCCATAATCACCTCCTCAATTGATATTCCCCTTTGCTTAAATATGTGGTTGTTCCTCTCCTGCCATTTCAACCAGAGCATTAGTATGACCAAAATGTGGAGTCATTGTGACAGTTTAGGTAATAGGTGTATATATATTTCTTCCATTTTGAACTAGGAAAGATGGTCTGCTCTGAAAACAAGCACTCGCATCAATGTTTTGGTTTAATTGGTGTCTTATGGTCTATAGATCACCGTAATGATGCAAAAAAAAAAGAACTTTGCAGTTCTATTATCTAGCATACTCATCGCTTTGATTAAAAAAATGGATATGATTTTAGGTAGTTGCTTAAGGGGGCGCTCGTTTTAGCGATGGCTTCTGGCTTTTGGCTGAAATTTCACTGTAGCTGGTTTTTTTTTTACTGAAGCTGATTTGGCTTTTTGGGCATAATTAATTTTAAAAAAATAGAAAAATAGAAAAAACATGTTAACCCATTAGGGACAATACAAAGGAACACGAGAAAAAAAGAAAATACAAAAAAGCCTAAAATATCTAAAAGAAATTCAGAAAAAGACGAAATACTGAATAGTAAAAAAAAGAGCAGAAGCTAGAAGCAGAAGCCGAAAAAAAGTTGAAACGAGCGGGTAAGTGGCATACTTCTTTGAATTGAAATAGTTTCATCCTCTGTACTTTTGCCTTGCCATGCACACCAGATTATCATGGTATGAATCTGTTGACCGAAAGCATTAACCTCCAATTATCCTTTTTGCTATGTTTTCCAGGTTTTCATATGCTGAACAGTTTTACCAGAAGAGTGTGTTTGGATGATTGTGTAGGTGAAGCTTGCTAAATGTAGATTCTGAAGTCCTGCCTTTGCTCCGTATACAACTGGATAATGGCACCACGCAATAGGTCTTCATCAAGAAGGCCTCTCTGGATCATTGTCTTGATTGCTTTTGTCTGTGCAGTAGTCATTGGAGCTTATCTTTATAAACCCCAGCATTACACAGCTTGTTACTTGGTATCGTCAAATTCCTGTAGTTCTCGGCCTCCTCCAGAACCTGCTAGGGTGTACACTGATGATGAGATTGCCGCTCGTGTTGTCATAAGAGACATCATTTTGGCACGGCCGGTTCAGTCAAAGAATCCAAAAATTGCTTTCATGTTCTTGACACCCAATTCATTGCCTTTTGAGAAACTTTGGGAAAAGTTCTTCATGGTATGATTTTGCGCTATTTGCAAAATTGCAATAAACACATCTCTGGCCTGTCTTAACTGAATTTTTTTACACCTAAATGATTTATATTGCATGATATAATAAGAGAAGATTGCACTGTACCTAGCTGAACTTATAGGATTATACCACTTTACCTCTTAAATTTGCATTTTACTTTCTCAGCCCTCTGAACTTGTAGGGTTATGCCACTTTACCTCTTGAACTTACATTTTACTTTTTCAGACCCTGAATTTGTGGGGTTATGCCACTTTACCCGTCTGAATTTGCATTTTACTTTCTTAGCCCTCTGAACTTGTAGGATTGTGCCACTTTACCCACTGAACTTGTATTTTACTTTCTCAACCTCCTGAACTTGCGTCTGTTTGCACCGGTTGAACAGCCGAGGGGGAGAGGCGGCGCGGTTCAGCACCTGTGGCCCATCCAACAAACTTCAGCGGTGGGAGTGACACTAATAGTTAAAAAGTAAGGGAGGCAGTGGCATGATCAATTTTGGGAGAGGAACTGAATTAACAACGAATTTGGGAGGTTTACCATCGCGGTTTGGAGCAGTGGCGGCTGTTCGTTGGATTGGGGACGAGGAAAAGGGTGCAACAACGTTGTGGCGGGATGGGAAAGGTGGAATGAGTGGCAAACGAGGTAGGATGGCGTGCTTGGGCATCAATTTATCGTCTTCCTCGCTGTCGACCTCACCAATGTCGTCCCCATGGAGCCTCCTCAAGCCGCTCCTCCTTCCGCGCACGGCTTCGTAGGCCCCAGGAACATGCTACGCACATGGCATCATCGGAGCCTCGTTGTGACAACCCACTGTCGTCTCGCGCCCTCCATCCCCTGCTCTGTCGTGCTGCAAGAGAGAAGAGAGCATTGTGTTGAATCGACATTGTGCCCACACGATCGAGTCCGACCCTACAGCATCAGCCATATGCGCTGTCAGCTCAACATTTTCTGTTAGCAAACGGTCCAATGGACCTTCGGTACAAATAGACATAGGTTTAGGGGGGTGAGAAAGTAAAACGTAAGTTGAGGATGTAAAGTGGCACGATCCTACAAATTCAGGTGGTGGAGAAAGTAAAATGTATGTTCAAGAGGTAAAGTAGCATAACCCTACAAGTTCAAGTGGTTGAGAAAGTAAAATGCAAGGTCAGAAAGTAAGGTGGCACAATTGTACAAGTTCAGGGAACTACAGTGCAATTTTCTCATATAATAATAATACTAATGCCTTCTCCTCTTTGGCAGAAATTTATTATGAACTATTGTGCATGTTTTATTTTGTAAGAGAACTTAAAATTAGCACACCTGTCTCATGAAAGAACTTGGATGTGCTCGGGTGCATCTGCATCAATACTGAATCTAGCTGCTTGGATGTACTTTCAGGGACATGAAGACAGATACACCATATACGTACATGCATCAAGAGAAAGGCCAGTTCATACAAGTCCAATATTCGTTGGCAGGGATATTCGGAGTGAAAAGGTACATGACTAGAATTGATTTGGAGGCGTCCTCATTTTTTATCATTTGAATTGATTTACGCATAAATGGTTTTCTCATTTTCTCTATGGTGCATTTTTCCCAAACGTAGGTAGTATTTTCTCTTAAAGCACCATCTCTAATGATTGTAGAACTCTCTACCTTCATGGAATGTTTAAATTTGTCGAGTAGGACTCAGGATCTGTTAATGCTGTTGAACCATTACCGGTACCTATCATGGCCTATAAAATTGCCTGCTGCTTGATAAGCAGAGTCGGATGATCCAAGATTGTTCACAGTTTGTCATTTTAATTGTTGTAGAATCTAATTGTTCAATTTGCTTGTAGGTTGTCTGGGGTACAATTTCCATGGTTGATGCAGAGAGGAGGCTCTTGGCAAATGCACTACAAGATCCTGATAACCAGCATTTTGTCTTGCTCTCCGAGAGGTTAGTCATTTCCTTTTGTCCTCATCTAAATTTGAATCTTATACCCCTATCCTAATACTTTGTTCTCATTACAGTTGTGTACCACTGCATAACTTTGATTATGTATATAGTTATCTCATGGAAACAAACATCAGTTTTGTTGACTGGTAAGTGAACGTCCTGAAGGCTATATTACGGATGATTCTATATAGAAACTTTTTTTTTCTATTTAGAGTTGAAACAAATGTTTGATTATCTGCTGTTTCCTCCTTATTCATGGTTGTTAACAAACATCATAGTTTTGCCATTGACACGCCAAGTTTATTTCCTTTTCAGTTTCGACGATCCTGGTCCACATGGAACTGGTAGATATTCTGAGCATATGTTACCTGAAATTGTTAAGAGAGATTGGAGAAAGGGTGCACAGGTGATAATTTCATATGTTTGATTCCCCTACAAAGTGTAATCATATGGTTGCCAAATGTTGCATTGCCTTTCCCTTTTTGTCTCACTTTCACAACTTTTTAACACAATTTCTATGAATTTCTACAACCCTCTATCCTGTACTTAATATTCTTTTAAACAATTTCTATGGTTTCCTACAGTCCAATCTCCCACATTCCGATGTGTTTTCCCCTTGCAGTGGTTCACAGTAAAACGACAGCATGCGGTTCTTATTCTTGCTGACACCCTTTACTATGCAAAGTTCAAGCGCTACTGTAAGGTAAAAAGATCAGTAAAATAGGAATACTAAAGCAAAAGTTCATGTTGTGCTTTTTCCCTTGTGAATTTGTTGCCATACTGTCACCCTAGCTATTTGTGTAAGGTATTAGACATTAGTAACGTATGCGGCATTTTGTGGGTTAGTAATAGTACATTGGATAAATTTGGTAAATTTCCATGCTATTGCATAACAGTCGTTTCAGTTAGTATTTGTTCTGATTTTACCTCACCAACAAAGTGTCCAAAGCCCTAGTTTCATGGTCATAAGTGTCAAATTTCTCTTATGTTGTCTTCATTTTTCGAATTCTGTCTCATTGCTCATGGTGTTCAGTTAGTTGGCCATAATGTCAACCTAGCTATTCATATGTGGGTATTTAGATCCTATCTATGTACAGTATGCAGCATTGTATGGTCTAGTACCAGAATACCACAGAGGAGCAAATCTCCATGCTGCATTGATTCCCTTTTTTGTATTTTGATGATCATCAAGTTGCTCTTCTTTTCTGGTTTGCGTTTCGCCACTGATCTTGTGATTGCACTTTGCAGCCTGGAAATGAATGGCATAACTGCTATTCTGATGAGCACTATTTGCCAACCCTCTTTAACGTAAGCACCCAAAAGCTCCTAAACAAAGTGTTTTAGTTCTCTTTGCTACCTTGTAATATCATGCTGTTACTGTGTCTGCAGATGGTTGATCCAACTGGAATTGCAAATTGGTCAGTGACACACGTTGATTGGTCTGAAGGAAAATGGCATCCTAAAGCTTATAGAGCTGTTGACACAAGCTTTGAGCTGCTTAAGAATATATCGGTGAGCTCTTTGTTATACTTGTACAAGCAAAAAAAAGAGAGAAGAAGATTTGTGTTTATTTTATTGTAGTTAATCTGCACAGAACTCATAGGTTGGGTATTTGTCTAACTGAATATGAAATGCTTGCAGTCCATTGATGAGAGCATTCACGTTACCAGCAACGCAAAGGTAGAGTTATTTGGTCATTTACTCCCCTTGTTTTAGTTATTTGATGATCTAATAAATCATTGTGGTCTTGCAGCATCAAGTGCAGAGAAGACCGTGCCTGTGGAATGGCATGAAGAGACCCTGTTATCTTTTTGCGCGGAAATTTTATCCGGAGGCGCTCGATAATCTGATGAACATATTTTCGAACTTCACTATTATCTGAGGGGATGGAGGCATCAAGGATTCTTGGCTGTACCTGGTGTTGTTGTAGTAGCACTTGTTGGAATTAATGGTTGGTTAGGTTATTTTTGAGCTCTTGGAACAGCAAATTTTGTTCAGTGTAGACAATGGGCAAGGTGATATGTATTCGATGATCCGAGAGAACTGTCTCCGGTGTGCTGTTTTGTGCGGGGTGAGCAAACGATGACTGATCCTGCATCCTCAAACTAGCAAGCCCTCTAGCAAGCCCTGGCATTATATACATATGTCTGCAAAGCAATTCTCGCAATTGTTTAAAAGCTTCAGAGATGAAGAGGGGTTTGGTTCATGTTTAATTATATTGGACCTGTTGATTTCGTTTATTGAGTTGTAAATCGAGGGCAAAATTCAATTTTGCATACGTATATCGACATGTTTGGTATCTGTTAGATCCAGTGGCCTCATCCTGTCCAAGGGCGGACACCGGGGCATACGCACGAGGGATTCGCAGCTGGTGGTGGTTGGGGCCGCACGCACCGGAGCCAGCAAGCCGAGTGTCTGTTCTTTTTGGTTGAGATTTATGGTTTTTGATTGAAATTTTTAAATTTTAGCTGTTTGTGATAGAGATTACGAAAAGATATACTTGCTTGAGATTTTAGATGGTACAGATGTTAGGCTTTTAACGTGTATTATAATTAATTTGTAGATTTCATTTTAAAAAATACTTTGTTTAAAAGTTAGATATTATAGCAAAAACTAAAAACTATTTTAAAAAACTGAAAAGAATAAACCCCAACCCTTGCGATGCCCCAGCCGGGCGCCCCCAACCCTTGCGATGCCCCAGTCGGGCGCCCGTGCTCGCGGCAAGAATTCATGCAATTCCAAGAAACCGCAGGCGCTCTTCGTAATCCCCATGCCCAGCCGCCTGCATTTCCCGTACATGCGGACACAGCTAGCAGGGCGTGGTGGGGCTGGTGTGTCAGGTCAGTCGGAATTGGGGATTTCTGATTGCTGAGAAGAGAAGTCCTGTGTTGAGAGGAACGGTGGAGATCAGTTGATACCTCTCACCTTATTAAGATCAAACGATTGACGGGCGCCAATAGCTGGTTATGGAAGATCTACGGCGGAGAAGCTGTCCATACCCCTTGATCACCATCCGACGGCTCCGAAACGAAGCAGTAGTTACTATTTACCGTTGAGTGTGTTCATTAACAGTAATGTTGCTTTTTATCATTAACAGCTATGTTCATCCGACGTCTCCAAAACGAAGTAGTGGTTACTATTTATCATTTGGATCTACGGATCAAAAGTTTTCTTGATTTTTAAGCTTAAAATCAGACTGAAAACACTGCTCATCGGCCTAATTTTACTGTAGCAACTGGTCAGACCGCTGTTTGAAGTCTAGTCAGACCACCGGAAAGGGTTAGGTTCTAAGTTTTGTTGATTTGGACTAGATGGTTTGGTTTTTTAGCTGAGAATTTTGTGTTTTACACCTCCGTAGGTGTCTGAAAATAGAATCTTAAATACTTAGAGAAAAAATTCTGAGTTGACACTATTCACCTTCTCTCTGTTGCCATATTCGGTCTTTCAATGTTAGAGGTTGTATCTTGTTATTTCTATACTTCTACAAATGGTGTTTTATCTATCTATGATATTCATACATATATGCACACTAAGGCCCCAATGGGGATACAATACCTTTGTCTTGCTGACATCTGTGATGAGAATCCCATGAATATTGACAGGTACAGGATCGAATTTTGTTCCTGGGTAACTATTCTCCACAGCAACAACAAAGCCAGCTGCACCGAGACTCGTGGCTGTCTGGGACACTTTCTTGATTGAAGCTGTCCCAGAAATATAATTAAAAGAATAGCCGCACAAAAGAATTTTGCCCTGAACTTTCCTCTTATTCAAGAGTTCTTGCCTTTGACAATCCAATGCACTGTACTTGGTTGCAGATGAACCCAGCCGAGCATCAGCAGCAGTAATCAGGCTGAATGACTTATTCCCATGTGTTGCAGCTGTAGTCAGATGAGAGAATTGTCAACTAACCACAAGTAGAAACTTTTAACTGATTGTCAGAATACCAGGACCACTCAAACATCTCATCTCACCTTCACAGTACAATGAAATAACATTTTGTTGACAGTAATTACAAGCCAACATAAAAGAACTATAGGCCTACAATCAAGAGCCTCTGTGGAACTACAAAGGAACACACCAGAATGTCTCTTCCAAGCAAAGCATTTCCACAATGAGATAAAAGCAAGGATTGCATTATAAAGCCTACTTACACTCTACATAACTAAATTTTCATGTTCAGCCAATACTGTCTTGTCATTTCTACCTCTCTTTACGATGCCCTACGCACCAACATCATTTGGTGACCTATTGGGGTGAAAAATTGGAGGCAGGCCTCTTAGAATAGCTCACTCTATTTCAATTTGTACAATTCTGTAGCCCATGATTGGATACACTGTGCACATGTTGTGCTGACAATATGTCAACATGTTTTGTGTTAAAAGATATGCGCCAAAAGAACTTATGATACTCCAAGTCCAGGAAGAAGTTTTCCATTTCCTAGTATCAAATGATTCTTGTATCTGCGGTCATCAACTCCAGCAGCAACAGTGGTTATCCATGGGCTGAATGACACCAGTGTTTATGGAAATGGTCCTGCATCTCCTGCAGCTTGGGCAACAAACACACCAGCTTTCACAGCAGAAAGAAGTGCTGCATCGAAAGGATTCAAAAATGTAGTCCGTGTAGCTGTTGGTGGGCTATTTGGCCCAACAAAAAGGTTGAGAATGTCAACACCATCCTGAACAGCCTGCAGATAGACATCTAGGCATTAGCGAGCTCCTACATATTGGAGGCTTACAATAGTGACACATATTAAAGTTATCTGGCAGGTGTTCTTTCATTCATTGTACAATACAGTCCAAAGAAAACAACAACAAGATAGTACGTTCCAGAAATAAGTATTCAAGTAATCATTATCAGGTATTTCTTTGTATATATAGCATGAAAATGAACTCTTAAAATTGAAATCATACTAGTCAATGCACGCCATTGTATACTCAAAGGTTTATCACGAATCAAAGATAATAAAAGTCCAACATTATTTAGAAGAAAGCTTGGGGCTCTATTTGGAAGCTTTATAAACTTCAGATCTACATCACCTTGATGATCTCTCCCTACCAAGTACCAACTAATTTATTTTGTTTGAACAATGATGCCATTATGTATCAGTCAACCTCAAACAAATGTTCGCAAACTTTTATACAATGTTACTGTTACATCATAAATCATGGGATGGGTTCTTTTAGGTTTTGGTTTATGGTTTTGATTTATGGCTGTTCGTGTGAGAGAGTACAAAGAGAGAGACAGTCGCATACGATTTTAACCGATATAGCTGAAGTCAATACAGTATCTACTACAATCTACTTGTAGACCCCGTCTTAAAAAATACACCATTTGAAAGCTAGTTACTGTAGTAAAGTACATAAGCCAAAAGCAAAAGTGAATTCGAACCCACCCATATCTTCCAACATACCCCAGAACAATCACCAACTTCCCTGAGTATCTACTATATACTCAATATAAAGTACAGTGAAAATTGCCAGTTGGTGAAAGGAATGTTACTCCAATAAAATTGTAATACCTGATCAATAGCTGCCACAACATCAGATACATAACCACCAAAAAGCCTATAAAAAACCTTGTACACATCTATCCTGACAAGCATAAACTCAAGAAAGTAAGACATTGGTAAGCAAGCAAAAGCAAAATGGCTTTCTCAGAGTATCAAACTATGAGGATACTGATTACCGATGAGTGCTTCTATGCTTTTCCCCAAGAAAACTACCAGTATCATATTTTGGGTTACAGGAGAATGGTGCTCATGGAAAGATAGGAGGGAAAACCCCACTAATTCACACTATATAAGGTGATTTAGGCATTGTTCTTAGTTGTTTAAGGTGATCTTAGTTCAGAAAATGCTGGAAAAATCAAAACATACCTAGCACGTGGAGCCATACCACTTGCTTTGCCAAATTCATGACCATGCATTCGCACCGGAATACCATTGTTTCCAGCGGCAATTGCAGCTGTGTGACTGTTGAGGGGGAAAGGTATATGTATCAGAAAAGTCGCGGCATTCTTCCCAAGACAGAAAACAAGCAAAATAACTAATTCTGAAGAAAAAGATGCTTCAAAGTTCAAACATAAAGTTTTCCTTGACAAGCCAAGCAACATGATATCAACAGGATGCACACAGGTTTGGAAGTTATAAGCAAGAATACTATTTAAATGTACGACATTTTTTTAGTGAGCAACCAGAGAAAAACATATAAGAGCTAAGAAATCTGCACAGAGCATGACCTTCCATGACCATCACCATCGGGATTAAACGCTCCAGCAGCAATTGCAGCTTTCGCAAAATGCTGGGCCCCAACTATCTTCCCATTACAGGAGTTTCTTCGTGTTACTGGATCCATCTCGCATTTCCCTTTACAACGAGGAACAGGTTCATAGGGATCACTTTTGTGGGCAGCGAAGCTAGGATGTTGGGCATGAATTCCTGAATCCACAAAGCCAATCACGACATCTTCGCCAGCTCTATCAAATCCATCTCCTGTTGGCCATACCCCTGTTGGCAATCCAAGAAACAGTGGAGTGTGTATCGTCAGCTTCTCTATTTCCGTAAGAATTCGGCCTAACACAATAAAACATCAATGTGTTCAGCCAAGATAGTAATCCAAAACAGGAAAGAATAAAAACATATGTGCCTCCCAGCAACATTGTGATGCCAGATACCTGCAAGGATGACATGTGAACTGCAAAACCATTAATAAGATGGTGAGTAGCTATAAAGCTTCTCGTAAGTTCCTGATACAAAAAGCGACTCTAGAAGCTTGTCATGGTGCCTTCGGAGGTGGAGTGAGTACGATGTGACAGTCTCACTGAAAATCAGGAAATTTAGAGTGAACACGACATTATCATGTGTGCACCGTAAGCACAGGCAGACTGCAATGCAAAACTTAATGAGGAACTTTCAGTTTTGCTAGCAAGGAGCCTAAAGGTATAAATAACAATTGGCGAGCGTATTTTTTAAGGCTTCCAAACTGGACATTCTTAATATGATGGAAGATCTAGCAATGATTAGCAGTTAGTTAATTAATTAGTTTAGTGAGTAATGAACACACAACGCGAACCTCATCCACTACATCTATCTAAAGCATACACTAATAGGAAAAAGGGAAACCATTTCCATTAACATCTTTTTGGGGGAGCCATATTCCTCAATAGCAAGCTCAAACTGCAATGGCAGTTGAAAAATGCAATTCAACAATAAGCAGCCCTATGTTACAAAGTGTGGAGTCTACCAAGAAAGACCTGACTAGTGCTATGTGGCAGGCAACCCAAAAAAAAAATGTTCAGAGACATGGTAAAAAAACATCAGCAAGAGTACACTACCTGGTAATATCCATCTCTTCATCCAAATCTGCTGCGGTTACGGGGAGCCTTCAACTCCACCTCTGTAGCTCAAAACCGGATCCCCTTCCATAGTAACAATGTACACATCATGCGTTCCAAGGACTAGTTGCGGCACAAAGATAAGAAGCAAACATGCAAGCTCAACCCCCTTCATCTTCACCAATGCCCAAACAGCGACTCCACGGAACCTTCCAAATTTAGAAACTATCAGGGACATGCACTTAACATAGGGCCTATAGGCATAATAGTTGCAGTTCTCATGCCCGGCATTAGTTGGATGGTACGAATGGCAGGAATACAACAACTGCATGCCCGCACTACTGCTTTAGTAAATCACACACTACCCCAATCACACGACTGGCCCCGTCCGTACCCACCATTGTTCTGTGATGCTGGAGTTGCCCACATCATAGGTCTCTCATCTCATGGAGTATGCATTTATGGAACCTCTGAACTTAGGCTGCCCAGTGATATTAAATCGCTCTTCAGAATGATACTAGTAGTATAAACGGCTACCTTGCATGTACAGTGTATACATTTTTAATAGCTTCATTCCTCTCTCGAGAACAGATTGATCTTTAGATGAAACTAAAATATTATATTGTTTCACTTGGGGATCACACATAAACCAAGATCTCTTGATAACAGAATGATTAAACATCTATTCCACTGTAATCAGCAGTGAAAACAGCTCCAAAATAAGAAAAAATAATAAACCCAAAAAAATAGGAGATCAACCTGAAGCTATATGGTCATTTGATCGGAGGTACAGCCGTAGGCCAACTAAGAAACCTCCTTTTTTTCAAACCAAAGCTCATACGAAAAAAGGAACACAAGAACAAAAAAAAAAGGAATCCCCCGATAATCTGGCCCTCCATGGTATTATTACAGCTAGTTCTAAGTTGTACTCCTAACAGACTAAAAAAATAAAAATACACAAGTAAACCCAAAGAAAAAATCAGTACCAATCGCGCTTTACACAGGGGACAAATGCAAAACGAAAGTCGAAAAATAACAAATGAACAAAAAATGCACCCAAGAGATCACCTGAGAACTCGAGCATTCCCCGACGCTGCCACCACTCTGCCTCGATCAGCCCACGCTGCTCCCGCGGAAACGGATCAGTCGTCGATCGCCTCGCCGAATGGCCGCGGCGGCATGCCCAGCCGAGAGGAGCAGCGCGCGGGACGGGGGCTAGGGTTTGCGCGTTTTGGGAAGTGAAGTGGGGAGCGAGGGGAGTGAGGAGGCCGTGGTAGTGAGGTGTGGGCTAATGGCGTCGCCTTCTGTCTTCAACGGAGGGAAGAAAGGAATCTCGAATCTCTCTCTCTCTCTCTCTCTCCCCCTCCTTACGCTTTTGCCACCTCCCCTATGCTTACGCATCGTGCACCCGGTTCTCGTGGACTGAGGATCGTGGGTCCATGATGTCAGTGACTCATATGTGTAGCTTGTAGAAACGTTTTGGTGATGACGCGTCCTGCGACCGTGGGGCAGCGGGGATAGGACTAGCTGCTGAGGGTGTCAACCAGGCCTCGTGGACTCGCGCTCTGTGGGCCCGCTGGTCAGTGGGTATTGGTCTATGAATCGTGTCCTCCTTGCAATTCCCTGAAGGTGAATGAACGGGAATTTTAGACACATCTAGCAATCTTGCAACTGAAAATTCCATTTTTAGCTCTTAACGCATATTAATTCCGTTTCTAACCCCCAATCGACCGCACGTTTCACGGAGGGTCGACGCGTGTCTGATCATGCCGTCCCGGACCGCACTGTAGCTGGGTCGTGCGGTTCAGGACCGCACGACCCGAGTGTCCAGCGGCCGCGAGTGCACGACCTGTAACCGACCGCATGACTAGCTCGGGCAGCTAATGACCAGCTCGTCCGGCTGCAGTTCTCGTATCACAGGTGGGGTCGAACCATAGGTCAAACTAGTTACCTGCAGGAATACGCACATCTACTAATCTACCAACCGACCTCAAACAAACACAAAAGTAGTACCTGACAAGAACCAAAACAAGCATACCGAACAAGAATTATGCATTCCAACCCGGAAAAATATGCAGCACATCACATTCTCACTTTTTGACGTCGCTTTGCGCATTCCTAAAGCAAACCATCAACTCAAAAAAGGAAACCAACTGACACGAACCGAAACCACTGAATCTGAAGAAAGGAAGCTTATTGGATCCTCACCATTTCGAGAGCTGACAGCTCGAATCAGAGGCTTATCTTGTAGTGATCCTAAGCAGGTTGGAAGCATCAAACTTGACCCTCTCCTCGCGCCTGATTTTTTTTTTTGGTAGCTTGAGTCCAACTCGTCCTACTTCGGTGATTCCTCAGATACAGTTTTGTCCTGAGAAATCCAAACAAGAAGCACGCACACAAATCATCCCAAGAAGCACAAGAACCAATAAGACGATCACAAGAGGGGAACTTGGCAAGAGGAGGAGCAAACCGAAGTGCGTTTCTTAAAGACCCGCCTGATCCAGCGGAATCTTGCAGCTTCAGGCAGGGGATTCGGGGACAGAGACAAACGAACAGAGACAAACAAACAGGGGATTAGTAGATGTGCGTATTCCTACAAGTAACTAGTTTGATCTGTGGTTCGACCCCACCTGTGATACGAGAACTGTAGCCGGACGAGCTGGTCATTAGCTGCCCGAGCTAGTCATGCGGTCGGTTTACAGGTTGTGCGCTCGCAGCCGCTGGACACTCGGGTCGTGCGGTCCCGAACCGCACGACCTAGTTACAGTACGGTC
This sequence comes from Melocanna baccifera, assembly GCA_036346265.1. NCBI lineage: Eukaryota > Viridiplantae > Streptophyta > Magnoliopsida > Poales > Poaceae > Melocanna > Melocanna baccifera. The sequence continues at coordinate 27,834,921 of CM070691.1, read as the reverse complement.
GTGCGGTCTCAAACCGCACAACCAGACACGCGTCGACCCTCCGTGAAACGTGCGGTCGATCGGGGGTTAGAAACGGAATTAATATGCGCTGAGAGCTAAAAATGGAATTTTCAGTTGCAACAGTACTATATGTGTCTAAAATTCAATGAACGGTGGTGCCACTGACTGACTGACTGTGGCCGTGGGTCCCCGGAGATGGAGCGGCTGCGGTTCTGCGTGAGAGGCGTGCATAGGAAAGATATAAGCCTAGCGGTAATCACGTGCATAGGAAAGATATTAAGCCTAGATTATGTCAATGAACCGGTATAATCACGAAAGCACCCCTCTTCCTAGCGTGATAAGGGAGCAACATCGTACTTAATGTCTTGGAGTTGATCTTCGCATCCATTGTTATACTAATTGATGGAAGGGGATACTGTAAGGAACAATTTCAACCTTGGAATTTACTAGTGTATCCAAGATTTTGTATTACACGTCACACATATGAACCTGAACATTGGTTTTCTTCTCACTAGGTTCAAGACTATCGTATTATGTGAAGGCTTGCTGTTGGAAGCTAGTATACTAGTCCTACTCTTTCTCCTCTCTAAATGGAGATGCTCTTCGAAGTTATAGGCCCCGGTTGATTCACCTCGCTTACCGCATTGTGCTGACCCACCCTCCAACTTCGACCGCATGTCTCGCTCCGCTATTCCATAACCTAACGCCCCACTGCCTCCCCCTACTCGTGCGCTGCCAACCCCGTGTCTATGTGTCACCTCAACCCTCTATACCACCGAATCCCCCCCTCCGTGTCACCGAATCTCATGCCGCTTTCTCCCCCTCCGCGGCGCCAAACATGATGCAAAAGTTCAACAAACACACCAGCCGACAGTACACCTGTAAGCAACTCAAAAACAAATGGGATAGCTTGAAATGCGACTACGCCAACTGGAAGACTTTGAAACTGAGAACCTATGGTCTTGGAATTGATTCCATCACCAGTAGCGCCGATGCTGGTAGGCGGAGCAATCCAAGGTAAGCCAAAGCTTGTGTTCTTCGATGTGTAACTTTGTGTATCTGTTGCAACTCAGTTGATGATACTTTGCATTGCTTGCTTACAGGGCATGTCGGATATCTAGAAGTTCAAGAAGGCACCATTGCAACATGAAGACAAGCTCGACATCATCTTCAGAGTTGTTGCTGTCACGAATGAATATGCATTCGTTCCAGGTGCTGAGGTGGTTGTTGACATCGATGTGAACGATGTACACGTTGAAGTTTTGCCTAGCAAGGGCAGTGATAGCCTCACCAAGGCAACAAGAGTGCTAAACGATATGTTGCGGAGTCGCTTGCTGAGAAGAAACCAAAAAAGACCCACAGGGATATCCAGTGAGAGTGACTGATTGATATTTATGAGAGCTCACATACCAACTGTGTTTTTGGGCTGTCGTTGACTTCTTCACGCCCGATTCTATCAAGTAGGAAATGATAGAACTTATGCTGTTGATTAAGGACGAAGGGGTAGAAGAGGGGAGTGAGGAGCACTACTACGCCACACTGCGGTTCATAAGGAAAGAGTACAGAGATATGTTCAGCACCCCAGACACCTAATGGATAGCTTGCTTGGTTGATAAGGAGTTGGGAGAACATGAGGAGGCTGAAGTGATGTGTTGTGTTCAGTTTGAGTGTTGAAATGGCTGGCTCATATCGTAGTTTTCATTTCATTCAAACTTTGCTGGTTGATATGTTGTATTGAGTTATTTACTACAAAAAAAATATTATTGCACGATACTTAATGAGCCTCAGTTGTTTGCATTGCACGTTGTGGTGATAAGTTGGCCTTGAAGTATCATTATACTTACGAGTTATGTAGGGCGCCACAATGTAACAAACAAGCGGCAAACCGCTTTGCTCATTTTGGCCAGACCATAAGTCGAAAGTTTGAGGAATTTTTGGAATGTGTGTAGCAGCTGAAAGTAAACAACATAAAACCCTTAGACCCAACATTCAATAATGTGCATCCAAGACTTTTGGAGCGTAGATTTTACTCGTATTTATTAACTGCATTGGTGCCATAGACATGACGGATGTGCCTGTCACTGTGCCTACAAATCAGCAAGCTATGCACTTCAATTGGCATATGTACATGAGTTAGAATGTGCTCGTAGTTTACAATTTCAATATGAGGTTTACTTTTGTTTGCGCTAGGTGGTTATGTTCTGCTCACAATGCACGCATACTCCTTGATACATTGCAGATATGCAGAGAGCAATCCCTACACCCCTCCCCCAAAAGGTATGTTGCTCTTTTGTATTATGGTAAATTCTCCTTCGTGTAAGCTGGTCAACTATCTCTAAGCTCATGTTTCATTTGTACTGCAGGTAAGTACTACCTCGTAGACTCTGGTTACCCAAACCGTAAAGAGTTTCTAACACCATACAATAACAAAAGGCTACTTTCAACCACTTCTATTTCTAATTGGTATTATTCTTAAACCAAAAGCTTCAACCGTTTCAAACGCCCCTATAGTATAACCATCCTACGCTACATCTAACAATTAGAAAATTTTTTCAAGTCTCGATCAATTATAACTTCCATCCAATACGAAGGCTTTACTGTAATTTAGCCTAGGACATATTTAATGGGTCAGTTTTGTTGTTTCAACTTTTGATTCAATAATTAACAATGGCATTTTTAGAGAATTTGCCTGTCCTGTTTTTAGACTGCGTCTAACTGTTAGTTACATCTGATGTACTGTCCCTGATCCAAAAGAAATATAGCGCAGAGTTTCAGACTCCACTTGCTGCATCAGCCAGCCCAGCCGTCCCAAACCCGTTGAGTGGTGTTACGTTCCAGTCCAGCCTCCTCCCCTCTCCCCGCTTCTCTCTCCGCCCCTGCCGTCGCACACCACTCGTAAACCCTACCTCCCCGCCTCGCCGCGCGAGATCGCCATGTCGCCGCGCGAGAACTCCAACGGCGGGGGCGCTTCCTCAGCCTCCCCGTCGGAGTCCGCCCCGCCCTCGCAGCAGCAGCCGGCCAAGGTCAAGGGGAAGAAGAAGGATGAGAAAGACGACGATCTGGTGAGCAAGCCCGCCGCTTCTCCTCCCCGTAATCCATGCGCCGCCCCCTCTCTCTTACAGATGGTCTTGTGCGTGTCGCAGTCGGAGGAGGACCAGGCGCTCAAGGAGCAGCTCGAGCTGTACGTGCTTCGGGCGCAGGACCCCGATCCCGGCGTCCAGAAGCTCACCCTTGAGAGCATGAGGTAACGCCTATCCTTAGGCTCCCGGGGAGTATCGAGGTGCATGGCTTGTTAAATCTTAGGTTTCGCTGTCACGGCAGTCGAATTTTGATGCTTAGTTTAGGCGCAGAGATCTGGTTTTTTTGCGATCTATTCCCTCGGTTTGCATGGATGTATTTATCACTCTAATGTTTAGTTTTGTACTAGTTCCTTACGTGGTAGGGTTTGGATGAGATATGGAGCTAGCGAAGTGGGGTTTTTTTGCCATCTATGTTGGTAGCTATGTTAGCTTTTGATTGCCCGATTTACTGGTATACTGCAAGTATGCTTATGGGTGTAGCTCGCGCAAAGGTACTCTGCGAACTTCATTGCCATGAAAATTGAAAGCACACCACAAATTCTGTTTGGGTTCCTGGATGGGCTTGTTAATTGCTTGTGTTGCAAGAGTATTCATTTGGCACACAGTTGGAGGCTTGTTACATCCTCTTGGCCTTAAAGTTGAGATATAATACTAGGAAATCACAATTATTATGAGGAGGTCGTGCTGATCAAGTTCTTTATCACATCATGGTGAGATCGATTTTATTCGCTCAGCTGGAATGGTGTATCCTTCTGCTGCTTTTAGTGTCACCAGTTTGCATTATTCAACCAGTTATTTCACACTCCTTTCCCCTGTCATCTTCTTGGTTTATAGTTAACGGTGATTGATGCCTAACAGGCAGGAGATTCGTTCAGCGACAAGCTCAATGACGTCTGTCCCGAAGCCTCTCAAATTTCTCCGCCCGCACTACGGAACTCTGAAGGCTTACTTTGAGACGATGGGGGAGTCTGACCTGAAGGTATCAATGGACTATTGATCTCTCACTTGAGCCATGGCTTAAATACTCCTTGGTGCTCATATGATCTTCTTTGATTATTCTGCAGAAATATATGGCTGACATTCTGTCAGTATTGGCCTTGACAATGTCTGCTGATGGAGAAAGGGTACGTGGAAATACCATGCAAAACATTTCGCCTTTTCCTTCTGTTAATATCATTTTATAATTAACTTTTGGGAATGGCTATGGTACATACGCCTTTTAGTTACAAAAAATATTAAAACTTTTCCTCCCTCGCTATTTTTCCACTCCCAACCACTCCCACTTGTAAGATGATTAGTAACTATTGTAGGATGTAAAATGCATAGCTTATGCACATGTACCATAGTCGCTCTCTTTTATGTGAAATTCTGAGGCGGATTTACTCAATAAATAGCTATACATTTCTTTCTACTAGTCTAAAATGACAGAGTTTTCTTTAAGATTCATAAACTTTCTGGAAAGTGGAGTACCAAAGCAAGCGCCTAATTTTAATTACCATTATTGTACAGTATTTTTTGAGACAGTATTATTGTACAGTATTGGTCCTTCAAGAACTGGCTTGCTAAACTTTGTTTCCTTGTTTTAGGAGAGCCTGAAGTACCGAATGATGGGCTCTGAAGGTGACATTGGCTCATGGGGCCATGAATACGTGAGGTAATAACAATTTCCAAGCGTCCTGACTTATGAGTCCTGAGTTCAGTTCCAATTTGCATTTCTTTTCTAAGGCAGTTTCTTCTTGTGAATCGTAATTTTAGCAATTAAATCTTGGTGTTGAATGAATTACTACATCTTCACCTGCCTATCATATTTGATAGTTTATTCTTTTGTTCCTGTCATGCCATCAAGTTGAATCCGTGGCTTATTTTGAAATCAGTGGTACATATGCATTCAAATGTATACCTCTGCTCTCAGTTTATTAAATAATATTGAACTTTCAACTCAGGAAATTACAAATAAAAAATTTATTATTACCAAAAACATTTCAGATTTCTATAGATTGCATGGTAGTTGGTTATATTATCTGCCTATTTTGGGTTGAGCATCGGACCATTTTCTGCTATGTTTGCTGCCTCACATGTAATGCTGAAGATTGAATAATCATTCTTAGCAACCTTTTGTGGATCCTATTCAAATGTACTTCACTCACCATCCTCGTTTGTTTGCCTCTGGCATGCCAAGGGTTAGCTGCATTATTTGGAAATAACTTTGGAGTTTTAGTTTAGTTTTTTTCTTTGTCAAGACTAATGTCTCTGTGCTGTTTGAAATAACATTTGTTTTCTTAAATGAGTGGATTTTAATGATGTCAATGTCTTGTCTGTCAGAAACTTGGCTGGTGAAATTGCACAAGAATTCCAGAAACGCCAGGTTGGACCCTAATCCATATCATTGTATGAATTGCACAAAATTTGTTTTTACCTTACCTTATATTCTTCATAGTATAGTACTATATTCTGTAGTATGGCATCCATTGTTCTCTCTTGCCGCTGTTAATTGTAATAATACATGTTCTAATTGTTTTCTCATCAAACCTACTTTATCCTCCACATCTATATCTTACTGCTTGATATACAATAGTTTCTGTGGCTCTCCATTTGGCAAGAATTGTGATTGCTGGTTTGGTATATTTTAGTGTCTCATTTTATTAGAAGTTCCATACATATTTTCTTTTGTTATCTATGTTATTTATTCAAGTATTAGTTGTCCCATGAGTTTGGGCTGAGACAGTGCAAACTTTAGGCTCAACTGTCCTGTTTACAATTCTAATCTTTTTTGTTGTTTTGCAGTACGATGACATGCCAATTGATTCCCTAATGGAACTAGTGCAGCAAATTGTTTCATTCCACATGAGGGTTTGTTCTGATTTGAGTTCATGAGTGGCATTTGTTTTTATTTTCTTTACTTCATAAATAATTTGTTAAACCGTGTATAATATATTAAATATTAATCAATAAACCAGTAGTAATTAATAGATTGGTGGATTGATACTGAGTTCTATTGTTGTTGTTATTGCAGCATAATGCTGAGCCTGAAGCTGTGGATCTTCTAATGGAGGTGTAACAAAACTTTTCTGTTTGTATCAAGAGAATCGATTATTTATTTATTTATTAATTCACAGTTGATGCAATATTTCATTGCTGCACAGGTCGAAGACCTTGATTTGCTAGTTGAGCATGTTGAGACTACAAACTACAAAAGGGCCTGCTTGTACCTCACTAGTTCTTCTAGGTATGTGACCAAATTTTGTTTCGCTTCATCAGAACTTGGTATTCTCTAATTTTACTGAAATTGAACTTTCTGTACTCTTGCTATGTTGGGATGGAAACTTGCAGATACCTTCCTGCTCCTGACGATATGTTGGCACTTGACATAGCTTACAACATTTACATGAAGTTTGGGGACCTTGCAAGTGCTTTGCGGATCGGGCTTCTGCTCGACAACAAGGTGGGTCCGTGGGTGAATGAATGATGTCATGCCTTTTTTTTGGTTCAGAATTGAATGGCACTAACATGGATTTCAATGCTTTTTAGTCCCAGTATGTGAAGCAGGTTTTCACAGCAACTGATGATTATCTCCTGAAGCTGCAATTCGCATATATCATAGCACGCCATGTGAGTCTCATCCATGCACACATACAACTTAAGCAAAGTTAACAATTTGTTCCATCTTCTGCTGATCTATAATTCTGATATGTAGATTGTTTGTGTCTATAATTTTGATATTGTAGACAGTTTAAATCTTTCAACAGTCTCATTGCTTTTTTTTCATCAATGAACTTTTCTTATTGAAGGGTTTAAGCATGGAGATTGATGATGAGATGGCTGCAGATGAAAATGAGAAGGATGCTTTGCAGGAAATAGTTTGTAACAATAAACTGAGTGAGGGGTACCTTACCCTTGCGCGGGATATTGAGGTCATGGAGCCAAAATCTCCAGAAGATATATATAAGGTGATTTTTCTTATGTTATTTGCTGATTGCATGTTTCTGCAGATTTTTTTTGGCACTCCTGCTAACATTTTTTTTAAAAAAATTGTTCTAATTTGTCAGGTTCATCTGATTGATGGCCGAGGTGCTGCAAGCTCCAACCTTGATTCCGCAAGACAGAATTTGGCCGCAACATTTGTCAACGCATTTGTGAATGCTGGATTTGGCCAGGTTAGTTTTTATAAACTTCCTCAGCATTTGTAGCGAAAGGAAGGATATTAAGTGTTAAAGGTATTAGAGATAGAATAAGAATTGTATTATTCCTTTTCTTATATGCTTTGGTTTTTTTATCCGTATATGGTATATTCCCTTGTAATATTCCCTTTTACTCACTATATATATTGCTCATTGGGTCTTTTCAATATACGCATAATATTCATAACATGGCATCAGAGTCTAGGTTTAAACCCTAGCCTCCATCCTCGTCCGCTGCCGCTGCCCCCGCCCTCGGGAGGAGCGATCTTCACTCTTGGGGGTGGCCACCTCGTAGTAGCCATCATCTTCTAGTAGCAGTCGCCACCGGATCCTACCAGGCTGGTCGCCACCGGATCTTGCCACCTCTGCTGCCAGGCCGACTCACCGCGGCTCCGCTTGCGCGCCAAGTCGTCCCCGTGGCGCCATCGCCGGATCCGCCGCTCGCAGCCGCAATGCCGGATCCGCCGTCGCGCCAGAGAGCCATTGCCTTAGTTGCTGCCGTCTTCTCCCTCGGATCCGCACAGATATGGGCATTGCCTCAGTTGCGCTCCGTTGTCACCCACACCGTCGCCCATGCGCCCACGCCACTGTCGCCTGTGCGGCCACGACATTGTCCGCGCTCGGCTGCACCGTTGCCAGGTTGCCTTCACCTGGATTAGGTCAACTCCACGCCAAATCTGGCAGTCTCTATCGCCGACAATCCTGGATCTGGCCCTCTACTCCGCTTCTCTCCTTGATCTGGCCACCGCCGACCTCGCCCTGCCTAGATCCAGTGCGGAGCGGCCACCTTTGCGCTGGATTCAGCCATCTTTGGAGCTGGTCGAGCTTCAAGGTTGGCGCCACCTGGTCGCCGCCTGCGCCTGTCCATCCCCGCCGTCACGAGCTATCTCCGCACTGAATCCGGCCAGGCTCTTCTCGTGCCGCCGCTAGCCTACGCGGCCTTGCATGGCCGCTGACCGGCCAGATCTAATAGCCGTCTACCACCCTAGCCTCCCCTCTTAGCCGGGCTCTGCCTCGTTGCCGGATCCAGCTGCCGATGCTCCCGTGTCCGCCGTTGCCGGATCCCGCCGCTCCTGGCCCCGGGGAGCCTCCTCCTACCCCTGCTCCTCTCATGGCGCCACCGCTGCCACTCAGGATGTGGTCGTCGTGTCGCCGCCTTGACCTCCTCACTGGCCTCGTTGGATCTTGCAGGCCGCTGTCGGATCCCGCTGCCGTCGCCGGATCCCGGTTACCGGTCTCCCCGCTCGCTCGCTATCGGTCGGGGAACGGCGACTCCCTCTACGGTTGCTCTAGCCTGGGGAGAGAAGGAAGAGGCTCTGATTTTACACTTAAGGGTGGTGAGGTTTCACGCTTCATTATTGGTGGTGCTGATCTTATGTGTCCTGGTGCTAGTTTCTAGGATGAGGAGATGGGTCTTCTGTTGTTGTTGAGTCTGCTGCGTTGTTGTTGAGTCTGCTGCCTTCGAGTCTTTAGTTTCTTTTTAAGTCTTTCGTTGTGTCCATTCTAAGTCCGTAGCTTCTACCTTTCAGTTCGTCTAAGTCATGTGAGTCCACAAATTTATTATCAGTCATAAGGTTCTAAAAACAGGTCTACTAGGCCGAGTAATCGCCCGAATACTAATACCAGGTCCTCTCATCGGGTACGAGTAGCCCAAAAGGAGTAGTTAAACGGTTTAACCGGTATAACCGGCCGATTATTCGGCATAATCGGCTACCAGGCCGTATACTCGTCGAGTGGACACTCAGTGCACATGGACTTAATAAAAGCACTTGAAAACTCTGCAGATCAGAGGCTACAATGGTATCATTACTGAAGGTAAAGAGAGGAAAGAGAAAAGAATATTGCACATGGAAATCACAATACTCTTTTTGTTTCTGAAACCAACTAGAGCTATCTACAAGTTTGATCTACCCCAGCAGCCCTCGCTACAGCCAAACATTGGTGTTGGTTGTCTACCTTGGAATATAAATCAGCACAAACTCAAATAATAGAATGATCCCCACTTCTCAGCCATAAATTTAAATGAGATAAGTTTCCCATGGTCCATAGCATCACAAAAGAAGTGCCTCATAGAACTCGAAGCATAAATGTTGTAAGCGAATTAAGTTTGTTTTGCAGTAAGAAACGACAAGTGTCTGGTCAAAATATGCTGCAAATCATTTCTTCATTGCTTGTGTACTGAAATTCTTAGATGACATGATTACCATTTTACACTATTTTTTGTTCGTCAGATTGTAGTAGCTGATGTTCTTGTGCCATCTTTTCCTTGCCAATGAGCTGCTTTGCTATAACATTAGTTGAGTAGCTGTCATCTTTATTCCATGATTAGCCTAACTTAGTTACATATCATTATGGGCACTACAAGGAAATCTCAGATGTTGTACACAATTTTGGGAACATAATTTTTTGTTGAATTTTTATTCCTCCATTGGGTCTGCTCTAATTTTTTTCCTTATGTTCAATGAGAAACATTTGAAGGAATGGATAATGGATTAATGAGAGAGGAACTACTATATAACTACCAGTAGCAGCTAATGTTGGGAACTGTTTTTTTCAACCACCTATATACATCAAAAGTTCAAAACAATAGCATCAAATATGGCTTTGATTTTATATGAATACACATATATAAATTCGTTATTAAAAATAGAAAACTAGTTGCAAGGCCGAGTACTGGGCCGATTCCCGTGTAATCGCTACAAGGTGAGGTGATTGAGCAAGTACCGATTATCGAGTTTTAGAACCTTGATCAGTCATAGAAGTGTAAGAATTTTCTTTAGCATAGTAGTCGCCGCCGCTCCTTTTTGAGCCGCGTGCAGATCGTAGAAGTCATTTTGATGCCATCACCTCTCTAGCCGCCACCCCAAGTTTCTAAGGTCGCCACGTTTCTTCTACACCTTGTGCACTGCGTCGCCGCCGTTTTGGATTTCAAATTGCGCCGCTATGCTTCTATCTATTCCTCTTCGGTTTAATTTGACAATTTTTCCAAAAGTCGCATGCTACGCCGACATTATCAAGACTCGGACTTCGGATTTTTTTACTATTTTAGTGACAACTTTTTTCAAATGCAATGCTATTGCATATCTTTTGCATTTTGGGGGGGGCTTAAAGATGTTAGAGATAGAATATGAATTGTATTATTCCTTTCCTTATATGTTTTGGTTTCTTTATCCGTATATGGTATATTCCTATGTAATATCCCTTTGTACTCTTTATATATATTGCCCATTGAGGCTCCTCAATATATACACAATATTCATAATATTAAGATCATATTCTTCTTGTAGGACAAACTCATGAATGCCCCATCAGATTCTTCTGGTAGTGGTTCTTCTGGAAACTGGCTATTCAAGAACAAGGAACATGGGAAAGCTAGTGCAGCTGCTAGCCTGGTACTGCAACAATTTGTTTTATTTCTATACGCACAGCCTTAAAATTATTAGGTGATCATAGTACTAACAAAATCACCATTTTCAGGGAATGATTCTTCTGTGGGATCCTGATTCAGGACTTGCCCAACTTGACAAGTACCTGCACAGCAATGATACTCATGTTGTTGCTGGAGCTTTGTTAGGTATTGGAATTGTCTCTTGTGGTGTGAAGAATGATTGTGATCCTGTATGTGCCACCCTACCCCTACTCTCTCCATCCTCTCGCACTTGTAATTATGTAAGTCCGCTGTTTTAATGACCTGATATCTGTTCCAGGCACTTGCGCTTATTTCTGAGTATATCAGCAGGGATGAGTCAATTATACGAATTGGGGCAATCTTGGGTCTTGGTATTGCTTATGCTGGCTCCCAGAAAGACGAGGTCAAATCAGTATATGCCCCCATTAGTTACCAGAATTTCTGTTGTTATTTTGTACTAACATAGTTTCTGAAATTTCAGCTTAGAGTGCATCTCTCAACTATACTGAGCGAATCCCAAACACCTTTGGAGGTCTTAGTCTTCTCTGCCATCTCCTTGGGATTGGTGTTTGTTGGTTCCTGCAATGAAGAGATTGCACAGTCAATCATATTTGTCTTGATGGATCGTAGTGAAGCAGAGCTTGCAGAGCCCATTATACGCCTGCTTCCTGTTGCCCTTGGCCTTCTATATCTTGGGAAACAGGTAATTTTGACTGTTCCCTTAGTGATATTCCCAGCTCCTACATTTGTATTTTAGTTGAGGAGTATAGAGTAAATACAAACAATAGCTAATATAGTTTCTCCGCCCTTGTACTATTGTGAACATCCATTTATGATTACATCTCACACCCAAGCTCTCTTGGTTTTCTCTTCAGTGTTTTGCCTTCATTAAGTTTGACTATCTGCTGATGTGATTAAGTTATTTATATGTTAAATACCTTTTTTATGTATGTGTGTGCACATGCGCTTGCTCGTGTGTTTTATCTATTCTATTTGTTGATCTTAACAGTATGGTTGAGATTTTTGTTTTGGTAGTTATTGCTATCTTTCTGGGTTAGGCGTTGTTCATTTTGGCATTACATATAACAACTATGCATTGCTGATTGCTAAACATTTCTGGTACTATTATCTCAGGATAGTGTGGAGGCTACAGCAGAGGTTTCTAAAACATTTGATGAAAAGATAAAGAAATATTGTGATGTGACTCTTATGTCACTTGCATATGCTGGGACAGGGAATGTGCTTAAGGTAACTTGCCTTCGGAAGATATATAAATTGTGGAAAGGTTTTAGGGATACAGGTTTTTCAGTGCATACTTGGTTCTAATGAGCCTGCCCATTTGATTTTCAGGTTCAGAAACTCCTTGGTATTTGCTCACAGCATCTTGAGAAAGGTGAAACCCACCAAGGGCCAGCAGTCCTTGGAATTGCTCTCATTGCCATGGCTGAAGAATTAGGAGCTGAAATGGCTGTACGCTCCCTTGAGCGCCTTTTACAGTATGGTGAACAGAATATTAGAAGGGCGGTTCCTCTTGCTCTTGGCATGCTCTGCATATCCAATCCAAAGGTATGTTTATACAAATTTTAACTTCTGTAACACTAAATGGGTATAGATCAAATCTAAGCTATATTTAGAGACTTCGAAATGCACCATCAAATTAAATGAAAACATTTCTTGGGTTGACTGATGGATTGCCAGATGGAGCATTTGGCATCTTTACAGTGTTCCACATAATATGCAAACATGCTTGCACTATATTGATTGTTATGAAACAACTATGCAATAACATGTCATCATGTTACATCAACTATTTCAATTCAACACTCTTGAACAACGTGCTTTGCTAGGCAATTATTTGGTCTTACTTGGTTCTTGGAGACAAGTAGTATGATGCTTATTTGATTCTAGCTCATTTGAGTGCCAGCAAGTCTTGTGTAGTTAAAGTAAGTAGATTGCATTGTGTGGCTAAATTATTCACCCATATAGTTTTCTGATGTCCTACTTTCATGCCCTCTGCTGTCATTCAGGTAAATGTTATGGATACATTGAGCAGACTGAGCCATGATGCGGATGCTGAAGTGTCAATGGTTAGTAACTTCATCATCAGAATATAGCATATTGACTTCTGAGCTTAGATTATATATTTGATCAGATTGGTACATGCAGGCTGCAATCATCGCACTAGGCTTGATAGGTGCTGGTACAAACAATGCCCGTATAGCTGGGATGCTTCGTAACCTCTCAAGTTACTATTACAAAGAAGCTGGGCATCTGTTTTGTGTGAGAGCACATCTAAAATAAACATTTTGTATCCTTGTTTTCACAGTTACTAAGGCCTCCTGTGGTTGTGTTTAAGTTTCTTATCAGTTCTTTTCATTGGACTTCAGGTGAGGATTGCTCAAGGTCTTGTTCACCTTGGGAAGGGCTTGTTGACACTTTCCCCATACCACTCTGACCGGTTCCTTCTATCCCCGTGAGTAATTTATCTCGTAAGCTGTGGATTTTCATTCGATATTGTTGGAATCACATTTTTGAAGGACTCCCCTTGTTTTTCACTCTTCAGCATGGCACTTGCTGGTCTTGTGACTGTTCTGCATGCCTGTCTTGACATGAAATCCATCATTCTCGGAAAGTATCACTACATGCTCTACATACTTGTCCTAGCTATGCAGGTATATGTCCTACAAAGATCTTGTTGGTAGAGCTAAACCACAATTGCATGGATTTTCAATTGTTTTTCTCTGCTGACACAGCCTAGAATGCTATTGACTGTGGATGAGGATCTCAAGCCGCTCTCCGTTCCAGTTCGCGTTGGCCAAGCAGTTGACGTGGTTGGTCAAGCGGGAAGACCCAAGACGATCACTGGATTCCAGACACATTCCACACCTGTATTGCTCGCTGCAGGGGAGCGAGCTGAGCTAGCAACTGAGAAGTAATTATAAAACAGCTGGCAAAATGATCTATTTTGTAAATTGCGTGTTGCTCAATCTGTTTTTTTATGTGCAGATATCTTCCATTGACACCAGTTCTCGAGGGTTTTGTGATCCTGAAGAAGAACCCGGAGTATCATGAAGATTGAGGGATCAGTGTGTCGCAAGCAAGGCTGGAAGGGCCTGTGGAGTATCATGAAGAGGCTTGGATCAATATCTAATTGTCAAACAAACAGGGGACAATGAACCCGATGAAGAGTCTGCACACTTCGATATGCTGAGGTCCGAGTTGTAACAGAGTTCAGGTTGTAATGGGGTCAATGTAACAGGAGAAACAACTTTGTCAGAACTAGGAGCAGAAACAGTGTCTGTAATGGTTGCATAGCATACCGTAAAACGTTGTGGGTGAAGCAAATTCTATAGGGGATTCCCATCTATTATTGGATTAACTTGCTCATGTTGATCCAACGGCAAATGAGGGGGCCTCATGTGAGGCTCTCCCCCACTACATTTTTTTTCTGGCAGAGGGCGGCCATCTCAACGGGATGCGGGGATCAAAAGAAAAGGTTGAAAAAGGCATTATTTTTTTTCTTATTTGAGGATTTATTAGAGAAGATCTCTATACAACAAATCCTCATACCCTCTTCCCTCCAAAAAAATGAATCTAGGGTGTAGGATCTCCATCTAACGGATCCCTCACATCCCCCTTCGAAAAAATGCGAGTACTCCGAATCCAGGGTGTTGGATAGAGATCCAACGTTCAAAAAACTTGAGTACTCATAACTTCAAAAAACACTCAGATACTCTCTAGACACCACCATCTTATTAATACGTGGGTCCAATATCTAGATATTGAGTAACAAATTCTCCAATACATATTTTTGTGTTAACAAATCCTCAATTATTATTTTTTTTGCGGTAGTTCGTTTTGTGTGTTGAGTGAGGATTCCTTTTTTGGGTAATGCTAGCGCCTGTACGTCGTATCTAGATGTTAGCTTCGGATGTTTGGCTACAATATTTTTCGTCTATATATGTAATATTTGTCACCTATATTTGCAATAAAAAACAAAGAACGATATGAGTACTCTCATCCGCAATATTTCTCGTATATATCTGTAACATTTTTCGATCATACATGCAACAAAAAAAATAATCAAAGAATGATGTGAGTATTTACATCGTACGCTCCTATACAACATTTTAGATAACATGTGTAATAATTTTAATCACCGTATGCAACAAAAATGTGTGATACAAAAAATCGATATTATATACATGAAATAAAAAATATTATAACAAAAATATGAATGAAAAATATTACAACAATAGGTAATAAAATTTTATAAATATGATAAAAAAATATTGCAGCGGAGCATTCCGATCAAACGTTCGGCTGCCGAACATCTCCCCTTTTTTATTGGTTCATGGGAATGCGCCTTTTTGCCGACCGCTCCTCCTATCGTCTTGGCGGCTGTGCCGGGTGCCCTCTCCGGCTCCGGCTCCGCCCGGGCGGCGTGGACAACCACGAGGAAATGACGAGGATTACCAGAAATCAAACCAGGGAAAAAGAACACGAGTCCGTGGGAATTTTCCCCGACTTGTGCAGAAATCAAACGGTTTCCGTGGAGTCCCTGTGTTCTAAACGGAACATAACACGAGGTCATGTTTGGACCTTGTCTAACAACCTTTCGAATAGATCTGAAGAGAGAAAAAAAGAACTACCAATCCAATGTGCGTCAAAATTTGTCAATACTAAAATTTAGCTAAGTATTTGGCTACCCACGAATTGGCCAAAATTTAGCAACAAAATAAACTAAGAAACAATTAAAAGTGGTCTGACCAGATCTTAGCAATAAACCAAAATCAGCTTTTCTTTTTTAACAAAATGTCACTTTTTATGACATGAGGTATTACCTTCGTTCTCGGATATGACGGCCACTCAACTTCAAAAGAAGCTAGTGTTCTGCAGTGAACATTATCTTTTTTTGCCATGCACTGTTTTGTTTTATTTTTTTCTGTATTCATTTGTATTGTCTGTAATGGATTAATATATTTTTATTTTTATTTTTTTTCAAATTTAATTATATCAAATAAGTCAATTTAGTTACAGTAAAAAATCAGTTAATTATAGTAAAAAAATCACAAATTATCGTCGTTCCGAACACTACTACGTAACACTCTTGCGGCCTTGCCCATTTCTAACGTACCACGAAAGATTGAAATTCGCTTCAATAAAATTAAAAGCGCGAACAGCCAGGCAACAAAGAAAAAACCCCTCACTTGTGCTCCAAAACCACGTGAAGAAGCGCTCCAAGTTTAGCTCGTTTATTTTGCCTCAAATTTAGCGTGGTTTTTTTTCGACCGTAGCTGATATTTTATAGTTGTATTTGATAGTTTTTGTTCATAATACAAGAGTTTGTGTAAATATACCGAATACCGATAAATCATTTCGAAAAAGTTGTTCCGATAAATCGCTTTAAAAAGATGACAGAGAAACTACCTTATTTATTTGTTCAGAAAAGTTATAAGATATAATCTGAAAAAAAAATAGACTTGTAATTTTCTTAGAAAAAATCAGCTTGTAAGCTATAGTCGGAAATTTATGCCCTCTTTGGAATGCGAGATTTTTTTTCATGATTTCTGCTAGAATAAAGCCTTCTAAGCTAGAATATGGACCAGTTCTACCTACGGCTGCTAGAAGATCCGATTCAGGGGAATCTCTGAAAGTAGACTTGCAAACATTTCGTGTATGAATCCTTAGCATATATGGCACTGCAGTAATACTTTTTTTTTAATTTTAACTTTTAGATATCCGTTTTTATAAATCTAGTTTTCTTTAAGCTCAACAGTTATAGCGGATAATATATCTCCTGCTGTGTTATCCTAGCTCAGCAGAGGACGCTCGAGCTTGACACATCAGCAAGGCGCGCGATAGGCGACGGCCCCCACCAGCTTGTCGTGCTACCATGGCTCGAAAGCGTCTGCCAAGGAGGCCAGGATCGACAGGTCGCCAACCGTGACACTATAGGCTTAGTTGACCGATAGGCTGAACACGACAACCTAGACTCAGAAGTGTAGAATAGTAGAGGAAGATTGGAGCAGACACCATACAGCTAAAGGGCTGGGGTGGCTTGTATATATATTGGCATGGTGTAGGTATACAAGGAAAACATATACATGGAAGGTGCATACATGAAAGGCGTATACATGGAAGACACATACAAGAAAAGCATATACATGAAAGGTGCATATATGGAAGGCACAAATAAGGTAAGATATCTAATTATTCTAATACCTGCCCACAGTCGTAGCGGCAGTCCGGACGTAAAGACTGGATTAAAACTCCTGAAACAGCTGCGTCGGGAGACCTTTTGTCATGATGTCCGCGAACTGATGAGAGGATGGCACATGCAAAATACAAACCTTACCAAGTGAAACATTCTTGCGGACAAAGTGAATGTCAATCTCGATGTGCTTCGTGCGGCGATGCTAGACTGGATTAGTTGACATGTAGATAGCGCTGACATTGTCGTAGTAGACAACGATCGCCGAAACAACTAGGACGTGAAGTTCTTGGAGAAGTTGCCGCAGCCAGCAACACTTTGCTGCAGCATGGGCAACAGCACGGTACTCGGCTTCTGCACTTGATCGAGACGCGGTTATCTGACGCTTGGAGGACCAAGAAACAAGGTTATCACCGAGATAAATGCAGTAGCCGGAGGTGGAGCGTCGTGAGTCGGGGTAGCCGGCCCAGTCGGCGTCGGAATAGGCGGTGATGGATGTTGCCGGGGAGAGGCCGATGTGAAGACCGGCGTCGAGAGTACCCTTGACGTATTGCAGGATGCGTTTGATCAACGCGAGGTGGGGCTCCCGTGGATCATGCATGAAAAGGCACACTTGCTGGACGGGGTACGCCAAGTCAGGGCGTGTGAGTGTCAGGTACTGCAAAGCCCCCGCAAGGCTGCGATACTCAGACGGATCGGCCATGGGAGCTCCGTCGTGGTCGGATAGCTTGGTGTGAGTGCCTATTAGTGTGGCCGTAGGGTGACACTCAGCCATACCAGCGCGTCGAAAGAGATCAACGACATACTGTCGCTGAGATAGGAAGAGGCCGTTGGAGGAGCGTGCGATGGAGATAGCGAGGAAGAAGTGCAGGTCGTCGAGATCCGTCATGGCAAACTCCGAATGGAGCAAGCCTGTGAGATGCTGGAGAAGACCTTGGGTGGAAGTCGTGAGGACAATATCGTCGACGTAGAGCAGTAGGTAGGCCATGTTAGTCCCCTAACGGAGGACAAACAGGGACATGTCGGAGGAGGAGTCGACGAAACTGATGCCGTGGATGTAGGAGGCGAACCGTTGGTACCATGCTCGGCGAACCTGCTTCAAGCCATAGAGAGACTTCTGGAGAAGACACACATGGTTAGAACGAGTAGGGTCCACGAATCCGAAAGACTGATGGCAGTAGACAGTCTCATTAAGAGTGCCATGGAGGAAGGCATTCTTGACATCAAACTGATGAACCGGCCAGGAGCGGGATGCGGCGATGGAGAGGACGGTCTAGATGGTGCCCGGTTTGACCACGGGGCTGAACGTCTCGTCGTAGTCGACACCGTTCCACTGAGAGAAGTCACGAACGACCCAACGTACTTTATAACGGGCCAGACTGCCATCAGAGTGGAACTTATGCATGAAGATCTATTTCCCAGAGATGACGTTATCACCTAGCGGGTGCGGTACGAGTCGCCAGGTGTCGTTGTCCATGAGGGCCTTGCACTCCTCGGCCATCGTGGAGTGCTAGTTGGGATCGACGAGGGTGCTATGATAGTTCGTCGAGACGGGCGAAGCTGGGGAGTAGTCGACCGCTAGGGAGAAAAACTCCACAGAGGGATCGGCGGCAGACCGAACCCGTGTCACCATCGGATGGCCCGAGGAAGCAGCCGATGCGGGCGCGGACGAAGTTGGGGTAGCTGGAGCTGCGCGGGTGACGGGCTAGTGCAGCTGGGTCGAAAGGAGCCGCACGTGGCCGTCTGGAGTAAATCAGATGCACGGGCGGTCGTGGTGGCGGAGCGACGGATGGCGCTGTGGACGAAGGAGATGATCGCTCAACACCATACAGTGGTGGAGCAGTCATCTGGGGTACCTAGAGGGGTGCCATTGCAGCAGTGCGAGGCACTGGCATGGTAGGGTCGACGTTGAGGAAATCGAAGTCGGAGCGAGAGGGAAGGGTGAAGATCGGTCACTACTGGCAAACGAGAATGTGTTCTCATCAAAAACAACATGGCGGGAGATGAAGACACGTTTCGTGGCGAGATCGAGATAGCGGTATCCCTTATGGTGAGAAGGGTAACTAAGGAAGACACAGGTCGTGAAACGTGGAGCAAGTTTATGAGTAGAAGTGGTAGAAAGGTTCAAAAAATAAAGACAATCGAAAACCCGAAGATGACTGTACTGTGGTGGGGAGTGATAAAGGAGGGCATAAGGAATGTCACCACCGACAGAGGAGGATGGGCAACGGTTAATGAGATAGGTGGCAGTTGCTAGAGACTCGGCCTAATACTTGGGAGGCATAGTGGCGTAGAGCAGGAGCGTGCGAACCACATTGTTGAGGGTGTGAATGATGCGCTCGGCTTTGCCATTCTGCGGGGAGGTGTATGGGCAAAAGAGGCGTAGGGTAATACCACGGGAAGCAAGAAAGGATTTGTTGGTGTGGTTCACAAATTCGGTGCCGTTGTCGGTCTGTATGGATTTTAGAGGAAAACGAATTGTGGCTAGCATAGGTGGTGAAATCTGCTAAAAGTTGAAAAACTTCTGATTTCTCTCTAAGAGGAAAAGTCCAATAATAATGAGAAAAATCATCAAGTAACACTAGATAGTAGAGAAAACCAGATAAGCTAAGGACTGAAGATGTTCACACATCACAATGAACTCGCTCAAATGGCGTAGAGGAGCGCGAAGAAGAGATAACAAAAGGGAGACACGTATGTTTGCCAAGTTGACAGGACTGGCAAAGAGAGCGGTCTACTTTATTACATGAGGTGAGCAAGTTTTTATTGAGGCTGTCGAGGCTGGTAACGCCGGGATGACCAAGAAGTTGATGCCATAACTGGGAGGAGATGGCGATGTGGGTGCTGGGTGGAGCTGAGGTGGCGACTGGAGGTATGGTGTAGAGGTCGCACACACTATTGCAGCAAAGCATCACACGCTGTGTCCGGGGATTCTTAATAGAAAAATCAAAGGCGTCAAACTCAATGAAACAATGGTTGTCACGAGTAAACTGTCTAACAGAAAGAAGTTTGTGAACTAGGTTAGTAACAACTAGAGTGTTGTGAAGAAGAAAACAAGTTGATGGTGTTTGAAGGAACGTGTGACCACGAGAAACGACAGGGAGGCGGGAACCGTTGCCAACAGTGACGATCGAATGAGGTGGAGGGTGGAAGGAGAGAAGTGTACCGTTATCTATCGTCATGTGGGAGGTGGCGCCGTTGTCCATGACCCAGCCACCGTATCCTTGGACAGCCAGTTGGTTCAACGCAGTGATGAGGCCCTGCTGATCCCAAGTCTGGGGGGTGGACGGTTGGGACGGTGTGAAGGCGGTGTAAGCCTGAGGTGGAGCGCCGAATCTAAGATGTTTGTATTGGTTTTGGCTTCTGAAAGCAGAATCTAAAAGTAAAAGCTAATATGAACAAACCCTGATTAGATAATAAATAGTAAAGTCTAAAATAAATGACTTTAAGGAGAGTGTAAGCAATGGAAAAAGTGAGATAGCGATACATGCATGAGACTAAAGAGAGAAAAGTGAAATACATGATATACCCGTGACCTCTGCCTTATCATTGGAACAAGAGGAGTGAAGAAGTCGTTTTGAAAAATCGGGTGTTCATATTAACTTCTAACTTCTCTAAGTAGAAATCAAATTTAAAAACCAATATGAACAGAGCCTTGTTCCAGCTCAATTCTTGTTTTTCTGATGTTCTTGTTTTTTCTTCCAGAGTTTATAAGATGGAAGCACAACTAACATAAACACTTGTCATAACATTGTATCATTAACTGGTTGTCATTTTTACTTTGTGGCCTTCTTTGCCTCAGCATCTCAACCGGGGAACTTGCCAACAACTATCTGATCCCCATTACAGCAAACCACTCTACAGGCATCTCTACCCTCTACATGGTGAAAGTGCAGAAATGAAAAGAGATAAGCTCATTTGCTTCTCATAGAGAGGGGGAGTGAAACCCCAAAAATGTCCATGGGAGTAAAGACTGTCATCTAGCTCTCCTTCTCTGAGGCTTGTTGAAGACAAGCCTTCCTAACAAACCTCCCCTGCAAGAACCGAAACACAAACACATAAGAACCTTCAGAAACTCTGCTTCAACCTTTAGCATACTACACTTGGAGCTCAAAACATGTGGTATTTGGTTGGAACAATGATCTCTCGCATTGCAAAAAATTAATCTGCGAAGAATGAGTTCTAGAAGTTGCCTTGACCCGAGGGCGACACTCAGCGTTCACCTTCCGTGCTTGGTATCGTGTCTTATTTGAGAGGAGGGGAGTGCACTGCTTCTGCTTGTGCTGCATTTTTAACATACTGCTTTCCCTGAAAACACCACCAGCACCATTCTGTAGAAATAGATTAATGTCTTCAAGTTTAGCCTGAAATGAAAGGTTACACACTAATCAGTAAGAGAATTCTTCAGTAAACGTCTTCGGTGTGACAGTGTAATTTATGGTCAGAACATGTTAGAAACCATGCTTGTGTCACGTGCCATATGACAGTAAAAGAATCAAAGTCATCTAAAAATGAAAAGTTTTTAAGTGAATCGAGTTTTTCTCCAAGTGCGACAGCTCAAATATTTTTGCATTTGCTACGGAAATTTGCAGGAAAGTCAATAGAATCATGGATAGAATTTGTTACAGTAGGTCTGTCTATACCCCCAAGATCACCACTTTAAGCCCAACCACTCTTTAACAAGAAGACAGGCATGCAATTCATGCCTTAAGATATCTAGAGCTCCACTGTTGCACAATTGAGATTAGCTATCTACCACTCACTATGATAGTTCAAATTCAATTAACCTGAAAGTGTTATAAACCTCAGTCTCTCACACATAAGTTTACTAGAATTAGGAACATTTCCAAGGCAAAAGCATGAACTATGCATAAAAATCTGAAAAATAGTTGTTGGGTGAACATTTTAATTTTCAGTGGAAATCATGAGTCCTAGGTTTTGATAGAAAATAAACTTCTTTTTTCGCTCTAGACTCCGGCCTTTCCTTTTCCTGAAATCATGAGTCCTAGGTTTTGATAGAAAATAAACTTCTTTTTTCGCTCTAGACTCCGGCCTTTCCTTTTCCTGATTAGCCTTGTGGTAAACTTGTAATCAGCCTGTATGGTTGTATTCAATATTCTGTTGCTGAAAATGAGCCTGAGAATCCAGGAACACTTACTTAAGACATACTCTCTCCGTCCAAATTTATAAGACATATTTTCTCTTGGCATATAAACCAAAGAGATAATGAAAATGGATAGATTACCCCTAATTATTATATTTAAGCACTATATTATATGCATGCATATAGAGAATAGCAAATAAAGTTGCATATTTATTAAGGGCATAAAGAGAATAGCACACTAATTTTGCATTAGAACATAAAATACACTCTATATTTATAGACAAAGCCATTAAAAAAATGTGTCCTAAAAACTTGGACTGAGGGAGTACATGAGTAAAAGAGCTATATGAGAGCTGAAATAGCGTATCGGAGTTATAAATTACAGAGGTTTTTATAGACTGCTTTGACTCACAGCAAATGGGACAAATGTCAAGGATCACCCTGACGCTCTCTTTGCAAAAGAGGTTAAATTTCATATAAAGATTCAAATTGGATACAAATAGGAGGGTGTGGATTGAGTATTTGTTCTCCTTCTTCCAATTATACAGTAGAATCTGTAAAGATTAAATTTTGGATACGGTATCCCTTCTCCTAAAGAAATGAATTGAGGGAGGTAAAAGTCTGGTACAGTAGTACAGTACATATCAGATTTGCTGGCTTTACTGAAAGAATTTTAGTCCCGGAAACTAACTACTAAATAAAATCTAAATGCGGTACAATTAAGCTGCAATACAGTTCAGGTTTTTCGAGCACTTCTGCTATGGACACCACATGAAAAGTTAAACTCTTTCTGAAACCAGCTGTAAGAAGCATAATTCTGAACATCAGGTATAACAACACATATCAAAAATATCATCTTTTCAACTGAAAAAGAATTCCCTTCATCTAAATAAATTAGAAATACTTACTAGCACATCAGTGGAGGACCTTGGCGAGTCAGGTGCATTGCCATCACCGAACACGGAGCCTCTGTTACACCACAACTTGAGCACCTCCTCAGTGTTCAAATTCAGGCCCAATCCTGTCTTCGGCGCCTTCAGTGCTGAAATTCCAGCATCACCATTAGCAGAGTCAGGAATTCGCTCCTCATCTTTCTTACATTGCCCAACGGCAACGTCCTTCTCCTTCCCCAACACCTTCTCCACCTTCTTCTTACTCTTCTTCTGTGACGCCGCCGGCAATGCCAATGATGGTGGTGGTGGTGCCGGCGTGATGTCCTTAACTGGCATGGCAGGGCACGTCCACCATTCGCTGTCATCATCATGCCGCTTCAGTGCTTGGTTGATGTTGGGTCGGCCGTGCCGGAACCCGAGCCCAAGCATCATGAGGCTTCTGAGGTAGGGGTGTATGCCAGAGCTGGACAGGACAGGGTTGACGCCGGACGCGGTCGTCGAGTTGCTTTCCATGCTGAGTTTGCCCATGATGCCGTCGATGCCTTCGGCCGCGCCATCCTCGACGCCGAGAAAGGAGTCGGCTTCGAAGCCGTCGTCGTCGTCGAAGTCGAGCTCGCCGAGCTCGGCGGCGGCGGCCTCGGGGGTTCCGGGTGACGGCGCCGGATCGCGGAACTCCCTGAAGACGCTGCTCACGGACGCCGGCGACGGGCAGTTTTTGACGGGGACGGGGCTCCGGGGCGCCGGTGGCTGCGGCATGTGGTGGAGGAGGAATGCGGCACTGCCGAGGACGGGGAAGGGCGGTAGGAGGTCGGAGCAGGCGGGATCGTCAGCGAGGGCAGAGGCGATGCCGAGGAGCCGCGACGGCGCCATCTCGCGGCTCTTCCTGACGGGGAAGACGGAGGGGTACATGGACGCGAGCAGTGCCGCCGCCTCGTTGTACGTCTGGTTGGGCCTCTTCCGCGGCGTGCGCGCCCGCTTCAGCGACAGCGACGACAACGTCGACGAGTTGGACGCCTCCGAGAGCGCCGAGGAGTGCGCCGGGCGCAGCGGCGACGAGTGCGCGCCAGGCGGCGCCGCGCCCGCCGCAGCCGCCGCCTTGACCATCTCCAGGTCCAGCCGGAGGGCGGTCGGGATGCACGACGACGCCATCGACCGATGCACCAAAAATCTCACCAAAGATTGCAACTTCCCCCCCCCCCCTCCCCCTAGACTAGGAAAAGATTGCGAGTTGGTGGATTAAATCGGGAAATTTCAATCCAAAATCGCAAGAAAAGGAATGGGGAATCGAGGAGATGCCTCTAGCAAAACCCAAACCCCTACCAGAAAACCAGCGGAAAGAAAGAGAAGGTAAACAAGGCAAAAGGGCGCGTGGAAACCGAGGAATTTCTTGTCGAGAAAGCCAGTAGCTCAGTAGCTGCTTCTGCCTAGAAAAAGGACGCAGCCAAAAAGAAAAAAAATACAAATATTAGGAAAAGGCGAGGAACCCAAGAGACAACAGAGCGTTAATCAAAGCAGCGCGACATGTTCACCACTAGCAACCTCGGAGAATGGGCAAACTCAAAAAGTAATCAAGAACCCACGCTTTGCCTTTGGATTCGGAAAAGCACAAGAAACATGAGAAGAGGAAAGAGGAAAGGAAACGATTTTATATTGCAGCGAGTTGTAATCAAGAACAGGGCAGGGACAGAGGAGGATTTTAGTTGGACCGAGTGAGGCGGAGAAAACGGAGCAAACTGGTATGGGCTGTGGGTCGACAGCATGAGTTCCAATCGGAATCTGACGCCGGCAGCAGTAAGATATTGCTATTGGATTCTAAAATTTCGGTAAAATCATCAGAAGATAAGAGTGGAGAAAGAGGTTTAAGGGAGTAGAATCGGGAGGAAGAAGGTTTTAAGAGGAGACGAGAGGAGGAGGTAGCCAGAGGAAGAGACAAACATCCCTTTCATTTGTCCCTGTCACTCGCTCTTTTTGTGGACCTCTTACACTTGTCATCTCTTAGGGCAAAAATGATAAGTGCACCTTGTGTTTTTCAGGTGAGTTCTTTAAGCTGGGACTTATAGATTTTAATTTAAAATTTAAAATTCTAATTATTTGTGTAAGAAAATATAAAGAGAGACACTCACATACGATTTTGATCGATATAGATGAAGTCAGGATAGTATTTACTTTTATCGACTTGTAGACATTATCTTAAAAAACACTCCGTTTAAAATCTAGTTATTATACAAAGCTAAACCATAAACACAAAAAACCCCACCCTTCAACACCTACTAGAGCTACAGTGTGATAGACTGTCCACTTGGTCAAGCGGTTCAAATCACGCATGATCTCCGTCCAAAGTACTCTGGCGTGTGACCTAGACGGCTAAACCATCCACTCACCCATGGTGGGTTCTTTTCAACTACGACCGATGGTTTTTGACTATGACTGGTGGTTTTGGTTCCAACACGAGTGTTTGTGTAAATAAATTGAATGCCAATAAGTCGATAAACCGATTCAAAAATGTTGTTTTGTTTGTTTGTTTCAGAGAAGCCGTAAGGTAAAAAGAAAGAGATCGATGTCGGCGGTGCCTCAGCATGTTATAGTGTTTTTATTTACTCCATCATTGTTAGGCTCGGATTTTGTCAATCCGGAATCCTCTGTGATTTCACTACGCTATTCTCTGGATCAATAAATAGTGATCATAAATATATTACTGAACATCAAATACATATCTTGCGAAAGCATAACTAATGCAATAATGAATAGACTTATACATGGGGCCGATCAAGCCAAAATCATTAAAAAGCAGCAATGAAAACAGAAACATCACACATATGAGAGTATATAACCCTTAGGATATGCGCACAGGAAATCAATTGTGGCTCGCGACCTAGTTCTTGGCCATTATCATCTTTCGATCTTGTCAATGCTCATAGGTGACCGTGTGGCTTTTCTTTCCCCTTCTTACTTACTGAATAATAGTAATTGAGCAACAATGAGTATAAAGGTACTCAGTAAGCCACACCACAATACAATAATAATAGATGAAAGACTGAACAAAGGGAGACTTAAGGTTTTTTGTTTGTGAAACTGCCAAAGTTGAAATACAGTAATTAAAAATCATAAAACTTAACATTTTTAGCGAAGCCATATTTTTAAAGTATGTAAGAGTATGTAATATTAATAGTGGTGCATGTTCCATCCACCTAGTACAGAGCATGGTTTCATTCACCGTATGCTAGTTTTGTTACTATAGTTACATTCACCCATTATCATCACTGAGTTACATCCGCCCAGGGAGAATCTATTTAGGGTTAGATCCATCTGTCGTGTTTTTCATCCCACCCATAAGGTTTCTTTTGTAAATAGATACAAACTTGGGTAAGTTTTCATACCTATCTATGACTGTGAGCACGACTAATCAAACTGTTTTCACTCTACAGAGCTTGTATACTTTACCCATAAGAGATAATCAACTTGTTATATTTCATATATTTTCTTAGATATGCAGATCAAGAAGATTATCACAAGACCTTTACAATATAATTTCCCAGCGAGGCTATACCCGCTAAGATTTCCACTACTGTGGGGTTACATCTACCCATTCCAAAGGCCCCCTCTTGTGCCGCATGATAGCTTAAATCTAACGACACGGCCCGTGTTCCTCCAAATGGCACAACCCACGCTGAGTCGATGCAAATTAATTGGCCAAATTATAGACTTGTGGTTGTGCTGTTTACATTGGGAATGTGTTACAAGATTAAGTATTTAGGGTTATCTAGGCGGTTTTATCGCAAACCATATTCTCGTGCTCCCACTACGCCAGCCCCACTTACCATCCACCTAGATATTTAAGCAAGTTGAGGGTTTGGAGATTCCAAAATATCATTTCTAGTTCAGATATCAGCCATTTTGCTCCAGTGTTCGTCTAAACCAAGTTTCCATGTTTAAAATGATGTTAGAGCAAATTAATGCCTCGAGTATCTAAACAAGACTAAGTATAGCATTTAGATATAGACTTATATCTAGTATATTTATCATTAATTCTATGGTGACATGGATTCATGTCCAAAGCTAAGGAGTGGGGTATAAATAAGCAATTATCCATAAGGAAATAACTATGAGCTAATGTGAACATAATTTACATAATAATGTAAAGCATGCAATTTAGTACTTCCAAATAAAATAACTTGCTTTCAACAGGTAGGTGCAACATGATCGAAGTGGTGACTTGCCTTACTCAATTTATGATGACTTTAATCTTGCTCAAAACCTTGTTATTCAATGGCCTTGAAACTCTTATTCTCCATATTTATCTAGATCTTGATGTCGCTCGAACGGTTTTGCCTTCGAGACTCTAATTCTAGCTACATGAAAATCCATCAAATCTAAATAAATCTAAATAAACTCAATTAATTTTTATTATCATTAAGTTGGTGATATCAGATAAGGTTTAGTAAGTGTGGAATGTAGATGGAGTCAAATGAAGTTTGAGTGAAAGGGAATTGGCAGGGAGAAAATCTGCGAAGAAGGATAACGAAGAAGAATCAGATGAAGGAATATTCATGGAAATATTTCACTCCAAATACAAAGGTGGTTAGGCATAGTTGGCAGGAGAATACGATTGCTTGATCACATTTTTAATAATTTCTTTTAATATTCTATATTTATAAAGAAAGTTACATGAATAAAATGAGAGCTACGGACATATACGAGGGTCTATACGGTGTACTGAGCATTATTTACTAGATATTATTATTTAAGGTTTATTTGACAACCAATTGAATGATTAACTCAATAGTTAACTAAAGTATATGATTATTTATTAGGCCACTATTTACTAACAAGCCCTCGCTGATAAATAATCCTTGGGTTTACACGTATTTGGACAAAATGCAATTCTTATCTTAGCTCGGGTACTGCTAGATTTCAAACTATGGCCTACTAACATGTTGGTGAATTCATTTATTTAAAGTCCACTTATTTGGTCATGCTACTATGTAGTTCATCAATTTGTAGTTTAGCAAATTTATTATCAATGACCAACGGTCCATATGTCCTTGGAACAATTATATTTTTCTTGGGTTATAATTCTAACATGACTCCCTTTTTTTGAAGTTATGTTTTAAATTAAATGCCATTGATATTCTAATTATCCTTAGTTATTGTCTAGCACAATAAAATATATTTATATACCATTATATTTTAATATTATTTTTAATTAAATCTATATTTGTCAATGTTTTAATATCGATCTTAGTATGATTTCTTGGATTTGGGGGAAAGTACACAAGACTCTTGTATGATCATGTAGGGTAAAGACACAGAAATTTTTATATAGTTTCAGAAATTCTCCTAGAAGAATAACAACCCTATATCCTATGCTATTGTTGCTAAAGAATGGCTTACAAGCGAGGATAGTGCAAGAAATTACACATTGTTTATAGAACCGATTGCTTCCTCCTAGGACTTATCTCTCCCTCAGACTTCCTCCTCGTCCTCTCAAAATTTGTCCCTTATATTGGCGACGAATCGGTTGCGGTTGCTTCTTGCCAGAAGACATCTTGACACTTTATAAGTTAACCGTTGAATATCGATTATTGTTAGAGAGACGTGAGTAGTAGTTTGCCGTAGGATAGTTATTGTCAGAGAGACATGGGTAAGACGTGTGATGTTATGGAGTATAAATGCATGTTCTAACTACCTTGTCAGACTAACCCACCGTAGGAGTAAATTAGTTGTATATAGGAGAACGACCAGGCTAACTAGTCGTAGCATAACTTACAACTAGGTGGTCGTAGCAAGAGTTGTGATAAGGTAGTCGTCGTAAACCTTACGACTAGGTTGTCGTAGCAGAACTTACGGCTAGGTAGTCGTAGCAGATCTTACGATTAGGTTATCATAGCAGAACTTACGACTAGGTAGTCGTAGCATATCTTACGACTATTCTACAAAATTTCTCTCTCATTGTCAAGGGGTATATTAAGAGAATATGATGACGTAATAAAGAGGAAATTATTATATCCTCGTCAATATTTAAAATTTAAGTTCCAGTAGCATGCTAATGACTTTAATATCATTTATACAAAATTTATATTTTAATGGTGATTTCAATTTACATATGAGTTTCTAAAACAAATATTGTCGGTGTCATAATTGTCGGGACAAGCTTTAATTATAGTGGGTGCTCATATTTAAGTAGAAATTACCTTTGGAGGACATCTAATTTTCTTAAGGTAATCTCTAATTATATTCTTGTATTTCCAGTTAAATACTAGCTACACACGATTCAAATTAATTACCTTAATTTTAACTTAATTTCATTTTAAAAGAGTCTTCATGATATTTGGGCATTTACACAAAGTTATATTTTAATAATCTTTAATTATTATTTGAGTTTGGGCATAAATATTAATGGCACACTAAGGGCCTGTTTGGTACAGCTCCTGCTCCCAGCTTCTCAACAGATTCTTAGGGAGCTGTACCAAACACCTCGATTCTTAAAATGAGGAGATTCTGCTTCTCGCGAGAAGCACTCTCCAAAATGAACTAGAGAGGAGAAGCAACCTTTTGGTGGATTCTCGTGGGGAGCTATAGCCCCTAAAACCAATTTACCCATTGAAGTTGCTAATATTTACGCGCAAAATGCCACTGTATAAAAAAAATCCACCCGAGCGCTCGTCCCTCCCCCACCCGAGCGCTCGTCGATGCTGCCTCCCACCCGAGCGCTCCCCCTTGCCATCCCCTTCCCGCGCCACCGGTTCCCCCTCCCCCTCTCCTCCCGCGCCGCCGCCTCCCCCCCTCCCGCGCCGCCGCCTCCCCTCCCCCCCGCGCGCGCGGCCTCCCCCCCCGCACCGCCGCCGCCCCTCCCTCCCGCACCGCGCCCCCTCCTCCCGCCCGCGCGCCTCCTCCTCCCGCGCCGCCGCCCCCGACGCCTCCCCTCGCGCGCCGCCCCCCGCCGCCGCCCCCCCGCGCTGCCGCCCTCGACGCCTCCCAGCCCCGGCGTCGCCCCGACGCCTCCCTCCCGCGCCGCCCCCCGACGCCCACCCTTCCTCCCGAGCTCGCGCGCCTGGTCTCTTCCTCTTGATTTATAGTTTGTTTGTAGTTTTAGCTTGTTTGTAGTTTTGAAGTTGAAGATAGTTGTATGCTTATGTTTTATTGGCAAAGATATATGCTTGTAAGACAATAAGCATGGTTTTTGAAAGAAGTTTGGCAAAGATTGAGGTGTTATGCAATGTGTCGCTTGATTTCAAGTTTGCCCACAATTTTGCTATTGATTACAGTGTTCCTCAAAGCTCTCATGGTTTTCTTCATTCTATGTGCTATCCATGATTGCTTAGAATAATCGAATGTTTGCATGCTTTCGTGTCAAAACAGACCAAGCAATGGGGAGCCGAAAATGAGAGAGGAGAGGGATAGTTCATTGTAGATGAATGAGACCCCCTTACTACGCTAAAATTTCCAGAGAGAAGATTGTCTACAAGTATGTTGGTCTATGTTCGATTCTATTTCACAATGTTTTGCATATGAGTGTTGATTACTAGTGCCAATCCTCTGTAAATAAAGTAGACCAAAATATTCGATCTTTGGTGATGATGCAACCTAAATCCTGGTATGTCTGTGGTGTGATCCTTGAGATCGTGCAATTGTGTGTTGTCTTATATATTCAAGAGCTATACCAAATATTCTACTTAAAATTATCCATCATGTCACAAGAACTGATGGTGAGTAATGTGAAGAAACTGTTCTATTCATTCAGCTTGAACCTTGTGATTTGTGAATGCGTTTTACATCAGAAGATGGCTAGTTCTTGATACTGTACTACAATTTCTTTGTCAACCAAGTGATACACTGGTTGGACTAACCAACCATTGGCTATTGGTAGCTAATTCATTGTAAATAACAAGAAAAAACAGATGTTTAGTCCGATTGAATCAGATCGAAATAAGTGGGGAAAAGCATGTTTCAGAATGAGCATAACAAAGTACACTCAAGTTCCTACTCATGTTCCTCGTTAATTAGTTGTCCTTACATCGTACAACCCAGGAGAAATTGGTATTATCTCTACTCATGTTCCTCGTTAATTAGTTCTTATTCATGAACATGAAGCAAGTAAGAGATTTGCATGTGTTTCTTTTGCTAATTCAATAATAGATAAATAAAAGGATTACAACTAGGGGTAATATGGTCTATTTCCCTCAAATCTCCTCTTTTATGAATTTGGAGCCAACCCACTAGCCAAACATTTTTCAGAGGTAACTCCAGATTCTCAGAGAAGTGAATTCTTACAGAATCTGGAGCAGAAGCTGAAAAATGAGAATCTGGAGCTCTACCAAACAGGCCCTAATTATCGATGATCAAGGCGCCAATCTTGCGAAAGTGTGATAAAGGAGGTTGGATTTCTTGGAATGATTCAGCAACAGAAAATGGGGGATGATCCTTATTGTTGTAAACTCGTTACAAAAGGGATTTAACTAGCTTTAATCTATAATCTTTTCACTACTAAAAAAATCTTGGTTGCCTCGCCAATCTGAATTCTCTGAATCAACACATCCGATCGAAGGAGTAGTTGCTATCAAAGAGACATATCTGATGACAATTGATGTCGATTGTTGTAAGTGGGAGATAATCGTGGGAACAACTATATGACGGTTGTTGTCAGACATACAGGGCCAAAACACCATGTTATTTATGATGGATAAAGCACATGTTTTATCAATTATATGGGAGGAGTTCCTTGGAAGTGGACCCTCATACCAGTTCATGAACTCTCTGAGTGGCCTAATGGTTGGACAAAGTGCACAGTAGTCCTCTGACCAGGATACTCGGGGAATAGTTTTGGAAAGCTTACGACTATAGGGATCTTAGAGCTTTAATTGAGTATTAAAGCCATTTTTAAGGAATTATTCAATCCTCATCACTATTTTTTTATCATTTTGCTAAGCCTTATTGATATGCAACTAATCAAGATTAAACTTTCAATTTTATTTGATTTACATAATTCCTTATTCTAGTTTCATAATTAAATTTATTCTTGTTTTTATTTTGTAATTAATTTATATTTTTACTTGAATTTTTTCTAATTATTTTGGACTCCATGAATTATTTTATAATTGGAAAAAATGGAAATAGATATTGACATGTGGGCCATGAATAGTGTTTGGACACACCAATCATACACTCAGAGAGAAAACAAAGAGGGAGTACTGCAAACCGAAATAGAGGAAACAGGGGAGGCAGCAGCGCTCCACCCATACCGATCGATTGTCGCTTTGCTATGACGGTGGCGAGGCGAGCATGCCGGGGTGATGGTGACCACAAAAATGGAACACCAGGGGGAGCTATAGGAGATAGTTCCGTGGCTGTGGGTGGCGTAGAGACGAGCCGACGGCAATGCATGGTGGCCGAGTGCAAGGAGGAATTTGGGTGGCGACGCTAGATAGGAGGGAGCTAAGGGGGCGCGCACGAGCAAGAAGGTGGTCAGGGGAGCTTACCAGTGTGAACGGCGGCGGGGAGGAGCCGTGGCAGGTTGGTGGCATGAGCCCGAGATGGCGTAGAGGGGTCACTAGTGGTGGATCATTGGAGTATAAGAGGGGAGGAATTGGTGTTTGGGTTAGCTTGAGGGGGTCATTGGGTGCCTCACGAGCGAGGAATTGGACCGGTGCTCGACAGGGAGAGGATGGTGCTGATGGTGGCCATTTCAGCCAGAGCGAGGGAAGACGGTAGCATCGGCGGATTCCTATGGGGGTAATGAAATTAACTTAGGGGGAAATGATGAGGAGCCTTGGGAACACATTTGGATGCAAGTTGTTTAGGCCGGGTCTCACCGAAGTGGTGGTTGCGTACAATCAAAGCCGTGGCTGGTGTTAACGCAGCGCAGCTTCGGGCGCGATTTGACTCGGGGGAGAAGAAGAGGAGGGAAGGAAGATGGAGGGGTGTCCGGGGGCTAGGGGTGAGCTTGGCTGTGACTTAAGTAGGCGGAGATGCACTCGATTTCTCATGATAGCTCAGCAGTGAGACAGAAGAGCGGAGTTCGAGCTGTTGCTATGCATGGCAATGGCGGAACGTGGTGCAGCATGGACAGTGTATGGTCGACGTGGTGAGGCGATGGCGATAAGATAGGGTGGAGCAGCATGACGTGGGCAGTGCGAGAGCGCTTGGCGCAGTGTGATGTGATGATCAATGAAAGCTACGCATGTGGTGTGGCTCCAAGGCATGCAGGGTGTGGGAGCGGTAGGGTGGCGACGTCACGGGGGAAAGTTGGGCGTGTGTGGCATGACGTGGGCAAGGCGACGATGGTGATCAACCATTGAAGCGCATGTGGGATCTATCACCGCAGCATACGGGTGTTGACACGGTTGGGCGTGGGCGCCGATGTGTGCATGTAGTGAGGAGTGATGCGTGGGTGTGGGGCAAGTGCTCGGTGAGGCCGTGTGTGTAGCACACAGGTGCGGGGCAAGTGCTCGACAACGACGTGCGTGTGGCGCACATGTGGGTGAGGGTGGTTCAAAGGTGCGTGACACGATGCACATGTAGGCGCGGGCGCGGTTGGGCGTGCACGCATGGCGGTGCTGAGACTGCCGCGGCCAAAGCAGTGGAGCAGAGAGAAGGATAGAAAAAAGGGGGAATTGGGCCGGTCCAGGAGGATAAATTAAGGAAAAGAGAAAAGGGCTGGCCTATTGGGAAATATTGATGTTTTCCCCTTTTTATTTGAATTTCCATTTTGGCTTTGTAATTTGAATTTATTTTATTTTCAACTTCAATTTTCAGTTCAAAATTTCTTTCTTTCAATTTTTACTTTAATTTAGGTTTTGTTTTAATGAATTAAATTTGAACTAGAACTTTAGCTATGTTTCAATGTTCCCTTGAATTTCAATTTCTGCTTCAAATTAATTTCATTGTAAATTCTTTCGTGTTACTTTATGGATATCTTTTCATATTTGGCTTCTTATTCTAATTTGTTTTCCAATTAGGTATTCTTTAACCCTAAATTTTGGTTTTGTTTATTTTTTTATGAATTGAATCGGCGAAATATAAAATCCAATCATCATTCTCAACAAATTCCAGACACTCAAATAATACCAAGGTGAGATCAAAAGTTTTAAATCTTATGTATTTTTTATGCGATTGAACTGTATTACGGAAATCAAGATGCTACAGCCTCAAGGTGAGCTACAGCATGGACAGACGCACTCGAGTGTTCGTCCCTGCTCTCTTCTGCCAAAAGATACTTAAAACGTACTGCTAAAAGAACAAGGAAGATGGAAACGGCACGTAATTTGACTCCTCCTGTTCTTGAATGGAGAGGAAACGAAAATTTTATGCTTTTTAACTCAAAATTTGAAAGTTTTTTATAAATAGACTTTTGAGAAATTTTTTTTTAAAAATGGACCCCGACACGGAGTCAAAACATATGGCGCCGTGGATACATAGCATGGCGTCAAAGCACATGACGTCGGGGTACATGTTTTAAATACAGTCACACCGTGGCTTCTACGTGGCATAGCACGGCGCCAAAGCTCATGACGCTGTGCTATGTACCCATGGCACCATGTATTTTGACGCCGTGTCGGAGGGTCTATTTTTGAAAAAAATTTTCTCAGAAATTTATTTATAAAATTTTTTTGAATTCTAGGCTAAAAAATAAAAATTGTACAGAGGAAACTAGGATCAGCGGAGGCTAGGGGAGTCCCTCCTTCGATTCAGGTCCAGGAAAAGTGAAGATCCGACAAAACTGCGGTGGTTTGCAGTGCAGCATGATCAAGACACGATGTTTAGGTTTGCAGTGCAGCATGATTGGGACGCACCATTAGATTAAACCAAAAACTACGGTGGTTTGCAGTGCAGCATGATTGGAACAAAATCAGGTATCAAATTTCGGGGACCCATTGCCATTACGGTACTAGCGTGCGCTTCTTTATTGTTGGTTTTCATTCGCCTAATCGTCGTGTCTTGATTCGGTTAACCTTACCCGACCGGCGGCAGCACTAGCCAGTGATGATGCAAACCAAAAACCATCATGTACAACAACAGCGTTTGTTTATTTCGGCAGCTGTTGTCGTACGCAGGCTGTGGGGATTAACCAAGCCATGCAGGGATCTGGAGCATTCTTCCATGGACGTCGGAGGTCGTCTACTTCGTCAGCTCTCATATTCGATGCAGGTGTTTTACGCCTCCGTATTAGCTTCTAAAAATTATTTTTTTTATAATAAATAATTTTTATAATATTTAACTTTTAAACGAAGTGATTTTTGAAGATAGAGTCTACTAGTTAATTATAATAGACACTATAATAACTTCATTTATATCGACTAAAATCATACATGGGTATCTCTCTACAAACTGTATTATTCATCAGTCAAAACAAAAAGGCATCAGCAAAAATCAATATGGATGCCCTTAATTGGCCGGGCTAATAGTTTTTGTCATAGCTTTGGCTAAATAAAATAGTAGTTATTGAAATAAAATTTTGCAAACGGCTTTTAGAGGGCACGCGCGGAGAAAACGACAGAGACCAACCAGCGGCTTGGAAAAATTGATTTTGTAAGTGGCTTAGAGAAACTGTTTTTAAAAATTAAGATATTTAAATCAGCTTTCGGCTTCTATTTGAGACAAAAGTCGAAAGTGAAAGCCGATCTGAACACCAACTGTACCAGGTTAGTGTCCATCCGCTGAGCCGACGGCCAGGTGCAAGGTAGCGTCGTCTCCGCGACGGCAGCCTGCACCTTCAATGTCGACCATGCATATTTCGCACATGAGACAGGCAGAACTAGTGCCATGATTTATTTCGTCTGAAATCAGCATCTACTTGATTGTTTATCTCGCACTACTTGTTCTGGTACTTGATAGCTTGAAACTGTTTTTTTTTCCTTCAAAAAAGGACTAATTTGGACCGCAATATATTATTACACTGCACATCGCGGGGAGCTCGAGACTAGTCAGTTTGAGCCAAACAGAAACATTATGTAGACTAACATTCTACTGCTATTAAAAAAAAAGAGCACATATTTAACGGCAAATAACCAGCAGGCATATCTCAGGGAGCAAATAGATGGGGCCGAGGCCATTTGAAAGTTAAGACCTTCATATAATAGAGCAGCATCTAAAATTACAAGTCTTAATACGCTTCACGTACTCACACAACACAGTAGTCCATATACTACAAGCTCTGGTCCACAACAAGAAAAATCCATACGCTATCTTATTGAGCACAGATTTACATAAGAGATCACCGGGCGCGCATAGCGATAACTTGATAGATGCAATAATCGTAGTAAGCTTTATACAAAAAACGAACATGTGAAGATCCTAGTGTAGCGGACTGCTTTCACATGTTCATTCCTGCCTGTCAACTGCTCATTCCTGCGACAACCTCTGGGTGGTAGTGGAGCATCTCCTGCCACATCATTTCTCGGATCATCTCTACACCGATATTTTCATCTATGTCGAGATCGATGGGCACTTGAGCAGGAGGGTTTGCGCTTGGATCATACAGCGGAGACATGTAGGGGTGCTCCAGAGCCTCAGTGACGCTGATCCTTTTGGAGGGATCGAAGACGAGCATCTTCTGCAACAGATCAATGGCAAGCGGATGTGTTTGCGGGTACATACTTGTGAGGGGAATGCCAGGGGTGTATGGAAGGGACTTGATATACTTGCGGGCTTTTGGGTTGTCAATGAACTCAAGGTCCGCCTCACTCATGGTGCCGAGAACGCTAACTATGAGCTTGAGTTGATTGAGGCATTCGGTCCCTGGAAAAATCGGCTTGCGGCCAAGTAGCTCAGCAAAGATGCAGCCAACTGACCAGACATCTATGGAGGTGCCATAGTTGTCGCAGCAGAGCAGCAGCTCAGGAGCCCTATACCAGCGGGTGACAACATATTCAGTCATAAACTGACCTTTAGTGTTGTTTGTTCGAGCCAGACCGAAATCACAGATCTTCAGATCACAGTTTGCATTAACTAGGAGGTTCCCTGGTTTCAGGTCTCTATGGAGTATCCCTGCTGAATGAAGGTACTTCAGGCCTCGGAGCAGCTACAATCAAGAAAAAGAAAGTGGCAACTTAAACTATTGATTGATTGACGAATATATTATAAAATTGTAAAATGAATAAGCAGAAAATGTGAAGATCTCACAATAACAAAGTAAAAGAATTGAAAGACAGATTGAACAGGGAGCTTTAGGTCTGCTACAAGATGCTTAAGTTCACTTTCCTTATGGTACTCATTCCTTTTGTCCCAAACAAATTAGGGTAAGTAAGAAATGAAACCTCCTCAAGATAAAAAAGACGAGAACATTGAAGACCTACAATGCTAAGACTCTAAACCGTACAACCTGCCAACTAATTCAAGAGTCTAAAACACTACCTCTAAATTTTCTTATAGTTCTGGTACATAGATCGCTAATTTCTATGCACCCCTATCTAAAACTAATTTTTTATATATTCCAATCCCTCAAGTCTCTTTTAACTCTTTCTCTCATGTTAGTCTTGCTCGACCTTTGCCTCTTCTTACGTTTTTAGTGCGTCTTGAAATTTCACTACGTACCGGTGCCTCAGGAGGCCTCCGTTGGAGATGCCCAAACCATCTTGAACGATGTTGATCAAGCTTCTCTTCAATTGGAACTACCTTATCTCTATCACGTATATCATTATTGCAGATGTGATCCACCTTGTATGACTACATATCCACCGCAGCATCCTCATCTCCGCTACACTCATCTTCTGTATATATTGTCTTTTAGTCGCCTAACATTCTGTTCCATATAGCATCGCAGATCTAAGTGTTGTCCTATAAAACCTACCCTTTTCACTTCTAAGAGACATTTTGGTCACACAAGACACCAGATACTTGGCGTCATCTCACCCACCCATCAATCCCAAATAACGAAACATGTCCTTTCTATACACTACTTATCCGTCCAGCCTAACATCTCCATCATCTACCCTGGTACCGCTGAAATCACACCTCATATACTCAGTTTTAGTCCTACTAGTCTAAAGTCCTTCAATTCTAAAGTCTTCCTCCACAGCTCTAAATTCCTATTAACACATATTCTACTCTCATCAACTAGCACCACATCATCAACGAATAGCATACACCAAGGAATATCTCCTTATATGTCCCGCGTGACCTCGTCTATCACTAGGGCAAAAAAGTACAGGCTCAACGCTGACCTTTGGTGTAGTCCGATCTTAATAGGAAAGTCATTAGTAACACTACCACATATTCTAACATTAGTCACAACATCTTCGCACATATCCTTAATTAGGGTAATATATTTTGTTGATACTTTTTTCTTTTGAAACGTCCATCACATGATCTTCCTTAGCACTTTGTCATAGATTTTCTCTAAATCAATAAACACTATGTAAAGGTCCCTTTTCTGCTCCTATACCTCTCCATCAACTATCGTAGCACGAAAATCGCCTCCAAGGTCGACCTCCCAAACATAAAACCAAATTGGTTTATCGTCACGCTAGTCATTTTTCTTAAACAGTGTTCAATCACTCGCTCCTAAAGCTTTATTGTGTGGCTCATGAGCTTAATTCCTCTATAATTAGTACAACTTTGAATATCTCATTTATTTTTGAAAATTGGTACTAATGTGCTCCTCTACCACTCGTTTGGCATCTTGTTCAACCTAAAAATGCTATTGAACAAAGTAGTTAGCCAAACAATCGCTACTTCTCCTAGGCATTTCCACACCTCGATAGGGATAATATCAGGTCCCAACGCCTTACCCACTTTCATGATCTTTAAGGCATCTCTTACTTCCGACTCCTAGATTCTTCGAACAAACCGCCTATCGGTGTCATTAAAAGCATCATCGAACAAACTGTCTATCGGTGTCATCAAAAGCATCATCTAGTTCAATCATACTATCGTCATTGTTATAATTGAATAACTTGTCGAAGTAATCCCTCCACCTAACCTTGATCTCCTCGTCTTTTACCAAAAGTCTAGTAGTGTCGTCTTTGATGCATTTAGCTTAGTTAAAATCTCTCGTCTTCCTTTCTCGAAGTTTAGCTATCTTGTAGACATTCTTCTCACCTTCATTTGTACTTAGCTTCTGGTAATTCCCCTCATATGTCTCGCCTCGTGCCGCACTTACCACTTTCTTCGCATTCTTTTTTACTGCTTTATATTTCTGTACGTTGTTATCACTCCTATCAAGATGCATGTGCTTGTAGCATTTCTTCTCCTCAATATACTTTTGCACTTCCTCGTTTCACCACCAAATGTCTTTAGGTTCGCCTCTTGTCCCTCGGATCACTCTAAGCACCTCTGTATCCACCTTCCTAATACAAGCTGTCATCTCTGTCCACATACTATTCGCTTCTTCCACGTCCCATATCCCTTCCGCAATCATTCTCTCCTTAAACGCTTGTACGGTGTCCTCTTTGAGTTTCCACCACTTCGTCCTTGTGACTCCGGAGACTTTAGCCTGTCTAATCCGTAACCTAAAACGAAAGTCGGAGACTACCAACTTATGTTGCTGGACAACACACTCTCTAGGTATAACCTTACAGTCCATGCATCCTTATTTGTCTTCTCTCCTAACAAGGGGAAAATCGATTTGATTAGAATGCTGACCACTGCTAAAGGTAACTAAATATGAATGTCTTTTTTCTAAAAAAAATGTTAGCTATTATGAGATCATAGGCTACAACAAAGTTTAAAATATCTTCTCCCTCTTGATTCCTATCACCATAACCAAAACCCCATGCACTCTTTACAACCCCCACTAGTTGTACCGACATGACCATTAAGATCGCCTTCTAAGAAAATATCACTGTTAAGCACACTTCTAACCATGTCATCTAGGTCATCCTAAAATTGCCTCTTAGTGGCTTCATCCAGACCTACTTATGCAACATATACACTAACAACATTCAAAACCAAGTCACCAAAGATTAACTTGACTAGGATAATCCTATCCCCTGTCTGCTCAAGTCAACAACTCCGCTTTTGAGGTGATTATCGATTAAAATGCTCACTCCATTCTTGTTTCGTTCTATTCCAGTATACCACAACTTGAAGCCAGTATGCTCCACCTCCTTCGCCTTTTGACCCACCCATTTAGTCTCTTGAACGCACAAGATATTTATACGTCTCCTAATCACCGTATCAACTCTCTCTGAACTTACCTATTAAGGACCCTACGTTCCAACTATCCAAACGAATCCTACTCTCCTTGGCTAGCTTCCTTGCCCCTCGCACTCGTCAAGTAAAATGCGAAAGCCCTTGCACATTTTTCACTACATCCGAGCACCGACATAGCGCATCACTATGGGAGTGACGTCCCAGCCCTTGCTCATTTATCACCACACCCAGGTTCCGATATGGCGCGTCGTTAAGAGGGTTACACCCCAACGAAACTATTTTGAGTTTCATTCCATGAAAAGATAGCTTGATTTTACGTTGGCTCACAAGGCCTAACACAACCCTCATTTTTCCATGAAAACTACATAGGCAGAGTTCACTTTACCTATGGTAGTTTGACTAAAATAATTTACATAGAGAAGCTCAAGTCCAAACTCATGCAAATCCCCAATGTAAAACTATTTGTAGTGTATTGAATTGATTTCATGGAATACTATTCCTAAGCAAAAGCACTATATGGAAGCAGTTATAGGCCATGTTCGTATTGGCTTCTGCTTAGAAAAACCCAAAAGCTAATACGAACACCCAGTTTTTCGAAACGTCTTCTCCACTCCTCTCATTACCGTCTCGCTCTAGAGATAAGATAAAGGGTCACGGGTGCATTACCCACCCCACACCTCTCGCTCCCGTCACACACACGCATCTCTCCCTCACTTTTTGTACCGTTCGCTCACTCTTTCTAAACGCCACTTCTTTTAGCAACTGCTATTTATTTTCAGCTAAAAACCATAAGCCACAGTCAAAAGCCAACAACAAAAGCCAATACGAACGCCCCCGCAAAAGCTTCTACAAGACATTGAAATTGACTACAGTTTTGTTCACACTTCACAATCATGGTAATTAAAGAGGAAAATACTACTTGTCAAGTATGTTTCAAATCAAGATCAACCAATTAATATTCTTATGAACTCTTATCATGATTTATGGTTTTCTAATCTATGGCCCAAGTGGTCCTTGGGGGAACAACTTGTTGAGGGTGCTTAAGAAAGCATATCTTCTCCTAACTACTCTCCTAAGCCTTGAAATTGTATTATATTTTCTTGTATGATTTATCATGTTAGGACAGCACAATCTTATCCTAATTCGTAAACACTCATAATGCCTCTTTTGTATCATTGTCCTAGATGATGTCCAGGTACATGATGCATATAAAGAAAAGACAATGTCTTTCATGTACAAACATTAAATTGCATAAAAATAAAGCGCATGCCTGCATGGCCAAAGAAATTTCACAATATTAAAAGCCGGAGTGCTGCATAGGTTGCAGTTCCAAAATCCAAAACTGTGTACCCCCTTTTCTTGCCTCAACAGTACAGTTTCAGACAGTAGATTCAAATGTTGCCTGATCCAAATTTGGGCCTAAGTTCAGAGATGATTAGTTTTCAGAAAATGTAAATAGATGCTGACTCATGGCTCCAAATGCTGTGAAGTTTTACAAGATATGAAAGCAAGTAACTAAGAAATAACAAATCTATTGGAAAGCATTACAGCATGGCTGACGCATTATAAGAAGGACCAATAAGTTAATCATTCAATCGCAAAGCCAAAGTTTTCCAACAGCCATACTCCCAAAATGGGTGTGGGTTATGGCCATATGGGTGCACTTTTATCTTCATCTGAACCGAGAGAAACAAAACTAAACAAAAATAATTTAACCAACCAAATGAACTGCTGTATGGGGTTGAAAAGCCAAAGTGACTCATTCTCACTTCTCGGAATAAAGTAGGAAAAGTTAACAGAATACCATGTCCAGATTAAGTTTGCCCAGAGTTGTTTTTGCTCCATAAATTAGCAGATACAATTGAACAGGATCTCGTCAACCACAATACCTAAGCATTAGATTATGTATGCCAAATATGGCATAGCTTATGGTAAGACTGCAAATATTCTCGTAAGACAGGCCAGCCCTAACCACGGGCTCCAGATAGAGCATGACATGCGAATGAACTAACTGCAATCCATGCAAGTATAGACTAAGCAGCTGACATTCATCACAAATATCATATGTCATGGTCGAAATATAGTTTATCATATTTATGCTGGAACAATGAATAAATAAAGATTATATGGGCAAGCGGTGAACAAAAGTAAGAATCGAAAACAGATCCGACCCTCACCTGAAAAAGAAAATATTGGCAGTGGTCATTTGAAAGCGGTTGAGATGACTTAACTATCTGATGCAGATCTGTGTCCATGAGTTCATAAACCAAGTACACATCTTTGAAGCTCCTTCTGTGTACTGGCATCATTATATCTTTCAAGGCAATAACATTCTCGTGACGCAAATGTCGAAGGAGTTTCAGTTCCCGTAGTGTCCTTAGCGCATCCACACGATTGTCAAAAACATTGTTTATCTTTTTTATTGCAACCTTCTCATTAGTCTCACGATTTATAGATGAGCAAACTATTCCATAAGCTCCTCTTCCGATGGGCTTGATTGGCACGTACTTAGTGTCAATCTCAAATAGTGTTTGCCACATCGTGTAGTAATGCTTCCCTTGGTTTCCAATGCCATTAGGAGGATCCACCATCATCGCCATCTTCTACTGAGAAAAGTAAACATGAAAGTTACTTAGTAGAAGATAATACATCAAAATCAAAAAAGGGAATGGACACTACACCGATGAGTGAAGCTTACACCCAGGGCAGACCCAAGTGAGAGGCTTGGGTTGTGGGCAAAAAAATTGGTGGTGCTGTACAACTTCTTTAAATCATTAAACTTAAGACTTAAACGCTGGTAGGTAAAGGGGTCTGCATATACTTACTGTTTACATCCCGTACTTCTATCCTCACTCTCTAAGGTTAAACACAATCCAATATTCAAATATTTACTTTGGATGCACATAGTAAGTGTGAGATTCAATATTTTCAGATCAGTGTGTTGAACATACTGGATATAATTCAAATCCATATCTAGGGGTGAAGCTAGCGTATAAAGGACCCGAGTGCACACTGCAGGCTACTATTGGGCCAGCTATTGCTGTCTTACTGGACCATCTATTGCACGTTGAACTTGGACTGCTATTTGGTGGTGCACGCAGCACATATTTGAGTCAAGGTGGTGCACGTATTTGGACTAGGGTGGTGCACAAGAAGTAAAAATGAGTTGCTAATAACTTGACTTTTGATTTTACCCTGTTGCCGGTGCACTCGGGTGAATCAACGTGCCTTCGCCCATATCCACTTCCCACCCTAGTTGTGCTTCTGTGCTATTCCCAACAGAGAAAAAGGAAGGATAAAAAAAAAGAACGCTGAGATCACATCAGTATCATTTAGTCCTTGCTTGGTATAACACCAACTGATTTAGAAATTTTAGCTTATTAACTTCTGAAGTGTGCAGGTTTTCTTCCCTATAAACAAAAAGATACACAATTTCTGCAGCCAATTCACCGTGAAATTGGACTCAATCCGCCGCCCCCGCCCCAGCAGACGCAACTCAACTCCGTATCTCAATTAAGTTCAGCTCAGGCGACAGTACAAAAGGGGAATCTCCTAACACCTTTATTGCCGCCCCTCGTCCGCATTAATTACACATGCGCGCAAATTCACCGGAAGCGGAAAAGAAGCGAACAGAATCTCCGGATGGATGGAATCGACGCAGAGTCCCATCCAGCTCGCCGATCTAGCGATCCAACCAAAAGGGAGGAGGAGGGGGAGAAGAATCCCACTTACACGGGAGGCAGAGCCAAAGCGCGGAGAAGGGCGCCTAGGGTTGTACACGCGGAGCAGGCGGCCAACGGCTCGCGGCAGAGACTTGCTTCGCTTCGCCTGCCTCACTATACATAGTCAGAGAGAGAGAGAGATTAATCGAAGCTTCCAGGAGCTGCGAATGCGATGGACGGACGGGCGGAACGGGGGCAGAAGAAGCACCAGCACGCGACACGTA
Organism: Melocanna baccifera; assembly: GCA_036346265.1. Classification (NCBI taxonomy): domain Eukaryota; kingdom Viridiplantae; phylum Streptophyta; class Magnoliopsida; order Poales; family Poaceae; genus Melocanna; species Melocanna baccifera. Next base: position 27,791,009 of record CM070691.1, on the reverse strand, counting down.
CGCACCGTCGTCGGTCTCCGCCGCCGGCGCCGCGGATCTGAGGGGGTCAGAGAGCGAGGGGAGGCGGCAGGGAGAGGGACGCGCAGATGGTGGGAGGAGCAGAGGCTCGCTATTTTTATTGCGGAGAATTGGAGACGGCGATGCAGAGAGGCAGGCAGCAGGAGCACGCGCGGCGGTTCATTTGTCAGTGAGAGCAGAGCGATGCACGCGGCAGCACTAGTAGCGGTGCGTGCGCCGCGCGGTTGGTGTCGCTGTCTCCCCACCCCTCGCTCGTCGCTCACTCCCCCCGATGTTTCCTTTCCCTTTCGCAGCCGAAAGGAAACCAAATGCATTCCACAGCGCAGCGAGCGAGCTACTCACTCCTATATCCATGTCTCTATCCTGTGCTAGGAGTGCTTTTGGGTCAAAGATCCTAGTTTCTTAATTTTATTTTTTTAGTTTTTTATGGGGCTTTTTGTATTTTTTTTCTTTATTACATTGCATTGTCTGTGATGGTACGAACTTTTTTATTTTTTAAAAATTAATTATGCTAAAAAAGTTTATCAGAAAAGCTACAAACTTAAGCTTCAAAAGTCCAAATAAACACCCTCTAAATCATTAGGAGGTTGCAGGTATTTTTTTAAGACGATGATAGACGGTGGAGACACTAGCATAGATATCACACGCACTGATGGTCTTAAGAAGCTGTTTAGATAAACGACTTCGAAAAGCTACTCTGTTTGATTCATCTTCCAAAAAAATGAGATCAAAAAACCAAAAGAATATGGTCGAAAATTCTTTCAACTAACCTCTTCCTCCTCGGAGTGCTCTGCTGCATCTGCTTCTGGATAAACATCCGCTGGCTTTACGACCGGCGCTGCAAACTTGTGCAGTTGCACTTGTGTGTACATTGCCAAATATGTACGCTACTGTCATGTCTTGGGTAGGAGAAGACATGTGTACAAAGCTCAACAAACTATTCACATAAATGGCACTGTAGTCATTTTTTTAAAAAAAAATTGACTTCCGAACGCCCGTTTTTCCGAATCTAACCTTCTCCATGAATCTACCAAGCTTGGTAGGTCGCCTACCGAGTCCCCCAAGCACGGAAGCAAGCCGGTCAGGTGCTGTGCACCACTGTGCATATTTAATTAGTGCTAATCATATTTTATTAGTACTAATAGCAATTAATTAATGCTATTCATGAACTAATTAAAGCACTAATCATGTGGATGGCGTGCTGCCGTACTAGGATAGCTTGATAGGTACCTACCGAGGTCGGTAAGCACACGAAGAGGGATTAGATTGGCAAAAACGGAGTTTAGAACTAAATTTGAGGGTCATGCCCATGGTGATGAACGACTGGGCTCAGGTTCTGGAGTTTCTTCGTCTGGCAAGCGGTTTGCTTGCTTTTTCGCCCTGGTCATGGTTTGTTACGTTGTGTTCTCTGATTAAGGATGGATCATCCGTGGTGTCATGATGCATCCGGTGCCTATAGCTGAACGTTAGGTAGCCCATCAGCAGCAGACTGTTTGTTCGGGGACGCCGATGGAGAGCGCCCAATCCTGCGGCACATGGGCATCACGCGTAACGCACGCAACAGTGACGATTTTGTTGTGTCGCGTGCGTAAATTCTCTGGATCTTTTGGTCAGGCACGGTCCTCTCTCCTCTTCTTTTGGTCAATGCCACGTCATGTGCTGGCTGAGTAAGCAGGGATTCAGGATGCTTTAAGGTACACCACGTGCTCCAAAAGTCTACGGCTTTGCTCCGTGTGGAGTTTGCTTTTCTTTTTCCTATTCTGAACTTTCGACGTACTTCCCCCGTCCGAAAAGACCCGAGGCCAACCGTACGCAGCCTACTTCTCTTGCGAGTGAAAAATCCTTCGACTAGAGAAGTCATGGAGCCAGTTTAAATTGCTTTAAGCAGGCTCGATCGTGTCATTACACGGCACAAAGCCAGATACGCACGGACGCAGCCAAGCCTGTCAACGATAGGATACCTTAAAGATCTTTTTAAGGCCCTATTCAAAAGTTGCTGTTGATTTTAGTTTTTGGTTAAAATAAACGGCGGTTAGTTTTTTATAAGATATTTTATTAAACGAAAATAAATAAAAATAGAAAAATTAAAAAAGATAACATCATATCTCTATAGATAATACAAAGAAAAAAACCTCATTAAAAAACTAGCATGCTTCAAATATCTTTTGGTTTCAAAGAAACAGAGCCTTAAACGTGGAGGAAAGGTGGGATGATCTGCTCGTGCTTCAACCATGGTCTTTCATAAGCAACCGAGAAGCCATCCACGGCAGAGTCGCTGCTTTCATCAGTTATGCCCTTGCAGTCTAAGAAGTCGTGTGATGCTGGTAAATATGTCTTGATTTGTGAGTTGATTTCCCCCTGATTAATCATGGCTCATTTTGCTTCTTTGATGAATAATGATCCATGACGCGACAATACCATGAATAATGAACCAGCAATGTTGGGCAAGCAGCTGACAGATTGTTCGAGGATGATGATGCAGAGTACGTCGCTAATCTTGCTGCTACGCATGTCTATTCAGAAATCGAATCCGATGCTATGCACGGCAAATGGAGTAATGCACCGCAACGGTGGTGACTGATTGATGGAGTTTCAATTCTTTGGTTTTAGTTAACTGATGGTCATGTTTGTTTTTTTTTAAAGTAACTTATGACCATGTTATGTCCATGAGAATTTGAGAATATCAGGCTGTACAGAAGTAATCGTGTTAATGGGGATGTCCATCTATGAGCTTAGGTGTATTTTTTTTTCTGTTTATTCTATGCAACAGACATCACTTGTCAGTGGTTAACTGGTTACCAGAGTCGGCCATTGTTTTGGCCATGTCATCAGATAACTGACCACTTCTATAAGTATCATCCCCATTATTTCTGTGTTTCCTCGAAAACATAAGTTCATTAAACAAGCAGGAAATCTTTAGATCTTGATCTAAAAAAAGGGAAATATTTGGATCACTTCCTGTTTTCCTAAGTGACAGCCCAACAAAATCGTTATCATTCAATAATGCTTCATGATAGTGACTTCGTGCTTGTGGGGTAGATACTTACCAGGCCTCCAAACTCCAAAGCAAACGAGCCTCTTCTTTTCTTAATTCCAGACAGTGGGTGAAATTTTCCCAACAGGATGCAAATCCCGATTCCTTTTGTTTTGCTTTGTTATTCCAAGGCCTCATCTTTTTAACTTATGACTTATGTTTTGCTTGAACGGATTTTTTTTATTATCTTTTCGAAGTGGTTTATCATAACAGTTTTTTCGAAACAACTTATCGACATTTGATTCGTTCGTATCACTCCGCAACCGATGGGTAACTGTTAGGATTTTTATGTGGCTTAGGATTTTTACGTAACTTTCAATATTTAGGTGGTGCTTATTTAGCCTTTTAAACCTTAGTTTCTGTTTTTTTTTTGCATTTTAGCTATTATTAGCTTTTTTTATTCAAAGGCCTTATCTCAATCCGTGCCATCATACCAAGTAATCAATATAGATTCTTAAGACCATCAATCTAATATGTAACTCATATAAAATGACTTGGCTAATTTAATTTTTAAATAGTGTCTTTTTAAGACGGAATTTATAATTTAATTGTAGTATACTGTGTAGCGACTTTATCTAGATCAGCTAAAACCACATATATGTGTTTTTACAAATTTCTCTATAAATTATTATTATTTATAAATTAAAACCAAAATCTAATACGAACGTGTCATAAGTTCTATCTCCTTATCCATTGTCTTGTAATATTTAATTAATTTGGCGTGGCATTGGTGGCAATTAAATTGATAACACTAGGGTTGACTGATGGAACTGGAATAAGGACACCGACAGTAAATCATTAGCCGGATTGGTTTACTCCTTCGGTCCTCTCCTTATCCATTGACTTGTAGTGTCTGGTCACCGTGAGTTGCAGAGTTTTAATGGTAGAAAAGCATGCATGAGTCAGGGATTTCTGCCGAGGTGCTTGTCAAGTTGCATCCATTGCACGTACCAGAGGCAACCATGATGGCATGAACCCTAGTGTCTTATCCAGATCTTGTTTTAGGTTATTTATATTAGTTATGACCGATGGTTTTTAATTATGATAGATATTGGTTTAAAATAAATAGTAGTGGTTAGAAAAAATAATTTTTAGAAGGAGCAGATGAGTGGTGAGAAAAATAATAGAAATGTACGTGGGAGAGACGGGAGTGAGAGGAGTGAAGTGAGTGATGCATCCGTGACCATCTGCTTTACTTTCAGAATGAGGTAGGAGTGAGAGAAGTGAGAAAACCACTTCAAAAAATCAGACGTTTATATTAGCATAAGGCAATCTTTAATTGAAGATAGCTGATGGAGAATACCGAGCGTTTAGATGCAGTAATTCCGACCGAAGGGAAACATCTACTTTACATCAATATACATGGTACATGTCGTAGCTCATTCAATTTAGCGATAGCGAAATGTAATCGAATCGATTATTGACGTGTTATTTTGCATTGAATTTGCAACATGCGAACCAAATGATAGAATGCAAGTGGCATCTGATAAATCTTAACAGAAGTTCTTTTGACTGCAACTCTGCAAACAATCCGTTCTAGTTGGACTTCTCCGGGGGACTTCGGCCTGATCCATCTTCAGAATGACGGCATAGGGTGGCTGATATTCGCTGAAGGCAGATAATTTACAGAAGAATTGCAAAAGATCAGATGTGTACTGAATCGAGTATAGCTCTCCTGCGTTGGTTGCATTTGCATAGTTGAGCTGTTCTGTTACATGAGGAGAAGAACAGAAGTACAGAGGTGGCACTGTACAAAGGGATTTGCTGCGATCCAAGATCAATTGAATACACAGGTTGGTGCAACTAATTCGATCAAAGGGACAAAGACTGAACATCCAGACAAACCACAGTAGAAGAATACCTCTATTTTTTTAAATTCCAATCAGACCCTTGATCTCAGGTGTTGCAGCAGTTGTTCTTCCACTGCCGCTGCGCTGATCCTACCTGATCCACACTGGTTGGTCACTGCATCACCATGGTGCGATTATGCAGATGAGTTTGTTGGTTTGACTCTTCACGGGTTGAGGGGGCTGCGAGCCTGCGACCTGGCGGGCAGTGAGATCGATGAGCTGCTCCAGTTCCACAAGCCTCGTCTCCCTCCTCGTCCTCCCCTGCCTCCTCTCGTTCCTCTTCCACCTCTCCACCTTGCTCGACCCGGACCCCCGCGCCGCCGTCCCCCGCATCAAGAGGGCCCCTCCCCTCCCCCTCCGCTTCCGCCATGACGGCGCCTTCAAGATTCTCCAGGTCCGTAACTCAGGCATGCATGGCCTAATGGCCTTCAAGATCCCCCTCATCGCGCGCCCGATTTCCTCTCGCTCTGTGGCTGCCCGTATCGGCCACTGATTCTACCTTGCTGTCGTTAGGTGGCGGACATGCACTTCGGCAACGGCGCCGCCACGCGCTGCCGAGACGTGGCTCCGGAGGGCGGCGGCGCGAGGTGCTCCGATCTCAACACCACGCGGTTCCTGCGGCGGGTCATCGAGGCGGAGAGGCCCGACCTCATAGCATTCACTGGTGTGGGGTTTTCCCCTCTTTTCCTTTCAGAGCTGCTGCTGCGTGGTTGCATCAAAGATTGCAACTTTACCTCATGCTATCTCTTTTGCCCTAGCTCATGCGGTCGTCGCCATTGATGAAGCTCCTTGCTAGTACTTATGTGCAAACTTCGTGCTCATAGTGATAGTCTTTGACAGATTTATAAGTTGAAGCCATGCAACGGCTTAGATCCAAGTGACTCGCTAGTTAATTTACCTGTAATTTACCAGGCAGCAATCTACAACTGTTAATTAATTCTCCACGTAGTAGATTGGTGGGATTTGTAAGTTGAATTTATGAGTAGTTTCCATTTGGGTCCATTCAGAGGGGATCTGTGCGACATTCAGTTGTGCAATGCTCAGCTATTCACTTGTAGTTCGTCAACGTTCAGCAGTTATGGGGCAGTTGTATCTCTTGCAATATGTTGGCGGCATTTGTGTAACGCAAAGGATATTTACTTCGTAAGTAATGTGGAGTCATGGTTAGGGGTTTTCCACTATGGATGGTGTGGGTGGCAGAGTAGTAAGCTTACATACTGCTTCTATACCTATTTGGGTGCTTTCTTTTGTGTACATGGAATTCACTCATCATTCCTCTTGGTTTCGATGATGGGATTCGCGCGTCATTACATCACTTTTGTAATGTTCTCTGGATAATGTTCTTCAGGATAGTGATTGGTGCAAAAAGGCCAAACTCTGAGGTTACCCAATAGTTAGTTAATTTTATAGTTTGGATCAGATCAACATTCAACAAGAACATGAGTAATGTTTCTCCCAAGCTGTAATAGAGTATGGATCATCCTATGTGAAGAAGAACCAAAAGTTATTGTTCTGTCCTGTTGAGTTTGTGGAGTTTGGACTATAATCACAGTCTATAAACTCCTCATGTACATGCTAAATAAACAAGCTGTGAGTAAAGCTTTATTAACTACAACTACTGCTTTCCTTGTTTCAAACCAAAATGTAGTCCCTATCTGAAAAAGTCTTTATCATATCTGTTTTGGTAATAAAGAACTTACCTTTTGAGTTCCTTCATTACTTGTTTTCATTTCCCTTCCTTAATCATCAAAAAGGGCTGCTCCAGTTAAAGTTTAATGCTTCCATTGTTTTATTTTGAATCAGGGGACAACATATTTGGGGGCAGTGCAACTGATGCAGCAGAATCGCTACTCAGAGCAATTAGCCCTGCTATGGAGTCCAAGGTACCATGGGCTGCCATTTTAGGAAATCATGACCAGGAGTCCACAATGACCCGAGAGGAACTGATGACGTTCATGTCTTTGATGGATTACTCAGTATCTCAAGTAAACCCACCTGGTTTTTTGGTACATGGGTTTGGCAATTATCATGTTGGCATCCATGGGCCATTTGGATCGGAGTTGGTCAATACTAGTCTGCTTAACCTTTACTTCCTGGACAGTGGGGATCATGAAGTGGTCAATGGAGTTAGAACTTATGGATGGATCAAAGAATCTCAACTTGCTTGGCTTCGTGCTACTTCATGGGAGCTTCAGGTACTTCTGATTATAATTACTATTTACTAACATATCACAGCATCACTGTGGAATATGCGCCAGTCATTGCAAAGGGAGGTACACGCTACTGCAAGATGTCGCCTTTTGTTTATTACCGTTGCTTTTTTTCTGTTATAGATTGATGAACTTACGTTGTAGCTGCAATCCACTACATTATTCTGCTGCTAATATTTTATCATTTGTTTGAGCTTATTTCCTGTGTCACATTCACATTATCGGCTGTAGCAGCACGCCCGTTAGTTAGGCACAGATCATTGACTCTCTCTCTTTTGTTTATCAGTGTTATTTTCAAATAAAAAATGCTACTTCTTTTCAGAATCTATGCTTTTGACAAACGGTACCTGACAATATCCTTTATTTGACAGCAAAACTCACATTCCCCTGCATTAGCATTCTTCCACATCCCAATTCCAGAAGTTCGAGAACTGTGGTATACAGGTTTTAAGGGTCAGTATCAGGAGGGAGTGGCTTGCTCAACAGTAAATTCTGGTGTCCTTGGCACCCTCGTCTCCATTGGAGATGTAAAAGCTGTCTTTCTTGGTCATGACCATCTTAATGATTTCTGTGGCAACCTTAATGGGATATGGTTCTGTTATGGTGGTGGTTTTGGTTATCATGCCTATGGAAGACCTCACTGGCCAAGGAGAGCCCGGGTGATTTATACCGAACTCAAGAAAGGACAACGATCATGGATGGAAGTCGAGTCGATCCAAACTTGGAAGCTGCTAGATGATGAAAAGCTTTCCAAAATTGATGAGCAGGTTCTCTGGAGACGCATTACAGATGATTCTTACCACAAGGCCTACTTGTGAGACCAGGAGTCAGATTACTTTCTGTATGTGTCATCTGTGTTTATATGCTATGTTGTATAACATATTTGACACAGTACAGTACTTCGGTTTTGTAGGTTAGTAGATTGATTCTTGGCAGGCTGGTTTGCCATGGACCAAATTAGGCATCACATTTGATGACACTGTTGATATGCTAATCCCTTATTTGGGTTGTTGAAACCAGTGCTGAACGTGCTTGTGGGCACACAGTTTGTTCCCTTGTTGTGGCAATTAACATAATTCCTTTTCTTTGCAATCAGTTAGCCAGAATGTTTTATAGTGTGCATTACTTGCTTTCGTCCCCTTGTAAGAAAAAAGTGATGAACTAGGCACTACATACCTTCTTTTAAGAAAAAAAAATTCTTTAAAAAAACAAAAAAAGATGGGCACCTTATATATATGTTATCCTTACTGAACCCTAAGGTTTTATCCTTCGGCACGAGCTACTACAACTCATCCCATTTACCAGATCTATAATTAAAGCGAGTGTTCAACTCTCTTTAGGGTGCATCACAGAAATCCTAAGATAGATCTAGAGGTACAAGCAGGAAAAAGATCTAGGTTTTTTTGCCCCATAATAACCCCATTTCGTGGGGTCCGGACGGTGGAAGCAACCTGTGCCGCTGGTAACCAGGTGGAAGGGCAGAGATCGGACGGCCGGGATGGGGCCACAAAGCCCGCACGGCCTCCCCCACCTCGTCCCCCAGCCGTGCCCATTTCCACCCTCCAAACCGAAAGCAGATCGAAATCCTAGGGGCTAGGGTTACCTCACCATCCCCCCCTCCATCCCTATCGTCCGATCCGATCCGCCCAAACCCTCTCCGCCATGACCCACCACGACGGCAAGCCCTACCAGCCGCGCCGGGGCCCCGAGCGCCCCCCTCCGCCCCCGCAGCCGGCGGAGGACGCGGCGGTGCCTGCCGCGCCGGAGGTGGACCACCTCGCGGCTGTGGCGGCCGAGGCGGAGGCGATGAGCAGGTACGAGGAGGAGCACGAGCCGGAGATGGAGGAGGAGGATGAGGAGGAGGAGATGGAGGAGGACGAGGCGGAGGGGGATGGGCAGCATGAGCAGGACGACGCCTCCGGGGAGGCCGTCCCAATGGACGCGGATGCCGCCGCGGCGGCTGTGGCTGCGGCTGCTGCTGCAGCGGGCGCACCGTTGGACCCCCACGGGGCGATGGTCGTTGGGACTGTGCCGCCCATCTCTTCCAACCAGCTCACCCTGTCGTTCCAGGGCGAGGTCTACGTCTTCGATTCTGTCTCCCCTGATAAGGTCCCTCTCTCTCCCTCGGTCGGTTTTTAGATGCAATCCTGTTTGCTCTGCTAGTTTTCTGTGCGATTCAGTAGGTTGGAATGATATTGCAAGTGGTAGAGTTTTTTGTTTGCTTCCTCAGGTGCAAGCGGTACTTTTGCTGCTAGGAGGAAGGGAGCTGAACCCAGGCTTGGGCTCCGGAGCATCGTCATCGGGGCCATACAGTAAGGTTGGGACAAAGTGATGATGAATTATGTTTGGTAAGATTGCCTGATGGATGGTTCACATGCATGTATTTACTTTGTTTCAGAGGTTGAATTTTCCACACCGGGTGGCATCGTTGATGAGGTTCAGGGAGAAGCGGAAAGAGCGGAACTTTGATAAGAAGATCCGGTATACTGTTCGGAAGGAAGTTGCGCTTAGGTTGGTGCTAGCTGCTTAACATTGTCTGGAATTCCATTCATAATGTCTGAAATGCTATCAAGATTGTTGTATTGGGTCTCACCAAATTCTACCTACCCTATATGATTGAAAACGTCACATAGATTGTTGTGTTGGGACTCACCAAATTCTATGTTTGAAAACGTTACATCTCTTGTGCACATATGTTCTGCTGTAACCATTTTTCCCTGGGAAGATATGCACATCCAAAGCAATTTTCATAATAAATTCTAATCAATATGAAGAATAATTCATTGTTTCGAGTTGTTGGGTCGCTTTATTAGTTATACTGTTTCAAACATTATTTCTATCTTGTGATTCTTGTCAGTTGTGATACTATTGCGGCACTTCTTGATTGATAAGTTTTATAAAGAGTACATCGATTCTTAAATTTTGCAATTGGTGCTTATCTAGATCACTTCTGCATAGGTCATGTACAGACACTCGTGATGATTTACATATTTTCCCTGTATTTATAGGATGCAGCGCAATAGAGGTCAATTTACATCTTCAAAACCAAAGCCTGATGAAGCAACATCAGAATTGACAACTCCAGATGGCTCTCCAAATTGGGGATCAGTGGAAGGCCGACCTCCATCTGCTGCTGAGTAAGTTCACAAAATGTTTTTTTTGTTGTTCTTGGTTTCTCTGTGTTTTGACATTTCTAGATGCTTCAAAAATGCTTTGTGCAGATTTTTTAGCTAGCATTGAGAATCATTGCTATGCCTGCAATTAGGTGCTCTAGTATATATCATTGTAGATGCCGTGAATTGTGGACCAATGTTAATTTTCTGTAATTAGTACCAGAAAGAAGTACAAGTTTTAGCACCCATATTTTTTCTAGCTTGCCTGGCCTGGGATATTCATACTTGATTACTTTGTTAGTTAACTATTTTACAAGCAAGTTTGATATATATTGAAGGTATTATCAGATACCTAGCATACATGGACAGATGCTTCTTTCAATATGTATATGGTATCGGTATCTATTAGATTTTGCCCTTTTTGTCATTGGGGCTTCTTGCATATAAAATGACATTTGTGAATTGTGGTGATGGCTGTCTTCTTTCAAATTCTTTCAGATGCCATCACTGTGGTATTAATGCAAAGGCTACTCCTATGATGCGCCGTGGCCCTGATGGGCCAAGAACATTATGTAATGCTTGCGGCCTCATGTGGGCAAATAAGGTACTTGTAATAGATTCTTAGTAGTACTGTTACATATTAAGATTTAAGCTTTTTATGGGAAATATCTAGATTTAGGTAAGGATGGAAACTTAGAATTTAGAAAGTAACTTTTAAATCAAGCTATGTAACGGACCCAGCCAAAGTTGTAATTTGTAAAAACTTTTCTAATATTAAGATTTTTGTTTTAGAATTTTTGCTAGGGTCCGTTGTGTTAAAACTGCTTACTTGACTATCAACTAATTTATACTTAAGTTATTATACCCCCATACTTGGTAAAGCACTAGTCACCCACGGTTGGATTCTTTTGAGCTGTGGTTGTGGCTTTTGGTTTTTGAATTTTGGCTGTTTGTAAGAGATAGTACGCAGAAGGAAATAGTCGCATGTGATTTTGGCCGGTATAGCTGAACTCGGTACAATCTCTACTACAATCTACCTGTAGGCCACACTTTAAAAAAACACACTGTTTAAAAGTTAGTTACTATAGCAACGGATGCCAAAGCCTAAGTTTAAGCCCAACCAAAGGCAGCCCACATTTATCTTGATTTATTTCTATGTGTATCAGTGTATCTAAGCAATCACTCTACTGGTAATAATAATATTGTGTTTTTTTGTTTGCTTTATATTATAGTGGTAAAGTTTAGAGTTCTAGCAGTTATTCCCACTTGGTATTGTTCTTTGTTTTCTGTATTTTTGGATGCTAACATTAGTTCGGATAAAGTTGATAGTGGAACAAAAAAAATCTAGATCAATGTAATGAAATTAGATGTGTGGTGTGTCTGTTTGGTTGTATTTAGTCTCTGTTCTGTAAATAAGCTTGACAATTATTACTATTATGTTTGTTTTGACCATCTGATATATTTCGTAGTGGATTAAGAGTAATTTGTATCTCAACACTTTATAGAAGTTGAAGTAATTAACTGGTAAATAGTACTTTATGGGTTAAAACTTTATTTGTTGACTAACTCAAGAAGTTATTGCCTTATTGGCAGTCCATAAATGGTCTGTTATACTGAAGGATGGGGGATTTCTAAATTCTACTTCACATAGTTCTCTTTCTGGTAATTTTAGGATTCAACACCTTTCCTCGCAAATGAGAAATTTATATATTTTTTATAGTTTGTTCTTTATAAGCTCTTTATGCAAATTTTGATGAAGCATTACGTTAATACTAGCAGAATTATTAACTTTTCATCCATTTTTTATAGGGCATGATGAGGGACCTATCAAAAGCTTCTCCTGTACCTCTCCAAGCCATGCCATCAGCTCCAAATGATGGTGTAAGTCTCTCTTTTTATTAGCTGCATCTCTTTGACCTACTTTGGGATTAGTCTATTTGGTTGAAACTTACCCTATTGACTGGAAGTGAACAGTCCTTTTGGCTCAAATGAGTTGAGTCGTTATCAAATTATCTGATGAAGGACTGCATCTTGCATGATGCACGTCCTAACGATGGTGCCCTATACTAAGCAGTAGGTGAAACTTTTGAAAATATTGAGTCAAATATTGCTTAACCTATGCCGCTTCAATCTTTTAACATTGTTAAGTACATAACATACCATAAATCAAATTATGGTTCATGGCCCGGGCGCAAAGCTCTGGTTCTAGTTATTTGATTCTAAATTAGAATATCAGATAGCGCAACATTGATTTCTGCCACACTGGTAACTAGTTTTGACCACTTTCAATCCATAGTTGAAATTATGAGATAGCTCTGTTCGTATTGGCTTCTAAAAGCTGTTTTTTTACAGTAAATGGTTTTTTTTACCGTACTTAGCTTTCAAAAAGAGTGCCTTTTTAAGATGGGGTCTACTAGTCGATTGTAGTTCATACTGTAGTAACTTCATTTATATCGGCTAAAATTACACACGAGTGCCTTTCTCTACAAGCTATATAAATACAAGCTATTACTATTTATAAGCCAAAGCCGAAAGCTAATATCAACGGGCCACAATTGGATGGTTTCAGTAGTTTTAGCTATTGGAAAATTTGCTGGTGCCAATGGGTGGGTGTCTTCACTCATCATCTTTTTTTCCCCCAGAGACTTAGCAACCTTATTTATTAACCATGGCTTGTGTTTACTGCCAAGAAAATGTTAAACTTATTCCCCTTTATTTGCACCGAGAGTCTTAGACGCATAAGGTGATATACTGTTCTTAACATTGTTTTTTCTGATGACAATATGGCATCCAATGATGGTCATGTAAGAATGTTAAGCTACTCCCATTTCAGGCAACAATAATAAGATCTTATATTAATGTATTTTCATCATCCTGTTACGATTTTGAATTCTCTTTTCCAATGTCTATGTAATATTTTTAGTATGTGTTGATATTTTAAACGAATCACTGGTTGAAGATTGAATTACTGTTTACCTGTTCTCAGCAGAATGGAAATGCGGCAGAAGCACCTGGCGCTGAGCAAGAAGCTGCTGCAGTAGCGACTGCCAATGGTCACGAGTCTTCATCATGAGTGGAGTGCTGTTTGTTTTAATGGTGGATGGACATCATCCTTGAGTGAACTCCGGTGTAGGTCAACTGGTTGTAGTATAACTTGAGTGAGCATCATCTAGGGTTTAAGAGTTGCTGCAGTGTTTTATCTCATGGATTCATGCTTGTGGCCATTATGGCTATAGCAAGTTTTTTTCTTGTTTGAGTTGCGACAGTTGGGAATGGATGAGGCTCATTACTTAAGTGTGACCATCTTACTTATGGCCTGTAGTTTTTTATAGATCTCAAAAGTAGATGTTTTTTAACCCATGCAGGCAAGCAGCAACCTGTTTCATTCTTCTCAGCCAGTGATCAATTGCTGATAAAAGAATGAGTTGTGTGCTGAGTGCAAAAGGCCTGCACGATGGAAGTTTTATTGACATGCTTGTGGTGTCTTCTGAAGTCATGTGCGTGAATGAAAATGAACTGGTGCCTTCTTGTTAGAAATGCTTGTTCCATCTGGGCACTATGTTGATACGAAGGGACATCAGAGAAGAGCCTGCGAGCTGCGCGCTTTCTTTTTTTCCATACCGCGGGTTGTAGGGGTGCTAAATTGAGCTTAATAAGTTATGGTTTATGATTTATTTTTACTATAGTTAGTTTATTTTACACTGTAGTTAATAGTGATTATTTAGTATGATTAAATTTAAAAATAAAAAATAGGTTAGTCGATTGCGTATAATGTAAATGAATACAACAAAAAAATAGACAAAAGATTTAAAATGTTGAAAAGTTAGAAAAAGATGAAATTTAGTATAGTAAAAAATAAGTTAAAAAATGAATGGGTTTGTAAGTTGTTGATCATAAGTTCTACTCTGATCTAGGCACTGTTAAGGGGTTGTTTAGAATAGCGATAGTTTATGGTTTTTTTACTGTAATTGAGTTGACTCAGTCGATATAATTAAATTTAAAAAATTTAAAAATTAAAAAATGTTAGTAACAATGTAAAGGAATAAAAAAAATATATAGAAAAGCTTAAAAAGTTTAAATAAATTTAAAAATAGTAAAATTATCAAATAGTGAAAAAAAGAAGAAGACAGAAGCAGAAGTAAGTTGAGCAGGTCCGTAACTTCTCGGTCTCCTCCGCTTCCGTCCCGAAGTACTCGACTCAACTCCACTCTCCCACTTCCAAACCCTAACAATGGCCGACGTCATCGACCCCACCTCCGAGGCGCCCCACGCGCGCCGCCCGCCGCCCGACAGTCCCGATGACCGCTCGCCACCCCTGCCCCCGCCGCCCCCCGGCGCCCCCCCGCCTACCCGCAAGCGGAGCCGCTCGCCTCCGTCCTCACTCCCGCCGCCGCCGCCTCTCGGTTCGTCGCTCCCCGAGCGATACCGCGACCACCACTACCGTGGCGGCCGGGGCGGGAGCAGCCCCAGCCCCACGCCATACCGGGGCGGCCGCCGCCATTCGCCGCCCAGGAGGTCCCCGTCGCCGCCGTTCAAGCGGTCGCGGCGGGACGACGGGTACGACCGCCGCGGGGGCCGCGGGAGCCCACCACGGTACGGACACGACGACAGGAGGTGAGGGGGGTTCGCCGCTCAGTCATTGGTCGAGTTTTGTATTGGATGGTTGGTTAGTTTCCGAGGCTCTCAAGGTTTCATTTGTTTTGGGTGTTGTGTTGTGCAGGTATGGGTATGATTACGAGCGAGGTGGAGGCAGAGGTGGGTATGATGATGACCGGTACCATGGCAGATATCAGAATCGTGCTCCAGGTGAGAATTTTCCCCTTAGGCGAAATTCAACCCTATCAATCTCCGAAAGAAAGGATATGGAGAAGCAGGCATCCCGGGAAGGATATATGGCGGTGTTGTGCTTGTTAAACATGGTTAACAGTAGCACTTGCTAATGTATGTATTCCAGAATTTCAATACTGGAGACTTGGTGTCAGAAATATTAACTTATATCTACTTATTTCTTTCCTGCTTCCATATCACCAATAGAATGGATAAGGACAAAGTATATGCATAACAACTGATTTGTTATCATGATTCACGACTTCTTTTTAAATGACTTCTTGTTATCCAGTCAATGAAAATCTTCTGACAGCTCAATAATGAAATCCAGATTGGCCTGATTCAGGATTTGGGGCATCCAATGATGGTCCTGGGGTCACCCAAAGGTATCTATATAATTACCTACAGATGTTCATGTTTTATTTCCTTGTTGTGTTTACTCCTTTTGGTTGCTAGGCACTTTATCTCCTGGCCACTGTAACTATGTGGCAATAATCAATTTGGAACCAGTTACCACTACTCTTGGGAGCTGCAAATTAAGTCTTCTACTGTTAGATGCCCTAAGGCATCGTTAACGGATAGAGAATGTTCTCAGAAAATTCTCCTTATTTGACGTTTGAAAGCAAATTGATCCTTTGAACAATGTGAGTCTGGAGTTGGATTAGCGATGCAGATAAGTTATCAGCATGGCATTCCTTTCCCGCTAGAAGTGCAATTCTTTGGATCCTCATTACTCTTATTAGTCACCAGCAAGCCTTATGCTCTCTTTACGGTTAGTACTACTTCCACAGCCCCACACAGGGCCTCCTCCCAGTTGTAGAGAGAATATATCATCCTGATATGGAACTATATCCTTGAAGGCAGAAGCAGTGTATGTTTTGGATACAATCAAATGGAGAATCTGATGAGAACATTCTTTATCTGTTAACAAGCAGTGGGGGCAGAATCTTTATTTGAATTCTTGAGTAGTGGTTTATTTTCAGAAAGTAATAAGCATGCTTTCTTATAGGCATATGTCAAGTTTTCTGGTTATTTTATTTCGATGGTTGATTATTCACTATTTTGGTGTGCACCGTATCACACTAAGCATTAATCTATATTGTTAACTCTATGGAAACAACATTTTTGATATATGTACTTTTGAACTATTCTAGTTTTCCTGCATGTTTGCATAGATGTTTACACTATACATTCTTGTGCTATTTGTGATAGCAATCATTAACATTGTGAAGAGGAAAATGAAGGTGAGGAATTCTTGTTTTCCTCTCTTTTCCTTATTCATCATTTTCCACTTCCTCATCACCACAATAAGTTTCTTAATCAATGGTATTTGTTTAG
Organism: Melocanna baccifera; assembly: GCA_036346265.1. Classification (NCBI taxonomy): domain Eukaryota; kingdom Viridiplantae; phylum Streptophyta; class Magnoliopsida; order Poales; family Poaceae; genus Melocanna; species Melocanna baccifera. The sequence continues at coordinate 27,774,619 of CM070691.1, read as the reverse complement.
AAGGAGGACAAGAATCGATTTAATCTCTTTTGTGAATTGAAGCTCATAGAAGCACTTGATAAGTCCTGCTTTTTTGGAGTGGTTGAGGGTTAGACTCTGCATTAGAAAGCCCAAGTCTACGATGGATTTTTTTTTGCGCCTTTCCTCTACGATAATGGGCATACTTGTCAATTTCATATGCCAATAATATTTTTAATGGGAATTTATGGAAGTATGAAATGTTCATTGGCTCATTCCCTCTTTCATTTTGTGTTATTCACTATTTGTCCTTAAGTGTTTCTTGCCTGCTGAAGCTTTCTATCAATTAATGAGTTAATTCTGTTAGAAATTTTTGTTCAAAATTTTGCAAGAGATGGAATATTTAGGAGGAACATGGCAAGTTAGAGCAGATTATTGTATAATATGTTTCCAAGTCAATAATTTAACTCTTGGCCAGGGTGCTCTTTCTTTTTTTGAAAAGCAATTTATGCCTGTGTAAGATATATGCTGGTCAACTACAGCAGTTCATATGACCACCTAATTACGCATGTGAGGTGAGACCTCACATGAATCCCACGAGAAGTTGATGCATGGCAAGAAGACCATATGTTAGATGGCAAACTTTTGTAGGCCGAAAGCTATGCCTTCTTTTTTTTTGGTAAACTTTTTGGCAAGCATACTTCTCAAACCGGATATTTGGTCAATGAAATGTTTGAGTTGTTCTTCTCCTCGCAATGAAATAAATCAAAGAAGACTTATTGCAGATTAAACTTGCTAGTTTTTACATATCTCATTTTCATTTGGACCATTTCTCGATGTCTATAGGCATTTTTGTTATTTTTTCCTTCAGTTTCAGGAGTCATCCATTCTAACATCTCGAACAGAAGATTGGAGCATAGCTTTATGAGTTTCTGTTTGCATATTTCTTTGATCTTATGTGCTTATGGATCTTTTCAGGGAAGGCTTGATGACATACAAACAGTTCATCCAAGTTCTCGAGGATGATATTTCACCAGCTGAAGCTGAGAGCCGGTAAGAGAACACTTGTCGTTATATCTTTTGTGCTTCTGTTTTAGTGCTGACACACTATAATGCCTCATTAACAAGGTACCAAGAATACAGGACAGAGTACATTACTACCCAAAAGCGTGCTTATTTTGATCTCCACAAGAATGAAGACTGGTATGTTCAACATGATTTAATTCCAGGTGCTAATTGTACATGCTAGGAATACAGATGGCTCAATTGCTTAACTGTCCTTTTATTTGCTTTCACTTGCAGGTTGAAAGACAAGTACCATCCAACCAACTTATTATCTGTTATTGAAAGGTGGAATTGCATACCATGTGAATATTTCTGTGTTGTAGCAAAAGTGTTTTGGTTGAACAATATCCTCTTAGTGAATTTTGTGAACTGGAATTTTGTACAGCTCATCTTAATGCTTTTTCATTGTTGTTAGTTTTCCTTAATATAGGTGTAATTTGTTTTGTTTACGCAGGAGGAATGAGCGTTGTAAGGTAGTAGCGAAGGACTTCTTTCTTGATTTGCAGAATGGAACTCTGGACCTGTGAGTTATGTTTGTATAGTTTGTTTTACAATATTGTTTTGGACTTCTTGTTTATACCTTGATATTCTGCTGAACAGTGGCCCTGGAATAACAGCGACTGCAGCAAGCAGATCAGGAAGCGGCAGTGATGGGAACTCCGAGGATGATGGAGATGGTGACAAGAGAAGAAAGCATGGCAGAAGTTCTTCAAAAGAAACAGATCCTCTCTCTGGTGCTCCCAAGGCTCATCCAGCTAGCTCTGAATCTCAACGAATTCAAGCTGACATAGAACAAACTCTAGCCCTTGTGCGTAAGCTTGACACCGAGAAGGGTATTGAGGGGAATATCCTTTCAATTGGTGATCATGGCAAGCCAGATGTAGACAAATCACATATCGGATTGATGGGGCCTATAATTATAATCCGAGGCGTAATGACTGTTAAAGGCCTTGAAGGTGTTGAGCTCCTAGACACTGTTCTTACCTATTTATGGCGTATTCATGGTGTTGATTACTATGGCATGTCTGAGACGAATGAGGCAAAAGGCCTTCGTCATGTGAGAGCAGACAATAAGACTTCTAGTACGACTAATATCAATGCTGCTGATTGGGAGAAGAAGCTGGATACTTTCTGGCAGGAAAGACTGAGTGGTCAGGATCCCATGGTTATATTAACGGCCAAGGACAAAATTGATGCAGCAGCTGTTGAAGTTCTAGAACCATATGTCAGGAAAATAAGGGATGAAAAGTATGGTTGGAAATATGGATGTGGAGCCAAGGGCTGTACAAAACTTTTCCATGCTCCTGAGTTCGTTTACAAGCATTTGAGGCTCAAGCATCCAGAGCTTGTGTTAGAGTCGACTTCAAAAGTCCGAGAGGATCTTTATTTCCAAAATTACATGAAGTATGTACATGTGGTTCTATTTGCAGCTACACAACAGTACCATCAAACTCTTTTAAGAGGTGATACTAATCTAATAGTTTCTTTGTGAACAGTGATCCCAATGCACCAGGTGGAACACCAGTTATGCAGCAGTCTGCACCAGTAAGAACCACACACTTCATTTGCTTGCTTAAATAAAACAGCGTAACCCTGCAAGTGCTCTTTTTTACATATCACGTATGTATTAATTGTTATTATTTCAAATATAGTTGGTGTTACTTTTATTCTCGTGGCTTCCAGTAGTTATGGTTGATTTTTTCTTTTACTTCGCATCATATTTAAGGTCATGTATGTCTGGTGCAGTTTAGTCTGCATTAAAGGCCTATTGCCTTTGAAGATATACTTTGTATGTCTGCCTTTTTGTTACTAGTTAGTGTACACGTGGACCATATACCAGCCCACCCCTTCGAGCCTTGTACAGTTTTCCTTTTTTTAAGAAACTCTTCAAGCCTATTCTAAAAAAGAAAACTTTTCAAGCCTAAATCGAATACACCATAATTATATGTTCATGAGTTCTGGCTTTAGGAGTCACGAGAGTTCCAAACCAATCGTTGTTCATAAGTACATGCAAAACAATGAGGCTGTGATGAGGTGACATCACATGATAGTGTTGACAAAGGGTGATTGGCCTCGAATCCAACCAGCCAAGTTCTTGACCCGCCACTTCCTCAAGGCTCAAGCAGTTGCAAGGCACGGGCAGGCCATTCACGGTGCAGTTCTCACTGTTGTTACTGAGGCTGTAGCCATGGAGGTCACTGAGGTGAAGCATGATGAGACGGCTTATCCCTCCCAATACCAATCTTGGGGTCAAGGTTATTAAGTCAACAAGTCGACACTACCCTCCTAAGGACCGATTTATCGACTAGTCGATAAGTACTGTTTGTACTGTTTATATGAATATGTATATACAGAGAAAGACTTTATTGCAATTTCAGAAAACAAGAGGGCTAAATTGCAAAATGCCAGTCCTTATAACGCTGCCCCCACTGCCTTTTTTCTATCTGACTCCGCCCCCCACTGCGACCTCCGATCTCTGGCTCGACGATCGCACTCTCCTCCCGCCCGCGGCGGCGAGCGCGGCTCGGCCTCCAGGCTCGGCGATCGCACCCCTCCGGCGGTGCACACTCCCTCCAACGCGGCAGATCCCTCCTCGGTTCTCCCTAGGCCCCCTCCCTTTCTCCCTCACGCCTCACGGCCTCACACGGAGCCGGCGGGCCAGGCGACCGACGGCTCCCTCTCGGTGTCGACGAGTCGGCGCAGCGGCGACTCCTCTCCAGGTCGACTCCCTCGCTCCAGATCTGGCGCCCCGCACCAGCACGCTCCCACTGGCCCACCGTCGTTGGGGCAGAGGGAGGAGGAGGGAGGCCGGGGCGGAGGTTGCTGGGGAGAGGGAGGCCGGGGCGGAAGGGCTTACCTGGATCTAGATTTGGCGGCGGCCGGCGGCGACTGTAGGCCGGAATCGCCGGATTTGCGGTCGGAGCTCCGAGCTCTGCACTCTCTCTTCACTCGCTTGCTTAGCTTCACTGCCCGCTGTTGCTGAAGCCCGCACTCGGTACATATCACTTCACTGCTTCACTGCCTCCCCAAGGCGCCCGACATGGCGTCGCCTAGTTGACTAGTCGACGGGCAAGTCGACGACTAGTCGCCCGACTTGTCGCCGGCGCAAGTCGTTCCTCCACCACTGACTTGTCGACTAGTCGACGACTAGTCGTCGACTTAATAACCATACTTGGGGTGGTGTGGCAGGAGGCGAGGTGGGCTGGTTGTGAATGTGATTTGACCGTGGAGGGAGCTCCGGTGCCACAACACTGTCGTGTGTGTCCACCGGTTGGGGATTTTGAATGGATGGGTAATTACTTGCCTGCCTTGGTGAGAGATCAATAGACAGTGGCTCATTCAAGAGAATAGTTTAATGGCCTGGGCAGAATTAGGGGAAACACCCAACTTATACTGTTAGCCTTTGGTCAATGGAAATTTTAAAACTGGCATTTTTATAAGTAGTACAGATATAGATTGGTCAATGGAAATTATATTGAATGCAGAAGAAAACTGCAGCAACATTGATGTTTATTGAAATGGCTAGTTGTATTTTGACATCCTTGATAACTGATTCAACTTCTGATGTGCAGGACAAATCAAGGCGGAGGCCTGGTATGGATAGTCGTCTAAGATATGACCGTGCTAATCGAAGAGAATATGATAGGGCAGAGAGAGATGGAGGCAGATATGGTAGAGGTGATCGTTCTCCAAGTCGTGATGGTCCTGATGATCAGATGTTTGATGCTTTTCGTGGACGAGGCTCCAATGCTCCTTTTGTCACTGAATTCCCCCCTCCACCAATATTGATGCCTGTTCCTGGTGCTGGGTAGGTGAAAAGCCATGGATTTCGATATAATAATCTGACAGGATTACAGGAAGTGTGGTGACTCACTAAATGGTGTGTGCGCCTTTTCTTTTCAGTCCATTGGGACCATTTGTTCCTGCACCTCCAGAGATAGCCATGCATATGCTGAGAGAGCAAGGGCCACCTCCTCCATTTGAACCAAATGGTGCACCTCATGGCAACTCAGGAGTGCTTGGACCGATGATGGGTGGTCCGGCACCAATTATAGCTATGCCTCCATCTTTTCGTCAAGACCCTCGTCGTTTGCGAAGGTTAGTGATTATTTGTTAGAATACTAAATTCTATGATGTCTTGTTATTTTATTTGCTCCAGATATGAACTGTTATCAGCAAACAAGTATTGTATTGCTATCCCTCCTCTAGTGTATAGTAACTTATGTTTTAGTCTTTTTGTTTGTATATCTGATCTCTTGTGGGGCTTGACCACATAAACATTAGTGGTAATATGTCAGTTACTACCATGCTACTGTATTTTATCTTACCATATGTCAGTTACTACCATGCTACTGTATTTTATCTTACCCTTGACTGTCTTTAACTCATCTCTGATCTTGGTTGGGTTGCAGTTATAATGACCTTGATGCTCCTGACGAGGAAGTTACTGTTCTGGACTACAGAAGTCTGTAGGTTTGGTCCTGCTATACCAGCAATCTTCCTGATGACAACTCCAGATGTCTTAAGGTTTGTGGACCTCCCATTAGAATGAGGTTGTATTCTTTTTTACAGAGGCATAATGAGGTTGTATTCTTTTTTACAGAGGCATAGGGGAAGGTCATGGACAATTAGCGCATTTTTTGAGGTCACCTGCAATGTGTTAGAATTTGTTGTAGCTTAAATGGCAAGAACCTTCGGGTTTGCTCGTGTTTGTTGAATTGTGCACCATGCACGCTATGCAGTCACAAGAAGTATTCGACAACTATTTGACAGATTGCCCTTTTTGAGACGATATTTGACAGAATTAATGCCGTAGTCATTACAACATTTTAACTTTACCCGTTGGAACTGAATAAATTTATTTCTTCAGTTTGAACTTGGGAGCTGAATCATTGCTCTGTGCGATGTGTGCTGTGGTATTTGGCTCTGCAAATCTGCATTGTACACACTTCACTTTCCGGTGATCGTATATTATTGTATTTGTTTAGATGAGTTATGATGTGGTGCTGCGTCTGGTAAGGCATGGGTTTGTTTGGCCAAGAGAGTTGAGAGGCTCTTCAGTTACAATGAAGTTTTGTGCAGAGCCAGTTTCTAGTGTTAGTAGCAGTATGCTCGGAAGAATTTAGACCCTATTTTGCGAACATATGTAAAGTGCATATAGATTTAAATATTATTAATTTGTTGATAAAACCTCTTTCGCAGTCAAAGCATCAGGTGTAAATAAGTGTTCTGTGTATTAGATACTTATGTGATTAACTCTAGTACAAGTAAGAAATTGTTAGAGATAACTTAAGAGTCAATCATTAAGATGATTGTACTATTTCTATGTTCATGATATTTTGAATAATATGTTATTTTATCCGTTAAACAAATGTTATTTGTATTTATCAATAAGTATGCGATTTATTCGTGAAACACTTTATTTATGTTTTGATATTATTTTAAATTATCTCTGATATTGTATTATTATAAGGGATAATTATGATTTATAGATCATCATATATATTGATTAATGATAATATTTCACAGGTCAGATATAGAAATATCAAATCAATAATGTAGATACATATTAAAGAACATGGTGTTCGATTGACATACCATGAGACACTACGGAATTGTTACATTTTTAAGTGTCATCAGCTGATCTCATCATAATGTATGTACGATTTTTAGATTTGAGATCATTATAGTGGTCGTAAATGTAGCTTTCGGATTTCATATGAAACATATGGAGAAATGTTAGTGATTAAGATGAAATTTGCTCCTTCTATATAACGGGAGAGATATCTCTAGGCCCGTCGATATTGTTGGATTAAGAAAGTGAATGACTATGCTGAATATAGCCGAGTCAACTAAAAACTAAGTGATCCACTACAGATTCAAGTGAAAGTGTAACACTTGGGTCGGCTACGGCCCAGCTCGGCCCATGCCGATGCCCCATATAAGAGAACTAGGAGGGGTAGGAAGCAAAAGCCAATTTGCTTCCCTCCCCCATGGTCACCCTACTGTCGCCCCCTTCCCTCGCGCCTGCTGTCGCCGACGCCGCTGCTTCGCCTGGCCATGCCCCGTCGTCCTCGTCCCCATCCTCATCCTTTGTTGTTGCTGTTGCGCCTCCCCCATGGTTGCCGAGCGTAGCCCCAGCTCGTGCGCGTTGTCATTCCCCAGGGTCGCTGCTAGAGTGCTGCCGCTGCCACTTTCCCGTGCAAGCCGTCGGGCTGTCGCCTCTACCCCTCCGCGTGTGCTGTTGTGGGTTACCGGCGCTACCCCTCGGAGCACCGTGCCGTCCCACGCCACGTCCTGGCCGTCATGGCTATTTGTGCCGGCCTTCCTCCTGCCAGTCAAGGGGAGGGGAGGGATAAGGTGGGAGGGGTGAATGGGAGTGGAAAGGAGCTGGCCGACCCAGGTGAAGAAAAGAAGAAGGGCGTGGGAGGACTTGGCTGTGAGGAGAAGAAAAGAAGGAGATAGACAGGAAGCCGACCGGCCGAAAGAAAGAAAAAAAGAAGTGCTGCCATGAGGAAAGAAAAGAAGAAAAGGAAGAAGAGAAGGAGTGATGCCGGCAGTGAGGGGAAGAAAAAAGAGAAAAGGGGAAGCCGGCCGACCAAGTAAGAAAAAGAAAAGGAGAGGGGATAAGAGGAAAATGAGAAGAAGGGGAGGACTAATCCGGCACCTAGTCCGCTAGATCTAGACAAGGGAAAAGGAGCCCAATCTAGTTATCTGAAATAAGGGTAACACTTTGATTCCTTCTCCTTGCTTGTTTATCGAGTGACGTAGAGGTTGAATAATCGAATAGCGAGATAGGTGTAAACAATGGTTAGAACATAGCTTGTCATGATCTTATATGCAACGCGATGGTGTTGTGGCCATGTACGTGTAGAGCTAATGAAGTGCAATGGCCGTGTGGTGATGTGTCGATGCATGCGTGATCGACCAGTTTTAGTGAGTGGTTAGTGAATCACTAATTAGTACCAGACTAATTAGTGAATGATTAGAGTAAGCAAGTAATTAGAGTTTGTGGTCATTGAGGAGAGCGAATAATTACTATGGATTAGGTAGTTTGGCTTAATTAGTGTGGACTAATTACCATATGCTCTTGCTAGAACTCTATAGAAGGCTGAAATACCGAGTTCGATGGTGTAGTTTTAGAAGTATGTCTTTGAGATGGTTGCAGCCAATATGGGATAACCTGGCCGTCGGGACTGAAAATAATGGTTTAATTGATGTATTCTCTAAATTGTGACAATCGGGCCTACGAGAGTAAGTGATGTAGAATACCGAACCCAAAATATTTGCTATGTTAGGCTTTGGGTTTGAAAGATACGGTCAATTAAGTACCAGAATAGTGGGACGGTATCTAGTAAAAAAGTATAGCATGTGTTGGTTTGCGCGTAGGAATGTCGTCATTATAATGTGTGCATGTATGACTATGATGAATTGAAATGGGTAATGCTTGTTCAGGTGGTGATTCGAGTTTGGTGTCGTCCACGCATCGTCCGTCAGGTTAACAGACAAGTGCAGGGTAGAACAGTAAATTATGACGAATGCTTGCTGCTTGTGTTTCCATGTCATGATCTACATTATTTATGAGATGATATATATGATTACATGCTAATCATACCTTGATGAGTGATGCTTATGATTAAATACTAACATTGGAAGCATTGCATGGGAGTGGAGGTTGAGACCCCGTATGAAAGAGGACAGGACGATTGAGTGGTTTTTCGACAGGTGAAGACTCCGCTATACTGGTATAACCTACAGCTACATACACATCACATCGCATTGCATTAAAGTGTATTGCATTGCATTAAAGAAATAGGAGACAATGATAATGCCAAAGATATTATGTTGTACATTTCACATATGGAGATTTACTTATAGTTACATTGATTATGCTTATAGTCCACATATTGAGATTTACTGATAGTTACAGTGATTGTCTTTACAGTCTATAGATATGGAATTTACTGGATTATTGTGTCAACGCCACTGTTTTATCGTGTACTTGCTGAGTTTTTGGACTCACCTTTGCTTGTTTGGTTTTTTAGGTTTATGATGAAGGCGACATGTATGGACGGGAGTAGCACACCTTTATTTCACGTGGAACAGTAATTCACATATTACCTCTAGCACACATATTACCTTTATTTCATGATCTAACTTTAATAGCGTACTTTGGTAGTTAGCATTAAAATTTTGTCTAGTTGAAAATGCCTCGTATAATGTGGATTATGCCTCTATTTTGATAGTTGGTAATCGAGAACTGTTGCCTCAATGCTCACCAGAAAGCATGTGTGCTTATCGTGTCATTGAGTAGAATGGAGGAGTTACTACCAAATTCTAGCTACAATAGATGTAAATGGTACAATTTTAGGGTTGTGGTAGCATTCCTGGCTGAGCCGGGGTGTTACAGAAGGATTGAGCTATTAGCGGATGCTTCTTGTGTTGAGTTTAATCTAGTATCATAGGGCAAAGAGATTTGTGCATAAGTACTATATAGGTTCATTTGATATGATCTTTATGTATTTTGGGGGTTGCTATATTCTGCTAGGGATCATTAACGACTTATGGATCAGAAGAAGTTTTCAGGCCATGAGCGAATATACATGAACCTACAGAGTCACACGCTTAATGAGTTGAAACAATAAGGGTATGGATGATAGACTCCGAGTGGGATATGATCCCTACTCATATTGGATAATGATCCGATCAGAGACTTTCCAAATAGGATATGATCTCTACTTGTATTGGATAAGTATCCGATCAAAGGCTCTCCGAGTGGGGTGCGATCTCTACTCATGTTGGATAAGTATCCGGTCAAAGACTCTTCGAGTAGATATAATCTCTACTTGTATTGGATAAGTATCCGGTCGGAGGCTCTTTGAGTGGGATATGATCTCTACTCATATTGGATAAGTATCCAGTCAAAAGATCTCCGAGTGAGATACAATCTCTATTCATATTGAATAAGGATCCGATCGGGAACTCTCCAAGTGGAATATAATGTCTACTAGTATTGGATAAGGATATGATCAGAGGCTCTCCAAGTTGGATACAATATCTAATCGTATCAGATAAGGATTCGATTGGAGGCTGAGGAAGATATCTTGAGACACACCCATCGAAACCCTAGCCTCTACCTCTTAAAACCCCTGCCGTGCGCGCTAGCACACTGACACACGATATTTCATCCCTAGACGTGTAGACTTCGATAAAGGTACTGCTGTGACTACGGTGCTGATTGGGACGATCACGAGGAGACAGTTGGCTAGCGAACGATAGACTATTTCTACTACACCGACGCACGTTACGTTGAACCAGCTGTTTCAACTATGCTTCCATTGTACTGTGTGTCTAGTGATAACAATCTATAATCTTTTACTTATATAGTTTTTTGGTTTACATGGCGAAAAATTTTAATCCGTACTAGTGTAGTCTATCAGTATCCAACATTTAAAGGCAGTACCTAAGGCATCAGATACATTAAGACACTCCAGCAGATACTTCTAACAGATATGCTTAAGGAGTTCAAAGATAGGCTCCGAGGAGATGACGGTGACATAGTTCAGCATATTCCAAACATTCATAATCTAGGATGCTTAAATTCCTAAGCAGGTACATCCATCTTCTCTTGATTGTGCTAAAAAAACTTGAATTAAGTAGGTGTTCAGTGTTTTTGTTGCTAAAAAGGATAAGATATTTGCATTGGTGTTCCAGTGATGCGTTTGTGATGCCATGTTTTACATCTGCTTTTCCGAAGAGATATCCAACAACTTTCAACTTTGTGAATTGTGATGGCTTTGAACTTTGATGCAAATGGTAGGCATCAATTTTCAGAAGTAACCTGTTTTGTCAGTGAAGGCTTATTTCTCATATCTGCATTTCGTCTTCTTAGGTATCTTTTCATCCGTAACATATCGCAGATATATAACCATCGTCTTGTTGGTATTGCAGTATATGACCGGTTTTACTCGCTACATCTTGAATCCAAGTATGGCTCTGGAGGACGAAGCATATTTGTCATATTTTTTCACCACTGGATGTTTTTTTTCCTTCTGTGTAACCTGGTGGATGGTAGACATTTACACATGGCAAACGGCAAACCAAACCATCTTTCCTCCTTTGCTAGAACTATTTTCAATGAAATTTCTACGTTCTAAATAAATCTTCGGTAGGCTCGTTTCTTCAAAATTCTAAATGTTTCTATGTATAAATATCAATAAGCATAAGGGGATTTTTCCGAAAAACCCGTGGTCATGTTAGAACCGGTTCTAAGTGGTGAAAATCAAGAAGCGCTGTAGAAGTGTAGATTATTGCGTGGTTGATAGATACTCGTCTCGTGACCCATGAGTAACGATCGAGAAGCAACGGGAGAGATGAGCATCTTGTTGGTCCTAGAGAAGTACATGATGATATATGATATATAGAGATAATACATATACGAAATAGAATACAAACTCTATATTTTAATATAGACTTTATCTCCTTAACATCCTCTTAAATGCAAGACGTATGCAATGGCATTGCATTTAAAAAGAGTTAGCATTAAAATAATAAAAATCCGAAGTCCGAGTTTTGATAATGTCATCGTAGCATGCAGCTCTTGAAAAATACTGTCAAATCAAGTCGAAAAGGAATAGATAGAAGCATAGCAGCGCAGATGGAAGCCCAAGACGGCGACAGCGTAATGTATAAGGTGGAGAAGAAGCGTGACAGCCTTAGAAGCTCGGAGCGGCGGCTAAAGAAGTGGCGGCATTATAACGACTTCTACGATCTGCTCGCGGCTTAGATAGAAGAGCAACGATTGCTGCCATGGAATAGATAGAAGTATAGCGGTGCAGATCGAAGTACAAGACGGCAGCGGCGTAATGCATAAGGTGCAGGAGAAGTACGACGGTCTTAGAAACTTGGGGCGGCGGCGTCATAATAACTTCTGCAATTTGCACGTGGTTCAGAGAGAAGAGCGGTTACTGCTGTCATGCAAAATAAAATTTTTACACTTCTATGACCGACAATAAATTTTGTGGATTTGTATGGCTTAGACGAACTGAAAGATAAAAGTTATGGATTTAGAATGGACGTAAACGAAAGACTAAAAAATGAAAAGGACTAAAAAATAGTGGACGCACTAGAAGAGGGAAAAAATCCACGGGGGCGCCGGGATCTGCAGGAAATTGCTGGGGATTTGCGGATTGGTGGGGTTGGGGATTTGGGCACACCGTGCGGCTGTGCGTCTGCCCCTGCGGGTGCGTGCGAGCGGCTGGCGCATTTGGATCGGGAGCACACGGAGGAGTCCGCGGTTCTGTGGTGATGTTGAAACCACGTTCCAGTGCCTCATCTGGAGCCGCTTCCCGAACGGCATCGTGAGAGCCGCCATGCTCCACCCGGCCGCGTCATGAGGGACTAGGTGGGCGGCTCGGTGTTCTTGGGCGACGAAGGTATTGAAGACGTAGACGCGGCCGCGGTTCTCACTTGGTCCGCTGAGCTTGAAAGTGCGGCAAAGCTACTTTGCAGAGTTATGGGACTCCCTAACAAAGATGCCTAGCCTCAGCAGGTTGCTTATTTCCGCTTGTGATATGGATGAGATTCTTAACATGCAAATGCTAAAGCCCTTACCAAATCTTAACTTGCTCTGGCTGGCAGGAAGGTTGGATGGTGGGGCGCTTCCACCAATATTTGCCAAGTTTGAGAAACTAATATGTCTAAAGTCTGAAGAAAGATCCTATTAGCTCCTTCTCTCATATGTTAAATCTAGTTGGGCTGTTGCTCAACGGGGCGTATGATGGGGATCAGTTAACTTTTCGTGCAGGATGGTTCCCGAAGCTCAATTGTCTGCAATTAGCTGACATGGAACATCTGAATTGGATTGAGATAGAGGATGGAACGATGATGGGTTTACATCATTTGGAGCTTGTTGGTTTAAGGAATCTAAAGGCAGTACCAGAAGGCATCAAGTACATTACGACACTCCACGAGATGTTTCTGACAGATATGTCAAAGGAGTTCAAAGAGCGGCTGCAAGGAATCGACGGTTACATTGTTCAACATATACCTAGCATCCATAATTTTGACTCCTCTGATTCACAAGCAGGTAATCTCCATTTCCTCAGTGTGACAATTACTCGAAGAAGCAACTGTTTGGTTGTCATCAGATGTTTGCAACTGTTATAATAAATATTGTATGTGTTGACATTACAGTGAACAACTTGATTCTTTTGCCATTTCTTGCAAAGAAGTATGGCTCTGGTGCAACGAACTATGACCCTACGAAATGAGGCTCGTCTGGCACTTTGACAGGTTGGTGGGAGCTTTCGGGAAGAAATTTATACTATTTCTTTTGTAGACCAACCGCTCCCACGATTGGACAATGAAATTTATACTATTTCTTTTATACTATATCTTGCAACGAAGTATGGCTCTAGATGAGCGTGTTATTTCTATGTTGTAGGTTATTGATTGAATTTCCCTCTTTTCTACTGTAATGGTTTCCTACTGTCAGAAAAGATTGACCAAAGCAATGTTCACCATCTGTCTGCGTGGATGGTGAAGCATGTGTTTTAATTGAAGATGTGGTTTAGCGAAGTTGCATCTCGTTTTTTTTTTTTTTTTGACCTTGTAGGAATGTAATAGGTGCTGGCTACTGCAAGCTGCCACGCCACGGTCGAAATATCAGATACATTAGATACATTAAGACACTCCAGCTGATACTTCTAACAGATATGCTTAAGGAGTTCAAAGATAGGCTCCGAGGAGATGACGGTGACATAGTTCAGCATATTCCAAATATTCATAATCTTGGATGCTTAAATTCCTAAGCAGGTACATCCATCTCTTGATTGTGCTAAAAAAACTTGAATTAAGTAGGTGTTCCGTGTTTTTGTTGCTAAAAAGGATAAGATATTTGCATTGGTGTTCCATCGTCTTGTTGGTATTGCAGTATATGACCGGTTTTGCTCGCTACATCTTGAATCCAAGTATGGCTCTAGAGGACGAAGCATATTTGTCATATTTTTTCACCACTGGATGTTTTTTTTCCTTCTGTGTAACCTGGTGGATGGTAGACATTTACACATGGCAAGCGGCAAACCAAACCATCTTTCCTCCTTTGCACATACTGATATTGACTTGGGGTGTTTTCCCAATTGACCAGACCATATTTCCTCCTCTTCCAATGTGTCTCATGGGCACTGATGAGCTCTACAAGTATCATAAATTGTTGAGCTACGATGCGCACAATTTACAAATATGGTACTAATTAATACAAGAGCGACTTCAAAGTTACTCTTAAAGCGGTGCTAAGAAGAGGGAAAGTTAGCGGTGATAGTGGAGATAGGAAATGTAACATATGCGGCTATTAAAGTCTTGACATATCTCAGACCAATTTAGAATGTTGGAATTTTTTTTGATTTAAGCAAAGCTAGAACTATTTTCAATGAAATTTCTACGTTCTAAATAAATCCTATAGGTTTCTATGTGTAAATATCAATAGGCATAAGGGGATTTTTCCGAAAAACCCGTGGGCAAGTTAGAACCGGTTCTAAGTGGTGATAATCAAGAAGCGCTGTAGATTATTGCGTGGTTGATAGATAACGATCGAGAAGCAACGGGAGAGATGCGCATCTTGTTGGTCCTAGCTTGCGCTGCCTACGCGGAGAGGGTTGGTGAAGGTTGAATCGTAGCCGCTCTCCTCTGCTCCTCGGCTCCTCCTGCTCTTCTTCTCGCCAACGCCTTCCTTGTCCCTCCCTCCCGGCGACACGGCCCGCTCCGGCGCTCCCCTCCAGTCCCGGCCCCCCTCCGTGCAACCGCCGCCCCTCCCTGGCCTGCGCCGTCCCCCTTCACTGGTGAGTGGTGGCCACACACAATACCTGATCTGTTTACACTTGACAGGAACATGAAACATCATTGTCTGATTTGTCTCATTGATTGATTGATGCTATGCTATGCAATCTGTATGCATGAAGGAAGCCAGAAAAAGTGGTGCTCAATTGTTCATCGTTTAGGCTTTAGCTGAAGAAACAACACTTGTGCAATTAATATTTGGGGGCCTATCTGCGATCTAAGGTTCTCTTCACAGAACAGCTGGCCCTGCTCGTTTCAGCTTCAGTTTTTGGCTTCTAGTTCACTATTTCTAAATTTTATCTTTTTCTGAGTTTTTTGAGCTTTTTTAAATTTCATCTTTTTCTGAGTTTTTTGAGCTTTTTTTTGCCTTTTTTTTGTATTTGTTTGCATTGTCTGTGATATGATAATCTTTTTTTCTATTTTTAAATTTAATTACGTCAAATAAGCTATTATCATCTACAATAAAAAAAACTATCTACAGTGCAGAATAAGCTATAAGCTAGTTTATTTAAGCCGAACTGAACGCCCCATAAATATCTGTTGTTTCTATATATTCAGTTGCCAGAGAGGCAGAGACCAGTTTGGCACTTGGCAGTGAATGAATTAACCTTCTACATTCCTATTGTTTCGCCCTTCTTCCTCTTTCTTTTCCAGATAAAATGCGCACGGTGTCATGTTAGTTCTGAGCAATATGAGGGAATGTTGGATCTTACATTCTTACTGTTGAAACTTGAAATAGACTGCGACAAAATTCACTCGAAGAAGCACTTCACTACTTCAGCGTAGAGGTGGGCATTGGGCCGTGCCATACCGGCATGGCCCAAGCCTATCGTGCTTCGTGCCGTGCCGACTCGGCCCAGTCATTCCGTCGTGTCGTGCCGTGCCAGCCCGCCTCGTCTTCGGTCAGGCCCAGGCACGGCCCAAAGTCCGTTGTGTCGGCGTTTGTGCTATGCTAGCCTAAGCCCAGCCCAAAGTAACTATACACGACGAAGGCAGCGGCGATAATGGTGGCAGCGGCTGCCATCTTCATTTCTCTCGTACCTGTCTCGTTAAAAACTAGTTAAATTTGAATTAATTGTGTAAAAACATAGACACATAAATATTTCGAGGTAAAAGTAACAACATGCGTACAATATACTAGTCTTGTGGCATACATATGTGCTTACCAAATGTAGATATATATAGAATGAGACTGTATTATATGTTGTATATTTGTATATATACTAAAAGTTTACCAGAGAGAGAGTATGAAAATAGCAAGTATGCCTTACCTTGATGTTAGGAAGATCCTGAAGTTTTGAACTGTTATTATATATGTTAAACGTCAAACCAACAGAGTGGAAGAACAATAAAATCAACAATAGTTGCATGTAAAAATAAAGATAGTGCCATTTGGTTAAGCACCTTGTCCGTGCCCTCCCGTGCTCCCCGTGCCGTGCCGGCCCAAGCACGGCACGATTCGCCGTGCCGCTCAATGGGCCGACTTTGGCCTGCTTGGCCGGCGTTAAATGTCGTGCCAGCCACGACCCGCCACGTGGCGTGCTGTCGCGTGCTTGGGCGTCTTGGTCGGCCGAGCCTCGGCCGCCCGAATAGCTGGCCCAACTCCCACATCTACTTCAACGGTTTACATCTACAGAAGTCTTGGATGGTGATAATAGGTATCAATGCAGTTGGTTGTATTACTTTGTTGATCTTTAAGCTTTCTGCACCTACTCAAGCTGTGCCCTTTAGTGTTCATTACATTGCTTGTGTTTTATCCCCAGACCACAGTCCTTGAGCAGCTGTCACTGAAATTTTAGTAAACTAAGGACTTCAATTATAGTATTGTCATATATTTTTAAAAGGAATTATAGGCATCCACACCTCTTAGGTCACTTTCACTTGCTGAGAATTAGGGGTTGATAATATTTTCGTCATATCATTTCATCATATCATTTCATCATATTCTTGAGATGTCACTGAAAAGTTAGTTAGGCATGCCTTGAACTAGCTGAATATGTTATTATGTGCACCTTGCTTTGCATACGAATTATCTAATGTGTTTTGCTATTTTTCAGCCTTGCTGCGCCTTAGATGGTTGGTAATCTGAGTAGCTGACCAATATTACTTCAAATCCAGGTTTAGACCTCAAAAGATCTTTCAGGTAATTCAGTGTTTCTTAAACTCCTGTCAAGTACTTTTTTTTTAGGAAACGGAACATTTGTGAACATTTGCTATAGAAACTAAAGATACCAAAATTGATATTGGTTTAGTAATGATTATTGATGTTTTACCTTAAATTATTCGTTGTGGAGTTATTAGTGAATATAAAATTTAGCGGACCACGACATTGTCATCTTATTTTTCAACACAAGAACAATCCCACTACGTAAATTGGCGTTAGCTGTAGGTTGTTTGAGTTTAGCCTGGGGCATAGCCAAATCCTGGTTCCCGCCACTGCTCCCTCCCTCTTCTTCCTTGTCCCCATCTGCTATTTCTTGCTTTGATTCTAGCAACCATGATGGTAGATGTTCTTCTGCGTACTAGTATTACCTCTGGATGCTGCTGCTGTTACAAGAGAACCCATAGGATGATGCTTTCTTGCACTGTGCTCTTATGGGCCATTCATTCGAACACCTTGTCGGCATAATGGATTCGGACTAAATCGAATAATGTGTGGTTGATGCATGACTGACATGGATACCAGGGTTCTGGGAAATGGTTCGCAAGCTTACAAATTTCCTGCGAAATCTTTACAAATCTCCACCCTACCGTGCTCCCCCCGGCTTTACTGTTCTCTGTGAAATCTGGAACCCTATCAAGAACTGAACTTGTTCACTGTGTTAAAACATAACAATTTGCATGTTTTTAATATTACTGCCGAATGATGTATGTAATTGCAGCAGAAGTAACTCTAAACTTGTTTGCATTCATTAAAGCATGAAACTAATCGTAGTCGTCGCTGAGTGTAAGCAGTAATCAGCATTTTTTTGTATGTAGTATTCAGCCAATTTTTGGAGCCTAGTTAATGATACAAATGCTACTTTTATATCCTCCATCTTCTCCTGCTTTTCAAATTAACAAAAGATACGGTGTTGGTTCCTTGAGGTTCCTTGTATCCAGCACGGACAATCTGTCGTGTCTGGGCTTCATGCCAAGCATGGTCGTGATCAACTATTTTACTCTCATGGTCGTGATCAGTTATTTTACTTTTTCTTTGCCTTATACATTGAAGTCTTGCTTGGCTGCTTGCAATATCAAACAGCACAGCTCTTTTCTTGTTAATTAGTAGGGTGCGCTAGAGTTGTTTTAAATTTTATAGTATTAAATGATATAACTTAGATATTTGAGAATATATTTTCATATCTTATAGGCTATTTATATTTTTTAACACATCATAAACATTGGAAATGACAATAGAAACTCAAAAAAAAAGTACAACTTGAGGACCGTAATTGAAGTATGAACTTTGTTAGAAGAAAATCATTGAGTATATATAATAAGTTGTTAGGATTCTTAGAAACGTAACCACTCTTCATCATGCATAGATTATGTAGCTACATGTTGCTATTCTTCTTCCATCAGTTACTCTTTTCCAAAATATATAGGTGCACATGTACCTCTATTTAATCTCAAGTAATACGTTGATTATGTATGAAAAATTATCTTATTAGTTTACATAGTAACATAGTATCCTACTCACGTATACACCGATGCACTATGGTTGACCTACCTTAAATTTATCTTCTCTCACACGCCGGCTGCCTCACCGAACCTTTTGTCATCTATCTCTTCTCGATGCCACATCTTTTCTGCTTCAACTTCCAGCAGCAAGCTCAATTCTTGATCGATCCCTCTCAGCTGCTACCCCTTCTAATGCAATATCCTACTACATAGTTATCTTCTACTTCTCTCTAATTATTGTTTAATATTGACCGTTGCGACATCAAACTTGTATACACATGCAATCGTCGCTGATTCTTGCCGAGGACACCTGTCATGCTCTCCCTGGTGGCCATGAGCATATTCCCTACGGCTGAGCCATCTTTACTCTGAGCTCTTCGCTCTTCGCCCATGCTTCTATTCGTACGGATGCATGCATGTATAGACACATATATGATGTTATACGTGCTCGATGTCCTCTCCCATGTGGGTCGCTCCTCTTCTTCGATGTTGATCAACGCAATGCCATGGCTTCCTTACTAACTGCAGCGACCTCTCATCTTCATTGATGCCGGTATGTGTGCGTTTGTTGCTATCTAACGATATGGAGAATCTTCTTGCTATCGTCGGTGATGTCGTGCCCCTTACTAGCAATGGCATGCTTCTAGCTATCTGATGCCCCCATATCGTCCATAGCTCATTTTTCATGAAAATTTCATCTCCTCTCTACCAGAGCTTCTATATCATCGAGTTTCTTTGGCCACTGACTACTTCAACAATATTGATGCTCACCACTCATTATTACGGCCCTTGGGTCCTTTGACTCTAGCCTCTCTCTTCAACGGCTTCGGTGAGCAGCATGACGTCCTCGTTGAATGGCTAAGGTGAGCAGCACAACATTGTCCTCATCTCCGCCGCCGCCACCTCCTCTCTTCACTTCTGGTGGGTCAATATATTCTTGCAGGACAGATCGACACAATTGGACTCTTTTGTGGTCTCATCCAATACCATTCGTGCTATCCTCGTCATAACTTTTTTTATGTTTATTCAAAATTTCAATTATTTTTATTGGAGTTCGTATACAAATCAAATTGCTAATTTTATTTAATTTATTCTGAATTTTAGTTATTTAAGGATTTTACTTTGGAATTTGTATGGAAATAAAGTTGTAAATTTTATTTTGATTTTTTATTCCGAATTCAATTATTTTTTGTTGAAATTCGTATACAAATCCAATTGCTAGTTTTTTAAAATTTTTATTTCAAATTACAGCTATTTAGGGATATTACTTTGGAATTTATAACGAAATCAACTTGCTAATTCTATTTTATTTGTTATTCTGAATTTTAGCTTTTTTTGAATTCGCATACAAATCTAATTGTTAATTTTTGTTTAATTTTTATTTCGAATCATATTTCTTTAGGGATTTTACTTAGAAATTCGTATGAAAATCATGTTCCTAATTGTTTTTATTTTATATTCCGAATTTCAGTTATTTCTGGATAGTAGATGCCATGGACTCTTTTTTTTAATCTAAACCATTATAATCTAGACCCACTACCATCGACGGTGCATATCTTTATCTTTTTTCACCGATTAAAGTGGGAATTTTAGCCCTTAAGAGCGAACGTGGTGACTTCTTTTTCTATCATTTTCTTATCTCACAACCGTATGCTTTCTGACAATACTTTTATTTTTGAAAGCCATATGATGCTATGACTAATCTGCCATTTATTTATTTCAAATTATTACTGGGATGTGTGAATCTTGTTCATAAATATAATTATAGAAGGTGATATTTTTTTCAGCCAGTGGAGCAAATATGGCAGATGAGCTGTTTGTTGTTCTCAGAAAAGTTGCTCTTTCCCTGGGAGAAGGGGTACTAGGGAAACTGGGTACAGACGTGGTTGAAGCAGCACCAATTTTGACAGATTTTGAGCATAACATGAAACAAATTGAGAGTGAGCTTTTGATTCTGCAGGCCTTTATTGGCCAGGTTAGTGCACAGCAAGTCGGTGACAAGACATTTGATGCCTGGTTGGACCAAGTTAGAGATGTTGCCCATGAGGTAGATGACATTATCGACGAGCATGCTTACCTCACTGCACAAGCCATGGATACAAGAAGCTTCTTCAAGAGAATGTTCGGTCAGATCACTAACTTTGCAGCATGGCAGAAGATCACTAGACAGATCAATAAAGTAGAAACCCGAATTCAGAGGCTAGGGGAAATGAGAAATCGATATGGCATCTCAATAGGCGAACTAGACAAGAGTAACAAGTTGCAGTGCCCCAAGCAGCTTTTTCTGTCAGATTCTGCTTACCTTACCGATGACTCTGAGATCATTGGGAATGCCAGTGAAATTGGAAGATTGACACAATGGCTACTTGAGGAGAAACTAGACCGATCTATCATTTCCATCTTTGGCATGGGAGGTTTAGGCAAAACTACCATAGCAAGCAGTGCCTACAAGAATCAGCAAATCAGAAGATCTTTTGATTGTCGCGCATGGGTTACTCTATCACAGACTTATCAGGTTGAAGAATTACTAAGAGAAATCATAAATCAGCTAATAGACCAAAGAGCAAACATGATAAGTGGTTTCAGGACCATGAGTCGCATGAGATTAGTTGAGGTACTACAAAGCTGTTTGCAGCACAAAAAATATCTGATTGTATTGGATGATGTATGGGATAAAGATGCTTGGCTATTCTTGAACCATGCATTTGTCAGAAACAACTGCGGAAGTAGAGTGCTGATAACAACTCGCAGAAAAGATGTGTCTTCTTTAGCAGTTGACAGCTATGTCATTGAACTTAAAACTCTTCCATATGCTGAATCTTGGGAACTGTTCTGTAAAAAAGCATTTTGTGCATCAAATGATAACATGTGTCCTGAAAATCGTAGATCTTGGGCAGAGAAAATTGTGGACAAGTGTCAAGGATTGCCACTGGCTATCATAGCCATCGGAAGCCTTCTATCACACCGTGAATCAGAGCAGGAGTGGAAATTGTTCTACAACCAACTTAGCTGGCAATTAGTTAACAATCCAGAGCTCAACTGGATTGCTAATATTTTGAATCTGAGCTTGAATGATCTCCCAAGTTATCTGAGGAGTTGCTTTCTATACTGCAGCCTCTTTCCTGAAGACTACAAGATTAAAAGGAAATTGATTGCCAAGTTATGGATCGCGGAAGGTCTTGTGGAAGAGAGAGGAGATGGAACAACAATGGAGGAAGTTGCTGAGTGTTACCTTACGGAGCTCACTCAGCGTTCTCTTCTTGAAGTCATAGAAAGGAATGCCTGTGGAAGGTCTAGAACATTTCATATGCATGACCTTGTGAGAGAGGTCACCTCGATTATTGCTAAAAAGGAAAAGTTTGCTATTGCATATGGCAATATTGGTATTACCCAAATTGCCCATGAAGCCCGCCGTTTATCCATCCAAAAGGGTGCCCAGTCCTTAAAGTCTTTAGGAAGTTCACAGCTTCGATCTTTCATTTTGTTTGACACTGAAGCACCATCTTACTGGATATATGATTTTTCATCACATTTCAGACTGCTGAGAGTCCTATGCCTAAGATTTGCCAATATTGAACAAGTGCCAGGTGTGGTTACAGAATTATATAACTTGCGTTATCTAGATTTGTCGCACACAAAAGTGAAGCAGATACCAACATCATTCAGAAAACTTATAAACCTACAAGTTTTGAATCTCAGGGCCAGTTACGTGGAGGAGTTGCCTTTGGAAATAACTATGTTAACTAATTTACGGCATTTACATGTGCATGTAACCCATGATCTTCAAGAAAGATCATTGAATTGCTTGAGTGCTACAAAAATTCCTGGCAATATTTCTAATCTAAAGAACTTGCAAGCTTTACAGACTGTTTCAGCCAATAAAGATTTGGTTTCACAGCTGGGGAGCTTGACACTGATGAGAAGTTTGGCTATAATGAAAGTGCGGCAAAGCTACTTTGCAGAGTTATGGGACTCCCTAACAAAAATGCCTAGCCTCAGCAGGTTGCTTATTTCCGCTTGTGATATGGATGAGGCTCTTAACATGCAAATGCTAAAGCCCTTACTAAATCTTAACTTTCTCTGGCTGGCAGGAAGGCTGGAGGGAGGGGCGCTTCCACCAATATTTGCCAAGTTTGAGAAACTAATATTTCTAAAAATGGACTGGTCTGGTCTGAAGAAAGATCCTATTAGCTCCTTCTCTCATATGTTAAATCTAGTTGGGCTGTTGCTCAACGGGGCGTATGATGGGGATCAGTTAACTTTTCGTGCAGGATGGTTCCCGAAGCTCAATTGTCTGCAATTAGCTGACATGGAACATCTGAATTGGATTGAGATAGAGGATGGAACGATGATGGGTTTACATCATTTGGAGCTTGTTGGTTTAAGGAATCTAAAGGCAGTACCAGAAGGCATCAAGTACATTACGACACTCCACGAGATGTTTCTGACAGATATGTCAAAGGAGTTCAAAGAGCGGCTGCAAGGAATCGACGGTTACATTGTTCAACATATACCTAGCATCCATAATTTTGACTCCTCTGATTCACAAGCAGGTAATCTCCATTTCCTCAGTGTGACAATTACTCGAAGAAGCAACTGTTTGGTTGTCATCAGATATTTGCAACTGTTATAATAAATATTGTATGTGTTGA
Organism: Melocanna baccifera; assembly: GCA_036346265.1. Lineage (NCBI taxonomy): Eukaryota > Viridiplantae > Streptophyta > Magnoliopsida > Poales > Poaceae > Melocanna > Melocanna baccifera. Next base: position 27,751,445 of record CM070691.1, on the reverse strand, counting down.
CATTACAGTGAATAACTTGGTTCTTTTGCCACATCTTGCAAAGAAGTATGGCTCTGGTGCAACGAAGTATGACCCTACGAAATGAGGCTTGTCTGGCACTTCGACAGGTTGGTGGGAGCTTTCGGCAAGAAATTTATACTATTTCTTTTGTAGACCAACCGCTCCCACAGTTGGACAAAAATCGTAAAATGTGCTTGTTCCCGAACCTCTAGATGAGCGTGTTATTTCTGTGTTGTAGGTTATTGATTGAATTTCCCTCTTCTCTACTGTAATGGTTTCCTACTGGCAGAAAATACTGACGAAAGCAAAGTTCACCATCTGTCTGCGTGGATGATGGTGAAGCATGTGTTTCTAATTGAAGATGTGGTTTAGCGAAGTTGCATCTCGTTTTTTTTTTTTTGACCTTGTAGGAATGTAATAGGTACCGGCTACTGCAAGCTGCCACGCCACGGTCGAAATATCTAGCCTTTCGCTGCGCATTCCTGCAAGGAAATAATTGGCTGCAAAGAGTACACTTCTCTTGCCGGTTAATCATCCATGCCGGCCCTGACTATCGAGCTTTAATAAACTATTATCGAGTTTAGTACGAAATTAACATAGTTTAACATGAAATAATTTAATTTATCGTTTAAGTGGTTATTTTAAATTCGAGCTCACTGATAAGCTGAGCCTTTTCAATCTTTTTTTACCCAAAAATAACTTATTTTAATTGTGAAATCATTAGCTATTAAATCAAAGTAATCTTCATTCAAATCTTAATGAGCTTTTTTGCCAGCCCTAATATTGGGGAAGGCGAACTGTTACTGACAAGATGGGCAAATAGAGCGTTTTTTGTGGTCAACAGCAGGCAGAAAAGCATCAATTCGAGAAATCTAGACACAAGTAACACCATTGCAATGAAAAATTCCAATTTTGACCTCATACGCATGTAAATTCCGTTTGTAGCCCCCCGGTCGACCGCACGACTCGCCACGCGCCGACACGTATCCGGTCATGCGGTCCGGGACCGCACGACTCGCCATGCGCCGACACGTGTCCGGTCGTGCGGTCCGGAACCGCACTGTAGCTAGGTCGTGCGGTCGGACCGCACGACCCAACTGTTCATACCTCTTCCTACCGCATGATACAAAAACAGATACCCGGTGAACAGTTTGGTCGTGCGGTCCCGGACCGCACGACCTAGCTACAGTGCAGTCGTGCGGTCCGAGACTACATGACCGGACACGTGTCGGCGTATGACGAGTCGTGCGGCCGATCAGGGAGTTACAAATGGAATTTACGTGCGTATAAGGTTAAAATTGAAAATTTTCATTACAATGATGCTACATATGTCCAGATTTCTCAATTCGATGCCGAAACTGCCGAGCCCCCACTCGTTGGCTCGTGCAGTACGCGCGGCCGGCCGAGGGTCTCCAACCAAACGGCGGTCGTTCGGTCAGCGGCGCCAGCTCACCACGCGAGACACCCGGTCGGACCTGGCCTGGCCGCCTTGTCCTGTAGAGGGGATCCGCCGCACCGGGCGTGGGCACGGATTAAGTCGTCCTCGTTCTGGGTTTCTGGTCGAGTGGTTCATGTGAATATCTTGGTCCCAGATGTTGGGCTCTGGAATTGTGAGGCTGGGACTGAATTTTCTAAAGATGCAGCTGCTTGACAACCATTTAGAATTGAATTGGTGTTTTCAAAGCCAAATCCAAGAGGCATGATAAAGTTATGAGCAATTCTTAACGTACACCTACCATTTTATCTGAAATTCATTCTACAAAAATCCTGTAGAATTCCAAATGACATCCAAACAGAAAAAAAATAGATTTTGAATTGGCTCAAACTAAATTTAAATTCAACTAAAATAGAATTTAGAATCTAATCGAATGAATTAAATTTAATTCTAGGCAGCGGGGTGTTAATTGCTTTTTCTTTCCACTACTAACATAAATCCTTTTTTTTTTGGTACAGCGCCGGGCATGTTGGTCTTCCACGACGGCGACGGGCCTGCAGAGTGCTACGCGGAGAGGCTGGAGTCAAGGTTGGAAATTGGAATAGTGTCCGGGCTCCTCTATGTATGTGCCTTCTCCTTTTGCTTCTCTCCAGTCCAGTCTCCCGTGCTGGTCGCCCCCCACAGCCACAGGTACGCACGCCTTCCTTGTTTGATATCTCTTGTTCTAATTCTTGCAACTATGGAGGTATTGTTATGATCGCTTAATTATTATTAGCTCGGGATGCTTCTAGAATTCCATGGGAGGAAAGGAAGAAGGACTGCGATCAAGCTAGGGGTTGAGGAGATGCGATATGAGCAATCCGTCGAACACCCTATGGGCGTAGTGGATTGGGACAAAAATCAAAACCTGTGCTATTGATCCACTGACATAGATACCAGGGTTTTCAGAAATGGTTCGCCTACCTAAAAAATCCGTGCAAATATTTACAAAAAACTATTTTCCACACTACATTCCGTCGTGTCTGTAGTCCCTAAAGCCAAGCATGGGTGTGATTAGCTATCCTGTTCTTAGTGTGCTTATCTTTTCCTTGTACGCTGAAATATCTACTTGCTAAATTAGACAGAACAACTATTTGCTTGTTACTCCATAACCTTATTATGCGTTCTTATATTACTCCATTTTTTTCCTTTTTTGGACAAAAGCAATAGGATGCTGACTAACTCCCATTTGAAATTTTTCCCCAAATGATTACAGAGCTGTGTGAATCTTGTCCACAAATATAACAATAGTACATGGTGATAATTTTTTGAGAGTGGAGGAAGAATGGCAGATGCACTGTTTGTTGTTCTCAGAAAAGTTGCTCTTTCCCTTGGAGAAAGGCTACTAGACAAGTTGGACAAGGAGGTGGTAGAAGCAGCATCAGTTTTGACAGATTTTGAGCATAGCATGAAGCAAATTGAGAGCGAGTTCATGGTTCTTCAGGCCTTTATCAGCCAGGTTAGTGCACAGAAAGTCAATGACAAGACATTTCATGCCTGGTTGGACCAGGTTAGATATGTTGCCCATGAGGTGGAAGATATAATTGATGAGTATGCTTATCTCGCTGCACAAGCCATGGACACAAGTAGCTTCTTCAAGAGAAAGTTCCATCAGATCAAGAACTTTGCAGCATGGCAGAATATCTCCACCCAAATCAATCACGTAGAAACTAGGATTCAGAGGCTAGCAACAATGAGAAACCGATATGGCATTTCCACAGGTGAACAGGATAATGAGAAACCGATGAGGCATCCTTATCTTTCAGATTCTGCTTACCTCACTGACAACTGTGAGATTGTGGGGAATGCCAACGAACTCAGAAGAATGACACAATGGTTACTTGAGGAGAAACAAGATCGAGCTATCATGTCCATCTTCGGAATGGGAGGTTTAGGCAAAACAACTATAGCAAGCAGTATGTACAGGAATCAACAAATCAGAAGGATGTTTGATTGCTACGCATGGATTACTTTATCCCAGAGTTACCAGTTAGAAGACCTACTAAGACAAATTATAATGCAACTAACAGACCAAAGGGCAAATATGGCAAGTGGTATTGAGACAATGAGTCATATAAGGTTAACTGAGGTGCTGCAAAGTTACTTACAGCCCAAGAAGTATCTAATTGTCCTGGACGATGTATGGGATAAAGATTCCTGGTTGTTCTTGAACTATGCATTTGTTAGAAACAATCGTGGAAGCAGAATACTAATTACAACTCGGAGAAAGGATGTTGCCTACTTAGCAGACGACAAATGTGTCCTTGAGCTTAAAACTCTTCCATATGCTGAAGCGTGGGAGCTATTCTGTAATAAGGCATTCCGTACATTGGATAAAACTTGTCCAGCAAATATGAGGTATTGGGCAGAGAAAATTGTGGATAAGTGCCAAGGATTGCCACTGGCAATCGTAGCCATCGGAAGCCTTCTATCATTCAGAGAATCAAAGGAGCAAGAGTGGAAATCATTTTACAACCAACTTAGCTGGCAATTAGCTAACAACCCAGAACTCAGTTGGATTGCTAATGTTCTGAATCTGAGCTTGAATGATCTCCCAAGCTATTTGAAGAGTTGCTTTCTGTACTGCAGCCTCTTTCCTGAAGACTACAAGATTAAAAGAAAATGGATTGCCAAGCTATGGACTGCAGAAGGTCTTGTTGAAGAGAGAGGAGCTGGAACAACAATGGAGGAAGTCGCTGAGTGTTATCTTACAGAGCTTGTTCAGCGTTCTCTACTCAAAGTCATTGAAAGGAATGCACATGGAAGGGCTAAATCATTTCAGATGCACGACCTTGTGCGAGAGGTAACTCTGATCGTTGCTAAAAAGGAGAAATTTGCTGTGGTATATGGCAATGGTGGCATAACCGAAATTAGCAAGGATGCCCGCCGCTTATCCATCCAAAATGGCGCTCAGTCTCTAAATTTTTTAGCAAGCTCGCAGCTCCGATCTTTCATTTTGTTTGACACTAAAGTATCGTCTTCTTGGATATATGATGCTTCATCACGTTTCAGATTACTTAGGGTCCTATGCCTAACATTTGCGAATGTTGAACAGGTGCCAGATGTGGTACCAGACTTATTTAATTTGCATTATCTGGATTTAGCATACACAAAAGTGAAGCAGATACCACGGTCATTCAGAAAACTTACGAAACTGCAAGTTTTGGATCTCAGGTTCAGCTACGTGGAGGAGTTGCCATGTGAAATAACTATGCTGACTAACTTGCGCCATTTACATGTGTACGCATGCCGTGATGTTCAGGAAAGATCTTTTGATTCCTACAGTGCTACAAAGATTCCTGGCAATATTGGTCATCTCAAAAATCTACAGTCTTTACATACTGTTGCAGCCACTAAAGAATTGGTTTCACGGCTCGGAAACTTGACACTGATGAGAAGTTTGAGGGTAATGAAAATGCAGCAAAGCTACGCTGCAGAATTTTGGTGTTCCCTGACAAAGATGCCTAGCCTCAGTAGGTTGTCTATTCTTGCGTGCGACAAGGATGAGGTTCTTGACTTGAAAATGCTAGAGTCCTTACCAAATCTTAAGTCGTTTTGGCTGACAGGAAAGTTGGATGAAGGAGTGCTTCCCCCGATGTTCTTTAACTTTGAGAAGCTCACACGGTTGAAAATGGACTGGTGTGGTCTGAAGAAGGACCCTATTAGCTCCTTCTGTCACATGTTAAATCTAGTTGATCTTTTCCTTTGTGCTGCATATGATGGGGAACAATTGACATTTTGTGCAGGATGGTTCCCAAAACTACAGACTACAAATATCTGACATGGAGCATCTGAATCATATTGAGATAAAGGATGGCACAATGAAAGTTCTACACGAATTGTTTCTTGCGGGTTTAAGGAATCTAAATGCTGTTCCCGAAGGCATCAAGTACATTAGAACAATTCACGTGATGGTTCTCACTGACATGTCAAAAGAGTTTGAAGAGAGACTGCAAGGAACTGACACAGACATAGTTCAACATATACCCAACGTTCATAATTTTGACTCATCTGAAACCGGTAATCTCCATTCTCTTTATCATACGTGTCAAATTTGGAACAAACCATTGTTATGGGCATCATCAATGGTGCCGTATTACAAGCAGCACTTAGATGTTGCTAAAAAGAATAGATGCGAAAAACATATAATCAGAGCATCCAAAATTTTTGTTAAGGAAACCTTTCTTTTTCACTGAACACATCTATCATATTTCGTTCTTATATGTTTGTGCAAACCCTAATCCTATTCAAATTAACTACCGGTTTGTTGATATTGCAGTGAGAACTTTTTGTTCACGACAACGTGCAAATAAAGTATGGCTTCGGTGCAAAGAGCCAAAGATGTATGACCCAACAAGATCCAGCCCAGGCGACTCGCGGTGATTGGCTGGAGCCTCGGAGGAGCTCTCGACAAGAACATTCAGGTTCTTTTGTGGGCTGGCTTGAACGCGTAAACAAGTAGTAAACTGCGCTTATTATTGAACCTGTAACATGTTATTTCCACCTCATAGATCGTTATCGATACTGGAATGGTTGAGAGTGATTTGCTGTTCTCTAACGGCAGTGCTCTGATGCGATGCCGAGCCGCGCTTCGCAGCTCGCGCCCGCGCCCGCGCCGCCACTAGCTGGTCCGCGCGGCCGGCCGTGGGTCTCCACTCTTCAGACCTTTCGCCGGGCGGTCAGCCTCACCGGCGAGGCCCTGACCGCCTCCTTGTCCAGTTAGCCGGCGCCGAGCGTTGTCCCAGGACTCCTCTGAAGTCGCTGCCGGCGCGGCGTGTCGATGCCCAAGTGGATGAGGTACTCCGAGGCAACGAGCACGCCGCCCCCGCAGCCGGGGGCCACCAGCACGGTCACCGCCTCACCGGGTGGCCGTGGCCGCCGGATGAGACGATGTTGCTGGGTGCGCGCGCCCTGGCCCTCAGTCCGAGCGGCCATCCAGTGCAGGAGCAGCTCATGCTTGGATAGGTCGCAGGGAAGAACTCTCTTGTAAGAACTAAAAACGAATAAATCTGAAAACCATGCCACCAAACATATGCTTGACGAAATGGAGGAAGAACGGTCGAAATCTAATCCTATGTGCTTCCAATATTACGATTTACAAGTAACGCAAACGCGGCTGATATGTACGTTTTTGTGCAACACAAATCCGGTAGGATCAGCACATAAGAATCACTAGCCACTAAGGTTGGCATGTAGGAGACAGTGGAAGTGGTGCATGGCCATCTCCACGGCCGGCGCGTATCTGCCCACGCCGTAAGCCGGTGACTCCAGGCCCAGCTGAACTCCCTCACAGAGTGCAATGTCTTCCATCTGCAGGTAAAACACACGATGATCAAACAACAATCTCGACAACCGGGGATTACACTTTGTTACACATAAATTTCTTGCTTGTGACACTGCAGGTCTATGAGAAGTGAGTTCACAGTTGTGTTTCTTCATGCCATTGCCACAATACGGTAATGTAGCGTGCATTTATGTGATGCCCGCGTGGTGGATGTATCAGAAGATGCAGAAGCCAGCATACACATATCAGACATGGAACATAATCCTATTGCTACCTCAAACAGCATGGCTCTCATAAGAGAAAAAAACATGACGTGCATCTGGTAACAACTTAATCAGGATAGATGATGTTAGAAGACCATGCAATTTACACTACTGTAATTATAAGCTCGAAAAGACTATCTACTTTAATATAAACTCAGTTGTTACTGTCAACATTGCATCGAACCACCTTGCAACCAAACACCAGTTTGATGGTAATATACCTGTACTTGTTCACTGTCTTTGAAGCTTCTCTCAATAAAATGCTGGTCATCCTGCACATTCAATATGGATGAGTCAACTGAACAGATTTACAGCACCCAAGAATATACCCTTTGTAAATTTCTAGGGGGAGGGGGGGGCATGGCCCCCTTTAGCCTTAGAGAAACTCCGCCCCTGATTCAAAATCAGTCTCATTTTATCAAGCGCAAGTATGAAACAACCATAGTATGTAACAATCAGGTGCTCATGTTCACAATATAAACTACTCTCGCACTAGTGCCACCTGAGATGTGTAAAAGACCCCGTATGATGCCATTGAGAATCAAAACTATATGTTCTGTACATAGTATGTATTGCAAGGACATAAAATGGGAATGTGAGATCAGGAAAATAGATTCTACCAGAAAAGATTTGTCGAGAAAATAATCAAACACCACTTTACACCTGGTTGCGTCCAATGGGACAGCTAGATTAGTGTCCATCCATGGACCATACCTGAAAATTGAGAAATTATTCGCATCTGTTATGCATAATATTATAAAGCTAGCAAGTTGAAGCAACAGGTTCTAAAGGATGCCCACAGTCCACCTGTTGATCATAAAATTTGGATAAACAAAGGCATAGAAAGCTTTTGTCCCTAAGCGATCGAAGTCATCTTGTTCTGCTGGGGCACTTTCACATCTTTGAACACTAACTCTTTCATATGTCTGCAAGAGATAAATACATGCTAATTAATAATTAATCCTAAAAGAGCAAAATAACATAAGTTATGAGAAAATAAATCAGTACTGCAGTAGCATTGGTGTCAGGTGTGACAATTCATGAAAAGTAATGAAGATAAATCTAAATTGATGCTTTCAACACAAAACAATTCAACAAACTAAAAGAAAGAATATTCAAACAAATCATGAAAACATTGGCCTAGTCAAGCCCCTCTATACCACACCAAGTCACCAATACCTAAACAAAAAAATTATTGAAGGGGAAAACTGCAGAAGGAAAGGGGGTTTACAGACTATACAAGTGTTTCATAGGATTGAAGCTGCAGACCAGACGCAAGGGCCCCGTGTGCATATGGAACATGATATCCGCCATCAAGATAGTTGTCACAAAAGACCTGCATGACAAAGATCCAATGGGCATAAACATATACTCAAGAGAATCTCATTGCATTTTCAGTGGCATGTGATCAAATTTTCAAACACGACAGTTGAAACAACGGACCTTCCAGTTACATTTGATAATATATTCACGCCTGCAAATATGAGGCAGTGAAGTGTCAATGCCATTTCTACTCAATAGATCTGAAGCACTGCCCAGCCATTCATCTCCAACTACATCATCAACAGTATCTTCAGAGAAGTCATCATCAAATCTGGCCAGCACAAAAGGTCCCCATGTAGCCACCTTAATTGGTATGAGACCAAAATCCTGTTTCCAAAAAGAAGTATAGGTTGCATTTTGTGGGATTGGGAAGCATAAAAGCTCAAAAAATAAGTTGGGATATACATTTTTGTTGAAGTTCTTGATTCCCGATATTCGTGTAGCTTTTAGAAGAATACCATCCAATCCATATGTCCAACCCTACAAAAAAGTGTCTTCTCAAAAAAAAGATAGATATAGAAACAACTGTGTCAAGAATAGTATGATTACTAAGTTCAATGACTGCTCAATCTAGAAAGCAGAAACTTAACCCGAGGATAGAAAAGAAAGGATAATGATACAAGCACAGCACCATTAAGGAACTCACATGATAAGGGCACTGGAAGCAAGTCTTCTGACCGCTTCCACATGCAAGGAGTGAGGCGTGATGGCGACACACATTGTGAAAAGCGTGAAGTTTCCCATTTGTGTCCCGACATACGACAAATTCTACATTTCCCAGTCTGTTAATTCATCTTGTTAGATGATTGAAAATTAGCAGTCTACAACATAAATGATCTGATTCTACAAAAATTTTGTGGTAACAATTACTAAAACTCACAAATTTTCAAGTAAGTGCTTCCTATGGGAAACATTATTTTAGAAATGTCTTAAGAACCTTCACACTTCTCAAACAAGTTTTAAGGTTTGGACACCAGCCACTATAGCAAGCCTAGTTGTTCAGGCTACAGAAGCATGAAAACAAGACGAAAGCACCTTCCTGTGAAGAAATCATTTGGGTTCTTGATTTGCCCTATGTGACCTGAACAAAAGCCAAGAAAACCGCACCAAATAAGCTTTCAGTATGGAAATAAGGACGCATGTTAACATCCTTAGTGAACTGCCTACCAAATCCTGAAAACTGTACTGCACAATTAGCATCCTTAGTGATGGAATGGAATGCAGCTCAAATAAAATCCACCATTGGTGACGTTAAGAAGCGATCGACATTACCAACGCTACAGTTGTACTGCACAATTAGCAACGAATCCTAAAAATTGGAAGGAGATTCCAAGGGAGGGATCGGGGGCGCAGAATTGAGTGTATGTACCAACAGCCTGCCACCCACGGAGGAAGACGCGATCGAGCTCGAGCCGGAGAAATTCCGGGTCGGTGTACCACCCGCTCGGCGGCGTCACGGCGGAGGCCAGCGGTATCGCCGGGTCGAACGCTGCCACGAGCCGTCGCGCGGGCTCCGCCGGCACCGCAGCGGAGACGCGGGGAGGCGCGGCGCGGCAGGGCTTGGGGCGAGCGATTCTAGCGGCGGGGGAGAACGCGGCTAGGGATTGCTCGGTCGCCATCGCCGGCCGGCAGCTGCGTGCGAGACGAATCGCGAGAGGCGTCGGAATTGGAGTGGGAAAGCACAGTTGGGCCGCGCATCGGCCAGGTTGGGCCCGTGAAAGCATTAATAAATTTACTTATTTAGTATAATAACTTATCTAGTATTATTCTACCGTCTCATGCATTAATAAATTTACTTATTTTTACATAACTATACGATAAATATATGAAATCACTCTTAATATCATTAAAATTTAGATTTTTGATAGGTTCATTCCCCGCCAAAACCCTGGTGGGAAGGGATGAAAAAAATAACTATGATAGCTAAATAGGAAGTGGGGGATGGAAGGGTATACCGATAGCGAAGAAATCATTCGTCTGAATGTTGCATGCACGGCAGTTGATCTTGGATGAAGAAACCTGTTCCGTCTCGAAATGAACCTATTCCGGTGGACGAATCACATGGAAATGGCCCTGAAAATACGTGAAAATCACTAAAAATGTTAAAAAGTTACCAGAGATGGCACGTTCCATGTCTCGGAGAAATTTCAATATCAATATCATTTATGAGATATGGAAAAAAACAAATACTATGTCAATAATTTAAAAGTCGATCTTATGAATATAAAGAAGAGGAAGACCACCCAACACAGACTACATGAAAGAGACAAGGACGTCTTTATTTATAAAGAGATGTTTGTAGTGTTGCTTTAGGAGCTTTGATTACAAAGAGAATAAAATCGGATTCTACTTCTCGTTTTCCTTATCTTTGTTGCATCCGGTTTAGCCTTAAATAGCTTTTGAAAGGGTGACAGTTACCGCTCGCCAAAAGACATCTCCTCACTTTCAAGACTTAGTCAAGAGATATCCGGTTGATTTATGGAGTCCGCACGTGATGTCGGTTGCTATCAGTGAGATACCCTCTATGTAAAAACCATTAATAGTTGTTGTTAGAGAGACATTCTTCCTATATGAACTGTCATGCAGTTCTTGATAATGTCGTGAGGGAATGTGGGATTATAATAAAGACATAACCACACGTTATTTCCCTCCAACTACACAGAGAAAGGTACTAAAAGTTTAACACCACTCGCCGAATGGACCGACATACCAGCCTAGTGGATGCTTCTAAGTGGTTTTTTATGGAGACTTAGTATTGATCGAGTACATTTACCTTTCGACCGGGCATATACTCGGACTTAGCTGGAGTTGTTATGACAGCCTTAATTAATAATAGAGTATCGATTATAGATTATTTAATCTTGTCATACTAGAATAGCGATTTCACACTACTACAATATTTGTGGGGCGTATCCTGCGAAAAAACACCCGAACGTTGCAAATGTTTGAAAGCGTGAAATAATGTGTTAAAGTTATAAAAATTCTTCAAAAAAATTATCAGACACAAAGGAAGGCATGTCCTATCTCTCCACAAAAACTTCAATTTGTTTCATTTGATTCCACTATCCCATCCTGAAAAAAAAACTATTCCATTTGTTTCCTTTTTTATGTGAACATTTGATATAGATGGCGTGTGTAACCATCAACAAAAATCTGAAGCCTAAAGAGCTTTCCGGGGACATGTGAAAACAATATAATTCGTGCATGATCACGCACTCAAATTAACGGGCCCGAGCGTGCTCTGTGTAGGCCCACTGTGGCCAAAGCGGCCTGCTGGGTCCATGTCACTGACCGGGTGACGACTGGTGATAAACAGTCTTTACCACAGGGCCCTACGTGTGCCGACCGATCGCCATCGGAGGGGAGACAATGGTAGGCTATCACACGCGCCGACGCGCGAAAGATTCACGGACATGGAAACGAAAAGCGAAAGCAAAACGGGACTACGGGAGTCCTCATTGATGCGAAAATTGATCCTTTTTTTATGAAACTAGCACGGTGGTCCACTCAAATATTAGAATTTTTAGAACGTTTTCAATTCAATTCAATTTTTATGTTTGTACAATTGGTATCACTTATGATATTAATGTATAGTAGTTTATGTTAAAACAAAAAATATAGACTATATCTTTGTTAGGGAATACCTTTTTATAAATTTTAACCGGCATCTCCGATAATAAAGATAATAGTTGTATCCTTATTAATACAATTAAGGGTTTGTTCTTTGCGACTTTTAAAAGTGATTTTTGGTTTTTTGCTATAGTACCTAATTTTCAAATAGAGTATTTTGTCAAGACGAGCTCTACAAGTTAATTATAGTACACGTTAAAAGCCCAACATATGTACCAGCCAAAATCGCAAATAGGTATATCTCTCCATAATCTCCGTCACGAACAGCCTAAAATTTAAAAAATTCAGCCAAAACCATAAAGCCATAGCCATAAACCAAAAAAGAACAGGCCCTTAAAGAGTACAAATTATAATGGATATTGTAAGCAAGTTCATGTCTGTACATGGACCGCTTGAGTTAAGTTCTATCTCTAACATCTCGTGTCTTAATTTTATACAAAAGTTCTTCATCTATACATACATACATACATATCACGATGCAAATCAACTTTATGCGCACTTCCATGGATTAGGAAAAAATAATTGATTTTAATTTGCTAATTATAAGAAGGGTTCACCTAAGAGCTAGATGCTTTTCTTTTTTTGAGAATTTCTAACAATTATTCTCATTTATCTGGTAACATCCATCAGTTATGGATTGTTAAACATAATTAGGGTATACCAAATTAAGAGTTAGATATTTCTTTTAATTTTTGGGAGAATTTCACCATATTTCTCTTTTTTTCTTAGTTGATGTAATTAACCATCCGAAGCTTTTATTGTATGATAGATAACACCCAATGGTCTGATAGATAACATCCTATGGTCTAATATAGTTCAACTTTAATTACAAATTCACCACATCGATGGCGATTCTAGCAAAAAAAAATCAAAGTTATAAAACCACATTGTTGAGAAACATGCAGGTAGAATATGCCATATCTTTTTTTGTTTTGCCTTTTTTTCTTACCAAGTGCCACTTTTTCTTTTTTTCTTTTTCCCTCATGCATGGCTTGTACTCATTTATTTTATACGTCTACGTCCTTCTTTTTCCTCTCGTACATTGACTTTAGTGCAAGTAATCTAAGATTAGTTTTATTTTTGGATTCATATAGAATCTATAATAGGTAGACTTATAAGATTCCTTATTTATCTAAGACATCCCCTTTTAATCATTTACTAACCATAATACGGGTCTAACTTATTTCTCTTTTTTTCCTTAACAACGGTAAAACTCATGTCATCTTCTTTCAGTATGCAATAGATATATATTTTTTGGGGATTTACTTTAGAATTCGTATAAAAATCAAATTACCAATTTTTTATTTTTCTTTGAATTTTAGTTAATTTAGATTGTACTTGATCTAGACTCTTTTTTTATTTGCTAATTTTTGTTTTAATTATTATTCTAAATTTTAGTTATTTATGGATGTTACTTTAGATGTCGTATAACAATCAAATTGCTAACTTTCTTTATTTTTTATTTTGAATTTCAATTAATTTGGATTATACTTGATATGTGATTCTTTGTTTTAATCTAAGCTATTCTAAGTTTGGTCCACAAGATAAATGACTAGATCTTTCTAGTTAATACTGGAGTTTTCTCGGAGTGCCTAATTAGTATAGGTTTACAAATTTTAATAATTTTTGAAATTTTGATTTTAAATTCATTTTTACAACTCAAATATCTGATCATCCTTTATTTTTTTATTATGAATTTACATATTTTTAGATCATACTTGTCATGGATTTCTTTTTAGTTTTAGACTGAAATTCTATTAAAACAATTTCTACTTTCTTTTAATTATTATTCTATTTTTTGGGTCAACCTTGAAATTCATATGGAAATATTTCATTTTTTATTTGGAATTTATTTAATTTGTATTGTACATGAACTCTTTTCTCTTAATTTGTTTTTTCATTTAATTATTATTGCAAATTTTAGTTATTTATGGATGTTACTTTAGAAGCTGTATAGTAATCAAATTGCTGATTTTTTTTCTTTATTTGTAATTCCTTTTAGGGCCTAATTTTGGAATTTATGTTTTAAATTCATTTGCAAATCAAATATCTAATCGTTCTTTAATTTATATTGTGAATGTGCAAGTTTTTATCATACTTCGCATAGATTTCTTTTTAGATTTAGACTAGAATTTACATAAAAAATCAATTTTTATTTTATTTTAATTATTATCTAGAATATAGTTTTTGGTATTTAAATTCATATAAAATTAATTTGTTAATTTTATTTCATTTTTAATTCTAAAATTTTTTATTTTTGATTGTACTTGATATGGATTTTTAAAAAAATATATGCCGTTATAATTAGGTCCGTCAAAGTAATGGTTAGATCATTCTCATAGTGTATAATTAATGTAGATATAGTTAAATTGTTATATCTCTAAGTCAACTACAAGTTTAAGCTTTTTAAATTAGGATCTATCAAATTAAGATATAGATATTTCACTTTTTAAAAAATTTCTACCATATTTCTTTTTTTCTTAGAAATTCTAAATTTTATAGTATATTATAGATTCATTCAAAATTCACGTAAAATTTTACAGGACACGAATAAACAGGACCTTCAGCCGTGTCATCGATGGTTCTAGCCTACCAATTGATGAACGCAAACAGTAGTAGCTCGCAGTAGCAGTTGTTAATTAGTCTGTCCAACGGATAAGATCTCCAACACAACACAGTACGTACTTACATGCCGTGGTCCATTTCCTCACGACGTGACCCCATTTCTCCTCATTATCCCGGCCCCCTATCTATCTAATCTCTTCGCCAAAGCTTATCCTTCCACACCACCTTTGACAACCTTGTCTCCCATCGATCCCTTCCTCCTCTTCAGTCTCTCTCCACACGTCACGCTGCTAGCAATTCCAATCTTACAATTAACGGGTAAATGACCCTGGTATTTAAGTAGGGCTATGTGCTTTAATTACCATGAGATCAAACACGGCACGCCAAATCAAACATGTTTCCAGATTGTCTGAAGAAATTGGTTGTTTTCAGCTATTCAGAGGTCTGTGAACCTGATCCTCCCCATCAGCATGGCAGTAAAGAGCTAGCCTCCCTCTGAACTTTCAGCCCTGTATGTTCCCCTGAGGTAAGGAGAAAAAGAGGTCCTAAAGTACAATGGCACCAACCAGGCTTGGCTTGGCTTTGTTCTTTAGCCAAAAGGCGTCATGCTCATGCACACAAGGTGGTTACGAGTGTGGTTGTTGGCAAGTAACTACCAATATATGCTAATGCAGTGCGAGGAACAGATTAGGATTAAATGCACCTGATTAATTAATTGATCTGCATTTTGCCTTGTGCTAATTGAAAAGGTTAGGTTTTCTCCAAGGAGATCACAGGCATATACATCACTAGCTAGGATGGATGACACATGCACCAAAGCACCTTGCATGTTTGGTGCTCTCTCCTAGTCAATGCAACTAGCAAGCAGTACTAAGGACTGTTTGATTATAGGTACTAGTAAGCAGGCCATCAGCTAAAAGAACAAAGAAACCTAGCGGCTAGCTATAGCTATATGATGATTGGTGGTACGAGATGAGATGGTAGATCCATCCCAGACTATTACAAAAGGATCCATCCTACCATCGATCTTGTCCTCCCTTCCGTTGACTCCCTTCTCCCTCTTCTCCAATCAGCGTGTTCTTCGATTCAGCCACTGCCGCCGCTATTGATGCCATCGTCTCCGATGTTATTACAGCACGGTCGTTCGGGCGGGGGCGGCAAGAAGGGCGGCAGCGCGGTGAGCGAGGTGGAGGAGACCCTCCGGATGGTGGAGCAGCGGAGGATCCGCCGCCGCTTGTTGAAGGGGTTCTCCGGCTTGGCGAGGACGTCCCTGGCGTTCGTGCCGGCCACGTCCTGCAGGTTCGCGAACGACCGAGACTTGCCGGAGAAGAAGTTGGACAGGCCCCTCCTGCGCGCGCGTCTTGACGAATTAATACAGGAATAATTAACCGTGCGCGTCTTGATTAATTAAGATGGGTTGTGCAGCAGTTTCTTGCAAGAAGTGGAGTGATTAGGAATGGGAGCACGTAATTAAGGGAGGCGTAGTACGTGTGGTGCATAATTACTTACTTGATGGGGAGGGCGTCGTCGAGGGCGTCCAGGCACGTGAGCCCGCCCTTCTTCCTCCTCCACGACGTCTCCTTGCTCTCGATCTCCTCCCCTTCCTCCTCCTCCTCCTCGTCGGACACCGCGCCAATGGAGGACCGCTCCTCCTCCACCGTCTCCAGCACGAACAGCCCATGGCCGCCGTGCCGCCGCCACGCAGCGTCGTCGTCGCCGTCACCCCTCCCCTCCCCCTCCGCCACCTCCTCCCGGACAACGTCCTTCCTCTTCCTCGCCCCACCGCACAGCCCGTACGGCACCGCCACCACCGCGGGGGGAGGCGCCACCGGGGTGGGCCCTAAGGCCGCCTGTGCCGCCACAACGGACATCACGCCCGGCCGTGAAGGGTGCTGCTCTGAACATCAACGGCTCCCGAGGGGCCCGGTGGCTCAGAGACCCATGGCCACTGGTGCGCTATTAGTATCGTTGTCCCGATGGAACGCGAAGGGGAGGGAGGAGGAGGAGAGGTGGCGGTGTGTGTATATAGGCAGCTAGGAGGAGGGAGGGATGGATGGACGCGTGGAGGGGGAGACGTGTCTGAGGCAGCGAGGGCGACGGGCGCCCCAGACACGGGAGCTGCATGCACGCAACCCGCGCAGCAACACTTGCGCTCTCCTTAGCTAGCTTATTGCCTTTTTAGCCGAGACCATCCGTACTGTTGCCAAATCGACCGGGCTCTTATCTACAGCGCACACCACTGCCTCAATTTGCTTTGCTTTGTTTGTTGTGAACTCGAGATGTAATTAAAAGATGATAAGAGTTACTACCAGAGCTAATTAGCCCGTGTTTTATGTGCATTTGGAGAACTGGTTCGGTACTTGCCAACCCAATCAAGTCATGATAGGTGGCAGCTACCATATACATATGGGGGTTCGTTTCTCATGCGCCACTAATTGTGTATTTCAGGTGTGTGTATATTATTTTTCTACCTCCTTTCTTTTTCTTGTATTTTTCTAATCGGGAAAAATACAAAATTATGTCGGTTATTTTGGAGTTATTCTAATCTCGTACACACAAAAATTCATAATTTGGAGTATCTTAAAATTAGCATACAATTATACCTAAAATGATAAATGAGTATTTTAAATTTATTTAGGTGGTATATTAGAGGTGTGAGTAATTACACTCGGAGAGTAAATGTATTTTTCCTATACACACACGCACGTACTACTTAAAAGGAGTTGATGGTGGTAGTTCACCTACCCCTTCTCTCTTCCTCACAAGAAAATTATGTGCTGACATGTGGGCCCATAACTCGATTCCTTTTCTCAACACGCTATGCCTCCATCTCGCACCCATGCAGGCGGCGGATGCGTGTTTCGTTTGTGGGGTGTCAGAGGGGGATGCGGGTTGGGCCAACGCGGATTCATTCTTTGCGGACAGTTTTGGCATGTCTTTGGTGGCGGCATTCTTGGATATGATAAGGTCTAGCGAGCGGCAAGGAGGACTCCATGGATGCCGCCAGCAATGTGAGAGGGATGCACGCCACGCACCCTTGAGTTCACTAGCACAGAGGTGGAGAGGATGCCATAGAGGAAACAGGAGATGAGGTCGATGTAGAGGCAGTCGAGGAGGTTGGCAGTGCAATGATTTGAACGGTGGTAATGCGGTGTGGTGGCGCGGATAGAGTAGGGGATGCGGAGATGAGGTTGCTGTGGTGGGTTGGCCCGACTTCACATGCGCTAGAGTTGGAGAAGGGAGGAGAGGAGGAAGCAAAAATGGGGAAAGGAAGATAAACCAAGCTCAATTTGCACTGTTGCAGCACAAGGAGTTTGTAGGGTTTCGGCTGATTTGATGATTTTGCTTTTTGCCCCTCTCAGTTCTAACAAACTGCACTATGGTTCTTCCCCTTGGTGAAATCTTTTGGTTTGGCCCTCCGATGCTTCATTTTTGTTACATTCTGATCATACGCATCCGTCTCGACTTGTAATTCTGTACAGAGTGATCCAATATAATGAGTCTCACCGCGCTGTCTGAAAAAGATCCAAACAATGTGAAAGTTTGACAAGGCAATTAAAAATATAATAATGTGCGTACGTAATGGATAATGGTCATGAAATGTGAAAAATATGAGGTAAATGATAGGAAAATATACATAAATATCAAGCATGTCAGCTTCAACAGAGAAGAGAGATAAAGGACGGCCGATGCTATCTTATTGGAGAAGAATAAACACGAGAGAAGATGAAATGGCCTACTAAGCTGCTACCATCGCCACCATAGTTTTCTTTTGGGTTGGGGGAGGGGGTTTGTAGAAATATCACTTTAGTTTGTTTTAGGATGCTATTGTCCTGCTAAAATTTATGATGCATGTCTTTATTTGTTTTAGTTCAATTCAAGGAATTAGGCTACATTCAAGCATGTAGATAAGACTACATGAAGAATTTTTTAGAATTGTCCATCGCGACAAGCTTCGTCACTCTACCGATGGTATTGCATTCATTGAGCAGTAAGAATGGTCATACAAACACATAGTCGATAAGCCAAGGAAGAGCCGCGAGTGGCACGATACAAGGACAACGACCTAGGCAGAGCATGGCAACGCGGTCGAGGGTGTGGTGCATACCGAGTAGGCGGTGAGACGCAAGCCGCAGTGATGAAGCTAATGGCATAGGGGTGGGTCGAGAATGGTGGCAAAGGCATGACTTGTAGCAAGGACGAAGCTCGGCTGAGCATTGTGTCCAAGCTGAGGGTGTGGTGTAGACTCGACGTGTTGAGGTAATGTAATTCTTTTTTAAGTAAAATATTTTAGAGGGTTTAGAGCATATAATATATTTTTTATTTCATAGAAATGTACAGACACTCAACTATATATGTGAGTGCATGCGCGCGTGCACGCGTAACACACATGAGAGACATATAGCTATGTTGAGTCAAGAAGTACAAGTCCAAATCTTAACTATAGTAGCCTCAAATGATTATATATATATATATATATATATATATATATATAATATTTTTTACACCCAGGTGTAATTACATTCACCTCTAATATACCACCTAAACAAATTTGAAATACTCCTTTATCATTTTAGGTATACTCATATACTAAATATAAGATACTTCAATGTGAACCACATGAAAAAATTGTAAGAGAGTCCATAATTTTTAGCGTATTTTATAAATACCTTCATATACGTATATAAAAAAAGTATATCTAAAAAAATACATACCATATCTGAAAAATTATTCATACCACCTAGATGATCTTAAATACTCATATACTATACGTACATACTCTCCGTTACGTGAAATACTCTCTACGTTATGAGATACGATATAGGGTGTAATTACTCCTTACGTTGTGAGATATGATATATATATATATATACTTACTCTTGTTCACAACTATTAATAGCTAACACAAATATCTTTTTTCCCACCGCGGTGACTTTCACCTGAACTTTTGGCATGGTACTTGACAAGATAATTGGTATTGTTGGATGACTCGATTTTGCGTTTTTGCTATGTAAATATACAATGAGCCGCCTTGTAATGTCTCGGAAATTAGCATTGTATGTGCTAGGAACATAGCCATGTAAAAGGCTAATATTTGGGAAACAGACGTGCGCTATATTTTATTATTCTAGTCAACTTCTCATATATATGCTCGGTGATTTAAGTAATTACTAAGGAAGTTCACCTTGTCTAATGATTATTATTACTATCGCTTTCATAATCTTCTTAGAGAAACAAAGAACCGTTTATATTTAGATTTTCCTGGCACGGCCTACGTGTTGCCAGATAGGATCGTTCAGCATTACATGCATGGTCCGATTACCTTCCGTGTTCTTCCTTTGCTCGATCGTTACTCGATCTCTTTCTTTTACGTCGAGTTGCACAATCAATCAATATATACTGGCTTAATTAGAGGTCATATACAGCACAAACATGCCAGATTTATCATGAACATGATGACTATACCCAGCCTTGATTTCAAACTTCATAAAAATCGTTTGTTCATTCGGGAAGTTCGTACACGTTGCAGATTAAGGTCCCGCTCGTTTCGGGTTTTTTTGTTTCAGCTTCTAGTTTCAGTTTTTTTTACTATTTAGTATTTCGTCTTTTTCTGAAATTTTTTAGATATTTTAGACTTTTTTGTATTTTCTTTTTTTCCCGCGTTTCTTTGTATTATCCCTAATGGGTTAACATATTTTTCTATTTTTATATTTTGTTAAAATTAATTATGCCCAAAAAGTCAAATCAGTTACAGTAAAAAAAATCAGTTACAGTGAAATTTCAACCAAAAATCAAAAATCATCGCTAAAACGATCATCACCTAGGTTCTCCAAAGAATTAACATTTCCGGATAGATCTCTCTTAAAAAAACAAAAAAAAAACTCGATGTACGAGGCCGCTGAACCGGGTATGTGTGTTAAGATGACAAGCTTTGCTTAATAAATGGAGCCCAGAAAACGTAATCGCTAACGTCTCTGACTCTGAAGCAGTACTACGTCCAAGAAGCATGAGTTGGACTTTGGAATCTTGTCCGAAAATGTTATCTCAACCGTGCAAACAAATCATCAAGAATTACGTCCGCTTGCTCTCGGTCAATAATTGCGTATCTTTCATGAGATCCTTGCAATGAAGCCCTGTCCTCATGTGCGCTATACACGCTGTCAGTAGACATTATAGACCGGCTGGTATGTCGGTACTCTCCCAAACAAAAAGGACTGGATGGATGGAGTAGGGCTAAGAGCCTGCGCATTTCGATCTAAACTTCTAACTTTTTAAATTTTTTTTAATTTTATCTCTTTTAGTTTTTGATTTTTTACCTTTTTTATTGTTTTTTCGCATTCATTTATATTATACGTGATAAGTTAATTTATTTTATTTAAATTTTTTAATTTTAATTATATCAAATAAGTCACCATCAGCTATAATGAAATATAAATTAACTAAAGTCAAATTCAGCCATAAATCATGGCTTATTAAGCCCAATTGAACACCCCCTAAGTAAAGGCTTTGATATTCAGAACTAGTACTGCGCCGGCTTGAGTTTCTAGCTTCTGATTCATTTTTCACTATTCCTAAATTTTGTTTTTTTGGTTTTTTGAGCTTTTTGTCGGTTCTTTTTTCGCATTCATTTGTATTATACGTGATGGGCTAACCTGTTTTTTATTTTTAAAATTTTTAAATTTAATTATGTTAAATAAGTCACCATCAGCTACAGTACAAAATAAGGTATCTACAGTAAAATTCAGCCATAAGTTATAGCTTATTAAGTCCAATTAAGCACCTCTAAGTGTATAACTTGGTGACCGATTCCTATCATAAGCTGCATTCGGTGCAGGTTGTGAATTTCAGAGTTCAGCAAATTGATTGGATTTATCTGAACTTGAGCGATAAAATTAACCAGAGGAACTTATGTTGATTATTCTCTTCGCAATTCACTTAGAGATTCTACTGTCTTGAACTTCTACAAACCTGCATTTATATATTTACTTCATTTACTTTGTTCTCTTCACATCATCAGGCATATGTGCTCTCAGCAAGGGCAACCTCGAAATCAATGATCTGGCTATCTTTGTTCCAAGATCCTTATCTAGCAAGACAAGCAAAAAAAGGATATATATCAGATTGATTAGATAGCCAAATTGTGACAACTCAAAATTTTTAAAAATTTGAATTTGAGTGAATTTCATTTCAATTTGGAGATTTTTGGCAAACCTGAAAATTCCAGCCAAAAACTCACTTTCCTTTTTTGGAATTACACTTTCCACCTTGAGAAAGCATATTCTTGCTGCTTGTTTTCTCTCTTGTTGCCGCTTGCCTCGCATTGCACCGCTGTTCGCACATGCCCGCACCACCTCAACCCACCGTCGCCTGCGCTTGCGCCAAATTGCGCCAGCACTCGCACCACCTCACATCAACATTAAACACTACCCATGTCAGTCCCACACCATCCTTGTCGTCGATGTGCACGACCACCAAACCACACAGCCAACTGCTTGACATGTCGTGCTCGCTGCTGTTTTTCACCGCCACCTCACACACTCGCTCTAGAGAGGAACGATGACTTCTGCACCGCCACAGCGTCTTTGTCGCAACGCTGAAACAATACAACCGTCCACACCGCCGCTCACTCAGCAAGCTTGTCTCGCGCCACTCCTAATGCCACCGCCTCTTGCTGTATTTTTAGCCGAGCCTCTTGATTATCTCCACCTCTTTTAGCATCGCCACACATATAGATCTACCACCTTCTCCCCATCTATGATCATGTCGCATCGTCATGGCTAATAACCTATTTTCCCCTCCGGTGAGCCCTACTCTCAATTCCTCACCTCCATCCCTGCTCTTACCAAATTAGCTATGTCCTTAGCATCACCTCACCATCACGAGGTTATCTCCTAACTTTCCACCTAGCCTCACCGCCCCTAGCTTACCTCCACTGTGTAACATCGCCCTATGGCCCACGGCCACGGTCACCAATCTTCCATAAACCATCCTAAGTCAAGCCATCACCACCACTAAGTTTTTCTCAGCCCACTAATACTCAAACCACCGCCAATTTGGCCGAAGCTCTGCTGCAGCTT
Organism: Melocanna baccifera; assembly: GCA_036346265.1. NCBI lineage: Eukaryota > Viridiplantae > Streptophyta > Magnoliopsida > Poales > Poaceae > Melocanna > Melocanna baccifera. Next base: position 27,728,828 of record CM070691.1, on the reverse strand, counting down.
TGTCATGTCGCCCCCTATTCCAGCCATGCATTGCTGCCGCTAGCCATTTCCATACCGCCATTACCTACGCTGAAGCTCAAAATGAGTTCCCCATGGTCCATAGATACTCGTCGCATCACCCAATTCCCTCATCCACCACCGCCGCCACCACTGTTTTCCTCTGCTTGGCCACCATGGGAGCGAGAGTGAGCTCCAGCTCACCTAAAATGCGAGCTGGGCCTCGTACTCCATTGGCTGGCAAAGCTAGGCAGGGCTAGTACTTAAGCCTAACTAGTTGAACCAAGCTAGCCCAGCACTATTCACAGCCAGCCCAACACTGTGCAACCCAATAACACCAAGTCGACGAAACACTATTCATTAAACCCAACCCAAACAGTGTCTACTGGATCCGTTACTATTTATCCAAAACCTGATAACCTTGTTTATACTCGTTTTGACCTTTTCAAGCCCGTCTAACCCAATTTTAACCCTGTTCAATCTAACCAAGCTTAGTTTAAACCCTATCCGTCCAATCCCACATTCTTTTATATCTTTTTTGGATTTTCTGCTCTATTTTGTTCCGAGCTTGCATTTTTCAAAGCCAAACTTATTTGTTTTCGTTCTTTTGTGCTAGCATCCGCATTCAACTAGTTGGCCAACAGAGAAGCTACTGGAGCAACTAAAGTATATGATGTTGAACCTAAAACCTACGAAGAAGTGATCGAAGACTCTAGATAAGAAGGCAAGTCACATGTCTTTGATAATATTAATCCCATATTATTTTATTATTATTTATGTTATTTGAGCATTGCTATTTATATAAAACAATAATTTAGAATGATATGATGAATAGTTAGATTCAACCACCGAAAAGCCAGGTCATACTTTTGTAAGACATATTTACCTTGACAACCATAAGTGTTATTGTAATATGAAATCACCCATTGGTAATTAGTCGGTAGGTTAAAAAATATAAATGCTTTATAAATATTGTTAAGGATTATCAGGTCCAGTGCCAATAGACTTTGAAAGGTTGAGGTTTCTTGATGGGTAACCACTACATGGTTGGAGCCCATGACCTCACCCAAAAATTGAGGCACTAATTTGGATCTAGTGGTGTAGTGTCGGTGTGTACGTGGTATGTGAATGATAGCCTCATCTATGGCAAACAAGGACTAGATCCTTGCGCCTAGTAAATAACACAAAACCCACTCAACCACAAGCTTGATTTGTCAACTTGGTTTAGTACACTGCTCAATCCGATCGAATATCTATAGGAGATATCACTATCCTAGAGTTTCATGATGGCCTGCGTAACAGAGGTGAGATGGAAGTTGGTTTGTGCCACTTACCAATCTTTACAACTGTAGGTCCATTCAACATCGGGCCACAATTTTTCGTATTGGCCAGTGGATATTCAATGATGGTTTAATGGTTTTGAGCCTACCAGGCAAAACCTAGAACAAAAATAGTAGTGAAACGACCTTGTTTTCTTAGTTCAGTCGCACGCTATCATATTGCGTATCTACAACTTGGTATTATAGGTTTGAGATATCTTATAGGTAAGTTAGGCAACTTTGAAGAGTATAATAAATAGTATTCGAATATGCTTTGCTCTCGAACAATGGAGCTATATTTCATGGGTGAATCCAGTATGGGAATTGCGAATGACAAACCCTCCTTGCTAATTAAATAATGTTATATGGTTTTAAGTGCAAAGTTCTTTTCCAGCAAACTTGCATCTATTTTTATCATATTACGAATCGTGACTCTATCCAGTTGAACACCTTACATGGTAGTTAAATGACATTCCTATATGACTTCTGAGTACTTAGTATACTCAAACTTGCTTATTTTTATCAGAATAAACACCTGAAGAAGAAAAGATGCACCTGCTAATGTGTTAGGGTTACGACTACACTCAAGCGTTTCCGTGATATTTCATCAGTTCTTCTGAACATAAGTTAAATTTTCGGTTTGAACGTCCGTAAAGCTGTTGTAGTTTAGCTGTTAGGTTGCATTTAAATTATGCTAATCTTTTTTAAATACTCATGAGTAGATATAATATTTTTTTTCTATCTATAATTGGATTCTTAAAGTGTTACACGAAGTACAACTATCCTACTCTTAAAATGGAGTCAAGTCACATAAACCGCCCATTCCAGTATAGACCTGACCTACCTCTCCTTTTATCTCTCGGTCGCATGGGCATCTGTCACCTTTTGTAGTTACCTACCAAAGATCAACAACAAGCTACAGTTGCCGCTTATCCAAAGCTACCGATGAAAACGACGCCGAATCGATCGAGCTATCTGTATGATTCCATCCGCGCAGGCGCCGCAGCTCTTTTGGAAAAAGGAATAAGGACTCGCTGATTCAGGGCACGCACGCCTTAATTAAGAAACTGTAACTCCTGCAGGAAGACGTATACGTAACCATCTTTTATATCAGCAAGACAAACGGATGGATGCACCGAGACAGGTAGAAAGATGGATAGGCCATGCAGCTCTCTGATCTGAAATGATCGATCCTAATCCTGCCGCACATCCTAGTACACACGAGGACATCTTTTACTAACCTGTACGAGTAGTTTATATCCACAATAATTGATGGAGAGATGATTAATGAGGAGACAGACCATGCATATTTATGTTAAGTATTTGGTACTTTGCTTGAACTAAATTTAAATTTTGTAAAAGTTTTTAAAAATTTATATTTTAGATTTGTTGTAAGGGTTCAACGGTTTGACTGATAGCTGGTAAAATAAACATCAAACACTTGTTTAGGGTTGTTTTAAGGATGAGTTTGCACTAGATCCCACTGGAATTAAAAATTGGAGCTCAAACTAGATAGAGTTTTACCAAAATTTTAGAAAGGTTGTTTTCTAATGATCTTAAGCGGTCAAACCAGCCAATGGCCAATTGTCTGACCAGTATGGAAAGTGCAGTTAGACCGGTGAGTGCGGACACAGAGCAGTGAAATTGGATTTTGAGTTGGTTTAAGTGTGTGCATGGCATGAGTGTCGTTTATTGATTGTGTTGTGTTACATAATGCATGATTTTGACTAACGTGAGTCAAGTGTATGAAACTTATGTTCAAGATGGTTGATTCATAGTCTTTAGATGTATATATATGGTTCGGAGAATGTTAGCAGTCGACAGCAATGAATCAAGACTAGGCGGGAGAGCTGAGGTTCGAGCGGTCGTATAAATCTGAGTGAGGCTACGTGTCTTAAATGGAAAGCACAAATAAGACAACGATTGTTAAGAGTTAAGTTAGTTTATGTGGTGCACCAAGTGACGAGCCCAATACATGTAGAGATGATTTGATCGAGTACAAATGCGTGAAAATATGACAGCTAGTCATTGAGTATTACAGGTTGCGTGTCAAAGCATATTGAGATGTTTTGAAATGAAAGTGAAGACAGAGTCAAGAGAAGGTGTCTAGAAGCTTGTTAAGAGTATTTTGGTAGTTGGCCAAATATTGGGTTAGTGACTTGATCAAAACCATGGCATGAGGCATAAAGAAGAAGTGGTTTAGGTTAAGGAGAGTTGGAATTGATAAATAAATCAATATATAAAGGGTTAACAGGTTAAGTTTTGTAAACACTTTGAGAAACGTGTATGCATATATAAAATTCATGTTGGTGAGGTTGATGTGTTTTTCTATTAGGCTAAATAGGTTAGACCCATTAGAGTTATTGATGGTTATTAAAAGAAAGAAAAGGAGGTGGTAGAGGGTAAGGATTTTAGGTTTTCAATTTTTGTTCTACAATATTGTCTTCTTCCATGGTTGTAAGAGAGATAACTTGAGAGAAGAAAGAGTGATATTTTAGCTACACCTTGTAATCAACCATGAGTATATAAACCTCATCCTCTACTTAATAGATCAAAATTTTATCTCAATCATGTTCTTATTTGCGTTCTTACGTGGTTTTGCTTATTCTTGAGCTAGATTTGTGATTTTATTTTCGTAGGAGTTCTAGGTTGATCTCTTGCTTAAATTACTTTGCAAGAACATGTGAGAATAGATCTAAAAGACCACATGCCTTAGATCCTCACAAGTAAGAAGTAATTTGGGTTTTAGAGTTTTTGGTATTCTTGTGATCTAGATTTGATTCTCTTCAATTTGGTGAACTTGAACCTGAGAGGCTTTCAATCCTAGGAACAAAATGACCGATCAAACTATCCTCAGCGATTTGACCACCATTGCACTAGCGGTCAGACTGGCTCGACGATTAGTCCGGCCAATCTATGGTGATCTAACTGGCCTTGTGTTGTTGTGACTAATTTTATTGCTTTAGGTCTCTAGTCTTGGTTTGTAAAGCACAGTTGGTGCATCTGAACTTAGTGACTCTCATACTCACTTGAGTGGAAATTTGAAATAACACAAGAGAAAAAAGTTTGAACAATCATTCACCCCTCTAATTACCGGCATCGGTCCTACACATGTACTCTATTTCCATCAAGTTGCATGCATGTATGTGCATGGCTTAATTGTTGGGTGCAAGAAGCAATGAGGGTAACCAGGTGCAGCTATGCACTTTAGGGAGTTGTAATTAGCGAGTGCCAGTCCACCACCGCTTGGAGATGGTGCTCGATCAGCTAAAGGAGCATGCGGGTTCGGAGGTGAACGCATGAGAGACGGGGAGTATGATGGGAGAAAAGAAGACTGTACTCGAGGGCACGACCATGCATCATGCATGACCACATAGGCATATCTAATCCCTTCGTTTCTCGTGTTGTTTTTTAGGGAACCTTTGTTTCTTGTGTCGTCATCTTCTAATCTTCTTCTCTGGTGACGGTTTGATGTTTCGATTCCTTAATTCATCGTTGCTGGTTTTGTGTCATGCTTTGTGTACTAGATTGATTATTCTGACCATTTGATCATACCTCGAGAATTTATATCTTTGGAATTCATAGGCTGAATCCTAGATTTCAAGAAGCGGTTGTGTAGGCTAAGTAGAGGAGGGTGCGGCCAACAATGGTACAAATTAAGGGGCGGAATGGCCAACAGATGATAGCGTCACTAACCGTGGGGAGGTCGTCATCGTTAGTATCATTATTGCAAGTCTAACTTATTCCTTTCATACATGAAATACATGATAATTAAAGTCTAGATCATTCTATGTATTAGACTAAATCTGCTAAGAAATCTGAGACTTAGGCTGCTATTCTTCTCAGCGGTGAGATGCTCTTCCTGAGAAATCATAGTGGCGGTAGCTGCAATGTCAAGAGGAGGTACGACTGCAGGAATGGAGTCCACCTTCATTTGTGCAGGCAGCTGCTTAAATTTCTCCCCCTCAACAAAGGCAAAGTGGGTTCATGATGCCCTTTTCCACCCTTCTTCTTTTTGGCCTGAAAAACATCGACGACGTGTTGTGGCTTTTTGCGGATCCGTGACCAGTGCTCCCACTTGCCATACTTGTAACAGGTTTGGTCTAATTGATCGTAGGGCTTGTCATCCCGCTTTAGTTTGCCAGCCATATTCTCAGGTGGAGCATTTGATATGCCTTTCTAGGCCGCGATTCTACCCCTTCCTTCTCATTTTTTTCATTATAAGCTTTCACACCTTGTAGCTCCCAGCGTTGGCCTCACGGCCAGCTTAGCACCCAGGTGGTTATACGACAAAGTTCTTACGGAGAACTTCATCTTAAGCCTCTGCAACCTGCATAATATCGATCAATTCAGCATACTCCTTGTAGCCATTGTGATGATAGTTGTGCGCAGACAGTACTGCACTAGAGTAGAAGGTGAAGAGTATTTTCGCGATTTTCTACTCATCTGTGATCTATCTGCCATAAAGTTAAAGATTGATATAAATTTTGTGCAGAGCATAGTTGTACTCCCCAATCATCTTGAAATCAGCAAATTCGAGTCAAATCCATTTCTGCTCTACCTGAGGAAGGATGGTACTTCTGCTTTTCGAACCGCTTCTTGAGTGTAGTCCATAATGCTAGTGCATTTTTCTCTGCTATGTACTCATTCTTGAGAGTGAGAAAAAAGTAATGTCTGAGAAAATAAAGTGCCTGATCATTTTTCTCAGGTGTAGGTTTAGCATTCTGTGGTGCACCAATTCCAATAGCAGCATGGAGTTTCTTAGCTCCAAGTACGATCTCGACATTAGAAACCTAAGTCAAGTAGTTTTGGCCATGCTAGGCCAGCTCCTCGAATTCCCGATTCATGATGCCTATTATCTGTATGTGCATGAAGAAAATATATAAATTTACTGTAGGTAAATATACATAAAATAAATTGGATAATGGTACAAAAAGGTTCATGTGATATTTCATAATTTGTTATGTATTTTCTATAATTTTATTATTAATTTATGTGATTAAAGGCAATTTAAATCATTATGATTAATCAAAAATGGCAAATAAATATAGAAAAGCATAGAAAATAAAATAATAGTGCTAAACAATCTTCAAATGCGAAAAAAACTCAAAATTTGAATTCCTGAGGTCCTTTTATGTTAGAATACGTATTTTCACTAAATTCTACAATTTTCGGGATCATTTCTACTAATTTTCAATTCTGAAAAAACTTTTTGCACAATTTTTTGATTTTTTGAGGTCCCCTTTGCAAAATCTGGCCTCCCCCTATCCCCGGCCGATTGGACGGTCCGAACTTCTCTTGACCGATCGGACGGTCCGAACTTCCCTTGGCCAACTGGACGGTCCGAACTTCTCTCAGCTGGTCAGACTGGTCTGAACGTCTCATGGCAAATTGGACTAGTCCGAACATCCCATGGTTGATTAGACGGTCCATGGCCAATCAGGTGGGAGACGGCGACATGCTTGCCTCCCCAACATACTAGCCACTTGTGAGCTTTGCCCCAAATGCCAAGTCTTTTTCAATGGGAGACAGCGACGTTCTTACCTCCCTGACATACCAGCTGCTTGGAAGTTTTGTCCCGAATGCCAAGTTCTTCTTTTCAGGTGGGACATGATGACGTTCTCGTCTCCCCAACATACTAACCGCTCGCGAGCTTCGCCCCAAGCACCAAGTCTTTTCCAATGGGAGATGGTGATGTTCTCGCCTCCTTGACATACCAGCCGCTCACGAGCTTTGTCCCAAGCTTCAAGTTTTTTTCAATGGGAGACGGCGACGTTCTCGCCTCCCCACCGACTATCTACTCGCGAGTTTCGCCCCAAGCGCCAAGTTTTTTCCAATGGAAGATGGCGACGTTCTTGCCTTCCCAACTAATTACCCGCTCGCGAGTTTCATCTCGAGCGTCAAGTTTTTTCCGATAGGAGATGGCGACGTTCTCGCCTTCCCAAACGACTAGGCTCTCGCGAGAGTTCATCACAAGTGTCAAGTTTTTTCTGATGAGAGACGGCGTAACAGGATACCCCTAGTAAGAAGCAGCGGGTGGCAACAACAGCGCAAGCCCTGTGAAAAGAACAAGGGCGACTACAGCTAGGGGTGAAAACGGATCGGATAGTTTCCGACCGATCTGGACGAATACGGATACGGATTGTGTCGGATCGGATTTTTTTCGGATAATTCTCGGATCGGATACGGATACGGATTTTTTTTATCGGATACGGATACGAATACGGTAAGCCTAGTATCCGTCGAATACGGATACGGATACGGATAATCCGGATAAAATGAAACCGGATATCCGGATTTTCTAGAATATCTCTGTTTTCTTATTTTCAAAATCCGAATAAAATCCAAAAGGCTCTAGAAAATAGCAATTAAATCCCAAAAATTCACCAAAAATACCAGAAAAATCCTTGAGACCTAAGGAACACAAATAAAATATTTTTAGCTCATGTTAAAGTTTAATTTAATCATATTAAATTATTTTAAATTCTAAAAATTTATTTTAAGTTTGATTTAATTCCAGAAAATTTATTTTTAAAAATAGGGCTTTATAAACTCCAGAAAATCGGGATGTTACAAACTATTTACGTATTTTCGTTAATTTTGGATGTATAATTTAAGGGGTTTTCATGTTCCGATAAATATTCGTAACCGTATTCGTTTCGATTCGTATTCGATCCGTATCTGTATTCGATATTATTCGTATTCGAGTTATCCGTATTCGTATCCGTATCCAAAAAAAATATGAAAACAAATATGATAGAGACATTATCCGTCCGTATCCGATCCGTTTTCACCCCTAACTACAGCCCCTAGCACCCTCGCTGAAGAAAGCCGGGTAGCGAGAACGTTTTTGTTGGCGAGTAATGATGATTTAATTATTGGAAGATTGGAGCCTTGGAGATAGAAGATTTGCTTTGTTATGGTTGTAGATTGCTTGTTTTTAGGTGTTTGAAGGTGATTGCCAAATCACGTTGGAGCCATCAAAGATGGCTACTATTAATGGAGGATCCCTATGCTTCCTCGGGCCCACGACAATTTCGGTGTGACGACACATCGGCCATCGGGGAACCTACCCCGGACGAGGTCTACGGACCAACCCTAGACTTCATCCGGAGTCTGCCCCAGGCGGGGTCCGAAAAACCAAGACGGAGCCCGATCGACCTTGGCCAAGATCTGGAGTCCACCCCGGATGATGTCTGGAGTCCCCCACAAACGGGGTTCACGCTACCCCGGACAAGGTCCAAGGGCTGACCCAAGATGAAGTTTGGAGGCCAACCTTAGGCGGGGTCCAGAGTCCAACCTCGGGCGGGGTCCAGAAGCTGATGGATAAGTCATTGTGTTGTTGTTGTGTTGTTGTTTCTTCTCTCTTTAGGACAGCATCTCCTTTAAGGACAGCATCTCCTTTAAGGACAGCATCTTGACTCCTTTAAGGACAAAGATCTCCTTTAAGGACAAAGATCTCCTTTAAGGACAGCATCTTAGACTAGCTTTAGGACAGTTTTAGACTAGCATCTAGGACTAGCATCTTGGCATATGCTTGGCTGGTTAGCGGCCTATAAATTTGTATCCCCAACCCCTCAGGTTGGTGTGGCATTTGTGTGAGAAATAAACAAGAAAATTTGCCCCATTCCCAGAGTGTCATCCTCTCGATGAGAGTAAGGATCTTGCTATCACCAACAAAGAAGACTCCAATGAGTAACAAGTGGTATCGAGCCATACTATCCTCAGAGCCCGAGCATCTCTGCTCATCTCCTTCTCGACCTCGCAAAGAAGACTCACTGAGCAAAGCAGCGGCTCGGCTGTCCCCGCTCACTCCTCTCCGGAGACGGGCAGCAGCTCGTCAGAAGCAGACCTCCCTCCACGCAACAGCCCCCTAGTAGCGCGCCATGTCCGCAGGGCAGTCTCAGCGCTCGGTCGCCTCGAGCACGCGGCGTCAGCAGACGGCCGAGCTCGCCGCGGCAGAGCAGCGCGAGCGAGCGGCGGCAGAGACCGCTGCGGCGGCGGAAAGGGCGTCAAGGCTGGCAGCGGCGGAGCTGGCAGCAGCCAGAGCGGAGGTGGAAGCGGCGGCGGCGGCAGATGCAGCGCGTGCGGCAGCAGCGGAGGTCAAGGCTCTGCGCGGCAGCAACGGCAGCTCCATCTCTGCTGATGACAGCCGACGAGATCTTGAGCGAAGAGGAGGCGCGCGAGGGCGAGTGGCGCAGCCGGCGCGCCGCGACGCCACGAGCGCGGCGGCAGCAGCAGACAGACGCGGACGCGCCGGCGGCGCTCCTGGAGGAGGCGCGCACGACGGTGGCGTACGGGTTGACGGAGAGCGCGGCCTTCACAGGCGACGCGGCTCTCTCTCCCCGGTTCGGTACCGTGGTCACCACGAGTACCAGGCCGTCGTCAGGGACGCGTCGGCCCGGCGGCGGTGGCCTACCCTCACCAAGACCAACTACGCCGAGTGGGCGCGGTGATGAGGGTAAAGCTCGGTGCGGCATATGTGGGATGCGATCCGACACGGCGACGCCGACTCGACCAGATCGACGGCGCTGGATGCTCTCATCGCCGCATCCCCGCCGAGATGCGCTTCGCTACCAACAAGCGGATCGCCAAAGAGGCTTGGGACGCCATCGCCGCAAAGACGCGCGGCAGCGACCGCGCCGCAAGTCTACATTGCGGGCACTACGCAAGGAGTGGGAGAACCCGCCTTCAAGGCGGTGAGGACGTTGATGATTTTGCTCTCCGCCTCAACACTCGCTGCGAAGTTAGTGCGGTTCGGCGACGACACCTACGGCGAGAGAGAGCCGTGGAGAAGCTCTTCCGCCGCGTCCCCGAGAAGTACAAGCGGATGGCTCGCCGATCGAGTCTCGCTGGACCTCTCGCGATGACGATCGAGGAGGCGCTGGTCGCCTCAAGGTCGTTGACAACGATGAGCCACGGCGTCTCTCGGGACCCGTCACCATTGGCGGAAGCTCCTCCTCACTCGGGAGCGGTGGGCGCGCGCCAAGGTGACAGGAAGAAGGGGAGCCTTCTTCCACGACAGCGCCACAAGCGTGGCAAGCGCGGCAAGCCACGCAAAGACGCCCGAGCGGCGCGCGAGGACGTGCGAGGGTGATGACCGTGGGGCGCCAGGCGGCGGCTTGCCGGCAAGCAAAAGGCGCACGAGACGACTCTTGCCACAATCGCGCAAGCTTGGTCATTGGGCCAGGGATTGTCGACAGCCACGACGTGGCCAGGCCCATGTCGCGCAGGCGGAGGAGCAGCCGGCTCTGTTCATTGCTCATGCGAGCACCGAACTATCTCCAGCGGCACCGGCCGCAGTGGCTCTCCTCCACCTTGACGAGCCAAAAGCACATGCCCTCCTCGGCTACGGCTCCGGCAACGACAAGACTGACGGGTGGTGCCTCGACACTGGCGCCACCCATCACATGACCGGTCGACGGGAGCTCTTCGCGAGTTTGACTCTAGCGCCCGAGGCTCCGCTGTTTGGGGACGCCTCCGGCGTGGAAATCAAGGGCGTCGGCTCCGTCATCTTCACCACCGTGTCTGGTGAGCACAGGCTGCTCACCGGCGTCTACTACATCCCCGATCTGCGGAACTCCATCATCAGCTTGGGACAGCTGGATGAGAACGGCTCGCGTGTCGAGATAGAGCACGGGGTGCTGCGGATTTGGGATCTTCGCCGCCGCCTTCTTGCCAAGGTAACCAGAGGCGCAAATCGACTTTACATTCTTCACGTGCGGTGGCACAACCCTCTGTCTCGCCGCTCGTCGGACGACGAGGCGTGGCGATGGCACGAGCGCTTTGGGCACCTTCACCCGAGGCCCCGGCGGCTCGGTGCTACGGAAATGGTGCGAGGCCTGCCGTGCCTTGACCATGTGGAGCAGTTCTGCGACGTCTGCGTGTTGACGAAGCAGAGGCGACTCCCCTTTCCTCAGCGGGCGAGTTTCCGAGCCAAGGAGAGGCTCGAGCTCGTGCACGGGGACTTGTGTGGCCCGGTGACACCGGCCACACCGGGAGGACGACGCTACTTCCTGCTGCTCGTCGACGACCTCTCCCGCTACATGTGGGTGATGGTCCTCGGCAGCAAGGGAGAGGCTGCGGACGCCATCAGGCGCACGCAGGCTGCTGTGGAGGCGGAGTGCGGCCGCAAGCTGCGTCGCGCGCGCGCACGCACAACGGCGGCGAATTCACGGCGGCTGAATTCGCGTCGTACTGCGCTGATGAGGGCATTCAGCGCCACTACTCCGCGCCGTACAGCCCGCAGCAGAACGGCGTCGTCGAGCGGCGCAACCAGACGGTTGTGGGGATGGCTCGGGCTCTCCTCAAGCAGAGGGGGATGCCGGCTATCTTCTGGGGAGAGGCGGTGGTGACGGCCGTCTACATCCTCAACCGCTCGCCTACCAAGGCGCTCGACGGCAGGACGCCGTACGAGGCTTGGCACGAGCGCAAGCCGGCGGTCTCCCACTTGCGGGTCTTCGGCTCCCTCGCGTTCGCCAAGGAGCTTGGCCACATCGGTAAGCTCGACGACAGGAGCACTCCGGGAGTGTTCATCGGCTACGCGGAGGGCTCGAAGGCCTACCGCATCCTCGACCCTGTCACACAGCGCGTCCGCATCTCGCGTGACGTTGTGTTCGACGGCGGCGAGGCCGACGTGGACAAGGCGGTGGGCGGCGGTTCGACTTCAACTCTTAGGGACTTTGTTGTCGACTACGCCCACTTCGAGAGCCGGGAGCTAGCGGCTGCGTCTTCAAGCTCGCCCACCTCGACACCTTGCTCGCCACCACCTCGGCGAGTGCTCCACCACCTTCGCACCGGCCACGCCCACTCTCTGCACGCGCGCCACACCACCGGATCGACCCCAACAGCCGGTCCACGACGAGCGGTGCATGGTGGAGTTCGCTACTCGCTGTCTCACGACGAGGACCGCGTCGACGCCTACCACGACGGCGAGCCTCTGCGCTACCGTCCGTGGACGACCTCCTCGCGAGGCGGCGGTCCTCGAATCGGCGCAGCGACCTCGCGGCGGAGCACACTCGCACAGACGGCGGCGAGCCTCGTTCCGTCGCCGAGGCGGAGAAAGACGCGGCATGGCGTGCCGCGATGCGAGAGGAGATGGACGCCGTCAGCGGAACCGGGCGTGGGAGCCGGCGGATCTTCCCGCCGGCCACCGCGCGATCACCCTTAAGTGGGTGTTCGCCGAAGCGGGATGAAGCCGGCGCCATCGTCAAGCACAAGGCTCGCTTGGTGGCACGAGGCTTCGCGGCGGCAGAGGGGGTCGACTTCGATGATGCCTTCGCACCCGTCGCGCGCATGGAGTCCGTTCGTCTACTCCTCGCACTTGCAGCCCAGGAGGATTGGCGCGTCCATCACATGGACGTTAAGTCCGCCTTCCTCAACGGCGACTTGAAGGAGGAGGCCTCGTCCGTCGGCCGCGGATTCGTCATCCCGGCAAGGAGGGCAAGGTTCTCCGCCACGCAAGGCCCTCTACGGCTTGCGGCAGCACCACGAGCCCGAACGCTAAGCCGGACTCCACTCTCAAGCAAATGGGGTTCCAGCAGAGCGCACACGGCCGCGGTCTCACCGGCGGGGCAAAGGCGGCAACGCCCTGCTGGTGGGCGTCTACGTCGACGACCTGGTGATCACCGGCTCCAAGGAGGCCGAGGTCGAGGCGTTCAAGGCGGAAATGAAGACCGTCTTCCAGATGAGCGACTTGGGGCTCCTCTCCTTCTACCTGGGGATCGAGGTCCACCAGACGGCTCGATCTCCTTCGCCGACCGCCACGCCAAGCGCACCGTCGAGCTGGGCGGGCTCACCGACTGCAACCCAGCCCACACTCCTATGGAGGAGAGGCTGAAGCTGAGTCGTGAGAGCACGGCGGAGGAGGTGGACGCGACGCAGTACCGGCGCATTGTGGGCAGCCTTCGCTACCTCGTCCACACGCGTCCAGATTTGGCGTTGGCGCCGGCTCGTCGGTCGGTTCATGCAGCGACCGACGACGGAGCATCAGCAGGCCGTGAAGAGGATCCTCCGCTACGTTGCGGGCACCTCCGACTACGGCTTGCACTACCCGAGGTGTCCCGGCGCGGCACACTTCATCGGGTACAGCGACAGCGACCACGCAGGCGACATCGACACCAGCAAGAGCACAAGCGGATTCTCTTCTTCCTCGGCAAGTGCCTCGTTAGCTGGCGATCGATCAAGCGGCAGTGGTGGCCCTGTCCCACCGTGAGGCCGAGTACATAGCGGCGCCCACCGCTTCGACTCAGCGCCTGCTCGCTCGATCGCTTGGTGATCTCTCGGCAAAGACATCGGCGGTGGCGCTCGGGGTGGGCAGCAAGTCCGCTGCTCGCAAAGAACCCCGTTTTCCACGAACGGAGCAAGCACATCCGGTGAAGTACCACTTCATCCGAGGTCGTTTGGATGAAGGCGAGATCAAGGCGAGCTACATCAACACCACGGATCGCCTTGCGGACACGCTCACCAAGCCTCTTGGGAGGGTCAAATTCTCGAGCTCGCTCTAGGGTCGGGTGGTTCAACTTTTCCACAAGACGACGCACAAGACTTAGGGGAGAGTGATGGATAAGTCATTGTGTTGTTGTTGTATTGTTGTTTCTTCTCTCTTTAGGACAAAGATCTCCTTTAAGGACAAAGATCTCCTTTAAGGACAAAGATCTTGACTCCTTTAAGGACAAAGATCTCCTTTAAGGACAAAGATCTTAGACTAGCTTTAGGACAGCTTTAGACTAGCATCTAGGACTAGCATCTTGGCATATGCTTGGCTGGTTAGCGGCCTATAAATTTGTATCCCCAACCCCTCAGGTTGGTGTGGCATTTGTGTGAGAAATAAACAAGAAAATTTGCCACATTCCCAGAGTGTCATCCTCTCGATGAGAGTAAGGATCTTGCTATCACCAACAGCAAGACTCCAGCGAGTAACAGAAGCAACCCAGAGTGAGGCCCACAGACCGGCCCTGGAGTCCCTTGGACACGGCGGGACCCACTTGGCGTGAAGGACGAAAATACCCTTAGGATTAAGCTAGGCCCCAAGGGCAGACTTGTAATTTCACTCGTCTTCTCCTTCCACTATAAATAGCACCCCTTGTAAATGGAGAGGAGAAGACCATTTTGTAACCCTAGATATCCATATGCAATACACTTGTTTATTTATTTATGTGTGATTTTTGTTGAGTCCCTTCGCATCCTCGACGATCCTTGAATCTGATCAGGAGTGCCTATAAATGTACTATCCAATCTTGCATTCAATGACAGCTATTGTTGTTACTGATATTGTTTTTAGTCCAACAAAAGCCTTAGGATTGGGTTTCGGGCCTTTATTTTTGTTATTTGTGGGTTATTCTTGTTACTGATATTGTTACCTGGCCCTGTTTTGATAAAATATGGTGTAACTTGTTGCCATGAAAAAAAAAACCGTTCTTCTCTAGTTTGCTTTGCCTGCACTTGTAGGTCATTGTTCAGGTTTAGGGTTTAGGAAGCATTTATCCTATATATTGTTGTATAAAAGTATTGATGTCCTAGCAGTTTGTCCGTGCCAAGTGCACTCTTTACTCTTTAGTCCAGTATGTGGTAAGTATAGAAAATGAGTAATATATGCTGCATCTTGCAATAGTTTGGTGTCCTCATTTAGTTAGTGTGTCTCATGTATTTCATCTGTGTGTACTTCTACCTGCCACGTTTAATTGTTGTTGATGAGCTTTGATGGTGAAGTAAAGAAGCCTTGAAAGAATAGTCCAGCAAGTGCCATGTTTTTTTATCATGATCTTCACCTGTCCGTAATGTAAATATCATTCTCGTGTAGTATGTGGGATATTCCGATAATATTGTTCATTTTGCTAATGTTTTCTATAGGGTCATGCAAGCATATCATATCTTAGTAAGTTGTCTTTTCTTGAGCGAAATTAGTAATTTGATGTCAACGGTGACTGGTTTGCTGTTTGGAAGATGTTGGTTTCCCTTGTGGTACCACATGCATCTACGTAGTACGATTTTCTGATATGAGAAAATAACACTTTTCCGAGAACACAGGAGATAGTTCTTACCTTTTGTAATGTTTTGAGGTATCTGTTATGAATAAAGAATCTATGTTGACTTTTGTGATGCAGGAAGCAGCATTTGTTTTGCTGCAATCTGACAAAGTGGAGGGGTTAAAATTTGAAGCTTCTTTTATGTCTGAACAGGACTTGCTTTACTTAGGATCAGTTGGATTGCTTGAAGAATATTCTCGGACGACGAGAAAAAGATACAAACTCTCACTCGGGAGGTCTTGCTGCATGCATCTGAAGCCTGTTTGTCATTTTATGCAAGGCTCTAGTTGTTCTCAGAGGACACTGGTTACCGCTGAAAGCCAGATTGTTTCTCTTCAAGGATACAAGCCTATTTTTGCTTCTGGATCTTGGCACTTCTGATATAATTTCTTCAAAAGAATATTAATTCAAGATGGCTCAGCAAAATATTGGTGCTTCCAGCCGCGATTATGCCTTCTATAGGTATAAGATGCCCAGGATGATAACCAAAGTTGAAGGTCGTGGGAACGGCATCAAGACTAGTATTGTGAACATCAAGCCAAAGCTCTAGCCAGGCCTGCTTCCTACGCAACAAAGTACTTTGGATGTGAGCTTGGTGCACATATTAAATTTGATGAGAAGAATGGAACTTAGTCAACGGGGCACATGATACTGCAAAGCTGGCTGGTCTCCTTGAGATCTTCATCAAGAAGTATGTCCAGTGCTATGGATGTGGCAACCCTGAGACTGAGATCTTGTCAGAGGTTGACATGAGGTACAAGCTTATAAATTTTATCCTGAAGAATCCACCTAAACAGAGAAGGGTGGAAAAGACAAGAAGGCAATGCGGAGAGCTGAGAAGGAGCGCCTTAAGGAAGGTGAGGCTGCTGATGAGGAGCAGAAGAAGCTAAAAAAGGAAGCAAGGAAGAAAGGTGCATCGAAGGAAAGTTTCTTCTCAAAAGGTGATGCTGGGAAGAAAAAGACTTCTGCTGCTGGCTCTGATGAGGATCACTCAAATTCACCAGCTTGCAGCCATGATGGTGACAATGTGACCGCTGCAGATGATGACGTCAACGATGATGTTCAGTGGCAGACTGACACTTCACTGGACGCTGCAAAACAGCGCATACAGGAACAACTGAGTGCTGCTACTGCTGAAGTGGTAATGCTGTCCACTGATGAGCCTGAGAAGATGAAGAAACAGGTGGTGCCACAGAAGGAAGGTACCTCTAATGGATCCACAAAATCTGTAGATAATTCCAAGGATCAGCAAGATGAGTCTAAAACTAGTCCTTATGATGAACTGGTTGAAGAGATGAAGGATAACTTGAGCAAGGACGCTACAGCTGTTCGACTTAAGGGCGTGATGACTTTCTCAACTCCTCCGCCCCCAGGACGTGCTCTTTGGTGGGCTGGGCAAAGGATTTGCAAAGGAGGTTGTAAAGAAGAAGAAAAACCTCGCTGCTGCTGTGCTAGGTGAGAGTTCCCAGATGGTCCTGCTCCAAGCCATGGAGGCAAGTCCAGCGCGGAAGCTGTCAAGGAGGTGCCGGTTGTTCTGAAAGCCCTATATGACGGAGATGTCCTTGGTGAAGAGGTCATTGTTCAGTGGTACAATGAATCTGCTGGTGGTGGCAAGGAGTCTCAGGTGGCTGCAGAGCGTGGATTCTGAATCTGAGGAAGAGTGAGACCTCCATCTCCTTCCACCCATCACTACGTTGCTGTCTCTTTTTAGAGTTCGTTCGTCTTGAGTATTTCCAGTTTCTTCCTTTGTGGCTCTTGTTATGCGTAATGTTGGTCAATAAACCCAGATACTGTGTTGTCGGGTTGTGTCATTTGTCTCCGTATCTGTTGGTTCTACCTTTTGCGTGTCTCCAGCGGGTGATCTTTATATCTACAGGAACCTTACTGTGTTTGCGTGATTTCTGAAGTATTGCTTTGAGGTTCCATGTTGTTTCTTATTGCATCTGTTTACGTGCTGCATATTTGGAGGTGTATTCTACCAACCTCGTGGATTCAGGCCAGATGACGTTGTTGTATCTAGGTTTATTGTTCTATTTTGTGTTACTCGTATGCTCTTAATTTCTGGTAAATTGTCTGACCTTTAAACACATACACATATACGCCGCTGTGAGTTGTGTTGGGAATTTGTGTGTGTGGCGGGAAGTACAACCCTGTGATGACGGGTCAAAAATTGAGCTAGAAATAATCAACTTGTGGATGCGATCCATGATAAACAACATAATCTGGATCGTACTTGTGATTTACTGCATAAGAAAGCCAGCAAGGAATGGAAGGCATCCAGCTTAAGCAAGCATCGGCTCTCCTCGGTCCTCGGGAACGGAGCCAAGCAGCGTTCTCAGGGCGTCAGAGGTAGCGTACGCGCCGGCGGCCACCGGTAGGCTGGACGGACGCATCGCCGCAGCCACCGGCAGTGCAGACACGTACGGCGAGCCTCTTCACAGGACGCCGGAAGCCCGGAACTGTCAAGAGCCGTGCGCGCTGCTGCCTGCCAACTCCAAATATCAGAGGGATCATAATGGTGCGAGGTCGGCTCTCTCAACTGGAAGTGTGAAACTGCTCCTCGCGATGTGAGCGTCTGGTAGGCCGGGAAGGCCAAAAGCATAGAGCTCCATTCTGACGTGCTTGGTGATGTCTCTCTAATGTACCAGGTTTTGGTGATGCACTGACTAGCATGGAACCGTAAGTAACTTCGGAGAAACCTTCCAGTTGACCACGCCATTCTGACATCTCAACAGGAACAAGACGTAAGCCATTTTCTTTTGGGCCACAGCTAATAGCGTTTGTCTGTGTTTTTCAATATGGTAGCAGACAGCGAACGTTGACGCAGACGGTGCACATAGTTTTGGGTTCGGAATGCCGTTTGAAGAATCTGCTTTAGTTTTGGATTCGGAATGCCGTTTGTCAGATAAATCAAAAGCTCGAAATCCAAAAAAACATAGCCATACATGCTTTAGTTTTGGCTACACATTCCAGAATGCAGCAACTAAAATGGCGCCTGTTTCCTATGCAATTTCTTTACTGCCTACAGATATTCACATAGACCTTACCAGAGTTTGTTTATTTGATCCTTTTTAATAAAATTTTATCAATAAGGACATCAGCAGTGTATAAGATTACAATAGGTCTTAAGGTGGACCCTACCTAATTCTTAAGGTCGACTCTGCTATGTTTAAAGCCATCACTGGGCTGTAACGAAGGGTCCCACTCAGAAGAGAGAAGGACAGAATTCATAAGAAAAATTATATTTTAATGCTTATGGCTAGGTCTTTAGCTTAAGAACTGGTCTTAAGCCTTTTTTGCTTATGGCCTGCTTAAGACCAACCCTGTAATGTATAAGGTCGACCTTAAAGTGGCTTAAGACCCTATTTTTCATACATTATGGATGCCCTAACCCCTCTCAACCCTTTTGGCCATGCAGTTCGTTATGGCACCGGCCAAAAATTGCTATGCAATCGAGGGTGGGGTGGCCAAAAGGGTCATTTTCTGGCTCGACGCTCGACTTGCCCATGGTGTGTCAGCGTCGTTTTGGTAACTGACAAGCTCACCAAGCAGAACTGCCCTTTACAGAAAGGGAAGCACTCCCCATCTCCAGAGATTGCCTAACAAGATAACATGCTTTATCTATACAGCAGGACATGAAACAGTATATTTTAGGTAAAAAATAATTTATTGAATAAACGAGAAAGGAAAGATGTAAGGCACGGCCCATCGAGGTAATTAAATGGGCTAAAGATTTTTAATTTATCTTAGAATTATAATCCTAGTTACGTACCACACTGTTGAGGTTATACTGTAGTTGCGTTTGTCTCATGATTATACCTTTTTTTACAAGACATGTCTATGCAAGTGTCCGATTCTACTTGAAGGCTTTGCAGAAAATTTCTCACAATGTATTTTCCAAACAGCAACTCCTTGTGCTCCGGCCACATCTCACTTCACTTCCTTGTAGAAATTTTGCCATATGTCCGACGTGCAGGGTCTGAACCTCTTTACTCCGGTGCTTACTGACGCAACTCCACTCATAGAGCCTGACGTTGGTACAACCAGGTCTACTCTACCATTTGGGGTAAAGGCGGAGAAGTTTCATTCCCGAATAATGAAAGATCTTTTAGATCAATTCTGTATTCACTCGTACGAAATTTGTCAAAATTTTCCATAGGGGAATGTGGAAAACTGTAAAAATGCAAATAGAAAATTACACTATTACCTATTTTACACCATAACAAAAATAATAATAACATAAGTATATGAAAATTAGTATTGTTACCCCTTTTCTTGACTATAGAATGGATTTCAAATTTTTTAGATTTTTAGTAAAATTATTTTTTTAATTTTGCCAAATTATCGTAAAGTGTATCAAAATTTTCATAAGAGAATTAGAAGAAGAGATTGTAGGTTTGAGTGTGCCTAAATGAGATAGGGTATGCTGCCTATTTATAAAAAAAATCTAAGCTTTTTTTTTGTATTTTTAAACTTTCAAATGGCCACAAAACGACTAGAAATTTCAAAAAAAAACGACCGTTAATCATGCCAAACAGGTCATGCCCACCATGTCGTGCTAAGCCAACCATGCCTATTGATCGGATTTTCATGCCTAATGAGCCGTGCCCACTGGGCTACGCGTGTCCACCGTACCAACCATGCCCACCGGGCCACCGTACCGAGTGGGTCATACTGTGCTCGATCGTGCCCGTGCTGGCACACTGGGCTGAGGTGGTGGCCCAGGCACGGCTCACCACCTCGTGCCGAGCCGGCCTAGTCCATCACGGGCCGTGCCATGCCTACAGTAGGGGTTATGGGCTGGCCGACAGACACAATCCATTTGGCCACCTCTACTAGAGATAATATACTTTCCATATAATTCAT
The DNA here is from genome assembly GCA_036346265.1 of Melocanna baccifera. Lineage (NCBI taxonomy): Eukaryota > Viridiplantae > Streptophyta > Magnoliopsida > Poales > Poaceae > Melocanna > Melocanna baccifera. Next base: position 27,708,619 of record CM070691.1, on the reverse strand, counting down.
TGCATGTTGATAAAAATCAAAACTTATAGCATATAGAACAACTAAATATCCACCTTAAATACAACGAAACTTTTACATATACGAATTGAGTATACTGCTAGAGATAAGAATGCAAAGAAGGTGAAGAGAGAGTCCAGGGGAAGGGGACCTCGTAGATATGCTCTGAGGAAACACTTCAGTCATCTTCTCCCCGCTATGTCAGTACTGGAGAACTTTTATGTTCTTATGCTCCAGCTGCTCTAGTCATCGGGCCATTATTATGTCCCCCTCGCAACCGGGATCTTCAATGGCTGGCTCGAAGTAAACCATTATTGCTTACCCATTTATTTCACAAATCTGTACATCCAATCCTTTCAAACATCACATGAAGCTACTGTAATGTGGAAGCACTCCGATACAACCCTGTCATTGCACTGGTAATCTTGCCATTTGAGTTTCTGATCTGGAAGCTTCCAGCCCTCCTTGGCTTGGGCACGAAGAGTGTGCTGAGCATCTTGTCCAGGCCTTCGGCAGTGTGCTTCACATACTTGCTCGCACTGACGTCCTGCTCAACAAGCGGCCCATAGTTTTGCATGAAGCTCCGGTAAACAGGCACTATAGCCTGCACCACAAGGTGGCTCGTTTTCTGCTGCAAATCCTTATCCGGTATGACCCACGCAGACTGCTTGTGATACATGTCATCGAAGTTAGCATGGAACGATTTGAGCCGCTGCTTCACTAAATCTCTTGCCGTAGCACGGCCCTTGGAAAACAAGATCAGCCCCTCCCGGCTCAACAGGGATGCAAGCGTTCCCCAGCTCTCCCTCAGAAACACCGCCGAATAGTAATCCTTGTACTGCTCATGCTCCCGGAGCCATGCATCGCTTAAGATCTCACCAAGCTTGGTACCCTTCAGGTGCTTGAAGAAGTGCCAGTGCGTGTTCATCATGAACAGATACGACAGTGTCACATCCTCATACGCCTTTGACCATGTATCGAAGTTTGCCACAAGGGCCTTAACGATGTTGAGCACCGCATCAACAAGCATCTTGTCACTGAACGCCTCCTTGCGCCAGCTACGGTGGATGGTGAGCACCTGTGTAAGCACAGGCCTGTACTGCTCCCCAAGGAGCTGGTTGCAGTACTTGGCAACAAAGCCAACTATGCGTGGCACTCCGCCGTCAACTGGGGGCTGCATATTGCGCTGCAACTCCACCTGCAGGAGCAACTCCTCAAAAATTTCGACAGCGCCATCCACCACCCTCTTCACGAGCTCCCTGGTCCTGCTTTGGATCTCTACACATGCCTTCCCACCAAACAACCGATTGAAGCCCAACCTCAGCTTGTTCAAAGAATCAAACACATCAAGCAGCCGCAAGAGCTTGATGGGGTCCTTCCTGGCATCAGCCACAGCACGGCCAAACTTGAGGAAATCAAGAATGCCGGCACGCGCTGCAATCTCCGCAAAGCATGAGGATGCGGCCTCGGGTCGCCGTGCGAACACCGCGACACAGACCTTTCGCTCAGCTTCTAGGAGGTGGCGCACCGCAAACTCCAAATGCCGGCCCCAAAGCTCGACGCTGGGGCTGAGTGCCTGAGCGTCCTCGGTCACGTCGTGCAAGTAATCAAGGCCGAGCGCGCGGAGGCTGGCACTCACTGTGTCCCCACGAGCGTCGGCATAGGCGGCCGTGCAGCTGCCGAGCCGCCCATTAACGGCGAGACGGTCGAGGATTAGGCTGAGCTTGTGCACGGCGGCGGCGGGGATCCGAGGCGGCGCGATGGAGGTGGGGTCGGACTTGTCGGGCTCTTGCATAGCGAGCGGAGCAGAGTGTTCCGCGAGGAGCCGATGGAACTCCGCCTCAAGCATGTCGAGGGCAGCAGCTAGGAGGCCGCCGTCCAAGTCGGCGGAGGGAGTCTTGACCTGGGAGAGCGTCTCGGCGAGGTCGGACACGAAGCGGGGATCGGCGAGGTTGCGGTCCCCGAGGTACTGTACGATGTCGGCAAGCCACTGCGCGGCGAGCCCGCAGTTGTCGGAGAGGAAGTGGAGCGCCTCCTCGAGCCGGCCGAGCACCGCAAGGTAGCCCGGGAGGTCCGCCGCCGCCGCGGCCCCCGCCAGGAGCGGCGGCTCAAGGCCGTGCACGGCGTCAAACACCTTGAGCACGGCCGCGGCCGGCCCGACGGCGCGGTCGATGTTCGCGCCGGCCCCCTCGAGCGCGTCCCGCGGCGCGAGGATCGGCCGCACCGCCGCCTCCATCGTCGGAAGCCGTGCCTGGATCTCCTCCATCTTCTGCCCCGCGCGCCCCAGCGCGTGGCTCAACGCCCGCGACTTCTCCACCCCGGCCCGCAGCGCACGCCGCGCCGCCAGCAGGCTCGCCATCCCACGGTCCTCCTCCTGATCCATCCGCACCCCACTCCCACCTCACCACAAACACCCCCAAAGCCCTTCCCTCCAAATGACACACACTCAAAATCCACAATCTTTCAAGCCCCCACCAATCTGCACAAGAATCCCACTGGGAAGTGGGTGCTGGTGAGGCTCCAGAGGCCGCTTCCTTACAAGCTACTTATCCGACGGGGAAAGGGCGAGAGAGAGAGAGAGACAACCATCCAGGTAGGTGATGGGCGCTAGGAAGAGGGGAGCCGTGCTGCAGCCCGTGTCTGCCGGCGAGAGACTTGGAGAAGAAGGGGGCTGAGGTTTAGGTTGGAAAAGGGGGCCGAGAAAGGAAGAGGGGGGAGGGGGCAGGAAAGGCGAGTTTTTTCGACGGAAAACGGAGGAAAAGCGGGGCGCGGAGGGAGAGTCCAAAGGCGCGCGCTCGGCTCGGCCGAGAGGAGGGGGTTGCATGCCTTGGTTTGTGGTTGGGGTGTGGTTTTTTCTCTTATGGCTTAATAGCGGTGCCGATTATTTTTTTCTAATATAGTAGTTTATGTGAATAAATTGTTTTGAAAAAATAATCTTAATAAATTATTTAAAAAATTTTAATAAATTATTTTGAAAAGACGACGACATAAATTGAGAAGGACTTGCCCTAAAACTTGTGCTTATTGCTGCTCTGGGTGGGTGGGTTCCAGAGACCAACGACCTCTAGTGTTGTTTTCAGGGGAATTCACTGCAATTATTACCCATGGTTGTGCACTCCCAGGTTTGATAACCATCTGCTGTAGTTACTAACTAGTACCCTCATGTGAAACTGTGTTAGATGTCATCTCCACGTAGGCTGTTTCTGTAGCCTATTGGCTAGTTAGATATGGAATGTATGTATAGGACGGTTATGACTACAGGACTGCGTGTATTCCATGGGGTGAATAATATGAATTGTTGACAAGGAATGGCGTGCAAGCAAACCTAAAATAGGAGCACCTAAGCGGATGTGGACGAACAGAGCCACGCCTCGCTGTTGCGTTATGTGGTGCCACTGTGCCAATGTTCTGCTGCCATGTTGATGTGGTCAAGTGCTTCAATGAAGGTTGGTTGCATCTATAAGTCAAAATCATAATCGGGTATCTCTCCATAATATCTATCATGAATAATCTAAAATTTAAAAATTTTAATTATAAATTATAAGCCAAAACTATATATATATATATAAATAAAAGAATGACCCATTACCATTAATGACCGAGTTTGGTGATCACCAGCACTCCTTGGTTAGTAGTATCTGGGGTTCGCAAGTCAGGACGTGAGACCTAGTTAACTCCAAAGAAATGATGAAGCGTGCCTGGAGTCACAAGTACCGATCATTTCTTGCATGTAAAGCTTTTGATCCGTTCATTTTGGATTTTAGCTTATTTTTTATTATTTTTAAATTTTATCTTTTTTAACTTTTTATCTTTTTTTTGAACTTTTTGCATTTCTTTTTTTCTACATTTGTTTGTATTATCCGTGATAGATTAATATGTTTTTTCTATTTTAATTTTTTAATTAATTATATTAAATAAACCACCATTAGTTACAGTATAATTTTAATTGTAAGTCAGCTTATTTCAGCCGAACCAAACGGCCCCTTTGTTTAGGCTACATGCTGTTTTCGCGATACGTTCTAAATACCACCAGTAGTTGACTAGCTCTACTCATTTGGATTTTTTTTTGTGATTTCTGGTTTTTGTTTCACTGTTTAAGGTTTGTTTTGTACTGTAATTGATGACAACTTATTTAGTATAATTAAATTTAAAAATAAAAAATAGGCTAACCCATCATAGATAATAAAAAGAAACACAGAAAAAAGAAAAGGTAAAAAGCTCTAAAAAATAGAAAAAATAAAATTAATAAATTAGAAGTTAGAAACTAAAAGCTCCAGCGCAAACACGGTCAGTTGATTGCTTACAAGATTGTACTACTACTACATGACTTCAGTCGATGTGAGTGGGCAAAAACTCAAACAAGAAGTCCAGGTAAATATCCCCATAAAAGCATTGTTATAACTGGTTGCATCAATCAGATAAGTGCTACTTCGCAAAGACGTGTGTGTTAGACAGTTTTGACAGATCGATCAGACTAGAGTCATCTTCTTTCCTTTGTTCTTTTTTTTAGCAACTACCAGTTGTGCTTGGGAAGTCAAAATGTGCAAATTAACCTAGGCCTGATTTGACACGGGATCCTGAAATTCCCAAAAGAATCCCCGTATCCAAACACTACCATGATAGTAACAGATTGAATATAAATTAAATAGTCTTAAATATAAATATAATTTTGTATTTTTTAAAATAATTACAAATACAAATATAAATTCATATTTTAAAAATAAATACGAATAAGAATATGAAATTTTCAAATATGAATCGAATATTGTAACGAATGTAAATTCAAATCAAACATATACTTAATTTGGTCGGATGCAAGTATCCTAAAATTTTTGTAACAAAATTTGGAAGAACAAATTGATGCAACATGGCTACATGTCTACATGAACCAACAGTGTAGTGCATAGAGTTAAAAATTATGCAAAGTAATTTTCACTCCTTACTTGTAAAACCTTGATTTATTAGAAAAATTACTTTCTACAATCATCCTCAGGGAGGTCACCAGGGATGGAAACGGATTGAATATTAATCGAATAGTTTTGAATACGACTACGAATATTCTCAAATATGGAAACGAACATTCTCGAATACATATTTTTCTTACCCCCATTCACATTTTCTTATATACGAATATTAGACAAAACTGATTATCCTTTACCATTTCTCAACAAATAAAAAGGAAACAAATGGCATTTTAGTGTAAACTGAAGTCCATGGTCCTCACCAACAATTGAAACAAATGAACTAATGCTGCCATTTTTGTCAAATACTATTGTTAACAAACAAACAAAAGATAAAGAAATATAGTTGTATGATTGATTAAGCTGTTAACCACACATGCATGGGGTGCCCCAGCTTATTTGGACTTTTTTTGTGGTTTATAGCTTACTTTTCACTGTTAGATATTGTAGCTGGTTTATTTTGCATTATAGTTGTTGATCATTTTTTAATGTAATTAAATTTTAAAAAAATAGAAAAAATAGGTTATCCCATCACAGACAATGCAAATGAATACGGAAAAAAAAAGGCAAAAAACCCCCAAAAAGCTAGAAAAAGATGAAATTAAGAAGCTAGAAGCTAAAAACCCAATAGAGAAGCCGAAATGAGTAGGGTCCTATGGGAGGCAAAAAGATCAGATGACCTAAGTGGGTCGGCGCATACCTGTGCTGTGGAGATCATGGGTCTTTGATTAATTTTTTATTGTGTAGATGTGTACGTATATATGTATGTGTGATGTGATTATGGCCTGCTCAACTTAGTTTTTTGTGGTTTATATCTTTTTTACTGTAATTAACTTATTTTGTACTGTAGCTGCTGGTAGCTTTTTGACGTAATTAAATTTAAAAAAATAAAAAATATATTAGCCTATCACAAATAATACAAAAAATACGAAAAAAGATAAAAACAAAATTAAAAACTAGAAAAAAACAAAATTAAAAAATAGTAAATAAGAAATTAAAAATCAGAAGGAAGCTAAAATCAAAACAGACGGAGCCTATAGTGTGTGAGTTGTACCTGTCCTCCTTGTGCCCTAGAAAGAGATCCGATGGCCCATCCACATGCGCTGCACAGCAACTAGGCGGGGACAAGATGCAACGGCCGGCTTACTTAGCACTGAGTACAAAGCAAACATTTCATTAATAGCTCAGTGCTGCTAACTACACCTAGCTCTTCCTCTGCATCATCTCCTGCTGCAGATTTGGGTGTTAAGACTCTGAATTCTTAACGCCAAAGAGAAATTTGGGAGTTTGGAAGCTTGCGCGCAAATCAGGATTCTTTATGTCACTAGAAAATCCTAGCGAGGTGAGCTCCACTTCATGTTGCTTAGAATTCTTTTGTCCATGTGGTTTTGCTAAGCCATGTGATTTTACAAGCTGACCTAATAAACCGTTGGATCACGATTGGACCGTTGAGTGTGTATGGTCCCGTTTCAAATAATTTTTGGCTTTTAATAACTTGAAATAAAATTTTTGTAATTATCTTACATAATGCTGCATCAAACTCCAAGACAATAAATATTCTCACTTCTTTATTTAGTGTATACGCCGAATCTTTCTTGCTACACGAGTAATGCGTCAGCCATATTATTATAGTTAAATATGGTTTGAAGAGATTGGATTAATATCTTTAAGCTTTTTGTGAAACAATTTCTTTTGTAAATAATTCTAACAAATGAATTGCAGTATATAAGACTTACTACATTACGATGGGTGTACATCCAGGAAAGTTCGTTGTGGACATGCCGGTAAGGTGTATGCTACAAAATCTTTTACCCTATAAACCCATATTTTCTGTTTTTATCCACACATACTATCATAGTTATATCGACAACACACTACTGACTGAGTAGCACTAGTGTGTTGCTAAAAAGTTACTAGCATTTCTTGAACTCTTTTACGAATCCATTGTTTCTTTATCCTGAATGTATTATCCAACATCTCCTGTAATTGTGTATCATATTCTTGCGATTGTCGATCACTTGAAAGCTGATGAAAATGACCCGGTGTTACAAGAGATTGTGTGCGCTATGAAAACTAAATATTTAAAATATTAGAATGAAATTTCATTCTTAAACGTATTTGCATTTATTCTAGATCCAATATCTGAAATTGTTGATTCACTAATATTCTTTCAATTCTAGGTGAGGTTATAGGGATAGATTATTCTAACTATTTTATAGCTATTCGTTCATAATTATCTGAAGTTTATCAGAAATACAAGCATAAGTTTTAGAGTGTTCACTTGCAACGATCTTCACCAGCGCCCACCATAGGTAAGAAGACAAATATGTGAAGCAAAATCTACGGTGCACTAGGTTCTCCGGAAGATTAAGCTCTACATTGTCAAGTGATGTAGTAATCCATACCATGGCCTGCTGGAAACTATTAGTATTTTTGGACAACGATTCTGTGCCTCAACATACAGAGAACATCAATACTTTGGATTGATGGCGCGAACATAAGCTAACGTATCTGGTGTTATCTATAGTAGCACGGGATGAGTTAATCGTTCCTGTCTCGATGGTTTCTTCGAGTCTACTTTCGGTCTTTCTGAAAGAATATTGGATGAGCGAAGAACAAGACTTACGAGTGAGATAGTGGGAATACTTCTCATAGTAAAAGACTGGGAACATGCTGATACGCGAGCTCAACACTGTGTAGTGGATATGGAGTTGAAACACGCATTCAACAATCTCTATCTAGATGGCGGTGAAAGCAGTTAAGGCGTCGAGACACCGACAATTCTTAGAGTATCTATGTATATATTGTACTTTTTATGATTTTTTACCTGTAATGCTGAGTTACAGACTATACTATTTTTTCTTTGACAAGGTTATCTCAAATTGAGTTTTTACCTAATAAAGTTTTTAATGAGGCGACCATTTTAACATTAATAAAGCTTATTATTATATCTCTATAATTTATTGTGCCTTTTTCTATAATTTATTATGTATTTTTTATTATTTCTATAATTCATTGTATCTTTTTCGAATTCTATACATTTTGTTGAACTATTATATTTTTTTTCAAATTTTTTGAGCTGAACAGGCCTAACAGTCTAGTCGTGCCTGCTAGCCCATGTCGAATCATGCCCGTGTTGAGCCGTGCCGTCCATTTGACCTAGACTGATGCAGTGCATGTATGTAATGTGTTGAAGAAAACCATAAAGCCGATTACATGTTAAGATCGATCACATAGCACCCAACATAATGCAAAGTCGAATCAAATTAAACACTGCCAATCCTAAACGAGGAAAATTGAATGAGGGCAAGATTTCGAAGACGGAAGATGGACGCCCCCACGCGCTATGAACATGTCGGTGACGTGTATGCACGTACCGACTAACTAGAGCCCTGTCGTCTCAGTTCATGCGGTTTGGACGTCCTGGTCCTGGGTGTTGCCATCCGAAGCACCGGTACCGACAAAACACCTCTCAACTGGGGAAACACACAGCCTCGCATAGGCACGGATCAGCCATGACAACAGGAGTTACAGGACAATGGACAAGATGTATTTATTTACATGATCAGCATGCGGACGGAAGGTCGTATATCGGTATAATGCACAAGACAAGTCGCAAGCATGCATTTTGGTAGCAAGTCACTGGTATCATGATATCAACACAGAAAGGAGCATGGCAACTCCCCCCCAACTACTTCTTCCAGGCCTTCATGCTGAATTGGACATCAATAAAAACAGAATTTGCTGGGCAAAAGAGAGCAACTGCGAAAATATCGATCTGACTTTTTTTTTCTCAAGTCTTAGCAGATGGGAAAAGGGTGAGAATTTTTACGATATATTCTACTGATAGTAAGGGGTTAAAATATGGTCATTAGTTTCTTAGGGATAGTATAGATTTTTTGTTTATATTGACTAATGTTTCCAAGGCATCGTTATTGTGCATAGTTTAACTTGCATTCAGTCCCAACAGCATTCACAAATTCTCAATCTTCACACTGCCACTGGCCACCGCACTTCAGACGAGCAGAACAGACGAATTGATCGATTCTATGGATGTCGGACGTGTTGAGGTCGATGGTAGTCGCGCAGGCCGCGTAGCCATCAGCGCTCATCTCTCCAACGTAATTAAATTATCTTGCTTATCAATCTCCTAACTTCCGAGTGCTAGCTTTGAGGCAACGCACGCATGCCGGATATAACTTTGCGAGGCTGCAACCGACGTTGGAGAAATTGGCGTCGACCTGCCACCGACGAGTCGAAAGATTTGGCCGCCGTCGCCTTCTCACTGGTCAGGGCTGCGAGAGTTTGGAAGTGACGGCTACGACTATATTAGGTGAAATTACAATATCACCCTCAATGAAAGGATACTCCCTCCTATTTGATAATGTAGTATAGCAAATTCTAACTAACTTGGTTCGTTAGATTAAAATTAATGGACGGCCCATCACAATTATTGGGTAGCGTAAAAGAGCTAAGAAAAGATAACAGAGTACGGCTGCTTAATTAAGTGGCTCACGAGTAACAGCGTTTTCTTTGACTCGCAGACATAATGACACTGACTAGCATGGCCTTTGAGCTCAATTACGTGCCTGCACAGCTGAGCTCGGCGGCATGGCAAGTACCACATAGATTCCCAACTACTTTTGCGGCTTACTTAAATTCTACAGTCAACAAGCATCCAGCTGTGAGAGAACAACCACGAACAAGATGCGCAAATTGTGGTCGACAAGGATATAAAACTTCGATGTAGCATGGCCTGGGATATGTCGTTTGTCCTTTTGGTTGCTCCTAACAGGGGGAAAAAGTGGCTATCTTCTTTGACTCCTGAGCGACTGGGTCCCGTTTGGTTGGTCAGCCACTTGAATGGATCGCCGTGACCCCGAAAGTACACTTGCGCTTGCACTTGCACGTACGATCTTGTTTGTGAAATTGTCCGTGCATATTTTGCGGTTTAAAAGAGGTTGACTATGCGGCCAAGCTTCGGACAAATGCAGAGGAGACGAGCTAACGAGGTTGGCTTGACAGTAATACCAATGGGTACTACTTGGTTGTCTCTCAAGTTCTGGCTTTACGACGGTCGATATACTCGAGTTCATGCCAGTGGCAGTGTGCCACCAGTGATGGTGAAACTCAACTCACGTAATTTACTGGTTACTGTCAGTCTGCCTACAAAAGTGGAATAAAATCTGCAGAGTCAACCTGCGTGTGAAACGAACCCATGCCTGCTTTCTTTGACCGACCTGTCTCAGGAACCAGTACTGTGCAGTGCACTGTGCACGTCATGTCAGAAACCTCGCAATTTTCCCCTTCTCACGACTCACGAGAGTCGCACAAGCCCAAGACTTCGAAAAATTGGGATTTTGTGGGCTCCATAGTTGGGCCTAAATTGGGGGTAGCGTGATAGAAGGCCGGGCCTTTAGGTACGCTGTTCAAGTTGTGGTGGGCACTTGGGCTTCAACTTTAGTTTCTTCTTTTCGTAAAAAGATTTCTTAATCGTTTCTTTGCGGCCTCTTTACGATTTATTCTTCACGATTTTGCCTTAGAAGTTAGAACTTAGTACGAAGCGTTAACTCAGCGGTGGGTTCGGGTGTTTCAAACCCACTGGTCCTAGGTTTGATCTGCTCTAGTTAGATATAGATCAGTGGATGCATCCACATCTTTATGAGTTAGAATGTGTGTCCACTGTTGTACTTAAAAAAAGAACTTAGGACTTCACTTCTTATCACGCAAAAAAAAAAGCATTCACGTGTGTGAGTTAGGATGTGCGTGTAGGGTGTCCACTGTTGTACTTTGGGAAAAAAAAGAACTGAGGACTTGTAATCACGCAAAAAAAAAAAAATAGAGAGACGCGTAAGTCGTTACTAAGATTCTTTCTTTTACGATTCATCTGGTACCACCACATCCTGGTTCGTCGCACACTCCTTCAGTTCATTGGCCTTTCCTTCGTAGGAGAAACTTGTAAGTTACTTACAAATCTAACATTAGCCCGATGGGAATCACCTCACAAACCGATCGAATCGATACGATTTCTTTTCCTCGAATATCTACACATGCACCTTAGCTTCCAGCTTTTGTTCCTTTTCTTCTTTCACATTGCTTTCGACTTGTGGACAGAAGTATCCAGTACAGCAGCAAGGTTTTGTTTGCATGCTACATTGCTACCACTTCCATTTTCCAAATTGTTTACCATTTTTTTTTTTTGCAGAAATGATTAGTCGTCTCGGCTGGCGACAACCGCGACCAGCAGTCCAGATAACAGCCCGGTGATCATGCACTGGTTTCCACTTGGCGCTGTCGTTAATGATGGGCTTAAACAAACCCAATTAGGAGTAGTAGCATAAACAAATCCATTTGTGGTACTGTAGCAGCAGAGAAGGCCACTATCAAAGCCAGGTGGCACTGATGCATGGATACTAGCGTTCCACCGCCAAGACCTCTCCTCATCTTTTTTTCTGTCCCTTCTGCGCTGTTCCATGTTTTATGAATTGGATGTCCATGTGCTCACTGCTGACATACTCGATTAGTAATCATTTTGCAGCCCAACTAGCAAGCTAGGCACTTGAAATCATGCTAATATAGTAATGTTCGGTAGTTTGCATTAAGTTTTTTAAGGCAGTATAACTTAGGACAGTTCAAAATAGTTTTTGTCTTCTAATTTTAAAAGTTGAAAGTTATTTTAAACGTGTTGGTTTTTTAACATATTTTTTCCCAATTTTTTTCTTTTTTGTTTGTATTATCTATAGAGATATAACAGGTTCCCCTTTAATTGAATGTCTTAGTCAAAAGCTACATAACCGCTACAATATCTATTTCAACCAAAAATCATCGGCAAAAGCTGTTTTGAACAATGCCTTAACCAAACATGCATTGATTCATGGAGATAATAAAGAATAGGCTTGTTAGGTGGTAATGGCCTTTTTTTTGTTGCGGTTGATGGTTTTTATCGGTGCTTTTTGAGATAGCAACGGATAGCATAAACACTAACGCGAATGACACATATGGTTTATAATTTGAAAAGTTATTTAAAAAATCCATTTAGAAAATATAAAATTTTGTTGATTTTTAGAGAAGTCAAAAGTAAAAAGAGCAAAAGAGCATAATATATTGAGTTGCACATACTCCGTATATCATTTCCGGGGGACTTCCTCGCCTCTCGCGCGGTCCACGTCGGCGTCCCTCGCTCCGCGCCTGCCGCGTGCCCGCTCCCTCGCGTGCGCTCTGTCGGACACGTGTGTGCGCTCGATAGCAAGCCGCGGCTTCTTTCTCCAGTGGTTAGCGAGCCGCGGCTTGCTTCCTCGTTACCAAACCACGCTGGCGCTGCGGAGTATACCTCCTGCCCCCATTCCCCAGACCCCAGCCGCCCTCCCCTCACCTAATCCCGCCGCCATGGCCTCACGCCCTCCCCTGCGCACCATCTTCACCGCCTCCTCCCTCTCCACTGGGTCCCCCACCTCCGCCTCCACGGCGCCACCCGGCGGCGTTCCGCAGTTCGTCACCGCGCTCCTCAACAACCCGCTCCCCTCTGCCTCGTCGTCCTCCTACTGGCTCCCCTGGCCCCCCTCCAGCTCCCCTGCTCGACACGCGTGCCCCGCCCTCACACCCCTGCGAGTCTCCCGCGCTAGGGTTCCGGCAATTTCCCTCCCTCCCGCCGCCGATGTCATCGCCTCTCCCTACCGCTTCCCCACCCAGATCTGTCGCGATGAAGAGTCACCACCCTCCCCCTACTGCTTCCCTCTACCATCCCACCAAATCTGCGTTCTCCCGTGCCGATTTCTTGCCATACCTCGCCGCCATCGCCGACCCCTTCTCCCGCTTCGCCGACATCGTCGACATTCGCCTCGACGCCTCCGCCGAGCTCGCCGCCTCCGATGCTGAGGGTGCACCACCACGCAAAACTACTATGGGGTCACTATAAGAGTAAAATGAAAAGGTCAGTGTTATGCATGCGCTAGCATCTTTTGCTTTATCCATTACAGATTGTTCTGATTCATGAGTATGCAAGTGCAATCTTAGGTCTTGACGATGTTCGGGTTGTTCAGCCGTATAGTGCTACAAATGATATTGATCCAACCCCAATTTATCTTTCCCAATTTGCTATGGACAGGTACGTAAGTTCTTTCTTGTTGACTTTGTTGGGTTTTCACACTGGTCTATTGTAAGAGAGTTCTGTCAAGTATACATGCATTGATGCATGCACTCTTTTTATTCTTGATATGCTAAATATTAGTTTGTTATTTTTTAGGGGAATACTAGTTTGTGATTTGTGCTATATTAACTGTTTACCATCCTGCTTAATTTTTTTATTTTATTCACTCTACTAAATACAATGATGTTGAATAGAGCATTGTTGATAGTTGATTGACTTGTGTATTCATTGTTCTAAAACTATCATTGATGTATGTGAAGATGGTTGTATTCAGGTTAGTAATTACCACCTACCTGTGAATATTGAATAATTCCCTACCTATAAATATTGGATGATTCTTTACAGAGAAAAATTTGTCTAATCCTGCTTGTACATTGTGCAATGTCTGGTAATAGCACAAGCTGCAAGTGTAATCATGATAGTTTTCACTTCCTGCATTTCTGTGGGATCCGAAAGTAAAATATTAAGTGTGCATCGTAATCATTAGCTATTCAAGCGGTCGTGGTGATGTTGAGCCAGACAAGTGATAATCGATGCATGTTTACACATATGCATAGTTATGCAACCTGACAACTTCTGATATAGCTTTGGATGATTAACTTGGGTTGCGATGCGCTTTGTGAGTAGTATATCCGTTTAATCTGAAAGGTGAGTGATTAATTTGATGATCTGTGGATTTTTGGATGACAGGGAAACTCAACGGACTAAAGGATCAGCTCAGGAGACTTGAAGCAGATCTCGCAGAAGCTCTGTCCAGTAAGTACAAGCATTTCTTCACGGGTATTGACAAACATCACCTGATATTGGTTACTGTCCAGTAAGTACAAGCATTTCTTCACTCCTGCTTTTTTGGTTACTGTTTGGTTTCATATTGGTCTCCTTGCCTTCTATTGCATTTCATGGAAGGTCTGAAATCATGTAAAACTTTCTCTGCAGTCCAAGTAAACAAAGGAGCAAAACATAAGCTCATTGGTGAGTCAATTTTGAATGCCACTGCAACGAACGAGCAGCTCAGGAGCTTGGTCATGGATCAGAGGGCTAGGAGAGATGAATATGTGAATGTCATATCAAATAAACTTGAAGGTAACTTAAGATCACGGCTCTAGCACAAGAATTTCAAGTGAGATAGGTTTCTTTTATGACATTCTGTTCATACATTTGATTTGTTGAGATATTTCGGCTCTTCTTTAGAAGAGTACAAGTCATTTCAGAACCACAATAATTTAGGAGATAATTTATGAGGGTTTTGTTTTGTCAAGGGAGCACCTATTTTGGTGTGTTTGGACCAGTATTGCCTGGTCTCTAAAGTCTAAACAGAATAGGGAATTAAAAGCGGTTTAGTCGGCTTTAATAATACTACGTACTGTTTGAGGGGTTCTTTTGAGCTCTTAGGTCAATATATTTTATCCTTGAAGTCCCAATATTCTGAAATCTATGCTTCTCTTTCTTTTTTCTGTATAAATTTGTAGCTACGTTGATCCCAACTTGATTGCTTCGTTAGAATATTTTCCTTGGCTATACAGGTATACAGAACCTGAAATCTACATGCCTTAATATATCTTTTCTTTGATGGCAGCTATTGAAGCTCTTGAAGCTAATAGTGATGCAACAGGGAAAAAGAACTTAGAGGAAGCTATTATGTGGTACAATAAGTTTCTTGGTTTTTAAGTTGTTGGAGGAGAAGGTAATCACAGTTCTAAGAGAATGGCATGGTCAATTAAATTAGCTTGATGCCATCGCGTGTGACAGTTGCCCTTTTTTCCCTCAAGGGGTGAAATTTGTCTTTGACAAAGTTGATGTGCAAAGTCCTGACAATGAGTATTTGTTTTGCATAAAGCTCAACAAAGATAGATACAATTGTGAGTTACAAGTTTCTTGATCGAATCGTCTAATATTCATACTTGTATGATTCGTATGATTATATTGTTTGATAATGTATAGTTATTAAAGTCCTTCATTGTGTTGATAGCAATACTTCAATGTGTTCCATTTCGAAAGATTCAAGAATTGATGAAGGATCCGAATCGCACTAATGATCTGTTCAAGTTTGTGAGAATCATGAGATAGGTTCCAGTCGCTGCAATCAATGGTAATCCGTATTACATGTTTTAATTACGTAATCAGATTAAGTTCTTTTTCCCCAAATGCCAGTTAAAGGAGTTTGGTGTTGTCTTCCCTGAGTGTATTTCCGTGGATGTGGTTGCAATAATTGCTATCTGCATGTATTTAGTATTTACCTAGATTTGCACCCAAAATATTAAATGTCGTTGTTATAAATGATACATGACTACATGGTGTAGACATTTCGATTATTCTTTTTTTAATGTGGATATTTTTAAATACAACATAAAGGAGTAATTTGTAAGATGCTTGTGGTTTTGCTATATCAACGTTTCCACTCTTTCCGTATGATTGATATCAATCCTCATCTACAGCACTGTCCAATAGAGTGAATAGACCTTGATGAGTTATCTTTACTGAGTTAGTTATTCACTTATTTGATCTTGCAGAGCATAAAACCTATGGCTCAAAATGTAGCAGTTTTTTTTTCAGAAAGTCAAAGCGTTTTATCTTTGTTATCATCGATTTTTCTCTTTGATTACTGGTTTATGAAGTTCACACCATCCTTTGTGCCAGTATCCACAAGAAACCTTATAACTGTTAGGAAATTTTGGCATATAATATATGTTTTTTGTTTGCTGCGAGCCTGTGGTATGTAGATCGGACACAAGTCCTTGATCTTTCAGGGATTATTTTATGCGGTGTGCACATGCCGTGTACCTTCGATTCGATCGTAGAGCAGCCAAGTAGCCAGGAGCTGGAAGCATGCCTGCATCCCGATTTGTGCTGTTTTTTCTTCTCTTTCTCTGACACTCGTGGAAATTGTTAGTGGAAAGGTCTAAGCACATCTACAGCCTAATTTCAGGGCTCGTTTAGATAAATATGTCTTACGCATTTCACGAAAGAAATTGTAGAGAAAGAGGCTAGTTTCTCTAGAATTCATGCGAGAATGCTTCGTTGTAAACAGTGTCTGGAGTCTGAACTTGAGCTGAAAATATAGCCGCTTTTTATGCCTAGCCAATTGCTGATTCGATCAACTACGACCTGCAAGCAGATGCTTCGCAGAATTAACACTGATGGGACGTACATGCAGGACTGACGCCGAGCATAGATGCGTGTAACGCATCTCTCACGATCGAAGTCTCCACGTGTCCGTAGCACCAGTTGACCACTTTTGAGCCGCTGGATATCGTTTAGACGGTGGATGCGATAAGCGATCTGGACCCAGCCCAAATCTTATCGGTGGCGCGTTGCATGCCACTCGTGTCGCCGTCCCTCTCAAACCTCACGTACGCAATGTTAGTTAGCCCCCGGTCCCCACATGTCCGTCTACATAAAAAGCTACGCTGCACAGTACTACCCCGCCTACCGAATCCGCGCCGCGCCCGAGGTCCTTCCGTCCGTTCCCACGATGGCAAACTCGTAAATTGCTGGGTCATTTGGGTAACGCTCAGTTTGACGTTAAATTATAACTTTTTTTAATGTAATTGAGTTAGTTTATTTGATATAATGAAATTTTTAAAAATAAAAATAGAAAAAATACGTTAGCCTATCACGAACAATGCAAAAGAATACAGGAAAAAGAAAAGACAAAAAAGCCCAAAAAATCTAAAAAAACTAAAAAAAGATGAAATTACTAAATAGTGAAAAAAAGCAGAACCCAGAAGCAGAAACTAATTTAAAGCCATTTTGAGCAATGCCTTTATCTGCCCTTTCTCTCTCCTATCTCCCTCGTGAGTAGGGGTGGAGCCAGGCTTAGCCGAGCTCGTTCAGAGCTATGGCTCGGTTTGTTCAGAAAAACGAGTAAGGGGGTGATCGTTTTAGCGATGGCTTTTGGCTGAAATTTCACTGTAGCTGGCTTTTTTACTGTAGCTGATTTAGCTTTTTAGGCATAATTAAATTTAAAAAAATGTAAAAATAGAAAAAATATGTTAGCCCATTACGGACAATGCAAATGAACACGGGAAAAAAAATGCAAAAAAGCTCAAAAAATCTAAAAAGATTCAGAAAAAAATAAATTACTGAATAGTGAAAAAAAAGCTGAAGCTGAAAAAAAGCTGAAACGAGCGGGGCCTAAGAAGCACATCTGGATTTGACTCGTTTTCTGGCTCGAGCCGGCTCGAATGGGCTCACGAGCTGCACATTACTTTTTAGCCAGTAGGAACAAGAATCGGTGGTGTCCATCGTCTTGCCGTAGGGGTCCTTGGTGGTGGATTGGTGGCCGTGGCGTGCGGAGGCGGCGATTGCGCAGGAGGCCCTACCACCGCCTACTCCTGGTTGCCGAAGACGGCCGCAACCCACCTAGGCCGCCACACCCAGCCGACTAGCAGGACTACGAGCACGGGCCAAGGGAAAGCACACGGTGGGAGCGACGCGGGAGAGGCATGATGGATGGGGCGGGAGCGGCAGGACGAGAGACTAGTGTCGGAGAGGATGGGGAATTGGGGATTCACGGGAGACATGCAACGCCTACAGAGAACAAGGGCAGGGGTTAGTGGGCTGGGACGTTGGGTCGAGTTGGTTGACTGCGGAGACTGCTCAGTGATACAGTGGAGAGGGAGACATGAGCCAAAATAGGCTCATGAGCTGCTTGAGCTCAACTCAATGTTTTTGTGAGTTACGAAAGAGGCTTGACTTGGCTTGAAATTTTACGAGCTCAAGCTGAGGTGCGAGCGTTGATCTATTTTTCCACCCTACTCGTGAGAGTGTGCTCCCATGCACCGCCATGCCACGTTTTCTCTGAATTTATTTTGCTAGATTTTCTTATGCTTTGTGACCATTTATTTTGCCAGATTTTCTCATGCTTTGTGACGGCAGCAAATGAAGTCCCTGGATTGGAATAAGATTACTCGGGGAATTGAATTTCTTTGCATGCATCGTGATGGATTTGTAGCGCAAAACGACATCCGTGTGCCATGCGGTTTCAACTTGTCATCCTCAAGCTTTGATGGGATATCCAGACAAGTATCTGGAACAATCGAAGAATAAGGCTTTAGGGGCGTTCAGAATGTGATGATTTATAATTTTTTTACTATAGGTGGTTGATTTTTTACTGTAACTAAGTTGATTTATTTAATATAATTAAATTTTAAAAAATTTAAAAAAACATATTAATCCATCATGAACATTGCAAAGAAATACAAGAAAAAAAACAGAAATAAAAAAATAGAAAAAACAAAAATCTTAACAATGAAAAACGTATAAGTTGAAAGCTCATCGTTGGTGTTTTTGAAGTTGAGCGGGGTCTTTATCTTTAGGAATCTCCTCTTCCGTACGTGGAGTCGTAGGTTTACGGTTTAAATTCTGATGTCCATATAAATACACATTAATATGAATTTTATAAAGTTATGAATTTATTCCGATATTCAAACGCAGGTTTTTACAAATTTTAGTGAGAATCTTGTGTCTCAAGCGTAGCCTAATATCCCACAAACAAAGCAATAAGTATTATTCTTCTGACAAACAAAGTGCATTTCACCATCCATGATGCAGTGGATCTCATCGTTCCCTCTCTCTTACTCGAAATGCCATATTTTACATGTGGTATGTTTTCAACTAATCCAGCAACACAAGTTTTCGCTCACAGTAGATGCTTCATCCATTAAGGAAAAGCAGCACATCACGATAATCAAGTAGTAATCAACAGGGGAAGAGAACAAATTAGAAAAGAACGGGGGTGCTTAAAAGCAAAGCCACCGCGTCCCTTTCCCTTCCCGAATCCCACATTCCCACTGTTTTATAGGCAGCTCCCCCCGAACCGAAAGCGCAGTCCAACGCCCCCCTCCATTCACGCAAAAGCACCAAACCCACCCAGCCGAGGGTCTTTTACCAAACTGCCCCTCGCCGCCGGCGATGTGCCCCACGACGCCCGAGCGCCGAAAACAGGCCGACTCCAGCGAGGCGCGGCCGCCCAACTGGCGGGAGGAGGCCGTGTCCGCCGGCTCGCTGCGGCAGGTGGACCTGGACAGGGGCACCAACGGGTGGGCCTCGCCGCCGGGGGACCTGTTCCACCTGCGCGCGCGGGGGTACTTCTCCGGCGGAGCGGGGAGGCGGGGAAAGGAACCGTCCGCCGCCGAGTGGCTGCTCCGGCCGGCCGGCGTTGACTGGCTCCGCTCCCACGCGCGGCTGGACCACGTGCTCGCCCGCGACGACAACCGCGTCGCCGCCACCTTCCGCCGCGCGCGCCTCCGGAAGGACCCAAACGCGCACTTCCTCCTCGCCGTTAACCTCCAGGTACCACCCCCTCCCCGATCGATCGCATCTATGTGTAGGAAGCCCAAAGCAAGATGCGATTTTTGTGACCGCTTCTGGGACTCCTTGTTTCTGCAGGTCCCCGGTCGGCCGGACGCGTACAGCGCGGTGTTCTACTTTGCGGCGGAGGCGCCCATCCCGGCTGACTCGCTGCTCTGCCGCTTCGTCCACGGCGACGACGCATACCGCAACGCCCGCTTCAAGATCGTGAACCGCATCGTCAAGGGGCCCTGGCTCGTCCGCGCCACCGTCGGAAACTACGCGGCGTGCCTCCTCGGCCGCGCGCTCACATGCCGCTACCACAAAGGCGAGGACTACCTCGAGATCGACGTGGACATCGGCAGCTCGGCGATCGCCAGCGCCATCCTGCATTTGGCGCTGGGCGCCGTCACGTCGGTTACCATCGACATGGGGTTCCTTGTGGAGTCCCAGTCCGAGGAGGAGCTGCCCGAGAGGCTGTTCGGCGCCGTGCGCATCGCGCAGATGGAGATGGGCGCGGCGAAGTACGTGGATCCGCCACCCGATGAGGTTATGTCTGAGACGGCCGGCAAGGCTGGGGCGGGGTTCAGGGTTGGCTCGGCGAAGGTGGCGAACGATAGCCGCCACCAGGAACGTGCTGGCGGCAAGGTCGGCAGATCGATGAGCTGCCAGGAGCGCGAGAGCGGAGGTTAGGGCTCAATTCCTTCTGCCATCTTTTTCTTGGCAGTGTTAAATATTGCAATGCGGTTAATTTGACCAGTTATATGATGAGCATGAACTTGATGTTACCAACTTACAATAGAATAAAAGATGCAATCTTTCGGTGTTAGCATATGCCACCTCTGAATAATAAGTTCTTGATTTTCTCAGTTATGGATGTTAGCAAGTGATTTGTTTCGGTGGATTAGATTGTCATATAGCGCAGTTGAGTCTTACAAGGGCATGAGAGTGATGGCAATTGCTGTTTCAATTCTTCAACGTATTCTCATTTCCTTGATAGTAATGTTTGATGTCTTGGCTGGGGATATATTTTTCAATGTTGCTGTTTGCAAGAGTTTTTTTTCCTGTTTAATTAATTGATCTTGTGTTGGGACGATGGGGACCACTCCTGTTTGTCATTGCTTCTGTGGACTGCTCTAGGGATCTGATGCTGTAGGCTAATTAGTACTGTCATTGACAAAAACTAGAGGCCGTTTGTGTCTTGACTGACTTATTTAATGAGGTCTAATATTGTGATATCTGATGACGGTACTAATCGTTGTCAAGATTAATCTCATGTATCTTGGTATGTGTGTGTCTGTCTGTTGAAGGAGGCTTTGTTTGGCCCTTACCCCACTTTCTTCTAGGAGTTTAGGATCTGCAAAGTTTGCAACTTTGGCGATTTGACAAGTTCTTGGCACCGGTGTGCAATCGCAAGTGCACTGTACAGTACCGCTTTACATGTTCCTCACTTGTTTAGCCTGCGGCATCTAGAGTAGAACATACTGTACAGTAGATGGAATGGAGGTCGGTGTGTCTTTGCTAGTCCTAAATAAAGGATAAAATGGGTGAACAGTAAAGCTTATATCATCTCCCCACATTAGGGACTTCTGCCTGCCTGACATAGGAGTAATTCAGGAGATGTGTACTTGCCATTTGCTGCCCCCCATCATGCCTGTGTGTCACTGTAATTACTGTTAACTATTTACCTGTTTATGATGTACCCGATTGTGGTCCAGATTGGACATGAGCTGTGCTTGGAAAAGTATATTGTTTCCCCTGTTAAGGACGGATGGGTTGGTTGTGTGTTTAAATCTTTTCCTCAGCAAGATTGCCTTCATTGTTCCTTTCCTTGCATGTTTAGTTGTTTAGTTGCTTGGGGGGAGACATGGGCATGTGTGCCTCTACATGAGTGTTAACTACACTTATGATCAGCGTGCCATTTAGGTGGGTTGATCACACTTTTGTCCTAGCTTTGATAGGCTCATGCTCGTTAGTAGTTGATTAGGGCATCATAATGGTATTCTGGCAAGCAACGTCCATCTTAGCTGAACTATCATAGTTGCTTTTTGATGTATTGAACATCCATTCCGTTGGACGAGAGCTTGGGTTTCTGGTAGCACCTTCATTTGTATCGTCTGGAGACATCTCAGTCTGATTATTTGCAAAGTTATTCGGTAACATTTGAGCATTTCTATCATGTACCTGGAGTGTAATTAAGAAATGTAATTGCATATTTGAAATCAAAAAATCTGGACTATGCAAGCTTTATTTTTCAACTATGGTATATCTTTATGTTGAATTGATGCCATTGGTAACAAAATAATATTCCTGTGCGTTAGTCTTGCGTAGATGTGATTGATAATGAATAAATCATTGCATTAACCTTGAATCATATAAAAGGGAATATGAATAGTAAATTCGTAGCTCGTTGTCTGTTAAGACTTATTTGATTGTTTCACTTGTACACTTGGATGATTGTTGATTTACCTTTATGCCAGGCAAAATCGTTACTTGTGCTGTTTCTATTAACTGGGGCATACAACCAATCAGAGTTTACAACCTTAATCTCCAGTATTTTAGATACTGACAATATGTAGTGCGTTAGAGATAAATGTACTTCGCTGTTGGCCAAAGGTTGGCGGAAACCAAATAACACTTTAGGTTCTATTTTCCAGGAAAATAGATGTGAAAGATTCAAGTGTACTGAAGAAATCATCTGTTGGAGGAGAAATGGCGAGAACTGGAGGAGAAAGGCCGGGAAACATAGAACCTCTTCGTAATATCCAAGTCATTTTAGCTGTGATCAGCAACTAAGCCTGATCGATGCGAGTAGTACATTACTCGTAACTACGGTGCCCAGCTTCTCTTCAATTGCAGGCTGAGTCCCACGTTTCTCTCTCAGTTGGAGGATATTTCGCCTAATATTTTCTGCTATCATTTTCTAAACTCAAGTGCAGTCCGTAGTCCTTGTTCGACAGAACAGCAGCTTATGTGCTTCGTCTCGCTAAATCCTTCGTAACCAACTGTTTCCCCTGTCAAGTTCTGAACCAAAGTTGCTTCTACTCTGACTCTTGTTTTTTTAAAATAAATCTGTCAGTCGTACTACGAAATGAAACAATGCAGAAAATGAGCGCGCACCGACCAGTCCTGTCCAGTACGTACTGTAGAAAAGGGGGTACGACGTCGACACGCATTGCATTTTTTCCCCATGGCAGCTTTGGAGGTCTGGGCACGAAACCTCATGAGGCAAGGAACGCATATCCTGGCTTCGCAAAGAGCCCAGGATACGACACCTTCGTGTACCTTTGCAGGCACGGCGTCCTGTCAGAATCGTCAAGAATGAACTGCAGAGGAAGTGGTAGAGAATCCAGTACGGGAGTGCATGCTAGTGAGTATCCATTCGTCTGCTAGTTCTTTACACGATTTGAAGAGAGAAGAGAGAGAATACTTCCCTGACAAGGAAGACAACTTTCTTTGCAAGAAGAGAGAGCAGGCAGGTCCCTTCCGGGTCACACCTGCGTCGAGATCACAGCTTGGGAAATGGGCACGGACGGACATCGCAGGGCTCGAAAGTAATCTATTGGATGGTCCACCTCCACGTAACTCTGCCGTTTCTTCTTGATGATTGCGTGAGCCTAACGTGCCAATTTCGCGTTAAGGATAGTACGTAGCAGTGTCACACCATGGCTACTAATTAGAACTACACTTTTGAGCTGTGATAGCAGTGTAAGCATGTCTCGCTGTTGGTTTATGCCAGTCAGAAAAACTCGTAACACTGAGAGATCGGTAGCTCGGTGGCTTGGCCTAGAGATTCCCAAACGAAGCTAAGGTACGGTTATCAGTGGGAGAGATGCATGTATCATAAAGACCTGACAGGGTGACGTACGGCTATATCTGTAGATCTGGACCGCGCAGGTGATCGTGTCGGAAGAAAGAAAAAAGGATGTACACCCACATGTTGGGCTTGACCCGGTTCATGCTTGCTGTAAAGAACAGTGCAGTGATGGGGTGGAAAGGTAAGTTTATGGATGCTTGTAAATTGCAGAACCATGGTTCGGTTGTTAACTATGCTGTGTCGACTCCCGTAAAAAACCGTGCTACGCGAGGCCGACGCGGAGCGGGTTGCGGCTGCAGGCGCTGCCCGCGGTCTCGCCGTCGAGGTACTCGCGGAAGGCGAAGCCCCTGCGCTTGCTACTGTGACCACGGGGCCGATCTCCTCGCACGCCTCGCGGAGCTCCTCCTCGCTCGCGTGGTACGGAACGTTGCCCACGAACACCGCGCTGCTGCAGGGGCAGAAGGCGGTGGCGCCGGCGCCGGCGGCCATGGTGGGCATGCGGTGCTGGGTTGATCAGAGCGCAACGAGGTAGACGTACGTGGTGGCGCGCGCGATAGGATGCGGTTGGTTTAGCTGGTTGGAACTCAATCGAAAGCTTTGTTTATGAGTGGCGCCCCCGCCGACGTACGGTCGGAGCCGGAGTCGGAGATGGCGCGTAATACGTGTTCGTTTTGGAGCTGAGGATGCCTGTCCTTGAGAAACACGGAAATCTCCCGTTTATCAAGAAGCACGACAACTTTCAGCATGCTTCTAGGCCCTACTGCTCCACTGCTGCATGCGGCCCAGTAGTGTTTCGTCAGTTCCGCTGTTTGTGAAGGACCATACTTGGGCTCAGCAGGTAAGCAACTGGGCTTTCGGGTGAAATATGACATGCCAAACCTGATTTAGAGTATGTTCATATTATTTTTTTCTGATATCTTTTGCCTACAGCTGATAAATACAGTGATTAATAAATAATAATATATTATGTAAAAATAACGATACAATAAAAAATACTAAATATTCAAACCAACATATGACTTATGGAATTGTAATATAATAAAATATAAAGTACATTACAATATGTAAAAGCGAAAAGTACTAGCTGATAAATAGTAGTGATTGATAGAAACAGTTTATAAAAGTTAGAGTGTTTGTATTGGTTTTTACTTCTAAAAATAGACACTAAAAGCAGAAGTTAGTATAAATAGTAACAAAAAATCATGGGGAAGCAACGTAGCAGGTAGTTACACCACGACACCTAGAGCTAAAGCAGCTACTCTAATGCCAAACACTTTGACGTGTAACGCAGCAAAATGAGCCAGTCAGGTCAGGATTACTATTTTTCGACGGCTTTAACGTGTTGCCCGTACGAGTCCGGCCAGCGCTCAGGTGTCCTCCGCTCACACGAGCTCACGCCGCGTGCACCCGCCTTTTTACCGCAAAACCATGGGCAGCATTTCGATGACACGCAACCTTGCCGAGCCGAGTGGAGGAGCCAGTCGAGCACGGAGGAGAACCACGAAACTAAGAAGCGGCTCGGTTAGACTTAAAAAAAATAGTTTATGGTTAAATTTATATTATAGTTAATTAAAATTATATTATAATTGATGATAATTTATTTAGTATAAGTAAATTTAAAAAAAAATAAAAATAAAAAATAGATTAGTTTATCATATATAATACAAAAGAATACGAAACGAATATAAGAAAAAAACCAAAAAATTTAAAAAACTAAAAAATAAAATTTAAAAATAATAAATTAAAAATCAAAAGATTAAATCAAAATAAACGAAGTCCAAAACCATATGAAGGAGAGCCGAGACGAGACGGTCGAGGCGAGAGACCCAAGAAAAGAAAAGGCGGAGGCGTCCACGCATTGACCCAGTCCCCTCTGCCGTGCCGCCACGTGACCCCGCGCACACCGCCCGTCGTTCCCGTCCGCTCCTCCCCGCCACCTCCCTTTTAGGCACCGCAGCATTTGCGCCTCCTCCCCTCCCCCGTCTACTTCTCCATCTCCTTCCTTTACATGCATGAACGGCAACTGGGGCCATTGGTTCTGGCCTTGTCGCTTTTGCCGTGCTGCTCTTGTTGGTGGCAGGACGAGGAAGACGAGTCATCTCGTTCTTGATGGGGTTCGCAGGGGACGGCTCGCCTGTCAGTGGCGGCGGGTTCAGGTATGAATGATATGATCTTGCTTTCTTTCTTATTCTTGCGTGTGTTTTCGATCATTTGCGGCGGTGCGTCATGCACTCATGCATGTCTGTTTGATCTCTTGCTTTCTTCACTGACTAAACTGATGCCACTTTCTCTGGTCGTGTTCACTCTTCCTATGTTTCCTATCCATTGCCTGGGGTGATCTGACTCTGACCAGAGCTTTCAGTAAATTGGGGCAGGGAGCGTTGGGAGTCACAGCTTATGTTTTGGATACATGACGTTTCCTTGTGTGTTTCTTTGTTGTGTTATCTTTGATATCGATTTTTTGTTGTGCAAAATGTTTGTCTATTCTTCCATATCAAGTGGTCGGAGTGATCAATGTAAACTAGGGAAGGCTGGAGCTTAAGAGGATAAACCTTTTTAGCATGTCTACCGAATTTCTTTTCAATGATGTTTTTCTATAGATCCGATGAAGCCTTCACAGAGATACAAAGTGTTAGTTGTGAAACACTGAAACACACCTATGGATCGTAGCTGGGATCTCTGTATCAATCCATTCATGAGAATAATACGTCTTACCGATGAATTACTCGCAAGTATTTTGGACTGTGTTTGGTTATCTCCGCTAAATCTACTTGAAACAAATGTTGTTATTTATCATGGCAGTGAAAATGGCAAGTTCAGCTATGGCTATGCAAGCTCTCCTGGGAAAAGATCGTCCATGGAGGACTTCCATGACACCAGAGTTGATGGTGTCGATGGAGAGACTGTTGGACTGTTCGGTGTTTTTGATGGTAAGATGTGGCCTAGTTCCAGGGAAATTCCATATTGCAATAAGCATTGTAGGTTTATAAAACATTAGAACTACTTGTGCAGAGATTACTAATCACTGTAACTGGTTTGTTTCTGCAGGTCATGGTGGAGCTCGAGCAGCAGAATTTGTCAAACAAAACCTTTTCAGCAATTTAATCAAGCACCCAAAGTTCTTTAGTGATACCAAGTCTGCCATTGGTATTACATGTCCTTTCATTAGCTATGGTTTTGAAGCAAAACAATTTTTAACAAATTTAGTTTCTGAATGTTGGAGATTAAATCCCTGTAATGTCCTCCTGCAGCTGAAACTTATACTCATACGGACTCAGAACTTCTGAAAGCTGATACCAGCCACAATCGAGATGCAGGGTCGACTGCTTCCACGGCTATTCTTGTAGGTGATCGTCTGTTGGTGGCAAACGTTGGAGATTCTAGGGCAGTCATTTGTAGAGGCGGTGATGGTAAGCTCACCTTTTTGGGCCATATTTCAATCTACAGCCTTTCAGCTTCATCTGCACTTCTTTAGTTCTTTTTCTTTTTGATTCATTCAAGTGATGTGATTACCAGAACTGTAGCTATCCTCTGATCCTCACATTTGTGCATATAAGACCTTTTGTGTTCTAACTATACCATCATGTTGGTTTTGTTAACAGATCACCACAAAATTGTTGTAGTTTGCTTCTGGAATGATTGCAGTATAAGTTTTTTTAATCCAGTTTAGATAAATCAGGCCCTCTTTCATCTTGATGGTGCAGCCATAGCGGTGTCAAGAGACCACAAGCCTGATCAATCAGATGAGAGACAGAGGATAGAGGAAGCTGGAGGTTTTGTGATGTGGGCTGGTATTTATCTTAGATGTCTACTCGGTCTATTGATTGTTACTAGGCTTTTTAATTGGGTCTTGAATCATCAACTTATCAATCCATTCTATTTAAAAGTGATATATTTGTGAAAAATTTGTAGGAACATGGCGTGTAGGTGGTGTTCTTGCTGTTTCTCGGGCATTTGGTGATAAGCTCTTAAAGCAGTACGTGGTTGCTGATCCAGAGATCAAGGTTTGTGAGTTTCTTTCACATCTCTGCGATGACCGATACTTGTTTGTCATGGTAGATACTTCGTTAGTATGAGTCTTCAGGAGCATTACTTGGGCACTTCACTTCAAAAGGACACAGACCTCATTAATCTGTTAAATCATGCCGCATAAATGAGTTCTGGTCCTGTTCGGCTGTTCCTCATGGAGTAAAGCAAATAATCGTAACAGGAATCTCAAATTTTGCACTAATAAGAACAATGCAGTTCAAAATACCTGATGGCTGACTACGAACACTAGTACTTTCAAAGTTTAAAGTACATACCTCTTACTGAACACAAGTCGAATTGCATTTTGATAGAATAATCGGGTTCTTGTTCTGAAACAGTCTAACAAAAGGTTATTCGTTTTTGTTTTACCCTTCTGCTATGTGCGCGCGCGTTTTATATACTGAATGTTGCACCTTAACAAACGCACATCTGAAGCTATGGGCTTATATGTCTTGACAGTTACATTAAATCTTTCAGTAAGCTAAATTTTGAAGCACGGCACCAGGTAAGCTAGCCTTTACAAGTAATAGCATAGAAAATGTTCGGATTACTAAAATTTGACCATAACAGACCTCACTAATGAAGCATGCATAGCAGCACATGGCCATGCTGTGTCCAACTGTGAGTACCCATGGATCAAGTGCTATACTGATGCATTCTGGCTACCTTAGATTACTATCACCTGATATTTGATATCATACCTTAGATTACTATCACCTGATATTTGATATCATCCGACTTCAAATTACTGTAAGATTTGACATGCAACTGCTGTTTGGTTACAGGAGGTGGTGGTCGACAGCTCCCTCGAGTTCCTCATCCTTGCAAGTGATGGACTGTGGGACGTTGTCACCAATGAGGTTAACGCAAGACTCACAATTCATTCAGCTACTATCAGAGTTGCAAATTCTGAAGCTCTGTTCGCAGGAAGCTGTGGCCATGGTCCAGCCAATACTGGACTGTGAGAAGGCTGCAAAGAGACTCCTCCAGGAGGCCTCCCAGAGGGGAAGCGCCGATAACATCACCTGCGTCGTCGTCCGCTTCTTGGATCAAGAGAATCAACCGGGCAGGGCCACGAACGATCAAGCCTCGTAACATTGTTCATGAATTGCACATTTCCCGCCCTTCCTTGTACCATGTAAGCAGAAGATGATATATCGTTTCCTGCTTGTGTTGCTGAATATTAGTACTTGGGATGCTGTCCCAGCTCCTCCTAACCATGTTTAGGAGCAACTTGCAATCACAAGGCAAGTGTTGTCATCATGGTGTAACCCTAAATACATACACGTTTAATTCACTTTTGTGTTGGTGTTTCGTGCTTGAGAAAGCAGTTCAACAATGTGGTGTACTGTTGCTACCGATGTTTCGAGTTATCTATTGATGGTATGCTGCAGCCGCAATCGAATGCAACAATCAGCTTTTGTATGTGGTAATGTTTTTGAGTTGCGTCACTTGGAACCTGAAAATGAGGTCACCTGGGTTTGCTTACTGCAAATATCCAATTGTCTATGCACAGAATTACAGGGAAGATTAATCTAGTTACGAATTGCCATGTTATATCAGTCGAAATAATTCAATGTGCGACAAGGGAAAATAGGAGAAAAATTCGATGTGCTTCAATGTAGCCCTGTATATACACGTTTAACGCACTTTTTACGGCTTTATGTTGATGTTCTATGCTAGAAATGACACTGCCAGTGTGATGTACTAACGCTTTTGAGTTCTGAATGGATAGTGTGCTGTAACTGCAGGGGAGCGTGACAGTTTGCGTTTGTTTGCTGTGTTCTTTAAATCGCGTCGCTTGGATCCTCGGAATGACCTTGGTTGTTCAGGCAAACGTGCATCTCTGACGGCTAATGCAAAATTAGCAGAGAAAACCAATTATCCATGCATGCTAATGCTACTGAAGAAAAAAGAAATCCTGTAGTGGGGATCTAGAGTTGCTCAGGTAACCGCTCAGGAGGAAATACGGTGATTATTTCCTAGGCTCATCAAGCAGAGATCTGCTTTCGAAACTGTACATCTCATCATTGCAACATCCCGCCGGAAAGATTGTTTCAGATGAAAACACAAACAGCAGAAAAAAAAAGGACGATGAATCGTGGGGATTCAGTAGAACAAAAGAAAACGAAGATGAAAAGGCAGAGCCAGCATTAAGCAAGGCCAACAAAGCGAAGCAGAGAAGCGAACGCTGCTGCAAATCTCTCGTGAGAAGTACGGATACCAGATGGGGAGCGGCGAGCAAGCGGCCGGGCGGCGGCCGCGGTGGACGGAAGGAGCCCTAGGAGTAGGAGGGGCCGGCAACTTATAGGGCGACCGCGCGGCGAAAGCCCTCCGAAGATTGGGTTATTTTCGTACGTGCCATCTCGGAGTGGGCTGACATCCCAGCCCACAAAGGTTGGTTTTTTTTTTGGTGGTGGTGTTACCAACGGAGGCGTAGCTGCACCCCGAGCCGTCGGCCTGGGCTGCCGGCGCACGCGCCAGTCGAGCCGCAACCACCTCGGCTGCCGCTCGAGGTCATGGCCAGGCATCCGCTCGTCGGACGACGGCACGAAGCCTCGACCCGCTCCATGGCCGTGGCCGCCGGCACATCTCTAAGATCTTCTCCTCGTGCAAGACACGACGGGAGATCACGTTGTGACGTGCGCTCAATCTTCATTTCGTAATCATGTGTTTGGGCAAACTTGAACATTGTCTAAACCTGCACAAAAGTGGTTACTTTGTACCGTCCAGACTCCAGCAGAGAGACAATCAACAGCCAAAATAGGCTGTTGAGGTGAACCTCCTTTTACGAGAAATTATACTAGAAGCCAGCGATCATCATAGGACAGCATGGGTTATCAGGCATGGCCGGCGAACTAAAAGGTCTCTAGCTCTGAACCGTGCGCGCTTCTTCAGCATAGAGTATTGGAAAACGCTCGTGCGGGAGCAACTGAAACAAAACATAACACAACAATTTCCGCTGCGCCATGCAAATCTTAGATGCCAGTAATCCTATATTATGCCTTTTATAAAACGCAGGAGACACAAATCTAACGTAAAAGATCTTTATAAAAAAACCACGAATATATAAATACGAAAATCAATATATACGAAGATATTTATAATGAGATTTTTGCTCTTCATGTAAACTATAGAGATATATTTGTAATTATTAAAAAAACTTCAAATAAAAATAAAATTTCATGTTAAAATAAAAAATAAATCAAGTAAAATTTAGATCAGAAACTCAACGATGACAAGGACAGGATACCAACCCCACGCACGTACGCATCCGGCACCCCCTTGCACAGGGAAGCAGACAGACGAATTGAACGACTCGTTCGTCGATCACTCGAACGTACTCTTTCTCTTGTCCATTCATGTCCTTGTCACACTGTCAGTCGCTTCATCTCAGCTTCCTAGAAAAAGCAGCACAAGTGAGTAGACATCGAGTCATTGATTACTTCTTATTCTTCTCCTGCTCCTCTCGCAGCACAAATTTCTCCTGTTATTTTTTTATTTGGACTTATAATTTTTATCTACAATTTATATTTTTTAAATTATTTATAAGTGAAAGTATAGAGTAACAAAAAATTATATATAGTTTTAACTGGTATAAATGAAATCAATATAGTGTGTACTATAATTAATTTGTAGATTCTGTTTTAAAAAGACAGATCATTTAAAAGTTAGATACTATAAAAAATTACAAAAAATAACTTTTAAAAATTAAAAAGAAGAAGCCAGCAGCCTCCCTACCCCAACTGATACTTCCTATCTGTCCAATCATACGGGAGATATTACGCCATAAGGGCACCCGCAATAACAAAGATAGTTGGCTCTCTATAGCAAATTCCATGTCATCTATAGATAATATTATAGTAAATCACTTTAATGGTATGTCTATAGAGATGTCTATAGCTACTTTTAATACTGCCATGTACATATGAATGACATTGATCCATACTGAACATCATCATTGTAGCCATGTATGTTGCCACACGTAATGCATGAAACAAGACTCACCACTTTGAAGAAATAAACTTCGCTCACAACAAGTTTGGAAATAGATAATTGCAGCATTACAACATTTAAAAGATTAAGGGTAGCAACTAAGATGAAACTGAAAATATGCAAACACAACCAAAGAAACATAGTCTCCATATCACTACTAAAAGACTAGACTAGTTCTATCCTGTGACACCACACAAAATGAGAAGACCAAGATGCCATGTTGCAACTTCCTTCAAGGCTTCAACTCTAGCATTTTATTAGCAATAACTGAAAGAAGAAAAGACAAAGTTGTAAGGCAATATGCTCAAAATAACTATTTGAACTAACAAGAAAATAATTGTCCACAAGAGCTTACATGATAAAATTGACTAGTTATTTAACCTTCGCCATTACGTTGCCAAATATGTTCTATTAGATCATTTTTCAGGTTGAGAATGGACTTCATGAGCACGGATAGCCAAATTTCTACGCCTAACATCATCGAAGCATGGGTTATTGTTAGTGGCATTTTGCACTTCTGGTGGAAGAACAATTGATGTTCCTGGGATAACATTCAGATCAATAGGCTCCTCAGCCATTTCTCCCTCATCTTCCACTATCATGTTATGTAGAATAACACAAGTTTTCATGATTCTTTTAAGAATATTCATGCTCCAAGATCGTCTTTGACGACGCACAATATTGAAGCGAGCTTGCAAAGACCCCAAAAGCACGCTCCACATCTTTCCTTTTGCCTTCTTGTTCACTTGCATACAACTTGTGCTTCAGAGTTGAGGTGCCTTTATAGATTTAACAAAGGCTGCCCATTCAGGTAAATTCCGTCGTGAGATAATATCCAAGTTATATCGCCTTCCATTGATAGAAAATTGAACTTGGGGAGCCTCACCCTTTATCGCTTCAATAAACAAAGGGGACTGATTCAGTACATTGATGTCGTTATTGGACCCAGCTACACCAAAGAATGCATGCCAAATATGGAGGTCATATGAAGCTACTGCTTCAAGGATGATGGTTGGGATTCCATAGCGACCGTTGGTAAACTGTCCCTTCCATGCTGTTGGACAGTTTTCCCACTTCCAATGCATGCAGTCAATGCTACCTAACATTCCAGGAAACCCACGGGACTCTCCAACTTGGAGCAAACGCTCCAAATCCTCAACTGTGGGGCGTCGCAGGTACTTAGCCCCGAATACTTCTATCACCCCTTGCACAAACTTTTCCAAGCATTGTAGTGCAGTGCTCTCTGCAATCTTCAAGTACTCATCTAGCATGTCAGCTGCAGTCCCATATGCAAGCATACGGATTGCTGCTGTGCATTTCTGGTATGGTGAGAGCCCTAGGTGTCCAGTGCAATCTACCCTTTGAGTAAAGTAGGGAGACCAATTACCTAGGGCTTCCACTATGCGTATAAAAACATGCCTTCTCATCCTAAACCTTCTACGAAACATTGAATCAGAATAGAGAGGATTTTCAGCAAAATAATCAGCCATAAGTTGTGCATGAGCTCCTTCACGGTCCCTGTTGATGTACCTTCTTGAACCACCTCGACGCCTAGATGGACCATCTTCCAATTTGGCCTTGATCTTTGCTTCAATCCTCCCAGCAAAAGAGTCAAGGATATTTTGCTCGGCTAGGAAGTCTTCTAAGGAGTATATATCGGCTGGGTCTATGGAATCATCGGACTGATCCGACATGTTTGGAAATAAGGGTAGATTGGAAGAAGAGTGTGGAATAATACAGAGGAAGAAGGGCTGCTATCCTGGACGTTTAGAGTGTATGGAATAAAGGAAGAAGAGAGCAATATATAGATGCAACCTGCATAGAAGTTTGCTCTAGGAGTAAATTTTTTTTGGTAAAGCAAGCTGACTGTCTAGTTATTTGAAGCTTGACTGTCTAGTAATCAAATCGCAAGATATATCGCAAGAATCAAATCTGCCAGTATATATCTGCCAGTAATCAAATCAAAAATGCAACCATACAACAATGGCACAAACCAGCTAACTCGCTGCATATACATATGTATATATGTGCACATACCTCTTTGAAAATATACGGAAATTTAACTTTTGCAGAAATATATACCACATGTACAATTTGGATTTGATTACTATAGAAATTATATAGCTCTACTATATATGTAGCTAGGCCGCCTTGATCTCCACATGTACAATTTGGATTTGATTACTATAGAAATTATATCAGAACAACTAAACTCAAAACAGTAAGTACCTCAATTAGGGTTGCCAGCCATCTTCTCCCTCAGGATCTTTAGGCCTAACATGTGCTCAGTTTTCATATCCTCTGCCATGTTACTAGTGTCCATGCTCATCAAAGCCTTGTACGATTCCAGCAAGGCAGCCTCCCTCCTAAGCCTTGCTGCCTCAACCTTCCCATCAGAAACACGTTGTTGGGTCTCTAAGAAATCTGTGTGCCGCTTACTAGCTGCAGCTTGAATATCCATATACTTCTTCATATCTTCATCCAGCCTAGTGTCCTCTGCCTTGATCTTGCCTTTGCCACTACGTTGTTTTTTAGCTTCTTTCGTCCCTATTGGGCGTTCCTTTTCACTAATACCTTGGGCTTTTTGTCTGTCCCCACTCCCCTCATCATCCAACTTTCTTTTGTTCGAATTATCAATATCATCCAGATTGCAAGCCACTTGGGTTCATCCCTCATAATCTTCCAACAATTCAAAATAGTGAATGGACCTTCTTTGAAGTCATCCAAATAAAACTGCAGTGCCTTCTCTCTCAATTGGTCGTCCGATTGACCACTGGAATAAGTTGAAGTAGCCTTATTCCAAGAGCCACAGAAAAGACCAACCCACCTCTTAATCTTTTGCCATCTATCTCTAAGATGCTTCACTTTCCTTTTCCGATTTGACGGTGTAGTGCTGTTGTAGGCTTCATGTACTTCTCCCCAATAATGATCATTTTTCTTGCCGTTCCCATTGATCGGGTCATTGGAGTGAAATAACCAGGCACTCACCTACGGCATATATTACTAGTTTAGTACCAATTCAATAACCAGAAAATTTAGTGCCAATTCAATAACCAGAAAATTTAGTGCCAATTCACTAACCAGTCGCTCATCTTCATCCGGTGTCCATGATAGGCGCTTTTCAGTCCTAGCATCATCTCCATCATCGATGTTAATGACATTTTTGCCTTTTGATCCTGATGCTGCGACCTCACTGGTTGGAGGAGAATGTTGTGCAGGGAATGAAGTGAGGCCATTTTGGAGAAAGTTTAGAAAGCCTCCATGTGGACTGTAATTTATATCATGCCGGGAATGAAGTAAGGCCATTTCTGTTCATTATCTGAACTTCTAGATATCAATCAGTAGTACAGAAAAATTTCCATGGCAAGTCAATTACATACCGCTCTACCGAATCTGCGGATGTATCCAGATTGGCATGGCCATTTGGTGTGGGTATTGCACCCGTCCAAGGTCCATATGGGAAAGGAAATAAATTGTTCTGCGGTGGTGGTGCAGTCCACCAACCTGCGTAAGAGGAAATCCATCTAGTATACAAATCAACCAAAAGAACTACGATGTATAAATCCTAGCTATGTTACCTGGAGGCGGAGTCGTGGCTTTACCAGATGCCGTGGAGGCGACGTTGGGCTTCACCGCAGCGCCCCACCAAGAAACGCCGGCTGCCGGAACTGGAGGCATTGGAGGAGCAACCTCACGCTTAGACCGGCGCCTCATCTCTTGCATAGATTTGGGACGGGGATGAGAGATTTGGGACAGGATGCTAGGTTTTGGGAAGCCAAGAGACAGATAATGGATTTAATTGATGTGGCACGGAATGAGGATTTCTTCGATTTGCGCGTAGATGACGCGGGAAGGAAGGGGATGAGAGGATTTCGCGCAGTCTGTGGAAGACGGAGAGATTTGGCGTGGAGAACTCGGCGAGCGCCGCGCGAAAAATCAGCGGGAGCAAGGGGAAAGTTACTGCGCGGCTGCGTGGGCACGGAGCACTCGATCCCATCTAACGACGCCTCTGCCGATTGCGTGTAGTTAAGTCGGCGATAGCCACCTCGTTTTTCTCTATCGGCTCTCGCCAGGTTAGTAGCAGGCTGTATTCTCTCTCCTCATTTAATTTATACCACATAGGATCGGATGCTGACATGGACCCCTTATAGATAGCTGATCTGTCACCATTGGAGATGCCCTAAGATATGGTCTTGGGAGTAGCAAGAATTAAACATGAACAATTTCCCAGGGCCAAATTAAAGCATGAACAATTAAGTTTTTGACTTATAGTTAAAATTGTATTGTAACTATTAAATTTTTTTAAAAAAATAAAAATATTTTATCGTCACAGATAATACAAAGGAATAAGAAAAAACAATAAAAACACTAAAAAGCTAAATAAGTTAAAATTAAAAGTTGACATATTTAAAATGACTTCTGTTTTAAATAAATCGAAAGTCAAAATAAATAAAAACTGAAACCGTTTAGAGCATAGCGCTTAGAGGTATCAAAGGACACCACGGTTCCACGAAACGGATTCGCGGGCGTTCACACCACTACCGTGACTGACTCTAATAAACAATGGCATTGAGTCAAGATCGGTGTATTATCCGAGATAGGCAGGCGGTTAAATGATTCTGCAAGTATCGAATTATTGTATGGCTTTGAAGGCACGTGACAATATCACTCTGGGCGTCCCAGATGAAACAAACTGTCGCAGTTGAAGCGATATCTGAAACTTCTGGGAAGCACACACAGCCTATCTGGTAGCTAATGTAACTGTCTGGCTACGACGAAGTCTCGATCCCTGCCCTGCATGCCTGCTTCAGAAGAAATGTAACTGTCGGGCTAATCTGAAGCAAACGACTAGTACAATGGCGTAACAGTTCCGAGTGAAGACTGTTTCATCCATAGGATGGTTCCTATATAGGTGAAGACCTGGTAACCTTGGAGTCGAATCCAGAAGACTAGACAAGCACGACTCCATGCATGCCAGATGTACCATTAATTGGTCGTAATCTTTACGGTGCCTTCTGATTAACTATCCTTTCTAGTGCTCCATGCATACTTGTATATTTCAAAACCCTTGATTCAATTTTGCGTTAGTTTTGTTGGACCGTAATACCACCAAACACGCCCTTGAGCGAGCGTAGCATGCCTACCTTATTTTGATTCTCTTCTCTTCAATCCATTTCTCACCTTGTCACGGTTGAGCTAGGCAGGTGAATTTTGTGGAGCTCAGCTATGAAAAACCTGAGCTAAAGGAATCTAGGTGAAGACCTGGCAGAGTGCTGCAGCCTGACCAGGCACAGTTCACGGTTGAGAAGCCACGATCGAGCTTCGAAGACTTGCGATCCCGCAGGCGCGCAGGCGACCGAAACGCACGCATCACAGCGTTGAATCAAGAGACCGATGCCTTTGAACGATTCAAGCAATGACGCTAACTCAACATTATTACGAGAGGACGGACGGCCATCAAGCAGATGGAGCACGTACGTAAAAGCCTCCTCTTTGACCGCATAATTTTCGGGCAAATGACGGGGACATCTCGATCGACCATCTCCTGTGATCTTTGCAACGGCACGCACGCATGCAGGGGACGATCTAAAGCGCAAAAAACAAGCGATCGATCCGGGTTAATTGGCCGTGTGAAGCCTGTGATCTTCAAACCATCTCTCGGATTTTGTTCGTAGCCGGCCGCGGCGAGATTTGCAGTGGACGATTGCAGCGTCTTTTGGCCAGCTTGCGTGGTTCCTTTTGGCCGGATTGATTTAGACGGCGTAGTACGTGTCTGCGCGTTGCAGATCGCGTTTTTTTTATTCAGCAAATGCGGCATCCGCCGCCGCCGGATAAAGACCGGCCGGTGTGCTAATAATGCAGAACTCACTAGTTGCTTAATTTTCCATGGGCGATGATGCACTAGTACTACTGCTTGCTGCTGTAGGAAATAGTATTGGTACCGAGGTGACATCACGATCACAAGTTTTTTTTCCCCCTCAGAGATGCATTGAACATCTGCCGAAACCCGGCGCTGGGATTGAATTGTTCTCCTAGCAAATTTCAACGATTCCTGTAGACCAGTTCCACGAACATTGCAGATCACTACGAATCTACGATCGAGTTCCAATGGAATATTGTTTTGATGCGGCCATAAGTGTGTAGTTGCTTTTTTGGCATTATTAAGGTGCTCTTCTACGACTTGGCAGACCAAAAATGCATCGTCTGTATGTACACTTTCTGCCTGCTAGAAGACAAGATCAAGATTTTGCTTTAGGTCTAATCATGCTTTGGCTACTTTGAAGTTTTCCACGAGGCGGCTGCGTTGCGAGCCCCAGCGTTACTAGGCGATCGGCATCGATCGCTGTCCAGATCTTTTCATGCATGACGGGCAATCCATGGGAGTGCACTCGCGCGCTCCCTACAGCAATAAAGGCAGGTGAGGACTGCTTTTTTTTTACTGCGGTTGATAATTTATAATTATAACTAATAGTTTTTTTAAAAGTGAATTTTTGTTTGAATAAACTAAATGTCGATAAGTTGTTTCGAAAAGGTTATCTCGATAAGCTGTTTTAAAAAGAACAGTGAAAAATCGTCCAATTTATTTATTTAGAAGAAATGGTAAGTTGAAAAGAATGGGTGATATATAGCTGCAAAAAATCTCTCCAAGGAAATGACACGCAGGCGTGCTCGTGACTTATATTCTTTGTGCGAGTAACTCTGGTTAAAATATATATAACATGCAGAGTTCCCCTAGAAGAAAATGAAAAATATCATTCAGAGCAAGAGCATCCAAACTCTCATGGCTAAATGTCCAAATATACACAATTAAAACGATAGCTAATCGAACGAGGTGATCTGTTCAGTTACGTTTGCTCCAAGGAAATTAATGAACGTGCTTGTACATTTGGAGAGGTATAGTTGCCATTGTACGTACCGGTGAGATCAGAGTCATCATCTGCGACGTACTGCAAGGCCTCGCGACGTGATCCAATTCTTCGTCTGATAAGCGTGAACCATATATATATAGTCATTTGATCGATCGACACTAGTCATATGCAATTACACGGAGTTTAATTTGCCACGACCATTACGTAGCTGAGCTGCATGCTTGGTCTGCAAGAATGGCGAAGACGTGTTGCAGTTGCATAAATCCACCTTGCATGACCATCATACTAAAACAGGACAAAAAACACATCGTTTTTAACTATCACACACGTATATATAGCTAATATAATTCATATCTTGATGAAACTTTTAGGTGAACTGATTAGTGCAGCAACTCAATATGATATCAGAGCTAAGATGTCTTGAGTTCGAGATCTAGTTGACGTAATTAAAAAAATAATTGTAGCTCACTTCTATTCCATATCTTAGACCTGAGAGAGTCTATACGTGAGGGGAAGTGTTAAAGTATAAATGAATTATCTGTCTTTTCTCATCAGGTTAAGTTTTTAGGTGAACTAATCGATGCATGTAACACAATAAATCTTATTTGTCCGGAGAGATGGAGAAAGTTGAAAGGCTTTTTACAATCGTGTACACAGCTAAAAGCTCGCGTTATTCTACGGACCTGGTTAAAACGTCGTCGGTTTCACAGCACACTACTAGCTAGTAATGACTAAATGAGAGTTAGCATCTGATGCTGGAGACCAAGAAACCGTCCTTTCATCTCTTCATCGGTCTAATGGGCATTAACTACCGCTACTAGTTTTACCAGCTAGCGACCCATCGATAGTCTCTCCGCCCCGTAGTATACTAGTATATATATAAATCTGATGCGTATATCCAGAAAATATATTATTTAAATAATATTTAATAAATTAAATTATAATTACTTCTATTAGATATATATAGTACTACTATTAAATATTATTTAAATAATATATAAGACTTGTATTGGAGGAGGGAGGTGTACGTTCATCTCCCTCCGCAGACAAACGTCCACTGCTTACCGTAGCATTGTCGTCTTCAATTCACACACGCAACTGACCTTGTCCGGCGATTGTTTCTTCCCCAGGCACAGGTCACCTATAAAGCTACCATAGCCTTCGTACGCAGGCCACCTGTTACCTCCTCACCCGTTTCTCTTCTCCGTTGCAAACTTCATCTGCATAGGAGTGCTAGTTAGCTGGACTCCTACTCCATGTATAGCGCTAGTAGCATGGAGGAAGAGAATCTCGGTGCATGGCTTGGCCTAGGAATAGGCGGCGGCGGCGGCTGCGCTCCGAGGCGGAGCCACGGCGAGCGGAGGCCCTCGGTGCAACTCGACGTGCTGATTCCGCAGCATGTCAAAGAAGAGAGGGGATGTGATCGTGAACAAGCAGTGGACAAGAAGGTAGGGAAATGTGCGAGGCAAAGGATAAAGATCGGCGATGATGGCTGGTCGCACGGTGCGAGTCCGAGCGATGGCGGCAATGACGGCAGCGACGGCAGCACGAGGAAGAAGCTCCGGCTCACCAAGCAGCAGTGCACCCAGCTCAAAGACAGCTTCCGTGTCCACAACATACTATCTCATGTATGTATGCACATCATCTTGTTTTACATTTGGCATTCTAACGCAAGATATACAGAACACTTCGCGTATGTAGTCAGGAAGTTAATTGTTCAAATCTACGTATATGAACTTCTGCTTCTAGGGCTACCCGCTGAAAATATTGTTTCATATGGCAGGATCAGAAGCAGGAGCTCGCCCGGCAGCTGAATCTGAGCCCGAGACAGGTGGAAGTGTGGTTCCAAAATAGAAGAGCCAGGTATGTAGCACACGTAGTCAATCTAATATTGATCAGTATCACAGTATGCATGGTGATAAAAACTAGCTCTTTTGTGTTTAATCTTGTTCTGTAAATCTTTGTGCATGCAGAACAAAGCTGAAGCAGACGGAGGTGGACTGCGAGTTCCTGAAGCGGTTCTGTGAGAGCCTGACCGACGAGAACCAGCGGCTGAAGCACGAGCTCATGGAGCTGCAGCGGTCGGCGCCGGCGGCCAGCGGGTCGCAGCTCTACGTCCAGTTCCCGAGGGCCGCGGCGATGGTGAACGTCTGCCCGTCCTGCGAGAAGGTCACCGTGATGAGCGGTGGCGAGATGAGCAGCAAGAGCTCCAGCTCTTGCTCTTAGCCAGATCGAATGCTTGATTTGATTAGCATAGTTTGGAGGCGAGCTCTTGCTCTTCACTAATCCCAATGCTTGATGCGACGAGCATCGTTTGGAGGCTTCACGCGAGCTCGTGTAGATAATTGTGCTAATAACTTTGACGCCCTTGTATGAGGTTCCCATGCTGTGGCAACACATGCAACCTGGCTATATACATACGATGGACTTGTGGTTTTAGTCAGTTATAAATAGATATGAGTTTTAGGAGAAACTAAGATCGTTGTTAGATAGGTGAAGAGTTTTAATTAGAGGGTAAATCCTGCATCGCTGGATTATATATCCAGCCACACGCCAATATTTGTTTGTTTGTTCTTGCTGAAATAATGGTTAAAGAGTCTCCTTTTCTGTTTCAATTAGCAACACTAATGAGCAATATGCGCTTTCGTTCATTGATGGGATCGATACATAGCAAATGTAATTTCTCAGCTTCGTTTTCTGTTTCCGTCTTTTCTTCTCCTTTTTGAGGATTTTTTTTTGGCTTGCTTCCTGCTTAGTAGTATACTATGTTAGTTCTGGCTAGTTTGTCGAGCACGAAACATGAGAGCTAGAGAAATAAAGTGTGGTTTGCACAGTTGATCAGCTTAATTGTGATGTGCCAATTCTGTACTTATTAGTCTTCGCTCATGCAGAGAGAGGTATTTCATGTGTACTTCACAAGTACTGTTAACTATCATGAGCTGCCTCTTCCCTTCGCTTTCATAAGCAACAGCCGGTTTTTGTCATCCATGCATCTAGACACTAGATGAGTGTTTTCTTGTGGGTGCCAACAACACATAATTCTGGGTCTCAAACAAAATTATAACCATATGACACCCTGATCAGAAAAGCCTGGCCTATGATGCATGGAACTAAGCAAATATAGTAGCACTTGTGCGAAGAAAACAAAATAAACTAAAGTTCTATTTAATTTGACCAATCGACCAAGGCCCACCTGAGTCGACCATATGAATTTAGCTGGGCCAGTTATGCCATACTGTAAATAGACCGTGCCGACTTGGCCGAACAGAGTTAGGTGATGGATTTTACTGGTATACAATAATGTTTCTAAAAAGAAAATCCATGTCCCTGGGAAGTCTGTCAAGAGAGTGAAGAGGACCGAAAAGGAACATATGCCAGCTTTAGCTGAACCTAAAGCAGTCAGCAGATTCAGGCAGTCGTGTACACGAATAAGCTAACGCTGTTTGTCCTTAGCAACAACCAAAAAGCCCACACTATTGTTTCTCTGTATGGTTCACTGATCGACGAAAGGTTTTTGCCTCGGTCAAACAATCGAGATTCGAGAGGAAGCATAAGATGCAGATAAGAGGATTTTTGAAGCCATCGTATATATGGTCTTGTAGCTTTTTTTTTTTGCAAATCTAGTATATATACATTCAAAATTGCAAATTTAGTTCCCTCTGTAACCACGACAGCAGTGGCATGTGATATATGTCACCACCGTGCTACCCCACTACGGTAGGAAATGCCTACTCGACAGGAGATGAAGGAGCACGATAGGCAGTGGGTGACACCGGGTTGTTGAGTTAGTGGAGCTTGGTAGGAACCTATCGTATAATACCAGCTCAGCAGGAGTTGGGGCCAAGCCCACCTAGCTCGATAGTCTAGTGGGTCCTACCGCTTGCCGCACTCATTCGTTCGAAGTAGAGCATGGGAACTAAAAATGCTATCCTGTGAGAAAGATTTGAGCAAATTAAATTGAGGTTTTAGTCTAAAAAAAATTAAGGTAAAAAAGATAGGGTCGGATCTACGGAAAATCCAATCTATATATCCACAAACAACCGGTGAAATTAAATGTATTTTCTTCATTTTAGAGGGCAAAAAACCCCCACAAATCAGAAAAAAGCAATTTTTTAAAAAATCCTCTCATTAATAGAGAGGAAAAAAGATCTTACGCGGCCATTGCATGGCCCACCTGCCTTATAACAGTGAGGATTTTTCATGTATAAAAAGAAAGAGAGCAATTGTATTGGTCTGCAAGTATGATATCTGTCTTTTTAAAGGAGGATATCATGTAATATTCTTGTCCCTATCTTCTAAGGGCATGTACAACACATGCTTCGGTCAGGTGCCCCGCAAGGCCACCTAGACTTGGATGCCACCTTGGAGGTGAGATAGTGCATCATAAGGTGTCAAAGCAACTTGTAGAAATTATGGGTGCTTGGAGGAGAAAGCACGTGGTCCCGTTAGAGAAAGGAAGGGAGAGAGAGTGTGTTGCACCTTGTTCCACTGCTTCAAAGGTCGGTGGTAGCCAGAACTAGTGAGGTGACTAGCGCCGCTACCTGACCATAGGAGGTCACCATGGGAAACTCAGCCTGATGATCTTCCAACCGAGCTACCACTTCCCTGAACCTCCCTTATCCCTAAAGATGTTTAAACCCTAATGCTAACGTCCTATAAACCCTCCATTAGTCCATGTGCCATCCAAATGTTCTGATAAGGAGAAACCTCTCCATCGATGATTGCTGGACTTCTAGCTGCTTTCGATCCCAAAAGTGGAACCCTCATACCACCAGCAACTCACCCATGGCCTCAGAACCCATCACAAATCACTGTAGCGCCTTCAATCGCCGTCGTTTGCTTGCTCTATTCGCAGCCACAGTTGCGAGTCGGCCAAAGGTTGAAGATAACCTCCGGGCGCGTTGTGGCTTGCCCACCACCATCCGTGCCCTGTGGATTAACGGCCAGCACTGGTGCGCGTTCAGACGGTCCGAACAACTGCGCGTTCGAACGGTTTGAACGGCTGTAGTAACGTGGCTCGCCCTCAACCATCCGTGGCTGTGGATCAGCGGCCATCGCGTGTGCGCGTTCAGACAGTCCGAACGGCCGCACGTTCGGCTGGGCCGAACAGTTGCGCACATACTTGGGCTGAACAGGTCGGCCTACCCAGCCGAAATATTTGAATTAAACTCCGCGCGCCACACTCTTTAAAGCAAGCGGACCCAGTACTATAGCAACTACTGTTCACTTGAACCCAAAAATCAATAAAATACCCATTTTGATCGTATCAATGTCGTGGATCCATTTTCGGCCTCCTTTCCGCCAAACCAAACTTCTATAAACCCTAAACCCATTTTATTCATTTTCCTGGATTTTATTTCTTTTCTTAGCTCATTCTTTTGAGCATGGAATTGAGTTATTTTATTTTTATGCTAGCACATGACTTTTTCAAGCAATCTATTCAAGGAGGAAATCAAGCACAAGCTCAAGACACCAAAGAGTATGAATTTGTAGAGTATTTTGAACAGCAAGGTAAGCCACATGTGTTTGATCATATTGAGCCTACATTCCTTTAATCGCTTATTTATCAGTATTTTCATTATGTTATTTACGCACTGTTATTTCTTGTACAATAAATATTTAGAATAACAAGATATTAGTTATGTCCTACCACCTGATAAAGCTCAATTTAATTTAATGGCCATATTCACTATTTAAATAATCATGGTAGACTAGAAACTCGGTAGTTTTATACTACTAAGAGAATTGACATTTTACTGGTAGAATTTCAAAAGTGGTTTTAGGATAAGAAGGTATCGTCGAAAATCACAAGATGGTTGGATCCCATGACCTTGTCCTAAGGTGGAGGTTTGGACCAGAAGGGTGGCAGTGCGGATGGGCATTGAAACAAGGGCTTGTGAATGGAAGTCGTCTCTGTGAAAATATAAGGACTAGAACCTTATGCCAAGTAAAGAACATAGTGATCGCTCAACTACAAGCGTTGACTTATCAAATCTGGTCTAGTAACTGCTGAAATTGATTGAATATCTACTACCTGAAATCTCTTTATCAAGCCTTATTTTTTCAACTCAGTCATGACAGTTGAGTAACCTTATGGGTGAAGTTGGGCAACTCTGCAGAGTCATTTATAAATGGTATTCGAATACATCATGCTTCCGGTGAAAGAAGCTGTGTTTAATGGGTGATTCTAATAGCAAGGCATTAGTAGATTTAGAAATTGGTTGGAAATGTTGAAGTCTGGAAATTAAGTTGTTGAAACCCCAATTCCTTAAGAAGTTATTATTCTTTTGTGTTTAAAAAATATTTACAAATAAAATTGCATTCATAAATACTTTAATAAAACCACTATATCCACATTTTTTAAAAATCCTGACAACTAGTTATATAGTATTTTTCAATGTGACTTGTTGAGTATATTTGGTGTACTCACTTTTGCTAAACTATCAACATCAACAGAAGATACTTGAAAAAATAATGAAGGAACCATCGAGGAAAGCTTTGAAGATTACTACAATGTAGATGACGCCTGGTGTTAGGGTTTATTCTACACTCAGGCACGCCTATGGAGTCCTTTTGTAATGTAATAGTACTTTGGGCCACACGCTCCGCTATGTAAAACTTAACTGCTACGTCTTAATTTTGTAATAAAGTTTAGCTTTTATGTTAAACTTGATGGTAATAATGTACACTAGTCTACAGTGGCGGAGCCAGAAATTTTTCAAAGCCTGGGCAAGCCATAAGCTAAATACCTAATTATGGTCTATTGAGAACCGCAAGTATCGGTTATTTGGATACACAATTACATATCATGCAAATCCACAATAGTTTTGCAGTAGTTGCTTCTATAAAAACAAGGTTATTGAATTATTGCTATTCTTTGAAA
This sequence comes from Melocanna baccifera, assembly GCA_036346265.1. Classification (NCBI taxonomy): domain Eukaryota; kingdom Viridiplantae; phylum Streptophyta; class Magnoliopsida; order Poales; family Poaceae; genus Melocanna; species Melocanna baccifera. Next base: position 27,663,630 of record CM070691.1, on the reverse strand, counting down.
AAGTGGAGGTGACATCCTAGCCAATCCACAGTATGCCAAATTATCCCCACTCAAGGATAGGCACAGCAAAATTTTGTTGGATTCCTATCAACTGAATAAGAAGATTGCAGTATTGTACTCTGCCCTACAATCTCTTGGCACTACACTAAACGGATAAGCGCAATTTTACTTGATAGCTGAGTTATTTCAAAAGCTAGTGAAAATAAAATCCAGCAACACATATCATCTACATATAGATATACTCTAAAAAACGATCATCGTTTCTTCCCATTCCAAGGGAATACAGTCTGACTGTCGTACCATGTCTGTCCATCAATTTTACCACATGCACAATTAAATCCCTTGAGCTTTTTCCCGGACACATTTCATATCTCCACTCACCAGTGGTGCTTTGTAAGCCAAATAACTAATGTGCTTAGGGTTTAAGTTGTACTCTTCAGCGCATCCAAGTTATGAATATTTATGAGCCACCTTAGCATGTAATTTCATGCATATAATTCAAGTTCCAGCTTAACTGAATTGAAACAGTTTAAAAATTGGGGGGAAATTACAACTTTGTTAAATATATAACTACTAATGCGAAAAAAGGCAACAATTGAAGCCTGAATTTATTAAACAGTTCCCCCTAATCAAAACATTCCTAACAATTTCTGAACCATTAGTTCATCAATGTGTAGTGTTCACTTACAAACTAGAATAACCACATGCTCACAAGCCAGACCAGAGCTAACGCTATATACTCTTAAAAGGATTCATTCAACTAAAAGCATTCTCCCTTAAACACAACCAACCAGCAAACAACCAATCTAAACATTTGGCAAACCAAAAAGACATTGGTTCGCAGAGACCTCAGGGATCTGCTCGAGACAGACGAGCACCCGATCGGATTGCGGCGCCACATGACGAAATCCAACGCAAACAACAGAACCTAGAACTAGAAATAGAGGCATCTATGTTGGTGGCGTAGTCATCTTGGAGGGGTCGTACTTGAGGGCAGCAACGCGGAGAACGGAGGCGACGCGGCGACCGGGGGCGGCGGCGAGCGGCTTGCGACTGCTGCCGGCGGCTCCATGGAGTAGGAAGGGCGAGGCAACGGCGAGGAGGGATGGGGACATTGCCTCAGCCATGCCCAGTCACGGAGTCGCCCAGGCCCAGCGGCGCTGCCGCCACTTCCGCTTGGCCGCTTGGGGAGTTCAAGAGTTGGGGCTGGACTTGGGGAACGAGACATGAGACAGACTGAGAGACCGAGACTTACAGGCGTCCTCAGTCCTCACGCTGGAACAACAGTAGCTAGCACTAGCAGGCCAACAAAGCCCGGGCAAGTGCCCGGGCTGGAGGGACGCTGAATACGCCACTGCTAGTCTATACTACTTACAACTGAATAATCGTTGTGAGAGAAAATCTAAGGATACCAGAAATAGGAACATTACAGGATGTCTCTTCTCTTCTGACGTCTTCCTGGAAGCTTTCACAGACAGGTCCATGCACTTGTGTGCAGCCAGAGTCCTTGCGCCTATCCACTCCAAGTAGCAAGTACTGAAGTAACTGCCGCGGTGCTACCGACTCCAGAGAGTCCTTGCGCTTATCCACTGCATTGTATGTAGGTCCTGAAACAATTGCCACGGTGCTACCATTGCGCTTATCCTCTCTCTCTGTGTGTGTGTGTTTGTGTTTGTTGTGTTCCTTCATACAATGCGACCGTGCACAAACGACATACTTCTGAGTGGGAATGGCATCTATGTCGGTGCGCCTGGTATCTGTTTCAATAATTGGCGCCACAATGCTGGGTGCATACATTGATGCACCACAAAGCAAAAGAGATACGTGTACGTACCTTTTCATGCAATGTCTCCCAAAAATCAAAGAGATGTTGAGATCAGGTTCCAACTAATCATCCATCCATAGAGCATTCAGCTCGTACGTTTCAGAAATCGCCGAAAGGTCCAAAACGAGCACTGAAGAACGAGAGTACAGCCGACGGTGCAGCTGGATGAGAAACTCTATTATTGGTCGCATTCCCATCGACCGACCTCGCAGTTCACCATCAGCGCCACATGCACCCACTACTGCTCCATTGCTTAGCCTCCAAGGTCCCCAGGCCACGCCGTACATGATACATGCACCGTCCCGTCGAGCTCCACCCCAGCTGTAGACTCGTCTCACCTGACAAATCACGCAAAAGCACACGGGAAAACCTGAAGTCTTTGTATGTTCCACACTACCTCTGATGACTACCACTCCATGTGGGTGCCTGTTCCCCCTCAAGCGCAATTAGAACTATGTCCATCAATTCATTTCTATTCATCAAGACCTACATGTATCTTAGATGTACTTCTGATTGATGGTCCGTTTATGTTGCCATTGTATAGTACAGGTAGTGCAATTTAAATTCCCACAAGGCACATCATGTTCATGCGCAAAGTTTACTAAAATTTGACAACATACAATAGCTCTTCTCAGTGAATTGACAATATGCAACATCTGTTCTTAATGAATTGATAGCATGCTCCATCTTTTCTCAATGAATTGATAATATGCGTTAACTTTTCTTAGTGAGTTGATAACACACACCGGCTTTTCTTAGTGAATTGACAATACACAACAGCTTGTCTCAGTGAATTGACAGCACGCGCTAGCTTTTCGCAATGAATTGATAATATGAATCAGCTTTTCTCAATGAGTTGATAACATGTACCAGTTTTTCTCAGCGAATTTACAACAAGTAATAGTTTTTCTTAGAGAATTGACAATACGTGTAGGCTTTTCTCAGCGAATTAATAACGCGCACCAATTTTTATCAGTGAATTGACAATAACGAGATATTTCTTGTGCCCAAAGATTCTCTTTTGCGGACGTGAGTGCACAAGTCAAATTCAAACTAATAGCTGGTTGTTATTTTAATACTACTAAAACCACAAAATGCTAGAAATTTTTGTAAATCATACATTTTTTATGACTACAAAAAATATTAAAGATGTATTATTAAAAACGGCAAAATGGAGGGCAATCTGCCACACCAGATATGTATGACAGCTCTCCTGCCGCTCTCGCCGATTGCGGTAGGAGGTTGCAAGCGCACAATGCTCGACAACTCTCCTCCTACCGAGCTACACCAGCGCTACTGAGCTGGCTACCTCCTCTCGCACTGGTCGAGTGCGGTAGTCATATGCTGCTGCTCCTGCGGTCGGGGGCAAAAAAAAAAAGAAATTAAATGCGACCACATGCCTAATTTTGAAAAAAAAAAGAAGGCTGCTACAGCTCTAAAAATACGATCACTTGAAAACGCCAAAAATGATTGACTGGACAGCAAAACATACCGCCCCGGCGAACCCTCTCTCGACACCTCACCTTCGCCGACACCCCACAAAGATGCAAACGGCTCCAACCGAAGACGTCCTCTCCGGTTCAGCTCGACCCCAACGCGTGCATAAAATCCACCTCCTCCATCCCATGCGCTCCACATTGCAAAGCTTGCACACTGACACGAGTAGACGCATCACGTGTGGCAGCAGGAGCAGCAAAGACGAGGCGGCCATGGAGATGGTGTTGGACTGGCGCTCGGTGGGCTCCCTGATCGCGACCATCATGGTGTTCCGGACCGCCGTGCGGGACTTCCTCCCGCCGGAGGCCGAGCACTACCTGCGCCGCCTCCTCGCGCGGGTCACCGCCGTGTTCCGGGGGCCCAAGGCCACCATCCTCATCGACGAGGCCGACGGCGCCAACGGCGGCGCCAACGACCTCTACGACGCCGCGCAGCTCTACCTCGGCGCGCGCTGCCTCGCCACGGCCCCCACCGTGCGCCTCCACAAGCCGCGCCAGGCAGACCGCCCCGTCGCCTCCCTCCCGGACGCCCACACCACCCACGACACATTCCAGGGCGTCCCCGTCAAGTGGACCTCCACCGCGCGCCCCGTCGAGCGCGGAGCGTCCGGCGCCGGTTTCAACCCGTACATCTACGGCCGCGGCTCCGGGGGAGGCGGCGGCGGCGACCAGCGCAGCCTCGAGATTCAGTTCCCGCGGCAGCACCGCGACCTCATCCACAACCAGTACATCCCCCACGTCATCGACGAGGCCACCAAGATGCGGCTCAAGTCGCGGGAGCGCAGGCTCTACACCAACCGGGCGGCCGCCCCCGGCGACGACCACCACCGCCTCTGGACCTCGCACACCTTCTCCCACCCCTCCACGTTCGACACGCTCGCCGTCGACCCGGCACTCCGGGAGGAGATCCACGCGGACCTGCTCCGCTTCGCGTCGCGGCGGGAGCACTACGCGCGCGTCGGCCGCGCGTGGAAGCGCGGGTACCTGCTCCACGGCCCGCCCGGCACCGGCAAGACCAGCCTCGTCGCGGCTATCGCCAACCTCCTCGAGTTCGACGTATATGACCTGGAGCTCACCACGGTGCCCACCAACTCCCACCTCCGGCGCCTGCTCGTGTCCACCACGCCCAAGTCGGTCGTCGTCGTGGAGGACATCGACTGCTCCCTGGACCTCTCCGACCGCAAGAAGAAAGGCAGCGCCAACACCAGCGACGAAGAGAAGGCTCAGCTGGCGGTGCTGTCCCCGGCGGCCATCGCGGCGGCGGGGATGGAATCGATAAGCCTCTCCGGGGTGCTCAACTTCGTGGACGGGCTCTGGTCGTCCTGCGTCGGCGAGCGCCTGATGGTCTTCACGACCAACCACCCGGAGCGGCTGGACCCGGCGCTGCTCCGTCCGGGCCGCATGGACCGCAAGATCAAGCTCGGCTACTGCTCGCCCGCCGCGCTCCGCGTGCTCACCAAGAACTACCTCGGCGTCGGCGAGGGGGGCTTCGAAGACCCCGACGACGATCCGGACACGGTGAACGACCTCATGGCCGAGGCTGAGGCCCTGCTCGCCGCCGGGGTGTGCATCACACCCGCCGACATCGCCGAGGTGTTCATGGGCTGCGACGGAGCAGGCGCCGCCGCCGCGTTGAGGAAGCTCGTCGACGAGCTGCGCCGGAGGAGAGACACGCCGGCCGTAGACACGATGCTGGGTGCATCGACAGAGGAGACGACGGAATAAGGCACACATATATAGTCGGATCGACCAGCTAGTACGTGGCTCGCGGAATTGCCTGATTAATTAGCTTCAGTACCTCGTAATATCAAGGCGATTTAGTGTAGTTTGGAGTTAGGACGCTGCATGCATGAATAATTAACTCCATTGTACGTGCTCCGTGCTCGTGCTATGGGGTTTGCATGCAAGGGACGGCTTGCTCGAGCTCGATCCTTTTGTGTTGTACTAATCGCATAATCGATGAGCTTAATTAACCAGGCATGAGATGAGATGGTGATAGAAGTTCTGCATGCCGGGAATGCTTTGAGCTGGTGTGTGGCTTTCGTTTCAGCAACAGCAAAAGCTTCTTTAAAGCTGCTTTCGTTCTCCTTTGATCTTTCGCGAACACATCGACGTCGATGTTTGGGACAGGACAGCAAAAATGAGAGCAATGGCACGGGTATTGCCACGTCGGCCGTCGGTAGAGAATAATGTCGACGGCCTAACAAGGATGGACAGAGTTCATGCCGCTCAGTTCATTGTTTTTCTCCGAGGTTGTCGCAGGAGAGCTGCGCGTCATTCCATTACGAGTGCGGAGAAAAACACCCACAGCCACCACACCGGCCTTGCTCTCGCGTCCTCCTGGGTCTATCCGCCACCAACCGGCGGCGGCTCGCACAATATGGTTGCAGGTAGGTCACGCAGGACGAGGGCGAAGAGATGGGGCATAGTGGCGACAGCCGGCGAGGCAGATCAGTGAGGATGCATGGGGCGGAGGTGGCGGATGGTGTCGCTGACAGTGCTTCGAGAGACCACGTCGCCGCCAGATCTGGGTTTACCAATGCCAGTTTTGGCCTTGAGTGCACTTCCGCATCGGGTGTTTCTGTGCCCTCCTCCTCCCCAACGTCTTCGCTGCTCCAGATGTGCACTGTGCCGACCATGTCGTCGTCCTTCACCCTGACGTGCGCCGCGTCTTGTCCTCCACCGCGCTGGCCTCCTCCTTGCCAGCCCACCGTGCTAATGTACTATGGACGAGGCAAGTGGCACGGAGGGAGAGGCGGCGTTGGCTCCTGACGTGGAGGGAGGGATATAGAAAGCTCACCTGGATCGGTATACACACCCGAGATCAAACACAGTAACTCTGGAACACCCCAATTGAAGAATTAGACAGAGGGGGAAGAAGGCAACACACACATTGGGAGCAATTTTCGGTCTTCTTACTATTCACCGTAATGGTGTTTTCGCTTACAAAAGGACTAAAAAGTATATAAAATAGAAATTTTCCTTCAATATTTTAAAACTTAGTTTTCATGACAACAACAGCATCCCGCAGTACAAGATCGATTGGACCCTCCGTCGCTGGGCCGGTCGCTTCTTCTGGCTCTACAGTTTGTTATGGATGTGAATCTTCCGCGGATGGATATCTTTTTTTGAAAGAATTGCATATCCTCCACCGTGAGGCTGAATTCGAAGAGTTGAAAATCGTAATTCTCCATTAAATCAACTGCAAATTGAAATAGTAAAGTACAATTAACTGACTATTGAATTAACAAATAATAGTAAAATATTAAAATAAGACAACACTATTACCACTTCTGCAGCTCGCCGAAAATTCTTTGAAGTTTTTTTGAATTTTTTGAATTTTGCACGATTTTCTCACTAATTTTGCCAAATTTGCGCAAACACTACCGATTTTTTCAACAGCTAAACAGAGAGATGAGAGTCAGTTTTGAGGTGTGAAGAATAGAGGCCGGATGCCCCTATTTATATGAAAAAATTCCATATTTTTTGAATTTTTTACTATTTTTAAGAATTTTTTACATCTCAACAATAAAAAAAACGGCTATTTTTTACCGGACTGGCCGTGCCATGCCACCATAGCCCGTTTACGTCCGTTGGCCACGGTGTCATGCCATGCTGACACAGCTCAACCGTTATTGGGCTGTGTCGTGCCACTCGCTCGGCATAAGCATGATATAATCCACTAGGCCATACCAATACACTCGTAACCTAAATAGATTATACCGTATTTAAATCAGATCAACACTAACAAGCCACAGGCCGACACGCTAAGATTCAACCAGTGACCACTTCTAAGCGGCGCTGCCCTGGATCGGCGGAGCCATCCCATCCACCCGCATGGCCAGCGCCTCCCCACCCATCCCGGGGGTAACGCCGTAGCATGGGCCAATCCCGTTCTTCCTCCTCCACCCTCTCCAGGTCCAGCGCCTCCTCCACTCTCCGCTTTCCGCCGCGCCGCAAGTCGCTCTCCTCCATGGCGCCGCCGATGCTCATGCCCATGCCCCCTGCGCCGGGGAGCTGGAGCAGTGGCACCCCCTTCGTGGCGCCCCCGCCCGTGCGCGACCACACGCAGGACCTGCCGGATGAGATCATCACGCTCGTCTTCGCGTCGCTCTCCCCCGCCGACCGCAAAGCTTGCTCCCTCACCTGCGCGCGATGGAAGGAGGTCGACGCCGCCACGCGCCACACCTCTCTCTCGAAGCGCGCGCCACGCTGGGCTTCTCCATGCTGAGGCTTCTCACGCGATTCACGACCGTCACGAAGCTCGCGCTCTGCTGCGCCCGCGGCTTAGGCGCCGACAGCCTCTCTGATGACGGTGCCGCGGCCGTAGTCGCCGCGCTGCCCTCTGAACGCCTCTCCAGGCTCAAGCTCCGGGCGCTCAGGCAGCTATCCGACGCCGGCCTCGCGTTCCTCGCCCCCCGCCCCCTGGGTTTGCCCATGTCGCAGCCCCGAACTCCCGGGGTCCTCACCGCGCTTGCCCCTGGACTCCCCGGGGGACTTCAAGGCTTCCGCCTGGCCGCCCTCGTGGTATGCATGCCGCGATCCAGGGCTCCCTGTGGTCCATCACACTGCCCCCTCCCCTCCCCTGCCTCAGAACCAACTGCTCCCTCTCACCTCGCCGCCCGCCTCTGGGCACGGAGCTCTAGCCTTATTAGCTCTGCAGTGGATTCGCCGAAGCCCACGCGCAGAAATGGAGGCAGCGTGCGCCAAGGACACCAAGGAGCGGGTAGCTGGGGTGGAGCGGCTGCATGAGTAGCATCTAGTCTACGCAAACACAATCTAAGACTCTAGCCACCTAACTGCCCGAGTAGCCCAAATAGGCAAATCGCCGGTGCCGCTGCACCGGCCATGTGTAGGTAGGCAGCCGCAGCCCGCCAGCAGGCCGCAACGCTTGTTTCTCTACTCGGCCCACGTCCCACCCCTCCTCTCCATTGCCTCACGCCTCATCGTGTAGCCACCCCATCTTCTCCTCTCGGCACTCGGCCCATGCCCCTCCCCTCCTCCTCTTTGCGTTGTGTAGCTGCATCGCTGTCAGCCACTTGCCACCACCCGCCTAGGGTTTCGTGATTTCTTCCTTAGCTTCTCAGGTGCGCATCGACTGCTTGGTCTCAGCTCTCGTAACCTTGTGGCTTGCTTTGATCGATTGACCTGGTGGGGATTAGGGAATGTGGGGTGCTTGGGTGGGGCTATGAGGTGGGAGGCCGCACTTAGGCCTTGTGGCCTTCTAGGCTTCGGCACAAGTTTGTAAAATTCATTCCTCGACATGCTCCTTCTTATTTCGTCATTCCTCCTTCCTCTGTTCTTCTTTAGCAGTGCAACTCCTATGACCGGCGTGGAGGGTATGATTGAGTCTAACGAAGCCCATTCATGGATTCACCCTTGGTTCTCGCACGAGTTGCACACGGGAGAAGCGGTAAGTTTCTAGGGCTAAATAGAATTTGGCTACTCATAGAGCAAAAGGGGTGCTTAATTAAGCTAGAGGTAACAATGGAGCAAGGGTAAGAAAGAGGGAAGGAGCAACCGAGCATTTGCTCGAGTGGCTCGACACGCCAGTGGGCAGCTAGCCCACCCGGTTTTGAAGCCTGTGACACGCACATTTTGGGGGGGGGGGGCATTGTTCACGTGAACAGTATCCCTCTGGTACTGTTTATGTGAATAGTACCTCCTGAGTACACATGCATGTAGGTGCTTTTAGTGGTTAAGGCGCGTGCTCGCGCTCCAGAGGTTTTTCAGTGTCTCTGTCTCTTCTCAGACATATGCATTGGACACATCCACATAGGTGTGTGTGAGTGTATGATGTTGTGTGTGTACGTGTGTACGTAAGTACATTTTTATTGTACTTATGATAAAAAAAGAGGGGAGGAAGCCGAGGTAATAAGTGTATGGATCCTAGGATTTTTACAATTTGTAAAAGAAAGGCTGCACAACCCATCTCCTTGATGTAGCAGCGATGCTACACCCAACCACATTGATGAGCCTTCAATCCCTTCCCTCTCCCTTGCTGCAGCCTCACTCACTTCTCACTTTGTGTATGTGTGTGTGTAAGAGTGAGTGTGTGTGTGTGAAAGAGATGGGCCACGTCAGAGTGGCGAGTTTATGAGTGAGCAGAGCGCGGGATAAAGCAAGGGGCTAGAGGTGGAGCACGGGGTGCAGTCCTCACTCGATCCTACGATGTGAAATAGAAGTGAACTTTTGAACGAATTGATTGATAATGTAACTCACTAACTCAGTACTGATGATCTCATCGTCAGGTACAAGTGAACTTATCCTTCATTTGATAAAAAAGAGAGAGAGTAAGAGCTAGCCTGTACGCTGTGCATGTGTGAGCTTATTACTAGACGAAAATTTGTTCAATGATTTCATCGCTATGAGTTTGACGTGATGCCTTTCTTAATTGCTGCTAGCCCCTTGGTTTTCAGCTCTTCCTTGTTTTGGCATGGGGCTTCCCTAACACAGGGACACCGGCCTCGGGAATTATCGCATGCATGGTTTGCATATATACAACAAAAATCTGCATGTTTTTCATACATGAGTAGATTATCCTTGAAAGAAGATGTCCACATTTGGCTGGTAAATTTCATGTTGTTTACAGCTCTGGTCACTGCTCCTGTGACTGCTTTTGTGATGTTGTAATAGCTTTTCTTGGCTCATTTCCATTGTTTCTTACTACACCTTCCGTGGCGTCTGTGTGGTTTGCAATCTATATAAACAAAAATAATGGATGAAATTCAAGATGCCTCCCTCGTCTTCTTCGTTTTAAGAACAAAAAATTCTATAATAATCCTAAAAAATTCTAGAAATTCTTACATTAATCAAGAAAAAGACAACATCCCCACCACTTATTTAGGTAGAACCAGATTATAACAGTACAGATTAATCATATATATAATTAAAGTTGTATAGCAAATACAATTGTATTTCAATCATAGACGGCAGAGTTATATAACAAAGATAATTATATCATAGTATCTAGCAGCGTAATTATGTGGGCAAACTACTACTATATAGCGAGGGATGGGCCGGTACGTAAGTCGCAAATCCTGGGGAACTGCCTCAAAGCGAAGCTTATTTATGTTCTGGCCTTTTTCCAGTTCTTTACCTGTTTCATTTTGGTGAATGATGATTGCGGTGAGTCAGACAGACATCAGAAACAAAAAGCACAAAAATTCTATTTTTGACCCCCTTAACAACCGCGGAACTCCAGAGAGGTGACACGTGTCGATCGTGCGGTCCCGCATCGCCTTCAGAGCACGATCGTGCGGTCGGGAGCGCACGATCGCATCAGAGGGTGAGTCGTGCGGTCGGGGACCGCACGACTGCACTGCAGCTAAATAGCTTTTTTTTGTTAGTCTGTATATTTGTTATGGGTATAAATACAAATTTTATATGGTTTATAGAGTTATATTTAAAATATAATTATTTTTTGGATATACAAAATGATGTTTAAAAATATATGATTTTTATGTAGAGTCTTGTTTACTTTTTTGTAATTACAAAAATTAAGAATTTTCTTTGGTAATGTATTTATGTGTATAGTACGAATGAAATTTGTGATATGAAAATTGAGGTGCAAAATTTTCTGAAAGTATTTTCGAAAACTCATTACGCAATGTAGATGATGTATGTAAGAAATAGTTTTTTTAGGATTTTTTCGAAATAAAAGAGCAGATAAAGAGTAGGCTAGTCCGTTTGTGACTTTCGTAGATTCTCAACGATATGAAATATGTTATATTGACAGTAATATATTTTCTACATACATTATCTACATTGCGTAACGAGTTTTCAAAAAAACTTTCAGAAAGTTTTGCACCTCAATTTTCATATCACAAATTTCATTCATACTGTACACATAAATACATTACCAAAGAAAATTCTTAATTTTTGTAATTACAAAAGAGTAAACAAGACTCTACATAAAAATCATATTTTTTTAAACATCATTTTGTATATCCAAAAATAATTATATTTTAAATATAACTCTATAAACGCATATAAAATTTGTATTTATACCGTAACAAATATACATACCAACAAAAGAAAATAACCGTCTACAGTACCGCTACAGTGCAGTCGTGCGGTCCCCGACCGCATGACTCACTTGCTACAGTGCAGTCGTGCGATCCGTATGGTCGTGCGGTCTGGGACCGCACAACTGAACACGTGTCGTCTCCCTAGAGTCCCGCGGTCGTTAAAGGGGCTAGCAATGAAATTTTTATGCGTAAGAGGCTACATATGGAATTTTTAAGGTATACAATGCTATAAACATCCAAAATTCACAGAAAGATGGAAACAGGCCGAAAGGTGGAAACAGGCGGGAATTGTTGCTGTGTCTGGGCCGGTTCGGAAAAAAATGTGAAGAGTTTTGCGTGGCCCATCTTACGGTTCGGAAAAAAAATCTGAAGAGTTTTGCGTGGCCCATCTTAATTGCGTCCTGGTGTGACCGAGAATTGTTTATGCCCAAGTCAGGTACGACAAACCTCCTAGAAGTTGTTACTGCTGATCCGGTCTGGCGCACAAAATACCTGGGCCGCCGGCGGCGCGTGATGACCACCTGGCTCGGCGAACGACAGCGGTCGTGCTGGTGCCTGTATCTTTCGCCTGTGTGCATGCTCCTCTGATGCACCATGGTCGCTCCCCGTTGCTGTATCGCCTGCCTTCTCTCCTCGTACACGGCACGTCCGCACGCTTCGCCTTGCTTCGTCACCACCGGTAGCTCGCACCGATTTCTCAGCATCTAGTGCTAACAGCGCATGCGGAACAGTAATCTGAAAGTGGAGAGCAAAACCTGTGACTCCTGTCTGGGAAAAAAAAAAGTTGCGAACAAAAATGTCGGTACTGCAGGCACCAGCCAGTGGGAGAGAATTAACAAGGCGGCATGCGACAGGGTCGCAAACCTAGAGGACCCCCCGATGGCAGAGCAGATATTGATGTTTTTTTCTCATCATGACTAGAAGGCCCATTTTTTCTTTTTCCTCTTTTTCTTTTTTGCAACAAAAATCAAAAGCAATAGCAGGGACCTAAGAAACAGCTGGTTGCCATCTGCGACCCGGGGCCACGGTCGTACGTAAACAATTCCGTGCGTGCACCACCGAATGACCGAACCCTCGCCACCCCACTTACTCCATGCGGCGGAGTTGTAGGAGAAAAAAAGTTCAACAAAACCCACGCTATGGGCAGCAGCTCCCGTCTTGGTCTTGTACTTGGTACGTCACCGTGAGCCTCCTAGTTGTTTTTGTCACGCATTGGAGCTGTCGTAGGTGGAGGCGTTGGGAAAAGGAGATGCATGCGCGTACGTGCGTAGGGCCGACTTCTGGTCGACTGCGCCCGGCATGAATGCACGAATGTCGCAACCGCCAAGTAAACGAGTGTATAAATGTTGCAACAAAACAATGTTTGAATTAAGGCCCCCTTTTTTTTTTCCTTAGGTTCGGTTTTAGAATCATTTTTTCAAATACTAAAATAAAAAAAACACAATTTAAGGTTATTGTTGTAGCCCAAAAGAACCGGGGCTAAAGGGAAAGCCGTGGATCCATCGAATTAGGCTTATCTTTTTTCCGTCCCCGAAATCTCTCTCAAGAGTCCTGTGCGCGTGCAGGTTCCAGCAGGCTGCCACCGAGACGCGACGAACCTCGCGTCGGTGGGGGCTCGGCCTCGGCTCCCGTACCCCGTATAAGAAAGGCAAAGCGGGGTGAGTAGAAGCCTAGCTGGGAATGTGCGTGGCTGGGAGGGACCCCGGGCGGCCAGGTGAGGACAACACGCACGCGCCGGTGTGGTGGGCGACGCCCGCACGGGCCGTACCGCGCGCGCGTACCTGCACAGCTGGAGAGCAGCGCGCGCGCAGGCGGCGCTGTGCTCGATCGGCCCGCCTGCCGTCACGGGATCGACCCCACCGACCGGGACCGATAGATAGCCTGACGACGCCCAGCCAGCTCGCGGGCGCGGATCTGCCCATCCAAGGGCGATCAAATCATGTATCCATCTGGCGCCCGTCCGCGTGGCGGGGCGGGAGCAAAACCGGCGTGCGTGAGGGGGGTCGGCGCACGGCGATGCGTGTCGGCTTCGTGCATCGATCTCGGAGATATTTGTGAGCAGAGCAGTGCAGGGATCACACGACTTGGTTACGGCTACGACTTCAGAAACCAGCGCCGACTATAGCTGGTTTGAACTTGGTTCACAATGCAGATTCGACCCGATCGCCGGCCGGGGACGGTCGTACTACGTCCTGATAATTTTGGAGCTACCGGTCCTAATTAACGCAGCCAAGTCCCACGATCGCAGTGACGCAGCAAATTGATGGCGGGGGAGCAGGCATACGTGTGAGCTTTCAAGTCCACTCGAATGGAGTACACTACTACACTGGCTCGCGAGCCCTCTTCCTCTATGCTCGAATTTGCAATGGCCTCCTCTCTCTCTCTATCCCATGGCCCATCCATCCGTGCAGATCGAGGGAGCTGGCACACGATCAATGACCCCCGACCCCGTCCTTCATGGGGCAGTGTACTAGTAACATTCGTGCGTAGGCCACAGATCACGAAACATACAGTTAATCACACGTCCGGATGTTTTGGCTGTGACGAGAATTTCTTCACATCGCTACGACTTGCCCCGGTACATTGCCCATACCTTTGGGCCTTCGCCTTCGTCAGCGGCGAGGAACGGGATCGAGGGGCTTGGAATTGTAGTCTGTGTACGTATGAGCCGAAGTGCCAAACAAGGGCTTGGATTTTCCTAGTGTTGGCGTCCTCTTTTGGTGCCCTAGTCTACCACGCGTAGGACAGCGATACATGGGCCTCGCACCACGGCGTCCCGTACCGCCGTACGTGCGTGTACACCGTTCTCCCTTGGACTGGGAGTGGGAGTCTGCTCGCACGGGGTAGATGATGTCGTCACACGTACACGCATCTTCTCCTCCAGCTTGAGTGCGTACGTCTGGATTAGAAAAGGCCCTTGCTTTAGCTATACTTTACTGTGTGTTAGTGATTAGCTAGCGAGGCTATCAACAGTACGAGTGGCTTTTAACTTCATCCAAAGTACACCTCCATGCCCCTACGTAATGAGTTCATGACAGCTTACGGTAACTGTTTGAATGACATAAGGACTCAAAAAAAGTCCAACATGTCGTTCCTGGTGAGTACACGGCTAGAACCGAGGACTTCATGATCTTTTAGTCCTCTCAACTCACATTTTTTATAGGTAAACATCTCAAGTCTCAATCAAAATGCAAAAGAAGTGAAAACGAGTGAGAAGCGACACTGCTGGTGTTGGGGTTGTTTTTCTGGCCGTAACTTACTAGTCTAATAAATAATAATTTTTAGGAGGAGTTAAAACACAATATTGCTATGATCTTGCAACACTGTATCTTGACGTCACCTCGAAAAAAGCCGTAGTTTTCCTCTCGGAGGTCAGGACAGAACCAACACGTACACAGTCCTGTTAAATCTAGACGATGATGTGTATTTTTGGGATACGACTAATACATATATCTCCTGTTTACCACTTGATCATCTAGGTAGAGTTTTTTTTCTGCTGTCATTTGCCTACCAAACGCACACCGTTTCAAAACCAAAGATACAAATCCAGCGAGAACAACCGCTGTCTGAGTTGCTGTAGTACGTCGGCGTCGTGCCCTCTTCTCTCTCTCTTCCATGAAGCCCTGCTCTCTACAGAGGGCCTCCTGCCCTGTCTCCCTCCCCTCTGGTGCCAACTCGCACCCATTACTGGGCTGGCATCTCCTACTGCACTTCGCAGCACCATCCGTCCACCCCGCGATTCTTATCTCCAAACCCCTATATAAACCCACTCGCACCCCGCTCTCTCCACTCACAAATACAAGCTTCATTCTTATCTAGTTCTGGTTGTTGTTGTTCCTGGCTAGCTGAGTTGGTTAAGCTTTGAGATCGAGCACATACACATGGCTCGCATGGCGGTTTCAGTACTGGCGATCCTGCTTGCCTCCTCCGCCCTGGCGGCGGCAAACTTCAACCAGGAGTTCGACATCACGTGGGGCGACGGCCGCGGCAAGGTCCTGGACAATGGCCAGCTCCTGACGCTCACGCTGGACCGGACCTCCGGCTCCGGGTTCCAGTCCAAGCACGAGTACCTCTTCGGCAAGATCGACATGCAGCTCAAGCTCGTCCCCGGCAACTCCGCCGGCACCGTCACCGCCTACTACGTAAGCGGCATGATCTTCCTCCTCCTACCGTTCCTTTCTTGGAATGGATCGTACGTGATGTGTGTGGCTAATGTGGTTGGTTTGTTCTTTGTGGCCTATGTGCAGTTGTCGTCGCAGGGGCCGACGCACGACGAGATCGACTACGAGTTCCTGGGCAACGTGACCGGCGAGCCGTACACGCTGCACACCAACGTGTTCACGCAGGGGCAGGGCAACCGGGAGATGCAGTTCCGCCTCTGGTACGACCCCACCAAGGAGTTCCACACCTACTCCATCCTCTGGAACCCCAAGCACGTCATGTAAGTCCCAAGTGCTTAACTTTTTCCATCCATTACGAACGCCATCTAGTAGATTAGTACAGCACAGGGAATGATTGTGTTGTGTCGATCAGCGTGTTGATTGCTTTGGTGGTGGTGGTGATGTTGATCGATGCAGCTTCATGGTGGACGACATGCCGATCAGGGACTTCCGGAACCTGGAGAGCAAGGGGATCGCGTTCCCCAAGAGCCAACCGATGCGGCTGTACTCCAGCCTCTGGAACGCCGACGACTGGGCCACGCAGGGCGGCCGCGTCAAGACGGACTGGTCCCACGCGCCCTTCTCCGCCTCGTACCGCGGCTTCAGGGCCGACGCGTGCGTCGTGGCCGCGGGCGGCGGGACGCGCTGCGGCGCCAGCGTCGGCACGGACGCGGCCACAGGCACCGGGGCCGCGGCCGGCGGCTGGTACAACCAGGAGCTCGACCTCACGCGGCAGCAGCGCATGCGGTGGGTGCAGAGCAATTACATGATCTACAACTACTGCACCGACCCCAAGCGCTTCCCGCAGGGCCTCCCCGCCGAGTGCTCCATGTAGTCCATCCAACAAGGACAGCAGCAAGCCAGCATCAGCGACGGTGTGTGCATCGATCGCCGGAGCAAGACGGCCGGAGGTAGGAAAGATGGGGGCGTCTGTATAAATAAATAAGGATTGGCAATGGGCAAATGTGTAATGTAGCCGGTGGTAAATTCTCCTGTTTGTAGCCATGTCTGTGTAATCGTGTTAAACTGTTCATGCTCAGTTCGTGTGTAATATATGCGACGCATACCTGTTGTGTTCTTGTTCTTGATGTGCATATGTGCTCTCTGTTCTACTTTGCGACAGTGTATCTCGTTGCTTTGAAAATTCTCATCTTTGGTTGGATCATTCGTGGTACGTGTACTGTACGTTACCTAGGGAGGGTGTAACGGTTAAGCATACGGTGGATTAAGACTTCACTAGATTCGACCGAAATCGGCAAGAGATGCGAACCGGAGAAGAACGCTGATAACAAATTGATGAAGAGATGCAAATCAAAGTTGAACAACACAAAGAAGACATTGGGTCCTATTTATACTGCCTTGGCTTGCACAGAACGTAGCGTCGTCGGTTTCCATATGCTTGACACGACTTGGAGAAGAAGATGTGTTAGCGTCCGGTGCAGCTTCCTAATTGTCTCAGCCTGGGCCTGCTGGTCATCGTCTTGAGCGGACATGGACTCTGGTCGTATCGTGTGAAGGTTGTACTCTTCATGTACACGCAGGAGATCACCCAGAAACGGCTTCACCGTTTTATTCGAGTAAATATACATGCATACAGATAGAAATCTTATATGTGGCTTCTCTAATTACTTAATTGTTGATTTTCCCTTACATACACATATATGTTGGACATTTGATCATACATGAAGATGGAAATAGCACTCGGCTTCGATCTTCATTACGTCATGCGTACAGGAGTTGGATTCGTTTGCGTCCAAATGTTGACTCAACAAGCGTGAAATTTTCTGCATGATGACTCTTGTGCGAGGCATGAAAGGTACATCTTCCTCAACGTTATACCTATTATTCTCCCCTTGTGTCTCTGAACCTATCATTATTAGTATCAACAAGAAAAATACACGAGTGTATAAAATTCCCTATGAACTAATAGGCGCTGGTCAAGTCGAATTGAGTCACTCTCTCACAAGTTCTTACCAATGCAGCTGGGAAGTGGTACAACCAGTGACTGTTCATGATATTCTCACTTGTGAATAGCCCAACGACTGTGAAGAATGATACTTGCTGAGTTAGTAGGAAGTAGAGCTTGGAAGGCTTCAATATGGTAACAAGGATTAGCAACAATCAAATCACTAATTGCAAATTAAAAAATTATTCAATGTTGCTGATCCTAGCCTAGAAAAAGCTAGCTAATGAAACTCAGGAAATGAACACACACGCAATGATCAATATGACTTGATGTAAGCAAAGGAAAATCTCACAGCAAATGCGAGGAGAGATGCTAGCCTACAAATCAAACTTTTGTGTAAGGCACAAGATTGTTAACTCGATGTAGAGCGCAAAGACAAAGTAACTGTGCAATGTAAATATCCCTCTAGTTTGAGCAAAAACAACATCTAGTCTCAAAGATAACAGGGGCAAAATTTTATATGGCTTATATATGCTCGTTTGAAAGATTTTGACAAGATCTACAACTTTGTAGTTGAAGCAAAACCCAAGTTGTAAAGGAAAGACCAAGAAAAAGTGCAAAAACAAAATTGAAAAAATGCAACGCAAATTTAGGCCCAACGATAACTGGTTTAGGGGGTTTTAGAGGGTAACTGGTATAAGTGGGTCATTTTTTTGGATGTACCTCGTCATTTGCTTTTCAATGAGTACAAAAATATCAAAAACAGACACCGTATGCAAAAATTTATGTCCATTTTACTAAAGATGTCTCGGAATCGGATTTCTATTTGGTTTAGAAACCGACTCGGGCTTAACTTGAAGATGCTATATCTTTAAATCCCGTGGGCCAAACTTGCTTCATTTTTTTGTTGGAGCTTGTGGGTGTATGTAGAAGATCTCCACTAATTTTCACTAGTTTTGGTGAAAGTTTGATACACTTTTCAATTTTTGGGAAGGTGGACCCGAAACCAGCTCTTTTCCTCTCTTTTTTCCTCTCTTTTTTTGTCTCTCTCTATCTTAATGTGAAGCCGATGGTCCCGTCGTTTTGTTTTAGCACTTGATTCTGTTTTGGTCATGGCCGACGGTCTCGCCTGCATTGACATCCGAGCCGGTTCCCCTCGTTGACATTGACCTCTCACCACCTACAGCGGTCTGGTGTCACTTCCATGGGGGTGGCGGGCCCTCGACTAATGGCCCCTGTGCGCTGGCCTTGGCAGTCGCTGCCAACACACTTCTCTTTCGCTTGGTTGCTGTCGTCACTTTTTTAGGCGCCATTGTTTCCCTCAAGCTCTTAGCTTGCTCATCGTCCCTACGGACGGCGCTAACTGTTATAGTTTCGGACCAAACAGTAGATGGAGAGATTAACAAAGTGTGTATGGAAGAAAATGAGCCCGTGTATCCTTCCTTATTTCCAAATATATATATACATGATCATAAAGCCCGATTACAGTAACACCCCCATAACAGTCTACTATTCCAATGGTGTAAGTGTCTTTCGCATGTCTTATTAGGACTAGGCCGAATGGATGTAGGTGGGGACCTTCTCTGCAACAATAATATTAAAATATGAATAAAGAGTTCTACGAATAAGTCACACACTTGTTGATCAATATGAAAGATATTTATTCAAGAGATAAAATAGTATATTATTTAAAAAATTATACACATAGAAGTGATACAATTATTTATATGATCACTTATAAGGTTTATGTGTTTGATCTTCCGTTGCGTGTTTTAAAGTTGTGTTGAAAAAGAGTAAGCTTCTACTCACCCTCTAGAGCCACCGCCTTCAATCCTACTTAGGTCCCACCTATCAGCCTTAATTTACCACAGATGGATGGCAACAGAAGTATATATGTTTAAGTAGACAGAAGTGCTCCTCCACAGAAAACAAAAACACAAGCTTACATTACATCTAGAGATCATTGCAACGCCTGTACGCAGATGCAGAAATGCTCTGCATACAAATATTGATGTTAGTTTGATAGAAAGAGCTTTCCATGATTAGTACCCAATTAGAGTGCTCATCCACAGAAAACAGAAAACACAAACATACATTACATCAAGATAGAAGAGATCATTGCAACGTCTGTACGCAAATGCAGCCAGAGATGTTGATGCGGGAGACCAACATTTTGTTCCATTACTTCCCCTCTTGGC
This sequence comes from Melocanna baccifera, assembly GCA_036346265.1. NCBI lineage: Eukaryota > Viridiplantae > Streptophyta > Magnoliopsida > Poales > Poaceae > Melocanna > Melocanna baccifera. The sequence continues at coordinate 27,644,015 of CM070691.1, read as the reverse complement.
TCATGGCTAGACGCCATGCGATACGTCTAAGGTAACAAAGACTCAAGAGTCACAGGCCTACAAGACGACGAGAAGGCACAAGTACGATACACGAGAAGGACAGGGCTCGTAATGATCCATCAGGTCTCAGCTGTCTCCCTCTCACTGGCCAAGGTGAAAGGCGTGCTCAATTTCTGATTCGGACAAGTAGCATCACCGACAAAAAATAGCCTCCCTCGGCCATCGATTGGATCAGCACGAAACCGATGGCCTCTACACTGACCGCTACGTTGATTGCGCTTGACAGGCTAGTGCAACTCTCTTGTGATCTTTTCTCAGGACAGAAGGCGAGTGACCTCATGCCTTATCTTTTCGAGCTTCGAGCAGCAATACCTAACGGACCAGCCTATTCGGCGATCTCATCGTCGAGGTGCAACTTGCAGTTCCAGTTGCCAAGAGTGCATAATTACAGGGCAAAACGACGTCTACCAATTTTTAGAGCATGTTTACTATGGTTTTTGAATTTTGCTATAGTATTTAATTTTTAAATAAAGTATTTTTTAAAATAGAATCTATAAATTAATTATAGTATATATTAAAAGCTCAATATCTGTACTAGACAAAATCACAAGCGAATATCTCTCTCCGTAATCTTTGTCGTAAATAGCCTAAAATTCAAAAATTTCAACCAAAAATCATAAGCCACAGTTATAAACCAAAAAAGAATAGACCCTTAGACTAGGAGAGGATTTTCACTGTAATGCTTCCATGATAAAAAGTCGAGGGATAAAATTGCACTAGGACAAATATTCTGAGCACACGTAGCATAAGGCTTAGGGTCTGTTTATATCGATTTCTACTTCTAACTTTTATTTCTAAAAACAGAAGTCAATGTGAATACCCTAGATTCTATAAGTCGCTTCTATCAGTTACTATTTTCGCTTTCATATATTGTAATATACTTTATATTTTATTATATCACAATTTCGTAAGTCACATAGCGGTCCAAATGTTATAGTAACTTTTGTTGTATTGTCTTTTTTATATAATGCACTACTATTTATCATCCGTTTTTATTAACCACTTTTTTCAGCCATCACTATTTATCAATCGTAATCAAAAGCTATCAGTAAAAGTTAATATAAACATGCCCTTAATCTGAAGTGGAGTTTTGAGCAAATGATCTCAGGGTTAGTTGGCTAAAAGACGTTTTAATGATTGTACCTAGCTACAGTGTGTAATTCAGGCTGAGTTGTATGCAACCGACGTCGTTCTATTTTTTTCACCTCGTCATGTCTCTGTAGGTATGATGTGATTGGGTCTGTGCATGGTCTCTGACAAGTGACTTAAGTTATGATTTATTGCCAATGAACAAAGTGCATGCTATATACAGTGCTCATATAAACACCACCATATATACATAATTAAATTTGCACTCTTTCGTGGCTCCATATGACGATTTCTGCCAACAAATATGTTTCTCTGCATGACAATCCAAAATTGATCGGGCTGGTAGGGATCGCCGTCGCCCACCCGGGCGCCCACTCCTCCTCACAGTGAACGCTAGAGTTTGTAAGATAACCCAAGTTGATCGATTGCCTTTTGGTCAGCGTTCTTGGAGTTTACAAATGGTTGGTCTGAACCGCCAACAACTCATGGGTTACGCGCTTTGCAGGTTTTATCTCCAGTCTTCAGCGCACGCTGCTATTCTAACGTCGACCTCGTGCCCATAAGCACCCCCTGTTATTCGATCATGACGTGCCTTCTATAGATCCAGAGTAAAAACGAGAAATGCACTTTTGCCTTGTTTTTTTTTCACGCTTTTCTACTAGAGTGTCATATGTTAGTTACATAGAGTTTTTCAGTAAAAAAACCTCTGCCCTGGTGCTGATCTATGCATGATTGAGCTTGCTGTACGTAGTGCAATGATAGACTCAAGAACAGGAGACCTACGTTGTTGAGACCTACGTTGTTAGGTTTATGAACTTTGACAAGGAGACAAACAATGGGGTGTCCCCGACGTTTGTTTAGGTGGGGTATGCTATCATGCTTGCTGCCTTCGTTGCACTCAGTATTGCAGACTTGCAAGACTCTAACATCGGCTGAATTAATTGCCGTTGAAGGAGCAGTTGTTTCCTGTATATGCACACTTGCACAAACCAATAAAAGGAGAGGATGTTAATCCAGCAAACTGAAATTAGCTGTGGGCAGTGAACAATGTCTATGCTCAGTTCATTCCTGCAAGTGAACTATACGCACTTCTCCATTGTTATAGTCCTCGACTAAAATCAATGAAATTAAGGACCCCAGCATAGTGAGCTGATATTTCTGTGCTGATTGGAGTCCATCGGAAGGTTCCTAAGTAGTACTGGAGTGCTACAACTAGCATAGAGCTGTTTGCATGGAATGAGAGATTGTTGGCCCCGAGACTCGTGGAGGGCCAGAATTGCTGGTCCTCCATTTCGTGCCACACATGTTGCTTTGTGCAAATCATAAGAGAAAAAACATCATAATTGCTGTTAGCAAATGATCCCACATCTTCCATAGCTGTACACCACATTTTCTTAATTCTTTGATGATTGCAAATGGTCCTAAACCAAGAAAAGAAGGAGATACATGTCCTCCTACTGTGCCAAATACTCCCATGATAACGAATTCTTACTTCTAAGTAGTCCTATTTAGACCACAAAGGACTAGCAAAAAAATTACTACTGAGCAAGTGAGCGGTGCATTCTGTGCATGCGCTAGTGCTAGTACCAGATCGCTTACCTCACAGGTTGGCACTGCAAATGGAATTTACAGCGGCTGAATTGAACTGATAGCAAGTTCTAGCTGCTGTACATCCATCCAAACCAAACGCACAAGCTCGGTCCCTGCATAATTGGTACACCTGAGTACAGACAACTGGCAAGTGGGCCCAGGTCGCCTAACTTGCGTATGATTAGAGGACCAGCGTAGGCCTTAGGGAGTACTGCCTTTGATGCATCAATGGCATGCTGAAGCGACATTCCGCTAATTCAGGGACCAGGGCCGTCTCCGGCCAGCTGCTTCCACTTAACAGTGTAAGCTTGGTCCTTTCTTAGATTAGTCCTTTAGATTGCCCTGGACATCTTGAGCTGGTCAATTATGACAGAATTCAGATGCTCGTTGCTAGGTCTGAGCTCTTCAAGAGTTTCCCTTTTTTACCTGAGCATTTCCGATCGTTTCGGAACCTGATATAGTTGTAAGTTGATGGAGATGCACACTATAAATCAGCCCATCTCCTTGCCAAGATAAGCTTGGAGAGTACACATCACACGTGAGGGTATATTGTCGAGACCCGAATATATAGATTCGGACTCTTTGTGTATACCACACTAATCTAGGATTACGCTAATACATACAGTGTAAACATAGATGAAATATCGATCATACGCACGACTAATAAAGAAACAGACTCAAATATTAATAATTATCAGAGGACGACCTTATGACCAAATTTACAATTATTAGTTTGAAGGGCTTAAGAAACTAACAGTGAAAAACAAAATTAAACATGATAGCCATTTGACATGCCTACAGATAATCGACTGAGGAGCGAAATCCTAATCCGCGAAGTCGTCAAAATATCTTTTTTAGGTACCACCAAATGATATGGTTCTTCTTCAACTGAGCAACAGCAAACATAAAGTTGTGAATACATAGGTACTCAGCAAGTCGTTTGTAACAAAGATGCAATATTATATATAAGCCTTACCAAATGATAGCTGAAATGTTATTTTACAGAAAGCAATATTTTAAATTAAATACAATAAATAGATTAAAAGTAAATTTTAAAAAAATAATTATAAATAAGTAACCAAAGAAATTAAGTAAACCATCAGTGAACTAATTATTTATTTCTCAAAATTATCATAACCAAATTTTTGTGAAATATCTACCCTACATGTGAAATCACCAACAATTGTTCACAACCAGAGACACGGCTATTCGAATAATTTTACATTCTACAGAGATTGCATAATTTTACCTACACGATGTGATTATCCTCGCGTTAAATCCTTTTAGTTATTAAAAATTTCATTTAAATTTGTAATAAATCCCAAAAATCTAAATAGTATATTTTCTTTTTAAAAGTTTTAAATAAACTATGAAAACAGGATATTATGCGTATGGAGTGAAACAACCTAAATAATTGGTTCAGCGTCTTGCAGACACGCAAGCCGTCGACCTGAAACAAAGCGTTAACAAGAACCACGGCCCAGGGGAGCATAACACCGACGAAGAACAAGAAGCACTGACAGCTGACAGCTTCATGCTTGAAACTCCATGAGCATCGAGCTGGATCCAACTCGCGTATAACCAGGAGCTTAAATTTTCCTCTGCTGTGAAGTGACCACCAGATCACTGACTGACACTGTACGTACCCAAAGGCTAAAGACTTGAGGTTTAAGGCCCCGTTTATTTAGATTTAAATTTTTAAATATTAACTTATTATTTATTATTTATAATTTTTGTCTTTTCTGATTTTACAGTTTTTTTGAGTTTTTTTTATTGGTTCTTTTTTCTATATTCGTTTATATTATACGTGATATGTTAACTTATTTTTTTTATTTTTAGATTTTTTAAATTAATTATTCAAATAAATCACCGTCAGCTACAGTGTATTACAGCCAGTTATAGTACAACTTTAACTATAAACCACCAAATTTCAACCCAACAGAGCAGCTTCTTAATGTTAGATTGCTAGGGATATAAGCCCCGCTCATTTCGGTTTGGACTTCTGGTTTATTTTTTTACTATTCACAAATTTTGTCTTTTTTGATTTTCGGCCTTTTTTTAGCTTTTTTATCAGTTCTTTTTTTGCATTCGTTTGCATTGTTCGTAATGGACTAACATATTTTTTTTCTATTTTTAGATTATTTAAATTAATTACGCCAAATAAACCATAATTTTAACCAACTATATTATAATTTTAACTATAAATTACTAAATATCAGCTCAACCAGCGACTATTTTAGCTTTTGGTAGTACGTACCCGACCTTCGTACTTGAAGTGCCTGAAATCCTGGATTGTTTCCTGTTGTACTGCGAACGCCAATCATTGCCTCGTGAAGGAACTTGCTGGAAGTTTTTTTTTTATTGCTGTGTGTTTCATGATTTCATCCTACTAGTAAAATAGCAACAACGCGTATGCCTAGTTGCCACAAGGTTCCGACATGATTTCTTCTGTGAATTAGCAATGGTACTAACGACGACGGAGATGCATGAACACACGATTCCTGACCGGGTACGACCGCTTCGATCCGTGGCTAGTCGGGAATATGACACCGCATGGTTCCTTTTCGCTTTGAGGGAACAATGACAAGTGCTACCTCAAGAATTGATTGCCGGCGTATTCGTCTGCTCCGGCCAGATCTGCCGATCGACAACGAAACGGTGCATGACTGGGCAGTGCAGTCAACGGAGGGAATCTATCCCTGTCGTACGCTTCTGTTTTGTCTCGGGAACATGGTCTTATACTTGTACAGTACGTACGACAGGGAGTCCTCGTAGCCATCTCTTGGGCTTGACTTTTATGGACGAGAGAGGCGCAGTCCAATAGATATGCAGCCGTGTAGATGATTCGGAGTGCCATGCGGCACGGCCTTGTAGCCCAGTGCGGCTCGCCTAGGCCGATTTGGCGCTGGAAGTAGGCTGCTCTCTACGATCGGCCCTGTCTCGAGTGGCGGCCGGGTGGGAGCGGAGTGACCCAGATGCGCTTTGGCGGCCACTGGCCTCCGCGCCGGCCCAGCCGCCCAAGCGGATCGCACGTCAAGCCGTGGAGAACCCACGGCAAGTTTAACGGGGCCCCCAAGTAACAAAATCACGGGACGTGCGTACGTGATGAGGTCTTCCTCTACAAGTCTGTACGGATGTGAATTGCCCGTATTATTTGATAACTGTATTTGATAGGATGCAAATATAGTATAGAATTTTTCATCCAATTAATAATTTCTATCATATTCCGTGCTGAGTCGTGGATTATTGTATCGGTTACTGCTTAATTAGACCCACGATCCACGCACAAACACACAGCCGCAGGCGGTCTAGGCTCTACTTGGCGGCGCACTCGGGCGGGAACCCCTGCGGGAACCTCGAGGTGTCCGTGCAGTAGTTGTAGATCATGTAGTTCGCCTGCACCCACCGGAGCCGGTCCTGGCCCGCGCTGTCCAGCTCCTGGTACATCCACGGGCTGTTGGAGCTGGCGCACGCCGCCGCGTCCCCCGACGTGCAGCCGCTCGCCGCGAGCCCCTGGTACGACGCCGTGAAGGGCGCCTGCGACCAGTCCGTCTTGACGCGCCCGCCCTGCGTCGCCCAGTCCTCCGCGTCCCACATGCTCGCGTACACCCGCATCGGCTGGCTCTTCGGGAACGGCACGCCGATCGCCTCGCGGTTCCTGTAGTCCCGGATCGGCGTCCCGTCCACGTAGAACCTGCGGCGGCAAAAGGTTTTTGCTCGAGGTTAGTACGTCGTACGAGATCGATCTTGTTCTGCGACGTCGCACGTACGCGTGCGTGCGTGCTTACACGACGTGGTTCGGATTCCAGAGGACGGAGTAGGTGTGGAAGTCCTTGGTGGGGTCGAACCACATGCGGAACTGCTGCTCCCGGTCGCCCTTCCCCTGGCTGTACACGTTCGTGTGCACCGTGTACGGGTCGCCGCTCGTGTTCCCCAGGAACTCGAAGTCGATCTCGTCGTGCAGCGACCCCTGCGACGAGAGCTGCAACACACACACACACACACGAAGCCACCAATTACTCCTACGTACATGCCGACGTACGATGATGTACGATGGAGACGTGACAGGCGTACGTAGAAAGTGGCGACCGTGCCGGCGGAGTTGCCGGGGACGAGCTTGATCTGCACGTCGAAGCGGCCGTAGAGGTACTGGTTCTTGGACTGGAAGCCCGATCCGGAGGACCTGTCCAGGGACAGCGTCAGGAGCTGGCCGTTGCCGAGGATCTTGCCGCGGCCGTCGCCCCAGGTGATGTCCACGTCCTGGTAGAAGTTGCCGGCACGGGCGAGGCCGGCGAGCAGCAGCAGCAGCGCAGAGCACAGAATCAGCACGCGTGTTGTCTTGGGATTGGAAGCCATCATTGGTTTCGATTCAGCTTGCGACGTCGTAGGAAACTAGCTCGTACTGGCTCGTCTCTGCAGCGCACGGTATTATATTCCGGTGTCTTACGATGAATGAAGGTGGTGCGCAAGTTGCGGTTCTTATAGGCCGTTGGAAAGATCCTTTCGGTCGGATGGTTGGACCAGAGAGGAAGCGGTACGTGACACGAGTCAGAACCACACGGCTTAGCTTTGCTAGTTTTGCTTCTGGGCCTCGGTTTTGTTCGATTCAGCAATGATGGCGTACAAAGATTGGGGCTGCATGCGCCGTGAAGGCTCTCACCGAGTGATCGGCAAGCGTTGTTCCGCAGTTGAAGAGTCGTTTGTCACCGATGCGCTGCGTGATCAATTAATCATTGATCAGTATTCTGTAATCAGTACGTACTACATACAAATTGCAGCTCCAATGATGGAACTACAGGCTGATAGTGAACATGATGGCGCGTAAAAATGGTGTTAAAATTAATGGATGCGGCTGAATTAGGACCGTGGTTGTGGTTAGGTACGTACATGGGCTCCATGTATGCATATATAGTTGTTTACACGTCCTGTTTATTAGCTAGCACTATTCGGATTACAAACCGTCTATGATAGAGACATCACAGATGGTTCTTAACAAAAATCATCTATGATAAAAAGATAATCACAGATGGTCCTTATTAAAAACCATCAGTGATAATGGCCAAACGATAGATTACAAAGACAATATATTGATGTAATATAAACAGCTAGTCTCAAAAGATAAAATGGCAAAATTTTATATGGCTTATATATATTTGTTTGAAATGTTTTAACGAGATCTACAACTTTGCAGTTGAGGTAAAATCTAAATTATGAAGGAAAGACCAAGAAAAAGGGCAAAAATAGAAGCCAAAAAATGTGTGACGCAAATTCGAGGCCAAAGATAGCCGATATTAGGGGTCTTAGAGGATGACTGGTGCAAGTGGGTCATCGCCACATTGATTGGGGCGCTCAGTTTGACAATAGATAATAATTTTTTTTACTATTGTTAGTTTATTTTTTACGGTATCTAATTTTGGTTTATTTGATGTAATTAAAATTTAAAAAAAATTATAAATGAAAAAATAAATTAACTCATCACAGACAATACAAAAAAATATAGAAAAGAAAAAACCAAAAAAGAAAAAATCATAAAATAAAAAAAAGAAATTAAGGAATAGTGAATTAAAAGAGCCATATCAAAACAAGCGGGCCGGATCCGATGGTGAAGAGTTAGAGGTGCCTATAGAAAGGTCCATAAATTGTAGGATACGTACTAACTTAAAATAGAATGGATGGTCTTATATGTAATTTGTTGCGACCAACCAAAAAAGAAGATTTGCGGAGGCCAGTGGATATCACTTCATAATCCATGCAACGACAGTGGCGGAAGGTTGAGAACTTTCCGAACATAGCACTTACAACTACAACGGATTGTATTGGAAACACCCGCAAGTATACATAAAAAAATCTCATGTTTCCTCGTCTTGGGTTTAGTGGTGGCAATGAACAGAGCAATGGATTCAAAGGTGATACAAAGGATTTTAGAGATTAGCTAAGAAGCGAAGCAACAATCAAGCGCTAAAGCAACGTTAATGACTGAAGGACGGGCAATGGCAGCGTTAGATGACCACGACTATGTCAGGTCAACTGTATGACATCGTATATGAGAGTGTTATTAGCAGAAAATATGAAAACCATATAAATTACATTCAGTTTCTTAATTTCAAGTCAATCTACGGAGTAGGGCTGTAAATGAGCTGAGTTCGAACGAGTCTGAGTTTCCATACTCAAGTTTGATAGAAACTCGAGTTGATTAACCTTTTTCGCCCACACCTCTGTCAAACTCCTCAGCCATTCGTCGTCAATAGACCTCCTCCGCCTGGTTGCTTCACTCACGATCTTCAACTCAACACCGCCTATGTTGTGACGCACTGACGCACTTGGTTTACCGTGTGTTCGCCAACGTGTTCGCCATGCCGTTTACAATCCTTTTTTTTTTCATTCACGAGCCTTGCCACCATCGTCCGTCTCCAGTGTGCCATGCTAACATGCCGGTGTCTTCCTCCTCTATTCCAGCGTGAGGAAGAAGACTGACTTCATGGTCAAGGGACGGATATTTGAGGTTTATAATTTGGGTTGATGCGAGTGGGATTTCTATCTTGTTTTTTTTTGGGGGCTGCTTAGGCATTATTCTGAGTTCGTTGTAGCAAGGGCCATGAGCCCTCTCCGGATGGCAAGAGTGTGCGGACGAGGACGAGGGAGCAGGAAGAGGATGAAGGAGAAAGGCAAAAATGACATTTCACGACCCACTTAACAGGACACTCATAGGAGGCAGAGCGCAGCGGGAAAAAAAAGGTAAAGAATTTTATTCCGGTAGCACCAAAGGAAAGAATAATATTTCAGCGGCGAACACGGGAAAGAGTAAAGTTTTATGGCAAATAAGAAATTCTCTCTTTAAAATAATTTATCTTGCTCTTGTTTGTCCGTGTATTTCCCTGTGTGTTTACTTAAGTATGCATCCCATTCGAATCTTCAATTCAGATGTCTGAATACGTCGGTAACGCACTGTGATCTCTCCGGCACCCCGGTCAGTCGGTCACACGATTCCAGTCGGAGCAGAGTACTTCCACAAGCAACGTACTAACCACGGCAATCAGGTAAACAGCGCGCCCAGCTGGAGACCTTAACAATCTGCTGCATTGCACCTACGTTTCGTACATAATTGACCAGGTTGATTTGCCGCGGATTAATTCACGCGTCCGCGCCACACCTTGTCTACAGCTTGGACTAATTAATTAACCAACAGCGTATCCTGATTTCTCAAAGCGTCAACCGATCCGTCTAAACGCCTACTGGCAGACACGGTTCACTGACTAATGCTTTACCGAATCATGGAATGCCAACAGATCCTTGTTGTGCCACGTGGAGAGTCGCATAGCAGTGTGCCATGGGATAATGGGATTGTGACCTTGCACCATCAATACTACATCAGTCATAGATCATGGCCAGGTCGTCGCCTCCACAGCTCCACTTCCAACTCGAGTACCGATCGATCCCTCTTACACACGTACGGCACGCAAGCGCCGGCGAGTACTCATGTTTGGAGCTCGACTGCCCGGCCGTCGTCGAGAATTGACGTACACGCGTACGCATGAAAAAACCACCAGCAATATCGATCGCCGGTGCATCCATGTAATCGAACGCCAACTGTTTGTGTGACTTAAAGTTATATTCTAGAGACCGTGTCGAATTTTAAAACGACTTGTTTTTGTGAACTAAATAGAGCAGGAGCTTTGGATTGGTTATCAAGTAAAATTACAGTAATTAAGAGAGACGAATAAAGGCAGGACATAAAAGAAAACCACAGCTCCACTGCGCCTCCCTTTCCTTTGAGGAAGCCTCGCTTCCCCCATCCTTCTCGGTTTAACTGAATAAAAGACCGGCCAACCAGGTGCGCGCCGCTCAAGTAAACAAACACGTCTCCATCTTCTAGACAGGTACTCCACTCCACATCGCCTTATCTGCCCAATGCCCATCCCATTCGATTGTCCACTATCTTTAGCTCTTGTTAAACCCATCATTTCCGAAAGAAAAATGAAGGCATGCAGGAATCATCTTTCAGCGGTATTGGGCATTAACATGACCTTCATATCTGATATCGATCAAGTGGAGTCGCCAATTCCTTGATCATGGGTCGGCCGTTAAAGTTGGGCATCATACAGTGTCTATTGATCTAGTCCCATGTACTGTAGTAGGGTTGTTCTTTTTCTACTGCCACCAACTGATTGGAAGCGTAATAATGTTATCACCATTCACCGCATTGGCGATACGATGCTGCTAATGCGAGGTCACTTCTTGTTGCTGACCCCAGAGGGGACACGGGTGTTACCTTTCTTTTCCCCTTCTGAAACGTAGTTTTCCATGTTGTTGTAGGAAACAGATAATGGTATACTGGTACTGTTGCTGGTTTGCCCAGAATAATGGTGACAGTAAAGCTAACCAACTCACTGATTAGGTATATACGATGCTTCATGAATGGATTAAAACATCTATTCGAAAAAAAAGATGAAATGTTGTTATTCTGGTAAGCAAGGTAAAATTCCTTTCTGCGTAACTTCGGTAAGGACTTAGGCCGCTCTAGGAACGTAGGAATTTAATATAAATTCTATAGAAAGTTCACGAGATACATTTTAATTATCGTAGAGGTTGGGGGAAAATAAATATCCAAGAGGAACGGGGCTTATATTTACAAAGCATTAGGTCACCTGATGGCCCATGATGCTTTTGGAGGACTATCTCTGACATCAGATGCGTGAGGCAGAGACAGAGGAATAGTTTGTGCACGTATGCATTGCAGCATCCCGATGCATATCACGGCACAGGCCGGAATGGTTGTTGGGTGATGCCGAGCTCAGGCATGGGTGTTTAGTTATGTTCTTTCTCAGAGCGTAAGGTGGCCTGCCCTTACAAAGAAAAAAAAGGTAGGATGACCCCCTACAATTAAACATCATTGTCAAACCGTCACTTTCTGCCTTTGCCCTTTCCCCACCGGATATCGACATCAACCTTTTGGCCTTCGTGCTCGCGCGCACTTACTCTTCCCGGTTGGAACGAACACAATCTTCTAGGCTCTAGCAAAGATCGATCTCCACCCAGCCCATCAGTGGAGTCTATATAAACTGACACCAACTAATCAAGGCCACAAGCCACAACGCTTCAAGCCTCGTTCTTTTCAGTTTATAGTTTCTATAAATAAATAAACAAGACGGCTTCTCCGCTATAATTTTAAAACGGTTCATCGGGACAAACTTTTCAAAATAACTTATCGATGTTCAGTTCGTTCGCACAAACGCTCATACAGGAGCTAAAACCTATCAACCGTAGCTAAAAAAGAACGCACCCTTGCACTAGTGGCTTTGAGCCTTTGTGCAATCCGGGCATGCATAAACATTACACTTGAAACACTGGGATATATGCCCCGCTCAGCGTCGTAGACACCAGCGCCTGTGTTGGACGATCGGCTTTTTTTTACTGTTGATTTTTTTGTTTTATTTTTGTATTATTTGGTTTTTTTGTATTTTTTTCCCGTATTCATTTGCATTGTCTGTGATTGGCTAACATATTTTTTTTCTATTTTTTAAATTTATTTAAATTTAATTATACCAAATAAGTCAACTCAACTACAGTAAAAAATAAACCAACTATAGCAAAAAAAACTATAAATCACTGTTATTCTGAACACCCCGTATATTCAAGGAGCTGGAAGGAAAGAGCGAAGGAAGAGAAAGAAAGCGTCTACTATTTATGCAACCGGCGGCGGCGACCTGGAGACCGAATAAATAGACGAAAGTCACGAAACGGAGGCATGGTCTCCAACGGCAGACCAAGCCTGACCTACCGGTCGTGCTCACTCGAATTCTAAAGCACATCTGCATGAATGGAGATGAGTTGGTACTATACTCTATATCACCGGTCGTGCCGATGATCGGACTGCGCACCAGCCGGGCCGGACGTCGAGTAGGCACGTCCAACGTCCATTTTCCATTCCCATTGCTCTGCTTATCTCTGCATACATGACAAGCCGTGCTGACCTATCATGAGAGGGACGTACGTTGTAACCTGGAGGCAAGCTGGAAGCAGCTGGCTGACTAGAGACTCCCTGTGGTCTACTGTGGTTGATCTCAAACAGTCGTAGCGGTTGTGGTCACCATGCAGCTGGTCAGGTTTCCTCGTCTCCGGATGCATGTTGAAAGGGAAGTGGGAGAACCGTGAGGAGTTCAGTTTTGAGGAGGGGGATGAACCGAGGATAAGGTTGAATTTTGCATAAAGTTGTATCCATGGATTTTTATTGGTGAAGTGTCGTAGCTAGCTGAGGGGAACATTGGAAGGACCGGCCAACACGGTGCACTGTGCACACACAAGCAGAATAAGCGTATGGCCACACATGAAATGATCTTTTCTTCATTTTGGGATCTTAATCGGGATAGAAACAAAAACAGTACTCTCTGGATAATCTCTGAAAAAAACAACTTATATTGGTGCAAATCCATGGTGTAAGTTTCGCGTTATGGTTCTACGGGTTTTTTTAGAGGAACCAAAAATCTACGTAGGACTGTAGGAGACGAGCAAATATGTACAACACTGCTACACAGATCTGGCCCGACTCAGACTGATAAGCCTAGCCCAACACGCCGAGAGGCTTATGCCCATCATATTCTTCCTTTCACAAAACTGTAAAGGCCGCACTCGTACTAGACCAACAAGGCAACAACCCAGCAAATGCGGACCTAGAAACTAGTTTCGTCCTCACGGGCCAAGTGTCCTCGTCCGGCGTGAGGGAGCCCAATATGCACAGCTATTGAGCCTATTCATCTCACAAGCTGACTTCTCATTCCTGCGTCTAGACCTAGCCGAAGGGACCGGACCAACTTGTACCGGTCTGAGGTATAGATGCTGTTAGCTCGAATCAGGCACAGTATGGTATAAATAGTAAACAGGTTATATCGGTCTAGCTTGACTGAGCGTGTTGTGCTTCGGCTAGTACGATATGCACAGTAACTCTCATATGATACTACAATAAATTTACTTATGGTTATAGTAAAATTAATTGTGTTAGAATTACTGTACTTTTTTTAGTACGAACGAGTGAGTTGACAGTAAAATCACTTCTGACTCGACAAGTAGTAAAATTGTGCCGCAGCCAGCTGCACGCGCTTGGCATCGAGGAGCTTCTGTAGGCGGTCCCGGCGCTCAGGTTGCCGACAGGCTTCTTGAGGTAGTTAGGTACTCTCCTTGCTCTACCATTGTTGTGCGTGTCGGACCTATGATCGTACCTCAATCTTCGCTGGTGTGTCTTGCTTTGCTTGCGTCTATGGGGACTGGTGTAGCTCCTATTTTATAGCTAGGTGGGTGTGCTGTGCCCGGAAAAAAATCCAATGGGGTAATATAGCGGGCTAAAAGAAAAGTTCGAGACTAATGAGTCACTCAGTTTGTAGTCGGCTTAGCCAAGCCAAGGTGACCAAGGCTGCTTCCAAGAAGAAATGAGACTGGTATATATTTTATCAGTTGTGCAATGTGCTTTTATTGGTGTGCTGTTCATTTAATCGCGACTTACGACTTGCGAGACAAACCGAGCCAGCTCAAGACTACATTCGAGCCAAGCCTTCCATTTGGCTCATTGTCTTAACGAGCCGAGCCAATGCTCCAGCCGAGCTTGGCTCAAGCCGGCTCAGTTTCACTCATTTCTAGCCCTAAATACAATTGCACAGGTCAAGCTTTGCTTGCGTCTATGCGTTGTGCTTTGCTTGCTTCTTTAGTGTGGCCTTCCATGCTTTACTTGTTTCTTTAGTGCGGCCTTCCAAGCTTAGAAGTCTAACTACTTCCTACGATATTTTTTACTTGTCTTTTTAGAATTCTTACCATCAAATCTTTTAAAGTTTGATCGCTAATAGACTTAAAACTATCTAGATTGGCTATACGAAAGCTACATCATTAGATTTATCATTAAAAATACTTTCATAATATTATAATTTTACTAGTATATCTTAGTGTAAAGTTATAAATAGCAGTCAAAGTCTCATCTCGAAAACCATAAAAAGTCAAAAATATCAAGTAAAAAAGAATAGAAGGAGTAGTAAACTAACTAGTTGCAGAAGCGCAGCATCACGCTGCGCTAACTACCATGTGGACCGAATAAAAAGAGTCGACAATTCGTTAGGGGTGTTTTTTTGGAAAAATAAGGACCCATACGTAATTTTACAAAAAGCAAAGGGTTTTTTTGGAAAAGCATGGGGCTTAATCACGTGAACAGAGGGCATGTCTGGAAAAATTGAGGTCCTATACATAATTTCAGAAAAGTGAAGGGGTTTCTTGCAAAAGCGCTAATATGGCGGGGAATTTTTCTGCAAAAATCGATGACTTGTACACAATTTCAAAAAACCAGAGGACCTTTTCATGTAATTGCTGGTGTGGCAGCACTGCACGGGGTGGAATCCCACTGGGCATAATAATTGAATATATGGGGCTACGACTATAACCCCTATCACCCAATCCAGGTATGGCCAATCCTTGAAGTTTTAGTATTTGGGCCGGCACCTCGGCACGACACGCATAGTAATTCTCGTGTGGTAGTGCAGTAAATTTACTTATGATTAACAGTAAATTACCTGTGTTAGCGTTACAATATTTTTTTATAAGCGTGAACGAGAGGTTTGGCAGTAAAATTGCTCTGTGACTAGCATTAAAATTACTTGTGACTCGGCGACTAGCAGTAAATTTATTCATGACTGACAGTAAAATTATTGGGTTATCGGTGGACTGTTTGGGTAAGCATGCCCATGTCGGTTTGACCCCTCTTCATGCTGTGACTAGATTAGAGGGCAGCCATGTAGGTTAGTACGATATGGTAACTTATTTAGGTTAGTCGTGTCAAATCTAATTGGATCGTGGCCTATTCGAATCCGTGCCGTGTGGCCTATTTGGCCAGGTCAGCTGTATCTGCCGATTCTCTCGAAGTTTCTTTTCACACGTCAAACCAAAAGTTCTTTTTACAGTTTTGTAACCAATCCCAATCCCTTCAACGACCCAAAATTATCCCTACACAACCCCATCTAATGAAAGCATTTGGTGATTATTACACGCGGATGAGGCAAAAACAAAACACGTACTCTAGTGCTCCCTACACATGAACGGATGGACGTCACGTTCTCCCGATGGGGATGATGCAC
The DNA here is from genome assembly GCA_036346265.1 of Melocanna baccifera. Taxonomy (NCBI): domain Eukaryota; kingdom Viridiplantae; phylum Streptophyta; class Magnoliopsida; order Poales; family Poaceae; genus Melocanna; species Melocanna baccifera. Next base: position 27,628,170 of record CM070691.1, on the reverse strand, counting down.
TCGGCCGGGAACCCATGGGGGAACCGCTTGAGATCGGCGCAGTAGTCGTAGACCATGTAGTTCATGCGCACCCAGTTGAGCGTCATCCAGCTCCACCAGTCCAGCCTCTGGCTCATCCACGACGACGGGTTGTTCCGGCACCGCGACGCCCCGCCGGCGCCGCCGTCCCACACGCACGCGTTGCTCACGTTGTACCGCCGGTACGTGGCCACGAACGGCGCCTGCGCCCAGTCCGTCTTCACGCGGCCGCCCTGCGTCGCCCACTCCTCCGCGTCCCAGATGCTCGCGAACACGTGCACCGGCTGCCGCGTGGGGAACGGCACGCCGTACATCTCGTTGTTCTTGAACACCCTGATCGGCGTCCCGTCGATGTAGAGGCTGCACCCGAAAGAAATCCATAAGCATGATTTTAATTACACAATAGGTTTTTCAACGAGTTTAATTATGCTATCTTGATCAATATTGCAATAAGGCTGCTGTATGATCAACAATCATCCCTCCGGATTGGAACGGCCTAGTGACCCACTTCCATTTGGATCTTTCCAGCGTTTTTTTTTCGGTTTGACGGTTGATTATATCACTGGACACTGGACAAACCAAAACATGTGCAGTTCCTCTCCATACGGTTGCCAGTTGCTACCAACACTACGCAAATGCCGGTGGCATGTTCAAACGTTGCATCCCAACCAACCGAACGTACGTATGTCTGTGCATCATCATTGCACATGATCTGTGCATATATACGTACTTATCGCGCAGCGGAGAAGGCAAGCATGGAGGGGCCCACGGCATGACAACGTACAGCGAGCGCAGCAATAATATATTCTGGTATGTTCGGATGACCAGTAGCTATGTGCTGTGTGGTTCGAATTTCATGTCAGAATTAACTCGAGCTGATGGATCGGCATTGCAGCGGAGAAGAGAAGGGAAGAGAAAGCTAGGCACGTACATGATGTTGAGTGGGTTCCAGAGGATGGAGTAGGTGTGGAAGTCGGCGGTGGGGTCGAACCAGAGCACGAACTGCTGCTCCCGCTCGCCCTTGCCGTCGCTGAAGATGTTGGTGTGCAGGATGTACGGCTCGCCGCTCACGTTGCCCAGGAACTCGAAGTCCACCTCGTCGTGCCGCGCGCCACCCGTGCAGATCTGCACCGTTGATTAGTTGCCAAACGAGAAACTTAGAAATGTCAACTTCGACACCATGACTATCTCCCATTGAAACTTGGAAGTTCGTCTCTTCCCCCTGCTCAAAACAATAGAAATTGAACTCTAGCTAGCACAGGTAGTCGATCCTAGTGAAGACTTGAGAACGTACTTCACGATTCGTTTTGGCATGCATCCATCGAAGTAACGTGCTTAATTTCTTGCCCTCCTAAACAAAATACTACTCCCATACTCAGGGGTGATCGTTTCGGCTTCAGCTTCTAGCTTCAGCTTTTTTTTCACTATTCACTACACTATCCACTAACTCAATTCTGATGTTTTTTCAGCAACCATGTGTTTTTTCAATAAAAAGCTATCGCTATTCCGATCACCCCCTGTGAGAATGTAAACCGATTCTAGTTTTTTTGCAAAGCTGCCAAATACTCCATCGTTTTGTGGTCTAGAGTCTCGGGTGGATCTGTGCAAATCCTACACAAAGTAGTACACGTCGTAAACATCAGGTGGTACACCACCAACAATTCTTAAATACATTTCCTTACATAATAAAGTCACTGTCCTAAGATGGTCTCATTTTCACCTAAAGAAAATAAAATAATGTTCTAAATTTCTGTTGCTTTCGCACATGTACACGCAATAAGTGTGGTAGATCTGTCTAGCTGCTACTACGACTTCGCTCATTCATTGCAAAACGCCCATCAATTGCCAACATTTATGCTTCAAGAAGTACAAAATTCACCGCAATGAACATCAATTTAGAGCCCGATCCGCCAAGCGGCAAGCGCCGATCTTGTTTACTCTGGGGTAATAGGGACAAATACGTCAGACCAAACAAGACATTTTTTTACCTAACCTGCTCAAGTTTTTTATCTTGTTCTCCCTTAAGCAAAATTCACTCCTAGGATGACAAGTGTCAAACTCAAGGAGTACTCTCGAGGTGTTTCCAAAAATATAGGTGGGTTCTTTTAGATTATATTTTTTTGGCTTATGATTTATGAATTTTAACTGTTCGTGAGAGAGATTACGAAGAAAAATAGTCGTATGCAATTCTAACCAATATAACTGAAATCAGTATAGTGTGTACTATAATCGACTAGTAGATCCGCCTAAAAACATACCATTTAAGCCCCTTAAATAGGCATGCGCAAACAAGAAACAAAAATGCAATTGACGAAGGCAAGATCGATCGAAGAGATCCCAACTTACATAAAAGGAAGTGATGGTGCCTGCGGACTCGCCCCTGACGAGCTTGATCTCGAGATCGAACCTGCCGAACAGGTACCGGTCCTTGGACTGCAGCTGCGAGCCCGTCTGCTCGTCCAGCGACAGCTCCACGAGACGTCCGCCGTCGCGGAACCGCGCATTGCCCTTCCCCCACGTGGCATCGAAGTCCCGGTGGAAGTTGTGGTCGCCGTGTCGCGCATCGACGGCCACCCGTGTCGCCGCCGTCACGGCCAAGACGAGAGCCAGCCGCCAGAGAGGGGCACGCAGCATGTCTGCGCAGCAACAGCGGAACAAAGCATGCACGCAGGGACCGGCTCGGGGAAATGTGGTATCCTTCTGTGCCGAACTTGGCGATCGATCAGATGTCACCAAAAAAAAAAAGAAGCTAAGAACAAGAAGAGAGGTTGGAGCAGTGTCCTGCGGAGAAGAGAGTGCTAAAGAACCCGACGTCCAATTTAAGGGCACGTAGGTGGGCACTTTCGCCAAATGCCAGGACAAAGCGGCATGCACGTCGTTTTATGCGGCAGGGTTCCTGAGGCCCACCTGTGCGGCGTCCATCGAATTGCATTTCAGCAAATGCGAGAACCGAGGAGCAACACTTTGTGATGTAGACTCCACGGCACAGGGGATGAGACGTCTCCGCAGTACAACGTGGCAGCATATAAATTAGCTTGACCACGGTGTTGTAAAACAGGCGGACTGCATGAGTGCATGGCACGAAGCAAGCGCCAGGTGGTGTTCTAAACTCTTAGGGTATTTTTAATGGCCTTACCTAAGTACTATCTATAAGGATTTCACATCATTTATAGAGTACACATTAAAAGTTAGCATTTCAAAGGACTATCTATAAAGGTAGCTATTTGATATTTACATACACACACAGTCATTTATAGATGCTGCCTCGTTTTACGTTATAGACTAGAGACGAAATAGTAGCTAGCTGTTTGTGTTTTGCATACTCTTTTTCCTCCACATAGGATATATCTGATGTATACATGCAAATAGCCAGCTGACTCAGCATCATTGGAGATACCCTTATAAGCTTAGATTTCTATTTTTTTTAATATATATACTGTAGCAGTAAAAAGTTTGTTATAGTTGCTGTTAAAATAAATGAAGTTATACCATCGAACAATGTGAAAGAATAAAAGGTAAACAAACTTAAAAACTAAAAAAATGAAATTAAGTAGTAGTCAAGGTAGAAAAGCTCATTGGAGCGGGCCCGCGCAGCTCGTGGTGGTGGGAACTTTGAATGCGCGCATCCCGTTGGGTCGAACGGTACGTACGAGTAGATGCCGATCGATGGCTCTCCGTAAAGATGGGGTCTGCACGCTTTTCCACTCGCGTCGCGTAGCGTTTCACATGCGCTGCGCCAGCGTACCCTTCCGTTTTCGTGTCTAACCCTGGTCGAGCGCGTTTTTACCCGGCCTGCGCAACTTCTCGCATCTACCGACTTTTCTTCGGCTGGTACTGTACTGAAGCTCTGATCATTTTTTTTCAAGTTCAAGCTGCTGCTGCGTTTTCCTCCAAGAGAGCGATTGACCAGACACATCACTCATTTGGATTTAAGTTTTTTAGCTTTAGTTTATTTTTAGCTTTTTATTTTTGCTTATAGAAATCAAAAGCTGATTTGAATATCTCGATTTTTAAAAACAGTTTCTTCGTTTCTAAAAGCCCCTCGTCGGCTCCCATCATTCCATCCGCGTCCGCATCTTTCAAAAAAAAATTTCTAAATTTTATTTTAACAATTACTTCTTACAACTATTACTATTCTATTTCAACCAAAAACATCCACTTCAACCCATTAAGAGGTGCTTATTTGGGTTTTAAAGCTCAAGTTTCTAACTTTTCTGACATTGTAGTAGTTTTTTACACTATAGATGATGATGTGGCTTTTCAGCGTAAATATTTTTTTATAAATTTATAAAATAAAAAATATATCATCATAGATAATACAAAAAAAATACAAAAAAAACCCCAAAAAAGATAAAATTAAGAAGTTAAAAACTAAAAGTTTAAGCCCAAAAGGCACCTCTAAAACACATCATGATGTGACGTGCACTTTCTAAAGAAAATGCACCTGGTAGATTGGCTCATAAGGGTATTCACAACGTTTAGAGGCTGCATAGTCTCTAAGCTAGAACCCGCAGATAGTATATAAGCTTATTAAATTTGTTTGTAATGTGTAATATTCGTACTGCTTCTAAGGTGCACCTAGCAAACTAGGAAAAAATCCCTCTTCCCGTAATCCAAACCTCTTTGACAAGTGACCATTTGAATGCTTCCTCTCTCCTCTTAGAGACTATTTTTACCTAGTACTGTGGGTGTTCTGGGGAGCGTGAGCTTAGAACATGATCAAGTTGGATTAAAGGAAGATCCTATTTCTGATTTCTACTTTTTAACTATTCGATAATTTTATCTTTTTCTGGTGTTTTTAGATTTTTTAGGATTTTTTGCTATTTCTTTTTCTCGTATTCCTTTGTATTGTTCGTAATGAGTTAACATATATTTTTATTTTTACATTTTTTTAAATTTAATTATACTAAATAAATCAGCTTAGTTACAATAAAAAAAATCCATAAGCATTAGCCCGAAGTAAACGCTACCTTAGTTTGGTTCACCGCTTGCGGTTCTTATCTTCCTCGATTACAAACGCCCCGACATTTTCGGCAGTGAGTGTCAGCTACTCAGGCCTGTATGAATGTTGGTCCCTCCTGTCAATCCCACTCTCAATCGGTTCTCGCATGCATCACGCGCATGTCCTTCGTCCTCGGTTAAAATGATCAAAACCGGACAAACTTTCTCCTCGCAAGGATCCAATTTACAGGGTGTCAATGTCCAAGGGTGGCCTACCTGCCTGCCTGCTGATTCAGTGGCTCCGCACACAGAACACATGAGCAAAAACACATCCAGCTTAGGGCTAAAAACAACTCACTAAATTCCAAACTTGGTACGTACATCGATCCCGTGTTACCAAACAAATGAAAGAATGCGATATGCATACTACATTTACACCATCCAAATGTTCCAAAACATTATTCGCCATCTCTGACGGGCTCACTTGGGTTCTCATGGACCGATCTCAGATGACGGATCATGCGTGGTCGTTACTTGCCGATATGATCGGAGCTCTCAACGCAGCTTGCACTCGGCGGGCACACCCTGCGGGAACCGCTTGGTGTCGGCGCAGTAGTTATAGATCATGAACTTCCTCTGCACCCACCGCATGCGGCGGTAGCTCATGTCGCTGAGCTGCTGGTTCCACCAGCTGCTGCGGCCGCGCCTCCCGCCGGGCGCCGCGGCGGCCTCCATTGTGCCGACGGGGCACCGCTGCGCCCCGGCCGACCACACGCAAGCGTCCGCGTTGAAGTTGCGGAACGAGGCGACGAACGGCGCCTGGCTCCAGTCCGCCTTCACCCGTCCGCCCTGCGTGGCCCAGTCGTCCGCGTTCCACAGGCTCGCGTACAGCCGCATCGGCTGGCCCTTGGGGAACGCCACGCCGCGCGCCTCCCAGTTCTTGAAGTCTCTGATCGGGGTGCCGTCCACGGCAAATCTGCACGTATCAACAAGTGAAGCGTTAGCGGCAGCTTGACATGCGTCTCTGTCGCCCAAAACGACAGCGATCATGTGCGTGCATAAAGAAGCGAGGTGATCGATGTGGATTAACACACTCACATGACGTGCTGCGGGTTCCAGATGATGGAGTAGGTGTGGAAGGCCTTGGTGGGGTCGAACCACAGGCGGAACTGCTGCTCCCGTTGGCCCTGCCCCTGCGTGAACACGTTGGTGTGCAGCGTGTACGGCTCGCCGGTCACATTACCCAGGAACTCCAAGTCGATCTCATCGTGCGTCGACCCCTGCGACGACAACTGCACAGAAAATCACAACCATCAGCTTCGCTACTCTACCCAACTTTCAGTAAGATGCTCCTAGATGTCAATTTTACATTACCGACTACTGAGACATATCGAAGCTTACGTAGAAGGTGGTGACGGTGCCGGCGGAGTTGCCCGGGACGAGCCTGATCTGCATGTCGATCTTGCCAAAGAGGTACTCGTTCTTGGACTGGAATCCTGACCCGGAGCTCCTGTCCAGCGTGAGGTCGAGCCCACGGCCGCCGTCCACGATCTTGCCGCGGCCCTGTCCCCACGACATCTCGGCGTCCTGGTAGAAGTTGCCACCCTGCGCGATGGCCACCAAGCAGGCCATCGCCACAATGCCAAGCGCAACCGTCCTCATCGCGCAAACACAGGAACCAAACGTACTTAACAGTTGCTCTAACCCGAAGAAAGAGATCTTTCTTACTAGCAAGTGTAGCGTAGTGGTGTGGGGAAGTAGCTAGCTAGGAGCTGATGGACAGGCCACCGGGGGGGGGGGTATTTATATACGGGTCGAGCTGGTTTCTCAACCGGGGCAGCACAGCCGCGGTCAGGTCACAGGTGGTATCCAACGGGCAAGTGCCGGCTGTCTGGCGCGTCTGTGGTGAGGGGTGAAGTAAACGCGGCGTGGATTGGAGGGTCTCGGCTCGGCTGGAGGCAGCCTGGATCCAGGCCGCGGGCGCGGCGGTGGGGCCGGACGGGCGACTTTACTTGACCACCCCCATCCGCGAAAGGGGTAATTAAGTGACGCCCGGCGGAGGACTGTGCAGCTTTTTTTGGGGTGGCGCTTTGCTTGCCACTCTTACGGCACGGGCCGTGCGCGCAGCGGTTTGGCTTGGCTTTACAGTCAAGCGCCTGCTAGCTCGGCCTGATCTGGCCGTGGCATGTGCGCGCAGGTCGGGGGTTCGGGGAAGGTTCGTCCGGTTTGCCCACGGGCGAAGGAACGCGGCGGCTGGCCGGCCGGCCTTTCCGTCTAGGGCATTCCAGTACGTACGTGCAGAGTGTGATTAAGCACTGTCTAAAGGACGGTAGCGGGTGAGATTTCATTAGCCTCCATATACTTGTACTCCAGTTGAAGTTGAGGTGGTGACAGTGCATTACATGCTGTCATTTAAATGGCTGAAGGCTTACATTTTTGGTCGCGTTGGGAGGGCAAGGACGGCCGTAGACCAATCAAACTGTGGGTTCTTGAGTGCTCCGACAAGCTAGCCCTGCACGATCCACCAGCCAGTCATGTAGGACGTGCCACGATGAACCCACGACATCACTCGTTCCCTCGTCCCTCTTATCCGCTCCACGTTCCAGATTTTCAGAAGCAATCTGACAGATCGTAGCTGGCCATGGTTCAGCATGCTGCGAACTGCATCCAATAAATCCAAATAAACACTCCACAGTGGCAGCTCGGACGGACACATCGGCATCGAAAGCAAGCGGAGAATGGCCTCGCAGGGCCAGCCGGGCTACAACCACTCGGTGCATGCACTGCTCTCCAATCCTGTACCACAGTACCAGTAACAACATTCAAATCTGCCCATGCCTCTTATTCAAGTAAACAAAATAAAAATAAAAGGATCATCATATCCTCGGAAAGAACAGCTGTCTGCCCCCTTTGTCCAGGAGCAGTGGTGCCATCCAGACCGTCGTCCGGACTAAAGTCTAGAAGAGGGTAGCTAGGGAGCCCTGAGGGAAACAAACGGAATGGCCGCGCTAGGGAACTACTGAAATGAAATGGACGGCGCTGCAGCCTATGGTTTTAGACTAAAACTTTGAATTTTAGTTGTTTATAATAGAGATTACTGTGACACCTCATCCATGTGAAATTAGGTCTATAATAACTCATGTGAGTGTAAATTAATCCCACATTGCTAGTTTAGCATGACAAGCACCAACATATAAACCTATAGGCACTATTGATAATAACCTTTAGTTAATCGATTTGTGTGAAGCGATGACGAAAACGCAAGCAGGTTGTTACGTGTACGTAGCTTATCCATAATAATGTTAGGCTTAAGCCGGTTTGGATTCTAGAGTGTTACAGTTACGAAGAAAGATATTCGCTTGCGATTTTAGATAGTACAAATATTAGATTTTAAATATGTACTATAATTAACGTGTAGACTTTATCTTTAACAAAAGCTAACAATTATTTTGAAAAACCGAAAATAATAAGTCCGTCTTTCCTATCCATAGTTGTGTTGAATGAGTCCAAAGCATGTATCCCACGTTGTGCCGTGTGCGAACTGCTCCCTGTATACTCGCTCGTCCAATTGTTTTCTGTTGCCTTCGGTGTACCTTGTTCACCGTAATAGTTATATAAATGCAAGACCGCAGCTACCGGCCTCGTTTTACACCGGACCAATTCGTCCTTACACAAATCTACAAACCACTTTACACATGGGTTAGTTGATCTAAGTCCATGGGCTAGTCAAGTAACGTGATGTGGCGTGGACCTAAGTGGCACCACTGGGCAAGTTTGGAGACCAAAATAACACAATTAAACAACTTTGGGAAGCTCACAATTGCATGCGAAGATATTTTCGGTCGCTTAAGTGACTGATAGACTGAAGCAACATAGTATGCATGTTCAAGAACATAATATCAAATTCAATTTTCTCATTGCCTTGAGCCCTTAATCAGGTACCTTGGTATGTTCTTGCGTACGTAACATAAAACATGCAAGTACCGTGTTAGAACTACTACTCCCTACGCCATACATTTTGACCTTCTCAGCGGATTCCCAATGCAATACATTGCTTTGTCACATCTATGCTATCTATATCACTTAGAAATAATTATAGATATAATTCTTTTAATGTATAGTATCTATCAATAGACCCAACCAATAAATTTACATATTCTCCTATATTTCTGTGTCTTCCCTCTCTTTCCTTACTCTCTTTCCTTATGTATGTGTTAGCTATATTTTTCTTATTAATTTGTGTGCTCAAGCAAAGACGAAGTTAGAATTTATCTGTTGCCCGGACCAACAACCATGCGCACGCGGCGAGGCGCTGGTACGAGACGCCTACCGCGGTCACCGCATCCGCTTCCTTTGGAATGAGGGACGCCATAGAGTGGAGCTCTGCCTGTTCGTTTCAGTTTTTTTAGTTTCAGCTTCTAACTTCAGCTTGTTTTCACTATTCAGTAATTTATCTTTTTTTAAATTTTTTAAAGATTTTTGGTCTTTTTTTTATATTTTCTTTTTTTCCCGTGTTCCTTTGTATTGTCCGTATGGACTAACAATTTTTTTTCTATTTTTATATTTTTTTTAAAATTTAATTATACTAAAAACTAAATCAGCTACAGTAAAAAAAGTTAACTACAGTAAAATTTTAGCTAAAAATCAGAAACCATTGTTAAAACGAACACCCCCGAACGCACTTCAGGCCACGTGGGTCGAGGCCCTCCCTTGCAACCCTCTCCACGGTCTGCATGAACACGGGGAGGTCCAGGACAGCCCGGTGGTTGGACTCGCCGAGGCACGACATGCAGTCGCCGCGCAGTGATGTGCGGAGGCCCTCATCCTTCATGAGCTGCTTCACGGCTCCCGCGGCCAGGGAGATCAACGCGGTGAGCGCGGACTCGTCGAGAGCTAGTATCGCGGTAGAACCCCTCGCGGCGCCGCCGTTGTTGTAGCTTCTCACGCTCGTCAGTGACGTCGATGGGTTTCCGTGTCGCGGTCAGATCACCGATATCCCTGTTACGATCGTTCCTATCAACGTTCCTTTCTCTGAGGCGGCTGCGGGTGAGTACATCGGACTGCGATTGCACGGGTTTGCTCGGGCGCCGGTGCTGGAGGGGCATGCTCACGGTTCTTGGGACGGCCGGGGAGTTATCAGGGCTTAAGGGCTTAAGCAATATCTTATGTAAGACACTATTTTTCCTCTTTTTAAAATTTTTTTTTAGCATATTATATCTCTTAACTATAAACATTATACAACATTGAGCATTGGGAGTACCCTATGGTGGTGGGAGTTGGGCCGGGCCGTACCGGCACGGTCCAGGCTTATCGTGCTTCAGGTCAATTCGTGTCATGCCAGTTTGGCCCAGTCATCCCACCATGCCGGCCCGCCTCACCTCTGATTAGGCCCAAGCACGACCCAAAACCCGTCGTACCGGCATTCGTGCCGTGCCAGCCCAAGCCTAACCCAAAGTAACCATGCATGATGAAAATGACGGCGACAATTGTGGTGACGTCCGTTATCTTCCTTTCTCTTCGTACCCGCCTCGTTGAAAATTAATTGAAGTTGAATTAATTATATGAAAACATCGGCATGCAATCCTCGGGCAATCCGCCACCGCCTTCGTCGTCCGCTTCGGCTACGTCGGAAGTGCTCGAGTACGCTCCTTTCCTTCTCCTCCACTCTACTCCTCTACTCCCTCTGCTGTGTGTATGACTGTGATTTCTTGTGGGGTGTGGAACTGTGGATTGGGATGACGACGGGAGGGCGAGGGGACACGGGAGGGGAGCTGGGGAGATCGAGGTGGCTGGTGTGACGGCCGTGCCCCCGTGACGTTTGAGCCCGTCGTGTCGTGCCGTGTCACCCACCATACCGAATTTTGAGGCCCAACCTGGCCCACCATTCGTGCCGTACTGACATGACCCGCTACGTGTTAGACTGAACCGTGCTTAAGCCGAGCCGTGCCGGCCGTGCTTCGAACTGACTCAAAGAAACCCGGTCAAGTCCCACCTCTACCTCTAGTACCCTAGGTAGCTACTTCGACCGGTCCTTCGTTGTAATGGCAGTTCATTAATGCAATTGAATGGATATTGACGTTCCCAAGCACGGGAGTTCGGTGAGTACTTAAGGTCACATTAATTTATGGAATTGAATGTATGAACGCGTACGAGCGATCACTGTCCTGATGCTGGCTTATTTATCCGCCCTGGCTGGAGTACTACTACCACACTCTACTGAGCGTGCAGTCACTGCACTGTAAAAATAGCTAGCCAACGCAACGTTTAGGAAGCTTGCCCAGCGGCCCCTCCGCCACCGACGCTGCCGTAGGCCCTGTTCTTAGCATCTTTGAAAATCAAAATAAGTCAGATGAATTTTTAAAACGGTTTCTTCAAATAATTTTTTAGATCTAAGATTATATGCTCCATTCGTATTGGTGTTTTCACCATCTAATGCTATCTTAAAAATTATAGATAAAATCATCACAAAAACAACGGAGCCTTCTACACAAAAACAACGGAGCCTGTAGAAGGTCCCGGCCTGAGCAACGTGTGGTGTTTGTGGATGTATTTGTCGTTCAGTGGTGGGCCGTAGGCAGAGTGGGCTGTAACTTTCTGGTTCTACGGACGAGGCCGAGAGGGACAAGAACCGCAGCGCAGAGGTGATTGGAGTGGGCCGTTTCTTTGTGGTTGCCGTCTTGTTGCCTGCGCGGCCTTGGGGGGTCGTTCCAGAACATCTCAAGTGGTCGGCCTTATCGCACATGTGGCGGCGTCTTTGGGCCCAGTAATGCGACAGATGGGCTAAAGTCCAAGCGGCCTTATTGTTTTTTGGGCAAACGCCTTCTGCTGTCACTAGCGTAAAAAGTGAAGACAAATTATCTATATTATTTGATTACTGTATTCAATAGAATGTAAATATACTATATATTTTTATATGATTAATAATTTCTATCCTATTCGTATTCGTATTCGAATTCACTTAAAGAATATGGATGCGAATATGGTATAGACTTTTACTATCCGAAATGTTAATTTATCCAGACTATCTGTATCTATATTTGTATTCGACGAAGTAATATGCATATTTTATTATAATACGACTAATTAGTTGGATAACTTGTTTAATTGAATGTGAATTTGTGTTTATTTAGGTGAAATAAATGAATTATAATGATTAAGCGTGATTGTATGAGGATAAAATATCATTAATATCTTTATACTATATAAGTTATGAGGATATACGTATCCGACTGAATTGAGTAGATATTCGATTCGAATTTGTATCTAACATTTCTCTGATCCATATTCGTATTCAAATCTGAGAAAAAAATATAGATATGAATATAGTTTAAACACTATCCAATTCGTATTCACCCCTAGCTGTCACCACAATCATGCACTAACCTAACGATGGATTATCAAACCACATGTTTTTTGATCAGGCCAAACTATATGTTATTGTCTATGGTACCCTCATAGCAAAGGTGTCTTCTTTTTAGCTTACGACTTATAGTTTCTTTCGAATAAATAAATAAAATAACTTCTCTATCGCATTTTTGTCGAAGCGGTTTATCAATATTTAATTTGTTTATACATGTGTTTGTGCTAAAATTAAAAGCCATCAATCACAACCATAAACTATCAGTCGCAACTAAAAAGAGCTCATCTCGTTTGTACTTTGTATACTGTAGGATAGATGTGCCGAGTGAACTTATACAACGTTCAAGCATTAGATCTTCAAATCAAGTCAACCAATTCGATTCGATTAAAAGAAACACTGCTTTCTCTTCAGTCCCCCGCAACTTCCCCATATTGCTTCCGCCACAATAAGGGCAACATAAATTCCGTGAATGCTTCGTCCTTCTTCTTTTTTTTCTCTCTCTCTCTCTAGACATAGGCTTCGATTGGAATGGAAGATTTTCATAGGAATTTTGAAGAAATTGCACTGATTTTTCTGCGTTTTAAATAGAGCTTTATCCTTTCTTTCGATAAAGACGTAATAGAAGCATGTTTATTCCAAAGAGAAGAAAAACACCTTTGTGCCATTTCCCCTCCTCCTTGCCCATGCAACGTGACCCATCATTAATGAACCAAAGCGATCAATATACTCTAAGGGCAGTCCCAACCCAGAAACTATGAGATAGTTTCCATAGATGCTATGTCAGCAAGACACTGCTCAAAAAAAATCATCTCTCCCAATGCCACTAGTTTCTTCTGGTCACCCTCATTAAATATTCTGATGCATCTTCTCTCTCCATCCTCTCTTTTCTCTCTCCATCTTCTGGCCGACCGCACTCGCCACTCGGGCAGACCGGTCTCCTCGGCGCCGCCGCTCGTCGCCTCGTCGCCGCTCCGCTCGGGCTCGGCCTCGCTAGCCCGCTCGCCGCTCGGCCTCGCCGCGCCCGGCGCCGGCCGCCACCGAGTGGCCGACCGCCTCCTCGGCCTCCGCGGCTCCGCTCCGCCCGCCTCCACGCCGAGCCGTCCTCCGTGCGGGCCGCCGCCGCCCGCTTCCCCCCGCGCTCGCGCTGAAGTCGCCGACGGCGACCGCCTCCCTTCCTCGCTTTGGGCTCGGCAACTCCGCAGCCACCCCGCGCGCGCGCCTCCGCTGCGCCGTCGGGTCTCCGTCTCCGTTGCGGGCGGCACGGCGCAGCGCGGCGCTCGGGACGGCGGCGGCGCGTCACGGCTTCGCGTGGCGAGCGGAGGCGGCAAGGGCGTTGATGGCACGGCGGAGGAAGAAACTACCCGTTTCTCCCCATCGCGAAATCCGTGATTTCCTTGTGCCTTGGATTTCGCGTCGACTTCGTTTCTCATATGAGAAACGGTTTCTTGTGTTTTTCTCCTCTTCCCTCATTAAATAAGATGCCATATCAGATTTTTTGCCTATGTGGCAGGGTATTTAATGCTATGGAAACTATCCTAGTTGGAGGGTTGGGACTGCCCTAGCGCGGTTCCTAGAAATCCAAGTACGCAGCGTAGAATAATCGCACCTCACCGGAACGGCAAGTCCCAGATCTAGGTGGAATATTCCCTCAAGTAAAACCACCTCACCCCAGACCATCTCGTTTGATCCTCCCAACCAAACGTAGGTACACCTCCTCATCCCGAAACGATCCCATCTAGGATCCCACTTGGTCTTGGTAACCAAACACCTCCTTAGTCGAGGTCATGATAGATAGAAGGTCAAGTCTCATGTGAAAACATCTAAACGGTGAAAATCTGAAATTTTTTCATTTGGAGCGTCGGATTGGCGCCGAATGATAGATAGATGGTCATGATAGTTAGTGTCAGTTTTACGAAATTCCGTGAAAACATTTGAAAAAGTTTTATGTTTTTGGTGAGTTTAGCGTGTTTCTAGAATTCTCTAGAAGATTCCAAAAAAAATTGGAGACCAAGTTTCAGATTTTTTGAAGTCAAGTTTCAACGAGTTTCATCCAAAAGTTTCAAAAAAATTAGCAAGTTTTGAGAAGTTTTAACATGTTTCAGTAAGTTTCAACCAGCAGCTTTAAGAAGTTTTAGCAAAATTTAACCCAAAACTTTAAAAAGTTTCAACAGATTCAACACAATTTCCAAAGATTTGGACTAGTTTCAAAAAAAAATTTCTATGATTTATCAAAAATCACATAAATTTCAAGAAGAAAAATATCTACAGTAAGAAATTTCTAGGGAAAATGAAAAACAAGATAAGCATCGGCCTCACCAAAGTCACTAACATCGTGCGCGGAGCACGATGTGCTCATCGTCAAGGTTACCAACCAAGACAACGAGTCGGCTGAGAAGCGCAACATCAATGATTTAGATCCTCTACCTTACCTCTGAATCCCGCACCCACGATGCCACGGCCATAGCGTGGTGTTCCTGCATGCTCTTCTACACCTATGACTATGTCATCGCACACAAGCCGCTCATGCTTGTGCACCACCTCATGGTCAACAGTGACCCCTCCTTCAACCGTGAGTTAGCACCCACCTCCTCAACCTCTCCGACTTCTGCGATAAGGACCATTCCGTTTTCGTCTGCACCTACATGCTGTACCTCGACCAACAACTTAAGTTCTTCCTCCATCTAAACAACGACGGGCTCAAAGACGTTGTCGTGGGAGAAGAAGGCGTCCTCACTATAGACATGTGAGAAGAGGTGGAGGTGGGAGAAGGAGTGGATGTGTGGTGAGAAGGGGATGATTATCCAAATAGGTTGACTTCAGGTGAGAAGAGGTGGAGAAGGAGGTGGGAAAAGGGGTGGATATGTGATGGGGAAAGGGGGTGTCGTATTTAGATGGATTGGTTGTTAGTGTGTTGAATTCAATCCGTTCTATACCATTGGAATGGTATAAGGTAATATAATTTTTTTTCTCTTTTTTAAGTATAAATTAGGATGCACATCCATTCACATCTCACTCATACCACAACTAGAACTAAGCTGAGGTTCTAATCCTTCAATGCGCGAGCACTCGCCTACCACTAAACGTACATTCATTGATCAGTTTGAGAAACGCTGAGTTCCGATCCCGGAGGGGCGACCCCTTCGCACCCTCCCACTGAGCGTATCGCTCAGGTCTGTGGTAGTTGGTACGTGCACCGGCATCATTGGATGTGGGCTGGTTTATTGAATTACGCTATATCTTTACTACTTTAAAAGAAGGAGTTGGTGGTTGATGAGTCCTCTCCTATATCTCTTCTCAGCCATTTGATCTGAACAATAAAATCTTAACCGCCCCTTTCCTCTCCCCCCTCTCTCTCTCCCTCTCTCTCTCTCGCGATCTAACTGCTAAAGTTTTTCCGTTGCAACGCACGAGCACATAACTAGTATCTTAAAAGTTGAGACCAGACGGGACTTGAGTCCTCCATTTGCATCTTCAGGTGAGGTGTTTTTTCTTTTCTGAGAGGAACATCGAGCGTATTCTGTCTGCTTCTAAAAACTTTTTTTTGGTTTTTTTATGGTAACTAATTTTTAAACGGAACGTTTTTTCAAATGGATCTATAAATTAATTATAATACATACTGTAGCGATTTTATTTATATTAGTTAAAATCATATACAAATTTCTATTACTTTATACTTTCTTATGAATAGCCTAAAAATTATTCACGGATAAAAGCTAAAACCCAAAG
This sequence comes from Melocanna baccifera, assembly GCA_036346265.1. NCBI lineage: Eukaryota > Viridiplantae > Streptophyta > Magnoliopsida > Poales > Poaceae > Melocanna > Melocanna baccifera. The sequence goes on along the minus strand of CM070691.1, from coordinate 27,612,125 downwards.
CTGAAGAGAACCATCAGTAGGCCTTCTTATAGCTGGAGACTGGGATCTACGACAACCTTTTACAGGCCTGGTTCATAGACTACTCTGCCAAGTAAACAGGGCAGGCCTTCCGCCCAATCCGAAAGGAGGTTTGCTAATTTGCAGCTCTTGCTGTGGCAATTGGCTCCTATCAAGCTTTCAACAAAAGATGGGCAATATCCTGATTCATAAAAAGTTTGGCTCCCATCAACGACAAATTCCATCTCGCAGCCAGGTAAGCATGATTGACCATTTGATCATGACACAGTTCATGCTAGGACATTATCAGTTCATTTCCAGGGTTGTGGTTTATTTCAACACATAGTACTGCATGTACATACTGCCCTAAACCGCATAGCTTATTGGATAACAACAAAGTTCTGATCTAGTAACCTGTTGGTTTCTGGTTGTGGTAATCCAAAAAATTGTACTTGTACAGGATCAACAACAAGATCTAGCAAATAGGGCTGCTAACGGGCCGAAGCCTGGTGGTGGTAGTAGCAAAAAATGTAACAAGATCTAGCAAATAGGTTTTGGAAAATGCACTGGTCCAAAGTCTAGACGATGCATGAAGAATTATCCAAGTTTCTTCTCTCTACAAACACACACACACAAAAAACGAGGATTATCCTAGTGCTTTCTTGTCTGAAATTGCACTTTCATCATCACGTCACACTGCATTCCAACATGGAATTATTGAAAGAAATCGATTAGGCTCGATTAAACGGTCAATGTGCCGTAATGGCTAGCTAGCTAGTTGGGCTGGCATCTTTCTAAACACTGCAAGGTGACGTAACCTACAGCTTTCTTGCATGATGCTCAACAGTGCAATTAATCAGCTCGAGAATCTCACCAAGCATGCAAATAGTATCACAGCATTGGTTTACACAATTTCAGGTTTGAGCTACCTCAGCATGTCCACCGTCACGGCGGATAGATTTTTTTTTGCTGTGGCTAATAACTTTTAACTATAGTATGAATGTTTATATGAATAAATTGAATATTGATAAATTATTTTTAAAAAATAATAAAAAATCGTTCTATTTATGAGAAACCATAAATCACACCGGATAACTGAAATAGTCCGACATCGATGTCGTCTGTGGTCCTCCAAGTCTCTCAAGAAAAACTCTCAACTATCACATCGCCGGATTGATGAATTCGGGGGTGTTCTTTGCGGTTTCTAGAAGCGGCTTTTGACTTTTGCTACAGTAACTAACTTTTAAACGGAGTATTTTTTTAAGATGAGGTCTACAAGTTAATTATAGTACACGTTAAAAAACTAATATCTGTATCAACAAAAATCGCAAGCGAGTATCTCTCTTTCCGCAATCTCACGCAAATGAAAAAAGCCATCACCGCAAATTAAAAGCCATCAGCCGCAGCCGCAAAGAACACGCCCGAAGAAAGCCGTGCATGTAGTATAGCCAGTGGATGGTCGTTGAAAGCAACAAGGGACGTGATGTGATGGTGTCCATAGGTGAATAGGGTGCCAAGAAATGCCCTGCTCGTTTGAAACTTCAGGTGAAAATGTAAATCATGACTTTGCCTATGTAAGAGTAACTAGATTAACCACAAGGAATGTCCTAATCAAACAGTGTCAAAATATATGGTATTAGACTGAATTGAAAAAAACGGAGAGAACTTGAGTTCAGAAAAAACAGGGTACAACCATCTAGTGGGAGTTTAGGTAGCGTTCAGAATGACAATGGTTTATGGCTTTTTTTACTGTAGTTGGTTGATTTTTTATTGTAGCTGAGTTAACTTATTTAGCATAATTAAATTAAAAAAAATTAAAAATTAAAAAAATATTAATCTATAACAGACAATACAAAAAAATACAGAAAAAACAAAATAACGAAATAAAAATAAACAGTAAAATAAAATGCCGGTTGCTGCCGCCGAACGCACAGTAAAAGACTTTTGAACGCGGCCTAATTGGTTGTTTGTCACGAGAACCCTGTCGGCTGTACTGACACCTTGGAGGCAGTGTGGCCGGAGTGGTTCTTTTCGGTTGTGTTTCTGTGAATTTTAATTGAAAATTTTAAATTTTGATTATTTATAAGAAAAAGAATGGAAAAAATACTTATATACGATTTTGATCGATATAGATAAAATCAGCATAATATCTACTGCAATCGATAGATCATGTCTTAAAAGATATTTGATTTTAAAAAAAGTACTATAGATAAATTAAAAATCATAATCTATAAGTTCAAAAGAAGTCTGCCACTGCCTAAGGAAAGAAAAGGGCTTTCTGCTTCTTGCACACCACACAAAAAGTACATGCGCAGTAGTAGCCAGCCTCTGGCTTCGGATATCGTATCAAACCAGCGATCATCAAAGCTTGTCACGAGGAGAGGAGAGGAACTGTTTCCGAATCATGGCAAAGTTGAGTGATGGTGCAGCACCTAAACCTCACGTTGGAGCCAAAAGCCACGGTCCGGTTGGAGCGGCACCTAAACCTCACGTTGGGGTGCAGCACGGTCTCGTAAGTAACCGCCTACCAGAGCCAAATGGGGAAGGCGCCTGGCGACTGCCACGCATGCACGTTCGTCCGCAGGCTCACAGCTGTACGCCCAAGAAACTCACGAAAGGGAAGACTACCAAGTACGACGGAATCAGTGGTGCGGTCGCAGGGCTGCGTTCAGCCCAGCTGATCGCGGCATGTCAGGGCTCATGGCCATGAGCCGAGCGTGCGAGAGCAGACGCAGAAAAATAGGACGACGCTTCAATGCGGCTCCAGCTACACGGCAGAAAATGGAGTAAACAAACACGTACGGGTAAAGACGGGTTACACGACGGCATCAATCATGCGCGTTTATTTACTGTGGAGTGAACCAGTGAATAAAAGTGACGAGTCCGAGCAACACGACCACAAGTAGCGTGGCCGGTTGGGCCGGGTTGTGATTGGGCACATTGATACGGGCCAGGAGAGCACGACGGTGCTGCTTTCAGTGCCGCAACATGACGAGCAAGTACGAGGCAAGCGTGCGGCAGCTGGTCGCTCCTCTCATGTGGTACTACTGCTACTCCGCTAGAGAGCAAAAGCGAACCAAACCGAAGATAAGCAACGCAACGCGAGAAGAAACAAAGCGAGATGTGAGATAGCACGCTCTGTCTTTTCGGGCATGTCTTATAAGTTACTTATAGCTATAATTTATAATTTTTAGTTTTAGTGTAAGCATACGATCAGCTTATACCAAAAAGTGGCGGCTCTTTCTCGTACAGAAAAGAATTACACACATACGAACAGCTTTTGTATGGTTCACTAACCCCCCCCCCCCCGACCCGGCCGACACAAGGCGCCAAAACCTCACCTGTGGAACGGCGAGGGCACACGGCCCGCCGGAATCCATAACTCCGACCGCAGAAGATCCACGGCGCGCGCCTCGGGCTCCGCGGCGCCATATGCGGCCGAGCCGCAACCAATCAGCTCCGGAGCCAACGCCAGCCTCGAGATTCCCGCAAAAGCAACATACCCTCCCTCCGGCGCGGCTCCCGAGGCGGACATGACCTGGCCCCGGGAAAGGTGAGGGAGGGAAACAATTACCGTGCTGCCCATCACGTGACCAACCAACTCAAACGCTAGGGTGCCGTAATTAGGTGGCATATCAGGGGCAGTCTGGCCAGCGAATGGGGAAGACTTTCCGGGCTATAACGTGGGCCCCGCGCAACAGTGGCCTAGGTGCTAGGGCCGTTACGGCCGGGAGGGCCCCGGGCCCACCAGCTCGAACCCGGCCATCGACGAGCCCCGGCTCGCGGCTCGCCCTCGCACGCGCCGGCGCGCATGGGAGGGAGGCGGTTCATGCCGGCGAGCTCCGACAGGCTGCGACCGCTAATTACGCACCTGCCGCTGCCGGAGTTGACGGCGGCCGAGCAGGAGTACCACCAGGCCTCCGTGACCAGCATCTCCGACCGCACGAACATCAGATCGGACGGCCGCAGGTCGCTCCACCGCTGCTGCGCAGCCGGAGCGGTCTCGCCCTCGCAGCCACCGGCGGTGCTCACCAGGATACGGTGCCCAAACCGCCGGTCGAACGCCTCCTGGTCAGGCTCGGCCACCGCGGCCGCCGGTTCCACCATCAGCACCCGGTCCTTCCGAACCTTGGCGACGTCGAAACAGCCCACTACTGCTGCGCCACGGCTACCTCCCGCCAGATCGGCCGACCGCCGCGAAGCCAGGTCCACCAGCCCCGGCGCCCTCACTGACCCCGTCGAGTGCCGGCCGGAGAACCTTCTACTAGCAGGAGAGGGAGCTGGAGCAGGAACCAAAGCCGCCTCCTTGGTCGCAGCGGCAGCAGCCGCCTTCTGGTCCGGCGGGTCAGGCGGCCCCGTGGTGGACGGCTTCGGCGGCTCTGGGAGCAGCAGCACGTCCTCCGGGTCGACGCGGGAGCGGCAGAGCGGGCACGTGGAGTGCGCGTCCAGCCACGTATCGACGCACTCGACGTGGAACCCATGGCGGCATTTCGGCAGCAGCCGCAGCGCCTCCGTCGGCACGAACCGGCCGAGGCAGACAGCACACTCAAGCCCCGCCTTCTGCCCTTGCAGGGCGCCAAAGCGGAACACTGGCAGCGACTCCACCACGGTGCGGTCGACGCCGGAGTTCCTCCGCTCCCCTGCCGCCCCACCGAACGACCCGAACCCACCGCTCCCGTACGGCCCCGACGACTCCGCGGCGCTCCGCTTGCAGTGCTTCGCGTAGAGCAGCAGAAGGAACGTGATGGAGAACACGCTCGTAAGGATGCCCACGACGACCGCCACCCCCGGCCTGAAGGTGGTGGCCGACGGCGGCGGCGACGGCAGCGGCGACACGATCGCGCCGTCGTAGTGGGAGAGCAGGAGCCGCCGCGACGGCTCCATTGGCACTCCCGCTCGAGCGGCAGCACTAACCTCGCAGCTGCGATAAGACAGACGGCGAGATAGACGTAGTACCACTACAATGCTACGACCACAAGTGTGATTTGTAAACCAGCGGTAGGGGTAATAATGGCGGTGGAGAGTCCAGCGGGATAAAGCCCAGTTTGTCAAGAAATCATTGAAAAATAGATAAAAACAATACAATTCATATAACCAATCATTAAAAACACAATAAATCAATCACTAGAAAATATAATTGAGAGAGAACACTACAAATAGTCTTTATTTATTTTAGATCAGTTTACATGGTACAATGACATCTCTATTTATAGTCAAAATCTACTAGAGGCGATGTCGGTATTTACCCACAACATAACCTTCTAGATCTCGTAACACTCATCCTTAGATGAATACCACATGCCTCATTAAAAACTCCCCCAAAATTCAGTTGGAAAACAGAGACGGAGAAAAAGTACATCATATCCGTTTCTCGTGTCGTACTTATTGCCTCATTAAAAACCTTCATATAAAAAACTTCAGAAAAACTCACAAAAGAAAAAAGAGTACAATATTAGATTTTCATAATCATGTAAGTCTTCTGATCCGACATAAGAGCTATGATTCAGGAATTTAGTCCCCTAAACCTTATAACTCTCTAAGTCATCTCATCCATATGACTCGAACACACGTATGAAAACTAGAGACTGGGAGAGATTTTGTGAATAAATCTGCTAGATTATCACAAGACCTAACCTTTAAAATATTTATCTCTCCATTTTTCTGGAGTTCATGAGGATAGAAGAATTTAGAAGTAATATGATTTGTGATATTACTCTTAACATAGCCTATTTACATCTATGTCATATAAACTGCATTATCTTCATAGATAATAGTGGAGTCATCAACGGTATTTTATATCATATGACTTCTTGATGTGGCTAATCATTCACTTGAGCTAAACACATTCTTGTGAAGCTTCATACTACGATATGCATATGTCTCGTTAAAAACTCCTTCTAAAAATCCAGTGAAAGGAATAGAGAAAAAAAGTACATAGCACACATTAAATTGTATTGTATTTGTTGTCTCATTAAAAACTTTCAAGTAAGAAACCCAGCGGAAAAAACTTACTGAGGGAAAAAATACAACACTTATCTTTAGAATTTATTATGATCTTCAAGATTTTTATCATGTCTACTAAGGGTGCAAACGGATCGGATTCGGTCGGATATTGCATAAACCGTATCCTAACCCACATTTTTTTCCCGGATTCGGAGTCGGATACGGTATGACCGGATACGAATACGAATTCGGAATATTCGGAGTTTCAAATACGGTACCGTCGGAACGGATATATAACGGATTCGATTCGGAAACGGATAATACAGGCGGATAATAATACGGATGATTGGCAAAGCTGAAGCAAGTACCGTTCTAAAAGTACACTACATAAAACATGAATAAAAACAATTCAACAACATATATAGAAGATGACATGATAGAAATAATAACGACTGAAGCTTATACTCTAGTAAAATCATACAAGCCACAATAGGAACATAAAAGTTCATACGAGATTACGAGTACGAAGTACCATACATAACATAAGTTTATCTTGCCATAATAGAAACACAAAATAACAATAGTATAGACTTATAGCCTCAAGCAGACAACAACTGAACGCTGAAAGTGCCTTCACACTCTATGGCTCGTCATCACTCGCTATTTCTTCTTCCTACAATTCGCCAATTAATATGTCAAACTAAGTTAGAAGCAACTTTATAACGAAAAAGATGAAAAATATTTACAAAAACAAGAGTGCAATACCTGAATCAACATATTAGTAACAAGTGTCTCAACAACCTCTAGATCAGCAGTGATAGATGCAATCTTATTCTTAGAATCTGAAAAATGTAATGAAAGGTACATTAGAAAAAAACACAAATTTATTCAAACTAAAAGATAACAAACTATTAAAATTATCACCTTTTCTAGATGCAGCTATCCAATCTTTGGTACAGATCAATGCTTCTACCATCTCAGCTCGAGGCGACTACGAAATGGATCAATGACCACCACCAAGATCGAAAGCAGATTCAAGCAATGTTGACACTTGAATGGCCAACACATCACGAGCAACTTTTGAGAGAATAGGATATTCATATTCCCGGTTCTTCCACCACGATAAAATATCAAATTTATGATTGCTAGATTTTGAAAGCTTTAGTGGTTGTTCGCCATGTATTTTTCCAAGTCATTTGGCTCATCTTGACCAAGTGCCATCTTGAGTGTCATATAAGAAGTTATGCAATTCCTCATTTTCATTGTCCATAAAGAGATCTTCTGGTTCTTCACTAGGAGCAGATATAGTACTACTCTTTGGGACAGATGCAATGAAACATATGCTTCATACATTTGCTTCACAACATTCATGAATTTTTCAAGTTCAACTTTAGACAATAGCTCACCATAAAACTTCTTCATGTAATATTCCACTATTCTTTTCTTGAACCTAGGATCGAGAAAGCTTGCCACAGCTAGAGCAATATTGGACTTCTTCCAAGATTTTCAAACTTAACACTCATAGATTGTGCCATCTCTTTAATTGTGGTATCAGTGCTAGCACACCATTCAGATATCAACATCTTAATATCACAAAAACTTTGGTAAAACAAATTTGCAGTTGGATATAAAGTACCAGAGAATAGCTCGGTAACATCATAGAATTTCTTCAAGCATTTGCAAAGTGTTAGAGCTTTATCCCATTCATAACTGGAAGGAGCAATATTCTCATATCTCATGCGTTCCAAGCACAAAAGCCTCAAAAAGCACTCCTATAATACAGGCATCCTCAACATGGTATAGGTGGAATTCCACCTTGTAGCAACATCCATTGAGAGACCCATTGTTGTTTTTAACCCACATTCTATTGCACACTTCTGGAATTCCTCCCACTGCAATGGAGAGCCTTTGACTGCTAATATAAATGATCTAATGTTCTGAATTGTAGATGCAATTTCTTGCAAGCCATCTCTAGCAACGAGATTCAGAATATGATTGGCACATCTCACATGGAAAAATAAACCATCACACACTAGTGGACTATGATTTCTGAGCTCAGCAATGACATCTTTAACACATACTTCATTTGCAGATGCATTGTCCAAAGATAAAGAAAATATTTTCTTTTCAATATACCATCTCATGACACAATTAGTAAATTCTTCAGACAATTTAGCACCAGTATGTCGTCCTTTCACATGCATGAATTTGATAATTCTTTTCTGAATTTGCCAATCATCATCAATCCAATGCACAGTGACACACATATATCCTTTATTCTGATTTGATGTCCACATGTCCATAGTTGTGCTAAAGCGACACTCAACGGTTTTAAAATACTCATACAATCTCTTCTTTTCTTCTAAAAAGAGGTCCATTAGCTCTTTCCTAACAGTGGTGCGGCTCTTGATTGGAAAATTAGGGCGTAGGGATTTGATGAAGTCAACAAAATATTCATGCTCAACAATATTGAAAGGGTACTCATGCATAATTATCGCCAAATAAAATTTTCTCAAGCTAGCTTCTTGATCATACCTATACGGTTCAATAACAGTAATATTGTCTTTACGATTTTTTTCTACTTTGAGCTGCTGTTGGCCTGGACGGAGGTTATGTTTTTTCTTCAAATGATTCCAAAAGCATGTTGTGCCATTGGTGGTCTCACATCTTGCACTGTACTTGCAATGGTTGCATTGTGCCCAATGTTGAACAACCTTTTTCCCATCCTCTTCAACAGTCTTTGTACTCCTAGTGTACTCATCCCAAACAACTGATGTACTCTTCTTTTGCCTCTTTGCACTAGGCTCAACATCCTCATGTTGTACTACATTCTCTTGCGTGCCACTTCCAATGGACTGACATTCAGTTGGCGCTTCACGAGATGCAACTACACCCACACTATCACTTACACTTGCACTTACAGATGCCATCACAATTCACAGCTGCAATATGAACTAACAATATGAACTAACATTCTAACAATATGAACAATGTGATAACAATATGAACAAACAATATGAACAATGTGATAACAATATGAACTAACAATATGAACAATGTGATAACAATATGAACAAATAATATGAACAATGTGATAACAATGTGAACTAACAATATGAACAATGTGATAACAATATGAACTAACAATATGAACAATGTGATACCTGTCATTTTGTAATTCAGTGGATTTTATAGTTCTCTAGACATTTCTTCTGTAAGAATATCTAAAATATAGTTATTTCTGTCTGTAGCAAACTGCTACAAATCTGAGCATCTAAAGAGACCAGAGAACTGGGCACTAGGTAATATATCTTTTAAGCTCTTGTGAACCTTTAGCTATGATCATATTCATCAGTTTCTTGGGGGAATTTGTGTGCATGCTGTTTACATAGTTTAAGTTCAAATTCTGAAGTTTCCCATTATGCTATGCAATTGTGCAAACTTATTTGTTGGCATGTTGATCTCGGAAGAAATGCATATTGCTTTACTGGTTACAAAATACAAATCCAGCTATATCATTAGATCAGACTATCCGAGTAAGTGAGTAACATCAGTTTCTACTTTCTACATGTTTGAGTTTACTCTTGCAATGCTGTTCTACTACCTTTGGCAGCAGGTGGCGAGTGACGAAACCCTGGAGTTGCTTCGCGGCAGCGCCCCTTGCTGCTCCAGATGATCCCTTGGCCCTTGCACGATCTAACTGACGAACGAGACCCAAAGTCAAAACACGGTTGCTTCCGCACGCATCAAACTATCGGTAAAGCTAAGCAAATCTGCAAAATCTCACCTTCCGGAACTCCCTGGACTGCGCGGAATCGAAGATCGGCCACACCTTATCGAAGTCCTGCGCAGCAGCGAATCAAAATCAAATCCATCTCAACAAACCCCTAAAAAACCCAAATAAAAACGGGGAAATGAGGAGAAGAGTTGGGAGGGTTTGAGCGAGCGCGCGTGCCTAGTGACGGGGCAGAGCGGGGGGCGGCCGGGAGGAGTGACGGGGCGGCAGATCTACAGCGGGGAGGAGTGACTGGGGGGCGGAGGCACCGAGGCAGCAGGGCGCGGCAGCATCGGGGCGCGAGAGGAGGGGCGTGAGGAGGAGCGGCGTGAGGAGGAGCGGCGGCAGAGCTGGCTCTCGGCAGAGCGGGCGCGCGCAGAGCGGGGCTCGCGGCAGAGCGGCGCGCGCGAGGCGCCGCGGGAGGAGGAACTGAGAGCGAGCACGAAGCGCGCTCGGTTGGGTATCGGGGTGGGGTGAGTCACGGGTGGGCGTGGGGGGTGAGTCACGGACTCACGGGTGGGCGTGGCGTGGGGGACTGGGCGAGTGGTGATGGGCGGCTCCGGTGGCGGCGCCCGCTTTCCCTCGTGACTCGATGGTGACTCGTGCAATGCGGATAAAAATTCGGATACTAATTCGGTTTTCGTTCGGTTAGTATCCGAATAACCGAATACCGATACTATTTGGTCGGATAGCAGTTAAACCGAATTCGCTACCGAATCCGAATACAAAAAACCGAATCCGAATCCGAATCCGACCGGATATTTAACCGGTTTACCAAATTCGCTACCAATCGGATTCGGTACCGGATCGGTCGGGTAAAACCCGACCCGTTTGCACCCTTAATGTCTACCGATTGAACTTATACCTACAGATGATAAAACCTTCAAGGTTATAATCATCAAGTCAATACCTTCTAGGTTAAACTAAAGTCGAGATTTTTTAAATCTCATGCATAACTATAAATGTTTAGCATATGCTCCCCTAAAAATCACTTCTGTTAAAATCTTATTGTTTCACTGTCTTTAATATATTGTAAGAAATGAATATAGGCCAGTATATTTATCCGAATAAGGATATAAGGGTAATTAATTGGAATGCTACATTTCTTCAAGATATAACTTTATCAAAACCTTTTAGTGTCTTAATATTTATCATCTGTGGCCGACAAGTAGCAGAGGCTTCGACGAGCAGGGCAGCGACTTTTGACGGCTGACAATAAGTTTATTATCGTGCCGAAAATCATGTGCATATGACTCAAACCGAGGCATGATTATCCGGTTGTAACATCAATTAAATCCAATTTTAGATTTATCCTAGCAAACTGATCTGGTATCTGCATATTTATTGTACTAGATTAACAAGATGAATTATCACGCTAACTGATCGTAGATCAAATTGTGATTAGAATCAACTAGGATGTATCTAATATAAACATGGCATTGCAAACAATTCTAATATTAATCTAGATTGAAATATAAATTGCAATGTGTAATAGATCAGTTCATGATTTCATACCTTTTATCTTGGAGAGCGATTCGTACTGATAACGTGTTAAGAAATCGTTGAGGAATAGATGAATGCAATGCAATCTGCATAATAAATTATCAAGAACACAATAGGTCAATCACTAGGAGACATAATTAAGAGAGAACACTAGATGTAGTCTCTATTGATTTAAGATCAGTTTACATTGTACAATGACCTCTGTTTATAGTCTAAATGCACTAGGGGTAATTACAACATTTGTCTATACCATAACCTTCTAGGTTTCGTAACACAGTTAATATTGATCTGCGAATGATAACTTTTGATTAAAAATAAATAGTTAAAATAGATAGTTTTTAGAAAGAAGATAACAATGAGAAATGAGGAAGTGATGTATGTGTTAGAAATATGTGATATGTTTGTAACCTTTATCTTATTTTCAGAGCAAGAAGAATAGAGAAATTATTTTAGAAAATCGAGTGTTTATATTACCTTCTACTAAGTGAAAATTAGAAAGTGGAAATAGAAGCCAACAGGAAGACTCCATCTTCCGACGGTAGGGCCGGAGACGGGTGGGCCCTTCGCGGCTGCGCTGCTCCGCCGGTGAGCGTAGCGAAACGAAACCCCGTGCGGCTTGTCGCGGAGCGAGCGAGAGACTGGCGCTACACTACGGGCACTGTCAATTTAGTTGTGGCAAGATGGGGCCATGTGTCAGCAGATGAATGGAGTATGCGTGTGTATTGGAGTTCTTTTTTCTGAGAGAAAAAAAAGGAAAGGGGAGCGGGATGGGCTGGAGAGCAGAGACCCCTGTTTCAAGCGAGTAATGGGCATTCATTTAATAGACTGGTGGGAGGCGAGATTACTGTTCTGGCACCATTCAAGAGCCTTTTAATGCAGATAGATCGGGGGCAATACGGTAAAATGACGGAGCCTTTTTCTTTCCTGTGCTCAGATCGGAGGCCGTGCGCGCGCAGCGAGGGAATGAATGCCCGTGCAAGGGAAACCATGAAAAAAGATGCGCGCACGCGAGCGGAACAGCGCTTCGGTCGCTGACACTGCTGTCTTGGGACGTCGGGGACCCCACGAGTCAGTGATTACGTGTCCTTCTGGAGACGTTGGCAGCGAGTAGCACGGAAAGAGAGTGCGTTCTTCTGCATCGTCCAAGCTGGGGACACGTGAGGTCTGGTCGATCCGCGAAATTTTGAATGTTTGGTTCCGAAAAATTTTAGTATTTTTTGGGGTTGCCCCGTGCGGCATCCAGGCCCAGGCTCAGGACCAGTACTTCCAGTCTCAGAGATCGCTGCGCGAATTTTATGGCGCAAGTTAATCCGGCTCGTCGAATACGTAAGTACATCATTGCAGAGTTCTATCAATAATGCTCCGTATACTTGCTTGATCGATCGCTATGATTTTGAGCAGCACACCAGCTAATTGCTACTTATTCGGATGGATGGATGTGAGGCTGTATTGATCTTTCAACGGCACACACACGCCACGTACTGTTCATCAGAGTTCTCTTCTCCCCTGGGGGAAAAAACAGTACGGAGCGCCTGCTACTGCTAGGGACATCGCTCACGTTGCATCCCTATAGATCTGGACGCGATGGCACTGTGCAAGTACACCAATGATAGCCCACCATGGCAACTTGCTTACGAGCATGCGGGCCTATCGACGGCCAGGATCGATGATACGCACCTCCATGCATCCAGCGCTTGCAGCATCTTAATTTCAAGATCGTGGGGCTCGCTCGCTCGCTCTACAACTCATACGTAAGTGCCCCTGCTTGACAACTCGATCGTACGTGCCGCTGTTGCTCTGCGCCTGTGTCGATCCTCCATGGGCCAGCTCAAGCTCCGGTTTCATCGCGGTAAGAAAAAAAAAACCCGATCAAAACGAGGGAAGGGAGTAGCGAGGCTACATGTTGAGCAATAGTTAGCGCCGCTGTTGCGCATGCAACAATTTGCGGACGTTTTCGAGGCGATCGCATGGCACAACCCGTGCGATTTCGCATGCCGCGACGCCGGTTCCCGCCAGTGCGGCGCCATGAACGGCGAACGACATGTTATCTCTAATCTTGTTCTGCCGGAATGAGTCTGAATAAGCAAAACTGTGCAGTCTTCAGGCGTGGAGTAGTCTGAAGCTTCGGTTGGTTTCTTCAGTAGCTGGCTCGGCAAACTGCGCAGGAGTCAGAAGTTTAGTTCTTTTAAGTTGTATTGTGTTATGTTTTTCAGTGTAAGTTCGTGGTCCGATTAATTGGGATTATGGACCAAGTTTAGCATTTATGTTTACTAGTTTTCCGGGCATTCGGTTAGACCCAGAAGCGTTGCGTCCTGTATTTTCGGTCTGGGCACTGTAGCATGTCCAGAGTTCAGTTACCAGAGTTTGCGTGAAAAACTCTCCGTTTCAGAGAAAATTATCTTCTGTGATTTCTTTCCATTTGTGTCCAGATCTCGTGTGTTTGCAGATTGGGCGTACTTGATCCAACACGACATAAGTCTATTCCCTTCGATTGTGGCCGTGCGCATCAACGTGCGGACGGTCTAGCAAAAATCTGGAGCTCTGCCAGCCGCAACAGCGCATGGTGTAGCGGAATCTGGGGCTCTGAGCTGCCGGACCAGTGGACTGGTGACGGCGTTACAGTCGAGCGGCTTGTCGCGTGTGTCGAGCATCGCGCGTGCGTGCATGCCTGCGTGAAAAGGAATATGACAGGACGCGATCTGAAGCTGGGAAGCTAATTTAATCGTTTACTGTTAACTCTGACAGCCCTCTTGGGACGTCTCATGGACGCTACTAGAATGGAAGCTAATCACATCAATGAAACAGACAAGAGGGTGGCAGTTACCGTGCACAGCAGCAGTCACCACAGGGGAGTCTGATTACCACGAAGTCAATTGTAAATTACCGCCTTTTGTCGCTTGCTCGGTTTAGCAACTGTGACTAGGTTACTTATGAGCACCAGTAACAGCCTTCCATTTTACAGCACGATGCTCTCTCGGTCCCTCGGTAATCTGTATACATATTTGCAGACAATAGAGCGTTCCAGATTTCGTCTTGTTTCACGAAAGTTGCACAGCGGCAGCCGATTATCAAATGAACACTTTTCGTGGTCATCACATAACTCTACAGAATTAAAAAAAAAAATGAGAATTCACCTGGCAGCTCCTCTTCAGGTGTGTTCACTACGCGTTCCAAACTCCTGCGATTGTTTTCCGATTTATTATCACGTGATCTCCTATTTTATTATCACGTCAAAATTCTTTCTCATCATCAAATTGGGACGCCAGTTACATTAACAAGCTCCCCTCTATAATTGAAGGAAAAAGTGATATTGTGTAGAACGCAAACATATATTTTGACGGAAAAGGAGAAAAGAGAGTATTTATATACTCAAACATTTATATAGACATTTCAATTGTTTTAGAAAATGAGTATATTCATGTAGATTCTTGGTGGAAAGATATTCATCGAGGAGATGCTGCAAAAGAAAGACAGCCTAAGGCTTTGCATGTCAAATGCTGTGGACCTCAGTGCCACACGCCTTGGTGCCTAATTGTCTATTAATGAGACTCACGCATAGAAGAGAGACTTAGGAAAGGAAACAAGGCACTACGTGAACAAACGATAGGATATTTGCATTAAAAATGTTTTAACTAAAGATATATTTGAACAATACGCTTCTAATACCCTAAGAACCACACTGGTTGGAAAAAATTCTACCAAAAAAATCCAATTAAGTTTCCTCAATAGGCATACCGGCTACAGCTTTTTTTTTATTATGGAAATTATGGCACACAAGCATCTCAAGTCTAAACCAATGGCCAGTAAAATCGAGTTATAGTGAGAGAGAAAAAAAATAAAACAAGTGACATTAATAAATATCAATATTGAATATATGAATGATATGTAATATATCTAGGTGTGCAAATACGCGGACAAATTTATAAATAAAGAAAAGCATGTCGTTGGAGTCTTGCATGTGTTTTTATAGATGACAAAGACAACTCCACTGAAAAGTAGTAATGTTTGTGTGGACCGTCGAGTGATGGTGCACGAACGTGATGTCAGCTCCGACTTATATGGGAGTTTCACAAAAAAAATTACAGAATTTCATAGAAAATATTTATATTTTGGAAAAATTCTTGTGCTCCTGACAGGCCTGGAGAGCAAACATAGTTCAACGGAGAAGAAAAAAAAACCGTGGCCGTGTTTTCTTTTGAAACTCGTTCCGCGCCGTTTGGGCCAGTCCTATCGAGCGCCACCGCCGTGGGCATTTCTTCTGCCATTCCATGGACTAAGGCCTTATCCCGCAGGGCCCATTGGGCAGTTCTGTGAAGCCCCATTGTGGTCGGAGAACGGTTCTCCGACAGTTCGCCGTGGGGTGCGGCTCGACGGTTCTTCGTGCCCCGCCTCCCCCACGGCCGGCGCCGGCCTCCCGACGTCGCCGTCGTAGACGCCGAACAGTCGGGCACTCTTGAATGCCGCACTTGCACCCGGCTGAGGCAACGGCGGCTCGGTGCCGGTGCCGGTGCCGGTGCCGTCCGCCCGTTCGTTCTTTGTTTAGCCAATGACCTGTCCAGGATTTGCCCTTGTACATCGAGCGCACCTTATTACGCATCAGTGATTTGACTCAGAACAAGTCGATCGTAAATGTGTTATAGCTTGATGAACTTTCTCTTGCACAAGTAGTCAAAACCTGATCTCTCATGTTAGCCCGGGTCGCAGTCGCAGAATATAAAATAACCAGAAGAACCATGGAAGAACTACTGAATCAACAACTTCTAGGACCTGCAGCCCGATCCCTTCTAGTCTTTCGGTTTGACTCGAACCAATCATGCATGCCGTGCCCGCAGGCTGTGCGTTTGTGGCTCCTGCCTTTCCGGGTTGGAGCGTGCCAAGCGAGCAAGCCCCTGCGTTGTACACGCACAGCTCGAACACTAACTCGCAAATCAACACGCGTACTTTTGACCTAATCTTTGAGCTGGCAAAGCGGAAAGACGCGCTCCATCGGGTGGCCGGCTCGTACCGAACGGCGAGTACGCGATCAATCGCCGGATACGACGTATTTGCCGTGCCGCGTGGAGTGGGCGCGCGCGCGCACCTAACGCCGTCCTGAAATTCCACGCGTTTGCTCAGAAACACGGTGTTATTTTTTCAGGATTCCAGGCGCTCCGCGCGTGCGTCTCCAAATACGATACGCTGCGGCAAAAACCACGGCTCAGTGGCGTGCACATATATGCATCGGTCTCACCCGGCACAAGCACGGCTCGGACTCAGCGTCACTTTCCCTGGCCTCTCTCTCTCTCTCTCTCTCTCTCTGCTCGCTTCAATCCAGGTCGTGATTAAAGAAGAGACCTGTGCATAATTTAGCTGCAAGATTTTGAAAGCTTGTCTCCGGACAGAATCCCATAATCTGGCTCGTGCGGTCTTCATTAGTAGTCCCTGACCCTGACGACAAATTCCTTTCCACGTTCGAGCTCACATCTCCTTGTCTGCCATCATCAAATGCGGCAATCATACTCTCAGGCCAGACGCATTCCGCTAGCTAGCTACTAACATTGAATTATAAGCCTTCCTTTCGAAAACATTTGAGATATAAGCAAGCTCCATTAATTCCTGGGCCCGCTTGCCATTGAAAAAAAAAACAAAAGGTACTCGTCGGTTAACCAAGTTATTGGCTAGTCTTTATAAAGGTGCCACTATCTAATTGACCTCATACTAACGGACGACAAGTCATGACATCCCTCATCATTCCTCATGCCAACCTAGTGATATAATATTGGAGGAATGCCACCTAAATCACTGCTCTCCAACCGTGCCATTTCCTCCGCATGATCACGAAGAGCTTTTGTTTTTCCG
Organism: Melocanna baccifera; assembly: GCA_036346265.1. Classification (NCBI taxonomy): domain Eukaryota; kingdom Viridiplantae; phylum Streptophyta; class Magnoliopsida; order Poales; family Poaceae; genus Melocanna; species Melocanna baccifera. Next base: position 27,595,069 of record CM070691.1, on the reverse strand, counting down.
TTAAACCTAACACTTTGGTAAAAAGATTTGCCTTTGGTATGAATTGGCAATGGCATGTAAATGCAAAAAAAAAAAAAAAAAAATCTTACCAGCTCGAGAATCAGTGCAACGGAAATCAAACTGTGGCGTGGAGGTTCCACAAAACTTTTCATGCCAGGGAAGGAAGGGGTCCAATGGCCGGCCAAAGCTGGTTGTTCTGCTGTTGTCCTTGAGAAGCAATCATAGCAGAAGGAAAAGAACTTGAGCACCAGATGCTCACTTTCATCAAAGGAAGGCACAAGTGCACAGCCAAAAGCTACAAAGGGCACAGGATATGACAACGACGGGGGCAAGGGAGCGGATGGCTTGACCCCAGAATTCAGAAAAGGATTGTAGAATTCGAACAAAGGCTGAAAGAAAGTCACCCTAGGTGCGCCCAGAGGAATTGGAGTACATCAATTGAGAATCTCTTTCAATTCGCATATACAAATCCGTGATCAAAGCCGTTTGATCGGCGTGAAAATGAAGCGCGTCTGCAGAACTAGTGGCGGAGCCTCCTTGGGCCAAGGAGGGTTTTGGCCTCTCTTTTGCTCAATTGTTCCAAAGAGAAAGTGCCAATTTCTACAACTAAACGCTAAGCAAATGTTGAGTTGGACTTCTCTTGCCAAGGTCTCAACTACGTTTTGTTAGACGGCCCTTTCTTTATTTTGCTTCAAGCTCCGCTACCGCGTAGAATGTATATGATGCTAGCAATATAGGTACGCCCGATAAGTTGTAACTACTATGTTAGTATGTTACAAGCCAAAGATCTTGTAAGTTGCAACTACTATGTTAGTATGTTACAAGCCAAGCCAAAGATCTTGTAAGTTGTAACTACTATGTTAGTATGTTACAAGCCAAAGATCTTGTAAGTTGTAACTACTATGTTAGAATGTTACAAGCCAAGCCAAAGATCTTGTAAGTTGTAACTACTATGCTTGACATTGTGCATATCATCATCCGCCACTCAGTTCATTTGGACGGCCATTAGCCCTCTACTTTATCTCCCCTTTTGTTTAACAGTAATGTCTACACGCTGCAGAAAGAAAGAAAGAGCACACGCGTACCACATAAACGGATCTTTCCGTTCGGCAACGTTACAAAGTGGATGCACTTTGTCTAGTCAAGTTCCTTAGTTTTTTTAGAAGAAAAAATTGAGAAGAACACGCTTGCATTGCTGATTTGGTCCAACATAAGTCCCACAATTGCGCATGAGCTACCTACTCCTCATTTCATTTCATTTTTATTTCGTCTCATTCACATCTGTCATACCAACTCACAAGGTCTTGATCAAATAAACTCTTGACTCCTTTTCTTTTGATATCAACTCAACCTCACTATTAATTTGCTTTGCATGAGAAGCCTATGTGTTAACCAGTCATTCGAACAGCTGAAGAGTTTAAATCGAAATGATGCCGATGTTTAATCACCAATTTGCAGTTGGTAGTTGGCACTATTCCGGTTCCAGAGTCAAAAATGGAAAAGAAAAGAGAGTTAAATTCTCACATCACCAGATCAGCAGTACTCCAGTTTATCACTCCTGAAGTTGACATACTCAGGAACCAGCGTTGGTACCACAGTCCTGTCGCTTTTATTCTGACAACCATAGTTTACCACGGACTAATAGATTCTAGAGGAAACCCTAACGCAAGATTAAGATTTGCATTTGCAAGTCATCTGTTTCATTTGAGAAAGAAGTACCAACTCATCGAATTTTTTAATAAATAATTTTTAATTTCGAATTACAGTTTTATACCTTTTTTTTTTGCAATTTTGACCCTATATTGTCTAACCGTTGGACGACTTGGGTTAATCGTTCAATCGTTAGGTGACATATGACCAACTCGCCTAACCGTTGAGCAACATTGCCTATAATCGCCCAACTGTTGGACGACTACCAACGATTTTAAAAAATATAATTATTTTATTAATCCGACAGAAATAATTATGGGGGGAGAGGTAAATGATAATTATTGTAGGTAACACATTTAACAAATCTTATTTGTAATTTGTATCTTTTTTAAATAAAAGGATAGACAATGTCGGTTGATCTTTTTTGTGATTTTTGTAGATTATAAACGATACAAAATCTGTTAAATTTGCAATAATATTTTGTGAACGTTGTATATTGTTGTAGCACAACAAATTTTCTGAAGAATTTTGTGAGGACGATTGAAGTAGCAACGATTAGTAAGTACAAAGATAAGTGATATTGGGATACAATAGAGAATTCGTACACGAAGGAAGACAAAGCAAAATATGTACACAACAAAAAATACACAAAGTAGGAGAAAGACCCACTACGCGCTACTAGCTACACCACCCTCAGCACCTCCTCCGTCATCGCCACGTCCTGCCCCCAGTCGGTGCCCGCCCGTGTGGCCCCGCTTGGGCTTCCTCAGCGCGGGGTGTTGGCACCCTGACAGGGTGACGTGATAAGGAGTCATGTTGACCCGTGTTCCCAACACCTTGGGGATGGACTGCACCTATGGCTGCATGAGAACTAACGCACTGCTGAGCTACGACTCGAAAAGCACCTCCGCCTGGTCCTCCGCGAGGTACTCACTCACGTCCATTGAGAGATTCTTGTGGGGGGATAGCCCAACTCCTGGGCGGTGCAACGTGCCTGCAGGATAGGTATTATTTATTCGTGCCTGTAGCCCTTTGCAAATTTCAGGGCGCTACAGTGGGTCTAGTCTCCAAACCCATCGGGGTGTCTGCGTACATACCACCCCTAACTGGGCCTCCTTGCCACCGCCCTTAGGATGCGCAACATGATGGCTCATGCAGTGCTGTGCATCGACATGCTAGTCCAGTAGGCTAAAAGGCCAATCTGAACCATCAAGGTCGTGAGCCATATCTGCAAATCAATATAAAGTTAGCAATTACGACACAATTATTGCTTTAATTATTAATAGCGTAGCTCCAAAAATTCTTCAAATCATTTCTAGCCAATTTCATGTATGCTATTAAGCCTATTTAATTTATTTATCTATCTAAATAATTTTAGATCTCAGAGTTAACTAGACTAAATTCTTCCTTCTTTGTACCTATTCTTTTCCATAATTAGTACATGTGTGATGATTTACTTACATATATAATAGAAAGTAAATCTTAAATAATAATTAAATTAATTAAACTAAGACGTCCCTGTAGGATGTTTGAATTTTATTTTTATCATTTGTGGTTTTTTACGATTCAAATGCTATTTAAATCGTCGTGTAAAATTTTAATCGCTACGTTTAATCTTAAATCGTCGCGTACTATTTTACATCTGCACATGCTATTCTAATTCTCAAAAATAGTTTTAAATTTTTTGATGGCTATTAATTATTCTAAAAATTAAGAATACTTATTATACGGTTTCTACAATTGATAAGCAAGTAACAAAATTAACTGGGTTTTTAAATGTACAACAGCGATCTAAACGACAATACAATTATTAGCAACTAAATCACAAATTTAATGATTTCAGTTACTATCCTACCATATTTCAAAAATAAATATACAAAAAATAAAAAAACTCATCGTCGTTGATGCGCAGATCCCTTCTCCTCTCTCCTCTCCCTCTCGCTTCCCGCTCCTCTCCTCCTCTTCCTTCTCCCTCCTCTCGTACCTCCTTCTCTCCTCTCTTCTCCTCCTTTCATTTCCTCTTATCATCTCTTTCTCTTCTCCCCCTTTTCTCTTTTCTCTCGGCCGAATGAGCAAATGAGCACAGGCTCGGGTATGGCTGCACGCCTGAGGAGATATACCCCCTAATCGTCCAACAGTTGGGCGACTAAGGGTTTGTCGTCGAACCGTTGGGTGACTATACGCAATGTCGACTAATAGTTGAGCGACATTGACTAGTTGCCTAACAGTTGGGCGATTTGGTCACGTGTTGTCCAACAGTTAGACGACTAGCCCAAGTCACCCAACGGTTAGACGACATAAGGTCAAAACTGAAAAAAAAGCAGATATAAAACTGTAATTTCGAATTAAAAATTGATTATTTTTAAAAAAATTCTCAAATCATCTCATGTTAACTCCTACCTACTTGTCTTTCGATCCAAGACTAACTGGAAATATATCCCATCTCCATTGAAACAGTGAGATGGATTAGACACCAAATTAACTATTCATAATAATATAATTCCTAAATAAGAGAAGTATTTAGGCTGTTCCATTTAGGAAGAAGTATCTTGTGGTCAAGAAATCCTTGTGTAGTTTAATGATACCTCCATTTAGGATTGCTTATGATGTTAGCAATTCTTTTTCAGATGATATGTATGCAATTGATAAATGGCATAGAGAAAGCTCCAATAAGAATATTACTCCTTGCAACATCTCTCTTTGGAAACAGAGTTGTTAGTTAATGTAGGGCGAGTTCCAAATGGCCGACATCCTTTTCCTGCCGTCTCTTTCAAAGCTTTCTTGTGGAGCACTATATTCTCTCTGAATTTGATCCATAGACAATGATGGATGGATGCAAGGCCCTCCAAAAAGAGGGAAAATGATGGGTATACATGCAAAGCTAGAAGCAAATTTGTTCTAAAATAATTCTACTTTTCCCTTCTCACTCCAGAACTGGAAGAAATATCCATAATCCTCCTGAAATGAGGAGTTTGGAGGGATAATACAGAAAAAAACGGTGTTCAGCTACTGCCTTCCGGCCGCTGATTTGTTTTCTTCGGAATAAACAGCCGCGGCGAGAGAAAGCGGCGGCGCCGAACCTTCCGAGCGGTGGGAGTTTAACCCGTGCGCCGCCGACGCGGACAAGCTCACCGGCACGCACGCATCTTGACGCAGTTCCAACGGCGGAATCCGGCTCCGCGTGAGCCAGCGCTGAGTCTAGTCACAGGGCGGACCGCGTGCACGGTGCCATCCAGTCAGCGCCACGTGGGTGAGACGGGGCTCCGTTAGCCAGTAACGGGTTGTGCCTCTTCCCCCGCGCGTCGGACCCGTTAAAGCTAGTAAATAAATCGCCTCGGATCTGACCAAAATAGTCTCTGTTAGCACGCCGTCTCCTCCGACTTCCATTCGCGAGGAAAGGAAAGGAAAAGAAAAGAGAAGAAAAGGGGAGACGCCGCCGCTTCGAGGAGGTACGAAAATGGATTGAGGGATTCGTTTGACTAGTTAGGGGAGAAAGAAGCTTGGAATTCTCCGTTCTTTTGATCGTTTCTTCGTTTCGTTGGCTTGGTTTGTTTGGACTTTGGATTGGTCGATTTTGGTGTATATTTCTTCTTCTTCTTCTTCTTTTTAGTTTGGAGAGACTGCCTATGTTGAATTTGTGATCATTTTTTTATTCCAGCAACCAGCAAGTAATCTTTTATGTGTGTGTGAGCTGAGAGGTGGGATTCTTGAAATTTGTGGGCTCGATTCTCTTCAATTGATTCAGAAGCCGTCGTGTTCATTCTGCGCCGGGATAAATATGATAGTGTCATATATCTTCTTATGCTATGTGCCTGTATCTTCTGCAAATTTATCTTCATTGGTGGAAATTGGTTGATAGACCATTTTTTTTCAATAAATTGAAAGGAATTGCGTGATATGGGATGCTAGATAGACGAATGATGTTTGCACGTGTTATAGTTATCGATGACCCAAGTGTTTTTATATAGTGTGTCGTCTCAAGACTGCCTTTTGTTTCAAGAAGGAAATTCTGAGTCATCATACCACAATCTAAACTGTTATGAAATTTTTTATCAAGATGTGTTCTTGATGTGGTAATTTCTATTGGTTGGATGATACAGAGCAAGATGGTAGCAGTATAGGCAAATAGTTATAGATGACCTTATTTTAATCCTTTTAGTACATTTAAGGATATATTCACTTTTCCTTTTTTTTTTGGTTCGCTTAAAAGGAAAGAAAGAAATGCAATCGTTGAGTTTGTAGCACTACTAGAATGTACTGGATTGATAGAAATTCATTAAACAAAGGTAAATATAGCTCTCATGGAATGGAGTGGAGTTAAATGTTCTTAATTAACAGTAGGTGCAAAGTTGGATTGTTTGGTGTCATTGGAGATTGGTAACGTTAACTTCTTCACGGTTTCTTTCATGAAATGCATCATTTCTACTTTTCTAGATATGCCTTTTCATATGTGTTTAGGTTCTCTTTACTATTGTTTGTTGCAACATTGATTCTCCAGTAGTTGTTTGTTTCTAACCTTTATAAAATTGTGGTTGCAGAATTGTAGCACAGGTTGTATCGGAGAAGATATATACCTCTGTGTTTTGTGCTGCATTTTGGTATGGAGGAGGATTCTGGTAGATCCACCACAACAATTGATTTTCTTAGAAGAGGTTCTGGTATCTCCTTGAGAAATCAAAGCAATGCGGAGAGGCCAAACCAGTACGGCAGTAAGCCGGGGAACACCAGAAAGCTCAACCCTATGAAAGCCAGATGGGCTGACAATAAGGAGAAGCCAAGATATTTACGTGACCCATTTCATTCATCAGGCTCTAAGGCTGCATCTGCAAGCTCTTCAAAAGCTCCTGTTAGAAAATATTATGAGGAAAAGCAAAGGCGGCCCTTTTTGGCAGAAGCAGACAATGCTGAAAGCAGTAACAGAAGAACTGAGGCCAACCGTCTGCAGAGTAGCAAGAAAGCTGTTGTTGAGGAGGGTGAGCATCCATATGTTCAGCAGACTGAGTCAGAAGATTCATTCTCCACATCAACTACTGGAGGAGATCAGCCAGCAGAACATGACCATGAAGTTTTAGATTCTTCTGTTTCTTCAGGTATTTCTCCACATGCAGTTGATTCCATAGTCAGAAATACTGCATTGAGAACTAAACCACGTAGGCAGAAGGATAAAGAAGAATTGAGTATGGGTATACCTCAAACAACATCTACTTTTGTTCATCGGCCTACTATACTTCGAAATTCTAACATTGGTATGAAATCATCAAATGGTGCTGGTACTGGAGTACAGAGACGTGGTCTAAAAAATCTTGGTTGCACATCAATATCTGATGTTTTGTCGTCTGACTGTTCTTCATCTAATGCTGTTCATAATAAGAGGGATGACATTATGAGAAAGAGGACTTCTGATGGAGAGGGTTCTTCAAGATCAAGGGGCTTAAGTGGACAGTCTAGTTTAGGTCATTCACCTTTCATGTACCCTGGCATTACTGGTCCTAGAGTCAGAGCTGCTGAACAATCAGCTTCTCAACAAACAATAAGGACTAGCAGCAGAAGTATTCAGGATTCTGCAGGTTCAATAAGGACTAGACGACCCACTACTCAGCACGCTAGGGTGAGGATGCCTGATGAAAGAGCGGATGGCGTGTTTGCTCTGCGTGAGACTGTTACAAGGGTTCGCCAACCAGATTGGGCTCGTTTTTCCTTGGATGAAGTTCCCCCACAGAGATTAACAAGGCCTTTTTCTGTGGAATTGCCTCATGCAATCTACTCATCTAGTCGTCAAGGCTCAAGTAATCGTACAGCTCGGTGCAGATCAAGTTCTCGTCCTGAGGAAAGCCCTTCACAAATGTTTCATGGTCTGCTGGGTGAGAGAGATGGCTACAGGCGCATAAACATGGAAAGAATTGCAGAGGTTATTTTCCAAACACTTGTCTGAGTTGTTGTGACTTTGCGCTTAGGTTTTGTTTGGGATGAAATTGATCAAATTATTATAGATCTAAAATATACTGTCTTTGATTAGCTACTATGATGTCTTGATATGTGAAAGAAATATGAGTTGATATATGGCATATTTACTTTGGGCAGGTGTTGCTAGCGTTGGACAGGATTGAACAAGATGATGAATTGCCTTATGAGGTCAGTCCTTTACCTTGTTTAACATTTTTTTTCTCTTGTTGCCAACCTGGCACTGAAATGTATTCTGGACAAAAATATTGGCAGCAATTGCTGGTGCTGGAAACTAATCTGTTCCTTAGTGGCCTTGGCTTGCACGATCAGCATAGAGATATGAGAATGGATATTGACAACATGTCTTATGAGGTAAACTTTCATCATGTTGATTCTGCCACAAGGGTTTGATTAGAGTAGCTCTTTTCTTTGTTAAGAATCGATACTCCATTATTTACTCATTCATTGTGTGTGTCTAAATTTTACATTGAGTCATCTGGCTCAGACCTCAGAAACTGCTGTGTTTTGTCTCACTTTTGTTTTGCTCAGGAACTATTAGCACTAGAGGAGCAAATTGGCTCTGTGAGCACTGCCCTTTCTGAAGAGCAATTTGTGAAGTGTCTCAATCAAAGTGTGTATAAACCAACAAACTCAGAACTAGAAGTGAACCGAGCTGTAGTAGATGATGTCAAATGCAGCATATGTCAGGTATTTCTATTACTGATGCTATCATTTCTGTGCACATTTGTTGAAAATGTTTACTACTGTTCTAATTGTAAAGTTGATAATGCTGCTTGATGTTATGCCACAACTGTTGGTGTGTTCATCGCTTCTTTTTTCTATTAAAATAAGACTCCCCTGGTTGGCAAGGCATAGACCAATTGGAAGGGGAAACAATAAGGTATTATAAAGCATAGTTACATAGGGTGCACAAAGGTAAGTAAATAAATGATAACTTTTTCTGTGGAAGATTGTATCTAGGATTCATGTTTTACACACACTACAATCTCTCAGTCATTTGATTTTGATTTGTCCCATTCATTTAGACATTACTATTTTTATAATGAACAACTATTTGTTTGGATACCGGATGCTTATTATTTTGTGCTGCTTGTGTTACGACTGACAGGAGGAATACATTGAGGGTGAAGAAGTTGGTAGGATGCAGTGTGAGCATCAGTACCATGTGTCCTGCATTCATGATTGGCTTAGACAGAAGAACTGGTGTCCAATATGCAAAGCTTCAGCAATACCTTCGGAGACAGACAAGGGGGACGTATGAATCTAGGTTGTTCAAACTCGTAAATATTATGAATTTATTATGAAACAGTGTTAGACACTGTAGACGCTGACTCAATTCACTCCAACTTGTGAATATGATAAATTGTTTCTCTCTTGGAAACCCCTGTAATTTTTTGTTACGCATCTGGTTCTCTTCACAGTTCACAGTACACGTCACTTGCCATCAGATAAAGAGACTAAAAGGGATCCTTCTGAATTAAGAATTCTCCTTGATTGGACTATGCTCACAGTAATCAAAATTCTGCTGGGTTGGGATTTTAATTAAAATCCATCCACTTTTGCTGCTACTTTATGTATGATTTGCAGATAAAAGTATTATTTATTACTGAGAGGGAAATGTTTGTCATGAATTGTACAAGTGGCAATTGTGATGGATGTATGCTGTATACTTTTGGTAACTAGTATGTGAATTACCCTGTTGACATCACTGAAGGCTTGAAGAGGCAGGTAGGCCTATGAACAACTTCAGTCCGAGTCGATCTCGAGTGTTCATTTCAGCATGTGAAAAACTTTGGATCTAACAATAAAGACAATAATCATCACCAAATAGCAGGGCATGGCATAGTGGAATCATAGAACTCGATGGTTGGATTATACTCTGGTTACCAAAAGGATCTGCCATTCACTTATTTGAAGAAAGTAGTTGGTTCTTCAGTTCCTTAATTTCTTGCTCGTTACTTTGCTTGTACTAAACTGTTCGCTAACTAGCAGCTTGCTATAGTTTAGCCAATGATACAATTCCTTTCTGTTTGTTTGATCTTGATGTGTGCCTCTGATCTCTCTGATGATTATCTGCACAGACTGATGATACTCTTGTACAAAAAGTGACTGTTTCTTGCTTTCTTTTTTCATTTCTCCTGCTATCATAACTCGTGCTGTACTGTTGTCATGACTCCAATTCCTGTCAGTACAGCTGACAAAAGAAAACATGATCAGTTCTTCTGGGAAACAGTGGAAGCTAGGTGATGGTGACGGGGTGAAATTGAATTGCCAGGACAATGAGGACTACGTGCTGCTATGATTTCAGAGAGAGAATTCCAAAGTGGAACCTTTTTGCAGTTCAATTATTCAGGTTCTTCCCAACTTCTGAAACTTCAGCTTTTATTGATACTCTTTGAGACTGCTGCGAGTCCCCAAAAAATTCTGAAGTAGCCTTTCTGCAAGTTGGCTGCCAATATCGATCACTCTTGTTTATCTTGGATGAAGCATGAATGGCATTGCTTTGGTTAAGTCTAGTTTGAGTTGGGACGATTTGTAGGACTCCAAAACTTTGAGATCTACACATGTGAATTTGATTGGAGAATACTGCATGGTGAGTTAAAATGGTTGCTGTAAAATAAAAGGGTCAATAGGCTGGTGCAACCCAAATTGTTTTTCTTTTCTCTTTTGATAATTTTTTGAGTTAGTTTAACAAGCCTAAAACTCCCAGTATCAGTTGCTAAAAAAGTTGTAAACATTTTTATTAAACATGGAAGAAATTCCCTCACTTTTCTCTTCATCGTTGTCAACATTACAGTCTCTGTTTTGTTAGCCTCCGGTTTGCTATGCTGCAGCTTACTAGCTAAGCATTCCTTCATTTTCTTGGTAGACCAGCCGAAATAAATACGAAAATTGAGAGGTACTGATCCTATCATCTTTGGGGACTATGTTCTGGACAGACTCTTTTTTGTATCATTCTTATGTTCCCCTAATTGCAAAATAAATGGACACTCTCTACTCGTACAGATAACAGTTCAGCGATCAGAATATTTCTTAGGACAACGAACAATTTGAGGAACCCACAGTTTTGTAGCAACTTTATGGCAGATGTACGGCCATTAAGACTGGTCGTATTAGAGAATATATGAGTGGGTTTTCGACTGTGGATTATAGCTTTTAGCTTAAATTTTTGAGTTCTGATTGTTCGCGAGAGTACAGGGAAAGATTCTCGTGTGCGATTTTGGTTGATATATATGAAGTTATGACAATGTCTACTACAATCAACTTGTAAATCCCGTTTTAAAAAGATAGTCCGTTTGAAACCTAGTTACTATAGAAAACCAAGTCATAAGCCCAAAAGAAAAGAGCCTATATCATCATTCAATAAGGATTCTGTAGAAGAGCAATGCAATGTTTTAATATGATCTATTTGTTTTGATAGTACAAAATCTGATAATTTTTTAAATAAACTATTTTTAATCATTTCACACAAATAAACCAATGCTTATTTTTAATTCAAAAAGAGAGGAGAAGAGAGGAAGGAAGGAGGGGGGGGGGGGGGTAGGCTTCGCCCGTTTACTTCTGCGTGCTCACTTCTTTTGCAGTTAGTTCTTATTGCTCTTATAATTTCTTGGTCATTTCGATGAAAACATGGTTGGTTAACAATAATGAACATAGATTAATGGTTAAACTAGGGTTGCTAGTTGTAGATCCCCATTTTTAGTGGTAATGTCGGTTATAGTATATTAGAATCCATGTTTTTTCCTATTGTAGCGTATGAATGTTCGATTAGCCTCATTTGTAGATCGATTAGTGCAAGAACTAGGCTGGTTAGGTTTAGATGCGCATGAGTTAGGGATATGAATTTAGGTCATTTGTATGTTGTAATAAAAAAATTATATGAACATTTGCACTTGTGCTGTAGGATATGTAGGTGAAACAAAGAACATTTCGATATGCATGGTATGACTTATTTGTGCGGGGTGTAGTTTAATCTAGTTTTCATGAGGCTTGACATAGGAGGTGTAATTTCTGCAATTTTGTTGCGTTCTGAATATTTTAGGTTGTGTGGTAGGTATGTCAGGTCAACATGCTTTTAGGTATATTATGGGTAGGGCAAAGTTCACGAGGTGGCCGTATGGGGTTTGATTTGAGCAGTTTTTCGCAGACCACACTGTTTCACCCATACATGGACAATCTTGAAATTGGGGAGGTGCTACTGTAGCTTACTTATAGCTTCTTGCTGGACCAAATGCTATACGGTGTTACTGTGAAATGCCTATGGAGTCGTTCTGCAGAAGTCATCAATTGGGAGTTGAGGCCTATTGAGCGAACGGAGTCATGGAGGTTTTACCTAGGAGTGTGCAGGCGTTGTGGCTATGAATGCGTCCTGTTGATGCAAGCCTATGTGAAGCACAATTCTAGTACAATTGATAGTGACCATGAAGTGGGGGAGAGTAGTGTAGGTTTGTAGGTGGAGGTCGAGGACGGTAGGACATAGAATGATGGTGGAGATGTAGTTGTGGCTGTAGATAATCATGTTGAACCTAGCAGACAAGCAGATGAAGGAGAGGATGTTGAATTTATAGTGGATGACTTGGAGTAGGAAAACCATAGGGCCAAGGAGATGGACAGGGAAATCAGTAGTAGCACTTTTGTACTATTTTGCACCTTACTATCCACGTAATCCGTGGGTCTCATTTACTATTGCTTGCTATGATTTTCCCAATGTTACACTCTTCTTTGTTATTGTTTATATCCTATTCTTGTATGACATCTCCTGGTCGACAGCATGACACGAGGGGCATACTATTACGACTACACATCCTCCCCTATTCAGCATCGTGACATAGGGGAATGCTAACATCACGCACTGTAGCTCATACAAGTCGAATCTCTAGCATGGTAGGGTAAAATTCCAAGCCCAGCATAATTTGACAGTAATGACGGGAGTTACATGGCGCGTAGGGTACGATTAAGTGCATCTGTTTGTCTGGCTACTCGTAAACCTGAACCATCAACCCTACGTTTTTCAGAACAGAAAAATACTTGCGGAATGGAAAGAAAGTTAGGCTTACAGACATACATTCTACTGCCCCCTATGGGCGCACTCCTTCCTTATAGTGACCTCATCCCAATACTCGTCTATAAAAGTCTCTTGTCACTTGCTAGTCTCCTTAGCCTTGCGCGCCTCCTCCTAAAACTTCTAAAGCTTCTCCCTCTTCTCCTTCCATTTCCTCTTGCTGTACTCCTCTTCGTTTTTCTTCACCTCAACAACATGTTTGGGCCCAAAGAAGATAAGATCGTGGTCTTCTTTACTGACATCCAATTCAAGTTGCACCTTTGTATTCCCCTACCATAGAACAACTAGTTAATGATATTTCAAGGAGGTATGATGAATATCCAGATGGAAGGCTAACCTTACTGTTCCCGCACTAGAAGGCAAATTGAGCAAAGGCACAGTTGCCATGGGCTTTTGTGTAGATAGCTAGAACATTGCAACAACACTTCGACCATTGAGGGTTCATCAATTCTTTTGCCTTCCCTTTTTCCTTCCTGGATAAGGATCCAACATCGGCCATTGATAGGATTTGGGTGTTGGCTCGGAGGTAGAAGAGTGGAGTGTTGCCTGTGGGGTAAAGTGTGCCCTGGTTTTATAGGTAGTTGGTGTGTAGTGTTAAGGGAGTAAATTTTAGTGAATGCAAGAGTACTCATGTTCGCGAGAAGGTATTTTTGTCTACAAAATAGGTTAGCAAGTTGTCACTCGCAGAGAAAAGCTAGCACACGTTGTCAATTTAGTCTGAAAAGGTGGCATAATATGGTCACTTTGCCCTAAAAAGTTGGACCAACAGTGTTGTCACTCAGAAGGCTACATATTCGACCTAGCTTTTCAAGCCGAACTGACTACACTCTGACCCCATCTTTTTCATATTGAACTCTAGCTTTTCAGCGACAGGCGTAGCCTTAGTCGCCTAGTGGATCTAGACTCGTCATTATGAGTTAATAATATATTTTAGTAATTAATAACAATCAAATTATAGGACTAATATTTTCATTGATATGGATGGATAGTATATATCCCACGGTGATAGATGACTTGAGAAGGCTTCATGCGGGTGATCGTCCTCAAGTCCAAGAAAAGACGTCATGTAATGATGAATAAAATCAAGGACCCGAACTCGAAGTTGATATGTGTGTCATGAAGTTTTAAAAGGATGCACAAGGCAAATGTATGACTAGATAGGGCTAAGAATGTGTTTTGTAGTCTTTTACCAGTATTGGTGTTTGGATGAAAGACCGAGTTGCTAGTGTAGGATGTCGTACTATTAAGAGGGGTCGCGACTAGTAACTTGAACATATCATGTGTTGATGGATCATTTACTTGCTCTAGCTCTCTCCGTGGTATGATGCTAATATTTTTCAAATGTGTTTTGAAAATGATCACGCATAAATTCCTTGTGATATTTGACTTGAAGTTTGTGAATGATTTTTGCAAATTATTAGAGTCCATATTTTTCCCCTCCTTGTGGTATGATGCTATAGTTTGTCAATTATACAAACACCATTGTTACATGCGACTTGAATTTGACCAAAAGATATGTGAAAATTGGCTTAAGTCCATGGTGCCTTTTTTATGGTATGATTCTAAAAGAGGTTTGGGGACGTGTTACACAACCTATTAAGAAGCTCATACTAATCTTCAGTGCTTAACATTTAAGTTGAAATTTTGGTATGAAAAATTCCTTAAAGAAACATGGTTATCTTGTGCCTTCTTTGGAAAATCAGTCTGACCGACGTAAGAATTGCGGTCAGACCAGCCTAGAGGTCTAACCAGGCATATGCAGTCAGACTGTTGTGGTGGTCAGATCGACGTTATGGCTATGGTCTGACCAGCTTGAAGACCAGTATGGTCGAGGACCAACGTGGTCGAAGACCAGTGTGGTCGAACAAGACCAAAGTGATCAAAGACCAGAGTGGTCGAGGTCAAACCAGCGTTATAGCTGTGGTCTGACCAGTCTCCGATCTGACCGGCCCATAAGTGACAGTCTGACTGGACCGCAGTTTGACTGGCTCACAAGGGGCGGTCTGACCGACCCCGGTATGTCCGCTTATGTAGCGGTATATTTTTTCCAGAGATTGCCTATTTGAAATGTTTGGCTAGCGGTTAGACCAGTATACTTGTGGTCAGACCGGACATGGTGGTCAGATCGGTCCCTATGTGGGAGGTCTGACCGATGGCCTGAGTAATAGCTGGTTTTATAGCCATTAGGAAAGGTGCGGTAATACCAGCCATATGTTAGCAGTAGAACCGGGCCTCGGGCAGTTTGCAGCCAACCTTTTGCTTTAACTGCTATTTTCTTTGTGTGGGGTATATATATCTCTTTGTGGCCTGTTGGAGGGGGTTGCTAGTTCCATTGTTTCATTCCTTGAGCCTAGAGCAAGTTCTCTCCTTCATTTTATGCATGTGTTGCACTTAGAGGGTTTTGGAGAGACAGCCTTATACATGTGTTGCACTTGGTGGTGGACTTCGTGTCCTTTGAGTTGCAATACTTGATTCGTTTAAGCGAGGGTCTTTGACTTGTTACTCTTGGAGTTTGCCGACTCCTAGACGGCTTCAAAGGCGTGGTGGTCCGATGATTTTCTAAAGAATGTTGTGAGAAGGACCGACGTGTTGTGAGTGGTGTGATGCTTGTTATCTCTGGAGTAGAGAAAGAGCAATCTTAGTGGATTGAGATGGTTAGGCTTAATTCATGTAGCTGGTCTAATTAGTTCGGGCTTACCTTTACGTGGATTAGGGGAAACTGGTAAATTTTTGAACACCACGGTAAAATATCATATATCATTGTGGTTTGTTCTCTTATACTCAATTTACATTCAAACAATTTATATTCATTAAATTGAATAGAATATTTGTCATTTTAGGATTGCTTATCTTGAGTTAGAATTATATTATTGGTGCACTTAGTTGAACTTAGACAATTTAGGTCTTACTTGTGCAAAACTAAATTGATTACGCTTCCCATTGTTAAATTTGGTTCTAGCTTAGAAGAAATTTAAAAATTGTCTATTCACTCCCCCCTTTAGTCGGTTTTCTCGATCTTACATCGTCGGCCCATCGCGTGGTTGGGCTTAGTCGCTGGTCCAATGCACGACTAGGCCTTAGTCGTGTGGCCAGTAAGAGACTGGGCCTCGTCGCATGGCCACAGTGCGAGTGGGCCTCAGTTGCGTGGTGGCCATGCGGTTGTGGATTATTTGTGTAAAAAATGTTGGTTTATTTGTGCAAATTGATTAAATTGATTTCTTTGTTTAAAAAAATTCCAAAATCTGACACCATTGGTTTCATAATTAGCTACCCTCGCATGGGAGGATTTACAATGTTTTTGCAGATCCACTTGGAGTTTTGTCTTTGAAATTCACTGGGAGATTTGTAGGACATAAAGCACTGTTCAGTTAGACACATGCCATTACATTAGAACGGCTTCAAGTGATTATGGGAGGCCCATTTTTGTCACATTGTGAAGCAAACCAATCTTTGGCCAAGTGCTTTAGCTACAAGAAATTCTCCCACAAGAGCTTAAGATAGTAGTATTTTAGTTTACGGACATCAGTAGATGAATCAACCTTAATAAGGAGGATAACAATGGCTTGCCCGTAGCTTTGTGCATAAAGAGTGAGACACGATCAGATTAATTGGCCATGCATGCCACCTGTTGCAGGAGCATCGTTTGGATTGGTTCTTTGAGATGCTTTAGGGGTTCATAAGGTACAAATGGACACGGGAAATCACTTTTTTGTTGCATCAAATCATGTTAGCATTAGGTTGCTTACAGGATATGCACAAGGTAAGTGATATGGGGATATCGATAGGAACAGGGACACCAATGTATGGAAATAGGGGTTGCTAGTACTAACTTTTGAGAGCTTTGGTACATGTTTTTGGCACTGTTTCTTTGGTAAGTTTCCCTGAGTAACAAAAAAACGTTATCTCAGTAAATGTTGGTGCTTCTGAATGGATGGAAATAATTTTGGAGAAAGAACTCATTTATCTCTCTCTCCACTAAAAACCACATGTTCACAAGTGTGGAATGTGCCAAGCTCTGTGTCGACGTATGCAGTTCTGTGCCGAATTTTGCTGTCTAATACACCTCAAGGTTAAGGTCCCAAGTAACCGTGATTTGATCTCCAAGCCTCCGAACTTACCCAGAGCAGATTCCTATTTATACCTGAGCTATGGAAGCTTGATTAGATGATTCATAGTTTACCATTTCAGCTACTAAGTCAATTGAAACTGATCCCAAAATTTATTTTCCCCCCTCTTCAATTAAGTTAGTTGGGAAGTAAGCAGTTTAGTTAGAGTTGTGACAGTGATTTCCCTTAGGAAAGCCGAAAGCGATTGCGCATTTGCGCCAAACCAAGGCATGAAATGCAATCCAAAGGGATGCCAGTGACCTGAATAACGTACACCTAGAAAAGCAGTGCTGTGTGGCAGGCATGAGGAATTGTATTCTAGAGTCACATATTTCTAGTGCTGTGTGGCAGGCATGAGGAATTGTATTCTAGAATCACATATCTGTTGCCTTTTCTTGTGTGCTTATGGACTTGTGATTTCAATTTTCCGTTCTTTAGCTAGCCAGGGGATCAAACTAAGAGCATTTCGCCAGTATATAACAGGCTTGTTGTGGTACAGGTACGAGGACCGAGGGTAAAGCACTTGCCCTTGATCGGCCGACCATGTCACCGCCAAGGCTCTGAGGCCTATTGAATAAGAGAAGAAAATTAGAGAACTTTGTTTATTTCTTTGCTTCGTGATAACCATACAATGATATCCTTTTTATAGGGATGGCTAAACTTGACCCTTAAGAAACCTATCTCGTACTAAGAAAACTAATCTTAATAATAGAAAACTTATCTCTAATATATGAAATAAATCTAAAAGGAAATAAGCCCAAATACTAAGAAAACTAATTATTATATTTTTAATCCACGATACGTCACCAAACTATCTAAATTCATGCGTGCTATAGTACCCCGAGCGCGGTTACTATTCATGGTGCTACAGTGTCTTAGCGGGTACTAGGGCTGGACAAAAAGCTCGAGGCTCGTGAGCTACTCGAGCTCGTAGTCAGCTCGGCTCGAGCTCGGAATTTTTTCTAACGAGCCAAGCCTCTGCTGTAGCTCGGCTCCCTAACGAGCCGAGCTCGAGCCGCTCGCGAGCCAACCGAGCCGAGCGATGTTACATGTATTGATGTATATCTGATATCTCCAAGACTCCAACACTCCGCTCGGTCTGCTGGTCCGTTCGGTCTCCACTTCATACCCCATTCACCCGGTCGCCCCTTCATCTCCGCTCGGTCTCCCTACCCCGCCCCGCCTCCTCCCTCCCCGCTCGGCCGCTCCCCCGCCGCCTCCTCCCGCGCCGCCGCCCCACCGCCTCCCTCCCCGCTCCCCCGGTGCCGCCGCCTCTCCCCCCTCTCCCCCGTCCGCCCCCTCCGCCGATCCCCCTCTCACTGCCCGCCCCCGATCCACCACCCCTCGGTGCCGCCGCCTCTCCCCCTCTCCCCCGTCGCTGATTCCCTCTCCCCCGCCGCCGATCCACCACCCCTAGTGCCGCCGCCTCTCCCCCTCTCCCCCGTCGCCGATCCCCTCTCCCCCGCCGCCGATCCTCCCCGGTGGCCGGTGCTGCCACCTCTCCCCCTCCCCCCACGTCGCCGGCGCTGCAGAAGGCAGACAACCAGGAGCCTCGGCGTTGCCGTCCTCTTCCTACGCGCGGAGGAGGGCCAATGGGGTGTCTCCGGTGAGTAGATCCTCCGTCTTGCTCCTTGATTGCATTCGTGTTCTTGGTTGGGTACTTGGGTGTAGATCCTCCGTGTAGTGTGTGATCTGGGTTGCGGCCCAGAGCCTCGGCGGGATCCTCCGTGTAGTGTGTGAGCCTCGGCGGGATCGTAGAGGGCAGAGCACTGTCCCAGAAGGCCAGAACGATGATGGTAGCCGAGCCAAAAGCTTGGCTCGTGAGCCGGCTCGAGCCATCTACCGAGCCGAGCCAAGTCTGCACTCTAGCTCGATTTCAAAACGAGCCGAGCCGAGCCATGGCTCGGCTCGGTGCGAGCTCGACTGATCCTGGCTCGAGCTGGCTCGGCTCGTTTCCACCCCTAGCGGGTACTGTTCATCCAACACTATAGTGCCCCGTAATGCTATTCATGAGCCTGCTGCGTGCATCGTCGGGATTTTATGCCATAACATTATACTCCTCGCGGTGAGACAGCTCGTCTTCGAGCTATCAGGTGGTGGCTATGATTGAAGTCCTTTATAACCCCATATCGACGAGAGGGCACGATAATGATATTGTGTCACATGGAAGAATATCGGTGGAGCCTTGGTGAGCAACAATGAGGATAGCAACCCTCCAGCATTGATTGACATTGCAGTAGTTGCTGGTGGCAAGGGCAACCAGCACAAGACAGCAGCAGCATCCTTCTTGTCCCGGGATGGAGCGGTTGTAGGAGGGATGTGACGACGTCATTGGACCCCACCTGTCTACTGTTGTGCTCCACATCGCTTACGGCACGGTGTCGATGGACAACGTGACAAGGGTAACGGCGAAACGGCGATAGCCTTCTTCCTTGACGGTGGTACCAATGTTAGAGCCAAGGACAATGAAGCCTGGAGATGAGTCGTTATTGGTGAAGGTGGCAACGTGGCTAGTGCCAACGCTGGCGTCAGGGAAGATGGTGGCAATGCAACCATTGCAATGGCATATGACGTCTTTTCCTGCTCCTTTAGCTTGTCTACCAACTTCATAGTCTTCTCCATGGTGACCATCATATTATCGAGAAAGGACTCTTTTTTTTGCTGCTAGCCATCAATATGTCCAAGGGAGATAATTTAGCATCGAAAACCATGGTGAATGGATCTGATATCAAATGTCAGATAGGATCCTAGTCGTATGCTTATATTCAACCATGTTTACTTCCTGGGCCACACATAGATCCAAATAGGCTACCCACTTAAACCCACGGGCTACCGTATGCAAGCTCTAAAGTAACAACTTTACAAGTAGTATTGGATCTTCTTCTCCAAAAAAAACTAGTCTAATGTGTGAGATCTCTCACACACTTATAAATTGTATTTTTTTCTTTCCACAATTAATGTAGGATTATTACCAATATTCTTCCCCTCACACATTTATTGTGCACTTCTGTAACCAAAGAGATGTTAAACGACTGGGCTCTGATACCAAATATTGTGGTACAGGTCCGAGTATCGAGCGTAGAGCACTCTCATTTGATCGATCGGACATGCCGCCACCAAGGCTCTGATACTTATTGAAGAAGATAGGGAGACTAGAGAACTTTGTTTATTTTTTTTGCTTTCTAATAACAATATAATGTTGTCCCTTTAGAGATGACTAAACTTGATCCATAAGAAACCTATCTCGTATTAAGGAAACTAATCTTAATAATAATAAAAAGTTATCTCTAATACATGAAATAAATCCAAAAGAAAATAAGTCCAAATGCTAAGAAAACTAATTATTATATCTCGTATTAAGGAAACTAATCTTAATAATAATAAAAAGTTATCTCTAATACATGGAATAAATCCAAAAGAAAATAAGTCCAAATGCTAAGAAAACTAATTATTATATTTCTAATCCGTGATACGCCACCAAACTATCCAAATTCGTTTGTGCTACAGTACCCCAAGTGCGGTTACTGTTTACGGTGCTACAGTACCGTAGTGGGTACTTTCATCCAACACTGTAGTGCCCCGTAGTGCTGTTTATGAGTTTGCTGTGTGTATCGTCGAGATTTTAGATTATAACATAGCCCCTATACAATTTAAATTTTGCGAAAAAAACATAATGCAGTTTGAGACAAGCAAGCTGCCTAGGTTACACATGATGATTAACAATTTAAGATGATGTGCAAGTTGAGATTTGACGGCTATCAAAATTTCTAGCAGGATTCTTAGGATTTCTCGCCGGCAAGTACACGCTTCTATTGCTATTAAATAGAAATAGTATTTCACACTAATAGCCATGCCGATCATATTGGTGTGTACTTGGAAAAAAATGGTGTCGACCATGTTGAATCTTTCTGTTCTAGGCCTGGAAAGGTATCTTAATGCAGAAACTCGACATATTTTCTTCTCTTGACCAACAAATTTTCGAATATAACTGCAATAAATTAATATTGTGTTACATCAATGTAAATGTACCTCTATCAGTGGAAGAAGTCATCAAAATGGCCTGTCAATTTGATATGAAACATTTCGTTACACGGTCAAGAAAAGAACTGGGCGAGAAATACAATGTGGATATGAACAAGGTCATTGATTAGTATTGAGCTTTCAGTGTTTAAGGCATGTCATACTTAAGGTCCATATTGTCCAAGTAATCACGACTTCATTTTTCAGACATACCAAGCTGCCTGAGCATACTCCATTGCTCAAACGGTTATATGCTACTATCAGAGAAGGACAGAACTCTAGCATCACGATGTTCATTTAATCAGCTGCGGCAAACCAAGTTCCAAATTCAGAGCATTTGAGTTTTTTTCCTTAAAGGAAGCACTTGACTTCAGTTGATTTGGAAAAAAACAGCAAAGTCGGTTCCTTTTGATCAAAGAAAAGGACCTGGCTGTTGTGCCAAACCAACGCATGAAGTTATGCAATCCAAATTTGTGCCAATGGCTTGAAATTTGTTGAGGAACTGTCACTAGCAAGTCCAGTTCGAGCGATTCTTCCTAGGCAAGAGAGATAAATCAATCACAGAATAATACAATACAACAGAATAATAGATTGAACACAAGAGAGGATGAACTCATCTTTCTTTATTGATTTCTCTTTCAAATACATGTTACAATGATTGAGACTCTCTATTTATAGACTAAGTGGTGAGGTGCTCACTATGGGTCAAGGCCTCAGATCTAGGCCTAGGTTTTTCAACACTCTCTCTTGGGCACTCATCCGACATGTTCATACCTCATCAAAACTCCATAAAACCCTATGAAAAAAATTTAGAGAAAAAGTATATGATACATGTTATATTGTGTTGCACGAATTTACTTATTAAAAATCTTGACTGAGAAACTTTCGAAAAATTCGTTAAGAAAAAAAAGTACAATCCACCCAATCTCATTTAATCTATAGGATTTATTCGTTGAGTACTCGATCTTTGTAATCAAGTTTTAATAGTAAGCTCGAGAAGAATTTTCTCTTGAATTCTGTACTTCTCTAAGTCTCATTATTCCAATTTTATGTACACATCTTTTAAAATTAGATACTAAAAGTGACTTAATGAATAAATCTGCAAGATTTTGACACAACTTAGTATACAGTACCTTAATTTTATCCATCTTTTGCGATTCATAAGCATAGAAGAATTTATGGTTGATATGTTTTATGAGATAACTCTTCACGTAACCTGTTTGTACTTATGCAATACAAGCTGTATTATCTTCATAGATAATGGTGGGAGCTTATATGATGTTCAGTCCACATGACTACTGGATGTGGTGAATCATCCGTCGAATCCAAACACATTCTCGTACAACTTCATATAGTGCTATGATTTTCAAGTGATTCGTTGAAGTCGATACAATATTTTGCTTAGACGATTTTCATGAAATTACGGTTCCACTACATAGGAACACATAGCCTATTTATGACCAAACTATATGCGGGTCTGACAAGTACCTGCATATACATAGCCAGTCATATTCAAATCTTGTTTCTTTTATAGAGCAATCTAATGTCTTTGTTTCCTTGAAGGTATCGGAAGATGTCTTTTATTCCCTATCAATGTCTTTTGGTAGGTTCTGCACTATACCTCGTTAATAGGTTTACGACAAATGCAATGTCTGGTCTAATGTAGTTTGCTAAATACATAAGTGCTCCTACTGCACTTAAGTATGGGAATTCCGATCTCAGGACTTTCTCTCCCTCTTTTCTAGGTCTGTACGGATCCTTGTCTTGTTGTAAAGATCTCTCGACCATTGATACTTTTGAAGGGTATGCCTTTTCAAAGCCAAACATTTCTAACACCTTTTGAGTGTAGACTGACTGATATACTAATATTCCTTCCGGGACATACTCGAGTTGTAAGCCTAAGCAATATTTGATTTTACACAAATATTTCATTTCAAACTCTGATTCTAGGTAAGAGCTCGCTTTCTTTATATCATCTAGGGTTCTGATGATATTCAAATCATCTACATACACTGAGATTATACAAAATCTATTCGTGGATTGTCATATAAATATACAGGGATAATTCTGTTTGTTCATGTAGCCTTTCTTGCATACAAAGTCGCTTAAGTGATTTACCATATTCTGCCTAATTGCTTATACCTGTATAGTGATTTTCTGAATTTTATACTGTACAGATTTCTATTTACTCTGTCTTAGTTCGGGACAGGGATACTTTTAGGTATCTTCATATAAATATCTGAATCCAAGTTTCTATAAAGGTATGTCATTACCATATCCATCAATTTAATTTCTAAATTTAGATTTATTGCATCGAGATTAAATATTTAAAGATAATGCCACCCATGACCGGGGAATATGTTTATTTATAATCAACTCCTGGATGTTGGTGAAACCTTGTGTAACAAGTCTTGCTTCATATTTTAAATTTTATTTTTTCTCATTTATCTTTTGAATAAATACCCACTTATGTCCTATAGGGTGTATATGGGGAGGCGTGCAGCTTACGGGCTCAAACACATCTCTTTTATTCAGAGATAATAATTCAATTTCTATTATCTTTTTTCAATCATTCCAGTCTGATCTTTTCTTACATTCAGTGAGTGATGTAGTCTCTGGATCAAGATCAATGATTGTGGTAATTTTTTTGTAAAATAAATATCAACATTGGCTATTGTCCTATTCATAGATTCTCTTGTGTGTATATAGTTTATAGCTATTTCATCATGGGTTGATTCTTCTAGTACTTCTACTTGCTCACCGCTTCTTCCGATTACAGGGGCAAGTCCCTTTAGTTTTTCAGCTCCGATATGTGTGCACACATCCATATTGATTTTCCCTCTATGGAAATATTCAAATCTGGTATGTCCTTTTCTGAAAATGCCATACTTGTGCCAGGTCTCAGTTGGCTCTCCTACTGGTTCTGGAGAACTTCGGTGTTGGATGTGTCAAGTCCTTATCATTTTCCACTAGGCGTCCCTGGCTACTTGGGATTTGAGGTGCTGAAGTTCTCAGACTTTTATTCTGAGGCCTCTGGATGGTATTAAGGATACCTTCTACTTTCTTCGGTATTTCAACTCTCTCTGGTGCACTACGTGCAGGCACATGCCACTTGGTCATGCTTTTTAAATCACTAAAGTGGCCAAACAATTGATTTGCTAATGCCTACAAATTAATGATCTTCTGGACTTCTCTATTTGCTTCGCTAGTGCGCAGGTTATGTGTATGGATTTCCGTGGTTTGCTACCTAATTTTCTGATATTTTTCATCAAAGGGTTGATTTCATCCCCCTAATATTGAAAAACTATCAACATCAAATATACTATCAACAAAACGGGTGGTGTGCAAATATCCTGTATGGGGTCAAAATACCTGATTATGGATGTTGTCTCATAACCAACGTATATCCCAGATTTTTGGAGAGGGTCAATTGCAGTACGCTATGGTGGGAGTATAGGTACATAAATTTTGTAACCAAACCTACGGAGATGAGAAATTTTTGGTGATAACCCTTGCGATAGTTACATAGGTGAATGGATATTATATGCCGATGGCCTAAAGTTGATGAGAGTTACTGCATGCAGGACTGCGTGTCCCCAATATGTAGTCGTTAATTACAATTCTGTAAAAACGATCGGGTGATAAATTTAATCTTCTTAATTAATACCTATGCTAGTCCATTCTAGGTGTGGAC
This sequence comes from Melocanna baccifera, assembly GCA_036346265.1. Taxonomy (NCBI): domain Eukaryota; kingdom Viridiplantae; phylum Streptophyta; class Magnoliopsida; order Poales; family Poaceae; genus Melocanna; species Melocanna baccifera. The sequence continues at coordinate 27,570,573 of CM070691.1, read as the reverse complement.
ACGTGGGACTGAATGCTCAACTTTAACTCCCATTGCCATGCAATAATCTTTAAATACCTTCGAAGTAAATTCTTCGGCGTTGTCCATTCTGATGGACTTTATATGATGATCAAAAAATTATTTTTAATTTGAATTATTTGTAAAATCAGCTTTGCAAAAGTATGATTTCTCGTAAATAATAAACATACATCCGACCATTTCGAAAAAGCTTCGATGAACACTATAAAATATTTAAATGACCCTAACAGAGCTTGTATAGGACCGCAAATGTCTTGTTGGACGAATCAGGCGGTATGGGTGGCCAGCGGCTCATGCGGGAGCAGCGGCAGCCCTTGCAGGGTGTGGTGCAGCGGCGGCCTGAGCGATGGCAATGCGGCGGTGGCCAGGAGCTGGCTGCCGTGGCGTTGCGGGTGGCGGTGGCATCCTATCTTGGCGGCGGTCGTATGGGGCCGACAGGTAAGGCGTGATGAGTGGCCAGGTGGCATGGCGGAGAGCCCGTGCGAGGTCGGCGCCGGTGCGGCCGGGCGATGGCGATGCACCATGCGGGGTTGAGCTGTGGCAACGCACCGTGCTGCAGCGGTCAGCAGCGCGGGGCCGAGCGGCAGTGGCTCGCATGGCGGCGGCGTGCCGTGCGATGGCCCGTGCGAAGCCGGCGATGGTGCTCAATCGAGGTGGCTCGACCGTGCGGGGTCAACGGCGCGACCCGTCTAGAAGCCGGCGGTGGCTCGGCCATGCAGGTCGATAGCACGGCGGTTTGTGGTGGTGCGGTGACCGGCGGCGTGATCGCATGCGAGCGATGTAGGCACATGCAGTCGGTGACTGAACGACGTTGACTTCCTATTTTTTTCAATCTACAAAGCAATCAACATCTACTCTTTTATATAATCTACCGATCAGCATTGTGTCGGCGATTTCAAGTCTGCTCGTGGTAGATTATGGTGGATTTGCACCGTAGACGATAATCTAGAAAGTAAAATTTGCAGAATTGAAGCAATCTAGATAGGTAATTTAATCTGCAAATACCGTGCTTTGATTATTATCTTGCGATCCACTAGGACGACTCGTGCTGATAACGTGTTGAGGAACCATCGCTGGTGAGTTCAGTCCGAACGATTCCTCCTAGGCAAGAGAGATGGATCAATAACAGAATAATATAATACAATAAAATAATAGATTGAACACAAGAGATGGTGGAACTTCTCTTTCTTTATTACTTTCTCTTTTCAACTATATGTTACAATGATTGAGACCCCCTATATATAAACTAAGTGTTGAGGTGCCCATCATAGGCCAAGGCATCAGACCCAGGACTAGGTTTCCCAACAAAACTCGAGTACTTGACCTAGAAAAGCAGTGGTTTATGGCCGGCATGCTCTGTGATGTTATAGAATCACATTTCAGTTACCATGAACCTGTGCTCTCTTTTTCATTGCCTTCTGATTTTCATTTCTTATCAAGGGGACCAAACTTATCACAAAGAAAAACTAATCCTCTCTGAAATTGGAGTAGTCGTGAACATTATATTGGTGTTCCTTGTCTGTTGAAGGTTTTAGGTTTGCTTGGTTAATTGACTGAAAATATCACATGGTTTCTGGTGGGCATTCACAGCTCATGTTCGTTGTATTTATGAGGACTTGGACCATGCATGCTGAATCCTCTGTCATCAGTCTGGAGCCACAAGGCGTGTTCAATGTACAAACTCAACTTTATATGTATCTTCTTTGTGAAACATGCAAGATTTTCAAAAACAACATCATATAGGATATACTTGATTAACTGGACCAACCGTGACATTTACATCAACGTAAGTCTACCTTCTATGACATGGTAGGCCCTGAAAATGTCCTAAGGTATATCGCACTCATATGATTACACAATCAAGAAAAGAATTGGGCGGGAACAAATGCACTGTGATCGACTGTGAACATGGATGGACAGGGAGAAGAGAGAATTTAAACCTCTAGTCAATGTACGTACGGTGCAATGCAACTAGCATTAGTTGACCTTGGTGCACACTCGCCGGATCTCGCCGTCGGAGCCGGTCTTGACCCCGACGCTGCCGAGCTTGGTCATGGCAGCGACGAAGGCGTCGAAGAAGGCCGTCTGGTTGGCGGCGAAGTAGTTGACGGTGCTCCGCGACCGGCGGTCGGCGAAGAGGGCCTGGTCCGAGGCCAGCAGGCCCTTCATCTGCTGCAGCGTCTGGTAGTACCCGTTGTCGAACTTGGTGGGCGTGACGGCGTCGAGCATCGCCACCGTGGACGGGCTGTAGTTGAGCGGGCATGTCCGCCGCATCTGCCGCAGGAAGAGGAGGCTCATGGGCGGGCTGTACTGCGGGGCCGCTCCCTTGAACTGGTACAGCCGCCGCACGAACTTGTCGCAGTGCGTTACACCGATCGTGTGACCCCCTGCAGCATCGCAATTCGCAAGGACGTCAATAATTGTACGTGATGGCATCTTTAATCGACGAGCACTACAACTGTACTAGAACAAAGCAGTTTCTTAAGAGTTTGGGGTGTTTAGAATATCGTTGGTTTATAATTTTTTTATTATAGTTAATTTATTTTTTTATTATAATTATGTTGATTTATTTAGTATAATTAAATTTAAAAAAAAGAGTGATGTTTAGCCGTCACTAGTGACGGCCAGAACGAACGTGCGTGTTGCACAGTGACGATGGATTCATGGGGCCTAACGAAAAGGTCTCTGCACGGTGCAGTGAAAAGCTGCGCATACGTGCCCAACGCCAGTCTGGAAAGGCTCTGGTTTTTACTAGCGAAAATGTGGATGAGTGGACTAGTATCTCCTTTTCAGTGTGATGACTTGGCAGTAGTGGTACAATACCCTTGGGGTGGATTGATGGGGATTGGAGAGGCTCTGAGGAGACTTCAGGCGTTCTATTAGTTGCGATGGATATTTTTTTTTACAGTTGTTGATAGATTTTGATTAAAAATAAATAGTACTAGATAAAAAATAATTTTTAGAAAAAAAGTACGAGCGATAAAAAAATAAAAGAGAGATATATACATGAAATAGGAGTAGGGTATATGATGCTTCTATTATCTTTACTTTATCTTCAAAGTAGTGAGAAAACCTCTTTAAAAAAATAAAGTATACATATCTTCTTTTAACTTCTTTAAGTAAATCATAAATAAAAACCAAAACGAACGGGCCGAAGTGATGAGGCCTCGTCGCGCCGCTTCCAACCATTTTGCTACTTTTGTGACGTGGGACCCGCTAACCACCGTCCGGAGTATCTACTTCTGAGCTTTAGCTTTCGGCTAATGAGACGGCATGTTTTAATGTGAAATTGTCGAGAAATCTTGGCCTACGTGCGTACCTGAGAGCGCGATCATGTCGGTCTGCGTGAGGCCGTTGATGGCGAAGAGCTTGTTGAGCTGGTCCAGGTTGAAGCCGGCGCCGGGGAGGCTGTGCTTCACGACGGCGCGCGTCCCGACCTTGCCGTCCAGCCGCCCAAGCTCCACCTTGTAGTACGGCCCTCCCGTCTGCATGCATCAAGCAACATTCTCACCATCAGCACAAAGCTAATCCTGCAGTGGAATACCAGTAATTCACAGCACAGTTTGCAATCAAGTGCAGTAGCATGAGTATATGGGCAGCAGAATTTAGGTTGTGTTCGGTAGCACTTATGCTTATGGTTTATGGTTTATGTTATAGTAATTAGCTTTTAAATTATATATTTTTTAAGACGATATCTACAGAAAATTGTAGCATAAATTGTATTGAGTTCAGTTATACTGAACCAAAATCGTATGTAACTATTTTTCTCTACGTACCGTCTCTTACAAACAGTTCAGAACTCAAAATTCTCAGCCATAAACTATAAACCACAACTCAAAAAAAACTACTCTTAATCGTGGCCAAACCGTGTATGCATACTCAGCACTTATTTTTCGTCAGGGAATTGATGAATCCGATCGGCGGAGAAGACCGGCCAGCCGGAACGGACAGCGCAGTCGCTCGCATCACTATGGACTGTACTCTGCTGCAAAATAAATTGGGCAGCGGAATTCCGACAAGCTACTCGAGGGACCACCCCCATCTCCAAATTTTAGAGCCAATTCCAAAAATTTCAAGCTGTGCTCCGTATCTTCTAGCCCTGTGCCGGAGTAATTTGTATTTTCTAGTACTAATCAAGCGTGGAGCATGTTACTCCATCCCTCTTCCGCAAGCAGGAGTATCATCCTGGTAGTTGTTTGTTGGGCGGTTCCACTTGCTCCAATCCTAGTACTGGGATTCGACACCACCGAGGTTGCGACGCGAGGGGAGAGACGAGAGCTGCGGGCTTGATGCGTGCGCGCACGTACGTGTTCTGCGGCGCAGGCGAAGGCATAACTGCGGCACATGTCATGTCAGCTGCGCAGAACGCCGATGTGCGCACGCAGCGGTACATGTCATGTCAGCCTTATCATAGCTGTCGTCCGGCGGGCAGGGGGCAGCGGCAGCGGCCCGGGCTAGAAGGCGCGGAAAACATATATAAAAAGTAGCCGCCGGAAAAAAAACAAGACCGGCCGGCCTAGGAAAGGTTCTCTCTTCCAGCGCACGCTTTCGCCCCTAATCCCACGCGACACCATGGAAGGGGGCGGGCGTAACCGCCTCGAAAGAGCACTCAAAACGGCTCTCCACTCGTGCAGGCAGGCGCGCCGAAAGCAACGTAAAGAACCGAAGGCGCGCATGAACCAACGACGAATTCTTGTGAGGGTACCTGCGAGACGACGTCGCGGGCGGCGAGGGCGAGGATGTCGGCGCAGGAGACCTTGTTGGAGCACTGGGCGTCGGCGTCGACGGCGGCCTTGGCGCGGGTGATGAGGTCCAGCGCGTCGGGCGACAGCGTCGTGTCCGCGCCCGCGCTGCGCTCGTCGTCCTGCCCCGTGAGCAGCACCGACGCGTCGCAACCCTGCACGCTCAGGACACCAAGGAAACACGAAGATAAATCGATCGAATTAACATGTAGTATCAACGATACAAACAACCATGAGCAAAGCTAGCGGGTTTTGACTTTGTACCCTGACGAAGCAGTCGTGGAAGAAGAGGCGGAGCGTGCCGGGCGCGGCGTTCAAGGTCTCCTGGAGCTTCTGGGTGACGGCGCCGCGGACGAGCGTCTCCACGTTGGGGCACGTCGACGCGTAGTAGTTCTGGCTCAGCTGGGCCGCCGCGCACGCCGCCGTCGCCAGCAACACGCCGACCGCGGCCAGCATACTCTGCTGCCGCGGCTGCAACTGCAACCTCCTCGACCTCATTGCTAGCTAGCTAGTACTATAAGCTCTAGCTTGTTTCCCTCTCTTCGACTCTTAGCTCTCGCTAATTTCACACTACGGCCTGTCTGTCTGGCCTTAATTGCTTGCTTGCTTGCTGCTGCTGCTCTCTGTCTGTAGCTAACAGTCGGTGCTTTAAGTGAGGAGAGGCGGGCGCTTATATAGATGAGACGAGAGATGAGCCGAGTTTAGCTCGCGGCTCGCCTCGCCGGGGGAGGAGAGACTTGAGACGACCGGAGTCTGGAGATGGGAGTGTTACTGCTTGTCGCGATGATGGGGACTAGGGAGAATATTAAGGCCCCGGCATGGGCCTCCTCCCTCCCGGGGGCACTTCTGCTTTACCTAGCTTTAGCTTCTGCTTGCAGTCGTGGCTATTGCTATTTAAATAAAATTATGATTGTTTATTTTTTCTAAGTTATTTAATAAAAAATAAAAATAATAAAAAATATTATTATATTTTCTTAGATAATACAAAGAAAAAAGAGAAAGAAAAAAAAGCTAAAAAGTAAAAAAAAAAGCTTAAATAAGAAGCCCACATATTACAAGCGACTTCTATCTTCTAAAAATCGAAAACTAAAAACCGAACTCACTCTGGAGCAGCCCTAAACAAAGGCCGAAGCCAACTAGCAACGGCAGTACGTGCTCCTCTACTCTCACTGCCTGCCTTTCTAGAGAGAGAGAAGCGATCAATTTAATGCGAATGTAGTACACCACGTACAAAACATTTACTCGCGAAATCGGTAAATTAAAGCTAGCTCAGCGAACACCTTGATCACTGTTTCGGCGCGGCTGGCACAGCCTCGCAAGTAGTACCAGTATCTCTAGCTAGCTGTGTCACCGTTGCATTCAACTCCTGCATTTCGGCATTCCGGCGCGATAGACATCAATATTACTATTCTGCACGTTTGTTAAGAGTACAGAAACCGGGAGGAGAATACAACGAACGAGAAGATTGCTGGTCTAGGGGGCGTTCGTTTAGCGATGGTTTCTAGTTTTTAATTGAAATTTTACTGTAGTTGATTTTTTTACTGTAGCGGATTTGGTTTTTTAGGTATAATTAAATTTTTAAAAAAATATAAAAATAGAAAAAACATATTAACCCATTAGGGACAATACAAAGGAACACGGAAAAAAAAGAAAATATAAAAAGCCTAAAATATCTAAAAAAATTTAGAAAAAGACGAAATACTGAATAGTGAAAAAAAAAGTAGAAACTAGAAGCAGAAGCAAAAAAAGCCGAAACGAGCGGGAATTAAGCCATGTGGGTTCGTATCAAGAGCGCGAGGGGCCCATGGAAGATCACTCAACCACAGACTCACAGGCGCCGCGAGGAGGAAAACCTACTATTGTTCATAACAATAGTTTTTGGTTTAAAAATTTTAATTCTGATTATTCGTACGAGAGAATACGAAAAGAGATACATGTGTATGATTTTAGTCAATATAGATGAAGTCGGGACAGTGTCTACTACAATCGATTTATAGACTCCGTTTTAAAAATACTCTATTTAAAAACTAATTACTATAAGATATAAACCTAAAAAGAACTTACCTCTAGTAGAGACGAAGGGTTAGGGAAAAAGACAGTAGTAGTGTAAAAAAAAGGCAGGTTTTCTTTTTGTCCGGTCTTCCCGTGATATTTTACAGGTTTAGTTAATGAATCCACTAAGACAGTGGCAAATGGCAATTCTACCGCCCGTTGTAGTGCAGGAGACATCTTTGCCTGTTTTTGAGTGTGTTGGATGCTAACCACCGCTCCCAAGGGAATCCGTGGTGGAGATAAGAGCATATAAAATGTAAGAGTAGATATGAGTGATGCGTTGTTTGGTTTTTTGGGAGTAAACTATCTTGAGTGAGGAGATCCTGTGGGGATCCCTCGAATGTGCAGAAACGTGCATGTTTCGCTAAATTCAGCAAAGCCCGTTATACTGCCGCTATTCTAGACTTGGTGACTGAATATGTACAGGCCATGCTGCTACAGAAGTTTTAAGTTATTGGGTATACAACTTTGCCCGTACCAAATGTTGCGTGTTTGTACAGAGACCCGTTAGGAAAATCCACCGTAAACGGATTTTCATTTCCTCACATGCCTCCTCCACATTTCTGGCTCTGTTTGAACACGACCGTGAGAGGATAGCGCTTTGTTTGCTCTTTCACATGTTGTCCCATCAAGTTAGTTACTCGTGTTCGATTTCTAGAACTGAAGTACCCATACTCGTGCACAAACAGTTAATGCCAGTGCTTGGTCAGGAAGGGCGAGAACGATCGATCGAATTGGGGAAAGCATCTCTCACGGAACTAAGTAACTGCGACCTACAGAGGTCCTATTTTTTTTGCCTTTTTTTTCTTTTGACTTGGTTTCTTTAGAAACTAAAATAAATAGAATGGTTTCTTGAAACCCCTTTTTTTAAATAGCTTTTTTAAGTCTAAAACTATATATGATATTTATCGTTGTCTCAAAAAAATATAGATAAGAGTCATTAATCGCAGTCCAAATAAACATGGCCAAAATTCAGGTTGCATCCAGTTGATTGGAAATCCACTGGAATCTCATTAGAATGTTGGACACCTAGACTTGTGGCGGTAGTTAACAAGGCCTTGCTTTAAATAGCGATGGCTTCTGACTTTTACCTTTCAGAAGTTAAAAGTCGTTTGGAATATATTGGCTTTTTAATATGATTTTTCTCCTTTTCTTTTGCAGTATTCATAAAGGTATAATGATGTTATTTATTTTCTTATTTTTCATTGTTCTTTAATTGAATATCTCAGAGAAAGCTAATAACTGTTACAATGTCATTTTAATTAAAAACTACAACACTTTGCTCTATTCTTTTGGGTTGCAGTTGGTGGCTTTTATCTTTACTTTTTGAGACGGTGGCGGACAGTGAAGACATCGACGTGGATGACAAATACGGTTTTGGGCTCAGAAAGCCGCCCTATTTCTTTCGATTTCCAGAGAAGTTAAAATCAAAGGGTGCGTTCTTTTTTGCTACAACTTATGACCACAGCTGATGGCTTTTGGTCTTAATGTGAACGTTTGTACGAACTATGAACGAACCGAATACTGATAAATCGATAAGCTGCTTCAAAAAGACTATCCCAATAAGTCACTTCGAAACAGCATTGGAAGAGCTATCATGTTTGTTTGTTTAAAAAAAAGTTATAAATCATAAACTGGAAATAATAGAATCAAAAATCACAAAAAAGCCAAAAAAGAACAGGACTTTCGAAACAGGGCCAGCGGCTAGCTTTCATGCTTTAACAACACGAGTGGATTGATTGGGTTATCTTTTCAGATTTGTTACTGTAGTAAGTTATACTCGTAAGTACTAGCATTGCAAGAGGGAATGTAGCAAGTATACTACTACTACTGCTGCTGACTTAGGAGTAGAATGTTGGGTTGGGACTTGGGACACAAATGTGTGGAGTATGTTTCTGAAGAAACACTGTATAGATGACTCAGCTTTGCAACTTAGTAATTAGTACTAACTAGCTGAATGGCTCATGTATTTGCGTGGCTAGATTTGCTATATTTTTTAGCACCAAGGGATCAATAGAGCTTAGGTGCTTTAGAATATTGTTTAGGATATTTAGGTGTTTTAGTAATTCTTTTTGGAAATTGTAAGAAAAGTTTGAAGCAAAAATACATCTCCAATGGGAAAAAATTCATTAAACATAACACTTCCTCTGTTTCCAAATAGCTGTCCAACATTCTATACACAAAGTAAGGGACATAAAATCTAAGTAATATTTATTAAAATTACACCATACTTACCCTTATTAAATGACGTATTTCAACCGATCAACAATTTTTTTATCTATATCGAATTAGCTTAATTACTATGATCAAGATGCACCAAGAGCTACACTACTATGTGCATGCTCCCAAAACTAACAACAAATTGACGTAATTGACAAATAAGCATACGGAAGGAGGAATAACTGAATAAGAAGCTCACCTCCTGCACATTTGGTCTGCCCACTGTGTAGAAACCGAATCATTAACATTGCTTCTGCATTACTTGATCAGATCTGCTATAGGAAAATCTTAGTTATAAGAACTTCAACTCTGCATGAGGACAGCACCGAGCGACAAATTGAGGTTGGATCTTTCAGCAGAACATGCTGAGTGGACAATCCGGTTGAGGAAATCTGGTTCCTTTGGCTGTGAAGTAAAGCATAATGTATGCATGACTTGCTTCTTCGCATCATTTAACTAATTTAATTCTTAGGCTTTGTTTGGAAAGCATAAAATTCTGGTCCATCCACGTAGATGTTTGTAAACTCTTTTGCTCCTTTAATTGATTGATACACTGGCAGAGCTCCTATCCTTTCCTTAGGAACAGAAAAAGTACAGTGTTTGCTGTTTTCCTTCACGTTGCTGTATTTTGTTTTGTACAGAAGTGTATAATGTCTACGCTTCATTTGGCTGGAAGAGAATGTATCGACTATGAAGTAAAGCCATTTTGCTGCAGGTTGCTCTGGAATACGCTTCCTCTAACCAGTAATGTTAACGTTAATTCCTGCAACCTACGCGCGGTGAACGCGAACGCAGTCTAACGCTTTAACGGTAACTGCTATGGAAGACTTCGACTGCTACAGCGTAAACCACACCATCACTTTACCTCGCTTCCAGAATAAATTATGCCCGGCGGGGCGCACGGTGGAGCAATGATCTTATGGATTTGCTAAGAAAGCGTGATGGTAATCGGCACTGCCGTAGCTTGGACGGCAAAGTCAGGCAGGCCATGATTGGTTACCGAGTTAGACGATGAGTGCAAGTTCTTTGGACGACGCTCCCCCCACCGAGCGAGACAACGGCTTCGGAGCGGATGGTGACTCGCCTCCACTTTTCATTTTCTTCTTCTTTTTGGAAAACAGACTTGTCTCAACTGCACTCTTATCAGTTCGTTAGTCCAGTCATTATCTTTAAAAAAAGAGGCCCGTGTGTAATAAGAGAGACTTTCTACTGTGCTTGAAAGGTTCTTGAGGTACCTCTCCTCAAACAACATATGTACGAAGGGGTAACTTAGGAATATATTCTTTTTAAAATATGACCTCATTTCTCCATAACCCTAAATCTAAATATTGCTCCCACTCGCTCTAACCAATTCGTCGTCGTCGTCGTATGCGATCTGTACTGCGTCAGCACATCTCTACGTACAAGCTCCCCTCCAACTCAGATCCTTATTCCAATGCCAATTCGGTTGGGGATGTTTGTCACTACGGAAGGGACGTGATGAGGATATTCCTCTCACGGATACAACCGTGTCTACACACACAACTCACCCACAGCAAGTGTTGCAAGGTTCAATTACTCGAGCCCGTGCTCGCCAACTTAAATGCCAGGTGAATTCGTTCCTAGGTTTGTATATTACTGAGAATAGACCGCTACCTAATGCAAGTGATTTAATTGTACTTAGGAACATGGAAAGGATAAAGGAGAGGCATGTGGAGTCATGGACATACCTGGAAGGCACAAGGAAGGTTACCATGTCACTTTGGGGCTGAGTCAAGCAAGAGTTGGAGTTGGACCCGTTTTGGAATCAGATTCTGACTACAGCGACAGTATCAATTTCAAATGGACGTAACTTCTTCATACGGACTCCGTTTTGGACGTTTTTGGATTTTATGGAAAGTTTATCAAGTCTACTTTCCAACGGATCCAACCTCATCCTCAAATTCCATCCGAGCTGATCGCAATCATCAAAAGAGTCTACGTCTGTTTCTGAGTCCGAATTGAAAAAGGTGATGCGTCACCTCTATTTGGGTCCGTGGGCCATGTAACCCTAGGGGCGTGTGTCTCCCTATAAAGGAGCCGCTGCCTCCCTTCTCCAAACTTGAATTTCGTTGAGTTTAGGTTTAGCTATTGCGCAAACTTCTGTTCTTCAGTTGTGTCAGACGATCACCTGTCAAGGCAGCCTTCGGGATCCCACTTTTGTTTTTTAATACCATCAATCTTATTCGCAATATCAGTTGCCTACATCTTAGTCTTGTTAGTTCTTCGATTGCTCGTAGGGATTGAACTTCGTGTTCAGGTTGATCGCGCTTCCAGCTTGGTCAAAAGCATCTCGGAGTTGGTTCAACGATTGCTAAGGCGCAAGCGTCGTCGTACGGTTGTAGTCGGATCGCGAGAGTCACCTCCACCAAAATCGATAGTTATCAATCTCATTGAAAGATCGGGCACCCCGTCTGCATCAGGACGAGCACATTGTTAGGTTACAAGCAGGCTACACTAGCGTAAAATAAAATTTTACTGTGTAAATCAGGAAATCATGCAAGTAGGAGATCACATATTGTTATCATTCATTAGATGTGCAGTACAATGAAAAAAGAGTTGAAGCAATCTGATTCAACGTAGCATGTGTCGGTGTAGTCGATCGTCCAATGTTCCGATCAGTGTCCTCAAAAGGCGATTGTCCTCAAGAGCAGAGATCTCAAACCCATAGCACAATGCTCCCCTTTATATAGAGCTTTCGACTAGATTCTTATTCAACACGAGTAGAGATTGTATCTCATTCGAAAAGTCTCCAATTGGATCCTTATCCAACACAAGTAGAGATCATATCCTACTCAAAAACTATAACTCAGACCCTTACTGTCACAATATGTTAAGTATGTGACTCTGTAGATTTATGTATATTTGGTTGTAACCCAAAAACATATTTTCGATCACTGGTCAGTAGCAGTCCCTAGTAGAACATATTGACCTCCAAATATATACAAAAATCAATCTAGAAGAACCTTATGCAATATGATCTATAACCAGGTCTTAGTTACTTACAATACGTTCATAACTCTTTGATCCATTTGTATTTAGTTATGACCAGTCTGTATCCCCATATGACCAGTTAGCAAACCAATTTATGATATGTTTGACCAGCTTATGATCAGTTAGTATACCCATACCACTAGTTCATATCTGCTTAGACTAAACGACTTGTTTGCGTATTCTCTTTTGCCGCACTATACCTGATCAAACTCTAGGTAATAAACGTGTTATTTATGGACTGTTCAATCTTTTCCGAACTAGTGATAGATAACTTCATATGATCGATTTTTCAACCACTCATGGTATGGCCATTACTTCCTTTATCCAATCATATCGAGAGTCTCAAAGATATCTCTCTTATTATGTAGAAGGGACAAATCACATATCTCACCAATTACATTTTTCAGTATATTTCATAGCATACCCGAAAGTTACCTTTATAACAATATGTGCCGGATTCGTTCGTGGTGTGCCAGATTTTCCAGAAAGCTGGCCCTGGTCCCCAGAACGGTGCGCAGTATGGAGCACCCTTTGTTGAGGAGTGGGAGGAGGAGGAGGATGTTGGTCTGCTGCCGGTGGAGAGAGATGTCGTTGCTGACCGTGAGGTTCCTGGTGATATGGAGAAAGGCTATCTTCAAATGAATGATCTCACCCAAGTATACCTACAACTTGCATGCTTTTCTATTTGCTTCTTGTATTAGTAGAAAGTGCCTGTAGTTGAATATCAAATGCTATAATGCATAGAAATCAATTTGAGTTGCATGTTTACGGTTTGAGTTGTAACTTGTTAGCCTTCTGTATCTGAAGATTATAACACATGAAGTTGCAATTGCTTACACTTCTGCAAGTATGCTCTTGTGTCAGTTAAATTGATTAACACATGAAAAAGTGAGTAGATACTGCTATACATCTCATTTTCTTAAGAGGAGTGCCCCTACATGTATACATTATTCTGATAAATTATCGATATAAATGCTTCACAATTAACCAGATTAGAGTAGTCTACGATAATCGGATCAGCGCAATGCTGCTCTCGCCACCAGGTGGCTTCCGGACGCCACCGAGTTAGTCCCGGGAAGCCACCTTTCCATCAGCGAAGACGTCGTTGCTTCTCATCTCCTTCAGCTTCGCCGAGCTCAGAGACTTCACCTGAGGCAGGGGGAGCATCCTCTTTGAAGATGTTGTTGCCTGTCAGCTCTTGGAACTTCTGGTTGTGAATTTTCTTTGCTGTCTTCACTATAGGATCCTCGCTGAATGAGATGTTGCTTGGACCTCCAGCAGGCTACAAAAGCATCCCAAACCATGGAAGTTCAGAGGGTGAGATATTTATGCTAACAGGATAAATACCAACTAGATTTTGTTGGATGATGGCAATGCAACGGTGTCACGAAAATATCGTCATATGGGGCAACTATCAAATAAAAATGACACTTTTTTCCTTTAAAAAAAATGACATATTGCGAATAGATGTGGGCCAAGTAGGCATCAGTACATCACCTAGACCGGTTGTAGTAGGGGAGTGACTGGCTGACTGCACATCCATTGCGCACTATGCGATTGTTGCATTGATGACGGCGTCCAAGGCTTTCAGGAAAGAGACTTCGCGTAACTGTGTCTTTAGACACCACTGTAGGATCCAATGATCCATAGAAGTATCCTATTCAGGATTTTGCACATTGGTATGGGTAGAAGCTCTGTTGGAGATTGAACTATGTCGAATTCTGATTCTATTGAAAAACTTCCCTTTTCCTTGTTTAATATCATACAGCAAATAAAAAGTTTCACCAATAAGTCATATACTTGTTAATCTTTATAAATAATAATTCATTCAAAGATAATGTTATTTATTTAAAAGATCATATATATAGAAATGATATAACTATCTCTATAATTACCTTTAAAGTATATCACTAAAACACACACTCCTCCCTTCTACTCCACCAACCCTCATCCACGGATCCAGGCACAACCTCTCGATCGACTCCCCTTCATCTCATCCGGAATCAGGATACATGGAAGCACCTCTACTCTGTTGGAATAAACCACGCCTCGGTTGTGTCCATGGCGTGTGCGTCTGTGTGTTGCGTCATGTGAGTTGGATCGAGTATGAGTCCGGTAAGTCAGGGAGTTAGGTGCTAGATTTGAACGCGTCTTAGAGCTGTTAGGAGAAGTGGTTTGCGTGGCTCCGATTGGCACGGGAAAGCCGCGTCGTCCGGATGAGCGAGAGGCTCACGACGTTGCTGAGCGAGTCCTGCGGGTCATGGCGCAGTGGCCGGGCGTGGAGGTTAGCTCCATGGCACGTTCATGGCTTATAAGTAGCCCTGTACTCCTTTTGTCTCATTTTGCCAAGTCCAGTGAATAAGAAAGCAAAGATACAGCGAGTTTGTCGCTGCGGCGTTCGTCGCCGGAAAAACTACTGTGCTTCTTCTACCTCACGTTCGCGTGCGTGCGTGTGTTCCTGGGCAAAGCTAACATTTGGTATCAGAGCAAGGAACGAAGATGTCCAGCACTCTGCAGAGACCCGGCGTCGCGGCGGAGCGCGTCGTCCTCAACACCGGCGCAGTTGAGCTGCCATTGTTGACCAAGACCAACTATCATGAGTGGTCATTGGTCATGCAGGTGAGCCTAAAGGCATTGGAGCTCTGGGATGCTGTGGAGGCCGTGAGCGCTGAGCGCAGCAAGGATCGGCGGGCGCTGGCCACCATCTTGCGTGCGGTGCCGCCGGAGATGAAGGCCGGGCTCGCCGTGAAGAAGTCGGCGAAAGAAGCGTGGGAGGCGGTGAAGAAGATGAGGGTCGGCGATGATCGCGTGAAGTCCGCGAACGTGCAACGTCTCTTGAAGGAGTTCGAGAACATCGCGTTCCACGACGGGGAGTCCGTCGACGACTTCACGATGCGCATCAACGGGCTTGTTGCCAGCCTGCGCGAGCTTGGCGAGGCAATGGAGGACAGCCGCGTGGTGAAGAAGATCCTGCGTGTGGTCCCGAAGAAGATGAAGCAGGTCGCGGTGGCGATCGAGATGCTATTGGACCTCAACACCATGTCCGTGGAGGAGCTCGTCGGACGGCTGCGCGTGGCGGAGGAGCCTCGCGACGTCGATGAGGAGACGGGGGGTGCTGAGCGTCTGCTGCTCACTGAGGAGCAGTGGGAAGCTCGCCGGCGCAGGCACGGCGGAAATGCGCGGCGCGGAGGCGGCGGCGACAAGGGCAGTGGCAGCCACGTCGACGACGACGGCGGCAGTAGCATGTGCTCGGGGACCAGCGGGCGTTCGGAGCGCCGCAACCGAGGGAAGTGCTTCAACTGCAGCGTTCGTGGCCACCTCGCCAGGGACTGCCGGGAGCCGAAGAAGGAGAGGGCCCTCCTCGCGGACGCCGGCGAGGAGCCATGCCTGCTGTGAGTCGGCGCGCATGGTGATATCGTGGTTTAGGGGGTGATTGTTGGAATAAACCACGCCTCGGTTGTGTCCATGGCGTGTGCGTCTGTGTGTTGCGTCATGTGAGTTGGATCGAGTATGAGTCCGGTAAGTCAGGGAGTTAGGTGCTAGATTTGAACGCGTCTTAGAGCTGTTAGGAGAAGTGGTTTGCGTGGCTCCGATTGGCACGGGAAAGCCGCGTCGTCCGGATGAGCGAGAGGCTCACGACATTGCTGAGCGAGTCCTGCGGGTCATGGCGCAGTGGCCGGGCGTGGAGGTTAGCTCCATGGCACGTTCATGGCTTATAAGTAGCCCTGTACTCCTTTTGTCTCATTTTGCCAAGTCCAGTGAATAAGAAAGCAAAGATACAGCGAGTTTGTCACTGCGGCGTTCGTCGCCGGAAAAACTACTGTGCTTCTTCTACCTCGCGTTCGCGTGCGTGCGTGTGTTCCTGGGCAAAGCTAACATACTCCTCTTTCCCTTTCTCAATCATACCAGAATGCGCGTGGAGCCATGGTGTCTTTGTGTTTGCAAATGCTGCCTACAACAATAGTTACGTCTTACGAAAATTATTTACTTTACATTCAGTTACTTAGTTTAGTAGTCAGTTACCTAGCCTCCATGAACAAGAGGATTCAATTCAGTTACTTAGTTTATTAGTCAGCTATACCTAGTCTCCATGAACAGAACGATTCAATTCACTTAGTTTAATTGTCAGCTACCTAGTTTCCATGAACAAGACGATTCAATTCAGCTACCTAGTACGTAAGTTTCAATCCAATCAGCAGCATCGATCGTAACCTCGCTTGGTCCATAGATGTCGGTGTTAGTTGTTTTGACTTGTTTGCTTAAAATAAAAAAGATAAGCATTAGGATTTGGTAATTTACCACAAGAAGGATGTTTAATCTGCCCTGGGTATGAAATTATGTGTGTAACCTCTAACTCTATCTTTAAGTTAAATACCTACCCCACAATTTAAGCACCTTTGACTCTGGATCATCGAATTGCAACTAATGAACCGTAACCATGACATCCAAGCACCGTAGAAAGTCTCATGTAACAAGGTTCTCCTGCACACACATAGCAGCCGTGGATAACTTGGACATGGATGTCGCCGAAATTTCTTGCCGAGTACCGCGTGAAATGGGAGGAAGTTCTAGCGAAGGACGTTCAGTTAGGTGCACAGGCGGCATTCAGGTCGGAAGGACGCCCAATTCCCTTGGGTTTCCCCTTGAATCCCTGATCAGCTGGAGACTGGCTGCCATAGCTTTCAGCAGCCAGCAGCCCGAATTGACCAGCGATGCAAGCAAGCTTGTCTGTCTTCCAAGCCAGGCCGTGCAATGCTGGCACGCACGTTGCGCAGAATTCGAGTGCAACACGCCCACGGTTTCCGTTTCGGCGTTGATCGATGCGTGGCTTGTCGTTCGCAGCAGCAAGTGACGCACCGATTTGATCCGTCATGGCAGATGGGGCCGGGGGCGGGAGGAAGAAGTTGCCGGCCGATACGCTCCTTGAAGAGGACGACGTTTTCGCGCCCACGACCACGTCGTTTTCGCGGCGGATTCTCTCGCGCGCCGTGCCCGTCAATGACTCCTCCCGTAGGGGCCAAGCCGCCAAGGGCAAGGGACTAGTAGATATGGGCACTGCCCTGCTTGGTGTAGAACATTTATGGTTGTATCTATCCAGCTTTCTCGGACGTTCTGGCACTAAGAACGATCTTATCTTTTGCAGTCAGTTAATCATAAAGTTCGCCAGGCTAATCATGACGCATTCTTCGGTCGGATTGCTGCAATCCTGTAACAGAAAAACTACCGTATGGTATACCGTTCTCACGGTATACTATCCCCTTTCTCTCTTATGCTACCGCTCCTCTCTCGTATGCCGCCGCTCCCTCTCTCTTGTATTCCATCTCGCTCTCATCCGCTACTCCCTCTCTCCTCGCCATTGTTATCCCCTCTCTCTTCTTCGCCGTCGGATCCAACTCCTCCGTTACAGGTTCACCCTTTCCCTCGGACATAGAAGGAGGTCGAGAGAGGCGGCGTGATAGGAGGGCGGCGACAACGCCGTCTGTGGTTGTTAGGTTGGACTGGACGACACGATAGGGGAGGGTTCAGGGGGCTACGTGGCGAGGAGGCGATGACGCTCTCGGCCGCGTGTGGTGGTGGAGAGGGTGGGGGAGGCAGAGGAGGAGCGTGGAGCTGGGCTGGCGCCGGAGAAGAAAGCGAGGAGGATAGCGCTAAGAAGAGAGAGGAAGGAAGGAAAGCGGCAAAGAAGAAAGCAGAGGAGCGGCGCTGGTTGGATGTTATACCGTTCGGATTGATCTGAACAGTATATTGTGGTGTAGTAGTGCTCGTCTGTAATGCATTGCTGAGACAAAAAGGCATCCGGATTGATCAGAACTGTTAAGCTCGTGAACTTCAGGTAGAACGATGTACAAAACAGAGGAACTGAGCTATAGCTCGATCCATGCCTAAGCTAAGCTTCATGCAATCACCGCGTTCGCATTATGCTATCGTAAGTGCACAAGCAAGCTACCCGTGAACAAGACAAGCTTAATGATGACTCTGACGAGTGATCCAGCCGGCTAAGCAAGTATCCTAACAAGACAAGCAAGCATGCCGCTTTTCTTGTTTCCTCGCGCAGCGCAAACGCTTGGCGCGCGCGCGCACACGCTGATCATGTTGGTATTGCTAGCGAGTGGCGACACATCCCAGGGCAGCTACATGTAGGGCACGGAAGGCCCTGCTGACATTTTGGAGGCACAGGGGCGTCACAAAATGGAGGCCTTATTCTAACATACATGTGTACCAATATCTTTTATTTTAATTGCAAAAATAAAATTTAATTCAGCGACCATTAAACTTAGGACCTCACAAAAATAGAAAGTACTCATTAATGATAATCTACTAGCACATTAATATTATGAATAAGTCTCAAAAAATTGTAACACGCTACTAAGAAGAAGACAACAATAGTCAAAGCATGCTAAAGAAGAGCTACGAGTCATCATCTATCACATGTGAAATAAGCAAGCGAGTTGTGAATACAATGATCACATAAAGCAATTTTTCTAACATTTATAGATGCAAAGTCATTGATAATAGTATGAATATTAATATAATCCAATATATCCTTCTTAATGTATAAAGTGGTCGGATCATTCAACATTTCATGTGACATTGATGATCTTAAATAGTTTTTTTAAATAATTTTAACTTTGAAAAGCTTCTTTTAGCTGATGCTATAGTGACAGAATAGTAAACAAGATTCGGTAAGCAATTGAAACATTTGGATAGCAGTCTATATTCTTAATTTAGCAAACAAAAATCTCAATAGCAGACATTGTCACATATGGAAAGTCATCTGCAATATTCTTAATTTAGGAAAAGTTCATCTAACTAAATATCAAATAAATCATTTTGAGAAAAAGTATCTGCAAATTTAGTGCAACACTTTCTTAGTTCAACATCATCCAATGACTTCATGTTTTTTTGAGCTAAGTAAAATCCAAAATATATTTTTAAACACTTTAAATTCACATAACAAGTGGTGGAGATCGCCTCCGCCAAATACCTCTTAGGAGTGCTATGCTCACCTAACATCATCTTAGCCATCTCTACAAGAGTCATATTCTTCCTCTCTATAACTCCATTATGCTGGAGAACTCTAGGGGAAGAGAACTGGTGCTCTAGACCTCACTCAACACAGAAAGTTGTAGAGGATAAATTATTGAATCCAGTCCCATTATCACTCCTAAGGACCCTTAAGGCACCTGAGAGATCAACTGCTAACCTCAAAACTAACTCCTTGAAGCAACCAAATGGCTAATCCTTGGAAGTAAGAAAATATACCCGAAAATATCTAGAGAAGTCATGTACAATGACAAGAACATATAACTTTCCTTCTGCAAACTAGACTATAGAAGGATCAACCATGCCTAAGTGCAAAAGCTATCCTGGTGCATCATTCATCACCATGTTAAGAGGTGTGTGAGAAGCAGCAACCATCTTATTATATCTACAGGGTGAGAAAACTAGGTCATTGCTACTCTTAAGCTTAGGCAAACCTTTAATGAAATCTAAACTGCTGACTCTAGATAGGTGGTTAAAACCTATTAACCTAACCTGCGATGCCACAAAACTAGATCAAGAGGGCCTAAAGCTACAAGACACCTAGGAATAGAGCTAGAGGAGACAAGAAAATCAATCTAAATATCTTCTCAAACAAAGAGATTCTAAACACAAACTCACCAAATGAGTTTAGAACTCTACACTATCATTCTTGAATATCACCTCTAAAGCCTCATCAAAAAATTAAAAAACAGATAACAAATTATATCTTAGCTTACTTACCAAGTAAATCTCAGGATTTTTTATGGACTAACAAAAAAAAAAGCAGCTAAAGAAACAAAATAAAAGGTACCGGACGAAGCCGTGCCAAGCCACTGTGTTCAAAACAAGTTGAGCTACGGAACAAACGAGAGCTCAAAAGATCTCTCTCTCCCTCCCTCCTCTAGAACGTTTCACGAGGCCACTCACATTTGGCCAAGTGGCCGCTTTCTCATCTCAAGATAAGAATTCTACTACCCTTCTCCGCTTCTCCTCCTTCCTACCGCGAAACTGCAGCAATCCAAGAAGCTGAGAGAAACAAGGAGAGAGCAAGCAAGCTTGGAAGAGTGGCCATGGCTCTAGCACCCACATCTCTCCAGTGCTTCCTTACCGGAAGGCCCCTGTGCACGGTCACAGTCCCACAGCTCACGAGGAGAAGACCATCGAGGCTCTCGTGCAAGGCCTCCAATGAGAAGGGCACACCTTCGTCGCGTGGAAACCTTGAGGTGAAGCTTGGAAAGCTGGCAATGGTCGCGCTGGCCGCCGGCGTGCTCGCTCTCGGTTCCGTCGATGACGCTATGGCGGCCAAGTCCGGCGGTAGGGTCGGTGGGCAGGCGTTCCGGTCCGCACCGCGAGCGTCTGGTCCACGGATAAACAACTCAAGGTACATATCATGCAGACTGAATTAGTGATAGTCCTGATACACGCACGCTGTGTTTAGTTCAGACTTCAGACTAGGTGATGCTTTCTTAGCTCGGAGTAGGAGATCTGAAATCCAAATGCCCGTGTTCTCGTGCATTTTTTATTCATTGTTAATCAGTGGCGGACCTACTAGGAGTGAAGGGGGCTGACACCTAACCTACCTCGAGTAGGTAACCCCTCGCCCCGGGCCATCTATGGGGGGCCGTCGCCGTCGTAGTCATCTCTCGGTGAGACCGTGAGAGAATGCAGAGAGTGAGACTGAGGTAGAAGAAGTTATGTGCAATCGGGCTTTGATGCTAGGCCGAGTAGCCAACCATACAATCACCCCAGCAAAAAAGCCCACCAAACTACCAAAGCCCACATGTGGCCAACCACTTCAGCAGCAATTGGCCGACAGCCAATAGCAACATCCTGAGCTCGGTGATTGATTCCTCCCGACTCGGTGGCTTCTATGCTCGGTGAGTGGTGGGTGGGCAACGAGTGGCTTGGAGGCGGCTCAGGCTTTGGCTAGTCGGTCGTCGGTGGGCGGCTCAATCAGGAGGTGGCCGTGTGGATTGCGCGGGCCGCGGTCGAGTAGGCGATGACCGGCTGCCAGTGGGTCATGGGCCGGCGCCACCGCACCAAGCGCCGTCTTTCCGACGGACGGCTCGCACCGCCACAGGTGGGGGCGTGGGTTGTGCACGGCGTGAGCACGCAAGCGGTGGCCGATGGGGCACCGTCGTCGAGCCTTCTAGCTGCCAGCCTGATAGATCTGGAGAAGTGGAAAACGCCTAGCTGCCAGATCCGGAGACCGGAGGACCGTTGGGTATCGGCCTCCGTGGCGCTACATGATAATCAAGAAGGGGGTAGGGAGACTAGGAGGGAGGCTGGAGGAAGGAAGGGAAGGATTGAGGCGGGCGGTAGGCTTGACCGCTTGAGGATTGAGGGAGGGAGGGACTGAGGAAGGGAGGCTGGAGGGATTGACTGACTGCGCGCCTGCCCCTACCAGCTGCTCACTGTGCATTAAAAGGGGAGTAGGAGACAACAGTCAACAGAGGCGGCGGCCCTGGCCCGCGAGGTATCTAAAACAAAACAACACAAATTAGTTTTCAATTTGCACAATTATGATTTTGTTCTTTTGCAACTTCTAAAAACCGCTTTTAATTTTTACTATAATAACTAATTTTTAAACGAAGTATTTTTAAAATAGGGTTTACAAGTTAATTGTAGTACATATTAAAAAACTAATATCTGTACCATCAAAATCGCAAGCGAGTATCTCTCTTTCCGCAATCTCTGTCGCAAACAGCCAAAAAGCCATCAGTCGCAGCCAAAAGCCATCAGCCGAAGCCAAAAAGAACAGGCCCTGTGATTGATTTGGTATGTAGTTTCATCTATCATTTATTGAATCATAGAGTTGTAAGAAATAGAGAAAGAAACATTACATAAATATTTCGTATTAATAAGAGCATGACTCAAGTAAAAAAGGATCAATTTGATTTTAGACCCGATGAAATCATTGCTGATCCGACGAATCACATATCTATTAATAAGTATGATAATAAAATTAAAGATTAAGTAAGGAGAGCATATTCACTTAGAGGTCCAACCCATTAGCCTCACCTAAATTTTTGTTCCGGTCCGCCACTGTTGTTAATTATCATTCTTGTGCAATTTCGATCACTTCGTTCTTCTCCATTTCATCCCATGAATCCATCATTGTAAGATCAACAATTGAATCCTCGACAAGATCCAGCCTTTCTGAATATCTGTCCATTTCCAAGATCTTACGGTCTGTTTCCCAAATCAGTTGCGGCATGATGCGTTTTGCTGATGCAAATCTGATCGTTTCGTGGTGCACGCGCGCAGGACGAACATCTACATCAACCCGCCGGTGGCGCCGCCTCTAGTGGGCGGGTACGGCTACGGCTACGGCGGCTGGGGCTGGTCGCCGTTCACCTTCTTCGCCCCCGGCCCGAGCGTCGCCGTCGGGGTCGGCGGCGGCTTCGACACGCTCGTCCTGTTCTTGGTGCTCGGAGCGGTCGTCGGCGCTATCAGGCGGTTTCTCAACAGGAACAACGACGATTACGACGATTATTGATTCATACTGCTAAGATCGATGTAATCTCATCCAACCCCGTGTAATATAGCGAGATTATTTTTTGTTCTTATCAATTTTAATGAACAGGATACTAGACGAGCAATGCAGCGATGTGTGAGGAACCTGTAAGCATAATTTTGTTCTTGTCATGTAAAATGAGAATAGCAAATAGTTACTTGGACTTTCCTGCATAGTGTTTCTTCCTCTCATCCTACACCTATGCTATACTTAAAAATGTATGAATCTTACATGTTGTCATATGAGATCTCAAGAACAGTTGATTCCTCGAAAAAAGATATCAAGAACAGTGTTCGGTCTTTCTAGCTACTAGTCACAAAAGCTTTCTAATTATTGTTGGAGAAAGATCGCCACACTATCGTAGGTCCACAATCATCTCAGAGCAGCGGCGCTCGTTGGAAAGTTTATCCCGAGCCAAGTCTGAGGCCAACCTAGGCGAAGTGCGCAATCCCAAGCGAAGTACGTAAGATCGACCCTAAGAGGACTTAGGTCAATCCTGGGCAAAGTACGCACCCCCGAGCGAAGTGCGCAAGACACATACTAGGAGGACCCCGGACCAACCTCACGTGAAATACGCAACCCCAGACGAAGTGCGCAATATCGACCCTAGGAGGACCTCGGAATGACCCCGGAGTGTTGGATCCGACAGGGCCACGCGGAGCAAATGACTGAAATGCCCTAAGGAGTAGGCTAAACCCTAAGGGCAAAGTTGTAACTACGCAGGTCGCCCCTCTCCCCTATAAATAGAGCCACTTGTAATGGGAGAGAAGAGTTCATTTTGTAACCCTAGAACACTCATATGAAATACGTTTGAAGACGGAGGAGGCCTTCCCAAAAGACTTTGGGTTGTGTGCTTCCCTCGAGGTCCCTTCGCACCAGCAGCGATCTACATATCCGATTGGGGTGCCTACAAATATATTGTTCGAACTTGTACCGATGATAGTTAGCGCCATCCGTGAGGACTCGAGCGAGAAGGCATGCGCCTACCACGTGGTGGTCCTTCGAGCTCCTCTCGCGCCGAGGTTCTCCAGACTCCGCCCCAACCCCTCTCGGGGGTGGCCATCTCTTTCTCCTGAATTTCGCTCCACCTCGACCTCCCTAGGACACCTCGGCCTCCCCAAGGACTCCCCCTCACTGCTGTGCCTAAGTGCTGACTCCCCCGGGAGTTCACCCTAGCCTCCCCCAGGGACTTCACCTCGTCGCCACGCAGGTCACCCCCGACCGCCCCTAGGTCTATTCGAATCGCCACCCAGAAGAGCCCTAAGCCCTTGTTTCAGACAATTCTGGGCAAATGACGTTGGCCTTTCCTTTTCAGCCCCGGGAAGCTTGGTTAGACTAAGTCCACCATGAGCCAAAACCTGGGCTATAAAAGCCCCCAACCATCCGCACTCCCATCTCGTGCTCCTTCCACTCAGCTGCCTACCGAAAAAATCTCCTCAAGTTCCCAGTGCCTCCATCTCTTTGAGTGACTCTTCTAGCCTCGGGTCTTCGCTTGCTCGGGCCACCTTGGGTCCCCTCGCCACATCCCAAGGCCACTGCAGGTGGCTACCATGGCCTGCCCTGAGAATCAGTCCTGTCGCCCCTCTGGACTCCCCTGGGCGCCGACCATGACTCAGGCGCCGCTACAGCTCCCCCGACCTGCCTCCCAGGAGGTTTCCTCGCTGCTTCCTCGGGTCCCCCTGGGCGCCACCGCAGCTCCCCCAGCTTGCCTCCCAGGGGGTTTCCTCGTCGCTTCCCTGTGTCTCCTCGGGCACCGATCGTGACTCCCCCGGTAGCCGCTGCAGCTCCCTCGGCTCACCCCCGGGAGGTTTCCTCGCCGCTTCCCTAGGCTCCCCCGAGCACCAGCTGCAACTCCCCCGGGCGCCGCCACAGCTCCCTCGGCTTTCCCCTGGGGGGTTCCCTCAGGGCACTGACCGTGACTCCCCCAGCTAACGCTGTAGCTCCCCTGGCCTACCTCCTGAGAGGTTTCCTCGCTGCTTCCCTGGACCCAAGTGCCCAAGATGCCACCCGATGAAAGGGTTTAAGAAGTGTGAGTGTTGTGGTGTGCTCTCTTATCCTTCATGTGGAGTGGTTATAAAACCTCCACCCTCAAATAGCTATATATCAATTCTGTTCATCTCTTATGGATTTTTCTTGTTTTGGTTGATTTGATCTTGTTTTGGTTGGTTTTAATATTGCCTCTCTACTTTCTTGACCTTACTAGATGCTAAAGATGAGTAAGTGATAGAGATATACTTTAAAAAGTAATCCACATCCATCTAGGCATTAGATTTGGCAAGCTTTTAAACTTGCTCTGTTTTTTCCTTAATTTGGTCTCTCCAAGTGATTTTTTGATCCGATTGTTTTTGCCTTGATTTATTAGGTGTTCTAGCTTACTGCGATATGTGAGAATATATCTAGAGATATATTGGTCATCATTCACCCACGGACAAGTCACATTCAATATTTCTTGTTTTTGTCTAGTTTTAATGCAACATTCCTTCAGATGGAGAAAGGTCCGAACTTTGATAATAATTTTCTTAATGTTGATTGGAATATATTTCTGACATCTTAAAGAAGGTGCAAACTAAATTTCAAGTGATTTAGAGTTTTAGTTTGAGAGTTTGCTCAATTTATGGTTTTGACCTAATTTTGGTACAGCAGAGCTTCACGAATCAAAAGATCTCAATTCTCTTAAATTCTTCCAAAATTTATGGTTGGAATAGATTCTTAAGATCGTGATCTAATATTGGTTTAAGTTTCAAGTCTTTTAGATCTACGGACCAAAAGTTTTTTTTGGATTTAAAATAGTGATGTTTTACTATTCACCGAATTGAATTTATTGTAGAACCACGATTTTTTGGATTTTTTGCTTCTTGATCTTTATAGCTTTTCATAGCTCTTGGAGTAAAGAATAGATAAATATTTATAAAAAAATTTGAAGACATCATTCATTCCTTCCTATATGTTATCATACCAGTCCTACAGTCTCATGCCCATCTTGATCATCATGGTGGAGCTTGGGCAGGAGCCGCATGTCCCTGGAGCTTGAGCACGACAAGGCCGTGATCTTGTTCAGGGCCATATTGCTGCCGTCTACCATAAGGCTCGGCCGCACCTTGTCTAGCACCATCTCCACCTTCTCCTCCATCAAGGGAAGAACACACACTGCCCACCCTACAAGCACAAATCACATATACAAAGGTACTGTGTCAACACATGCTTAATTCTGCTAGTTCTTTCAGTATTGTTTTTTCTTCATTTACTACATGTTGTAACTCTAATTCTAATCTTTGGAACCGAAGGTGTAATTGGGGAAGCTCCAAGTAGCTTATAGCTGTGGCTTCTGGCTATTACTGAAATTGCACTATAGCAGCTATTAGTTTTTCAAGTCATTCAATTAATGAAAAATAAAAAATATGAAAGAAATTTAAAACATCATTATATCTCAACGGACAATATAAAAAAAAGCAAAAATTAAAGACCGAAATGAAAAGCCGAATTAAAATTAAACACCAGGTGGGTGGGCCTCTCCAGTGGAAAATGGAAAACCATCACACACCCTCTCGCCCATCGGCAGTCGCTGTATCCTCGTTCGCACGAACCGTCACGGCGTAGCTGCACCTCTTTGCCTCTCCCATCAATCCCATGGTGATTTCCTCCTAGCCCCATCCACCTTCGCCTCCCCTCACGACCTCTGTATTCCCCACTCCCCTCCCCTCGATTCTCGGTTCCCACAGTCCAATGTGGTTAGGGTCACGCCAGGTTCGGTGATGGCAGATTGGGGCTAGGGCAGCACTGGCAGCGCATGATGAGTAGGAGATGTGCTCAGCGAAGCGGATGGTGGAGCCGTGGAGGTGGCCCTGCGCACGGACGTTGAGGCCGTGGACGCGTTCCTTGCTGACATGTACGCTATAGGCGGCTGTGCCTGACGTCTGAGACGAATAGGGTTGCGCTTCTCCAGCTGGTTTCCTGGAGGCGAGGCTTTGCAAATAGGCGGCCTGGTAGGTGGTCATGGGGGTGCGCGAGCTTCGACTGAGGTCGGGCCGCTCTTTGCCACCAGCACGCCAGCCCAGGGATCATTTTACTGGTCGAAAACCGGTTTTATCGATTTTACCGGTGATCTTCGTAAAATATCAAACTGGTTCCAAAAAATTTATTTTACATGAATTTTATCAAATTTAGAATGAATTTTTGTCGAAATTACTTTCAAAATTTTCGACCGATATTTTCGACCGGTTTTCATTTGAATTTCAAATTTCATTTGAATTTTTCAGTCCAAATTTCTCTGAAAAAAACCAAAGATCGGCCTTACCGGCCATGCCGGTCCCCTCCGATAAAATATTACAACCGATAATCTTAACCCTGTGCCAGCCACGCATGCCAATATCCTTCGTAGCCTATTGGTTCCAGCTACTCAAGCTTTCTTTTATCATTTTCGTTTTGAGGTAGCGGGTGGAAAAGGGGGTGCTGGATGGTAGAATTTTGGATGCCGATAATTTGTGGTTTCTTTGTGAAATCAGACCATGGTAAACATTTGGTTGCATTAGCAATTTTGTATCCATGCAGTCGAATTGTACATGCATGCTTCGTTGATCCACCGGCACAGCAGCACCTCGCTGTCGGCATAGCTAAATCGAGCGCTGCCTGCTTTTCTGTACAATTACGCACTACGCTACGCTGACGTGTGATTGCTATCCAGATCGTAGAAACATTTTTGTTTACTGTTATGTGATTAGGGGTGGCAAATTTCCTTGCAGGGGCAAGTCCCCACGAAGAATTTCCCCATCAAGGGTGAGGGTGAGGAAGGGGGGATTTCCCCCCGCAAGGGAACAGGGACGGAGCCCCCATTATGCTTAAGAGTATTATATAACAAAGTCAGTCGATTGCACAAACGACTTACAGTTGGGTTTGCTAAAGAATAGAAATGTTGCAGACTCTATGCAGTGTAAAATGTTGATGAAGTAGCGAAGCGAGCGATTGCGTAGATGTACGCTACCTACAAAATTTATTGATGCTCCATACAAGTGTTCTTTACAGTAATGGTTCAGAGATCCTGCTCTCCATCCTTCTCAGTGCACCCAAAGAAAAAAGGTCGACAAAATTCGGCGGCTCAACACTCCAACACAGCTCATCAGAGAAGGAAGATGTGGTTGAGGAATGGAGAAATTCAAGTGCTGAACATGGACGTCTCTAGGTTCTTTTAAGGACGCATGACAATTATTCTCCAGTAACTTACACCATTAACACGAATTAAACAGAATTAAAAGAGAGATAATTGCATGCTTTAGCAAAAATAAAATATGGATTTAATGTGCCAGGAGACACGCTATGACATGGCACGGTCCAAAGTTACAAGTCACACGAAAATACCCGAATACATATGCGTATGTCTAGCCAAAGTCCTCCTCATGTCATATACATTCCATGTCTCATATATTTCATATGGTGGCAAGGACTCTATCTTATAAATTGCCTTCATATCATTTGGCTAGACAATATAATATTAAACCATGTATGCTTTAAAATTTCTAAAGAAATAGATCTCAACTCATAGACCAATTTCCAACATTAACGACAGGCAGACTATCGGTCCTTGGAAGAGAGTGATGGTCGCTTTGCATTGTTTGGCTGCTGGTGCTGCTTCTTGTTTGGGTTCCCCCTCTACGTTTTGATGCTCTCTCTGCAGCGGGTGTGTATAGTAATCATCCGAACATTTTCTTTCAAACAATCATCTTTAGATTAAGATTCAACGCTCTCGTCATTTTCCCTTACTATATATATAACCGCGGGGGAGGGGGGTCTCCCCTCGAGTCTCCAGAGAGGAGGAAGAAAGGGAAGGTCACCAGAGAGGAGGAAGAAAGGGTCATCGGAGAAGGAGGTGATGGCATACGAATCTTCACGTATATCTAAAAGTGAGAAATTTGGATGATTGATTAGAAGAAATATCCGTGTGATATTTAGCAAAACCCCTCAGCAGCAGTAGCATCAGTCATTTCCATGCGCGCGCATCTGGATTTTTTTCCGATCA
Organism: Melocanna baccifera; assembly: GCA_036346265.1. NCBI lineage: Eukaryota > Viridiplantae > Streptophyta > Magnoliopsida > Poales > Poaceae > Melocanna > Melocanna baccifera. The sequence goes on along the minus strand of CM070691.1, from coordinate 27,541,979 downwards.
CACGCAGGAGAGCTACGCATCGTGGATTTGGAGGAATAAATGTTAAGAACCAGAAAGGAAATTAAAGCGTTATATGTTTCTACCTTTACGAGCAAGTTGTGTATCGGATATCGATGTGGTTTGTTGAAAGGAACTATCCAATATCTATCCTGTCATCTGTGGGTGCAACAAGAACCATTAGATTGTTCTCGAAGTAATCTGGATATATCATATACGTGAGTTGATGCTGCTGGTTTGCCTTTGAGTGGTATGTGGATGGCCATGACGTTGCCAAGTTCCTTTCCAAGTTAGATATTTGGTTCTCTGATATCGGACACCCATAGCATACGGAGAACACATCAACGCAGCTGCTGGACAACAGTCCGTGTAAGATTCTCCAACTTGACAAATAGCTGAGGGTTCAACACTAGCAAGGGTATGAATGATGTAGCACAAACGATGTCACAGTACATTACAATGCCAACAACTTTCATGCTGCAGGCAACAAGACCAAAACTACATGCATACGTTAGCATTGGTGTATAATTTCAAAGCCTAAACACAAGATAGGGTTCATCAAAGAAAGTAAATAGATAAGCACAAGTGCACAACATAGGGTCAAAAGCTTAATCATGCCATATATCCAAGTATCCAAGTGCAAATCCTTTTCAGGAACAGTGACAGTGATTTTCAGAATCCCCTTTCTTTCACGGAGAAGGAAACATGATAAGAGAATGCAGGTTGGAGTAGCTAGCAAGTATAATGGCCTATCATTATTCATTGGTTACCGGCAATAAATTTTAGTCGTTGGCATAAGAATCTTGGAAAGCCAAGTGATGTGCAGCATAATCTTATCCTACGTCGTACTGCTGCTGTACTATGTACGTACCATATCTGAAAAACACATTAGGGTTAGGCTCTTGCCAAAAAAACTTGCAGCTAGCTCTGGATAATGTTCATGTGGTGAGACTTTAAATCAACGCATGGATCGATGAAGGGCACACAGGAACTCAAAAAAATGTCAAACTCGATCGACCATGAACCGATCGATCAACAGCCTAGCTAATGTTAGGTCAAATGTTATTTAGATCAACAAGAGAAGAGGTTAGTTTAGTAACGTGTCGGTGCGATTAGGGGATTAACAAAGGCTTAATTTGAGATCCGGCCGTCCAAGAATCTTGGGAAGGCAGGTTAAAGAAGAAACACAAAGTAAGGGGTTTGCAACTCACAGGGAAGCTTAAACTACAGTTTACATTTCTGAGCCTGTGGGCAGATCCCAGAGCTGGGATTGTGACGACGACGACGGACAACCTAGGATAACTCATTGCCGTGGGCCCGTGGTATCTTCAGATCTCTACTACAAACATGTGAAGATATGTATGGCCTTGCTTATCTATCTCGGGGGTTGCAAAGTTCAAAAGCCTTGATATCTTTAGTCCCGGCAAGGCCGGCGTGGAATATCTGCTTCACATGTTTATAGGTTGGCCTTGTTGTTTCAATAAACCAGCCAGATTTGGTCTTGCCATTTGTTGCTGCACTTTCTTGAGCCTGTTAAACAAATAGCCAACGATCTCAACCTCTGAACTTTTGCCTTGCTGCCCTTGCATAGTTGCATCCTGCTTAGCCTCACACAGCCTGTCAGCCTTCGCAGCATTTCTGGCTTTTCTTCCCTTTTGGTTGCCTTCTGTTGTTTCTGTTAAGGATAGAATAGATTAGGATTAGGACTCTTATTTGTTTCCTAATATGCTACTTCCTTTTATGCTGTGTTGTATTCCTTTTGTACATCCCCTTGTACCTGTATATATATTGCCCCTTGGGCCTCATGAATAGAAGCACACAATATTCATAACATGGTATCAGAGCCTACCTAGGGTTTGCCTCGGTTCGCTCGCCGCCGCTCCCGTGCCTCTCCCCGACGTCGCCGGCGCTCTCGCGCGGCCTCTCCCGTCGCGCTCTCCCTCACGCGCCTCCACGCGCGCGGTTCTTCCGCGCGCCCGAGCGCTTCGCGCCGCCGCCGCGCGCCGCGCGCGCGCCGCGCGCGCCTCGCCTCCGCGCCCGGCCGCGCGCGCCACGGCCACCGCCTCGCCTCGCGCGCCACGGCCGCCCCGCGCGCGCCGCGCGCCTCGCCTCCGCGCCCGGCCGCGCCGCCACCGCCTCCGCGCCCGGCCGCGCGCGCCGCCGCCGCCGCGTACCGCCGCCGCCTCGCGCGCGCGCCGCCGTACCGCCGCCGCCTCCTCCGCCCGCCGGTCACCCCGCGCCGCCTCACCCGCCGCCTCCTCTGCGTGTGTGCGTGTGTGCGTGTGTGCGCTGTGCTGTGTAATCGGGCCGAAGGCCCATATTAGTTAGGTTTTTCCGCGGAAAAAAACGTCGATCTAACCGCCGCGCCGTCGGCGCCGCTGTTAGACCGTTGCATTGGTCGCCGCGCCGTCGCGCCGCCTACCAATGGGCACCGCTTCCCTCCTCGCCGCCGGTGGTCTTTGATGGTGTTAATTACACCGACTTCGTGTCTCACATGCGCATTCACATGCGTGGTCTACGTCTCTGGGGCGTCCTCTCTGGCGATGTCACCTGCCCGCCTTGCCCTATTCCTCCGACGGAGCCCACGCCTGTTGCATTGCCCCGACGGTAAACAAGATTGCTCACGAGGCCGCTCAGTTGTTGATGATGAAGCGCCTCGCCTACCAGAGGCTCGGATCTCTACAAGGACCGTCGACCACCTACACTCGGTGGTGCGATGGCGACGCCGAGCTGCTTTGTCTTCATCGCCGATCTCGGCCTCGCTTCTCTTACGAGGTTGTGGGACTCCTTCGGCTTCCCGGATGTGGACTCATCTTCGTCGGCGCTCTGAGCCCTCCGGTGATGCCACATGCACTGCCCGTGGTTCGCCAAGAGCACTCTCTTCAGCAGGTGATGCTCTGTTGATGCCTTTTACGCTCGAGCTCGCTATCTCGGCGTCGCTTGGACTCTCTCCGCTTCTTGGTATGCGTTCTGTCCGTCTTTGCTTGGATATACGTCTTGACTTGGAGTTTCGGCGGGTCTCGAGTTCCTTACTCGCCGCCCCGAGTTCGAGCAACGGCGTGCTCGCTTCTTGCACGCCACCCTCGTGTCACTCTCTGAGGCTCTCACCGAGATACGCGCAGAGGAGACTCGTCGAGTGGTGCTTTGGTGCGATGCCACTCCCCTCGTGCTCGCCGCTCGTCTACCGCTGCTTTGCCTTCTTGGCCGCCGCCACGGTGGTGGTGGCCGTCATCCGTCTGGAGGTGGCCGTCCTCACTGCTCCTCTGCGACAAGGCGGCCACATTGAGTCCCAGTGCTATAAGAAGAAGCGGCATCTTTCACGCCGTTCTTCTATTGGCACCGGTGCTTCTACGACGACGCGTCGCGCCGACTTCTTCAGCAGCTTCTTTCACCGAGCAGAGATAGCCGACTTCGCCGCTTGCTTGCCGCCTGTTTCTCCTCGGCGTGTTCTGCGAGTTACGCATCGACTCTTGAGCATCGAGAAACCACCCTCTACGATCGGTACCTCCCGTGGATTCTTGATTCGGAGCATCTTTTCACATGACTCTGATGCTTCTACTCGTCTTCTATTACACCTCTTGATTCTCCCGCGGTGTTCTTACTGCGATGGTACATCTCTTTCTCTCTGCAGTCGAGGATATCTTAGCAACTCATCCTTTCATGTTCCTTCATTTGCTCATATTCCTCGCCTCACTATGCTGACTTATTTCTGCTGGTGACATCGACCTTGGTTATCGTGTCATTCTCGACTCGACTCTTGTTGTGTTCGGGACCGCCACACGGAGCTCGGTTGGTTCGGCCTCGGCGCCGTGACTCACGGCGTCTCTCGGGAGCTTGACCGCTTCACCTTCCTTCCGCCGCCACCATCGCGCGCGATCTCTCCGCTTCGCCACTTCGTCTACCGGCTCTTTTCAGCGGTGGCATCACCGTCTTGGTCATCTGTGTGGATCTACTTTGTCATCCTTAGTTCGTCGTGGTCTTCGGGTCTGCCTCGGAGACGTGTCTTTAGATTGTCGGGTGTAAGTTAGGTAAACAAATTCAGCTTCCCTATCCTCACAAGTGAGTCTGTGTCCCAGCGTCCTTTTGATCTTGTTCATTCGGATGTTTGGGGTCCGCTCCTTCGTTTGAAAGGGGTCATCGTTATTATATCATATTTATAGATGATTTCTCTCGCCACACTTGGATATATTTCATGTCTTCTCGTAGTGAGGTCTTGTCTATCTATAAACAATTTGCCACTATGATCCACACACGTTCTCCACTCCTATTCGTGTTTTTCGTGCTGATTCTGTGGCGAGTACCTTTCTCGTTACTGCGCAGCTTCCTTGCTGCGCGGGACTCTCGCGATTCTCTTGTCACGGTGCTCATGCTCGAATGGTGTCGCCGAGCGCAAGCATCGTCACCTCCTTGAGACGGCTCGTACTCGATGATCGCGCCTCTACCCCACCTCACTTTTGGGCCGAGGTCGTTTCCATGCCACCTATCTCATCAACATCCACCATCTTACGCTCTTGGTGCGATCCTGTTGAGCGTCTCGTGGTCTTCTCGCTCGACTACTCGCCCTTCATATGTTTGGCTGCGTTTGCTACGTTCTCCTCGCCCCGCGAGCGTACCAAACTAACCGCTCGATCCGTTGAGTGTGTCTTTTTGGGATCTGATGCGAGCACAAGGGCTATCGATCTTTGGGATCCGGTTGATCGAAGGATGCGGGTTTCTCGGGATGTGACTTTCGATGAGTCTCGTCCATTCTACCCACGTACTGCCTCTCCTTCGACTCCCTCTGCGGAGTCTCTGTCTTTCTTGACCTTTCCAGATACACCTATATCTGCTTTGCCCTCGTCCACTTGTCCCACTGAGTCTCCACATATTCCCCCTGTGGCCTCTCCACCGTTGTCACCGCCTGCGTCGTCTCCTCCGACTCCCCAGGCTCCTCTCACTACAGTACCTCCCCTTCTCTTTTACACTCGTCGCCCTCGTATTGAGGCTTCTCCAGCTGAGTCATCTTCTCCTGATGATCCACCTTCTTCTGATGCTCCATCATCCTCTGATGGGTCATCTTCTCCTCGCTATGCTCTCCGCGATCGCCGGTCGATTCGGCCTCCTGCCCGCTTTGCCTTTGCTGGCGCAGCTACTCGTGAGCCCGTCTCCTCACGGGATCTTTGTTACTCACCCCGAGTGGCAGCTTGCCATGGCCGAGGAGATTGCTGCCTCGAGCGTCTTGGTACACAGGATCTTGTTCCTTTGCCATCTCATTCTCGTCCCATCACGTGTAAGTGGGTCTATAAAATTAAGACTCGCTCTGATGGCTCTCTTGAGCGCTACAAGGCGCGTCTTGTTGCTCGTGGCTTCCAGCAGGAGCATGGCGTTGACTATGACGAGACTTTTGCTCCGTGGCCCACATGACCACCGTTCGCACTCTTACGCCGGTGGCGTCTGCTTGCCACCGGTCCTGCTTTCTCGGCTTGATGTCAAGAATGCCTTTCTTAATGGTGAGTTGCGTGAGGAGGTCTACATGCATCCGCCACCGGGTATTCTGCTCTCGAGGGCATGGTGCATGCCGCCTTCGCCGCTCTCTATGGCCTTAAGCAAGCCCCTCGTGCTTGGTTTGGCGCTTCTCCTCGTGGTCACTGCTGCTGGCTTTTCCGCTAGTGATCATGATCCTGCGCTCTTTGTCCACACTTCGTCCCGTGGTCGGACTCTTCTTCTTCTGTATGTTGATGATATGATCATTACGGGAGATGATTCTGAGTACATTGCCTTTGTCAAGGCTCGTCTTAGTGAGCGATTCCTTATGTCGGATCTTGGTCCTCTCGCTTATTTCCTTGGGATTGAGGTTATTTCCACTCCGGATGGTTTCTTTATGTCCCAAGAGAAATATATTCAGATCTTCTTGATCGCGCTCTCTCACCGATCAACAGATCGTTGAGACTCCCATGGAGCTCAATGTCCACCTCCGACCATCGGATGGCGAGCCTCTTTCTGATCCGACTCGCTATCGTCACCTTGTTGGGAGTCTTGTTTATCTTGCTGTTACTCGTCCGGATATCACCTATCCCGTTCATATTCTGAGTCGGTTTGTTTCAGCTCCCACTCGGGTCCACTAAGCCACCTTCTTGAGTTCTGCGATACCTTCGTGGGACTATCTCTCGCCGTCTCTTCTTTCCACGTTCGATTCGTTCTGACTTGAGCCTATTCGGATGCTACTTGGGCCAGCGATCCCTCTGATCGCCGGTCTCTCTCTGCCTACTGTGTTTTTCTTGGTGGTTCTCTTATTGCCTGGAAGACGAAGAAACAGACTGCAGTGTCCCGTTCGAGTGCAGAGGCTGAGTTGCGAGCTATGGCTCTCTTGACAGCAGAGATTACAGCTACGGTGGTTACTTGAGGATTTTGGTGTTTCACACTACACCGACTCCTCTCTTGTCGACAAATGCAGTGCTATCGGTATTGCTCGTGATCCCGTGAAGCATGAGCTCACCAAGCATATTGGTGTTGATGCTTCCTTCATGAGGTCTTGTGTGCAAGATCGGTGATTACTCTTCGTATGTGCCTTGAGCTTGGATAGCGGATTTCTTCACGAAGGCCTGGACTCGAGCACAAAGACACTTTCACCTCTCCAAACTCAGTGTTGTTGATCCACCATGAGTTTGAGGGGGGGTGTTAAGGATAGAATAGATTAGGATTAGGACTCTTATTTGTTTCCTAATATGCTACTTCCTTTTATGCTGTGTTGTATTCCTTTTGTACATCCCCTTGTACCTGTATATATATTGCCCCTTGGGCCTCATGAATAGAAGCACACAATATTCATAACAGTTTCTACAAAAAAAGGATGTTGTTTGCTTTATAAGCATGAGGAGAGAGAGCCTGGCTGCTGCATCCAAACTCCAAACTGTCTTGTTCAGAATTCTCCAATATTTAGATCTCTTCACAGCTGTGAAATGAATAATGGGTGCTGAGAAGAGATTTGTGCAATTTGTGCAAGCTTCATCCCATTCTGTGCCCTTGCTTATATATGGAGCTTGCCAGCATTCTTGACTTGTAACCAAAGGAGAGGGAAAATGCGTGATACGCAACTGGAACATGAGTTGCAGGGTTTCAGGTGAGTGAATCTTCATGTGAATTCCTCTTTGTTTGATTCCTCTGATTCTGTATTGACTCAGTACCCATCATCAATCGCTTTCCTTCATACTCTGCAGTCAAGCATATGATAATTACCTAACAAGTAGTGCAAGCGACTCTTGTTGCAGCTTGAACTTCATATGAAAATTAACTTACCTTTCAGACGATATGGCTCTAACCTTTCGCTCTGATTGTTTCAGGAATGGCTACTGATTTATTTGGTACTCATAGAATCCTCTCTGCCTTGGAGATAGAGGGAATAATCATCACTAGAGGGCTAAAAAGTACAGATTCTCTTCAGAAACTAGCCAAAGTATTGCTGAAAACTAGTGGGCGAAAGATTTTAAACATCTTGGTAGAGCCAATGGACAAATATTCCAAACACGACAGTAAGGAATCAGTTCGGAGAACAATCATGGAACATGATGAAGTCTTCAGACAGCAGGTAACAAGGAGTAGCTTTGTTATTTATCTCACAAAACACGAGAATCGCTAGATATCTATATAGCATAAAAAGTGGGTAAAATTGTCATTAAGGTAATCATAGTTCAAATATCTGATAGGTCTCAAGCCTTTTCAATTTGCGAGGCGTGTTTGCAACCATTAATGAGAAAAAAAAAGGCTGTTCCAGCTTCAAAATATAATGCACTGCATACTACTATTTATGCTGCATAAACCTCACCTGAAAATTACTTGTCAACCAATTATTACGCAGCTCTACAATTATTTTGTCATTGCTACAACACAGAACCTTTACATCTCATGCTGTCTGTTGAATCAGGTCTATGAACTGCATCGGCTATATCATGTACAAAAATCACTGATGGCTGAATTAGGTTGTGAGAAAAATAGTTTCCAATCTAGAACAGAAGAAACTCAAGAAATGGTCCAGGGCACAAGGCCAAACCTTAAGAATAGTCCCTCTACATCAGAGACCAGTCAATATGCTCGTCTTGGTAATGCACAACACTCTGCTCCCCGACAAGTACCTGAACATTTGTTTCTTCAAGAACGCAAGCCAGCATCATGCCTAAACCTCTTCGACGAAGAAACTTCAAGAACCCAAGAAGGAAGACCACAAGGCAGTAAATCAGTTGAAGGTGAAAGTTGGAGTGCTTCTGTGGAGAGTGATCTCGACCTCAAACTGAGCATTGGCCCCAGTTCACAGGCAACAAAAGCACCACATTGGCTCTTCTCAGGCAAGGAAAAGAAACCATTCTGGTCAGCATAGGTGACAACAAACAGGTATTCTAGATCAGTTAGATGGTGCATGAAGCAAAGAAACACCAGTCCATACCGAGGAAGCAAAAGCCTCCTAGCAATGGCACACAGCACTTCGAAGATATCTCACGACAAATCTTGTGTCCTTGAGATGCTGCCTTCAAATTTCAATAAGAGTTGTGCCTTGATCACGACTACTCTGAATGCAAAAATCTAGGGCCTCTCAGGCACAAGGACTTGCTAGGAGCCTTAATGTAATGGCAAGCTAGGAAAGCATTTGCGGCAATTCAGTTCTTCTTTGTCCTCCCTATAATTCAGAATGAAAGAGAACAAATTTTAGGAGCAAGTATCAAATTTGAAATATAAAAAAAGATCCTGACTTCAGTCCTCCTATTCAATATCTATTTATATTCACCAATGACCTAAAAGGAGATCTGACTAATATATCATGATCGGTGCTTTGTTATTTGCATTTGTCTTGTTTCTCTGCATTATCCATGTCCTTTAAGTAACATTTTTTCAAAATGAATATGACCTTTTGCGACCAAACATCCAACTTCTTTAGTACCCAAACATTGCTGACTATATCTGCATTATGTAACACTTCATTGCAAATTCGACGTACCATCAACTGCTCTCAACGCACAAGCTACTTCTGAAGTGAGTTTATCCTGCTATTCAAAATTGAGTGTGTGAGCGCAGCGGAGTGCGGAAGCGACAAGAACAGTGGGCTAATTCCTCACAAGTATTTCAACAAATACCTTGTGTGCATGCAACAAAACAGCCCTTTGGCTTCAAACCTACAAGCACTAAGCTGTTTAAACTTCCCAATATGAATATACTTGTAAGATTAGCTTACTAGAATATCAATATCCCAATATCATCATCCATACATGAAAGAATATATATGTGCCATCTCATATATCAACTCAAACTATACACTATCAACTTGAGCAAAGAAATCAATAGCAACCAAGATGATGACCCAAATCATTGCATATAGCAAAGAGAATACCAAATCAAGTGGAGACACCAAGATTTAAGTGAAAACCCCTCATAGGGAAAAACCATTGGCGACGGCAAGACAAATCTTCACTATAGAGATGAAATGAGTGCAAGAGTTGGAACCAACAAGGTAGGGAGGCTCCAAATCCCCAATCTTCTCACTCAAATTTGTGGATTTGGTGGCAACAAAACCTCTATACTCTTCTCCCTAACTCTAGCTCTCTCTCTCAAGCCAAAAATGGAGAGTCCTAACTCATGTTCGAGTGGCCTTTGGCCTTAAAATGGTAGATTTGCAGAAAAGTCTCTAAGGTTAAGAAATATTACAAACAACTCTAATTTCAGCCTACAACATGTCTAAGCATGTTTTGCATGATAAATGAGCCAAAATAACTTCCAAATAGAGAAATTAGAAGCTGCACATATCGTAGAGTGCCTAATGTTCAAGAAATAAGTCAAATAAATAATTTAGTCCAGGTATCATTAATCAATCAAGATTCTACTCTGCTATTTTTTATATAAAAAATCTATTCAGATATCACCAGAATCCACCACAGGAGCATTCTCCATCTTTGAAATGATGGAATCTCATATTGTCCCTAACTATAACCTCAACAGGCTGAACTCTTGACACCATTCGTATAAACAAATGGCAATCCTCACAGATCCTTAGATTCTTTACAATCCTAATTGTGCATCTAGATCCAAGCGTGAGCAATCCAAACGACAAGCAAGCTTCTCACTGTGACCCATTAACAGTCTTTCTTTCTCTTCATCGCTCACATCATAAACAATTGAACTCAGGATTGGAACACAACCTGCAAGCTTCAATTTTGCCACTAGCTCCAATAATGCCTTCTTTATTTCATGTGTCCTTGGGTGAGAATTATCACCAACAAAGAACTGATGGACCAAACCATCTCTGCCTTCAAACCAGCTCACTGCAGGATCCTTTTTCGGCCTACGGCTTCTCATCAGTTTCCTAACCTTTGACACTTCATCCCACTTTCCTGCCGACGCAAGTATAGTTCCCTATGCCCTCGGGCTCAAGCTTAAAAAGATGTTCAGCTGTAACCTTAGCAACTTCAGTTTTCCCATGGATGCGGCAAGCCCCAGGCAGTGCTCCCCACACACCACCAATCCAGGTTCCACGTTCCCCCCGAAACCGTTCCTCTCTGCAATCTCCTGAACCCAGGCAGCACGCCTCACTGCACCAAGCTGAGCACAAGCTAAGATTGCACCGGTCAATGAGACCTCATCAATGACCATGCTGAGCGTTGCCATCCGATCAAACACCTCTAATGCTTTCATTAGCATGGCATTCTGCGCAGGGGAGGAACCAGCCCAAGCTTTGGACTGGGCCAGCTACTCTTGGACCGACTCTTGGGTCAACTCTGTTTTTTTGTGATTTTTCACAAATTTTTCATGAGTTTTTGTTGCCAGGCCTCGCGCTATAGCCCGGTAGACCGAGGCCTGGTTCCGGCCACTGATTCTGCGCATACCCGGTCACCATCGCTGTCCATGCCACCATATCCTTCACCGGGCACTGCCCAAATACCTCCTCTGCGGACCCGACATCTCCACTCCTAGAATACGCCACCACAATACTTGTCCATGAAATGGCATCCTTCACCACCATTTAATCAAACACCTTACGCGCAGCACCAACATCACCACGGGCAACATGGGCATTGTCGACCTCGGATTTAGCCAATTTAAAATCCTCTGTAAAACCACTGCACTATTTTCTGGATCAGTAGATAGTACTCACAGATTAGGGTTGGACAAAAAGCCCCTGCCACCTCCTCCCCGCCCCCGTCGCCTCCTCCCCGGCCCCCGCCGCCTCCTCCCCACCCCCCGCCGGCTCCTCCCTCCCCGCTCCCGTGTTGTGGCGGCGCTCCGAGCGGCGCAGACCGAGAGGCGGCGGCGGATCTGGGCGGCGGCGGCGCTCCGAGCGGCGCAGACCGAGAGGCGGCGGCAGCACTCCGAGCGGCGCAGAGGCAGCGGTGGATCTGGGCGGCGGGGAGGGAGCCCAGACTGAGCCTCTACTCGAGCTCGCGAGCCGACTCGAGCTATCTGTCGAGCCCGAGCCGAACCTACCTTCTAGCTCGGTTTCTAAACGAGCCGTGGCTCGGCTCGGTGCGAGCTCGACCGAGACTGGCTTGAGCCGGCTCGGCTCGACTCGTTTCCACCCCTGTCACAGATACATCGTTAAATCATTTCATACAGGACATAAACTAAATCATATACTAATATTACGATATTAGAGTTAAATAGACCACATCGAATCAAGTTTATAGTAAAATCGATTAGACCATAAGATACATTACATAAAATTTGCGGAAGCGGTAGCGAAAGAAACTAAAGGAGAGTGCATCTCACCATAGGCAAACGACTGAGAAAAAGTTTATGTGCGACCGATTTTAACCAAGGATCTGAAGAATATTGGTGCAAGTCAACACCACCTTAGCTAGACTAGGGGGAGACCTAACCTACTAGATACTACACTAAGTTCCACCATCTTCATCACCATCAGCTCCTTGATCATCTTAGTATGTGTACTACCATTGAACAATAGATTCTGAGATTTTTGTGAGCGAGTATGAGTACAAGCAACAGTCCTCCGTGAGTCAACACATAGGATGCAATATATATACATGCAAGATTTAACAAAGATGGGTTGAGTTTTTTTATTTGCTAAAGGCAACATTTATAAACTATCGATAAAATGTAGCATTTTAACCAAACCACATTTTACTAAAGAGAGTGAAAATATGCAATATTAATAACCGGTGTAGGTTTCATCCACCTGTTACATGGTTCTGTCCACCATATGCTAGTTTTTTATTACTAGTGTTACATTCACCCAACTATTAGTACTGGGTTACATCCACTCAGGGAAACCAAAATTCAAGGTTACATACTCCTAATGAGTTTTCATCTCACCCATAAAGATTTTTGAAATAAAAACTAATTCGACTAAGGATTAGGTGTTTCAAGTGTTAAATGATGGCATAATAATATTACCATATCAAGCAGGCATGTATATATCTTAAGTTTAATATACATTTGCGTAACAAATAATAGCATGTAATTTGATAATTTAAGTGAACATAAATATATATAAATATAGGTTTAATATGATCAAAGTATTGATTTGCTTGGCTCACAAGCAGGGCAGACTTAGAATTCTTGAGTTTGGTCAAACTACGGCTCATCGGCGTTTTCATACTCTACTTAGATGATCGCTTCAAAAATGTGCACACACAAGAGAGTGAAAACAAATAAATACAAATAAAAAATTAAAATAAACTCCAAATTGAACAAAACCAATTCCATTAGATAGGTATTGAATTTATAAAAATTTAGAAATAAATTTTATTAAATTTAGAGCTAAAATAAGTAAGAACAAGTCATTTGAAGTTGAAAACAAAAATTAAATCAAGAAAAAAATAGGAGAGAGGTTACTTTCACTGACATGAGGGGCCCACATGTTTTTTTTGAAATAATTTTCTATTGGAAAAGCACACAAACATTGACATGGGGGTCCATGGTATTTTAATTGAAATGGATTATTTTGCTAAAGGTAACATAGCTGAGGGACTGACAGGTAGGACCAGTGCATTGTGCACATAGTAATCTGAACCCCACTTGTCAGTGGCTTGTGTTGAGTTTAATCATTTTAAAAGAGTTTAAACGGCATATTAGTGAAGCGTTAAGTAAGATCATTAGTCTAAACTAATCATGCATGTTGATTTAACCTCCTCGCTACAGTGCATCTTCTCCATTGAGAAGAGGCGAAGCTTCTCGTCGGTGGTGGGAACCTTGGCGGTCTGTAGCGTGCTCAAAAGTGCACTCTACGGTGCCATACGATGCTTTAGGGGAAGTGACGCAGCCAGATTTGAAGCATGGTGCTAACGACAGCGAGCTACGTGGCGGCGGAACTAGGGTGCATGGCACCAGAAGTCGATTCGATGCTAGGGAAGAATATACAAGCATAAGGGAGCTCACTTGAGGTGACAGTGGTGTTTGGGAAGGCGTGGGGGAGGCTAGCGTCAAAGGGTCGGAGTGACGGCAAAGGGAGCATGACACTGACGGAGTTGGGGTGATGGCGACCCGAGTTGGCAGAGGGGTTGGCTTTGTGGCTCCAATGTGATGCTCCTGATGCCTGGAATTGGACAGAGGGTTGGTGATTCGCCAAGATTATTGTGGACGGTGAATCGGTTGAAAACGAAGACGAAGAGGGCATGGGGGCACTAGAGCTCAATAGCTCACAAGGGGAGGAGAGTGACGATGCCATGAGATGAGTACGCAACCTTATAGTGATGGAGGGAGACTTTGGTGTCGGATCCCAGAACAACAATTTCGGAACACTCTGCGTAAATCGTACTATCCCAGGAAAACCTAGTGCACACAAGGTTAACAGGGATGTATATCATGCATAACAACCAAACTTTATTATAACCAAGTGTACAGACCTAATGGCCAAGTTTACAATAAAATAGCTCATGGCCAAACATAAAGATAAATTAGTGGAAGATAAATAATAAAAGAGCAGCACATCCTGCCTGCTCACAAGCGACTGATTTTAAGACGTGGCCTATTCATAAGAATAGTAATTAAGAAAGGTGAGTACATAAAGTACTCTACAAGTTACACCAAGAGATTGAACAGAGTGCATGCATGTATAAGAATTGACAATGGAAGGCATATTATGGTTATTTATGTAAAAAGCAATATAGAAGTAAATACTATAAAGTAAATGCAAAAGGTGAATTTAATACAATAATAGAAATAATATTTTAATTAAAATAATATCGTTAATGTAGGTACCAACCTAACGTTATCCTAACCACGGGTATCCCACTTAGACTATCTTTTCAAAAAAAATTCCACAAGTTTTCATAAACCAGATTTTATGAAATCAAAGTCTAATCTATAAAAACACATTCTCAGTATGTCCTTGACTATGGATACGATTATCCAGGATAGCTTGTTACTCTATAGATGTGTATAACTTTACCCACAAGACATGTCCTCTCGTTTTGCCACGCGATTAGTACACTGCCTTAGATGTGTAGCTGAGAGTTCATGACAAGATTGTTATAATGTTCCATAGGCAAATTAGTTACACCACCACTAAAGTTTTACCACAACTTGAATTCATAAGTTGAAGCTCCCTCTTGTGCTATGTGAGACTTCTCGCGGCCTACGCCACGCTCACATTCAGCCCATAGCGAAACTAAATTTATAACTTCACAAATTACTTAGTCAGGTCAATCACATACCAGACTTATGATAGTACAATATGACTTTATAAAAGTAGCTCACAGACCGATCCTTAATTTGACATAGGTGACATCCGCATACCCATTGTGCCTGATTTCGTCATTGAGTCAGCGAACAACAATAAGAATCAGCAAGCACCCACCACCATACCAATGTCTAAGTCTAAACCATATTTTATAATTTTATTTATCAAAATTTTATAAACTTTCTTGACTCACCGAAGTCAAGAATAAATTTTAGAAATCATCATTTCATATAAAACAAATATTCTCACCTAAATCAATCTAAGCATGGCTAAGCAATACTATAAAATTTTTAGTTAATACTATTGTACTAACTAGGTGTTCATCTAAGGTGACACGATATGATTGTTCAAGGTCAAATTTGGTTATACGCAAAGGAATTGGCTATAACTAGAATTTAAATTAGGTTTGAATAAAAATATGAATGCGTAATAATTTAAAAATAATATACATAATTTAAATTACTGGGAGCAACATGATCAAAGGTGTAACTTGCCTTGCTCGAAGTTTTGATGTTGCGAATTATCAGAATTATACTCTGTGGAGTCGTCGTAATATATACGTAAAGAACTAAAGCAAATAAATTCAAATAAAATTCAAAAATAGTCTAGAAATAGATAGTTTAGGATTTTAAAAGAACTTAAAATTTTGAACGAATCAAATCGGAGTTAAAATAAAGAAATGTGGGCTCCTGAAAATTTGAAATTGAAGAAAAAGGAAAGGACTGATATATGGAATTATTTTTGCACTAAGAATTTGATTTACAACGTCAGCATTTGATTTTTATTTTTTGACCGAATTATTTTTGTAAAGGAAAATGCTGACGAGGCGGGATCGGCTAACATGACCGCCGTGGCTTGCCATGTGGCTGCCACATGGCCACCACGTCAGTTCAATCCGTTGACATGGCCGGCCGGCTGGAGGCAGTGTTCGGGACCCGAGGGTCGTTGGAGCACCGGAGCTCGGCGGCGACCGGCGAGTTCGGAAACAGCAAGAGGAGGCGACGAGGAGGCCATCTCACCTCAATGCGACGCTCGGGAAAGTCCTGAAATGGCTGACGATGAGGAAGGAGCAGCGGCGGCTTCAATGGTGAGAGGGCTCCGATGGCAGATTTGCTCGGCGGCGAGGTGGCTGAGGTTCAGGCGGACTTGGGGAAGGTGAACGTGGCCTCAACGCGGGGAGGAGAGGTCTGCGGTGCCAGCAATTGCTCACCAGAGACTCGTCGGTGACTTGAACTGAAGAGGTACATGCAGCGAGGGGGACTCCGCCGCCAAGTGAATTTGCCTTTTCGATTTTGTGGTTTGTAGATGTATGATATAATACAGATTCGTAGGTTCACACTGCTTCCGACAAAAGTCCATATCATACGTGAAGATAGAGGAAGGCCATCTGTCCCAGTGACTAAGGGAGTATCAACCCATATTAACTGATATTATACTGGATTAGTGTATAATTGTATATTGAAAATTGTTAAGATGGGGTAAGACAGATTAATACCATGATAACATATTCCATAGCCTTGTGGTGGGCGGTATCTGGGTTTTGTATCTTTTCTTCTTGTTTGAGCTAAGTTTTATGAGTTCTAATCCATACAACCAATATCATTAAAAACCTATGGGAAATTGATTCCGCATGCGAGGAATGAAAACTAATGTAGCAATCGACATTGAGATAGTACTATATTTTTTTAAGAATCTAGCTTACGCTATAACAGGGGAACGTAGAAACTTTAGGTTGCGTTCAGATGGACTTTTTCTCAGCGTTCGCGTTCAGCTTCTGCTATGAAATTACTGTAGCAGTACTATTCACATTTTGTCCTTATTCGTTTTTTTTTGTTTTTTTAGTATTTTTGTGTTTTGTTTTTTTCCTGTATTCCTTTGCATCGTCCGCTCTAGATTAGTGTGCCACTTTTATTTTTACATTTTTTTAGATTTAATTATGCCCAATAAGCTAACTCAGCTACAGTAAAAAAAATCAGCTAGTTACAGTAAAATTTCAGTAAAAATCAAAAGTTATCGCTATTCCGAACGTCCCCTAAAGGTTCAAAGAGGGGGAAATGAGCTTACTGAAAATTGAAACCAATCACCTGATTTCGACTCCTGTAAACAACCAAACATTAGTTGCAATAACTATACGTGTCATGTCAATTTTTCGTTAACATTACACTTTTTGTTGCAAATGTTTCATTCATCACCCCTTAGTATGGCTACAACACATATCTTACACCTCTCTTTATTTTATATGGCATGGTACATTGCATCACTATATTGCACACTTTACGGAGTGTCTAAGGATATGTACAATATTATAGATAACGGATATATGTAATATACCTCTATATTATTTATATATAGGATTGAAGATAACTTATATAATATATTATCTATATAGTTATATGTAATAGTCTTATGTAATTAATAAGTTGTCTATATAATAGTATAAATAATTGAAAGATATCTATTAAACTATTTGTTAAATAGTAAATAAAAAATTTCGCATCTCTACGTCATCTAAAATTTTATATAGTATAGTCTGTCGGACACAGACATATATCATTCATTGTATATGCCCTGTCCCGCGGATAGCACGAAGGGAAATCAACCACGCCGCTCCGTGGGCGTTCGGATGGTGCGCATGGATACCATGGGAAGCAAATCAGTGCTTCGCGCTCGCCTGCCTTGGCTTTTACGGGGCCTCTGATCACAGCCGCCCACGTACACCTATCGCGCCGATCTGACGGCGAGAATCAATCGAACGGGACGCCTCCGGGCTCCGGTACACGGCGAGGTCTTGCTCCCCAGACAGCGAGGCTGCAACCCAAGCCCGACCCCACCACCTCCTCCCGGACCCCGCCCCACCCCAACCCCACGTCCTCTCCTCTCCTCTCATCCAATCCCGAGCCACCAAACCCTAATCCCCACGCCCCGCACGCGCGCACCGCCATGGGCTGAGCCGCGGCGGGGGTAGCCCGGATCCGGAGCTAGGGTTTCGGCCGCGCCATGGAGTGGGATAGCGAATCGGACGGCGCCGGCAGCGTCGGCGGCGGGGAGGAGGAGGAGGAGGAAGAGGAGGCGGTGGCGGTTGGGGGAGTGGGTGGAGCCGGGAGCGGGAGCGGGAGCGGGAGCGAGGACGGGGGAGGCGGCGGCGGTGGCGGGATGTTCACGTTCGCGATTGAAGGGATGCTGCGCGCGTCCGGGCCGTGCGGGCTGGTGGTCACGGACGCGCTCGAGCCCGACTGCCCCATCATCTACGTCAACCGCGGGTTCGAGGAGGCCACAGGCTACCGCGCCGAGGAGGTGCTTGGCAGGAACTGGTTGGTGCTTATCAATCATATGTCTTCCTTTCGTTTCGGTTCATTTGATTACGGCGTTAGGATTGGTGCCACTCAGAATCGATCAAAACTTACCTTTTTTTGTTTGGTTTGTTACGTGTCGTGAGCATGATTTTGATCATAAGAAGTGAGGTTAGATTGTTTCACTGTCAGAAGACTCGCCCTTTGAGCTAAATGGAAAGCCGCGGCATCCTTTTGTTATGTTTATGGTTCCTTGTGACTTTTTGTGTTTATTTGGCTATGAGATATGCCGTTTCCAGTAGTATTATTTGCCATCAGCAGATGTAGGATAGGAATTAGAACCATCAAGTACTATGATGTTCTGCATCGTGATCTGGGTGAAGTTTCCCTAATTGAAAATTTTGCGGTTGGGCCATATCTGGAGGTTTTATTCATATTAGAATTAGTGAACCACATCGTGTGCTGCCATGCTAGTTTTGAGACCATGGGCTTGAGTTGTTCTCCTTGGTTGGGTAACTTTGCTTCGAACCCTTCCCTGCAAATATATGACTTAACTCTTGACACTTTTCTTGTATTTTGATATGCTTCTAGGCTCGTTTGGCATGATAAATTACTAATAACAAACAAAATCATGTTCCTAAGAGGTTTTCATCATTTTTAGCATATTTCATGTTTTGAGGTCTTGTTTTGTAGTATCCTTCGAGAAAAAATATTTGTTGGAGTGGAACTTGGAACTTAGCACCTTCAAATGAATATCAAGAATTTTTTTTTTGTTGTAATGATCTCTAGGAAAGAAAAAGGATGGACTTGATCAATCTTCAATAAATTTTTTTTGTCCTGTGATCCTGTCCATTGGAACCCTTGGTATTTGATGGTTGAACTGTTGACAGTGAGCAAGAAACCTGATACTTTGCACCCTCCAACTGTACTGCAGAAAAGCTCTAGAGTTGGTACAGGTTATGAAAAGGGTTTTCAAGATAGTTAGCCTAAATGAATAATCCCCTGTAGGCCATAACACAAAAGGGAGAACAAAAAAAAGCTGTATATGGAAATTAATATTGTAGCTAAAAAATCTGGGATACGTGGGGATAGGAATATTATAAAACTGTTGACAAATTCTGATCTTGCAGAAGTGAACTTCTGTTACCTTACATATTATTGCCTTGTAATGCTCTTTCTACCTTACATATTATTGCCTTGTAATGTTCTTTCTACCTTACATATTATTGCCTTGTAATGCTCTTTCATCCATATGATAGAGAACTTCCAAAAATAAAGGGAGGGACCCACTTTTTAATGGACATCTAAATGCTACTTCATCTATTTCAAAGAAATAAGGCCCAGTTTGTGTGTGTGTGATCATCAGTATTAAACTTTGACCATTGATCTTCGTTAGAACATATTTGTATTAATGATCAACTATGTAATTATGGTTGTGAAAGCACTTTTGAAGACAAATATAGTGGTACTGCTTTATGTGATGGAGCAGATATATCATTGGAACAATTTTTGATCAAAGGTTAGAAAGCTTGATTATAGAAATTTGGGCAGGCCTTGGATAGTTGGATTTTGATATGGACGGAGTAGGAGAAAACATATGCTTAATTTATCATTTATTGTCTTACATAGTTACATGTCATCTTTGCTAATTTCTTATTGATGTCAAAGCGTTGTGCAAATCTTGCTGGACACATGGCAATATTATGTCTTTCACACCAATAGCATGCTTGTGTAAATATTTTTTTTCCCTTCCATTTTGATAATGTTCATATGTCACGCAAATAAGATTGAGCTAAGATTCACTTATACAACTTTATGAACCTACATGTGCAATTTCCAAGTTCACAGACCCATGTGATGCATTTACTCAACCGACTATCTAATCCTATATCAGCAGTTTAGCACTTCTCCTATTACTATAACAATTACCTAAGGCAGCACATTAGCTGGAAAACTTTACAAAAAAATACTTTATTAATATGGGAAACAAATATTAGTCTTTATGTACCGAAGCATACCCCCGCAGAGGGTTTTTTTTGGGGAGGGGGGATTGCTTCAACATAAACATGAAGGTATCATTAGCAAGAAGTTCTGGAACAAACACTGACATTTTACATCATTGTTCACATCAACACGCGTAAGGATTAAGGGACTGTTAATGAAAAACATAAATATGAAGATATCTTTATCAATAAGTTTTGGAACAAACACTGGCATTTTACATCATTGTTCACATCAACACTCATAAGGATTAAGGGACCGTATGAATATATCTTTATCAAGAAGTTCTGGAACAAACACTGTTTTACAATTTACATCATTGTTCACATCAACACTCATAAGGATTAAGGGACTGTTAATGAAAACTCTTGAGCAAACAAAACCCTAGTGCCACGGGGGGTGCTTATGATACTACGAGTTTCCTAGGAGGCAGAAATTCTTTTATGCTAAAATGCATTTGGAAATGGCATTTACCAATTTCAGTGGCAACCAAAAATATTATATCTTGTTTGCAAGTGTGTTTTGTATGGCTCTTTTCTTCGTGTATTTCTCATTTTTTAACTATGTGATCATTTGAGTTTGTATGCTATTACTTATTGTTGAACTTACTTTTCTTGACATCCTTATGCCCTGCTGTTTTCTTTTTCCTCTTTCAGCCGGTTCCTGCAATGTAGAGGGCCGTTTGCTCAACGAAGGCACCCCCTAGTTGATGCTGCATTAGTTTATGAGATTCGAAGGTGCATAGACAGTGGAACTGAGTTCCGCGGTGATTTACTAAATTTCAGGAAAGATGGCTCTCCGATGATGAACAGGTTGCATCTGACCCCTATATATGGAGATGATGAAACTATAACTCATTATATGGGCATTCAGTTCTTCACCAATGCCAATGTTGATTTGGGACCATTGCCTGGCTCAATAACAAAGGAACCTGTGAGATCTACACGGTTTGCTCCGGATAACTCTTTCCGACCCATATCCACAGGGCCAGGGCAGAGCAACTTCTGCCGGGAATATTCTAGCCTCTTCCAGTTGACTGATGAAGTACTTTGCCAGAATATCCTGTCATGGTTGTCACCAAGAGATATAGCATCTGTGAGCTCTGTGTGTAGACGGTTGTATCACTTAACAAAGAATGAAGATCTTTGGAGAATGGTTTGCCAGAATGCATGGGGTAGTGAGACTACTCAAGCTCTTGAGACTGTGCCTGCTGCAAAAAGATTGGGCTGGGGTCGGCTGGCAAGAGAACTGACCACCCTGGAAGCTGTTGCCTGGAGGAAATTGACAGTTGGGGGTGCAGTGGAGCCATCTAGATGCAACTTCAGTGCCTGTGCTGTAGGGAACCGTGTCGTTCTCTTTGGTGGGGAAGGTGTTAACATGCAACCAATGAATGATACATTCGTGTTGGATTTGAATGCCAGCAATCCAGAGTGGAGGCATATCAATGTAAGCTGCGCTCCTCCAGGCCGCTGGGGCCATACCCTGTCGTGCCTAAATGGATCTTGGTTAGTTGTGTTTGGAGGATGTGGAAGGCAGGGCCTGCTTAATGATGTATTCATGTTGGATTTGGATGCAAAACACCCAACTTGGCGTGAGATTCCTGGAGTTGCACCACCAGTTCCACGTTCATGGCACAGCTCCTGCACTTTGGATGGGACGAAGTTGGTGGTTTCTGGTGGCTGTGCCGACTCAGGTGTCCTACTCAGTGATACATATCTTCTTGATGTAACCATGGACAAACCTGTGTGGAGGGAGGTACCTGCATCTTGGACACCACCTTCTAGATTGGGCCACTCAATGTCTGTCTATGGTGGCAGGAAAATCCTGATGTTTGGTGGTCTTGCTAAGAGTGGTCCTCTGCGACTCCGGTCTAGTGATGTGTTCACAATGGACTTGAGTGAAGAAGGGCCCTGCTGGCGGTGCCTCACTGGTAGTGGAATGCCTGGGGCAGGAAATCCAGCTGGAGCTGGTCCACCTCCTCGCCTTGATCATGTTGCTGTGAGCTTGCCAGGGGGAAGAGTTTTGATATTTGGTGGATCAGTGGCAGGTCTTCACTCGGCTTCACAGCTTTATCTCTTGGATCCCACTGAAGAAAAGCCTACCTGGAGGATACTGAATGTTCCTGGACGTCCTCCAAGGTTCGCCTGGGGCCACAGCACCTGTGTTGTTGGCGGAACAAAAACAATAGTGCTTGGAGGACAAACTGGAGAAGAGTGGATGCTAACTGAAATACATGAGCTTTCTCTGGCTAGCAGCTCAGTTTGAGGTCCAAGTTTTTTTTCTCAGCATGCTTCCTTGAAAACATATGTGATTTTTCATGTGGCCTGAAGCTTGATTGTCTTCACCGGCAGGACTGGATCACTGAATGAGCATACTGAATCTTTTGGCAGCTAGCTGTATTTACTTGGAAGAGATGATTGGCCTCAGTTGATCAAACCTGCTCACTCGGGGTTGCTTTATGTAGTCAAGGGGTAGTGATATGTTCTTTTTCTTGTTTGTTTGATCTTTTACCAGATAAGTATAATTCATAAGTTACTCTTGTGGTATGAGTACCAATTTTATGTATTCTCAAAGACAATTCTGACATGCATTATGTTAGGGAAAAGAAAGGACTACGTTGTATAGTTGAATCATTTGATGTACAATGCTTATTGGACATCTTGCTGCCGTCTGTGGGACACAGTTTGATGGTGATGTGATGTATCTGATCTTTGATCAATCCTATTTTTGTAAAACATGTAGCATGCTGTTGCAAGTTTGTCAGGTGAGCTAAGCGCTCTCTGTGTCAATGTTTCCCACTTGTTTGACATGTTGTATCATCAGACACATTAAGTACAATCGGTTATGCAACAATGCCGAGCTGTGTGTGTAATCGTCTTCACAGTATTCTTTGTTTCATCCTATGATTATACTAAATGATAATACATTCATTTGCAGGTTGATTTCAGTTTCGTCATGTGGTTGCAGTGCCCACAAAATAGCTAGTAGCACTACAAGCCATGCGTTTTTCATCACTACAGCATACGCTTAATTGCTTTCCAAAATTTTCGTACGAGTTTAGTAGTATCTCTCTCTCTCTCTCTCGCTCTCTTGCATTGCAAGCAAATAAGCAATCCGCCTTCCATTTCCATTAATTCGATTTGTATTCGGACTGGAGCACGCGGACTCTTGCATTGCAAGCAAATAAGCAATCCGCCTTCCATTTACATGAATTCGATTTGTATTCGGACTGGAGCACGCGGACTACCACTCCGTTTGGCATTCGGATTCCCGTCGCCATATAACTCGCACACCAGTGCATCCAGCGAATGCTTCTCATCTCCCACCATCTAGATCTCCCATCCACAGCTGCGATCCCTAACGAGGCCATGGCCGCGCACAGCCCGCTCCGTCGGTGGAAGCCCTTCTTCGCCGCCTTTGGCTGCATCGACGATGCCATCGAGGCCGCCGATCCGGACCTCTCCCGCGATGACTTCCGCCGCGCGAGGGGCCAACTCGTCGAGATGCTCTGCGACGCCACGGACGACGGCCAGGCGGAGGGGATCTGCCGGGTGCTCGACGAGATGATGGCCAAGTCGCTCTTCACGCTGCAGCTGGTTCCCGTGATGCCGAAGATGCTGGCATCCACTGTCCTCGCCAAGGCCGTCGGCGCGCTGAGGAAGCATCAGTCGAAGCGAGTCCGCGGCCTCGCGAGCGGCATCTTCCGAGAATGGAGGGCGTCGGTCGAGGACGACCTTGCCAGGGTCAGGGCCGCCATGGAGAAGCTGGACCAGATACCACAGCCGGAGGAGACCGAGCAGCATGTCTCATCGGATACTGACGCGAAGATGAAGCATCCTACCAGGATCTTGGAGCCTTCGCCCAAGAAGGCGGCTGCCGTCGTCGGCAGCGATCGTATCAAGACGGCAAAGATCACAGAGCCGTCGCTGCCCAAGAAGAGGGCTCCGGCTGTTGGCAGCGGTCGTGTCAAGATGGCCAACATGGACGCGTCAACAAAAGTATCACAGCCGCAACCGAAGGTGGCGTCACCTGTTGTTCGCTGCGCCGGCGGCGCGAGTGTCAGGTCCTGTTCCGACCAGAAGATGGAGGCTGCAAAGCGTAAGCTCCGCGAAGGGTACCAAGAAGCAGAGCATGGGAAGCGGCAGCGCAGGATCCACGTGATCGAGGCGCCGGAGATGGTAAGGCAGAGGCAGCGGAAGATGCACCCCATCATGAGGGTGCGGAGCCGAGTGAGCTGCGCGAGCTCCATGGCCGAGAGGTCTTTCTTGATGTCGTCGCTTCAGAGGGTTTAGGGTTCTGTGAGAGTTGATTTCATCAATCTTGTCTCTTCTTTCTTCTCGAACATGTAACGCAATAATAACTAGGAATATAGCACAACGCAGCAAATTGCTTGCCTGTTCTGTACTTGTAAAATACTATCTCATTATAAGTTCTTGATCTCTCTGTCTTGTCGCAATTTCCTGTGATATTTGAGAGCTTTTTTTTTTCTTTGTAAGGCTTATTTGAGATTGCCGAGGAGCTTTTGGTGCCGCGCGGCATGAAGGTCCAGTGGTTTGGACCCATGAGAAATGGAGTACACCGCCACTCGCTCTTTCGAATTGTGCAGTGCTGCGCAATACAGGCCTGTGCAGTAAACACCAATGCCGGTGTACGATGTAGCCTGTGCATTCCTAGACTTTGCAATGCAGCCTGTCCTCCCGGAAAATCACCATTCATGATTGCAGCTAGGGGGTGAAAATAGATCAAATATGAAGAGAAAATGGCTCAGCCATATTCGTTTTCATATTTCCCCAAAGGGATATGAATACGAATAATCTTGAATACAAATACAAAACAAATATGAATTGAATTGAATACAGACACGAATATTTTTTGGAACATAAAAAATCTTTAAACTGCATGAACAAAATAAACATAAAAATTTTATTTGGTTCAAACATTCATGAAGAGTACTCATGAAATCTTCATAAGCTAAGGTTTCTTTCTTAACTCTATGCATTGATGCATATGTTAATATATAAAAAGCTACTAAAGTATCATGTAAATGAATCGATTGAAATAAAGGATATATGCTGCGGATATCCGCTCCTAAATATTCGGATAATTCGAATATGTACTCGTACTCGACGAATAGTGAGCTACTAAATCCATATTTGTATCAAAAAAATATATTTGTTTCCGATCTGATATTATCCGATAAATATCTGAGTCAATAGTATCCGTATTTGAAAATAGCTCCGTTTTCATCTCTAATTGCGGCTATCTATGATGGCTTTTTTTTGTTTTGTTTTTTTGGAGCTGCTCGTATCTGTGACGTTTTGATAGGCAGCTCCGGTGCGTGTAATTGAAACGGAATTGCAGCTCCGCTCCAATCCAGCCCGGGTCGCGTCAGCCCGGCGTGGGCGGCACAACTTATACCCTGGACACTGGGCCGCGAGAACGGGCTGCCCTGGAAGGCTGAAACGTTTCAATCGACGTCGTGGTGGCCGTGGCGTGCTCAGTCTCTCCGGCTCTCCGCCCCAACCTCACCATGGTCATATTTTGCAAATCCTACGTCCCAGAAAAAAAGAGAAAGAAGTATATTTTTTGTCACAAGAAAACAGCGGCATGTCACATCGTTCATGTCAGCCACAGAGCTCTAGCCGGTGCCGCTAGGTCGCTGTAGCACAAATGCTTCAAGTATTCTGTTGCTAACGCAACTATGTGCTACCTTCTGCCCAGAGTTTGGCCAGTTCTGACATCACCATCAGCCAAATATAAATCGATCTCGCACCCCACAGATCAGGATAAGATCAATATGTTAATGTCACTGACGATGTCAAACGACAGGTAACGCGAGGAAAGTTAATCCGAAGAATTTGGTCGGTCGGTGTCATGTACATTACTAATTTGATCAGGCTATATCCTAACTGAAGCAATATCTAAAAAAAATGAGGCAACGCTCAGTTATAATAGACGATATCGGACCACGATGAAGCATTTATCATACACGGCATCAGATCGTAATTCTACCCGAATTTAGACGGTAGGGTCAAACAGAGATGCCAACACGTACCTGTCCTGCTCATCTCAACACGTCTTAACTGATAGCATCCTAAACAAATGCGAACCATGACAAATGCGAACAGATGGATGGGAATTGAAGAAGCAATCTCTGATCGCAAGCTGTTTTCAGTGCCTCCAGCACGGAAGCTCTCAAATCAGCAAATCAAGAGACGCTACCAGCACAAGCAAAGAACAACTTTGCATGCATATTCTTCAGTGAAGCACTAGCATGGCGCTGCACCTGTAGCTTTCCAGACACTTGTCTGAAGCTGTCTGGGAAGCCTGAACTTGTGTTCTCAAAACTGCCACAAGATAAAACCAAACAAACCATGCGTCCCATGTTTTATCAGGAAAACACGATCCACTGAAAACTGTAACAACTGCCCTACTGAGTGAGAGAAAAGCCTGTCCAAACAAACCCTTGGAATGAACTGAAGTCTGTTTTGGGCATATTTTTTTTGTGAAAGTTTGCTACATCCGAGCAGCATTTCCAAACGAACTTTATCATCAACATCGCTATAGAGATGGGCGCTAAATATATACAAAATGAAACTAGAATGATGAAACCTGTTGCAGATGAACAACGGAGAGTTCTGTTGCTACTTTATATGCAAACTAGGCTGGGGCAGCACCTAGCAACGACACAGACAGAAAAGAAATGGAAATGAGAAGAGGTACGATGGTTCTGACAATTGCTGCATCACATAATGATTATGCATCCTTTTTTTAACAGCCGATTCTACAAGTACACACATCACCGCCCATATCTTGTATCTCTGGATCCAACAAGAAAGATCATATATCAAATAGAGCCAGAGTTGAAAAAAGAACAGACTATGATCTAGATTTAAATAAAAAACACAAATTATATAGTCAACAGCTCATGCAAAGGGCAGAGTCACAATGTTTTCCCAATGATGAAATCAAAATTCCAGTGTTGGTGGCCTCAAGTTTTCGGTGTTGTACTGTGCATGCACATCTTACACCATAAAATCCTCATCCAAGGTTTTGCTATCCCCTCCTAAACAAACATACCCTAACCAGCTAGCTCATGAACAAGCAATAAATAGAAAAAAAAAGTAGTTATCCAAAGGAAGCATTACTACTGCATATTGCCATCAAGAGGAAAATAGGGAACATGCCAAGAGAGTAAGAAATGTAACAAAAGTTTTTTTTACTCATAACCGACCAGCTCAGGTAGGTTATAAAAAGTACACCAGGAAGATTCCAAAAAAAGGATGTTTGCATTCTATGTTTTCTACATTTCTGTGAAGGTTTTTGTTTGGACTAGCATGTGCCTGTTGTATACTTGTGTATTGAGGGGCATGTGGCTCTTGGTTCTTAGTTCTTACACAAATGCAACAATATAGCTCCAAGAACTATGGGGAAAATTAAAAGCAGAATGTGTATGCAAACCTGTAATGGAAACTGGCCATTCTTCCAGGTGTTGAAATATTAGGTAAGGCCCCTGTGACTATGTATTCATCATCAATTCCATCAAATCTGATTTCCCTCAAGTCAACAGATTGTGCGGGAACCTCAAGGTTAAAATTTTCCAGATGAGCCTGATTGCTGTTCCTCCTTCCACTGCCTCCTCTTTCCCTTGCTCTTGTTCTTCTTCGGCTTCTTGAAGACCTACAAAATGCCTTGCAGAAAATACAAGACCACCAGCTCCTCCTAACCCTGCGGAAAACTTCGTAGTCTTCTCCAGTTTCATCATCCCCATACTCAATGACATAATCTCCCAGAACAATTCCATTAGGAACTTGTGCATGTATTGTGCTCAGGACATCTACAATATCAGAAGATTGCTGGAAGTTCTCCCAATCAACTTGCCTAGCAGGATCAATTTCTGAAGGGTGTGAATCTGGGTGCTTTTGCTGTGTGTGCTTCTGAAGCTCGTTGAAGTTACCAACAAACGAGCAACAATCCTCTTCACAGCATCTGTTCTTCTGGTTAAGATGCAGACGAGCCTCACTGATAACAATCCATCCAATAACATCTCCTCTACACAATGGGCAACTTGGGCGGTTGTTTGCATTAGATGACACAATATGAATGCTATCAAGAGGAGCCACAGCTATCGATGAAACTTTCACACTGGCAGGCAGCTCATACGCACCTTTAAACCTCTCAAGACAGTTTGAGCGGGTCTGGTCCGTATCACAGACAAATGGCCTGCAACCCTTCTCATAAGATGTGCATCTTAGTAGGACCGCATTGTGAGGGTAATCTAGGCAGATTGGGCAAGTAACGTCCTCCTCCGTCCAACTTTTATCAAGCTGTATGTCCAGATCAAAAGAGCTGGGCCTCACCACCTTCTTCATCACCAGATTTCCTGAACCCATGTCGAACCTCCTAGCAAAACTCCTAACTCTAGCAAGTGCAACTTTTTCACTACAACCTGTATGACATCAAGAAGCAAACAGATTAGCCTCCTTCCAAAACATGGCATATATTTTCCACACACAGCAAAGTGACATACTTAGCATTTCCATCAATACACAACAAGATTGCTGATAGTCTATGACACAGTAGAGACATCTTAATGTATCCAATCAATCCATGTAATCATTTTCAGTAATCTAATTTGGCCATGTGATGCTAATAAGCACTAAGACAATTCATCAATGTAATGATTTGCTAAACTTTGTTCCAGTTCTGTTCAAACTCTAAAAGTGTCCCAGTCCAGCCTCAAACAGCAACAAAATCAACTGCTGCTCGTTTATTACAATCTTCACCTCAATCCCAAAAACATCATACCCATCTGATCACACCCAACCATTAATCCAATCAATCATACGGCACAATCAGACACACGAAATCCGTCCACAGAATAGTAGAAAGAACTCTAAATAGTAATAAATCATACGTCTAACATTCCTAGAGGAAAGCCTAATACGAAAATTCCAGTCTCCAAATACAAAGGAGCTGAAATTGATAAAGCGAACCCCGATAAAACTCGATCTGGCAACTGATCGAAACCAATCCCAACTCCTAATCAGCTCTTTCAGTCCACATCTAAACAGGGCACCGAAATACACCTACCAGCCGCGCAAAGAAGATCGGGATAGAGCCCCAAAATTGCACTGCATGAGCATCGTCGTAGCCTAAACCCTGAACACGCAAGAATCACACGACCCCCCTAAAACATCGGAGAGGAAAGAAACAGGCTAAAATCCACCCAAACCAAATCCAGAAACAGATGCCGCAGCACGGCCCAGGAAATTTCCTCCAAAATACAAATCAAATCGCAGCAGCACATGGGAAAAGAAGAACAAGAAACTGGTCGATTGGTCAGAAAAGCCTACCGATCGCCGGAATCCATGAGATAAAAAAAAACGTCAGAATCAAACGAGAATCTGAGGAAAAGAGGAGGAAGAGGAGCCGTACCGCCTCTGCCGCTGCCGCTGCGGCCTGGGTGGGTGGTGGTGATGGGAGAGGAGAGTTGAAAAACCGAACCCCTCAAAGCAGACGCCTCTTTCCCTCTCCCTCCTGTGAGTGCTGACCTCTCTTCTTGTACTCGCCCAAGTCGCCATCTATTTCGGCTGTTTTAGTTAACGTTCCGTTTGATCCGTGTATTATTGATTAAACAGGATTAACTTAACCCAGTTAAAACATTTTAACTCTTTTAAACTAGGATTAAATTAATCCATCAAGTTGGTGGAATAAGTTAACCAAGTACAACTAACATTCTAAATTTTATTTTTCTAATGTTAATTTAGCTAACCCATCAAATCTAACCAAATATTAATTTAGATTAACAGGTTTTTTTTGCTAAACATAAAATTTGAGTTAAGCTAAAAAGTTAGCTAACAATTTTGTTTATACTTTATAGTAGTCAGTTGTATTTTGGTACGGAGCCTTCCGCATGCAATCCGTATGTAATAAAGTTCACTTCCAACCGGTTCCATGGTCTAATTCTATCGGTAATTTGGTGGGTTATCCCACAGGAAATACACAAAAAAAAACACGCTTGGCAGACAGGAATTCCGTATTAATTTTATATGAAAAATCTTTGAACAGTGTATCAGAGAGAAATCAAATACTTCAAGGCCATATTTCAAATAGAGACTTCCTAAAGAAATAGAGACTTTCAAATCGTCTGCTGGAATTGGGAGTCACAGTGGGAAATCGTCTGCTTGTAAATTCATTGTGTAAAATAACTGGTAAATTCAACTGTGAGTAATTAGCTTGCTCCAATTAGACCTATTCTTTTATACTACGACTTATTAATCTAATAAATTATATTATGATTGATATAAAAAAATAAAATTAAAATCCGATTGAAAAACCGAAAAGGACAGTTAAATTAATGTTCTTCCAATGGGCCTTAACGGTATTTGGCATAGTCTTCTCTAGTGAGATGAATCAGATGCAACCGTGTACGAGTAAGAAATAGTCTCCTCAATGTGGCGAGTAAAGATGGGAAAGGGATGGCCTGATGGCCAAGTGGACGACGTGTGGAGGAAGAGAGCATACCAGATGCGAACTCATTTGCAACTTTTCCCACCATAATTTTTTTTTTCAGAACTACTTACCCTACTACCGTCTAATGTGAAAGGAACAACTTGTGTTTGGCATGGAAAAAATGGCTACTGCTCCAGGTAAACAAGTTCACATCACCTGGTCTAAATACCAGTTAGGTGAAACGGAGAGCCGTTGCTGCATACCAATCTATTCTCCAGTTTGTTCGTGCATCAAAAGGCAGCGAAATAGTACAACAAAGGCTTCACACCTTGCTATCATCAGTCAAGCACACGAAATAGAATCCAGCCACGCCAATGGTGGTACTATGGTTACTGAACATGTCATGTACTGGATACAATTTTGTCCCAGGATGAGCCTCTTCAGAGGTTCGACTGGAACCATATGAAGATCTGCACATATTTTTGCAGGCACAAAACTCAAATAAAAGATTCAATTAATAATAACTTGCTTTTTGTAAATACTGTAAGCTCTGCCATGACTTGTAGAATTCCTGTAAGATCCTATAAACTATGGCTGTCCAATCGCTCTAAGGGGCGCATCCGGCTGTCCAAGTGCGCAAGGCAGGCCCCATGCCCTAGCCTGCTATCCTCCTCTCCCGATCCCCTTCCAGACACAGCCGCCTTCTCCCCTCGCTCCCCGCCTCCCTTTCCCTCTCTCTCCTCTTATCCTCACCATCACCTCGCCTCCTCCTTTTCGAACTCGCGGTTCCCTCCGGCCCCACTGCCTATAGATTTGCCCCGACAGACCGTTGTCTCCTTGTGCGTCGTCGCCACCTATCCTCACCATCGGCCTCCCATCTGACAGAGATGGTGGTGGTTGTAGGTAACCGAGGAGGCTGACCAGTAACCGTCAAGAACGGGGATGTCACTCCGCCGACCACGGCATTTGAGAGCAGGGAGCCGACACCGATTGTGCAGCCCAATTGACGGTGGTGGATGATAGAACGTGTCGTCGTTGCTCCATCAGCCAGTATTCCCCATTCCCTCCTCTTTGTCCCTGCCATCTTTGCCTTCGATTGTAATTCCAGTAGCACTTTGTTTTCACCTCCAAGACCGCACCAGCTTACATATCTACCCTAAGAGACCATCGTCTGCTCATGTGTCATAGCCACTTGCCCACACAGTTGGTCTCCCATTTGATGAAGATGGCGGTGGTTACAGGTGACCAGGGAGCCCGACTGGCAACCGTGGAGAACATGGATGCCACTCCGGCGACCACGGTGTTCGAGAGCAGGGAGCCTGCATCCCATTGTGCAACCCAATCGATGGTGGTGGATGATGGAACATGTCACCGTCGCCGCTACTCCACCGACCGGTATTCCCCCCTTCCCTCCTCTTCGTCCCCGCCGTCTTTGCCTCTAATTGTAATTCCACCGGTACCTGTTTTCACCTCCAAGATCGCACCAGCTTGCATATAGATGGTCCAATTATAGCTTTCCCGATGTCTATGATTAGGTTCTTTGGATTTTTAGCCATTGTCACAGTCACAACGCTACCGAATTGACAATTAGAGCAACTGATATCTGGATTTATTCGTAGGCTCATTCCTTTGGACAATAGTATATTCAGTTTTACTGTTTAGGCATACTTAGTACGATTTATGCTCCATTTTCTTGTTATGGATAACTGATTGCATACCAATATGACAGAGTTATGTATATTTAACACAAAAGTATTTTCGATGTGATATCAGACTAGAGCTAGTTCACCTGATAGGGAGGCTTCTTGTCTTCTCTAATCTTCGCTTTAGTCAAGAAAACCAGTTAGTTTTTATGGAGTTCTTGAAGAGATTCTTTGACAAATCTGCAGCTGCAACTGATGCAGCAAAAGCTTACTACATGGCTGTATCATCTGGAAATGAAGCACAAGATACCCTTAGTAAGACTGCTAGTTTCATTATTTTTTTCTTATATATAGATTTATGTGTTAGCATCCTTTTTATGTTGATGTTCTGTTTCTTTTAGCAGCATCACTTGAAGGAAGGTTATTGGATTTTGATGACAAAGTGAGGGTCCGAGCTGTCCATGCACTTTGATTTAGCCTATTGAAAAGTTTATCCAAATTTGTACCGTATCCGTGTAGAACACTTCATCGCTTTATACATACCAGACGTGGCATGATAGATGCATACACAGGTTGTATCAAATATTGTATCAATCTATAGCAACCGAATCTGATTCGGTTTCCTCTCTGTGTAGGACTCAGTTCCCCTATCTCATATATGTAAACATATCCCAGTAGTCTATAGGAAGAAGTGCACTATAAATACTCTATTATAATCTTTTTTTATTATAGTGATATACCTTTAAACGCTCATGGTCGATTTGTGTTTGCATCGGTGCCGAGGTCTCCTTTCGCTTATATACCTCGCGCTCTCTTTTCGTTTTGATCTGGTTTGCGTACCCTGATCGAGTTG
Source organism: Melocanna baccifera (assembly GCA_036346265.1). NCBI lineage: Eukaryota > Viridiplantae > Streptophyta > Magnoliopsida > Poales > Poaceae > Melocanna > Melocanna baccifera. The sequence goes on along the minus strand of CM070691.1, from coordinate 27,509,084 downwards.
CTGGCCACCTTGTCAGGTTTTCGCTCGGATCTACTGCAAAACCCACCTTCTCGGGTTTATTCTTACGCAAGACCGATCCAGGGCCGGGCCGAACTCATCCGTTTCAGCCCTTGTGGACTTTTAGTTCGTGCTGTTTGTGTTTTTCCCCTTAGTTCTTTGGACGGACGTCTTCCTTTTGCCCTTACAGGATTGTGTTGAAGCCGTGGTTGCCTATTTTTGTGTTTGCTTTGAGGGTTCCTATTTCCTCGCGCTAGTGATCGGTACTAGTGTCGAGGAGACGAGACCACCTGCTCAGCGTGAGCTCTTGAACTCCTGTACTCCTTTCCACAAAGAGCACCACAGCTGCAGAGCACTGGAGTACTAGTAGAGTTGCTCCCCTCTGCTAAAGCAGCCTGTCTAGCCAAAGATAGAACCTCAGTTGCGCCATGAGCTCCAGCCACCTGACAAAACACTGGATGTCAAAATGAAGCACAACGAGAATTCAAAAAAATATATGAAGCAACAAAATCAAACTTCCCAAAAGAAGTTGAAACTGTTCTCTGAAAGTATAAGCATAGTTGTCAAGTTGGTCATTTTGTTCCCTCAAACTTGCATAACACGGGGCATGCTTTGTAAGGTCAATTATATAAGAAGAGTATAACGGTTTTCCTTTTATAATAAACACGGTAACCCTCATCCTCCAATGAAGCTGCACATGTACCTCATCTACAGCAGGGACAACTTCCAGGATATCATCTAATGAACAAGCAGTGTTGTGTAATATTTCTACTGGGAACACAGCAACGCATTTTGTAAAAGCACATCACCCCATGAACAAATTCACCAAAAATCATAGCCAACTCCTGAAATCTCTGCCAAAGCCAAGCGTGGAGCTTGCCTACATAAGCTCCTCACTTGACTGCTCAAATTATCTAGACGTTGTAATTCAAATTTCAGCGACGACATGTAACTTCAAAACATCGTGACTAATCCATTGCAGTATTTTTTTGGTTGCCTAGCAGCAAACAGGCTCTCATCCCGCGAGACCGATGCAGAGAGAAGGCGGCTGCGGTGGAAGGTAACAATACCTTGCGCTTGAGGTTGTAGCGGTGCCACTGGGAGCGGTAGTGGAGGCGCTGCTGCTCGTCGTCGTCGAACGCCGCGCTGCACGAGTTGCAGGTCGCCGTCGGCATCTTTGCCCCTTCCTCTCTTCCCTCTTCTTCCGGCTTCGATTGGCTTCCGCGGCGGCGGTCGCGAGCCCCTCATCTCCTCGCTTTCGGGTTGTTTCTTTCTTTCTTGGCGGTGGTGTGGTGGGTTCCGAAAGAAGTAGGGGTTAGTGGCGGCGGGGCGGGGCGGGCCGGGGGTGACGACGACAAGTATTCGATCGAGGGCGAGGCGCACGCGTTGGGTGCTGACGTGGGCGCTTGGGTCAGAGGCCTCTGCCGCCTTTTGGTTTTCCAGCCACGCCCAAGAGCGGCCCACCACGACGCTTGGGATCACAGGCCTCTACGACACGATGGGATTCGGCCGACGCATAGTAATTCGTCCCATTTACGGCCCACGCCACGTCCGTCGGGTTGGCACGCCGGCCGTTTTCTGTGGCTAGGGACACGACGTTGAGTGGGCTGCAAACTTAGCAGATACCGATGGATATTATTTATTTTATATTTTTTTAAAAATTGAATTCAGATATAGATAGTCTTGGATATCAATTTCTTCATTCCGTGTTCGTTCCACAACCCTACTCAAGTATTCACCTTCCTTTTCTTTTGTTTTTTCATTCTGCTTAACGTATTGAATTGAAGAAGGCTTATATTGGAGATTTGGACTGACTATTGCTTTCCACCGTGCCCTCGAAAATGGAGTACACATCGATGAAGTTACTAGAAGAACTGGAATACCGAAAACAAATATTCTGTACTACCTCCCGTCTTACTGTGTTTTTTTTAGAGTTCACATTTTTTTTTTGGCCTATGACTCTGCAGGGAGGTTATCAATTTTCTGGCCGATATGGGCTTCCTCTATTGGACCTTTGATGACAATCATGTCAAGTCTCTGTGCAACGGTTGATCAATACAGTAATCTTCGACACTAGTATAGGAAATGTGAGATTCAGTGAGGTTATAAATACTAGACAGTATTCATGGCACATTATGTAAGTATGCATATCTAGTGCAATGATTGACTCAATCATTATAGGATGGATACCAATACCACCCATTTTACACTGGCAAGCTGCAGTTGTTGGATGGATCTGCTTATTACTGTACACTTAGGTTACTGTTTACTGGGATATTTTTACACCAACAACGCTATTTTTCCGTGCCTAGTTCTGCTTAGCTTGATGTCTTCATGGGTACTTAAGGCAGACCATTTTTCTAGTTTGTCTGTGGGCCATTTTCATGCTTATAGGATCTTAACCCTTTTTATTATTATTTTTAACTCTGCTGCTTTACCCATCATAGAATCTATAGATTATGATACACTTTGGTTTTGTTCAATAAATTTTTGCCTGGTGGTTTGCAGTTGAACTTGCTTCTCAAATGTAGTACTATTTCTGTCTTGTCCAATTCATTGCACCATGGGAATGGAATAAGAAACGGTAGGAGTGAAGAATAGGGGTTTGGTCTGACCATTCACGCATCAATTTGTCAGGTCAACCACTTCTATTGGTTTACTGGTCATATGTTCAATGCATTTTCTTCTAGTTTGGGCTATCTTCTTTTAGGTTATCTTCTCGAAAGAAGTTTCATCTGCTTTGGGCAATAATTGTTTACAAGAGCTTCTTCAGTATACTTACCTGAGGTGCATTTCTCAAATGCTGTCTACTGATCATAAAGGTACACGTGCCATCCTAAAGTTAGTATGTCAAGGATTCTTAATTCTCATATCTAACACACACACACACTAGTTTTCTAATACATGCGTTAGCTTTGGAACACTCTACAGGTTATCCTAGAACCTTCAGTGTTATATTAGCATGAAGATTACATATAACTAGAACATCGCCTTGCCATGACGCCTAATATATTAAGCCACGTGAACATGAAACAAACATAGAAGCAAGAATGTCTAGAATAATCAATTAACAGAAATGAATCAAACTACACTCAATTATACAAGTCCAAAGCATGCAGCAACACAAACATATGGTATTGAATGCAGTTAGAGCATGCAAGCTACAACAACCATGTGAAGCGTGCCTGAGGTAGGAAGAAAACTCATTCCTCAAGCATTGAACTCCAAGCACATTCCTAGTCACTGTACCATCATAATCCATATCGTCAATCCTTAATGCTCTTATGTCCAGAATTCCAAACAATGCGCTATGCCCAAGCTCTGATGGTAATCGATTCATAAGACATTAGGCAAAAATCGGATGATTTTAGCTTTCCATAGAAGCTCTCAATAAGTGAGCATACCTCATACAACCAACAGAATCGTAGCAAACTGAGCAAATCCCATCCTCAATATCCTAATGTGCAATCCCCACATCGCCGCACAATCCCAGATAAAATCAAGAGATAATCGAGTCTTCAAAAAAACACAAGAGACTAAGCAGTTTGTATTGTTCATAACACAATCTGAGCACTTGAGAAGAAAATTCCCAAGAAATCAGATAATATAGCATGCCAACATTTATCAGATATATGTTTGGGAACATAACAAAGTTAAACTAAACATAATTGATGATGCCAATATGTTAAAACAAAAGAACAAAGACACGATTCTTTGCAGAATGATTAGATAACAAATGAAGTATTGTAGTACTGCAACAGTCAACAACCTTCCTATCAGGCCAATGAAGATATATTTAGAAGATCATACATTGATTACTTTTTCAAATTACCACAACAGACTTGATTGCAAATATGCCAACATAATAGGAATTATAATAAAAGCTTTTCAGATATAATAATTACTTTTATGCATATTGAGATTTAGCGTGAAGGACAGCGTCGCTTGATCTTTCATAAACAGAAAATCAAAGCAAAGTTTTACAAAGAAAAGAGACCTCATATCCCAGATAATTAAACATTGTGTGCATTGAAATTTAGAGATCTGCAACTTATTGAGGCAAGACATTACAGTGATGTACGAGAGATAATCACCGTGTCTCTCATGACATTAAGTCGCTCAAGTAGACCGGTTGTGGTGAGCAATGAGCATTGCCGATGAATCAACCTCCTCATCATACCTCTCCCACATAATTGAAGAGGCCCCATCCGCCCACATTTGCATCTGAGATGTCTGAACGCCAACCGATCTACTATGGTAAGTAAATATAAGAGTAAGATTTCAGTTCAGACATAGATTAATATCTAAGATCGGTACTCCATGATTCAGGAAGGTAACAAAAAGAATTGAGATCTCATCCCAATTGAAGATGGAACAACAGAGGCCTGATCAGAGCAATGAACTGTGCTTACCAATTTCATCTCATTATCGAGTATTTTACCTTAGGTCCAAGTTAGCAAAAAGAAGTGTAGTTCTTGTTGATGAGAGGGCATTGGTAAGTTGGCTTTGCATTCATAAGCCACAGTAGAAACTTTTTTTATGATGCCCTGTTAGTGTTCTGTAGGTGCAGAGTTTCTATTGAACATATACCTTCAGTGCTATGACTGCCACTTGGATCTATTGCAGCCTCTGTAGGAGAAAAATGCACTACACTTTACCTATGATCAGTAAAGGCGATATAATAGTGACTACCCGAATATGATTGTTTGGTACCATAAAGCAAGGCTGACCTGAAGACACGTGGCTTATGTAACGCTGATACCATTCTTTGATTTTGAGGCCAGGAACTTTTTTCAGAGGAAGGCTTGGATTGCTGGCAATCTGAAGCTGGGAAGAGTTTGGGGCACATAGATAGGAACAAGAGGAAAAACACTCATCTGTAATACATTAGAGTAGAATAAAAGAACAGATTTCACACTAACATTAAAAAAACACAAATCTACATTACAATAAATTGGGATTCTTTAATATGATATGGAAATAGGGCCACAGATTTTCCATAAAAATCTGCAGAGCTAGTTTATATGCAGAATTGATGAGGTACCTAATCTAATTAGAGTTAGAAAATAAAGAGGCTTAAAGTATCTACCTGCAGAGGAGAAACCAAAGTTAAACCGAGAATAGTATTAATTAGAATTAATAGCAGCCGCAGAAGCACATGGAAGGCCAAACTCAAGGTCGGGATTTGGCTTAGACGAAGAAGGCAAAGACACATGAACACCATCTTGAGGACGTCTAGATTGTACATGCCCAAACTCCAGCTTTATGTACCTACACAACACGAGGGAGGAAATCATTTTTTCCATGAGCGTTAGATTTGATCCTGTAACAATAGGCATGTGATCAGTATAGGGCTAACTGGTAGGTAGTGTCCACAGATCAATCGTGTTCTGATGAAAACCAGTAGCTATATCCAAAGGTATATGGAAAAAAACGTGATCATCTAGGCTTGCGTCCCCTGCGAATGTGAAGACATCAGTCGATATAAAGACATGAGAGAATCCTCTTTCTACATTTAATCTTTGATGAGAAATTAAGTAATGCACTGTAATATGTTGGACCCTAAGTGATCCTGGATGCAGATCTATTGTCCCTAAAGAAATGGGGAATACGAAAGTTAAGCACATAACCCATATCTAGATATGAGTGATCATTAATGTAGTAACTATTGAAATGGCCAGATCTATTGAAAGCACATAACCCAGATCTATTGTCACCTTTTTTCTCAAGGGAGAAAAGTATAACCACTATTTTAACCATTTGCATGAGGCAGCATTTATAAACAAACAATAGTGTGTAGCAAGATCCATAATGGAACAGTTGGAACAGACAGAGTAATGGCCTAATCCTGGAGTTGTCCACTTTCCACGTGTGCAGAAATTGCCAGTGGAAAGTTGAAATCTAGAAATATAATTATAAACATGAGATGAATTGGATAACTCGTGCTATGTTGCTGCATTTGTCAAGCTACGGTACAAACTTGATGCTCTAAGGTAAAGGAAACGTATCAAAGGTTGCTTCTTGCGTTGCATAGAACCTTGTAGGTGAAATTCACTCCCAGACAAATATAGTATGAACTGAAATGCCCCACTCTCCCCAACTACAACATCCACTTAAGCAACCAACCAACAAATACCAACACTCCATTTGCAACTCGTGTTCCACTTCACTAACTAAACATATGACAAAAGCTTGAAGTCTGACCTCGAATTGCTCGAATGAGCGATATGCATTCTGGCAGCTTCCTCCGCGGTGCCAAAGTCCATTGGGTGCTCAATCACATCATGGTAGTCGAGCAATCGCATCAATCAAAACAACCATGGCACCATCAACACTCAATAGCTCCCCGATAAATTAGCAACTCCAACAAGCATGACAAGCGAACAAACGCCCTCACCTCCTCCGGATCCACGGCTCCGCAAATACTCCGTGACGTGTCCTTCTGCGAGAATCAAGCGATGGCGGAAGAAATCGAGCTCATTAAGTCTGAACCAAATCCCATTTCGCGTAAACATAAATAATCACATCATCGAGCGGGAAGAGATCGAAGCAAGCAACAAACAAACCGAACTCGGAACCGGCGCTTCCGTCACGCGCGCTCGCGGCGTCGCCTCTCCACCACCAACTCGAGAAGAGCGGATCTCGCGTTAAAGAATCAAGCGCACGGTGAAGCAAAGACAAGGCCGACCACTAAACCGGCGGCATGATTCACCTCGTGATAGCGAGATCTGCCGCCGCGACTCGATCCGGCGCTTCTTGGCGGCTTGACCGCTCCGCGCCGCCGCGCTGCCGTCGTCGGCCGCCCCCTCCTCCCGTCGGAGGACTCCGTCTGAGGGGAGGTGGGCCCGGCGGTGGTGCTGATCCGGGGGGAGCTGGGAGAGCTTGACGACGAGCTTGAGCTTGCGCCGGCGGCGGCCGAGGCGAGGCGGCGGGGCGGGAGGAGGGGGGACCGGGAGGAGGGGGCGGGGGAGGGGAGGCGGCGGGGAGGGAGGGGGGAGGCGGAGGACGAGGCGGCGGCGGGGAGGGGAGGCGGCGGAGGACGAGGCGGCGGCGGAGGGGGAGGCGGCGGGGGACCGGGGGAGGAGGGGGAGGGGGGAGGCGGCGGAGGACGAGGCGGCGGTGGGGACCGGGGAGGAGGCGGCGGGGGGGGGGGAGGGGTCCATGGGAGGCGCCGGGGGAGCGGGGGAGGAGGGGGCGGCGGGGGAGGGGGGAGGCGGCGGGGGAGGAGGGGGGAGGGGGAGGCGCCGGGGGAGGGGGGAGGCGGCGTGGGAGGAGGGGAAGGGATGCACGGGTGACGGGGTGAGGCGCAGCGCAGAGGGAAGGAGGGAGGCGGGGAGCGGGCTGCGGGCGTGCGCCTCGCCACGCGTCGCGCGCGAGAGCCCTCGCGCGGACGTGGCCCTCTCTGGTGCGAGCAAACCACATGGAGTTTTAATAACTCCGATAATTCTTGATAAATTGAATATAAAGCATGCGTAGAAAGAAGTCAATTTCTTGTCCTTAAAAACATGTCCTGGATCAGGTACGCTGTGCTTGACGCTCTGGTGGGGTTTGATGTTTGGGATATTAATTGTTTGTCCCATGTTTGTTCATATCTCTCTCTCACATCGGTAAATAAACGTTTCAGATTCGCACATGACATACATCTGCGTCCGGTCCATAAGGTCCTGTTCTCCCATTCTCTCTCAAAAGAGAGAAAAAAAAGGTCTTGTTCTTCCTGTCATTGTTTTCTGTTTTCTTCTCGAAGGAAAATCTTTTTCTGCATTCTTATCATCAGATGTCCTATAGCTGTACAGGCATAAATATGTTTCCTTGCTCAACATGCTGAAACCCATTATGTAGGTGAAAGTGAGGCATGGTAGTTCTTAAATCTTTAAACACATAAGGTTGTACTTACCAGCTCATTTTCTTTGGTCATGCATTTGCTCATTGAGAAACATACAAAGACTAGCAACCAACTGGACATGTTTATCTTGGTTTTTTTGATAGACAAATACTAGTTCATATTTTACTTCGTGCCACGAACATTTATAAGAGAAATTGGAGGGTTTCCCCCTCTGCTGCAGGCATCAGAAACCAAAAGCTTAAACACCCTAAAAACCTTACATCCTCTGAACATCACAGAACTACAATATCATAACCCATCACTCCAGCCAACAGGAGGGTAAGCAAACCGGAGTCTACTCTCCAGGAAGCAAAACCAGACTACAGAACTACAGGAAGTGATCCATTCCATGCCATCCAAAATTTCGCAACATCCTCGTCAATTTGTAATCCTCGCAACTGCAGGTCTCCATCCCCTACTAGCATTAAAGATCTCTACGGCCGCTTATTCCAACAGCCTTGCCTTCCAGCAATAGAGCCCAATGGTTCATCCAATAACAAGTTAGGTGCATAAATGATAAAGGATAAGACGGCATTTCATTCTAAAAGCAAGCCGCATTACGAATCTTTCCTATGACCTATAAAACAGCTGCCACCTGTCTACAGTAACCAAACTTTTGAAGTGTCTGGGAGAAAAATTCAACCAAGGGCCCATCGATTGATCCATTTTCCGAGGCATATGCCTAAAATCAAAAACTCATTTTACCAAATTACATACAAATCGTGCCACAGGACGAAGCAAAAAGAGACTATGAAACCACAAAATTGGCCCTCGTCCTGGTTGAGTTAAATAGCACTTAGTTTGACATTAGATTATAACTTTTTTATTATAATTGGTTTATTTTTTTACTGTAACTGAGTTGACTTATTTGGTATAATTATTTTTTTAAAAAAAGTAAAAATAGAAAAAAAAATATGTTAACCTATCACGGATAATATAAAGAAATATAAGAAAAAAAAAGACAAAAAAGTCCAAAAAATCTTTAAAAATAGAAAATAATAAAATTACTGAATAATGAAAAAAAACTGATTTTAAATCAAAATAAGCATAGCCTTAGGCACAGGGAACTGGGGACAATCCCAGTTGGTTTTGATCTTTGTGCACCATATATGCTAGCTAGGCTATGGTAGGTTTGACTGGGCCGACCGTGTTGCGATACTGAACCTCCCCTCACTTGTCGTTTCTTGGAAAGAAGAGTCAGTTTAGGTCAGACTCTGCACGCTTGCCATGTGTTCGTTCTAATTTGGTTTTTGGGTACCTAAAAGGCCTATTACAAGGGCGACGATCTTATGTACCACTGGTTATGCCGTTCTGTAAGATTCTTTTCGTGAACCGACCCCTCTGTGTAGAAACCACCTTATTCTGTCAGATAACTATTTCAGGGTTCAGACCAAATCATTTGGCAGAACACTGAAGCAAGCACCGAAAGGTTTGAGTGCACTGTTCATGAATTATATCGTTGTACCATTAGACATTTAGACAGTACCATTAGCATAAAAGCCGAGGCAAATACTTAAATCACACGCATGAACACCAACGTATTGTACTACTCCACTTGCTTTTCGAGCAAAATCTCTTTCTCAATGGAAGTTGCTTGCCAAGCTCTAGCTAGACATGTTCAACAACTTCCAGAGCCCTGCAAAGATAAACATCTCACATCAACAACTGCCACACTCACACAGGCCAGCCATAGGATTCTTCTCTCACCTGCCTTTCTCCATGGCAATGGAGGAGCATAGCATGCGGCTCCATTTCGGGGATTTAGGTCAGGATGGGGTCCAAGAGCTGCTGTGCTAGTACTAGCTTGGATGCGGCACGTATCCAGGCTTTAAGGGGCACAACTCGACGTGTCCCGAGCTGCCTTGCCACGGCATTGCACAGCAGCTGCAGCTAGCTCACCTCGCGTAAGTGGCACAGCCAAATCAAGCCCACTTGGCAACGAACCCAACTGCTCACTATAAATTAGTGCCACGCTTTGTCACCTTCGCACAACTGTAACCCAACTGATGCAGCAAGTAGCCTAGGACTGCTACTCTCGAGGATTAGGTCAATCTGTGGCCGACAAATCTCAGTTCGCCTGCTATTTCTTTTGTTCCTGAATTAATAAATTCACACACACACACACGTTGCCCGTACTATATGCACGCAAGTGCACTCTTTGCTGTTCATGTCATGATCAGTCCAATGGGATCTGGTATTACTTGCTTTTCATGGACTGCTGGAACATAAACTTCTATTTACAAGTGGGCCCAGTTGAACGACTAGCAAAAATTTCATCGTGAACATCACAGGGGTCTCGAATTCTTAGGCACTGCTACGCGCTCAAGGTTGATGAGGAGGAAGAAGGGGATGGAGTGTTGAATTCCTCCTCGTCGTCGAGGTCGTCGAAGCCCAACCACGGCTCGTCGTCGTCGCCCTCCGCCTCGGGCATCGCCCACCGGTCTTGCCGGATCTCGACGCCTTCCAACAGCTCCAGCACCTGCCACCGTCAGTTTTATGGACTACATCACTGTTATTGCTACACGTAAATCAAGCAGAAAACAGAGTAGTAGTTTGTAGGTTACTAAACTACATGGAGACATGTGCCTGGGGGCGTCCTGTCATGAATCTCTGCCCTAAATTACGACTATGTACATAGAAATGCTAACCCATCACGTATCGAGATGGGGAAAACGATATTGCAATTAGGCAGGAGTGTAGTGTAGCATTCCAGCGAGCCTGCTTGAGGAATGGACAAGCGTCGTTGCGTTCTCAAGGAAGCGTGATGCGACCTTACTCGGGATTGACCCCAATCAAGTACCTCGCTCATGGATGGTCTCCACATCGCCGACGCGCGGATGCACAGCGACGCCACGAACGCGAGCCGCCTCGCCTGCTCGGCGTCGCAGTCGCCGTCGATCCTTGGATCCACCAGTGCGGCGATCTTGCCTTCGCTCAGGAAAGGCCGAGCCTGCATCGCTCACGGTTCACAAGGTAGTTCCAGAGTTTCAGTGATCAAGAGGATTTGCTTGGAGAAATGTGCGTTGTAGTTGGTACAAAGGCCAAATGTGTCAGTGGTTTGTACGTTACCCAGCTAAGAAGGCTCCTGTGGCTGCCATCCACCGGCTTCCTCCCGGTCATGATCTCCAGCAGGAACACGCCGAACGCGAACACGTCGGTCTTCTCGTCGACGATCCCGTGCGTGTAGTACTCCGGCGCCAGGCACCTGAAATCGATCAAAACCATGTCATTTTCCGTCACAATTCGCTCTCTGCCCAACTGAATTTCATCCATGAGTAAACTCACTCACCCAAACGTCCCTTCGATCGGCGCGATCGCCCGGTGCGTCCACTCCGATGGCAGCCACTTGGCGAGACCAAAATCAGAAATCTGTCACACAAGAAAGGAGATTGAATCAGTTTATGTTGGTTTCTCTGCAGGAACGGAGGCGTGATCGAAATGTGGCGCCTGACCTGAGGCTGGAAGTCCTCTGTGAGCAGCACATTGGAGGCCTTGATGTCCCTGTGAATGATCCTCCTCTGACACCCCTTGTGCAGGTACTCCAGCCCCCTCGCCGTGCCGACGGCAATGCCGTACCGCACCTCCCACCCCATCGCCGGCGACTTCTCGTCTGCACACACATCAATGGACCAAGAAACGTCAAACGGCGCCATTAATGGCCGTAGCAAGCTCTTTCTTAGTATGTGCCGTTACTGTTGTCGCGTTGGATGGTGGTACCGTGGAGGTTGGCGGAGACGGAGCCGCGGTCGGAGAAGTGGAAAACGAGGTAGAGGTCGCGGTCGACGCAACAGCCGAGGAGCGCGCACACGTTGGGGTGCCTCGCGTGCCCCACCGTGCCGAGCTCGGCCAGGAAGTCCCGCTCCCGCCGCTCGCAGGCCGACGCCCCCATCAGCCGCTTCACCGCCACCACCCGCCCGTCGGACAGCTCGCCGCGGTACACCTCCGACGATCCGCCCCTCCCCACCAAGTTGCCTGCACGACACAACACATTATGCGTCAATTCCGAGCAATGCATTGTGTACTGAATGCAACGCGTCTCTGCGTGTTTGTACCTTTGTGGAATGCGTTGGTGGCGCGGTGGATCTCGTCGTAGGAGAAGCACCGCCACGCGGGCTTCCGCGGGGACTCCGGTGGCGTCGCCGCCGCGTGCGTTTCCTTGGGTTGGGCACCGTGGGCGGGCTTGGTGGAGCGGTGGCCGATGGAGAGGAGCAGCTTCTTGAAGCTGCCGCTGCTCCGCAGGTACAGAGGCTTCATCTCGGGGGGCAATGCAGGTAAGGTCAGGATCGATCGTGCGTTGGTTGGGTTCGGAGAGTGAGCTGATCAGAGGAGAGGAAGAGGAGGGAGACGAGACGAACTGGCGGAGGAGGAGGAAGAAGGCATTGATGGATGGGTACTAACGCCGAGGGGTAGCGGAGGTTGCTGTATTGTGTGATTCGAACGATCATCACTGCTGGTCTTTTGATGCTCGAAGAGTAGAGGTGGCTACTCGAGGTCTACAACCCTATATTGTTATATTTTGAGACTTTTCGAGTGAGATATCGTTTTTATCTTTAAAAATATTACTGCTCTAGTTTTTTTTTGATATATTTTTGTTTTGTTGTCGACTAGAACTCTGTTTATTTTCTCGTCTGAGAGTCTTGTTCCTAAGACTATTTATATTTTTTGTAAGTTATCTGACAGAGGTGTAAAATCACACGTACGTTAATAATATTTTTGTAACTTCTTCTTATATAATAATTTTATCAATTATACATCTATGATTTTTTCACCTAAAAGAATTTTTTATATTAAATCTATATCTTATATTCTTATTTGTTCTTCGTTGGCTTTATACTTTTATCTCATTGATTTCGTAACAAGTAGTATATCCTATACTAACACAACACAGGTCGTAAGCATGTGAACGCTCGGTCCCGCGTGGACACGGTGCTCTGTGGACCAAGGTTGCGCGCAGCAGCAGCAGAGTTTGGACTATGGAGTTCACTGTCGTGTACGTTTGTGGCCTGTGGTTTGCTCGTGTTTTCGAGAGAACCGTGCAAAGTTGCTATATGCAAAGGCTGTTGATCTGAAAAATATTAGGACTGGCAAACATTTTGCCCAAGAGAATACAAGTGACTTATTGACTGGCAAATTGACTGAAAAATATTAGGACTGGCAAATTGGGTCGGCTTCTATGCACAACATGGCCCAACCAAAGTCACTAAACCATGATACAAGTGATTGCAACTTGCAAGGTGTGGATATCGAACTAAGACGTTGTCTTATTGAGTTTTTTCTGAAATTAGTAATTTAATATCGTTTCACATATAGTTTAGAAGTATTTTAAGAAGCGAATTAACAAGTCGAATTGAGCTTGAACAAAATCCAAAATCATTTAAAATCAGCACATTTCAATGCTTAACTAATTAACAAATATAATTAAAATAATTTTAAACTAAACCAATAAACTCCACTAACTGGGCCAATAGTGCATCAACGTCTAGCATCACTAGGAGTTTGAGAGGTGATTTCTTGAACCATTAGCCATTTATTTTACCTCGAATACTGGTCGTATAGTTGTGTCTATCTTGACCATTTCTATGTAGTAGTTTTTCATACACTGGTAGGGCGGTGGAACATGTCTAGATGGGTGCGAGCGACTGGTAGCAGAGTGGAACGTGTCTAGATGCTTATAAAGAAGGGAAGGAAGCGTTTCGGCAAGGCGAAGGGAAGGGGCCTTCTGTCACCAGTTCCACTGCCAAGAAACTGGCCACCTGACCTTACCTCGGTCTACATGGAACAAACAAAAACACCGAGTTAGACACCGCTCAATTTAGCTTCTAACTTCTGTTTTTTACTATTCATTAATTTTATTTTTTTTCTATTTTTTATTTTTAGACTTTTTTTTACCTTTTTTCGTACTCTATTGTTTTATTCGTGATAGGTTAATATATTTTTTATTTTTTTAAATTTAATTATATCAAATAAACTAATTTAATTATAATAAAAAATAAGTTAACTACAATAAAAAACTATAAACTAACAGGTAAAAAAAACATACGTGTGATCTCACCTTGACGCCTTCACGACGTCAAACGTCTCCTCGATATCGTCCGTGCTGCCACTGTTTCGCAACAAAGCCCCATTGAAAAAGCCAGAAACTATTTTGGACGGAGTCTCGTCGGAACTAAACACTATTAATAAAAGGCAAAAACTTCAGTCAAACGCTGTAGTTAGAAACTATTTTCAACGCTCCAAAGATGTGTGCACCTGCGCGTCGGTGTCCTGGCTAACCGTCCCGTATCAGCATTCATGCCCTCGCCTTGGGCTCTTAAACCTGTGGCTGCTTCTTTCTTCTCCAAGGCCTGAGTACAGATATATGGCGGCCCAGAAATACTGGGCCAAGCACGGGCTAGTACAGCCTACGTCCACCACTGGGGTTTCCTCGTTTGTTGCACTCTTCTATTTCACCCCCTAGATTGTGCTTAATTACGGCACGAAGTTACTTTGTTTGGACTTTGGAGTGCCTGAACCAACTGAAACAGTAATATTTAATAGTTGCTCTCTTTGTTTCACAAGTCCAAACCAGCCGTGCATATAGAATGCTACAACCGGGTTCTACTTCTGGCTTCTAACTTTTAACTTTTTAATTTTTTTGATTTTTTAGCTTTTTTGGAGCTTTTTGTCTTTTCTTTCTCCCTTATTCCTTTACATTATTTATGATAATATAGTTTTTTTATTTTTTAAAATTTAATTACATAAAAAGATAATAGTAACTACAATACAAAAAAAAAGACAGAATCGTGGGCTTATAAGCCCTTTAGAGCACCACCATAGACCGATGAAGTATCAATTCTAAGAATTAATTAATGATGCCAAATCATAGTATATACGTTTATTAAATGATATAATGCAATGATTTAATTTTTTTTATATATTATTAAAACAAAGATATATAATGGATGACGTAACAATTTCACTTTTGATTTCTTCGGTAGACTTACATTGTGAAATGATACACTTGCGACCTTTTTTTCCATCTTTGGAGACGCCTTGAGCGGGAGGCTCAAACGAATTTAGTGAAAACTCTTTAAGAGGAAATTTCAAATAAGTTCATTTATGGAGAAATTTCGGTCAAAGCTTCAAACCAGCTGTCTAAATCCTGAACTCTTGACCTACCTTAAAACTCTTCAACACGGAAAAAAAAACCAAGGGTGTTATAGCAAAAGGCGACCTTCTCGGCTTCTCTGACGATCGTGCGGTGGTTTGTGGCTCCCGGGGTGGTCGTGCGCGCAAGTGGAAGAGAGGAGAGGAGAGGGGAGGCGGCCACTCTCCAATCTCCATGTGAGAGAGCGAGGTAAGAAGCGTGAGACCTCTTCCTCTCCCCATCTAGCTCCCAATCCGCAGAACCATGGGCTCCCCCTACCCTGGTCAGCACAAATCCACCCTTCTTTCTCTGTATATTTCCAAGTGGCACTATTCATGTGTCGCTACAATACCTGTGGAGGTACTGTTTATATGCTGCTACAATACCGCAACATAATCGAGAGAGTTAGGCACTGATATGTACAGAACTCTTAACAAGTGACACCTTCTCAGATGCAATCTACAGCAAGAGGCCGTGTTGAGTGCCATCTGGTTTCTGCATGAAGCTTTGGCACTGAGAGTAGAGAACCTGTCGTCATTCTATTGTTTGAGGCTTAGAGCATATCTCTTGTTCCATTTTTTGGTAGCTAACCCTTCATTTTTTCCTTGGAATCTTGTTCACTGTAATAGTTGGTTAATTTACTGTTAAACTTTTCCCCTTCCGTTCCAAGTTAGACAGCTTAATCAACATGGGAGCATCAGCAAGTCTGCAATTCAGAAGTTAGAACAGTCCATACTTTGAAGAGTAGTATGTCTGTGAGGGTGTAACTTTTAAAATCTCACTTTGAGTTGAGGTATGCGTTCTTTTTGGCTGCGGCCTATGGCTTTCAATTCTAGTGCGAGTATTTGTGTGAACGAACCGAATACCGATAAATTGATAAACCGTTTCGAAACGGTGATGAAGAAGCTGTTCCATTTGTTTATTCAAGTAAAGTCATAAGCTATAAGCCGTTTGCTGCTTGTCAAGTTGAAGTTTGTTGATTCTCAAGTTGAATATTGGCCAGAAGCTTCAGTTTTGAATGAAGCGGGCTCTATTTGGGTGTCTCAAGAATTCATGGTAAATTGCCGTACTATCGAGATAACGAGCTCTGCGCAGTATGTGTCTTCTTAGCTTTTGGGATATAAATGTTCCTTCTTTTCAGGGAAGAGAAGAAACTTGGTATTTCGAACAGATATACAAACAGTTTGAATTAACATTTTTGCAGGCATATTGAGATTATCATCTGTTCCTTAATTTTTGCATGATCTCACTAACTTTATTAATATATGTTACCATTGTCAGTTCAGCTGCCGTATCATGTACCCAGACATGTCTGTGTATCTGCTCTTGTTCCTTCTCTGTGAGAGTCAAAACAATATCTGCAAGGATATTCCTTTTGAAAAGTGTTGCATGTAGTACCAATTTTTCTTGGATGGACCCGCTTGTCAGCGAAAGTTGGAGATATTTTGTGCGCCCAGCAGAAGGTTCCTGCAGCTGAAAGAAAGACTTAGCTTTTCAAGTCGCTGCAATAATTGCTGCCATGCTTTCTCCATTGGGATGCATTCTCATCCTTCATTTTCTCTTCCACTGGGAGCAAGTGCAGAGCTGGTTAGAGCTCTCAAGCTTGTCTTGAGCTTCTGAGCCGTCAAGGTGAGAATCTACAGTGCGTCCTAGCTAATTTTTAAACATTTTTTTTGCATGTTTGCCAGTTTATTTTCATCTAATCTCGGCAATTAGTCTAGCTAGATGGACCATGATCCAGAATTCACTTGTTAATTCGTTGTATGAACTAGATTCTTTGGATTAATACTTGCTTGATTTTGGCATGTTGTATCTCCATTCCAAGACATATCCGATTAGTAGAACTAGTCGCCAACCCATGCATCCACACGGACTACAATTCTTTTATTTTGCAAAGCACGCGATATACATCTGGTATAGTGCCTTTAGTGTTAGTATTTTTAAATTCTTAACTCCAAATATATAGATTGGAATAGCAGAGTTCTAGTGTGGAACTTTAGTTCCAAATTATAAAAATTTTTAGAATTTGTAGATTTTTGGGATTTGATCCTATGATCTTTTGGATGCCAAGTCTAAGAAAAGCAGTTTAATATCACTAAATGCCTTTGCTCCAAAACCTTAAGTAGCGAGCTAAATTAAAAAAAAATTATCATAGGAATGTGCAACTGCCGATATCACATAAATATATAATAAATTCATCATGTCCGAGTAGCATGCAGTTTGTCAAAGAGAGAGGGCGAGCATGCATGCATGTACATACATCGAATCCTCATGCTGTCCTACTACTATCCAGATGGCATGCATGCCATGTATTTTTCTTGTCCGATATGGGCTCTTTAATTAGCTGTATAAATCAACGTGTTCTATTCAAACTCTAGTTGGTACCGTCGCATGTTAGAAGCTAATCTAAACCATACATTTTATCGATACTAAAATTAGATGGCCAAGATGTTTTCTTTTTTCAATTAATATGGGAGTTTCTAGCTATTTCATATTTTTTAATTAATGTGAGAATTTCTAACTTTTTACCTCTTAGGATTAGGCTGGGTTTATGGCTTTTTACCTCGCTAGCTTTTTGGGCTTTATGTTTATGACTTTTGGTTTTTATTATAGTAACTAATTTTTAAATAGTGTATCTTTTCAAGGCAGGGTAAGTCGATTGTAGTATACAGTATACACTATACTGACTTTAACTATACCAGTTAAAATCGTATGCGACTATCTCTTTCTTGATACTCTTTTTCTTGAACAACCAGAATTCAAAAGCTACAGCTCAAAAGAACTCACCCTTAATGTAGAGGCCTCAAAAGGAACCTCCAATTTTATCGATACTAAAATTAGATAGCCAAGATGTTGTATTTTTTATTTAATGTGGGAGTTTCTAGCTATTTCTATTTTTTTCGATTCATGTGGGAATTTATAGCTTTTTAGTAAAGATAAAGATGTTAGATCCAGAATCCATGTAGCCATCTGCATGATCCGGACAGCAACCAACTAGCCACGATTTCATCTCTCTTCCAGTATGTTCTCCTAATGTGATTGTGGCTTTGGTTGGTCTAGTTTATATATAACTTTACTCCTTTGCAAGCAAGCATGTAGAGCTTATAATCATTTCTCTGGAAGCATGAGAGAGCCTATATTCTTCAAAGAACCAATAGAGCTTAAAATTATTTAGAAAATTTATCCATCTCACAACTAAGGTAATATGCTTTACATCCAAATTCTTCTACCATGAATGTCGAATTCATCACGATCATGCCAAACATATCCACCACATGGACTTTTCTTTGAATCTCTTGCTTATTTTGCAGTACCCACACGGACACTATGGCTGAGGTAATTATATCAAGCATTGCAAACTCAGTTCTTGAAAAGGCTAAAGACTGGGCTGCTAAGGAGATCAAGTCAGCCTGGAACGTCAAGGAAGAATTGGAGAGGTTGGAAAGGTCTCTGCAATGCATCTGTGCTGTCCTTAATGATGCCGAGCGCAAGCAGTCTACTTCTTATGCCCTTCGGGTGTGGTTGAACAATCTGAAGGATGCAGTCTATGACATAGATGATGTTTTGGATGATGTGGCCACCGAAGCTCTAGAGCAGGAAGTTCATAAAGGTTTCTTCAATCGAATGAATCACCTGCTTGCTTTTCCATTCAAATTGAGTCACAGAATAAAACAAGTTCGTGAAAAACTCGATGAGATAGCGGCCAACAGAGCGGAATTTGGATTAACTGAGCAGTCAATTGATGTCCAGGCATCTAGCAGCAGCGACAGGGAAACATATTCCTTCATCAACGAAGCAGACATCATTGGAAGAGACGAAGCTAAAAAAAGGATTATTGAAAGTATTCTGACAGCTGCAGACTCCTGTCCTTTGTCTGTGCTTCCTATTGTTGGTTTAGGAGGTATAGGAAAAACTGCATTGGCGAAATTGATTTACAATGATGTGCGGATTACAAAGAGGTTTGAAAGGAAGCTATGGGCGTGTGTCTCTGATGCATTTGATTTTAAGAGTATCTTGGGTGTCATAATAGAATCATCTACGGGTGAAATCAGCAAAGAACTAAAAATTGAGATGCTACAGAGCAAGCTGCGTGGGCTTTTACGGGAAAAGAGATATTTGCTTGTACTAGATGATATGTGGAATGATAATGAGTGGGAAGAGTTGAGAAGCCTGCTATCCAGTGGTGGAAGTGGAAGTGTGATTATAGTCACTACACGCAGTTCGAATATTGCATCGGTGGTGAAGACTTTGGAACCATATGATGTAGGAAAACTGTCACTCGATGAGTGCATGCAAGTATTTACTCGTTTTGCATTCAGAGGTGAAGGTGAAAAGGACCCCCAATTGTTAGAAATTGGGAAGTCCATTGTTGAAAAATGTTATGGTGTTCCCTTGGCAGCAAAGACATTGGGTTCCCTATTGCGTAATAGTCGAGATGTTGAAAAATGGCGACAAATAAAGGAAGACAAGTTGTGGAATATTGAGCAAGACACACATGGTATCTTACCAGCATTGAAATTGAGTTATGATGCACTTCCACCTAATTTGCGAGCATGTTTTTCTTGTCTCTCTGTTTTTCCAAAAAGCTACAAAATTTATAAAAATCGTCTGGTTCAGTTTTGGATGGCATTGGGGTTGTTGCATACAAGCAGTGAAAGCGAGGAAGAATTAACTGCTGGAACAAAATACTTCCATGAACTTTTAGGAAGATCACTTTTCCAAGACCAGTTTGTTCTTTATGATGGCACCATTAGGAATTGTAAAGTGCACGATCTTGTTCATGATCTAGCAATGTCGGTGTCACAAAAGGAGATTGCCATTGTTAATTGTGAAAATGTTGCTATCTCTGAAAGGACTAGGCACCTTGTGTGGGACCACAGGGACTTCTCAGTGGATCTCAGGTTTCCTAAGAAGCTGAAAAAGGCATGTAAGGCAAGAACATTTGCAAGCATATACAATGCCGGTAACGTGAGTAAAGCCTTTCTCGAGGACCTTTTCTCAACTTTCACACTTCTGCGTGTCTTGATTTTTTCTCATGTTGAGTTTGAAGAGCTACCAAGTTCAGTCGGAAATTTGAAGCACCTAAGGTACCTAGATCTACAAGGGAATGGCAAAATCAATGCCCTACCAAATTCTTTATGCAGGCTGGTGAATCTGCAAACACTTCATCTGGGCCAGTGTGCCCAATTAGAGGAGCTACCAAGAGATGTGCATCGACTTGTCAGCCTTAGATTCCTGAACCTCAAATCGAAGCAGAAGTACCTACTAAAAAATGGATTTTGTGGCTGGTCTTCCCTGACAGTTCTATATTTGGGTGACTGTCCAGAGTTAACATCACTGACAGAGGGATTTGGCAGGCTCACTGCCCTCCGAGACCTAGGCATCTTCGATTGTCCGAAGCTTGATCTGATGGAACCAGGGGAACCCTTGCGTGGGCTGGGGAGTCTTCGTGTGCTTGAACTTGCTGGGCTCCCCAGGTTGGTTGGCTTCCCGAACAGCTTAAAATCTGCTGCATCCTTTCTTCAATACGTTAAGATTAGCGACTGCAAAGGGTTGAAGAAGCTGCCAAGACTTATTCAAGATTTCACTTCTCTTAAGAAAATTGTCATTCGCAACTGCCCTGACTTGAGTAGAAGATGCGCGTTTGAATCCGGGAAGGATTTTCATCTCATCCGCCACGCTCTGGAGATTGACATCGACGGGCGAATCTGGCTCAAGGTAAGCCCGTAATGTTGGTCTTCTGTCGAATTACTTACTCAGGCACTTCCTTCTCGTTGATAGGAATTAGGTTTGTTTGTTTGTTTGTTTACTTAGCCTTTTATGTAATTGTGATTATATCATAAACGTCAGCTTACTTGTTTCCCCATCTCAATTACTTACACTAGAGACCTCGTGCTCCACCGGTATCAAGCTCGTAGATAAGCTGGTTACAGAAATTCCTGCTCAAACAAATGTTCAATCGAATATTGGGTGTTGGCAAGGGCATGCTATCAGCTGGGGAGACATCCTTCCTGTGCACTCGTGATCATATATTCACAGCATTTAATCAGTTGTATTGCGATTTTTTTCTGAAAACGTGTTTGTTTATTTCGTGCAAACACTACATACATGTTTATATATGAAATATGGGGACATGTTTGTCTTAGTTCTGTGTTATAATAATTTGTACGAAGTGTCTGTAAAACTTCTGACTATTTTTTTCTCTAAAATCAATTACTTTTTCAAATCATAAGATGAAAAATCAAAGATCTATATCATTCCATCCATCGTATATAAAATCCTCTCCCACCCAAACCCTAACCCTACCATCCACTGCCACCCACCCCAACCGTCGCCCCACCTCCCCTGTGCCGCCACCTACCTCCTCGCCGGCATCGACGAGGCCCACCAGCGACCACCTCCCTCCTCCTGCTCCTCCCCTCCCGCCGCCTTCTCTTTCCCTGCCGCACGCCTCCAACGCCCCCACCTTTCTTCCACGCCTTCGGCGGTGGTAGCAACTAAATCCGCTGTCGCTGCCCACCGCCTCCTAATTGATTGTTGCCCCCGCTGCCAATGCCACCTATCTCCCTTGGCCAACAGCGTCATCGTTGCCTCACTGTCCTACCGCTTGCCACCGTACCTATGCTACCCTAGCCTCTAAATCTGGGCTCCGATGAATACAAACCCCTAACCTGATGAACCATAATCCTAACCCTAATCCTAATCTAGGTTCCTGAATTTGTAGTTGTTTTGCAAGTTCGTGTTGGACAAGGAGGGGGCTAAGGTATAATGGTCTGTTTTTTTCAGCTTCTCAAAATGGCTTTTGGCTTTTGCTACAGTATTTAAATTTCAAACGGAGTATTTTTTTTAAGACGGAGTCTACAAGTTAATTATAGTACACGTTAAAAGCCCAACATCTATACCATCCAAAATCATAAGCGAATATATCTTTCTCCGTAATCTCTGCCGCAAACAGATAAAATTCAAAAATTTCAATCAAAAATCAAAAGCCGCAGTTAAAAAGAACAGACCCAGTAAGGCTTAGGGCGCTAGCTTGCTCT
Source organism: Melocanna baccifera (assembly GCA_036346265.1). NCBI lineage: Eukaryota > Viridiplantae > Streptophyta > Magnoliopsida > Poales > Poaceae > Melocanna > Melocanna baccifera. The sequence goes on along the minus strand of CM070691.1, from coordinate 27,487,039 downwards.
GACAAATATCATAGCAGCAAATGGAGGTAGTCATGGTGCGGCACAAGCGTTCCCCAAACGCAACTTGGTGAAGGCTGCGAGCGAGGGCATCGCCGTGTACGAGAAGATGTTGCGACCATCACAGTACGGTAGCTCTCGGAGTGACTTTTAATTTCTGGTTTATGATTTAAAATATATTATAACGGTTAAAAATACATTATAACGACTATTAGTTTTTTTAAGTAATTAAATTAAAAAAAATAAAAAAGTTATATCATTATAGATAATACAAATGAATAAGAGAAAAAAAATAAAAAAACCTAAAAAAGACAAAATTAAGGAGCGGACGTGTTATAGAAGCCAAAAACAGAAGTCATTTGGAGCAGGAGCTTAAACTCAAATTTGGATGTCTCTCTCATGAATGAAAAAAATTTCTTGTCCTTCCTAGATATTCTCTTCTTTTGTTGCAAACGTTAAAGTAACTCTGGAGTAAGGGTGCAAACGGGTCGGGGGTTTTTTTTCCGACAAATCCAATATTGAATCCGGTTGATACCGGATTTGGTAAGACGGTTTAGTATCCGATTGGATTTGGTATAACATTAGAATAGTTATAGCCGGATTTCGTAGCGAATTCGGAATTGATAAAAACCGATCGAATTTCTTTGGTAATCGGCAAATCCGGAATTGAACTCAACCATACTGCCCGACTTCCTTGACCGTGCCTTAGCTCATCCCCGAGTCTAGTCCCAGTCCACACTGTCGGCCATTGTTGTGGAGATGGCCTCCACCTCAGTCCATTCGGCCAGCATGGCCAAGCGGCCCAGCAAGATGCATGCACAATATTGTAGGGGTAGTAAGAAAAGTGTAAGCCCAAGAGGTCCATTGAAGTATATAAAGGACAAGTATGCCCTAAAGTAACGCTTGTAATCGGGGGTAGAGTTATAAAATGGGAGTCATAACGACTATATAAAGATCCCTAGGGGTGATCCCAAGGGAGAGGCTTTTCCTTTCTTCATTTACAAGTGTTCCACTAGTACATATTTTTCACTGTTTGGCTCACAACCACAACAATCATAGTTACCTCTAAGCTTCCTACATATCAAAGACCAAAAAAATCATTTTCTAGCATAAGTTTTTTCACATCTTGATCCACGTTAGTCCAAACATGCTTCATAAACCATGAATCCAACAATCTAGAACTCCAAAACTTAACTCATAACCAATTTCCATAAATATCAAAAACCACTTGGATATTTTCAGACAAACCCAGCCTGACTGCCATTGAACGGTCGATCTAACCACACCGATCAATCTGATCAAACCCCGATAACAGGGGAGCCGATCAAACTACGACAACCATATCGATCTGACCGCTTGGCCAAACCTAATCGGACCACCACCTATTGGTTGGTCAGACCGGTCACATTTTCTCTCGCGCACAAACAAGTAGCTCTTTGGAAAAAAAAAGCAGCCATCAACTAGTGACCGGTCACACTGCCATGACGGTCCAACTACCACCTAGAGGCCAGTCACACCAGATTGGCAGTAGACCGCTCAACTTGGCCGGTTAGACCACACTTAACAGCCAACAACACTGAAAACTTGCAAACATTCGTAAAATCAAACTTTAACTTTACATGATTACTAATTATTCAATAAAAATAAATCATGGACATTCTCAACATGGTTCTACGATTTTCCTTGTATCAAACCTCTGGCTCTACAATGATTCGAACTCTAGTTGTCATTGGAACTGAACTCGTGATGGTTATGTCGATTGTCTTGCTTGATTGACCAATGTATGTCGACGACATGTCGCCACTAGCACCTCCATTAATCAGCTCAGTTGGCTGCTTCGGATCCGATAATAGGCTTATGCTTCCAGAGCTCAGCATTGTGGCAACATCCATCATGGTGGGCCGATTTACGGGATCTTCCTGAGCACATAGCAGCGCCACCTGAGTGCATCGCATTATCTCGGCAAGTTCATATCCACCACATAATGATGGATCTACAAGCTCATGCAACCTACCGTCTTTCCACTTATGCCATGCCTGAAAAATGTCACAATTTGTTTGATATCAACGATGATTTAAAGTAAGTCCAAACTTGTAAATGTGATGTGATAACACAAATATTGTGAAAACAAAACCACAACAAATGTGCATGGTTGAAATGTATGTTTACTCACATCACGAACGAGATTACCAACGGTATCCCCTTGTTGCTCAATTATGGTATTCTTTCGTCCACTAATGATCACTAGAACCAAGACACCGAAGCTAAACACATCTGTCTTGACAGAATAGAGGCCTCGAGATGCATATTCCGGAGCCATGTAACCACTGAAAATAGATGACAGAGGTGGCATTAGCACCTTGGAACACAAGTGTTGCACTGCACGACTATTGGCATTTGTGCGACTGTTACCTGGTTCCCACAACCCTGCTTGTACGCTCTTCTGTTGCGTCTGAACTCAGAGTTACAGCTGATCCAAAATCAGCAATCTTTGGATTCATGTCATGATCTAAGAGGATGTTTTTTGGTTTCAAGTCCCTATGTACAACCCATGACAGTGAGTGCTTGTGCAGGTAAACAAGGCCCTCAACTAGCCCTTTAATTATCCCAAGTCGCTTAGACCAGTTTAGCAATGCCTCCATTCTTTTCTCTGCGGAATGTTTAAACAAGATATGTATTACAGAGAAAATAGTTGTAGTTTCCATGCTGTTCTAAATCAAATTAACATAAATTCAAATGGGTTATTATCAAAATCAAAGCAATAATCAAGTAAAATGGGAATTGTTATAGCCTCCCCTTTGGTTGGAGCAGTTTTATATTCAAAATCATATTTATTAGGATTTGGATGAAGCACATCTTTAAAAAAATGGTCTTAGGTAAAATGTACCAAAGATGACATCGTGCAAGACGCCATTGTGCATGAACTCATAGACTAGAATCCTTTCTTTTCCATGGATGCACCACCCCAATAACCTAATTAGATTGGTATGCTGAAGCCAAGCAAGCTGCAATTCATTTTTGGAATCGAATAATGTTGCATGCTCATTGAGCCTTTTGATGGCAACTGTGAGTCCGTGAGGAAATTGACCCTGCAGTAGTTACCAATAGAGTTTATGTGTCATTCCTTTATAATAAATCAGCAATTTTTGGGAAGACAAGGAGGATAGGCATTTATTTGGTTGTTTCTTCAGTTTCTATTTATAAATTATTAAATTACCTTGTAAACTGTACCAAATGCACCACTTCCAACGATTCTTTTTTTTTGAAAAACTGTCTGTGGCATCCACAATCTGAAAGTAATCAAACTTCCTAAATCCTGGGCAGTTCTCTTCCGTACGGGTACAAAGCTTCACCAATTCTTCCATGTCCATGATTTTCTGTTCTTGCAAGTCCACTGTTCCTGAATGATGGGTAATACCTCCATGTCACCAATGCAATTGCAACAAACATTGCAGTTACTAACATGAGAAATGCTCAGCTTGCTTGCACAATAACTAGTGACTTCATGGTGTGCAAAATATATAACTTATGAGAACAAATGAAAATAACCATACTAAAATGGCATTCACTATGCATATGTTGTCTACTTCATCTAGTGTTAAATTGTACAATACCTTCACTATTTTCGGCTTCCACTTGCAGACTTCTGTTTTATGAGCTGTCCCAACACATTAGGTGGTATTCTTGCGTGCAGTGTGCTTAGTCATTTTAACCGCAGTGCAAAGCTACGATGTGATCCAAATATCCAATGTGTAATCATAAGTCATGAGCTAGGATGTATGCATGACTAAAATGGAATCGAAATTCGTCATGCAAACAATCTGAATTTTCTCTGTTACAACATATTCCTAAGCAAGAGCACTACAGTATTAGTGTATTACATTTATAAATGGCAGAACAATTTATAGGTTCTCAATGAGAATAACATTTTGTTAGTTTTGATTTTTTTAGTTCACAATTAAGAAGTGTAGCAAAATCGTAAAAGTAACTACCTTCTAATGGCTTTCCCCCAATTTTGCATGGTTTAGTGGCTCCTTGAACACATATTTCAGTGGACTCCAAAACTCTTGTCGGAAACCTAAAATTGGGCATCGTTATATGCAAAAACATAAAAAGGTTCCGATTTCAGTCCTAACAAAATTGCAGGTTCATAGCAATTGATCTTTTAAGATAAATAATTTCAATTTGATTACGGTCAACAATTCTCTTGCGATTCAACATCAGCAGTAGTTCACCTTCAACATTGCCATTTTGTCAAAAGACGTGATAAGGTTCTGGATTTAATATAGAAAGAACCGGTTGACGAGTAGTCAACTATGTACTAAAAAAGTATACAACCTTGTGCGAAGGTTTGAACAGCTTGCAACTACACTGGGCACCCCCTCGCTAGCCTGCTAGACAAGGATAATGAAAATGACAAATATTATTCGCTTACAAGTGACCAGCATAGTTTTTTTGGTTCTCATTAGATTAACCTTTTTTAAAAAAAAACGGTTTCTTGAAATTAACAGTTCACAAATATAAGGAACATCCTATGAATTCGGTACTGTTAACTTCATATAAAGTTGTTTAATTGGCAGTTGGAATTGCTATGGGACCCATTCAGGCACAACCATCCCTAGGATCACTTGAATAGATCAGTTCGATCAGATTACGAATCAAATGAATCATTCTCTAACCAATGCTTCTCCTTAATCTCAAACGTCACAAGCTTCAATTTTGAGATGAACTAACCAAATCACTAATAAAAACAAGCAGACAATTGCGTACCGTGACACGACAAGTGTTAGCACCGTCGACGAGGGAGATGAGCGGGATGAGGCGGATGTACATGTCGATCTCGTGCTGCGCGGAGCGGAGCTCGTCGGCCATCCGGGCGCCGAAGAGCAGGCGGTGGAGGTACCCGCAGTCCTGGCACGCCCTGACGAGCGCGTAGCACCGGCGCAGCGCGCCGCGGAGCTGCTCGAGCGGCCGCCTGGTGGGCTCCCGCCGCATCAGGTCGGCAAGCTCCAGTTCCTGCAGCAGGCCGCCGACGAGCTCGACGTGCTGCGCGAGCCGCCGGCAGGCGTCTCGGTAGCGGCGCGCCGCCAGGGCTGCCTGCACGACCATGGAGACCAGCCCGAGCGCGTCCACGCCGACCAGCTGCGCGACGTTGGAGGCCTGCCCCAGGATGCCCCACATGCTGCTGCTCGCGCTGTCCCATGGGCTCGCCGCCATGCCTGCCCGCTTCCTGAGGGCTGCAGACTCATAACTCCAGGCTTTATTGCCGCCATTGACGGGAACGGGAGGGTCAGCTTATCACTTATTGACTTCTTAGAGGGTGATTATTTCGATTTTTTTAGTTTTAGCTTCTAACTTTAGTTTTTTTTTTCACTATTTACTACACTATTCATTAACTCAGTTACAGTGTTTTTTCAGCCAAAAACCAAAAGCCATCGCTATTCCGATCACCTCCTTAGTTTTGTCTTGATTAGCTTTTTATTTTTTTCTTTTATTTCTTTATATTATCATTAGTGATATATTTTTATGTTTTAAATTTAACTATTAAAAAGCTAATAATCACTATAATATATTTTTAACTGAAAAAACCCAGGAACTACAAGTTATATAATAAGTCAGTTGAAGCGGACCGGGTGGTGTTTTTTTTACGCTATACGTAAACGGCGACTTTGACTGAGCGTGGTGCTTGTGCGGACTCCCCTAGTTGGTCTCGACTGAAATGGCGTGTAGGACGTGGCCTGGCTTGTTGGGCTTGGCCGGAAACCATGTTTAGAGGGTGCTCACTAGAGTTTGTAAGGCCAGCTTATAAGGCCAATTACAACGTAGATGGTGTCAGATTTGTCACTCTATTATCACGTTACAATGATATTAGATTTTTTTTCACAGTGTTTAGCACATCTGTCTCTCTTCAAAATAAGACCCACAACTAAACAAAATATTTTTCTTTTTCTCCATCGCATACTCTATCTCATTTCTCTTATAATTAGACCCGTAAACTTTTTCTATTGAGGTAGCACCAGGGCATCTACATGCACTGGTGCTAGGGATCTACGGGCTGGCACCGCTCGCTCCAATGGCTGACACCGAAGTCAGGCGGGAAAAAAGCAAATTAGCACCATTCGATGTACATGGCCTAAACTCTTGCTGTGGACTTATTTGATACTATAGATATTATTTCACTATAACTACTGTTAACCTTTTATCATAATTAATTTTGTAAAAATTAAATTATCATAAATAATATAAAGAAATATAAAATATAAAAACTAAAAAATCAAAAAAATTAAAAATCAAAAGTTAGAAGCTGAATCTATAACCCTTGCCAGACTCTTAACTTTGGGCCTACTCGCTCCGTACGGCCTGCCGCCTACTCACTACGTACGGCCTGCCGATGCCTTGCTTTGGTGGCCCGAAACACCTAGGCCGAGCCCCCCGAGACACCACCCTATCCATGTAGGTTTGCCATGGCATGGTATGCCAGCACAGATAGTTGCTTCGAATAGTTTTAGACCATGTTTAAGCGGGTAGTTTGTTTTAGCCATAGCTTCTAACTTTTAATTAAAATTTTACTATAGGTAATTTTTTTACTGTAGTTGATTTGGCTTTTTGGGTATAATTAAATTTAAAAAATGTAAAAATAGAAAAAATATGTTAGTCCATCACGGACAATGCAAAGGAACACGGGAAAAAAAGAAAAATGTAAAAAGACCCAAAAAATCTAAAAAATTTCAGAAAAGACGAATTACTAAATAGTGAAAAAAAGCTGAAGTAGAAGCTGAAACTGAAAAAAAGCTGAAACGAGTGGGGTTATAAAGCCAGTTTTAGTTTTGATTTCTGGTTTCTGTTTTTTTACTATTCAGTAATTTTGTTTTTTTTTTGTTTTTTAGATTTTTTGGACTGTTTTGCCTTTTCTTTTTTTCGTATTCTTTTGTATTATTCGTGATGGGCTAACATGTTTTTCTATTTTTATATTTTTTTAAATTTAATTATGTTAAATAAGCTAACTCAGCTACAGTAAAAAATAAACCAGCTATAATAAAAAAAATTATAAGCTAATATCAAACCGAACGCTACCTTAGCTTATTTATGTGGATCCAATGCAGAGCAACTCCTTCTCAAGTATTGTGTTGGAGCAAGATAACATAGGTTTGCTTCAGTTTTTCATGGACGTGTCGTAAAGCTACTACTATGCATTAGAGAGTGTGGTGTAGTTTCTCTGCAATTTTTGTGAACCCATCCTAAAGTTACTATGCATTGTAGATGGGTTGTGGATGGCAACTTAAGCTGTCACACTTTTCTCTGTCGAAGCTACTGCTTGAATCCACTATGCAGTCTTTGTGTCACGCTTCTCTCCTGAAGCTACTACTTGAGTCTACTGTTCTTTGGAGATGGTTTGCGACCCCTCGTCACGCGCATGCATGAAATTTGAGGAGCTTCAGCCGTGAGTACGCTTTTGACAGCGAGGTTAAGGCTCGCAAGACGAACGAACAATGACAAAGGTTTAGGGGTGCAATTGGAAATTTGGAATGAATATAGGTAGATATCGCTAATTCTATATTCTATTTTGTATCTTTTTTTGGAATCGGAGTCAGGCAAGAATAATTCGGATATCTATTTTTCTATTTCGCATTCGTTCGGTAAGATTTTGGACGGTCGGTCGGATGGAAATTATCCATTTATTTACACAGAACTTTAAATGGTAGGGTGTAATCTAAGTAAATACTAGTTAAGTGCCCATGCGTTGCAACGGATCTTAAATAATTGATAACGCAAATTCTAAAGTCTCAAACAAACTAATATGAGTTTCCCTACATCCATAAACTGCTTTCTTAGAGAAGCTAGCAGAAAGGGGCTTCAGTCTCCTAGGATAAAAGATTCTTAAGTTTGCCTAAGAATTAAGATGTCTCAGAAACTATACATATTCTGGAAAGATCGCTTAGAAATGAACTTAACCTAACAGGCATTGCATAAACAGTGGATGGAGAGCATGAGAGATGGTACTATTCTAAAATAAGTCTAGTGGCACAAGCCATTGATAGCTTAATAGCTTACAGCATTGTAAAAGAATCAGCAGTTTAGCCTGTTTTTCATTGTTAATTAGGGAGGTCATAAAGTCAATCCTAAATTTAAAAAACTGATAAGTGAATATCAAATAAAAGTGAACAAAAGGCATCAATACAAAAGGCTTGACTCTGAAAGACACACTAATATTTCGAACATAGCATCCTTCCAAGAAAAGGTTATAAAAAGAAGGAAAAGGTAAAGAGTACACAACTACATGAAAAAAGGTTGGGCTTCCCATTACTGCGTTATGAGGCTTATAAACACTATTCATATGCATCCCTCATAAAACCTATGAGCAGTGAAGGTTCTTACCTTTAAGTAACAGTATTAATAAAAGATACATGAAGAAAAAAAGGATTATGTGGCAGGAAGGAAAAGCTGAGAAATTAAGTACTGGATACCGAAAGAACCAACTTCAAATTTAGGATATAAACAATTAACACTGACCTAACAGAGGCCACGCATTATACAAGACATGCATTGCAGCTCAAGTCAGTTCCAAGGTTCCTATATGAAAAGAGCACATTGGTGTCACGCTTTGGACAATGGGAGTTTTATGAGTATTTCAGAATGCTAATGTATTAAATGATCCAAATTCACGAAGGAAATACTGTAGAGCTACTAAGTTCTTGCTCAAGGAGTGCAACCCAGCTTCAATACATTTTGAACAAGTAAAGAAAGCAAAACAGAAAATTAATACAATCAGTAACAAGTAGCATGTAACTGCAACACAACAACTAAGTAACAAAATAAACACATGGATTCAGCTACAAACCAAATGCAAATGTAATTAACTTGAAAATGCAACTGAAACAAGATAAACTCAACTGAGATTCAGTCAGTCAGTGCTTACCTTTCTCTGGAACACTAGCTGCTTTCTTATTTGCAGCTGGACCAATACGCATGGGTCTTGAAGAACAGAGCATCCCATTCATTTCAGTCATTGCACGAGCTTGCTCAGTAGGATCACCAAATTTCACAAAGCCATAATCCTTTGAGCACATTGTCAGTTTATCAGTTACAACTTTTGCACCCTTCACAGATGGGTAGTGCACCCTAAATGTCTCTTGTAATATGTAATCTGTAACATCAGCAGCCAAATCACCAACAAAAATTGTATAATCAGGGGTGTTATCACGTTTTTCACCAGTAGTGGCCTAATTCAATCGGTATGTCATCTCAACATTTGGCACCATTGTCCCATTGTATGTTTGAAGAACTCTTTCAGCACCAGCACAACTTGCGAATTCAATAAAGCCATAACCCCGAAGTTGTCGATCGCTTATCACGAATTAGCTTGATGATTGTACCTACAAATTGATGGAACACAAAACAAAAGATCAACAAACTATACTACATAAATGCCAAAATTTAGGAGTACAAATTGTGCAACGGCATGTGATGACTACATGAATATCCTAAAATTGAATCAACCAAGAAGTTAAAATGGAAATTATGTTTCATGGTCTCGCGTCCCGAATGGTCACGATGGTTTGTATTGTTTGGCAAACCATGAAAGCGATTATGCATGAGAAACTACCTCATTACAAGCACCACAGCGGAGGCGACGACGGAGCGCGTGCGTGCGAGGTCGAGGCTGCGGTCGGGTCGATGAGGTGAAGTCGCACACCGGGCGGCGGCGAGGTCTCCTCGATGGTGGCGGAGGGGGGGCGTCATCGGCGCGTCGGGAAGAGGTTCTCGCGAGCTCGCGGGAGGCGAGGAAGGCGGGGCGGCGGGGAGGGCAAGGGGAGGCGGGAGAGCGAGGGGAGGATCGGGCGCGGGGAGAGCGAGGGGAGGCGGATCGGGCGGCGGGGAGAGCGAGTGGGGCGGGCGGCGCGGTGGGGGGGAGGAGGCGGGGAGAGCGAGGGAGGCGGGGAGAGCGAGGAGGAGGTGAGGCGGCGGCGGGGAGAGCGAGGCGGGGGGAGGGGCGAGCGAGGTGGGGAGGGAGCGAAGGGAAGCGGGGAGGCGGCGGGGGGAGGAGGAGGAGGTAGCGGCGGGGGGAGGGGGAGGAAGGGAGGCCAGGAGAGGGAGGGGGAGGAGGCGGCGGTGGGTGGAGGGGAAGGGGGAGGAGGTGTGCAGCGGGGGAGAGCGAGGGGGGGCGGGGGGAAGCTAGGAGGGGGAGGAGGCGGCGGGGGGAGAGCGAGGGGGAGGGGAGGAGGGGGGCAGCGGTTGGAGGGTTTTAGGGTTGGCCGGGAGGGGGATGGGAGGGAAGATTCGACGGTCTAGATTAGATGGAGGCTTCGGCAACCACCAACTCCTTTTTTTATAATAGTAAAGATAGATAGATTAATCACTAAGATGTCGAAGTAAAAGCACCCAATATTCTCTGTATATTTAGATGTGACAATCTACTTATATGTTATCTTCTTCTTAAGTGAAGTCACAACAGACTTCCTCATATCGCTTAACATACGGATATATACGAACAGATATCATTTATCTCATATCTTATTCTATATATTTTTTCTCAGAATTGAAGTCAAGAATATAGATAATATCATATACCTATTTATTTTTTCTATATAATCCACTTAGTTTGCACCCTTACGAAGTTGTTGGCGGGGCACATGAGCAATGGACTACAAACAGTGGAGTCGTGGACCACGCATAGGGATTGCATAGAGGCTATCGCATTCCGTGCCGGCCGGCCGGCCGCATTGAATCGAATTAACTCGCCCTCGTCACTGCTTACTCTACTCCCCCCAGTGAGAAAAAGAGAGGCTGATTCCTGAACCACACAGTCCCTCGTACGCCATACACACACAACCTGGCAGTCTGGCACTGACCCGGGCGTGGATTGATATGAAAAACGGCTCAGCTTTTGATGGAGGGGACCGACGCGAAGACGCAAGGAGAGCGCGTCGCGCGACGGCCGTGCCAAGACGAAAAGGCTGCCGCCGCTCGGCTCCCGGCGGAGATCCCGACCCTCAAGTCGCCACCGGTTGAGTGGTACGGACTCGACTTGCCTAGGAGGTTTCATGCCCAACAAAACAGACCTTGATCCGAATCGATCGATCAAATCTACTGCGTACTAGTAGCAGTAGCAGGGGCAGTTTACTGTACTAGTGCTGTTTTACTGCTATTTTTCTGAAGTCGGAGATGGCAAGTTGCATTCAAGGTTTAGTACTAGTACCACCTAGGATTAGTACGGCAAACCCAATGGCAACTCAGCGGTGTGACCGCATGATCAATCATGCACAACAGCATAAACCATACTCCTAGTACTAAACACATTTATACGACACACCACAGGCAGACAACATGCGAGCGTACCCTATTACTGCTAGTACTAGTACAACACTAACAACTTGGGAGTACTACATGCGTGAAACCAAAGGGCTCCAGTACCGACACGCTCTGCATTTTCGCGACCCAATGCAAGTGCAAGCAGCCACGTCCTCGATCTACCACACGCGCACGCACAGGCACACCAACTTCACCAAACCATCTCAGACCTGCCATTTTAGCTTTTGGCTTTAGTTTATTAAAGGCCATTTACTCGCTTCACTCCTCTGACCTCTCCTTCACCTCTCTCTGCTCCGTGGGCCCCACAGGCGAAGCACGCAGCTCAACCAGAGTTGACGAACCTGAAGCGAAGCTGAGCTGAGCTGAGCTGAGCTACTGTTGCCATTCCCGTTGCCCTTTTCAGATGCCAATGTCTCAACAAAATAATTATTGGGGAGAAGGCAGCGACAGGTGTGACTATGAGCTACTAGTAGCTGGCTAGTCACGGCGGCCATCATCGCCACCACCAACGCCTCACTAGCCTCTTAGTACGGAGGCTCCGTTCACACAGTGATTAGCGAAAGGATTGTGTCATTTTGTGGAGGGCTTGCCTTGTCGTTTGCCTTGTTTCCGGCTGTCTGGCTTGAGTGGGTTAGTTTAGTGCGGAGGCTGTACTTGCTGGGACTCGGGTTAAAGAATTGGTGGTGGTGGATGCTGTGCGTCCGCACGGAGGACGCCCTGGCCGCCGCTGCAGCCGTGGCCGTGGCGTCCGACAAGATGCGCTCCGTGACCCTGTCAGTCTCGGCCTCCTCTCTCTCTGGGTCTTGCAAATGTGCCTCGGCTCTTGGAATTTTGCTCAAAGTGGGCTCTTTTCTTGGTCTGTGTGTGCAGGGGCGGCTCGATCCAGAGGGCGATGCAGTGGATGGGCGGCGGCGGGAGGAGATCGGGCGGCTCGGCGCGCGCGCCGCAGCGACCGGCGCATCTGGCGACGGGGAGCGGCGATGCGTCGGCGTCGGCGAGCTGCTCCGGGGTTGGTTGTTCTTGTCTTCTTGATAAAAAAAAAAGCCCACTCTTTTATCTCTTCCTGCAACTTCTCTTCGGCTCGTGTTAATTACTGCCATCTGATATAAGTGTCAAGTATCTGTACAATTGACGTGCAGTTTTTGTTCCTTGTGCCGAGGATTTTTGCTCCAAGAATTTTGCAAATGCAGTGTTGTTTTTGTGCATCCGGTATTGCTCAAGCGCAGGGCACCATCAGCTTCAGACAAGATGTCTGCTCGCGTGAGAAAATTTTGAGGGGCCCAGATGAAATGTCACTTTCCCCTTGCTGTTCTTCGCCTGTCTCGTGTTGTAGATGCAGGGGTTTTGACTCTTTGTTTGCTGCACTCTGGTCTGGAATTTTTTTGTATGGTTTCGACCCCGGCTGTATCGTCAACCGCAATCTTGTCTGTTTCTTGGCTCTAGGACTGTTTCAGGTGATCCGTGAACCTGATTGCTGTGGTGTTTCCTTTGTAGGATGATAGCAGCAATTGTAGTAGTGGCAAGAGGGAAGGAAGCCCAAGGGGCGGCATGCGGCGGTACAGATCGCAGCTCGAGCAGGAAGTGAGTGTTTTTCTTGGATCACAATCTTTACAATTTCGATATTTGTAGTATAATGTTGTTTTCAATTGAAAGAATTCTGCTTGTTTTGAGTTGTGATGACTTGTGTTCCTGTTATATGGAAGTTCTTTCCAATGGGCCTGGCTACTACAGGCACTGGCATAATCCAATGCTTGGCTGAAATTTGCTTCCGGGAGTGGTTCTCTAATGAATTCTAGTCTCTAAAATGTGTTTCCTAAAATCCATATTGTGTTTGTTAAAATTCCACATTATGCTTCTCAACTACTGCGTCTTTAATGCACAGATTGAACTATCAGCAAATGGTACTCTTCACAGGCATGGTTTACTCTAAATAGATTATGCTTATACTTGACAAAACTCAAAACAGTTTTCATTAAATTGATACACATATGGGTAACTTAGGTGATGGAACAATATATCTTGCAAGTTCAAAAGAATGAGCTAATATTCCCATATGTGGTTACATACTACAGGTTAGGAAATTGCAGAGCCAACTCCAAGGAGAGATCGACTTGCATCTGGCGTTGACAGATGCCATCACACATAATGCCGTACTGATACTTAAGTCTTCTACAAAGCTTCCAAACAAGGTGCATACATTGCATATATTAGTCATTTGTCTCATGTCTTTGTAAATAGCCACCCTCTAATATTATTTTAAACATTTCATTTCCAGGTGCAGGAGCTAATAATTAGCATAGCCTCCTTGGAGATTACTGTCTCAAAGCTTGAGAAGGATATATATGACTTACGCTACCAGCTGTGTCATGTAAGGAATGAAAGGCCACTTGCAGAAAATAATCCAGGATGCGTACTATCTACATCATCATATGACCAGCCGTCATCCACTTGTAAATGTACATGGGAGGAAGTAAGCTTCTTTATAGTTATAATCTCATTCTAAAGTTCTTCTTTGGGTATGCAGTTACTGACAGTCTCTTTGTTTAACTTTCTAAGCATATATCAACATTAAGAGATTTGAAGTTTGGAGAATCTGAGTCACTGCAAGAAGATTTATTCCCTGAACCTGAAGACCAACAGGATATTGAAAAAGAGAGTGAAGATGGAGAGATGGTATCTATAAATGGGCTTCTAGATGAGCACCAAGATGTCTCTTTAAATATATTGTTCGAAAAACACCAAGATGAAGTGCTCCTATTTCATGCATATTTATCAGTTTTAGGCGTACTTGAGCTTATGCTCTTATGCAAAATATTTGAAGTTGTCAGTAAAGCAAAATCTAACTTGTTCCTGCAGATGCAAGAGCCATGCTCTATGGAAAAGGAAGGCAAAGAAGAACAGATAATAGATGCATTATCATTTGGCCAATCTAATATGAAGAAAAGCAGCATGAATGGAAATGTGTGGAACAATCCAAATCAGCTCTCTGAAGAGATGGTGCGCTGCATGAGAGATATCTTCCTTCGTTTATCTGAATCATCCAAGATATCACCAAAGGTGTCTTCTGATAATTCATCCTCATCAGCAGAACGTCTATCTGGCTCTACATTGACGTTTGTGTCAGATTCATCTTCAATGGCCTTAGTGTTGCGAAGCCCTTCAGTTGACTCGAACCACAATGGTGATATTATTGATGAAGTAGGAAACTTCGATCCATACAATGTTAATGGGAAGGAAGCCCGAAGAGACATTGGAAACTATTGTTCAGTTGCTGAAGTATCTTGGATGTATGTTGGCAAGGAACAACTTGAATATGCATCTGATGCTCTCAAGAAGTTCAGGTCTCCTGTTGAATCCTTGCCTAAAGCTATTAATACTGAATTACTGTTAGTCTGGTAGAATTTAGAAAAGCTAGAGAAAATGAGTATATAATAAAACACATGATATGGTGCCTTATTATGGGCTTGTTCTTTTTGGCTGCGACTGATGACTTTTTGGCTGTTTGCGACAAATATTGCGGAAAGAGAGATACTCGCTTGCGATTTTTTAGGGTACAGATATTAGATTTTTAACGTGTACTACAATTAACTTTTAGACTCCGTCTTAAAAAAATACTCCATTTGAAAGTTAGGTACTGTAGCAAAAGCCAAAAGCTGAAAAGAACATGGCCTATGTATGTGAGAAAAACGTTACCATACAAGCTGCATTTGTAATTGAAGTTTTCAGAATTGTTTTATTCTGCCTTGTGGTGCAATAAAGCACTAGTTGGTGTTTGTTTTGCGCAGAAATGGTGTTCTTCATGTTATAACATGACTTCCAGGCAATTGTCAATAATTGTTTAAGCTATTCTTGTCTGCAGGTCCCTCGTGGAGCAACTATCAAAGGTTGATCCTACTTGTATGAACTGCGATGAGCGTTTAGCATTTTGGATTAACCTGTACAATGCTTTAATAATGCACGTAAGTACCATCTTTTACGTACTGATATGTTTGGCATACATGGAAAGATGAACTTGTATTCGTTCTTCCTTAGCAAAATAGTGTGCTGGTTTGATGAAGCCGGAATTTTCATGGCAACCTTGCTTAGAATTGTGTCCATAGTTTTTGTGGTAGTTTCAACCTCTTAGGAGCAGGGTTCAAAAACCCGGCGGTTACGTTTTCTACCGGTGGGGACTGGTAACCGAAAAAACTGTTCGAATTCAAATTTTGATTTTTGAATTTTGACTGGTTTTTCTGGTTACTGGACGTTTTTTCCCGTTACCAGTTTCAAAACAACCCAAAATTAAATTTTGATTTTCAAATTTTGACCAGTTTTTCTGGTTTCCAGTACCGGCCCCCTGACGGGATTGAATCTAGTTCCGATATTTCCAACCTTGCTTAGGAGTGCTAGTGAATGCTGTATTGGAAAAACAGTTCCTGATCTGTGTTGTCACTGTCATTTATTCTGGGTCATGCATTGCTGCTACTCTTGATTGCTTACTTGCTGAATGTTATGCATGTTTTCTTGCAGGCATATTTAGCATATGGGGTTCCCGGGAATGACATTAAGCTTTTCTCGCTACTGCAAAAGGTTTGTCTAATGGACTATCTCTTTGCTTTATAATCATGTTTCTTTAATAAGACATTAACCAGCTTGAGCTAATGTTGCAGGCCTGTTACATGGTTGGTGGACAGTCCTTCAGTGCAGCTGAAATAGAGTTTGTGATTCTGAAGATGAAAACTCCAGTACACCGACCACAACTTGTATTATTCTGTTCCTCATTCATCAATTTCATTTGTTTGTGATGCAAACCGCGATGCAACTTACTGTGTTCCTCCTTTGCAGTCTTTAATGTTATCCCTTCACAAGTTCAGAGTTACCGAGGAGCACAAGAAATACTCAATCGATGACACCGAGCCCCTGGTGTTGTTTGCACTTAGTTGTGGAATGTTCTCTTCACCTGCTGTAAGTGAATGAGTTTATCTTAGTATGTCCTGTCAACAAGTATACACGGGCAATCTGATAAAGAAAACAAAGCTACCAGTATGTTTTTGTCATACTCTTGGTTTAGCTTCCTAAGATCAACTATAAGGGTAAAGGATGGGCTTTATAACTCAGATGAATTAGTTCATATGCTTTCATCTATAGTTCTTGAGAGTTACAAAACTTCATTAATTGCTAGTATTACATACTTTAGTACAATTGAGCGTTACGATACATCTCTTAAACACGATAAGACTGAGCCCTTCAGAGCTAGTTTTGAATCTTCTTTGAAGTTCCGGTATCCACAGCAAAAACTGTCATAATAATCGTGAAATCTGAGTTCCTGCGAATCTTGGACATATCTAGCATGTATGATCTTCAAAATTCCAAAAATAGTCTTTAGAATACGAAAATTCCAAATCTAGCCTCCTCCCCAACTAGTGGTGCGGTCGGAGACCGCACCACTCACTGTGGCGGTGACACGTGGCTAGTGGTGCGGTCGGGGACCGCACCACTAGCCACGTGTCACCGCCTCAGAGTTGCGCGGTTGGGGAGGAGACTAGATTTGGAATTTTCGTACTCTAGGAGCTATTTTTGGAATTTTGAAGACCACATATGCTAGATGTGTCTAAATTTCAGTTCCTGCCGGTCCACATTTTGGAAATGACAAATTTCCTATCACACAGGTCAGGATTTTCTCTGCCGAGAATGTTCGACGGGAGCTTCAAGAATCAATGAGGGACTACATCCAAGCATCAGTTGGTATAAATGACAAAGGAGAGCTCATAGTCCCAAAGTTACTGCAGAGCTATTCCAAGGGCACCGTGGAGGACTCTCTTCTTGCCGACTGGATCTGCCGTCACCTAACACCGGACCAAGTCGCAGCGATCCAAGATACTTCATCGTCACGCAAGCAGCGGCTTCTTGGAGTGCGCAGTTTTAGCGTCATCCCGTTCGACTCAAAATTCCGGTATCTCTTCTTGCCTGACAACACCATGTCCCAGAACTGAAGAGTAACCAAGAGTAGGAATTTTGACACACTGAAAATTGAAAAGATTAGCTGTACATTTTGTAATTCCTGCGGTGATTCTTTTTTTGTTTGTCTGTAAAGGCCATCGTTTCGTTTGTATGCTGTGTACCAATAAAGGGGGTTGCGTATAACCTAACCTCCTTTTAGCATAGCTTGTAAAATCAAGATGGTGTAGGCACAAACAGTTTATGTTTCTCGCTGTCTGCTGTCTGGCTTCAAGCAGCTGCGAACGTCAGGGTCAAGGTAGTAATGTTGATTTTTCTTTTTCCAGACATATCACTTGTATCATATGATCCGAATCTGGTTGTGTTCGACTACTTGAAGAATCTGATCAGGTTTTGCTTAAAATAATATATTCTAATTAGTATGATTGGTCAGTATTGCGAACTGATCAGATATTATGATCAGGATCATCTTTATGTCCGTGATAACATCTGCACCAACTTGCATCAGACGTGGTGTCTAAAGGTGTATCTAGTATCTACTGGAATCAGACGTGGCTATTTAAAGTGCTTTCGGCTATAACTCTTCACCGTCATTTTCTAAGATAATTCTGTCTTCGAGTGAGGTGTTGTTTCCGTCTGTAAGTTACTATTCCAATTTTCGAGTAGATCTTTATTTTCGTTGCCGACTAGGACTTTGTTCCTTCATCATCTAGGACTCTTGTTTTCAAGGCTATATATATCCCTTATAAGCCTCATGATAGATAACACACAGTGCACTACGCATTACAAGTTATCTACATATACAATACGTCAAGAGTGTTTTATAACTTCTTCTCCATATAGTAATTTCGTTAATTATGTATTCATTGTTTTTTGTTGCAATGGTTTTTCACGTTAAATTTTTGTGTTATGCTCCCAATTAATTTTCATTGTTTCATATCTCGTATAGTCGGTTTTCATAACAAGTGGTATAAGAGCTGATTCTTCGCCTGATCAATCTAGGGCATATTCGATATGATGTCAATGAAGTATGATCTTTCGCTGCTAGATTGCGACACAAGATTTTCTCTTTAACGAGTCAAGATGCGAGCTATTTTGTCACAGTTTGATTTAGATGATGCATTATTAGGAATCGATAAGATGCCCACTACATGGCCCGTTGAGAAGCAAAAGAGAGATTGTAAGGCTTTTTCTCAAATTCATCTTCATTTTTCTAATAATATCTTATAGAAAGTTACGAAGGAGACCATCGTTACTGCTTTATGGCTAAAGTTGGAATAGATCTGTATGACCAAGGATCTGACCAGTAAGATGCGTTTAAAACAGAAGATTTTATCACTCAAATTGGCAGAAGGCGAATCGGTGCAAGATCATCTGACCGTGTTTAAATATATGGTCATGAACCTTGAAGTCATGAAAGTCGAATACGATGATGAAGATATGGATCTTATTATGCTCTATTTGCTGCATGTTTCATTCTCTACGTTTAAAGATATAATTCTCTACAGTCGAGATATTCTTACTCTTAAGAAGGTTTTATGAGTTATGTATGCCAAAGAAAATATGAAGAATATGGTTTCGAGCAAGAGTTCGAGTTTGCATGCAAATGGTTTATCTATTCGAGGCTGAGCAGTCAAGAAGTCTCCGACCAATGATTCCAAAGGTAGAAACTTGAGCAGATACATAAGTCATTTGAAGTCAAAGACCAAGAAGTCATGCCACTACTGCAATAAGAGTGGACATGATATCTCTGAGTGCTGAAGTTATCTCTAAGTGCTGAAAACTTCAGAATAAAGAGAAAAGAAATAATAGTTCCAAGAAAAATCAACAAGATGATGAAGCTGGGGCCACTATTGTTACAAAAGAAGATTCCGAATGGGAGGTTCTTATTTCCGTTGCTGTTGGTTCCAAAACCAGCGATGAATGAATTCTTGATTCAACCTGCACTTTTCACATGAGCTCGAACTATGATTGGTTCGTTACTTATAAGGCTATTCCAAGTGGATCAATGTTAATGAGAAATAATACTTCATGCAAGATTGCAGGCATCGGTTCTGTTCAGATCAAAATATTTGATGGCACCATCAAAATCCTATAGGAGATCTGTTACATTTCAAATTTGAAAAGAAACCTTATTTTGTTGAGTACTCTTGATGCTAAAGGGTATGAGTTTTTAGGTGGAGATGGAGTTCTGAAGATTTCCAAAGGCTCTCTTATTGCGATGAAAAGTAATATAAAGACAGCAAACTTGTAACAGCTTCAAGGCACTACCCTGGTTGAGAAGGCTATTGTTGCCTCGACCAGGTTATCTGATGCTGATCGGACAAGTCTATGACATGCGTCTATGACATATGCTACAATTAATGGCTTTGAGAATTTTCAGGTACTGACCATAGATGTTTGCCAATTGGTTGGACAAATCTCTCTTTGGTTATCGAAGCTCGCAAAACTGGAGATGTTAGATTTATCAAGTAATCAACTCACTGGACCAATACCATCCTGGATTAATCAACTGCGCCTCCTCTTCTCTCTAGACATATCAAGCAACAGACTTACAGGGGTTATCCCAACTGAATCGACGAAGATACCAATGCTACAATCAGAGAAGAATGCTGCCCGGTTGGACCCGAAGTTCCTCAAGTTGCCGAAATCTGCAACCTCACAAACCTGCGAGGGCTTGACTTGTCGAACAACCAGCTCACAGGTGAACTCCCATCCGCATTGACCAATCTGCGCTTCAGTTCTAACTTTAATGTTTCTAACAACGAACTGGAAGGGCCAATTCCAACTGGAGCATAGTTCGACACATTCTCGAGTTCTAGCTACGGTGGGAACCCAAAGCTATGTGGTAATATGCTCAACATTCCTTGCACCTCCACTGAAACATATCAAACCTCCACCTTCTAGGTGGGTGCTATTGCAGTAAGAGCTTTGATAAATATTACCTGGATATTTTCTTCCAAACAATTATCCAAACTTCTGACCTTGCAGTAAAGCCAGGTGTTCCCCCTTTTTGCAAGTAGTTACTGCAGTATTCTTAGTTCTACTAGTATATATCTAGTACATGTAAGATGTAACTCTATAGGATTTGTTGTGGCATGGACCACAACAGCTGGTATTGAGGTACTCTTGAGGATGCGGAATAGGTAGAGATCGCCATATGAATGAGAGCTAGTAAGTAGGAAAATGGGTGGAGCTGGATCTATCCGACTATTTTTGGGTTTATGTATATGAATAGGGTATGATGGAAAATTCCCATCTTATCTTTCAATAATTACACAAAAACAAAGACAAAATGGTACATTCCTTTATACACAAGACACTGTGCCATTAGGTTTACTTTATAGCCTACTAGCCAATCCTAAGGCAGGGTTGGGTACCTCCACACCAGAATTGATCATTATCAAGCAGCTAAATGCTAAATCTTCTACCCATTGAGCCATCAACGCTTTCCACAGAAATCCACCGAGAAAAAGGGGAAATTTTGGGGGCCTCGACAGTGACACAACAAGCGCCTTCCATAGTCTATAACAAATGAAGATCGAATGCTCGGAGCTAGAAACTTAAAAGTCGAAGGCTTATCATTCAGACTCGGAGCGTTTGGCATTGCCACCAGGAAGCGGCTTGTCGTACATGCTGCCCGCGTCGGCCGCCGGAGTCGCGAACGCCCACAAAATCTTTTGTGGTTCCAAACAAGCCCCAAAAAAAAAATGCAACGTACCATTTCAAATCGATGACATAAAAATATGTTGAAAGCTCCTCCTCCAGAATTACAGAAAGCATACGATCGTATGGGCCTTGCAGAAAATCCATTTTCGATGGGCTCCGACGGGGACGCAAGTTAAAATATCCGGAAAAAAGTTATCCGATACTTCCCATCTCGAGTGACATGGACGAAATCGAGCATTCGTACATGCACTAACACTTTCTTCTCATCATCTGAGCAACTAACCATACCGTACTCGCACTAAACAAACTGCAACTTGGGCCATAGCCCCGAACACGTTGGCCTCTTAAGGACGTTTTATTTTCTTTTCTTTTTTGCATTATCTATAAATATATAGTAGTATTTTTTATTTTTTTAATTGAATATTGTTGGGAAGGATCCCTACGCTACCTTAAGCCCACAATCACCTCAGAGCAGCGACGCCTATTGGAGGATCTATCTTGAGCTAAATCCCTAAACCAATCCCAGGCAAGGTTCACAAGACCAACCTTATAAGCATTCGAAGCCAACCATGTGCAAGGTACGTAAGGTCGACCCTAGAAGGGTCTAGGGCTAACCCCGGACGAGGTACGCAATACCAACTTTTGAAGGTTCCAAGGTCGACGTCAGGCGAGCTACGCGAGGCCGACCCTAGACCGATCCCGAAGTATCGAACATGGCGAAGCCCACATGATGCAAATGACGCAAATACCTCTAGGAGTAACTAGATCCTAAGAGCAAACTTGTAACTTCACTCGTCTTCCTCTCCTTCTATAAATAAGATCCCTTATAATAGAAGAGGAGAGACTATTTATAATCCTAGAACATTTATATTGAATACACTTGGTGGTTATGTGCTTTTCCTTGAGTCCCTTCGCACCCTCAATGGTGGTATCCGACCGAGGGTGTCTCTAATTTATTGTCCAGATTTATGCCGACAAAAAATACCTAAAAAAACTAATGGGCACTGCTACAATGCTATTTCAATCTTCTTTAATTGAATATCTAAAAAACTAAAGATAAACCGTCCTTTCCACACCCAATCAGGCACAAAAAGGGCCAATCCAAAAGTCAAACGTCCCCTAGAGCATGACTGCAAACACTACGCCCCCTGCAGTTGACTTGCATTTCAATAACCAGCTCAGCATCGTCAGATAACCTATACAACAACGAACCAATTGATTGATAGGGTATAAGAGATCTGTTAAATAAAGATCTAATGTACTAAAAATTTAAGTATTCTTAATATAAGAAACACTCAAATACATCTTAGCATTTATTGATACTTCTCCTTCCACCACTCAACAAACCTAAAAATATTGCTAAGCCAATTAGCTAGCCCCAACAATGTCGATGCGTTGCACCTGGAGCTCATGATGTTCGTAGCGATCTTGCAACGATGCAGTTGAATTACCGAGTCATCATTTCGGGAGTCATAGTAGTAGTCTTGTTGGTCTCGCCTTGCTGCGACCGCGCCAGTGCGTGTGCGGCGGAGGAGAGGGCGGCCTTGGTGTCCTTCCTCGCCGACCTCTCGCCGCCGCCCGGCGACGGCATCGTCGCCTCGTGGCAGGGGGCGCCGGACTGCTGCACGTGGCACGGGGTGAGCTGCGGCGGGGATGGTGCGGTCACCGCCGTCTGGCTGCCTGGCCGCGGACTCGGCGGGAAGATCTCGCCGTCGATTGCCAACCTCACCGCGCTCACGCACCTCAATCTCTCCGGCAACAGCCTCTCCGGTGCATTCCCCGCGGAGTTGCTCTCGTTGCCCAATGCCGCCGCCATCGACGTCAGCTACAACCGCCTCTCCGGCTCGCTGCCGGACCTGCCGCCGCCGGCCATTGGCGGCGGCGGCGGCCTCCCGCTGCAGGTGCTCGACGTCTCGAGCAACCTCTTGGCTGGGCAGTTCCCGTCCGTGCTCTGGGAGCACACTCCAAGCCTCGTGTACCTCAATGTTAGCAACAACAGCTTCGACGGCTTGATCCCGTCCTTCTGCATGAGCTGCCCGGCGCTGGCGGTTCTTGACCTCTCGGTGAATGTATTCGGCTGGAGTACCTCTCCCGGGTTCGGCAACTGCTCGCAGTTGCGGATCCTCAACGCCGGCCGGAACAACCTCACCGGCGAACTCCCCGACGACCTCTTCGACGTGAAGCCTCTGCAGCAGCTGTCGCTTCCGTCGAACCAGATAGAAGGGAGGCTCGATCTGGAGCGCATCTTCAAGCTGACCAATCTTGTCAAGCTCGATCTCGGCTACAATGCGCTCACCGGGGAGTTGCCAGAGTCCATTAGCAGTCTCCCGAAGCTGGAGGAGCTCCGGCTCGGGCACAACTGCCTGACCGGGACGATCCCGCCGGCGCTCAGCAACTGGACCGGCCTTCGGTTCCTCGACCTCCGGTCGAACAACTTCGTCGGGAACCTCACGGCCGTTGACTTCTCCGCCCTCATCAACCTCACCGTCTTCGACGTGGCCTCCAACAACTTCACCGGCACGATGCCGCAGAGCATTTACTCCTGCACGTCGATGACGGCGCTGCGCGTCGGCAACAACCAGATCGGAGGACAGGTCGCGCCGGAGATCGGCAACTTGCAAAAACTGCAGTTCCTCTCGTTGACCATAAACTCCTTCGTCAATATCAGCGGCATGTTCTGGAACCTCCAAGGCTGCAAGAACCTCACCGCGCTGCTTGTGTCGTACAACTTCTACGGCGAGACCCTGCCAGACGCTGGCTGGGTCGGCGACCACGTCAGGAACGTCCGGCTGCTGGTGATGGAGAACTGCGAGCTGACAGGCCAGATACCATCGTGGCTTTCTAAGCTGCAGGACCTCAACATCTTGGACCTCGCCGGGAACCGCCTCACCGGCCAGATCCCGACCTGGCTTGGTGGCATGAAGAAGCTGTACTACCTGGACTTGTCAGACAACCGCCTGTCCGGGGAGATACCACCGTCGCTGATGGAGCTGCGGCTGCTGACGTCCGAGCAGGCCATCGCGGAATTCAATCCAGGCCATCTGCCGCTCATGTTCACCCTGACGCCGAACAACAGAGCGGCGAGCTGGCAGGGCCGCGGGTACTACCAGATGTCCGGCGTCGCCGCGACGCTCAACCTCAGCGACAACGGCTTTGCCGGCACGATCCCGCGGGAGGTTGGGCAGCTGAAGACGCTCCAAGTATTCGACGTCAGCCACAACGACCTCTCCGGCGGCATCCCGCCGGAGCTCAGCGGCCTCTCCAAGCTGCAGATTCTTGACCTGCACCGGAACCGTCTGACGGGAACGATCCCGCCGGCGCTCAATGAGCTCCACTTCTTGGCAGTCTTCAGCGTCGCGTACAATGACCTTGAGGGGCCGATCCCGACGGGCAGGCAGTTCAACGCGTTCCCGCCGTGGAGCTTCGCGGCAAACCCGAAGCTGTGCGGCCAGGCGATCTCAGTCCCCTGTGGCAAATGCCACGCGGCAGGCGAGCCTTCGTCTAAGCTCGTCGGCAAAAGGGTCATCATAGCCATCGTTCTTGGAGTTTGCTTTGGGGTGGTTGCCCTCGTCGTCTTGCTCGGATGCGTCGTGATCGCAATCAGAAGAGTCCTGTCGAATGGATCGGTCAGTGACGGCTGGAAAGGCGCGGAGGCGTCCCTGTTCGACTCCATGTCGGAGTTGTACGGCGTTGACTCCAAGGACACGATCCTGGCCATGTCGGAGACCGGCAGCGGCGCGGCGAAGAGCACCACCTTCGTGGACATCCTGAAGGCGACCAACAACTTCAGCCCGGCGAGCATCATCGGGTCGGGGGGCTACGGCCTGGTGTTCCTCGCCGAGATGGAGGACGGCACGAAGCTTGCCGTCAAGAAGCTCAACGGAGATATGTGCCTGGTGGAGCGGGAGTTCCGGGCGGAGGTGGAGGCCCTGTCCGCCACGCACCACGAGAACCTCGTCCCGCTCCACGGCTTCTGCATCCGCGGGAGGCTGCGGCTGCTGCTCTACCCGTACATGGCGAACGGCAGCCTCCACGACTGGCTGCACGAGCGGCCGCCGGACGCCGCCTCCGGTGCGGCGCAGCTGGACTGGCGCGCCCGGCTCAACATGGCGCGCGGCGCGAGCCGCGGCGTGCTCCACATCCACGAGCACTGCAAGCCCCAGATCGTGCACCGGGACATCAAGTCGAGCAACATCCTCCTCGACGAGGCGCGCGAGGCCCGCGTCGCGGACTTCGGCCTGGCGAGGCTGATCCTCCCCGACAGGACCCACGTCACGACGGAGCTGGTCGGCACGCCGGGGTACATCCCGCCGGAGTACGGCCAGGGGTGGGCGGCGACGCTGCGGGGCGACGTGTACAGCTTTGGGGTCGTGCTGCTGGAGCTGCTCACCGGGAGGCGGCCCGTCGAGGTGGTGGCGCAGCACGGGCAGGGGCAGCAGAGGGAGCTCGTCCGATGGGTGGTGCAGATGAGGTCGCTCGGGAAGCACGTCGAGGTGCTGGATCCGAGGCAGAGGGGCAGGGGCGACGAGGAGCAGATGCTGTACGTGCTCGACCTCGCCTGCCTGTGCGTCGACTCGACGCCGTTTAGCCGGCCGGCGATACAGGAGGTGGTGAGCTGGCTCGAGAACGTGGACACCATCGGCAGATGTGAGCGTGGAGACGTCTGATGTCGATGGCCAAACGGCCCAAACGTGTCAGACTTTCATCACCTAATGGGAGGTGATGAGGTGAAATGGTGATGTTCTACAGGCAAATGAGGGGGGCATCTTATGGAAGATCTCAGTCTTTTGGAGCACTGAAAAGATCAAAACATAACTTCGTAGGATTTAGTTCAAGCAAATCAAATTTGAACTAAATTCCCAAGGATTTGGATCCATAATCCCCCTATATGGACCCTTATAATTGGTGTACAACCAGTACAATGTGTGAATGTCCATACTCCATACATCATTGTAATTTGTAAGGCTACACAAAATGCAGAGCAATAGGTGGTCTGTACTTAGCTTGCCACAGGAATCGAGTAAGAATTGAGCGCTGATGAAGCGATCAGTTGCTAAAGCGTCTTGGGATAGAATCGTACGTGGAGAAACACAAAAGGGCGCAGAATACCTCGAAGTGTACGTACTGGTTTCAGATTGTACTCAGTATTGTTAATGTTGTCGGGGTGGCCCCCACCTTATCCATCCGGTTTTCATAACATGTAACATAGCAACACTTGTAGGCATGCGTATGGTTATATGCATATTGTGCTGTAATTTTAGAAAGGGCAGGAAGGCTCAAGAAGTAAGGGGGACATGTGCCTATAGGACACATACCTCTCCCTAGGAGTTGGATCGGCCCAAGATTATATATATCGCCCAGAAAACAAAGAAAGGGGGGACATCAAAAGATGGATCTTGTTTCCCGGAAAGAAAAGGTACTTTGTACCATCTGTTGTGTTTATGTAACAACAATTAACAGTACCGGAATTTGCTTGCTTACATGATCACCTCTGCATACATACTTCAGATGTTCCAGCGTTTTCAGATGTTCGTGGTTTCTACTATTAAGAGTACACATGTATGTTGGATGCTCACAAAGCCATAATTAACCGAACAGAGGAAGAACAGTAGTAGTTTCTTCCATGTACCACCAACTTATATTACAGCTGCTAATCCAATGAAAGAACAACTAAAAAGATGTAATATCAGGAAGGGAAATGCCGAGTATGGACTTCCGCAAGGCTTGAAAAGGCGCAGCCCCCCTCGAAGCTAAGTTGCTCACTTAGCTAGTACTTTTGCAAGGCTTTTACAGCACAACATATTAGCAACGGCGACATGTCGTTTCTGCGATCAAGAATCCGAGACTATTGACCATCTTTTCATCCAGTGTTCAGTGGCGAAGCGGATGTGGCACTTTGTCGATATGCAATTCTTACGGCTTCACCGCATTGACGCTTTCCGAGCACTGGCCATCGATTAGGGAATTGATGCCCAACTCTAAGCGAAAAGGATTAGACTTTCTAATTATCCTGATCACTTGGATGATCTAGAAGGAGAGAAATATGATGCACCATGATCAGCGAAGTCTTAACATTCAGAAGTTTGCAAACCGCATCAAACAGGAGTTCCTCACTTGGTCGTCAACTAGAAGATCCAGGCTACTCGATCTCATTTCTAGCCAGGATCACCTTGGGTCGCCTTCTGATCTAGTCTGATGTTCTAGTTTCTTGTTTGTTACCTTCCAGTCTCAGTCGCATACCTTCTGTAATTTCTAACCTGAGGCCTTGCGTTCCGCTTGGTCTTCAAGCCATGTGTTACATCGAACTCTGATCGTATATTTAGATCTAACCGGGTTTGCTCTTTGGACCACAAGTCCAAACAGACTGAATACAACTAAGTTTACGAAGCAACAAACTTATAAGTGGTATTGAGCTTTCTCCCCCCAAACGATTAGTCCAATAGATGATATCTCCCTCATACTTATAGGTTGTGATTTTTCTTTTTCACAACCAATATGGGACTATTCCTAATAATCTTCCCCTCACACATTAGTTGAGCTCTGATACCAATTGTTAGATTGGACCCTAACCGTATGTCTAAGTCTAACCATATGCACTCCCTAGGCCACAAGTCCAAATAGACTGAACACAACTAAACCCACGGAGCAACAGATTTATAAGTGGTATTAAGCATTTTTCTCCTAAAAGACTAGCCCAATAGGTAAGGTCTCTCTCACACTTATAAGTTATGCTTCTTTCTTTCTCACAACCAATATGGGACAATTCCTAATAATCTCCCTATCACATATTGGTTGGGCAAGGAGATGTTAGGTGGTTGAACTCTGATACCAATTGTTAGATCGGACCTTATCCGCATGCCTAAGTCTAATCGGATTTACTTCCCGAGCTATATGTCCAAATGAGCTGAACACAACTAAACCCATATAGCAAAAAGCTTATAAGTGGTATTAGATTTTCTCCCTTTAAAAGACTAGTTTAATAGATAGGATCTCCCTCATACTTATAATTAAGTTATATTTTTTCTTTCTCACAACTAATATGGGACTACTTCTAACACCATACTTTACCAATTTTTCCTTACTAAATGAAATGCAAGACTTCTGTGTTTTTGAGGGGAAAAAAACGGCAAGGGAAACGAGCCTGTCATAACCAGCTGTTACTCCTGTCCGACTGGCTAGCTAATGTAAGTTACACTAGATTACATCTATAAAAGAAAGAAGAAAGGAAAACTAGCACTTCAAAATTGAAAAGGTAGCAGTACACGCAGATGCTACGATCCTAAGCTAAGGTCGATGTATGTGATTTCCTTCTCCTGTGTACCATCACCATTCGATGCTTAGGCTCGGTGACTTCGGTCCGTTTCCTGGAACAAGAACACCAAGCAGAAATCAGTCAAAGTTCCAACTTCCTGTTTAGTGAATAAACATATGAATCATACAAAAAAATGGTGCCAAATTAATTATCTGGAGAGAGAGAGGGAGGGAGAGAGAGAGGATGCATTTTTTTTTCTGAGACAAGCCAATTTAGATCACACACTGATCAACAAGTAGTAACGCAAAAACAGCAGTGTACCTTTATCTGTTCTGGATGGGATTCCAGCCGGATCTGGGCACCCTCCGGCCGAAGCTCGCGGCGGCCTGCGCGAAGGGCTTCTTCTCGCCGCCGACCCGCATCTGCTGCTGCTCGGCCTTCTGCCGGCTCGACGTCGACGGCGGCGACACCAGCAGCCGTCGAGCCCGGTGTCCACTTCCATTATCACTAGCAGCACTCAGCTCCATGCTTGCTGCTAAAGACGACGAGCTCAAACAAAGCAGCAGCACAAGCAGAAGCAGCAACGCTGCTCGAGAAACCCTGGAAGAACTCATCCTGTAATATTCCTGTGTGTTTCGCTTGGGACAGTGTGCGAGCGAGGAGGTGGTAATGGGTGAGGTGTGGATTAGAGCAAGGATCGAGGAGAGATGGTGGGAGTTAACGTGGGGTTTGGGGGGTTTTTATTTCAGTGGCAGATACTAGTATAATCACCACGGTCAGTAGCAGCTAGCAACTAGCAAGCGGCGGTCCTAAGCGGGTCGGATCTTGGACCGGGCTGCCATTCGAGTCCGAATCCAAGGTAACACATGGATTTCAAAATTCAAATTCATATTTGTAACATCTCAAGATTTGAATATCTGAAAATTTTAAAAAAAATAAATGCATTTTGTTGATACTCGAATTTTCTAGAATTTATTTGGACCTTTCTGAAATTTGTGTTATGCAAGATCAAATTAATAGAAGGAAAGTGCATAATGATGATGATAAAAGAATAACAAAATTTACATCTAGGGTAAATTTCATGTAAAGTTGAAAGCAACAAGAAGAATGGAATTTGAACTATAGAAAGTTAAAAAGAGAAAAGAATAGATAAAATCAATTAAAGTATCAAAACCTAGTCGGACCCAAACTTCTTTATTTCTTCTCCCTCCATTCTAGCCCACTATTTTTCTTCCTCCCGACTTCATTCTAAGTTTTTCCCTTTTTCTTCGGCCTATCCCCTATTCTTTTCCTTGGCCTAGCCACATCCCTCTCCCTCCTTTTCTCTCGGCCAAGTTGGCCCGCCATTCTTCGCCTTCTTTCTTTCTTTCTCCCCCTTTGGCCAACAGCCTAGTCGGACACGCCACTGCTCTTCTTCACATTTCTTCTTTCTTTCTTTGCTTCTTCCTCATCCTGGCCCAGCTACGAGCACGGTCGCACCACGCCTCATCGCTCGCACCCTTGTCCTGACAAAACCACGCTGCATGCCGGCCACCCGCTCTATCACGTCAAGCCATCCTTGCTCGCGCCATACACCCACGCACCCGACATATCCCGGCCTCGCCATGTGCCCACGTCCATATCCTAGCCTCGCTGCCCGCGCTCCCAGCTGCATCCCGTCCTCACCACGCATGGACCCATTGCACCCGCATTGCCAGCTAACAGGCGTCACTCTCTACCTCACACCGCATGTGCATGTGCCCACAGTCGCACCTCAACATGGCACTGTGGTGCTATAGTGCCTCGCCCTCTATTTAAGTCACCTGAGTCCGCATCTATGCCCCGCACTCCTCCTCCACTCCTTGCCTTGCCCTTCTTCCCCCAAGCTTGGAGTTGAGCTTGAGTTCTTTGCCGATCATGCGCCGACTGTAGCTCTTTTGCATGCAAAGCCCATCTTCGGTGAGCCACTTTCCCTTTTCCCACATCATGATGCGTTCTCGAGCTCTGTACTCCTTTTCCCTCATCCAATTTCTTATGCTGACCGTAGGAGCTCGTCGTCATGGCCTTCATCCCCAAATTTGGCTAAAATCACCGTCCACATCGCCATTTATTCTCTGATGAGTCTTAGTCCAATTCATGGCCCCTCGACCATCTCCTTACCTCCCTCAAGTTATCCCCGATGACAATGTTGGTTGTCTCTCTCTGTCCAGTTCACCGTTGCTATTGAAGACCGCCATGCCACCTTAGGTCTTCGTCGCCAGCTCTCCTCGATTCATCTACGACCGCATCAACCACACCAGTGAGATCCCTTGCCCCCTAGATGCTCACCATGCCCTCTATTTTCTTGATTAGCCAAGGATTGGTCGATTGCTACGTTGGCTAAGCCATCCCCACCATCGTGTGCAGCTGTGCTGCCAGCCTCAGGTCACCTCGCATCATGCCATCACCTCACATAGGTGTGTAGAAGTGTTGGCAACTCATTTTGGGTGTCATCGACTGCCACCATAGCTCCACTCGTTGGCACCGTGCACGGTAATGCCGTTAGTGCCGTTGCTCTATTTCAGTAGAGAGAAAGAGTAAGACTATTGTAAAATCACTATAGCATTGACCCCACTTGTCAATGATGCTGGCATTTATTTTAAAAAATAATTATTTTAGAAAAATAAAAAGGGGCCCCACATGTCGTTGTCTATTGCCCATATTCTAGTTTAAAAGTAATCCAAAGAAATTGAAATATTTAAGAAAATTTCAAATGAAAATATGATGAAATATAATTTATTTATAAATAAAATTAATTAAGGAATTACAGTAAGGGTTTATGCAAATTGAAAATATTTGAAGATTATATCTTGATTAGTTGCACGTCAACAAGGATTAGCAAATTCATTAATGGCTAAAAATAATTAGTATAGGATTAAACTATGAAAATATAACAAGTTAATCGTACGTAGAGCACACGTTGTAATGCTTAAATAATAATATTTGATAAATACTGCCTAGTACACCGTGTAAACCCTCATATATGTCTAGGTCTTACTTAACTCATGGAGCTTTCTTGATAAATAAAAAATAACAAAACAAATCATTAAATTAGGTTCAAGTAATAGTATCCACCCATCATCTATGTGTAACCACCTTCGAATCCAGAGTGCAATGTTCCCATGAATATTCATTCATCCTCTTTTATCCCTCCTTGATGTGCTTCTTACTAGATTTCCTCCATGTCATTCCCCCTCGCTCAAATTTTGTTTGACCCCGTCTACATCATGCACTCACTAGAACCCTATCTCATGTCACCAAATTAATTATGATAGCGTTTAGTCAAGTTTATTTAGATTTATTTAATTTTTTGGGATTTTTTTGGATTATTTTGTTTGTAGTCTTATGTTGGTTTTTGGTGTTTCTTGCATAACTAGAAGTCTTGAAAGAGCATCAGTTCAAACAAGATCAAGACCAACATTATCAAAATATTGAGTAGAGGCAAGTCACCAATTTGACCATATTTCACCTACCTTTTGAATGCAAAGTATATTATTTTAAGTTATCAAATGCATACTTTACTTTGACTAAAATTATATTGTCATTAGTTCATAGCTAATGCAGTATTATTATTCATTCATTATCACCCATTTCTTGACTTTCGATATAATCCCTTATAGCCCTACAATTAATGGTATATAGCTAGTTGACAATTTTGTATTTAAGCGTCATGTTTAGCCTTGCTTAGATACATTAGCATATGAGTATTAAATTGCCCTTACATCATTTTAAACATGAAAAATTGGTTTTGGGCAGCCATCGAATGAAAATACCTAATATTTTTAAACTTAGAAAAGATTTTCAAAACAAAACTCAAAAACTGTTTTAGACTTGGGTGGATGGTATGTTTAGCTGGTGCGGATAGAGCATGAGATCTTGGTATGTGATGGACCCGTCCCAAGTCAATTAAGGACCAAATCATGTGATGGCCTCCCGCATAAAGCAGTACAACCACAAGCTATAATGGGTACCGCCTGGCCAATTAATTTGTATTGCCTTAGCTTTGGTTATGCAATCGGGTGGAATACAAAACTGGGTCAGAGTGAGAACTTTGTCCATACGGCATAAGAGAGGGCTTCTGATTCAGGCGGGGTAGCCCTTTGATAGTGGAAACCTTGGAGGGTGTAGCTACATTAGAGTGATGCATTGTAAAGACCTTGTGATGATCTTCTTGATCTCTATGTCTAAGAAAGCATGTGGAATATGACAAGTTTAGCATCTCTTATAGGTAAAGTGTATAACATCTGCAGAGTGAAAATGTTTGAATAGATGTGCCCACAGTCAAGTGCCACGTGGGAACTTGCTTGATATAATCTCTTTTTTATAAAAATCATTTGTGGGTAGGATAAAAATAAGGGGTGGATAGAACACTGTATTTTTGTCATGGTGGAGAGAACCCAGTAGTTATTAGTGGGTGGATAGAGCTCTAAAACTATTATAGCATATGATGGATGTGACTTGTGGGGTGGATAGAACCTTCGAGAACTATTCTCCACTAGCAGGTGGATGGAACCTTCCTAGTATTATACAAAACTACTCAATTTCATTGCACCTGACTTAGTTAAAATGCTAAATCTCAGGATTTCTACATATTCTATTACAATGCGTGGTTTTCTGTAAATAAAATAACCTCAAGCCTCCCTTTATCCAGCCTTGCATCTATTATAATTATATTCTGTATGATGTTTTGTTGAGTATATTCGTATTCACTGTTGTTCATCATTCAGCACGATGAGAAGAATGCACTACCTAGCTCATGTAAGAAAGTCAGTGTGAAAGAGGGTGCATGAGCTAGGAACATATCATGAGAATTTGGCAAATGTAATTTCTCAAAACGTAAACGCATTCGGATGCTACGCTGAACCCGCTATGCACTGCGACTAATTAACCAAGATATCAATCAGAGCATCAATCAATCCAGTGGGAATTCATGTGCTGCAACTTTGACTGTACAGCTGAACAACTTTGGCTTCGGTCTAGGACTAGGGTTGGTTGGTTCCAAGGACTAATTTACCCAGTTTATCTGCTGATCATCTCCCTTTTGCCGGGATCACGTGATGCGGAAGATATTGTGGCTAGCTATTGTTTTACTTTTACCGATCGAAGTTTCTGCTTCTTGTCCACAGAAACTTGGTGCGTGATGACGTTTTTCTACTTGTTAATTGCGTCTTCAAGCATATATATGTAGAAGTAACCAAGAATCTAAGATAAAAGTTTCAGTTTTGCAGCTCATAATGCTCACCGTTGCGCATATACGTTTGTGCAAGAGGTAATAATGAGATCAGAAGATTTGCACTGCATCAACATTAGTACTACTGAATACTACTAGTTTATACTACATGGCTTTTTTCTTCAAAAAAAATACGACATGGCTTCGCAGACCTGCAGGCTGCTGTTCGAACTCCAAACTGCTTCATCTGAATGCACCGACATGCTTTGGAATTTCGGATATTAAACAGCAGGCCGTTATGAACATTGGAAAAAAAACTAGCAAGGTTGCCCGCGCACTTGCGTGAGCATTATCCTTAAAATACGTTTAAATAACTTGGTAATACATATGTAATTTTGCTTTTTAAAAAATACATTGTTGCAGAACTTCATTTGTGATATTTTAATATTATATATCATAGGAGAGAAAATATTAAGTTTGTTCCCCAATATTTATCACATATGACAAAAACTTTCTTCCCTAGATACTTTTTAACGAAAATACTTGCATAGCAAACAGTAAATATAATATTACATGACATTTTTCATTTATATCATCATCATTTTTTCATTATTGGAATACTTGTTTATACTACATTCTCATAACACACATTATATAGTTTACGTCGGTACAGCTGAGTGAATATCTGTTAATGATCTCACTCTCAATCCCTCCATCCTATGGAGGTTCACCAAACAAATGATCATAATATTTTTGTTTTTGTGAGAATTTTTACCAATTATCTTTTTTCTTAGCAATTGTAAACTATATGTTATCGATTTTTATTATATAATATATTTTGATTCTAATATATATATATACACGCACACACACACAAATCAAATTCGTTATCTTATGTTATTTGTTCTCAAAATAGAATATTTTGTCTTTTTAATTTAAAATAAAACCATTTTTTCTATTTTTTACTTAGTCTGGAATTAAAAAATAAATGCTAATTCTTTTACTTTTATTCTAAATTTGCATTTTTTGGATTGCACTTCTTATATACTTTTTTTAGTTTTACGTTGGAATTCGTTTATAAATCTAGCTGCTAATTTTTATTTTGAATTTAGGTTATCTCTTATAGTATTTGATATGGACTCTTTCTTTAATCTCAAATTTATTTTTATTTAATTTGTAATTTTAGTTTTAGGTTAGATACAAATCCAACCGCTAATTTTCATATAATTTCTATTCGAATTTTAGCTAAATAATGCATCTCCTCACCACGGATGGTTCTTATCACAGCAGTTACCTCTTCCGCCTTTTTGGCTCAACCTTTGAATCAGAATTTGGTGAAGTTGGGTATTAATTTGGAAGTCTCTTTGTGCCATTTTCCTTAATACAATCTGAGCACAAGAAATGATCTAACTTTTTGGCCTACTCGATGGTCATTCCCATATAGGATGGATGAAACCAGTCCTTGCATCCCTCGCACTACACCATGAGGTCATCCAGGTTGTATGACATCTCACACTTGCAGTACATGGCAACGCGGTCGGGGGTGAGCGCGCCGGTGGCAGCCTTGTACTCGAATCGACAGAAGAAGTCTGCAGGCCGACGCTGCCGAGCTTGGTGTTGACGGGAATCAGTAAATCACATATCACACAATGATGCAAACATGACTGACCTATATCATCATTAGTAATACACTTGTAGCAGATTGAAGAAGCTACTTGCACTGGCTGTTGGCAAATGCCTCGGACCTGACGATCCTGTCCATGAGCTTCTCCAGCCTCACGACGCCGCAGTTGACGCCGCCAGTGCCGCACCACCCGCTGGGCATGAACATGTTGGCCAATAGTGACTCTAAATCGGTTGTCCTCAATTTTTAGTAATAAATAGATTACCTGAAGTGCATGCAGTGCACTCGATCATAGCCTTTCACTGTATAGACGATTTGGAACCGCAGTTATAAACTATGCTGAAGCAACGTCTCCCAGGGTGCGCCACTGCCATGTGCATAAACAAGCAAGGAAACGATCTGGGAGGATCCTCCGGCCACGGCAACGAGCTGTGGGTAGGATTGGAGGAGGTTAGCCTGGCAGGCTAACTGCAGCACCATATTCGTCGGGTGCAAGTTGCCCACAAACACTTAAAAAAATTTAACCTGTCTTTAACATTGGCGAAGAGGCCTGACGACCCTGCATGCAGGCACAGGGATTTCCATAGGGATCGATCGGGGTCTCGGAGACGAAATGGATCCCAGGAAGGATGGCGCTCACGATGGATTGGCTAATTCACTTTCGAAGGTTAGAAAATTTCTAGTCTGAAAGAGCCAAAAGGCTGCTAGCTACCATGATGATCGGCGAGCGAGGTCAAGCAACTACAGCTGTTAGCACGGAAGGCGCCGTGCGTGTTAAAAGTAGCCAAAATGAGACAGGCCAGAGCCATCGGCCATGGCCGGAACGCGGAGCTTTTCCCCTCGCACCGTCGGTACGGCGGCGTGCCATCGCCACGTGCCCCTGGATCTGATCATCGCTTTGCCCACAGCACAGCGAGTACGTGCGCACAATTGTATATATAAACGCAAAGGTAAACTTTTTTCACGGCCGGCCGCGTACCTGTGCTAGCTACGGCACGGACAGATTTACTGGCCGGTTAATTAATCCCCAACTGATGACGAATTGACAGTAATTTGATGCTTGGCTATGTTAATCTGTTTAACTGTGTGTGCTACCGTGTCCAGGAGAGATCGATGTGCAGACAGTGCCGTGTGCAGGAACCGACCATGCACGCATGGTTCAAAAGGAGAGATCGGTTCTTTCTTTACCCTGCTTTTGCAGAACGGATAGGACTGATCCAACGCTCTGTTACTGTTAGGCAGGCATAGTGAGGTGTCTGTTTGTTTTACGTGGCACTATTGCACTGCATATGACGCCTGGTGGTTTGACTGCGCGCACAGATCTCCATAGAGGGCCATGCATGGACTGATAAGCTGAAGCAAGGGGTAGTTTAATAGCTGAAAATTCAGGAATCCAAGGAAGGAATATGTAAACAGCTGGTTGTTTCACTGACACAGTATATGCTACTACTGTTAGCATAGAGTACTAAATTCACAGTCTGCAGTGGTGCAGTGTGTGCTGCCTGTTCTTGAGAAGAAACACTTAAAACAATAATTATGGACGATTTAATCTCCGTGAGAACGTTTGTCTGGAGAAATTAATTAAGCTTTCGCCAGTTAACTGAAGCTGCGTTTGCGGGGTTGCACTTGGGACTTGGGAGCACAGTTAGACTCGGTTTTACATGCGTGTGCAGAAATGTGAAAGCATACACAAGGGAAAATGCCATTATTTCTAGTAAAAAAACAAAGAAAGAAATCGAAAGAAAAATGAAGAAACCCACCCCCATTCTTGAGTCGCAGGTCTACAAGCGTTGATTTGGACATATTTGCCCCTGAGCGGTGACGTGGATTGAAAAGGTGCGTTTGGTAAGCTGATGGTGCAACCGCATGGGCTCGCCCAATTCCATCTCCCGTGTGGTGCTCCGTACACGGGACAGGCAGGTGGGCCGGGCAGGAGCGACTTACGGTTAGTCGGCTTCTCCAGTGTGGTTAGAGCTGGGAATTGGGCCGTGCCGTGCCGGCACGGCCCAAGCCCACCGTGCTTCGTGTCGGTTCGCACGTGCGGCTCGCCCATCATCCCACCGCGCGCGCGCGCCGCCCGCCTCACCTCGGCCAGCCCAAGCACGGCCCGAAGCCCGCGTTGCGTTCGTGCGTGCCGCGCACCAAGCCCACCAAAGTAACTATGCACGACAAAAGCGCGCGACTATTGTGGCGAGTGGCGACGCCGTCATCTTACTTTCTCGCACTGCCTCGTTGAAAATTAATTGAAGTTGAATTAATTGTATGAAAACATCGAGACGCAATGGCGTAAATATTTCGGGAAAAGTGTAATTGCATTGATATTTTAAAATACAATGTTACTGCCTCGTTAAAAACCTTACACCCCAGAGTGGGGTTTCCCGAGTAAGGAAAAGAGTACAGTAACAATACATGTACATACAAACTATAACAACATAGTACATTGTAGCTACTCATCAATGTCTAGATCGTTCATGCGTTCAAGATCGCGTCACGCCGCACGATTTCGTGATCCTCCAATTGATGTTGTTGCCGTTCTTTAGCTAATTCCCAGTCTTTGGCACATGTGATTGCCTCCACCATCCTAGGCGTGAGGGATGATCTTCTTTCTTCGATTATTCTTCCCACCGAACTGAACGTTGCTTCTGAAGAGACAGTGGACACCGGCACCAGGAGAACATCCCGTGCGAAATGTGACAGCACGGGAAATATCCGCTTGTTGTTCTTCAACCACTCGAGCAAGTCTATCTTTCCTCCACCAAGAAGATCAGATCAACATTTGCAAAATCATGCTCTAAGTAGTGGTTCAGCTCCGAGGTAGAATTCCACGTAGAGGTTGCCTGAGACTGAGAGGGCGAAGAAGTAGACTTGCCCTTTAACTTCTTCCATAAGTGTGATGTTAAACTTGTCTTTCCTTGGTGGGTCTGCTGTGAGGCCTCCGATCTTCCACTGCTGCCAAACTTGTTATGATACATTTGGAAAACACGAAAAAGCTCCTTTTTGACATGTGCGAAGGCTTCCGAATAATCTAGGCCAAGGCATTCACCTATTCCTTCCATAGCAATCTGTAAACCTGCCAACTTTTTTGTAGGATCGAAAATAATAGCAAAACAATACAAGTGTGAAATAGAACCAAAATATTTAATAAATTTTTGTTCCATTGCTACGACAGCTTGGCTTAAATGGGGATCCTCCCTAAATTTGACAATGTTGTCTGCAATTAACCAAATGAACTCTATAACTAAGCAGGAGGTAGGATAATACACACCGATAGAACCTTTGTGGCTTTATAAAAGGTTTTAAAAACTCTCGAAAATGACTAGCAATCGCTAATCTGAATTAGTAACTAACAATCCAATATTTTGACAGCTTAGCATTAACAAAAACGGATATAATACTTTCGCACCCTTGCAACTTCTTTAACATAATATATGTTGAGTTCCACCTCACTTTCATGTCAAGACCAAATTTTCTTGGCTCTTTCCCATTGGTCATGCAAGACTCATGAACCTAGCTAGCACTTGTGGGGAACTTGTGAGGTAACGTATGGCATCACGGATAGTATTCAAATATGAGCTAATTACATGCATACCGCCTTGAACAACAAGATTCAAGATGTGGCATACACATCTCTGTGGAGGATATAACCACCAATATATGTTTGCAATATTGGGGTGAGGATGTTCATAGCCGTTGTATTTGCGGATGCGTTATCAAGAGTTATAGATGCAATTTTATTATTTATTTTAAAATCATCAAGTACATGTAGTATACGCCAAGAATGGCCTCTCTCTGTGTGATTCATTTATTAATTTAAATCCTATTACTCTCTTATTTAACTTGTAATTATTGTCTAAATAATGAGCTACAACACTAAGGTATGAACTTCTCCGTGAGATGATGTCCAAATATCCAAGTTATAGCAAAAGAAAACTCAACTTGTTGAAATTGTTCTTTCAGCTCGCTAATTCATTTTTATATAATCGTAAAATATCGATGTTGTAGTTTTCCTACTAACATGTTGATATCAGGCAAAAACCGCTGAATCATTCTTTCAAACGCGCGACTTTCGCCCATCCTAATGGG
Organism: Melocanna baccifera; assembly: GCA_036346265.1. Lineage (NCBI taxonomy): Eukaryota > Viridiplantae > Streptophyta > Magnoliopsida > Poales > Poaceae > Melocanna > Melocanna baccifera. The sequence goes on along the minus strand of CM070691.1, from coordinate 27,447,979 downwards.
TTGATCTTCAAACAATATATCTAGCAATTTCCTCACGCGTAAAGCGGTCGTATACCCAAGTACTTACAGATCCATCACCGCGAAGTTCGGTTGTGTTTGTACTCCTCCTCCTCCCCTCGGCCCCGTGCCGCCATCTTGCGTAAGCATGCTTTATAATGTCTGCTCAGTGTCCAGTACCTACAACTGTCGCCTCCGCCTTCTTCGTGTTTCACTCCTTGGCATACCGCTTGATTGCTCCTCGGTGTCGCGCTTCTTGGTAACATGGTGATTAGTTAATAAATAAGAAGTATAAATACAGTAAATGTGCTTGTGAAATGATAAGTAACAAATAAATAATTAATGAGTACAAATACAGAAAATATAGGAAAAATTAACGCGAATAAATAAATAATAAATATAAGTACAAATGAGTATAAATAATGAGCACAAATAAATAAATAATAAATATAAGTACAAATGAGTATAAATAATGAGCACAAATAAATAAATAATAAGTACAAATGAGTATAAATAAATAAGTCAGAGCGGAGTATAAGCGGAGGGAGCGGAGGGAAATTGCAGAGCGGAGGGAAATTCACAGAGCAGAGGGAGTGGAGGGAAATTGCAAAGCAGAGGGAAATTCACAGAGCGGAGGGAAATTCACAGAGCAAAGGGAGTGGAGGGAAATTGCAGAGCGGAGAGAGTAGATTTATAAGCGTTATCTTCTGAACGTTGTGCCACAGTCTATCAACGTTCACTAACGTAAACTTCCTGGAAGAAGAACGTTATAAGTCAGACACGAATGACTGAAGTGACTAAAGTTTAGGAGAGCGTTGTCTATGCTTTTGCTTTAGATATATGAATTTCATTCTCTGTGACACGACACCGCTCCGCCCCGCGCGCGACACGTGGCCGCTCATACCCAAAAATCCCGCCCAAGCGCCGGCCCTGCCCCCTCCTACACTGACGCATGTCCCTCCCACCCAATTTCCCGCCCGGGCGCCGGTCCCCACGCCCCTCCCGCGCTGACGCGTGGCCTCCCGCCCAAAATCCCGCCCAGCGCCGCCGCCCCGCCTCAAGACTCACGCGCGGGCGCGGCTCCCACGACCCCACCTCCCACGCGCGCCGCCTCCCACCGCCACTCCCACGCGCGCCCCCTCCTCCCTCTCACTCTTCGCCTCTTCGCCTCTCCGCCGCCTCCCCGCCTCCTCCCCCCGCGCCGCCTCCCCCCCCTCCTCCTCCCCCGCCGGTCCCCCTCCTCCCCGCCGCCTCCTCTCCATCCCCCCGCCGCCCGCCCCACCCCCACCGCTCCTCCTTCCTCCCCCGCCGCCTTCTTCCTCCCTCTCCCCGCCGCCTCCTCCTTCCTCCCCCGCGGCCCCTCCTCTCCAGATCCTCGCCCCACCCCGCCGCCTCCTCCTCCCCTCCCCGCCGCCTTCTTCCTCCCCCCCCCCCGCCGCCTTCTTCCTCCCCTCCCCCGGCCCCCCTCCTCCCCTCCCCGCCGCCTTCTTCCTCCCCTCCCCGCCGCCTCCTCCTCCCCCCCCGCGCCCCTCCTCTCCGATCCCCGCCCCACCCCGCCGCCTCCTCCCTCCCCTCCCCGCCGCCTTCTTCCTCCCCTCCCCTCCCCGGCGGCCCCCTCCCCCGGCCCCCCCCCCGCCTTCTTCCTCCCCCTCCCCCGGCGGCCCCCTCCTCTCCAGATCCCCGCCCCACCCCGCCGCCCCTCTTCCCCTCCCCGCCGCCTTCTTCCTCCCCTCCCCGCCGCCTCCTCCGGCTCCGTGCTCGACTGCGCGAGGTACGCCGTACGCACGCCTTCTTCCTCCGTGCTCGTACATTTCAATTCAAGGCGTGTAATGCGTGTAATTTTTTTTTTGCCGTTGCCCGGTTGGGGACGCTGCACGACGCCGTGGAGGAGGTCGACTTTCTTGGCGGAGGCGCGAGCTCGCCGACGTGGAGGTGTAATGCAAGAGAAGGGCGTGCCGAGGCGCCGACGCCGAGGGACGCGGCGGTGGGGTTTCGCTCTAAGCTCGGTATGCTCCTTTCCTTCCTCTACTCCCGTGGCCGTGTCTCAGTGTGTGATTGTGATTTCTTGTGGATTGGGATGGCGACGGAGGTCGGGAGCGGGGACGCGGAGGGGAGCCGGGAGGGCGGGGCGGGGGCGCGGAGGGGAGCCGGAGGGCGGGGGCGCGGAGGGGAGCCGGGAGGCCGAGGCGGCCGGGCGTGCCCGCCGAGCCGCCCGCAGCCGCCGAGCCCGCCGTGGCCGCCGAGCCCGCCGTGCCGCGCCGCGCCGCCACCGTGCCGCATTTCGAGGCCCGCACGCCCACCGTTGCTCAGCCGCGGCGCACGACGCCCGCCACGTGTCGGGCCGTGCCGTGTTTGGGCCGGGCCGTCCCGGCCGTGCTTCGGGCTGGCCCAATGAAGCCCGGCCCAAGTCCCAGCTCTAAGTGTGGTGTTGGGCCGCGCAGCACACAGACACAAGCACGTTTGCTGTACCGAGCTGAGCCCGCTCCTATTACCTTCTAGTTTTAGTTTATAAATAATGATTACTTCTAAAAAACTTATATAGAGATATTTGTATATAATTTTAGTTAATATAAACAAAATCACTACAGTATATACTTATAACACCTCACATATCAATATAAGATATTACTATGAAACATCATCGCTAAAGTGAACAAGAATAATAAGAGCAACAATGGAAAACATAAGGAAGTTAAAACTTTAAAAGTATTTTATTAGAGAATCAGCGAAAACTGAAATAAATATTTGAAACATGGGACCAGTCCATTTCTAACCAAATGAAGGATAAACAAAAAAATTTAAATAGTGGCAAGTCACAATACTGAAAACTCAAGTGCTCCCACCCATGTATGATGCTATCACTTCACTGGCTTTTTACTTAAGAATGGGAAGAGCATGCATGAGATTTGAAAATCTCAACAACCACCCAACAATGGTCGCAAGCAAAATGTCTAAAGGACAAATAATGCAAGCAAGTACTTGACACCGGTCAAGGCAATAAAACTAAGTTACTGAAAACACTGATAGAAAGCAAGGATAGAGATACCAGGGACGATGGAGTTAAAGATAATTGCTATTTAGTAAGTTATGGCAAAGGCACTGGGGATCACTTCCCACATACCCGGTTATACGAGAATAGTCAGGCACGACATTGTCCTCGACTGTATAACCGTAGACAGTGTAATATCCTGAGTAACAAAAGCGTACGGCCCCCCGTACGTTACTAAGTGGGTAGTAATCTCCCCTATATGTAGATAACCCTAGGCTAAGTAACGTTATATTATTAACAGATAATATGATAAAAGATTGGAGTGACTAAGGATAATTCCGGATAAGATTACAATGAGTGAAATGGTTGCTAAGGATGAGAATAGAAAAGTATAATTTTTGATATGAGACGATGAGGGATGATAGTCATCTAAGAATTATTCTAAATAGTATAATAACATAGCTCACACAAGGGTTGTCAATCATCTAGATTTTATTACGTGATATGTGGTTATTAGTCATATTAATAGGTATCATACATATATCAGTCGTGATTCGTAAGCAATAACATATGAATAATGGATCATGGAAACAAGGTATATAAACATACCAGCTCAATGTTAAAAGATTATAAGTGGTTAACCCTAAGTTTGAACATACTTATACACCACCCCCCATCAATGATTTAAGCATCAATCCTAGTTACTAATTAAAGCATGAATTCTATAGTATTATTGAGCATTCTAATAAGCCTAGAAGTTTATAACACCGGTTAACCTAGAACATCATGATATAAATAGTATATTAGTAGTATATTACTAGGCAACCATTCCAATATGATAATAACCCGGTAAGCATTAGTGATATGATAATAACCAGTAAGTTTTAGTGATATGATAATTACTAGGCAAGTTTTAGTGATATGATAATAATCAGGCAAGTATGAGTGATATGATGATTACTAGATAAGTTTTAGTGATATGATAATAACCAGGTAAGCGTAAGTGATATGATAATTATACTCACTGACAACAGTAACAAATAATCATAGAAGATGTGGTACATGAAACGAATAGGTTACGACCGCAAGATACTTATCTTGAGTACGCTCGACAGACTTGTTGCATGAAGGGTCTAGAATGTGCAACTGTCCGAATGCTCCCTCAACAACTGTGTGCGAATCTACACGATGAAACGGAAGTGAATTAGATGAGGGTGAAGATAAACTTGTGGAAAAGGCTGCAGGAGATGGTTCGGCTGAAAAAGATCGCGTTTGCAAAGATTTACCGTGCAAATCGCCACTCGGTTGAGCAAACATCATTTGGTCAAGCGAAAGACGTTCTATTGCAGAAGTTATCAAACCCTCGAACGAAACCCAGTTCGGCTATGCCCCCGGCCAGTCGAATTGTGATCGTGGAAAAAATAGTCGCCGTTGACTCCGTCGCGCCGCCTGCTCTGGCTCGGCCGGCTGTGCGGCCGTTGCTACCAATGGCGCCTCCATCGCCAAGCGTCACCACGGCTGCCGCCACCAAGCGCTGCGTCGGCCACATGCTGCTTGGCCCTACGCTGCCCGCGCGCCGCCTGTCACCGCCGCAGCTGGCCTTCGCACCGCCTGCCGCCATGTCCCGCCCTCCGCGCTACCCATCGCCACCGCGGCTGGCCTCCGCGCCACCCACCGCCATCGCACTCGGCACGCCGCCACCCGCCGCTGCTGGCTCTGGCGTGAGGAGGGGGAGAGAGAGATTAGAGATAGATTAGTTTAGAGTTTTTTTCTACTTGAAATATTATGCCTCTTTTTAAAAACTTGGGTACTACAGTACTATAATCAATTAGTAAACTCTACCTTAAAAAGGTATTTGAATGTTAGATACTGTCAAAAATTTATTTACTATAGAAAAACAGTTTTTAAAAAGTTTATGAACAGAGCCCACTGACACTTAGGTGCTATTTGGTTCGGGATTTTTTCGATGTAATCCGATTGCATGTAAATGCATTAGGTTGTTGGTTGTTTGGTTCATCAACTCTGTAATCCGAATACGTGTATTCCGAAGCCGGCCTGATACAACCCAGTATTCCTCCCAATAAAGACCATGTTGGGTGTATCCCCAATCCCGTTATACAGCCACGACTTCCGGCCCACCTCAACTCTGCATCTTCCTCGTGGCGACCTCATCGCTTCCCATGGCGGCGGCGCGACCTCATCGCTTTCCTTTCCCGATCATGTCACTCCTCGTGCCCTCCTCGCCGGAATGTGCGCCGCAGCCCCAGAGGCGGGTGACGGTGGCGGCATATGACCTCACACCCTAATCGACGTGCAGCAGCACCACCTAGAGCACTTCTTCGAGCGGCTCGACCTGTCGCAGGCGTTGCGCAACGCGCCGGCGTGGTGTTCTTCACGGGCGTCGGCAAGTCTGGCATCGTCGCACCCAATCTCGCGCAGACGCTCTCCTCATTGGGCTTCTCCTGCCGGCTTCCTCGTCCCTGTCGACGCGCTCCACGGCGACTCGCTCTTCCCCGGCGACGTTCCCATGCTGCTCTCCAAGTACGGCTTTCAAATTTGTCTTAGGTATCAATTCCATAGCGTAGCTTGACTCGAACCAAACGCAGTAATGAATTTTGGTACCGTTACGTGGTTGAAACAAACAAATTTCATTTTCCTTTACATTTGCAGTGCATTGTGATACTATGTACGTTTCCGATTGCAGTGTTGAACCAATCAATACCTTAGTGGTAACAATTAGGAAGGAAGCTATGCATGTGATTATGATCTCAGGAATAACTTAAACATCATATTCATAGGAGACAACAGCAATTTGAACTAAACAGTGTCGAGGAAGGCCTGTCAAGTATTAAGATGCTTCCAAATGGAACTGATTCTGAATGTTAGTTCATATCGTTGTAGTAACAACTTAGTGCTATAATGCTGAACTGAGGACGTTCTGCTTCTTGTACCTTTTTCATAGCAAGCGAACAAACCCGTCCGTTTCATGATATTGTATTATCCACATGCCTGCACCGTGTTTTGCAGGATTGATTTTGGAATTTTTCTGAACAACTCAAAAATGAGGGCACATTAAACAACAGCTCATAAGCTTTTAACTCATTTTACATGCTCATGGAATGGAGTTTGGGGGTGCAATATTTCCACAAAAGAAGGGGGGAATTGAATACAGAGGCTCGTAACTGTGAGCCTTTCTTTTCAGAGATGTACACTACACACACGACAGTACGACTGTTAGAAAACCTAGTTACACCTAGTCTGGCGAAGTACAAGATTACCGCCTATAGGTTTGTTCTCTTTTAACTACATCTCCACCTGCAGGTTCACATCTACATTGTCCAGGCAGGAGACCACCTCTTGGATTGTTGGCCTCATGCAAGGATTATGGTTGATACATTTGCAAGCAACTTCAAGCACCTTCAGCATTTGCTCTTCATGCCCTCTTTCTCTGAGTGCTGGATCCAAGACCTCAAGCTCCTTTCCCTGGGACCTCATCTCCCGTACCCATTGGACAAGTTCCTTCGACATGGACAAGACCTGGATGGGCCTCTTCCCTGTGAGCAGCTCAAGCAACACCACTCCAAAACTGTATATATCACCTCTCAGCGTAGCCACCCATGCCTGCCCATACTCAGGAGGAATATAGCCCAGAGTGCCAACGAGCTCAGTTGTGACATGCGTATTATAGGGAAGGATCAATCTGGAGAGCCCAAAATCTGCAACATAAGCTTTGAATTCTCTGTCAAGAAGGATATTGCTGGACTTGATGTCACGGTGAACAATGTGGGGCTTGCAAATATCATGGATATAAGAAAGGCCCCAGCTTGCTCCTTGTGCAATCTTGAGCCTTGTTGGCCAGTCGAGAAATGAGTTGGCATTGTCCCTATTGTGAAGCCAATCGTCCAGGCTCCCATTCTCCATGTAAGAATATATGAGGAGCCTTGAGTTTCCCTGGATGCAGTAGCCCCATAGAGGCACGAGATTGTCATGTTGCGCCACGGAGAGTGCTTCAACCTCTGCAGTGAATTCTCTTTCCATCAGACACATTTCTCCATTGAGCTTCTTGATGGCAAGCTTGGATCCATTGGGTAGCTCAGCCTTGTATACTAGACCATTACCTCCACATCCGATAATGTTCTGCTGGTCAAAGTTATTTGTGGCCTTTAAGATATCATTGAATGTAAGATTGTTTGATTCTCCCTTGCCTCGAGGTACCATCACCAAAATGCTTCCCTTTATCATATTGCATAAGTGCTCCGAAGCAGAGTTGAATGAAATTGCTTCTATGTCACCATTGTTGCTGCCCTTGTTTTGGTGCACAGAGTTTGTTCTTCTGATTGACATAAGAAGACGTGCCAGCAAGAAAAGGATGGCAAGCCCTCCAAAGAACACACCTAATGCAAGTGCAAAAATGGCCTTCTTGTTCCGCCGTTTCATGGTGCCTGAAGGTGCTTCTCCTGAGTCGCAGCGCATGCTGAGCATAGGACCACATAGCTTTGGGTTCCCACTGTAGCTAGAATTTAAAAATGTATCAAACTGTCCTCCAATTGGAACTGGCCCTTCTAGTTCATTGTTAGAAACATTGAATGTAGAAAGGAAGTGCAGATCACTCAATGCAGATGGTATTACACCTATGAGCTGGTTGTTTGACAAGTCAAGCATTTGCAGGTTTGTAAGGTTGCAGATTTGTCGTGGTATTTCACCAGATAAGCTGTTGGAGCTGAAATTGAGGACATTGAGCATTTTCAACTGACCAATCTCAGGGGGAATCACACCTGTAAAGTTATTATCGCCTAGACTCAATCTGTTAGGGAAAGCACTGAGCATGCGGTATTGACGTGATGGTGTCCAATATACAGGCAACTCAAGGAACTTCGGATCCAACTGGGCAGCACTCTTCTCTGATTGTAGCATTGGCATCTTCGTCAATTCAATTGGGATATCCCCTATAAGTATGTTGCTTGATATGTCTAGAAAGAAGAGGAGGCGCAGTTGATTAATCCAGGACGGTATTGGTCCAGTGAGTTTATTGCATGATAAATCTAACATCTCCAGTTTTGTGAGCTTCGATAGCCAAAGAGGGATTTTCCCAACCAATCCACAAGTATCTATGGTCAGTATCTGAAGATTCTGAAAACCATCAATTTTGTCATCCTGCGGAATGATTTCATCCTTGAAGTTGGTACCAATAAGCAGGGTTGAGAGGTTCTTACAGCTCTTGAGCATCTGAAGTGCATTTGTGATATTTGTAAAAGAGTTATTGGTAATCGAAAGGAAGGAGAGGGACCTGAGATTGCCTATTCTTGGTGAGAAATGGCCATGAAAATTGTTGTAAGACAGCCGCATGGCAATTAGATTGCTGCACGAGTAGATGCTTTCAGGAATTGTACCGGTGAAGTGGTTCATAGAAAAATCTGCAATTCTCAGGTCCAACTGGGTGAAGTTAACTTTGGTAAGATCTCCGGTAAAACTGTTGTTTCTGAGGCTGATGTACGTGAGATTTGTGCAGTTACCTAGGGCAGATGGCAGCTCACCAGACATGTTGTTGTTGTCTAAGTTGAGCTCCTCCAATTTTCTCAGCTGGCCTATGGAATCTGGGATCTTGCTGCTGAGCCCAGTCGATGCAAGATCAAGGATAGCCAGATTGCTGAGTTTGACTATGTGGGAACCTTCAAGAACTCCTTGTAAACCATTATTAGGTAAAGAAAGGTGCTCCAATGACGTAGCACTGAAGAGTTCATCAGGGAGAGCTCCAGTAAGGTTGTTGTGGCCAGCCTTGAGCACTCTCAGCATGGAGCAATTCCCGAGCCCTGGGGAAATATTGCCACTGAATTGGTTGTAGCAAATGTCAAGCATGGTGAAGGAAGGAGCGTTGATGCATATAGAAGCTGGTATCTGCCCTGTAAAGCTGTTGTTGCTTGCATTGAGGGCAACCAAATTCTTCAGCACCTCCCATGTTGTGGTTGGAAACTGTCCTGTAAAGAAGTTGCTTGAGATATTCAGTACCTGGAGAGGAAGGCCAGGATTCGAAGATTGCAGGTCTTTCATGGGACCAGCTAGGCGGTTGAAGCTGACATCGAGGACGAGGATGCTGCTAGACAACACCAATTCCATTGGTAGACTGTCATAGAGCGAATTGTAGGATAGGTTGAGGAGCAACAGCCCAGTGAGATTGCTAAGGGATGGCGAGATGCGCCCTTTGAGGCCTTTAGAAGCCAGCAGGACATCTGTGACCGTGCCATCGCTGCTGCAGATGACTCCTTCCCATTTGCAGCAGTCTGTGCTGCTCACCCATGACACGTTGAGGCCTCCATTGCCGCCTGGCAAGAGCCCATCTAGGAAGTCAATGAGGGAGCTCTTCTCCTGCTCTGTGCAGGAGCTGCCATTGAGAGAAACAAAGGAGAGAAGGAGGATAACAGCAAGGGCAAAGAAAGGTACGGATAGTTTGGTGTTGCTGGTTCTGCTGCATGACAAATTGAGTGGCTGCATGGTTCTCTCATGAAACTCCCCTGCTGCAGGGATGCTTAATTCGGATTCTGATTGGCTAAAGAACCAATGGTTCGTTCTGCAACAGCGGGGAGGGGGGGAGCTGCCCTCGAAGAAAATGGCAAAGGTTAGATGCTATAGACACATCCAGATCAGTTTACACGTTTGCCACTGCTATATTTTCAATCCAGAGGGGAAAAAAGAAATATTTCTGTTCCCCAGTTCACATGTTTGACGTTTTGCTTCGGCAGCTATAATTCTACGCATAAGTCCAACTTTCCTGTGCAAAAATTGTTATCCTTCTCCAGATCGTCATGAAAACTTTGGAAGTTGCAATTGAATATTCCACCATGCTCATGCAATTTATAATTTCATATATTTATGTTTATCTTCTGATCCAATGATATGATTGTAATGGACAAGAAACCAAACCTTGGCCCTCACCAACTTCATGACACAGAAAAATTTGCTGAACATTGGTGTACAGTACAGGAAAAACTTGAGAAGATTTCACTTAATGGCTGATAACTCTCACCAAGGACAGTTTGTGAGTTTACAAAAATTCTGAAAAGAAATATATCGATTTGTTCGTTTATTCATCGCGATGTTGTTCCGCTCACCCGTGGAACCTTTTTTTCCTGAAACGCTTTTGTTGAACAGGGAAAAGGCAACAATGCGTCGTCTATGCATGAAAGGAACAGACGCTGAAGATTAGAACGTTTGCAAGGCAATACTTCTCTTCTGGTAGTGGCAGGTACATGTAAAGCACTTACTTATCTTCAGAGCTCATATAATTTAAAGCAACCATTAACGTCGTCCTCAGTGTGTATGTATGTGGCTGATTGAAGAGCAATGAGCAAGTGGAGCACAGGATAATGGCGAGATTGGGAGGGAGGGGTTTACTTTTGGGAGCTCCGGATGGATGATGTATACGTCTGCAGAAAGCTTTTCCGGTTTGTTTTCCTTGGCCCTACGGCGTATGAGTATGACCTATGTATGGATCATGACAAGGAAAAAATCGCGAGCTAACGTGGAATAGGAGAAAGGAGACGATCAGATAAGCAAAGTCGCCGTAAGCTGTGGCTAGATGTGCATAAGAGTTTTTGAGCTGCTTGGATTGGTATCCACGTGCAGTCGCCGGAAATAAAAATTGTTCTCTTAAATCAGCCTAATGGATCAATCGAGATTTTCGGATCATCGACATGGTGTGCAAAATATACAAATTTGTGGCACACCACTAAGTCAAGTGCAATATTTAATTTGGAACATAATGATGTGGTTCTTCAGTACAATGATTTCTGAGAATTTTTTTAGTAGTAAGTATGGTACTAGACTTGGTCACAAAAAAAACATGAAACTTGTACGTACTACACTGGTATCTTTCTTGGTGTGACCTTTTTTGTGTATTCGTATTGTATTTGCGACGTACTTTCTTTTGTCAAAGGAGAGCACTGTTTATGTATCTAGCACTGTTGCAACTTTTTTTCAATTTTACCTCTAGCATCTTTTTTTTTTATAAAAATAGTTTCCTTCCCAAGCTCGAAAGGTGTGACAGAAAACGCGTATCACCTGTCGTGTTAGGTAGCTCAGCAGGAGAGGGAGCATGCGGCAGGCTGGGCTAGCATGACAGGGCAAAGGCAAGACGTGGTAGGTGGCAGGCCCAGGCAGCTGTTGAGCTTGGCAGCAACCTGTTGAACCGAGGGTGACTCGGGGCGACCTGTTGAGCTGAGGGCAACTCGGCAGGCTGCCACAGCTCGACAGCCGCCCGAGTACAGGGAGTGGGAGCCTACAGAGCAAAGGTGTATGGATCGATAAGCGACAAAGTGAATGAGCTAAACCCATTTCTTGGGTTATGCATCCAAGTACTACCTCTCTTAAGTAATCATCAGCTGTGAAACTTTGCCTATTGAAAATCTATCTACCATATTATTAAAGTAAAAAGAGACACCACATTCGCTCTCAAGGAGTAGAAATTTTCATTTTAATCGTAGAAAAAAGAGAAAGATCTACACCATTGATCGTGGTGGGTTCAGATTATAAAAATCTATATTAAAGGAAAGAGTCCATGTCAGATACAATTCAAAAAATAACTGAAATTCAGTATAAAAAGTAAATTAAAATTAGTAATTTGATTTTCATACAAATTCCTAAGTAAAATTAAAATTCAAAATAAAAATTAATAATTGGATTTGTATATAAATTCCAACAACAATATAACTGAAATTTCGAATAAAAAATAAAATTAAATTATCAATTTGATCACGTTTTGAATTCTAAATTAAAATATCTAAATAATTATAAAATATAATAAATACTGGACAAAAAATAGCAATTGGATTTGTGTATGATTTCCAACTAATAAAACTGAAATTGGAAATAGAAAACAAAAGAAATTTGCAATTTAATTTCCATACTATTCCAAACTAAAATTCAGAATAAATTAAATAAAATTAGCAATTTAGTTTCCATACAAATTTCTAAGTAAAATTCCTAAATAAATATAATTTAGAATAAAAATTAAACAAATGTTAGATTAGAAATTTGATTTGTACATGAATTTCAACAAAAAATAATTAAAATTTGGAATTAAAAATATAATAAAATTAGCAATTTGATTTCAATATGAATTCCAAACTGAAATCTCTAAATAGCTATAATTCCTAATAAAAATTTAACAAAAATTAGGAATTGGATTTATGTACAAATTTTAACAAAAAAATTAAAATTTTTAGTAAAACAAAATAAAATTTGCATTTTGATTTCCATACAATTGTAATGTAAAATCCTTAAATAACTAAAATTCAATATAAATTAAATAAAACTAGGAATTTGATTTGTATATGAACTCCAATAAAAACAGTTGAAAGTTTTAATAAAAATAAAAGTTATAACTATGATAGCGTGAATACTGTTAGAGGAGACTACGAAAAAGTACAATGAAATCAATTTATCTAATAAGAAGATATTGATCGACCGGGAAACAAAGAGCTAAGGCAATGGCAAGGGAGATTAGGATAATGTCATGCTGCTCACTTTAATCGTTCGACAAAGATAATGTTGTGCTACTTGATTTTGATTTTGATATAATAAAGATATAATAAAATTAGAAATTTGATTTTGATACAAATTCTAAAGCAAAATGCCTAAATAACTATAGTTCCAAATAAAAATTAAACAAAAATTAGCAAATGAATTTGTATACAAATTTCAACAAAACAATAATTAAAATTCAAAGTAATTCAAAATAAAATTTGCAATTTGATTCTCATACAATTGCATTGTAAAATCTCTAAATAAGTAAAATCAATATATATTAAATAACATTAGTAATTTGATTTGTGTACGAACTCTAATAAAAAGAACTAAAATTTTTAATAAAAATAAATTTTATAACAAGAATAGCATGAATTTTGTTGGAAGAGACCACGAAAGAATGCAATGGTGTCGATTTGTCCAACAAGAAGATAATACTCCACTGGGAAGCGAAGAGTCGAGGCGATGGTAGGGGAGATTAGGACATTGTCATGCTGCCCACCTTAGCCATTCGACAAGGACAATGTTCTGCTACTCACCAAAGTTGTTGAAGAAAAAGACCAAAGTCAAAGGAACCAAGAGCCACAACAATGAGTGATGAGTATCAATATTGTTGAAAAAGTTAATGTCCAAATAAGTTCAATAATAGGAAAGCTTTGATAGAGAGGAGATAAAACTTTGTACTAAAGATAAGCTATAACGATATGAAGCCATCACGTAATTAGGAGCATGTCATCGTTATTACGGGGCACGACGTCCCTTACGATGGCGAGAAGATTCTCTATATCGTTAGACAACGATTAAAATAAACATACTGGCTTTAGTAAAGATGCGAGATCACCGTAATTAGTGAGGAAGTCATAGCATTGAAGTGGTCAATGTTGAAGAAAAAAAGCTTGATCAACATGGGAGAAGAGGGGCATTGAGCATGTATAACTTCATGCATATGTGTGTTAATAGAAGTACAAACGTACAGAAGCAAAGGGGCAAATAGCTCGAAGTAGAGAGGCACAGCTATAGGGAATAGGCTTAGGATAACCCGAGAGAGTATGACGGGTGTCCTCAATAGGGATCAGCGATGATTGTGTGTGTATGTATGTTTGATGTTGCAACGTTCAACATTAAACAATAATTGAGAGAAGTAGAAGATAACTAAGTGGTGTGGTATTGTATTTAAATGGATAGCAACTAAAAGATTGTATTGGAAGAGATAACGGTTAAGGGGGATAGATCAAGAATTGAGCGTGATGTTGGAGGTTGAAGCAGAAAAATTGCAATGACGAAAAGAGATAGAAGACACATGGTTTAGTGGGAAAGCCAACGTGTGACGGATTATAAGTTCAAGATAGATCATCCATACTGCATCGGTGTATACGTGAGTAATATACTCTAATACCATGTAAATTAATAAGATTGCAGCATATATAATCAACATATTCCTTTGAGATTAAATGAAGATACATGTGTATGCATACATGTTGAAAAAGCTTAACTAATAGGGAAAGAATAGAGGCATGCAGCTATACGATCCATATATAATAGAGAGTGTTTACTTTTTTAGAACATCAATCCATTAAGCTCGTATTTTAATTACATTCCTCATGTTATATTTTTCTTCAACCTTCTATTATAATTTTCAATGTTTATGATGTATTAAAATACTAAATAGCCAACAAGATACATAAATATATTCTCAAATATCTAGGTTATATCATTTAATACTAACAACTTTAAAATAAATCTAACCACATTGAATTTGGCACAGTGTCTACTATAATTTATTTGTTATGATAACTTTAAAACATAATAACCCTGTTTGTTATTATAACTTTAAAACATAATAACCCTAAATAAATTATAATAACTTTAAAATAAAAAATATACTGTTTAAAAGCTATTTATTATAATAAAAAATAATAAGCTAAAGTCAAAGCCAAGAAAAACCCAACCCATATCCAAATCAAAACATTCAATTCAGACTACAGTTGATTGCTAGCAGTTTCATGCGATTCACAGCACGTGTTCCCTTCGTCCCAAACGTGTGTCCACAGCTTACTCGAGTGCTTGAGATAGTCGTTCGGCTAAGGCGACCTGACCAAGCCAATGATGCTTAGTTGGTTTTTTCCCGGTGATCAGCCACGCTGGGACCGAGACATGGCCCGGACTACCGCGGAGGGCAGCAGTGGGAATCTTGGACAAAAGGCGAAAGCCCGATCATGACAGCAAATATCACGTGAGTGAAGAAGGTCAAGGCCGCTTGTAAAGCTCTTTCGTCGAGTGCGATCATGACAGGACTCGTCGCTCCGAAAGCGAGAGGAGAGATCTGACTCACCGGCATCCACATCCAGACGAAGCAGCTCAAGCAGAGGTAGAAACGAAAGCCGAAGCAGTGTCTTCTTCTTCCTTCTTCCATAGAGAGAGAGAGAGGTGCCTTCGCTAATAAGGCCTTTATTTGATCAGAATTCCTTAATCGACTTTATCGCATATAATACACCACGGGCAAGTCAGATAGGTGATGCGAGTTACAACTCGAAGACCATAAAAGATCAGTGGGACTGTGTATTTACCACTCATTTAAAATTTCGATGGATTTCAGCCGAAGACGGAGGTGGAGCGGATGGTGCACAAGTCTAGGAGCATGTCCAACAGCGAGAAAATAGACTACGATTCATAAAAAAAAAAAGTTCTGTGGTAGCATTTCGGTTGATTAGATGGCTGATTATATTGCCGGTCTATAGACACGGTCTTTGGAAGGTACTATCTTACATGACCTCTTGCCTTCACATTACGGCACCTTTGTGGATGGAAAACGTGTGCAGTACTAATGTACTATACAATGACGACGATTCGGTTGATGAGTGCAGCTACGAAGGCGTCCAAACGCTGATGTATGGCGGTTCGTCTTCTGGCTCGGAAGGCCTTTTATTTTAGTGACGTTTCCCTCTCGCATTGCGTACGCTAAAAGCGTGGAAAAGACGAGAAAGTTTGACGAAATGGAGCGGGCCATGACGAGTTGACATGATGGCGAATTCAACCGGTGGTTGGGACGCGAATTGTTCCGCCATTGTAGGGATAGTTTAGCGTTGCTTGTGCACCCATCGACGGCCGTCTCTGTCCTGATGGACGGCCACGGGTGATGCTAGCACAGATAGATGATTCGTATCTATCTGTTCTTAAAAAATTAAGATAATGGTCCGTATCTGTTGGGAGAATGATTTTCACCTTTATTTAATCGGTCTATTGTATCAAATAGACCCAATAATTATATGACTACGTGACTGACCTAAGAGGGCTATCATAAAGAGAAAATATGTTATTGTCTTTACAAAAATAAACTCAGATAGAGATGTTTATATAAGTATAAGAAGTATGCATCTCAGAGCGTCATGAGAGGAGGGAAGCTCATTAGGTGATCGTAGTTTTGACGATTGTTTAATTCATGATTACTCCGTACTCGTCTAGTAATATATTTCTTTCCTTGACTTGTCATGTAGTAATAACCTAACCCAAACTCATGTTTCACCCAAAACCAGGAGCTGCGATGGATTGGAGCCACATTAGTCCCATTTCTTAGCCGGCTGCTTTAACACACGTCACGTTTATCTCGTAAAAACGGTGGAAATTAGATCAGGAACACTATGGCCGCGCTCAGCACAGCTTCTAGCATTACCGTCTGGTACTGTTTAGCTTTTTTTTATTGTGTATTTTTTCTGATTATTTTTTATTTTAGATTTTTTTTCTTTTTTCTTTTTTTCATATTCATTTGCATTGTTCGTGATGGGCTAACATGTTTTTTATTTTTAAATTTAATTATGCTAAATAAGTCAACTCAACTACACTAAAAAATAAACCAACTACAGTAAAAAAAGACATAAACTATCGTTATTCTGAACACCCCCTATAGATAGAAGTATATCCACGAAAAAATATCACCGATGTTACTCTTCTAAGTATAATGATGTCATTGCCTATTCGTAAGCGCCATTTGTTATCTCCAAAGATGATTGTACTAGGTTTAGCCAGAAGTCATTGCTTAATGCTGAATCCGGCCCCTCACTATAAAGAGGTATGAATCGGAAAATACCTTCCAACATCTAGCTGATATGCAAGTGGGACCTAGGGCTACATGTCACCGATTGATTCAACTCGCATAATATATTTACCTTGATTGATTCAACGTCCAAGCATCATCAAGTAGCTTTTTTTGGGCGAATAAAGCATCAGGTAGTCGACACTCTCTATATGCTGAGTCCATGGCTCACCAACTCTCTCAAACGGTTGGTTCATCGCTGATCAGGTGTACGTAACCCGAGATTAGTCAGAGTGTGGATGCACTTGAGATTTGTTGCCTTTGATAACCTTAACTTAGCCCAGTAGCTTGGCCGGTCAGACAGGGGTAAGTAAGCCGGATTCAAGAGCGTGTCTGCAACTCTGCATATCCAAGACTCCCCTTTCCCTGAAGAAATTTCATGTGCGCTGCCTCCTGAAGAGCCTGAAAAATTGTCTTGGCGACTTTTGACAAATTCGTAGGGTTCTGAACACTGATTGTCCGGTCAATATAAGGGGCTGTCTGGCCAGTTTGCACTTCTCAAGAATGGGACCAGGAAATCTAGTCAGATGCTCATGTTGAAAAGAGAAATCTGATGGATACTCTTATCAGTTATCGCGTGGAAAAAATGTCAGAAATATCTTTGGGAAACTGCACGGAGACACAGCTAGTGTTAGATTGGATGATGATGTCCCTAACTTTCTTTGAGTTGTTGAACTGTTGAAGAACCAGTATAGAAAAAGACTCGAAGAACTGTCTTGAGGAATTCGTTGACCAGCGCTAGCTCGTAGCAGCACAGCTTGAGCAAAAGAGAGCTCATATGAGTTGGCCTATAAACAAATGATTGGCCGGCCCATTTAATTAATCCTGCGCTTGCAAGATTATATGGAAAGATGAAAAGTGAAAGCTACTGCAGCGGCTGGGAGGACTCACGGGCCATGAAAGATGCAACTGAAGGCTAACCACATTGTTAGGACCAAATCACACTCTTCCTAAAGGAATACGAAGCCCAATCTACGAGCCATCCCGTTGCTAGGAAGATTTTGCTGAAGAAATGCCATCAGCCCATCACTATGGCTGCCTACACGGCCACTGTAAGCAGTGTTTTTGTCAGTCGATGCCTCTATCGAGAAGGTTGGGCTCTTTGCATGTGTTCAGCTGAACTCATCACATCGAAGTTACGTACAAAACCCAGAATCCATCGCTGTCCACGCCATGGCATGAGAATCCAGATGGCTCATCCTGCCAGTGCCATTGGCATCCCTGCGCTGGAACAAGATGCTCAATTATTGTTCCATGTCGACACAAAGCGACCAAGGTTCATATTCTTCCCTCAACTTTTTAGTATAAGACCGCGCATACAAGCAGGCCGAGCTCCAACCAAGAGCCAATCTTGATTAGCTCACAGCCATAGCACAAGCCTCCCTGTCTAGCCTGCTCGTGCACGCGATGGCAACTCCAGGCGGCCGGCCGTCGGCGCAGCCGCAGCATCTGTCGGTGGACTTCGAGGCGCTGAGCTACATCGGCAGCCTCGTGGAGGCCTTCCAGGCGTTCGACTCCGACAACGACGGCCTCGTCACGGCGCCCGAGCTGCGCGGCCTCCTGGCCTCCCTCGGCCTTGACAAGTCGGAGTCGGAGGCCCGGGACATGCTGGCGCGAGCCGACGCGGACCGGGACGGGCGGCTCAGCGTGGAGGAGCTCCTGGACTTGATGAACGCCGGGGAACTCGGGCTGGGCGAGCTCGGCGCGCTGCTGCAGTCCGCCGTGCCGGCGCTGGAGTCCGCGGCGGGGCCCGACGGCGTGCTGAGCGCGGACGAGCTCGCCAGGGTACTCGGCCCCATGGGCACCGCGAGCGTCGAGGACTGCGCGGAGATCATCGCCTGCATGGACAGCGACGGCGACGGCACCATCAGCCTCGAGGAGTTCAAGCTCATGGCCGAGCTGCTCTAGACTCAAGAGCGTATGTTGGGGTCACACATCCAGCTACGTATTGTGAGATATAACGTTTAATAATCAAGAGTTCTGAGAGCCGTGGAGTTTGCGCATGCATGTACTACCTATGGTGGAACTCCTTAGCTAAGGGTCTTGGCCCCGATTATTTCGGCTTGTTTCGACTTCAACTTTTAGTTTTAGTTTTTTTTTCACTATTCACTACACTATCCACCAACTCAACTACAGTGTTTTTTCAGCCAGCTACAGTGTTTTTTCAGCCAAAAGCCATCGCTATTCCGATCACCTCCTTAATTTTATGGAGTAGTTGTAGCCGTACGTGTGAGCGTATGAGTACCGAAGGGTGGATACTTGCATAAGCTTGTGATGTCTCGCAAGTACCTGTCGTAATGTTCGGTGTACAGATTCGTATGTGCGATAGACAATACACAAAGCTTGTCTCCTCGGATCGAATCAATGCAACTCACAAGCCGTGTACATATTTCTGAAAGACCAAATCATGTGGTAATTCAACATGGTCAATTGTTTGTCGATCTCTTACCTAGCTACTATGGACTATAGAGTATGAACTGTCATGTGACCGTTTGCAGGAGAAACTCAAAGCGCCCTATATCTGAACTCGACAATGTAATTCTTTCTCTGCTGAAGTTTGGGACAGACTGGGACCGAAGGCGTCGACATGGAACCTGAAAGAAAAAAAGCGACATAACAAGTCGGTGACAAACAGTACTGCTAGTGCAAGTGCAGTGTGCTAGATGTATTGACGTCCAGAACTTCAATTTAGGCCGATACGTTGGTAAATTTGTGTGCACCCACAGAGATTGGGATAGTAGGGTTGCTTTGATACTGAATCTTTCTCCAAGGGGGTGGTACTTTTTGGGAACTGGCCCATGGAAATGAAGCTCATTTTTTCAAATCATGCATGGTTTAGTACCATATTATCTAATCAAGTGGAGTAAAGATAATTTATAAGATAAAGTCTTTATCACTCTTTAAAATATGTTAAGAGGGCGAGGGTGGGGTTGGGAGGTAAAGGGCGGGATGGCAAGTATGAAGGAATATCGAAGCAGCAAGAGCTGAGTCGTCTTGGGCCAAATGGGCCGTCAGAAGGAAGAGGTGTCTCTAAATTCTCTCCGATTGGCTCGATCCGGCCACAGGACCGTGACAATTGGTATCAGAGTCCTCTGCTGCCCACTCTGGCTCCGAAGAAGAGCCTCAATCCGTTTGAGGAAAGGAAAAATTAGATACATGCTATTATAAAGTGATCACTTTAGAAATATGTCATTATAAACTTTTGGTTTAGAATGATGCCACTCTAGAGTGTTCATCTTTTGAAATATGCCATTATGACCACTTTTATATATTTCCTATTAAATACACAACATATATTTATACATATATTTTCGTATTCCTAAAATACCCTTCTCCTCCCCCATTGGATCCAATGCGATGTAGGGAGGTACGGAAGCGGTGAATGGACGGCGTCGTGGTGTTCGCCGACGAGAACGGCATCCTCAGGACGGAGCTATTCGACGAGGCGCAGATTTGATTTGATAAGTACCAGGGTGATTCTTTCCCTAGCAACTGTTCTGCAGCCTCACGAAATGTATAATTGGATATGATGTTCTTCAGCTGTCATGCTTTCGGTCTTGGCAGCTGTTAGGCCCGGCGTTTGGTCACTCACGGAGGCAGGTGAGCTGCGAACCGGCACGCGCGCCGGCCGCCGCCTCGTGGGTGGGCCACGGTGTGGTGGCGCCGCCCGTGCTCGCGCCGTCGCGGCGAGCTGGACGCATGCGCGTGCGCGCGCCGTGCATGTGCGGCATGATGGCGCGGTCGCCACGGTGGCGGCCGACTGGGATGGACGGCGTCGCGTGCGTGGCGGTGCTCGTGCTCTCCTCTCCCTCGGTGGCGCGCGTCGTGGTCGTGCGGCCGATACGCCTCGTCCGTGTCCGGAGGTAAGTCCTCGGAGAGGCAGGAACACGCAGAGACATTCGTTCCCTTGGCCACGGAGTACGCACGATCGGATCGAGCCGTGATTCAGGATGTTTGCGCGCGTCCCTTCGTCCTCACCAAGAACGCCGACAGCACGCGCGCCACGGATTTCACCTTCGCGCCTCGTCGAATAGCTCCATCCCGAGGATCTTTGTTCGTCGGCGAACACCACGATGCCGCCCATTCGCTGCCTGCACTCCTCCTGCATCGCATTGGATCCAATGGGGAGGAGAAGGGTATTTTAGGAATACGGAAATATATATATATATATATATATATATATATATATATATATATATATATATATATATATATATATGTTATGTATTTGATAGGAAATATATAAAAGTGGTCATAATGGCATATTTCAAAAGATGAACACTCTAGAGTGGCATCATTCTAAATCAAAAGTTTATAATGGTATATTTCTAAAGTGGTCACTTTATAATAGCATGTATCTAATTTTTTCTTGAGGAAAAGGTGACTCAGGCTATGGCGGCGATGGAAGAGAAGAGCGACACGACGTCAAAGTTGATGAAGCAATTGTGCGATCAGTTTGCTTCCTTCCAGACGACGCTCGGAGAAATCAATATGTGTCTGACGACGCTGGAGACCAAGGCGGCGGAGCCCGAACCTCAGAGCTTGCGGGGAGCACCGAGTCCCTAGGCGTCGGCATCATCAGCACCGCCGGCGCTCCAAGAGGCACTACCGACGGGCGACCGTAAAATTGGGCCTCATGTTCACCGTGAGAGCACTCTTCTCCGGGGCAACGCTGATGGGTTTGTGTAACAACTAAACATGAACCACGCCTGGTTTTGTCAGTAGTATTGATTATATCCGTACAGATATCCATCACAGTTGCAATTGCTTTTAGAAACTTAGTTCTTTGTTTTGGTGCTGTGTTCACTTCGTTAGTAATACGGTAATACCACTAGTAGGTAGGTTAACTTTTCATTTTGATTCTAGCTCAACTGTGCACTTTTCATTCCAAGATTTAATTGGAGAAACTAACTAGACTTTGCACCTTCCATCAGCTATCTGGAACTGTTCACTTGTAATGTGTTTTTATTTGTTAACGTTGTGCTGTAGCTGAATGTGAGAACTTGTCTGAATTTGTGATCTGCTGTTAATACTGTTTGAAGGGGTTATCAATAAATTTCTCACTCTTAAACAGCCTATAGAAAAATTATCACAGAAGATAAAGGTTCGGAAAAGATCATCATTCCTTCTTTGCTTCATTCTTTGCTTGGGAGACAATTCTTTTTGGTGTGTGTTTTAATCATATTATGGAGAACGGTGCTTGATTTGTGCAGCTAGATGCTTGTTTTATGTTTTTATTTCCATTTGGCTATCTGTGTCAAGCTAAAGTTCAAGCTCTATCAGGTTCAAGCTGTGTTGGTTTTCAAGCCATTAACACTGTACCAACCTTGTTTTGAATGCCGGAACAAACTAGGAGATTCTAATTGCCGAGTCTGTAGTTTCTGTTGCTAAAAGTCTAGTTTCACGTTAAAGCTGTGCTGATTTGCATGTCATTAAAACTTTACTAGCCTTATGTAAATGCTGGTGGAATCTTGAGTTGGAGAATGTCAATGTTGGATTCCGATTCTCGTTGTCTAAATTCTTATGTTTTTACTTGCGTACTGTTCTGTACTTTTGTTCTTGCTTCTCTGATGGATGGCAAATGGTCTGTTGTTGCTTCAGATAAGCACTTGCAATGAGTCCTAGTTGATCTGTAAAACAAATGGAGGTAATGGATCTCAGACTTTATAACAGGCCGCGACTTACTCCTGCGGTGTGTCGTGGGTTAGCTTAAAGGGGTCGACCCTAAAGAAACAATAGGTCCCAGGGTTCTTGCTTCCTTACTCCTGGGGTTGGCCCATTCACCTCCAAATGGTGGCCTGGGGCAGGCCCACCCCTATTTGGAACGTGTCATCGTATATGGGCCGCATCAGGGGCGGCGCACGCTGCACGCACGCTGGCGGCCGGCGAATTGAATGGGCCGCGTATGACGACATGGGCCGATACGTGGAGGCTGCACGGTTAGTTTTCTTTTAATTTTACTATGGGCCTCACTCTTTTTCTCGGAGCTATCTGGGTCGAAATTTCAATATTAGCCATCACATGTGGCTGACCTCTCCTCCTGTTGCGTTGGATGTAACTCTGAATCCTAGGGAATGGATAAAATCCATACCTTCCTCTACAAAAAGCCCTTGCCGATGTGAGTAATGCCACGGCTTGCGAGAAAGTGTTGAAGAAAATTTCCCGTTTTCTTCCTCGCAAAAGAACAACTATTTATGGTAAAATCCTTATGCTCTAACCAAGTCGTCAGGTTCATCTACCGTTCATCCCCTTTGCAATAAAGCTAGGTCATGTCTTATGGTAACTTTTTCAGTGACTTTTATCTTCTAACATGTCATCCCCTTTGCGCGAATTGAAAACTAGATTTGTGTTTTATACCTTATGACTGCTTGTAAGTTCAAACTTCATTAAGTTAGTTTTAGTGATAATGACAAATACAATTGTGAGACTAATTTATTTATTAGTTATAATATTGTCTAGCCTCATTTGAATGTAATAAATGACAAATGCAATTGTGAGACTAACATGATCGAATGATTATGATATGGCTTAGTCTATTTGGATGAAAAGGTAAAATCATAGATGTATGTATTCAAAACTTTCGTTCATTTATATCTTAGTACATTCCTCAGATCTAAAATATATATTGAACTCCACCAAAAGTCTAAGATGAATATGTGCATATATTTTCTATTATACATTCTTGTATGCACACATTTAGTGAGAGTTTAATCTATTACTTGTGGTTTCATTAATATTGATCAATATGTCTCTTTCCACATATTAAGGATCTTTACTTTGAAATGTATCCTTTGAGTATATATAACTTGTTGTTTACATTGCGTATACTCAACAATCTATTTCTAGCAATCAACAGGTGAATTCGCTCCTAGTTAAATTTAGTTTTAATTTATGTGAGAATTGGTTTCTACCTCATACAAATATTTTGTGTATTCTCAGGTTTGAACGTTGTGAAGCTATTGGAGTCGAAACAATGCAAGAGAAGCACATGGAGGCCAAGCAAGGGGAGATAATTCCAAGCAATCATGGCCAAATTGGATCATTCGCAAGTCCAACCAAACTCACAAATCCACTCAGGACATTCGAACCAGTCCAATCGACACCAAAAACAACTTCTGGACCAGGCCGAACGGCTTTGCATACATTCGACACCGTTCAATCATCTTCAGACTGCCAAATCATTTTGTCTTCAGACTGCCAAATCATTTTGGTGACAATCGGACCAGTCCAAACATTTGCACAATTCGATCGTCTTCGCACCGCCAGATCACTTTGGTGACGTTTAGAAAAGTCCGAACGTTTACACCGTTCGATCGCCCACGGATCACTCGATCGCTTCGGTGATGTTTCAACTAAACCAAACGTTCACATCATTTGATTGGCCTTGGGGACACATTGGTTTGTTCGATCGGACCCTTGACTATGTTCAGAGTAGTCCGAAGATATACCTTACGAATAGAAGGGAATAACTTCTACATACGGAGTCCAATTGAGGAGTTTATGGACTCGTTGGAAATCTTATTTTAAAGACTACGTAATGGAAGGGACTCCATCTTCAAAAACGTCATGGATTTTTATCTTGTTTATTTTAATTTTTTATGTGAGTTCGAGTCTAAAACCATATAGGATTGAGTTGAACACATTTGGGGGTCTTGCGGATTTCTCCAAGGGCTATATAAGCCTTGTAATATGTAACATTTAGGGGACCATGAATAAACAATTTTGAGAATTATGCTCTTGTTTCCTAGGCTAGCCAAAGCGCACATTGAGAGAATTGAGAGTTTCTCTTCGCCGTTGTTCTTATGAATCCGAAGGTTTGCAGGTGCATCACGTCTGCTTTTGTGTGGTCAGGTAGACGGGATCACGAGCGTGTGGTTGGACAAATTTTTTGTTGCAAGTTATTGTCCTAACAGTGGTTGGCATCATCGATTCGTCAGGTTGCACGAATCCAAGTTATCATCATCAGTCCTACGTCGTGAAGATCAGATATCCCTCGTATCAATTTATATATTAATAGTCTCCTTGACACTTGATAGCAATACAAATTCTTGGTGTGGAGTTGGCTATGAGGGTCTGACCGACTGAGAGGAGGCCTATCGGGTGTGGCTTACATTAATAGGTATAAAACGTAAATCTACTTTTTAAATTTGCGCAATTGTGATTGAAATTTTGATTTGGTACTTTAGTTTTATCTATTGTCATTTATCGAATTGTAAAGTTGTATGAAACAAAAAAAAAACAAACTTTGTATAAATATTTATCTTTTATTAGTTATATCCCAATTTGGCTCTGGTTCCGTCACAGGTTACATACGCAAGTGTCTTTTGACACCTTGAGACTGTCCAGCTACTGCCGCAACGAATCGGAGAGAGCCACGGTTACTGAAACAACTCACAATTTCAAAATCAACTTTACTCTTCAGTGCACCTTCTTGCTGTTGTCGGTTTCCTTCTCAGTCGTTGATGTCGCGTTGAGATTCGTGCTTGGCCTTTCCCTCGCTCGCTCCGTTTCTTCCTCGCGCAGGCGCCAGCCCCCGAGCCGCCTTCGCCCGCGCCTCCCCTCTCTCTGCGCCGTGCGCTGCCCTCGCCTCGCGCCCGTGCACCGCGCCCACTTGCTCCCTCCTGTCCCTTCGCGCACGTCGATAACCGCCAGTGGCCCCCGCCTCCACGTCCGCGCGTGCCAACCGCCGCTCGCTCCCCCTCGCGCCCAGCGGGCACATCGCCCCCTCCGCTCGGCACTCCCTCCGGACCGGTCGCGCGCCACTGCCAAATCCCGGAGTCAACACTCCCGCCAATCGCACGCGGACAACGGCCAGTCGCCAGTATGGCCGTCATTGCCCTAGGGGAGTAGCTCCCGTACCTCTCTCTTCAAGCGCCATTAATGGCCATCTCCTCTCTCTGCAGCTCCTCGCCCCTCCGAGCGTTAAGAGAGCAATTGCAGCCGTGGACGAGTCCCTGCCACCCCACTCTCACTCCCCGAGCAGCCAATCGAGCCACCATCACCTCCAGCCCCGCCGCCGGACACCCCTGGTCCCGGTAGCCCCACCCCCCGATCTCCCGCATCCTCCGACAAAAACACAATTAATTTCTGCTAGAGCTCCACCCCTCCATCGCATTCAATGTGCTCAACTCGGTTTGGCATTAGCAGTTGCTGTCGGGTCCCGCACCGAGCACCTCCCTCCGACCACCAACCCCCCACCGTGGACAGACCAACTGAAGTTCCCTCGAGCTAAACCGATGCCTCCTCTGTGATCTTCTTCCTCGGTAGATGGTGAAACCGCAACCCGGTTGGCGTGAACGCTTCCAGATTCTTCCCGAACCGCCACCTCCTCCACTTCCTCCCTTCCCTCCGGCGACGCCCGCTATGAGTGCCCTCCTCGGTTTGAGCGCTCAAACGGTTTCCCCTCACCACCCTTCGCCTCTGCTTGCCACCCATAGCCTCGGCGACCCACCACCTCAGCCGAATCAAAGAAGGGGGCAGAGCTCTGTTCGCTGGCCTTCGAAGCCGGCTGGAGGAGGAAGACGACGCCTCCCCGAGCGACGTGGTCCCTCCCCGATCCTCCGATCACGATCTAGCGGCGCGGGTTATTTTTCCAACGTACCGGTTCGCGCGGGCGTCGTGGCTCCATCTTTGCCGTCCTCTCCCGATCCTGTGGCGCCGAGCCGCGCTGAGGGATTTGAAAACGTACCATGTCGGACGTGGGCAGCGTGGCTGCATCCCCTCCCTTCCCAACCGATCCGACGGCTCCTGACCGTCGTCGCTGTTCCAGGCCGCGCGCTCGCGCGTGGGCGCCCGGTGGGCCGCGCCCGGTAGGCCCGCTCCGCATTTGAATCGCGCGTAGGCGCGCTCCCGCGCAAAGAGGCAGGCCGGCCCAGTACTGTTCATGTGAACAGTACTCCCTCCGAATTTTCGAGGCTGTTTTATTTGATTTATATCTCATTTGAATTGTTTCATCGCCCCGATTCCAATTCCGATGTCCATTCCACCTCAATCCACACCCAAAAATCCAAGTCCACATCCTTCTTCTGCATTTGTGTCAATTTAATTTAATTTATTTATTTTCCTTTCCATTGCTTTGTTTAAAAACCAAAAATGCTTATCGTTATTTTTTTGTGTGTTTTCTTTGCGGTAGCTTGCGAGGAGTCCGAGGCGACGGTGCAGGGTCCAGAGCAAGTTTCCACGCATTACGAGATCGTCGAAGTGATCGACACGCAAGGCAAGTTACAATCTTTGACGCATGTTGAACCTGCAAATTCCCGTATTTATGATTTAAGCTATTTGCATTACTACTACTTGCTCAAATCAATTATTTAATTAAATAGAAATGTTTAGAATGACTTGTATATGTTGTAGCTATGACCTACCACTAGACATATGCCATATTTAACTTGAGGCCACATTCACCTTGATAGATTTAGAGATATTTAAATTAGTATTTCATATATCTAAACCTCGTGTAATCATTCACATAAAATGACGAGCTATCGAATAGTTTCGATAGTTCATCGGTTTTCAAATAAGTTAAATTCTTGTACTAGGGTAAGGTGAGATTTGTGGAGTGCCCAGTAGTGGACGAGTCCAGGACCTTACCCTAGGGTGGAGGGTGCAACAGGCGGGTGGCGATACAGTTGGTATCGATTACCGGTTGTGGTTGGCAGTCTCAGAAGTGATTATAAGGACGAGAACCTTATGCTGAATTTAGAGCACAGACATCGCTCAACCACGAGTATTGATCTGTCAATCCTAATCCGGTAGCTGCTCATCTTAAATGAACCCCTACAGGAGCTTGGAGAAGTGATACGGGTGTGTAGACACCGTATACACAACGATGGGTCTTTACCAATTCGGGCGGTCGTGTTCCGCATTGGCCCGTGGATACCCAAATCGGTAAAGGTTGTAACCTGTCGGGTAGGGTCTATATAGTGATTTGAGCAGTGAAGGATTTGGCCTTCTCAATACAGTCGCACACTAATGGCAGTGTGTATATAGCTTGACAGTAGCAATTGAGAAGTCTTGTGGGTAAAGCTGAGCAACTCTGCAGAGTGAAATTAATTGTATTCGAATACGCCGTGCTTCCGGTTAATGAAGTTGTGCTCGATAGGTGATACCAGTAGTGAGGCATGAGTAGCTTTCTGAAAATTTTTGAATATGCTTAAAGAGAAGAAGTTAATGTTCAAAGACCCCAACTTCTTTAATTATAGGATATTGGAGTTCTTGTTTCCAACTTGTTTACAAATAAAATTGCATCCACTCACATAAATAAAACCAGTATATACCTCTCACTTGAAATCCCGTGCATGTAGTATGTGAGGCTTACAATTGTAACTTGTTGAGTACGGTGGTACTCAAACTTGCTTAATCATAAATTCAGAAAATGCTTTTCAAGGAGAAGACCAAGTCTACGAAGAGGTTTCAGAAGAGACCGATGGCGCGGATGAGCAGTGGTCGTAGGTTTTAGCCGCACTCGGGCTTGATCGCTGGATTTCTTTTGTAATGTAAACTATTTGGGCTTGCCGCCCCGCTACGCTAAACTCGACCGACGTGTCGTATGTTGTAATAAACTTTGGATCTTATGTTGTAAGCTTGTTGGCAATGATGTACAATTCTGTACGGTACACCGCAACTGTACGATCTACGGACAGTTACGGATCCCCGTACGTCCTCGGAAACGGGGGTGTTACAGTTACGTTGTCGAAAAGCCGATCCGATCAGACCGTGAGAGCAGCGTGTCCTCGACGTGTCATCAGCCATCGCTCGTCGGTACTGCCCGCTCCCAATCAGAATCAGGGCGTCAGGTCCGCGTCCCGGCACATTTTCGTCGTGCTCAGGCATCCAGGCCTGCACCTTAAGTGCGTAGTTGCGTGCCAGCCACATTAAGCTTACGTTGCGCAGGGAATCAGAGGGCCGGCGTGTTTGGTTCGAAGTCTAGCCTTGCAACGTTTAATCTTTGGACGTACTATAACATTTTTGGCTGGGGTTTGGTTAGCTGTTACAGCTAGCTTGTCATGCTTTGTTAGTCTTATGATTCACGCGTTGTAGATTCAGATTTTTGGCTGTGGCAAACTAAGCTTAGCTAGGGTTAGTTGTGGCAAAATTAGGTATCAGGTTCAAAAACTTTACTTTTCGATGCAAATATATTATTGTTGTACTCTGTTTAATTTTCTCGAAATAAAGTTGTACTTTTGTTCAAGGAAATGGGCTTGTATTAGGAAAAACAGGACAGGGCATGCACAAGGAAATGCGAAGGTAACGTGGAGACCAGAAACTCAAGAAATGAAGCTTTAAGGCAGCTGTTTCAGCCTTTCAGGTGGTAGTACAGCAGGTAACTAGGTGCCGTAACAACCAGTATTCCTGATCTTTAAATAAAGTTTCTGTGATTTTTTAGTGTTTCTTTTCGAAAAGTTTAGAAACATTTTTTTCCTTGGCTTGTATGTTTAGTTTACTGTATACGGCGATTTCATATAATAATTTTGTTTCTAAGAAACAGGGAATTAGTGGCATCTTTAAGTGATTAAGACCGTTTGCTGTTTCATGTCCAAGTGATCATTTGACCTAATTTCTCCAGGATAAGTTTATGGTATTGAGGCTAGGGCTTTTGCATTCAGCTGCATTTAGAGGATTTCTCAAGGGAGCTAGGGCTTGTGTGATCCAATCCCATATTCTCAAGAAAGAGAAGGCAAATGAACCATTAGAAAAGCTACCGATTTAACACCGGCGGATGAGCTATGAGGTTGGTCAGATCAGATGGAACTGCCAAAGCCAAACAGCATAACAAATTCCTGAAATTAAGCAGACAACATCAGGAGATGCTTAAAGGCAAAGATATCATTGCAACTCATAGAATTCAAGATGCAGAAGTGGCCTGCTAGCTGTTATGTTTGCTGCATAAGACCCATGCCACTCAATCAGGAAAGGAGATGATGCTTGGCATGGCCCATGCACTCTTCGGTTTCCCTGCCCTCTTGGGTAGCTTCCTTTTGATTTATTGTTTTACCCCTTTCCTGGCCTCTAGGGCAATTGGTTCAAAGAAGCTTTAAACAAACACCCCTAAAGCATATCTATTTCTTTTGCATTACCGTCCCAAAATAGGCCACAGAACCAAGATTAGATCATACAGTGAACTATTTTCACCACCATGTATCGAAGGGGGCCTTTCACCATCACAAAAAGAGGGCAAACCGGATATTTAACCAACATGTATCAATGGACGGGTTCTTTTTCACTGTCAGCTGGCTTATGTTTGTATAGACTATTTTTTCTATACATACTACTTCTCATAAGACAGAATTCAAATATTTAAACTATAAACTTAAAAAACCCACTCTAAAACACAATAAACTTTTTTTTTGCAAACATCAGCTTTTTTGCCACAAGTAGAGACGTTTGATGCCAACGTTGCATCACACTGTGCAGTGCAGCGCCGTAGTACCACTGGTCCCAGAAAATGTGGCTAGAACCGCGTGAGTTTAATATTCCGGGATAAGGATCTGCTGCAAACGGATGGCTGCTCATTTCCACCACGAGTTGAAGGTGCGTGCATGGCTCCACCACACACAGGGTGCCGTGTCACCAATTGACCCACTTTTTTAGTTATGAATAATGTTTTTTAGCTGTAGTTAATATTTTTATTTATGTATTTTTTTAGATAATAGTGGATATTGGAGATGTTAACGTAGGTAGTACATATAATTTTAAATTCAAAAAATTGTTTGAAGATTTCATTTCATGAAACTATTCTATTTATTTTATTTTAGAATTTTTAAATGAAAATAAAAAGGAAAAGGAAAGGAGGTGTTAAATAGTAGTATAGATGCAATAGGGAGAAAAGGACAATGATTAGATTGGTGATACTGAAATTCTAACTTACAGAGTAGTAGTTTTCACTGTTGGATTCTAAAACTAACACAAGGGATATGTTTGATAACAAAGCAGTTTTCAATGCTTCGATGTCACATATGCTATTTCAAACACTGCCTTATATAACCTTACATAAAAGGGAAGTACGATATAGAAGCCTTGTACGTATTGACTTATAAAAATAGTTTTTTATCTAAATTTTAAATGAAATATCTTTTTAAATTGGAGTCTAATATTTAATGGTAGTGTACGGTATAATAACTTTATTTATATTGATTAAAATCGTACGTGTGTTTCTTTCTCTGTATAACTATCTATATACTGTTATTATTTATAATCTAAAGTCAAAAAATATTAGCAAAAATTAATATAAACAGATCCAATATCGAGCAACTTACCAAGCACACTGCTTGCCAAAAATCTACAGAGACAACTCATTTGGTTCATCTCAACAAAACTGGTGACTCAATAAATACATGCGTCCAACGTGAGGGCCAAAAAAGCTGTGCACAGTACGCGGCTCGCCGCGAGCTGGGCAATACACCATCCAATGGCTCGTCCGTCCGTTTGCACCGGTTGTTGAATTCCAGCGACGCATGTGCTTTTATGCTGTGGAATGGTTTTTATTTATATTTTTAAGATTATGAAAATATTGACGTAGATGATGTATATAATTTTAGATTTAAAAAAGAGAGGTGCTTCTATGCTTTTCTCAATAGTGATTTGCACACTTTTTAAAGCACGATAAATGATAGATAGATGCAACTTACCTCTTCGTTTGCTTTGAGATTAGTGCTACTCTTTTTCAAAAAAAAAATATGGAAGCACTACTCTTTAAAAAATTATTTGAAGAAATAACTTTAAGAAGTCACTGAAAAAAGCTGCCATATTTATTTGAACTTCTACAAAAATCAAAGTCAAATGAAAAAAAAACTAAAAAGAAGGAAGCATGGAAGAAAAAACTTACGGAAATTATGCACTACGAGTATCGCATCCCAAAGGCATGCGTTTCCAACGATGATTAATGCACCCGGGCTACCTGCTGTATGCATGTGTCCTGTAGCTGTTAATTTTATATATCGGCGTACTCAATACTTTGGCGCCAAGCCGTAAGAAAATAAAAAACTACGTCATATCATACTAGCATGGTGTGTTGATGCTGACAGCGACGTCAGACACTACACTGCATGAGACACGATCTATCACAAGGCCTGCGAGGAAGCCACTAACTAATTGGGAACTCTCAGCCACCACAATGATGCGTCACTGTCACTGTGGGCCCGCACTGCCCAAATAATGTGAGAGTGAGTGGTTAACAATAATACAAGCACGAGCGAAATAAAAAGAAAGGGGCAGAAGAGCAAATAAAAATGGAAAAATAAAAGGAGGAGAGGAAGAAGGGGGGGAAAAAATCTGCACTGGCTTAATTTAATCCCCTCCATTTTGCCCCCCAGTGTAGTGACTGTAGGAGTAGAGCTGCGTAGGCACAGCGCGACGCCATGGAGCGCAGCCATGCACTCTCCGTGCTTCTCTTGCTGCTGCTGCTGCTGCTGCCGCTGCCGCTCGTGTCCACCGACTCGTCGTCGGCGTTCTTGGAGGACGACACCTTTCTTGGCACGGTGGAGAAGGCGAAGGTGGCGGCGGCGAGGCTGCTGGACAAGGGCGCGAACACGAGCACGAGGAGAGGGAGCAGCAGCTGCGGCGGTGGCGGATGCGGGGGAGGGAGGTACTATAACGTGGGGTGGAAGGAGGAGATCGCAGGGATGGCGGGGCGGCCCGAGATGGCGGCATGGCTGCGCGGGGTGCGGCGCCGGATCCACGAGCGCCCCGAGCTGGCGTACGAGGAGGTGGAGACGAGCCGGCTGGTCCGCGAGGAGCTCGAGGCCATGGGCGTGGGCTTCCGCCACCCGCTCGCGCGCACCGGCGTCGTCGCCACCATCGGCACCGGCCGCCCGCCGGTCGTCGCGCTCCGGGCTGACATGGACGCGCTGCCCATCCAGGTACGTACGTGAACACGTATTCGCATCGCACGCACGTGCGCCTTTCTGCCTCCGCCCATAGTTATCGACTAATCATGCTAACACTCCACTTTCTCAGATTTCTTATTGTTTAATAGCTTCTTTTTCATTCTTGTTTAGGTTTCCTTATGAATTTTTTTTTTTGGGGGGGGGGGGGGTGCAAACTGCAAACGACCATGAATTTGTTTTCTTTTCAAGCTGTCTCTCATTTGGAGAGTGGAGCTAGCTTGTGGCCACTTGGTTAATGGGATGATATATATGCACTAATACTACTTTACCGTGCTAATCATGACTATGTTTTCCTCAGAAAAGAGCATGACTATTTCCTTTTACTTTTTGCCTTCTCTCTTTATGTACCTCATAGGTTAGGAAACTAGCGGATTTACCCCCACAATTACGTGACGAGATATTATGATACAGTTATCTTTAGTATATAACTCTATTGCTTATAATTAAAATATAATTATATTTACAATACAACTCTAATATACATATAGGATTATTATGTACCGTTATGATCTGGTCTCATCAAAATAAGTAAGAGAGATTATTCACTTTTTTTCTCAAATAATATAAAATTTTCTATTTTTTCTTTTTATGATTACTATAGATATTTTTTACTTTCAAAACGAAGAAGATGTCTTGAGATTTTTTTTACTTTCAAAACGAAGAAGATGGTTTGAATCTCACAATTTGTTTTTATTTATATATGTAGATTGCTCGGGTTGATGATCTAGCGTGTCATTTGCATGTGCTTGTTCTTGTGTCGATTTCTTTGTATATTTGGGTTGTTTGGCATTGGCTACCTGTAGGAACGGTTGCTGTGCACACGGATGTGTTCCGTTCCCGTGAAAAACGTGTCACGATCCGCACTAGTGAGTGCGTGACGTGTGGGGCCTGCTCATACTGGTCCTTACGAAAAGAAGATTCTGAGATGTTACGGTGCTTAAGTGAGCATTTTCGAAGCTCTTCCTAGAAACACTTGCGCCAATCTTGGCACTGGTGCTTTGTGCATGAAACTTAAGTTGGTATGAGACAAAAGGGATTAACACTTTGGGTTACTATAAGCATAGCACGGTGCTTAATTAGGGTCTTAATTAGGGTGTGTTAGACAGCATTGCTGTAGCTGTAGTATTGAATCTCCATAAACAAGTCCCCAAAAGACGCACAAGAACAAAACAAAAAACAAAAAAAAGGAGAGGACGCAGTTGATCCGCGGGAACGCGTCGCGGGGTCGCTCGTTTGGTCCTCGAGAAGAATCGATTCCACATTCAGACTTCGCAGCTCCTCACGACCGTGAGCTCTTCTTCACGCCTCGCTGCCGTCACCGAATCTCCTTCTTACTCTCAAAACGAAGGAGATGGCTTGAATCTCACAAGTTGTTTTTATTTATGTAGATTTGAAAACCAAAAAGATCGAAACTTTGCATGCATGTTCATCGAAAGGCTGCAGATTTCTCGTTTGATGCCCAAAATGGCATCTGTCGTTGGTAACATGCGAGAGGATGCGATTGCTCTGCGAAAAGCCGGTCTTTCTGAGTGCCCAGAACGGGCAGTTTTTACGACTAAAGCAAGGGAGACTTTTTCACGCTTGCATTGCATCTTGTCTGTTCTTGTTCTTGTCTGTTTCGGCACCTCATCTTACTTTCTTCGCGGGCAATAATTCACTCGATACCCAAGTTTTCTCTGACGACAAACGCTCGCGGGGAAAGCGAGCGGCTGCTTTTCCGATTTGGCCCTTCACAATTTTGACACATTTCTGTTGTTCCTGCTGCTTGTCGCGGCGCCATTTAGGAAGCTGTCGAGTGGGAGCACAAGAGCAGGAACCCTGGCAAGATGCACGCCTGCGGGCATGACGCGCATGTGGCGATGCTTCTCGGCGCGGCCAGGATACTCAAGGCTCGTGAGCACCATCTCAAGGTACAGCGACATGACACCACCTTTCTGAATCCTGTATCACTGTCTCTGAATTTTCAGTGAGGCTCTCATGTACTGATGGATGTTTGTTTTCGTCTGGTTGTACGTTACACTTGCCGTGGAAGGGATTCTATGCTCTCTGCTAGCTACCAATGTTGATGATGTGATCTGAATTTAGGCTCCTAGATTTGCTTTGGGAAAAGGTTGCTAGCTGCCATGTTGATGATGTGATCTGAATTTAGGCTCCTAGATTTGCTTTGGGAAAAGGTGCTGAGTGAAATTATATCATAAGACACGCATAAAAGTGTTAAAGTGCAGATACGATGTGTTTTATATGGGGGTGGTCGAAGGCGTCGTACGTGGCATCATGTTAATGTCAGCGTCAGGGGTTCATCTGGGACACCTTAGGAAACCATTTGCTGCTTTACTCATCGAACTTTTTCTTCATGTGTCTTCAGTAATCAGTACTGATGACTGACTAGCTAGGATTGGTGCAGTTATTCATGTCGGCTTGCATGCAGTCATTCTATGATTTTTTTTTGAAAGGTCATTCTATTATTTCTAACTGGTAATTATCTCGTTGCACCGGGGAAAAGCTTATTCTTCTTAATTAATTCCATTTTTTTCAATGCAATGCGATGTTGGTACAACATTCCTTCAGTTTGGTTCAATACTTTGAAGTATCAGATGCTTCCTGATTAATTATTGGCATTATTTCTTTACTGCAACTTATGGACCCATGCAAGGTGGAGAAACTACCTTTTGGCATACTTTTAGCACTGACATGAACTCATGATTAAATGTTGAGGTCCCTCACAAAAAGGAAAAGGTTAAACGCTGTGATGCTAAAAGCACTGATTCTTGCTCAGTAATCGACACACATAAGTGCAATAAAGAGTGAGCTGAAAAACTGTTAAATCTTGACCTACAAGTAAAAAAACGTAGGCAACAAGTGCGAGTCGAAGTCTTAGATATTCACAAAGGTTATATTAGGCTCTCATATTCTAATTTTGCCGAAATTTTGCACTCAACTCTTTTACTTTGCTTGTTACCATCACTTCGTCAGTTTCTGTAACTGAAACGTAGACGTTACCTCTATAAATTTGTACAACAGCATAGCCGGGTACATATTGTCATGTTGATGTGAAATTGTGTCGCCATGTTCATCAAACCTGACCCTACACCAACCGCTCTGTTATATGTGGCGACAAAGTCCGCAATAACCACAAAATCCAAATTTTACAGCTTAGCTTTCCAAAGTTAATGTCTCTGGAAATCTCACTCAAAAAATTCAATACATACAGTGATAGAGCCAAGACAAACAGAGATGGATTACAGTTCAGAGAACAATTTTGACCAGTCTTGCTAGAATTCATTAGCATGTTTGTTGCACCAATCTCTTTGTCAATACCTACTGGAGATTGATCTTATTACCATCCCCACAAGGCCACAATGATAGGACTGGTTGGAAGCTAATTACAGCTAGTACTACTACTCCTGCGATTACATTAGAAACTCGGATATGAACTGCATCTCAGTGACATTGCCATATTTCATACGTGCAGGGCACAGTGAAGCTTCTGTTCCAGCCAGCTGAGGAGTCCGGCGTTGGCGCC
The DNA here is from genome assembly GCA_036346265.1 of Melocanna baccifera. Classification (NCBI taxonomy): domain Eukaryota; kingdom Viridiplantae; phylum Streptophyta; class Magnoliopsida; order Poales; family Poaceae; genus Melocanna; species Melocanna baccifera. Next base: position 27,411,977 of record CM070691.1, on the reverse strand, counting down.
AAGCGGATGATCGAAGACGGCGCGCTGGAGAACGTGGAGGCCATCTTCGCCGTCCACGTGTCGCACCAGCACCCGACGTCTGTGATTGGATCCAGGACTGGCCCTCTCCTCGCCGGGTGCGGCTTCTTCAAGGCCGTCATACACGGCGAGAAGCAAGAACACGGCGCGAAACCGCACCGTTCTGCCGATCCCGTCTTGGCCTCCTCATCCACCATCATCAACCTGCAGAGCCTCGTGTCTCGCGAAGCAGATCCTCTGGATTCACAGGCACGTACCACCTCATCAATCTCGATCTCTACAAATCTTGCAAAAGACGAACGGAAAAATTCAGTCTTCGATGCACCAGGAGCTTATGTATTGAGTACAAGTGTGAAATTTTCACGTACAGGTGGTGTCAGTCGCCGTCGTCAACGGGAGCGACCACCTCGGGGCACCGGCGGAGTCGTTCGTGCTCGGCGGCACGTTCCGGGCGTTCTCGAACGCGAGCTTCTACCACCTCCGGCGGCGGATCGAGGAGGTGATCACAATGCAGTCGCGGGTGTACGGGTGCGAGGCGTCCGTGGACTTCTTCGAAAACCAGAGCTTCTACCCGCCGACGGTGAACGACGCGCGCATGTACGAGCACGTGAAGGCGGTGGCCGGCGAGCTGCTGGGCGCCGGGGGCTACCGCGACGTGCCGCCGATGATGGGCGCCGAGGACTTCTCCTTCTACTCGCAGGTGATCCCGGCCGGGTTCTACTACATCGGCGTGCGCAACGAGACGCTGGGGTCCGTGCACACGGGCCACTCGCCATACTTCATGATCGACGAGGACGTGCTCCCCACCGGCGCAGCCGTCCACGCGGCCATCGCCGAGAGGTACCTCGTCGAGCACGCCTCCTCGTTGTCATCCGCCTAGGACCTGATCGAGCAGGAGTTGTGATCGAGACGAGTCCGGTTAGTTAGTTAATCGATCAGCGCGCGCGGTTGCGCTCCGCTGCATGCAAATGGCGCGACGCCGCGCGGACGGGTCGCTCCGGTTGGCGATTGGTGGGTTTTTGGGGCGCGCGCTCGTCCCGGTGGAAACTGGTGGTTTTTTGCCCGATCGCTCGGTGATTTGGGCTGTTTCCTCGCGTGCGTCGGTCTTGAAACACGGCCTCGGTTTGGTTAGTTTTGTGGCCGACGTGATCGTGACATGTCGACGGATTGAGCGTGTTTCTGCTGGTGCAACGAGCGAGGAAAGGTGGCGAATGAGCGATTGGTGCGTGTGTAAAAGTGTAACATGCTGCCGGTGTAAGTTCCCTTTTTCGCCCAGGCATGGGGATATCCTGGAAATTAACTAACCCTTCCACTCAATGTAACTGAGAATGCTGTACGCACAAGAAGATCTTGGACCGGATCTCAAAGAAAGAGCGAAGGTATTGGGCCTAAAGGCGTGACAAATGGTAATCGTCGCCCTCTCCGCGAGTTACACATTTCAAAATGGTCCGCGAGCCGAACGGGCAGGTTGTGCTGCCTATTTGGACAGGTCCGCATACCACTGGGGAGGTTCAAACCAGAGAAAGTCATCTTGCAGGCAACACTTAACCGAACTAATCTGCATCTCCTGCCAAATACTCCACCTAAAGTTCGCCAAACAAAAAAGTGCAAATCTAGCTAAAAGACAGGCAGAGATTATCGAGAGTCAAGATAAGCTAGTCGATCATAACTTGCAGAGTCAAGATCGTGGACGCAGCGTCACATGATCAAGTCTCACTACAGGCTGCAGAGTAGTACTAGTGTACAACAAAGTTGGAAGCGTACCTTGGCTGGTTCAGCAGTCCAGCCGAAACCAATGTTTTTCTTTTCGAATCCCGAGTCTGCCGAGCAAATGGGCAGGTGTACACGGTTAAGAATCAGCCAGAAAACTTGCACACTACCACATAGTTGGTCGCATTAGAAGCCAGAACAGGAGGGCGTAGAAAGATCTGCCACTGAACTTTCGAGCAGAACCACAACATAAGTGAGAACAACTGAAAGAACATCCAATCATTTCCCGTGCTCTTTTTCTTGGAACAGATCGACCGCATCCCACACCACAAAAAATGCTGTCGTGAGAACCGAGGGTTGCTCGGACGGTGGGCGCTGACGTCCAGCAGGCCACCCCTGCGTTCGAATTATTTCTACGGTCCTTTCAGTGAATAGTACTTTGCATGAGTGTATTTAGTGATTAAAGCGTGTATCTTTTCTTTGTTAAGACGTGTGCAATACACATATCCCCGTAAATGTATACGGTGAGTTTGAGCGTGCTTCCTTGTTGCACTTAAAAAATACATCCATGCACATGCCACGCAGGGGAGCGCGCGTAGCAGGCGAGCCCTGCTTCTGTACCCGCCAAAAATCTCCATCGCACTCTTCCACCGTCTGTCCATTTCTGCTACTCACCCACGAGTATAAGTACGCACGAGCATGTGATGCTGAAGGGAAAAAGGACGCCTGATCGATCGTAGAAGATGATCTGCTACGGCGATCGGTCGATCTATCCGTGCGGTTGCTGGAGCTTGGGCCGGTGGATCCGCCGGGGGGGGCGCAGTGCATGGCTCTCTAGACTTTCCGCCTCTGAAAAAGTTTGGATTCCCATCACATGCGTTCTCTTTCTGCAGATAATTTCCGCCTTTCGAGTAACTAGCACTGCCGCATCACGGCGCCAGTTTCACCAAGAGAGGTGCCGTGACGATTAGGTGAGATGGTATTTCGAGTGTGCATGTGCATCGAGGCGCAGCTGAACGACATCTGCAGCGTTCCGCTGCAACAACACCATTCATTCACGGGAAGATCCAAAATTGTGGAGTTCTGGTACTCGCCCACGCTACTGCAGGCCCGCGATGGTTGGTAGGGCAGCGCAGTACTATGTTTATATAATATAAGTAACTATAGTCTAATTTTATTAAAAATTATTTAAATAATATACTTTTTGGATTTGTATAGCGGGGTGGGACGGAGATTAGTACTAATGTGCTCCCTCCATTCATAAATACTCAACCTTTTTACCGGTGCACGTATATTTAGACAATTATTTATTAAATAGAATATGACAAAATTATCTCTTATAACTAACTTAAAGATTGGTGCTTTCAAATTTAATATTTTAAGGCAACATAGGAAAACTTAGCTTTAGAAATATCGAAGTAGCAAGTACTTGTGGAAGAGTTTTTTTGGGTTAAGGTTCTCTTCCAAATGACTTCTATTTCTTATTTCTGAGACGCATGAGCTTCTTAATTTTATCCTTTTGGTCATTTCTTAAGCTTTTTTGCTTTTTTTATTTCTTTGTATTATCTATGATAATATTTTTATTTTTTTAATTTATTTAATCAGAAAAAACTAATAATTCACTGTATATTAATTTTAACCACTACGGTGCTTATTCGCCGCTGCAGTATAAAAAAAAAGGCCAAGAAGTCACGAGGCCACGGCTGACTGGAGCACCGCATAAAAAGTGGCAGTTCACGGTAGGAGCACAATAGAAAAACTTTGCATTGAGAATAGCAAACAGACAAGTACCTGTGAAAGAAATGATTTTAAAATGACGAGTATTTGAAACAGCTCCATTTTGAATAAAGCAGTACGGCTTCACTTTTCTACTTCGGAACAGTTTCGAGCTTCATCTTTCAACGGATTGATGGAACGGACCACGGTGGCTGAACTTTTTGGAAGTTGGTCTCGGCGTTTTGTGGAATCCAATGAGGTTTGGAAGATGTTTGGTTGGGTTCAAATTTAATAATTTATAATTAAAATTATATTATAATTGATGATAAATTATTTCATATAATTAATTTTAAAAAATTTAAAAATATATTAACTCATCATATATAATATAAATGAATAAAAAATAAAAAAATAAGTCAAAAGTCTAGACGAAACGAGCGAGCCCTTGGTTTGTCGCCTCGCTTAGGGGTGATCGTTTTAGGGATGGATTCTGGTTTTTGGCTGAAATTTCACTGTATCTGACTTTTTTTACTGTAGCTGATTTAACTTTTTGAGCATAATTAAATTTAAAAAAATGTAAAAATGGAAAAAAAATATGTTAACCTATCACGGACAATGCAAAGAAACACGGAAAAAAAAGAAAAATACAAAAAAGCTCAAAAAATCTTAAAAAATTTAGAAAAAGATAAATTACTAAATAGTAAAAAAAACTGAAGTTAAAAGCTGAAACTGAAAAAAAAAGCTGAAACGAGCATGACCTAAAACCGAGCCGAGTAGTGAGTAAAAAGAGACCTCGAATCCTGCGCGTCCTCAATAATGATGTTCCGTGACAAAAGCTGAGCTAGGAGTATTGCGGTACACTGCACAGCACACTACGGGCGATAGCCTGGCCACAGGCCAGTGTCCAGCACTGCTAGGCCACCAAGCCAGTGGTCAAAATTCAGATCTGAAGAATGCTTTTACAGTGCAGTGCTCAACAAATATTCAGATCTGAATATCACGCTTGTACAGTGCTCCAATTACTGAAGAGCTGTTGAGTGAAATCTGATTCCTTGTAGCACCTTCAAGGATCCGAAATCAAGAGGCAAAGATGCAACAATGTGGAATATATATACGGGAGCCTTTATTGCACAATGATTAAAAAATTTACATTTCAATCTATTTTACTGTAACATTATTTATATATATATATAATATTTTTTATCTATATTCATAACACTTGTTATCAATATATATAATATTTTTTTCATATATACAACATTTCTCCACAAAAAATATTATATACATGTGAAAAATATTACATACAAAGACGAAAAATGTTATAAACATAGACAACAAATATTACATATATGAGAATAAAATGTTGCAGCAAAATTAATTTCAGAAGACTATGCAGTAGCAAAATCATATATACATGGGTGTGGAACAAAGCAGGGCAATACAAGATGCATGATTGAAAGCAAATGCACGGCAAAAATAACATCAAATGCTGGCACAGGAGCACCAAATCGACAAATCTACCGAAATCGAAGTGAAAAACGTAGTTCTGGTAGCATATACTCATTATACCCATCCCGGCCTACCAGAGGTAGACCACCGGATCACATCACATTATACCCAGACCATCACCAGTTCCACCACCACTACAAAAGTTACCACTACTACAAGTATTATTATGACGACACTAATACAGGGACGCAACAAGAGCAGGAGCAGCAAGAACTTCAAGAACAGCAACAATGACATGCACCAAGCGGCGCACACGCACGCGCTGGCCTAACTCGAACTAGAGTGTTTGATCTTAGCCCCGTAAACGCCATTTTTTTTGTTTCTTGGTTGCTTGGTTTAGCGGTGGTGAGGGCAGAAGGTGACGATGTAGGACGCACCGGCGGAGCAGGTGAGGATGGAGGTCGGGTCGTCGTAGGCGTAGGAGTAGGCCTTGGGGCACGCCGACTTGAACAGCCGCGAGTAGGCCGTTGGCTTGCACAGCTGCGGACTCCCGAACTGCCCCGTGCAGCAGTACTGCGGGGCGCCGTAGGCGGCGCACGCGCTGCGGCATCCGACGACGCGGTTGTCGCCGCCGCCGCGGACGGCGAGGCCCGTGGGGCAGACTTGGTTGAGGTCGCTGACGCAGCCGGCGGGGACGCAGTTGGCGCCGGAGCCGTGGAAGGGCGTCATGGCGATGGGGATGTTGTAGCCGTCGACCAGGCTCACGTCGTAGAAGTCCTGCGCGGTGGGGGCGGACGCGAGGGTGATCTCGGCCAGCGTGGCGGGCGGCGCGCCCCCGGCGCCGTTGCAGTAGAGGTTCCCGCCGCAGTCGCCCGTGGCGCAGCGGCCGCGGCCGGCGGCGTCGAAGCTGCAGCCCTGCCGGCCCCAGACGCGGCCGGACCAGCCCGGCGGCAGGCGGAGGGAGGCGGCGTGGTTGGACGCCAGCTGGAGCCCGCCCCGAGCGAGGATCTCCTTGCCGGCGCTCGGCTGGATGCCCGGCCACACCGTCTCCGCGCACCGGTTGTACAGCGCCAGCGTCGCCGCCGACGCGTCGCGCGCGAGCAGCATCGCGACCACGAGGCTGGCCACGAGGGGCATTGCCATTGCTGTGGCCTTGGTTAATTGGCTGCTTGCTTGCGCGCACTCACACAGCACTACACTGGCGTGAGCGAGCTTGCAGAGGCTTGGAGGCGCGCTGCATTGTGGGGTTGGTGCGGACGTGTATTTGTTGAGGGGTTTTGAGCGTGAAAACAAGGGAGAGTTTTGGCTCGGAGTGGAAGGCTCCCTGTAAAGTTCTGAGCTCAACCTACCCTGTTTCCTTTTCTTCCTACCCTGTTTCCTTTTCTTCCTTGGTTCAAAAGAGAGAGACTAAAGGCTTACTTTATATTAATTTTTTACTTTAATTTTTAACTTTACTTTATAAATAACAACAATATATAGAGAGAAACTTATATATAATTTTAGTTAAAATAAGTTACCATAACGTATACTATAATTAACTAAAAGACTCTATTTTAAAAAACACTTCATTTATAAGCTATGTACTATAGAAATACAACTTTTAGAAACCAATACATAGTGCCAAATGTCATCTGGGAATAGAAAGAGAGGAAGATAAGAAGAGAGTAAAAATATACTGCTAGTAAAAAACGATGTTTTTGGCCGATTTGACCACATTGCTAGTGGTAATCATAAAAATAGCGTTCATCGTGAAGAAATAGTAAATTTGGTAGGAAGTCTACACGGTCACTGTGGGAAAGTGCCTCCCAACCAACACACCCCGGTCGCATGGCTGTTCGGTGGAGGCAAATCCGCATGGCCACCGTGCGGTGACCAATTAGTTGGGGTCATTAGTCCTCATGATTAGGAAATTCATTTATGTGTACCGCTTGTAGTAATTTTTTATATAGTAAATGAGCTCAAACAATTACGAAATTGTCTGTGGAGTCTCCTGACACAACGTACTTGATTGTGTTTTTTTATATAATTTTATCCGTTCTGAATTTTACTCGAAAATTCATTAAATTATATGAATTTTTAATTAAAATTCAGAACGGATAAAATTATTTAAAAATACACAATCAAGTACGCTATATTGGGAGTCAACCATTTTTATGTTATTTGGATCTACAGATAAAAAAGTTCATGAATTTTTCATTTTGAAACTATGCTACTGTAGCAATCTGACCATAAGGCAAAATGAAGGGTGTTTTGATCAATTGCACTTGTATTTTTTTTGTGTGTGGTGATTAGCCTCTAATATTTATAGTTTTTATAGCAATTAAAGTGAAGATCAACGAATACATAGAGAAAAAAAATTTGAAATCACTATTCATGCTTCTATTGCCGTACTGATCCTATAACATTGATCGATGCTGCCGAAGTTTGACCAACATCAAGTAGGATAGAGGTCTGATTTCATGATTTAAAGCATCGGAGAGCTTGTAGTCTCGTGTGACTAGTGCGGCAACGTGAAAAGAGATGTGAAGAATTTTGCAACAAAGAAAATTGGAGCCCTGGGTGATGAAAACTAAATGGATCTAGCAATATTTTTTATTTTTAATTCTAATTATGATTAAACACAAGAAAGCATTGCAATAACAATATAAAAATGACATGACGATTCATATATTATCCCCCAAAAGCAGATAAATAATTCATATCATTAACATGCTATAATATGCTTAACAAAACACTCATGTGAGCATATAGAATCTGCAAAATGCACAAATTTAACACATGATGTATTGCTCTCAGGTGAAGAGTTGCACAGATTAAAAGAAAGTTGGTCTTCTACTACTTTTATCAATTTTCACGATAACAATGATAATTTCTCAAAATTCTGCTAGTATAACTTAAGCAAATATTACCTCAGTGTGGTATCAATATCAAGAGCCTACAAAGATAACAGATTTTGACCGAAAACAAACACTAGTAACAAGGCAATGTTACTGCAGAAACAACATATAGGTTCGATAATTACATAATCATCATATATATTTTCGGCAAGATCTAAAACAACAGTAATCAAGACTGAATATGAACTGCACCAATGCAATTAATAGAGCTATCAACTACACTCAATAGAGATAAGCAATAATCATATGAAGGACCACACTAGCATAATGAATCTAAAATATCACTGTGATATCAATTTGACAAAGATATCCTCATCGAGCAATTCATAAGCCCATAATCTATTATGCAATAGCTCTCCCAATGCCAACCAAAAATATCAGAGATACTAAACAAGCAATCAGGCATGGCACACTAATGCACAATAGAGTTAAAAAGGAGTATAGAGCAAGCTCACAAAGTAGCGAAACTCCAAGCCGCTATGTCGAACAAAAGGGGGCTAGGCTCATTGGAGAGACGATGTCCTAGAAAACTAATTACCGACGAATACCAGAGAATCACCGGAGAGGCAATCGGAGATACAATGTCCAACTTCTGAATTTGGTACTCATCAGATCAAGAAGCCGAGGCATCGGTCGATGCTGCACAAAACCACATGAAGGTGAAATCTCATCGCGCACCACACGGCCAAAGTTGAGCCAAAGAACAGAGAAACATCGAGTGTGAGCCCACGGTCCAGAGGGCAAGATTTGTGAGGAGGGAGCACAAGAGCCATAGCCTAGCGACCACTAGCACAACTACCGCCGAGCTCTTCCTCAACCAAATCCCAAATGATCAAATAGCCAGCGGAAGAATGGATCTGGGTGGTGAGCTCTCTCTCCTTCTCTGAAACCCCCAACTCTCCTATCTAATATAAAGATCCAAGGGGCAAACTCATGGGTGAGATTATGACGGCACCCATGAACAGAGAAGCTGAGGCTTTCGCCGAAGAAGAGGGAGGAGAGGTGACTAGAAAGCACCAGCCATATCTGAGAGAGAGAGCCGAACCAGTCGCCTACCCCTTATCTCTTCTCTCCCTCTCTTACAAGTGGGCCCTAGGCCAATTTATTTTTTTCCTTTATTTTATTTACTTGAAAATGAGGGAAATACCCATTTTCCCCAACACTAGGCAGGCGCAGGGGCCATGTGAGTATAGTAGGGGACGGTGCAAGTAGGGCTGTAAACGAGCTGAGCTTGAGTGATCCCATCCTACTAGGCTCGAGCTCGACAAAAGCTCGAGCGAGCTTAAGTTGACAATCAAGCTTATAGGTGGACTCAAGCTTGGCTCGGACAAAGCTCAAGTGGGCTCGAGCTTGATTCGTGTAGGGCTCGGTAACACATGACCATCAAGAACATTCACAAATTTTCAAGTGGTTCATATGAACAAAAAAAAGAGGAGGGGTTAGAGGAATAGTTCATCCTCAGCGTCGGCATCGGCGGGAGAGACCGGAGAAGGGCGTCGACGATGGAGGAGCAGCGTGTCAGCGCTTGGCGGTCGAGCTACAGAGGAGGAGGGTGTTGGCGGTGGAGGAGCAGCACGCCGATGCTTGGCGGCGGAGCCACGAAGGAGGAGAGTGTCGGCAGGGGAGTTGTCGTAGAGGAGGGCCCTAGATCCAATCGGGTCATGATCGGAATCGGTGCGTTGCTGCGTTCAGCCGCTTCGAGGGAGAGCAAGAGGAGGCTAGGGGCAAGAGGTAGATGGGGGTGGGAGGAGGCGGGGAGCTAGGAGCCGTGAGAGTCAGTGGCATGGTGGAGTGGCGGCCAGCGGTGTCCGAAAAAGACTGGGGAAAATCGGCAAGAGACTAGAGAAGTGAGGATTGGAGAATGACCCGAATGGCCTAATGGGGAGTGAGGAGTGTCCAACAGTCAAAGCAATCATGCTGAGGAGTGAGGAGTTTAGGTTGAAAAGTTGAGGTTTGCCTTAAGCTTAGTAAAGTGTTTGAGCTCGGCTCAAATAGACTCATGAGCTAACGATCAGGCCCAGGCCCATGGGCGTGCGAGTGGTACGACTGAACAGGGCCCCTTCCGCTGGCGCTTCGTATTCTCGGCGTGTGTGGCGCTTCCCGGCTTCTGCTGCGCTTCGTATTCTACACAAGTACGCATATTCGCTGGCAGGCCCCTGTTCGCCTCCTGCCTCCTCCCCCTCCCCCTCCCCCTCCCCCGCCGCCGCCTCCTCCCTCTCCCCCCGCTGCCCTCCTCCCTCTCCCGCAGGCCCCTGCTCTCCCGGCCCCGCCACCCCTCCCCTCACCCAGCGCCCCCTCCCCGCGGCCCCGCCCCTCCTCCCCGCCCCCCCCCCCTCCTCCCTCTCCCGAGCCCTGCTCTCCGCCCCGCCGCCTCCCCCCCCCCGCCGCCTCCTCCCCCTCCCCGCGCCCCTGCGCCCCCTCCTCCTCGCTCCCCCTTCCCCGGCCCCGCGGCGTCGCCTGCTCCTCGCTCTGCCGCGCCTCCTTCTCCCTCCACCTCCTGCTCCTGCGGCTTCCGTCCGCCATCGCTGCGCGCACGCATACCGCCGCCCGCGCGCGCTGCTCGGCGCCGGCGAGTGCGTGCTTGCTTGTTCGCGCGTGTGCCGGAATGGTCAAGGAGGTGCGATCTTGTGAGTTGGTTACGTCGAAAGTGAGCGAACAAGCATGCCTACTCTGTTGCACTTGCCGCTATCAAGATTGAGACCGCCTTGGGTTACCTTACAGTAATGAAGCGCACTTGTGGGACAATTTTATTTCTTTGTTGTTACCTCTATTGATATCCTTGCACTAGCAATACCCAAAAAAAGTTAATCGGATGTTTTGATTGGTGCGGGTCTCTCTTGAGCTTCCATTGGCATTTGAGAGCATGCACATAAGTCGTGACTGTTATGGATTAAGATTTTGTAAGATATCGATTTGGTTGGCGAGAGAGTTCTTTATCGATGCATCAATCATCATTATGTGCTTTGTCCATTTGAACACCACCAAGATTGTGCTTTTATTGGTCATTTTCAAACATATTTTTGGTGATGTTTCCAATGTTGTTACACATAAGACTATGTTGATCTTGATATAATAGTGAAAAAGTCAAAAATGACACAGATTACATTGAACTTCACAGGACTTGATAAGTTATATATCTTTTGTTTAATTCTTTTTTATGTGACATTAAGTGGTTACTAAATTTGCAAAAATTTAATGCTTTAGGCAAGGAGAGCACTGCAAGCACTGAGAGGCCTTGTGAGGTTGAAGTCGCTAGTTGATGGAAATGTCGTCAAACGTCAAACTGCCCACACCTTGCATTGCACACAAACAATGACAAGAGTTCAAACTCAAATTTACTCTAGAAGGGTGAAGATGGAGGAGGAAAAACAGGCCCTTCAAAGGCAGCTCCAGTTAAAGCATCAAAGGGAACTTGAGAAAATCAAGGTGAGCACTCCATTTGATATAATCCTTCTAAGCTCCTAATTTCATCTTTAGTAACCTTTTCTTGTTTATATTCTATGAGTAAAAATCGCTAATGGAATCTATTTTGGGCATTATATATATTTTATATTTACATAATTAGTTAAAACATAACAGTCACATTAACACAGATTACCGTAATCATTCTGCAATAAATAGAATAAGACAGGTTTGACATTACAAATTCTGACATTATAATAGAATAATAGAATAGAGCGGCGTGAAGAGCGGCGGCGCGGGCTCGGCTCGTGGCGTCGGCGTGCGGCTCGCGGTGGCATGCGAGCGATGGCGTAGCGTAGAGGCGTCTTGTGACGGCGATGTGGGTAGGAGACGCACAGCACAGCCTGGTATTATTTTTGCTACATTTGGTACTTTGGTTTAGACCTCACTTAGAGCTTTACACAGGGCCTCCAAATTTCCCGGCACGACCCTACTAACGATTAGGCTCGAGCTCAAATTATTTGAAGCTTAGTTGAGCTCAATCGAGTCTAAATCAAGCTAATTTCGAGTAGCTCATAAAACTCAAGTTTTTTTATAGCTCTAGACGCAAAGCATTAGAAATTGATGACCAAACAGAAAAGGCATGCAGCGGTAAGAAAAAGGGGTGAATGTGCAGTGCCGTGCAGAGATTCCCTTCTGCAGCATGGCCGTCGTATGCGTGTCCTGTCTCGCTCTGCGTGCAAAATGCCAAGAGTCAGGAGTGAGAGAGGGAAGCGGTCAGGCAACGCGGGAGCGGCTCGGCGTGCGAGGGGCGCCGTGCCGGTGCGATGCGCAGCGTGCGTAGGCTCCCACTTCACTGCGCGCATCGGCATCTGGAATTCTGGATGCAGCGCCGCGGCCGCCGCGCAGGTTGGTTCATCCGCTGGGGTAAGGCTCACTGGTGTGGCACTCACCGGTGCGCGGCACGGCCATGTCCTGTTTTGGCAGCCTCGCGTTCCCGTGGCCGCGCGCGGCGGACGAACGCATCTCTCCGCGCGCATGGTGGTGTTGTGCCGGTACCGTCACATTTGGTGGGGCTGTCTTGCTGGTAGCTAGAACCTACTACCAGTAGTTGTAAGGCTTCCTTTATTTGGGTTGACTTCTTCAAAAATAAAAAAAACTAATTAAAATAGAACACCTTCTTAAGTTTAAAACTATGTATGCTATTATCGTCGACGCCTCTATTAACTGTTGCCGTATTAAAAAATATACCATCAACCATAATCACAAACTATCAATCACGGCCTAAAAGAACACCCCGAACTATTGCTCGGTATGCATGTGAAATTGTCATGGCGTGAACCCACTTGCCCTCCGGTATTGATGCTTCCATGTGATAAGGGGCTCGAAATGGTTAGCATCGCCAAATGGAAGGGCTCGTGTACGTGCTCAGCCCACTTCTAGTTTGATCATACGCATGCATTGCCCTCGGCTCTTCGCTTTCCAACCTTTTCCCAGTATCAAGTCGAACAGCTGGAACCGTGAGACACTGAACTCCCAACTTGGCATCCACCACCAGATACGTAGAGAGCGGCTGTAGCCATGGCACCGTAAAAGGAAAGAAAAGCTGCTTCCATAATGAGAAGAGGCCACAACGCCATTACGGCCTTCGTCATGTAGCTGCAAACCTGCAGCTGCAACGAGTGGGCTAGATACAACACAGAGCAAGATGGCTGGTTGTGTGATGCCCACCAACAGGGCCTACTGAGTCTGAGGCTCCCAGACAGCCCAGCCCAGGAAAAGGCCCACGAGAGCAAGCTCGTTCTTGGACTGCCCAAAGGACAGGCCGAAGTGCGCCACATTCACCTTCCTCTGACAGCTTTCGCCTTAGCAGTTCAGTACCGAGGAATGTTCCATCCGCGATCGAAAGTTTTGCGTCTACCAGAAATATCAAAAGTTAGTTAGTTAGAAAGATACTCCAGTTCTTTCCCGGGTGGGAGATAAAAAAAAAAGTTCAACCTCCGCAAGGAATAGTTCCAGTGTAGAGGATTCTTGTCAGGCAGTACCAAACTCAAGATAGAAGCAGAGTCCTAACCCAGTGTATCATGTATTGTCCCGGCAAAAATACAGCTCTTCAACTAAAAAGCCTGCAGCAGCCACCAAGCGTGCTAGGGTTGTCATTAACCCCTAATCCTGCCATTTCTAGGACCAGCCTTGAACACAGCGAAAATAATCATAAGCTCCAAGTCAATGTTTCACTTCAACTGAAGTTCAAACATAAAATTCGTGGCCGCTTATCTGGATTATGGATAGTACGAGTAGCAAAGTTAAGACACCAAAGAAGAAACATAAAATTAGAACTCCTTGGGTTCACTTCAACTTCGCTGTTTCCAAGCTCAAAATCGCCAAATGAAACAAACATGACAAATGGGGGAGCATTGTGTTTGTGTATTAGAGGCCGACATTTGTCCGTGCCGTGCCGGCACGATCTGAGTCTATTGTACTTTGGACTACATCGTGCCGTGTTGGCTCGTCTCATTCACCTCGCCGTGCCGGTCCACTTCGCCTCCGGCCAAACCTAAGCACGGCTCAAAGCCAGTCGTGCCAATATTCGTGTCGTGTCAGCCTAAGCTCAGCCTGAAATAACTATAGACAACGGAGGTGGAGGCGGCGACAACGATGGTGGCGGCGGCGACAACGATGGTGGCGGCGGTCGCCATCTTCATTCCTTTCATATCCATTTTGTTAAAAATCTAGTTAAAATTCTATACTATTGTCTCATGCCATTCCACCTCTGAACTTGACCATCTAGTCTAATGACATGCATATCTGGGTGCAAATCGGACTGTGGCGTACGTGGTCATCTAGCTCATTGCCCGGCGTAGGGCTGCATAACTAGTCAAATAGAAAATCTCAAGCAGAGTCATGAGTGCAGTTTACTGTAGTTAAGAAATCAATTTTAAATGGTTTCTCGAACGTTTAGTAATTACTTGGAATACACGCACTAATAACAGACCGTCTCCATTTACATAATGGTTAATTGCAACATACATGATGTGGTTATCTCATTGAATGCTAGAATTAAAAAGGCAGTTGGTGAAGGGAGATATGTTAGAATTACAAACGCATGTAGTAGTAATTTGCTTACATAAAATAAAATCACAATGGGGGTGGGCTATATTGTAAAAAATTATAAATATACATTAGAACATGTTGATTTGTTTGATCTTTTTCTCCAGCAGTCCAGTCATACTAGTTTTACACGAAGAAGCAAGAGAGCCGTGAGGATGTGATCTAGGGTTCGGTGGTGGTGACCTAAGGAGGAGCAACGTTGAAAATACTTATTATTTTTGTATGATGATATTTCTTAAGAAAGAACAAAAGACACCTTATATCACAAGTGCAAAAATAAACTAGGCCTAGGTCACTTTTTTCAGCCATTAGATTAAGATCCAATCATCCTCACCATACATATCACACATTCACATCTCCAAAACCTAACTAAATCTTCAAATTTGACATTCTAGGGACTGCTTCATACAGTGTCGTAGCAGATTTGTAGGATTTTTCCGTGATAAAATCAGAGTTTCTGAGGGCTAGAACAGAAGAACTCAAAATAGACAAGGTTGTAGATTTCGAAACTCTGGAGGGCTAATCACAAAAATGGAAAAATCCACAATCCTCCCTAAAATCCCTTCGCTGCCGCCCGATTCATTTCTTCCACCCCCTGCTATCTTCTCCATCTGCGCCTCCCATCTGTTGCTCTTCTCTGCCATCATCTCCCCGACTGGCGTCGGCGAGGCCGAGGCAAGCGTGTGAGAGGCTGAGGCTGATAGCCCCGCGGGCCGTGGGAGGCGAGGCGGGCGAGCTGTTGGAGCTACGGGCAAGCCCATTGAACACCACCTTGCCGGCGACGTTCCGACGGGGGCTGTCCGCCGCGACAACGACAGGAGGGGGCGCCATCGCCTGCGCCGATGAGTGGAGACTCTTGGGAGGCAACTGTTGGGATAGAGGTGTCGGCGTTGGTGTCGGAGTGGGAGCGGGCGCCGGTGCTGGCTTCTCGGGCTTTTTGACTCGGCGGAGCCGAACTCGCATAGGAGGGGGAGGCTGAGGAATGGCTCTATCTCCGGTGGCTTGGGCCCTCAGCGAAGGAGCCAGCGGAGCGACTTGGGCTCCGACGTCACCTGTTGCTTCCATTGCCGAAGGAGATCCTGCCACCTCCGCGTTGTAATCTTGGGCTCGTCGACAGCATCCTCCCCCTGTGCCACAATCCTCGTTGGCACCTCCGCCTGTGGAGTCTCCGGCTGCGGACCAGGCGAAGGTACTGGTTCTGGCGCCAGTGTCACGACCCCACCCCCTCCGTTGATGTGCTCGCGGGCAGTGCGGGACAAATTTTCGGTTGTCGCCCCCGGCTCTGGTTGCCCTGCTCTTCCTACGACCGTCTTCTAGGCTCCGATATACTCCAGTCTTTCCCTTGTACTCCCTCTCTCTGCTCTATAATATTGTGGGGATGACCATGAGAGCAGTGCCCATGGGATGGTGACAGGAGATGGGAAGTGAGGCCGAGGCGACCGCCGGCGCTGGTGTGCTAGCCATGCCCCCATGTTGACCACGCTCGCCGGGCCAGGCCGGCCAGAGCACAGCATGATATGTTGTGCCGTGCCACCTGACGGGCTGACTTTCTAGACCCAGCCCGGCCCACCATTCATGCCATGCCGGCACAGCCCGCCACATGGCGTGTCCGTACCATGCCAGACCAGCTGGACCTTGGGCTAGCACGGATAAATCCGGCCCAATGCCCAACTCTATTGTATATTGGCACTAGAGGAGAAAGCTAGTCAAGCACAAGCATGAGCATACACGTCTGTAACTCCTCAGAAAGAGACGTCCAAAAACCATATCCATTGCGATGGACAAACAAGTCTACATTGGCATCCCAATTATTCAACAGAAATTGCTTGACGGCTACAACATATGATCAATGAAGCAATGGCTATTATGCGAATGCTTGCAAGAAATAGCGCAGTCAAGCAACAGATAGCATCCACAGCATGAGAGACCACAAGATTCAGCATTTAGATTAGCAAAGCAAGGTAACAGATAACATCGGCAGCCTGAAAGAAGGGACATGTGCAAAATCCACATTTTGATTAGAAGATTAGAACTTTCAGATAACATTATCCATCAAATCTGCAATTGCAATGCATACATACATATGATGATTTTCGAGCTTGCGATGCGTAGACCATGCTATGTATTTTTTGCTCAGCTCAGTCGCACAAACTTGAGATGGTAAAGCAGTAGCAAGCAGCAACTGCATCATGTATATAAATAACTTCTCTTCATTTCATCCATTACCTTTCCAATTAATGAAACAGCAGCAACATCACTCGGGATACCACAGAGAAAGGTAAGGAAAAGCTCAGATTTCCTTGCTCGCAGCTTACACGACAGAATTATTCACATATCGAATCGACGTGGTAAGAAAATAAGGGAAAACAAAGAAAGAGGCAAGAATTATCCATTTCTAGCGAGAGAGAACACCACCGGATCAGCCGAAGAAGGACAAGAGCAGAGCGGAGCGGAGCAACAGCGCTTGTCTCGATCTTTTTTCTAATTCCCCCTCCAAATACTTGCTATTCTCGTGAGCTAGAGGCGGAGCAGCGTGTCGTAGCGGGCGCCCATCTGATCGGCCTCGGCGGCCGCCTCCGATGGGGGCGGTAGGTTCAGATCGAACGGAAGCGGCGCGCGGGAGGCCGCCGCGTCGTCGCCGCCGTCTTCGCAGAGGACGGAGGACGAGGAGCCGCAGTAGCTGCGGCAGTCCTCCTCCTCCTCGGCCGCCTCCGTCGGTGCGGCGCTGCGGGCTACGGTGGCGGCGCGGGGAACGCCGCCGCTCCAGGACTCGACGGTGCTGCTGTGGCTGGATGTGGCCGCGGCTGCCGCCGCCGCCGCGGGGGCCCGCGGCGGCGGCCCGGCGGAGGGGAAGTTGGTGCGGGCGGTGGGCCCGCGGAGGGATCGGGCGGCGGCGTCGTACGCGCGGGCCGCGGCCTCAGCGGAGTCGAAGGTGCCGAGCCAGATCGGGGTCTTCTTGGCCGGGTCCCTGATCTCGGCAGCGTAGCGCCCCGACGGCCGCTTCCGCACGCCGCGGTACCGGATCTCCGGCGACGGCGACGGCTGCGGCGGCTTCGCCTTGCGCATCGCGGCGGGCGGGGGCTAGGCTAGGGTTTGGTCAGTGGTAGTATTTTCCTCCCCTTCCCTGCCCTTTGCCTTCCCTTCCTCTGCCCCCTTGGTTTTTTTGGGTGTGTTTTTGGGGAAGCGTTCGCTTTGGTTTCTCCTCCCTACCCTCCGCGTTGTGCGGCTTGTGCCTGCCCGGCTCCGCATGGCGGTGGATGACTGGGTGGTGGGCCTCGTGGCCGCTTTCGATTCTGGCCAAACGGGCCGGTCCAATGGTGCGCCGGAGACTCGGTACCGTTGGGGCCGGCTCAGACGCTTCGTAGATAGGCTAGGCTAGCCTGCTCTAACGGAGTGTGTCGTATTAGAGTAAACGTGTCGTATTAGGGTTGGTATTTTGGTATGATAGACTGATTTAGTATGGTCTAAATCATAATTTTTTTGGTAGTATGATAAAATTATTTATATTAGAGTTACCCACTCTTCTAAACACAAACATATAACTTGACAGTAAAATTATTTATGACTAGTAATAAAATTAATGAATCATCAATAATCTATTTGGGTAAGCATGTTTAAGATAGTCTAACCTTTTTTTGTGCCGTGGCCGTGCCGAAATCAAAGGATAGATACATAAACCAATATAATAACTTATTCAGACCGTACTAATCAGGCTATGCTCTATCCGAGTCCGTGCTCTGTCTGCTCCGACCGCGCGCCCAGAAATAAGTGTTGCCTTCCACTCTTCACTCACTCCGTAATCCGTATTAGTGGAATCACTGTTGGCAAACACAAGCAGCTCACGCCCTTTTTGAGAGTATGTGACGAGTAAACCTCCATTTTTAGTGGAGTCTACTATCAACTGCTCGTGTGTATATACTTTCCTCCTCGATCTAAGAGACTGAGGACCACGGAAAGGCATTGGCATGTGCTCTTGCATCTAGTTCTTCATTGCTGCCTTCTTGTTGTCGCCACTATGACATCCCTGATCGCGACAACTATATTAGCAAGCTAACTGAGCACAAGTTTGTGAAGAGATTTGTGAAGGTTAGAGTTTAGCTCTTGGAATGGGAAAGAGTTATCTCTAGTGAATTGAGAAAATATTCAATTGCGCACGGAGCTGATTTGATTTGTTCAAGTTCTCTCAATGTGGATTAGAAAAGATCGGTAAATCTTCGAGACCACGGGAAAAAATCACTTGTGCCTTTATGTGGTTTACTTTCTTAATTTTTATTTTGTGCATTTACATTTTTAGTGTTAAATTACTTAACTTGTTTATCTAGAATTGTATCTTGCCTAGTCTTAATTTGTTGGTGCCATAGTGAGAACATTTAGGCATCGAATTTTGCAAAAACAATTTTTAGTTCATAATTACTTAAAATCCGGGACTTAGCCAAAAGAATTTAAAAACTTTATATTCACCCCTCTAGTCGGTTATTCTTAATCTTATAACTGCATATAACTATACGTTCCAATCACAATGGACTGCATATCACATGGAATTTTAGTCTTCTCTAACCTCAGTATTACTCATTCTACTTCTAGTCACAAATGAATACGCAGTTAAACTTTTAAACTTCAGCTATCAATATTTTTTTTTCAATTTTTAGATCTAACACGTAGTCTCACAAAACACTTTTATGATAGCATAAATTTATAGGTTTATATAAATACATTATAATAGAAATTAGACAACATTATCATCAGATCATCTTGACCTAGCGAGTCCAGCCGACTATTGCGACCTAGCGAGTCCGGCAGACTTCACACTACTAACCGTCGGTCATCTGCAGGCCACATTGACGAGGAGGTAAGTTATGTACGAATTTACGTTTTATTTTCTTGTTATGCTTTACGTTCCACTAACATCATGGTATCCTCCTGTCGTAGATCCTTATCAAAATGCATCACTTTTACCCTTTGCACCCCTACACAGACTATTACTCCCCATCAATCATCTTTGTTGCACATCCGAGAGGTACGAGATTCGCAATCTATGTCTAGAATCTTTCTTTTTACTAACATCGTTCTGTCTTGTAGCCTTCAATTCAACGTGGAATGTGACGGCCAGTCCATTGATGAGGATTCGAGCCACCCGGCTGCTTTCAGGGAGTAGCATATAGCGCTAGGGTTTGGAGCGTACGCAAGGCAGAGCTCAAGGTTCGGAGCGTACGCAGGGCAGAGCTACTCCGACTTCGCTTGCACATTGTATGGTGAAGGCTAGAAGCCTAGAACTCCTCCACACGATTGGGATTTATAGAGTCCCTCGTTCAGGACTTCATCGCTGGTAGCCCCTAGTTTCGCATGTCTCACCAGAAGAACATCGACGCTTACCAAACCCAGCCTGCTCTAACTTAGCTTACTAGTGCACCGCCAACCACTCAATAGACTGAACGATCTCCATACCTCCTCCGATCCGACACGCACGCTCTAGACCGGCTGTCTTATCCCATAGGACATGTTCAACGAAAGACAAGGCCGCGCCTGTAGATGCAGATGTGGCGAGGAGACAGTAGTGGCTCAAATGAGTGAGCCATATCATATGTCATGTTATGCGCTTTTCATATTGGTATATTTGTATAATTTTAGACAATACAAATTTTGCATGAATTACACAATCAAGTTCACTATATAAGGATCCTTCAAATAAATTCATAATTTTTGGACTCATTTCCCACATTAAAAATTTTCTACAAAAAGTTTACTTAAATGATTTTTCAAGTAAAATTCAAAACATGTAAAATTACGAATAAATTACACAATATAGTACGCTGCATCTGGAAGCTCCACAAAAAAATTCATCAGTTCTTGCGCTCATTTGTTATATCTAAAAATTTCTACATACGGTATTGTAAATAAATTCCCTAATTATGCTAATTAAAGTAATTAATGCAAACGCTAATTACCTGCCACATGGCCACCGTGCATCACCCACCCCTGTCGCATGGCTGCCATGTGGCGCCCCATGCATGTCAGCCTCTGGCGCCCCACCGCCCAATGGTTGTACAGTGAAAACATATTTTTGTCAATACCACACGAGCAACGTCATTACTACAAATACGCCTCCAAAAAGGTCAAAAGCGCCAAAAAATCATTTTTAAGGGTACGATGCGTATACATACTTAATGCCAACCTCACATACCATTCACATGTACACATACACACGTGTATCTACTATACACATCTACAAATAACCCTTGATCGAAAGCTACGGAGCCACCAAAATACGTGCACATGCTATCTCACTCAACGTACACGTATACAAACATATATATATATATTCGTATACATACATATATATCTATATATATCTATTTTTATTTTGATGAGCATGTGCACTGAACTCGGGTTCATATACTGTGGACAGGACGCTCATCAACGGCTCCGGCCAACCTAGCGACGCTCAGCCCTGGTGAGTGGTGACGGATGGTTTGGCTTTGGCCCATCTGAATTCTGCGTTTCGATGCACCGACACTTGCCTCTTCTCCAGGGCGGCTGTGCTGTTTGCCACCGCGCGAAAACGACAGGATTTATTAAGTGCTGCCAGCCAGCAGAGGAAAGTGTGGCTGCGACTGACGAGTTACAGGTATGATTTGACTTGGCTGATGTTTCCTCCCGACTCCGACTCCGTTTTTTCGGAACACATCTGTGCTCTACATTTCATCCCAACAAAGAACCTATTTGGGCTGAATACATTGCGAATGAATGGCTACCAGCTACAGAGAAAGATTGGGCATGTCTGTTTGGCAATCGTACCCTGTGCGAGTTGGCTCCGCATGCAACCTTCAGTGAAGAACAAGTTGATTGAATATGACGATCTTAGGACGGAGGGCTTACTGAAGGTCTGATCCTCGCAGGCATGCTAAGGCCGGCATCACTGTTCATGGCCGTTGGATGATAGAAAGAGCGGTGTGGAGTTACAGACGTCTGATTCATCGAGTATTCCAGGTCCTCGTCGCTGTTGAAATCTATTTCAACTTGATCATCCAAGCTGCCCACATTCGTTCCAGGGGCTTCAAGGCCCCCAAGTCCATCATCATCATCATCATCATCATCACTGTTACAATTGCTGTATGTCGTCTTGACCGTGGACCAGAACTCAAAATTTGGACGCATGTATCAGCAGGGGACAAAGGGTTGTCAGGCAGAAGGAAACATTAGTAACGAGGACAGCTAGCAACTAGATTCAAATGACAGTGTTTCCAAAGGCAGATCGGTGCAGATATTAAAAAAAAAGAGAGGAATTGAGCACATCGGAACTGGAATTCCAAGCAGCTTTTGTTGTAGTATAATTCTATGCGACAGCCTCAGTATTCCAATAATTCAATGAGTTGAGGCTTGGTAGACAGACAATTGTAACCCACCCAGAGCACAAACAAGGAAAGCATCACTGGATAATTGCTGATAGAATAGGCCTAAAAGGTACTTCAAAGATAATAGTGGGGCAAACCTGTCAGATTCTTTTAGCAAATAAGGATCAAATGGGAAGAACATGTCAAGTCTACTGATTCCTCCAAAAGTCTTGGATAAATCAGATTCAAGTGCATCTTCGAATGCTGAATCCACAGATGCGTTGAACAACCTGGCAGCCTTGGCCTGCCTCGGGAACTCGCTTACTATTGAAGGCAAACACACCTAGAACATCAAAAGGCCATGTCAATTGACAAAGGTAAATAACAACATACTATTAGCAGCTAATGACTTTCAGTCATGGACAAGCAGCTCCTCACTGAGATATGTAAAGACACGAGATGAGTATAGAAGCTATGAAAGATCTCGAAGGGGGCAGAGAATGTATGCCAGACAAACCTTTAGAGGTTCCAGTGGATGGGTCAAGATATATCCGAAAGGCATGTGAAAAGGCTGTGATTTAAGATTTGGGTAGTCCATAATAGATCTCAAGTGAAAGCAAAGGACATACATCACAGCCTGCAGGTTAAAAATGACAAATAAATGTTCAGAGAGTATATGATACCAGGACATTTGCAAATAAACACTACCAAATGTATGACCTCCATAAAATTTGACAAATGAAATTTGTGTTTGATCAACCATACTTTTCCCGCTTAGCTAAAAGCACACACTAAAAGAAATATGACAACAAACCTGACAGCTCGCGTAAAATATTTGATGATTTGGCTTGGCTGCTGCCCCTCTGTTGTTCTGAAGGTCACAATAGTCAACACACCAGTCCACTAACCTGTGTAAAGCGAATAACAACCAAAGTGGTAATTAGGAATTCTTCAACCTGTACAAGTTATCCATCGAATTAGATTAAATGGAGATCTGAATCAAATATATTATCCATTGCAGCCTCCTCAATAAATGATCACGAGGGCTGTTTTTTCCGTGGACACAATTTTTGCCACAAGTGTGGTGACTTTCTGATAAAAAAGACAAGTCTGTGATAGGTGGCTCAAAGAGATATGGAAGCGTGGTTTGCCACAGCTGTGGTCGCAATGCAAACACCAGCCACAATTATGCCAAACTCGCCAAACATGAGCAAGGCAAAGTGTGGCAACAAACCAAACAAGCGAGAAAATACGATGGTGAATAGCGCACGATACAATCACTAAAATGCAGTGAATCTAGTTTAGCAAATCTTCACCTGGGAAAATTTGGATTTGTGCACCCTCAGCACAGATGCTCGAAAGATAGTCTTCAGAATTGTTAAGGATAGAATAGATATTTGTTTCCTAATATGCTGTTTCCTATTATGCTGTGTTGTATTCCTTTTGTACATCCCCTTGTACCTCTATATATATTGCCCCTTGGGCCTCATGAATAGATACAAGCACTATTCATAACATGGTATCAGAGCCTAGGGTTTGTCATACCTAGGGTCGTGCTTGTCTCCACCAGATTGGATCTCACTCGCCGTCGATCGCTGATCCACCGACCGCGCGCCGTCGCGCCTCCGCCGGCCGCTCCTCGCGCGCGCCGCTCCTCCACGCCGGCCGCTCCCCCGCGCCGCGCCGCTCTTCCACGCGCCGGCCGATCGACGCCGCGCTCCTCCGCCGCCGAGTTCCTCAGCGTCGCGGCCACCCTCAAGCCGCCGCCGCTCCGTGCCGCCGCGCCCGCGCGCCGCGCCACCACCGCGCGCGCGCGCGCCAAGGCCACCGCGCCATGCCGCCGCGCCGCCCGCCGCCGCGCCCGCGCGCGCGCGCCGCTCTTCCCGCGCCGCGCCTCCACGCGCCGCCACCTGCCTGCGCCGCCGCGCGCCGCCGCCAGCCGCGCGCGCCACGCCGCCGTCGCCGCCATCGCCGCGCCGCCGGCCGCCAACGGCGCGCGCCACCTTCGCATGTGTGCGTCGTGTGTTGCTAGTGGGCGAAGGCCATTCTTATTAGGGTTTCGTTTCAAAAAAACGTCGATCTAACCGCGCGCGTTGGCGCGCGCTGTTAGACCGTTGTATTGGTCGCCGCGCCATCGGCGCCGCCTACCAATGGGCACCGTTTCCCTCCTCGCCGCCGGTGATCTTTGATGGTGTTAATTACACCGACTTTGTGTCTCACATGCGCATTCACATGCGTGGTCTACGTCTCGGGCGTCCTCTGCGCGATGTCACCGCCCGCCTTGCCCTATTCCTCCGACGGAGCCCACGCTGTTGCATTGCCTCGGCGGTAAACAAGGCGCTCACGAGGCCGCTCAGTTGCGATGATGAAGCGCCTCGCCTACCGGAGGCTCGGATTTCTACAAGGATCGTCGACCACCTACACTCGGTGGTGCGATGGCGGCGCTTTCGAGCTCTTCTTTGTCTTCATCGCGATATCCGGCCTCGATTCTCTTACGAGGTTGTGGGACTTCCCGGCTTTCGGATGTGGACTCATCTTCGTCGGCGCTCGAGCCCTCGGTGATGCCACATGCACTGTCCGTGGTTCACCAAGAGCACTCTCTTCAGCAGGTGATGCTCTGTTGATGCCTTTTACGCTCGAGCTCTGGCATGCGGCGTCGCTTGGACTCTCTCCGCGCTTCTTTGGCTGCTCGTTCTGTCCGTCTTTGCTGGATATACGTCTTGACTTGGAGTTTCAGCGGGTCTACGAGTTCCTTACTCGCCTTCGTCCTGAGTTCGAGCAAAGGCGTGCTCAGCTACTTGCACGCCACCCTCGTGTCACTCTCCGGAGGCTCTCACCGAGATCGCGCGCAGAGGAGACTCGTCCCGAGTGGTCTTTGATGCGATGCCACTCCCCTCTGTGCTCGCCGCTCGTCTACTGCTACACGCCTTCTTTCGGCTACCACGGTGGTGGTGGCGCCCGCCGTCTGAGGTGGCCGTCCTTCATCGTTCCTACTACGACAAGACCGGCCACATTGAGTCCGGTGCTATATGAAGAAGCGGCATCTGCCACGCCGTTCTTCTCCACGGCACTAGTGCTTTACGTCGCCGTCTGCATCGACCTCTTGGCAGTTTCTCTCCGAGCAAGAGATAGCCGGACTTCGGCGCTGCTTGCCGCTTGTGTTCTTCCTCCACGAGTTCTGCGGGTTACGCTCATCGACTCTTGAGCAATCGAGAAACCACCCCTACACGATCAGTACCTCCCGTGGATTCTTGATTCTGGAGCATCTTTTCACATGACTCCTGATTCTTCCACTCTGTCTTCTATTACACCTCTTGATTCTCTTGTCAGTGTTCTTACTGCTGATGGTACATCTCTTTCTGTCTCTGGTCGAGGATCTCTTAGCAACTCATCCTTTCATGTTCCTTCTGTTGCTCATATTCCTCGCCTCACTATGCGACTTCTTTCTGGGATGACATCGACCTTGGTTATCGGTCATTCTCGACTCTTGTTGTGTTCGGGATCGCCACACGGAGCTCGGTTGGTTACGGCCTCGGCGCGTGACTCACGGCGTCTCGGGAGCTTGACTAGCTTCACCTTCCTTCCGCCCACCATCGCCGCGATCTCTCCGCTTCGCCACCGTCTACCGGCTCTTTTCAGCGGTGGCATCACCGTCTTGGTCATCTGTGTGGATCTACTTTGTCATCCTTAGTTCGTCGTGGTCTTAAGTGCATCTCGGAGACATATCTTTAGATTGTCGTATGTAAGTTAGGTAAACAAATTTAGCTTCCCTATCCTCATAGTGAGTCTGTGTCCCAGCGTCCTTTTGATCTTGTCCATTCGGATGTTTGGGGTCCGGCTCCTTCGTTTGAAAGGGGTCATCGATATTATATCATATTTATAGATGATTTCTCTCGCCACACTTGGATATATTTCATGTCTTCTCGTAGTGAGGTCTTGTCTATCTATAAACAATTTGCCACTATGATACACACACGTTCTCCACTCCTATCCGTGTCTTTCGTGCTGATTCTGTGGGCGAGTACCTCTCGTTACTGCGCGCTTCCTTGCCGAGCGAGGCACTCTCGCTTCGTTCTCTTGTCCCGGTGCCCATGCTCGAAATGGTGTCGCTGGCGCAAGCATCGTCACCTCCTTGAGACGGCTCGTGCTCGATGATCGCCGCCTCTATTCCACCTCACTTTTGGGCCGAGGTTGTTTCCATGCCACCTATCTCGTCAACATTCAGCCCTCTTACGCTCTTGAGTGCGATCCTGTTGAGCGTCTCGTGGTCTTCTTCGACTACTCTACTCTTCATCTGTTTGGCTGCGTTTGCTCGTTCTCCTCGCCCCTCGAGAACGCACCAAACCGATCGCCATCTGTTGAGTGTGTTTTTCGGGATACGATCCGAGCACAAGGGCTATCGGTCTTTGGGATCTGTTGGTCGTCGGATGCGGGTTTCTCGGGATGTGACTTTCGGCGAGTCTCGTCCATTCTACCCACGTCCCGCCTCTCCTTCGACTCCTCTGCGGAGTCTCTGTCTTTCTTGACCTTTCCGGATACACCTATATCTGTTTTGCCTCGTCCACTTGTGCCATTGAGTCTCCACATATTCCCCTGTGGCCTCTCCGCGTTGTCACCGCTGCGTCGTCTCCTCCGACTCCCGTGCTCCTCGACTCTGATACCTCCCCTTCTCTTTTACACTCGTCGACCTCGTATTGAGGCTCTTCCACCGAGTCATCTTCTCTGATGATCCACCTTCTTACGATGCTCCATCGTCCCGATGGGTCATCTTCTCCTCGCTACGCTCTCGCGATCGCCGGTCGATTCGGCCTCCCGCCCTTTGGCTTTGCCGGCGCAGCTACTCGTGAGCTTTGTCTCCTCTGGGATCTTTGTTACTCACCACCGAGTGGCGGCTTGCCATGGCCGAGAGATTGCTGCCTCGAGCGTCTTGGTACTTGGGATCTTGTTCCTTGCCATCTCATTCTCGTCCCATCACGTGTAAGTGGGTCTATAAAATTAAGACTCGCTCGATGGCTCTCTTGAGCGCTACAAGGCGCGTCTTGTTGCTCGTGGCTTCCAGCGAGAGCATGGCGTTGACTATGACAAGACTTTTGCTCCGTGGCCCACATGACCACCGTTCGCACTCTTACGCCGGTGGCGTGCATTGCCATGGTCCTGCATTTCTCGGCTTGATGTCAAGAATGCCTTTCTTAATGGTGAGTTGCGTGAGGAGGTCTACATGCATCCGCCACACAGGTATTCATTCTCGAGGGCATGATGCATGCCGCCTTCGTCGCTCTCTCTATGGCCTTAAGCAAGCCCCTCGTGCTTGGTTTGGCGCTTCTCCTCTGTGGTCACTGCTGCTGGCTTTTCCGCTAGTGATCATGATCCTGCGCTCTTTGTCCACACTTCGTCTCGTGGGCGGACTCTTCTTCTTACGTATGTTGATGATATGATCATTACGGAGATGATTACGAGTACATTGCCTTTGTCAAGGCTCGTCTTAGTGAGCGATTCCTTATGTCGGATCTTGGTCCTCTCGGTTATTTCCTTGGGATTGAGGTTACTTCCACTCCGGATGGTTTCTTTATGTCCCAAGAGAAATATATTCGAGATCTTCTTGATCGCGCCTCTCTCATCGATCAGATCTTGTTGAGACTCCCATGGAGCTCAATGTCCACCTCCGACCCTCGGATGGCGAGCCTCTTTACGATCCGACTCGCTATCGTCACCTTGTTGGGAGTCTTGTTTATCTTGTCATTACTCGTCCGGATATCACTTATCCGTTCATATTCGAGTCGGTTTGTTTCAGCTCCCACTTAGGTCCACTATAGCCACCTTCTTGAGTTCTGCGATACCTTCGTGGGACTATCTCTCGCCGTCTCTTCTTTCCACGTTCGATTCGTTCTGACTTGAGCCTATTCGGATGCTACTTGGGCGGCGATCCCTCCGATCGCGGTCTCTCTCGCCTCTTGTGTTTTTCTTGGTGGTTCTCTTATTGCACGGAAGACGAAGAAACAGCATGCAGTGTCCGTTCGAGTCAGAGAGGTGAGTTGCGAGCTATGGCTCTCTTGATAGCGAGATTACTTGCTACGGTGGTTACTTGAGGATTTTGGTGTTTCGTCACTACATCGACTCCTCTCTTGTCGAACGATGCAGTGCTATCGGTATTGCTCGTGATCTGTGAAGCATGAGCTCACCAAGCATATTGGTGTTGATGCTTCTTTCATGAGGTCTTGTGTGCAAGATCAAGTGATTACTCTTCAGTATGTGCCTTCGGAGCTTCAGATAGCGGATTTCTTCACGAAGGCCCAGACTCGAGCACAGCACAGCTTTTACCTCTCCAAACTCAGTGTTGTTGATCCACCATGAGTTTGAGGGGGGTGTTAAGGATAGAATAGATATTTGTTTCCTAATATGCTGTTTCCTATTATGCTGTGTTGTATTCCTTTTGTACATCCCCTTGTACCTCTATATATATTGCCCCTTGGGCCTCATGAATAGATACAAGCACTATTCATAACAAGAATGTCAAATTCCTGTCCGGTTCAAACCAAAACATGAGTAACAACATTGAAATCAAAACAGAATTTCCCTTGTTAAACAGGTTTAGCCCTTACTATTTCTTATCCTTCTAAGTTCTAAATCAGTACTACAGTTATATTTCTTCATTCCCTAGCAGAATAAGATAAGAGATGCTAAAAGATGACAAAGGAATATTTTCTTTACAAGACAAGGATTGCCTGCGTGCTCACCTTAGGTAGGCAACCACGTTCTGCACGACTTGAGGTGCTCGCATACGACCACCATTAAACCATCAAGCTTTTCAGCACATGGATTTCCTCCAAAAAGGGCCTAACTAATAAATTGGGCCTTCAGTTATTCTCAGTTACGCAATAAATTTGCAGCGTATTTGCTATTAAAACTACCTAATTAGTTAGGCAGAAATTTAAGTATAACGCACAAACCTTTGTTCCTTCTTGTCCAAGGCTAGCCTCATCCTCATACAAATCTTCAAGCTCCATGTCAAATATACCTTTGTTATGTTCCTCTTGAAGAATGTCTTCCCAGGTTATATTAGCCTGCGTAGTTCGCCAATACAATTATGATCAAGAATTAGCTGTAAGGATAGACTAACTAGCAGTGAGAAGGAGGAGCATACATCCAATTCTGTAAGTACTAAGTAGATCTACAACTTTCGCCAGCAATAGAGCTCCAATAAGGTCCCCCATTCTGTCAGTATCAAGCCCCAACATGCACTCGACGAATTAGGAAAAGCAACATGTAAACACAACACGATCACTACGAAAAACATAGAATATCTTACAGAGTTCACACTTACAGCTTTGCTGTCAAATAACTTTGGCATACTCCTATCTATTACATCCTTTAACATCCTTGGTGCTAAGGGTACAGTATCAGAGATCGTTTTCAAACTCTCATGCAATTGAGAATAGATTTCCTTCTTCCTTGCAAGCCATCTTGGCTGCTCCATGAATGCAATAAGTGATCCAGGTGGAGTAAATGTGAGGCCCCCACGTCATTATCCCTCGGATAATCACGCGTGGCATACGGATTACTATTTGCCTGATCAGTAAGACTGCTCCGGCAAATAATAAGCCTTATGCCACGCGTGATTATCCGAGGGATAATGACGTGGGGGCTCACAGTAAAGTTGTTCACAAGCGTCTGCAAACATTCTCTGAGGAACTGGTCTGCCACAGCAGCCTGGAGGAATAATCAATTAATCAGAAACTCATGGACAGATCATGCTGGAAGCTTTGTACATACAATTTCAGAAGAATATCAATCTGGTGATTAAATCCAAAAGAGCATCCCTTGAATCGCTGTGGAAGTACCAGACACACATCGTAAATATCTGAAAAAGAATTCTTTTGGTAAGATCCGACTAATTCAATCAAAAAGGAAATGTAAGAGTGACTGAGTGAGCACTCAGTATTACATTACATTGTTCAAAAGCGCATGATGGTACAAGATGTCTATTTTGGATACTGCTTCTGACAGTGCCTTCAAAGTCGTCTGGAAAAGTAGGCAATATGTGCATTATCAGAAGTGGTGTTGGATAAGTATGAGAAAGGTACAGTGGCGGATCTAGAAATTTCGGAATGGGTATTCAAAGTTATAAAAATATTGTGCAATAGAAAACATAAAGGTCCATAATAGCGAATATTAAAGTACAATTATTCGTACTAAAGACAATAACTGAAATAATATGAAAAAATTACAAAATAATTAAGAACTAAATATTAATATTTTGATCCATGCAGCAACATATGCAAAGATTTGTCACAAAGATAATAAACATGATGAAACATGAAGGGCTTTATTACCCACAAGGAGCCCCCCCATCATTTCTCATGTCAGCAAAACTAACTTGAATTAATAGTATCATGTTGTCCGTTTAGATGTGCTCATTATGTAACTACATAGGTTGAAATGCAGATTGAGAATGAATACCAGATGGTTCAGCCTTGATTTGGCTCAAGTGGCCCACGTTATGTCCGTTGGGCAGCTGCAATGGCTGTAGGTCTCCAGACAGGAGTTCCATGGACATCATGTGCAAGCAGAATGATGCTCCAGATGCAATTGTCAGTGTTCATTAATATACCATTTCACCTGATGGCACATCATTAGTTGAAAATTCAAATCATCTAACAATAAGTTCATGGCTAGATTAATACCTGCAACGGGCTCATCTGTGGAGAAACATTTGTAGGACCAAATTCACCTAACAAGCCTGCATTGTGGACAAAAAATTGGACAACTCGGTAAGTTGCAATGACACGCTAATTTCATTGTAGTAGCTTTGTGAGCTACTACATGGTATGGACTATGGACTTTGGTATTTTTCTGTTGATTATGATGCAGTACCATGGAGGAACAAACTTTGGGAGGTTTGCCTCTTCATATGTAACAACAAGCTACTATGATGGAGCTCCTCTTGATGAATACGATAAATCTTTATACAAAAAAGAAGGCATGGTAAATGTATTTAGTATTTACACCATTGTACAATTTAACAGTACTACCATAGTAGCCATAAAGCACAAGATTTGGCAGGGCTTGTGGCGGTATAAGCTTCTCTCTAAACATTTTTGAGCAAGCTTTCTACACGCATATACTATGCAGATCTGTGTGCAGACATCTAAGTAGTACAACAGAATTACCATCACTACAACTTATCAAGTATCAACCTAGCAGAAAAAAGCAGATCTGCCAAGAAAAAAGTAGTTCTTAATTATTTTGTAATTTTTTCATATTATTTCAGTTATTGTCTTTAGTACGAATAATTGTACTTTAATATTCGCTATTATAGACCTTTATGTTTTCTATTGCACAATATTTTTATAACTTTGAATACCCATTCCGAAATTTCTAGATCCGCCACTGCATATGTATACTGGAGACTAATATACTTTAGGCTCATTAAACTGATTTATCTAATCATGGTTGGTGACATAGTTTAGAAGTCTCACCATGTACCAAAAAACAGATAAATTGCTTTATAACACCTAAAAGTGAAGTCTACAAATATGTCTATATCATTTAGCTTTATGGTATAATTATGAGTAGACTATGTAGAGTTTAAAAAACCCCACCACTGATTTCAGACCCAGCTTCCGAGACCGCGCGCACGGCGAACGTCCGTGCGGAAGCCTCGACCTCGGTTTGCTCACACGTGGAATTACCAGCACAAATCGTCTGAAGTGAACTCAGGCGAAGAGAAGCCCAATCACCAGTATTGATTCACGTATGAAGACGCGCATACATCAATTTATCTTGCGTGTGGCGTGGCGTTTGATCTGAAGCCATGCGTTGCATACGAAGAGAGAGATCAACACATCAACTCTATATACATCAACCGTCCTGTACGCGATCGTTTCTTCACGGCTGTCGGTGCGATTCAACGTCCAATCTCCACGCATCAATTCATATTTTGGTGTTGTTGCGTGATTGTTTCTTCACGGCACGCGGAACAAGCAGAGAGAGGAGACGCTCTCCTGTACGCGCGCGGGAAGCAAGCGCTCTCCGTCAGGCGATCCGTGATCGCTCTCAGGCGTGCGTCATCAAAAGCTACAGCACAGTGGCATCAGATTGATTTATGATGAGGCTTTGCTGATTGACTCCGGGGCTATTTTTTATTATAATTAATTTATTTTTATTATAACTGAGATAATTTATTTAGCATAATTAAATTTTTTTAAAAAATTAAAATAAAAAATAGGTTAACTCATCACCTATAAAGAAATATAGAGTCGATTGGCTTCATCACCCGATTCTACGCGGGTGACCGTCACGAGTTCGGCCAAGACTTCGTCGCACCACGCGGGAATTTTCTTCACGGTGACGGTCGGCCGTCTCTGTTCTCGGTCGTCTCGTGCGCGACTTGGTCCATCTTTCGGAAGGCGTCGTCGTTTTTTTTCCTTCGTCGGCAAGGCGTGCGTGTGATCAAGACGACAGCGACAAGGCGCGTCTCTTCATCCTCGGTTCTTCGCGCGGTAACTACCGCGCGAAACGTCCCTGCGTCCTAGGGTCGCGCTTCAGAACTGATCTGACAACATTTTTTTCTCGCATTAAAAACTAACAACGTTCTCCTGAACTGTTTAGATCTTATTTAATTTTTATATTGACAGTAAACAAAATGTGCGAAATATAATACACAGTCTAAAACATAATTTTAGTAAGGTATCTCTTATTAAATAGAGGAATTTAAAAATACTGGCTATTCTTTTTCTGAAGAAGTACATGTTATGATTGTTCTAAACTATTTACCTAATACTCGCAACTCTAAGTTACACCGTGGAGTGAAAAAAAGGTAACAATAAAGGAATTAGCAAAAGAGAAAGTTTTATGGTAATTTGAGAGAAAAACTTACCAAGAAATGCAGTTGGAATGATCGTGTAAATTATAACTCAGTTCAAAAAAATGATAAGTACAAGAATTTCAAATATCACAACTGTGGTCAGTATGGACATTTCAAAGCTGACTTAACCAATTGAACGTAAAGACAATTCTTCATCTGATGGTTTGTCTATTATTTTTTTTGCACTGAATCTTTAATTATTACTACTGACAAGGATATAATAATCCTCTATTTATTGTGTCATCATATTCTCTGACTATATCTCTTAACGATAAAGGAGAAATTTCGTAGAGTAGTCATAAGTCTTACAACAACTGCTCCGTAGCCGTAAGATCTGCTACAACTGTCTAATCGTAAGTCTTGCTACGACTACTTAGTCGTAAGTTCTGCTACGACTAAGTAGTCGTAAGTTATGCTACGATTTTTTAATTATTCTCCTATGTTTAACTAACCAACTCTCACAGCGGGTCTGTCTGACAAAGCAGTTAGAACGTGTGTTTATACTCAATAACCGCACATGATCTTTCTCTCTCTCTGACAACAACCATCCTATGGTGAACATGTACCCATATATCTCTGATAATAACCACCATTCAGCGGTTAACCTATAAAGTGTCAAGACGTCTTATGGCAAGAAATAACTACCGCCATTTCGTCGCCGATATAAGGGTTGATGTTGAAGAATGAAGGGAGCAATCAGTTCTGGAATGAGTACTAGACTTTTCGCACAATTCACACTTGTAAATTTTTTCTCAGTAATAGCAACACAGGACGTAGAGTTGTTATTCTCCCAGGAGAATGCCCGAACCTGTATAAAAGTTCCTATATCTTTACTCTGCATGATCATACGAGAGTCTTAAGAGTTTTCCTCCGAATCTAAAAAACCATACGTAAGATCGATATTAAAACAACGATAGCTGGCGCCATCCGTGGGGAAGGTTTCTTCCAAGGCTCCGGTAAATTCCTGGTCGACGTATTCTCTTCCTTCTGATGCCATCATAGCAGGAGAATAGAATGAGGAGAACTAGTTCAACTTGGCGAACTACGCAGATATCGACATGGAGGCCTGCTACAACCACGAGTAGGTCCTACTTGCTTCCAACGGTGAGTCTATCACACTCCGAGGGTTCATCCATCCTGTCGTATAGTGGTCATCCAGCCGGAGACGGTTATAACTCGGAATTCCCCTACCTGACAGACTTTACTCTTGGTCGCGATGTGTTGTCGCTCGAGGATTTTTTAGATGAGTGGACCTCCACTAGAAGTCGAGGTTCTAGATATGAAGTCATAGCTCTCCCCTCAGATCCTCATCACCTTCTTGATGGAGGCCCTCATGAGGCTTCCCTCCGAGCACACTCTCCCTCCTCTTTTGAGGATGGCGCTGAGACCTCCAACGATGAGCAAGATCAATTCTCTTATGAGCGTGAGAGAAATCCTAGAAATAATCGTTCTCCTTTAAGGCGGCCACAACTCGCCTCAAAAATTGCAGATCCTAATACCACTTAGAGGAGACGACTAGCTGCATAGGGGTCTTTACCCGGGCGCATCCAATGTCAATTCGAAGAGGCACGAGAGTTTCAATGCATCAATGACCTCCACAAGAGCTCGCTCGAGCGCCCAGCTACGACCGCTTTGCCGAGGGAATCACCTGAAGACTTCGAATTATGATGGACAGATTCAAGCAGCTTGGCTGGCATAATTCCAGGAGTCGGACAAGCACAACCGCATCTAGTCGTTCACAGAACTCACCACGTGGGGTTCGACATGATGATATGTCACGATGGTCACCTGATCTTAATTCTAGCCGAAGGAGAGTTCTTCGGGCGACTCCGGATCGACGGATTGACTAAACAGGCAATCGATCACCTTTTCGCCCAAGGAATCTGTAGCAGCAGATAGAGTGCAAAAATACTACCCACGTATGGACCAGGCCTGTTGGGTTAGGTATATCTACTGTTGGGCATCATCGACTACGGTCATCCGGCGACTCCAATTACCCTTTCCCATAAAGGAGGCGTCAAGAAGTGGTTACCGGTGTCGAGCATTTATTCCCGAACTCCGAGCTATATGCTGGTTGTCACGTTTCCATCCAGTAAACATGGAGATGTTCAATGGATCTCAGAATCCCATTGAGTTCCTTCAGATTTACACAACCGCGGTACGGGCGACATGAGGTGATGAGTATGGCGAATTATCTTTCGACAGTGCTCGAGAGGTCCGCTCGATCTTGGTTGCTCAACTAACCATTCGAGTCGATTTATTCTTGGTAGCATCTCTGTAATTTGCTGCTAGCCAATTTCCAAGGGATATACAATTGTCTTGGGAAAGAGGATGACTTGCATCGGATGCGGTAAAACAGCGATGAGACCCTGCGACAGTTCATCAGACGCTTTAGCCAGATTCGTAACTCGATTTCAGAGGTCTCTAACACTTCTGTCACCAGGGCATGCAACCAATGTGTCCGCAATAGGAGATTCACTAAAGACATCAACTTGCATCCTTCGACTACCGTCGCCGAGCTCTTTGAGATGGCTAATCGTTACACGACTACCGCCAAGGCAGTCGAATGGATGAGAACCATCAATCAAGTCAACTGGGGTGTTAAAGAGAAAGGCGAAGGTAGTAAGGAAGGAAAAAGCCAAGAGGTCCAAGAACAAGGCCAAATGTTAGAAACCTCGGGTTGATCTCTCGAATGAAGTCTTGGACGTAGGTGATGAAAAACCTCATAAATTCAAGCAATACAACGATCAGGGCAAAGACAAGGCATCTGTTCGGAGGGACAACAAGTCTAGGTGGTGCCCACTTCACAAGGAGGGCCATGAGCCCATGACCTCCGCAATTGCCCGATTTTCCAACGAAAACTTGAGGATTATTATTCTAACAAGGGAACACTTTCAACACTCGAGGAGGTGGGGCAATCGAGTGGTCGAAAGCACTTGGACGAGGATGGAGATATGCCTTTCTAGGATCCGAAGCATACAATTAATCACATTTACAGGGATTCTTCCATGTACGAGTCAAAGCGATAGTATAAGGCTGTCGAGCGAGAGGTAAACTCTGTCGACACATTCATTATCAATAATTTTCCTAAGTGGTCGGAAGTTACCGTCTCTTTCGAGAGGGATTACTGCCCGATCCCTCTACCTAGACCTGATCAGTCTCTGATCATGGTCATTCAATTAAAAAAATAAGAAAATAAGGGAAAAACAAAAAAACACTCGACTGTAAGGTTTCCGGTCAGTTGGCTGAAATTACACTGTAGCGACAGTCATCTCTTTCTAAGTCATTCAACTAAAAAATAAAAAAAATAAAAACATTGTTATATCTTCATAGATAATGTAAAGGAACAAGGGGAAAAACAAAAAAAAAACCAAAATTAAAAGCTGATATGTTCCAAATGACTTCTAACTTCTGGAAACCAGAAGCCAAAAGCCGAAGCCACTTGGAGCGGCCCCCCTAAAAATACTTCAAAACTATATATAAAATAATATTAAATTAAACTATACCAATTTAAAAAAACCTCAATAAAGATAAGACTTAATTCGATATCCACCCCCCTAATCCCAACACCTCCTCCTATTCACCCTGGAGCCATGCATGATTTTTTAATTACAAAGGAGAGCAAGGCACACTCATGCACACCACGCTCGCACAACACATGTGTATACGCTCTACTAAAACATACACTAGGTATAAAGCAGATATCGCCAGAATATACTTAGTAACTCATAAAACGTAGCCACACACTTTCTTACTGAATGCATACATGTGTGTAAAGATGAGCACACATGATAAACCTAGGATTCAAACAGGGACAGGCCAGATGCTCGATGGCAGCCGTAGCCAACCGCGCTGATTTGTGAAAGGAGCATTTGCACATCTTGCGATTTGAATACACACCACAGAGCCAATCGACCAGAGAACTAAACTTGCATTTAGAAATCTCAGGCACTCGTTCTTACAAAATTTGTACAAATTTTTTGATGTTCCAAGTAGGACTTCAATGATGTTTTTTCTATTCAGACACTCGTAAGAAACGAACACCTTCTCAAAATGGGAATCTATAGTCTAGAAACTTCCGTATTATCAACAGGTTTCAGTACAGCACAGAAAAAACCCTCAAGGGCTTACTGGCTTAAGGACATCGATAATATAATACTGTAGCATGTAAGCGTGAAACCATTACTCCGGAAAGCGAATATAACATCCAGAATTCAGTCACCACTTCCTTCGACGCCGATTGCAGTTTGCAACACAACAAATACAACTACGAATATAAAAAAAACAGTCTTCCCCAGAGGACATATCCTTGCCGCAGGAGCTAAACATCAGGAAAAAAAAAAGACAATACCCACCAGATCAACTGGATACGCCTGCGAGTGTAGTTTGTGCGGATGTACGATAGTGTAAGATACATATTACAAGGTCTATTTATTTCTGCCTCAGTTCTCTTGCCCGTGAGGGTCGCCCTTCCGTTTCGTGGTGCTTCGGGACCGAGATGATCTGTTGGTTCTCGACAACCGCCGATCCTCGGTGTCTTGCTTGGTGTCTAACAACTCAGAGGAAAGTTCGGCGATGGTTTCTGGCCACGGGGTGCGCTTGGCAGGAACAACTACTTCCAGAGGTGGTTCAATTACCCACCTGCAGAAGAACAAGTTTAGTTGCAGCTAAAAAAAGAAGAAGCTCAATGTGCTTAAGAATAGAAGAGAAGGGGAGAAGAATAGAAGAGAAGGGGAGAAGTATGAGCAAAAAGTTAAATAGTCTGATAATCACAGCTGCTGGCTAGCAGAACCTTATATTTGACTCTTTTTGTTGGTTTCAGTGAAATCAATAGTTTTTGTCAAGACCTTTTATTGCTCGAGTTTCTCAGGGGGAAGCTCCCTAGCTATGGCACATGGGTTTTGGAGAACACTTCTCTCACATGAGGACCCAGTCTTCTTTCAAGTGATTTGAGGAACTGGTCCTCAACAATGCAACTGGCTCAAATGCTAGATTACATGCAAAACATCACGTCCAAAAATCAAAAGCTTCTATTGATAATCACATATTGAAACTTCTCTGTTATGCCATTGCCATGTGGCACCATGTCAGTGGAAGACGCCAATCTTTACATAAAAATAGACCAACAGTTATTAGAAATGCAAAATTATAGCAGTGCAGCAGTCAATGTGACGGAGAGGCATTCAAGTAAAGAAAAACAGCGTCTGTTCTATTTGAAAATACCAAAAGCGAGATAGCCTGTGGACAGATTGCAGAGGTATATTTGGAGTGTATATCAAAATCAATTTTCTTTTACAAACCAGAATTAAATGTGATATTTTTAGAAACTAGTATAAAAAGGAAGCCATGGACAAATATCATATGTGTACAGAGCTCACAATCCTGGTGATTACCACATACCAGTACTACAACACACTAGAAATCCTGACTGGGATGGGAATCTTAAACCAGACT
This sequence comes from Melocanna baccifera, assembly GCA_036346265.1. Lineage (NCBI taxonomy): Eukaryota > Viridiplantae > Streptophyta > Magnoliopsida > Poales > Poaceae > Melocanna > Melocanna baccifera. Next base: position 27,374,025 of record CM070691.1, on the reverse strand, counting down.
AGGGCTGGGTTCGAAACCGCTTAAAGCTTATGTTTAGATTTTAAAACAGTGCGTTTTTTGAGGCAGGGTCTAAAGGTCGATTGTAGTACAAATTATACCGACTTCATATGTACTAGCCAAAATCCCATGCGAGTGTCTATCTCTCCGTAATCTCTCTCGCGAATAGTCAGAAATTATAAGCTATAAGTCAAAAAGCCTAAGTCACAGCCTAAAAGAACCCACCCTAACTAAGAGACTAGACAATATGGACTATTTTACTTGAGTTCTAAGGGATTTTTATGAAATTTCACACATAATGTGATCTGACACCACACTCAGCTCAACGCAACCATATTTCATATGGCAGTACCCTTGCTAGATTCAACATGCAATGAAGTTTCAGTTGCTGAGTAACCACTAAATAGTTGCCTTAGGTCCAATTGTCATATTGTCCCCTGAAAATACTGAGGCTGGGACCTGGGTACCCAACTAGAAAGTCTGGTCAAGCCTAAAGGCCCGTCCGGAACGCAGGAATTTTTCCCGATTCCTGAGGGAATTGAACTATTTCCTGCGAAATTCCTACGTTCCGAACGGGCCCTAGAAGGGATTTTCTATGACTTAAGACTGCGGTTTCATGAGGTGTTTAAAGTATTGGACAAAAGGCCTACAGAACATTATAATCTTCTCTATTAACATAACATGACAATCAAAATGGGCAGGAAAACATAATGAAAAGGTCCAAAGTAAATCTCACCCCTGTGGAAACTTGCTGTCAGCCCGGGCTTCAACACGGAGCCACCACAGCAGGACCTTCTTCCCGCAGTTCCCCAACGGCTCAACAAAGGACGGATCATTCAACAGAGTAAGGGGGTTCTCAATTTCTTCCCCATTCTCACCCACAGCATCAAGGTCCTTCGCCCAATCAGGCTTGCCTTCTGCCTCCTTCCACAGCATCCTCGAGTTCAACACAAACCCAGCCCACTCCAATCCGCTCGGTAGCACCGGTGCAGCCTCGCCTACCAACGTGGCAGTCTTCCCAGAAAATGGCAATGAGTTAAATGTGTGCCATCCAGCCAACTGCCCGGAAGAGTTGCAGGCAGGGCCCTGGACTGGAAGAGGCATATTCTGCTTGTCCTCTTCGCTAAGGCGTGGCTGGTCTGCCGTTCCGGTATGCGCAAGGATACCCACAGACACCGCACCCATCCACCGGACCTTCTGCACCTCATCGAACAGCTCCATGCTATGCACGTTGCTGTCATCCGCAAACACAACTACACCATCCATCTTCCTCTCTCGGATCACACTACACAAGCAAACCGATCCTTCGTTAGTCGCCTCACTCTCTATTTTGTACTAAACAAGGGATACAAGAAAGAACACTGCTGGCTACGAGGGAGTAGGAAAGTATACATACCGTAGGGCGTGGAGGCGCATACGGTTCTCGGTGGCGTGGCGGTCGGCCCAGTCGTGGGGCATGCCGTCGGGGAAGGGGATGTGGACGAAGGTGAGGCCGGAGCGTGCAAGGAGGGACGCGGTGGCGTTGGTGACCCCGCCTGCCTCGACGACCATCCAGGTGAGCGGGTAGGGCACATTGCGGAGGGAGTGGAGGAGGCCGGTGAGGTGGAGCGCCTGGAACGCGCGGGAGTAGGTCGGCGTCACGACCAGAATCTGGCGCGGCTCCTTGACGCCGTACCACCGGCGCTGCTCCTCCTGCACCCGCTGCATGATCCGGTGGGCCTGCATCACCTCCACCGGGTCCGGGTGCGGCCACGGCCTGATCCGTATCCCGTGCCGCCCCACAACGACGTGGCTCTGCGTGTGCCCGGACGTCCCCGTCGTCGCCGCCGCGGCCGCGTCCAGGGCGGTGTGGTTGGCCGGGGAGGAGGGGGGAGGGTTGGCGGCGGCGGAGAAGGACAGGGTGAAGGTGTTGGTGGTGGTGGTGGTCGTCGTCGTCGTCGTAGTGGTGGTTGTGGTGGCGCGGAGGACGGCTGAGGATGAGGAGGTGGAGGAGTAGAGCGCAGTGGTGGAGAAGAGCAGGAAGAATAGGAGCCGGGAGAAGCGGAAGCCGAGGAAGAGCGAGATGAGGCAGCAGAGCGCGTGGAGCAGGAACCAGAACGTGGACGCGGCGGGGGCCCGCCCTCCCGCGCCGCCGTCGGACACCGCCCCCTCGGCTCCGCCGGAGGCCGCGCCGCCCGCCGAGGACCGCGCGGCCGCCACCGAGCGCCGCAGCTGGCTCTGCGGCAGCAGCGACTTCATCATCGCGGCGGCCGGATCTGGTCGCCGCCGCTGTCCTCCTTCTGGTTGAGTCGAATCAATCGTAATCGCCGGGAGGTGAGAAGGGTGGGGATAATTTTTGAGGGGGGTTGAGGTGAAGGGGAGAAGTAGGTGGTGAAGTGCGGTGCACGAAACTGCGGGTGCGTAGGTGAGGAGAGGTGGGCTATCAATTGGTCAGCGCGAAGAGAGGGGGAGGAGGAGCGGAGCGTTGGGTTGGGTTGGTGCCGCAGGGACGGAAGCGTGAAGCCGTCAAGCGCGCGTCGTGTGGTGTGGGTTTGGGGGAATTTGGTGGGGAAGTGGGGGCACCACCGCGCGATTTTTTTTTTTTTTGCTTTTGTGACTCCCTTACGTCTTTAATTTTTTTATCTAGCTCTTATAGAATTTTTTGGATTTAGTCCTATTTAGTGCAAAAAAAAGGAGCGCTTAATACATGATATATGCTATGGTCTTAGAGCATGAAAAGGTAAAAACAAGTGCAAAAATACGTTAGGTACGATCGGTGAAGTAGCTCTGGTGGCACGAAAGGCCGGAGGACCTGTCACCGATCACGCTCAACATCCTTCTGCCCTTGCCCCTGTCTTCCACGCTGTAGGATCGTGGGATGTGTCACTGCCACATAACCAATGTTTTTTCTTCGAGGGGGAGGTTAAATCCGAAAAAAATAGTCATGCCTCAGATATATATATTTTTTGGTGGGGGGGGGGGGGGGTGGCAAAGGGGGGCTCCGCGCAGGCGGAGGGAGGGAGGGCGCGGCCGTGCGCGCTAGCTCGGCCGCCTCGGCGACGGACGGACGGGTTGTCGTTTCTTTTCTGTCGGTTTAGGCGCCTTGCTTACGACTTAATGGGTGGTGTTAGCCTGTTTGCGCCACAAGGTTTCGGAACAAGTACTTACTTTTTGTTAAACTGGATTTGAACTGCAACTGTCAAGTGTCTTCTTGCTTACTTCGTTACAGATATAACCAGAATGACAAAAAAAAATGTTTGGCAACATTCAATACCACTTCCACATACAACAAAGGGGGGGCTACTCAGAGAACGCGGCGTCGCACGGTGGTCCAATATTCTTCATGGGCTGTTAATTGACAGGATCCCATCATCAAGCTGCTCCCCAAAACGAATAAATACTCATTTGAAGAAACAATGCGTGTAGCATTGTATTCTTTCGTACAAGAAGGTCACTCGTTTCGTTTTCCTGACATGCCTTTCAACACGCCAAATCTTCACCGACAAAATCAGCAAGGGCTCTCCAATTCTTATGGATAGAGTTATACAACAACGGTAAGAGTATATGTCAAGGCAACAAACGCCTTACAAGACCTCAACCACAGGTCCACAGCAATTTCCGTTGCCTGACAATTGCGACTATGGAAGGCAGCATCCCTGGCGTCGTCTCCCATCCTGGTGCAAACCAAAGCCATCTTTCAAAGGAGAATACTTCCATTCACTCGTATGGGTTCCTGAAGTTCTTGAGGAGTTCTGGAATGTCGTATCCAAGCATATCATCCACCGCCTGTATCATCTTGGGTTTGATCTTCTCAAAGTTGTCGATGCTATACCCACCCAAGACACCTCTGAAGTGCTCGACGTAAGGGAAATCTCCTGCTGGAAGATGATGTTCCCTTTGTACCTGCGCAACCAGACAGCATCTATTAGTCAGCATGGAAACTACAGAGGTGAGATACACAGGAATACTGCAAATGAACTGTGTATTAGGCCAAAGCTGGTTAGGCAAGTAACAACATGGCATCAGGCCAAGATAGGCAGAGAAGCCACCCAAAAAAATGCACCTGGGCAAAGGAGATCTGCTAAACATAAGGTTACATTCTAACAGAAACAAGGGTCACTATGGCTTGTAAATTCTACAATGGTCCTAGATTGACTACAAATTACAGTGCCAACATACCTTTGCAAACTCATCCTCCAAATTGTCTATAAGTCGCTGTTGAGCTTTAGCTTTGCCCATCAATGTAGGCATCTCCTTCTTTAGATGGCCAATTATGTAAGCATGAATCTTGGCAGCTCTAGCACGTTTAACAAATTCATTGATCTGCAAAGATAGAATAGTGGTACTAATTTGTGAAGATCCAGGATCCAAGAACCCAAGCAAGAAAAAAGTAGCAACTTACCCGACGGTCACAAGCTTTCTTTGGTATATCTTTTAGATCAGAAAGGAGATCATCTTGTTCTCTCTCAAATAGCTCCTTTCCAATTGGGCCAACAGCTGATTCATTTACTGGTTTGTCATTGAATGATCTGCAAGTCAATTAGGGAGAGAGTCTACTGTTTCAACATGCTGAGGCAATCAAATGTCATTACCAGCACCAGACTCAGATGCCGTTATATAAGTAATTCAAATCCACTAATACTGAGGTGAGCTTCAGTACTGCACTAAGATGAGTCAAATACATCTATGGAACTTCTAGTAATATTTAGCCTACAGTTTTGACAATATTGTAATATGCAAATCCTCTGTAGTATGTACCAAAATGCCATAAATAGAAGTGAAACAAATAAGATAAGGTCATCAAAAGTTACCCAATATAAACACGCGAAACCTCAGGGGTATTCAATACTTTCCCAAGAGACCACATTAATGCACCATACACTCTCATAAGCTGCAGGTCAATGAGGGAAACAGATTATTATTTACAGCAAAACATAGCAACAATGCAATATCATGTGTCATACAGAAAGAGAACTATGAAAAATTACCTGTTGAGTGTCAACTTGGTCTGCCTTGTTTAGTACTACACGTATTTTGTCATCATGTCCACGTAAAGATCCAATGACACGTTTGAACTCATCACTGATATCAAGCTTATGAGGATCAAACAGAAGAAGAATAAGGTCACACTTGGCAGCAAACCATGATGTGACTCCAGTGAAATCATAGCTACGTTGTGTCCGTTGCTTTTCACCAGAAAGAACACCTGGTGTGTCGACAAAGGTGATATGTTCTAGTAGCTTCAAGGTACAAGTTAGGTATCAGTGTCTAGATTACCAAATGTCTTCTACATGCATCAAAATTAAATCTTACTGGATGTGGCATCTGAGAGCATTCGAACTTGGATAAAAATGCTGTCCCAAATGTTGTAAGACCACTAAAAGGCATGTCTGCTTGTACAGCTATAGTATTCCCAGGAATAGTCCTTTCATCAGGTCCTGACTGGTAAGAATAAGAAATTTAACTGGACTATTGAAGCAACTAATAGGGAAAAACATACATGAAGCACCAGACAATAATATACTAGCTGGGCATGTGGGCAATTCAGATTGCTAACATTACACCAACATCCAATATAAGTTGCAACAACTAAAAATGGATCAAGAGGTGTGTCTACAAGCGCTTAGCCTCCCTTACAAGCTCCATAAGCAGGAATTAGTACAAAATCTAGGAGAAAAGGGCTTAAAATTAATCTCGACTAGTGATGGGAGTGTTGACACTTCTTCTATAGTAGCCAACAAGCCATGAGAAATCAGCAGCCATCATAGATGTTAAGGGTACATATGTCTTTTCGTATTATCCTTGTAGTCTAGGGTTTAGTGAGTCCTTATACTATATATAGTCTCAAGGGTGCTATTGTAATATACTCAACATTTCACATTTGCATACCTTCTATTCTTGTAACATGGTATCAGAGCTTTGGTTCCACTTGTGTATTCTATTGTTGCTACCCCTGGGAGGAGCGATCTTCGCTCCCGGGGGCGGCCACCGCCGCCGGCCACCAGATCCGGCCGTCCTCCCTGTCCTCTCCCGGCCACCCGCGCCACGCCGCCTCCTCCTGGTGCGCCCGCGCCAGCCCGGGCTTGCGCCCACCCAAGCCTCTGCGCCGTGCCACCGGGCGTCCTCCTGACCGCCGCCAAGCTCGGATCTGGCCGTATGCAGCCTAAATCTAGCTGTCTACGCCGCCGTCGACCCACACCATCGCCTGCGCATCCTCGCTGCCACCTCAGATCTGGTGGTCACGCCCACCTCTGCACCGACGTCGCCCCATCCTAGATCCGGCCTCCCCTCGTCGGATCCATGCCGCCTCCGCCAAATCCGGCCGAATACGGCTCCCTCCACACTGGATCCGCTGCCTCCTGGCCGTCGAGCCCGCGCTCACATCAGGGCCATCCACGCCCGCACCGTCATCACCGCTGCCGATGACAAAGGCGTCACCTGAGCTCGGATCTGGCCTCACCATGCCGGATCCCGCAGTCACCTCGTCGCCCCACCCGGATCTGGCGGCCGCACCCACCTCTGCATTGTAGTCCCTGTCAGATCTGGCCGCCTCCGCGCCAGGCTGCCGCCTTCTTAGGTCGCCGCCTTCCTGGGCTGCCACCCGTCCTTGGGTCGTCACTCGACAACTTCCTCCACCGCGCCGCCCGGAGGCTCCTCCCGGCCACCACCTCGGTGCTCGCCCCCGGCTGTTCCGCCAGGCAATGCTTGCGTGCGGGAGGGCGAGATGGAGAGAGACAGAGAGACGGGGAGAGAGAGAGGATGGATCCGATGAGGTGGTCGCCCTTTTGTATGGGCAGCAATGGGCTGTTTTGTCTTGATGCTTGCTGCTTAGATGAGGAGATAGGTCTTATTCTATATCTAGTATTTTGAGTCCTTTTTTTAGAGTCTTCCGTTGCGTTTATTCAAGTCTGTAGCTACTCTCTTCCGTTCATCAAAGCATGCGAGTCCACAAAATTTTTGTCAGTCAGCCGACTGCTTTGCTAGCCACGGCCCATCTTCTTGGATAAATGTGGTCATCTCCTTCCTTTCACATAGCTGCAGCCGCCGCTTTTCTCTTTAAGCCATTGCAGCTGCAGATCGTAGAAGTCTTTATGATGCCACCACCTTTCTTTGAGCCGTCACCCCAAACTTCTAAGGCCGTTGTGCTTTTGCTGCACCGTGCCTCCGTAGTGCTTCTTGTGCATTGCGTCGCCACCATCTCGGGCTTCAATCTATACCGCTATGCTTCTATCTCCCTCTTCGACTTGATTTAATAGCTTTCTACTTATGTCACCTTCCACATCCTATTCGTTATGTCACCGCGGTCGACTTTACTCACACTTACCTCTCTCGATCCCTATACTTTGTGTTTCATGGGCTGCCGCACGATTTCAGATTGGACGCGATCTTTTTAACACAATTTTCCAAGAACTGCACGCTATAACGACGTCTTCAAGATATGGATTTTGGATTTTCTGTATTTTAGTGTCAACTCTTTTCAAATGTAATGCTATTACGTACGCCTTAAATTTAATGGGGTGTTAAGGGTATATGTGTCTTTTTCTATTATCTTTGTAGTTTAGGGTTTAGTGAGTCCTTGTACTATATAGCCCTATAGGCTGCTATTGCAATATACTCAACATTTCATATTTGCATACCTTCTATTCTTGTAACAATAGATACTCTAGAATATAATTATAGCTCAGCGATTCAGCCATTCAGGAGGAGACTTTGACAAAAAAAGGCACATAATGCTAATCAATGTGGCACTGTGCTACAAGAACATAAACTAGAAAATTGACACTATTTGCACAAGTCACCAACACATAATCAATGGTGAAATCCAAGCATCTAATAGAAATATACCATTAATGTATGAACAGTTGTACTGATTCCAATTCTTGCTAAGTGTATAAAGAAAGAAAAAACTAATAGACAGACAATTTCACATATCCTATATCACCTAAGAACATTGTGACATGAACATTATAAGTCTAGCGCTGTGTTTTGTAATATTTTAACTAAATAGAGAACCTAGCTCAGCTTTTGCCTTTGTCTTCTGTTTATCTAAATAAATTTTGGGCCTATTATGGAATATAAAGTTTTTCCTGGTTTCTCAAGTATTTTACAAATCATACCTAGAAAAACTGTTCCAATATTTCAAGGTGTAAAATTGATATTCCTATCAGTGCCATGTTTTATCTATTGTGTGATTATATCGTATGTGAGAAACCAGCAGACATGTAAGTCATGCTTTGCGATTCATGACTTGCAACATAAGGAAAGTATAACTGTTATATCTGATGCTTTGCCTTCAGAAAAAGCTTGAGTATTACAAATCAACTTTCAGCCACTCATCAACTTTGGACCAGCTCAAACTTATGCAAACAAAAACCCGTTTATAAATAAAAAAACTTGGTGTGTTTTATTCATTAAAAAAAGCAAGCTAACTCTTCCATTTGTTTTTTTAATATGCGTCCTTCACAAATCATATCTGGAGGTAATAATTATTTGATGCACCTAGTATCCCTACAAATGAAACCCCTAAGTTTATGCTAAAGTTTACCATGACAACAACAAATCTGTCGGTTGTTGGTTCTGGTCCAATATGGGCACCTGCAAATGCAGGATATCAACTGTGACATAGCATGTTATTTAAATTAACCTGGGAAAGTACAGAAAATACATGTGGTAAATACAAAACCTGGATAGCTTGTTCTTAGCAGATGCTTAATAAAAGTCGTTTTCCCCGTAGAATATTGACCTAAGAGCATAACCATTGGCTTTGCATCAAAGTCACTGTTTGTCTGCAAAAGGGTTGATATTACTTTGTACGTAAGTAGCTTCCTTTGAAGATCATGCCACAAGGAGACAACAACAATAAGAAATATAAAGACACAACACACAAGAATGTAGTCATTTGAACTTGTATACAAACCAGATACTGAGAATACAAGAAATTTACCAGTAACGGGGAAACAAAATCATTGAATTTGTATGTAACTTCCAAAGCCTTCAATTTTTCGACGTATAGTCTTTTTAAGCCATCAATGACAGAAGTAACAGCAGTCAGAGGTATCTGTGCATTAAAAACACCACAAACAAGGTCAGCACACATGATGCATGTGCCATTCAAGAAATTAGTATCATTTGACAGCAGTTGTTTTATATTGGGCATAAGGCCATACTATTTAACTTTATAGCATACAAATCTGCACTGTTTAATAATGCACAACAGAAACAGAAATACTGAATGCTTTAATTCATAAAAAATGGCGTCCGGAAGGTTTCTATGGTGCCTCACAAACATGGTTTCTATGATGTCTCACAAACATTCCAACAATTGAGGATCACTTTAGCCAAACTAAGCGTATCCACTTGTGTCCAAGGTTGTTAACAGGCATGCTCTGATTGAAATTAATAGGGCAGTCCTTAAAAGTGAGCCAGGGTTCATCAGTGAACAACAAGGTATGCACAAAGTTCCACTTGGTTTGGTACAGAAGAGCTGCAATAGCTAAATGACTCGAGCTTATTGCCTTTTCCTCCTTGTTAACTCAGAAGGACAATCACTGGAATATCCAGAAATTTTAGTATTTTCGTCAAACTTCCCTTTTGATGTTAGTTAAAAAATCAATATATTGCCATAAGTAGTAGAATTTTGACTTCAAGTGCTGCCTCTATGTAAATGATATTACATAAATTATAAGGATTTGGAGGAAACGTAGCCTGTAAAAAAATGGTAAATCTTATAGGCAAGATAACTACATTAAAATTCCAAAATGAACAGGAACTTGCTTTGAAGTACAAGGTATTACATACATTATAAGGATTTAGAGGAAACATATCGTGTAAAAAAAATGGTAAATCTTATAGGCAAGATAACTACATTCCAATTCCAAAATGAGCAGGACCTTGCTTTGAAGTACAAGTCAAAGCTTCACCTCACCTCCTGTCTCATGAACAAAGAATTTATATAGCTCAGAAAAAAAGCTCTCAAAGTTCATTTATTCATTCAAAACAGCAAGATGATATGCTCTCCAATAATGAACATGCTGGAAATTAAACTTGCTAACATTTTGCAAGAGCTTGAAGTTTCGTGTAAGTGTGCTTCGATTCAACAAACAAAAATAAAAGAAACCTAAAAACAGAACGTGTGTACTACCTTCTTTGATGACTTTGAGGTGAACCATTGGTTTGTTGAAGGTGATTGTGTCTGAGTAAATCCTGCACAAATATAATTGGTTTGCTTCATAGATTTCTCCCCAGCATGACTTCCTATTTAAGGGTATGTTCCTTACCATCAATATCCAGATCAACTCTCTTTACCAAATGCTTGGATTTCTAAAAAGTGGTTATCGTCATACTCTTACATAGTAGTGGGATAAAGCACAAACGGGGTAAAGACACAGCATTGAGTCAAAATAGACTTACTGCAAGTAGAGCATCCAAACCTTCCATCACAGGGGGATTCAAGCTGTTCAGATCTGTCAGAAATCAGCGCAAAGTAATTAGCAATAAATGAATACATATAGAATGTTAAGGAAGCTAATTTGGCAGCTAATAACAACCATCGCGTTCAAGGCTGTCTTGAGTGATCTCATTCCCCGCTTGCGCCAGAGAGACGAGCTGTCAGTTGCAACAAACCCATTGTTAATCGATGATAACCCAAACCTTCAGGCGGAAGCACAGAGTGTGATTGAATACATCAAATAGACAAAGAAAACCTGCATTGCCGTGACGAATTCGCCGAAACCTAGGTACCCCTGCCGCTTGGAGTCCGCGATTGCCCAGACCTTGGAACGCAACGCAGTTTCACAAAAGCAGTATTACGAGAAGTCAAGAACTCTGCGGTAACACAAAAAAGGAGGGAGAAGAGTATCAAGAACCGGTACCTGCTTGAGGTCGGGGCGGGGGAGCTTGGACATGGCGAAGAACTTGATGGCGTCGGGGCCCGTGATGCGGCCGTCGCCATCTGCGCGCGGCGTCGGTTAGGCCCATCAGTCCGTCGCGAACAAGGGATCAATCAAATAGCAAACAACGAAAGGGGATTGGGGACCAAAGGGGGAGGAGGGGATTGGGATTTGGACCTGAGTCCGCGAAGGCGAACCACTCCTGGTAGATCTCCCGGTGCTCCTTGGAGGCGCTGCTCGCCGGATACTGCCCGATCTCCATGGCTCCTCTCCTCCCTCCCTCCCTCTCACTCCTCTCCCCGGGCGCTCCGCTTTGCAGCCGGGAGAAGCGAGCAACTACGCCGAGGCTCTCCTGTTGCCACTGGACGCTGGAGTTTGGCTCGAACCCACGCGATGTTGCTTGCTGCCGCGCTGCCCAACCCGTTGACACTAACCAATACACGTCAGTCGTCACGCGATTGCCGGGTGCAATGAGTTGACTTGGACCGGATCCTACGTGTACATTTATCACCAAAGTATGAAATAATTGATGAAAGTGGTACGAGTATTTGTTTAGCTGATTGTTTGATATATGTCCTACCTAGCCGCAGAGCTAGAAAATTTAGATGTGCATGTTGCACTTATCGTACGTCCTTAGATGTGTCTCCAACTGTCATACTGTGCTTTCTTAGATGTACATCCTCACACCGGCCATTGGACACCTCCTAGCGCACGCTCTTATAGTCATCAACTCGCCATGTCACTTATGCATTTTTTAACTAACGTTCTATAATTCATACCATCAAACTTTTTCATGTTTGATTACTAATATGTTTAAAACTATCTAGATCTATCGATAAAAATACTTCCGTAATATTCTAATTTTATTAGTATGTAATAAGATAGAATTATAAATAGTAATGGTGAAAGCTACGTCTCGTAGACCACAAAAAAAATAAAGAAACACTTAAAAAGAGCAGAAGGAGTAATAAAATGTTAACACGGGGGTAAACCATGCATTATGAATATTATATCCAGATGGTACTTTAATGTTACTACATAATTAGTTGGGTTTTTATCCTAATTATTTGACTACTTTACATATTTAGTTATAAAAATAATTTAATTTTATGGTATCATAATGATAACAAATACTAATATTGACAAATAAATTTCATAGATTTTTATTAGTACACTACATAACCAACATCACAGTTTATATACTCTACTACTCGAAAAGCACATAGAGTTTTTAGTACATCTATATTAGTACGATAATATTATGATGCGTATTAACGTCACATGTAGCTTCAAAATTTGTAAGTAAAATGTCTCGAATAAAACACCCTATATTAGTTTTGAATCATTGCACTCGAAGTAATAGTAGCGATGACTGAAACAAATAGAGAATCGGGCACTTGTTTGTTGAGTTAGAAACTAAAAAGTTCTTAATAGCTATAAAATAAAGCATTGAAACCACCTCTTAGTGGAGTAGTAGAGTTGTAGATATACGACTTAAACCTATTAGGATTCAAATCCTAGTGCTTTAATATAAATTTTATGAGATCAAGGATTTATCTCAATCTATGTTTTTCTAGGCTTGTACTAAGAGGGCACACTCGCGTGTGTATGTGTAGTGGTATGTGTGTGAGAGAGTCTTTTTGTAATAAAAAAAATAAAATAAAGTATTTTTCATACCATTTGCATGGTGCCACATAGGCAAAGAAAAATAAGTGTTGGGTTGTCTACAAAACTTGAAAGAGGGGTGTGGAATATAATTTGCATTTAATTTTCTTGAGCATTTATTAAATTGCAATGAAGTAAAACTTTAATTAGAACATACAACAAAAAAGATATATATATATATATATATAGTTTTCAAAAAAATTGAGAATGCTTGTATATACCGAGCAGTGGCACCCCCTCAGCTTCACCCAGGGTCCTTCCATTGGAGTCCTTGGCCGAAATGGCGGATTTTAAAGTGTGATTAGTAAAAATGGCACCTTTGTAGTAACAATTACAAAAAGATAACACTCTCTATCACATGGTCATAATGCGGCTTAACCTCGGGCCGACACGTGGTGGAGTGTGTCGGCCCGAGTTAATACCGTACAGTGGAGATACTATTTTTGCAAATTCCACATGATGAGTATCATTTTTACTAATCCGCGTTAAATACGGCTATTTCGGCCAAAAACTCCTTCCATTGCCGTTGAAATGTACCAATACATTTCATGATCGTAATCCTTCTATATTTTTGTGAGCTGGGATGAATTGTGTGTTTTATGTTCTGATATGGTATACCGTTTTTGCAATTTTTGTGGTGTATTATGATATCTGAACAGAAAATTTACTACGATCGAGTCGATGATGTAGCCAATAAGCGTGTGACCAGCTAATTAGCTGTTTGTTCAACTGTTTTTTAAAGGAATTGTTCAACTGTTTTAGATCCCATGCTAATGATCATCAATGTAGATATATTTATAAATATGTTTTTACTATTGTTTTTATAACAATAACATTGTATAGTTGTCTTTTAGGTGCTTATCTCTTAGAGCTAGAAAGCACAACTAAAAAAATGAAACTCGTCTCCAATGCGATGTTTAAAAGTTGAGCAAAGATTTTGGCATAGATTATTTCTTTACTCAGTGGATTTCAAGGGGGCGCTCGTTTTAGCGATGGTTTCTGATTTTTGGCTGAAATTTGACTGTGGTTGGCTTTTTTTACTGTAGCTGATTTAACCTTTTAGGTATAATTAATTTTTAAAAAATGTAAAAATAGAAAAAACATGTTAACCCATTAGGGACAATTCAAAGGAACACGAGAAAAAAATTAAAAATACAAAAAGCCTAAAATATCTAAAAAATTCAGAAAAAGATGAAATATTAAATAGTAAAAAAAAGCAGAAGCTAAAAGCAAAAGCCAAAAAAAAGCCGAAACGAGCGGAATTCAAAGTGTTCGATCAAATTCCAATGGTGGACATCATGCATGTGCGTGATTGGAAGACCAAATTCAGGGGATCTCAACCCTTCCTCCATTTTTAGTTTTGAGCAAACAACTAACAGTTATCAATACCAGAATAAAAGAATTTAGAGTAAAAATTTTTCAAAATTGCAAGTACACCATCCCATTGAAGAGCAATATCGTGCTAAGACAAGGCCAATCTCAACCAAATTTTGGCAATATGGCCACTTTTCGCTAGGGGCTTGGATTTAGAAGTTTGCAAATCTTTTTTCATGAAAGTACGAGCTGTACTTCGTGTACTTTCAACGTAAGCATTTCTACATGCCGTTCTCTTTTGTAAATGTAGGTTGGCTTTTAAAAATTACCTTTTGATTTTTCTATGATAATTGACTTTTAAATAAAGTGCTTTTAAAAAATAGGATTTATAAATTGATGGTAGTATATACTATAGTAATTTTATTTTATATTAATTAAAATTATATGTAAATTTCTATTATTTTTATAAACAGTCTAAAAGTTATAAACCGTACTGAAAAACAGAAGCTTAGAAAACATGCCATTGTGTCACAATGGCGCGTCGCTTCTGTTTACAGCCTTTGATCCAATGAATAGACGGCTAGGATGCCAGCAAACCCCACACAGGTCACAGTCGGAACATTCGAGCCTCCCCTGCTAGAACTATCGGCCCGCGCCGCCGGTGTCCACCAAACGGCGCGATCGAGAAAAACCCTCGCTACTCCGCCGCCGCCTCAGATCTTCCCACCAAAAATCCCCGGAAAACCCGAGCTCCCACCATGGCGGCGATGATGGTAAGAACCACACCGCTCTCCATTGAAGAGGGGCTCGGAGCTGAGAGGCCACGCCACTGACGCGTGTTTGTTTCGTGTTTTTTTTCTTTTTTGGCGATTTGCAGCAACCGCAGATTATCCTGCTCAAGGAGGGGACGGACACGTCGCAGGGGCGGGCGCAGGTGGTGAGCAACATCAACGCGTGCACGGCGGTGGCGGACACCGTGCGCACCACGCTGGGGCCCCGCGGCATGGACAAGCTCATCCACGACGACAAGGGCGGCACCACCATCTCCAATGACGGCGCCACCATCATGCGTCTCCTCGACATCGTCCACCCTGCCGCCAAGATCCTCGTCGACATCGCCAAGTCGCAGGACTCCGAGGTATACCCACGCGACCCCGCTTAGCATATAGCAGCGACAGTTTCTTACACAAGTGTGTGGCTGGCCTACGACCTAAGCTTGTTCCGTGCAATTCCAAACAATGCTGCAGTATTAGCTGGTTTATCCGCTCTTATGCCGTGCCACTAGATGCCATAGTGTACTCATGGACATCTGAATCCATGATTTGGTTTTTGTGAGATATGCTGAAATAAAGTAATCTGGTGCTCTGCGGCGGTGTTGTTTGTGGTTCCTTCTGGATCCTTTTGCATCGCCTTTTTTACATATGATATACCGACATCTGATGGTTGAACTCAAGAAAGATTGTTTCTAGACAAAAGGACATTGCCCAGCTTTTATTGAAACCCAACAGGTTCAGGATACAAAGGAGAACTTGTGACACTAGTTTACAAGAAAGATTGTTAGGATGTTATCAACGTTTTTGGCGTAAAGTAGGTTCTTTTTTCCTGTCCAGTGACATTTCCCTTCCAACAGTGTCATGATCGAGGGGAAAAGGTTATTCTAAATAATCAGGGCATTCCAGGCTCGAACGCCTGTGCTATGTTTTGTGAAGATGATGCTCTTTCACAAGTTGCTTAGGTTCACAGTTAGTGTTTAGGCTGATAGTGTTTTCTGCTACTTGAGTAAGCTGTCAATTTCTGCTTGTTGTCTCTCTCATCAGTTTTAGTTCCATTGATCTATCTGCAGCCTGCAACATACGTGGGTAATTGGAAGATGGATATTATATATCTTGTTTTCTTCAGGTTGGTGATGGAACCACTACTGTGGTGCTTCTTGCTGCTGAATTATTAAAGGAGGCAAAGCCTTATATTGAGGATGGAGTGCACCCTCATGGTCTAATTCGTAGCTATAGGACTGCAGGTCATTTGGTTAGTATGCTTACCTTCATCTTCCTCCTTAAACACTTGGGCATTTGGTGCCCTACAAACTGTCAAACCTGACTTTTTAATCCCATGAATTCTCATCAGGCAATTGAAAAGGTCAAAGATCTGGCAGTTAGCATCGAAGGGAAAAGCCTTGAAGACAAGAAATCATTGTTAGCCAAGTACGCTGCAACAACGCTCTCATCAAAGTTAATAGGTGGTGAGAAAGAATTCTTTGCTTCTATGGTTGTGGATGCTGTTCTTGCCATTGGCAATGATGATAGACTTAACCTTATTGGAATAAAAAAGGTAATTCTCGAGATATTTGTACCATCAGCTTCATGCTCAAGCTCCATGTTACATGATGTCTGTTGTCCTGATTCAAAACCAGTTCTTATTTCTTAGATGTTTAGCATCTAAATTTCACACTGAATAAGGATGCTTTGAATTTTGAGCTGATATTAGGTTCCTGGAGGTACCATGAGAGATTCTTTCCTTGTTAATGGTGTTGCCTTCAAGAAGACATTTTCATATGCTGGATTTGAGCAACAGCCAAAGAAGTTCTTGAATCCGAAGATTCTTTTGCTGAACATTGAGCTAGAATTGAAATCTGAGAAAGAAAATGTAGAGATCAGGTATTTTAACCCAATTTGAGCACTGTTACAGTGTCACCTTGATATGTACTCATGTTTGTATGCACTCTCCATTATTTCCCTTTTTCTCACGTTACTCTCATTTCTCTAGATTGTCGGACCCTCTGCAATACCAGTCAATTGTTGATGCTGAATGGAATATTATTTATGACAAGTAGGATAAATGTGTAAAAAGTGGGGCAAAAATAGTCCTTTCTCGGTTGGCAATTAGTGATCTTGCAACACAGGTATGCATTGTCATTTTGTTTTTCAGATTTGCTTTTGCGTAGCCCTGTAGCCTGGGCTCAATGAATCTTCTTTTATGCAGTATTTTGCAGATCGGGACATTTTCTCTTTGGTCGGGTGTGAAGAGGATTTACTGATGTTGCAGACAACGAGTGGAACTGTTCAGACATCAGTAAACAATGTCATTGACGAGGTAATCAAGCTTATATTCTTGTTTTTGGTCTGTAGATGTATGCTGGATTGAATTGTGCGTACACGGGTAAACATTAGTTGCTTGGCAATATATGTAAGTTGACTTAATTTATGGTGGTTCTTTTTATTGAAAAGGTTCTTGGTTCTTGTGAAGTTTTTGAGGAAAGACAGGTGGGCAATGAACGGTTTAACATATTTAGCAGTTGTCCTTCTGGTCAAACAGCAACCATAGTCCTTCGCGGTGGTGCAGATCAGGTCCTCTACTGCTGTATATGATTTCTTAAATTTGCAAATTAATCATAACTATACTAATGCTGTTGTTAATGCTATAATAGTTCATTGAGGAAGCTGAAAGAAGCCTCCATGATGCCATCATGATTGTTAGGAGAGCTCTTAAGAACTCAACAGTTGTGCCTGGCGGTGGTGCTATTGATGTATGCATTTTCAACTTAAGCTAAATGATGCAATCTTCCACATATAATGTTATGATGATCTGTTTCTTTTTGTATTAGATGGAAATAAGCAAGTATCTCAGACAGCATGCA
This sequence comes from Melocanna baccifera, assembly GCA_036346265.1. NCBI lineage: Eukaryota > Viridiplantae > Streptophyta > Magnoliopsida > Poales > Poaceae > Melocanna > Melocanna baccifera. The sequence goes on along the minus strand of CM070691.1, from coordinate 27,356,547 downwards.
CGGACCATAGCCGGGAAGTCTCAATTTTTTGTAAATTCATTTGCTAAAGCCCTTGAGGTACATGTTCCTAGTTCATTCTTCCCCGTTACAATTTACATTAAATTCTTCTCCTTTACTTTTGTAATCATATTTGATTATATCTGTGCTCCTTTGCTACGTTGGTGCTTTTTTCTTAAGGTTCTCTTGGTGCTTGTATTGTTGTATACAATCAGAAGTACAGAGTGGAGGTTTGGAGAGCATTGTATTACTTTCTGTAAATATTATCTTAGCTCATTCTTCTCTGTTCCTATTCATATTAGATTCGTTCTCCTTCACTTCTTTAATTATCTTTGATTGTATGTGTGGTCCTCTCTTTAATTGTATTATTTTCTGTAAATATTATCTTAGCTCATTCTTCTCTGTTCCTATTCATATTAGATTTGTTCTCCTTCACTTCTTTAATTATCTTTGATTATATGTGTGGTCCTCTCTTTAATTGATATTTTTCTTAAGGTTCTCTTGGTGCTTGTATACAATCAGAACAGAAGTACAGAATGGAGCTTTGTATGTAGAATGTGATTGTTGGGAAATGTAATTATGAATAATACATCTACACTCTTCCAAAAACCAAATTGCACAAATCTTAAAGTAGTATGGTTAGTACTGGAGTTGGGGGTTGTGGGTGATTGCAAATCAGACCCTTAATTCGATATAATGTTTTTCTTTACGGAGAGCATTGGATTACTTCCCTGAAATATTAGGTAAGTGCCAGACATTACATGACCCACATGCAGCATTAGAATTAACATAAATAAATAGTTTCAGCCATCCCTTTGGTCAGGAAATATGGGTGCCCTTTACTTTTTGATGAGCTACTGTTGGACTGAAGTTTTGCTAAAATAAAGAATATATGCCTTGTGAGGTTATCCTGATCAAGCACCATGATTTGCGAATCGGAGTTATTAAAACCCGAGTGGGTTTGCTCGCACGAGAGCGTTCCACGCCCGCGCGAGGGCCTCGCGCGGCGACGCGTGGCGCGCGCACGCCCGCTCCCCGCCTCGCTCCTTCCCCTCTGCGCGCACGCCCGCTCCCCGCCTCGCTCCTTCCCCTCTGCCCTGCCCCTCCCCCGTCGCCTCCCCCCTCCTCCCCCGTCGCCTCCCCCCTCCCCCCTCCTCCCCCATCGCTCCCACCTCCTCCCCCGCCGCCTCCCCCGCTCCCCTCTCATCCCCCGCCGCCTCCCCCCTCCTCCCCCGTCGCTCCCCCCTCCTCCCCCGCTCCCCCGCCGCATCCCCGCTCCCCCTCCTCCCCCGCCGCCTCCCCCCTCCTCCCCCGCGCCCCCGCCGCCTCCCCCCTCCCCCCTCCTCCCGCTCCCCCGCCGCCCCCTCCTCCCCCGCTCCCCCGCCGCCTCCCCCTCCCCCCTCCTCCCCCGTCGCCTCCCCCCTCCTCCCCCCTCCCCCGCCGCCAGTGGGGAGGCAGTACGATGGTGGGCGAAGAGATGCCTCGGGGGAAGCCGGCGGCGGAGCACGGAGAGGTGTCGGAAGTGGTGGAGATGGAGGAGGGGGATGGGCAGGCGGAGGAGCAGGAGGAGAGGTGGGCGCGACTGCTGCCGGAGCTGCTCTCGAATGTGGAGCTGCCGGCAAGATCACCATCCCCTCGCTCAAGCAGGTGAGAAGGGGAGCTGCGCTTGGGCATGGGTTCTCGCCCGTCGATTGGTAGGGGGTCTCGGCTGCCGATTCGGTCTGTGGTGGTGTAGGGCTGTGGAAATCCCCATTATGTCGAGGTTTTTGAGGAGGATTCGTTCCTAGATGCGGCTCTTTTGGTCCTCGGTTCGTGATTTGGCGAAGCTTCTGCGCTTTGATGGGGTTGAGGCATCGGGTTACGGTAGTTTTGCGAGGTTTGAGACCCAAATTTGGCACCTGCATACTTTTATGTCCATTAGTTCTGGCCGTAAGATGCTGAGATTGCTTACTCGTGCTATTTGGAGGATTGAATTTGCAACTATAGCTGCTATGTTTTGATGGATTCGTTAGTCTGTATAGAATTGGTCACAAGTCCTAGCTTATTTTTGGAGGTTAGATAACTCTTAATCGGTTCTGATACCATTTTCGATAAGTATCGATTTAACTTACAATCATGTACTCATTTTTGGCTTGGGAGAGACTAAATTTGGTTTAGTTTGGTGGGTGGTTTTAGTGACGCTTGACCTTTTGACAGGTTTGGCAAATCTTCCAAAATCAGAGATTTATGCTTTTGGTTACAGATTTAGTATTAGGGGACATACTGCAGCTGGACGAGCGGAGGGGGGTCCATTAATACTATAACATTAACATGTATATTATATACATATTATAATTATAATACATTATACATATTATGTGTGTATATAATGTGTATATCATATATACAACATAGTATATATAACATATATGTTAGTAATATGTGTTGACCATATATAACTATGGTTATACTATAACGTATTGTAACTATATGTACTGACAATGTACTATAATACATACATATGTACAACATATTATGTACATATATTAATATATTACATACTGTATATATGTACATATAACATATATGGTGATTCTCTGGGCAATGAACATGCCTCCAATCTCAATATTTGACTTCTTATTCTGACATTTGTATTTACTATTGTTGGTTCTGGGCTTTTTGGACTTGCAGCTACTTATTTCTTTATATTTGGTGTATGTAGGGTACCCTGAGAAGTTGCTCCAAGGCAAAAGTTGAAGCTCCTATGGTTGTGATTGATCAGGTTCGTTTCTTCCATCACTATTAGCAGTTGGCCAATCAAGTAATTGCTTGGTCATTTTCATCCATGCTCAGCCGTGAATTTTTTCATACCCTCCTCAGAGCAATGCTGCTGTCCCTCAGTCTCGGAGTGGAATGGACAATAAAGCACTGGTGGTACCAAACAATGACAATGTTGCTGCAAGCAATGCCAAAGGGTAAGTGTAACCTGTCGCTTTCTTTCTAGTGTCAATCAGGCAAATGATGAACTGAAACTATGTCTCGTCTTCGCTAGCATGGGTGACAGTGGGCCCGCAAATGCATCTGTGATAGAAGGAGCACCAAAGGCGCATCCAGAATAAGTTACATTAATATGTCATTATTGAAGCCAAAGATCCAGGAGACGCCACAACAGAAGAATTTCTAATGAAGAATACTCATTCTTATCAGGTGTACATTTCTTGCTTGCCAGCATTAGATATGTAATTAACATAATGCGTCTGATTGATGTCTGTTGTGTCAAAGCCTGTTTGAGTCAATCGACAAATGGGCTTTCCAATCGACAAATGGGCTTGTCAAAACCTATTTGAGTCAATCGGAAAATAATGCCTACAGGTAATTATCAAAATTTGAAAAGGCAAAAATGTGATCTTTCGGATTAAGTGAAATTCTTGGAGGTGAATTACAGTTAAAACAGAACAAAGTTTATGATTGTTAACTTCTGTAAATGGAAATCCTTTTGCCTGTTATTAATGGATAGGCGATAAGTTGGATCTTGGACGGTTGGCAAAGCTACCTGCTATTATTTCCATTTGTTACTGTTTATATGTGAGTGCTTCATAAGGTAGTTGATAGATTGGATGCGTAGCAATGATCTTATTAGTTCAATTGTTGCTATTGGGAACGGTGCATTGCCAATTTAACCTGTTCATCTTCTGTTGAAGCAGATGGTGGACTACAATGTACTCGGATGTTTTTTCTCTGTAGGGCCATGTGTGATAGTGAATAAATAGAGTCAAGTGCGATGTGGTCAGAACCCAGAATGACCTTTTTAATGGGGCTAATAGATTTTTGTTTCGTGCATGATGTTCAGCCTGCACTTTTTTTTAAAGAAAAACTAGAGCACTTAGACCTGTACCTTATGTCTCTGAGATTTTAATGGCTTTGAATTTTTATTCACATTTGCTGATTTGTGTGTTACATGGACAAAAAGTCTGTCTCCACATGTGATATGTATTATGCCCTGTGCGATTAAATCGATGGGTACATTGTGTCTCACTGCAATGTCTTACCTTGCTTTACATGAATCATTTCTATTTGTTGCTTTTGTGCAAATTTGCCTGGTGTATATGTACTGCAAATTGAAATTGTAAAATGATTTGAGATAGACTATTGACTGCATTTGATTATTCATGACTGACACTTTTTAATTGCTATTTCTCTGCAGTAACCTCTTTTTGCCATACGGAACTCTTTGAAGCATTTTACCTGGCTGATTTTGGCATTTCATGGGAGGTTTTGAAGATGATGAACCACCCGCAAAACGCGCAAGAGCATCCTCAGTAGACTCAGAAAGTTTGTCAGACAGTTTCTGTTTTTCGAAATCTACCAATCCTTTGGGAGGTACAATGGCTAGACCTTTGCCTTCCCAGGGGAAAGAAGTTATGGTTGGTTCTAAAGGTGTTATTAAGAGGGACGAATTTGTGAGGATAATCACAAAAGCTCTGTATACTCTTGGATATGAAAAAAGTGGAGCAGTTCTTGAGGAAGAATCAGGGATAACTATGCATTCCCCAGCAGTGAATCTTTTCATAAAGCAGGTACTTGGTGGGAATTTTGATAATGCAGTAGTTACCTTGAATAAGATTGGATTTCTGGATGAAAATGTTGTGAAATCTTCTGCATTTTTGATATTGGAACAGAAATGTTTTGAACTATTGAGAAATGACAACCTCATGGGTGCTATAAAGACGTTGCAAAGTGAAATCATGCCCCTTGGTGTTAACCCAAAAAGAGTTCATGAACTGTCAAGTTGCATAATTTCTTCGTGCTTGGTTTTTCAAAGCTTCGAATTGAATCAAATTCACAACTTAAGCTTCTAGAGGAATTGCAAAAGGTGCTTCCCCCTACTGTTATGGTACCAGAGAGGAGGTTAGAGAATTTAGTTGAGCAGGCGCTTACTGTTCAACACGAAGCTTGTTATTTCCATAATTCTATTGATGGTTTGTCACTTTACATTGATCATCATTGTGGGAAGGATCAAATACCATCTCGAACATTGCAGGTAAGAACTTATGCCAATGCTCTATTAGTCTATTTTAGTGTTTGCATTTATTGCATGTTTGAATACAATGTTTTAAATCAAGTTTGCATACTTGCCTAGACTGCTTATGCACCCACATAAGGATTATCGAACACCCTGGCCCAACATCTGAGCTCAAAATGCTACTACCACAAACCTTACTCTCAATTTCAACCATCATTACTTACAATCCTAGCAATACCTTCGCAAGATACACTTCAATAGAAAACTAACCAATTGATGGTTACATATCAGAAGGTTTGATTCAGGCATTCAGCTGTTATAACAGATAAAACTCTTAAGCATCCCTTTGCTGTCTTGAATATTCTTGCAATATATATTTAGGTTGGACAAGGAACACATGAATTTGATGCAAAATTATGATTTGGAACAGATTCAAATTAGTATAGAGGAATGATTTGACTTACATTTTTTGTGTGAGAAAAAGAATAGATTCTTGTTAAGTGCTCTTTATCTGTTTGTGAAAACATTCTATCAGCTTAGGTCAGGTGCCCTTTGAGAAGAGGCAGATCTCTCTCTCATTCCAACTGTAAATGCCTATTTGGAGCAATTGAAACTATGCAATGTTATGTTCTCTGTTGCATGACAGCGCACTGGTAGCCGCATATGTTGTTACTGGTACTATTCCACACTGGTAGCCACATATCTTATTACTGGTACTAATGCATGAGCAAAAAATTCTTGTTGCAGGTTTTGCGTACACACCATGATGAAGTATGGTTTCTTCAATTCTCAAACAATGGGAAGTATTTAGCCTCAGCATCTAATGATAAATCTGCAATCATATGGAAGGTAGTTATGTTTCTATCTTCTGACATTTTTCATGGAGGTGTTTGGCAGTGCAGTGGCTTATCCATTAGTTTCCCATTTTGTACCTCATGTGAAGAATTGAAATTGCACAACTTCATTCACGTTTCTTTCTTTCTTATTTACCAGCTGCTTACTTCTGTCGGAAATTTGAGATCTAGAATACTTTGTTATTTGTGAAAATTGAAGATATGACAGTCATTTTACATGATCAGTTTCCTTGGAGCGTACTTGAGATTTGTGTCCTGTTAGCTTTAGCAGCAAAAAAATTCTATTTAGATGTTTGTCATGTGTGCTCCATGATCTTGTGGCCTGACACTTTTCTCCTAGCCTGTTACCATTGAACATAAATGTGTATATGTTCTCATCTGGTTACAGTTGAGTGAATCTTACAAGTTACAACTCCACAACCATAGAAGTTGGATCTTTATGCATGCGAGGTGTGGTTTAATTATCTTCTTGGAGGCGTTGTGATTTTTTTTTTGTGGTCGAGGAGACGAGGATTTGATGTCACTCCTTTATTGAGACATTTTTCTTGATAAAATTTTCATCAAATCTTCTTCAAAACTTGAATCCCATCGAGATGTCTTATGCACAAGCTGACCATCAAACAGATTTTAAGATTTTCAGTTTTACATTTCCTTTTCATCATTGTGTAGATTTGTGGAACATAAGGAATGGTCCCATTCGAGTTAAACGGTACATTGGCCATAAGTGCAGCCGGTTTGTCATAAGATCTTGTTTTGGTGGATCTGAGCACGCCTTCATTGCAAGTGGAAGTGAAGATTCACAAGTATGATGCGTTGATTGTGAATGTGCTGAAATTATGTTGTCCTTTGCACCAGTTATATTAATTTACGCTACTGCCAGCCGAATGCTGAATTGTGGAAGTTTTTGTCATTGTTCTGTAGAAGAATTATATTTGCTATCTTGCAAGTCAAATTTACTGGAGAACCTAGAAACCCAATTGGCATTTGAACCATTCTCAATGCATTGCATTTTTCTACTGCATTTAATAAAATTATAAAATATCACAAGATATAAAACATTAAACATTGTTGTTGGCTCTTATGTTGTGTGCACAGAATTGCTTTCATATTAAATTCAGTTGTTCCATTTTCCCCATAACTGGTGCGTTTTACTTCAGCACGCTAAAAAGAGCAGCTTTTCCTGATAATTCTTTAGGAAAGATGGATGAGATGAAATGTCGAAAGATGGCCGCTTTCAGCGTAGGATCTGTTTGTAACGGAGAAAGGTGCTTTTGATATGTCTAACGGATGGTATCATGTAAGCTACAAATCTTGGGTCACTTTATAAGAGAAGATGTCGTCCTCAGGTGTTGGTAATCTAGAACATGATTCTGAATTTCTTTTCCGCAACACAAGATGGTTCTAAAGTTGTTAGTGCAGTTCCTTTTAACTTTTGATCAAATGGTTCCTAGATTTCGCCTAGCACTTCTATTTTGTAAATTGCATTGCACTTCAAGCTGTGTACCTGTTGTGGATGCCCTTTTCAAAACTATTCTGCTGGGTGATTTGGTCATAGCTCTCTTTTCCAATTTGAAGGTTCCATCGAGTGCTAGAGCATGCTACAGGATATTCTCAAGGATTTGGTCTGATCGCTCACTTCAGCTCTTCTCATCATTGAACCATCCAGGCAGAAAGTATATCCTCAAATTTATCTGACATATTTGCCCAGTTTATCATATAATTGAACTTTGTTTTGTTAAATTTTGTAGATGATAAACGATGGAGATGCCGAGCAAAAGCACCTTTCTCCATTACAAAGGCTTAAATGTCCTGACCCCTGCAGTAATTTCAAGTATGTTGTGAGATTCCTAGAATGTACTCCATATTAGTCATAACAATTGTTATTGTTGTCTTGTTCTGATCTATTGCAGAACTGATTAATTAGTTGAATAGTATGTTTTAATCTGAGAAGTATCATGCTAATCATCTGCTTATGTTGACTACACTATGTCATATAAATTGAACTAATTTCTGCAATTGAAGTCATGACAAGGCGCGCGAGGCGCGCCCGACGTTCTAGTAACACTAAAATTTGCTCTGTATTCATGTTCATGACCCACGTTATTTTGCTTGATGTTTGTTTTGTTCTTATAAATCATAGTTTACAAGCATACATAATGCAATTTCCTCAGTTGAAACAAATCTGTCTGCAGGTTATTCCGAGACAACTTTGTGACAATGCTGGATTCGATGCAACTGATGTGCTCAATAAACTAAGACAGAAGCATGCATCTGGTTGGTTAGCCTTGCTTCAATATTTATGCTTAGCTCCATGTTTACAACTCATCTAAGATATCGCCATGAACTACGATTTGTTTTCTAATTATTTATTCACTGTTTGACAGGTGACGGGGCTAATTACGGTGTAGACATCAATACTGGTGGAATTGCAGATTCCTTTGCTAACTTTGTCTGGGAACCTGCAGTCGTGAAGGTAAATGTGCTGTGCCTTGTTGGTTTTCATACCCTAATTCTCATGTGGTGGCATCAAAAACTATTTTTCAGATCAATGCTATAAATGCTGCAACTGAAGCTTCTTGCCTTATTCTCAGTGTGGATGAGACAGTTAAAAACCCCAAGGTACGGAAAAGCATCCGATGTCTATTATCTGTCATAGTAAAACCTGGTCACCCCTTACCTTTTTTTGCCCAAATGCTTGTGAATTCTATATTGTCCAATATTGCCCATTTTTTCTTTTGCCATTCCCTACACATTCTACTTGTGCTATGAACATGATGGTCTTGTTTCCATGTGTAATTTGAAGAAACAAAAAACATGGCCACACAATCCCTTCACGCTGGGGGGTCGGAGAGCATTGATGTTATTTCTCATTTGCTAATTGTTTGGCACCATCCTTTTAGACATGCAAGTAATCAGGGCCCAGTGTGTGCATGTAGTCTTAGCTCAATACTCTTTTTTCGTTGATGCTTTGTTTCTAACTTTGCATGCTAATAGTCTTCATGAATTTCGTTGATGCCCAGTGTGTTTAGGAACTAGAAACTTCTAGAATGCTAGGGGTGTCATATTTCTTGCAAAGTTTTCATAGTGAAAAGACTGTTTCGGCCAAGCACGTATCCATTTTCACCCTATAATTTTCTGCAAGTTTTTTTTATGCACATCGATGCTGCAATGGGCTTCACATCACCTAACTGGGTTATCATGTATGGTCTAGTCTGAAAGTGCCCAAGGTGATGCTGCTGCCAGCGCGATGGCTGGTCGTGGTGGAAGGGGTATGAGGAGGCGGTAATCAATCCATGCCATGTTGTAGGAGGCCGTGGTGGAGTAGGTTCCTTCATCGCTTTTCTTATCCAGAGCAAGTTTTGCGAGAATCTATGTGTGCTCTGTGATGTAATGTTCCCAAATGGGCTAGTCGGAAGGGTAAAAACATTGCAAATACTTCTGTGATGGTTTGCATACCAGCTTATGTAGTGTTAAATATTTGAGAACTGAGATGGTTCGATAGAATATGTTCCTTGTACGATCACTTAAGAGGTTTAGTTCTTTCGCCATGATTCCTGAAGTTGGTGAGATTTCGATCCTAAACACGCTTCCATACTTCCGTGCATTGTATTTTCATGCTCAAAATGCCTGGCTCGTTGGCCAACCTAGACACCTAGTGCAGGGGATTCCTCTTCACAAAGAACGCTTGCTTCATCCATGAAGTGCAGCGTGTGTAGTGTAGGCGCCCTCAAGTCCTCGCAGACACCGACAGGTGGGCTTACAATACAAATTCCACCCTTGCGTTGGGGCCCTACCAAAGAATTCCATTCCGGCAGACCTCCTAAAGTAAGAAAGGGGATAATGGCTCAGTCCTTTCTAGCTTTTTAGTTGTTTCTGGTTTCTCCTTTCTCATCAGTTTACTACTTATAAGACTAATAAGTCATAATAAAAGCTATAAATCGCGGTAAAGAAAAAGGCCCAACATTTCCTTTCCATTCACCCGATCGATCAGCGAGTGATTATGATCAGTTAACCATGGAGATATGGAATTATTCTCAACGGAAAGCAACGAGCCATGGAAAAATAGAGTTGGAAGGAATCGGCGTTGAGTCTTCCAGAGATACGCAAGCCGAGCACACGTTTTTGGAATGAACGGCATCTCGGGGAGGACGTACGCAGCCGTAGACGCCGTCGCAACCACCACCGGGGCCGGACTGGGAGGCGATCACGACGTGTATGTAAGCCATGTGCCACCGCCCCATGCACGCGACTGCGGCGTCCAAGGCCGCTTCGTCCATTGAGCACGACCGCTCGTCGTCGCCGGCGTTCAGCGTGGGCAGCGTTAAGGCAGGCGAGTCGGGTTCCTCCTCCGCCGCCTCCTCTACGTCCCCCTCCTCTCCATTGTCTTCCTCGCTCGCCGACCAGCTCGGGTTCAGAGCGTCTCGGCACGCGCATCAGCAAGAAGCTGCGCGGCTCCAACAGCGCCCGAGCAGCACGCTATCCGGATAAGGTGGGCGAGGAGGCAGCCGCACTGACCCTATTTTTAAGAAGAAGATCCTCTTATGTTTCACAACAGATCTGGGGCTCATATTTGCTTATAAATATTTAAAAAAATTAGTTTAATTAAAATATAATCTAATAGCCAAACTTCAGTAACTTTACAGATGATTAAGTCTAAAATTTAAGTTACATTTAGAAAAACCGAAGAAATCTTATATAAACATTCGAGTGCTGTTGTAATCGTAACATGTTAACTGATGTATCATTTATTTTTTTAATGTATGTGTTGATAAAAAAATAAGATTGAGTAAACCACATAGAAAAACTATTTAACTAATATACAAAAGTTCAAACAGCGCTAAAGTCTGAAGACGGATCATGATATGGCGTCCTCGTCGTCATGGAGAACAGGTTATCTTCTCCAAAGATGAATTCTTCAGAGATCCGACTTCTGGCACGAAGAAAGTCTAGACTTTAGATAAATTTTACAGAAAACAGCTTAATTCTTAAAAAAAAAAAAATCTTCAGAAACTTCCTGTACTCTGTACGTGCAACAGTGCAAGTGCAGTGAACCAGACTGGTCAAGACTTTTTGCCCTGCTCAAGCGTGCCTTCTATCTATTGGTTTTAATTTTTTTTATTGTAGTAGATAACTGTTGTTAATTTTCTGAGTAATTAAATTTAAAAAATTAAAAATATTATCATAAATAATACAAAAAAATAAAAAAAGATTTTAAAAAACTGAAAATCTAAATTAAAAAGTTAGAAGGTAGAAACCGAAGGCGTTTGAACGGGCCTCATTCGTGCCCCACCGTCCGTCCGGGCAGAACATCGAGCCACGATGAGCTCTCGTGCGTTAATCCTGGCGAACACCGACAAAAAGGTTACCTGTTCATTGATCCTGATGCTTCGTACAGACCCGGCGTACGGTTCCACTCGGAAAGTCGATTGGTCAAAAGAAATGTTACTTTCTTGCCGTCGGTGCCATGAATACGAGCTCTGTTCTACCGGGCAACAGTCGGTGCCAAACCGTCGTCGTCAGGAGTACTCGGGCACTTGGCCGAGACGGTGAGGTGATAGCGTTAACACCTCGCTTGTTTCGCGTTCCTTGTCAGCTCGACGTCCCAGCTGGCATCTATGCCTCCTGCTCAGCGTACGTGGCACGGAATAAGCATCCGAGTCCCCGTTGGAGTGTGGAACAGCTCGACAAGCAGCGTCCGGTGCTTACCCATCGCATGTAGACCTCACCCATTTCCATTCGAGCTTCTGGTTTATTTTTTTATTTATTTTAATTAAATAATTTAGAGAAAAATAATAATAAATGTTACGATGTAATTTTAGACGAAAGCGGACATCCGGCTTCTCCCGTGCGCTTCTCCCGCGCACTTCGCTCGCCTGGGCACCGCTTCTCCCGGCTAGTAGTGAGTTCTAGCCTATTACTATCTATTGTTAGTTGTAGTTCAACTAAATGAATTAATTAGTTTTATGATCTCAGACTCTCAGTGATGTTTCTGGTAGCTAATCATTCTATAATTATTGCTATATGCAAATGGTTATTAATTTTATTCTCTATAGAAATCACTATAGAAACTATAGTATTGAGTGGTTAAATCTAGATAGATAGTTATTGCTCTCTCTCCTCTAAAAATCACACATAAAAACTATATATTATGTATTGAGACTGCCCTAACAGCTGTTGTCAATTCCGCTGTGGCCCGCACGGCCTCGCGTGGCGTCAACCGGAGAGACGAGCCAACAGTCGACGGGCCACGAGACTGCCCGCCCGGTCAGGAAGCAATAAATAGAGCTAAGACTGAGAGACCAAAAATGGCAGCACGCTAATACTGGCATTCTCCATGCTTCCTTCATTGCAGCTGTGAATGAGATTCCCTTCTACATGGTGTTATGGTATGGCGTACATGCACAGTGTAGAGGATCTCCTGTTGAGATACATACCTTACACATTTCTGTTTTGTTTTCAGCTCTTTTTTTGTGGGGAGGGGGGGGGGGGGGATTTTTGTGGTTCTGATTGATACGAGGAACGTGAAAAATGCTCAAAGCAAGACCCAAAAAATAAGAGACGCCATGGACACATTTCCTCTTGCTTGATTTTTTACAGGCTTCAGTTTCTCCCTTTTCTTCTTTTCACGGACCCTCATGGCGATGCCGACAGCATCATCATTAACCATCAAAAGATGGAAGAAAATATAAAAAAAAAGGCGAGGTAAGTATAAAAAACTACGGGGCGGTGGTGGTGGGCCTGGTGGCCGCCGGGCAGAAGGCCTCCCGGCGGACGGAGCTGCCGCCGCGCACGACGAAGTGGGCGAGCGACCGCGTGCTGGTCTCGGCCACGCGGTTCTCCTCGCAGAGGAACTCCCTGGAGCACGCCCTCTCCACCTCCCTCTCGTAGTCGTGCACCAGCACGTCCGTCGCCGCGCCCTCCTCCTTCCTCGTCCGCGCCAGCACCCCCGCCGTGAATATCGCTGCCATCCTCCCCGGCGACGACGCCGTGTACCTGCGCCATCAAAGCCAATCCACATTAGAGAGAGCGTCGTTAGCTGCCTTAGCCCGAGCAAGAAAGCTGATCAAAATTGGATCTTGAAGAGGGTGGAGGGTACCCCCGCGGGCCGTCGACGAGGATGACATCCCAGGAGACGTCGTAGAGCTGGTTGGGGAGGTCGTTGATGGCGAGGCGGCAGTCGGAGAAGAGGAGGTTCTGGACGGGGCGGCACTCGGCGGCCCGGGCGGCGCGGGCGGCGTCGAGGAGCGCGGGGAACTCGCGGACGGTGGTGGTGTAGACGACGTCGTAGGCCTCCAACCCCGGGTGCCGGCCCTCAAGGTGGGACACGTAGTACTGGTTCTCGTCGAGGAACACGGTGCGGCCGCCGTGGTTGAGTGCGCGCCACAGCGGCGTCTCCGCGCCGAGGCCAAACACCAGCAGGTTGCACGGCGCGCGCCGCTTGAGCACCGCCGCGATGGCGCGCACGTCGGCCGCCGGCATGCTCGCCGTCGAGTTACCCCCGGCCGCTGCGTACTGCACCAGCGCGTTGAACACGTACCCTGGCAGCCCCGCAGCCTCGCTACGCCCCGCTCCCCCTCCTCCCCCCGCCGACACCGCGAGCGTGGCCGACACCCTCCTCCCGGCGACGGCCGACGCGTCCCGCGCTGCGGACAGCAGAGTGGCCAGGGACACGCAGGCGACGCAGGCCAAGAACACGACGACCCACAGCCGGCGCCGCGAGCCCGCAAGAAGCGCCATCCCCGGCGACCCCGCCCCGCCGGACGGCTTGTTCAACGACGGGTGCGCCACCAGAAGCTTCGGCCCGCTCAGCCCCTTCATCTCCTCTCCCCTCCCCCTCCCCTCCTCTCTCCACTACAAGAGACGAGCTGACAACAAGACAATGGCGAAGTGGAGTCGATAGCTAGGTAAGTTGTTAGGGGGATACTAAATTGGATTGATCTACTCCTAGTGAGAGTGAGTTGGGATAGAAATGGAGGAGGAGGCCTAGTGAGAGTGAGTTGGGATAGAAATGGAGGAGGTGGTGGTGGAGAAGGAATGCGGGTTGAGGAGGAGGGACAAGATGGGTTCGTTCGGTTCGGTTGGCACGTAAAAGGGTGATTTTTAATCCCGCCGGGATTTGCGGTGGGTCTTCTCCGATTTCGGCACCGCTCGTTCGAAAAAAATCCCGCGAGTTTCCGTTCAGTTTATGGTCCGCTTTAATAATTTATAATTAAAATTATATTATAATTGGTTAAAACTATATTATAACTGATAATGATTTATTTATCATAATTATTTTTTAAAAAAAATCTAAAAATAATAATCAGGTTAGCTATCATGTATAATACAAATGACATGAAAAAAAGAACCGATAAAAAGCTTTTAAAAATGCCAAAAAGTCAGAAAAAATATAAATAAAAAATAAGTCAGAAGCCTAAATCTAAATGAGCAAGGCTTTAGTTCACTATTCCTAAATTTTATTTTTTTCTAGCCTTTTGACTTTTTTTAGTTTTTCTTTTTTTATATTCATTTGTATTATCTGTGATGTGCTAACCTATTTTTTATTTTTAAATTTTTTAAATTTAATTACGTCAAATAAGCCACCATCAATTACATTGAAAAATAAATCAATTACAGTACAACATAAGCCATAAGTCAACTTATTAATGTGAATTTCACTATTTCTCTATGTTTGGCAATTTGCATAGATAGAAGCCAAGGTTCCTACAATTCATCTCCAAAGAAGTTTAGCCAAGTAGTAGCGCTACTCTATCAGATCACAAATTCTTTATCATCTTAAAAATCATATAGTATGCAGATTGCTCACGCGAAAATGATATGCCAGTTGATTCGCCATAGAAAATACAGTTTGGTTAGACACGACGAAGGTACAGTTAAGAAGTAATGGTTCGCTTTATTTGGGAACGTAGAGATAAGGCGGATTTTTTTGGTTTTTTAGTCGGTATTTAGCTTCAATTTTTTAATAATAACTATTTATTATACTAATAAGCTATATCCCAAAAGAACAGAGCTTATGTACGAATAAACTAAATATCGATAAACTAATAAATCGCTTTAAAAAGATTGTTCCACTAAACTATTTTGAAAAGATAGCGAAGAAATCATCCCATTTATTTAAAGATGGTATAAGTTATAATCTGTAGGTCAAAAGCTGAAAAGAGGAAGTTTATAATTGTAGAAATAATTATTTATGGTGGTGACCTTCACGATTGCAACAATTTTAACTGTGGCGTGGCCTCAACTGATAATGGGCATCTTCATTTCAATTTTTAAAAGCTATTTTTTATTTTTATAATAATTAATTTTTAAATAGAGTATTTTAAAGTAAAAATCTATAAATTAATTATAATATATATTGCAATGATTTTCTTTATATTAGTTAAATCTATATAAGTTATTTGTATTTTTATATTTTTTATAAACAATAAAAAATTATAAGACGTGAACATAACACTTAACACATAAGGTAAAGGAAAAAAAAAGTGAAAAGCCGGTTAATTAAGGGGCGAGAGGACAGGTCTCGAGTACTGACTGCTGTGGTGGTCAGGTCAGTTTGGTCGTATCATTGTGTTGTGCCACTTTTGCCTCGTGGAGATTACTCGCATCCATCGTTATTCGTTAGGTCACGGAGGCTCCATTGGACGGACGAGAAGTGGATGAGCCATGGAAAGACGTCGCTTTCTGTCTTCATTTCAGTTGCACAAAACCGAGGGAAAACGACGTGATGTTCTACGATGGAGCAGCTAAACCCAATCGATGGAAAATCCAATTGCGTTTACAGGACATCAACGGATAACCGGCGATATAGCTATTCGGTTACCGGTTGGGATCTGAAACCCTTACCACTCAACAATGAATTTAATTGCTCGTAGCGGTTAATTGTTTTCTAAACGACAAAGCGGTTAATTATTTTCAGGATTTGGAACCCAGAATCCCTGAGTTCCACCAGAGCCAACATAAAATTGGCTTGGTTCCAAAGTGTTTTGTTTTTGACCTTTTATTCTCTACTATAGTAATTATGTTTTAAATAACATGTCTTTTTTATAAGTCAATTATAGTACACACTATACTGAATTCAGCTATATCGATCAAAATTACATATAACTATTTTTCTTTACGTACTATGGGCCTGTTTGTTTCAGCTGTAGATTCTGAGAAACAGCTGGTGAGTATCTAGCTAGTCAGAATCTGGAGAAGCTGGATAATCTCAGCTTCTGGTTACTAGTTCATTTTCTAGATTCTATATGTTCTGGCTACTTAGAATCTGGATGAAAATCTAGACTGTTTGGGGGAGCTGCAGATTCTAAGAGTGGTTGCAGCTGCCAGAAACTAAAATAAACATACCCTTAATCTTATAAACCATCAAATTTTAAAAGATATAAATCAAAATAAACCCTAAAAAGAGAACCCCACCCAGTAACATTGTCCGCTATCATACGTAGCAGAATTCATCCCTGCCTTACACTAGTCACTATCAGATCACCTCTAAAAAGTCGTTGTCAGATCAAACGAGTGAGGCGGCATTTCACCTCATCGAAAATGGAACCCACCACCTCGCATGCTTTTGCTGTACGAATCGGCCGCAGATAGGCCGGGGAAACGGCTTAGCTTACTTTCTGAAGTGGATGCATTGCTGCTCAAGAAGCATCATCAATTAGTTGAGAAGAAGAACGTAAGAGTGGTTGGCTGATCAATTTAAAAAGGACAAATCGATCTATAAGTCAGCAAACAAAAGTTGTGAGACATGCTATATCCATCCATAAGTCAGCAAGAAAGTTATGAGATATACTATCAGGTTTGGTGCCAAGAAAAACCGACGGTTCTATCATGTGCCTTTAGGGGTGCTCGGTTTGACGATGATTTATGATTTTTTTAATGTAACCGATTTATTTTTTACTATAGCTAATGGTAGCTTATTTAGTGTAATTAATTTTTTAAAAAACTGGTTAGTCTACCATGGACAGTGCAAAGAAATACGAAGATAAAAGAAAAGATAAAAAATCCAAAAAAATAGAAATTAACGAAATTAACAAATAATGAATTAAAAGCCAGAAGTTCGAAACCATCGTCAAAACGAGCGGGACCATTGGATTAGATAGGGAGATGTTATTACGCTTAGAATAAGTCACGAGCCTGATATGTCCAAGCCACCCATGGATCCTTTATATTGGCTGTGGCTGAAAGATTTTAACTATAGTTAATGGCTTTTGGCTGAAAGTAAATAATAGTGCCTGCAAGAAGTAGCTTCTACAAGGAGGCGCAGAGCGGTGAGGAAAGTGAGAGAAAGACATGTGGGAGATGGAAGCGAGAGGAGTTAGGTGCGTAATACGTCTATAATCTTCTATTTTATTTTTGGAACGAGACTGAAACAAAAAGCGTAGAGAAATTATCTCAAGAATCCGAACGTTCATACTAATTTCTGAAAACATAAGCCAATATAATATAAACAGCCCTACATCCATCTCTACGTCTGCATCGCCTTTTAAGTGAAGCCTCGGCCACAACACAACAGGCAAACGATACAAGATGCCAATGTATACTGACGCACTGACGACACCATGCATTCAATTCTGAGTTTCTGACGAAGCACTTGCCTGCCCCCTTTTCTTCCTATGTACGCAGGCGAGCGCGCGCGCACGCGTCGAACGCACAGGGAGCCGGGGCGACGTGGACGCGGTCGCTGGCCAGAGAGTCCCAGATATAATATACGGAGTATTCCTGAACCATTGGCATTAGTTTATTTGTACAATCTAGAATGAATCAATTGTAAGATAAGCTTAGAGTAAGCCCCGACAAGAAGCACCTAAAAGATTTGTCTTACTGTTAGTTTAATCTAGAATGTTGTGACATTGCATTAAGCACAGTGCCTAGTGTATATTTTTTTCTCGAACGCGAGAGCTACGTATCATTATATTAAAAAGAATAAAAAATCTAAAAAGATTTGTACAATCCTCACCAAATAGACGAGATTAAAAACATATAATCAATACCGAAGAAACGTCCACCGACCAAAAACACATCCAGCCCCTATGGCCAAAGTGCCTAGTGTATATTGTTCGGCAGAATCTTTGTATCAAGGATCACCAGCAACTCAGCTAGTGTTGATTACATCTGAAGTTGAAAGCACGGTGCCTTGGTCTTAACATTGACGAGAGTATTTTTAAGGTGGCTTCCCGAGAATGTTTGCCATGCATGCAATGCCAGTAAACAAAATGCTAGTGTGATGCTACTAGTCTACCTGACAATAAATTTTTAGATTGGTGAAAGTGCAAGAGCTCATGGAATCAAAAGCAATAGCATCGAAAGCAAAGTTTCGCCTTCTTTGCGGATCTGCTCTAGGATATTGCGACCAGAATCTTGTTGAGAGCTCAGGAATAGTATATGTCTAGGGATGGCAACGCGGATATTCCCCGCCAGGGAGTAGTGGAACGTCTCTGTTCTTGATTCTGCTCCTATTTCCTATCCCTAACCCTGATTATACGTCTGAGAAAGAATTCCTCCTATTCCCCGTCCCCAGTGAGGTACGGGATCCCGATAGGAACTCATTCCCCAATAATAAGTGACCATTTGTAGTATACAAATAATTACAATTAATAATAATATGACAATTAGATCAATAAAAATTACATGAATTCACCGTAATAAATGTACAATATGTGCATCATATAATTCAAACAAGTGTTTATTTCTTAATTTAGCATTTTATAAAGTATTAATAAGATATCATATAAGATACATGGTATGATATATATTAATTCTGGTCTCTAACGGGGAACCCCGTCATCTTCAACGGAGAATGAATTTACTTACTACTTATCCCTATAGAGGAATAAATATTGCTATCTCCGTTCCCTAATAGAGAAATTTTCCGTCGGGGAACAGGGAATGGCCCAATTGCCATCCCTATTTATGTCCTCGTAGTCTGCAGCTCAGTAGCTCACTGCTCGTCTTTGACATCGATTTGCAGTTTAGGCTTCAGAGAATGGATAGAATAGAACAAAGTTCACCCAGCTCAGCTGGAAGGCAAAAGGCGAACATGACCCGAGAATCTTCCACTTGACGAATGCTCAACTCCTCAAATTGAACACTGAACAAACTCTACTACTAAAGTACAAAAAGATCCCAACAAGTTCTGCTCCAAAGTGTCATTAAGCGATGGCAAATTGCCAATTGGCCATATATTTGCTTCACCAGACAGAACAAGCACCCCTGGCATCTCTGCGGCAAAATGAATCCAGCATAATTTGTTGTCTTCCGGTCTCTTCCATGTATGAAGATTGGTGCTCGTTGGTTCAGTCTTTGCAATTGCGCATTGTGAAGGCAAGGATGAGAGGCCATCGACACTTGGATAGACCATCAACAATTCTATCTTGACAACTCAATGTGTTTGTTCCAAACAAAATGACAAATTGAAACACTCACTAGAGGTACAGAAATATTTTCAAAAAAAAAAAATACAGGTACAGAGAAAACCTATGGGTTCTGTTACAACAAAATTTCTTGAACAAATGTATTTGATTCAACCAGTGTTGGATCCAAGATTTTGTCATACCCCGGGTTGTAGAGAGCTGAAGACCACTACTATCTAGGCTGAGGGAAAGATTGTACCTGAGTCTACCTGGGCTTTGCATTGGTAAAAATTCCACGCACTAGGTTGGAGCCTAGGCTGCCAGGTGGCTGCAGTTTGATAGCCTAAAATGGGATTGGGAGTCGAAGAGATAATCTTCTATGGCCAATCAAATTCAACAACCATAGACTTGATGTCTTGATCCTTGCTTAGCCAACCTCAAAGAGGGTTCATCTCAGCTATTTTTTGAGAAAACATGCAGGACCTCTGCTTAATTCATTAAAGTAAGAAAAGAGTAGCTACAACGATGGCCATTAGGCCAAGTTACAAGATCAAGATATTAGGCCTATTACAGGGGAAAAAACTAAACAAGTCTTAGTGGTAACTACTCGGAGGCAATCTCAGAACCCATTGCATCTCGGTAGAGGAACAGGTCTTGCTGAACCGCATCCGCGACATACTGGGGATAATACTATAGTGAGTATATTTTCATCATATCAGAAAAATGAAATGAGACCCATGGACCACATAGTTTCATCATAATGTTAGTAAAGCAGTAGCTCACGCCCTCTCATTTCACCTCTCTTTATAGTGTACTCCTTTTCAGTGTCCATACTGAATAGACCATAGCTTTGGCCGTTAATAAAGGTTGTAAAGAATTGTAGCTATGACTGTAACAAAGGGTAGTCACAGTTCAGCAGAGCCATCGTTGTTAGATGTAGTAATACTTTGTAGATAGAACATAGAAGGTATGTAGGACAAGTAAAACCTGATAATAGCCAAAATGCACCAAGACAATGTTTGGTTTTTTAGGTAAAAGGATGAGAGGCGACGCTCCACTGTTATGGTAAGTGCCATGCTTTTAGGTTTCTTTTCTGTTTAACTTTATTATTATATGCCTCCAAAATTTTCCATAATGCACAAAGTGATCAAACAAACCGAGATAGAAGTAGCAAAGTGAACAATTACAGTGCTTACCAGCTATAACACAGAATAATCTTCCCAGCTATAATACTATAACAAAGACAATGTACCTGAAAGGCAAAGGTGTCCTTTGGGCCCTGCACTTGATTGGTTTCCTGAAAGGTACACACACAAGCAAAAGAATCTAGGTTTGGACCATTCAACAGTACGAATTTCTTTGCAAATTCGCAGGACGAATATCAGGCTCAGGTCGGCATCTCCCTCCCTGAAGAAAATTTCTTTGCAAATCACTTCATAGTTAAACGGCACTACCATGCATATGCCTTGATCTTCATACTCCTGCCCAGCGTATTTGGAGTAGTCAAGCGTTCCTGTGGTCCCATGATATCTCCTAAGGACATGAGTGCGCACATCCACTTATCGAAGAAAGCATGAGCAAGGTGTCTGGCAGTCATTTCGTAAAGTCAAACGAGGATATGCGTGGCTTAGGGCATTCACAGTGTTTAGAGGTTAGGTAGTCTCTAAGCTGAGACCTACCGGCAACTTCTAAACTTAATATAATTTTCTACAGCGTATGAAAGGTACTACTATCTCTAAAATAGAGCCCACAGATATAATTAAGAAAGCAAAAAATTCTTGACCTCAATTACCATCCACCTGATCCCCATCCACAAGAAAACTTAACATAATTTTCTATGGTGTATAAACGCTACTACTGTCTCTAAGATGGGACCACAGCTATAATTAGAAAAGCAGAAAAATTCCCAACCTCAATTACCATTCATCCAAACCCCCATCCACAAGTAAATCCTACAAAATTGAAGTTCGTGGAGGCAGCCTCCAGGCCTGGAGGCTCTACCCTGCAGTGTTTAGCATCGCCTCCAAGCACACACTCTCTCCCTCCCTTAGAGAGCAAAAAAAGACTCTACACCGTGGATGCTCCACTCCATTCCTGAACGATCAAGAACAAACCCCACAAGACTATTGCCGAGAGCACTGCTGCTTATTAATATGCAGGCCAGTCGCATCCTTAAGCTGGAAGCCCAGTACAGACAGTCCAATGCTCAATTAGAAAGGACCAATAAATCTAGCAACTTCCGGTGCAGCTTGCCCATGTCATATGAAACTCAAGATTGTAACATGTAAGCAGCAGATTCGATTCGTTTGGTTTTTGATCAGAGGCAACTTTTTTTTCTTTGTTAACATACGAATCAGAACAGATTCCGTTTGCACCATCACAAAGTTTTGAGCAGGAGTATGGAACGATGTGTGGCCTACGCAAACTTGGCACCAACGCTTCTCCAGGAGAGAGCACCAACAGTCAGAGTTACACAAGCAGAATAGAGGAGCTGCTCGAGGGAGAGAACAAATTTGTAATGTTACAGTTTTTGAACACAGTGTGTGCTTTCAATAGCAAATTCCGGTATTTAGCATGACGAAATTACAAATCACGCACAGTGCACCCACGAACAACCCCCTATTCTAACCTTTGTATTCATATCAACCAGGCATAGCAATTACGAACATCACACGGTACAGAGGCCTTTCTGAATAATATCTCAATCGGAGCCTGTTCTGTCGTCCATGAACAAACACAATTGATTTAGTAATGCACAGTTGATTTCTCATAACCATTTTGAACATAAGCGTTCTAATCCAGCTGTAAATAGAGAACAATCCTAGCTTAAAATTTATAGAACATATGGAAACAGGATCCGAAAAAACAAGTTATAGGTACAGGACACCTGAGCAACACAACCAAACTCAATTACATCATGTCATGCAACTAAAGACCTCCAGAACCTAACGTTCACTGCATAAATTATGTCATTGGACTAAACTGCATTTGAACGACCAGTCATTGATGAACATCATGCTCGGCTGCCATTTGTGCTGTATGAAAAATAACAGCAACCTCATCTTTCAGCTGTATTCAGGGCCGCTTATCACGCTTATGCAGTCCCATCCGAGATTTGGCATATCTAACACATGTTAAGGAAATATAGTTGACTAGACTAAATCATATGGAAAAAATGAACCAAAAAAAATAATCAGAGATCATATTTGGTTACTCTTATAGGTTCTACCATGCACCAACTGATTAGAGCTCCAGCCAACAAATTTAAATGTGAGACAATAATAACTCTCGCAATGGCTGTATGTATAGGTGAGACAAATAACAATTGTTTGTTTGATTGCTAGTAGAAGTGATATTCGATGGCAACACACTCACCAGTTGAGGTGAGATTGATCCAATATGAATCAAAATCAGACTCAACTTTTCAGAGCATTTGCCCATGTGAGCTAGTGATGCACTTGAAAGCTAAGGGATACCAAATGTATAATGTCACCAGCTCTCATCAAACGGTACTTGGTTATAGCAACCAAATGACCTACGAAAAGAATTAACAACTATATAAAACAGCAAGAAATTTAATAATGATCTCCAAATGTAGGATACTCTAAACGCATCCCCTCGCCCGTTGATGAATATAGAATGGCTCCTTGGAGACGATTTAGGGCTTCCGTTGAACTGTTTTCATCCTGCAGCCAGGAACTTAGGATTAGGCTTAACTCTGGAAAGAAGTTCAAACATATTGATAACAATAGTAACAAAAATGCTTAAGTCATTTTGGAGAAAAGACGAGTGCAGAAAAAAGCAGTATCATGTTACAAGAACATAATCCAAGCTTCAGCTAACAGTCACTAGCTCCTATTTCATGACATCTCATCAGAATAGCTTTGTACTGATGCTATGCACCATGCAGCAGTTGGTCAATAGCACTTGCACACAACAAGAACATTAAAATAGAAAAACACATAGAAAGAATCACATGTGACAAATATTAGGGGATGAGGTGATCTCTCAAAATAATAGCCAAGCTGGATCATCCAAAGTGTTCAAAGTAACAAAGCCTAAATTGATTCATTTCCTCTTGACATTATCAGAATTATCAGGCAGGTAAGAGTAAGATATTTTTCCCTCTCAATAACCCAGTTCCAATTTCTTAGACTCAAAATAAATGAAATAAAGTTATCTCCATAGGATTAAATTGATTGATTTCCTCTTGTTTGTTAACATGCCAGCTTGACATTATCAGAATTATCAGGCAGGTAAGAATAAGATATTTTTTCTCTCAATAACCCAGTTCCAATTTCTTGGACTCAACAAATGAATCAAAAGTTATCTTAATAGGATTTAATCTCCAGGAAGGAATCGATTTTATAGATACTCCTTAGCTCGTAGTAACTAGTTAATAGTGTTATTTAAGGGTAGAATGTGGCAAACCTTATTTTTGTACCCTCGTGGTCCCCGTGCAGTGGTAATTGGATAGGCATTGCGAAACAGAGCACATAATATAAGGTAAGTTTTTGTAGTAACTAGTTGAGATTGTCGTAAGGAACCATGTATAACAAAGACAGCTAGCAATGAGCATAAAAGAACAAACGCCCAATTTAGCACCCATTATGGGAATATATACATAAATCTCACAGAATAGTAGCTCCCTATCATAAGGAATAGAGTAGTTTACTTCATTGATTCATAATTTTATACATATAAAATAAATGGCAATCAGGAAGAATGACGCTTTTCTCCAATGATATACCTTATAATCAACAAATGCAACTGGAGCTCCAAACTTGTTTTGCATCTTCAGCTTTATGAATCCCGCACAACTAATCATGAAGTAAGCTTATCAAAACCAGAAATGTTATTTATCTCACATCATGAAGTGTTAAATACTAGCAATACCTTGAGAAAACATCTATTAGCTCTTGCTTAGAACAAGTTGGACCGAGGTTTGCCACAAAGAGTGTAGGACAAGGAGGATTATTCTGAGGGGCAAATGCTGATGGGTCCTGCAAGAAAGTGCACACGCAAAAAGAAGGAATTGTTAGTACTTAGTATGGTTCACTCCACAGGTCAAGATCAAAGGCATTGTTCCTCGACAGATGGATATGTTTGAAGGCACAACAAAAGATTCATTGCAAGTAAATGTTTCAGCTTGATTTTACAGCAAAATATACTCATAATTCAAATTATATGTCATAAATAGATCAGTTTGGTTGCATTTCAGAAAGATTTATTTTGATTTAGTTTTACATAACTTGATCTAACAACAGGTTGTATGCGGCAACTAACTTTATACTACCAGTTAATAACATCGAAGCCATTTAAGTTAATAACTTATATAGCTAGCTTACCATAAAAGACTAAGACTTTGACCATTGAAATCATTGTAGTTAAAACTCTGACCGTAGAACTGAGTTGCGGACAATATTATCATAGAAGCAGTGACTATCTTTCTTTTTCTTTTTTTGCTTTGCACCCTACTTGTGCATGGAATTAATTAACAGTATTACACAGCTTTCCTATAATGTTAGAAGATGATCCACAATTGTCTTATATACTGGAAATATTTGTGAAAATGACAACTAAGTTTTCATATCAGACCAGTCAAGGCAAACTTTTATCAAACAAACATTAGAAAAGCCCCTTCCCTATCAAAAACTACAAGCAACCAAAATTGGGATAGCTATTTGAAAGTGAGCCCTAAAAGTATAGTGTCTTGTTTTTTTGCTTTAAAAGTAAAAAAGCATGCCCCATATAAAGATACACATATCAAGATGAAGGATGCAACTCACCTTGCTGAAAGCAGTACTAGACAAGTTTGTGTAACTGCAAGTTGGAAACGGTATTAATTACAATTATGACATTTCCTGAAAGTAAAGCTTCGATTTTGTATTGGATGTCTGCTTTCTAATATCAGCTGCAGGACAACGTAAGCTGATTGTCCTAACAAAATCACATAATTAAACTGTGCTCAAGTAGTGTGCCGTAACCTTTGTGCAGAAGGATAACCATTCAAGCTGTGTGAAGAATTACCCATTCCAGACATGTGAATATTGCTTCCAGCACCTGATAGGGCGCAAAGTGTGCCAAAGATGTGCAAGGTGAGTGTTTGCAAGAATGTTCAGCAATGTGACTTAAAGAGGCATTTGACCGAGGATATGGAGTCACAGGTAACACATATAGTAGGATATGAACACGAAAGAAAAACAATAGGGTAAAAATCATAGGAACTCAAGATCAACTGTTTTCCTCCACAGTGAGGGAAATCATTTTAGCGATTGCTAGGAATAGAATTGTGGATTTGTCTACGTATTGTTCAGGTGGCTGTAATGGTGCTACAGTAAGCACCAACATCATAGCGGATAGATCAATGGAGTGTAAAAAAAAGGCAAGTGATATTTTTTTTCACGATACTGAGCTACATGAATAATACCTGAATCAGGAAACTCCCTTGGATTTCTAGCCTTTTTCTCAGATGAATAAGGATAAGCATCATCTGATGAGAATAGAAGGGTGTCAACAACAACAGAATAAAGAATAGCCACATGACAAGTCAGGAACATATGCAGGAACAAAGTTTGCAACCTGTTCTGGAGCGCTTTGATCTTGAATTGGATTTCGCTAGATCTACATGGAGAGAACAGTTCTTCTCAAGGTCAAATATCATTCCCTGCATCAAGAAATGACTCAGAGAAATAGCAACACTGATGATAGCTTGATAGAACAGATTATTTCCAGCTGTAACTTTTGACGTAGAAAAAACCATTTAGGAACAATGGTTTGTCAAAATCCAAAATCGTACGGGAGTGAGAGCAATAATAACGCTGAAGTCACTAGCCTAGCTGAATATAGTGCTTAATAATGGTGAATTGAACTCTCACGTTTGAGGCACTCATTGCAGCTAATGCAGATGGCTGATCTGCAAACACAGCAAACGCATATGCCTGCAACGCAGAAACAGTCAGGTTGGGTGTTGAATAAAGCATTCGAGAAAGGAACACAAAAGTTTGCAAACCCTAGTGTGTAGCGATCGGAGGTAACGAGAGAGGAGGGAAACCTGGGAGGATTTGCCAGAGGTGCGGAGGTGGGAGGAGACGTAGCCGGGGAAGTCGCGGAAGAGGTTGTAGACCTCGCGGGGTTTGGCGTCGCCGGGGAGACCGGCGATGAAAAGGGTGCGGAGCTCGTCGCGTGACGGGAGGGGCTCCGCGTGGTCGTAGTAGCCGCCGTAGGCGGGGGGCGGCGGCGGGTAGGCGTGGCGGTACGCGTATGGGGAGGTGCCCGGCGGGGGAGGCGGGGGAGGGTAGGAGGAGGAGGAGTGGGGAGGCGGCGGGTTGTAGTAGGAGGCGGCCATGCGGCGCGAGCGGAGAGTGGGGAGGCAGGCGGTGGCTGCGTTGCGGCGTCGGCGGAGGAGTGGTGGAGCGGAGGCGATTTGGAGGGTTCCGTCCGCGTGGCCGACGGAATTGGGGCGGTTTTCCGGTTCTCACGCGCTGGTTAACGTGTTTGGGTTGGCCGCGGCGTCGTAGTTAGCGGGGATTTGAGCGGCGGCTGGTGTCGATCGCGTCCAGCCCTCTGCCATTTTTGTGGGTCTTATGATTCAGAGAGCTACTAGTCATATGCCTGTACGTTGCAACAGAATTCATTGAATGTATAGAGAATAATGATATTAAAGAGAGTTACTCTAATCAATTAGGAAGTGGAGAGTGGTGAGAAGTTAAAAGAATAGGACGGTTGGAGGAGAACGGACGACCACTAACTCATTCTTTTATAGTAGTAATGATATTAATAGATAAATAGAATTAAAAGGAGTTGATCAAACCAAAATTGATACCATTGATTTCAACTACATGAGTTCTAAAGGTTGTAATGGAGATGTTAGAACCATATTATTTGAAAGTGCCAATTCGATTCTCTTTCCACCACACATGACATCTTAAATAGCATACCCTATAATTTCATAATCTTACACCATGTATTGGAGGAGCCCAAAAGCAATTCATACCATTCTCTTGATCTAAATTCAAATAAGAAAATTTCAAAAATAACTGAAATAAAAAAGGATAAGTAATAAAAATAAGAATACAAAATAACATCAGAAGCAAACCAAAATAGCCGTAAGATAGTAACAAATTGCAAGATCAACATCGCCCTTCTCCTGCATGGAAAAATAGAATGCATCAATCACACAATTTGACAATATGGTTTTCAAGAAAAAATATTTACTCATTTGGCAATAGATTGTTGTTCCCCAATTTTTGCCACTACACCAGAACATGAAGATGAATAGGCCGTCTCTATTCACAAATCTAAAAGGCCAAACAACCTTAATAGCTTAATAACCTACATGCCTTTATCAAATTCTGATGACAGTTTCTCTTGTATGATTTAGGCAAATAACCAATACAGATCGAAACTCACCACCATATTACTAACTCAACTGCTCACCATCTCTGGAACTGAAAGATATGACATCATTTTCCATAATAGTTATAATGATGACGCATAACCAACATCAAGATTGAGATTGACTGAAACAAAAGAGGTGTACCATTTCTAATCTAGAATAAACCACCAGAAACTGAGATATCCTCTTCTAGAACCTTCATTTAATCTAACAATTTCTTGAGTCTGCATGGAAGAAAATTTTGAGGATCTTGGGTAGTACGACATCTATAAAGTGCTCACAAGTCACAAAGAATGTGCTCAGAAAAAACAAAATGAGGTTTTGGCCTGACCTTATTTTCCAGCACCTTTTTCCAATTGAAGTTAATCTCCCACCCGAAATTCTTTGAATCTGCATTTGTAATAAAGCTGCAGTTAAAATACAAAGAAACCAAAGATATTCCTTAGAAGGATGGCTTTTATGAAAGCACAGACAAGCTTTGAAATGAATAGGTTATCTGAATTCAAGTACATAAATAAACTGATGGATTATGGATCAAAAGTTGTATAGCAGAATTCTGATGAATTGAGGAAGGAACGCTATCTAGCGAGTCAAATTTCATTCACAGAGCGTAAACAATGATGTTTCCAACCTATTTTTCGGTATCGACAACAATTGGGTTGCATAGGGTAATAAGACCACTTACCTCAAATTCTCCCCGGAAAGATGCACCATACACAAGTACCTTTTTAGGGACGCAACCACGAATGACACACCTAGTACAACAATGAGCTCATAGATTTAGAATGTAACAACATCCCCAAGCATGAATAGCTAGACGTTCAAGTATTCAACACCAGAAATGCACAAAATTAACGGGAGATTCTTACGTCCCGCCGTGCCTTCCTTGCCAATCCGAGCTAATGGGGTGGAACGGGAGCTCGCAAATCACAACCTGCACCACATCTCATAACCAATCAAATTGCACGCAAATAAACCCAATATACTCATACGGCAAACACGATTGCTTACATACGCGTGGTAGGACCAAAAAAGAAAAAAGAAAGAGGAAAAAACAACCTTAGCTCCGAAAGATGCGGAGGTGCGAGAGCTGCGAACGCCGCCGCTCCCCGCGCCGATCACGAAGAGATCATAGTCGTAGTTCTCGCCGTCGACGACGGCCATCTCCTCATCCTTGAGCATCTTCCTCGCCATGGATTTCGAACGCTACAAAACCCTAAGGCACAACAAGAGTCTCCCTGAGAACTTTCGATCCAAAGTTGCAAATCAACACCACCGCAATAATAGCAAAGACCACCAGTGTCGCGCCAAGCTGAAGGCTCCAGCCAGCAGTCGGCCGACGAGTCCACCAGAAGTCGTCGCGCAGTAAGGCCCGGTGCGGTCGGCCGGAGGGGACTTGCCGGTCGCGGGGTCGAAGACGAAGACGGGAGGAGTGCGGCGGCGGCGACGCGGGTGGGGAGGCAGCGCTACGGAGGGAGAGGGCGGCAACGCGGGGTGGGGGGAGGAGCCGCGCGCGCGGGGAGAGGCGGATCTGCGGAGGCGAAGGGAGAGCGAGGGGAGGGGGGAGAGCGAGGGGAGGCGCGGCGCGCGGGGCGGCGGGGGAGAGCGAGATCTGCGAGGCGGGGAGAGCGAGGGGAGGCGGGGCGAGGGGAGGCGGCGGCGGCCGGGGTGGCCGTGGAGGCGAGGGAGAGGGAGGACGAGGGGAGCCAGGGCGCGGCGCGGCGGAGGTGTGCGGCCGTCGAGGCGAGAGAGAGGAGGACAGGGGAGCGAGGAGGAGGCGGCGGGGGGGGGCGCTGTGAGAGAGCGAGGGGAGCGGATCGGGCGGCGGGGCGAGCGGATCGGGCGGCACGGGAGAGCGAGGAGCGGATCGGGCGGCGGCGTGAGGAGGAGGGGGCGGTGGGGGGAGAACGGTTCAGATTCTATCTCATAATCAGATCGAATGGCTAAAGAAAAATGAGGGAGGACTCATCAACCACCAACTCCTTCTTTTAAAGTAGTAAAGATAACTTATAATTATTAGTTTTAATATAAATTTTTATATGAACGAACTGAAAATTAATAAATTACTTCTAAAAACTATTCCAATAAACTATTTTAAAACAGTAACAAAAAAATCGTTCCGTTTATTTATTCAAAAGAGGTTATAAATCATAAACTATAAGCTAGACTAAATTGAAAAGAATATAAACGTGTGAATTGGCATTAGTATTTCCTTCTATATCTACCCTCGCAACTACTACTATTATTTTCAGGGAAAAGTTGAGGAATTTGGCACTTCTAGATGTCCTGATTTAGCATTTATTATTTTTAAGTTTTTTCTTGATAATTTAACATTACTAATAAGCAAGAAATATACGAGTTTTGCCACTATGGTCATATTCCATTATATTTTTTTTAAAAAAATTCATCATATACCTTACTCATAGATGAAAATCTAGAATATATTCCCCCCTTTTTTGCCTTGAAATCCACTGTGAAATAACCCTTATGCCCTTTTGTATTCCAGTAGTTCTGTAGTTGGCAGGTAGAATCACAAGTCTAGCTTCTTGTTTCTCAACTTTCTTGCTCTGATCTAGCTTGAGTAAACAGCGAACTGTCCATGAACTTGTTCAAGAACAGAGTGGCATTACACGCATCTTGTTGCTGCATTGATCTTTAATGAACTTTTGCTCTATCGTACGTGCAGATCAGGACCTGGGTCTTCCGTTTCTGAACCCTTAGCTGCAGTAACGAGTTTAATTATCCACAGTAACAAGAGCCTTTACACGCAGTAACTAATCTGCAGCTTGGATGTGTGTGTGTGTGTATGGTTGCGTGTTTGCAGGAGGTGCTGAACCCACAGGAGCACTTCAGAGGAGAGGAAAACTAGAGTATAAACACGAGTCAGCCGTGTTGTTTCCGAGGAAAGAGTGAATTTTTTTACCTGACAGAGGCGAAACTTGTGAGCATACTGATAACTTTCTTTCCTTGTGTTTTTTTTTCTCAGCTGCAATAACGTTCTTTTCAGTTGCGATAACTTCACTTTTCTATTGCGATAGCCATCTTTCTCGGCTGCAGTAACGTATGTTAGAAACACTGCTCGAATCGATAAAAACACTGCTCTCATTGGTAGGTTTAGCTTCCAGACCGTTTGTTAGAGGCTTAGAGCCAGGTTTGTGCAGGGTGCGCCAAATGGACCTGACGTCTTGCTCCTGGCAAGTATGTGGGCTAGGTGGATTCTCTTCAACTACTAACTAATTAGCCCTAAGAACAGAAGCCAGTCCACTGACCGCATGTTCTGGAGCGTGGACAGTTTATCAACGGCATCTTCAATCTAGACAGTACTGTCGGCAGCTTACACACATCATCCCTGCCCAAAGTGCCAATTGCCAGCAAAATTGTAGTTCCTTTGTGCCGTCGCCGCCACTCATTTTGGATTTCACCCATCCATCCATCCTTAACCAGCAAGAACTGTTCATAGATAGCATTATAGCTATTTTTTAAAATTTAGTATTTAAACGTTCGTTTTTACAAATCTAACTCTGTTCCTGAACTTGACAGC
Organism: Melocanna baccifera; assembly: GCA_036346265.1. NCBI lineage: Eukaryota > Viridiplantae > Streptophyta > Magnoliopsida > Poales > Poaceae > Melocanna > Melocanna baccifera. Next base: position 27,325,406 of record CM070691.1, on the reverse strand, counting down.
CGTGGCAGACAACACATGTTGCCTGTCACGCTACAGCAGCTCAGCAGATCCTGCCGAACCACAACACCACAGCGGCAGGTAATCAAGGAGATATGGTTAACACTAATTAGTCATTACAGTATAATTAGTACTAATTAAACATAATTAACACTAATTAATCTAGTCGGCCTCCTACCTACCGAGTTAGGAAACTCGGATGGTACCTAACTGGCGAGCCTAAGGGAAAGATTAGGCTTAAAAAAATGACCGTATATGACTAGATTTTTTAAAAATGGCTACGGTGGAGAACTATTCGCCGATGACGGCTCCAAGCCGAGGAGAACGCGCGTGCCTGCAGCTGCCATGATCTCGGCTTTTGGAGCGTTTATAACCTACACGAGTTGCTGCTCCCTCGTCACCGTCGCCATCGTCTCTCCTGCTAGCTCCTATCCGTTACTGCACGCTGGTTCCATCGAAGCCAACGGAGGCTCGTGGACGCAAATGCATATCCTACTGTTCCCCAAAAAGAGGACGTGGCCCCACCTGTCGGCGAGCCAGCCAAGCCTCCTTTCTATCTGTAGAGCTCGTGAGGAGGACAGGCTGGGCTGCCTCGATCACGCCGCCGTTGTGACCACCACGGCACTCACTGCACTGCACTGGCCGGCCCTTTTGGCCGTTGTGACCGTTGGAGGACGGCCACTCCCAAAAGACTCCGCTTGTCCTAGCCGGCTCATATAGACCGATTTATGGCTATTTTTTATTTTATACTGTATTTGTTATTGTTTTTTGTATAATTAAATATAAAAAAATTCAAAAACAGGTTAATCCATTACATACAATACAAAATAAATACGAAAAAAGAAAAGATCAAAAAACCCTAAAAAATTGAAAACCAGAAAAAAAAATAAAATTAAGAAATAATAAACTAGAAGTTAAAAATCATAAATAAAGTCAAAACAAGTGAGGCCAAAATATAATACTACTATGTCGTTGTCAAAAGGAACCTGCCACTCGGGCCACGAATGTAGGAGTGCTGTGCTTTGTATACTAGTAGTATTTGACATTGGCGAAATTATGTCGGCAGTTTCTTTGTGCAATGAATCTTCCATTGTAGGTGTTTGGTTTTCTTTAGTTTAGTTTCTTGATTTGTCAACGATAGCGGAGAAGCAGCAGCACCCGATTCCGAGAGATAACTCAAGTTTCTCTTCTTTTCGGCAATGCATACATACATAGCTGTGGTAGCCGCAGTAGGATTTATGGGGCGTATGAGCTTTTAGATTTATTCTTTTGTGCTATGATTTATGATTTTTTATTATGATTTATAGTTTTTATCTATTCTATGAGAGATAGTATAGAGAGATAGTCTCACTTGTGATTTTAGCCGATATAAATAAAATCGTTATAGTATATACTACAATCAACTTGTAAACTTTATTTTTAAAATATATTTTGTTTAAAATCATATTACTATAAAAACAGTTTTTAAAAACTAAAAAAAAGAAGATTTTTATTCCCTTTTCCCCTGAAGGAGATCCAGGACCAGGAGACAAGTAACTGCATATACTAAAGTTCACGGCTAAATACTACAAAAGTCCAATTGAAAGAGTAATTTTCTGGGAAACGGGCAAAATGGCACCGCGTGCCGATCAGCCAAAAGACCGAGGTGTACAGTTTCGGACAGTGCCATGGAAGGTATCAGAGTTTTTGTCGATTGCTTTTCGTCTGTGCTGTTCTTCAGAGTTCAGAACAGGCCTGAATTGGGCCACGAACTTTTCTTCTCCAATCACGTATTCGCGTAGAACAGTATAGAAGTATTGTTTTTGGGAAATTTTATTGGTATTTTTCTTTGTGTTTGTAGACAAGGAACCTTCTTGCCTTGCGAAGTGTTATTTTTTTTTGTTTGCCCACAGTTACGATGGCTCCTAATTAAAAAACAGTTAAGGACGGCCACAAACAGACTGAATGAAAACAATTTCTTTTCGTTTTGCTACTACAATGGCTATATTTTTTTAAGCTATAGTTTATAATTTTTGTTTATATTTTTTAAGACGGCAGAATGTACATGATTTTAAGTTCAGAAAGCTATTTTAAAATTTTGTTTTAAGAAATTATTTTATTTATTTTAATTTTTAAAGAAGCTACATAGCAAAAAAAAACCTAAAAAAATATTCTCTCTACTGTACCACTGGTCCCGGAGCTGCAGCAGCAGTAAGATTCATGTTCATGAGAGAGATGCTTTTAAGCTTTTCTTTTTTTTCGTGTGTGCTCTTATCTGTCAATGTGAGAGAACAAAAAGAAAGGTTGGCAGCTGACCCATTAGATTAAGGCTATGTTCATATTTCATGTGGGTCTTTCTCTTGCTCTTATTTTACTATAGAGATAAAATAAAAAATCACAGATACATCATACACTCACTTTTTTCGCTTCTGTCGTACGCACTGATCACTTCCTCACTTTCCCACCATTCACGCACTCCTTCAAATCATTTCTTTCAATCATTGCTATTTATTTTCAGTTATAAACCATAGCTAAAAACCACCAATAAAACATAATTCGAACGCCCCATAAGGCTCTTTTTTTTTTGGACTGCCGTGATATCTTTTAGTTGTGTTTTTCAATACAACGATAAATAGTAAAAATATCGATACAAATAGTACATATAGTTTTAGACTTAGAAAGTTATTTGAAAAAACAGATTTAAAAAATTACTTAGAGAAGTCGTCTAATTTATTTTAATTTAAAAAGCTAAAGGTAAAAACTAAAAAAAACAGGCCTAATTAGTTCCTACCCATACCGAGATCAATTACTAAACTTTGCCAGCTTATTATGGTGCACAGTTGTTGGAAGAGTGTGATAGAAGCCATGTCAGAGAAAAAGCTGGTCTATCTGTCGTCTCGTCCCTGCTTTTCCGTGAGCTTTCACGGTGCGTAAATTTGCCAAATGGGAGAAGATGCACATGTTGTGCTAATCAGTTGTTTATTCGCTTTGGGTCGCTAGTGTATATCAGTTATAGTATAAAATAAATTATAAATTAATTTATTTAAATTAAACTGAGCGTCCCTAAGTGATAATTCTAAATAAGTACTTAAGTTCAGCACAAGCAGTTAGTGATGAACGGTACTTAAGTTCAGCACAAGCAGTTAGTGATGAACGGTAAAACTTTATTAATTGTAGATTATATAACTAGAGCTAACCTTAGTTATTGTGTTCAATATTGTGCCTCTTCTATCTGTTTTTGAAACCAGTTTTTAATTTTTTTTACAGTACCTAGTTTTTAAATGAAATATTTTTTAAAATAAAGTCTATAAATAAATTATAGTAAGCATTGAAAGCCTATCATCTGTACTAGTTAAAATCATATGCGAGTGTCTCTTTCTCGGTAAGCTCTGTCACGAACAACCAAAATTCAAAATATTTAGCCGAAAACTACAGCCCAATTTCTAAGGTCTAATTTGTTCGAGGTTTTCTAAGGTCTTAACTTGCAACCTACTTGCAACGAATATTCCACGTGAAAGAATGTTGGCTCGTTGACATTCATGCCCAAAAAAACCATTGGAAGTACGCTGTCGAATAAAGAAGATCAACGGTTCGGATTGGTCACCATAGGAAAATACAAATCGTCTCTTTGTTTTTAATCAAATGCCAACCTACACTAAATAACATCACATGGCGAGATTAGGGTTTGCTAAACTCGTGCAGGCCTCGTTGCAACGGTAAATACAGTGCATGGAGAAATGAATTAATCCTGCGCGATGAAAAAGTAAAAATCATTGCCGCAACGGGCTTCAGATTTCGAAAGGCCGTTGGTTACTTTGAGCAGGTAAACTTTTTTATCGCCTTGTTTGTTAGGATCCTGCCCTCCCTCCCGTTCCAATCCTCCGCCGTCGCTTTTTGATCAGGCGGTTCGTAACCCCACGAATCCTCGCGGCACCCCCTGGCTTCGACTCCTGCAGCAGCTCTCATTCTGTTCTCTCCTGTCGTTCTGCCCACCACCACCAGACCACCTCCACTTCCTTCCCCCAGCCATCTCCCTCTCCTCCCCCCTCCCTCCTCCTCCTCCTCCTCCTGATGCTTTAAGGCCATTGGAAGCTTCGCCTGTTGGTTGAAGAACAGGGGAAGCCAGGGGGAGAAAGAAGAAGGCCGAGAGAGGGGAGGGGAGGGGAGGAGAGGAGAGGAGGAAGATGTTTGATAGCTTGCTCAACTCCAAGTTCTACAACAAATGGTAAATGTTTGTTTTTTTGGTAGGTTGCGCTGGTTCGAGTTCGGTTCAGGCTGGCTTAGATTGGCTGTTCTTTGTTTTCTTTTAGTCTAATCTTGTTCTTTGAGGTGCTGTTCTGGTGCTTGGTTCTTGAATTGTGCAACTCCAATCCGCGCGGCGTCATGGTGGGAACTTTCTTTTTTCCGGGAGCGTTCTTGGATTGCGGGGTTCTTGCTTCATGTTTCCGAAGTTTTTGGGTTCCTGGGTTGCTTAACCTACTTGTCGCAGCATCCGGAAGGATATTTTCTTGCGTTCGGTTCGGATTGATTCTTATTTTCTTCTATTTTTCTTTAATTGCGTCAATGTGTTTTCCAGCTCCAAGTTCTTGACGATTCGGTTGCATTCGTTTGCTTTTGACCGCGTAAGAGTTTTTGTTGTTCTGGGATTGGGCTAACCAATCGTTCGGTTCTTGAACAATGGATGCAGCAAGCACGCGTTCAAATGTATCCGGACGCGGCTGGTTCCCGTACAGCGGAAGAAACAGGCCATGATTTGGTTCTTGAAGAAGGACGTAGCCGACCTCCTCGCCAATGGTCTCGACACCCACGCCTTTGGACGGGTACGTTCATCTGGGCTCTCTCTTGCTCAATCTTGCATAGTTGCATTGCATTGCTCTACTGCTATAAAGGATTTGGAGAAAGTTGCATCCTATTGTTCTTCTCCACTAGAAAAGTTGCACTTTGTTGGCACAAGACTACTGATTGGCAGTGAAATTCTTGTCGTTTTGGTAGAGGAAATATATCATGAATGAATAGCTAATTTTGTTTCCTGTTTGTACTTTTCTCTCTGGAATGCAGATGGATGGGCTGATAATTGAGATGAACCATGCTTCTTGCTATGATATGATTGAGCACTTCTGTGAGTACATTGGGAAGCAACTCAGCGGCCTGCAGAAACAGAGGTAACTCCAATCGATTGAACTAACGTTTTGTGCTGTCAACGACAAGCAATCATTGTAACAGTGAAGCAGTCTACCAGAAAATCACAAGTTTGTTAATTGTTAATGGCTCAAGAGAGTTATGCACCCCAAGTCTTTCGTGGGACCCACTATGTTGCATTTGTTAAGGAATAAAATCAGCAGGACAGTAGCATCCATAATATATATCCATATGATTATTTTGATGGTTTAGTTTAGTGTTAGCAAAAGTTTTTTTTTTTTGATTGGAACTTCAGATAATGAATGTACCCAATTAACCATTATTAGTATATCTTAGGAGTGCAAACTGAAAGGATTTTCAATTATCTTGATGGTACAATTGATCACGATATTTGTGTTATCTTTCCATCAACAGGGATTGCCCCCAGGAAGCCAGGGAAGCTGTGTCAACTCTAATTTTTGCTGCCGCTCGCTTTCCAGATTTGCCTGAACTGTGCGACCTTAGGCACATATTCACAGAGAGATACGGGAATTTTCTTGAGCCCTTTGTAAGCCTTGAGGTGTGCAAGATGCCAAATATTTATTGTCATTGACTTGTTTTATGGTGTCGTACTTAACCTGATTAACGATCGTTCTACCTGCAGTTTGTTCAGAAACTTGACAATAGGTTGTTTATTAATGAGGAGAAATTGCAAGCCATGCAAAGTATTGCTGAAGAATTCTCAGTTGGTTTTGATACCAAGGCATTGGAAATCAAGTTATGGACCGCACCAGAAACTGAACATGTATGTTTACATTAACTTTTGTAAATGAATCTACTGCTTGAACCATGAATAGTTTTTTTTTAAAAAAATAAAGTAACATATATGTGTCCTTAACTTGGCATCATGGAACATTTTTCTTTTCAGGATCTGTTTGAAAAGGATTCAGTGAAACAGGTAGAACTGGCGATGCCTATGTCCAACAAGCAGGAGGAGGAGGACGCTCCATGTGAAAGGAAATCTGAAGCTACACCTGTAGGCCATAAGCAGAAACTGGAAGCACAATTGAAACAAAAAGATGTTCAGGCTGTTGCTAGTGGCATTGGTCGATTAAATGAGAATACCAGGAGGCAGCATTCTGATAAATCTGATGATAAGGAACATTTGGAGAAATCAGTGTCTCCTTTGGACATGAAAGGAAGTAACACTAAAAAAGGAGTTCAGAAAGCTAACAAAAAAGATGTCCGTCCTTGCGAAAAGGAGCTGATGGAAGCAGTGGAGCTAGATCTCAATGGCTTGCCTAAGCAGGGACTCGGTTCAGTGAAACTTCCTGAAACAGAAAGCAACAAGATAGTTCCACTAAATGCCAAGCCAAAGGAAGCTAAGAAAGAACATGGTGTTGAAAAAGAGAATGACAAGGGCCTTGGTTACCACCACCGACCACGTATGCCTGGTGGTCCTGATCATACCAGGAGACATGCGGACTCAGGGCTCAAAGCTCTTGGCCTAGAGAATCAAGGACTTAGTTCAGTGAATCCTTTGAATGGCAACACTACAAACAGGATCCCTCATTATGCTAAGCTAAATGGAGCAGAGGGAAAGAATCGTGCTGAGAAAGAAGTGAACAATGGTTTCTTGCATGATAGACCACAGCATTTAGCAGATCTGGAACATCCAGTTGAAGAAGGACAGCAAGTGCCAGAGAGGGCAGCTTATATGCAACCTCCTTATGTTAAACCCAAATTTAACATGCAACCTGAGAAGGATGATCCTGCAAAACGAACTGCTGGTCACTACAGCAAGCACAATATCCCTGAACAAACAGATCACTTGGCTGACATGGAAGTGCTTCGGCCTGTTTTGGTTAGAAGGAAGAAGCCACCAGCACCTGTTGATGCTTATGGTGATGTGTGTAACAATGAGGTCAAAAGCCGAACACCCAGCAGTCACAGAAGACACTCAATCAGGCAAAAGGGTGCTAATGATGACTATGACCGGAAAGTTAATGGGATTGATGATGTTGTTGGTAATGGGAAGAATGTTCAAAGAACTCCTAGTAGCCGACCAAGGCACTCAGGCAGGAGAAATGGAGCTTTGTACAACGATGACTACGAAGGATTCATGCAGCGCCATCAAGCAGACAAGGATGAGACTGCTATTGATTTTGGCAATCTTTTACCTCAAACTGCAAACGGGCATCGGAGACTTAAAAGCAGAAATACCAATGTGCAGAATGGAGATCATGATGAGGAGGAAAGAACGATGGACAAGCTTCTGATGCACTATAGCAAGAAAGGTTTAGATATGGATGAAGCCAAGACAAGAACAAAAACCAAGAAAACTGCTAATGGTAATGGAACACAAATACAATGTCAGCAAAATGGTTCCATGCATCCTCCAGGAAGAGCTGTCTCGCTACCCCCGGAATCCGCTAGCCCGGATGAAGATGTGAAGGTTCCTGCTCGGTCCACCTCACTATCGCCGGACTGTCCTCCTAGGAGTGTGCGTGTGCACCCAAGAATGCCGGACTTTGATGAACTGGCTGCCCGGGTCATTGCTCTGAGGAAGGCTTGAATTGGCACAAGATTGTCTTTGGCTCGTGTACACGTTCAGAATTGAACCTTTTTGACAGTTTCTTCGTTGCAAACCACAACCTTTCTTGATGTGCAGTGCATATGTGAGATTGAACAGATATGTGCATGTGTTTTCCTTTTCGTTTCAGCCTTTTATGTGGGATCCTTTTCAGCTTTTCCTTTTGCTTCGCCGTTTGTCTAGATAGGGCATTGGTACAGGGATTAACACGATACAATTGGTAGAAATTTATGTTTGTTCTTTCATTCGATTGACAGGGATTTGATTTGATACACTGTGGTTCCAGATTTTTCCATTGTTCGTTGTACTACTTCAGAAAATTATGATTTGTGTGTAAATGTGGTTCATAAAGTTACAGCGATTTTTCCCCTCTTTGTTTCTATCCTTTTCCCTAACTAAATGCTGTTGATAGAGTGATTTTCCCTCTTGTTTCTATCCTTTTTTCCCTAACTTCGTATGAGTTTGTATGCTTTGTATTTATAGGCGGAGCTGGATTTTAGAGCTCTACAGCCTGCACAACGCATTGATATACAGCGAGGGACTGCATCTTTATTCCGAGTTCCAATGTGCTACTCCCCATAATCTTTTTTTTTTGGTCACGTCTCACAAGAGGTACTCTTGTTTATTTCTCCTGTGAAAAAAATCATGTACGAGTAGCTTCTGCCGCAGCAAAGTGGCGCCCACAGTTCATATGTTCTGTTGGTTACTACCGTCCTGATCTGATCGATCTCGAGAAAATGCAAGTTCCCCTTTTCCAAAACCACCGGGTAATACCCCCAAACAACGGGCTCCGGTGAATTACCATTCCCAGCAACCAGAAGCAAACCATTTCGAGCCAATCTAACTCTAAAAGTAAGAAGAAACTTGGTTGATGCAGCTAAACCTGCCAAGTCTAGCTTAACAGCGCGCGCACAATTTCTGGGGGAAAAAAGAAGAAGAAGTGAAGAATCATCCGTCTTCAGATCGCAGCGCAGATGGATCAGCATTGGCCTTGTAGGCTTCTAGCACAGGCACCTCACGACGTTGATGACAAAATGCGTGAGGCAGTTGTCCGCGCCGTCGCCGTCAAGCATGTCGTCCCGGACGAGCCGCTCCAGCCCCCGGTTCCGCGGGAGCGCGCCGGCATGGTACAGCACCGTCGCCACAGCCACCACCGGCCGGCCCGCCACGCACGCCGCAAACCGCATCGCCGGCCTGAGGAACAACGGCAGCAGAGACTGCATGCACGCAACATGCGTGATGTTACTCGTTAGCATTGCATTGCATTGCACCCAGATTGCAAGAACCAGCCTCGCAAAAGAGGGGAAAAAATTTAACCAAGCACGGATCATCAGAACACAGCAGAAAATCGATGTGCAGTAGCCTCACCATATTTCTGAGCGCCGGCCGTGCCAATTGGCAGCGTCAATGCCAGCAGTCAGCCCGAACTGTTGCGAGCTTGCAAGTGCGGCTGCAACTCGTGTTATTGCAAGCTTGGAGGTTTGGAGCGTTTGATTTGTTGATAGACCTGAAGGATTTGTGGAGTTCAGGTGTCGGCATACACACATACACACAGAAGCGAAGGAGAAGGTGGCCGTGGCGTTGATCGATGCATGCAGTGTAGGCATGAGCCATCGACGAAAACGGTTGGCGATACCTGTAAGGGTCGCCCACCGTGTGCCCGTCCGTGCCGCGGGCTGCACCCACCGTTCGACGGACAGAAACGCCTCCTCCGGAAATCTTAATTCCGCCGTCCACACGAGCCAATGCATCTCGATTTCTGCGTCACGCTGCCCATGCAGCCATGCTTGCGCTGCCCATTTTCCTAGCCTTTCTTTTCTTCCTCCGCCCCTGTTGTTTCCGGTCCGCGTGGCACTCTCGTTAGGCGGCAATGCCTTTTTTTACCGAGTTAACTAAAGAGATAAGTACTTGATATACATCAGCACTGTATTAGTTATCAAGAAATTAAGATAAGTACATGTAATGTCCTAGGATCTAAATTAGTTTAGGTCTAATTCCATTATAAATAAATCACGCACACGTAACAATTTGCTTACGATTTCGTCCTCGCTTCGCGTAAAATGGTTAACCGGATGTTATTACCAATGGTGTCTATGGGTTTATATGTTAGTGTTTTTCATATTAAGCTAGCAATGTGTGACTAATCTTCCTCTTCATGTGCACACATATATGGACTATCATGAGCTGAGGTGCTACATACACCCTCTCTTAAAGAATCTGACTACATTTAGTAAATCTTGTTTCTAAGTTGTATCTTTTTTGAAATAAAAGGGTAGACAATGTCGGTTAATCCGTTTGTGATTTTTGTAGATTGCAAATGGTACGAATCTATTAGACTCGCAGTAGCATCTTGCAATTGTCGTATGTTGTTGTAGGTATTCATCGTACATGCTGGGGTCATACGCGGTGGCCTCCTGCATGAAGTTCTCGAGTGCCTCCGCCCACTCCACCCACGGTGCCATCCTTGCTGTCTAGCTCATCCCACTTTATACCCCTCCTATTGTGCCTACGAAATATACAACTACAATTAGAAGGTATCGTAACAGAACTAAAAAAATAATGTAGGGATATGTGTTGTATGTAACTCACGCGTGGACCGAGTTAAACACTCGATGCCTGACGGGGACAGGAATAGCCTGGCGGAGGTTGAACTGGTGTATCACCCTGTGAACCGCATAGTTCTCAATGAACACGCCGAAGACGAGCTTCTTCCACGTAGCCCAATACGACTGGTCGTGCAAGCACAGCGACGAGAGCTTGGTGGGGGTGTAGTTCGCCATCTCCTGAGTTGAATATAGTTCCCAGTGCACATCGTCAACGGTGAGGCGGTCGAGGTGCTTGATGAAGTGGTTATACATACGGGTGACTTGTAGGTGTGCAAATTGTGCCTGCGAGCCAGAACAGTGGTTACAAAGGTTGACCCATAATACGCGTATAATAAAGATTCAGGAGAGTACGTACTTATCTACGGCACCAAAGGGACCATGCGGTAGGCCGGTCCACAGCTCCCTTGTGGTACATATCTGTGTGGTATAGACTGCTGTCGAGTAGCATCGACCGCTCGACGGGGAAGCGCTCAAACGACCACAACTGCAGCAGGAGGGGGCAGCCTATGAGGACAGGAGTCATCCTAGTCCTATAGTAAGCGTCTTACATGTCACGGTACATCGTGACAAGTACAGCTGATTCCCAGCTATAGTGCACCACTTAATCCCCGTCGGCGATGGCCCTCACATACCGCATGAGGTGGGCGTCGACGGAGTCATCGTAGCTACTGGTAAACAGCATCCAACCGAACAACCACAACAAGTGTGCCTCGAGGTGTCACGACACCTGGTACTCGTTGACGTCTGGGTCCATCCGCTCGACCTATGTATAAACAAAAAATTAGTAAGCATGTCATATGATAAGGATAGTGCATCGCTAAACAGGTAAAATGAATAGCATATGTACCCAAAACTACGATAGCCACTGTATGGGTAGGCCATGCTTCTGTCGCACTGGGAAGACGTGGTACGCTGGTACGGCCTTGGCTGGAAGAACCCCACCAAGCTTGTCCAGCAAGTCGTCGCGCCAGTTAGCAGGTGCATCTTGAGGGGAGATAGTCTTTCCCGTGATAGGTAGGTCGAGTAGCATTGTGACGTCATGCAGAGTGATGGCCATCTCCCCAAATGTGAGGTGGAAGATGTGCGTCTCAGACCGCCACTGTCCAACAGAGTTGTCATCAACGATTGGTCAAACAGGAATTGTTGTGACCGCTCTAGGCCGACATGGACCTCCTTGGCCTCCTCGACTGGAGCGCCATCCTCGTTAGTGGCCTCCACTATCCGCGTGAGAGGTAGAAGACTGGCATCGCTCAGCCTGCAAAGCACGAAGAAAGTACATAGCGTAAATATCTTAAAAAGACATGTCATAGTTTATACAAACCTGTCTCTTCAGCGTGGGTCTAGTCTCTAAGCCCATCGGAGTGTCCGCGTACGGACCACCCCTAACTGGGTCTCCTCGTCCCCGCCCTCAGGATGCGGAACATGATGACTCGCGTGGTGCTGTGTGTCAACGTGCTAGTCCAGTAGGTCGAAAGGATAGTCTAAACTACCAAGGTTGTGAGTCATATCTGCAAATCAATTTGAAGTGACACAATTACTAGTTTAATTATTAATAGTGTAACTTCGGGAATTCTTCAAATCATTTCTAGCCGATTCACGTATGCTATTATGACTATTTAATTTATCTACATGTATAAATAATTTTAGGTCTCACAGTCACTAGACTAAATTCTCCCCTCTCTGTACCTATTCTTTTTTCTGTAATTAGTACACGCGTAATGATTTACTTATAAATATAACAGAAAGTAAATCTTAAATAATAATTAAATTAATTATACTAAGGTGTCCCTATGGGATGTCTGAATTTAATTTTTATCATTTGCAGATTTTTGAAACTTAAATGATATTTAAATCATCGCATAATATTTTACATCCACGCGTGCTATTCTAATCGTCACGAACAGTTTTAGATCTTTCGATAGCTATTAATTATTCTAAAATTAAGAATACTTATTATGGGGTTTCTACAATTTATAAGTAATTCACAAAATTAACTAGGCTTTTAAATGCCCAATAGAGCAATCTAAACGACAATAAAATTATTAAAAATTAAATTGGCGTTACTTTCTAAACCATACATTTAATGATTTTAGTTGCTATCCTATCATATTTAATAAAATACATATATAAAAAATATAGAAAACTCACCATCGTTAATATGTAGATCCCTCCTCTCCGGTCCTTCCTCCTCCTCTTCCTCCTCAACTTCTCCTCTCCTCTCGTCTCTTCCTTCCTCCTCTTTCTCCTCTCTGGTCCTTCCTCCTCATCTTCTCCTCTCTTCTCTTTCTTTCCTTTCCTCTTCTCCTTCTTTCTCTTCTCCCATTGTTCTCTTTTCTGTCGGCCGGATGGAGGGAATGAGCACAGTGCTTGGGCGCAGCCGAGGGGTTATACTACTCCCTAGTTGCCCGAAGTCGCCCAATAGTTGGGCGACTAGGGGCTTATCGCCTGACCGTTGGGTGACTAGGGGCAATGTCGCTCAACTGTTGAGCAACAAGGACTAGTCGCTCAACGGTTGGACGATTTGGCCATGTAACATCTAACAGTTAGGCGACTAGCGTAAGTCACCCAACCGTGAAGCGACATATGGTCAAAACTACAAAAAAAAATAAAAATAAAGTATAATACTATAATTCAGAATTAAAAATTAATTATTTTAAAAAAACTACATTTAGCCTTTTAAATTTTTGATACAAAATATATGCAAAAGTATGTGGTTTTGTCATATAAAAATTACGCTAGTAGATTTTTCATCAAAAGTACTTCTATACCATTACGTTTTCGATAACCTTTCTCTAGCTTATAATTAGTAAAATAATGGTTAAGAGGTACATTGAAGACTATGCTGATATCCAAAAGTAATGGACAAAAATCTAAAGTGGATAAAATCCAGTCTAGAAAATTATGGACCAAAACCCACAAATGACTAGTTCGGACCCACCCAACTATAAGATCCCCTATTCGTAGCCTCCTACTCTTCCCGCTCCTCTTAGAGCACCTACAATGTAGAAGCAAAATTGTTCCTAGGAGAAGAGGGGGAGCCATAGAGGCTGTCTCTATATATTACGAAAGTTGGCCTCTAAGAGTTAGAGTCTGGCATCGCCTCCGGTCCTGGAGGCTGCCTCTTCATACTAATATATTCAAAAGATCACTTGTCAAAGAGGTTTTGATAATGAGAAGAGAGATTTTTTTTAGTTTACTAGGTCCATATTAAAAACAATACAAATATTATATATTATAGATAAAATTGATAAACAAGGAGATTATCTATAGGTCCTATTTTGAAGACAATACGAGCATTACACGTTACGGATGCCCTGATACGCCTTTCTCGGCAATTTCCTCGCACCTTTCCCCTCCTTCCTTCCTCGTCGCGGCGCGAGCTAGGGTTTCCCGACTCCCCCTCCGCCCCCACCCCCCGCCGACCCCATCCGCCATGTCGAAGCAAGGTTTGTTCGCTGCCGATTGATTCCTGCGAGGTCTTGCTAATGGCGTTTGGTGCCGATGGATCCTTGCGGTTTCTGACATCTGGTTTGGGGTGGTTTTGCAGGAGGGAAGGCTAAGCCCCTCAAGGCGCCCAAGGCCGAGAAGAAGGAGTACGACGAGGTGTGTTGTTATGCTTTGGCCTTTGCTCCCGATTCGTCGATTCGTTGCCAGGATTAGCGATCTGCGCCTGTAACTCGGTTGACTGTTTAGGGCACTGTGTTGTAGATCGGCTCGTGTTTGCTGATTAATTAGTAGTTGATTCTATAGGGGAATGGGGAATTTGGCGAATTGCTAATTTGCTATGCGTCTATGCTGATTATGCTGGATGAGAGGCTTGTGTGAAAATCAGGGGTTAATTATGAGATAGGTTATTAGTCGAGGGCATGTTTCGACATTTGCTTATATTTAGTTAGTTTTGTTGGGTTCTGGTATGTTAGTGGATTAATCCTTAAAATAATGAAAACTTCAAATGGTCGAGAATTCAAGATAGTGTCATCATGTTTTATTTTATTTTTTGTAAAAAGCTTGCTTGGTTGACATGCCCATACTTTGCTTGAAATTTCGATTGGCAGCACAAATTTCTTTCTGTTGAGTGGTTTGTACCCTGACAATGCAATAGCTGAAATGCTGAATGCACAATTTTGCATGCATGCAACATACAATCTGAAAGTGTGTCTGATGTGTATGGGTGTCTATTGGTTCATGGTTAGGAATTTTGCGTCTGATAACTTTGATTTTCTAATCTCGCTGTTGTTGTTTGGCAACTTACCCAGTTAGCCTATAATCTTGCTTGTCCAAGGTGTATATGTTTAAGTAGGATGTGGAGCAAATCCTCAAGTAGGGAGCTGTTTGCTTGGCTTATTCCTTTCTTCTATGTCATAAATGTAATCTGCCTGGAAGAAAGTCCATTGGGGGTTAAAATGCCCTGAATGGGTCTTAGTTCTGAACTGAGTTATGCCTTAGGGCTTTTGAAGAAAGGGTATTGTATTCCACTGTACGGGCCTTTAGATTTCTGGTTTTGATTAGTTTTAACTATCCATTGTGTTACTTGATACGCCAATTCTACCAGTTTTCTCTGGAAACATAATCTGCACTAGCATCAGGTGGCGTCAACAACTAGGAATTGTTGCACTTGCAAGTTGCAACTCTAACCCAAAAGGCAAATGTAATAATAGGGTAGGAAAAGTGGTGATGTGTTGGTTGTTTTGCAAACAATACGTCTGTCTATTTCTATTTGAGTCAGGCAAAGCTGAATTCCAATAAACATTTTGTATGTTATTTGGCCAATCTAAGATGCTGTGGCATGTATATATTTGGTTTAACAAGTGGTTTCGGAGGGTGCAATGTTTTGATAGTTCTTCTGAATTTTTGATATTCTCTTCTGAAACAGTGGTCCTTTATTTTGAAAATTAGTGCAGAGACAATAGAAAGGACAATACGAGTAACTGCAGTGATCATTTACAATTGATATACATTTGGCATAGTTCTGATTTCCTCTTCCTTTGCAGAGTGATCTTGCGTATTTGCAGAAGAAGAAAGAGGAGGAAAAGGTGAGGCTGGTAGCCAAAGTTATCCCGTATTTATTTTGTTCTGCTTAGCTGGGGTTCTTATTTGCTGACATGAACTACATGATTTTCTTCACGGACAGGCATTGAAGGAGCTGAAATCCAAGGCAGGACAGAAGGGTGCATTGGGAGGTTCTGGTCTCAAGAAAAGTGGAAAGAAATGAGCCTCTGGTTACCCATATATAATACCGAGCCATCTACCTGTCTGTGTTGCGCTCCACTATGTGTTGCTGTAACAAGCTACCTTTAAAGTGTGTCGTGCGTTTAGCAATGTTGCAGTTGGTTGCTTGATCCGAAGATGTTTCAGCCTCTTTTCTGCTTGCAATGATACAGATGGTTCCCTATGATAATAATGACATAATTTATGATGGAAATCCCAAATGTTTGTATCCAAGGCTTTCCATTTCTTTTGTGGTAGCTATTCGATTGCTTGCTCTATTTTCTTCTGTTTCCCAACAAGCAAGATAACTCTATTGTCTGCTTCACACTGGCTTATCCAGTGCTTCCATTTTGGTGCGTGCGTACGTATGTGTTGACTTTGGACTTCCCAGACTTACAATGTAATGTGTTTTGCTATTGTCCAGTGCTGGCAAGAATTACCCTAAAAGGATGCTATAACTTAACAGGTAACTCAATTACTCGTGAGTATTACTGTTTCTTCGTACAAACATGCTTTAGACAATCAAAGGGATGCATTTCTGACACCATGCTACTCACGAAGTTGCTGCTTTGGAAGAACACATTTCTCTGTGAGTCCGAAGTGCTGGATCTGCCTCTGCCTCTTCACGGCAGCCACTTGTGAAACACGAAGGAGGGTCTCTCCTTCTGAACCTTGTGATGTATGACTTCACCTAGGTTCCCATGAAGATTCGCCGGTAGATCAGAGACCTTTCTTTCGTAAAAGATCTACCAGCAGTGGTGCTACTTGTTAACGAAAGGACGCGATTAGAATGAGACGGGTGGTGGAGGTAAAGCGAGAAGGCAGGGGTGCTTGTCGTGATGAGCTCAAGTGGCGTCCGATTCCGATGGACTGATGTGCGCGTCGACACCCATCCGGGCGACACCGCGAGGTCGCGATGCCATCACTGACGCCGGCTTTGGAGACACATGCCTTTTTCATCGTCGTCTCTTCCTCTCTCTCTCTCTCTCTCTCTCTTTCCGACGACAGCCGAGCCTGGTGTCCATCACAGGTGAGGGGATCACGATCCAGGAATAAAGAAAGTGGTATCACTGCGTGCATACTCCGTACGTTACATGCAGACACAGACCAAATTGATGTAGCTCCCGCCCATCCGTCTCTCTCACGCTTCTGGATGTGCATGATGGATAAGTCATTGTGTTGTTGTTGTGTTGTCGTTTCTTTTCTCTTTAGGACAGCATCTCCTTTAAGGACAAAGATTCGACTCCTTTAAGGACAAAGATCTCCTTTAAGGACAAAGATCTTGACTCTTTAAGACACAGATCTCCTTTTAGGACAAAGATCTCCTTTAAGGACAGCATCTTAGACTAGCTTTAGGACAGCTTTAGACTAGCATCTAGGACTAGCATCTTGGCATATGCTTGGCTGGTTAGCGGCCTATAAATTTGTATCCCCAACCCCTCAGGTTGGTGTGGCATTTGTGTGAGAAATAAACAAGAAAATTTGCCCCATTCCCAGAGTGTCATCCTCTCAATGAGAGTAAGGATCTTGCTATCACCAACAGAAGACTCAAATGAGTAACAAGTGGTATCGAGCCATACTATCCTCGTAGCCCGAGCATCTCCTGCTCATCTCCTTCTCCACCGCAAAGAAGACCACCAGAGCAGCAGCAGCCCCGGCCGTCCCCGCCACTCCTCTCGGAGACGGCGGCTCGTCGTAAGCACCTCCCTCCACGCAATGCCCCTAGTAGCGCGCCATGTCCGCAGGCGCTCGGCCTTCGCCGCCTCGAGCACGCGGCGTCGTGAGACGGCCGAGCTCGCGCGGCAGCAGCCGCGAGCGCAGCGGCGGCAGAGACGCGCGGCGCGAAAGGGCGCTGGCGGCCGGTAGCGGGCCGCGCAGCAGCGAGAGCGGAGGTGGAAGCGCGGCGGCGGCAGATGCGGCGCGCGGGCGGCAGCCGAGGTCAAGGCCTCGCGCGGCGAACGGCAGCTCCATCTCTGCGATGGCGGCCGACGAGATCTTGAGCGGGAGAGGGAGGCAAGCGCGAGGGCGAAGCGCGCGATGGCGCGCGCGCCGCCCGCGGCGCGCCAGCTCAGCGCGCGACGCGCGCGGCGCCTCTGGAGGAGCGCGACGACGGTCGCATACGGGTTGACGGAGAGCGCGGCCTTCACAGGCGACGCGGCTCTCTCTCCCCGGTTCGGTACCGTGGTCACCACGAGTACCGTGCCGCCGTCGAGGACGCCGCCCCGGCGCGTGGCCTACCCTCACCAAGACCAACTACGCCGAGTGGGCGCGGTGATGAGGGTAAAGCTCGGTGCGGCATATGTGGGATGCGATCCGATCGGCGACGCCGACTACGACCAGGATCGACGGCGCTGGATGCTCTCATCGCCGCAGCCCCGCGAGATGCGCTTCGCTACCAACAAGCGGACTGCCAAAGAGGCTTGGGACGCCATCGCTGCAGCACGCATCGGCAGCGACCGCGCCCGCAAGTCTACATTGCAGGCACTACGCAAGGAGTGGGAGAACCTGGCCTTCAAGCCAGGTGAGGACGTTGATGATTTTGCTCTCCGCCTCAACACTCGCTGCGAAGTTAGTGCGATTCGGCGACGACACCTACGGCGAGGAGAGAGCGTGGAGAAGCTCTTCCGCCGCGCCCCGAGAAGTACAAGCGGATGGCTCGCTCGATCGAGTCTCTGCTGGACCTCTCGCGATAACGATCGAGGAGGCGCTGGTCGCCTCAAGGTCGCTGACAACGATGAGCCACAACGTCTCTCGGGACCCGTCACCATTGGCGGAAGCTCCTTCTCACTCGGGAGCGGTGGGCTGCCACCAAGGTGACAGAAGAAGGGGAGCCTTCTTCCACGACAGCGCCACAAGCGTGGCAAGCGCGCAAGCCACGCAAAGACGCCCGAGCAGGGCGCGAGGACGTGCCGAGGTGATGACCGTGGGCGCCAGTGGCGCGCTGGCGGCAAGCAAAAGCGCGCACGACGACTCTTGCCACAATCTGCGGCAAGCTTGGTCATTGGGCGTGGATTGTCGACACCACGACGCGGCTGTGCCCATGTCGCGCAGCGGAGGAGCAGCCGGCTCGTTCATTGCTCATGCGAGCACCGAACTATCTCCGGCCGCACCGCGCGATGGCTCTCTCCACCTTGACGAGCCAAAAGCACATGCCCTCCTCGGCTACGGCTCCGGCAACGACAAGACTGACGGGTGGTGCCTCGACACTGGCGCCACCCATCACATGACCGGTCGACGGGAGCTCTTCGCCGAGTTTGACTCTAGCGTCCGAGGCTCCGCTGTTTGGGGACGCCTCCGGCGTGAAATCAAGGGCGTCGGCTCCGTCATCTTCACCACCGTGTCCGGTGAGCACAGTCGCTCACCGGCGCCTACTACATCCCCGATCGCGGAACTCCATCATCAGCTTGGGACAGCTGGATGAGAACGGCTCGCGTGTCGAGATAGAGCACGGGGTGCTGCGGATTTGGGATCTTCGCCGCCGCCTTCTTGCCAAGGTAACCAGAGGCGCAAATCGACTTTACATTCTTCACGTGCAGGTGGCACAACCCCTCTGTCTCGCTGCTCGTCGGGACGACGAGGCGTGGCAGTGGCACGAGCGCTTTGGGCACCTTCACTTCGAGGCCCTGAAGCGGCTCAGTGCTACGGAAATGGTGCGAGGCCTGCCGTGCCTTGACCATGTGGAGCAGTTCTGCGACGTCTGCGTGTTGACGAAGCAGAGGCGACTCCCCTTTCCTCAGCGGGCGAGTTTCCGAGCCAAGGAGAGGCTCGAGCTCGTGCACGGGGACTTGTGTGGCCCGGTGACACCGGCCACACCGGGAGGACGACGCTACTTCCTGCTGCTCGTCGACGACCTCTCCCGCTACATGTGGGTGATGGTCCTCGGCAGCAAGGGAGAGGCTGCGGACGCCATCAGGCGCACGCAGGCTGCTGTGGAGGCGGAGTGCGGCCGCAAGCTGCACGTGCTGCGCACAGACAACGGCGGCGAATTCACGGCGGCTGAATTCGCGTCGTCTTTGCTGCCGATGAGGGCATTCACGCCACTACTCCGCGCCGCATGCCGCCGCGCAGAAGCGCGTCGCCGAGCGCGCAACCAGACGGTTGTGGGGATGGCTCGGGCTCTCCTCAAGCAGAGGGGGATGCCGGCTATCTTCTGGGGAGAGGCGGTGGTGACGGCCGTCTACATCCTCAACCGCTCGCCTACCAAGGCGCTCGACGGCAGGACGCCGTACGAGGCTTGGCACGAGCGCAAGCCGGCGGTCTCCCACTTGCGGGTCTTCGGCTCCCTCGCGTTCGCCAAGGAGCTTGGCCACATCGGTAAGCTCGACGACAGGAGCACTCCGGGAGTGTTCATCGGCTACGCGGAGGGCTCGAAGGCCTACCGCATCCTCGACCCTGTCACACAGCGCGTCCGCATCTCGCGTGACGTTGTGTTCGACGGCGGCGAGGCCGACGTGGGACAAGGCGGTGGGCGACGGTTCGACTTCAACTCTTAGGGACTTTGTTGTCGACTCGCCCACTTCGAGAGCCGGGAGCTAGCGGCTCGTCACCAAGCTCGCCCACCTCGACACCTTGCTCGCCACCGCTCGGCGAGTGCTCCACCACCTTCGCACGGCCACGCCCCACTCTCCGCACCGGCGCCACACCACCGGATCGACCCCAACAGCCTTCGGTTCACGACGAGCGCGCATGGTGGAGTTCGCACTCGCTGTCTCACGACGAGGACCGCGTCGACGCCTACCACGACGGCGAGCCTCGCGCTATCGTCATCGTGGACGACCTCCTCGGCGAGCGGCCGGTCCTCGAATCGGCGCAGCAGCGACCGCGCGGCGAGCCGCACCTCACACAGACGACGGCGAGCCTCGCCTCGCCGCCGAGGCGGAGAAAGACGCGGCATGGCGTGCCGCGATGCGAGAGGAGATGGACGCCGCAAGCGGAACCGGACGTGGAGCCGGGCGGATCTTCCCGCCGGCCACCGCGCGATCACCCTTAAGTGGGTGTTCGCCGGCGGGATGAAGCCGCGCCATCGTCAAGCATAAGGCTCGCTTGGTGGCACGAGGCTTCGCGGCGGAGGGGTCGACTTCGATGATGCCTTCGCACCCGTCGCGCGCATGGAGTCCGTTCGTCTACTCCTCGCACTTGCAGCCCAGGAGGATTGGCGCGTCCATCACATGGACGTTAAGTCCGCCTTCCTCAACGGCGACTTGAAGGAGGAGGCCTACGTCCGTCAGCCGCCGGGATTCGTCATCCCCGGCAAGGAGGGCAAGGTTCTCCGCCTACGCAAGGCCCTCTACGGCTTGCGGCAGGCACCACGAGCCTGGAACGCTAAGCTGGACTCCACTCTCAAGCAAATGGGGTTCCAGCAGAGCGCACACGGCCGCGGTCTACCGGCGGGCAAAGGCGGCAACGCCTGGCGGTGGCGCTCACGCCGACGACTGGTGATCACCGGCTCCAAGGAGGCCGAGGTCGAGGCGTTCAAGGCGGAAATGAAGACCGTCTTCCAGATGAGCGACTTGGGGCTCCTCTCCTTCTACCTGGGGATCGAGGTCCACCAGGACAGCTCCAGATCTCCTTCGCCGACCGCCACGCCAAGCGCACCGTCGAGCTGGGTGGGCTCACCGACTGCAACCCAGCCCACACTCCTATGGAGGAGAGGCTGAAGCTGAGTCGTGAGAGCACGGCGGAGGAGGTGGACGCGACGCAGTACCGGCGCATTGTGGGCAGCCTTCGCTACCTCGCTCACACGCGTCCCGTTGGCGTTATTTGCCGGCTCGTCGGTCGGTTCATGCAGCGACCGACGACGGAGCATCAGCAGGCCGTGAAGAGGATCCTCCGCTACGTTGCGGGCACCTCCGACTACGGCTTGCACTACCCGAGGTGTCCCGGCGCGGCACACTTCATCGGGTACAGCGACAGCGACCACGCAGGCGACATCGACACCAAAGAAGAGCACAAGCGGGATTCTCTTCTTCCTCGGCAAGTGCCTCGTTAGCTGGCAGTCAGTCAAGCAGCAGGTGGTGGCCCTGTCCAGCTGTGAGGCCGAGTACATAGCGGCGTCCACCGCTTCGACTCAGGCGCTCTGGCTCGCTCGACTGCTGGTGATCTCCTCGGCAAAGACACTGAAGCGGTGGCGCTCAGGGTGGACAGCAAGTCCGCTCTGGCTCTGGCAAAGAACCCCGTTTTCCACGAACGGAGCAAGCACATCCGGGTGAAGTACCACTTCATCCGAGGTCGCTTGGATGAAGGCGAGATCAAGGCGAGCTACATCAACACCACGGATCGCCTTGCGGACTCGCTCACCAAGCCTCTTGGGAGGGTCAAATTCCTCGAGCTCTGCTCTAGGGTCGGGGTGGTTCAACTTTTCCACAAGACGACGCACAAGACTTAGGGGGAGAGTGATGGATAAGTCATTGTGTTGTTGTTGTGTTGTCGTTTCTTTTCTCTTTAGGACAAAGATCTCCTTTAAGGACAACATCTTGACTCCTTTAAGGACAGATCTCCTTTAAGGACAGATCTTGACTCCTTTAAGGACAAGATCTCCTTTTAGGACAGATCTCCTTTAAGGACAGATCTTAGACTAGCTTTAGGACAGCTTTAGACTAGCATCTAGGACTAGCATCTTGGCATATGCTTGGTGGTTAGCGGCCTATAAATTTGTATCCCCAACCCCTCAGGTTGGTGTGGCATTTGTGTGAGAAATAAACAAGAAAATTTGCCCCATTCCCAGAGTGTCATCCTCTCAATGAGAGTAAGGATCTTGCTATCACCAACAGCAAGACTCCAGCGAGTAACAGTGCATTGGTTGGCAGTGGGCCAGTGGTGCTGTGCATGCATCCATCGTAGTGGATGCACATTGGATGACCAATGAAGGATAATATATTCTTTTGCGGAGGGCTCTTCCTTTTAGCTTCTAAATCGTTTTTCTACAGTAACTAGCTCTCAAATAAAATATCGTAAGTTCATTTATATTAACCTAAATTGCACGTGAGTCTCTATCTCCGTACTCTCTCGTAAATAATCAAAAAACCAAAACTGCAGTCATAAGCCATAAATCAAATCCAGAAAGAATAGACCCGAGAACTTGTTTATGAGATCCATCTATATTTATACACTAGCCCTTTTTGTACAGATACAGATCACTCGTACTGAGCCCATGCATGGCTTGTGTTAAACACACAAAACCATATTAATCGATCGGAGATAACTAAGGCAAATCAAATATTCCTTTCACATGCTTTTGAACTCTACAAAAAAATAACTCACATCATTGGAAACACGTCGGTCACCTAAAACTTAAAATAGGACTGGATAGTAGTAATATTCCATCCATCAAATGCGGTGCAGAAGATGTGTCCAAACCAAATCTCGTGAAAACCATTCCCCAAATCCTGCCCCCCGAACCCCGCACGCCATCGATCCATGACGTGGAAAGCTAATTTGTCAAAACAAAACAAAAGACCTCCACTAATATTTTGTAAGCTCAATTTCCCCTAGGAAACAGCGACCTCCCTCACTCTCTCCCTCTCCCTCCCCCCACACCAGCGGCCACTCCAGCCCTGGTGCCCACCTGCCACGTTTGATCTCCCAACAGTGACCTCCCTCCCTCTCCCCTCTCCCTCACGCGTCGGCGGCCACTTCGGCCCCGGCGCCCACCCGCCGCGTCCTGCAGCCTCTCTCCCCACACCACCATGCGTTCCCCTAGCAAGCTTTCCCTGCGCTTGGTTGTCATCTGGTCGGCAGAGAACTTCCCTTGCCCCACTGCCCAGGAGTTGAGTTGGTGGGATGTCTCCCTGGCTTTCTTGTCGGACTCTCATTCCACACCCTCGTTGCTTCGACACTCCTTTGCTACTGTCGTGTCCCAGTCCTCCCCTCAAACTCTCCTCCGCGGGGAGGCCACTGGCAGGTAGGCCTTCAATGAGGCAGGGCCCAGTCGTCATCGATAGGTTCTTCAACCTGCTATCAGCCCTGGCCCGGTCACCCCATCGCCTCTGGTTCAGCACACTGAGCATCGGCCCCTAGAAGATGGCTGGCAACTGGCATGACCCTGCCGCCTGAGAAAAGCGAGCACCGCGGTCGCCGGTGCTCCGCAGCGTGATCAAGGGCGTCATGGCCCCCATTTCCTTTGGGATAGATGCTTCAACTGTCTCTCGACCACCCACCGCCATTCCAATTGTAGTCTACCGTAACGGTGCTTCCACTGCAAAGGGCTCAACCACCTTGCCAAAGACTATAAGAGGCTAAGATCCTCTTCCTCGAGCGAAGCTTCCCTTCGGGCTCCCCCCAACGCTTTGTCGCTCCCGGCCAACCCTCGCTCGCTGCCTGCGAGTAGGCTCAGCGCCTTGGCAATACCTTTCTCATCATGCCCACGTGCTTCTCCTGTCGCGAGTGTGGCTCTGGTAGGCAGACCTTCAGGGCTGACTTGGTACATCCCATGGACTGACGTCCTGACCATGGAGGAGCAGCAGCTTGCTAATGCGCTTATCGGTTTCTGCCCGGCGTCGCCAGCTCCCATTTCGTCAAAAGCTGCTAGTCAAGTTGTCGCTTGGCGCCTTTAGCTCGGTGATGCTAATCTCTTTATCCATTGGTTCTTCCAAGGCTCCTTGTTATTCTGGTTCTGGTCGCGGAGATCCTGTGATCGAGCCCTAGTGGAGGACAACCTGGTTGGCCACTAAAGGAGAAAATGAAGTGGGTGTTGGCTTGATCTTTTGCCAGATGTATGAAGCCCACCAAAGGAGAGGTGCTGGCAGCCCTGGAAGGTCTTGGTATCTCAATGAGCGCTATAGTTTGGACATCTAAATCAGATGGGTTCTGATGACAATCCTCTCTCCCTCTTATTCTCTCTTTGGATAGATGAAACCTTGGGTTTTTATTCTATCTAACCAGTGTAGATTTTTAGCGTCGACTCACTCCTAGCGACACGTACAACTTACTCCGTTTAATGCGTGCTGTATGTAATTACGAACGCAAGATATATGAAGATGAATGTTGTACTCCTGTATTTTAGTTATTAAGATGATGTAACTGAAACTGTTGTATTAGGATTTGATCTTGTCACTTTGTGCTCTATGAATATTTGAAAGTTGTAATATTTCTCCATCGTTGGAACATTGATATAAATAAATGTGTTGTAATTGTGCAATTTATTTCTTAATTAACTTTGAATTAAATTTAAATATGCCGCTTAAGTCCATTAAAAGTGAAGGTCATTTCGAAAAACAACGACAGCGACGTAGCACAATCCAAATAGCAAATGAACTATTCCTTTCAGGAAAAAAAAAGAAATTATACACAATTAGTGAACATTGCCGATTAGGTTTGGCTGATGATTGCGCTTTTTATCTTGATCCATGATCAATCGTAGCTAAATAGTTCGTACGTATAGCTAAATAGTTCGTACGCACAACACTTCAGCTAGGCGCACACCACGCTATTATACTAGTGGTGGTACTACTCATTGTGTCGGAGGCGCCTTTCCTCCGGGCGCTTCACGGCGGAAACGAGAATTTTGGATATTTTTGGTCCGTGTAACACACAAAATACCAAACATAGCTCCTTAATATCACAATGCCATTTTTGCCCTCTCCTCGAGCGTGAAACTTCAACCGACTGACACATATATAGTCCCGCTCCTCAGCACTGTAGCACTTGAGTCATGTCCAGGAGCACATGACCTCGAGTAATGCGGTCTGAGAGCACACGACTCGATATGCATCCGACGAGAACAAGAAGAAGCGACCAAGAAAAGGCGAGAGAGCCTTTCCACTCTGGGAACATGCATGCGCAGGACAGCTGTAGAAAGCCGGGATTCAATCCACAAAGTAGCTCATAACCTTTTGCAAATCCCTCGGTAAGTGTAGTGTACTGCTTCACTCACATTAGATGATGTTTGCGTAGACTCTCATCTCAAACTCTCTCTCGTGCATGAAATGTGAATTAGATTCTCTCTAATTCGCTCCTCTCTCATTCGATTGACTGCCAGAGTCATGCGCTTCCGGACCGCATGACTCGGGTGTTGTGATGTCGGGGCGTGGGACTGCACATGTGTCAGTCTGCTGAAACCTCACGCTCGGGGAGGGAGCCAGAAATGGCATTACGACGCTCAAGAGGCTATGTTTGGTATTTGTGTACCACACGGGGTCAAAAATGCCTAAAATCCCGGAAACGACATCACGACGGGGAAAAGTCCAAGTAGGTGATGACGAAGGCATCATGCTGGTGCTGATAAGTAATATGAGAAAGCGAGACGTGGAGCCGATTGGTTGATTTGAGTCACCGGGAGGCACGGCGGCGAGTGCGAAATGTCTAGAGCACCACTGATGGCTTTGGCCCATTGTGCCTGCCTATGCACTGAATCTCATCCGTGTTGTATCACCATCAGATCGCCCAGTTGAGCTATCGATTGTGTAGCTGCAAACTGATCGATCCTCTCTAGCATCGGAGGCTGTGGAGCTTGTTGCGAAGTTTCCATATGCCCACCTTCGCTTTTCGATCGCTTTAACGGTTTAACCCTTCTCGTTAAATTTTACCGAGATCTTTGCGTGTGGGGTCATATACATTTCTTTTGAGTTATGATTTATGATTTAAAATTTTTAATTCTGACTGTTCGCGAGAGATAATACGTATAGAAAAATAGTCACATATGATTTTAATCGGTACATCTGAGCTCAGTATATTTTTTAATACAGACTTCTTGTTGACTCTGTCTTAAAAATATATAATTTAAAAGCTAGTTACTGTAACATAAATTATAAATTATAAGTGAAAAAGGAGGTCAGTTGTTAGAGTCCGCGTGTTTAGGGGAGGAACTTTTTGTACACGTTGCATTTCCGATGATCTACAGGTTACATCTACCGAGCTGTCCATCAGCTAAAGTACTATTAACAATGTAGCAAATTAAGTAGGGACCACGGACGTCATGGATGCAGGGGATCCGTCCTTTAGGACGAGGAGAGGCAAGGCAAGATTATGCAAACGAAGGAAAGAAGGAGATAGTTTGGTTTTTAATTTCTCTAAAAATTGAAATAACAGAATAGTTTATTGAAATGAATTTTCTAAATAATTTTTAAAATCTAAAATTATATATATTATTCAAAAAATATATACATATAAAATTATAATAAAAAATCATAAACCGTATAAAAAAAGACTGTTAGCTTGTCATCTCCGACAGCACACGTGGGTCACGGAAACGGGTGACTTGAGTGCTGCCTCCACCTCCCTACAGTGCTCATCATTCCCGCCCCCACATTCCCTGATCAAATCTATTAAACACCACCGAAATCGCACAAACACGCCCGGGTTCCTTGGGTATTTCGTGCCTTTTGATTCCTTTTGCCCTCAACTTTATATAGGTGGTGATCGTTTTAGCGATGACTTCTGGTTTTTGATTGAAATTTTATTGTAACTAGCTGAAATTTTACTATAGCTGAGTTAGTGGATAGTGTAGTGAATAGTGAAAAAAAAACTGAAACTAGAAGCTGAAGCTGAAAAAAACCGAAACGATCAGGATCATAGTCATCTAATGTGTGTGTGCCTGTGTGGTATTTCGTAAGAGGTTTTCTTTTAGCTCTACTTACCTAAATTTTGAACCCAGGTTAGGTGCTGGAGACCCACCGCTTCAACGATGAAGTTTATTTGACCTTTAATTAGAAAATAGATGTAGTATTTCTCATTCTTGGGACGTGCCAAGCAGGGTCTAATGTATTTTCTCTCTAGGGTTTAGTGAAGTTGTAAAGTGGTCTACTTCACTATCAACTGAACAACTGTTTTTTTTAAAAAAAAAAACTCAAGAACGGAACAACTTCTTGGTTATGAAAACTTTAGTCACTGTTTACAACATGGGCATGGACAAATAATGTAGATGATGCGGTGCATTATGAACAAACAAGAGAGATGATAGATAGAGTAACTACTACAGTGATACCTTCAAAACAAACCTACGATACACCATTTATATGATTAAGAAGCATGTTACCATCCTTTCTGGTCAGAAAAGAGAATCAAGAGGACCAGCTTTAGCAAAGCCATACAGCACAAGGTGCTTAATGCATATCACCTAATAAATCAAGTAGAAAAGCCCTCCTTCTATGCCCACCCTCAGCTCAATCGTAGTAGTACTAGCTAGCAGCTTCATCACCCAACTCCCTTCACCACTCACTCACTCTCGCTCTACACATACAACACACATCAACAACAAGAGCAGAAGAGCAAGAAGCTCATTCATTAGCTCATAGTGGTAGACATATTGGTGCAATATACCGGAGGTGGATGTAATGGAGAAGTGCAGATCGGTGCCTCACGAGCACTCGGCGGCGTACTACGGCTGCGGCGGCGGGTACGACTACGAGGATGTCGGCGGCGGTGGCGCCACCGCCAAGTCGTACAGCTTCAACGGCCCGAGCGCCCGGGACGACCCGGAGGCGAAGCGGCGGCGGCGGGTGGCGGCGTACAACGTGTTCGCGACGCAGGGCCGGCTCAAGTCCACCGTCCGCAGCAGCTTCAAGTGGCTCAAGTCCAAGTTCTCCGACATCCGCTACGGTGGCCTCTGAACTGAACATCTACACACACACACATATATATATGCTATGCGTGCCGAATTATATGCGAGCTACTACTATACGTTCATGGCCAAGTTGCTACACATATGTACTGTTTACATGCCATACTTGTGCATGTGTGCATGTATGAACTACTGTGTGTGATCTTAAGTCGCAGTATGGTTAACTGTTATAGATCGGTCTGTGTTTTTGTTCGCCTTGCGTGAAAGAAGAGGGAGAGAAAAAAAAATGAACTATGGTTGTATTCTGCTTAATTCGTAAATTAAGTTGTGTCAAACCATGCGTGTTCTCTGTTTCTTTATATTTTCTCTCTCTAGTGATGGTTTGATTCAAATCTAACGACTGCAAAGAGTGACGATGTTCGGACATCTGAAAAGTCCTCTTCTACTGTTCGGACGATGCTTATCGAAAAGTGGAGATTCTTTGATACACTAAACTACAGAGTGGACCAGCTATCTTTACCTGTGTTGAATATAAGCAATAATACTCTAAACTAGGTTAAAAATACCACACACTATTTTCTCGTGTACCGAGCTAAAGCCGATCCTGCCAGCGGCCAAAATCCGCCCCTGCGCGCAGAGGTGAATGCATTCGTGGTGTAATGCGCGGAGTGCGCGTGCCATGCCTTCTCGATCTTGTCGTAGGCGTCGGCGCTCTTGGGGACGATGCCCTGCAGCGCCTCGCGCGGCACGTTGTTGAGCATCCACGTCGGCCAGCCGCCCACCATCTCGTCCTCCCGCCGCGGCGCCAGCGGCTGCGGTGGCAGCGCCGGAACCGTCGCCGCCGCGTCGTCCGTGGTGGTTTCTGTCCTTCGATCCTTGTCGCTCTCCCTCCCGACCGCGGCGGCGCGACGGGCGTGGGCTTCTTTGGCGGCCGGCGCGGTGGGGAGGGGATCGGAGAGGCGGGAGGGGACGTAGCGGTTGTCGCGCATGAGGCGTTCGATGCCGAGGCGGTCGCTGTGGGCCGGGGAGCCCTTCGAGGGCTTGCCCTGCGCGCAGCGGCGCAGCCCATCGCGGCCCCGCTCCGGCGGCGGCTGCTGCGGAAGAGGTGGAGGAAGGAGTGCGACGAGGGGGGCGGGGGCCCGAGGTGGCGCCGAACATTGAACACTTTTGCAACAATGACTGTGGTGGCCAGTGATGCATTGTTAGAATATCGTTATCAGCGGCCGGCAGCGCCTGGCCTGCCGGCGCTGGCCGTGCGGCGGCCAATCGATCGCTACGTACGACGACGTCATCGCATGCGTGGCTAACTGGCCACGTGCAGCAGTGCAATGTTGTAACGTAGTGCCCGCATCCTTTTGCTGCCTTTTTCTCTCCTGGAAACAACAGCAGTGATCATCCACAGTTCAGCTTCAGCTGAAAGGGATGCAGTCTGTGAGCAGTCTCCACGGCACTTTCAAATCTGATGACGAGGTCATAAGATGCACACAGCACTACCTAGAAGCTGAAGTCGAAAAAAAACTAACTTGAACAAGGCCTGTACCATGAGACCCAAAAGAACTCCTTGTTGCTCGTGAAATCGCCTTACATCTGAAGTTCTGAACGAACATCAGCTGTTCATGTTTCGAACAAGCACCGACATAATTTGGAGAGGCTATTCAATTCGGCGATAAGAGAGCTGAACTCGATTCAAACATATTTTCTTTCCAAGAGACCAACTAGGCATCACTTACACTCCCATGATAATCTTTGCGAACCACATGTGATGAATTATTAAGGCTTAGCCTGGGGAGATCTACAGGTACACAGCCACTTCGCAGCAGTGAAGCAACAGTCCCGAACAATGGGAGTAAAAGCCACAATTGTCTCAAAGAATACATCTGACAGGTCACACAACCATCCTCGCAGCATGCAGCATCATATATAGTTGAGATCGAGAGTTTGATCAACGGTCAAAGAGGATCCATCCAATAATCCAACCTGTAAAGTTTCATTTAGAGGATCCTGTGTTCACAACCAATTTAATTCCTTGTCAAGAATCTCTACTATCATCTCAGCTTGATCTTCAACTAGCTCCTACCTCCTGTGGTAGGAGAGCTCATGACCTCCAGCATCTCCATGACTTCAGGTTAGAGTTCTTGGCCCTTTAATCGATCCCAGTCTTCGCCTGCAGTGGTATTTCACAAACCGGCTTCTTTATGCAAGGAGCTGATGTCAGGGATTATTCCGCCACCAGAGTTTCTAATGATGGAATCACCTACAAAATCCTTTAACAAGGCAGATGGATCCTTAGCCCCACCATACTGCAAGAATTTGTCCCTAAGCACGCTACCTGTGCTGAGGGACAATGGATCATCTTGGCATACTTCTTGCCATATAGTTGTGGCAAAACATCTAGCATAAAGATAGCTATAGTACCCTGCAATAATGCGATATAACGAATAGATGTTATACTCTTCTTAAAAGTGTTGCATGCCAATTGGTTTATGAAACTAGAAGACAGCTAGAAAGCTTACCAGCACCATAGTTTATAAGATGAGAAAACCGAGTATGCCAGTGTGTGCCTTCTACATATTTCCAGCTTGTATGCTTTCTTTTCAAATCAGCAACGGTAGAAATTGTGTCCATTGGCTTGGATGCTTGCTCCCCAAACAAGGTCAAGTCCATTATAGAATAGAAAATCTGGGGAGGGGGCACACGATAGCACAGATTGAACTAAGAAATAGAAATATAGAAAACAAAGGACTAAAATCCTGTTGTGAAGTGTAAGAATTAAAAAGAAAAGCAAACCTGCCGCTGGAGCTCAGTTGCTGGAAACATGTTCCGAGAAGCATTTAGTGCCTTTACCAGCTCTTCTGGTATTGCATCGCCAGTTGTTTCATCTAGAGCAAATGTCTTCAAGACACGATAGTCCCATGCATAGAATCTGCAATGTAAATTAAACTCTACTTGTAAAGTGGTCTGATAACAAATAAAGTTCTATTTTAGATAAGCCAAAATTAGATGCACTATGGAAGTGCTAAGCGCTCACAAATAAAGTTTTATTTTGGGCAACATCATACATACTCAAAGAGATTTGAGGGTGTTTCAGCAACATCAAGAGCAACTCTAGTACCAGAGAAATGCTGATATTCCTGCAAATATCAATGTGCTGCCGGATAAGGAATGCAGAAGTCATTGCAGAACCTAAATATTATGAAGAAAAAGCAAAATACCGTTCTTGATAGCAGAGAGTGAAGGGCATGGCCAAACTCATGAAATAGAGTTTCAACATCCCAATGGTTGAGCCTTGCAGTTATTCCATTAGAACTTGAGAAGTTGCAAACTAAGGCAATGATCTGAAAAGCAAGAGTAGATTCTAGTGGACAAACAAAAGAGTAGATTCTAGTGGACAAACAAATTAACTGTATGAATTTGAACGATGCTAATTTTCCAAGAGACAGATCTATTAATTTTTTAAATTTTAATCATACTTTAAACATACTATGGACTTTAAGTTACTAATAAAATTTGAATGAGGAAACAAGGATAGAGCCCAAGCTGCGACAAGAGTGTCCTATGCTCTACACAAGGTATCTATCAGCCTAGGAACCTGTTCAATTTCAAATATTTGGGCTAAAAAGGCTTCATAAAATGCCGTGCATCGCAGTTTTTGAAAATAACTAATTAATTACAGTATTCTGGAAAATACTGAATAATAGCTACCAAAGAAATCTCTTATTGTTTGCAGATGCCATTTCCTCATATAGAAACCTTGATGTACATTAAAGAATTTTGCATATTCTACTGCAAAATGAAACAACAATTAATAAGAGAATATACTGGAAGTTGGTAGTTCGAGTCTGATAATCGTCGCCCTCCTCTAATAGCAAAATGAGCACATCCTGGATATTTGCCCTTTCTGGAGTAGAGATCGAGATACATAAATCCTAAATCACCCTGTTCGTTAGATATGTTTGACTTTAGTTACTTTGGGGCTAGCAAAAATAAGAAAAAATTACGAAGACGAAGATGCAATCAAGCAATGGGTGCAGGATAATAGTAACCAAGATCCTTGATTAGACCACCCTTAGAAGAATTCATTTCATTATGAATTTTGCATCATTACAAACAACAAGAACTGACAGAAATCATAGTGTGTAACAATATAAAGTGAACTGACAGAAATCATAGTGTGTAACAATATAAAGTGAACTGACAGAAATCATAGTGTGTAACAATATAAAGTTATCATTATTAACAGGTAAGTGGTGTAAAGCTTTATTTACAGCATATCATTGTATCCCCCTCCAATGCAATTATAATGTGTATTTTGTGTGGGCACAAGGATTATAAAACCAAGAGAAAGACAAGAAAAAAATAAGACCATGTTATCCTTGCTATAGCCTATAAATACCTTTGACACGGGAGAGAATATTTAGTGCGAGTGTTACTTATAAATGAAGGAGAGAAGATGTGACAAATGAGGTCAAACAAGGAAAAACATCAATAAATTCACATGCATGCCTTATATTATGCAACAAGATAGAGGAAACAATATACCTTATAAAAAATAGAGGGAGTAATGATTGCCAGCTAAATAGATATTTTATTTAAGAAATACAGCACCTCAGGACCTAATAACTTTGAGATCCGTTCTACTCACATTAGCATATT
This sequence comes from Melocanna baccifera, assembly GCA_036346265.1. Taxonomy (NCBI): domain Eukaryota; kingdom Viridiplantae; phylum Streptophyta; class Magnoliopsida; order Poales; family Poaceae; genus Melocanna; species Melocanna baccifera. The sequence goes on along the minus strand of CM070691.1, from coordinate 27,292,756 downwards.
ATTTTATGCTATGTTACCTAACTCACTAACTGTATATCATAGGCGAGAAAATAAAGCTGTAATACTTCTCCTAGTTGTTTAAACTGTCTATGGTATTTACACTATCCACCAACAGGACATGACCCATTGACTCATCCCTTCAATAGAAGTTCATTGCTAATTTCAGACTGGATTACTATAGGGCAGACTCTCCATGATCATTGTGTATTAACTGTGACATATCAGTATATAACATACCAGATCTGTATTTTGCCTACTTGGCTATCATTTCACAATTTATTTCTGATGTTTGTCATTTAGATTTTACTAATAAAAGCAAAAGCATAGTTGTGATAAAGTTAAAATTTTCGTATCCCCAAGAACTGCAGCTTTGACAAACTGTAACCTAATCTCTCTCATGACCCCCAAACATTTGTGTATTAGAATTTAATTTATTACACCTTCATGAACTTGCATGGAGTTACAGGTAAGCTGTGGCAAGAGCTGGGCGCTTGGCAGCAGGTGGGCGCAAGAGGGTTGAATCATTTCTTGCCAGGAGAGTAGCGTTAGCTAGTGTTTTGTAGCAGCCTTGAGCTGCATATGGAGTACCTCCACTCCTATTTTGTGCTTTCTTTCCCTCGCTCATTTTGTATTAACTGTTTGTAAAACTTTATTTCCTTCTTAATACAAAAATACGCAAGTCTCTTGCGTGTTCCCTAAAAAAAGAATTTAATTTATTACAAACGTTTGGGCATGTAGAAACAGGCTATTGCAGATTTGCAGTGGATAAGATTCAGAAATTTACTATGCTTGTTGTAAAATTATCATTTAAACCGATGCATAACACAACAGTACCTCATCAGGATGATGGAGAGACAGCTTTATCACATGTGGATGCCATGACTCTCCATCCCCCATACGAATTTGATGGAATGTGGCACCAAATAATGACTCCACCAGAACATTTAAGCCCTTAAGGCACTGGGACAATGGAAAATATGCTGCAACAACCTGCTAGGTACAAGAAACAGTGTCAAAAATTGTATCCGAAAAAGGGAAGGTGGTCTGCATGATGGTCAAAAAGCTTTCTGCAAATAAAACAATGAACAGAAACAATAACCCGCAGCAAGGTAAACTTTAAACGTATATAGAAATTAAGTATAGCGGAGATGAGGATGCTGCGGTGGATCTGTGGTCACATAAGGTGGTATTACATCCACAATGATGATATACATGATAAGGTGAGGGTAGCACCAATTGAAGATAAGCTTGTCCAGTATCGTTTGAGATGGTTTGGATATTTCCAACGGAGGCCTCCTGAGGCACCGGTATGTAGTGGAATTTTAAGACGTACTGAAAGTAAGAAGAGACAGAGGTCGACCAAAACTGACGTGGGAGGAAACAGTTAAAAGAGACTTGAGAGATTAGAATGTATCTAAAGAATTAGCTTTGGATAAGAACATATGGAAGTTAGCGATCCATATACCGGAACCACAAGAAAGTTTAGAGGCAGTATTTTAGTCTCCCGACTCAGTTGGTAGATTGTACGACTTAGGGTTTTAGCATTGTAGGTCTTTAAGGCTCTTATCTCTTTGATCTTGAGGAGGTTCATTCTTAGCCTACTCTAACTTATTTGGGATAAAATGCTTTATCATTGTTATTGTTGTAAGGTAAACTTTAAACATGTCCTGAAGGAATTTAAAGGTATTACAGAACATATGCTTTTAGTCATGGTTATCAAGTCGACAAGTCGACACTACCTTCCTAAGGACCGACTAGTCGACTAGTCGGCCGACTAGTCGACAGGTATTATTTGTACCGTTTATATAAATATGTATATATAGAGAAGGATTTTATTGCGCTTTAAATATGAGGGTTAAAATGCAAAATCACCCGTATATAACACCCCCACCCCCCATTCTTTCGGCCTCGCCCACTCCGCCTCGCCTCGCGACTCAGTCCCCCCCGCCGCCCCCTTCCTCCCCATCGCCCCGACGCCTCCTCCTCCCCGACGCCTCCTTCCCAGCCGATCCGCCGCCGCCCGCCTCCCCCCGCCTCCTCCTCCCCGCCTCTCCTCCTCCTCCTCGCCTCTCCTCCCCGCCCCTACTCTTCCCACGGCGGAGACCGAGCCGACGGCGCGGATCTGCGGCGGCGGCGGCGGCGGGCAGATCCGGCAGCGGCGGCGGCGGAAACAGTGGATCCGACGGCGGCGACGGCGGAGACGGTGGATCCGGCGGTGGAGATGGCAGATCTGGTGGCGGCGGCGGCGGATCCGACGGCGGCGGTGGCGCAAGTCGAGTCGACCGCTCCAGTCGTTCGCGCGCCACCGACTTGTCGCCTAGTCGACGACTAGGCGACGACTTGATAACCATGCTTTTAGTGTTGACTCTTTCAAATACAATGCTATTGCATATACCTTATATTTGAGGGGGTGTTAAGGATATAAGGGTATTAATGTATTTTCCTATTTTAGGGTTTGGTCTTATGTCCCTTGTCTCTCTTGAGTCTTGTACTATATATTGTCAATTTAGGTTGTGCAATACTTGAACTATTCATCTATTCATCCATAGATTTAACATTTTTCTTCCCTTCATAACCCTTTAGTTTACAAGTACCAAATTTAGGGTGTGATTTGTCCTGCGTCAACCTATGTTATTCAAAGTATGAATTTACATAAAGTATTTAACAGGAAATACCTAGATTATGGTCTAAATAATATATTAAAGATTACTTTTAACTATCAGTTAAATTCATCTCCAAGAAAATTAGTACATACTGTGACATCCATGCTTTGCACAGATGATTTCATCATTCCAATGAAGTAATCCTCGTCCCATGGTTCAAGATCAGCACTCTTTTCATTACATAATCTTCTCTTAAAATCCTGTATAGTCTTAAATTCCTGCATAAGAGGATGTTATTGTTATGAATAGCGTTTGTATTCATCATGAGGCCAATGAACTAGTATATATACACATATAGGTATAGTATATATATGCAGATAACCCCTTATACAACGGAAAAAATATATAGGTAGAATACACATCTAACGGTTGTCAATAGAGAGAGAGACTAGTAGTCAGATATAACAATGCATAATGCCAAACTATCCATGCCAAGATGAAGTTTACTCCCTAGCATACCTCATCAGCTTTATGCCTAACAATGTCACTCAAATCTCTGAGAAATGACATGACCACATCTACGGATGCAGCCATGTTAGGACGAATAGCAAAGTCAGCATATGATTTGCAACCCATAGCCTGCAAAAAGGATAAGAACAAGAAAAAAGATTGTAATTTACCCTAAAAATAGCAGTAGATACTGAAAAATATTCAGAGTTGTTTGCCCACCATGAATTACCAATGTAATCAATGCTAATGGTATTTGATGAACATACTTAGGGAGCTCCATTAGGTGAAATTTTATTCTGATGTTTCAAATTTTGACAAAGTTACAGAACTCAAATAAACAACATAGAGCAAATGCATTAAATAATAACTAGATCAGTTGAAGAACAAATACTAGATATCCAAAGCACAAAGAACACAAGACAATTTTGGGGTATAATTGCTCCACACAGACAACAGCCATGCTCAATCATTTACAACAATGCAACCTTGAGCACCACTTACGACAAAAGAGTGCAGGCCATCCGTTGATAACTCTCATCGGATCCTATATTGTGAAATAAGGCAGGTCTGCATGTGACATCTAGCTCAGACATTTGCTAAAAGAACAGAAATGCAATGAGGCAAACATTTGCCATTCAGGGCCCGCCTGAAAGAACATAAAATTCCCTCAAGATCAAGCACATTACTCTCATGCAGATACAAAGTGTCCAAAACTTTTAGACCAAATAACTAAAGTGGACCATGGCACTACTTTGGAACAACTTGCCATAGCAATGCCACCTGAACCAAGCTGCTAAACTACATAGTTGAAACCATCAAATAAAGATCTCATATCCTTTAAACAATTTAGTCAGATACTGGTGCATACAGGAATACAAGCTAAACTGAATGTTCTTGTAAACCTAATTCATATTACAAATAAGCAAGATGCTGACCATGCAACATTAAGTACAGTTTAGCATCACAGAGCAAAATTAACAACATTGGTATTGGAGCCCCTATTGCTCTACAGTCTACAATATGAAAAGAAATGCATTTACCTTTCCAAGCTCATCACGAGCATCTATAAGTTTGTCAAGGACACCAATGTTTTCACGAGGTTCAGAGTTTCCTACAGTGTATACCTGCCTCCTGACCTTTAGAAATTTTGAAATAGTTAGATTGCTGCTAGCATAAGTGTGTTAATATACATTAGTACTTTGGTAACTATATAAAAATTGCATAAATTGAGACAAAGGAAAGATAAACAGATGATTTAAAAAGGATACGGATCGTATTTCCATGTGGAATAAATGAACACAACTACACAAGAAATCATAACATTGTTCAAATGTTATGGATACATATTTTTGCATCATGGAGACATTCGGATTTAAGAAAGTTTCAGTTATTTGGTGGTTGGAACAAAAGTAACATACCTCCTCATCTGAAACCCACCTCAATGCTGATGACAGAGTTCCTGAGTCTGTTATTATCCTTAGACCCTTTTGCCTTGTAGTGTTTATTGAATTGCTTTGTTCCTCAACACCCCTATGTTTAAAACGGTGAATGGGCTTGAAATGATGTTGCATATTTCTTGGAATGCGTGAAGCTGGATATATATCCACAAAACCTGGTTTGTTCATAATATTTTCATTGAACCTGGCACAGCAACAAGAACAAGTTCACACTAGCAACAGGCAACTTTCTAAATGAAGGAGTGCCAAATCAACAGGCTCTACATAAATTACAATGCAAAGAATCAATTCAGTAAAAAAAGGGTACTACGGAAATATACTGGACAGGGACAACAACAGGGGGGCACAGGGGAACTATGTATTTAAAATGTCCAAAAAGAATCTATTTAAATTAATAGCATGTCCTTACAGCAATTTAGAGTGTGCTGAATGCATATTGAGTGTGCAATGGAGCAAATACACATAGAACCAACATTACATTTCTCATTTCAGCAGCATAGGAAAAAATCATGGATTTGTTTAATAAACCCATCATTAACCAAACAAAAGATAGGAAAAATCATGGATTTGTTGAATAAACCCATCATTAACCAAACAAATATACACCTTAATTCCTCCATACTTAAAAGTCAATGCATGCCGCTCAACCACTTGTATTAGTAATATCCAGATTAAGAGCCAACTAGTAGGCAGTTTCATACACATTTGCATAGGCTGTGAGCTATACAAGCTAAAAGAAAGGTATTTTCACACTCATATGTATAAGCACACTTGGCATACAAGCTAAAAAAAATATATATTTTCAAAACAGAAGCATACCAAGGGTTATTGTCATCCCAACATCAAAGATGTAGAACACATATAGCTTACCAACAAGCAATGTCACTAAACAATGAAATCACTTGCTGATAGTCAAGTTGCAAACATGCAACTGGAACATGGAATGCAAAAGCAAGATGAACATTTCAACAGAAAAGATGGTAATGAGTCTATCGACAGCCAGTGTCCAATTCATGTACCTACTTTCTACCCAGCTGGGCAATCTCAAGGTTCAGCTGATTAACATGCTCAAGTTTATCTGCCACGGAAGAACGATATGTTTTTAAGTAACACTCAAAATTGAAAAGAAGCAACATAAGATAACATACAGTAGGGCAACCTTTAGGAAGATGAATTCCCCCCTTTTCAAAGTCAACACGCAAGGTGGTTGCTGCCCTTCGAGCTTCCTCTGTGAGCAGGACACCTTCACTCTCAGCTTTTAGTATTGCCTTGTATAAAGTAGTGTTGGTATTCAGGTACTGCAAAGAGTTAAAGAAAATGAAATGTTATAATTCCGACTTGGTCATTTCATTCTATTATCCTTTTTTTGTTCTTCCAAACCAAAATAATGATTGCAGAAATGCCATCCATGTAATCGAGCTTACTTGAAGCTGCTCGTAAATCCTCATCGATGCCTTATCTGCCTCCTCCACAAACTCCCTATAACACATACATATTAGTCAAAACTGAAAACACATTGTTCCATAGCATCCAAATTACATAAGAAGCAACAATCATACACTCACCTATCTGGGTGCGTGTGCCTGCACAGCTCTGCCGAATCAATGACCGAGCAAACCTAACCAAATCAACACATAAACGCGTCAGCTACCCATATCAACTCAAATAGATTCAAAAGTCACTAGTAGAAGGGGAAGTAGGCTACGGTATTGGAGATCTCATCCATGGTGCGGACAATCTCCGCGGACGGCGGCAGCTGCGCGATGTAGGTGACGAGCTCGTCTGACCTGCGCGTTCGAGCAAACGTTGACCAACTTCTAGCGGCCAATGGTGGTTTCGGTTGGAAGAGTGCTGGGGGTGGGAGGCATTCAGGGTTAGTCGCCCTTACCGCTGGATGGCGTCGTCGACGAAGCGGCGGAAGCCCTTAGCCGTGCGCAGCACATCGAAGCCGTATAGTCCCGTCTCCTGCTTCGCCGCGACGGTGGATAAGGCTGCCACGGCGACTCGGCGGATGGCGGCGGCGCGCGAGAGCATTGCGGCGGGCGCTCGGCTGGTCGATCTAGGCGGCATGTGTGAGCTATTAGCCTATGGCGTTGTTGGTTTTGTCTCGTGGTTCGTGTCGACGGCGATGTGTTGGTCACTCCGCCGCCGCTCACCGGAGCTTGGCTGCCCTGGGGCGAGAGGAAGGGGATGGCAGAGGTGAAAACAAGTGCAAAGTGCAGTTGTGCAAGGGTCCTTATGCAAACTTCCCCTTGCCATTTTCTCTTTGTTCAATCATGGCCGCCTATCGATGATCGAACGGCTAATAATAAACGTGGCTCATTTTGTGAGGGTATAATGCAAAATATGGTAGGAAACAATATGGTTTAATGCGAGGTTCCGTAGGGACCCGGTTTTATTCTCGTCGATCTGGGCTGCGAATGTTGATCCAACGGCTCACCAGTCACCAGGAACCCGACTATTCGACTATGATCGCGATCTTTCTGTGCAATCCAATTTGTGAGGTATAAACGAAAATAAATCGTAATCCGAGGGCCTCTTACGAAAATGTCCCACCCAGTTTTATCCTCCTTGGTCTGAGCCGCTAATGTTTAATCCAACGGTTCACCCGACTACGATCGCGGTGCTTGTGCGCGATCCAGCCGTGGGCGGGGTCAAAAGGCGATACGACGTGAAGCAAGGGCTTCTCAGAAAAATTCCTTCCCACCCCCCATACGTGTTTCAATCTGGACCGCATAATCCATATCGAACGGCCAAGGAAAACCCCGAGCTGGTATACGATTCACAAAGCGCGAGAACACCTCCTCCCCTCGCCGTCGCCGCGCCGGCGCTCCGCCGTTCGCCGACCGTCCGCTCCCTTCTCCTTCCCGGCATCCTCCTCTTCCTCCTGCGGCACCGCAGCTTCAGCGCAGGGGAAGCTGTGCACGCCGATTGATCTGGCCGCCTTGTCAGTTTTTCCCTTTTCCTCCTTTTGAAAGCAGTCAAGTTTGGTTTTATTCGTCTAAAATCAGAAGTGAAGTGAAGCTAGTGCGACAGATGTGCTTCACATCCAAAACTGCTTAAGTAGATGATAAGAATTAACAGGCATCTCAGGTCTAAATACAGCACAACGAAGAAAACAGTGGGGAAACTCTGATTCACAGACACAAGTCTACTGACTGAACATCAATACACAGCAAAACAAATGCTGATGAAACACACAATGATAACATCACCAACTAAGAGCATCATAGGGGCAAAGCATCTACTGTGGGATAAGGAAAAATATCTCCAGCATGCCTAATTCCTATGCCAATATAGACCACAAAACTAGGAACAGGCTCATCAATCCTGGGAATCCGGCTGAGATAATACGATGACTGGCGTTGCTGCCACCTGATGACGAAGCCACAATCAAGAGAAGATTATTGTGAGGAAAAAATGCACTGATTCGGTACTGTTCGAAACTTGGACAAGGTTTAAACAAGGGTCAATTCCTATCTGTAGATCAAGTTTCAGTTGCCATGTGTGTTGAGCTAATCCACTGAAACTAAACGTCACCATAGGAATCTGCCTTCATGAACAGTGAGAAGTATTCTAACCATGCTAAAAAATAGCAATTCAACAAAAACACAATTTGCTTTTTTTTGTGTGGAGAAAAGTTGTCGCTGAATCTGGGTATTAAATTTGCCGATTTCAGTCATAGAACCATCACCCATGACCCAGCCTAAGTTCACATCAAACACAAATAGTGATTTATTTCTACAGAACTAACTGATATGACTTGTATATATCAGTTTGCCACCACAGTTCCAATTAAATTTCATATTCCAGGAATCATTCTTTGTTCAGGCAAGAAGCTTCACTTAGTATTAGATATCACACAAAAAAAGCAAAGAAAGGACTAAAATAGCTGATTTGTACTTTCGTGGTGATGTGGTTGAGTCATGCATACTAGTAGATACTACTCTTCAGAAAGCATATATTACCTGGAGGAGACTTTGTAGGAGAATTGCCTGTAAATTGAAAATGCAGGACACTATTAGAAAAGCACAGTAGCCATTGCCAAAGTCGAACAATAAAAGAGGGACACTTGGATAAATACAGCACATGTGGTACCAAAGTGCAATGCTTGTCTATTTGATTTTCAAGGTTGAATTTGTGAGATGCTAGCAGTGGAAACAAAGCACAACACAAAAGCGCTGAACAAAATTGCAGACTAATTTTCATGGCTATATTTCATCCGGTCAAACTAGATATTTTCTGAATTGATTTTGTAAACATTATCCCAAACGCAACCTAAATAGCTACAATAATCAATCCAAGACAAGACTCGAATATACTATTAGCCTAACATAATTCATACCCAAGGCAACCATGGTATTATAATGGAAGGCAAACCGGCATAATCTGACGCTTACATAGCGAGATTAAACTAAGCTTAGAACAACAGATTGGAAGCTGAAGGCATCTGGAGTTCTGGATGCTTCCAAGCTTCCCAGATCATGGAGCTCGGTCCAATCTTCGACATTGTTGAAGTATGAGTGAATTGTCCATCTTTCCTCATCAGTTTAAGCTTTTCGGTGAATTGGTTGGTACATGCAACTCAATATGGTATCAGAGCTAAGAGGTCTTGAGTTCGAGATCTGGTTGACGTAATTAAAAAATAATAATTGCAGTCCACTTCTATTCCATGTCTTAGGCCTGAGGGAGCCTACACGTAAGGGGAAGTGTTGAAGTATAAGTGAATTACCCATCTTTCCTCATCAGTTTAAGCTTTTCGGTGAATTAGTTGGTGCATGCAACTCAATAGACATCAAGATGTTTTTTTTTCTATTGCCTTCTGACTTGATGGCGACAAAAATGTAAGACCAACTTCCCTATGCTACTCACAACAAACGCGCAAATGCAACCCGCCGGTAAAAACTATGCCCCTGCATCATGTGTTGCTGCTTACTTGCATCTAGCTTATTCCAACTTACACAGATTAATAAGACGGTAAATCGGATCACCAAATATGCTTACTTTAACAGCTCTAATTCTCCTAAAAGAAAAAACATTTTGTGCGGTAAAAAAAAATAAAGAAAAGAAAAGAGGTGAGTTTTACTGGGGCAGTTGCTGGTGGTGTCGCTGAGGCCGCATCGCTTGGAGAGGCGGAGGGCATCGGTGATGTTGATGTTGAAGGCCTTGAAGATCTCCGGCGATGCGTAGAGCGTGCAGAGGCACGGCAGGTCGTTCTTCACGGCTTCCCTGAGCGGCCCGCAGCAGGTGTCCGGCGGCGTGTCCGTCCCGTTCATGTACCGCTCGCACGGGACCAGCTTCGCGGCGCAATCCGGCGCGTTCGGCGACTGCGCCGCCCCGCGGGCCGCCAGCAAGCTCACCACAGCCAGCACCACCGCCAACGTCGTAGGCATCCGCATCGCCATTTCTTCCCCACTCTCACCGCTTTCCTGTGAGGAACTGAGGCCCCGTTTGCATCAAAGGTTTTTCATAGGAATTTTGGACTGTAGTATTCCTTTGGAAAATTTTGCTCTGTGTGTCTATTTGGGTCAAAGTTTTGTATAATTCCTTTCCTTAGTAAAAGGAACATAACTTATGTATTTTACAGAAAAATAACATACAGTTTGAGCCAAAAAAAAAAAAACCGGCTCTAGCATGCCCTCTATTCCCACTTCTCCCATTTCTCTGCCTCCATCCTCTAGCCATGGCATAGAACCCTAGAGTTATTTGGCACGAATTCATCGAGATGGCTAGCCAGCAAAGGAATTTATCTGCTAAGCGAAATCTCCCCCTTCCCCCTTCATCAACACAAGGATATGATGTTCACCAATTTAGGGAAAATGAAGAGATCTTAGAACAGGTGACTATGAAATCTCCCTCCCTCCCTGTCCATCAACACAAATAGATATCGATTTTTTATGATCTTTCTATCAAGACATTACATAGTGCCTTTGTCTCTTTGCTAGATCTGAAACTAAATTGTACATATTTATGTTACCTTGTTAGGCACCTCTAAGAATTGTACTAGAGCTAAGTGGAATCACCAGATGAAGCTTCATCTTATTGAGCTTTTAAAAGATCATGACGTTCCAAAATTTCGGACACAAAATGCATGGAGTAAAGAGGCATGGACAAGAATTGTCTGCCAATTCAATCAAAAGTTTGCTTTATCACTCACCCTTGCTCAACTAAAACAAAAGGAGCAAGATGCATGTGATGGACTATAGAAGTGTGAAAGATTTACTAGTAGAAAGTGGTTTCGGTTGGGATCCTGATAGAAAGATGGTAGTGGCAGCAATGTTTGGGCATCATTCGAAGCACGATGAAACAACAATGATGCCCTCCAATGGCAAGATAAGTCATTTCCATATTTTTGATGACCTTTTTGCTCTATACGATGGTGAATTTTATGTTATTTACCCGATCTATTATGTATGCTGTTGCAAAATATTGTACTTACAATTTTTGTGGACAAAATTTATGCAGGCCATTATGCTTAAAGGAGTTGTCATTGTATGGATCATTATGCAAATAAGGCAAAACTACCCTCACAAGTGAATGCATCAAATTTGCCACCATTGCACGTTCATGAGGGGCATTTGCAATCTCCTTCACCTACTATACCTGCTCCAGGTGAATCATCCATGTGCTTTGATATAGAAGAGAATAGGGGATGCACATGCACTAGTTGGTTTTTTCCCCAATGATAGCTTCAATCAAGGGACACAAACTTATCTCAAGTAAATGACTATGCATGTCATGCCTCATCACAAGCGGCAGCAGATCCACTTTCTTCAAATCAAGTATCACCTCTCCCAGAAGCTGGACATCAAAATACTCGGCTATCTAGTTCAACTCCAGAGGCGGTTGATGGTAAGAGAGTAAAAAGGCAAAATATCAACTTTACTAATTCCATTGATAATTTTTATTGGAGGTACTTAACCCTCAAAGGAGAAGAGAAAGACCGATTTATAGCCATTGAGGAGAAGAAATTGGAGGATCCCTATAGCATCAACAAATGCATTACAACACTTGAGGGCTTGACTGATCTACAAATGGGAGATATGCTGAAAGCAGTTGACATCTTCACTAACAACAAGGCAAATAGGGAAATTTTTCTTTCATTTTCTAGTGATGCATTATGATTGGGGTGGTTGCTTGACAAATTCAGCGTACCTAAGCAAACTTATTGCAACCAGTGATACTTTTTGTTTTTTGTATGTCACACATGGGTATGGAAAAATGGTACTAGGTGCTAGGAGGAGAATTACAATGGTTAGTTGGATAAGCTAGCAGAACTACGTGATACTTCTTTCATAGTAAAAAAAATGTTACCAATATGTGCTGGCATGATTTCATCTCGCATTTCATTCCCAACATGTCTTAAGCTATTAAATGGGGGCACGTTGTTACTGTATTGGTCATCGCCATCTGGTACAGTCTCCATGTTATTTTGATTGATATCGGTGGTAGCATCATGGGCTAGTGACATATCTCCATTGTGTATGCGTATGAAATTGTGAGTTACACAATAAGCTACAGAGATATCAACTTGCGTCTCAATATCATATAATGTAGCAGCTTTTAGAATGGGATACCTCATTTTTAATATACCAATTGTTCTCTCTATACTATTTCGAAGTTGAGCATGTCGAAGGTTGAATAATTCCTTATAGTTTTGTGGTTTTTGTTGAGCTCTTCCTTGTTCTTGTAAATGATATTTAGCTCCTCGATATGGAGCAATAAATTGTGGTGTATTTGCATAACCTGCATCTACAAGATAGAATTTACCAGGAGGGACACTAAATCCACAATTAAGCGCGTCCTGGAGAACTCTTGCATCAGAAGGAGACCCCTCCCAACCAGCATGTACATGTACAAACTTCAAATCAAAGTCACATGCAACCATCACATTTTTGTGACAGACCTTGTTTTCTATTTTTATATGGATCTTGTTGTCCAACTGGAATACTCATAGGAATGTGAGTACCATCAATAGCACCAATACAATTCTGTATATTTTAAAGTTGTAATCAATATCAAAGATATTTATACAATTTGACTTTTCATACTTTCAAATTACCATGATTGAAAAGGAAAAAAATGATTACCTGAAAATATGAAGAAAACTTAGGTTGTCTTAAGATGCGATGTGGGTGCAAAGAAGGTAGACATACATAGTTGTATGTGAGTTGTGTAATAGCATTGAGCACCGCTCTAAAGTAACGACTAATTGTTTCTCCACTATGTTGGAATTGATCTTGCAATGTTCGATTGCTTGCATTCTTTGACACAATATATAGAAATACAGTTACTTGCTCTTCGACAGAGAGATACCTTGAATTTGTACAAAGGTGCTTCTCACGAAAATTTTAAACCAAAGCTCTGAATATGTCTATCTAACCATCTTTTGCATAGGAGTCCGGTTAGAGTTTCATCCACAAAAAATAGCCCCATTTAGGATAGATGTTTGTACAGGATCCTTTTGGGATGAGCTACCTACTCGTAACATAGGGAGTGCGATAAATATGAACTCATCTTCATTTTTTGATCGGCGACAGTAGTTTGGATCCATATAAATCAAAACTAATTGCCACCGACTAATAAGAAGTGGGTTGCTAGAATGATTAATTGGGCTACAAACTCACAAGCACAAGACAGAATGAACAAGAGCTCTGCAATTGTGTATTGCTACTGTCTACAATATAGCAACAGACTGGAGGAGGCAGTGTCAACCACAAGCATGCAACCACAAGTATGCAACGTCTAGAGAGCATGCAGCATGCAACGGCTAATATAGCTGCTACAGTATGCAACAGCTAATAGACCATGCAACGGCTGCTACAAGCACGTAATTCAAAATTTTCCTTTGACCCAAACAACCATTTTTTTCCATTCCAATGTTTTGAAATACTGTGGGTTTCCACTTTATACTCTGTCATACTCGCGTGTTTTTTTCCCATTCCTTGGTTTCAATTCATCTATTTCCAAACAGGCCCTGAGAATGCGAGCAAATGGAGGTGGGAAGGTGACGTGTCCATATAGAAATACAAGCTAAGGGCACAGCAAAAAATCATTAGCAAAAGCTTTGCTAATATGAACAGACCCAAAGGAAAAAATGCAAGCACGGTAGCAGAGATGGCACGCCGGATGAACATTTCTACTGTGGACGTCAATAATCTCCGTGTGATCATTTGAACTGAGCATGACCGGTGTTGCTGAACAAACATATATGAAAAGAAAAGTGAAAACAATCATATGTTGTGGATTTCTCATCAAGGTAGACTCAGTCGACCTGAGAATCTCATGAATCATGATGATAATGATGATTAGCTCCAGGCAGTTTTCATGAATCAAACCAAAATCTGTCATATGTTTTCAGGTTGGCCAACAAAGTTTATTTCCTGGAAAGAAGCCAAAATTACTCAACATCCACGGCTTTCAGCCCCCAAACCCCAGAGTTCATCAGAACACATAAAAATTATAGTATATTCAGTTTTCAAATAATCGTGCACCAAAATCTGCTTTAACAAAATGCCTCAAGATATGAATATCCTAAGTGCCTAACATTCCAGGATGAACTAACAGTAGCTAGTCGATAGCATCATTTTGTTTATTTAAGAAAAATTCCTGAACACAGTGTCGAGTCCAAATGAAGTGCAGAATTTCAACTACTCTTGTGCTCTCGAATTTCTTTAATGATGCCATCAGCCAAGGAATCTGCATCATAGTTCTTGCCAAAAAATTTGACAAACTCCATTTCCGGGTTCATCAAGTACCTGAAAGTGGATAAGCATCTAGTCAGCGTTTAACATATAATGCGAAACGACAGCATGAACGAATCTGAAGTATCCACTCTACCAACTTGTTACTTCAAGGCAAAGATATTGTCTCTTATTACTCATTGCTTGTATTTCACTACGTCAATCATGCTCATTGGAATTTTGTAATGACAGGCCTTCAAAATACCATTTTTGAGGGTAATAACTTTTTTGAGGTAAACATGTAAAGGTGCGCATTTACTATACATGATTATTGACCTCTCAACTTGTAAACTAAAACTGAACAACGGTCAATAACGTAGTTCATAGTTCATACCATTACAGTCAACTGTAACAGTTAAAGAAAATGTAGAACAACTCACTAATGAAGACAGCTACAGAATCCATAGGTGTAGCCGCCTAGCCTGACAACTCATAATCATGAGAAGATCAGCTTGGTTCATATATCAGTTGTCACATAGAGTATATTGGATCTCAATTGGGCTGCATCCAATAAATGCTGTTATTGCCTGCTCGATCGGTCTGGTTTGGCAGCCTCATTAATTAATGGCAGTTGGCCTTGTTACTAATGATAAAAAAGCATGTTATATGCTGGGCCAAGTCCACTAAGAACAGGGCACGCTGGTAGATCAGGCATTTTAGTTCAAGAATTGGCACAAGAAGAACAACCTAATTGTTGTGCTTCTAATAAAGGTCTTTCTACTTTTGGTTTCCTTGTTTCATACAATAAAATGATGTTTTTATCGATATAGTTCCAACCTATTGCAAAACCACAGACACCATCAAAATCAAGGAAAGAAATCAAATAATAAAAAATTGGTAACAAATTTTACATACATGACAATTGAATGATCAACAAGGTAGTCAGAACCCTCCTCCTCTGTCTTCATATAGTAAACTCGATAAGCACGAGCAACCTGCCTTATCTCATCTGTGGTACCAGTTAGTCCAATTAGATCTTGATGGAACTCTGCCAAAACAGACAAGTGAGATGACAGTAATTAGACATCATAAGTGAAAATCAAATGAAGAGACACAGCAACCTCAACATACAAAAATATGCATACATTTTCCTTTTAAAATATGACAAGGGTACATATGGGTTTTTTTAGGCTGTGACTTATGACTTTTGGTTTTTGAATTCTAATTGTTTGCGAGAGAGATTATGAAGAGAGACAGTTGCATACGATTTTGGCTGGTATAGCTGAAGTCGATACAATATCTATTACAATCGACTAGTAGACTCTGTCTTAAAAAAATACACCGTTTGAAAACGAGTTACTATAGCATAGTACAAAAGCCAAAAAGCATATGCTCATTCGAATGCAGATATGCGCATGCAGCAAAACAAACTACTGAATGTGGCAAAATGAACCATCCTCCACTACCAGAAAAGTTTTGCAAAAGGGACCATCGCCGGAAAGTTTGCAAAAGGGTGAGTCAATTACATACCCTTAACATAATCATGCACTTGCTCAACAGTGTCTCTGTCAGGATCAACTGTGATGAATAATGGCACAATTTCTAGTTTTGCCCTTTCCTCTGAAACAAATCAAAGCAAAACAAACTTTCATGATGATATTCATGGGGGGAAAGCCCCAAAAACCGAATAAACAAAAAGTGTAATCACATCTCTTGTTGCAGTTCTATTTTGTTTGCTGTCACTTTTGTAATTTTTAACTAAAGTAAATTTTGTCTTGAAACTTCCCTATGCCATATCATCTGTCGCACTAGAGCTAAGTAAAAGTTTACATGGAATTAAAATAGACAAAGCAATAACATCCTAATGCTGGTTGGGGTTCTAAAAACATATTCCCACTATACATGGTAACCATCCGACCTGACATAGTTGAGATGGTTTATTCCCTTCAAATTTAGTGGGGTTGGGAGTCAGCGAGGGCAAAATCGGAACCAACCAATTGAAATCAGTACTCTATTGGTCACCAGCATTATGTATCACTGTTATTGAAATTCCTTCTGCCATCCCTCTGTGCCAACTACTAAATGCAATTCATAGGTGTAATAGCATAATCTTCTCATAAATATAGTGAACAAATTTTAAAGTCAGTTTTTGCAGGTTATCAGTGATAATTAGACCACTTCATTGCCCAACAAGTCCAAAAAGACCATCAGCTTGATGAAAACAGATATAGCATGATTTATGAACAGCTCATTACACAACAGTTTCTACCCAAAGCAAGATTAAATTGACTTACTGATTTTATCAATAGCAGCAGCCATCTTCTGGAGTTCATCTGGACAAATGTCAGGGCAGTGTGTGAACCCAAAATATAGAAGTGTCCATTTACCCCAGAAATCCTTTTCAGTGACAGGTTTCCCATCATGATTTCGAAGAGTGAATGGGCCACCAATAGCAGCAGTGCCTACTGATTGCCCTTGCTTCACCGAACTTGTTTTGTTCTTCAACTCTGAGAAAGAAGGGATAAGAGGTCTAAGGAACCGAACATGATAGATTCAACAACAAAACAAGATTATAAGAAACAGATTGTTTTCCCTTCTACATAGCACATGGATGGCACTTCCATAGTTCCATTAGATGTTGGTAAAGACATTAGTATTGGTCCACCCATGTTTGATAAGTACATCAATTTTTGAATTAAGGGAAGGATCGTGTCAAAAGGTACCATGGAAACAGCAACATACCAACATCCAGCACCTCAGACATAAATGGAACATTATGTTTGGTGTGTGTCACTATCTGCATATGCACATGATGCCATCCAAGCTTACAAATCTAGCGAGTATCAACAACTAATATTGACTCTCGGGCATAGGAGTAATGGCACTATGGCAGTCAGACAGAACATACTGAAAGACAACCAAAACAAAATTGATTCATCTGCAGATGAAGCACTAAAAGAAAAGGTTGCTTTGTCTGCTCGCAATCTTCTCTTGTAAACAATCCCTATACTCAAGTCACCCTGAGCTGCCTGGGATTATCCATATCTTCTTCAAACATATGTAACTGTTATAGATTCCACTTCCTAACTGAATTGGTACGGCATGAATGGCATCAGAATTTCACTTAGTAGTATTGTAACATGATCACAAACCACATATATGAAAGATCCACAGAACAAAAAAAATATATAAACCAACTCACCATAGTAATCTACCTTCAATGTGACGCTTCTTTTCCTTGTCATAGTACACTAAGATTCCTCCCCCAGTCACAAGAAGCAGAAGAAAACTCAACCACGAGACAGGCTGCAAGAGAGCAACAGAATCATGTGAGAATTACTCGTCAGTCATCACATAGTTTCAAGGATCTGTCTATTTAACATTCTGAAGTTTTTTCTTGCAAAACATTTAGATTTTTTTAACCATCAGATGGAGATCCAACGCCCATCCACCCATGAATCCTATACAAAATTACAAACTCACCCCAACCCTAACCCTAATTCCTCCCACTCACCCAGCCACCGCCGCCTCACCCCCTCCGGTGTGCCACCTCCCACCACCTCGCCGGCAGCACCCTCCGGGAGACCTTCCTCTGCCACCTCGCCTGCAGTGCCCTCCGACGAGCCCTTCCTCCGCCGCTACCACTTCATCCTCCCCTCCCGCTGTTGCTGCCCACCTCCTCCTACCGCGTCGCCGCCAAACACCTCCATCTCACCTGCCCCACCCTTCTTCCCCGTCTCTGGCAGCTACTACTGCCCTGCATCACCCTCCCCCAAGGCCGCCCGTGGCTGGCAGTGCCACCGCCACCCACCCTCCCTCTAAATACGGGCTCCAGTGAACCCAAACTCTTAAGCCGGTGAACCTTAACTCTAATTCCGCGAAGCACCACCGTAACTCGCTGCCGCCACCACCATAAACCGAGAATACGACGTCACCGACCGGAGCACGAATTTCAAGCAGATCACAATGTCATAAATTCGATTCCCCCACCCACCCACCAAAATAACATTCGATAGTTGTTTAGCAGTTTCGTAGTTTCAAACACTCAATGACCCATTTGAGGCACTTATTTCAGAACATCGCTACTCCTAAATCACATTGCAAAGACGGGGCTTCAGTTGTTCGCATTCGTAACCCGCATCACATTGCAAAGCATGTATGGGAAGAAGGCATCTAAAATAGCTCACCCCTCCTCGGACAGGCTTCCCGGCGTCCGCTTGCTCCGATCCCCCGGACCGCCCGCCCCCTTGGCCGCCGCCATCCGAACACGCCGCCGCCGCAGCCACGGGCTTTGAACTGCCCTGCGTCGCAGCGGCAGCAGCAGTAGCATCGCTCGAGAAGAAACCCACCGACGCGCCCCTGAATCTCCAAGCCCTCAGCGCGGTGATCTGCCACGCGAAGAAGCAACAACCGCCGCTTAGCGACAGAAGAGGAACGGCTAAATTATGGACAGATTGGTTACGAGTGGGATTCGTGGTGACCTGAGTGTGATGGCTCGGAGGAGGATGAAGAGGAGACAGCGCGCGCGCGAGGAGCTGGAGCGCGTGCCTCCTCATCGTCGTCGTCTCGTCTTCTCTCTCGCCTCCGTGCGCGGCGGAAGTCGACGACGCCGCCGGGTTTCGAGCACTTTCTGACTTGTTTAGCAAGGGGGGGCTCAAGCCTTTCAGGCCCTTTAAGCCAAGGCCCAGTGAAGAACAGCCACTGATGGGCCGGATCCTGGCCATGCGAACCCATCCAAACAAGGCCCTATGGGCGAGAAGCTCCAGGCCCAATTGAACTCTACTACACGGCTTCTACAGTTCTGCTGGGCTTAAGGTATACGGCTAGGTGCTGCCACTGTGGGCTTTTATTGTGCGGGAATGTAAAGCCACTGTTGGCCTCACACGAGATGAGAGGCTGAGACTAGTATGGATGTGTAAGCACAGTAGCGTGCCATTCGAGTGCTTTGCAACCATTGGATGAAGCCTTGGATGGTCTAGATTGAGGCGCGCGAGAATTTGTGAATTTATCGTGAGATACTGAAAGGACTTGAATTTCTCTTGTGCTGTGTTATGGATCATCCGGTTTCGGGGTCTGTTCTTTTAGGCTACGCCTTACCTTCGGTGGATCTATTCTTTTCGACTATGTTTTACAGATGTGGTTGATAGTCTTTATCTCTAGAGCGAGCATTCGTGTGAATGAACTAAATACTAATAAACTGATAAGTCATTTTAAAAAGATTATTCTAATAAATTGTTTTAAAAAGATGATAAAAAACTGTCTTATATATTAATTTGAAAGAAATAAAAGAACAGAGGCTATGGCAGCACAGGTCAGTGCTACATTGCTACTGCTGAGCAAGCGCAGTGAGCGACAGGGTCAACGTACGACCCCATCTCGATACAGAAGCGTTGAGCAGTACTCCAGCATGTGGAGCAGAATTCAACGAGGCCCGTGAAAGTCTGGTCACGAGAACACGAATAGCGGAAAGTACCGAGACACTGATCGATGTGCTCCGGGATCCGAACCGCACCGATAAATCCCAGACGCGGCGGTTTTCCTCCCGCCGGAGCGCCTAGATTAGTCGTAAAGAACACGGCATGGCCGGACCGGCCGGTGCGGAGCAAAACTCGAGGCCGGCGCGCATATGCATGCACTCGTGCGGCGGCGGCGACGACGACGACGACGTCGTCAGCTGGCATCGGTCCATACCCCGCGCGCGCGCGCCTTGGATCCACCGAAATTACAGATGCAGCGCTCCGTAAGCTGATATGGATCCTGTTTGGATTAGTAATTTTGTGCTGACCACCGCACGGAAAGATAATTTAACTAAGGGTTAATCAGCAATTTGGTCCCCCAACTTCCCCTCTTGGCTCACTTTGATCCTCCAAGTTTCAAAAGGGCCAATTTGGTCCATCAACTTATATATTCGGTTCAGAATAATCCTTTCGATGATGTGGTAGGATAAATAACATATGATGTGGATGCTGACTCACGCTAAGACCTTGCTTGGGACGTGAGAATGGAAACAAATACAGAAAAGTTATAGGGATGTTATGGTAAAACAAAGGATTAAAAAATATAGGAAGAGTTGTTTGGAACACAGGAAAGTCTCTCTCCTCTCTATCTATATTGTTGTCTAGCTCGGTCCTATGTAAAACAAGAGCTAGGGTAGATGTTTGATTTCCTGTGAAAGTGATGAAAATGGGGAACTTTCCTTTATTTTACTGTGGATCTTTCCTCTAATCCAAATGGAGAGAGAGAAGATATTTCCTTAGAATGTGTTTCCTTTGCTTTTCCTCCGTTTTTCCTCCAATCCAAAATGGGGCCTAAGTGAAAAGACCAAAATACCGGTCATTTGGTACCGTGCGGATTGAAGAATACCGGTGCTTGTGCATGTATGTCATCCCTCTTCTAGGCAAATAGGTGAAGGAGAAATGTGCAAGGGTATTTCTGTCTTTTCACCACGTGTGAGTCATCTAAAACCAGGTCAGCGTCCATGTAACGTGCTATTCATTGTACCACATCAGCAAAGGGACTAGTTTGAGCCAAAGGTACAAGTTGAGGGACCAAACTGCCCTTTTTGAAACTTGAGGAGGATCGAAGTGGGCCTCGTAGAGAAGTTGAGAGACGAAATTGCTATTAACCCATTTGCTAATGATGGTTTTAATTACTACTATTTGTTGGTACAGTAACTCTTAACTCCTAGGGGTGATCGTTTTAGCGATGGCTTCTGATTTTTTGCTGAAATTTCATTGTAACTGGCTTTTTTTACTGTATCTGATTTAACTTTTTGGGCATAATTAAATTTAAAAAAAATATAAAAATAGAAAAAAAATGTTAGCACATCACGGATAATGCAAAGGAACACGGGAAAAAAAGAAAAATTTTAAAAAGTCCAAAAAATCTAAAAAAAATTAGAAAGAGACGAATTACTGAATAGTGAAAAAAAAGCTGAAACTAGAAGCTGAAGCTAAAAAAACTGAAATGAGCGAGGCCTAAGTGCATTGGATGGATTCGTTAGGGTTTTGGAGCCGGATTGATTGACCGGGCATTACGTACGTTTGTGAACTTCTGGCTTGTTTTTGTTATGGTTCGTCCCATGTTTAGTAGTATGCACATGCACTTTCATTAATGTGCTTTATGAAATGGAATAGATTTGTCAGCATGGTTTTAATCTACGATCATTGCTGCTTCGTTTTTTGTTTGCTCACTTCACTTGCTTGGAACTCGTTCTGCGCCACCTTCACAAATGACAGCCCACCAAGTACGGAGTACCATGTCGAAGATGTCAAAGTAACGCTACCATTGTCAAATAGCATGGCAACGTGACGGGTACCGTTCTTGAAATAGAAGCCGTAGTGGCCGTTAGTTTTTATCTAATTTATTCAGTTAAAGAATAACGAAGAAAAAAATATAAAATTAAAAAAAACCATTATATCTTCATAAAAAATACAAAAAATACCGTGTTAAAAAAACCTACGTATTTAAAATAGCTTTTAGTTTCTAAAAATAGAAATATAAACAAAAAATCGTTTTAAATTAGTACCTAATTCAACACTAGCTCCTTTGCCTCTTCTTCCGCTCTGCTCTTTTATTAAATGGAGCCTACTATAGTTCTTTATTTTGCGCATGCATGGATGGATAGGATAGCACGGACGGCTGGGATGCCGTTTTGCCGGGGCCGTAAATACTGAATGGTCGAATTATTGCCCCTTGGAAGTTTCGGTATCGAAAAGAATGAATAGAGAGTACTAGAACCTCGAAAAGATGTAGGACAGTTCAGTGCATGTACGGGATCGACTTGGCAATGGCAATTACGCAAGCCTGTGTTGAAGTCAGTAAATATACTAGAGTAGAACTACTGCTTGGTTGATGAAGTTTCGGTAGTACTCTGTGTGTGAATCACCATGTGTGAGTTTTCATAATATACGGCGTACACATACATACATATATATATATATATATATATATATATACACACACACACACACACCCCCACGGTGTACCTAGACTCGAGACTTTCTATCTATGATTGGTTAAACATGCTAAATCAATAACTTTTTTCCAAATCGATACCTTTTTATTTAATAAATGCTAATAGATTTGCTTTATATATTATACACCATTGCACTTGAAGTCCTGATGCCCTATTTCAACGTCCTATATGTGTGTTTGGAAATGGTTATATACTCTTTAGAGTACGTATTTTCACTTTTTATATACTGCTTAAACGATAAGTTATAGCTCTTTATTTTTTAAGCATATTCTAATAATAATTATAAGATATTCCAAAGTAAGTTTTATGAAAATTTTTTTAATTAAAATTCACTTTTATAGCATAATTTATATGTATACTCTTTTTACGTATGAAAAAAAATATGTAGCAAAAATAAAAGTCTCTGATAATTTTTTTCAATAATGTCGTATTAGAATATCTTATAATTAGTATTTAAGTATACCGAAAGTGATAAAGAGTTATAACAGTTTCGTTTAAATGATATATTAGAAGGTGAGAGTATGTACCTTTTTATTTTTAAGTATACTCTAATAATGATTATAAGATACTTCAAAGTGAGTTTTATGACAAAATTCATCAAAATCCACTTTTTACAGTATAATTTAAGTATATACTTCTTTTACGGTATATAGTAAAAATAAAGGACTTTGATGAAATTTTTTCAACTAAATCGCATTGGAGTGTCTTAGAATTAGTATTTAAGTATACCAAAAGCAATAAAAATGTATTGCATATTTATTTAAGTGGTATATTAAAAATAAAAATATGTATTTATAGATGAGAGTAACTACACCTAGATTACAGAATTGCAGAGCAAGAGTGAGGATTACCTGAAGCAACAGCGCAACCACCGAGCAAGCGACCAACCGGTGCATGCATCCGCGCGCCCATCGTCGTCCGATCGGCCGGATCACCTCGTTGGCTGTTGCTACGTCAGAACGGCAGGACTGAAGCGAGAGAGCGAACGTACGCAGCCAGCCAGTTTCTCGGTTCGTTTCCCCGGACCCCGGCACCGCGTACCAACCAAGTGCCTCCCAAGTCGCAGGTGCCAATCGAGCCAGCACGGCTCAGTGCTCGACGAGTTTGGCTGTTCTTTTTCTATTTCGTGGCTGTTGTCTTTAGATTACCTGAAAACTTAAATAAATAAGATAGTTTCTCTAAATAATTTTTTAATCAGTTTTTTGAATTTAAAATCATATACGTTGTTTATGTTTCCTTAAAAAACACAGACAAAACTCGTTAATCGCAGCCATAAAGAACAGAGAGCCAGCCTGATCCCCCGTCCTAACATTCCGTAGCAGCAGCACCGTAGCAGCAGCAGTCTTGCGGAGCATCAAAAAACATGATACGACAACAAGCCGACGAGGGCCCGCTCGTCGGTGACTCGCGGAGCGGGTTTGCATTTCTGGAGCATCCGCGGTACAGCGAGAGAGAAGGGGAGAAAGTGATAGTAAAGCAGTAGCAGTAGCAGTAAACGTCGCGCTCCGACGACCTGCTTGCCGTCCAATCGATGCATAGGCTACCACAAGTCCAGAACACACGACAGACATTTACACTCCCATCTTTCAGATTAGCCAGCAACGTGACGTGAAACGAAAGTGTGCATTCCATGGCTAAACCAAGTCCACGATTTTCGTCCTTCCTGGATCCAGTTCATCGGTCGTTTCTTGGAAGCACAGCATGTGTTTGGTTTGACGGAAGTACAGACAGGGCACATGGGTTTCAGCGTTTCAGATAATTCAACATTCTTCCGAAAACTTTCAGGAATTGCATTTGCAGAGGAATGGTTCGTGGCAGAGCACATAATAGTGACCACATGTAGCTGCTATGGTCAGTTTACATGACAATAGGCTAGAGCTAGCCTGATAACATCTGCCGATAAATGCCTGATAACATCTGCCGATAAATATTGGTCCTGGATTACAGTCGATCCCATTTGGGGAGCTCTAATCGAAGAAAACTGAACTGCCTCCTTGGTATTGCACCGGTACTTGGAAGTGACAATTTGCCTTCAAAATTGCCACTGTGATAATCCTCCAGATGTACAAATGACAAGAGTTGTGATAATCCTCCAGATATACAAATGACAAGAGCTAGCTTCTCCTACCTCGCTAAGCTACCGCTGCTTGTATCCGTTAGTATCGTCAGCCTACGCGCTGTTCTGGTGAACTCACTGCAAATTCAGATCAAGTTTTTTTTAATACATTAGTATCTGTTCTGAACAAGAGGACAATTGAGAACGGAAAAATGAAGCAAATGCGATTTGAGAATGATGGTTCCTTGAACAATACGGAAACAAGATGTCCCAGCTGGAATGTCCTAAAGTCAAAGTACCATAGGGATGCGTCCAAATCAAGAACATCTAAGAGTTTGGGTGCTTCAAGATAAGCGAACTAGGATATACTAACTGAAAGGTCTAGAAAGAGCACAACTACTACAAATAGGTCACATTGAGGTTTACCAGATGCATATTTTTACGTGAAAATATCAGGTATTTGCAAGGTTCTAGCTAATAACAAATTAGAGTATGAAACCAGCAAATTACTACTTGAAGAGTGAATGTGACTAAATATCTAATTGATTCCAAAAACGAGTAATCTTATGCTTGAACAGAAACACACATTTTAATCTGAAACCACACAAACCTGAAAGGTTCTTCGCCAGTGGGTTTGAGTGCCCCAGCGGCATCACGGTAGAAAACATGGCTCATCAGCTCAGCTTTCTCAATACGGAACATATCAGCAAGCCGCCGATACAGCTCCTCATATGAACCAACAACAGAGAGATCAAGTGTGCGCCCAACATCTTCTGACTGCAAAAATACCTTGCAGTGCCCGGTTTCCAACCCAAGATCAAATACCCTGTCTTGGCACAGTGGAACTCCTCCACAGGACAAGTTCTCTCTTGTGCCATTCTGATTGCTTCTTGGGCTTGAAAGATCCGAGTTATCTGCCGTCTTTTCGGTATTCCCATCAGAAGGGCTCTTCCTAGCAGCCCCCGGAGGAAAGCCCCCCGAGTTACCTGAAGTTATCTGCTGCTCCGTGAGTATTGGTTTTCCGAAAAGCATCAACTGGGGTGCCGCCTTCTTGACATCTGATTTCCTGTTGTTTTGGGGGGTACCAATGGTCAACAAGCACGAGATGTCATCTCGAGCTGCCGGATGGCTGATGATAAGCCCGGCAGCGATCCTTGGCTGCGTGCTATGATCAAGCTGGTGAAGCCCGTGGGGTGACAGACTCGACTGCAGTTTGTTAAGGTGGAGATCTGATAAAGATATACCAAATTGAGCATGCCTGGCTCCCTGTATGCCTGCAGGAGTGCCGTCCGGGAAATAGCACATAGGACCAACCCCACGGCCGAGTGGGCTTCCATGGAACATCGGGGCCGGAAACTGGCCGTCAGGCGGAAGCTCGGGGTACCATGGAACACACAGCTTCTTCCGAGGAGGCGAGAAAGGAGCAAGGTGAATGGCTGGCATGTTTGACACAAGCTCAACCAACCATGGACTCACTCTCTTCACATTCTGTAACAAGTCCGGTTCATCCCAAGTCACCTGCACGAGTCATTCGAAGCAAGTGCTTATCATCGTGACACCAATAAATCGACCGGAGTTTTTTTGTTGCTGTCCTTGAGAGGACAGTGTACAACTATACATGATGAAGAATTGGGGATATACCTGAAGAAGCCTCCAAGGTGAATTAGGCCATCTAATGGGGTCAGCCACCTGCACGGCCGAGATGGTCCCCATGAACCAGCTGATCCTCGACGAGTCCTCCGTCTCAAAGGCCATCTTGAACCTCATGCCGGGGCACCACTGAGTACGCATCGCCGCCCTGACCGCCGCCGCCTTCACGCAGTACTCCGGTGTGCTCGCCCTCGGGTAGTAAACTACCTCAAATGGCTGTCCGTTCAGCGCAAGATTAGCAGCCTCCACGACCTCCTCCGGCCGTACCCTCACCTTCACCTTCCCCCTTGCCACCATCATCTTGTTGCTGTCCTCCTCTCCCCTCATGAACATGGAGAATCCTAAGTAATTGCCCCCTGCCGCCGCCGCCGGCAGCAGCTCCGGCCCTCCGACGCCCCCTTTCTTGGCGCGCCGGATGCCCACGCACAGATCCCCATTCTCGGTCCTCATGAACACGATGGAGTCTCCGGCGACGAGCTTCTTCTGGTTCACGAAGGTGCTCCACCCCGTGGTGAGGAGGTGGCGGCGGGGCGTGCCTCGGTAGATGTGCCGGAACTTCCAAACCACGCCGTGGACGTCCTTAGCGAGCACGGTCTGCACGGGTGGGTCGGCGGAGTAGTCCAGCCGCGGGAAGATGGTCTCGGCGCAGTACCGCGGCACGGAGAAGCCCCCGCCGTTGTTGGCGTCGGATTGCGTGAGTGTCTTGGCGAAGGACGCGGGCTTCTCCTCCTGCACGGCAGCTGCGGCAGCGCCAATGCCGCCGTCGGCGTCGCCCCCGTAGCCCTGCTCGTGGGGCCGAACCGCGACGAGGCGAATCTTGGCGAAGACCTCGTCGGTGTCCGGATCGGCCATGAACCTGACGCCGGCGACGCGGCAGAGGACGAGGGCCGGGACCCGGCCGGCGGGAAACTCGACGGGGCCCTGTCCCTGCGCGTGCTCGGCGTGGCCCTGCGGGAAGTAGTACACCTTAGAGCCCACCGGCGGCATCTGGACCATGCCGCCGGCGCAGGCGTGCCACAGCTGCGGGTCCAGACACTTGTCATTCTCCCTCTCCCGCTCCATGGCCGCAGAGTCCACGAAAGTTATCTTCTTTACCACCACCTTCCACTACTACCCGGAAGCAAGAATTTTAGCAGAACTGAGCAATTTCCACCACTGCAACAACTTTTTATGGAGGAAATTCCCCGCCTTTTTCACTAGCAGGAGAAGCTTTTCTGCTGCACAGCCGCGATCATCATCAGAGCTCACAGCTGAAAAGGCTGGGGGAAAAGAAGCAGCAGCAGCAGAAAGGAAAAGAAAAGGAGCAAAGAGAGGAGGAGACAGAATTTTGGCTCAGAAAATTTGCAGGAAAAGGGAACCCAACCAACACCACAACAATTCATCATCCCGTCACTCACCTGATCACCTTTCCAAGCATCTCAGCTTCAGATCCCTCCAAAGCAAGAGTAAGGACGAATTGGAGGGCAATCTTGGCACAGTTTGTTGTTTCAACCCTCTCCTCCCTCTCTCTGCAGCTCCGCTGCGTTTGCCTCCCCTCAAGTCCAGGCTCCAGTCTCCCTCAGACTCTCAGGTGAGCAGCAGCCTCAGATTCCCCCAGACCGCAGCTGACATGGGAGAGAGAGAGAAAGCAGTCAAGGCAGGAAGGCACCTCTTCCTCTTAAGCAGGAACCTTAGCAAAGTACTAGCCCTGCCTACCCCTGCCAGTACTACTTACTCCTCTTGTTAGTGGTTTAATTATTAATTATTAATTATTACTTTTCAGTTCCCAGCACAACAAGTACCAGCTACTAGATATCTCATGCAGGATTAGCAGTAGAGTATCATTAGATCATTATTCATCGCTGCCTTTTCTTCTTTAAAGATGTGCTTTTCTAATAAAAAAGAGAAACAATGCAAATCAAGATTGCATGAGTAGAGATCGTCCTTCACATGACTAGACGACCAGCACTCCACTCCGATAGCAATCTTGTGATCAGTGTTTAGGCGGTGCTTCAAACGGTTTATAAGACTTCACTTATTTTAGTTTTAGATCATGTTCTTTTCAACTTTTAACTTTTAACTTTTGATTTCTACTATAGTATTTAACTTTCAAACAGAGTATTTTTTTAAGACAGGATTTACAAATTAATTATAATACACATTAAAAACCTAATATCTGTACCATAGAAAATCACAAGCGAGTATCTCTTTTTCCGCAATCTCTGTCGCAAACAGCCAAAAAGTCATCAGCCGCAGCCAAAAGTCATCAACCGCAGCCAAAAAGAACATACCCTTAGTTTTTAGCTTCTAATTTATTATTTCTAAATTTTATCTTTTTTTAACTTTTTGACTTTTGTGCTTTTTATCTTTTTATTTTTTTTTCTCGTATTCGTTTGCGTTATTTTGATGGGCTAACCTAGTTTTTTATTTATTTTTTAAAATTTAATTACGACAAATAAGTCATCATCAATTACAGTAAAAAATAAATAGCTATAATACAAAATAAGTTATAAGCTAGCTTATTTAAGTCGAACTGAATGCCCCTAACGTCTAGGATGCATGCTTTTCTACTTATAACTTGTGGCTTATGATTTATACTACAGTAAATAACTTTTAAACGGTATGTTTTTTAAGACGGGGTC
Source organism: Melocanna baccifera (assembly GCA_036346265.1). Lineage (NCBI taxonomy): Eukaryota > Viridiplantae > Streptophyta > Magnoliopsida > Poales > Poaceae > Melocanna > Melocanna baccifera. Next base: position 27,264,198 of record CM070691.1, on the reverse strand, counting down.
AACACGAAGATTGTAGTAAAAAATATACTGAGTTCATCTATACCAGCTAAAATCGTAGACGACTATTTTTTTCTACGTACTGCCTCTTGCGAACATCTAGAATTTAAAATTTTAAGTCATAAATCATAAATCATAACCCAAAAGAATCCACCGTTTTCCATCTTTTTTTCATTGTAGTGGTTGAAAATACTCCGAGTTAGCTTTTTGTGTAATTAAGTTTAAAAAATTTATATTAATATGGACAATGTAAAGAAAAAAAGAAAAAATCTAAAAAACCAAAAAGTTAAAAAAAAAGTCTAAATTAAGAAGTTAGAAGTCAGAAACAGAACTTTGGTGGAGCAGGACTTTAAACAAACCAGTACGAATTATTAGCGAATTTCCCCTGTTTTTGTTAGGAAATAAGTAAATAGTTCGTGGGACGTATGGGGTCACCGAAAACCAGTGCGTGGTGTGGAACGGAAGCGCGTGGGCGCGGGATCGGACACCTCGCCGCGAACAAAAGCCATCCGTTGCGGCTGCGCCGGCGGCGCGCCACCGCCACGTGTGGGGGAGTAGAGGAGGGTGGTTTTTGTCGGGCCGGCCGTTGGTTGCCTCGAGATTCGCTCGCGCAGGGAACGGCCGGCGCGGGCGAGGCGTCTGGGCCGGTGCGGTGCGACGCGACCCGACCCGCGCGCGCTCCCGTCCTACGCCGCGCCGTGCTCCCTGCCCTCCTCGGCCGCATGCACTCGCCTCTGCCGACATGTGATGTTTCCTTGTTCTCTTCTCGCCTCGCCTCAGCTTGCACCTAGTTTTCTTCCTTAGAAAACCAGCGATTCCCTTTTTCGGACGGTAAATTAACCAGCGATTCCCTTAGAAAAGCAGCAATGTATGTGTACAATTTTCACCCGGACCGTGTAGATCGAGAGTAGGTGCGTACAAATGTACGGGGGCAATCTCCGGTTATTCTTTTCGGTTTTCGTGCTTGCTTAGTATGCGCTTGCCAGTAGAAACAGAGCTTAGTTAAGATGCTGAGAGATTTGAGATGTACAAAACTCAGATTTAGGTGTATCTTTTCTTCTTAATTAAATCGATGTCTAGTTCCTCCAAGGTATCCATCGGTTAAGAGGATGTTTCTTGGTAAAAAAAAATTGCTTGCTCGTTATAAGAAGTATACCATATTTGTTTAAATCTTTACTACTTTAAAAGAAGGAGTTGGTGGTTGATGAGTCCTCCCTTATTTCTTTTTAGCCATTCGATTTGATTACGAGATCTGAACCGTCTAGATTCTACCACCCGCTCTCTCCCCCGGCCGCCCCCACGCTCTCCCCCGCCGTCCACTCTCCCCCCGCCTCCCCCGCCGCCTCGCTCTCTCCCCCCGCCCCCCCCCCACTCTCCCCCCGCCGCCTCCTCCTCCTCCTCCCCACCCCACGCCGTCGCACCGCCTCCTCCCCTCCCTCATCCGTCGCTCCGCCCTCACCTGCTCTTCGCTCCGCCCTCACCTACTCTTCCCCATCCTGCGTCGCCGCCGTCTCCTCCTCCCCCTTCGCGCCCGCGCGCCTCTTGAAACCCTAGCCCTTGCGCCGCTCTTCTCCTACCCCGCCCACTCGGGCCCCATCCGCTGCGTCATCACCGAGCCCCGCGCCGGCCTCGCCGCCTCCGTTCGGCTCTACAACCTCCCCACTACCGCCGACCTCGGCTCGCTCCTCAACCCCCGCGCGCGCTGCGCTGCACCGCACCGCCGCCGCCTCCTCCTCCTCTTCACCGCCGGCGCCTCATCGATCCGACGCCACCACTGGGAGCCATCTCCAGATTTGCCGACACCTTCCCGTTACGGCTTCCTTCGGCTCCTCCCATCGCTGCCGTTGCGGCTTCCTCGCTCCGCCACCGGGAGCCCTCCCACCCCATGCCGCCGCCGCCTCCTCCTCCCTCCCACCCCGCGCCACCGCTGCCTCTCCTCCCCTCCCCCACCCCGCGCCCGCCTCCTCCTCCCCACCGCCTTGCGATCTCGGTTTTGGAGGAGAGATTTGCTTTGTTCATCGAATTGGTTGGTGATTTTGGGTTTCGTTGTGGTGCAAGCGACGGTAGGGCCATGCAATGTGCCGAAGCCGAGGGCGTGGAACCCCGTGGAGCAGAGCCAATGGACAAGGTTGGTATCGCTGTACTCAAATCCCACTTGAAGTTTTCGCGCTAGAAGCCATTTTTTGTGGAAGTTTCGGTTAAATCTATGGAGAAGTGAATTAGTTTGAGCTTGAAATGTGAGTAAACATAAGCAGATACAGCTGTTTGTCTTGTAGTCTCTGCTTACTTCATTGCTTAAGTCAGTGTTAGAACAGAATATTATTTATGTCACCCAGCCAGAAGTTAGAAAATGAATTTCTTATGTTACAAAGACCACAACTCTTTTGTAGTTTGGATTTTGGAATGATCAACCTAGATAGATGATTGAGTAGGAGAAATACCCAGCAAATACCAATTTAACGTTGATCTTGCATGTCTTTATGACACTCCTTCTTGCTTATGCTATTTGTGTTTTTAGCTGGCATGGGCTTGGAAGCATGCCGTCAGCGGAGGCAATGCGTCTTTTTGTCAAAATCTTGGAGGTATGACTACTTACATGATATTCTTCACTGTGTGAATAATGACATGGACACATTGGTATGGTGGCAAGAGGAAGATCCTGGATGGTACTCTAGGGTCCCTGAGTTCAACCCTGAACGGCTGAACCTGTTGTAGATATTGAAATGCATGTAAGTCACATTAAATAATGTAGTGTGTACAAATGTGGGTTTTTCTCTGTCAAAATGAAGTATATTGTTTCTGTTGTTGTTTGCCTGAGTATTCAGAATTCACTTTTATCTTTGAAATTATTAGTTTTTCAATTACAGTTCCATCTCATTGTCTAGCTTAGTATTTTCTTGTTCTTAGCTTGCCATGAACTTAATAAGTTATTTGTCTGCATTTCTTTTCATAAGAAACCAAAGGATGTATGAGGCATGGACGATGCCCAGAGGTAGCCGCCACTTTGACAGCTTGGTCATTGAAAATTATCCTAGATTTTTTAATGTTGCTTCTTTTAGCAGGTTTTTAGTTGCTTTTGTGGATGAAAGCATGTATGAGGCATGGACGATGCCCAGAGGTAGCCGCCACTTTGACAGGCAAAGAGTTCCTGGAGGTAACAACTAAGCAGGTAGGATTTCAATTTCTCGCAACAAGACTTGTCTAATTCCTATGCCTTCTTTGGTGCTCACCATGTGTTTGATGTAATGCGTAAAGAAAACACCTTTGCTATGGGCTATTTCTTTTAGTCAGTTATCGAGATTTACAATGGGAAAGGAATAAAATAGTAGAAAAACAAACAACATATCTTTCATGACAATGATCCAATTAGAATAGAATGCATTACATCATTAGACATACATATTTAATCGACCATGTAAAAGTAGCTACTGCTATATGCAATTTTTTTAGATGATGTTACATGCAGATTCTTATTGCCACAAAGTGATTGTTGCAGATTATGACATTGAAAGTAGCAAGAGCTGCTCCCTCCAGTTTGTTCATTTTAATTTAATATATATGTTTAGGTTTTTCCAAGGGGGCAAACATGAGTTCAGATAGTACCTGTAAATTTTCTACTGACCGATATGTTCCCTCCTTGCATGCATTTTCTGAGTACATTCAAGATCGATCTAAAGACCTATTACTATCGTGTATGGGTGGACAGGGTACTGTTCCACATCATTTCAATTTTTGTATTTGCAGGAAAAGGTATGATTTATATCAGCATGCAGTTATCAATCAAGATGTGAAGATAATATGTAGGTTAGATAATCGGTAGGATGAAAAACTATGTATAATCTCAAGTTTATACAACACAACTTCATACGTATTCTTGTAAACGCATAAAAATAAGCTTTATCAAATCAGTGAACAGCTATTTAATTACCAAGAATTTGTTTAAGCAATACTTGATCATGGTTCATGAGCAATACAGATCTTCTCATCCAATATTGCAGGTAATGGTAATATGTTGATGGGAATCTAGGCATGATAAATAAGCAAAAAGGCTGTAAAATCTGTCCTAAGGTAAAGCCTCATATCCATCTACCCCATTCCTTTTGTTAAGGTAACAGCTAAACTGGAAAAACTTTGTATAGGATTCGGGCATCCATGGTTGCCAGCTTCTAAAAAGCGTTGCTTTCATTATACATCAGTTGGCATAGAAATGTTGTAATGTGCTAAGCTCAGCTCTTGGATATTGATAAAAAAGAAATTCTTGGATAAATGTTTCAATTGGATTTTTAATTGCAGGAGACCAGATATACTTCTGTTATGATTCGAGCTAGAAGGTTTTGTTTCATGGATATACTGTTTGCACGAAATAAAAGGCAATGTCTTTCACTACACTTTGTCGAATTGACAAACAATTCACATATTATAGAGTTGTCGAAATGTCGTTGCAATATTCATGATTTAGTATGTGCTTAAGATGATTCATTTCTTGGAAATTCTGGAATAAATGAATTCCGGTCTTCAATTCTTTTGATGTGGATTCCACGTGCACACTTACTGGATGTAGATTCTGTAATTGGTATGTGCATTTTTATTTGTCAGTTTGACTTGATGTAGATTCAGTTGACAAATAGGGTTAGTAATTATTTTCCGTTGCAACGTACGGGCACTTTACTAGTGGTATATTAAAAGTGGGAGTGTGTACTCCCGGAAGTACAAAACAGACTTCCATATATGGATATATATACATATACATACCTATATATACATATATTTACATATATATAGGTAACATGAGCTATGCACTCAAGTTTACGGTGCAATCATGGTGCATTTTAACTAAAAAAAGGCATTAACAAATTTCTACATATACTTCATGGTTTACTCTACCTATTTATAAAATTTTAAATTCGAATTCAATCTATGTTAAGACTAACAAAAAAGATAAAAAAAATCTAACAAATTTGAACTCTTAAATTTATGAGATTTTTTTGTTACTGTTAACATAGAATGAATTTGAGCTTGAAATTTTATACATAGCTAGAGCAAGTTTAGAAGTACATTAACAAATCAGCAAGGGATGACTTGCCTGAGTATGCTTTACTCCCACCTATCTGTCAAAATCATAAATGAGCCTTACATGTCCTAATCCATTCTCGAAATCGACTCCTAATGATAATTTCCAAATTTCAAGAATAAAGCATTTCCTAAATATGATGTAAAAAAATCATAATTAGGCATGCTGATCAATTTTTCCTAATTTTAGCTGAATTAATTTGTTTTAAGTATTTATTTATTTTATGTCAAATTAATTTGGGGTGTAATGTATCGGATAATTGTAGCTGAATAAATAAATAAAGCATGAAAAATAAGAAGAAGAGAAAAGAAAGAAAATTCTTCAGCCTATTTTGGCCCAGTCGACAGGACCAGACACAACCAGTCTCAAACCCCTAACCCTAATCTTATCTTCCTCCTCGCTCCCTCTCTTTTCCCCATTTCTTCTCCACTCAACCACTACTCTCCTCTCCTTCCCCTCCCTATCTCTTTCTCTCACCGGTGCCACCCTCAGATCCATCTATGCCAGTGGCCATCCCCATTGCGGATGGCCTCCCCCACCTTCCCTCCTTTTGCCATCACCGCCCTCTCCCTTCCTCTTTCTCCGGCTGACCCACCACCAAATCCACCATCACTGGTGGCTTTCCTGGCCGATGGTGGCCTCCCCAGGTTGGCCTTTGGCCTACTTCACCTTGTTGCCACCTTCTCTCTTCCCCAATCACCCCTATCTCTTCCTCTCAATCCCCGGGCACCATTGGCCTGACATCTCTAGTTTCGATGACTCCTCACTGCTGGCCCCCTGTTCCTCTCTATCTCACTCTCCTATCCCCTTCCCTTGCACCGTCGGCTTGGTCTCCTGGCATCGGTGACCTCCATCGTAGTAGGCCTTCTTCTTAGCCCCCAGGGCCTCGCCACCACCTCCACCGACGACGGCTGTCATGGGCTCGCTGACCCCTCCCCTAATGGTTATCATCATCGTGTGTGCAACTGCCCTTCAGCCACCAACGCTGCCCCCATGCGACATTGACCTGTGGCTTTGCCGGCGCCATCCAACCCAAACCGACCACCACACCCTCGAGGACGGCCTTCCCTTCCTCTTCCCCACAAGCTGAGTGACACCCCTGTTGGCTCTAGATCCTTCCCTGTGCTCGCTGGTGCTAGATTTGACCTTTCATGAGCTCGCCAACACGATTGTGACTTCCCTTGAGCTATTCAACATGGATATGGGCTTCCTCGTGCTCCCAAGCTCGTCTGATTGGCTTAGGAGAGGGGGGTGCTCAGGGAGAGGAGAGGATGGGGGTGCGGAGCGGAAGAAGCTGGGGACTTGGGAGGCATTGGGGCAGGGTGCCTGTCAACGCGTGTGGAATGGGGTGGTGGAGGTAGACGAACCACCATCACCACTGGATCGGGAGTGGAGGAGTGTGGGTACATCCACACGTGTGGTGGGCTGACTCACCAACCCCCTCTAGATGATATTGCGAGTAATTATATCTAATTTTAAGGGGTATTTTTATAGAGAGAACAGACAACGACCTCCAACTCCTATTTATATATATATATATATATATATATATATATATATATATATATATATATATATATATATATATATATATATATATATATATAGGGCATATCTAGTGCAAAGGGTATTTCAAAGGCAAAGGTGCAAATAACGATATGGACCATCCGATCTAGATTATGTGGCTCGGATCAAGGAAGGTGGAGGTGGGTGGGAACCCATCTCACTTAAACACTTTTGTAGAAAACTCCTGCATATATTATTTTTAAGAGGTAGGGCTTCCACCTTTCTTGATCCGAGCCACACAATCTAGATCGGATGATCCACATCGTCATTTGCATCTTTGCACTGAAATATCCTTTTGCACTAGATATACTCCCATCCCATATATATATATATATATATATATATATATATATATATATATATATATATATATATATATATATATATATATGAAAAATATCTTTTACACCCAGGTGTAATTACACCCACCTTTAATATATCACCTAAACAAATTTGTTATTATTACACACACACTAGTTCTTATTCGTTAGCCTACATGGAACTAGATCAACTCGTGAGTGTACTTGACCCATTCTAATTTTTGACGTGCATTATATCGTCAAACTCTTATTCAACCACCAAATATACGATGTCCCCTAGATGCAGCCTCCTATTTATTTGGTTTGAAGCACAAGTGATGAATGAAAAACAAGTTCTACCTTCAAGAAACAAGGAAGATTAAAGGCGTTTCTTGTTGTTGAGCATGGTCCAATCAGTTCACTGTCCACGTTAATTGTCAAAGCGTGAAGGTTTTTGTCGGGCTTGGATTGGATCTTTTGATAGGGTGACACAAGGAAAAGGATAATGGGTATATTCTTTTCAGTTTCTAAAAGTGGTTTTTAGTTTTTGTTATAGTATCTAACTTTTAAACGAAATATTTTTTAAAATGAGATCTACAAGTTAATTGTAGTACATATTAAAAACCCAACATATGTATAATCTAAAATCGTAAACGATTATCTCTCTGTCCGCAAGCTTTATCGTAAACAACTAAAATTCAAAAATTTTAATTAAAAACCAAAAGCCACAACCATATCAAACAGACCCAATATCTCGAGAGGTAAAACCAAAAAACAACTCAAGTATAACACTAAAAATAGCGGCAGATCGAGAAATCAACAGTTTTGATTAGTTCGAGGGTCGGTGAATGATTTGGACCGACAAACTTGAAAACATATGGTAAAATCATTCGCTGTCGACAATATCAATACGCTTGTCTCTTTGATTGGTCGCATAGGAATGACCACTGTAGAGCTAAGGTCATCGTGATGGCTGGACTTGTGCTCCGTTTGGTGCTTAAATTTTGCTTAGTCATTGCTTAGTTAGTTTAGTTGTATGACAGATTAAGAATTCTCAGTTGGGTTTTCTTAATTAAACAGGTGTGAATGGAATTGATGAAACCAGCATGGATTCCCTGTCGCAACGTGAGTTGCCGTCGTAGCACAAGTGCGGTCAAAACATTGATAGTTTTAACAATATATATACTAAAAGTACCTAGATTACTACATGTGAATTTGATGTTACGACTTCATCATGATATATATATATATATATATATATATATATATATATATATATATATATATATATATATATAAAATTATTATTCTACGTGTAGATGTAAAATACACACCAAAAAATTACTGTCATATGTGAGTAGAGTTACTGTCAAACATATGTAAAATTACTGTCAGTTGTAATACTACACAACTTCACTCACATACGACAGTAACTTTTCAGCGCGCACAGTGTGCGCATGCGCAGAATAGCACAACCATATGTGTGTATGAGAACATATAAGTATACACCCACCCTTACGCTGTACTCAAACTAAAAATGTCGTAAAAATATTTTAGGTATACTTCATTGTTTACTCCACCTATGTATAAAATTTCAAATTTAAATTCATTTTATGTTAAGAGTACCAAAAAAGAGATCTGATTCTCTTAACATAGAATAGATTTGAACTTAAAATTTTATAAATAGATGGAGTAAACCATGAAGTATATCTAGAATTTTTTGGAAATTTTATGACTTTTTTAGTTTGAGTGCGTAGTAAATGCATACTATATGTGTGTGTGTGACTTTTTATACAAAGTTAACTATTAAAGCAGTATTGCAAGGACCGTGTCAACCTGTAAAATGACATACACAACTCTCGCTCCAAACGGTTTCAGCTTATGACTTTTGGCTTATTAATTTCATCTTTTTTTTTGTCTTTTGCCTTTCCCCCCCCCCCCTTATTCCTTTGCATTTGTCCACGATGATATAGTTTTTTATTTTCCAATTGTAATTATTTAGAAAAAGTTAACAGCCGCTACAGTATATTTTCAGCCACTATAGTGCAAAAAAAAAGGGCAGAAGTTATGACTTATAAGCCATGTTGAGCAGAAAGAACAGAAAGATTAACAAAGAAGGTTCCTTGGTCCTGAAACATTTGGTGGTTGGAGCTTAAGAGGGATCTCTATACTAGATTAGTATTAAGTTGGCATCATTGTTACAAGATTGTAAAGCAAGATCCCGCCTGAAATTGTTGTTTTGTCGAACTAGAATCTTGCTGTCTGGACTCTGGAGAACTTGCTGGTTTTTGGTACACCAACCGTGTCGCTGCGCCTTTGTTAACATAACTGAGCCAAATTAAGCGCCATCTTTAATTTAAGTTAATTCTCCCACATGAGCAGCCTCAAGGACTACTAAACCAAACCACCATGAAAGTATGCTTAGTGTTAATTAGTCTATTGCTTGTAGATAAAGGTCATGCCTTTACACAAATACAAGTCTTAGAAGTTACAACAAGAATTAATTGACTATGCTCAACTCAACTAGAGGGAGAGAGAGGAGGAGAGAGAAGCCAGAAAGCAAGGTTGATGTCTAGATTAGGAGAGCATATAGTATATGCACTCATCCTTATAGTGTATTTAAACTAAAAAAGTCATAAAAAATTTTAAATTTTTTTGGATGTACTTCATAGTTTACTCTACTTATGTATAAAATTACAAGTTTACATTCATTCTATGTTAAGAGTACAAAAAAAGAGAAACTTCGAACAGATTTGAACTTTTAACTTTTATCATAATTTTCTCTTTTTTTGTACTCTTAATATATAATGAATTTGAAATTAAAATTTTATACATGGTTGGAGTAAACCATGAAGTACATCGACAAATTTTTTTGGATTCTTTCACAACTTACTTTAGTTTAAGTGTACCAAGGTAAGTACATACTATATATTCGCTAGATCAGAATCATTCATCCATCCATCCATAGGATGTCATGGAGAATTCTTTTCTCCCAGTTAGCACTACAACAACAATACTAGCTGACAGATGGCCACTTTATTCCTACCCGCCATCTTTCGGTAGTTTCTCGACAATTGAACCGTCGATCTTATGAATAGTAAGAAAATCTAAATCTCATAGAAGGATAAATAGGGGAAATAAGATGATCTTTATTGCTATAATGAGATTATAACTTGCTCTTAATGAGTGATTACAGGAAAAATGCTACTTTCCCAAATACGGAATGATCTTGCTGTTTGTTGTTCTCATTTGTCTTCTCTCTTCGTTCTTTTTTTTTGTCCCCCTAAGTAAGGCTTAAATAACCAAAGAGGCGTTAGTTGTTTGCATGAACAGGCGTCTTATCGATTCCTTCTGTCCTCACATGTAAACAGTTGTTAGTGGTGAAAGAAGCCTGGTTAATAACCGTCAATCGGTTATTATCAATGATGGAGAGCCTCAGGAAATAACTGCATGGCAATTGTTATTAGAGACACAGGACCAAGCGTAGAGCTGTTGAGGGAGTGAGAGTGTACGTGTTCTGTTTCTTAACCGCACAAGGCATCGCCACATGGGAGGCTCATATGTTAGGTCATAGAGCTTTCAAGTTTTAGCTGGTCGGATAGATAAACAGTAATTCTCCGATCAGTGGGTACTCGGGACGTGTTATAGTATAAGCTATTATAACACTAGTCTAAGAGTTTTAATTACATAATAAAGTGGTTCTTTAATGGATTATTTAATCCTTGTCATAGTTTATGTGGTACATTAGAATGATTGATTAAAGCTCTGCTCAATTTAGCTTGGCTTCTACTTTTTTTTTACTATTCATTAATTTCGTCTTTTTCTTCTTTTTTTATTTTTTGGGATTTTTTGCCTTTTTCTTTTTTCCATGTATTCCTTTGCATTATTCATGATATATAACATATTTATTCTATTTTTGTTTTTTAACTTTAATTATACCAAATAAGTCAACTCAGTTACAGTAAAATATAAGTCAACTATAGTAAAAAAAAGCCATAAATTAATGCCATTCTGGACACCCCATAAGGATCAGCAAAAGAAAAGAATGTTGCAAGATCTCCCTAGCTCCAATAATAATTCTCCATGGATCCAAAACAAAAGAATACGCATATGTGTTACTGCATACACGGATGGATCACACACGCAGCTAGCACACAACCGATGGGCAGCAAGAGGCCAAGTGATGGGGGCAATTGGCCATGTGCATGGCTGCTGCCTCCAATGGAATTCGGATGGCCAAGCTGTCCTCTCGTGATCCTAGCGCAGTGTCACGTTCGCTCGCGCCGAGCCACACTAGCGCGCATGCGGACACCATGCCTCAATCCTCCCCCATTCTTGGCCGCTTTTGACCGCGGAAAGCCAAAGGAGCACTGCCGCGACACGAGAAAAGGATTAGCCCGTGGGGTCACCTCGATCTCGCGTGTTAGTGTTACTCCTCCTACTACAATTATTTGCCTTGTGCATATATATACATTCTTATTAAGAATTGGCTATATATATTATGCTAGCTAGCGACCTTATGTTTTGGCATCTTGCCCGCAGAGGCGAACATTTCGCCCCGCGATGTTTCGGCTCGATCTGAGACGTCCGTTTCAGATTGGATGGAACAGCTAGGTCCATGTACATGCAATTTTCATCCTTTGGTCCAGGCAGTGCGGCGAGCAAGCGATGCATACGTTGGTGACACTGCAAGCACACATGCACAAGCAACTACGTGTAGATCATCGGGCTGCTACCTGCAATGATGCATTGCGTCGGTTTCTTCCTAACAGAAGCTGCATACATGGGGCAAAAGTAAAGATGTAGTTAATTACGTACATAAACCCCCCTCTCTCTCAATCTTTGTCGCTCCTGCTGAATCATGGCGTGACCCAACGAACAGTGCATGTGACCTTGACACAAGACAATACTATGAGCCATGAATAACAAGCCAACAATGGCGCCAGTGCCTTACAGCACAAGTCTTCGAGGGGTCCCTGGTGTCGGAAACTCGGAATGAATGTGCCAACAACCTCCATTATCTCTCTCGCTCTCCCATCTCTCTGGCTTAATTTCTCTCTCCTCCTGGACATGATCGATCCCCGAAGTGCTGCAGATACAGCTGCACTCACCTAACACAACCTCCCAGGGTTATATACACACACAGATGATGATGATGATGATGCACTGAAGAGACCAGAACAGTTGCCAAGTATATATGCTTATGATTATTCCTGGATGACTTGCTCATAGGCCTCCCTAGGAGAGTAGGAGACTTTCTTGAGAGGGAGGGAGGGAGGGAGAGAGAGACGCACATATATTCCATTTGCGATTGCAAGATCACCTAACTAGGCCAGAATTAAAAACCGGACATGTATGCACTGTTGCGCTGTTACTCCAATAAGCTCTCTCCTTAACATTTCCCTCCTAGAGATTCACATGCTTTGCAGTATCGTATAATGTACACCACCTAGTGGCTGAATTGTTTAAATAATTTATTTTTTATTTCAAATTACAATAATGTATCTCCGTTTTTTTATTTTACACTAATGATTCTCTGTCTCTCCATCGTTGAACGACTTCGGCTAGTCGTCCAATGGTTGCAAGCCAACTGTCCAAGTCGCTCACCGCTTGAGCTACTTGGACTAGTCGCTCAATGGTTGGACGACTTATCCGCTAGTCGCTCAACCGGTGGGCGACTATTTACTGCAAGGTCATCCACTTCTCTTTGACCCGACACCCTTATGGTCTCTTTCACCATTTCTCTCGAGAGAAAACAAGAGGAGCTTGGGAGAGGAGAAAAAAAGGAAGAGAATGAGAGGGGAAGTGAAGAGGGGGGAGAAGATCGCGAGAGGGCGAGAAGCAGAGGAACTCGGGAAAGAGAGAGAAGGAGAGGAGAGGAGCATGGGAGAGGGAGAGAATGAGAGGAGAGGAGTCCAGAAGGTAAGAGAGAAAGACGAAGGAAGCTGGTTTATAAGGAGAGAAGGTTTTCGCGTGAATGTAATAGTTTCATTCGTTCTTGTTCTCATTCGAATGTAGGCAACATGTCGCTGCTTATTGGTTTAGCAAGTATTTAGTGAATGTATATTGACAAATGATAATATTTATAGTGAGAAAACAGTCATGTTTGAGCCCACAAGATTAAAAGTGCATTACGGTGTTGGTGCAATTCGTGAAGCTCCATACAGTGCAAACCTGAGTGGTTTTTCACAAAATAGTTTGATACACCTAGACACAGAGAATGCTCTAATCGGAAATGTCCTATACCGGCTCACATGCAGCTTCTCCTTAGACTCCTAGGTGTGTAGTGTCGTCCTACATGTGCTTTGGAGTTGGTTTGCCATATAAATTCAGTGGGTGTTGAGGAGACTAATGCACACGATCGCATGGAAGGGCCTTGTGGAAGGCTAACAGTGACGTGGATACGAGTGCGTGGTACTCGTGCAAGCATGTCCGAAGGGAGTCGCAGGGGGCCCTGCCAATGGCTATTATCCGGTTGGTGAGAGCAGCTCAGGTGCGCAGCACGTGGTTCATAAAGAAGACGCGGTGGCCGATGTTGCGAGCCCACTGGACAGGCGAACGCAGAGGAGTATGTCGACAGCATAGTATGTCAAATGAATATCAATGACCGTACGGCCTGGACCGAGGAGGAAGCTTTAGAAGAGGATGACGATAACTCTTTCGATGAGGACAAAGGTACTATACCCCAGGGATGGAATAGAGTGGATGTTGAGTGTTTTTCTATGCACGATGAGCATGAATCATCGTGAGAGTACCATGGTACAAATGTTAGGCTTCGTGCAATATTTGCTGATAAGAGATCATTGCTCTTGACTTTGGTACTACACTGAAGTAATATTTATTGAGTTAGACTAGCAGAATCTTTGAAGGTTTTGCTATTGTGATCGTGAAAAATAACTAGAGTTATAGAAGGGTAAGTTTTCTTTTAAACTTGTGCAACTCCTTAATCTAAGAGCAATACTTCAATTATTAAATTAGTGAATTATGCATAGACTTATTCTATTGTATTATCCATATTTCGTAGAGCCGTAGACCAAGGTTTAGACGCCTTATGGACCTTGCCCTTTTTGGGAATTGATTTGGTGATCCCATGGACACTTGCATGTGGAGTTCTTAACTTACTTTTGCGTGTACTTTGGACTTGGGATCATGGGGATCCGAGCACTCTCTTTTATGTCGTTGACTCCATGTGCCATAATTTTCATTTTGGGGATCGATCAGCACACGTTAAGGGCATCTCCAATGGTCCTAACTAAGTACTATCTATAAGGATTCCACATCATCTATAGAGTACACACTAAAAGCTAGCATTTTAAAGGACTATCTATAAGGATAGCTATTTGATGTTTACATGCACACACAATCATTTATAGAACCTACCTCGTTTTGCGTTATAGACTAGAGACGAAATAGTAGCTAGCTGTTTGTGTTTTGCATACTCTCTTTCCTCCACATAGGATATATGCTGATGTGTACATGCAAATAGTCAGCTGACTCAGCACCATTGGAGATGCCCTAAGCAGCTCGAGTGAACTCCAATAAAGGTATCTAATGGCTTCAATTTGAAACAAGCTAGCTAGGTGTCCAACAAAAGACCTGTAAGATTGACTTACGAGTTAAAGAACTTACACACGATAAAACCATTGAAAGAAACTCTTTTTAAGAAACAAAGGTCATATCTTTTTAATCTACGGCTGTTGATTTTTGTTTATATTTTTTAAGATAGCAGTAAACAGTGGAGACATCGATATAGACGGTGCACATAATTTTGAGATCAAAAAATCGTTCAAAAAATTTGTTTTAAAAAATCATTCATTTATTTTGATTTTTAGAGAAACTAAAAATTAAAAGCTCACATGAACGGGCCAAATTTTCTATGAACAGTCACTGGCAAATGGGTCTGACTCCTGAAATTCTTGGTCCCACCCGTACGTCAGTTAAAACGTTGATAGCAAATACTCATATGTACGCGCATGCATACCACCAACCAATCCATCCCCAATGCAACTTGCATCACGGCAGCTCAATGGCGAATCTGAGAAGCAAGCATTTTACATTCTACAAGCAACTGCCTCGACCGTGGTCCGCGAGCACAACGAAATTAAGGAGTGCTTAGAATAACGTTGGTTTTTATTTTTTTATTGTAGTTGGTTTATATTTTACTGTAACTGAGTTGGTTTATTCGATATAATTAAATTAAAAAAATCTAAAATAGAAAAAAATATGTTAACCTATCACGGACAATACAAAGGAATACGGGAAAAAAATAAAATACAAAAAAGCACAAAAAATCTAAAAAAATTAGAAAAAGATAAAATTACTGAATAGTAAAAAAAGCAGAAACTAAAAGAAGAAGTTAAAAAAAATCGAAATGAGTGGAGATGGAAGGCTGTAGCTACACATTCCCACCCACGCCGCACGCGGTGGCGACCCGCAGGAATCTTGGATAAGTGACAGTTAGAGTACGTGTCTAGAAAGATTATAAGAGGTAGAACAAAATTAATTAGGATGCTTTGTACCTGCTATAGTTTCTTCTATTTTTTAGTAATTTTATATATTTGTATTGTATTGATTTGATCTCTAAGTTATATTATACTCTATATATACGTCCTCCGAGGCTTAAGTAACACACTCATTAAATATTCCGGCTATTATTTCCTCTTACATGGTATCAAAGCAGGTTTGCATCTAGACCTGTTCCGAGCTATCACCAAATTCCGCAATGCACCACCCCTAGGAGAGATGATTAAATCTCTATGATCAAATCTCATGAGGGTTGTGCAAAACATTTGTAGATAGATGGTATGCTTTCTTCATCGCCGATCTTTCCTCCGATCAGAAGATCGGATCAGTTTTTAGCCTCTTCTCGACTACCGACCGTGTTGACTGCCCCTTTGTTGTCTCTCCCCGACCGCCGTGCACTCCACCGGCGTCCGCCACCACATCCAGCGTCACCGGCTGCATCTGCGAGTCAACGTCACCTTTCTTCCCGTCGACCGTGTTTCCTTCTCCCATGTTTCCTTTTTTTTCCTTCTTTCTTTTGATCCAATTAATCCAAACACATGCAAGCTGCCCCGTGCTCATGGGTTGCGTGCATGCCAATCTTTTTTTCTCCCCGTAGATTTGAAACTAATATGCTCCAAGTCCTCTTCTCTGCTGACGTGATCTTATCGCGTCTCTGCACAAGAAACTAGTCTCTGCCGCGCGCTCTAGTTCGTCGCACCTTCTCTTCATCACACGACTTCTGATTCTCTTTGTCTCTTGATGTTCGTCCCTGCCGATGTTGTTTCTATTCCAGCACACTCGTCTACCATGCAGTCACACAACGCATGCCTCCTTCCCTTCTTTGTTCTCTGCTCTTTTCTTTCTCGTCCGTGTCCTGTTTCTTGTTGGATGTCTGCATGCACACATGCACGTCCAGTTTGCTTATCTACTCCGGCAATTGCCATGCAGCTTCGGCCCTCTCCTCTACGTCGATCCGTGCACAACCATCACCGTCGAGTCCTCCCACTACTGCTGCTACTATATCTCCCTCGACACTAGTGGCTGACTTGGTTGGTCCCTCTTCCCCGACAACTACGACAACCTCGACATCAACTTTCCGCTACATCGATGTCTTCTTCATCTTCGACAATCCTCCTTCGACAACTACCTCTACGACAGACAACTTTACCACTGACTCCTTACATGACACTCCTCGTCAACTTCTATTCCTGCTTGAGCATCCACGCCGGCTTCTTCAGCTTGAGTGTCCGCGACGCTCCTACTCCGATTGCGGGAAATGTTAGAGTATATGTCTAGCAAAATTATAAAAGAGAGAATAGAATCAATTAGGATGATTTGCATCCAATATGGTTTCTTTCATATCTCTAGTAACCTTTTATATCTATATTAGATTGACGTGATTTTTTAAGTCACATTATACTATACATATACACACACGCGTAGCCCCGCTCGTTTCGGCTTTTTTTCGGTTTTTGCTTCTAGTTTCTGCTTTTTTTTCACTATTCAGTATTTCGTCTTTTTTTTGAATTTTTTTAGATATTTTAGGTTTTTTTGTATTTTCTTGTTTTCCCGTGTTCCTTTGTATTGTCCCTAATGGGTTAACATATTTTTTCTATTTTTTAAAATTAATTATGTCCAAAAAGCCAAATCAGCTACAGTAAAAAAAGTCAGATACAGCAAAATTTCAGCTAAAAACTAAAAATCATCGCTAAAACGAACGCATACTCAAGCAATACACCCATCAAATATTCCGGCTATTCTATTCTCTTACAGTGCTTGCCGCGTCGCACCAGAGCTCATCAACTCGTCGATCCATGGCATTGGCATGGCAGGCAGCCAGCCGCGCACGCGCGTTGGTGGAGCGGACTGTTCACTGGTGTGATGGTTGCTGCCAGGCGAGGGCGTGAGGCGGCTAGCTTTTGCTAGAACCCATCAACAGTCTTCAGATTTTCAGATGGCGCAGCGATCGTTGCACGTTCCGTTTCTATGCGCCCACAGGCTCCGGCTCCGACATGCGGTGTGCTTGGAAGCTATGGAGCAGGTGTCTCCGGCCATGTTCTTTTGTGTTACTATTTTTGGGCTACTGCTTGATTATTTTTCACTACAGACGATAACTTTGACTGTATTTTTTAAAATGATAGCGAACAGCAAAGACATTAATATGGATGGTGCATACATAGACGGACTCAGAAAACCGCTTGAAAAAATTATTTTGTTTGTTTCGGTTTCTGAAAAAGTAGAAACCAAACCAAACAGAGTCTCCGCTTTTATGGGGTGGTTTGTTGCCTGAATGGCTGTGCCTTGGCCCGATTGAGCCCGTCGAGCCCACTTGGAGTTAGCTGTAAGCCAGTAGCTCAATGGTAGCGTAAGTCTCACAAGTTACCTGGCACTAAAGGTTACATGATTAAATCACGAATCAACAAACTATAAGCTGCCTAGCTAGCATGTGATTGGTGGCGGACACCCGGGTGCCACACCGTTGGACTGGCCAGCAGCTGGCGAGCAGCCGGCCACTCTTGGAGTTTTTCCATTTAGCCAGGACGACAGGCTCCACGGCTACATTCTATTGTACGCCATGAATGAAACCTGTGCCACTCATGCTATACATGCAACCAAAGGCGAAAAGATGCCGCGTGACAAATGCAACCCGCCCAAGCACAGTGAAATAAAGGCAGGGCTTTTATGCCACAGCAAGCCACACGACTATCAGCGCTGTTCACTGATGCTACAACACGCTAAAAGCGTCAAAAGGAGCAAAAAAAAAGGTCTAAAGCTACAGCATACAGGTCCACAAGGAGGCTGACGCGCGACTATGTACAGAGTCACGCAGCGCTCCATTTGATCTCGACGTGTATCGTGCCGTTTCTCGAGTTGATGAGATGGTATTTTTCGTTGATCCGACCATTGTTCACAACATCCACTAGATTTATATCCACATGCCCCAGTGATTCCTGAAAGATTGACAGAGATTGATTCTAGAAGGCATGATGACCACCAAAAGAAAAGCTGTTGCGACCTGCAGGTATCAACTATCAAGCATGATTGACCTTATTGTGGAAGGGAAGCCCGCGGCGTTTGCTTCTAACTTCAATGTGGATCTTATCTTCCACAGGAGCCTCGTCTGCCATGAACTGAAACTCTTCATTCCATCTTGGATCTCTTGTTTTCCTGATTACCTGCAAGGTACATACAACCATGAATTGGCAACTAATGCAGTACGGATTTCGGTAGCCAGACCGCACACCAGTGAGTTTGGTTTCTGAAGCTCAAGATTTTAAGATCAGGGAATCTTAATATTAGTCTATTTGCAAGAGACGTGAAGAAATAAGAAACAATCTCGTGTATTGAAGCTTAATCAACTCCAAGTGCGGTTCCAGTTCTTTTTGTCACCGTAGATGGAATTGATCATGCTGCAGGTTTCTGTTCAGAAGAGCCCACTCTTCCTAGAATGAACTAGACTGTATTACCTGATAGATATGTCCTTGTATGAAAACATGAGCAGGTATCGTCATTTCAGAGAAATCCTGGGTCAGTTCTCTAAATGTAACTTCAAATTGCACAGACATGTCACCACTAGCAACTTGGTGCACTTTTTCACGTAACTGTAAGCAGCAGCCTAGCAGGGCAAGAACCTGGACATTTGTTCATGACAATGAACTTACTGTACAACCTACTCTGGATGTTACCACTTCTCAATTCATACCTGGTTAATAAATTTGACAGTTCAGTTTTGTGCAAGTTAATCTGTGGTGCTAGTTCCAACAATCATAACCCAGCTTCTTGTTTTGAAACAGATTATCATAACCCAGCTTCCATTCAGCCATAAAAAATGGCAAGTATTTCTGGCTAAATGAATTGGCACCGTATCTTTTGGTTAAAGAATTGGATATGTTATTTATTAGGAAAACAGGGATAAGGATTCCCGTTTAAACGGATCCTCTCCGTTTAAACGAGTCCTTATCCGTAGTGGGCACCTCACCCCCTCCTATAAATAGAGAGCTATATGGCTGATTTTGTACCCCATTGAATAGAAGCAATAAAGAAAGACCAGGAGTTCTCTCTACCTTTCTCTGTGTTCAATCTATTCTTCTGTGATTCTGTGATTGATTCGTTCTTGTTCTAAGCAGAGGAATTGCTCGGACTGGTCGCCAGCGAGGGTTTCTCAACACGTTATCAGCACGAATCGCTCCGGTGAACGAAGGTAATCATCGAAGCACTTAATAGATTGGTTTTGTAGATCGCTTTGAATTTGCATTTTTCTTCGCGTTCTAGATTGGTTTTCTACGGTGCAAATCCCCCCTAATCTACCGCGAGCAGACTTGAAGTTGTCGGCACAATATCGATAGATTGCGAAACGGGGTAGATGTTGATTGCACTGTAGAAACGATGCAAATCCGCCCTAATCTACCTCGAGCAGGCCTGAAGTCGCCGGCACAATGTCGATCGGTAGATTGTGAAAAGGGGTAGATGTTGATTGCATCGTAGATTAGAAACGAAAATTTTATGCATCTTTTCCGTTCGATAATTGCACAAGAAAAGATTCGCAAAGGTAGCCCTGCATGGCCACCGCGCCTGTATGCGCGCCATCTCCCGGCATGAGGCACCACTCGACCGCTGTCGCACCCGCATGTGCACCAACAGCCGGCCCCCGCACGGGCCGTCGTTGTCATCGTCGTCGCATCGGCCCCGGCCGCACGGGCCCCGCACGGCGCGCCGCCACCGCCTCGCATGCGCGCCGCGCGCGCGCGCCACTCCGCCACTTCGCGCCATCGTTGTCGGCGGCTCGCGACGCGCTTCGCGACGCGCGCGCGTCGGCCTCCACGCGACGCGCCCGCGCCGCCGACGCCGGCTTCTCGCTGCGCCCGCCACGGTGGCCTCGGCTCGGCGTTCGAACGCGCGCATTGCCATCGGTGCCTCGGCTCCTCCGCTTGCGCCTGCATGCGCGGCCGCCGACGCCGACGTCTCGACTCCCTCCACCCGCGCCCGCATGCGCGTGACGCTGATGACACCTCAGCACCCCGTCGCGTGCCCCGTATGGCGCTGCCGCCGGCCCGACGCACGCGCCCTGCACGGCGCCACCTCGGCCTCTCCACCGCGCTCCGCACAGCGCATCTTCCGCACCGCCGGCCGTTCGCCCCGAAAGGCGACTCACCGCGCCGTCCCACCGGTGCCACCGCTGGCCTCGCCGCCCCGAACGGCGCAGCTGCCGCCGTCGTCCGCTCCGCCCCGAACGACGCAGCCATCGCCGCCGGCCGCTCCCTACGTGCGCTGCCTCCGCCGGCCACTTCCCACTAGCCGCCTCACGCGCACAAGTCGGGCCGCCGCCGCCCCGGCCCGGATGGTCGTCTCCCACCGGCGAGCCTCGCATAGCCGCGCGTGCGCGGCTCGCCGCCTCCGCTAGCCCGCCGCCGCGCCGCTCGCTCGCCACGCCGCGTGCGTGCGTGCCAGCCACCACGCTGCCGCCGCATGCGCCGCCTCCACTGCGCCGCCGCGTCGCATGCCGCCGCCGCCACTTGGGTGTTGGGGGTAGGGGAAACCCTACCCGCCCCTTGGAGCACGCCCGGGTGGGCCGGTGGCAGGCCGAAAGAAGTGGGCTGGGCGGATAAGAAAAAAAAAGGAAGGGGTGGTAATTTGCGAACCCCGGAAAATTGAAAATTACGCAAAATTTTCTCGAATCAAAATTTGCGTCTGTAGCCATAAAATGCAAAATTCACTGATAATTTATTTTCTAGCATAAGAGGGCCTCGGGAATCCGAATTTTGAATTATTTTCAGCTTTTGAAGCTTATTTATTTATGCCATTATTGTTTTATGTACTTTCCGTATTTATTTACTGTTTTTGATTAATTGTGATTGTTTAATTGCTTTTAATCACTGAAAATTAGCAGTAAATTATGGAAAATGCATAGAAAATTATGAAACATTACGAGAACCCTCTGTACCATTTATTTACCCGCAGTAAATTATTCCATGCAAGTTTACCTGCAGTAAATTTATTTGTTCTATTCATACACATATAGATGACTGGAATCACGAACCGGGAGTTCGAGGAGCTTGCCCAGCATGGCAAGAACTATCCGACGTGGGCATCTGATGTCAAGATAGTACTTGGAGCCAGGAAGCTCCGCGCGGCTATCGGGATTGGCGAACGGCATGACACCAAACCCACACATACGGAGAATGATTAGGCACTTCATTTTCTCAGGCACCATCTCTGCATTACTCTCAAGAATGAGTATATGGCGGAGAAAAACGTGTTAGCACTCTGGACCGCACTCAAGAAGCGGTTTGAGAGGCTAAAGTACACCATTCTTCCTCAGGCAGAGCAGGAATTGATTAGACTGAGGTTTGCTGATTTCAAGACGGTCGGAGAGTACAATTCTGCCTTGCACAGGATTTGTACCAATCTTCAACTGTGGCAAGCAGATCACAAATGAGCAGAAGATTGAGAAGACCTTGTCTACCTTTCACCCCAACGCTGTACAATCCGCACGCAACTATCGTCAAGACGGCTACAAGGAGTACGCCGAATTGATTGATATGATGCAGGTTGCGGAGGCTCAGTACGCACGAATTACGTCGCTCAGCCACTGGGGAGCTCCGCTGGCCGCGAGGCCAACGCCGGCAGCTACAAGGTGCGAAAGCCCTTGACGAAAAGAAGGGGGAAGAAGGGTAAGGCCGTTGCCCAGAAAAGCAAGTCAGATACTCCAAGTAACAAAAAGGCTAAGGAGAGTGGCAAAATCTATGGTCAGTAGAACCAAAGTTGCTACAAGTGTGGCAAGTGGGGGCATTGGTCGCGGATCTGTAAAGCACCGCAACATGTCATTGATGCCCACCAAGCCCAGAAGCAGAATGGCAAAGGGCAGCCTGAAGCTCACTTTGCAGCAATTGAGGGGGAGTATCTTGAGCAGCTGCCTGAAATGATGGAAGTTGAGTCCATTCCAGCAGCAGCACCCCCTTACGACTTAGAGGCAGCCACCTCCATGATTTCTCTCGAAGAGAACATTACTCCTGAAAAGATAGCCGAAGAAGTCAATGATTTTTTAGTTGATTCCGTCTGATGCACAGAATGCAGGAGACGTTAATTGTCATTTATTTTGCATTAAATGGACAAGTTAGAACTTGCATGGATGGTACTTTAGTTTTGTTTTCTCATAATGGTTGGATGATTTTGGAATAATTCATTCATTCAGTTTATAATGGCATAATATGTTCTAATATTTGTGTATTTTATTTATGTGTTGTATGTATTCTAATACATATTAATAAAATACCTTATATTGGAGCACGTGTGGTGCCCTATGGAGGAAGTATGCCTTGCCGACAGTGGTACCACGAATACCATCTTAAGAGAGACTAAGTATTTTCAGTCGATTCGTAAAAGCACTGGCAGCCTTACGACAATCGCCGGAAGCGATGCATGTATAATTGGTTCCGAAAGAGCCACAATTATACTTCCTATGGGCACAACTTTGGTCATTGAAGACGCATTATTGTACCCAGAATCGATTAGAACTCTCCTAAGTTTTAAAGATATTCGCGTCAATGGTTTCCACGTTGAGACTGAAGAAGAGTACGGTAAGGAATACCTACTCATCACGAAGCGCAAAGAGAGTGGCAAAAGGTATTAGAAAAACTTCATTCACTAGAAACTGGGCTATATTATACCAACATTAAGTGCCTGCAGCGTACATTGTCCTGAAGACAGTATTTAGAAGCTCTAAACTATTCTGTCTCTGGCATGACAGATTAGGCCACCCAGATCTTAGGATGATGAGAAATATAATTAACAATTCTCATGGGCACAATATTAATGTGAAGAATTTCCCGAATCATGAAGATTTTGTGTGCCCTGCATGTGCCACCGGGAAATTAATCACTAGACCCTCTACTCTGAAAGTGAAGGATAAAGTCCCTGCATTCCTGGAACGCATCCAGGGAGACATTTGCGGCCCTATTCAGCCCATCTCAGGGCCATTTAGGTATTTCATGGTGCTCATTGATGCTTCCTCGAAGTGGTCATTTGTGGGTTTATTATCCACAAGAAACCATGCTTTCGCCAAATTGATCTCGCAGATCATTCGCATCAGAAATGTGTTCCCTGATCATCACATCAAGTCCATCAGAATGGACAATGCCGTACAATTTACTTCAAAGGCATTTGATGATTATTGCATGGCGATGGGGATTGCAGTTGAGCATTCGGTACCGCATGTCCATACCCAGAATGGTTTGGCAGAGGCATTGATCAAGAGAATTAAATTTATTTCCCGACCACTTTTGCGGAATTGTAATTTGCCAGCTACATGTTGGGGACACGCAGTCCTACATGCAGCGAATCTCATCAACTTTAGACCCTCGACCTACAACATCCATTCACCTATGCAACTAGCGCAAGGGTCACCACCGAAGATTTCTCATCACAGGAGGTTTGGATGCAAGGTTTATGTACCTATACCCCCTCCGCAGCGAACTGCAATGGGCCCTCTCCGTAAGACTGGGATATACGTTGGTTATGAGACTGCATCCATAATCAGGTATTTGGAACCCATGTCGGGGGATTTGCATACCGCCCACTTCGCTGACTTCATTTTTGATGAGGACAATTTCCCGACATTAGGGGGAGGAAATCAACCCATTGATGAAAAATATCGGGAAATTACGTGGGAAACCACGGGAATTCCTGCACATGACCCACGCACTAGTGAAACTGAAAAAGAGGTCCAGAAGATCATCGACTTGCAAGCATTAGCAAGCCAACTACCCGATCGCTTTAGTGATTTGAAGAGCGTGACTAAGTCGCATGTGCATGCACGCAATGCACCGGAGAGGGTTGAAATACCAAAGAAAATTGAAAGTATCCCTAATCTCGTCCAGAGGCCTCAGAATAAAAGGACGAGAATTCTGGCTCCTCGAATCCAAAGTAACCGGGGACGCCTGGCGAAAAAGGATAAGAAGGACTTATCACAGCCGATCACCGAAGTCCCTCAGAATGAGAAGGAGAGCCAGTTGAGACCTGGCACAAGTATGACACCTGTTGAAAAGGACATACCGGATCTGAATATTCCCATCGGCATGGATGTGTGCGCACACATCGGAGCCGAACAACTAAGGGGACTTGCCACCGTAATTGAAAGAAGCGATGCGCAAGATGAAGCTCCAGAAGAAGCAACTCATGAAGAAATAGCTATAAATTATGTGCACACGGGAGAGTCCCTGAACAGGACAACAGCTAGTGTTGATATCTACTTCGCAAAGAAAATTGCCACAATCATTGATCTTGATCCCAAGCCTGCATCGCTCGCTGAATGTAAGAAAAGATCAGATTAGGAAGACTGGAAGAAGGCAATAGCAACTGAATTGCTATCTCTGAACAAAAGAAAGGTGTTTGGGCCCGTATGCCGCACACCTCCCCATGTGCACCCCGTAGGGCATAAGTGGGTATTTGTTCGAAAGAGAAATGAAAAAAACGAAATAGTGAGATACAAAGCAAGGCTGGTAGCACAAGGTTTCACTCAACGTCCTGGAGTTGATTATGAAGAAACCTACCCTCCAGTCATTAGTGGAATTACCTTTAGATACTTGATCTCAATGGCAGTGAACTTGAATTTAGATATGAAATTGATGGATGTTGTGACTGTATATCTTTATGGTAACTTGGATTCGGAAATTTATATGAAAGTCCCTGAAGGAATTCCTCTCCCGAACCAAGACAGAGCAAATAGAAATCTGTATAGTGTGAAGCTTAGAAAGTCCCTGTATGGACCAAGCAATCGCGAATGTGGTATAATCGCTAAGCGACTTTCTCTGCAAGAAAGGCTACACGAACAATGAAGACTGTCCTTATGTATTTATACGGCGATCCTAGAATGGATTCTGTATAATCTCAGTGTATGTAGATGATCTGAATATCATCGGGACAGTAGAAGATACAAAAGAAGCAAACTCCTACTTGGAGTCAGAGTTTGAAATGAAAGATTTGGGTAAGATCAAGTTCTGCTTAGGCCTGCAGCTTGAGCATATCCCTGAAGGAGTCTTGGTACACCAGTCGACTTACACCCAGAAGGTGCTAGAAAGATTTGGTTTTGAGAAAGCATTCCCATCAAAAGTACCGATGATCGGGAGATCTTTACAGCAAGAAAAAGATCCTTTCTGACCTAGGGAAGAGGGGGAGGAAGTACTAGGACCAGAATTCCCATACTTGAGTGCAGTTGAAGCACTCATGTACTTAGCAAACTGCACTAGATTGGATATTGCTTTTGCTATGAATCTATTAGCAAGGTATAGTGCAGAGCCCACCAAAAGGCATTGGCAGGGCATAAAGGACATCTTCTGATATCTCCAAGGAAGCAAGAACCTTGGATTGTTTTACAGAAAGAATCAAGATCTGAACTTGATTGGCTATGCATATGCTGGGTACCTGTCTGACCCGCATACCGCAAAGTCACAAACAGGCTATATAGTCCTGTGTGATGGAACTGCAATTTCCTGAAAATTGTCTAAGCAAAGCCTTATAGCTACCTCGACGAACCACTCAGAAATAATAACGCTGTATGAAGCCGCACGTGAATGCGCTTGGCTACGCCGAATGGTTCACCACATCCAGCAGTCATGTGGGATGAACATTGTACAAACCCCCACAATTATCTATGAAGATAATGTCGCTTGCGTTGCACAAGTACAAACGGGCTATGTGAAGAGTCATCTCACAAAGCATATCAACCCCAAGTTCTTCTATGCTCATGAATTGCAAAAGATGGACGAGATTAAAGTACTGCATACTAAGTCTTGTGAAAATCTAGCAGATTTATTCACAAAGTCCATCCCCGCATCTAGCTTTGAAAGGTGCGTATGAGGGATCGGTATGATGAGACTTAGAGAAGTGCAGAATTCAGGGGGAGAATTCCCTCAAGCCCGTTAGTGAATCTTGATCCTGAAGATCAAGTACCCAAAGAATAAAAGTCCTGAAAACTGAATGAAGTTGGGTGAATTGTACTCTTTTCCCTTGACGAGTTTTCCTGAAGTTTCTCGGTCAAAGTTTTTAATGAGGCAATTCGTGCATCGCAGCATAACATGTATCATGTACTCTTTCTCCAAATTTTTCCCACTGGGTTTTTATGGAGTTTTAATGAGGCATGAGTATGTCGGATGAGTGCCCAAGGGGGAGTATTAGGAAACCAGGGATAAGGATTCCCGTTTAAACGGATCCTCTCCGTTTAAACGAGTCTTTATCCGTAGTGGGCACCTCACCCCCTCCTATAAATAGAGAGCCATATGGATGATTTTGTACCCCATTGAATAGAATCAATAAAGAAAGACCAGGAGTTCTCTCTACATCTCTCTGTGTTCAATCTATTCTTCTGTGATTCTGTGATTGATTCGTTCTTGTTCTAAACAGAGGAATTGCTCGGACTGGTCGCCAGCGAGGGTTTCTCAATATTATTATCCTTAGTTCCTTACCAAGTACTAGTAAAGGTACACACTTGCTCTGGGGCAGCAACTAATGCAGTCAGTTCACCTAATTAGTAAAATGGCAACCATGACCTATATAAGGTAAAGGAAGTGTGAAGAGGGTAAATTATCATGGTAACCTAACCTTGTGAGAAAAAAATGGGAATTTACTGTCAAGAGTATTTAGGTCTTTTCCTATTATGCCATTGTAATAGGGTTTTTGTCTTATATAATATATGTGCCTTATGGGCTATTGTAATAGACGAGCTTCCTTCATATTTACATGGTATCAGAGTCTAGATTTTGAATTTAGCCTCTAATTACTCCTCCGCTACTGCTGCCCCCGGAAGGAGTGTTCTCCACTCCTTGGGGCGGCCACCTCGGCCCCTCCAGTAAAGGCCTTCCCTGCGTCGTGCTGCCTAAGCCCACGCCGCTGCTAGGCACCGCATGGATCTGGCTTTGACGCGCCTGGATCTGATGGTCCCTCTTTTTTGCTGACCCGCAGCACTGACCCCTCTTCGGATCTGGGTGCCGCGGATTCCATCTGGGCCACGCCGCCGCTGCCGCCCCACCAGGAGCCGCCACCTCCGTGCAAGCCTATCCCAGGCCACGCTGCCGCCGCCCCGCCAAGAGCCGCCGCCTCCGTGCCAGCCTATCCCGGGCCACGCCACCGCCCCGCTAGGAACCGCTGCCTCCGTGCCAACTTGTCCTGGACCACGCCGCTGCCTCTCTTCTTGGCCAGCTCCCGCCATCAACGCCTGGGATTCGGGACGGATCCAGCTGACCTCTCCGTCCTCTCACGGCTGCCCTGTGTTGGCTGGCCTCCGCGCCTCCCGGCCCCCACATGCCTCTGCCACCAATTTCCTCCACGTCTACGCCACCTCCATCCACGCCGCCCAACCGGATCCGGCCTCCGCCGGCCTGGACGTGACCGGATCCACACCGGATCTGGCCTCCCCAATGCTGGCTCGCCCAGATCTGGAGGGGAGGTGCTCGGCTAGCTCCACAGTCACCGCCAGCTCCGCCTCCTTCGAGCAGAGACACCGCCTTGGATTCAGCCCGAGCTGCCGGATCCGGCCGCCTCCACCGCCTCCCTAGACGCGCCAGGCTGTCGCCACCCCGAATCCAGCCGCCCTCGATGCCACCTGCGCCACGCCACATCGCCTCTCGTCACCAGTGTCGAAGCTCCTGGCCCGCGCCCCGGCTGCTAGTGAGCTGCGGGTGACGCAGTGCCGGAGGCCTCTGTCCCTGTCCTTCGTGCACACCACTAACCCCTCAGAGCCCCACTCGCCTCCTCGCCTCAACGCCGAGCCACCTCCAAGTCACCACCCTCTGAGGCTTGTGAGACTCTCAGCGAAAGAGAGAGGGAGAAAAGTAGGGGTTATTGCTGTGGCCTATGAGTTTTACCGTGCCATGTTGATGTCATGGCAGAGGAGGGATGGATAGAGATGTTGGATGTTTTGGTTTCGATGGTGGTAGAGCTGGCAACATGTTGGAGGGCTAGTTCTTTGTTGAAGGATGTGTGCTACTGCTGCTGTTTCAGCAGTCTTTTCTTTTTTCTTTTGTGTCTTCCGTTGCGTTATCCAAATCCGTTGCCATCTCTCTATCAGTTTATCAAAGCCGTGCGAGTCTACAAAATTCTTGTCAGTCAGTCGATTGCTTTGTTAGTCATGTTCCATCCTCTTAGATGAGTGTGGTCATCTCCTTCCTTTTGCATAGCCGCAGCTGCCGCTCTTCTTTTTGAGCTACTGCAGATCATATAAGTCTTCATGATGCCACCGCTTTTTTCTGAGCCGCCGCCTCGAGTTTCCAAGGCCCCCGCGCTTCTCTTCTGCGCTACCGCCGTCTCGGGCTTTGATCTGCATCGCTATGCTTCTATCTCTCACTTCGGCTTGATTTGACAACTATCTCTATTTGTGTCATCTTCCTTATCCTCTTCATTGTGTCGCCGCAATCGATTTTGCTTCTGCTTACCTCTACTTTCTAGCCTTTGCACTTTGTGCTTTATAGGCTGTCGCATGATTCCAAATGGGAAGAGATCATAATTTTTCAAGAGTCGTGTCGTCGGTACGAATCCAGACAGTAAACTTGTAGACACTTCTGGTCAAATACGAAGACCGCCGCGGGTGCGAAGGGACTCAAGAGAAGCACACAACCCTGAAGTCCTTATGGAAGGCCTCCTCCTTCCCTCAAGTGTCTTTCATATGAGTGTTCTAAGGTTACAAAATAGCCTCCTCTCTCCTATTACAAGAGGTCCTATTTATAGAGGGAGAGGAGGTGGTCTGCGCAGTTACAACTTTGCCCTTAAGGTTTGGCCTACTCCTATGGACATTTTGGTCATTTACTCCACGCAGACCCCCCAAGTCCAGGACCCTGGGGTCGGCCTGAGGTCCTCCTAAGGACAATCTTACATACTTCGCCCTCCTAGAAACGATCTTACGTACTTCGTTCAGGGTTGGCTTAAGGATTTGGATCAGGGTAGACCTCCGTGGGCCCGAGATAGTGCGGGGACCCTCTCCCAACAAGTCGCATACTATGACGACATCTTCAAGACTCGAACTTTGTATTTTTCCTACTTTAGTGTCAACATTTCCAAATGCAATGCTATTATATACGTCTTGCATTTGAGAGGGAATGTTAAAGGTATTTAGGCATTTTCTCATTATACTAGGATTTGTGTCTTATACTATATATATGCCCTATGGGCTACTGTAATAGACAAGCTTTCTTCATATTTACATTTACTACATGAAAAAAGGCATATGGTTGAAATTAAGAAGGAAGCCTTGCTATGTTTCACAATCCTAATTCTGAAAATAAAATGAAATAGTCATGAAGGCAACAGAATTAAAACTAACCTTAGTTTCCTTCCTTTCTCCCCTAAAAATAACCACAGCATACGGATTGGTGTGATGCTTCCCTTCGACATCTTCTGCATTTTCCACTGAAACCAACAGCACCCCGCCACTGGATGAGACGTCCCTTCGTACGCTCATATTGCCTTCACCATCTGAAATTGCACCGGTCCTGCTGTTGTCATCTCTGAATGGATCAAATGTCAACTCGACAATGAGTTTTCCTCTATTCTTCTTGTTATGTGGATCATTTGGGTTCATGCTTCTAAGAAGGTCGAGTGTGAACAACTTGCTATCGTAAGGAGTAAGCAAGCGGAGGGGAATTACTTGCATACCCAATTTATCATGCATTTTAACCTGCACAGTTAGAACAGAAGAACAGATTGGTTATCTCCATCCAATGCATATTAGGAAAAGTGTAGAAAAAGACTGTTCTTCGAAATGACAAGATAACTTGAGTCTTGTGCATACGAGGGTTTAAGAAAGTATTAAAACGTACAGAAGATAAGATGCATACAGAAAGCTAAACCTTTTCCCAGTCAAACATGTGGAGCTCAAGGACTTGTGAAGCAGGATCCTTGACTATGAGTCTGAAGTGTTCATTCCATTCAGGATTCAGGTTGCTCATCTTAACGGAGGTTTTCTTTGAGGGCAGTCTCTCACCACTTAGCCGGAGCTTGACATAGGGATCAGATTTTCCAAGCAAATCCATCTTGAGAAGATTCATGGCTCGAATTACCTTTACATGCAAAATTCCAACTGGTTTCTTTGTAGCACCACTGCAACATAGTCCATATCAATAATCAGTGTTGAAGTCCAAATTAAACTGCAGAATGTCCAGAACCAAAAACAAGGATTGTTTCTGCTGTATGAAGCATTATAACTAGCAATATATAATTTTATTTCACTCGACAAAGCAAAAGTATATCTTTGCCCCACCTTTTCCCTCCTTGATCAAAGAGAAGTTCATTATCATTAAGAAGGGCTCAAAAATTTTGTTAACAATTTTGGTGCTTAGCTTCTCACCTCCTGAGTGAATCTTATTTCCAAAATATGCATGGGATATGTACGTGCGGGATATGATGACATCATATGTATGTAACTGAAGATTATCTAGAGGGACTGAGTCCATATTTATGAAGGTTGTGGAAGAAGGATAGTCATATGCAACTTAACATGTGAAGTTAGAATAAACTCATCCAGCAACTTCCAATTGTGACCCATAAAATCAAAAGTTAAGGTACAACTGGATACTTGTTTGGATATCGTTAGTGAAGAATTTCACCTTGCTCCATCTAAAATAGGAATTTGTAAAACCTTAGGCCAGTGATACAGAATTGAAACTTGCTTTGTTATTTGTTCCTGTGTAGAGAGAGAGAGAGAGAGAGAAGGGGCAGCTAGTTAGTCCAGAAAGAACATCGTATATGGTATACCAAAAATAACGAGGCAGGATGTATGAAACTTCTCAGGGTTTATTTGGGAAGTTTTTAATTCAGTATCCACTCTGGTAAGATTATGTAAGAGGTCAGAAGAGCAATTACCTGGACAAACTGATACAAGCCAGGAATTGCCATTACATCTCCACCCAGCAGTTTGAATCCAAAGTCGACATGTGGCTTTATATTACAAAACTTCAGTCAGTATTCTTTAGTGAAGTTATGTGCACACTAAAGAAACAGATCTATACCTTCTCCATTAGTGAAACACACAAGTTTGCAAAGCAGGGAAAGCTTGGCACAAGCGGCTTCAGAATCAAACGTGGTGTAAGTATTATATGTAAATCTAAAAGCTGAAAATAGCAATATGATCATGTCAGAGGGCTACTAAGCCTTGTATGCATAATGTAGCCAGGTACAGAGCTAACCTGAGCAGATACATTGAAAGAATGCACCTTCACATTCACAATTACATTTGCAATGCTAGCCCACCGAATCACAGGTTCAATTACCAATTCTTTTTCTTGAATTTCGTAAACTTTAACTCCTGTTTGTTTAAACAAGGAAAATAAGGGGAAATATCTTAATATGAAACATGTGAAGTATCGAAAGAAAGATGATAAGCTTTTAAGGATACTTTGAACCCAATAAAATAATAATTCTTTTACATTGCTGTTTAACAACATTGCATGACAGTAAAAGTATGGAATAAACACCCCAGCTTGAAATTGTAAGACCAATTGACTTTCACACGTTAATTTCTTAGCCAATCATTTCCTTCCAAAAATTCTTAAGCAATCTTATATTAAGACCAGGTGAAGGTTGGCAAGGCCAACCCCATCATTTAAACGAGAGTGGAATGAGGGGATGAGCTTTATACAATATATTTTGAAATGATGTATCAATTCATAAATTCATAACAAAGACTTGAGTTGTCTGAGAATGGAAAAACATTGTCATTTTTTATGTATTAGTGATAATCATCATTTTGAGGAGACAATATTGCTCTGTCGCAATAAATTACACCAGGAAAGTAAGTGCTCTAAGAGAAATTACAGACCTTGGAATGTAGGTGGAAGAGCCCCGAGTGTAAAGTGTCAAAATTCAATTGATTCTATACCATATTGTCCAATATATTGATCAAGTATTGGCTTCGTTGCACTCCTTATAGTGTTGCATATTGCCTATGATCAACGAAGCAAAACTAATTTCTTTAGGCTGGTCATACTTCTAACTAAATTTTCTACAAACAAAAATGATCAAGCAGTGAGTAACACACTAAAACTTGTACCAAATAGGCCATATGAAAGTTGAAAGAACCTTATCCAGGAAAGGCCACATATCAAAAATAAACTTGTTCATCCAATCAACCTGCAAAACAATGAAATGGTACAGAATTAATTATCCCCTTCATGCATTGAATGTTACCTCAGATTCTAATTTAGTCACCTCGAGAACTTGGTTACATAGCATTTAACCAAATCTATAGGAGTTGATAACTTGATCACTTAGCTAACAGGGATTAGTTCCCATCATAAACTATGATAATGAATAGAATTTGGTACCGATGACACAGTATCCTTATTAGTTGGGGCTACACTGTGTTTAAAACCAAAGATTTCTCTGCAAAGAAAGACGGATCAATCAATAATTGCAAGGTCGACTGCTGAGATTTGAGGATGGAATCTCCATTGTTCATAGTCCATGATTCTGTGGAGAAAATCTCATTACCATCCACACATACGTGCATGCAATGGATCCTTGATGTCATACTTACTAGTAAGCAGATATTCTTTTAGATCCTAAATGCCCCCATTAATCAGGCATAGCAAAATTTTCAGGAAAAATCAGGCAACAACATTAGTGCATCACTCCCTCAAGTCCGTTAATTTATAAATATATGTCAACTTTTAATAACAAATTGATTGACATCATTTTTTGATGTTCCCCATTCTAGTGATCTACCACTCTGTACGCATGATGACTTCCATGATTGGTATCTCGATAACCCAAACAAGATTGCAAGCTATCAATGCAAAATAACATATTCATGATGTGCCAGCCTTCACGTAATAATTTCCTCCTTTTCATGGAGAAACATTGGTCCTAAATTATTAGTTGAACTAGATTTTTTTACGCCACGCAATTGCATGGTGTAGCACAGTTACAAAGTTTCCTAATTTTTCACAACTCAGTATTTGAATTTATATTAAAGAAAGTTGTTTCTATGGTTGA
The DNA here is from genome assembly GCA_036346265.1 of Melocanna baccifera. Taxonomy (NCBI): domain Eukaryota; kingdom Viridiplantae; phylum Streptophyta; class Magnoliopsida; order Poales; family Poaceae; genus Melocanna; species Melocanna baccifera. Next base: position 27,230,784 of record CM070691.1, on the reverse strand, counting down.
GGTCCTTTTATTATCTTTCGAAATTAAATATGTTGCAGTTGTGGATTAGCCGTAATTAGGACCCACCAAAGTGAGGGCTTAAAGTGTAAAGAATAAATAATTGGAACAATAGTGTAGTAAGTACCCACCCGTTCATAGTCTGGACTCTTCACCCATAATGGAATATCTGGTATTGTTGTCTGTAATGTCTCAGAATCTAAATCTCGTAGAGGTCTAATGATAGGGTCCTGCAAAATCAATCATGAACAATCAGATCAGTATAATATTATATTTATTATATAACTTAACACTTGTCTCTCCATAAGAAAATTGTCATTGCCAAAGTACACGAATAAAATGTCGACTTCATCTTGCATAGTTTCAAGTGAAGCTGGGGTATATACCATTTTGCTGGAAAAAAAAATGCAAATTTCCTGCCAAACAAATTACTGACAACTGTATTTTTTGTGTGAAGTAGCCCAGCACATGATTTACTGTAACATCTCATTTTGGGAATTCAAAATGCATGAATTAAAAACTTAAATTTGAATTCAACCCAAATTCAAAATGCGAATTCAATTCGAAAAATCCCAAATCTGGGCCGAGCCCAACGCTCTGCGCCGGTCGGCTCCTGTGCCACCACAGTGCCCGGCCGTCTTGCCCTGTGCGCGCCTTGACTCCGCGCTGTCCTAGCCATAGCCTCGCCACCCTCTCTCTTCCCCAGTCTCGGCCGTGCATCTCGCGCCCGCGCCCGACCGTTGCCCCTCAAACGCCGCATTTACTCCACCGCGCTGCGCGCCGGCTCCACCCAGTTCGTGCATGCCCGCGACAGGCGCTGGCCCCGCCGCCTCGCCCTATGCCGCCACTGCGCCTCGCCACTCCTCAAAAGGACTATGGGAGCAGGGACTAGAGTTATCGGAGATCCATTGGTACATGGCATGATAGCATCAATTATTCTAGAGGAAAAAAGCTATAAGGAAAACTAAAACATTCCATACAGATCTTTATAAATGCTAATTTATAGTACTGTGGACTTCCCTTAAGATTACTGCAGTGGAGCTCAAGAGGATCTAATTGTCTGGACTCTTTTTAAACGGCAATTGTCCGGACTCGGCATAGGCAAGTTGCCAAGTTGTTATACTGCTCCATTGGTGGCAAAGTGAAATGGTGGTTATGAATCTTACGTTGTTTGACCTAAGGGCAAAAGGGGAATTTCGCATTTGATAAGAGAGAGAAAGAGGTGGGGGCCCACATGTAAGTGGGCCGGTTTGGATAAAGGAGGGAGGAGCACTTCTGCTCCTCATTTTTTCCAGCCGAGCGGCTCAAGGCAAAGCGCGGCGGGCGATTTGGGGGGGAGACGGCGCGGGCTCGGTGGCGCGCCCGGAGGTAGCGGCGGGCTCCCCTGTGACTCGGCCTCCCCTGCAGCCCCTTCCTCTCCCGTGAGCTCTTCACCTCTCTTCTTCCCGTGAGACCCGGTCCTCAGATCCAAGTGTGCGCACTTGGTGGAGAGGGAGGAGCGGGCGTGGGGGGGGCCGAGGGACTCGGTCCCGGCCGTTGGGCGCTGGCCGAGGGCTCTTCCCTCCTCCTCTCGTTTGGCTATAAGTAGAGGAGGTCGCTTTCGGTGAGACATACCCAAAACAAAGAGTTCTACTCATCTCCTCTCTTGTGTTTCTCTTTGCCCGTGGTGACTTGGTTGTGGTGTGTGGCTTGTTCCGACGCGATCCGCGATCCCCGGTGCTCGTTGGCGGCGGCGCTGGCGGCTCCTCCCGTGCTTGTGCGGCAGACTCCACGACCTCGACCGTTGGCTTGATCATCAACTCCGACGAAGGGCTTTGTATCTCCGTGCCTCTCGCTCTCTCTCACGGTGGTGTGAGGGCAATAGGTTTTCGGGACAATGCTCACGAGCACGCCTAGCCTCGTGACCTTCCGGTGATTTCGAATATCACTGTTTGTGAGTTTTCGGTTCAACCTTTGCAGCTTTTCGGTTTGTGGTATATCCGAGAAATTGCAAAATTCATGAGGCTTAATGTGGCTCTGTGATGATAATAATCATATCTTTGAGATTGGTTGATCTTTGAGCTCTAGTTAAAATAGAATCTGTCATTGTTGTTCGAATCGTATACAATTGTCGATTATATATATATATACATTGATCATACAAAGTTCAATCACAGATCATTAGATGGTGGTAAATTCTTACATATATTTATGTGTTTCATGACTTTGGTTATCGATTTAATAAGTTTGATCTTGATTCACTTGTGAGAAACTAGACGCATCTAATTGAATCATATTGACCTTGGCCGAATTGTATGTATGCTAGATATATATATTTGAACTTAAAAGGCTTCAGAATTTAAGAGCTCAAAGATTGAATTTTAATGTGGTATAACCAATCAGTGAAGAGTATATGATTTAGTAGCGGGACGGCCAAGTTTTAGACTTGTGTAACCCTACAAACTGAGAGCACAAATAATCAATTAAACTTGAGCTTATTGCTAGTCTTAATTGATTCATGTTTTTTACAATGTCATACATATTCATACTTGCAAGTTTATCATTACATTTGATGAATATGTGTCATGCCATGGATGATATGTTCAATTCATATGATTTCATACTTGCTATGTCATTTCGTTATGAATTAATGTCATTCTTGTGTGCTTATAATTATATTGGAATTATATTTATACTATTGCTTATACCGCAAATATTACAACATCTTATGACTTCCAGTTGCATAATGCCACTGTAAAACTGGTGGTTATGAATTTCTTTTCTTACAAAGTAAGTAATCCAAGGTTTGGTTGTCTCAACAAAAAGGGTTCAACAAAGTACGCTAGATATCTATAGCAAATTCCCAAGTTGGATTTTTGCTCTATCACATTCATCCATGTCCTTCTCACTCCTATGGGCTAAGCCACCTGTAACTTGGCTCAAACCACATGCCGACGAAAGTAAATGATTCTAATCATATTAGACAAATTAAAAAAATAAAAGTACCATTCAAGTTTGTTCGACATCATGCTAATTAAATACCTCGCTACGCATCCGGTGACATATTCCGTATCCATCTGCACCGATTCCATTTCACATTGGCAAACACATTAAACAAATCCACACAAAGATTTCGTTCTGACATGCATGAACTAGGCATATAATCGTTGTGGTGTCCACTTCCTCCAGATTACCCCAACTGAACCAAGTCGCCGTTCCTCCACCGGAACTCCAGTACAACAAATAAAAGGTCCTACCTAGCTGGCAAATATAGGCCGTGCTCATCGAATGGTACCATCAGCCTTCGGCGGTAGCGTCTGACTTTTTTACTGTTTAAGTTTTTGTTTTTTTTCTATTTATTTTTTTATTTTAGGATTTTTTATTTTTCTATATTCCTTTGCATTGTCTATATAGACTAACATGTTTTTTCTATTTTTAAATTTTAATTATGTTAAATAAATCAACTCAACTACAATAAAAAAATAAATCCGTCCTAATGGGTAACGGAGCCGCTGCAACAGTACGTGGGATCGGACAGGTCTGCCTGAAGCTTACCTCGGGCAAGACACTCATCCTCAAAGACGTACTGTATGTGCCTGCAATGACTCGCAATCTTCTGAGCGGGTCGATGCTGTGTAGGCAGGGAATAAAGCTTGTATTTGAATCCAATAAGGTCGTGTTGACCAAGTTTGGTAATTTTGTGGGCAAAGGCTATGATAGCGGAGGCATGTTCCGCTTATCGATTCTTGATTCAAATAATGTAACAGTTTACAATGTTTCCCATTGCAATAAAGTTCATGATGTTTGGCATTCACGTTTGTGTCATGTTAATTTTGAAGCTATTATGCGGTTAAGCAAAATGAATTTAATTCCAAGTTATAATTATGAGAAAGGTTCAAAAATGTGAAGTGTGTGTGCAAGCGAAGCAACCGAAAACCTTTTCATAGTGTTGAAGGCGGAGCACTTCTCCACTTGAATTAGTCCATTCGATCTTTGCGAGATGAATGGAATTTTGACTAAAGGTGGCAAGCGCTATTTTCTAACTCTCATAGATGATGCGACTAAGTATTGTTACATTTACCTACTTAAGTCGAAAGATGAAGCACTTGAATATTTTAAAGTCTATAAAGCCGAAGTTGAAAATCAACTAGAAAAGAAAATCAAACGGTTACGGTCGGATCGAGGCGGTGAATACGTCTCGAATGAATTCTCTCAGTTCTGTGAAGAAAGTGGAATAATCCATGAGACTACTCCACCTTACTCACCCCAATCAAATGGAATAGCCGAAAGAAAGAACCGAACTCTTTGTGACTTGGTTAACGCCATGCTTCAGAGTTCAGGTATGCCGGACTATTGGTGGGGTGAGGCAGTTCTCACAGCTAACTATATCTTGAATAGGGTTCCACCTCGAAATCAGGAGGAGACACCCTATGAAGGATGGAAGGGGAGAAAACCTAACTTGTCTTATCTTCGGACATGGGGATGCCTCGCGAAGGTACATGTGCCATTACCGAAGAAAAGAAAGCTTGATCCGAAAACCGTTGATTGTGTTTTTCTAGGGTATGCTCTTAATAGCACGGCTTATAGATTTTTAGTAGTCAAATCCGAGGTGAGTGACATCACTACAAACATAGTGATGGAGTCTCGTGATGCGACTTTCTTTGAACATGTGTTTCCTATGAGACCAGCGGAAGTCATTGACCCTCTTTGCTCCAGCTTGATTGCTCTATTCTTCCTAGTGTGGATAACACCGCTCGAGTTGGAGTTGAGGAGGAGTAAGAGGCAGAGGACTGAAAAGTCACTGGGCGATGACTATGTCACTTATGTCGTGGACGATGAACCACGAACCCTTTCAGAGGCATACGCATCCCCGGATGTGGATTACTGGAAGGAGGCAGTCCGTAGCGAGATGGATTCCATCACAGCTAACGGAACTCGAGATTACAGATCTTCCACCTGGATGCAAGCCAGTGGGCTGCAAATGGATCTTTAAAAGAAAGCGCAGACCTGATGGTACTATTGAAAAGTACAAGGCCCGCTTAGTGGCTAAGGGTTACACGCAAAACGAAGGAGAAGACTATTTTGATACATACTCTCCTGTGGCTCGTTTACCCACAATACGGGTGCTTATAGCACTAGCTGCTGCATATAAACTCCAAGTACATCAAATGGATGTAAAGACCGCTTTCCTAAACGGAGAGTTGGATGAGGAGATTTATATGCAACAACCTGATGGTTTTGTGGTTGAAGGGCAAGAAAAGAAAGTATGTCGATTGATTAAATCTTTGTATGGCCTAAAGCAAGCTCCCAAGCAGTGGCATGAGAAATTTGATAGTACCCTGACATCGGTCGGCTTTTGTGTTAACGAAGCCGATAAATGTGTCTACTATCGGTTTCATGGGGGTGAAGGTGTCATTCTATGTCTATACGTAGATGACATATTGCTTTTTGGGACAAACATGGATGTAATCAATAAAACAAAGTCTTTTCTCTCTCAGAAATTTGATATGAAAGATCTGGGTGAAGCTGATGTTATTTTAAACATCAAACTTATAAAGAGTGAGAATGGGATAACTCTGTCACAATCCCATTACGTGGCCAAAGTCCTATCCCGATTTGGATTCATGGACTGTAAGCCAGCAACGACACCTTATGATCCAAATGCTAAGCTCCACAAAAACACAGGACATGGAAAAGATCAATTAAGGTATTCACAAGTTATTGGATCCTTGATGTATCTAACTAGTGCAACAAGACCAGATATCTCTTATGCTGTGAGCAGATTGAGTCGTTATACGTCCAATCCAGGAGATGATCATTGGATAGCACTAGAGAGAGTTCTTAGATACCTAAAAGGAAGCCCTAATTTGGGAATACACTATTCTGGTCATCCTGCAGTCTTGGAAGGATTCAGTGATTCCAACTGGATCAGCGACTCAGATGATATGAAGGCTACGAGTGGCTACGTGTTCACTCTAGCAGGTGGAGCCGTTTCGTGGAAATCTTCCAAACAGACTATCCTTACACGGTCCACCATGGAGGCTGAGCTAGTAGCTCTTGACTCGGCGTATGAGAGCGAAATGGATTAGAGAACTCCTTCGACCTACCGATTCTGAAAAGCCAATTCCACCATATTGACCTCTCGCGATAACCAAACCGCTCGTTAAGGCAAAGAGTAGGAAGGACAATATGAAGTCTTCAAAACATATAAAGCGCCGACTCAAGTCGGTTAGGCATGCCAGAGAGACGGGTGTTATTTCTGTGGAATACATCCAGTCTGAAAGGAACTTAGCAGATCCTTTCACTAAAGGATTGGCGCGGAAGGTCATCCTTGCGCTGCCTCGTGGAATGGGGCTCATACCCGTGTAAAGGCTCACATTGGTGGTAACCTATCCTAGAAGATCGGAGATCCCGTGAACTAGGCTCTAGGATAACAAACTGTGTGGGATAAGAGAGCACAACTAAAGAGTCTCATTAGCTGCAGTGCTCTGTCTGTATGGAAGGATGAACAGTGGCTCTTAATGAATTCGATGTCTATATGACTTTGGGAATCGTCCTACAGGATTCTCTGGAGAATTCACCTACGTGAGTACGATTGTGAGGTCGCGATCGAAGAAAGTTAAAGGGTATACTTTCTTAATGTACTCATTAGCTAGATATGGGGACATGACCGTAACGTCCCAACCCGAGAGGGAAAAGGGCAAGCCGCCCTGTACAGAGTGTGACTTGGGCGAAAACTCTCACACCAAGACATTGGATCAAGGCGAAGTCCTCCTTTGTCTGTGCAGAGTCGTAGTCTTTGTTACTAGACTTTGGGTTCAAACCCGAAAGGTACCCATCGTCGAACAGCTGTATATTAAACAAGACATTGAGTATCAGTTATCAATTGAGAAATTGGTGGGGACTGTTGTTTGACCTAAGGGCAAAAGGGGAATTTCGCATTTGATAAGAGAGAGAAAGAGGTGGGGGCCCACATGTAAGTGGGCCGGTTTGGATAAAGGAGGGAGGAGCACTTCTGCTCCTCATTTTTTCCAGCCGAGCGGCTCAAGGCAGGCGGCGGCCGGGCGATTTGGGGGGGAGACGGCGCGGGCTCGGTGGCGCGCCCGGAGGTAGCGGCGGGCTCCCCTGTGACTCGGCCTCCCCTGCAGCCCCTTCCTCTCCCGTGAGCTCTTCACCTCTCTTCTTCCCGTGAGACCCGGTCCTCAGATCCAAGTGTGCGCACTTGGTGGAGAGGGAGGAGCGGGCGTGGGGGGGGGCCGAGGGACTCGGTCCCGGCCGTTGGAGCGCCTGAGCCGAGGGCTCTTCCCCTCCTCCTCTCGTTTGGCTATAAGTAGAGGGAGGTTGCTTTCGGTGAGACATACCCGAAAACAGTGAGTTCTACTCATCTCCTCTCTTGTGTTTCTCTTTTGCCTGTGGTGACTTCGGTTGTGGTGTGTGGCTTCGGTTCCCGACGCTGATCTGCGATCCCCTGGTGCTCGTTGGTGAGGCGCTTGGCCGGCTCCTCCCCTGTGCTTGTGCGGCAGACTCCCTGACCTCGACTTCGTTGGCTTGATCATCAACTCCGACGAAGGGGCTTTGTATCTCCGTGCCTACTGCTCTCTCTCTCACGGTGGTGTGAGGGCAATAGGTTTTCTGGGACAGTGCTCACGAGCACGCCTAGCCCTGTGACCTTCTAGTGATTTCGAATATCACCTGTTTGTGAGTTTTCGGTTCAACCTTTGCAGTTTTCAGTTTGTGGTATATCTGAGAAATTGCAAAATTCGATGAAACTTAATGTGGCTCTGTGATGATAATAATCATATGCTGAGATTGGTTGATCTTTGAGCTCTAGTTAAAATAGAATCTGTCATTGTTGTTCAGAACTGTGTATACAATTGTCAGTTATATATATATATATACATTGATCATACAAAGTTCAATCACAGCAGTCATTAGATGGTGGTAAATTCTTACATATATTTATGTGTTTCATGACTGCTGGTTATCAGATTTAATAAGTTTGATCTTGATTCACTTGTGAGAAACTAGACTGCATCTAATTGAATCATATTGGACTGCTGGCCGAATTGTATGTATGCTAGATATATATATTTGAATTTAAAAGGCTTCAGAATTTAAGAGCTCAAAGATTGAATTTTAATGTGGTATAACCAATCAGTGAAGAGTATATGATTTAGTAGCGGGACGGCCAAGTTTTAGACTTGTGTAACCCTACAAACTGAGAGCACAAATAATCAATTAAACTTGAGCTTATTGCTAGTCTTAATTGATTCATGTTTTTTACAATGTCATACATATTCATACTTGCAAGTTTATCATTACATTTGATGAATATGTGTCATGCCATGGATGATATGTTCAATTCATATGATTTCATACTTGCTATGTCATTTCGTTATGAATTAATGTCATTCTTGTGTGCTTATAATTATATTGGAATTATATTTATACTATTGCTTATACCGCAAATATTACAACATCTTATGACTTCCAGTTGCATAATGCCACCAGAAACTGGTGGTTATGAATTTCTTTTCTTACAAAGTAAGTAATCCAAGGTTTGGTTGTCTCAACAAAAAGGGTTCAACAAAGTACGCTAGATATCTATAGCAAATTCCCAAGTTGGATTTTTGCTCTATCACATTCATCCATGTCCTTCTCACTCCTATGGGCTAAGCCACCTGTAACTTGGCTCAAACCACATGCCGACGAAAGTAAATGATTCTAATCATATTAGACAAATTAAAAAAATAAAAGTACCATTCAAGTTTGTTCGACATCATGCTAATTAAATACCTGCTACGCATCCGGTGACATATTCCGTATCCATCTGCACCGATTCCATTTCACATTGGCAAACACATTAAACAAATCCACACAAAGATTTCGTTCTGACATGCATGAACTAGGCATATAATCGTTGTGGTGTCCACTTCCTCCAGATTACCCCAACTGAACCAAGTCGCCGTTCCTCCACCGGAACTCCAGTACAACAAATAAAAGGTCCTACCTAGCTGGCAAATATAGGCCGTGCTCATCGAATGGTACCATCAGCCTTCGGCGGTAGCGTCTGACTTTTTTACTGTTTAAGTTTTTGTTTTTTTTCTATTTATTTTTTTATTTTAGGATTTTTTATTTTTCTATATTCCTTTGCATTGTCTATATAGACTAACATGTTTTTTCTATTTTTAAATTTTAATTATGTTAAATAAATCAACTCAACTACAATAAAAAAATAAATCCGTTACAGTAAAAAAAACCATAAACCAATATCATTCTGAACATCCATAGTAGATTAGTCAGAATGATCACGTACTATCCATTCAAAGCTGGAGCAGTACGTACTGGCCAACTAAAGAGACGTGCTTAGTCAGAACTGGAAAATGCACCAGGAAAGACATGGACTTTTGAGCACCGCACGCTTGAACTGATCACCCCGTTTCCCCCACTTCAGACGCAGAGTACGCCAAACACTCAAACAGCTAGAAATCAAACACATCCCAATCAAATCTTCTCCAACCATGGGGTTGGGGAGTTGGTGACCAGATTGCATGCGCAGCCAAGATCGAAATACATCATGCGTTTCATGCTGCTGTGCGTGCCTAAATTTGGTGCGCTAACATAGAAATCACATGCGTTGGTACAATAATTTCTCACGGGAAGTGGCATTGAACTAATTTAAACCGCGACACGATTAGAACAAGGTGATTGATTAGAGCAGATTAATCCAGCCATGGAACAGAAGCACGGGAATTAACCCCACTACGCTGAGGACAAGGGGGCGATCGATCACCTGGAGACGGCGACGCGCGAAGAGGCGGAGGTAGACGAGGTAGGCGGCGGCGAGGCCGAGGCCGAGGCCGAGGAGGCCGCCCACGAGCCCCATCCCTGCAATCGCAAGTGCAGCGGCTGCAGCGGCAACCGCATGGAAATCAGCCACGATAAATGGATGGGGGAGTTGGCGATTTTGCCGCGGCTGCTCCTCCTCCCCGGACGCGTCGAACGGAGAGAAATGCGAGCGCGGCGAGGGCCAGCAAGCGCCAAGCGGTGGAGCTTTGTCTATTGCGATGGGGCGGTTGAGAAGTTGGTGGATTATATGGGTTTGCGGCCCGTGCGGCGGGTGGAAAAACCCGCCAAAACCCCCCACGCTTTCGGTCTCCACGCGGCCTCCGGACCTTGCACCGGCGGCAGGGCCAGGGGCTCGGCACCATCAGTCGCATCAGATATTCACAGGCTCTGTTCGTTTTATGACTGGGTGTAGACTTGCATCTTCGACTAGGCCTGGGCTGTTCTTTAAAAAGGCCGAATGTTTTCCAGGATTACAACGAGAACACCACACTTATATCATATACCACATCTATACACGTACGAATGTTCTATTGAAATATACGTTAGAACTTAAATAAATACTAGATTTATTCAGTATCTCACGGAGCATATCCACACATTTTTCCACTGAAGTACACGTGCGTATGAGGTGAGGCATCCGGGGTGACTAAATCCGGACAGACAGCTGGCACGATAGTGAAGCTTGCCAACTGAGCTAGGTCATCTGGAAAAAAAAAGCTGAGTTGAATGCACGATATTGCATGGGTTGGCCATAACACTGGGCCAAGCCTTCCTCAACTAGAAAACATTGGATCGGGTCAGTTGGGCTTAGTAGGCCAGGACATGGGTTTTACACAGCCATGTCCATAACTCAGGCCGGACCATTATTCGGAAAGCCGGGCTTGGTCCAAAGGCTGGGCTAAAACCCGAAGTCAGCGAGATTATTCTTGGGCGAGAAACGAAATCACCCTTCCACTTTCCTGCTAGGCTTAGCTTTGTAGCGTAACTCTCCAAATCCTAGTAGGTTATGATACGAGTCACCTCACAACAATCCATAAGCAGATTTCCTATTCACCTATAGCTTGTTGAGTTTCTTTGTCTTCCCCTCTCCATCTTGGCATCTCGTGATGCTTAAAGAAGTTTGTGGGCCAAATTAACCAGCTTAGCTTGCATCGTCAGTAATTTTCCCAACAGTCATCTCTGAATGTTTACATGCCTCCAAAATAAGTATTCAACGCTCTGGCGATACTGAATTAGCAGTGAAATTGGATTCATGGTTTCTTAGTCCATCTTTTGATTGTTGTTAAAACTACATGCTGTTGTAATGTTGTCAATGAGAACACTTGTGCTACTCAAGTGCTTCCATTTTTGCTCATGTTCTTTTCTTTTCTTTTCCTTCTTTTTTTTTTTTTGCTTTCTTGTCGACTTGTAAGCAAGTAAACTATGGATGAACCGGAGTAGTACTGAAACTGGAGTTTCTATCAGAATACATGGTTTCTCAGCTGGCTATGTTTGTTGAAGTGAATTTGTGAGAATGTTTAGATGTGTTACTGATCATCTATTTACATATAAAGAACAACATTTTAGCTCTCTTTGGAGAAGGATATCCTCTTGCATTTCCAAACAAATATAAGAGACCACGCCATCAAAATACTAGAAGACGAGCACGTGAATCTCCACCAATGACTGATCCAAGCTTATGTTTTTGGGCCAAATTAACCAGCATCGTCATTAATTTTCCCAACAGCCAAAGTGATCTCTGAATGTTTACGTGCCTCCAAAATAAGTATTCATCGCGCTGGCGATACTGAGTTAGCAGTGAATTTGGATTCATGGTTTCTTAGTCTACCTTTTGGTTGTTGTTTCTTGTTACAACTACATGCTGTTGTTGATTAGAACACTTGTGCTACTCAAGAGCCTCCATTTTTTTACTGAATTTATCTTTTTCTTGACAACTTGTAAGCAAGTAAACTATGGATGAACTGTAGTACTGAAACTAGAGTTTCTATGATGGTCGCTCAGCTGGTTGTCTTTGTTGAAGTGGATTTGTGAGAAATATAGAGGTGTTACTTACATATAAAGGACAACATTTCTGCAATCTTTGGAGCAGGATATCCTCTTGCATTCCAAACAAAAAAAAAAAGAGACCACACCATGATCCTGTACTTACTCAAACTAGACACACTTATAGGTTACAACTCAAAACAAGAGCACCCAGAAGAGACTCTTCACTATCTCTTCACACATTGGCTAGCACGGCCTTAACAATAGGAATGGGAAACAAAGCATGAGACATGGATGTAACAGTAGAGCATGCAACACACTGCAAAAAGCCTCACCCAAATACGAGCTCAAGTTAAGCAAACACCTTGAACAATCATGAAGAAGGGAAGCCGAGCTGATGGAAGAAATGGACCAAAACCATACTGCTGCTCAAGCTTCTGCTGCTGCTGCCTCTGGTGCTTCGACGTCGGCAGCCGCGAAGAAAGATCGCTTTCCGACCAAATCAGCAACCCGCTTCGCACACCTCGAGTCGCGAGGACTCTCATCAAAAGGCGGCATGGTCCTGATCCTTGGGAGCAACTCAGCAACCTTGGCAATTGTTTGAGGAGACAGCTGATCAATGGAAGGCTCGATAACCTTCGCTCGGATTTCCTCCCTCTGGCTTGCACCCCCCCGCCGATCCCGTGAGAGACTGCTTGCGCTGCTTCTCTTGTGTTCCAGCTCCCAGGGACGCGCCAGGCGTGAGGCTGTAGCGGCTCGGGACAATCCTGACCTTGGTGCTCCCCGCCGGCCTCCTGCCAATGGCTGCATTGCCGGTGTGGCTGAACACACCTTTGGGCTTGAGCTCATCAACCACCTTGTTACCCCCAACTGCTGCAATGCCTCCCCTTGTGTCAGTAGCCTTGGCAATGGACTGCCTCTTGGACCTGGGGCTCATGCTCGAGCTCCTCACCTTCGCTCTACCTGCTGCTGCTCCCTGCTTAGCGTCCAAGGGCAGCCTGGTGTTGCTCGATGGCCATAGCTTGGCGGGGACGGTGGGTTGCCTGGAAGGTTGGCCTTCTTCTCGGATGGCATTGAGCTTATTGGAGAACGGTTTGACCAGCGCCGCCATCGCCGGGTTGCTGCCGACGCCGTGGCGAATCTCCAATGGCCCGAGGCTGACGCCCCTGCGCCGCTGCACCGGAGGCTCCTTGATCGGCTTCAGAATGTGCGCGGCGCACGCGCCCTGCTGCTTCTGCTGCGCCGCGGGCACCTTAGGGTTGGCGGCGGCGATGTCGAGGGGGCCGAGGCTGAGCCCCCTGCCCCGCGACACCGGAGGCTGCTTGATAGGCTTCAGCCTCTGGATTGCGGGCAGCGGCTGTTTCTCAGACAGCAGGTTATGGTTGGCGGAGGAGATGGCGTCCAGGGGGCCGAGGCTAAGCCCCCTGGGCCGCGGCCGCACCTTCGCGGCGACCTCTTCGGTCGCGTCGGAGTCGCGCTTGGGCTCCGACTGCCTGGAGGCGCGGAGATGGTGGAGGCGGGAGGAGAGGCGCAGGATCTCCTCCTCGATGTGGCCGATCTCAGCGTCCACGTCGAAGCCGGCGCCGATGGCGTCAGGCTCCGGGCGGTGGTTCTCCTTGTCGCCCTTGCTGATGGCCGCCGCCGTGTGGGACTGCCAAGCGGAGGCGGAAGACGAGGGGTCGTCGAAGGCAGCATTGTTCCAGACGTGGACCAGCGGGATGAGGGGGTCCTCCTCCATTCTAGCAGAGATCAGGGGAAAGCAAATCGAAATGGGATAGAGAAAGCAAATCGATGGATACCTGGATCGATCGATGGATTGTTAAAGACGGCGAGTGGATTCCTCCTCCCTTTGCGTGATTAGATTGGATTAGTGGTGAATTTTTGCGGTGCGAGATGGTGGGATGCGATGCGGGGAGGAAGAGGGTTTAAGAGCCAGTTATCACTCGACCGTTGGCACTCGGGAGCGGAAAGCGAGCGCGTCATTTATATATTACAGGTGGATTTTTTTTAACAAAAAGAAAAAAATACTTGAGCAGCGTTCATTCTAGCTTCAGCTGTCTCTTAAAGAAGCTCAAATGACTTAATTTCGGTTTTTTATTTTATTTTTTTCTCCTTTGCGTTGTCTGTGAGATATAATGATATTTTTATTTTATTTTATTTTTAAGTGCATAATAGCTATAAATTCAATCAAAACTAACCGACGGAAACCAAAAGATTTCAGGAAAAACCAAAATGAACAGCCGCAGTGAGGCTGGACCGCATGTTGTGGGTAATGTGAGATTGTAGACGTTGTAGCGAGTGCGCAACCGCGCATCCACCAAACCCCGCTCCTTCCCCGTCGCTCTACGGTGTAGATGCCCTGGGCTCCAAATCTACCGGGTGGAGTTCAACAAATTTAGAGGGTGATTAGAATAGCGATAGCTTTTAATTTTTACTGAAAAAACACTGTAGCTGACTAAAAAATCACTGTAGCTGAGTTGATTTATTGAGTATAATTAAATTTTAAAAAAATATAAAAATAAAAACGACAAGTTAATCTAGAGCGGACGGTGCAAAAGAATACGGGAAAAAAATAAAAAAACGAAAAAAAAATTCACTGTAGCATCGCCCATCGCTCATGGCAGAAGCTATATTGAGCGGGGCCGTCATTTATTTTCTATGGACCAGATGATGCCACCTCACCTTCTTCTTCCTTCCATGTCCCCAAACCCCTTCTTCCTCGCTGCAACAGGCCAACAGCACAAGAAATCATCAGGCATTGCTGTCCCTCAAAAAAAGGACGGCACTGCTGCTTGAACCTAAGACATCTAACTGATTCCGTGAATCACTTCGCAATTTGGCCACTATGCCTTGAAGGAAATTTATTCCTGTTCTCTCACACGCATTTGGGAGATTCCTCAATTCTCTGACTCTCTTCACAATTTATTTCATTAATTCATAAATTCACAAATATTATTCACTGACAAATACCTTTGTCTGATTCACAAGGAGCATGAGTGCATGACAAATTCACTCATTCGCAAATTCACAAATACCATTCATTGACAAATTCACAAATATGAAATATCATTCACTGACAAATACCTTTTTCTCTTCACTTCTTCAGCCTACGACGTGCCGCCCTTCCATACCGCTAGCCACCCTACCACCTACTGGGCTGCCGCCTCCCCTCCCCTTGGCGGTTTGGCCCTTTGCTGCCTCCCCTCGACCTCTCCCCTTGGCCCCTTGCCACCTCGTCCGCCCAAGGCCCGACGGCCTAATGCCCCACCCTGCCTCGCCCGCCCGCCCGCCCGCCCTGTTCTTGTTGTGGCCTTGGCGCCTTGTCGGCTTGAGGAATGTGGAATGAATTAGGGTAAGGGGAGTTGGGGAGGTGAGTGACTGCTTCAGTGCTTCAGCTTCGAGATGGGAATGGGATGGAGATGGTTTCAGTTTCAGCTTTTTTTTTCACTTTTCAGTAATTCGTCTTTTTCTAAGTTTTTTTTAGATTTTTTAGGCCTTTTGCATTTTTTTTCTTTTTTTCATGTTCCTTTGCATTGTCCGTGATGGGCTAACATATTTTTTATATATTTTTTAAAATTTAATTATACCCAAAAAGCCAAATCAGTTATAGTAAAAAAACCAACTACAGTGAAATTTCAGCCAAAAACCAGAAACCATTGCTAAAACGAACACCCCCTCAGATGCATGGCACCAAGTTGGCCAACTGGACATGATGGACTGCTTCAGCCTTCAGTGATGATGTATGGGCCGCCCGAACCTCAATACCTTGCCTCATGTGGTCAAGTGCCCATGGTGCCTGCCGCCAAGGGGCAGTGCTCGGGAACTTGCCCCTAGGGCTACGTCGGCACCAGTAGGAAGCACTTTATCCCCCTTACTCGTCGCCAACAAGCCCATACAGCCTCCCAGGCTTGCTGGGCGGTGCCTCCACCCTTGCTTATAACTTATAAGATGAAGAAGAAGGAGGTGAGGTGGCATCATCTGGTCCATAGAAAATAAATAATGTCCTAGATTTCTTGAACTCCACTCGATGGATTTGGGGCCAACTCTAGGGGATCCGCACCGTCTCTCCGCCGTTAAAAAGATAGAAACCTTGTTGCTTCTGCATTTTACTGTTTATCGGTGTTGTTTCCATCTTGATTTTTTTCTTATTTTGAAATTTTCATCTTACCTGCATCTTGCATTCCTGTTCGTAAATTATCCATCGATTTGCTAAGCTACATGTACGCCTATGTTCATCTCATTTCTCGGGGGAAATGTGTATGGTGTATATTACATTCATTCCTTTGTACTTATTCCTACGTTTTCTTACATATCGTTGAACCGAGGCATTGAGCAGCACACGTTATAAACTATTGTTAGTTCTGACCACTCTAACAAGATTGCTTCGTCGCTTATGAGTTCACCACAAAATTTGGCACGCCTTCTTCGCACGTCACAAAAAGAAGACACTTCTTCGCATTGACCACTCGTAGTGTCTCAAAAAGAAGCATCATCTTCGCAATACAGAGTGAAACAGCAAGTGGCCATTTCTGTCTTTTTCAAGCTACGTGAGAAATTTCTTTGAAAAACTACAGGAGAAGACACTTTTCACTTTTCAATTAGAGAAGGGTGGGTTGTGCCCAACTACAGAGTATGGACCCTTCTCTCCAACAGATTAATGGGCCTTGTAAACAAACCCATCTTGCACCATATGGCCCGAGGCAAACAGTAAGAGCCCAATCCTTATAGGTAGCGTATAGTTTGTTGTTACTGTAACTGATTTATTTTTTACTACTAGTCAAGTGCCCGTGCGTTGCAACGAATCTTAAATAATTGATAACGTAAATTCTAAAGTCTTAAACAAACTAATATGAGTTTCCCTACATCCATAAACTGCTTTCTTAGAGAAGCTAGCAGAAAGAGGCTTCAGCCTCTTAGGACAAAAGGTTCTTAAGCTTGCCTAAGAATTAAGATGTCTCAGCAACTATACATATTCTGGAAAGGTCGTCTAGAAAGAAACTTAACCTAACAGGTATTGCATAAACAGTGGATGGAGAGCATGAGAGATGGTACTATTCTAAAACAAGTCTAGTGGCACAAGCCATTGATAGCTTAATAGCTTACAGTATTGTAAAAGAATCAGCAGTTTAGCCTGTTTTTCATTGTTAATTAGGAAGGTCATAAAGTCAATCCTAAATTTAAAAAACTGATAAGTGAATATCAAATGAAAGTGAACAAAAGGCATCAATACAAAAGGCTTGACCCTGAAAGACACACTAATATTTCAAACATAGCATCCTTCCAAGAAAAAGTTATAAAAAGAAGGAAAAGGTAAAGAGTACACAACTACATGAAAAAAGGTTGAGCTTCCCATTACTGCGTTATGAGGCTTATTAACACTATTCATATGCATCCCACATAAAACCTATGAGCAATGAAGGTTCTTACCTTCAAGTAACAGTATTAATAAAAGATACAGGAAGAAAAAAAGGATTATGTGGCAGGAAGGAAAAGCTGAGAAATTAAGTACTGGATACCGAAAGAACCAACTTCAAATTTAGGACATAAACAATTAACACCGACCTAACAGAGGCCACGCATTATACAAGACATGCATTACACTCAAGTCGGTTCCAAGGCTCCTATATGAAAAGAGCACATTGGTGTCTCGCTTTGGACAATGGGAGTTTTATGAGTATTTCGAATGCTAATGTATTAAATGATCCAAATTTACTGAAGGAAATACTGTGGAGCTACTAAGTTCTTGCTCAAGGAGTGCAACCCACTTCAATACATTTTGAACAAGTAAAGAAAGCAAAACAGAAAACTAATATAATCGAACAAGTAGCATGTAATCGCAACACAAAGAACTAAGTAACAAAATAAACACATGGATTCAGCTACAAACCAAATGCAAATGTAATTAACTTGAAAATGCAAATGAAACAGATAAACTCAAGCGAGATTCATCGATCGGTGCTTACCTTTCTCTTGAACACCACCGCTTTCTTATTTGCACTGGACCAATACGCATGGGTCTTGAAGAACAGAGCATCCCATTCATTTCGGTCATTGCACGAGCTTGCTCAGTAGGATCACCAAATTTCACAAAGCCATAATCCTTTGAGCGCATTGTCGGTTATCGCCACAACTTTTGCACCATTCACGGATGGGTAGTGCACCTAAATGTCTCTTGTAATATGTAATCTATAACATCAGCAGCCAAATCACCAACAAAAATTGTATAATCAGGGGTGTTATCACGTTTTTCACCAGTAGTGGCCTAATTCAATCGGTATGTCATCTCAACATTTGGCACCATTGTCCCATTGTACGTTTGAAGAACTCTTACAGCACCAGCACATCTTGCGAATTCAATAAAGCCATAACCCTGAAGTTGTCCAGTCTGCTTATCACGAATTAGCTTGACAGATTGTACCTACAAATTGATGGAACACAAAACAAATGATCAACAAACTATACTACATAAATGCCAAAATTTAGGAGTACAAATTGTGCAACGGCATGTGATGACTACATGAATATCCTAAAATTGAATCAACCAAGAAGTTAAAATGAAAATTATGTTTCATGGTCTCGCATCCCGAATGGTCACAGTGGTTTGTACTGTTTCGGCGAACCATGAAAGCAGATATGCATGAGAAACTACCTCATTACAAGCACCCTGACGGCGCCAAGGTCACCCTGGCGGAGGCAGACGACGGAGAGCGTGCCGGTGCCGAGGTCGAGGCTATGGTCGGGGTCGATGAGGTGAAGCTGCACACCCGGGACGGCGACGAGGGTCTCCTCGATGGTGAGCGGGGGCGGGGCGGCGTCATCGGCGGCGTCGAGAAGAGGTTCTCGGCGAGCTCGCGGGGGGAGGGCGAGGGGAAGGCGGGCGGGGGGGAGAGCGAGGGGAGGGGATCGGGCGGCGGGAGAGCGAGGGGAGGTGGGCGCGGGGGGGGAGGAGGAGGCGGGGCGGCGGGGAGAGCGAGGAGGCGGGAGGCGAGCGAGGGGAGGCGAGGCGGCGGCGGGGAGAGCGAGGAGGCGAGGCGGCGCGGGGGAGAGCGAGGAGGCGGGGCGAGGGGCGAGCGAGGTGGGGGGAGAGAGCGAAGGGAAGCGGGGGGAGAGGGAGGAGGACGGCGGGCGGGGGGGGGGGGGGGAGGAGGGGGGCGGGGGGGAGGAGGAGGTAGCGGGGGGGAGGGGAGGAAGGGAGGCCGGAGGGGGAGGAGGCGGCGGCGGGTGGAGGGGAAAGGGGAGGAGGGGTGCGGCGGGGTAGAGCGAGGGGGGCAGGGGGAGGCCAGGAGGAGGAGGGGCGGCGGGGGGAGAGGGAGGAGGGCGGCGGGGGGAGAGCGAGGGGGAGGGGGAGGAGGGCGGCACCGGGGGGAAGAGGGGAGGCCGAGAGGGGGAGGGGGAGGAGGGGGGCGGCGGTTGGAGGGTTTTAGAGTTGGCCAGGAGGGGGATGGGAGGAAAGATTCGACGGTCTAGATTGAATGGAGGCTTCGGCAACCACCAACTCCTTATTTTATAATAGTAAAGATAACTGAGTTAACTTATTTGGTATAATTAAATTTAAAAAAATTTAAAAATAGAAAAACATATTAGTCCATCACAGACAATACAAAGGAATACGGAGAAAAAAGAAAAGACAAATAAACCCAAAAAATCTTTAAAAACTAGAAAAAGATGAAATTACTGAATAGTAAAAAAACAGAAATCAAAAACAGAAATTAACTTTAAACCGTTTTAAGCAGTGTCATAAGTCATCTCTACTCTCTCCGGCCAAACGCTGTGGAACGGGCACACGTTAATCACCACGAACGAGACCCGGCTGCGCAACGAGTGAGGCGCGTCTTAGACGGGCGTTTGCGCCGCGCGTCGGTTTCGCATCAAATGACTCGGAACGAGGCGCGGGGAAACGGTGGCTGGGAGCGTCCACGGTTTTGGCCGGTGTGGCCTGGTACGTAGATACGACAAGACAGCACGAACCCAACGAACGCCGAGCTGAAACCAGTAGGCGCGTGCGTGCGGCGCGGGGGATGCATCTGTTCGCCCCGCGTCGGTGGAAGGCGCTCACCGAATGCAGCCTTGCCCACTACGTAGGCGAGACCACGCGCAACGCGATCTCCAGATTCTTCTTAAGGGATCTCCGCGCCGGCTCATAAGCAAGCGAACGGTTTCAGTGGTTGTGATCTACTGAAAAGCTTCTTTCTCATCTTGGATTGAGCCACCCGTCACCTACACTCTTTGGATATGGTACAATCACTTTGGAGCCGTCCGTCCCCTTCACCTTAAGGGTGGGCGTGGCAGTCATCCAGGAGTGAGTTGTCCACCGCATGCACCTTTAAGGTGTGGGTGTGACGGTCACCTTGGAGCCGCCCTATGACCTTTAGCCTCCTGCCAAGATGAACCCCTTCCTATGGGTGCAAGCCTCCTCCGGCAGTTATGATGGTTGTAAATATATCAATCGACAAAATTCGAAAAGTTAGAATATAGCACACATATAGAAGCAGCTCAGATCAGAGGCGGTTCTAGTGTAATTCAAAAATATTCAGTTGAATACTTAAAATTTTTAGTAAAATATCCACTATATATAAGTATATTAATAGTTAGACCAAATTTATCCTATTTATACTCAGTCAATCTAAATTGGTATCAGATCCTTTCGGCCTATTTCCTTCTCCTAGGCCCAAATTGGTGCCAAACACTGGCCTGTGATTTACATGATACATGGTAGAAACTACAAATCTCACTCCGTCTCTCCTCTTTGACTCTCTTTCATCTGGCGATGCAAAAAGCTTCTAATTTTTTGGACTTTTGATTTCTAGAGGCAAGACTCAGGAGGATATGTAGGAGCACTAGAGCGGCCATCTTACAAGTCATAAGTCATCTTATCGTCGTTGCTCACTGACGCGGCACAACCACATAGGGTTCGTCCTCCCTGATCCAGCAACACCTATGGCTGTATGGGCCTATATCCCTAATCCCGTAATTCCTCCATCTCTTTCTCTTTTTCTGACGATCTCTGATTTAAAGCAAAATTATATGTCTAAATAAAGATGTAAATTGCATTTTAATTAAAGAAGTGAGACATCTATAATAATTCTAAAGTTTTTACATAGTAGTTGCTTATATTGTTATGACTGGTGTATCAATTATGTAGAAACTATCCAAGTGCTGTCAAATCTTTCTTGTAGTTTGATGTGTTGGTCACTTCGATAATTTGATCCCCTTTGGTGTTTGCTTGTTCAATCCATATTGTGTTTAGCAGTTTAGTTAATACTGTTTAAGTTGTTTAGTTAGAAACGATTCAATAAAATATGCTTATGATAAACTACTTTTGAATTTTTGCTTATAAAACTCAAAAATCTGGCAAATAGAATTGTCTTCATGATATTATACCTCGCTTTCAAGGCATGAAGCATTATGGCGTTAATTTTTAATTATTTTTAATTTTTGTATTATTTGAGAATAACTGTACTTTAATTTTCGCTATTGTGAATCTTTATATTTTCTATTGAACAATATTTTTATAACTTCGAATATCTATTATGAAATTCATGAATCCACCACTGACTCAGACCCAGTTTAAAAATACAAGTTTTTTTTCTGATTCTTAAATGAGCTAACTGTATTCTATCAAATTATTGTGAATTTCATGCTTTCCAAATGGCCATGTTTGCTTGAGCACGGGCTCAGACTAGGGCTGTAAAAAAAGCTTGAGACTCGTAAGCTGCTCAAGCTTGACTTGCTCTGGACTCGATTTGAACTTGGCACGAGTTCCAAACGAGCTGAATTCGGGTTTGATTCTAAATTCGTGAGCTTCAACGAGCCGAGTTCGAATAGCTCGCAAGTTTAAGATTTTTTTACCCACTCACCCATTCCCCACACCCCTACACCCCCAGGTCCCCCACCCGCCTCTCCTCTCAAATCCACCCATTCCCCAGTCCCCACACCCCCACCCGCCTCCCACCCGTCTCTCCTCTCTCCCGCCGCCGCCTCTCCTCTCCCCCACCGCTGTCCCTCCTCGCCCCCCACCGCCGCCCCTCCTTGGCCCCCCGCCGCCACCTCTCCTCGCCCTCCCTCCCGTTGCCCCTCCTCTCCCGGTCTCCCCCCCGGCGTCGCCCCTCCTCGCCCCCCTCTCGCCGCCTCGCCGCCCCTCCTTGCCCCCCCCCGCCCCCCTCCCGTCGCCCCTCCTCGCCCCCCGCCGCTGCCACCCCTCCTCGTCGGCTCGTCCCTCCCCTCCCTATCCAGATCTGAGATTCGGATCCTATCCCTATTCCCTAATGCCCTCTGGCCTCCATCGCTCCACGGCTCCGCCCCTCTGGAATCTTGCTGCCGGCACGGTGCCACGCCGCCACCCGACGACCCGAGTTCCCGACGCGACGGCCTGAGTTCTCAAGTCCCAACGCCCCGAGCCCGAGTTCCCAACGCCGTCCCCAAATCTTCCCTCGGCCCTGATGTCGCCGCCTCGTCGGTAGCCACAGCCACTCTCCAAGACTCCAGAAATGGCAAGATCTGAGATCCCTAACACTAGTAGGTATGTTTTTCTTTTCTGTTAGCTTAATGTCAACTTTCCTTACTAAACAATACTATATGCTTGAAATGTTGATAGAGTTTGGGTCATATGTGGATTGGAAAATCACTTAGCACTGGGGTTGAACGGTTGCTAGTGCAGTTTGTTGTAGATAAATCACTTAAATCTGTGAGTTGTATGGTTATCCCTATGAGTTTTGACTGCAATCTTACCTTAACGAGCCTCGACAAGTTTGCTTGAGCCGAGCTTGAGCTTCATCTGAACCGAGCTCGAGTTCAACTCAAAACTTGACCGGTATCTTGGGCTCACTCGAGCTTCTATCAAACTCGAACCTAATAGACTGAGCTCATTTAAACTCGATCCATTTACAGTCCAATGAGCTCGGCCTATTTACAGCCTAGCTCTGACGACGCTGAAGAACGTTCCCGCCAAAGGTACACCACATCAACCTTTCCAGTCGAGTGACAACGAAGGGAAGAATATTCCACTGCGCGCACCACCCAACCCTTGGTTTTTGAGAAATCTGGGTGTAGTCTACTCGTCCGAAACCAGCAACCACAGCCCCCTGTTGCACCCCCGCGTCCTTCCTGGCTGCTGCCCCGCCCGCCCGCCCGCCTGCGGAAACCGTACATAAACGCCTCGCCTCTCCCCGTCGTCGCCGCAACACAAAGCGTCAGCCAAAGCAAACCAGAAACAGGCTACAAGCTACTCACATACAAGACAGCGTCGGTGTGCGAGAGATCAACCCGAAAGTTTAAGGGAAGATGAGCTCGTCGGTGAGCAAGAAAGCATCGTCGTTCGTGGTGGCGGCGAGCATGGGCGCGGTGGAGGCGCTCAAGGATCAGGCGGGACTGTGCCGGTGGGACTACGCGCTCCGGTCGCTCTACCAGCGCGCAGCCGCCGCCAAGGTCGCCGGCCGCGCCGTCCCGGTGTCCCTCTCCTCCCAGACCGCGGGCGCGAGCAGTAGCGTGGCTTCCTCGTCGGCCGCCGCCTGCGCCGGCAGGGCCAGGTCCAAGCGGTCGGAGGAGGAGAAGCTGCACAAGGCGTACCACCTCGTGTGCTGGGGGCCTAATTAAGTACTTCTTTTTGAACTTCGTTTGGAATTTCTCCTTTTCAGCCCTCTCATTTGTGGTGTGTAAATCGAGAAATATCTGCAAAATTTTGATCCATTTTCATGTACGCCCTACTCCGTCTTCTGATTTGATGAACATTGCTAAGTGCAAGATGAAAATGAAAGAAATGCTATTGTTGTGCAGAATTAACTGATTACCTCATTGGCTCTTGAGTCTTGCCGATCTCATCCTGCAAATGTTTGCAGTTGCATGCCGGTTGTCAGAGATACCAAAGACATGATCGATTGCGGGGCTGATGATCAGATCACAGATCAAATTTGCGTGAATCTGTACCAGTTTTTCGTATTACTCGTCAACGCTGTACTCAATATGCATCTGATTCTCTACACTTTACCTAAACTCTGACTTGATGTGCATTTGCAACCCTTCTTTTTCGGGGTATGACTGCTTTTCTTTTCGGGCCATGACTTAATGCTTTCTTGCAATGAATAAGGCGGTGTTTCAACTAACTTACGGTTTAAGTTTTTGACTATGAATTTTAATTTATTGCTAAAATTATACTACAATAATTATTAGTTTTTCTAAAAAATTAAAAAAATAGAAAAAACATATTATATCATCACAAACAATACAAAAAATAAAAGTAAAAAAACAAACATGAAAAAAAATCCAAAATTAGCTAAATTAAAAGTCGGCGTGTTCCAAGTAACTTCAGGCTTAGATAAACCAAAAGCTAAAATAAACCAGAAGCTGAAACCGTTTGGAGCGAAGACTAAATAAACAGTTTCTTCATTGCCTTTTTGAAGCAGTTTATCAGGGTAGTCCTTTCGAAGCGATTTATCAATACTCGGTTCGTTCGTATAAACGCTTATACTGAATTAAACTATTAGTCACAGCTATAAACTATTAGCTATAGTAAAAAACATCTTACCACTTAGGAAACACTGGACTCAGGCCTGTTCTTTTTTGCTGCGGCTGGTGGTTTTTGGCTACGGCTGATGGCTATTTGGCTGTTTGTGACAGAGATTGCGGAAAGAGAGATACTTGCTTGCGATTTTTGATGGTACATATATTAGTTTTTTAACGTGTACTACAATTAACTTGTAGATTCTATCTTAAAAAATACTCAGTTTAAAAGTTAGTTACTGTAGCAAAAACCAAAAACGACTTTTAGAAATCGCAAAAAACAGGGTCAGATATCTTACCATCTGGGAAACACTGGATCCAAGTTTGAAGAAGTGGTACTACTTACTGCAAGTCTGCAACTACTACTTTGGGGGGTGGTATCGAGTCTGTACTGCCAAATTGTGCTAGTATTAGTTAGGGACGGATCCAGCATAAAAAACTAAGTAGATGTATTTAGTCCGTGCCGCATGGTGATGTCGTAGTAGACTCTGATATGGAAGCCGCTCGAGTGAAGACCCAAGTGCTAAAATATATTATCACTTTACTATAAATTCAAAGTTGAGTGCTGGACCTCCACTCGGTAGCACTAGGCTAAGGTAGCATCGCTTCATTTCACCAGCGAGCTCCACGAATGTACTGTACATGGTGCAGTACTACTACCACCTCCTTATTTGGTACGACGAGACGAGTGGTTGTCTGGCCCCATGTTAGCATTTTGGGGGTTGGGCTTTGGATTGGGCTTGGTCTTTGTAGAGATCGAATGAGGGATGGCGAACAGTTTACATGCTGGGTTGGGCTTGCAGAGAATCAGGGAGCGAGGAAGGCAAGCAAACATGAGTTTACCTCGACCGTCTGGCAGCAGGGCGGTAGATCCCTGCCGTCGGGGGTAGGGCAGCAAATCGGGAGCCGCTCGGCAGGGGCGGAGCTACAGGGTATGCCGGGTGGGCCACGACATACTCTGAGCCTAGCCCAACTTCTCGAATCCTCGAACTCATAAGCCCAACTCGGCAACTCCTTGAAACCCTCGAATCAGCCGAACGGAGGAAGATAAACAGTTGGCGACTCGGCGGCGTGCGTGACCGGCGTCGGCGCGGAGGCCGGAGCCCGGAGGGGGAGGCGCTGAGCCCAGCGAGCCGCCGAGGTGGAGGAGGAGGGCCGGAGGGGGAGGCGGGGAGCCGGCAGTCGCGGAGGCCGGAGTCGCCGGACCACCGGAGGGGGAGCCGGGAGGCGCGGACTGCGGAGGCGGAGGCCGGAGCCTGGAGGGGGAAGTCGCAGCCCGTAGACGGCGCAGTCGCGCAGAGCGGTGAGCTGCGCACTGTAGAGGCCGGGAGGCGGCCGAGGGGCCGGCCTGGCCGGGGCCGTGGGGCCGGCCGCCGGGAGGCGGCCGAGGGGACCGGACCGCCGACCGAGGCCGGGAGCCGCAGGGGCGAGGGAGGCGGCGGACTGCCGGAGGGGAGGCGTGCTCTGCAGCTCGGCTCATCTGCTGTCTGCTGTAGTGGTAAAGGGCCAGGACTAGGGAGGCCGAAGCAACAGCCATAGCAAGATTTGTTGAGCGCTCATCTGCTACTGCCGAAGGGAGGCCGAAGGGACCAGGGAGCCATGAGGTAAAGACTAAAGTCTTTTTTATGTATATTTGAGATTATAAGTATGATGTTTGAATTATTATATTGTAATTTGTGCAAGTTTTTAACTTAATTCTTAATTTTAAGATTTATCATATTATTTAGTGCCTATATACCGAATCACAGTGCAAATTTTATAATTATTTACCGAATTGGCAAATGGTTTTACTGAATTGCATATGAAAATTTTGGTGCGGCATACCCTTTGGTAAAATCCTGGATCCGCCACTGCCGCTCGGTGGCCAGACAGCAGGGGCATATGTCACATGTACGGTGTTGTTGCCCAGTGGTCAGATGATAGAAGTGTTATTTCTGCTATTTTCTATCGTGTATAGCTATTTTTATAAATATGAAATGAAACAGTATTATATGTGCCAAAAATTCCGGCTAGCATGCATGCTTCGTCGTAGGCCTACGGTAGTTGCTTGACCCTTATATGGGGTTAGGCATTAGTGTTGGGGCCGAGCAATAACGATTTCAATACCTGTTTTGGGCCATACTTCGACCAAAAATCGAAAGTTATTGGGCAGAACTCGAAAGATTTTGGGCCTAATGCCTTAAGTAGGCCGAACCTTACCATAAATTGGGCCGTTATTGAGCCTTTGGGGGCCATTCGAAAGGTGTTGAGTCTCAGTATGCTGAACTCGATCGTTGTTGGTCCTAATTTCTTCGGCTGTGAAGGATTACTGTTGGGAGTTGCCTCTCGATATGTTCAGCCTTCATTGTTGCCTGGCTCGCTTGCTGTTGCAACTTGTCTCGTGCACCGAATTCTACACTTGCCGGACAGACTTGCGCACCGCCGCATGGGCAGCTTCTTTTGCAGCGCGGTGAGTCTACAACTTACAGTTACGACAATGCAAACATGACGGCCCCTGTCCAAAAGTGTCGTGTTTTGTCTTTTGGCTATGGCTTTTAGTTGACTGTGAGAGAAAGAGGAAGGGACACTCCTGTTGAGAAACCACTCCGTTCAAAATAGCTCCTACGGTGGCTCATACAAATGGCTAATAGAAATCACTTTAAAAAACCATTCCATTCAAAAGCCGACTTCTAAATGATAAAAAGCTAGAAACTACTTGAAATAGGTCTGCCGATCCGCCGCCCTCTGAAGATAAGTATCTGTTTCGGTCTTCCGGTAAAGTTTCCTCGCCTTCTCGGAGCAGGTTGTAGCAGCCTAGTGTTTTCTCTCATCGATTTGTTTATGAACAAACGTGTAACACTGAGCGTCACATGATCGATCTTGAGGATTAGAACAAGCTAGCAATGCTGTCAGCCTCCAAGCCTAAGACAGATCGACCTGGAATCAGATTCTTTCTCAACACATGCATGTGTATGTGGACCTTGCTAATTTCGAAGCGAAGCACATTGCTGTGCCTGCTAGTATCCGCACAATAACAGTAAGTACGTGGGAACAATAGCGCAGGTTGTGCGACAGCAATTGCAAGTTTGCTACTAATCAGGAGACACCAAAACTGAAAATATTGCGTCTGTCACCAGTTCTTAACTGGTGGAGGTGCTGCAATTTACTGGTACTCCTGCTAAACTGGAACATGGAGAAACTAGCTGTGACATGCATGCTGTCCTAGAGAGCTCAATTAAATACCAGTAGCAATGGCGATGGAAAGCACGTTGAGGAGAAGAATCCGAGAAGCCAGCGCGCATCCAGAACTCACATAAATGAATAATGTCAGAGTGCACCAGCCGCATGGTGGACAGCTCGTCTCAACCTGCAGCCACGCATCCATGGCCGACTCCAGTCTGGCTCACTGCCCAATTTGCAGCAACAACTGCGAGTAGTTTTCAAGGGAGCAAGCCTCACGTGTGCATCCATGGATCCGATCCTCGGCGTAGGAGAAATTTGACTCACTGCCCAGTTGGTAGCAACAACTGTGAGCAAGTTGGGCCGGAGCCAGAAGTCAGAAACCCCGTAAGATCAACAGGGAGACCAAGACTGCTACTGTGCAATTGACTAGTTCAGTTTATTTGGGCCGTGACCCCTCCTCGGCGTACATGGAATCATCCGATCCGATTTGGTGAGAGCAGATGCCGCTGCGTCCCACCACGGGGGCTCCGCCGAAGCCGCGGCGCTGCCGTTGCCATCGCCACCACCGGCAGGGGAAACAACATGCTGAGAATCCTAGGCGCAGCAAACAGACGACACGCATGCAGGCAGGACGCAGTTTGTTCTAGTCTAGATGTGGCCTGTGGAGGTTGAGAGTCTGTGACTGTGTGTGGCACAGGTAGGTAGTATCAACGGCATTCATATGCATCGTTGGTATTGATTTTTGTTGATCGTTTTTAGTAGTGTCTTATTCTTTTTGTTTGAAAACAAATAGTAATAGCTGAAAGAAACGGTTGTTAGAAGAAGAGGGTGATCAGTGCAAAAGGTGAGAGAGATACGTGCGTGTGATAGAACCAAAAGAAGTGGTGTGGGTAATCACCTATGACCCTCTATCTTATCTCTGAAATAAAACTGCAGCGAGATGAGTGGAGATTTTATATATAATTACTCTAATAGTTCGTATCTTTAATTTATTACTAAAGTTTGTATCTTGATGAAAGTGAGAATGATTAGTTCAGAGAAATATAACCTCACTAATTTATTGGTTTCCTAAAAAGACTTAATATTTGCATGAGGATCAAGCTTCTTCTCCTTCTTCGACCTTAAAAAAAATGATATGACATGCAGACATGGACTACGTATCAAACAAATTAGACTATCGGAAATGTCCTAAGTGTACAGCTCAGCCGATCATCCAATTAAATATGCCAATCATTTCATTTGGAGGCGTGGCAGATCAATGTGCTACAAATGCCAGGCCATAAAGAAGTCGGGAGAGGCTGGGCGGGAGCCCTGCAGGATACAGCCCGGCCGTGACCTGGCTACAGTTCATGCTCGGCTCCCCAGCTCGCACCTACCAAGAATCTTACGTACGCACTGAACAGTTGAAACTCACCAGCAAAATCGCGGAGAACAATCGTGTGCGACTTTGTGAAGACCTTTTTTTTTTTTGTTTTCCTTTGCGAGGAACCATGCGCTAAGACTTTGACTGATCACTGACCCCGATTGAATTGCTGTGGGCAACGCCAAATCGCCCGTCCGTCGCACCGGGCGCTGGATGCCAACTCGGGCGCTGGCACCTCTCTGATTTGATCCCCAAGTCTCCGTCGGCGTTGCAGCGGACCAGCCAGGTTGACCAAAATCAGTAAACGGTTGCGTCCGGTCTGACCTCACCGGCGCACCAAAAACCCCTGCAAAGAGGGGGAAAACGGTGCTAGCAGAAGCCAATCGGGGAATTCGTGTGGAGCTCGCGAACTCGTGGCGAAGTTGGATACCTGGATAGGCATGGTACCAGAGCCGAGCCGACGGTGACGGCGATGGCACGGGCCAAATTACAGATGTTAAAAGGTGCCGTGGTTTGCTCGCACGGGAGCGATTTCAGGGGAATTCGGATCAGGGTCGGAACTACAATAAAAATCACTTCCTCTCATATATATATATATATATATATACACACACACACACACTAGTAAAGTGCCCGTGCGTTACAACGGAAAATCAAAAAAAGTGATGTATACTATTAAATATAATCTCAAACTGAATAATCTAAGCATTACTGTGAATAAAGGGCAATCCTGCATAACCCATAATCTGTATTCTAATTCTAAAAACTGCATTGCAAACATCTTTGAAAATCGAAAGTGCCTTCTTCTCATAGTAACCACTATCTCTGTTCTCCATTGCACTCACCAAGGACTTCTCGCAGAACTCCATCACAAGCAGAACAGATGAAATTGCACAGCTTGATTTGGTCAGCGTGCTTCTCCTAACGTTTCTGTGTAAATCAAAGAACAACAGAATGAAATTCCGATATGCAGCAACTAACATGAATCCAAATATGCACTAAATAAAGAGCATATAAAATGGCCATATGGGATTGTCTAAAAAGCCCAGATATGAATTGCGGCAAATGCCAAGCATTTTAGCTTTAACAACAACATTTTATACGCATTGCCATCTAAGTTGTTAACCAGTTATAATCAAGCGCATACACTGGAATCATACTTCTTGTCAGTGGGTTGGCCTTACCAACTATGATATATGGTACGCCAAAACCATACATTCATAGTATGTCCTGTTAAGTTTCAGGCCTAAGGCTAATATGCAGCATGTAAGAAAGCAGGAGGAAAAAGGATAGCCACATATTAAATTGCAAAAGAGTCAGTGCAGAGAGAGTAGTAGAAATAGGCTCCTGGAAAGAAGGAAAATTAAGTGGGCATGTGGTGATTATAACAATAGATGAAGGCCATAAGAGAGTGAAACTGGAATATGCATGCTAAGTCAATTCAAGTGAAAAGAAACGCAGTTAACCAAACATGATTTGACTGATAGTTACCTACCTGAAAAAATAGATTCACGCTTGAAATTCCATTTGCCATGGTACTTAACTGGTGTTAATCCAAGTTGCACCCTTTTAATCTCCCTCTCCATCATGCAGTGATATATGCATTCACTCTTGCAGTTCCACTCTTTCAGTTGTAAGTACAACGTTCACGTACCATGATTTGTCAGCAGACTGGCTATCAGCTGGAACCTGATAGTACTTAATACAGCTCTCTTTCAGGCAACCCATCCTTTCACATTCTTCAACACAAGCTCCAGTAAGAATAGGACAAACCTAGACAATTAGCTTTATGGTTGCTCATCAAAGCAACAACATCCCAATTTTTTAAGGGAAATTAAGGAGGTCTTAAGGACAAGTTCATATAGAGCTCTAGATGGAAACTTTAATTTGGGATGAAACTATACCAGAATCCATCTTCGAAATTTGAACACAAAATATGCTTATGCAGAGTAGCAAATATAGAACTTGCAGTCATTCTATGCTCATGCTAGAGTGACAGAAAAAAGGTGATAATCAAGATAACTGACCTCCATATAAAAAAGTAATTACAGTTTACATTTGTATGCATCAACTCTCAGGTATGCTTCAGAATGTTGGTGAGAACATTTGCCACCTGGTCAAATCTTGAAATGTCAATCGTCATATTGTACTAAGCTCACATGCAATAAAAAAAGATTTGCTTCTTTGGAGATACAAAAGCTGGAAAAGGATATTGCTAAAAGTAACCATTCCACATTGATTAGCAGTTCTTGAAATACCTCATAATTCGCAAGCATGTTCATGTGTTCTTATGCATTTATAAGTCAAAGATAAGTTTTTTTGTGCATAAATATAGAAATGTTAATTGGCAAAAGATAAAAACGCACCTGAGCATTCCTCCAAAAGTTGTTGCCTTTCTACCTTGAATCTAGTAGAGCAAAACATCCCTGAAGGCCTGAACACATCCTATGAACCTAGAAGTAACAAGTTTTAATAGCTCAGAGAAAGACCATAACACATAAGAGAAAGCACACGAAAAAATTAGTAAAATGGTCACAGGAAGCTGGTTGGCTCCTTGCCTCCACCAGACAGCTAAAGCTTGATTGGCACTGCCCTCCCAAAGCAACAAAACCAAAACAACATTTTTTTTTGCGTTTTGTTGTTTTCTTTTCTTTTTCTATTTTCACTGAACAATAAATGCATTGAACAATGCAACTGAAGTTGAAGGTTCATTTGAAATCACCATTTACTTACATAGACTAA
This sequence comes from Melocanna baccifera, assembly GCA_036346265.1. Classification (NCBI taxonomy): domain Eukaryota; kingdom Viridiplantae; phylum Streptophyta; class Magnoliopsida; order Poales; family Poaceae; genus Melocanna; species Melocanna baccifera. The sequence goes on along the minus strand of CM070691.1, from coordinate 27,199,214 downwards.
AAAACGAAAAACAATAAACAATCCTGATAGGATCCATGACAGCACCAAATTAAAATTAAGCTCAAAGACATATTAAAACCATAAGTATATGGATTTTCCTTATAGGTTATCTTGATGCAATGAATTGTATATCACAATATCTAATTCAACCGTCCAGAATTCAGAATACTTGACCTATTAACAATTTGTCTAAACAGTTCAATCACAAATGTAGCTTTATTAACACTCAACAAAATAATCTAAAAAAGTTTGAATTCTTCAAGCCTAGAATATCCCAATTGTAAATATCATAACACACAAATTTGCAAAATAGAGACACAAGCATCCCATGATTCGAATACATACGTATTGCGGAAGAGCAGGCCGAGGCAGAAGCTCCCAATGCAGAGCAATAGAACCTATCTTCTGGGCACACCTGCATTCCCACCATCGCTGTCTCGGATCTGCGCCGTAACATCATCCTAGGCAACGAAAATTATCAGTAGAAAACAAAGCAATAATAACTTTTCACCTTTCACTGCCTCGCAAGCAATACCTCCGAAGAAAATCTTCCTGCAAAAACCACAAGTATGTATCAGCCCCCAACCTTCTTCCAACCCAAAAGCAAACACAAAACCCTACACCCAAATCGCTTACACTGACAAGTCACCGGCTTAAACTATACACATTTGCACGGAGAGTTCTCACCATTAGATGGGAGGTTGGTGAGAGAGGCGACGACGGTGAGGGCTTGTGCGAGTGCCTGACCTCAGTGGGAAAGCATATGAATCAATCATCAAATTGATCTGAAATTAAAAGCTTGAGAGCAATGCATCTCATCAAAGAGGAAATTGATAATGCTACAAACTACATCTAATATGATAAATGACAATAACGGATAAAAGGGAAATGTAATGATAGGAAACAACAACAACTAATGATGAGTCAAATGCAACAAGCAGTAGAGTTAGCATTCCATTACAAACTAAACACATCAAGAATACGGATCGTTGTATCAGTTTAAATGTTACCATTGTCCTTTGAAGGTGAATCATTTGGATTAGCCTTGCGGTAAGAGATAATGAGATCTTGGTTGCTAGTAATGTAAATATTGTTGGTATTGCAATCAAGGTGCCACAACAGATGATCCTCAAAAGATGTGACCAATTCACCATGAAAATTCCAAATTGATATTGATTGACTACTAAGCCAAGAACAACTACATCTCATATAGAAAAATAAAAGTCGATAAGAGTCACAAACTCACTCCACTCACTTCTATTGACTTGAAGCGCCGCGCCGGACGATTCACACTAACAACCCGAAATTCACCTACTCGGCCAAGTTACCTCACCGAATGCACAAACCTACCGCATTGCATCACGCATGATCGCACTCGCACCAAATCACAAGGATCTTACAACAATTTAGACCAAATAACCCATAATTAGGGGACAAATGGGTACCTTCTTAGCCTTGCCCCGCCTGATGACGAACTCATCAAGCCTCCGGCACATCGCCGCGGCGTCGCGACTTCTCCCAGTGCTCGCCTCCCCACCACTCCTCTTGGCGCAGTGCTCGTACCCTCCTCCCGAGGAGTCCCGCCATTACCGCCACCGCCGCCTCCTCCTTCCTCCTCCCTCTTCTCCTCCCCGCCTGTCGCAGCGTAGGTGGTGGCATCGGCATCGGGAGAGGCGGCGGCATCAAAGGCCACTCCTCGTGGGCGCCCGATAGCATCCTTCGATCCGATCGGCGAACCCTTCCCGACGGCGTCCTCATCCTCTCCTCCGACGCCGCCGGGGATCTCGAGGAACGCGCCACGCAGGGGCTCGATCGGTGGGCGCGAACAGGAAAGCCGCGCGGCACGCTATGGGAGGAGGCGGCGGAGCGGGGTGGGGAGGAGGAGGAGGCGGCGCGGGGTGGGGAGGCGGCGCGCGGGGGGGGAGGAGGCGGCGGGGGTAGATCGAGGGGGAGGCGGGGGGAGTGCGAGGGGAGGCGGATCGAGGCGGCGGAATGGGAGGGAGGGGAGGAGGCGGCGGCGCGTGGGGTGGAGAGGAGGAGTCAGTCGACATACGGAGTGGGGAGGGGTGGGAGGGGAGTAGACGGTGTGGATGAATAATCTAAATCAAATCAGATGGTTGAGAAAAGAGGAGTGACGACGGGTCAACCACCAACTCCTTCTTTTATAATAGTAAATATATATATATATATATATATATAAATAAATGTTATACTGAATAGTAATGTGTTTGGTAATTTTTAGGATGAATACTTCAATATAACCGATGGCAATGTATGATGCTAAAAAAATAATAATCGAAATGCCTACCAATATAAAGAAGCCCGAAAATAATATTGGTTAGTGCAGCAAACTGAAGGAACTAAGGACGAAATCACAGACAAAAGTTGATTGTTATTGGTAAAAATACATTATCGACCTCATGGCTTGTTAAAAGAGAACAAAATTATTAAAAATTTTAGTAAAAACAATAAAATGATCAAATGTAATTTAATGTATTATCTTTTAGTATTAACGTTCTTTCAAGTTTATAAAGCGACGAACCACAATATCATTAGTAATTTCCATCAATTCTTGTTTCTCTACATAGCAAATAAGTACATTATTCATTAAATCATTGTTATTTAATTAAAAATTTTAATTAGATATTTGTATATTCAATAATTCAAGAATAATATAATAAAAAATTATGTCTAATGGTTTACTTGATATTGTGCACAAATATTACAATTTTGCATTCGATTTGTAGCGAGCTAGGCCGGTATTCCAAAAATTAAAATTGAAACCCTAGTCTTAACCATACAATTCAATAAAAATCAATCAACAATCATCACATTAAAACCGTAACTTATAAATTTAGTCTATGATTTTGAAACAAATTTAGCCCATGGTCTTGAAACATCACCACCGATGTCGCTCCCTCCTTCCATCGAGGACGCTAGATCTGGCAGGACTGAGATGCATCTATCCGCCCCTGCCAGGCACCGCCGTCCGCTCACCACCGATGTCGCTCCCTCCTTCCATCGAGGGCGCTAGACCTGGCGGGACTGATCTGGACACAGATGGATTTCTCTCCTCAAAATTTGTAGATTTGTTTTCCCATGTCTTTGTCTTGCATCTTCCTATTGCCTGGCAGTGCTTGCCGCCTCCTACTCTTCGCGTCACCTGGCTCCTTCATCCCTCTTCTATGTGCATCGCCGCCACTACACTGCAGCCATGATAGTGATGGCAATAGATCAGCGACGCCTCCATGGCGATGACGTTCTCTCCCCCGCTGCCCTTGACGCCAATACGAGCCTTCCCCATTACTGCCATGTGTGGCATGGTGCTGCGGCCGGTACGCCGTCGCAAGCATTGTCGCCATCTGCTATACCGGGACGATGTCTATGGTTCGCTGTTTTTTCTTCTTCCGTGGCATTATCTAGAGAGCATGATCTTCCCGTTTTTTTTTCCATCAATGCAGTGAGAGATAGATCTCGACATTTGACGTGTAGATTTGTTTAGGGTTTCGATTTATAATTGGCATTGGACAGATAGCTGACGGGAGGAGAATCCCTCAACAACTCTGCCACAACTGAAAGCAGAGATGTTGGAGCCGAAAGCAGACATATATGTAGCCCGCAAAGCGTTGCGATCACTGCCACATTTAAATGACATTTGATGTGTAGATTTATTCAGGATTTTTGTTGCCTTGCTACAGCCCTTTTGAACTTACATGGAGGAATGACATCTTGGTAGGTTTATCTCATGCGTTCTTTCTTTTGGCAAAGCCCATCATATTTGTATGTTGTATGTTTGCAAGTGCCCTCATGATCTCTTCGCTTTGTGTTAGTTCAAATGAATATATGTGTTCTTCCACTTTCACATGTTCTTGATTTATTTATAATGAATTGCATGTGCTAGAGTTCACATCAAACCAGTTTTGCGCTAACCAAAGGTTAATGTAGTTGGTGTTTTCACCATTACTCACAAGCAACTCAGTTTGATTCTTATGTGACGTAAAGTAACTGTATCCTTGGGCAATATAATTGTATCGGTCAAAATCGCACATAGATATCTTTTTCCGTACTCTATCTGACGAACAACCTAAATTCACAAATCTAAGGCTCTGATCGTTTCGGTTTTTTTCGGCTTCAGCTTCTAGCTTCAGCTTTTTTTTTCACTATTCACTATACTATCCAAGAACTCAATTCTGATGTTTTTTCAATTACTCATGATTTTTCAGCCAAAAATCAAAAGCCATCGCTATTCCGATCACCCTCTAAATCAAAAGCTATTGTTCAGAAGAAGCCACCCATTATTTCCATTGCGTGATAGGACACGTAACACGCGCTAAATGGTCTAGTAGAGTAAATACAGTAGGAGCGCGTGAGTTGCAGCATGACGCGAACGGTTTTGACTGCCGCGCGCGGAGGCAAGCAGCTCAACCCGTCGCTTTCGGCCGCCTTTTCTCCCCCCGCCTCGCCTGGCCGCTTTTGAAGCTTCCGGCCACCTTTTCGGAAGCTCCCGGTGTCCAGCTTGCTTTACGTCACAACGCTTCGTCGCAGTTGGTCAGACGAGGCAAAGCGAGGCCAGGACCCCGACACGGACGGCCTCAATTCCTTTGTGCTGGGATTCAGCATCCAGACCGGGTAAACGCGCACCGAAGCAAAGCGCGGCCGCACGTACGTACGTGCGCCGTGTTGAATCGGGTGTCTGGATTTCTCTGACGTCCGCGCCGTGCCGTTGAGTGGTTTCGTTTGTTGACCTCGGCACCACCGGAGGCAGCTGGCGGCAGGCAGGCTGCTAACACTTGACTAGCAACCTTTCGGTCTTAGTGTCTTACCATTCTACCACGCATCAAGATAAACCTTTCGATCGACCGCGGCTTATTATGCGAGAATCGCAAGGTTGCGTTATCTTATCAGGCACTGTTCACAACGATTTTGCAAAAAAAAAAAATGGTGTATGTAGCAGAGAAGAGACAATGTATGTGTGTGGTGGATAAAAGAAGCTTGATGATCAATTCGGATTCACTTGGGACGAACAAATGGGGAGAGAAAGCGAGAGAGAGAGACAGCGCTACATGAGTAAATGGAATCTATCAACCAATCAGCAGTGCCTTCCTGAATCCTGATGCTATGAACAAGGGAAAGAAGAATAAAAGAAAAAAAAGATTCCTATCCATCTTCGATCGATCTTCTAGCTGGAGAAGAGGAACTGGGAGGCCTGGGCGACGGCGTCGTCGAGGCACCGCCGCGGCTCGTCCATGAGCTCGGGGCTGAGCCTGACCATGAGGACGCAGAACTCCATCTCGCTGAGCGCGCCGTCGCCGTCGAAGTCCCCCTCGGCGAGCATCCCGCGGAGGTCGTCGTCGGACATGCCGCCGAGGCCCAGCAGCGGCGCGTTGCGGCGGAGGCTGTCGAAGGTGATGAGGCCGGCGGCCGGGTCCATGAGCAGGCGGAACCCGCTGGCCAGCTCCTGCATCAGCCCCTCCTCCCCCAGCCGCTCCGCCATCACCGGCAGGTAGTCCTCGAACCCCACCGCCCCCGAACCCGACTGCATCTGCCTCTGCTGCGCCGCCATCGACTGGTGTAGAAGGATATCACTACCGCCGCTTCCGAATCCTGATGGTTTCTTGATCCGTGTAGATGACGAGAGGAATCGAATGGAGTAGTTAAGACTGGATGCGTTGGGGGGAGGAGGAGGAGGGAGGGGGGAAGAAATAGGAGGGGAACGGGGGAGGTGGGTTTCAGAGAAGGCGCGGCGGCCACGCGGGACGGGACGGGGACGGTGGACGGGGGTCACGTGCGCGTGTGCGATTCGTGCGGTGGATTCGTGGGCGGGGAGGGGAGACAGGCTGGGCGTAGGCTGATGAGTTGGCCATTGGCTGGACGTACCGCGCGCGCCTTCCTGCGCGCTTCGGCTCGCCGTGTGGACGGTGGGTTCGCTTCGCCGAGTGATACCGTGACGCGAAAACCAGCCAGTTTGCGCGTAGGTGCGTGTCCAGACTCATGCGGCGACAAATTTTTTTTAAAAAAAATCCTTTAAATATTTTTTTAAATCTAAAACTATATTTATCATCCGCTATTATTTTAAAAACTCGAATACAAACATCAGTTACAATTAAAAACCATGGTCCAAACAATATGACCATGCTAAGACGAGCTTCTATGACCGAATGGGTGGAAGTCCTCCTAGACGTAAACGCCTCGCTTTTGAATGTGAGCGTCAAGACGCCCCGCAATGCCCAGTGAGTTCATTGCGGATAAAAGGTGCATCGAGCCTACTTACGGACATTTGAAAATGATTAATTTGACAGAAATAAGACCTAGCGGTCATTTGATAGTTTTATGGGCATCCAAGCCCAATTTATACCTTACAATCAGAAGATCCGAAGAAAAGCTCCCACAGGAACGCCTGGGTGCGATCGTAACCCTAACACGAACACTTGAATTGCGCTTCCTTCTTCTGGCATCTGAGGGGGGGGTGGAAATATTGCAAGTTTGAGTACAACCAACTGTACTCAACAAGTTACAATGGTAAACCCTAATTTAATACATGTATGGAGTTTACAAGGAAGGGAGTATACTGGTGTTACCATTTTATGTGGATGCAATTTTATTTGCAAACCGTCTTTAAAATAGTAAAACCATAATACTATTTAAAGAATTGGGGGTCTCAACATATTTCTTGCTTACTTTGCACAGATTAAAAATATACCAGAAAGCTACTTTTGCGTTGCTACTGGAATCACCCATCAAGCACAGCTTCATTAACCGGAAGCACGGCGTATTCGAATACAATTTAATTTCACTCTGCAGAGTTGCTCAGCTTTACCCACAATATTTCTCAATTCCCAATGTCATGCGATTTACACGCTCCGCTTGCGTGCAATTGAATTGAGAAAACCAGATCTTTCGCTGCTCAATTTAATATATAGACCCTACCTGGTAGGTTGTATCCTTCACTAACCATTGTGTGTACGGTGAGTTACGTGTTACGGCGATAACTCACCCATACCACACCCCAACCTACCGTTGTGTGTACGGCGAGTTACGTTTTACGGCGATAACCCGCCCATACCACACCTGTACGACGAGTTACGTTTTACGACGATAACCCGTTCGTACACCCCGTACTCCTGTAGGACATCAATTAAAGTGAGCAGTTACCGGATCAGGATTGACGATTTCAATACTTATGGTTGAGCGACATCGTGTTTCTATACTCAAAGATAAGGGTCTAGTCCTTACATTTTCTCCCGAATCGCCAACCACGACCGTGATCGGCCAATCCCGAACCGATACCCGTCACGCACTCTCCACCCTAGGGTAGGGTTGTGGCTCGTCCCCGCTGGGCACTCCACGGCTTCCGCCCTACCCTAGAACAAACCAGTACAACCATTCTAGGGTACGGTGTCCCATACCACCCTACCCTAGTCCTGAATTTTTCAAATTTACTGGCGAACCACTAAGACCATGGCAGCTCGTTATTTTATGTGAGTACAAATAATGCAATGGTTATGAATACTTAAATTTTATTAATCCTAAGTTTATCAAGGTGAATGTGGCCTTAAGTAAAGTGGGGCCTTTATCGGTGGTAGGCTATAACTACATACACCATATTATTATAAACATATATTGATAATTAAATAGTTTAAGCAATTAACAATAATGCAAATAATGTAGATAAATAAATATTCATGACTTCGTAGGTTCAATATGATCAAAAATTTGTAACTTACCTTGAGTGTCGATTACTTCAACGATCTCGTAGTGCGTGGACGACTGCTCCGAACCTTGCGCCATCGTCTCGGACTCCTCGTAAGCTAACGCAAAAACAAACACACAAAATAACGATAAACCATTTTGTTTTTAAACAAAGCAATGGAAAGGAAAATAAATAAAATAATTTAAATAAATACAAAGTAGTAAAAGAGCTTGGACTTGAATTTTTGGGAGTGGAAAGAGGTGCAATGGATATAGGAAAGGGAATCGGAGCGACGAAATACATCGAATGAGGTATAATGTACAAAATTTGGGTTCTGGAAAATGCAACCGCACACTGTTCACGGCTACAGTAATCGGCTCGGCCCACTGAAACACGCGAAAACGGTGGCGCGTTTGAAACGGCGCGGTGGGCCGGCCCAGATCTGCGCGGGGCGAGCGGCGCGCTCAAACGGCGGAGTGGGCCGATGGGGGGGTGTGGCCCACGCACACTTGCACCCGGCCGCAATGACCCAGGCGCACGCGCCCGACTAAGGCTGGCGTCCGATCGGGAGGGCGCGACAGATGCGCCACGCCGCCTCGGTGGTCTTCTTCCACCTCTGGCCGAGCGGGGAGGCAAGGAACAGGGGCACGCCTCCCATCACGGTCCGGCTTCGGTGGTGCTTCTCGCAAGCGAAGGCGAGTATAGGGAGGGTCAGGGAAACGCGGTGAGTCTATTTTTGACCTCAACCGCACGAAAACAACAGAGGTGAGGATCACGGGTGAGAGGGAGGGAGGGGGGTGAGGTGGCGGCTCGGAGGGGCGACGATGGTGCTTTATTAGCGATGGCGACGGTTTAACCATCTAGGGAAGGAGGGGAACCCGGGGGAGGGGTGGGTTTAGCTCGGCAATGGCTCTGGTGAGCTGGCACCGGCGAGGGGCGGTCGGAGAAGAGGTGTGCACGGTGAGGGGCGAGGAGGTGAATGCTTTAATCAAATCGATTTGGGGATTGAGTATGTGGTGTGATAGTGGTGCTATAGCCGAAAGTAATTGGACTTCGGGTGGGCACGCGCGGAAAATTGGGTTCGGAGCTCACCGGCTCAGGGAGGGATGGCGACGGCGCCAGAGAGGGGGAGAACTCGAGTGCTTGCTTGCGGAGGGAGAGTGGAGTAGCAGGAGTGCACTGGCGGAGGCAATTGAGCTTTAAAGCTCGGAAGAGGTGGGGAGCGGCGAGAGGGGTGAGGATGCCCATGGCGCTCGGAAAAGGAGGCCGAGGGAACAAAGTCCAGAGGAGAGGGTGGCCATGCCGGGTAGGTGGGCGCTGTCTCCAGGGGATTGGCGGGGAGGGTTGACTCTGGGAAAAAGCAATGGCGCAAGACCGGTCCGGAGGGGGCGCCGAGCGGATGGAGCGCGCTGCACCCGCTGGGCGCGAGGGAAGAGCGAGGGAGACTGGAGCGCGGACGCGGAGGTGGGGCCCCTGGCAGGCGTTGACGCGGGGGAGGCGGCAAGTTGGCACGGCCATCACGAGCACTGCACGGGCGAGAGCGGGGCGCACGGCGTGCGTGTGGCGCAGAGAGGGAAGAAGGCGGCTTCGGCCGTGACGACAAAGGAGAGGAGGAAACGGAAAAGCAAGGGAGATGGGGCACAAATCTCAAGGCAAGGATTAAGGGTCAGGATTGCAACCGAAAATAGACAAAGAAAAAGCAATGAAGTTCAAATTTTTGTTTTGCAGTTTTGAGTTGTTTCAGACTGTGCGATGATGATGGAATGGTTCAGATTAAGCGAGAAAAGGAGCCATTTAGGGGGCGTTCGTTTTAGCGATGGATTCTGGTTGAAATTTCATTATAGTTGGCTTTTTTTTACTGTAACTGATTTAGCTTTTTGGACATAATTAACTTTTAAAAAATATAAAAATAGAAAAAACATATTAACCCATTAGGGACAATACAAAGGAACACGAGAAAAAAAGAAAATACAAAAAAACCTAAAATATCTAAAAAAATTCAGAAAAAGACGAAATACTAAATAGTGAAAAAAAGCAGAAGCTAGAAACCGAAGCCGAAAAAAAGCCGAAACGAGCGGGGCCGTCGGATTGTACGGATTTCACATGATTTTCATAGAGATTCGCACTGTTTTTTTCTTTTTTGCAAAATTCGCATGACACTACTAATGTGTTTTAAACATGTCTAGCTCTTGTCCAAATGGACCTTCGGATATAATTTGAATGGCTTGGCTGGTCGTAACTCGTAAGCTGATGCATATCCTAATGTTGGACGACGTCTCTTATCTGCTCAGTCCTCACTAGAGTTATCTATAAGTAGTTTCCTATCTGATTTTGCTCGCCCATGTTGGCCATGTTGTAAGACGAGACCGTTTGGTTCGGCTGAAATAAGTTAGTTTATAGTTAAAATTACATTGTAACTAGCTGAAATTATACTGTAGCTGATAGTGGCTTATTTAGCGTAATTAATTTTAAAAAATTAAAAATATAAAAAGTAGGTTAGCCCATCGCGGATAATACAAACGAATACGGGAAAAAAAGAAAATACAAAATTCTCAGAAAGAAAAATATGAAATTTAGAAATAATAAAAAATAAGTCAGATACAAAAAATTCAAGCTGAAATGAGTAGAGCCTAAGTATCACCCGACTTTTATGCAAAGTTTTCATGGAAGCTTCGGTTCAAAACCGAAATCCATATGAAAATCCCAAACCAGCACTGGTACGTAGGAGTGGGCATTCGATTTATTCAGTTTATACCGTTTGGTTTATTTGGTAAAAAATTATTATAGTTTTTGCAAGTTAACAACTGGATTAAGTAAACAAAAATAGAAAATCGAATCTAATTAACCGAATTATTTTGGTTCGATTAATTTAATTTTTCGGTTAACCTAAACATGCACAACGCTTTAACAATAATAACATTCTTTAGTCTAGTGTTATTATACTTGATTTATTTTTGAATAAATGATATCTCTAGAAACTACTAATATTTTTCCTTTTGATATCTTTAAAAATACCTACAAAATTAAATAAGAATAGCTTTTATTTACTACAAATTCACATAAGGAAAAAAATAATATTTTGGTTAATTTGGTTTTTGTAACTTAAAAACTATATTGAAAACCGAATAACATAAAAAATATAAACTGTATCAAATATCATACACTGAATATACCGTAGTTTTCGATTTCGTTCAATTTGATTTAGTATTTTAATTTTGATATAAAAATGCCGGCCCCTATCGGTAGGATCTGGATCACTTTTGTACAGTGTAACTCATCAAGCAAGCTGTTCATACTTGGAATCTCGTACGGTCTGTTCCCCAAATAGCTTTTGCTTCTTGACACTTGGCAGCTCGTTTTTTTTTGGGCCTTTCCTCCTCTTTGCTCACACACAGCATGACGGCAGGTTACTCCTACCTGCCCGCCGGGCCTATCTCACCTCATTATTGTCTGTCCTTTCACGTCTCGTCTCCATCTCCATATTTTTCCATGTGTTCTTTCTCACCAGTTATCTCTTATGTTGATGGGGCTGTCCCTTTCGTCACTGAAGATCAGCACAAGAGGCATCTAACATGTTGATAGCTATGTCCAAATTTGCACATTTGGCTGCAGTACGGGCGCGTACATATTAGCTGCAACTAAAACCTTTTAACTTCAAATAAATAGTAGTAATAATAAAAAAATAAAAAGAGATACATGCTTAAAACTAGAATGAGAGAAGTACGATATGTGATGTGTTCGTAATATCTATTTTATCTCCGAAGCTAGAGAAGTGAAGAAGTTAGATGTTCAAACCTTCTAGCTTTTGTAAGTAGAAGTTAATACAGGTGCCCCATACGTTACATTGGCACTCAAAAGAAGCAGAGAGATTTAGGTCGCATACTGCAAAAGAAGCTAAGTCAGGCTAGCTTTGTGAAATTGCATTGAGATGGATGGACATCGTCTCGACTCTCGAGGCACCTGAGCATTGTACTCGTAAGCACAAAGTTTGGAGCTGGAAATTTCAGGGGAGGCGACCATTCTGACCTGAAGCTGCTGGGGCCAACCCAACACCATCCAACATACACTAATGTAGAGGATGGGATGTTTAGTAACTGTAATTCTCTTGTTTATTTCTGTAACATCAACGTACAAGTACAGCGACACATTCAACAGCATGGTTGACGGTCGAGTAGGAGACTATCAAGTTACAATTTATATCAAAGATATGTATGTATGTTTATAAATGGTAGTTATGTACACTTAAAATGGCCATTGCAGGATCACTGTACTCTCATCTACATGATAGCCGTCTTCTGGGCTAGAACCTGACTGAACCATTCGACTGATGCTTTGGGTATCCTCGTCAAGTTGTTTTTGTAGTCAATGTAGTAAAGGCCGAACCGCACCGTGTACCCTGAGTTCCACTCCCAGTTATCGAGCAGTGACCATACGAAGTACCCATGGATGTTGCAACCTTCCTTCCTGCAGTAATTCAGGTCGCAGAGTTCGTAAGTACCAAGAAAAACAGGTGATTATAGTGGTAGACATGGATGATGCACGGTGTTGATGGTTCCGTTCAAATGTATGTGCGGAGAAGTGAAACTTCACCTTATAGCATCTAGGAGGTTAGACATGTAGTCATTGTGGTACTGTATCCTTTTATCATCTTGAAGGACAGTTTCTAATCTTGAAAATGGGCTGTTTGCATCATCCATACCTGCCATAAACAACTTCATGTGTCAATTATTTCTTATCGACTCATTCAAGGCAAGAATTTTTATCGACTGTCAATAGTAGGATCTTCAGCCACCTACCATTTTCAGTAATGATTACAGGCGGATTTCCATACTTTTCTTTGACATATTTCATCAGCTTGAACATGCCCCAAGGAACTATGTGCAGCCAACTTGATGCTGCCTGAAAGTAGATAAATACATATTTTTCAGTCAAGTACTTAACTAAAACGACGAAAAATGAAAAGATAGAACAGGTCTGAAGCAATTTAGAACCGTACCGTTTCTCCTATTCTCTTCCCATGCCTATAAACTGTCATAGAGGACGCAGTGAAGAAATCAGTAATAATGAAAATGGATTAGGAGGTCTAGAATATCTTCGTTTATCAAGACTGACCAGTTGGGATGACAGCAGCATCAGTCGAAGCATCATTCAATACAAGTTTCCTGATCCGCATCCTGTCGTTCCTAGCATATAATGTAGTGTAGTGGTTTATGCCAACAAAATCTAGCGAACCAGATACTAACTTTGATGCCTGAGTTGAAAATTGAGGCAGCCTGTTGCCTGCAAGTTTCTGCACAGAAGGAGGATAGCGGCCAAACATTAAGGGATCCAAGAACCTGTATTGACAGTTGCAAAATCTCCTAATTAATACAGGAAAAATGGTTATTTACTGTAAATACATAGGAATTGAACTTATGTTGATGTATCAAGATGGTAGGTAATGTATCACCATCCAAGCTCAAAATCCATTGCTCGTTCTGCTGCTTCTCTGTCTTCCTCAGCATCTGACAATGGTTCATACCACTTGGAATCAAGTGCAATTCCAATGAGGCCTCCTTGTTCTCTCTGCAATTAGTACATAGAGCCATGCATCTATTTGCCTTCATTGTTTATAATGTTTTACATAAACATCAATAAAATATTTGTTTACCTTGAAATGCTGTTTGTAAATATGAAAAGCACCAGCATGCGCTAAAAGTATGTTGTGAGCTACAATATATGGTTCAGTCGATGATTTACCCTCCATACAGAACAAATGTGACAGAAAGGAACACCTCCCAGGTGCTTGGATGCCAAGGTCATAACCTTCAATTGCAAAGTTATGGGGCTCATTAAAGGTGATCCAGTGCTTCACTCTATCTCCGAATTCCTTGAAGCAAGTAGAGGAATAGTGAACAAAATCCTCCCTGCATTACTTAGCTGTCAGAATCAATCAAATCTGTTTTCTTGAAAGGAATAAATTTGGATGTTACATAGATTGTGTAGGCAACAGTTTCATCTAAAAGAAGATGATGTAATAGTCTCCCATACACAATTTGTGAGTTCAACCAGCCTCCATATCTGTCTTCTAGTGCTTGGGGAAGGTCCCAGTGGAAGAGTGTTACATATGGCTGTATACCTGATCCACAAATGTAGAAAAAACCAAAGAAAGGCAATCATAAAATGACAGTTGACAACAGTTTGCATTATGCAGATACCGAAATGTAGAAAACACAAGACCTTTATCTAAGAGAGCATCTATGAGGCTGTTATAATAACTCAATCCTTCTCCATTAGGTTCACCCGTTCCATCTGGCAAGAAAATCGTATATCTACTTAGTGGACAGAGACAAAAAATAATAATTATTTGCACAGAATTTACTCAATACATACTTGGGAAGATGCGTGACCATGAGATAGAGAACCTGTATGCATCCATGCCGATGTCCTTCATCAAGATGACATCTTCCTGCCAGTCAGGGTTGGGCTTGTCAGTTCTGGATACTTTATCGGTGTTGCTGACATCTCATTTCATTACCAATTTAGTCTACAAAGTTTAAAATTGATTGGACAAAAATAAGAAATGCTTTATTTAAGAAAGCCTTCTTGCTGATCCAAAATGTCACTTCATACTTGGAAAAACCGCAGGAATAGTCTTCCCTCTGTCTTACTTTTGGAAGCAGCACGCCAGAGAAGCGGACTTTCAGTTTGATATAGTAAATTAGTGTACATAGTGTCTACACACTTAAAATGGAAAAGGACCCGATGGAATTGGAACCAGGATAATTATATGACATGATGATGCATTGCTGCTAAGAGACACATGAATGAACGGGAAAATGCACAAGTCATTTCAGTTTTTACAAATTACTAGAAGCTGGTCAAATGACCGGTAGGCAAACTTTTGATACAACTGCCAGGAATGCAGGGACTTGCTCATGCCTTGATAAATGAATTCTCTAATAAGTTTAATACTAATTCAGGTGTCATTGGATCATCAAGATGTTTAAAACCCAATGTAATTGGTAGAGTTCAAGCTCCAGTTTACATAGCACAAACAAATTAACTAAATCGCATAAAAGAGATAACAAGGGATTAATCAATTACAGATAACTCACCTTGTAACGATGGTAGTGATCAACAGCAACATCTGCATTGCTGAAATCTATCACCCGTCCTAAAGAAAAGAAGCCATTCAGTCATAATTTCGACCAAACTGGTGCATTGGATTAGAGTACTTTGTGCAACAAATTCTCATTACTGCACCAGGTCGTCTTGTAAGAGTATCCCATATTGTAGGTCCACGTTGGCCCTCATTGACAGCACCTTCATACTGGTAACATGTTGACCAGAAACGTCTATCAGACATCCAACAAAAAGCACATCAGCTGAAACCAAAGAAATTGAATACTAGACCTGGTAAGCTGAAGAAGCAGTGCCAAAGATAAAACCAGGAGGGAAGTCTGCTCTCCTTATAGCTTCAGCAGAAGAAGCAAAGCTGATAAGGATATGAACCAGTGTTAAGACACCCATGTCGTTTCCTTCAGTTTGCAGCGCTAACCACAAATGTCCTTATTCCATGAATAAGTACCAGACATGATCATAAGATATATATAAACCTTTCTGAGTTGGTGGAGTGTGGGAAGCAACTGAAGGCTGAGCTTCACTTGTCTTGGAAGCCCTTTCAATGTGCGTCTTTGCTAAGTAACTCTTGTGGACGCCACAGGGTGCAATATCTCTGTCACATTGGACATTTGATCAACAAGGGAAGGAAACCCTTGACATGTCCAACTCCGAAGTGTCATGAGTGAAGTAAAGTAAAGCTTTGCTTGTGTACAACAATTTCAGACTGATTAGGGATTTCCCAGCACTCCAGCATTCATGGATCGTATCTGCATAGCTAAGCCTTAGTCTCTTTGGAAGCTACTCCAATGTGAGGGGAGTGCTAAGTTCTTATATAATTTTCCAAATGGAGAGAAGGCCATATTATTAGCAAGATAATGTGTTTTCTTTCTAAAGTACCATCCTGTAAAGTATTGACCACAGTTCTCATCTTATTATCATTGCCATAATGCTAATCGATAACGATGACAAGGAAACTACAGCAATTATCCTAATAAAATAGAAGACCTTTTGTTATCCATTTAGTTTGGCAGCGCTGCATATGGACAAAACAAGAAGTAATCATGTGCATGCTGATCACAACATGTATATACTCAGCATTGATTCAAAGAATGGACAGATTAAAGAAAGGGAAAGAATCAAAATTCTGATAAAGGATTAGAGACTGAATTTGTGCGGATATTTGCATAGTCACACGCTTATCCCATGGGAAGAATGGTGGCTTGCTTGCACGGCAGAACCTTTTCGGCAATCAATTAAATAACTCCAATGGTAGTTACACGAAAGCGACAGGAGCGATTTGGTGATAGTGATCCAGAGGAACAGGCAGCTGCACGGGCCCAACTGCCCAAGAATGCAGTGCACATGTTGTCCATGACCATCTATCATACATATCCTATGATTCATCACAAGTACAGGACTACAGGAGTACCGCAGAATGCAAAGAAACGTAGCCTTTGAGACAACCATGGTAGGCTAGTTTGCCAAAGATGCTCGACGTCTCAGAATCTTTGGAGACAGGCTTCGAACTTGTAATGACTAGTACCATGATTAGAAGTAGAAAAATCAGAGATGACATCTCACCCTCCTACTCTTCCTCCTCTCCGCAGATTGGGGCCTGCAATTGCAAAAGTGCGAGCTTGACACACCTTGCTGCCATCCACCCACCCCCACCGCCCAAACCATCACTACAATGTGATTGCTACCCCCCCCCCCCCCCAGCGAAGAGAGAGAGATAGAGAGTGATGTAAGAATTGCAACATTACAATTCCCACACAGCGTGGTGGGCAAGGGCAAGAACCGCCTCATGCGTAGGCGCAGGCGCGCAGAAGTAGCATCAGCAATTCGGCAATCACAAAATAAAATCAAAGTAAAGTTGAGTGGGGTTTGCTTGCCTCGGCAACGAGAGGGATGTGGAGCCGGAAGAGCCTCGGCAACTGTCCGTCCTTCTCCCGGTCTCCCCGATGGCTGATGCTAATGCGTGCGTGGGTGTGCGATGTGGAGGCGAAGCCACGAGGAAGAAGACGAGGTGCTGATTAGGCTTTGTCCAGGCCCATTTACGTCCTACCATGGGGCCCAGTCCATTTTAGACTCTAGGCCCATATATAAAGCCATCAGAAATAGAAGAGCGTATTATCCTGCCGGCGACACACACACACACACACACAAAGACGTTATCCTCTGCGTCTTCTTCTCTGCGGTTTGCGATAAGGGTGGGTGGGTGAGAGAGAGGAGGAAGAAGATGGCTGGCATGGCGGCGTTGCAGGGTTCCATGGTGGCGCTCTCCATCTCCTCTCCCAGCGCGGCGAGCACCAGCAGCTTCTGGGGCCACCCGCTCGCCACCTTCTCCGCCGCGCCCGCTGGGGTTTGTGCCTCCCGACTCAAACTCTGCCTTTCCATTCTTTTTTTCTTCCTGTTGCTCTACTCTGTTGACTCGCTGGAGACGCTACCTTGCCTTGGGATTTAGAATTTTAGAGCTCACCAACAGTGTGGCATTGCACTGGTAATGTCTGCCTTGCTCGCTGTTCCCTTCAAGGTTTCTACCAGCCAGCCAACCAACATATATTCTTTTGAAGTTTATGTAAGGATGGATTGGATGGAAGTAAAGAATATTTGAACTCCTCAGATTGAGTATGTATGTCCACTGAGGACATTGTGCTGTCTCCTATGGACCGTGGATTAAGTTTCAGTTTATATCTCTTTTTTTGGGTACCAAAATGAAATATGCTGAGGGCAGTATAAATGATGAAGATAAACTTCCAATGTACAGGCTTATAAGGACAAGATTATTCTTCTAGATTAAACCGACAATATCCTTTCATTTTTATTTGTGCTATTGTATTCTCTTGTGACAACTAATGAGGCATGCACCGATTTTTGTTCTAACCTCCTGGCACATATCGCATATGACCCAGAAACAGTTTTGTCTTCAAAGCTATCAATCGCAAATGGTGGAAATTATACAAAAGATGTCGATGGGGAAATTAACAGGCAGCTCAATTCACTCAAGCGATGGCCTGTAGCAAATGATTGGCACACTTAATAGTATGGCTTAGCACTGATTATACCGAACACATGTCATCCTTTCTATATCCTCTCCGGTGTGTCTTAACTCTCACCTCGTCTACATAGCCTACTGTACCCCTTTTCCTCAGAGAAATTTGCTCGTAGCTAATTCCTAACAAATAAGAAAAGGAGGGGATAAACCCCACTGAGTATAGGTACGCCAAAAAGTGAAAAGAAAATAGTGAGGCCAGATAATCACTGCTCAATGAAGTGATAACTCGTACTAAAATATTGCTCCCAAAAGAAAAAAGAAACTTGTACTAAAAGATAACCCATGATTGTACAGTTTCTTAATTGGACCATTATGATCACTATGTGAGGTTAGCGACGTATCTCAGTAGCTGATAATTATTATGTCCTTTTCTCTTTTCTTTGAAATGAACCATTATGCTTTTTTCATATGAAATCTGACAAGCTGTACATAAATTTGATATGCAGATTAAATTTATGGTCAAGACATGCCCAATTGAAATGAGGGTGAGAACGATTCTCTGGATTTAGCATGTCTCACACCTTGTTATCTACTGTTGAATGTCTGAAATTTTCCTTTTCCATTGCAGCTTAAGCGATGGGAACGGAAGAAATGTAAACCAAACAGCCTTCCTGTGCTGCACAAGATGCATGTTAAGGTCGGTGATACAGTACAAATCATTGCAGGCCGTGAGAAAGGTAAAGTTGGGGAAGTTACACGGCTTTACAAGCACAACAGCACTGTGATAGTGAAGGACATGAACTTGAAGTCAAAGCACAAGAAAGGCACAGAAGATGAACCGGGTGAAATTGTCATGGTCAGCAATATTTTTATTTGAACTTCTTTCTGTGCCTCTTGTCTTGCACACTTGCATAAATTCATAGCAAGAGCATATTTCAGATGCCTAAGTATTATCTCCTGATGAGACTTGGATTTTCCTCTGATCAGATTGAAGGCCCTATTCATAGCTCAAATGTGATGCTCTACTCAAAGGAAAAAAATGTGGCAAGTAGGGTTGGACATAAATTCCTCGAGGATGGAACCAAGGTTCGCTACCTGATCAAGACTGGTGAAATAATCGACAGTGTTGAGAACTGGGTGAAGGTGTTTAAGGAAGGAAATTCAGAGTAATATGAAAAGACCGCACATGGGGACATAGTTGATGTTTATTCTGCTGCTGCTATTGCCCCTATTTTTTTAGCTTCAGAGTTTTTTCTTGTAAATTACTACACGGTTCTCACCATTTTGCAAAGCATGACTTGCTCGTCTTTTTACCAGCTAGAATGGCTCTAGTACATTCCGGCCATTTCCATGAATTGTAATGCTGTTGCTGTCCAGAATTATTCTTTTATTACCATTGACCAGTTTTGCCAATTGTCACCTAGAAATACAGCACTATTGTTCTGCTAATCTGGAGGAGATGACATATAATAGCCACGGAAGTCTGACATTTTGGAGGAGATTAGTGAAATATCATAAAGAACAGACTCAACTTTGTGAGCCTGTCGACCTGTTCTGCCAGCTAAGCTGACTACCGTAATTTACAGGACAGAGACGAAGTAGACACAAGCAGAACAGTATGGTGTGCCATCCCTATAGCTTGTGTTTTGTGTGGGACGCGGGACATTTTTTAATATTGCTACACAAATTAAGCCTTTTCCTATAAGTTTTTGTGTTCCAAGTAAGGCTGCAAAAAAAAGTCGAGACTCGCGAGCTATTCTAGCTCAGCTTATTCTAGGCTCGATTCAAGATCGGTTCGAAGTTTAAAGCCGAACTTGACCTTGTTCTCGAGCTCACGAGCTTCACCGAGCATAATCCTGATTAAAACTAAAAAAAAATCTGACATACCAGATTGCCAATGCTTATGGTTTTGTCATTCTCCACAAACTTCACCCAATCACTTATGGCTCAGTCAACCTACACCTGAGTTCGTATCTTAATAGGTGACTCCGATAAATATAGAAAAGCATGGTTCAATAATTGATGCAACTTCAATTTAGAATTTACAGGTAAACATCTGATTAGGGATCTTTTTATATATATATATATATATATATATATATATATATATATATATATATATATATATATATATATATATATATATATATATATATATATATATATATATATATATATATAGGGACCAAGGCAGGTAAAATGGAACAACTATGAAAGAAACCAAATTAAAGACTTAACATGACAGGCAAAGAATAGATGGGTGTTGTCAGAGATGGCAACGGGTACATAACCACTGGGTATAGCCACCCTATACTCGCACCTGACAGATATAACTCTACCTGCTACGATATCCATACCCGCACATGGGTATAGAAACTTACCCATACCTGCACCCGCGCGGGTATTTGTACTCGACGGGTAACCCATACCCGATAGCACAAAGTGACAGGCACAGATCTTTTTTCCACGGATTCCACACAACTGACAGGCATAAGATGAATAAGGCACAAAGTGAAGATATCCAACGGATTTTCATCAGCTTCGTTTTCGAATATATATATATACGGACCACAAGTATATGGGCCATAAGTGAGCTAAATTGATAAAGGTATGTATTATGTATATGGACCGTCGGGTATATTTTACCAACGGGTATGTGGGTACGGGTAGTATACAGCCGTACCCGCACCCGCTCTACCCAATGGGTAGAGATTTTTGCCCATTAGTATACCCGCGGGTGAAGATATCTTTCCATACTCACCTCCTTATCAGGTAAAAAACCATAAGGTACTCGGGTTTCGGATACCTATTGCCATCTCTAGTGTTGTGGGGATGGTCCATCTCCCCATAACTAGGACTTGAAATAGGCTCAGTATGTAATAAGTCCAATAGTATAGATGAATGTATCAATGTATCCTCACCTTCTGTAGTTATCAAGGAGTGAAATGGGGATTTCCCATTCTATTCCATTCATATATACAAACCCCTAAGGAGGTATGAAAGGACCAGATCCACTCATTTTTACCACTAGCTCTCTCTCTAACTCTCTTGATGCTGTCTCCCTTAGAGAATGGTACCATGTACCAATTGTAGTGCTCATACCACAACAATGGGCAACCTAGAAAGCCTGGGTCAGGGGTGGTACTGTGGTAGGCATTTTTCTCGAATAGCTAGAAGGTGTGTGTGTGTGTCATCCCATTAATGCGGTGCTATATGAGGAAAGAAGGGTGAAGGGAGTGGCATCTATAAGAGAAGTCAAGCCATGCGCGCATGCCACTGTTTTTTTGACTAGGCCCTCCGATTGTGATGACGACCCAGTGGACGTCGAGGCCAGTGATTTTGTCCACCAGCGTGCTTGCTAGCAGCAGCTATGGGCTGGGTATTGAGGTGAAAGAGGGAGTAATCCATCGATGGCTTGATCCAAGAGGAGGAGAGTTTGGGACAAGGTGAATTAGGATTGAGGGAAAGGGTAAGCCTTGGGCCAGTGAGTTGTTGCCTTGTTGGTTGGATCAGAGGAGGAGGTAGGGTAGGGATGCTGAACGAACCATCGTCGCCCCCATGTGAGAAGCGGAGAGAGGTGTCCGAAGGAGGTGTGCACGGGAGAGTCTCACATGCTGACGCTGATTTTTTTCTACGAGGGAATAAAAGAGTGGATGAACCACCACTAACAATAATTCTTTTTTTTAAAATAGTATAGAGATTTCGTACTGTTCATCCAAACGGGCCCAAACGTGTAGACCGCCTGTTCGGTGCGGCAAATTAACCAGCGTGAACTTGCCCTCTGCTGGGTCGACCCGTTAGTTGGACCATCGTTCGTTCGCATCGCAGATTTATATGGGCTTGGGCCTATATAGCTAGTCTAGTGGTCGTCGTTGTTCTTCCTCGCACACTCTTCTTCCCTTTGCGCTTCCTCCTCGCTGCCGTCTCGTGGAGTTGCTGTCTGGGAATCGATCGATCGATCGATCTATCGAGAGAGAGAGGGAGGGAGGGAG
This sequence comes from Melocanna baccifera, assembly GCA_036346265.1. Lineage (NCBI taxonomy): Eukaryota > Viridiplantae > Streptophyta > Magnoliopsida > Poales > Poaceae > Melocanna > Melocanna baccifera. Next base: position 27,177,433 of record CM070691.1, on the reverse strand, counting down.
GGAGGGAGAGAGATGTTGGGTCCTCCTCGTCGTGGTCCGGCGTACAAGACGAAGTTGTGCGCGCTGTGGAAGCGCGGCAGCTGCTCCCGCGCCTCCTGCAGCTTCGCCCACGGCGACGGCGAGCTTCGCCGGCCGCCTTCTCATTCCTCCTTCCAGCCTCGCCCTCGACCTGGTATACACTCATATCCCTCTCTCCCCCTCTCCCTCCCTCCTATTGTCTGCTTCGTGATTTTGTTGTATCCAAGATAGGAAATTACTCCGCAAACTAAAAGTGGAGTGGTAATTGACTGGGGGCGTTCTTCTATTCAGTATAAAAAAAAGATTGAGACTATGAATGTGTGATACTCGAGAATGTACGAATTTATCGGCAGATTTAGGTTTAACGGATGGCTTGGCTTCGATCTACCAAGAGAGGAAGAGTGTGTTCTTTATCAAAGATTCACCTTTTGTCAGTTCATTGGGTTGAGATAGATCTTCAGCCGGTTGCTAGTTCTTGTGAACATGGTGGACATCAAAGAACGAGAGATACCAATGCCATCTGAGATGCATGCTTTCCACAGAAACTTCGGAAATATATATTCTTGTCTTATCGTGCATATATGATCTACTATCTTTTCCATATAGTACTTCAACTGAATGCCGGTTACTGCAGTACAGAACAACTACCAGCTGGCCAAAGCTTCTTTCAGAACAATGTGGCATTCTTGCTGGTTATTCTTTTGATTGTTAGGATTGACTGCATCCAGTGGATGGCATGTCCTATTTTCATCGCTTGCCTTTTCAGTTGGTAATCAGACATTTCATGGTTACCCGAATGCTTATATTGTTAAAGAAGAGCTTTATTGAGGGATATCGTGTGGTTTCCTCTTCTCAATCAGACGCATGTTATGCTCCATGTGCTGAAACCATGTTGTTAGCAGCTTTTGCAACTAATTGAAACACATCCTTCGAATATGGCAATATGCCGCATCATGTTTTCGTGTTGGGCTTTATTCTTGTCTGTCATGGCAAGTATTATCACAGAAGAAGAATTTTTGAAGTCAATATGGATAATATCTGCACAAGTGATTAAATTTGTTGGGTGATATGGAGTTGTGGAAGATCTTTCTTCGTGATAATCGCAACATGCTATCAAATTTTGGGAGATTTCATCAGTTTCACTTCATATGAGTATATGACTGATGTTACAAGTGCTGGATCTATTTTAAGTGGTGCATCATGATGCGTAATCGTGTATTGGTATCTCCTCTTGCATTACTCTTATTGGCGCTGCTGTTTTATGGCCAATGGGGTTATCCTGGAACCTCTGCTTCTTATTGCTAATTGAATAATCATATGGCTCAAGGTTGTGGTAAGCTTAATGGGTTTGTGTGTTGCCTTGTCTCCGTATAGCTCCACCTGTTTTTTTGATTGACATGGTTCTTCTTTCTATAAAACGTCCACCTTACTGACTATAGGGGGTCGAGATAATAGAAATCATGACTTAAGAGACTGGGCTGAGAGAAGATACTCATCCCGTGGGAGGTATTCCCCTGGAAGTGATACCAGGGGTCATTTATTTCATGATCAGAGACCAAGGTCTAAAGAAAGGGGTAATCTCTCTCTCCTACTCTCTCTGTGTGCACGCGTGTACCAGTTTTTACTGTAGTTGGTCTAGTCCATTCTATTTCTAAACTCCTGTGCCTTGAAATTTTACTTGCAGGATCTACTCATTCAAGATCTCCCACCAGGAAGAGGTATGTAACAAGGATTCTCTGAAGGGATTCATCTCAGCATATGGCCTTTGTTGTGCAGTCGTTGTGCAGTCAGTTAACTCTAGATACACTCTGAGCAAATATACATGCATCTTTGAAACTGTGTCCTTAAGTATGCTTATGTATTGCGCTATTCCCTAATTTTGCCCATTTTATTGGGCACATAGTCTATCTTCGTATTGTATGACCTTATGCCTTAGTTATTTTGTATTGTTTATCTATTTTGTCTGCCATGTGTGCCAATTGCAATGCAATATATAACAAGGGGTTCAATGATGTGCAGTTTACTAGCAGGGACATGTTTATTCTGCTGGGTAGCTAAAGCTTTAGTTCGATTTTAGCTAATATTTTCATCAGAATCTACATTAAAGACTGTCATGGCGGTGGTCAGGTTTCTTTTTTCTTTCGCATGTCGATCATACCTACTGCTAGTTTTATTGTGTATAATTATAATGTACATAGACATCAGACAAGCTTAAGCTTGTTTTCTCTTAGTAACATAAGCATGCAAGAGACTGTGAGTTTGGTTATTCTCTGGCATAGTTGTTAATCATTCTTGACAGGCCCACTTTGTTCTGAAGATTTGCAACTAAGGCTCTACAGATTGATTCTTCAAGCTTTCCAAGTAGATTATTGTTTGTAACACCCTTTGGCCTATTTTTTATACTGCAACCTACTGTTGAGTTTAATTTCTTATCTATTTCTACTTTAAGGAGGGAGCCCCTTGGGTTTGTTATTTTATGAGGATAGTTCTATCCTTATGTTAAACATGTAACCTTCGAACATGTTATTGTTGCAATTTGGTAATTTCCGCAATTACTTTCAACTTGCTTCTGTGGACCTTTCAGTGAGAGAAGACAAAGGAAGAAGCTTGATGGTGGAAAGAGTGATTCATCAGGAAGTTTGAACACATCTGATAACGAAGATAGAAAAAAGGATGACAGATTCTCCAGCAGTGATGAGAAAGATGATAATAAAGCACAGGTATGGACTGTGCAATCCACCTCATTCACACGTAGGTTTAGCTGTCTCCATATTCCTGGACCTCTGTTATATATTTGCATATGTTCTGCAGCTGAAACAAATTCAACTGGATATGAAAGCATTACGCGAGGATAAATCTAAACTGGAGGTCAGATATGAATGTCTTAATGCGTATATTACATATGGCACACTTATCAGTTATTGTAATGTTGTCTTGGCCAGTCAGCCACTTGGTTGCAATTTATGTTTAGTTGCATATATTATTTGAGTTGTTCCTTTTTTTATTTTGTCCTGCTTTAATCACTATGGTTATGATGGGAATTTTTCTTTTGGGGAAATATAAAATTTTCAAGTTTATGTGAGATTCACTACATTGAAATGTAATCATGCATTCATGCCAGAGGAACTGCTAATGTTTTGCTCTATAAACAATGATGCCAAATATTGACGAGTAATCATTCATGATTGGGCAAATATTGACATGGAATTATGTTCTAATTGAACAATAGGATGACCAGTTAGCCCATCATATGTGTCCCAGTAAGATGCCTTTTAAAACTTCTCTGAATTTTCATTTTGTACTTGCTTATGGTTGTGCTTGAGGTGTCTCTAATTTTCTTCCTGCAAAGCCCGCTCTTTTTTGTATATATATCTAAATATTGCACTCTATACAATGGTTCTGTGTATCACAGATGATATTGGACAAGAAGATTGATGAAGCATGTGTACTTTCTACCAGAATAGGTGATCTTGAATCGCAGTTGAACAAAGAGAAAGAAGATTGCCGAAGGTTTTCCATTTCTATGGCACATGAGCGTAATGCTATTTATTTTTTAATACCAGTTGGTGGGTTCTTCAGTGTAAAAAAAGATTCCCAGGTATTTGGTTCTTCATAATACTGCTCTTTCGATGTAGGATGACCTCAAAAGTAAAGAAACTCACCAGAGCACACGGGCGTTATGTGAAAGCACTGGACGATTTAAAAAGGCATGTTTCTTTTATATGAACTACTCCTGAACTTCAATTTAGTCTGAATCAGTACTTAATTGCATTCCCATTTTTAGTCTTCACATGTTTATTGCATAGCTAATAGCTATTGACACATTCGAGGTCTGTAGGTCTCAAGCTCGTTTTGAGAGGTTTGCTGATTTGCTTGCTTCGGATACCTTGAAGTCTGGTACCAAGGAACAAGGTTCCAGTGGAAATGCTGGTAATGAAGATCCATATAATGCTTATGAAATGAGCCCGAGTGATCAACGACAGAATCACATTTCAACATCTAGAAGAAGGTCTATCGCCCTCTCAACAAGCGAAGAAAAAACTGGTAACACCTTGATGAGATTTTGGGGGAGTTAAACTTTATTCTGAAATAGCATCGTTTATCCATGTATATCTAAACACTGTCAAACAAGTTATTATCTAGTGTCTATGATTTTTCTCTCATTGGTTTACAAATGTTTTACATCTTTTTAGTTTCTATTGTCACTTTAGAAGCTAATAGGGATTAGGTTCTCATGTTTCCTCAAGGTATCCAAATTAAATGGCACTATTGGTTAAATTTTATTTGATATTGAACCCATTTGTCCTTTATAACATGATATATTTCCTGTTCGAACACATGGGCCATTGTTGTCTTGAAGATGTATACATTTCTTGTTAGGACCATCTTCTTGGGGGCAAATGTGCCAAAAAAACACCCATGTCTTTTCATGCTGAAACTGCGGTTTCTTTTTCAGGTAAGAAAAGGAGAGTGAGTAATGATATGATTCCTATGTCAAAGAAATATGGACCAGAAGATGCTCTAGACTCTTTGAAGAATAGGAAGGGAGCTGATACACCAAAATCGTTTTCTTTGAAGAAGTTAGGGGAGGGTGGCAATAATGAGGAAGGAAATGTTGTTTCTTCAAGCAATGTTTTTACAGACAGGGTGAGATGTCTTTCTTGCCGCAACTCATGTTCTCAACGAACTGTTTCTTAATCATTTATGAGTGTTGGGCAGAAATAATCTGTTGATATTTCATTATTTATTATACTGTTCTCTTTATACCCTTTCGTTTACTGTAAGTTTGTAAATTATAGTGGTTGCTCTTGGTTTTTTCTTAGTGAAAGTTAGGTAGCACTAGCCGGTAGGGGTTCAAAATTGATTGTTTCCATTTGTCTTCAAGTGTGGTAGATCATCTAGGTTTAGTTCATTTGGTTAAGGCTTATCTGGTGAGTCATCTGCATATCAACATAGGGATTCAGCTGATACCTTGCCACTTACATGTGAAATGTTTTAGAATGAAACTACTTTTGTCCTTCACTGGTATAGCTGCTTATGCTGTCTATTTTTATGTTTATTTTGGTAGAAAACGATGTGGATTATAGGATTAAATCTTTGTATACAGCGCCACCACAGGTTCAAAAATTCTTACAAGCAGATGATAGAATTTTTTATATTTCAAGCACTGACAAACTTGATTTATCTATATTGTAGACCCCAAGTAGTTTCTAACAGCTGGTTTACTATAGCAGCAATTTTCTTTTTAGTCCTTATTTCAAACGATGAATCTGTCAGCTCAGAAGCTTAAGTTCAGCATGTCTTCTAAAATATTGTTCAGTCCAATCTGTCAGCTCAGAAGCTGAAGTTCAGCATGTCTTCTAAAATCCTGTTCAGTCATATGCATTTGCAAAGCTTGCCATTACTCTAATAATGAACCCCAGTTTTTTGTGATTCTTTTAAATCTTCTGAGGATTTAGGCCCCCAGCTTTTTGATATTTTGACCGGACCGCTAATAACAAGATATCTGCATCTCTGTCAGTTTGCAAGAATTTTGCAGTATCCCTCCGGTTCTTGCAGTTTTTTAGGTCCTATGTGTATCATTTGCATTCTGTCTTCAAGTTTGAAATCTTTAAAAGCACTCAGCGACAATATGTTGTAGTTTTGCATGAATTGACTAATCAGGATTTCTTTCCTTGCGTTTTGTTAATGTCCCTACTTTTGTTTCTTCTATCAAAATTTCTTTCCTTTTTCAAATTTGAAAGGTTTAAATGCAAATGCATCACAAGGACTAGCTAGTCACACTGGTGTTATGCTTCTACTGTTTGTCAAACATCATCCTGACATTTTGTGCCCTTTGTTTTTTGCTTGCAGTACAAGGGCGGTGATGAGGAGGTTCTTGTGGACTAGTAAGTAGATGCGTGGTTGACAGATTTCAACAGTATGGAGTAAGCTTGGACAAAGGAAAATTTGGTGCTTCTGATACTAGTTGCGTCTTTGGAGCCCAGCAGTTTCAGAAACTAGCGCATGTTATCTTATTGTATACTTTAAATATTGGGCAATAGGAATCCGGCGTCCGGGTAACTGTTGCTTCTGTGGTAATTTCTGTGAAGACGAGTTGAGCTGTTGTCAACCTATGCTTTCATTTGTGTAATTTTTTGCTTCTTAATATTATCTGGACTCTTCAAGTAGCTTCCTGTCTGTACAACAAAACCTTCCTCTTTATGCTCAATTTGTTTGGGTCTTGTGTGCGGCAGGTCTTTCGACTGTCATGGCCTTGATGACCTGCTACACCCTACCTGTTTTATCATTGTTTGTGTTACATGCACTCGTGTTATGTTTTTACAGCATGCCATGGTTTCTCGGTATGATAACCTTGTGAGATTGTTTGCAAAAACCACGAGAACAACTATCAGGGCATGTTAGTAACAGAACTGTTCAGTGCATGTTTGGAACGCAGGTTTTCACAGGGGTTTCGTCGGAACCACATGATTCATGCTAAATTCCCACGTTCAGTTCCGAAAAAAAATCCCATGTCTCAAACAGGCCTGCCTTAACAGACAATGAACGAGATGAGATGTTGAATTGAATCATACCTGCTAGTCTATTACCGGGGTTCATTACTCTTTTTATTCTTGTTTTTTATTTTCCAATTACTTCTTTGATTGAGAGGCGTAATCTCACATTCCATCTGTTGGAAGGACACCGGCCATAAACCATCTTTACAACCACACACCAATTTTGGGTTTTATTTGCCTTTTTTATGTTGGCTCATCGAGCTTAACATAATTCTCCTTCTTTCTTCTGGTGGACCATCTATAACTATGTTTTTTATATATCTGAGTTGTTTTATATCGAACCCTTGATATCTACTTGTTCTTGGAGAGTTGGAGTTGTATACCTTTGATATCTAGTTGTTCTCTGAGGTTTCATGTAGATTCTGTTCACGCGTGTTTTGAACTTGTACTTTTATCCTGAAAAGAAGTTTCCCGAGAACAGAAATTCAACAAGCCTGTTGAGGTTTTTCGAAAAAATTCTTACTCAAAGAGGGTTTCTTTAATTTCTACCTAAACTAAAGAGAAGAGGGTTAAGATCATGCTCATTAGAGCTCAACGCCAGCTCGTAAGTAGGGATGACAATTCCTCTTGTAGGGGCGGGGCCTCGTGGGCCGCAGGGAATATCCCTATGGAGAGTGGGGGCGAAGGATGATCTCCTCCCATGGAGGAAACGGGGCGGGGGGCCGCTATGCTAGCGGGATATGGACAGGGGTCATCCTCGCCCCGCGAGACCCCACGGGGACTTGGTAAAAATAAAAATAAATATTTTGATAATATATTATAATTTTTTGATATAAGTGATTGTATTCTTTTCTTGTATATTTCGACTAAAACTTGAATTTATATGTTATAATATATATTTTGAAGCTATATTTTAAAAAAAATATACTTAAGTAATTATAAATTAATAAATAAAGTTAAATTATTATTTTTTAAAAATAAATTTAGTCTTTTTTTATCCCCCGTGGGGAACCGGGGATAGGGGGTCATCTCTCCCTGGGAGACTTAGCGGGGGCCGGCAAGCGGGGGGCAGGGCGGGGCCATGGGGGCTTTCCCCGCCTCGTTGCCATCTCAACTCGTAAGGAAGAGAAAATGGCATCGGTCCACACAGTAGATCGGGTCATTCCGTACTTGTCCCTTGATGGTCGAATTTGTTTCCAATCCAAAAAGATGCATATGTATCATAGAAGTATTTCGGTTTATTGCATCGTGCATGATGTTTCTCATGCACGTAAGTAGACCCTATGCATTGCGTTATTATTAGTTTTATTATGAAGTCTATTTTAATTCGCAACATCGTATCTCATCTTTTCGCATTCCATTCTTCGCATACGAAGCCATCCAACAACATGAAAAAATAATTTACCTACGTATGAATTTTCGGTTGCATCACAATATCACTTATCTTTGTACGTACCAATGTTGCTATATGAATCGTCCTCAAAACAATTTTCAGAAAGTTTCTTGGACTACAACAATATACGATGATCACAAAAAGTTACTGCGAATCTAATAAATTTTATACCATTCATAATCTACAAAAATTACAAACGGATCAATTGACATTGTCTACAGTTTTTTTCCCAAAACAAAAAAATAACTTACAAACAGAATTTAATAAATGTTACATATCTACAATAATTATCATTTAATCTCATGCACGGTAGGGGGCCAATTGTGCAAAAAAATGGGTTGAGGTGGCAGTTGTCTGATTCATGTCCCTCTCCCGTTGGGATACAAGCTCCGCAAAACGGTTCATTGATTGGAGCTCATTCTTGTAAATACTTTTTACGTAGGTATATTTTTGTATTTTTGAATAAAAATAGAATTTTCAAAAAAAAAACCAACTTTGTATTGTCACGAAAAAGGTAAATTGTAGCTTCTAAAAATCGAGTAGTTTGCCAGCAGCAAATGATGTTTGTTCCATGGATTGTTGTTTATATTTACTTATTTTTGAAGGGGTTTTTTTTTATAAGGGGATTTGTTTGGGATTTAGTGAAAATTTGGGGTTGAATTCATTGTCTTTCCAGCTTCTTTGTCCTCAACAGGTGCTTTCAGTTATTGGGGCAGGATTGCAGCCCAGTTAAATATGTATGTGACAGTTGGCCATCAAACTAGAGGCAATTCAACATGCAATTAACCCTTTTTCGTCCAAAGATCATACGGTGCAGTTTTGCAGAATTGAAATTGCGCAAGCTGGAAATTTTATGCCATGGGACGCCCTGTATACCGATATTCGTAACGGACTAAAGTGCAGTCCAGTGTTATGGTGATCGACTAACGTGTTTTACCCTAATGTTCGTTGTAGTTGCGTGTGTTCTATCCCACAGTTTCACGTACAACAATTTGAGAATTCTTCGAAATTAAGACAACAAAAGTAAGAGATTCTGTTTAATTTAATCCAGCAAGCTTGTACATTGATATTCTTACAAGCAATGCATCATTAGAATGCGTACAATTTACATTGTATATAGAAAATTTTCGTTCTTGGTTTTCCACTGTCCAGTTTAAGCGCAACCATCTCTGCAACATGAACATCTCCTGCGCCAGACGGTTCCAATCCGAGGCTCGATGTTCTGTTTCCTCCCCAACGCTGTTGCAACCATTATGAGATGCAGAAACGAAAAACAACTGGAATAATACGGTCTCAAAAACTGCAATTTTAGTTTTCAAAAAGCCTCAGACCGTCCTAGTTCATGAGCAATATCAACAGGATGCAGCAACAATGTGCCTGTTCTGCTACCATCATGTCATCAAAGGCCAAAATATCACTTAAAACAAAGAACTGAAACTTGAAATTATCATGCACTGAAAGGAACAGGATGTTCAATGAAAAGGCAAATGTGTCAGATTCGAAGTATTCTCAGCACCCTAATATAGTCAGACAGGGATAACTGTATTTAACTTGTGTTCTCATCATCCACATCTCAAAAACAAAATTCACAAAGAAAAGATCCAAAACGAAATAGGAATCTATCAGATCTTCCTATTCAATATGAAAGAACTGTCATTGTACGCCACAATCCAACGGACTGGACGCTTTCCCTTCCAGAGATTCGCATCATTTAGATCCCAGAAGCGCATACAAGAAAAGCCAAGAACAAAAAATATGTGAATATATGTGGCGTTTCCAGGATCAGATTGGCACCAAGAACGCCACCGATCAGGATATGACCACACATCAGAGAATAACATGTAGCGCCCGAGCCATTATACCGTGAGGAACAGAATCATCCTCCAGAATTGGTAATGGACGCATCCAATCGAAAAAATTACAAAAAGAAAAGGAAAAAAACCTAAAGGAAAGAGATTGATTTGTGAGATTTGAGAGCTCAGACAGCCAAGGGTTTGGTCTTCAACTACCACACAAGTAGCAGTATCAGAAACTCTAGTCCACATAAACATTGCTCATCACCACTCCAATCCCCAATCAACCGTTGCAAACAAAAGCAAAGAGCAATCTAAACGAAACAAAAATAGATTGAACAATGAAGATCTGAGAGCTCAGACAGCCAAGGGTTTTGTCTTCAACTACCACAAAAGTAGCAGTATCAGAAACTCTAGTCCACATAAACATTGCTCATCACCACTCCAATCCCCAATCAACCGTTGCAAACAAAAGCAAAGAGCAATCTAAACGAAACAATAATAGATTGAACAACGAAGATCTGGGAGCTCAGACAGCCAAGGGTTTGGTCGTCAGACACCACGAAGTGGTAGTTATCAGAAACTCTAGTCCACAAAAAATTGCTCGTCACCGCTCCAACCCCTAATAAGCCATCGAAACGAACAAAAAACAAATCTAGCCTAAATCCAAAGAGCAATCGAAAGAAAGACGGCAAAGGGAAGGGAGGAGAGGAGAGCCGCAGGCGGATGAACTGCGGGGTCGAAGCCGGCGTTCGTAGGGTTTTATAGAGGAGGCAACGTTTCTAGGGTTTCTTTCAGGGCTGCAAATGGGCCGGCCAAGCCAATGGGCCGGCCTTCGACCTTCGGTTTCAACTTGAGGTGAACATAGGAGCAATTATAACTAGTTTCAAAGGCACCTATGTTAATTTTTTTCAAGAAAACAGCCGAAAAATCAAAACCGTATGTACATACACCAGCATGCACTATCTCCACCGTCCAACGCGCTCTGAGATTCGTGCTCCATGCTCTCTCTCTCTCAATCCCCTCTCTTCCCTCCCTCGCCGATAGCTCGCCGCTAGCCGAGCCGTCCTCCGCCAGCCTATCGTCACGCCACCGCCGCACCGCGCTGCGCCGAAACACCACGTCGATGCTGGAGATAAGAGCACGAATCTCGGAGCACGTTGGACGGTGGGATAGTGCATGCGGGTGCATACATACGTGGGAAAACCACATTCAAGAAACAAATCAAAATTTGTTAGAGCTTAGAAGTGAGCATTACGAACATGAATGCAGTGTAAATATCCTGTGTCAACATTAGTTCAGTTGCCGTAAAAATAACATCGTTCCAGCATGTACAACAAATTTTAGCTACGTGTACCCATCCTCAAAGCCACACAACTTCTAACGAAAATTACAAATGAATCACTTCCTTCGTATGAGACATGGGATACATGATTTGTTACACATGTAGAGCATTACAAGGGTAGTACAAGGCGCAAGAGGCTAGCTGCCCAAAGTTCAGAACAAACCAAACAGGCTAGTCTAACTTCAATCCATGTCCATCTCTTCTGCTGTGGTGTCATGGCAAGGGGGAAAAAATAAAAGTGCCTGTACTGATATGGCCAACCCCTGTATACATTGCTTGATCTTTACACTGTGACAAAAACTCTAAACAAGCAAGGCTGCTACTATGAAACAGCATCAGTAGCATTTCTATCACTTGGCAAATGAAGCGGGTCATCAACCATGCTGACAATAGTAGTTTCCTGCTCTTGCTGAGAAGCCTGTGGCGTATTGGCTGGGATGTTGATGCCAGAAAAACCGACTAATACAACAGGAGCTCCGATATAGCTCAATAGATGAGGAGCATGACCAGTGAGTGTGTCCACAATGGCAGCAATTGGAACTTGAATTGTAAGACCGGCCGTAGCGACTCTAGTTGTTAGAAGGATTGCTTTTGTCCACAAGTAGTCACTCAAAACATTGTCTAACAAACCTGTAAACAACGTAACAGCTCGTAGATTACTGGCAATTGTCAGGTAGTGGCTTATTTTGTAATCCTTTACAAGCTATTCCAGTATGGCTTGTTGCAATTCCATGTATAAAACCATGGAAAGTTTTAGCTCACATTATGAATGAGCACCTCGTGCTCCTGATAAAATGCAATAGAATGTTCATGAGTAAAGAGCAAACCTACCTTTCCCGACAATTAGACCAACTTGCTCCCATGTCAGCCTGTGGAACGGCTCCAGCTTGGCGAAATTCAACACCAACGCAACAGGAAGGAAAAAATAACATATTGAACAGTCCCAGGAATCCCAGAAAGTGAGCCATACTCACTTGGCCTTGATATGGAAGTAGTATACAGTTCTTCTTAGTAACACTTACTGTAACAGTGGTGTATCTTAGAGACAGATTGAATGTAAGCTGTGCAAGAAACCAAAAGGGGCAGACAACCATGCTGACTCTGGCCACACGAGCACATGTCCAGCGCCCTTTTGCATCCAACCCTTTGCTGCAATCTGCAACAGTTAGCTCTGTCTGGGCAGGGAAGTTAGCACCTGGAGTCAAAGTGTCTTCAGGCAACCTTGTAGAAGATTCCCTGATCCGAGGTTGCATTGCCCTCTCGCTCACTTCGTTGTAGAAGATTCACACTCTCCAGATCAGCGGACTGCTGCAGGTTTGCACCATCCTTGCCTTTCAACTTTCTCCAAAAGTTGCTGATAGAATCCTCAAAGTACCAAGCAACCTCAACCATGGGGATGTAAATAACAAACAGAGAATTGCATATGTAGGTAATCAAGAACGGAGAAACACCGGCATCCACAACAGACTGCACGATGTAGCTTGCAGCAATCCAGATACTTGCAACAGCAACGATGTAAATTAAACCTAAACACCACCTCCAAGAATCTGTGCTCATCATTTTGGCCCACCTGCTGCTGCCAGGACAATCAACACCCTCCGTACTTCCTGCTAAGGTAAAAAGGAACACATAAAATATTACCATTTAGCATGAAACGATAAACAGGTAATCTAATCCCGAGAGAAACTAGGATTGCTGAAGCAACAGATAAATCGTAGACATAATTTGAAGTAGGAAGGTTTGGATAACCTACAATAATCGATCCAACAACCTCCATCTATGGCGGCCCTAAAATCAGGAAGCGATTCCTAGTGAATTGTTATGTGCAAGAAGCGTACCCAAGTACCCAACTCATCCATGGCAAGAGAAACCATGCCTAACTAGGACTGTGCCTTCACAGTCCGACAAGTTTTTGTTAGGAAAATAATAGTCCTATATAGATTGTAGGAGAGAAAAAAGCACAACTTATAAGTGTGAGAGGATCTCCACCCATCAGACTAGTCTTTTGGGGGGAGAAGACTCAATACCACTTATAAGGTTGTTGCTTGGAGGACTTGCTAGTGGACAGCCCGTAGGCTTAGTGCGTAAAGAGCGTAGCCCATTTAAGAAAAAAGAGACCGAGGAATGGATCCGTTGAGACCATGGTGGTCGTCGTTTCTAACATTTGGTATCAGAGTCAAAGACCTAACATCTCCCAGGGTGCGGTGTGCACAAATTCATATGGAGGATAAGTTTCCTAGAAGTACGATATGTACAATCTATATGTGAGGGAGAGATTGTTAGGAAAATAATAGTCTCATATAGATTGTGAGAGAGAAAAAAGCATAACTTATAAGTGTGAGGGGATCTCCACCTATTAGACTAGTCTTTTAAGGAGAGAAGGCCTAATACCACTTATAAAGTTGTCGCTTGGAGAGCTTGCTAGTGGGCAGCCCGTGGGCTTAGTGCGTAAGAAGCTCAGCCCATTTAAAAAAAAGAGATCGAGAAATAGATCCGATGGGATCAGGGTGATCGCCGGTTCCAACAGTTTTTGCATCAACTCCAAATCACTAGGATAGCGAGAGAGAGATGAGGAAAGAATCAAGCAACCCAGCTCTAGCATCGCAAATCAGCGAATTTCTATCTACATCCATCCACATGTTACGATACTGTGACGAACAATGGCAACTGAATATGGTAAAAATATAGAAAAATCGCCACGAGAGGAGGAATAGCAAGAGGCGAGTTACCTTGTGTAGAGATGAAATCGCGCTGGACGGACGAGCCCACGGATCCGATCTCTACGGAGATCGCCACCTCATCGGACAACAAACGATGGAGATGCACATGGGCCCTTGCGCTCTTATGGAGAAAGGAAGCGCGCAGACGGACACCACCGCTGTGACCGGACTCACAGCGCCGGCGTTGAGGGGATCACAGCGCAGCTGCTCGCCGGCGGGGGCACGTGGGATGGTGGACGGCCTCGCTCTTCGACGGGGACGTTGCAATGCGCGCGGAGGTTCGTCGAGGGTGAACGCGGCGGCATGCGGTAGACGCTCCTCGGCGGAGAGAGGCTGGCCGTTGACGGGGTCGGGAACGACGGTGAATTTGGGTGGAATCGCAGCCAGATTTGGGGTAGAATTGTAGTGTGGGTCCCGGTCGCAGCCGCAAGATAGTAATGGCTCTGCCTCGGTCGCTTCTTTCGCGCTGTGGGTCCTGATGTCAGTCTGTCTCCACACGACTAACAGTTTTTCTCTTTCTTTCTTCATTTTTTCTTTCTTTCGCAAGGGCATCAACAAATTTTTAGAGACTGCATAGCCTCTAAGTTAAAACTCATAAATAATTTTTAAATTTATTAATTTTATCTATAATATATAATATTCATATTGCTTTTAAGGTAGGCTTAATAAACTATAAAAAATATCTCTTACCATAATTCAAACTCCTCAGACAAATGAACCATTCGAATATTTTAGTCCAAAAAAACTACATTTAGATAACATGCTTGCCTCTAACTCTTAGAGACCAACCTTTATAATATATAGAGATAGTCTCTACAGTTATCTTTCTTATCTTAAAAACTGTTTTATCTCAACACTGTAGATGCTCTAAACCAATGTCGTGAACACATGACAATGGACCACCCCGATTGATTTGTAAGGGCAGTCCTAATACTTGAAATCATGACTAGTTTCTAATCTTCTAAGACACTATGATACAAACTACAGCTCTAATCAATGGTTTTTTCGTGTGGGACCATATCGAATCGTGACCAATCCTTTTCATCCCCTTCCTGCACATGCATTGGCTGTTTATTCTAAGACACTATGATAAGAAATCAGGTTCGCTACAACGCATCTTTTGCTGGTTTTCTCGGCTTTGGACCTCGTGAAGAAATAGTTTCCTCATGAAGAAATCGTTTCTTTATCTCTCCTCTTTAATTACTATGCCATGTCACCAAAGTGCTTACGTGGCAAGTCTAATTAATATAAGAAACTATAGCATTGGGACTGCCCTAAGAAACCCTTTTTTGCTTGGTTCATCTTTGTACTTGATTGTGTGTTCCTCCCGTTGCTTTTTGTAAGGTTCTGTTCTACCGGTCGAGCTCATTACATCTTATAATTTATAGTTTTCTTTGAATAAATAAGTAAAATGATTTTTTGTTATCTTTTAAAAATAATTTATCAGAATAACTTTTTAAATAGTTTATCGACATTCCATTCATTCATACAAATGCTTGTGGATCAGAAATCATCAACTATAGCCATAAATCATCAGTCAGGTAAAAAAACGCAATCATATTTGATACCCTTCGGCTAAGATCTAGGAGAAGAGAACTAACTTAAATCCGTGCTCCATTTGTTCCAAGATCCGTGTTCCATTTGTTCCAAGATCCGTGCTCCTGTGCGGCTGTGCCGGCCCGTTCCATTGCCACCCCAACCGCCGCGCGTTCCGCCGTCAATTTCCCCCGCCACCGATGGGTACCGACCACGCGATAGTTGAGCCGCTGAGCTCATAAATTTGGTCACGCGAGTCGTCTGTACACAGATCAGGTGGAACTAGTACGCACGTACGTGCCCTGGCGCCCTACGAGCAATGTCTCAACAAAGTTCATTTATAAGCCCGGCCCGTGCATGCTGGTTTCACGCTCGTCCTTGCATCGTAACCAATTCATTCGTTCTATCTATTATATTACCTCTTATCAAAGCAAAAGCAAAAAAAATCACTATGTTCATTTTAAAAGGCTAAGAATTTCTATGTTAATAGAAAAAAGAGAAAATTCTACGCCGTTAATAGTGGTAGATCCAAATTATAATGGTATAGATAAAAAATAGTCCATATAAAATACAATCGAGAAATAATTAAAATTCAGAATAAAAATAAAAAATTATAATTTGATCTCCATATGAACTACAAAGTAAAATCCATATATAACTAAAATTTAGAATAAATTGAATAAAATTAACAATTTGATTTGTATTTGAACTCTAATAAAAAATAACAAAAAGTTTTTAATAAAAATAAAAGTTATAATGAGGATAGCACGAATGGTGTCGGAGGGGACCACAAAAAGTGCAATAGCGTTGATTTGTTTTGCAAGAAGATATTGACCGACAGGAAAGCGAAAAGTCGAGGTGATGACGACGGACATAAGAACAATGTCGTGTTGCTCGCTAGAGCTATTGAAGAGAAAGGCTAGAGTTGAAGGAGTCAAGAACCACAACGACGAGTGGTGAGCGTCAGTGTTGTTGAAGAAGTCAGTGACAAAAGAAGCTCGGTGGTGAGGAAGTCATAGCAGGCATGACATAATGCTTTACATTAAAGATGATGTATAGACGATAAGGGGCCATTGGATAGCTCGGAGCGTGCTATCGTTGGTGAGGGGCACGGTGTCACCGGGGATAGCGAGAAGATTCTATACATCGTTAGATAACAACTAAAGTAGACGTGCCAGCATTAGTAAAGACGAGAGGTCGCTGAGATTAGTGAGGAAGCCACAATCAAAGAAGATGAGCCTTGTATGATTTCTTGGATTCGGGGAAAAGTACTTAAGTCTCTTGTATGATCATGCAGAGTAAGACACAAAAATTTTATACAGGTTTGGGCATTCTCCTGGGAGAATAACAACCCTACGTCTTGTGCTTTTTGTTGCTGAGAAAAGGCTTACAAGCATGAATAGTTTGAGAAATTACACAATGCTCACAGGACTGATTGCTTCCTCCTAGGACTTGTCTCCCCCGAGACTTCGTCCCTCTACTCCCAAGATTTGTCTCTTATATTGGCAAAGAATCAGCGGTGGTTGCTTCTTACCAGAAGACGTTTTAAAATTTCAGGAGTTAACCGCTGGATGACAGTTATTATCATAGAGACGTAGGTAGTAATTCACCGTAGAATAGTTGTTATCAGAGATACGTGGATAAATTCGTGTGCGATTATTGAGTATAAACACATTTTGTAGCTGTCTTGTCAGACTAATCCGCTATAGGAGTAAGTTAATTGTATATAGGAGAACGACCAAACCGTCGTAATAGAATCCGCGACTAACTAGTCGTAGCATAACTTACGACTAAATGTTCGTAGTAAGACTTGTGACAAAGTAGTCATAGCAAACCTTACGACTAAGTAGTTGTAACATATCTTACGACTATTATACGAAATTTCCCCCTTATCGTTAAGCGGTATATTCGGATAATATGATAACATAATAAATAGAGGATTTATATTCTCGTCAATCATGTAAACTAATAAGATAATTGGTTATATATATAATTAACATATTACTTAATTAAATAGGGGCTTGTAGCAGGGCAGACCGGCAGAGTCTTGTACACTCTTATCGGGACAATTAATTTAACGGAAGTTCCAGAGCTGCACCTTTTTAGCTCGATGTTTCATGACTATTACTGCAACTCTGATGTGATAGGCATGAACCACTGTTGCTCCTTTCTTCGAGTAACGCAAAAAAAGACTGCCTTTAAAGTACTGTACCCGTAATCATGTGTCAAACGTGCGCCCAAAAAGCTAAAAGCCTAAAACACGTGATCAAACCTTGCAAAATTCAGTCCTTTCCTTATTATGTCAAATGTAGTATCTATCACTGAAACAACTTGCAGCAATAGCAACAACATAAACATACGTAGTTACAAATTGGAACAGACACTAAACCAAAGAGGCACACTTGCGTGACTTGCATGCCTGAATGCATCCACATCAATAGCTGTTGCGGATGGCGCAGTGCTTCCTGATCTCCCCCTCGCATCCAGTCTTGACGTCCACCATGCCCATCTTCACCATGGACCGCGCGAACGCCTGGAAGAACACCTCCGGCGGGCTGTTCACCACGCCGACGATGGCGGCCTTGGCCGCCGCGTCGGTGATGAGCGCGGAGTCGGACTGGAACAGGCCGCGGCGCTTGATCATGTCCCTGTAGTAGCCGAGGTCGAAGGTCAGGAAGCTACCGGGGTCCATCTCCACGACGGTGGTGTTGTCCGTCGGGGTGGTGCACTCGTTCTTCCGCAGGTTCGCCGCGTAGAGCGGGTCCAGCGTCGGGTCGGCGTCCCCCGGGCCGCCCCTGCCGGTGAAGTTGTACAGCCGCTCGCTGAACGAGTTGCAGTGGGCGATGCCGATGGTGTGCGCCCCTGGTGTATATATGTCATGATCAGGTGACCGCAGTCACAAGTACAAAATTCAGCTTAATAGCTACGAGATTCTTAATTTTACATAAACTTCACAGGTAATAGTGTAGTTTCTCTGTATTTCCTATCAAAATCCTTTATTCCAAACGAGGCGCCGCCCATGATTCCATAGCTAGTTAATTGATGTTTTCCAAAATTCAGTAGGGTTTTGATAAACGATGTTTCCTTCTAAATAATCATCTAAATTTCTCACCTTTGCATATACGCCGAGATTTATACGCCGCCACCAATCCCTCTTCCAAGATTTGTGCGCTGCCACGCTGTTAGATCTTAATCTAACGGTCACAAATTTAGATGATTATTTAAAAAAAATATCCAGGTGATAACTAGACACACCAAATTCAGTAATAGAGATATATTTTCAGCACCTCTGCAATTATACGAGTCCATGATTGGTTTCTGAAATATGTTCAGTAACTTGCTATAAGTTGTCAACTTAGAAAGGAATCTCAAGGATCGATGTGTAGGAATGTAACATCAACAAAATTCAAAACTATAATTTAAATATTGACGTCTAAAGAACACAAGCAAAACAAAATGTCAAGGTATCAATCATAATCGGTTGCAATAGACCGACGTAGTTAGCAGTAGCATGCATGTCTTTTTTTTTTGAAACTGGGTAGCATGCATGTCAGCATCAGCACAGGTTGCCCATTTAGCATGCATGTCAACATCAGAACAGGTTGGCTACTGCTTATGCTTCACCAAACTCGTTACACCACCTATATATGTGTCGGTGCCATGCACTTGCAAATAACACACAGAATTTGGCCTTGGAAAAATACCGAACCTGCATTCGGCCCTGAATAGGAATTACTCTCCTAGTTATATCAGGTAAGTATCTTGGCAATTGTTTATGCGCAGCTAATTAGTAGGTGAAAACGGTTTTTGTAAGAAGGAAGTAGTCATCAGATGAAACTGAACTTTTGATCGACCTTGATGTTGATGGGGGAATGGACGAACGGATTTTACCTGACAACCAGACGAGGTCGGCGAGGTCGAGGCTCTTGTTGCGGAAGGAGCCGAGGAGCTCGGTGAAGTTCATGGTGGGCGCCGGGATCTGGTCCAGCGCCTCCTGCTTGATCGACACCGTGCCGTCACGCCGCCCCGTCGGCACGCTCCAGAACGGCCCGCCCTTCATTTTCGATCCGCGTCACGTACGTCAGTTTCGCTCGTCATTGAGCCGCGCGTATGTGAAGTAGTAGCATGCATGATGCGCGTGTATATACGTGGTGGGTACTTACGATGACTCCGACGGCGTCGCGCGCGGCGAGCGCGAGGATGTCGGCGCAGGAGACGACGCCGGGACACTCCTGCTCGACGAGGCTCTTAATGCGGTCGATGAAGGCGAACCCGCGCAGCGTCAGGTTCGGCGCCGCGTCCTTCTCCGCCTCGTTGCCGTTCGTCCCGTTGAGCAGCACCGACGCGTCGCATCCCTGCAATGCACGCGCCGGTCAAAAAACACAAAGACATCAGCGTCGCCATCACCATGGCGCGGCTAAGTGCGGCGTGAAGAGCAGAGCGAAACGTGACGCGTACCCTGACGAAGCAGTCGTGGAAGTGGGTGCGGATGAGGGTGGCGGCGACAGAGGGCGCGTGCAGGATGTGTTGCTGCACGTAGTGCTTCACGATCTGCTCCGCGCAGGGGCAGCTCTGCTCGTAGAACCCCTGCCGCAGCTGCCCCTGCGCAACGCCAAGAGCCACCGCGGCAGCCACCATCACCGCCAATGGCGCCGCCATGCCGCCTCCCGTTCTCACCATCACTACTCTCCTCTCCTGTCCTCCCTAGCCCTCGAGTGGTGGTAGAAAGATGGAAGGTTCTGAGCTGGGTTCTTGGTTATATACACACAGACACAGGCACACACACAATAGGCAGGCAATATGGCAGCAGCATACGTGATTACTGATTAGTGGGTTTGGTTTAGGCGCGATCTGGAGCGCTACGCATCTGCTGGTAAAAGCGATAAGTAGTTAGAGACCGACGTCGAGCGAGCGAAACGAAGCGGACAGGAAATGGACAAGGGCTTTCTTCTTTTCGACTTTTAAAATTACTTTTTGATTTTTTTATAATAACTAATTTTTAAATAAAATATCTTTTTAAAATATAGTTTATAAATTAGTTATAATACACACTGTAGTAATTTTATTTATACTAGTCAAAATTACACATAAATTTTTTTTATATTCTCTTTCATAAACAGTTAAAAAAACATAAATCACTATAAATTTTAAGCTATAGCTTAAAAAAAACAGACCTAAGCTTTGATTAATGGCGTGCGATTGTTAGCGGGCGTGAGAGAGAGCCGAGAAGACTACTTAGGTAGTGCTCAATCGTTCCTGCAGCTTTTGGCGTTTAGCGATGAATAGTACTGTTCGACGATTTGTGGTACTATGTACTATTTTGTCCGTTTGCTTTTTTCTTCTTCGAATTTTTGTGTTTTGTTTTTTTTTCCGTATTCCTTTGCATTGTCTGCTCTAGATTAGCATGTCACTTTTATTTTTATATTTTTTAAATTTAATTATGTCCAATAAGCTAACTTAGCTACAGTAAAAAATAAATCAGTTACTTTAAATTTTTAAAAAAATTAAAAACTATCGCTATTCCAAGCTGCCTTAATTTACGCTAGTCTTAACTCATCGCCTGGACACAAATGGAACGGCTTGCCACGCGCTTGCCTAGGAGGGCGGCTACTGCCTGCGCTGTGCCTGTGGGAATTTCCACTGCTAGTAGCAGTATGGTCCTTGTTTATTTTTTTTTCAGTTTTTTAGTCGACTTTCAGCTTTAGTTTTTAAAATAATAATTATTTACTAAACTGATAAGCTATAGCCAAAATAATAGCCTATATATTACCATTCCCCGTTGGCCTCTGAGACAAAACTGCCATGTGCCATATGTTAAGCGATGGTGATGTACACGTCCAATACTCCATTGAATTATGAGACCATTCAGTTGGGTTTTTTAAGTCAGTTTATAGCAGAATCATATTATAGTTAGTTTATTTTATATTATAGTTAACGATAATTTATTTGACAAAATTAAATTAAAAAATAAAAATAGAAATATAGGTTCGTCCATCACAGACAATGCAAATGAATATAGAAAAAATAACCAGTAAAAAGCTTAAAAATAGCTAGAAATCAGAAAAAAATTAAAAATAGTGAAAAATAACCTAAAACCAAAAAGCTTAAATCGAAATGAGCAATACCTATATCTGCATCCTGCCACTGCCGCCTCTAACTGCAGCACAGTAAACGTGTACGAAATACTCCAGGTCTTTCCTGAGTATGTTCTTATGTGAGCGTCCGTCCCTGTACAATGTTCTTCACACCTGTATGCTACTATGCGCCAAAGATTACATTCATTTAGAAGGCTAATTGGTCAAGAGAATGAGAAAAGCATGCATCCATGCCACGGTAGGATACTCGTCACAAGCTGCCGGCCAAGATTCTTTACACTTTCTATCCCCTCTACCTTTTGTCCGCATGGATGATTCAGCTTCCTGAAATTAAAAGAGTGCATGTCAAGTGCAACATAAAAATAACTGAAATTTAGAATAACAAATAATATAAAATTTACAATTTGATTTTCGTACGAGCTTAAAAGTAAGATCCCTACATAACTAAAAATCATAATAAATTAAATAAAATTAGCAATTTAATTTGTATAAGAACTTCAATAAAAAAATAACTAAAATTTTAAATAAAAGTAATAACGAGGATAGCACGAATGGTGTCAGAGGAGACCACGAAAAAGTGCAATACGTCGATATGTCTTATAAGAAAACATTGACCAACAGGGAAGCGAATAGTCGAGGTGATGACGGCGAAGATGAGAACAATGTTGCGTTGCTCGGCAGTGCCATTGAAGGGAAAGGCCAGAGTCGAAAGAGTCAAGAACCGCACGACAAGTGGTGAGCATCGGTGTTGTTGAAGAAGTCAATGGCAAAAAAAGCTCGGTGATGAGGAGGTCCTAGCAGATAGGACATGATGCTTTACATTGAAGATGAGGTATGAACGACATGGGGCCATTGGATAGCTTGGAGCGTGCCATCGTTGGTGAGGGATAAGGTATCACCCGCGATGGCGAGAAGCTTCTCCATGTCATTTGATAACAACTAAAGTAGATATGCCAGCATCAGCAAAGACGAGATGTCGTCGAGATTAGTGAGGAAGGCACAATTAAAGAAGAGGAGCGACCATCACGGGAGAAGAGGAAATCGAGCATGTATAGCATCAAAGCTCGGAGTAAATATAGCGCAGTTATATGGAATCGGCTCAGGACTACCAGAGAGAGTGTAACAGGGTGTCCCCAGCATGGATCGGCAATGGTTGCACATGTATGTGTATTGATGTCTCAACAATCAACATTAGGCAATAATTGGAGAGAAATAAAAATATAACTATATGGTAGAGTATTGTATTGGAAAGGAGTAACAACTGAGAGGGACTAATCAAGAATAGGGTTTACTGTTGGAGGTTGAAGCAGAAAAGTTGTAGTGGTATAAAAGATAGAAGACACATGATTCAGTGGGGTAGTCAGCGTGTGAGGAAAGATAAGTTCTAAATTAGATCGCCCATGGTGCACCAGTGAATATGTGAGCAAGAAACTTTAATACCATCTAAACTTATAAGATAATTTGTCACACACATAATCAACATATTGCTTAATTAAATAGAGGTATATATGCATGTATATATTTTAGAAAATAGTAACTAACAGTTGAAGAATAGGGGTCTGCAGCTATATGATCTATACATGATGGAGAGTAGTTACGTTTCTAAGAACCCTAATGAAATTATTATGTTTAGTGATTTTCTTTCATCAAAACTCATATTTTAATTACGTTTCTCAAATTGTTTTTCCCTCAAGCTTCTATTGTTATTTATAATATTTATGATACCTTAAAAAAATCTAAATAGTATATAAGATACGTAAATATATTCTTTAACATCAAAGTTATATCATTGATACGACAAACCTTTAAAACAAATCTAGATACGCGAACCACCATGCTAATTTGCTGCGGCAAAATGGTACCTTGGACTCACCAAACAACGTTTTAGCCTGGTTTCTGATTTTTTGCTGTAAGTGCACTGTAGTGGCTGGTAGTCTTTTTTGAGTCAAAATAAGAAAGAAAATAAGAGAAAAAGAGAAAAATTGAAAAACACAACTATATTTTTTTGGGACAATGCAAAACAATGAGAGAAAAAAAATAAAAAATCAAAATTAAGAAACCAACGTGTCTCAAATAGCTTCAGAAGCCAAAGGATTAAGAGGCCGCTCGATTGGCCTCAAATTTGGTGACTTATGGCTGAAATTGTACTGCAACTGGTTAAAATTACACTATAGCTGATGATAGTTTATTTGGTGTAATTAATTTATAAGAAATCTAAAAATAGATTAGCTCATCATGTATAATGCAAACGAATACAGAAAAAAGAACCGATAAAAAAGCTCAAAAGAATACTAAAAATTAGAAAAAGATAAAAAAAATTACAAATAAAAAAGAATAAAAACCTGACGTATAAATCCAAATGAGCAGGGCTAGAAACCGTATAGAGGCTTATACACTCTTATCGGGACAATTAATTTAACGGAGTCCCGGAGCTGCACCTGCTCGATGTTTCATGATTATTACTGCAACTCTGATGTGATAGGCATGAACAACTAAAGAACTGTACCCGTAATCATGTGTCAAACGTGCGCCCAGAAGCCTCGCAAATTTCAGTCCTTATTATTTCAAATGTAGTATCTATCACTGAAACAACTTACAGCAATAGCAACAGCATAAACAAACGTAGTTACAAATTGGAACAGAAACTAAACAGGCCACCGTCAAAAAGAAGAGAAAAGAAACAAAAAAACGCACAAAAACTGAACAGACAAACGACATGATCGACGTACCACCAACGTCGCATGCAAATGCAGCAACGCGCAGACACATCACACATGCGCGCGAAATCCATGCGCCCCCAAAGAGGCACACTTGCATGCCTGAATAATGCATCCACTTCACTAGCTGTTGAGGAGGGCGCAGTGCTTCCTGATCTCCCCCTCGGATCCGGTCTTGACGTCCACCATGCCCAGCTTCACCATGGACCGAGCGAACGCCTGGAAGAACACCTCCGGCGGGCTGTTCACCACGCCGACGATGTCGGCCTTGGCCGCCGCGTCGGTGATGAGCGCGGCGTCGGACTGGAACAGGCCGCGGCGCTTGAGCACGCCCCTGTAGTAGCCGAGGTCGAAGGTCCGGAAGCTGCCGGGGTCCATCTCGACGATGGTGGTGTTGTCCGTCGGGGTGGTGCACTTGTTCCGCAGGTTCGCCGCGTAGAGCGGGTCCAGCGTCGGGTCGGCGTCCCCCGGGCCGCCCCTGCCGGTGAAGTTGTACAGCCGCTTGCTGAACGAGTTGCAGTGGGCGATGCCGATGGTGTGCGCCCCTGGTGTGTATGTGTCATGATCAGGTGACCGCAGTCACAAGTACAAAATTCAGCTTAATAGCTACGAGATTCGTAATTTTACATAAACTTCACAGGTAATAGTGTAGTTTCTCTGCATTTCCTATCAAAATCCTTTATTCCAAACGAGGCGCCGCCCATGATTCCATAGCTAGTTAATTGATGTTTTCCAAAATCGATCAGGTGACCGCAGTCACAAGTACGAATTCAGCTTAATGGCTACAAGATCCTTAATTTTACATAAACTTCACAGGTAATAGTGTAGTTCCCCTGAATTTCCTACCAAAATCCTTTATTCCAAAAGAGGTCGGGCCCATGATTCCAGAGCTAGTTAATTGACGTTTTCAAAATTCAGTAATGCAGATATATTTTCAGCACCTCTGCAATTATACGAGTCAACGATTGGTTTCTGAAATATGTTCAGTAACTTGCTATAAGCTGTCAACTTAGAAAGGAATCTCAAGGATGTGTAGGAATGTAACATTAACCTAGTGCAAAAATGTAAATTAAAAATTGACGTGTAAAGAACACATGCAAAACAAATGATAAGGTATCAATCATAATAGGTTGGAATAGACCGATGTAGTTAGCAGTAGCATGCATGTCTCTTTTTTTTGCAACTGGGTAGCATGCATGTCAACATCAGAACAGGTTGCCCATTAATATCTACATATAAAAAGATGTGAAATAAGTGACCTAAGCTATTATATGCTACAATTCATCAAGATAGAAAGAGGTAGTTAAATTGTCTACATTCTCTCTAAAAAGGGAAAATACAGAAATTGTGCAGCTGTGCTACATTGAATTACACTGAACAGATTGGCCATTGTCCAATTAAAAGCCTCCTTGTTTGTTGGATAGATTTTCATTAGACCAAGTTAACTGTTTTAACTTCGATACAATGAAAGTATGCAACCGTCCAAACTTTTAAGCAAAAGTAACCCCAACTTCGGTCTTTTAAGCGAGACATGTTGTCTGTACTTTACACGTTGAGGTGTCTGTTCGCTTCAGTTGCCACGGCATCAGAGATGAGACTAACTAGCAGTATTCAGTTCTAGATTTCTATGGAAGAATGTACGTTCAGTTGTACAGATGGCAAGCTTTGAAGTTTTCTATCTTCTTTACTATCTTGGAGCCATCTGGTTCAGCACAGCATTATTGGTCGTGTGAGTGGCTAGGAGCGTGTGCCAGTTGCCGACTGAACACAAAGAGCTTGCCAAAGCTAGGCAGTACTCTTTACTACTAAGCTGGCAGAATCCTACTGGCTACTGCTTATGCTTCACCAAACTCGTTACATCACTATGTGTCGGTGCCATGCACTTGCAAATAACACAGAAAAATACCGAACCTGCATTCGTCCCTGAATACGAATTACTCTCCTAGTTATCTCAGGTAAGTATCTTGGCAATTGTTTATGCACAGCTAATTAGTAGGTGAAAACGTTTTTTTTTGTAAAAAGTACTAGTTAATTATCAGGTGAAACCGAGCTTCTGATCGACCTTGATGTTGATGGGGGAATGAACGAGTGGACGAACGGATTTTACCTGACAACCAGACGAGGTCGGCGAGGTCGAGGCTCTTGTTGCGGAAGGAGCCGAGGAGCTCGGTGAAGTTCATGGTGGCCGCCGGGATCTGGTCCAGCGCCTCCTGCTTGATCGACACCGTGCCGTCACGCCGCCCCGTCGGCACGCTCCAGAACGGCCCGCCCTTCATTTTCGATCCGCGTCACGTACGTCAGTTTCGCTCGTCTTTGAGCCGCGCGTATGTGAAGTAGTAGCATGCATGATGCGCGTGTATATACGTGGTGGGTACTTACGATGACTCCGACGGCGTCGCGCGCGGCGAGCGCGAGGATGTCGGCGCAGGAGACGACGCCGGGACACTCCTGCTCGACGAGGCTCTTAATGCTGTCGATGAAGCCGAACCCGCGCAGCGTCAGGTTCGGCGCCGCGTCCCTCTCCGCCTCGTTGCCGTTCGTCCCGTTGAGCAGCACCGACGCGTCGCATCCCTGCAATGCACGCGCCGGTCAAAAAACACAAAGACATCAGCGTCGCCATCACCACGGCGCGGCTAAGTGCGGCGTGAAGAGCAGAGCGAAACGTGACGCGTACCCTGACGAAGCAGTCGTGGAAGTGGGTGCGGATGAGGGTGGCGGCGACGGAGGGCGCGTGCGGGATGTGTTGCTGCACGTAGTGCTTCACGATCTGCTCCGCGCGGGGGCAGCTCTGCTCGTAGAACCCCTGCCGCAGCTGCCCCTGCGCAACGCCAAGAACCACGGCGGCAGCCACCATCACCGCCAATGGCGCCGCAATGCCGCCTCCCGTTCTCACCATCACTACTCTCCTCTCCTGTCCTCCCTAGCCCTCGAGTGGTGTAGAAAGATGGAAGGTTCTGAGCTGGGTTCTTGGTTATATACACACAGACACAGGCACACACACAATAGGCAGGCAATATGGCAGCAGCATACGTGATTAGTGGGTTTGGTTTGGACGCGATCTGGAGCGCTACGCATCAGCTGGTAAAAGCGATAGGTAGGTAGGGACCGACGTCGAGCGAGCGAAACGAAGCGGACAGGAAATGGACAGGATTTGACTAAATGGCATGCGGGCGCGAGAGAGGAGCCGGGAAGATCAGAATAGCGATGGCTTTTGGCACACTGGTGAAAAACACCAGAATGGCTGAAAAACATCAGTAGTGAGTTAGTGGATAGTGTAGTGAATAGTGAAAAAAAAGCTGAAGCTAGAAGCTGAAGCCGAAAAAAACCGAAACGATCACCCCCTTAATTTGGGCTAATCTTAACTCATCGCCTGGCCACAAATGGAGGGCGGCTACTGCCTATGCCTGTGCCTGTGCGAATGCCGATTGCTAGTAGCAGTTGGTCCGGTTTTTTTTCAAACTTTTTAGTTAGCTTTTGATTTTTTTTAATAATTATTATTTATTAAATTAATAAGCTGCGGCCAAAAGAACGTACTGTATACCACCATTCCCCGATGGCGTCCGAGACAAAGCTGCCATGTGCCATATGTAAGCGTTGGTGATGTACTCGTCCAATACCCCAGTAGATTGTTATTACTGCGTGCTGTCATTGCTGCTCAACTTGGCTGAAATAAATTAGCTTATGTCTAAAATTATATTATAGCTATCTGAAATTACACTGTAGCTGATGGTAGCTTATTTGATATAATTAATTTTAAAAAAATAAAAATAGAAATGCATAATAGCCTATTACAGACAATACAAACGAATACGAAAAAAATACAAAAAACTAAAAAAATCAAAAAAGATAAATTTTAAAAGTAGTAAAAAACAAATCAGAAACGAAAAGCTCAAGCCAAAAAGAACACACCCTCCAGGTCTTCCCTGAGTATGTTCTTACGTGAGCGCCCGTCCCTGTACAATGTTCTTCACACCTGTACGCGCCAAGGATAACATCATCGGTGAAGAGACTCGAGAGAATGATGCATGCATGCCAACGTGAGGAGACTCGCCACAAGCCTCCCTTCACTTTCTATCCCCCCCCCCCCCCCTCTCCCCTTTTTGTCCGCGTGTACGATCCAGCTTCCCATCATCCAGTAGTGTACGGACGGAAGCAGGGGCGGAAGAGACGGGGCACCAGCACGCACGTTGAAGTGCCACCCAACGTGCAGGAAATTTGTGACACCCCCCTGCAACTTCCCCTCTGCCCAGCTGCACTTGGTACCCTCCCACACTTCAGATGGCAGCATCATGTACACAGCAAGTCGCAGCAACAGCGACGTCATTTCGGTAGGATATACCTGTTACCATTTAAAATGAGGCTGCAAGGGCAAGTAAAATAGTAGAATTATGGCTCGCATTGTGTGTGTCATGATGGTAGGCCACGCAAGGCCTTGATGGAATCTGAACAACCCACGAGATGGCCCTCGTTTCCCTTGATCTAGTTCAGGACCACTCTAGATTTTTCCTCTCTCGAGAGAGAGAGCAGAATCAGCTCAACATCTGATCAGTACTCCATGTGGACCATGATGAAGCAGTGGGCATGCCCATCGCCAGCATTAGTACTAATTAGACATTAGTACTAAAAAAACCAGTACACCAGCTGGCCTGTCAAGTAAGGCATAATTCTGACTGACTAATCTTGTGCTGAAAGAAGTCTTAATTGTTATCAATCTCAATACAAGTTGGCAGACAACGATCTCGAAGGGATAATTGTTGAGGTATACGTAATCTGATGCATAATGAAATTAGTACTGATTAGGCTTCCTTTTTTTCTTGTGTTCATATTTGGGATACCTGTATATCCTGCTTTTTTTTCATCTTGGCGCTATGGACGAATGATGTGTGTACTTTGCAATGAGTAAATGGTACTGTCACCTTTAGAAACATTCATCTTTAGAAATATGGGCCAACATGCAGGTGCCTAACTAAGGGTGGACATTCGGCTCGAGGTTTGCGAGCCGGCTCGGCTCGTAACGAGCTCGAGTCGGCTCGGCTCGAGCTCGTATTTATTCGAGCCAAGCCGAGCCCAGTGTTCAGCTTGTGACAGAAACGAGCCGAGCCCGCTCGCGAGCCGCTCGCGAGCCGAACGAGCCGGACTCGAAAGCATCAAAATCCAATCGCCTCATCTGTTTAGTCGCGTTCTCCGCCCCACCCCGCATTCTCCCCCCACCTCGCGTTCTCCGCCCGCCGGTCCCCCCCACCCCGCGCCGCCGTCTCCCTCCCGCCCCACCCCACGCCGCTGTCTCCTCCCGGTCCCCGCGCCCGCGCGCCGCCTCCCTCCCGGGTCTCCCGCCCCACCCCGCGCTCGACTCCCTCCCGGTGCCCCACCCCGCGCCGCCGCCTCCTCCCGGTCCCCGTCCCCACCCCACGCTGCCGTCTCCCTCCCGGTCCCCACACCCCGCGCGCGCCGCCTCCTCCCGGTCTCCCGCCCCACCACGCGCCGTCGTCTCCTCCCGGTGCCCCCACCCCGCCGCCGCCTCCCTCCCGGTCCCCGCCCCACCCGCGCCGCCTCGTGACCTCGCCGAACCAGCAGCCTCGGTGAGTAAATCTGTTGAGCATCTTTTGCTTTTGGCAGCCTCGGTGACTTTTGAGGATGTTGTGGATTTGCTATGTTGTGCTGTTTGTAAGTCTTTGTCTTCTTGAATGTTTCTTTGTTGAATGAGCTTGCTAATCTTGATGTTGTCTTCGCCGCTAATGTTGCTTTTTATCTTTGCTAAATTGTTCTTTGTTATCTTTCTTTGTTATGTCTTCTTCTTTATCACGAGCTCACGAGCCGTCCGAGCCGGCTTGAGCCTAATTCCGAGCCGAGCCACTCTTCTAGCTCGTTTCAGAAACAAGCCGAGCCGCACTCCACAACGAGCTCGGCCGAGCCTGGCTCGGCTTGGCTCGTTTCCAGCCCTATGCCTAACCAGTGAAATGCCATGATGAACAACCCTTCCATTTTGGCAGAACAGTAGTGTGATCGTCCAACTTTCCTTTGGTTGCAAAAATGTTTCCCAACTCCCGTGAAGACACCATACTCCATTTAATACATCCAGTGCATCCTAGTACATTTATACTGTCACTCTGATAGTAATACTTATTGCACATCTTTTGTAGAGGTAGCCAACTACATACTCTCCCTTGGGTTCACATCCAGAGTCCAGTCAGAGGGGTCAGGTCAAGTGGAAGTTTAGTTTTTCTCAGGGTAGCATGTGTGTAATAACCGGAAGATAGCAATAAAAAGATGAATATTATTTTATAGTTTTTTTAAGTATTCAACAATACTTCACTCTAATAGTTACAAAACTATAAAAATTAGAATGAAAAACCACCACAAAACGAGCAAGAGAAGTTGTAAAACTTTGGAAAAGAATCAGCAAAATCAGTAGTACCTTTGTTTGCACTGTGGTACTACTATTTTTTGGAAGTACTTTTTGTTGGCATTGCGGTACTACCTTTCCTTGATGAATAGTATTTTCCGCACGAGTTCAAAAATAAAAATCAAAGGAACTTTTGATCCATAGATCCAAATGACATAAAATTCTGCATGGATCTTATCTAGAATATTATAAACCTATTTCAACAAAAGATTATAAAAATCATAACTAAAATTGAGATCATTTTTAGTTTGTTGAAAGGTTACACCAAAATCAAGTCAAAAGTCTAAACGGTGAATATAACTTGCTCGTAGTTAAATGATAGCCAAGATGGTTTTAGATGTATTTCCACATATCACAGCAAATTAAAACACCAAAGAACATGATCTAAAAACTCTTGAAATAAGAAATCACTTGAGACCAAAATCAAGCAAAAATCGTTTTCGCACATCCAAAAACAAAGAAATCGTTTTTAGACACAAATTCTTCACAACTTGATCCACGTTAGTCAAAATATGTATCATGCAATGACCCAGTTCACCCTAACTTAATCCATAACTCAAAACTTAAAATCATGTTTTTCTACCAAATCTGGTAGTACCGCACACAACATGTCGGTACTACCGCACCTTGCAATCCCTAACTGGATCTCTTTGGAAAAAAATATACCGCTCCCCAAACTGATATGACCGCTCTAATACTTATGGTACTAGCATTTTTCCTGAAACTTCCAAAGAATAGCTCAAGCAATCACTTAATCACTCCGCAAAATATTACAATGCTTCATCACAACATTAAATAGAATCTTCTCACATGGTCGTTTATATAGTAAAAAGAATTAATAAAAGATGACCGCATGAATAGAACTAGTTACCTAATTGAGCTCAGAACAATGTCCTAGCTCATAGTGACAATCTGAAGGCCCTGTAAGCAGACCCGGTCGAAGTTTTTTAGACGTAAAGCTCACTGAAAATTGCAATTGTGTTGAGAACTCATTATCTGAAAAAAAAAATCGTGTTGAGGACTAGAGTTGAGAGGCTTATTCCTGAATTCTGATCAGCCTAATATTACATAGCAACGCATGCCCTCAACTGGTAGCCTGCTTCTGCTTATCTTCTCTCTTCTAGGCTCACTTTGGTAGAGACTTGTAAGATGCCACTGTGTCATACTCGCCGCCTCATCAGTCCGTGTCCCTTTCCTGACTAGTATATGATGCCTGTGGGGATCACTTGCAAGGGCAAACAAGCTCACATAAAAATGTTCAGGGACAGGCACAGCTTCAGAGTGACTGTTCCTGCAAATCAGTAAGACTTAGCATAGCATGTCCTTTTATGCGCAAATCCTTGGAAATGACCTTCATCCTTACATCCCTTTCATAGGTAGGTTGTCAATTACACCTCTCACCTTCAGTTTTGGGGCCCCTAATGACAGATGGTAATAGAGAAATGTTCCACAGACAGAATTGTGCTAACCATTCAGTAGTTGCGACTAGTTAATCCAAATATTCTGTTGTCTTTTAACCTTTGCAGTTAATCCAAAGATTCTCTATGATGCTTTTTTTTTATGAATTCTCTGTGATGTAATACCTTTTATTTTGGATGAATACAAGACAATAACTGAATGCATGGTCACGCTTATGGCTAAGAATACACTTGAAAAGGGAAAAGGATATGCAGAAGGAGTGATTGTCGAAGAGACCCCTATCCATTCAACAGTTACAGCATCACTGGAAAAATGTGCTTTCAAGAACGAAACAAAAGGGAGAAAAGAACCAAAGGATAATTCCATTCAAGTTGTTGATGATATCACCAGCTTTTGTTAGACGATGCTGCTGTTCCTGAACTCTATAGTACATTCAACTGTAGCGCATGTCCTTGATGCACTCTCAACTAGCTGCGCGTATTTTTTTCTTATATGATTCATTACCATTGTAGCTTTTTAGAGACATCTAATTACAAGCGAGCAGTGCTTGTTCTTTCGCATAGTACTTGTTTTGCCAACGCACACCCTAACTCACGCGGTTGCTACAGACAAGAAAATAGGGAGAGCCAAGAATCAAACCCACTGCGGCTGCGATCAGAACGGAGATATTTTCACTGTTTAGCGATTGGAACACTGTAGCAGCGACGGAATCACTGTAGCACTTTTGTCATGTAGTGAATTTTTTTTTGTTTTTTTGGTTTTTTTACGTTCCGTTTTTTTCTCATATTCCTTTGCATTGTCCGCACTAGACTAGCGAGTCGTTTTTATTTTTACATTTTTTAAAATTTAATTATGCCTAACATGCAACTCAGCTACAGTGTTTTTTTAGTCAGTTACAATGTTTTTCAGCAAAAATTAAAAACCATCGCTATTCCGATCACCTCCGAAGCAAAGTCATTGTAGCTGGTGCTTATCTGGTGTACGTAGAGTGCTCAATGCCATTGTAGTTGGTGCTTATCTGGTTACCAGACTAAGTACCATTACAATGATATATACGGTTCTTCGTTACGTAGTAAGTGGATTAGTTGTGCGTATGGCGCCGACGAATTAGTAGTACTATTGCGGCGTATGTGTACATCTGAGCAAAAGAAGACACTGTGTCCAATGTTTGAGACATGCATGTCTGAGACACGTAAGTCGGTTGCGACGTTGCCATCTGTCGTTTTCGTAGAGAACTATGCAGATCCAACGAAACCTGCAGCAGTTATTCCATTCGACATGCTTGCGAGGGAAGCAAAGTCAGAAACACGCTCTTAGGGGTGATCGGAATAGCGATGGTTTTTGGCTTTTGGCTGAAAAAACACTGTAACTAGCTGAAAAAACACTATAGCTGAGTTAGTGGATAATGTAGTGAATAGTGAAAAAAAAGCTGAAACTAGAAGCTGAAGCTGAAAAAAGCCGAAACGATCACCCCCTTAATTCATAGTTTGGTGCCTATTAAAGATCAACTCCGGCGCCTGCCTTTTGCTACAGGTTACAACGGACGCATTGTTCACTGTTCAGCCATGTGTAAACGCTGTGGGATGTCTCGAAATATTAAACGACGTGCTGTAGGGTGTTGACTCTTCCGTTCTTTGTTAGGCCATATAAAATAGTGTGATGTTAATTGTCTATAAATCTTGTTACATAGGATATAAAATGATGTAAAAAAAGAGCGAACATAAAGTATTGGACTGTCTCTTATGGAGTAGTCGATTGTAATACGATAAACAAAACATATTATGTTATGAAGAAGCTATCTATAAAGATATATAAAAAGATAACTTACTGTATGAGCTATCTTCAACGCTGTATATAGATGACATAGAAAATATTATAGAAAGCAATTGTTCATATTATTGTACATGCTCTTAGTATTTAGATTTACCATAAATATACGGTCAAAGTATATGGTATCCACATAAATTCTTTATCATAAATGTACATCAAATTATTTAGATTTATCGCATGAATATTACTCTAGTACTTGTTTAAAACAAATATACTAGTAGATTTATCGTTATATTTTTTTTTATAACAATCATATTTTCAAATGCAATATAGAAATAGGAATAGATTCTATTTTATTGGAAAAATCAATTGAATTTTGATCCCTAACAATGGCCGTGGCTCATTTTGGTCGTTGAACTATTGGAAAAATCAGTCCTCCCGACTTTACATTTTTGGCTCGTCTTTATCCATGAGCCGATTTTGGTGTCTCACGTGTACATGCATAATGAGTTAACAGTGGATGGAATGGTTTCGCGTTGTCAGTACGCGTGAAAAGGGCGCGGCCAAAAATGTTAAGGGGGTGTTTATTTTAGTTTTTAAAAACTTTAGCTTTTAGTTTCAGCTTTTTTTTCACTATTCATTACACTATCCACTAACTCAGCTACAGTAAAAAAAATCTAACTACAGTAAAATTTCAACCAAAAACTATCGCTAAAACGATCTTTCCCTAACTCATTCGGGGGACGATGAGACGTTGCTGGTTCGGGGGTTGCCCTACTCGTCCCGGATCTTGCCCTTCACACTGTCGGTCGTGTCCGAGGATACCTCAAGTGTAATCATCTTGCCGGTGAGGGTCTCGACGAAGATCTGCGTGCCTCCCCTGAGACCTGAGCACCAGGTTCGACTTCCTAAAGGTGTGGGGGGGGATGCGTCCGTGAGTTCAACTTCTTTAAGGGTGACCTCAATCAGAGGCCCGAGTAAAATGTACTCGCACAAAGAGAATTGTTGAATGTATGGCCTCAAGGCCGAGAAAAAATTAGAGTTCGTTTATATTGGTTTTTGCTGATGGTTTTTGGTTTTGGCTTATGAATAGTAACAGTTTTGGAGAAGCTGTATGAAGAGAGATACCCGCGTACGATTTTGACCGATATAAATGAAGTCATTACAGATTTACAGTGTCTATTATAATTGACTAGTAGATCTCATCTTGAAATGACACTCCTTTTAAAAAGTACTAAAGAAAAACTATTTATGAAAGAAAATCGGCTTTTAGAAACCAATACGAACAGAGGCTCTGTGGTTGGATCGGGTCGGCCGGGCGATCAAGATGGCGTGCATGATGGCCCGCGCGCGTTGGACACCGACTGTGCAGCGGAGCACAGCGTATGTCACATCTGCACTTTTAAAGGCATCCACACACTGGCTCAGCCGTGCGATGTACCGCGTTGGCCGTTGCAGAGCGCGAGAGATTTCACTAGTGGTCAAGTCGTGAGCTACGTGCAGCATGAGATCTAAAGCGCACGCTGGATTGGCGAGCGAAACCACCGCCCGACTACACCGGGTGGCTGCACCTGTTAATATATAGTTGTGTCTAGGCAGAAGCGGAGCTAGGCCTTGGACCACCAAGATAATAGTCAAGGTCCAGTTAAAATTTCTCACCATATAACACTATAGCTAATAGGTTAAATATTGATCTCCTACGCTCTCTAGTGATCTAGGCCTAAGGCCCAGCTATCAGCTGGTTACGCCCCTGTATCTAGGCCTTAATTATTCGGTGTTCTGTTTGGGCTCTCGCACTCCGGACAGCTCTGGTGGGCTGGCTCCTGCGCTCCGCTACCTCGCCACCACGTACGGGCCATCTGCTATGCACGCGTAACGCGTTAATTCGTCCTCGTGGTTGCGCGATTAATTTGCAAATCTCAGAAACGACTCGTCATTAAGCGAGCGTGCATCAATGGACGAACGCATGTACAACTCACCTCCAGCACCCCGTCGCGCGCGCGTTTTACGAGCTGCTTCTTCTGCACCCGCCCATGGCGATCGGTCCGTGCATACACGCGCGCATTTCGCACTCTCGATCCACAAAAGCACGAGCAGTGTGATAGAGAAGACGCAGCCGTATATGGACATGGCGTTCGAGACGCCGCGCGGCCGCCGGCTCACCGTCGAGGTGCGGTACTTCGCCACGGCGAGGGAGATGAAGGAGAGGATCCTCGAGCACGAGGGCATCCCCGTGGAGTTGTAGTGGCTCTTCTTCCGAGGGCCGGGAGCTCGACGACGGCCGCGACGCCGAGCACTACGCCATCCTCCAGGGTTCCCACGTCCTCCTCATCCCGCAGGGCGACTCCTCCCCCACCGTGGCCGTCCACGTCGTGGTCTCCGCCCCCGCCCTCGGCTGCAGCATCGCGCTCGACCTCCCCACCTCCGACACCATCGCCCACCTCCAGGAGCTCACCGAAGGCGCGCTGCCGGCGGCCAGGTCGACCGACTTCCGGTCGACGGGATGGAGGTCTGGTGCCCAATGCGGGGGCCAAGAACCAGCAGAGGATGTCGGTGAAGGTGAAGTGGGGTGCGAAGACGGTGGCGCTGGAGGTGAGCGCCGTCAAGGGGCTGCGGCGGGAGCTCGGGAGGGTGGCGCCGCACCTCCGTCTACCGGAGCGCGACGGCTACTTCTTCGTCTACAAGCAGAACGTCATGGAGTTGGACCGCACGCTGAGATGGCACGAGGTTAAGAACGGCGTCACCATCGAGATCTTGAATGGCAGCGTCACCGGCGGCGCCTAACGAGGAGTCGCGGCGTTGCTTGGTGGCTAGACTCTAATGGTGGCCTATCCATCAGTTTTGTTTTTAGCCTTTCATGAGTGCTCGGTTTTGTTTTAGGTTCAGTTTAAACTATTTTTGTTGATGTCTTTTGTTGCGGCTGCTGATTCTTGGTAGCAGTGGTGATCGTTTTAGCGATATCTTCTGGTTTTTGGCTAAAATTTTACTGTAGCTGACTTTTTTTACTGTAGCTGAGTTAGTGGATAATGTAGTGAATAGTGAAAAAAAGTTGAAGCTAAAAAAAGTCGAAACGATCAGAGTGACGGTTGTTAGTTTTTGTCAAGATAATTAATTAAAGAAAAATAAAGAAAAAAGAGAATGAAAAAACCGTTACATCGCCTGTACAATGCGAAAGATAAAAGGGAAAAAAATCACGTTAAAAGGACCACGTATTCAAAACGGTTTGTGGAAGCTAAGCAGACTTTTAAACGGGTCTTAACAATCGCCCTTGCAATGTTGCAGTCAGTAGTGTTTCAATGCTGCCTAATTTTGTGATGCGATCGTACATACGGCACTAATAAACTCACGCGTTTGATTGGAACCATACGACAAGCAACCCGAACATTGTTTTGAAAGATCAATCCACAACCATATAAATTACCAACCCGAACACCAATTCAGCACTACAAAATCAGATCAACTGACATAATCGTAAAGTAGTGCAAAATCATATAGATGCTTGAGCAAAACCTAACGCTTAAACCAGAACAAGTAGCAAAAGTATTTCCAAAATCAGATTGGTAGCATTGAGATTAAAGAAGAATGAACATTAACAACAGAAGCTAGCAACAGAAAAAATTGCACACAGAGTTCAGGGTTCACTTATTCATTATAGTTCATCAAAGCTGCTGTACCGCAGCAAACGTTTGCAGACACAACCAAACATGACATAGGACTCACGTTACAGATAAACGACGAGCAGACACAATTCAGACTCGAAGAACACGGACCAGACACACTGAACTCCAATGGAGGACACCGACAGGCATCAGACTTGTGAACCCAGGGACAGCAGCAGCTCCATGGCCGAAAGACTTACTGGCCACCACGGAGGCGGAGCACCAAGTGAAGTGTAGACTCCTTCTGGATGTTGTAATCCGCAAGGGTGCGGCCATCCTCGAGCTGCTTGCCGGCAAAGATCAAACGCTGCTGGTCTGGGGGAATACCCTCCTTGTCCTGGATCTTCGCCTTCACGTTGTCAATGGTGTCGGACGACTCGACCTCCAGGGTTATGGTCTTGCCAGTCAATGTCTTCACAAAGATCTGCATGCCACCCCTTAGCCTGAGCACCAGGTGGAGGGTAGACTCCTTCTGGATGTTGTAGTCAGCAAGGGTACGACCATCCTCGAGCTGCTTGCCGGCGAAGATGAGACGCTGCTGGTCCGGGGGGATGCCCTCCTTGTCCTGGATCTTGGCCTTGACGTTGTCAATGGTGTCCGAGGACTCAACCTCAAGGGTGATGGTCTTTCCGGTGAGGGTCTTCACGAAGATCTGCATGCCACCCCTGAGCCTGAGCACCAGGTGGAGGGTAGACTCCTTCTGGATGTTGTAGTCGGCCAGGGTGCGGCCGTCCTCCAGTTGCTTGCCGGCAAAGATGAGACGCTGCTGGTCTGGGGGGATGCCCTCCTTGTCCTGGATCTTGGCCTTCACGTTGTCGATCGTGTCCGAGGACTCAACCTCAAGCGTGATCGTCTTGCCAGTGAGGGTCTTCACGAAGATCTGCATGCCACCCCTGAGCCTGAGCACCAGGTGGAGGGTAGACTCCTTCTGGATGTTGTAGTCGGCCAGGGTGCGGCCGTCCTCCAGCTGCTTGCCGGCAAAGATGAGACGCTGCTGGTCAGGGGGGATGCCCTCCTTGTCCTGGATCTTGGCCTTCACGTTGTCGATCGTGTCCGAAGACTCAACCTCAAGCGTGATCGTCTTGCCAGTGAGGGTCTTGACGAAGATCTGCATGCCACCCCTGAGCCTGAGCACCAGGTGGAGGGTAGACTCCTTCTGGATGTTGTAGTCAGCCAGGGTACGGCCATCTTCCAGCTGCTTGCCGGCGAAGATGAGACGCTGCTGGTCCGGGGGGATGCCCTCCTTGTCCTGGATCTTGGCCTTGACGTTGTCAATGGTGTCCGAGGACTCAACCTCGAGGGTGATGGTCTTTCCGGTGAGGGTTTTCACAAAGATCTGCATCTGTACACACAAAGTACAACAAATACAGAGTAAGCAACCATGAACAGAAATCTTCAAGGGCACCAAACAATACATGAATCAGAAAGCCACAATCTAAAGTAAAAGGTGAGAATATCATGTTTACACAGATTATTTTAGAAATTTCAGACCACAAAAATATTAGCAGGCCTATTAACACCAACCACTAGCGTCATCGAATTCAAAACAGAGATAAGCATGGTCTAGTTGAATTTACATACAGAAGAACTGATTCAGAAACTACTTGCAAAATCTAGATGAGAACAGAGCGGATCAACAAATAAATTAGCTAATTACACATGTATCGGGTTATAGAATCATGCATAAGCGAAACAGAACACAACACGAGAACTATGGAATCAGAAATTTAAAAGGAAACTACACAGATTAAACAACAATCGAGCGCCTAGACTAACCAAATCAACAACAATCAAGGAAACATCCATGTACGATCACGCGGATCAACAAAAAAAGAACTAAAATCACATGAAGCGGTTGATCAGATCGCAACCCTGGCGCGGCACAGCTAGATCGGAACCAACCGGATCCTAAAACACGAACACATCGAGCAACACGTATCTAAATCACACGATCTCATCTCAAACCCGCAAATCCAACACAGATTATACAACACACGAACAGGGAAAGGCGTGTTTCGTCATCTCAACCCGCAGATCTACTCAACTACCACAGATCATAGAACGCGAACAGGGGGAGAAGACAAAGTCGAGAGGAATCGATCGATCGTAAACTCGCGTTACCTTGAGAGGAGGATTGGACGGGCCTTAGCTTCGATCGCTAGGAGATTTTTTTGGGAGTTGGGTTTGAGAGGATTGGATGTGGGGGGAGGAGGCGAGGATCGGGTGGGCATTTATAGGCGGGGAGGAGGAAGAGTCCCGTGAGGCTGCGGCGCGGATTTGGGGAAGAAAATTCTAACGGGAGGGCCAAAAAATCTTTCACTTCAGCTTCTTATTTTGACCGTGTCGCCTAACAATAGCATTCATTTTGAGACCATCTAACATTGATGCTCGTGCAACGTGGTACAGGAAGTGTTCGTATGTAGTTTCTGGCTGGAAAAGCGCGGTCAAAAATAAAAATTTTTATATCATCATAAATAATACAAAAAATTAAAAATTAAAAACCTAAAAAATACATAATTAAAAGTTGATGTGTTTCAGAAATCAAAGAAAAAGTCATTTGAGCGGAACATAATATAAAAGAGAGTTATTTAGAATTATTTTAAGATTAATGTTAGTGACATAATCCAAAAATCTCAAGTACTAGATTTTTACACTATATTCTGAGGTTACACAGCAAAATTAATGGGCAACATTAGCTCACGGGGCGATAGACTGCAAATCACTGTATCGATGTAGTGTTCATAAATCACAGTAGCAGAATCCATTGCCGCATAGACACTGTTACTGTAGCATGTACTGCAGATCTAATCTATTTATCTCAGATCTGACGAGACGTAGTCACGCTGGCCCACGCCGTTAGTGCGTAGTGCATTATGATTGCGTGTATTGCTATGCGTACGATGAGTAACGAGTGAGTTCGTCACGATTTTGGGTGCAGAGGTTGACCAAATATTTAGGATATATTTGATATATTTAGGGGTGTTTGTTTTAACGATAACTTTTAATTTTTGGTTAAAATTTTACTGT
The DNA here is from genome assembly GCA_036346265.1 of Melocanna baccifera. NCBI lineage: Eukaryota > Viridiplantae > Streptophyta > Magnoliopsida > Poales > Poaceae > Melocanna > Melocanna baccifera. The sequence continues at coordinate 27,137,041 of CM070691.1, read as the reverse complement.
AGCTGATCTTTTTTTACTGTAACTGATTTGATCTTTTAGGTATAATTAAATTTAAAAAATGTAAAAATAGAAAAAATATGTTAACCCATCACAGACAATATAAAGGAATACGGGAAAAAATACAAAAAAAACCAAAAAAATCTAAAAAAAATTCAGAAGAAGATAAATTACTGAATAGTGAAAGAAAGCTGAAACGGATATAACTTTTTTTTGCAATAATAAAAATAGATTGGTCCAAATTGTTAGCATGTATTTAAAACGGAGTAAATATTAGTTACTGACTTTTTCATTTTACGAGTACAAGATAGATGTATATTTTGTGTAAAACTCATACCAGTGCATATAGGTCTACTATTAAGATCATCTAACAAATATCATCTCATTGGTTGCATAACATACACTTACATATTTATTATGTTATGGCATTATCTATGTAATAGTCAATAAAATTAACTATTTGATAAAGACAATGGAAGGTTTGTAAACCATTGGACGCAGATTGAATGTCCCAAAGTCTCTTCCTCAATTTTCTCAGTATACGCTGCACTCTCTCAACCCGAACCACGATTCCTCTTGCAGGTTGAGCACCTCATTCGTGTCACTGAAATCGCTGTCTCTAACGCTAGCTAGGGCAATGGCACCTATGAGCTTGATGAAGACAAATGTAGAGGCGAGGTGTAGCCTCACACATAAATTTTTGGACACATTTGTGTGTTAAAAACTCGACCGAAATCACAAAAGTTTTTTACTTGATTATGTATAGCATGTTTATTATGCATTTATGCTTATCACTTGAGAACATGGGTAGCAGATGCAAACTAAGGATTGGTTTTTGGACCTCATTTGGAACGCAAAGATTTTTATAGAAAACAGTTTAATCCCGTGTGAATCGAAAAAAGTTTATAGCTCTGATCGTTTCGGTTTTTTTCGGTTTCAGCTTCTAACTTCAGCTTTTTTTCACTATTCACTACACTATCCACTAACTCGATTCTGATGTTTTTAGTAAATTCTGATATTTTTAACTAAAAACTAAAAGTCATCGTTATTCCGATCACCCCTATGTGTTCCAAAAGGCGCCACGCTAGCCTGTGAGAAATATGAGTTTTGTCTGTGTGTGACACCGCGTAGCTAGCTACCAAATTCAACGGGGGGGAAAAATCAACAAGCGCATGTCGGCATTGCGAGCGTTTCTGCGCGTCTCCTCGCGCGCAACGTTCGTATGCTGACGTGATCACGGCCAGTAACAGAGGAGGCGCGTCTGCCCACGACTTCCAGATGCCGTGGACCCTTGCGGCTCTTGAGGACGTTGCTTCCTTTCCTGCTCCACTATTTTTCCTTGCTATTTTATGAAAAGGCGTGTGATAAGACGTAAGCGTTCGTACCAGGACTCCAGGAGGTCCAGGACCATTTCGTAAATTAAATTAAAAGAAAAGGATGCCGTTTTCAACCAGTGTGCTCTGGTTTTTGCAAAAGCGGTTTTCTTTTATCCGCTGGTTTCTTCTTCGTAGCGAGTAGCGACATGGAGAAAAAGAAAAAGAATTATATTCGCTTTAGATTCTAGATTCTATTCTCGTAGGCCAGCGAGTAGCGTATTCTGCTTAATGTGTTAACATATTTTTTTTTATTTTTATATATTTTTTAAAATTAATTATACCTAAAAAGTCAAATCAGTTACAGTAAAAAAAGACAGCTACAGTGAAATTTCAGCCAAAAGACAGAAACCATCGTTAAAACAAGCGCCCCCTAATTTTTGTAAGTTATTTCTATCCACCACTATTTTGTACAATCATATGTTATAACATAATTTATTTTGTGCTATCATATGTTGTAACATAATTTATATTTTATTTATAATTTCGTAAGTCGCACGACGGTTTAAATGTTATAGTATAGTTTGTTGCATCGTAGTTTGCTCTTTTTCTTATATAAGGACAGTCCTAATGCTGTAGTTTCTTACATTAATTAGACTTGCCACATACACATTTTGATAACGTGGCATAATAATTAAAGAGGAGAGATAAGGAAATCGTTTCTTCATGAAGAAACTGTTTCGGCGCGTCATCCAAGGTGAGGAAACCAGCGAGAGATGCGCTGCAGCGAACCTAGTTTCTTATCATAATGTCTTAGAAAAAACAGCCAATGTATGTGCAGGAAAGGGGATAAAAGGATTGGTCACGATTCGATCTGGTCTCACACGAAGAAACGATGGATTGGAACTGTAGTTTCTATCATAGTACCTTAGAAGACTAGAAACTAGTCATGATTTCAAGCATTGGGACTGCCCTAATACACTCAACCACTATTATTTATTAGTCACAGCCAAAAATTGCTTTTATCAATTACTACTAGTCATCATCTATTACTATTTATTAGCTATAGCAAAAAATTATTAATAAAAGTCAATACGGATGGTCTTATTTCCCTGTCTTTCCCCCTCGTGAACTCGTTGGTAAATGTGTATGGAATCCTCACGCCTTGTAACTTTTGTTGCGAAAAATGTTCAGTTTATGAGCGTTTCTGAATGGTTGTACGAGCAGCTGGGCTCCCTTGCGTTGTACTGCCTCGAAAACAGGTGTTTCCTTGCAGAGTCGTGTTTCCTATTGGAGGGAATGGATTGCTACCTTTGTACTACTACTCTTGTTGATGTTAACTTGGTGTGCCGGATTCAGTTAAACTGTGGCACAGGCAAGGTATTCAGTTGACTAGCCTGAATGAAGTCAACAAAACGATAACAACGGCAACCCTTAATCAACAAGAAGCTGGATTTGCATTTGTTCTACATGTGTAAGCTGAAAGGAACTGCTTGCTGAAAAATTCTTGGTTTATGAAGCTTATGAGTTATCAGGGCAGCGTATTCATGTCGATTCTTAAATCAGCGAGCAGTTGCTTCGCGAACACATACAGGTAAACAAGCACGCGATGCATCTTTGACTTGGTAGGATCATAGAGCTTGCCTGTCTTAGATTAATAGGACGGCATAATGCATTTCATTGGGTTGGAAAACGACTCTGCACCTAATGCCAAACCATTGACGACATGGGCAGTTGAAATAATCGTAGCACTGATAGTTAATGTTTGGCGATTAGAACAATGATAGTATGAGTACTAGGCAAGAACAAGTTGAGCATAAGATGACTGCTGTGGTGGTCAGAAACTCAGAACACCTTTCGTTCGGTTGTTCTAATTAATTCGAGAACGCATACCGATTGAATAGCACTATTACTAAGCCTTCAAAATGGAATTGTGTGGATGTTTCTGATGTTGTTTTCAGTCAGGTTGAGCCGTTGAGGTCTTATTCGTTGAACATTCCATTCCATAATAATCTACAATGTTCTGTTTGAAGTGAACTGTTTTCTCATTTTTGAACTTATTTATACAGGTATCCTTACGCAAACTTCTTGCTCAAATTATTTAGATTTGCAATAGATGATAATCAAAGCTGCCTGATCCATCTTGTCGTCCACCCCCCATGTCTTTCCCCTTTGGATCAACTGCACTCCAAACTTCCTAGAGACGTATATTCGTTTTCATCTTCGTTATCCACATCGGGTAATTCTTCAGATATCACCAAGATAAATAGGCTATGATACCACTCTTTTTCCTGAACAATCTCTGTCGTCGCCTCGTCAGGGATGCGCCCTTGCTTCGTCTTCCTGGGGACCGATGGGATAGCGCCTCACCTCCTTGCTATTCATGTGATGGAACACAACGCAACACCTCTATCTCTAGTACACTTCACGTGATGCACACAGTTCCTAGTGCCCTCCTTGCTGCGCGTGCTGGAGAGAACGCTCCTTCCTGCTGGTGAGAAGCACCACCGCAAAACAAACAACAGAACAACTGCATTTTCTTTTTCTTTCTCACCTCCATTATTTCTCTCCCTCCGGTTTTCTTACTTCCTGCACTTCTTCCTTGCTTCCTCACTGATCGCAGAACTCTAACGTGCCTTATAAAGGCCACATACCAGACTAGCAAACGGGCTCCACACCTGACTTCGACTTTTATACGTAAACTACAGACTCGGATACGGACTCGTCACGAACTCTACAACTCGAATACGACTAGCAAAAAACAGAAACAAGATTAAACTCTAACAACACATTATAACACCATTTACCTTGAACAAGATGTTTTTTATTAATGCAGCTATGAACCATAAGATCTCTAAGATCTTCTTCATCTTTGGTAATTGTCATGTGCTGAGTTGATTCATCAGACGAAGCTTTCATTCAGCAGACACTTATCATACTGACCGTCTGACAACCATCACAGGACGATCTCAAATGGCAGCATTTATTGATGAGACAATTATCAATGTCTGATGTTGTGTTTTTGCTATGAACTGGAATATGATTTCAAGTGAGGTAGGCTAACCCAGTGTATGATAGTCTTGTCTGAATGTAAGGTTATTTTTTGAAAGGAATTTAGTGAATAAAATGATTCATGGACTTGAGACAAATGTTTTATTTACTGTTTGGTTGTGTTTCAGATGTATAAAACTGCAAATGGTGTACCATATACATAGATTTGAAAGTAATTACTTCTTTTTTGCAATCCAATTGATGTTGTTTTACAGAAACTCTGACGAATGTCTACCCTAACAGAAATTAGAGTGCCTCTTTTTGCAACAGGAAAGATCATGGCAGATTATCACTTAAGATACACATTCTTAATTGGAAACCAGTATCCTAAATTCCTAATCTCGCAGTAGTGCTTCAGAAAGTAATATGTATTCCCAAGAAATTAACGTTGGCAACAATTCAGTAGTTGCACACTGAAAGATTCAGCACTAAACACTTTCTGATCATGAGAATTCTTTTGCAATTACTCTGCTTGATCAAGAACGGCTAATTATTCACTCCCTTGTGTATCAGATCCTGAAACCTTGCTCCTTCTTCATTTCCATCGCATTCCCTTCTTGTAACAACCTCTTTTTTTGGAACAAAGCTGTCATATGTCCCACAATAGCCTAAGAGTTTAGTTGCGGACATAAGGAGTATCATGCCTACTTATGAATATTTAAAAAGAGTTAACTTGATTAAAATATGACCTAATGGTCAACTTTAGCAACTTTACAGGCGTCTAAACCCAAAACTTAACTTACATTCAGGATAACCAAAGAAAATTCCCATATAAATGTTTGAGTGCGGTCGTAACCCTAACACGAAAATTTGGAGCACCCATTCTTCTTCTAGTACTTGTTCTAGTGGAAATAAAACATGATTAAGTACAACCAACCATACTCAACAAGCCATATGAGAAAATGCTATTTAACTACTTGTCAAGATTCTCAAAAGATAGGGATACAATGGTGTTATTAAGGAATTTGTGGATGTAGTTTCATTTGCAAATAATTTTGAACACAAAACAGCAAACTTTACCATTTTAAGGGAATGGGGTTGAAACAAGTTAATTATCAGATTTAAACATTATTAAAGCTACTTTTGGCTTGTCATTGGAATAAGCCATGAAATACAGCTTCATTTACCGAAAGCATGACGTATTCGAATATCATTTGTTACTTTGACTCTACAGAGTTATCCAACTTTATACATTTCCCAAATTCTCAATGTCATGCAATAAATACACGATAGTTAGCATGTGACTAAGTTGAGAAAATAAGGTTTTTTACTGCTCTTCTCTTTATATAGCCTCTACCTGGTAGGGAATGGGGTCACACAGTTAGGCGTACTGCGACCCAACAATGAATGGACCTACCATTATTAAGTATGGTTTTACTGTTTTCATACCACCCCCTTCTTACACAGGCCATTCCCTCTTCTGGACCCAATCAGCCTGTAGATATTCAATTAGTTTGAGCAGGTACTAAATCAGGTTCAACAAGTTAAAGCTTATGATTGAGCGATCACTATATTTTTTTTCTTACTATAAGGTTCTAGTCCTTACTTTTTTCACTGAGGCAACCATTCACAAACCAATAATCCAGTGCACCGCAGCACTACCACGCTCTAATCTAAGCCTCCTCCCTAGGGTAAGGTCGTGGATTCCAACCATTTCGTGACTTTCCACGCTTTTATCCTTTACCCTAACATCATTTTGTAATTCTACCGACAAGACATCGAATTTTTTTAGTAGTGTGAAATATTTGTATTTATATTTTACCATGGTATATTTTTATAGTAGTTTATTTATACTAAGGCTTGTCGAAGTGAATATGGCCATCAAATAAAACATGACTTTTCTAGTGGCAGGACACAGCTAAATTATCATGTCATTCTAAATATTTATTTTAAATAAATAATAGTGTATAAATAAATAATAATAAAAGTACTAATAATTAATTAATTAAAGAATGTAGGCTTAACATGATCGAAAACATGTGACTTGTCTCTTTGTCTATAGTCTCTGATTATTTAATTATAGTCTTCAGGTTGGACACTGATGCTTTAATTGCTCTTGTAGCTCCACCCTTGACTAAATAGCCGAATTAGGATGCTAACATAGAAGAACAAATTTAAATGAGTTCCTGCTTTACAGAATGCAAGTTGGGAACAAAATGCAATAAAATAACCAAAAAACATAAAGAAAATGGGTTTGGGCAATTGGGGTTTAAGCGGTGCTTGGTTTGGCTTAATGGAGTTTGAAATGGGCAAGATGGGTTTGAGAAGATCGAAATAGTTGTATATGTTTTAATGGGCTTTCTATAAGTAGTAACGTGTCTAAACAGTATTGGATTTGGGTTCGAAATAGTGTTTGGGTTGGTTAAAGTTTTATTGGAGTCTATTTAGGCTAAATGGAGTTGAGAATATGTTAAATGGGATTGAGATGGTCGAATTGGTTATATTTGGGTTATGCGGGGTTCTATGAACAGTGACAGGGTCTAAACGGTACCGGTTTTGATTGGAACAATATCGGTTTGAGTTGTAAACAGGGTTAGGTTACTTGGTTTAGGTTAGAAATAGTGTTGGTTGGCCAGGATTTTGTTAATATCTAATTTGGCCAAACAAAGTTGAAAATGGGCTTTGTGGGGGTCAAAATGGATATAGATATGGCTATTGCTTTTCTGGTGAACAGTACCTGACTTGTACTGTTCATTGCGGATCGGGTGGGGAATAGTGACAGTTTGGGTTTACATAGTAACAGGTTTGTACTGTTCAACGTGAATTGGGTTAGAACAGTAATAGGTTTGGGTTTTGAATATTGGCGGGTCGGGTTACGAATAGTGGCGCTACATCTGGGTTCGGCCCAATAGGTGTTGGCCTTTGGGCCAGAATGGCCTAGCCCAATATGGCAAAGTGCCATCGTCTTCCTCCTAGCGACACTACAATGCCGAGCAGGGGAAATGCGGTGACGGCCAATTGCGCACCAACAAGGGTCGTCGATGGCTGGTGAGCTCACTTATGGGACTAGGGAAGTCACAGGGATCCATTTTTGAGGTTGGCATGGCTTGGGAGGCTATGGTGTGGGCTAGCAACAGTTGAGGCTTTGCGAGCTACTTCCATGGCACAGTGGTGGCTCCGACGGTGAGCATGAGTGTTTAGGCTTCTATGGGGAATAGGGACGCCAATGGTAGTGATAATTTTAGTTCATGTGACCTGTGCTAGGCTATCCACGATGACATGGGATGAACTTTGGTGGTGCTAGTCGTTGGTGTTCTAGGGGCTTGGAATTGCAAAGGTGTGGTCGGGTTTGGGTTTGTGAGGTCCCAGTGATGCTACAGGTGAAATTAATTGGAAATTGGTGGAGGGATGAAGTGATTTGGGAAGTTGGGCTTTACCTTTGGTGTGACGGCGGCAATGACGATGATTTGTCCGAAGAAGAGGGTGAAGGGGCTGGTGGTGCAAAGGGTCATCAATGCAAATGAAAGACGGAGTTGGCCTGGCTTTATAGCCCTTCAAAGGCGGTGGGAACAGTGGCAGTGAGGCTACAGCAGTGGTGCTTGCTAGCCACGATGGAGCCTCAGGAGGATTCGGTGGTCTTCATGGCTTGGTTAGTAACTGTGGTGCCGTATTGGTTTTTGTGTTCTCTCGAGGTTGGCGAAGTTGCAACTACAATGGCCAATTAGGGTGTACACATTGGGCTAACAAGGTTTTGGTTGGCGATGGCGGAGGGGCGAATTCAAACTGCCGGGGACACGTGGAAGGATGGGTCAACGACTTGTAATGGGGTTGTCAATGGCTCGACGATGTATGGTACATAGTTGACGATGCTAGCAACAGCAGTGGGCGAACGAGAGCATGCCCTGTGGCATCGGTAATAGGGGTGAAGGCAACGTTTTGGAGGGGTACCAGTGATTGAAGAAAGCGGAAATTCGAAAGAGGAAAATGCTTTTTGGTTGGAGACTTCTGAATTGGGTAGGTTTTTATACTCAAGACCAAATTCAAGAAAAACTAAAACAGATAAAATTTTTGGGGTGTTTCACTTCTCCCTTCAGGTCTCCATGTACCCTGACGCTGGCCGCACACGTTGGCTATGAAGGTACCACTGCACTTGACGCATCCCCCTTGGTTACCTGATTACGTCAGTATGTGGCCGTCCCCATGGCAAAGGTCTTGGTGACTCCGACTCGATGTCGAGGTGGGCACCGCCACCACCAGTGAGGCACGGTGTGAGTGGGTGCTTGACGAAGCGTGATGGCAGTGGTCGAGGAAACCGCCATTGGCTTAGCCCATGTCAATGAGAGGGCACAATCCACCCCTTGGGCCTTCGTTGACTGTCTGATCACACTGTGCATCTCGGATTGATATTAGGGCTTGTCTATATTAACTTCTGCTCATGTCTTTTGCTTAGAGAAGTTAGAAGTTAATATGAATATATTGCTTTTTGAAGTAACTTTTCCACTCATCTTGCTCCCAGGACAAAGTAGGGAGTCACGGCCATATCACGCACCCACTCCTCTCGCTTCAGTCTTGCGTACGCATCGTTCGCCCCATTCTTTTTTCACCCACTTCTTTCAATCACTACTGATCATTTTCAGCAAAAAGTCATCAGCTGTAACCAATATGAACACATCCTTAGTAAAGCGGTGGATGGACTTTTTACATAGGTAACCTTGCCTTGGATAGAATTATCTGCTAGGCCCCCAAAAATTGGATTGCAATGAAAATTCGCGACGTATGATTCGTATATGGGTCACTGTTAACCGTCCGATCACATATTACGATCCACATTGATCTAGTAGGGGGTGGAGGGATGATTTGCAGCGGGGTGACGGCGTGGGCCCTTGTCTGCGCGCCCCTCCCCAAATCTTGTAGCTTCAGCCACCGCCCTCGCGCTGCCGTGGAGGTCGCCTAACTCCCAGACCTGGCCGACGCCATCGAGTTCGGCAAGCTCCCCTCGACGCCGACATCATCCTTGTGAGACTGTCGGCTGCTTCTTTCTCGCTGTTTTGACACTGTTGGTTCTGATGGCTGCACGACGGATGACAACGGCAATTGCGAACATGCCGGCGAGCCATATATTTCCGGCAATGCGTTCATTCTCTATTCTTCTGCAGATCTACCGCAAAGTACCTCAAAGGGCTAGTTTGCAACAGAAGTAATCTTTGCTCTGAAGAAAGCAGGCAGGCAGTACCCAGATTATACTCATTTACTTGTTCTCAAAAAGAAACGATAAGAAGAATGCTCACCTGGGTATCTGGCTTGTTCTTTTCGCTTTGGCTTCGACTTAGGTTTATATTGTAGCTTATAGCTTTTAGCTATTCGTACAGAGACACAAATAACTTTTAGACGGTTTTGTCTGATATAAATAAAGTGATCTCAATCTAACATCTTTTAGTCATCAGGATACAATTATCCTTTTTTTATAACCTTTCCTCTTTTTTACTTGACTTCTTAGAACTCGGGCTATCAAACTTTCTAAAATTATTTAGATTAGCTATACAAAAATTATATTATTATATTTAACGTTAAAAATACTTTTAAAATATCATAATTTTATTAGTATACCTTATGTAAAGTTATAAAAGGTAACAGTTAAAGTCGTATCTTGAAGATTACAAAAGTTAAAAATGTTAATAAAAAAAGAACGGTGTGAGTATTTTCTTTGTTCTAATATCAATCATTAGCGTACTGGAAACATCATGGTGATTGGTAAATAGTAGTGAACACTGTAATATTCTAGTTTCTACACCTGAAGAGTGAAGAAGATGGTTATTGTAACTGGTTGTGGCGCGACCAGATCTGCAAGGACTCGGCCCTGGTGTCCATCCTATTACTTGGGCTAACGAAGTATGTTGCCCACGCCATAACTCGCGAGCAGCGTCGGTGGGTGGGTAGGTGCGATGCATGATATCATTCTGACAAGATCTTGTTTTCAGCAATATTTTTAAAAAATGACAATATCTTGCTTGGTGTGTTGATGCCGTCCTTTCAAAACCTACATGGAACTCCATATATCTACATCGATAGTAGCATCTCTTGCATAAGAGCAGCATCTCCCAACAGCTCTAATGTAGCCTACAAGAAACTGGAAACTGCATATATATCTCTACATTGATAGTATAAAATCGTAGAAAAAGTGCTTAGCTGTGTACTCACTACTCTGCAACAAAACTAGTTAATGCAATGTTAATCTGCAAAAGGAAAAAGTTTTAGGTTTGCTCTTTTATATTCATGATAAAAGGGTGATCTTTTATGTTTCGTGGTAAATTTAGGTGTTTTATGTGGCAGCATCTAAGGGGATCCGGGCCACATCGCCATGCAAATGAGGGAAGCCTGAGTTCCTGAAATCTGTTATGTATGTTGGGAACTGTTATTTATGCAAGATAAACCAACATTTTCTGAAATCTGAAGTCATCAAGAAAAGTACATATGAAGACAAGCAATCGCACAAGTCTATAAAGAATGATGATGAAGTTCCATTTTTGTTTTTATTTCCTGTCTTTTTTAGTTCGATTGCTTGCGAGGTTCTAATCTGCTATATCTAAAATATTTCAACGAGTACGAATTTAAATAAGCAAAATTCGGAGAAGTAAAACCCAAGGAATTGGTCGCTGATGTTGAACTTTCAGCTAAGAAAGTAGGAATAAGCAATTATACATAGAAAATTAAACTCAAAGACAACTCTATTACTAATGTACGTACTGGGACAGATCAGCAAGAAGTATGCCAGGTCTGTGTTTTGGGATGTAAGAGATCATTACTGAAAGCTATACTTGTTCAGTAATTACTTTGGAACTGCATGGAAGTATTTCTTGTCTAACCATTGATGACTGTCATTTGCTTTTCTACAAACGTTATCTTCATTGTTAATCTACTACAAGATAATATATGCCGTTCCACTAGATGATATTTAAAATAATTAGGCATGACTGATTATATCTTTTACTGTTCTAGATCATTGCTATCCATTACAGCCAAACATTTGCTATTGTGTTGATTAACAAAGCAATAGGACCATCGGGCCCCATTCATTAATAGATGACAGATTTAAGCAACGATTCAGCCTTTAAAGCTCTACTCTACTCAAGTGAGGTGATGTACTATTTGCATGACAAGTGAAAAGTAGGCAGATATTATCTCACCTACTAGCTCTAATTTGTTAGCCTGGGTAATATGAGGAAGCCTGTCACGATCCAACCTTGATGAACACAAAGCAACATCGAAGGCAAGATCAAGTAGCCTGTAACGTCTTCATCGTTGGAATAGGAGCGCCGTACATCCCGCAACAGCTCAGGAATTCTGCTGCGGACAGAAGGTAGCATCGAACCTGCTTACAGACATTTGAAAAAGGTTAGTTTGGCATAAATAAGACCTAGTGGTCAATTTTATCGATTTTATGGGCGTTCAAGCCCAATTTATAACTTACACTCAGAAGAACCGAAGAAAACGCCCACAGGAACGCCTGGGTGCGGTCGTAACCCTAACACGAACACTTGAAACGCGCTTCCTTCTTCTGATGTCTGGGTGGGGTAATATAGCAAGTTTGAGTATAATCAACCGTACTCAGCAAGTCACAATGGTAAATCCCAATTTATTATATGCACGGAATTTCAAAGGAAGGGGAGTATACTGGTTTTAATATTTTATGTGGATGCAGTTTTATGTGTAAATAGTTTAAAACTATAAACTCCATTATACTAATTAATGAATTGGGATCTCAAAATATTTCTTGTTCATTTTACACAGATTAACACACCAGAAAACTATTTATGCCTTGCTACTGGAATCACCCATCAAACACAGCTCCATTAACCGAGAGCACGGCGTATTCGAATACAATTTAATTTCACTCTGCAGAGTTGCTCAGTTTTACCCACAAGATTTCTCAATTCCCAATGTCATGTGATTTACACGCTCCGCTAGCGTGCGACTGAATTGAGAAAACAAAATCTTTCGCTGCTCACTTCAATATATAAATACCCTACTTGGTAGATCTTCACTAAACTGAGTACCCATTGGCCAATGCGGAATGCTGCCGCCCAAGTCCGTGAAGACCATCACTGAACTGAGTATCCGCTGGCCAATGTGTATCGCGGCCGCCCAAGCCCGTGAAGACCTACCGTTGTGTGTGTACGGCGAGACCACGCCCAAATACCACACCTCAAACACCTGGAGGGTTTCAATTAAATTGAGCAGTTACTAGATCAGGATTGACAGTTCAATACTTGTGGTTGAACGGTTACTGTGCTCTATACTCAGCATAAGGGTCTAGTCCTTATCTTTCTCCACTGAGACTGCCAACCACGATCGGGTCCCGTCCAATACTTGTACTGGCACCCGACTGCTGCACTTCTCCACCCTAGGGTAGGGTGTGGACTCGTCCACTACTGGGCACTCCACGGCTTTCGCCCTACCCTAGAACATTTTTAAAACAATTTTACCGGCGAACTATCAGGCTACCCGATAGCTCGTTATTTTATGTGATAACATGCGAGATTTATTTATACAATAATTAAATAATGCTAAATTTATCAAGGTGAATGTGGCCTCAAAGTTAGACGGGGCATTTGCACAGTGGTAGGTCATAACTAAGAATTATACATGTCATTCCAAGCATTTTATTTTACTCAATTAATTTGCGTAAATAACCATAGTGCAAATAGCGTAATTACTAGATATTGGAATTTTATAGGTTCAATATGCATCAAGATTTATAACTTGCCTTGCGGACTTGAAACATCGACAAACTTGAAAACCTCAGAAGTTTGATCGGGGTCGCGGACGGTCGCTTCGGACTCCTCGGGAACTAGCGAAAACACACGAAAAACAAAATAAATACGTGCTTGCCTCTAATCAAGCTAGGGAAACAAAATAATAATCTACAAAAAAGAAATAAATGCAATAAATATTCAAATGGGCTGAACTGGAATTTTTGGAAGGGGAGTTTGGAGTAACAGATATCAGAGATGGATTCCGGGCATCGAAACGAGTTGAATGGATATATTTTCAGATTGCGAACAGCATTTGCTACAGCACTGGGCTGGTCCACGGATTGCTACCACGTGGCCCTGGGCGCACGTTCGCGATCAAGTAACAGATAGATCGCACCTCGATCTCTAAGTTAACTTACTAATCTTGAATGCGGCACCAAAGTTGAAGTTAATCTTAAACTGCACAAACCTACTTATTTAATTCTATAGTTACGTCCTTATATTCAATATTAATTACAAAGTACATCTTATTGATTTGGACCATTTACCATGCAACTATTCAAGAATAGCTCTCCCAAAAAAAATTGTCATTTTATTATAAACATCCTTGATTTTCAAACAAAATCTACTCCTATTAATGACCACATCTATTTATATCCATAATTTAGATTATAAGCCATACTACTCCTACTTGAGTTTATGCTAATTATATGTAGTTTACAAAAATGCAATACATGGCATACTCTACACTTAACTGGATGAACCAACCTGGCACTTAGCAAAATACTGAATGCAAAAAGGGGGGAACCTGTTCAGCTGAACACAGGGGAGGCGCAGTGGACGACCGGGCTTGCCGATGGGAGGTGGCCAGGGAGAGGTGCCGACGGAGGAAGAGGGGAAGGAGGAGGAGCCCAAGTAGGAGAGAGGTACCAGGAACCTTACCATGCAGCCGGCGGGGGTGGGGAGAAGCCGAGGTGGCCCAGCGGCGTGAGCCTGAGGCGGCGGCGATGGTCTCACGCGGAGGGGAAAGGTCGGGCGTCAAGGGGACCGGGCAACAGTTGGAGAGGGTGGGGGAGGCCGTGGTGATGCTTCCACCGCGACGAATTGGATGGAGGTCGTTCGAGGAGGAGTCGGCAGCGGAGATGGCAGTGGCCGGCCGGAAAGGGGGAAGACGGCCGTGCGGCGAGCTCGCTTTAGGAAAACCTGATTGGTCGGTGGGGGAGGCGCCTAGGAAGGGGAGGCACACGATGGCACGGTTGCTTTTGGGGGGGCTTCGCCGGAGCGGCCAGGGCGGCGACGGCGGCGCGCACAAGGGAAGACCGAGCGGGGGATGGAAATGGGGAAGGCGTAGGGGCTCAAAGGCGGCTCGGGCTCTTATAGCCGGGAAGAGGGGAGGCCGAGGCGCTGTCGCTGATGTCAGAGCAGGGGCGGAGTGGCCGAGGCGATGACGCGCGCACAGGGCGCGGCGTGGGCGATGGGAGCAGGGCGCGTGAGGGGGCGGCAGGGCATGGTGTGGCTCGGCGACGAGTGCGGCGGAGAATCCAGGGAGGCGACGAAAAAGCGAGGAAAAGGGAGTGGAACCTGGGCGGTGGCATGGGCAGGAGGCGATAGGAGAAGAAAGAAGTGACAGCACGGGGGGAAGGGAGAAGGTAATGCCAGAGGAGGGGAGAAGGGATCGGGCGAAGGAAAAGAAGAGGAAGGGGAAGGAGAGACTATCGGTGGGCCTTTGCAGCAAGAAGAAAGGGGCGCGGGGCCCAGCTGACAGGAAGGAGGTGGCATTCGGGCTAGCGCCAACGAGAGGAAGGAGGCGGGAAGCCAACAGGGGAGAGGTGAGCACGAATCTTGAGGTAAGAACAAAGGCTGCGATTTGGGGAAAGAAAATTCAAGCGAAAACCATGAAATTCAAATTTGACTTTTGAAATTTTGAGGTTGTTTCATAGCCGATCAAACGCAAGATACAAGTGTTTAAGGGTACAAACTAAGGAAGATAGGAAGCAAGACTAGGAGGAGCAAGTCTAGACTGGGGATTGAAGGAAAGGACTGGGAGTTAGAGAAAGTACTAGAGGAAGAGAGCAGTAGGGATGAAGAAGAGACGGGTTAAGTCTTCGGTTCCTTGTTCTTTGATACCCTTCCAATATGCTATGCTGCCCTTATGTATTGAGCCCCATCGGAGTTGGGCCATGATTGGCCACACTCGCGTCTCCTTGGCCCATGGCCCACACCTCCGAGTCAGCTTGTGACATTCCTCCTCTATTGAATTTTGGCTTGCCCCCAAGCCGATGCCAGTAGCCACCTGGATCCCATGGTATTTACGGTTCCGCGACGCCAAAAGTAAACCAGCCACTACCCTTATGTATTGAGCCCCATCGGAGTTGGGCCATGATTGGCCACACTTGCGTCTCCTTGGCCCATGGCCCACACCTCCGAGTCAGCTTGTGACATTCCTCCTCTATTGAATTTTGGCTTGCCCCCAAGCCGATGCCAGTAGCCACCTGGATCCCATGGTATTTGCGGTTCCACGACGCCAAAAGTAAACCAGCCACCATTAAGCTTACACTCGACTGCATCTTCTTCGATATCTTGTGCCACCTGGGAATGAGGCTGGCCACCTTGTATTCCTGAATTTTCAGGGCTATATATCCTCTTGTCATCCAAACTTAGCTGAATCATCTGTGGCCCACCTCTAAGTCGATGCCCCATGATCTGGGGCATATTATTGTGAAACTTCGGCTCATATGAAATTAGGCCCATGATAGCCTGTGTATGTGTGCACATGAGGGTGTGGATTAGTTACACCTTACTAGTTTAGTATAAAAAATATCAATATATAAACCCATAGACACCATTGATAATAACCTCCGATTAACTGTTTTGAGTGAAGCGAGAACGAAAGCGCAAGCAGATTGTTACGTGTGTGTGGCTTATCCATAATGGGGTTAAGCTTAAGCCGTTTTGGACTTTAGGGCGTTACAATTATACTGCTCTTCTTTATCATCATTAGTCACATAGATGACATCACTGTCCTTCTGAAGAAGCCCACCTACCCATACTTGACCAGCCAACACAGGCTTTGCAAGGTCCTCAATGCTGTACTGCCTGATATCCCCATGAAGCCAATTGTCCAAGTAGAGATAGCGATCATCAAGAGAGATAACAAAATCAGTTATCAATCTGGCATTTCAGGCCAAATCCGGTTGTGCACCTTCAATGGTTTTATAAATATAACAAGCTCATGGCTCTATGATCTATCTGCGGTTTTGAAAAATCTCGCCATGTTGCTTGTTAATGCATAGCCAACATAGCCAATGTCCTTTTGATGTGTCATGTAAAAACCTTACCTCAAGAGGAAGAAAGCCTATACTGCCTAGATCTAGTGTTTGCTTGAACTCACCACCAGGCCAGTCATACACATGCAGGTCATGGAGCTCTTGGCTTGGCAAGATCCGAAATCAGGATCTTGCAAGAAGCTATTCGCCCAATATCCGACGTCATGTGTGCTCACATATTTGTGGTGCTTTTCATGTCTCAGCACCTTCTCCCCTTCAGGTATCTCTAAGACAGAATCCATTGCATCAGCCACTGAATCAATGTTCCAACGGTTCACCCAAATAGCACCACTTAAGCAGGGGGAGCAGCTGATGAATTTCGACATGACAAGCATGCTCTTCTTTGTCGACAGGCTAAGACCCAAGATCATGTCTATCTTCTCATTCCCTTATCTAGCAATTATGTGCTCATATGGGATAAGATTCATGCCATCCCTCACTACAGTCACCAAACAACACTCAACAACAACATAATAAGCCATTCTCTCATAGAATTGTTGTGGCCTATCGATCAATATAACTGGCTCATAACCTAGCTGCCCAAATGCCTCATCGATGTGCCTTGCCATTGCATAGCTCTCATCCTATACCTCCATAACATCCTTTCCCTGTCCACTCGCCGGATTGGCAGTCCATACCAACACCACCCTTCCTCGCCACTCTAAATGCTGCATCAAGAGTTGCTCAAAGTCCAAAAGCTTCAAGCTAATTCCTTTAAAGATGTCCAGATCATCTACCCCAAGCAACATCCGTCGGTTCTAATCACAAAACTGCTTGAGAAGCTCAGCAACCTTGACCCTAGTCTTTGGGAGGTTGAGTACTGACTACAATTGCCCCAAATGAACTCCAACTGGCAATATCTTGATAGTAATAGTCCGTCCATAATACTCCAGTGCAATGTAGCCCCTCTGCGACTCATACTTCAACCTAAGCACCCAGACGAAGTCGTCATCGGGGCTGATCACCTCGAGGATCTTGTCTGCGAAGATCTTGTTCATCGACACGTAGGCCTGCCACAGCACGTGGTCGAAGTAGCCACTGAGCTCTAGAGACAGTGGCCACACGTAATGGAATAGTGGCCACAACTGCTGCTTGCAGAAGCCATGGTAAAACTGGGACTGGTGGTCAGTGGGGGGGAGGTGGGCTCGCACTGGAAGCCCCCGAGGAGCTCATGCGTGATGTCATCGTGGTTGGCCACCAGGACGTCGTGGACAAAGTGGGCGTCAGTGGCGAAGGCGTTGACGGTGGGCGGAGCAGCAACACCACAACTTGAGATGGTGGTTAGCTCGGCGACTGTCGAGGGAAAACACAGGGCTGTAGTTGGAGCGAACACAAACGTAGGCATGCCAATGTCACGGTCTGGCACACTGTCAAACACCTGGTGGGCAACTCAACGGTGAGAGTGGCGTCTGCACTTGAAGTACCATCAACCATGGCATGGTCCATGGCGGTGATCAAGGAAGACGTTAGCATAGTCACCGGCGGCGACTTGTCTTTCGAAAGAGTATGCGTCTTCGTTGGCATTTCATCACACATTTCCCATGCACGGGTGGCTACGTCTCCACTTCCGAGAGAGGAGCGGCATCGGTCGTGCCAGCGTTGGGCTGGTCCACCTCGGTGGTGGTCACATCAAATGGGGTAGGAAAAGAGGTAGACTGCCCAAGCATTTGGTTCAACATCTCAGTCGTCTTGGTCACCATCTTGATGCACCTCTCCAATTTCTGCTCATCGAACATGGCGTCCCATTCCCAACCATCGAAGGTGGTGAACTTGGCTTCGGTACTGGCTCATTGACTCCAGTGGAGTGTGTGTCGGCTGGCAAGGAACCTGGAGCCACGACGACAACCTCAGGGGCGCACACGATAGCCACCGCATCATACCGCGCCGTTGTAGTGGAAGCAAGGTCTGGTGTCGGATGCACCAACTGGATGTCAAGGAAGCAGCAGCCGCTATAGATACACCGGCCATGCAGGGCATCTCGAGCTCTCACAGCTTCATGCCATGATCGAAGCTGGACCACGACCTCCATGTGAGCTATCCTCGGTGACATGGTCATCTCCTCTACGCCATACACATCAAGGAGCCGGTGTAGCACCTCCTTTGTCATTGGATAGAGCACTTGGCTCACGGTGACACGAAGAACACCTTCCGAGAATGCTTCTGAAGTGCTTGACATTTCATCGAACACTTAGCAGATGCCCTCGCCATGGGCATTGCCCTTGCCCAAATCCTGCCGCCAACCGCACCTACTACCACCAAGGATCTCCTACGCCATCTCCTTGCTAGGAACGCCACGAACGACGGCTCTGATACCATATTGTCACGATCCAACCTTCATGAACACAAAGCAACACTGAAGGCAAGATCAAGTAGCCGATCAAACGCAAGATTCAAGTGTGTAAGGGTACAAACTGAGGAAAATAGGAAGCAAGACTGGGAGGAGCAAGCCTAGACTGGGAATTGAAGGAAAGGACTGGGAGTTAGAGAAAGGACTTGAGGAAGAGGAGCAGTAGGGAGGAAGAAGAGACGGGCTATGCCTTCGGTTCCTTGTTCTTCGATGCCCCTCTAGTATGTTGTGTTGCCCTTATGTACCGAGCCCAATCAGAGTTGGGCTACGACTGGCCACACTTGTGTCTTCTTGGCCCATGACCCACGCCTCCGAGTCGGCCCGTGACAAAACCCTCCTGGAGATGGCTAGAGTGGAGACGTCTCACTTAGTCGACTCGGGTTCAAACCCTCACCAATTAAAACCAAAAGGAAAATTGGGGGATGCCTCTCCCCTGGTCCCCTTCTTTTAACCTAGGTAAGATGCATGCTTGTTTGCTTGGATACTTTGGTGTAAAAGATGTCAGTATGTAGATCCAGCAACAATGCGTGCAAAATGTAAATCTGTATCACGTAGATCCAACACTAGTTTTCATTTCGTTTGGTGGAGGCTTGCCCGGTAAACTTCTGGTGACACGTTAGGTTAAGATGTAAAATAGAGTGTACCCTTTTGTGAAAGACAGCATGAGAAAGAGACTATGCAACAAATTTGTTTGCATTGGTAATATACAGCTATCTTACTTTTGAGCAGATCGTGCAGAACATTAAGCGCTAACAAGAAAAGATTACGAGGGACAATGACTTAAGATCGCAATAAATTACGGCTAGAACATTAAATTCAAGGTACACCTAGAACATCACAGGTTATTTATCAACTAGACACCTGTCTTAAGAAATGGCCCGAGAGAGGTGAAGAGGAAACGTCAACTAATTTGTCACCTTTATTTAAGCGGCATTGTGCTTACTCTTATAGAAGATTTAGCTCTCTTTCCATCTCATACTTTCTCTGAACCCCATCTCTGAACCAAAATTTCTGCATATCAAGATCTCTCTTCCCAGAGTTCAGTAATCTGGAAACAGGGCTGCTTGCTCTTGTGATAGGAGAAGAATGCAAAACAGTGTGGGGGACAAAAGTAGCTGCCTGCCGACGAGTTCTTGTTCATAGTCAAGAAAGCTTTTCAGCGGAGGTACACCTACTTTGCTGTCTTTTCTAACATTATTCATAGACAAATTCATGCAGTGTGTGATCTTGGTCTCCATGGCAAGAACTCTATTACCCCAAATTCTGAAAATGACCTTAACACCATGTGAGCATTTCCTTCAGGATTCTTCTGCCCATTCTTATTGTCGGTTGTCAATTGTCATCGTGCGAGAGGCCATTTTGTTTCTGGAGACTGGAGGGATCTCATCATGGCGATAAAGATGAAGGGAATTTTCAAAGGGTTGAAGATAATCTCTCAACTATTCGGTAAGAGAAACAGTTCAATCGAGTTTCTGGCATCTGCTTTCATTCCCTGCATGTTTTGGCTGAGCTAAACCGGGAGAGTAATGCACAATTGCTAGGTTCTTGCTTGTTAGTCAGACTGACTCATCTAAAAATGGTGAACCTACAGCAAGAAGATAGTTTATATGTAAAAATACATGCAGTTAATAAACTGGTAATTGCCAAAAATATCTGCTTATACATATTGTTTTTGTTGTTTAGCATTGCACAAGGAGCATGAGATGAAAATTGGGTACCCTACAGATGTGAGGCATGTGTCTCATGTAGGTTTGGGCACCACTGATACATGTCCAAGCTGGGTAAGAACATCGTAACTGGATGACTTCTTGAAGTAATCTTTTTAGCAAGCACCTAGATTCATAATTACCGGTTGTGATTTACTGCATTCCTTCCTGCATGACCACTTTACTAGATGAGTGAATTCAGAGGATTGGAAGAGTTATCAGCAGGGTCCATGAGCTCAGTTGCGCAGTCAAGGCAGACCTCCTGGGCCTCTCTAGGCAAGTAGCCCCCTATCCATTTGCTTCTTGTTTGTACTCTTCATGGATTCAGTTGCGGCAACAAACTGAATGGAAAATAGCGATAGATGGCTAGAAACTCTCTGATTTTCTGTGATGCTAGTGTCATTTGAAAAATAAAACCGTGCCGCGGTTTGTATCCGAAGTTCAGAACAGAATGTCTAACAATGATTAGTCTTGTTGATGCAAAATCTATACATCTAATCATTCAGACTTACAAGCATGGGAATCTTCTTTTGAGCAATTTTCTAGTGGCAGTAGTGGCATACCACCATTGTCTATTCTGGTCTTCTTATCCAAGTATGCTAGTTCTGCAACTTCAGGCTAGAGAAAAAACATATGATTCAATGCCCATAAAATTGCTTAATAGACACAGCACTGGAATAGATGTCAAAACATGATACATGTCCACAGTAGCATTTTGAGCCATTTCTTTCTTTCTTTTCCTTCTTGTTGAGAGTAGCATTTTCACCAGTTCAGCCATTTCGGTCGAGCTGGAATGCTACGTTTGACAACCCACATGCGACGGCACGCGCATGTGGGCTGTTCGGCTACGGCCGCTTCGTTTTTACCTTGGCCACCGCTTGCCTGCTCCCTTCGCCGGTAGCTCTGTTTTATCGGACTTTTGGTTTTTGGCTTCTTCCACGATTGAAATAAATGGAGCAGCTTATTGAATCGAATTCTTCAAACGGTTCTTCAAACTCAAAATCGTATATACCGTTCGTGTTAACATCTTCGCCGTTCACTATCATCTCAAAAAATACAACTAAAATCATCACCTACAGCCGAAAACAATTGGCCGCACCAAAAAAAACAGAGCTTTGATTTTCAGCAGGTTCTCCACACAAATCGTCGTCCCAACGCAAATTTAAGCAGCAGTTTAAGAAAGATAGTTTTGAGGTAGAGTCCAATAGATGCCCACGCCAAAGAAGTCAGCCGGCGGCGGCAGCGACCAAGGCCGTAACGATCTTAGGAAAGGGACGTCATTTTTCATCACCATGGACCTTGTTACGTAGCGTTTGACAAAATCCTACAGAAACTGCAGCTTATTATGACGGAAGCCTGAATTATATGCACCTACAGCGCCAATTAAACTGCCAATTGAAGAAATGGAACTAGCAATCTCAGTACTTGACCCAATTGCATCCACGAAGAAGAAAGAATCCCCAATTTAAGCCGCTGTGAAAGAATACAAGCTTCGGGCATCAAGCATATATCAATCTCTCTCTCTCTCTCTCTCTCTAAACAAGGACCGCCGTCATCAATCTCACAATGTTAGGTACGGGCGGAAAGCACCACGTGAAGCACGAACACCTCTTGAGGGAGGAGACGAGGGATTTTCTTTTGATTGACGGTGTGCATCTCGTCTCTGTCTCTCTTCGTTTTTTCCGATTGCTTTTGCTTTCTGTGGCAATTGGAAGGAGTCGTGGGACCAGCTAGAAAAAAAATCAGAGCCGCATATGTAGGAGCATTCGTATCGACCTCTTCCTGTCCTCTGCTTCAAAAAAAAAAAAACTACAACCAAATATAAATATTTAAAGAGTTTCTTTATTTCTATCACTTCTATCTTATTCTAAAAACAAGACAGGGTATCACGGATGTGTCATATATCTCACTCGTCTGACACATATATTTCTCTCACTTCTTTCACTCATCCCTTTTTTTTATAAAATACTTATTTTATTTTCAGCACAAAGCCAGCTAATACTTCGTATATTATGACCGGGGGATTCCCGGCCGAGCGCAGCGCCCACGTGGCGAATTTGCGAAATAACCCCCAAAGTTTTAGTAATTACGTATATGTTCTCGGTTTTTACGAATAGGTCTTCGAATTTTTACGAAAAAACTCCTATGCTTTTTTTGTTGATAACGACCCGCAGTTTCCAAAAATTACGTACATGCTTTCGGTTCTTTTAAAAAGATCTTTATTTTTTTACGAAAAAACCTCTCCACTCTTTTTATTACAGAAAGATCCTCGATTTTTTACGAAAAAATCTCTATACTTTTTTTTACTGTGAATTTTCATCCTTTTATTTCAGTACACATGATGACTGATGCCGTAGCTAGTGTCTATAACCAGTAGTCGAGAGCGCGCATTTTCCGCTGATTTTACAATTTTGCGACGTCCGCCGCGACTCGCACACCCCGCAGTGTCATCTGTGCAGAGCTGTGTCATTTCTGCACAAACTGTAATAGGCTAGTAGCTACCTAGCTCTGACAGGCGTTTCTAACTACTCTTTAATTTTATTTTATTTTTCTCTAAATTTTTGGTTTTTAGCGTTTTTTATCTTTTTTTCTATATTTCTTTGCACTATCTATAATAGATTAATACCAGTAGTTATAGTATAGATTAAACTAGTTACAATTAAAAAAAAGTCATAAATTATATTAAAAAAAGTTAAGCACCTCATCACTTGCATTGTTCATTTGTTCTGTTGCTACAGAATTCGAACAGCCACCGAGAGCCACGCTACCCATAGAATTCTACCCGGACAGCTCCGGCCAGGAGGCCACCTCCTGCCCTGACATCCCAAGAGGCCCCAAGAAGCCGAGGAGGAAGAAACCCAGAGCGTCGTCGCCTTCCTCATCCGCGAGGTCATCCTCATCATCGAGGTCTAGGGCCGCCTCGTTCGCGACAGCATGCGGCGATTTCAACATCAACGAGCTGCAGAGCGGGCTCCGAATTGCCTAGTCGCAGAGGGAGCCTCTGCGTCTCTTTATGTACATTTTGCGACGACGTATAAATCTAGATCATCGAGTGAAGGATGGAACGCGGTGAGGAATGCATAATGGTGGCACCTTTGCGCATGATCTTGCAGTGTAAAAAAGAGTGGTTAAATGGTTAATTGCTGCGTCTAGTGTGATTGATGATATGGCAACTTGCGAAAATCGGGTACTTCTGGTAAAGGGGATTGGCGAGTAGCTACTACCGGAATAGTGGGATGAGCTGATTGCTGTGCTTTTCTTGTGCAACCCAACCATCGGGGATCAGCAACCTGAAAGAATCAAATGTATATTGGAAATTGATGCTTAGCGTCCTGCAAATTTTGCATAGTAGATTAGGAGGTCTGTTTCCATGACTGAATGAACCATTTTTTATGTTTTGTTTTGGTCGTTTGGTGAAACCTGAAAGGTTTTTTTTTTTTTGCCGCTGAATTGAGACGCGAAGAATCAAACCGGCCAGAGTGTTGATTTTTCCTGGGACTGACAAATTGCTAATACGCTCCACGTCGTCTGAAACTCTGAATGATTCTTCAGAAGCCTGAGATGATAGATTCATGGTTCTGTGCTCCTACCAATCGACAGCTGAAACTTCGCATATCTCTGAACATCCTAGGAAGACGTCAGGGTTCCTACCAAATCAAATTCTTTCGGGATTTTCACAGAAAATCTGCTGCTCATCCGAGACTTTTCTCGAAATGGTTACCAGAGACACATGAAGAACACCGACTCCGAAACTTAGCCCCCAAATTTCAGACCCCCGTAAGTCTGCATACGCACTCCCATGTGGCAGCAAGCTAAGATCCTGCAGGGACTGCCCCTCGTGGCTCTGCATGCAGTGGCTGCAAGTGCAGCTCGTTTTCCTCGCAGCAGGGTAAAGTCACGAATAACTTCGGTACCAAGGTTAAGACAAGGAACTTCTCGCTGATGGGGAATCTTGAACAATGGGCGAAAGCCCGATCCAGCAATATCGCGTGAGTGAAGGAGGGTAATGCCGCATGTAAAGCTCTTTCGTCGAGTGCGCAATCATGACAAGAGACCTGAGGAAGAAGCCCCGGTTAACCTTGTGCCAGCAGCCGCCATGTGTGTGGATAGCATTATAACTCATCACTCTTCAGAAAACAACGCTGACTACCTGTGGCGGATTTAAAACAAAAATAACGGTCTCATCATGGTTGTCACGGCGACCTCGACAACCACAGCGCCTAAGGAGCGCCAGGACGCTTAGTCGTCCTCTAGGCATTGCTAGGAGAGCTAAGACGGTTCATTTGAGAAGAGCCTAAACAGAAGAAATGCATATAGATTATAGAGAAGGACCATATTGCAATTTCAAAACTTTGAGAGGGCTCACTCGCAAAAAGCCAAAATCACTAATATTACGCCTGCGCTCGGCTGCTCGAGTGCGACAGACGACAGTCAACACATTTCTTCGCCCCCACTCCTCTTCTCTCCCTCTTCCTTCCCCCATCTCCTCTCCCTCCGGCACCGGCGAGGCCGAGGCAGCTCGCCGGCGGCCGCTCCCTCTTCCCGCCGCCGCTCTCCACTGCCTCTAAGCAGCAGCTGGCAGACTGGAGGAGGCAGCGGAGAACCGACCGGCGACGCAGAGGAGACCGCGGATCCGGCAGCGACGACGGCAGATCTGGCGGAGGCGACGGTGAATCCGGCGGAGGCGACGGTGGATCCGACGGAGACCTCTCTTATGCTCACATGACCACACGCAATGCGCCCGCCCAGCCGACGCCGCGCCTCGCCTTGTCTCCGCCGTGGACGCTGTGTCGCCCTAGGCGCCCGCCTAGCAGAAAAAGGAGATGCGAGCCTCCACGGCGTCCGCTCCGGGCCGCCTGGACGCTTAGGCGTCGCCTAGGCGACGCCTTGACAACCTTGGGTCTCATGCTTCATGTATGTATTTATCAACACATCCATCGACGGGTGTAACAGAACAGATACGGACATATATCGCTCATCCTGTATCCTATTCAGTATTTTTTCTGGGAGTCGGAGTTAAACACGGATAATATCGGATACATATTTCTCCATTTTATATTCGCTCCATAAGCGTTCGAACAGTCGATCGGATAAAAATTATCTATTTCTTTTGCACCCCTACATAGGACATTGGACAGTATGGTGCTCAGAGCGAGCACAGAAAGACTAATCGTCAAGATGTCAAAGAAAGATTACTCAATATTTCCTACATGTTTAGATATAGCAATTCATCTATATGTTATCTTATCACTAAGTGAAGTCATAATAGACTTTCTTATATCATTTGACATACGGATATATATGGACAGATATCACTCTTCTCGTATCATATTTCATATTTTTTCCATATAGCTAGAGTGACTCGTTTCCAACAGACGCCGAGGGGGCGAACTCGACCACACCGACGACGCCTACTGCCAAGGATGAAAGCAGGGCTGCTCCGGTGGTGGCAGGCTTCGTCACCTCTCTGGGAGCGTACGTTGGCTACGCCATGCTCGCTATCTGAAGCGTCCGACGGTGATGTGTTCTTTTGTGCAGTGTAAATTGAGATATCTACTAAGGGAAGGTATCTGGTGAACAAGCAGATACCTGTGCACATATGCACATAGCGAATATCGGCCGTACGATCCCAAATCCACGGACGAGAGACGCTTGTAGTGCTCCCCCTTTCCCACTTACGCAAATTAGCATTTTGCCCCCTCCCCCACAGTCCTCCCCATCCATCCCCCTCCTCCTCCGGTGGCTCCCCCTCCCCTCCTCCATCGGTGGCTCCCCCTCCCCTCCTCCATCGGTGGCTTCCCCTCCCCCTCCACTCCGGCGGCTGGCGGATCCCCTTCCTCCTCCCCTCCGGCGGCTGGCAGATCCCCCTCCTCCTCCCCTCCGTCTGCTGGTGGCTCCCCCTCCCCTTCGGCAGGTGGCCTCCCCCTCCCCTCCCGCGGCTCCCCCTCCCCTGAGCTAGGGTTTGGGTTGTGCTTTGAAATTTCTTTTGAAAGCTGTGATTTGAAGAAATTTGAAAGATTAATTTCAATGCCCTTTTGGGTTCTTGTTGGCTGCAGATTCCCGAGGAAGTTGTGATTTCGGTGCATGGATTGTAATGGCGCAGGTGGAAAAGCTCTGGGAGTAGCCGAAGCATTCATGAGTGTCATTTTTTCATTGTATGACCTGCGTGTATGGATTGTTGGTTGTAGCTTGCAACATGCAGCTTTTTGCTCACCGAGGATGGTTGGGTTTTGTCCAGCCCCTGTTTCTGTAAATCGACCTTTAAATACTGCTTGTTGTATGAATTTGTATGAACAAAGATTTTGTTGTTTGAATGTCAGTGGAAGCAAGGGGCTCAATATGGGTTTCAATGCTGCTCAATGTTGTTCCTGTCCATGTCAATCAATTTTTGTGCTGCTGCTTTTAAAGTTTAAACTTTTACGAGCTGCTTGTTACAGACAGGGTCATTCTGAATGGTGAGTTTATTAAGAAATAAATGAATGACTTGCTGCTATGGAGGAGGTTTGGTGTTAGTAAAATCGTCTAGTAGTTTGTTAAGAAACAAATGAATGACTTGCTTCTCCTTTGTAAATCTCTTCACAAGGGGAATAGATACTCAAGCTGTTAATGTTGTTATCAATTTTGATTTCCCCAAGAACTCTGAAACATATCTCCACAGGGTATGACAATGAAAACTGTGCTTTTGACTTTAGTACTGGAAAAAAATTGATCAACTATGAGGATCGGTTTAACTTGTACGCACATTCCTACCACAAATTTTATTCATTAGTTTTGCTCTCTTGACAGTATTGTTTCTGGGAACTGGTATAGGATTGCGCAAGAACTTGGGACTGAGATGAAACCAATTACTCCTCAGATAGACCAGCCTATATATTGCCAATGATCTGATAAGTTGTCACGTGTATTCACTTTTTCTGAGTAACAAGAAGACAACTCTTGTAAATACCATCTCGTCAGGCAACAAGTTCTTGGTTGCTTGCAATCTCTTCATAATCCATAAGCACTGATTTTTTTAATCACAAATTTACAAAGACTACAAGGAAGCTGATTCTATTCTGAATCCCTTAGGGGTACATATTAGAACTGTGAAGGTAATACAGCTTACAGCTCGTAGGTGTTTTTGTACCTGGAAATGCAGCTTTTCAATGAAAAGTTACTGTTCCAATGCTGCTTAGTATTCCGAATCTTGGCCACTTTATCCCAAGAAGTTGCCATTCTTTATTTTCTTGGCATGTCTTTTCTGGTGGCACATGTAGTATTTCATGATAATATTGGTTAATTACCTCCTACTAACTTCCAATTTAGTATATGATTAACAGTGCCAGGCTAATTCTAACTATACAACATACACAACAGTGCCATTTTCTCATCCAGTTTAGCCAGATAGCACAACAGATTTAGTTACTGCCATTTTGCTTAATGCTGATGCACTCAAAATCGACATGAACCTGATACTGTTCATGAACCATACATTGCCATCCTCAGGTTTCAGCTTCTTCCCATTACACCTGACCCTATTCAATAGTCTGAACAATGATTTCAGCTCTCAGCTTCTTGCACCACCTGAACAATGATCTCATTAGGGTCTGTCATGTAATCATGTTGATAATTCCACCCACAATGCAGTAAAGGTACACACACACACATAACTGAAACTCATCCATCATGCTGAGATATGCAGCATAACAATATGCTTTTGGTCATACACACATACATGATACATCATCTAAAACTCATTTCTTTCATACACAGGTCATACACATAGGTCTTTACTTCCATTCACAAAACAGAAGAAATTTCAGATAGTTTGAACACATCCAGTGAGACATTTTGGATAGAAATTTTATCACTTTTGTTCATTGTTCCATTCGCAAGACAAAACCAAGTATCGTACAACATCTTCAGTGCCCAAACTACCCAAATAAAAGGCATTACAACCAGCAGAAAAAAGAAGAGCTGAGGGGGAGAGCCGCCGGACGGGGAGGGGAAGGCGGCGCCGGTGGATGGAGGAGAGCTAGGGTTTGCATGGAGAAGCCAAGACGCGGCGCCGATGGAAGAGGGAGGCAAGAAGCGGGGTCATCGCTGGACCGGGGGCCACGCAGGGGAGGCGGTGCGGCCGCGGCCCCTCGCCGGTTCGATTTAGGGAGAGTCGATTGGGGAGGGAGCGCACCAGGGGGAGGGAGAGCTCAATTTGGGGATGGAGAGATCGCTTTCCGTAAAACGCCGTAAGTGGTACCTCTCGCGCGCGCCCCTCGATCTCATCCACTCATCTCGGATCGGACAGCTGAGCTTGGCTATGTGCATGTGTCCACCAATCTGACCTTGTTCACCATATATCTCCTCATCAACTAATACTACTAGAACATCAGGCGCGCTTCGCGCACTTTGCCATGACTTCAATTACAGAAATTAATTCACACTTCAATCGGCCTTCAAGGCTCGGATGAAAGAAGGGTGCCGAGGAGCGGGAACGAGGAGTTGATGGCGCTCGACGGGAGAAGGTGAGGGAGCTCCTTCCCGAGGCGAGGGCGGCCATGCCGAATGCTACGGCTCTGGCAGGAGTTGGTGGGGAGGGATGGCGCGGGGGATGGCGGCTTTGCACGGCCAGTCGGAGGGGTGCCGCACGAAGGGGGAGCCACAGTGACCGCAGGACGCGAGGGAGCTTGGAACGGTTGGGCGCTGATGCAGAGGTGCAGGAGGGGCCACCGTGGCAGGCTGACGCGAGGGGAGTGACACATGTTCATTGACATATGCCATGTTTCGATACAGTAGCATACACCCATTTAGCTTTCTATTTGCTTCAGTGTAATCATTCATTTCTTCCTAAAATTTCTCTTAATATCGGACACATGCTCATTAGCATATGTCAAGGGCTCCTAAATGAACCCTAGAGGGATCATAGAATCGGTTGGGCAGATAGTAAATGGTTTTGCAAGAGAAACCTGATTCAATCATTTTTCTCTAGGTTAATTTTGGTTTTGATCATATCTAAACCAATATATCTACCAAAAATCACAACAATGCAGAAAAGCAAAAAAGAGCAGTGTGTTTGAAAGCGTGTGTGATTTCTCACCCTCTTGCGGTCCTCGATTCGCTTCTGCCTCTCCTTCTTCTGCAAAATCTTTTGCGCCTCCTTTCTTCTCTTCTTCTTCCTCTTGTGAAACCCGGTCACGAAATCCCTACAATACCAAGATTCCACAATTCGCGTAAAAAAACACCGTCACAAGCTGCGCAAAGACAAATCATACTATGGTGCCAGAATCTTGCG
Source organism: Melocanna baccifera (assembly GCA_036346265.1). Taxonomy (NCBI): domain Eukaryota; kingdom Viridiplantae; phylum Streptophyta; class Magnoliopsida; order Poales; family Poaceae; genus Melocanna; species Melocanna baccifera. The sequence goes on along the minus strand of CM070691.1, from coordinate 27,107,340 downwards.
GTGCTGCAATGGGGGAGAGGTGAAGAAGACGGCACCTGAGGGCTTTCTTGTCTAGGGAGATGGAGAAGGCCTTGTTCTTGAGGAAGCGCTTGTTGATGTGCTTCGGCACCATCATCGTCGCCATCTACCCCACCACCACCTCCTCCTTCGACTCTGACGCCGCCTCTCGTTGCCCTCCAGTCGCCAACCCATCACAAGTCATCACACATCACAGAGCAAAGAGAGAGGGAGTAGAGGGGAAGGAGTTTACCGTGCATGGACCGGCACGACAGCGAGGAGAGCCCGGAGGCGCCGCCACGGTGGCCGGTGCCAGCGTGCGCCCCGCCTCGTGGGTACGGGTGCACTACAGCTGCAGCTAAATCCATCCACCCTCACGAGCATCCCATCCTGCAGCGGGGGAGACGGCAAGGGAGCGGGGGAGGAGGAGGTTGGGGGGAGGCGGCGGGGAAGCGGGGAAAGAGACAGGAGGAGGAGAGAGGAGGGGGCGGCGGGGGAGGAGGCGACGGGGGTAGGAAGGGGGGGTAAGGAAGTGACGGCCGACAGGTGAGCGGGGGAGGAGGGGGCGGTGGGGGAGGGGAGGCGGCGGGGGATGAGGGGGCAGCGGGGTGAATACATTACCGTGCTCATCACATGTCGCCACACAAAAGGCTCTACGGGTGCGTGGAGCGTTTTCACGCAAGCAGATCAGAGTAAGTTTTAATAACTTAGATGAGATTGAGCTTGTATCTTTGCCGACGAACTTGACAAGCTCAGAGGCAAGCAAACGATATCAACATCTAGAAAAACAATTCTTGAAACAATAACGCAGCAGTACCTTGACCTAGTTAGGAGCACACCCAGGAAAAACAGATGTTGAAACTGCTGCTCAGAAAGCATGTTTCCGTTCAGCATCAAGCCAAACAAACAACATAATAGCAATAAATCGATCTGAGACAAGCTAACTAGCAATCGATCCAAGACAAGACATCACTGCATTATAAGGTTCGAAAAAACCTTTAACCAAAATAGGATCCATGCAACATCATAGATTCGACTTACAGTAAATGATCATCAACATAAAGCAAAATTAAAGCTCCTCTTGATAAACATAGAAACAGCAGGGCTAGCCAGAGAAGAGTTAAGTTCTTGATCGCCACCAGATGAGATAGCAGATAGCCTGAAGAAGACACCTACAGCCTCCTTCCCCTCCTTCCACCCTTTCTGCGAGTGCTGTCAGTCGGAACTGGAGTGACGTCCTCTGCAACAAAAGAACACAAATATTACCACTATGCATAAGCTGGATCCAGGGACGGAGCTAGCCCCAGCCCAAGCCTCAGGCTGGGCCGGCTATGATTGGGCCGAATCCAGCTAATTTCTTTAGGAGAGCATGAGGCTGGTTCTCCTGCACTGTGCAGTTGATTTGGCCATTTAATCCTGGGCCTCAGGCTATAGCCCACCTAGTCCAAGGCTTAGATCCGCCACTGGCTGGAATATGACAACATAACAACAAATTTTCTGTCAAAATAACTTAAAACTATTATAGCAAAATTAAGTCTTTACCAATGCGGCCAATTTTCATCCCAGAACGAGCAAGAGCCCTGAGAGCAGACTGAGCACCAGGTCCAGGTGTCTTGGTCTTGTTGCCTCCAGTGGCACGGAGCTTGATATGCAACGCGGTAATACCAAGCTCCTGAAAGCACAATAAACAACTCAGAATTCAGAAATTACACATCTGGAGAGAGCACCCAAAGGCTATATTCTAATCGAGTACCCCACATTTCATTCTAACTTAGCATACATCATGTCCAATGAATATACCACACAAGACAGATGGTAGTAGGAACATTTCAAAGCAAAAATTCACTACGCATACCTTACAACGTGCAGCAACATCTTGAGCTGCAAGCATAGCAGCGTAAGGTGATGATTCATCACGATCAGCCTTGACCTTCATGCCACCTGCATGGTTTACCGCATCATAGTTACTATTAATTACCATTATTAATAGTGCCAATGCACATAGATAAAGATACATACCAGTGATCCGAACCAGTGTTTCCCTCCCAGACAAGTCGGTCACATGCTGTGTATTGAGATTGATACAATTAATATTGATAAGCTAATGAGAAGCCGATTGGTACGTAGAAGAAATACTACTTACAATGAACGTGTCATTGAAGGATGCAAAGATGCGAGCAACACCAAAGACATACTCTCCTTCACGAACAGTGGGTCCAAGAGTGACGTTCTCCTCCTTGGGCTCCCTGGTCTTCCTCTTCGACTGCCAAAACAAACCATTGTAAGATTGTATTTACTGGATATGCATAACATTTGGTAACATTTCCAGTTCTCCACAGGACACAATATAGTTAACCTCACTTGATATCAAAATTTGTGTTGTACCTGTAGGTGGACTAGTGTAAGATGCTAGTTGAGCACAGCACAGCAAGGTATCCTAAACTGCTTGACATTGTACTTATATAACGAAGAGAACTGTTTAGTAGATTCTAGTACAAGCTGATCAACTGTGCACCTAAGTTGAACTCTACTATGCAAACCAACCGTTTCCTGACCTTGCAAGCAAGACTGGCATAACAGTTTATATTGTGAACAATCATGTACAGTCCTGACCTGGAAGATCGAAAAATAATGTATTTTCGAAGTTAAGACACACATTTCATGCTTTCCCATGACATACGAACCAACGCACCACAATGAGTGCCAATGAATCCATCCAGCCCATTCGTCGTTCAAGCAAGCTAATTTAATTCACCTAAGCTCCTGTATTCCTATACAGGGTGTAAATTTCTCCACCCCAAAACAATTCAACCACCTTTCCTTCCTCCCCACATATTCAGCATCTAAAGAGTAAACTTCAGAGAAATACTCAATTCTACAGCGGTTTATACCGATGAACAGCATCATATTAGTACTACTGCTCAACATCTTGTTCTAACAAGCTACAACAATTCCGAGAAATTTTGCACTACATTTGTCCTCGCATATCATTCATTATTGCAATCTATCGAGCGAACAACCGCAGGTGTTACGTACGAATATACAAAATCTAAGCTCCAATCCAAATCCAAATCTTTGGAACCCATATCTCAACATGGAACAATTACTCAGAACAATCGCAGACTTGTAGCTAGATCCGGGAACGAATCTCAAGCACATGACAAGACACTGACCATGGTTGCGCGAAGCGGTGGGGGGTCGGAGCCAAGCGCGCCTGGTTCAGATCACGAGTTCGCCGCCAACGCCGCCGCCGAAACCTCAGGGACGGAGACCAGGGGTTGCGTGCTTATATAGGAGGGCAGCCAGTTAGGGTTTAGTCCTAACCTAGCTACGATCAATTCCCGATTATACCCTCTAGGCTCTATCGCTGCAGGTGGGCCCGACCTTTTATTCAACTCCTGGGCCGGCAATTCGGTAGTTTTGACTCGTATGGACCGTTGGTGTTGGGCTTTTGAGGCCCACATGGCATAGAAGGCCTAAGTGGGCTTGATTTTGTGCAGCCCATTTGCTGGCCGTCTTGCCCTCTTCTTCCCGTGGCCTCTCCTTGGACTCCGACCAGAGAGGGGAAGCAGCCGTCGTCGCTTCTTGGGATCGCACGCCCGGGCGCAGGGAGAGGAGGGGAGGCGGTTGCTAGGTGAGTCAGTCTCCTCTGATCTCTCTGTCGCGTTGCAATGATTTGAGGATTCATGGGTGGATGCGTCGTGCTGGTGGATTTGAGCCCTTTTGATCTTCTTGAAGTGAACAGAGCAGAGTGGTGGTAAGAGGAGGAGGATGAGCGAGGAGAGGCCTGTGCCGAGGCGGAAGAGCCCGTGGGGTTTGCCGGAGGACGACACGCGGCAGCCCAAGGCGCACCGCTGCAACGACCGCGCCGAGGACGTCGTCCAACGTCGCCCATGTCCCCCTCATTACCCTCACTCTCTAATCAAGTCAGCCTAGTTCCACCTGAGCGTCGTTTATCCTCAGTATTGACCAACTGATGAATGAGTAATGGAGATTGTCATACAATTCAGAGGCTCAGAGTATATCCTATCTCCTAAGCCTGCGTGCTACTAATTTTTGGTGCTTTAAGGCGCTTGATAGTACATTAGGCTGTCATTGCATTGTTAAAGGTAGTTGCTTTGCCATCACTAGCCCCTCTTACCCAAAATTCTTTTGGTCTTACCCGCTTGAATCTTTGTTTCCCTCGTGTTAAACACATGAGATTGCTTTCGGGCTACTGGTGGTAGTCCCAAGTTCGATCCCAAAAACATGTTTAGGAATGAACAAGAAAGAAACCTGATTGCTATGCTTACGCCCAAGATGAATAAACCTCAACTTAGAACCCAAAAGCACAATTAGGATTGGCCAAGTAATCACCCTGAAACCGGCGAGTTTGTGGCAAAGCCCCGCAGAAAAAAAAAAGTTACTGATCTTTCCATTTTGAAAAATGTCATGAAATGTAATGTTTTCAGTAAAGAACTACATGTAAACTAACAAGAATCAGCTGGAATTGGCCATAACTGTCATGCTGGTTCCGCTAGCACTAAACCTGCCAGGGTCCAAAATAGTGCCCCCGTCTGGGATTTTTGGTAATGAGCATTGAGCGGTTACCAGTCGTTGCTACTTAATGCATGTTTCCCAAAGAATGCTGAGGACATTGGCTCTGTGCTTCATCATGTTGATCAAATTAGGTCAATGCTGCAATGCTAAATCTGAAATTCGTGGGCACACTTATGCTGAACATATTTTGGTTCTCTTGTTACTATTGCAGGCTTGCTTTGAAGGGAATCCATTCAAGACAGTTCCAGGTCCATTCAAGCTCTTCTGGCAATGCATGCGTTCAAAACCTAGGTATGCACACGTTCTCATGATTTGTATATTTGATGCTTTTGTTCGCATCATATCTGCTTACTGATAAGATGCAACACACCTTTGGATTGTTCTAGCTCATTAAGCACTATCATGCTTGATAAAAGAGATAGGAACTCTCTGCTTGAGGGAGGATATTAAGTAAAGATTACAAAGTGCTCTTGATAAGGTGGACCATTATATCTTGCTTAAGATATTCATTTTTTAATGTTCCGTCTTGCTGTTGCTTGCTCAGCCTAGATCCTTCAGCAGCCTAAAGAAATATGCACCATATGATTAACTAGTGGCTGCAAAAAATGCTCATGCATAGTAATCTCTGCAGCAGAAAAGGTTTTGGTGGCTCGAATCATGTTTATCTAGCAGCAATATTCCTTTTTCCACATGTCTTTGCCTAAACTTTATTTCTGACCATTTGACCAACTGAACCTGTAATCACTGAGAGTTGTGTGAATGAGCTTCTAAGTTGGTTTTGTATTCTGTAGAAGTTATATAAGCCTCGTCTTCATTAGTTTCAAATCTAAAATTTATGAACTATGAAGTGATTGACTGTCTGTATGTACTTCGTGGGCTGGCTGTGCCATGTAGTATCTTTGAGGGGGTGTTTTGTTTGGTTGCTTGGTTCCATGTGTCATGTAGCATCATTTAGGAAGGTGGTTTGGTTGCTTGCTTGGGTCTCATGGATGGGGAAGGCTTTTTGATGCAAAATGTAGCTGTTGAACCTGGCCCATGGAAACACGAAATAGAAATATGGTCTATCTTAATCTGGCTGGTTCATTTGGGCCAAGTTGGAGTACTGAGTCTTCTTGACTGGGAGCAACTGGTTCAAACAAACCAAGGCTAGGACCACTTAGGTGAGGGATTGCCGCCAAAATGAACAAAACAAGTATTGTTTGCAGTGTTACCTGGACACACGTGTCCGAAAATTTTTACCGCGTCGACATGTGTCAGATATGGGTTGACACGCACCGGATTATTCTCCGGTGAGTCGCCATGGCTGGGAGGAGGAGCAAGCAGCCGCACCAGCCGCAACGGAGGGAGAGGCTGCGCCGGAGAATGTGGTGGAGGAGGCTGTGCCACGACAGCAGAATATTCGTGGCCATCCCGCCACCTCTACCACATCGCCCGCCAATTCCGCTCCCTTTACTCCACAGCCGCCTCCGTCGGTAACTTCCTTGAAGGTGTGACACCGTGAAGTGGTCGGCTGGTCGCCCGACGGCTCCTCCTTCCTCACCACTCACCAGCTCTCATCTTTACCTTCTTCCTTGGGCAGACTGGTCTAGACGAAGCCTCACCAGCCTCCTCGTAGCACTCAACTAATAAAGCTACTTTTTCCTTGGGCAGGCTGGTCTGGAGGATGCGTGCAGTTTGGACTAGTGCAGTGAGGGGAGGGAGATTGGATGAGAAGAGAGAAGGACAAGTATAGATTAGGGGGGGGCGTTTAGAATGACGTTGATTTATAGTTTTTTTCTATAACTGGTTTATTTTTTACTGTAACTGAGTTGTCTTATTTGGTATAATTAAATTTAAAAAAATAAAAATAAAAAAAACTATGTTAACCCATCACAGACAATGCAAAGGAATACGAGAAAAAAAGAAAAAGCAAAAAAGCCCAAAAAATCTAAAAAAATCAGAAAAAGATGAAATTACTGAATATTGAAAAAAAGCACAAGCTAACTTTAAACTGAAATGAGCACAACCTAGGATTTTCTATGGCTTTATCTTTATAAATGGTGTGAAGATATGTATTTTTTAGTAATCTAAAATATATTCAATATAATTTAAAAATAAAAATAAATACATATATTAGATGAATCTTCGAATCCTATTTTTTCAAGCTTGACGAATCATATACCCGAATCCGAATCGGATTCCGACACCCGTATTCGTGTTCAGGTAACACTAATGGTGCTATGCCCCGGGTAAAAACAGAGGAAACCCTTTAGATCTCGGCATATTTAAAATAACTGGTTCCTAAAAAAGACTTTGGTACTTCAGAAAGCTGTTGTACTGAAAACACAAATTTCTTGAGGACTCCAATCAAGTGTGAAGCTGTGTGGGCTGCATGCTTGTGATGAATCTTCCTGGGGTAACCAGTAACTAGTTTCTTCTGCACATACTTCAACACTGCAGTGACCAATGAGCATTGTGACCCTCAAGATTATCTCTTACGTTTGCGTCCAAAGCTGTTCACGTATGAGCCTGTTATTTGCAGGGAGGAACCAACCAAACCGTATACTTACCTGCAGCTGGATCCTCCAAAGAGGGCGGAAGTCAAGCTAGAGTAAACAGCACCTAAACCCTCCAGAAGTGTGCGTAGTTTATTTCGTAGTGAATTTATCTATGCCTTTGAAACGATGCTTTATCTCCTAGAGATCATATTGAGCACAATGCCTTGGGAGTGTCTGGATGCTCATGAAAAAGTAAGTTGACAAACGCGATCCAGAAAACTGTCTTTCCAGGAGATGAATTCTTTGAAGTTGCTGTTGCTGATGTAAGAATAGTCCCTTTCTGATACTAAAATGAGATCTGTACTTTCAAGTCCAGTTGTTCTGGGCCTTGGGAGTCAAGGCCTTGCTCGTCTTTCTCGCCCCACTCAGGGGGTGATCGGAATAGCGATGGCTTTTGGCTTTTGGCTGAAAAAACACTGTAGCTGGCTGAAAAAACACTGTAGCTGAGTTAGTGGATAGTGTAGTGAATAGTGAAAAAAAAACTGAAGCTAGAAGCTGAAGTCGAAAAAAGCCGAAATGAGCGGGGCCTCAATGGCTTCCGAAGCAAAGATGATGCTGTCTATCTGTTCTTATATACTAGTACCTATGAGCAATTGTGTGTAAACGATGCTTGATTCCTGCACTTGTCAGTACGTAGTTTAATGAATGAGATAATCTCAGATTACATTGGCACCGCTTAATTTAGTTTCTAGTTTATGCTTTTTTACTATTCATTAATTCGTCTTTTTCTCTTTTTTTTTATTAATTTTGGGCTTTTTTACCTTTTCTTTTTTTCCGTATTTCTTGCATTGTTCGTGATGGGCTAATATGTTTATTCTATTTTTAAATTTTAAAATTTAATCATACTAAATAAGTCAACTTAGCTATAGTAAAAATAAGTTAGCTACAGTAGAAAAAATCATAAGTCAATGCTATTCTGAGCACCCAATAAACTGCTTCTTGATCATAAGGCTTGCCAATTTTATTTTGCCACCATCTCCCTGTACTGCCTCTTGTTCCCCCTTTATTTTTTGTGTCCATTTTGCGTGAGGATTCATGCAATGGGTGTACATGCGCTTCAGTGCCTGGTTGTTCTACAGATTTCGCTAGGACCAGTAAAATAACTATGGTGTGGAGAAGGCTACAATACCAAATTTCTTGCCACTGTGGCACATGGCCTTGGGCCAGGCACGCATCAATGTGACCTTGCCCGTCCACGGCCAGTCTTCCTCCCATGGGGTGTTTTCTTTCCTCACCTCAATGCAAGTCCACATGCCTTGGCACGCACCCTGCCCCTGCATTTCACTGCAAGTTATTTGTGTCCCTAGAACGCAACCACCTCGGATCATCCAAGCCTCGATGATTCTAACGTATACAATACACCGGCTACTGGTACTACCACTACAGTCATCCTGAACGCAGCATGTATGTTAAACTTAACACTATACTAGAGTTTGTTTCACCATGTTAAGATAGACAAGGTAGAAGAAATAATAGGATAAGATGATGAAGCAATGAGAAGAGACATGTGACCTAGCAAGGTCTACTACAGCCTGCAATGAATAAGCAAGGGCTACTGCGTCTCAAGTCGAATAAGCTGAGTGTGCCAGGAGGTCAGCTCCCCATAATGACTGCCCCTGTAACAGCAACTCCATCCTAAAAGTTTCAACTGAGCGTTCGCTACAACACCCGACCGAGGGGGTGACACTGCCCCTCTGTTGGTACAGGGACCCATGCAAATTCTTTAAGTCTAAGCAGCAGCTTAGCCTGGGTATGTGTTACTGGGGTTGCGCAAACTATTCCTGTGACTATCCCGATCATCACCAGGATATGAGCAGCTATCGGTAGCCGGTAAGAACCAGCTACGGTATGTTTCACCGTTACTATTTCTCTTTCAAAATAAGCACTAATAAACTTTCCCGTCTACCCGTAGTCCCCAGAACCGTTGTGTGGCCACCGCAAGTGAATCGACCTAGAGTTCCACCCACATGACCGATGGACTCTCGACTTTGATGAGTGGAATGTTAAAAGGGCCTGCGAGATCCGGGAGGAGGAGCAGCGCAATGACGAGCAAATCGAGCGTATACATCAGGAGACGAAAGCTCATCTTGAGACGTGCACACCGACGAAAAATGTGTTAAGTTTTGGAAGTTAGCGAGGAGATCCAACGATCCAAAATGTATATGGATTTTTTTCTAAAAAATAGTGAAATGATAACTATTCCTTTTTTCCGAGCAAATGATAACTAGTTGACCTGTGAAACTATGCATGATCTTAGTTTAGCACCGCTCAGTTCGACTAAAGTAAGTTGGTTTATAGCTAAAATTATATTGTAACTAACTGAAATTACACTGTAACTGATAGTATCATATTTAGCGTATTTAAATTTAAAAAAATAGGTTAACTTATTACGGACAACGCAAACAAATAAGAAAAAATACCTAAAAAACTAAAAAGATAGAAAAAGATAAAATCAAAAAATAATGAACCAGAGGTGAGAACATGCATAGATGTCTATGTTCCACAACATCCGTGATTCTTGGATGAAGGTTGAAATATCGGCTTGCCCAATTTTTCTTCCAAAGTAGTACTAGTCAAAGTTTCCTACCTATTTTTGTAAGAACCGGAAGGAGAGTAATTAAACATTTTAATAGTTAAAGTTACATCTACATAAAAAGGGGTGGACATCAGGCCATGGGACAAATTTTTTTTTAATTAAGTACGTTATTCCGATATTGAATGTTTTACATGAGGGAGCTAACTCAAGACCATGTTCTAAAAGTGTATTTTCCATTTCCCTTTTGAATAGAGGTTTCAATTTGCCATGTTCATTTATCTTTCTTGTAATAAAACCTCTCCTCTACAATGGTGTGTGCGTTTTGTGTCTCATGTAATTAAGATCTTTTCTAATATGTGCCTTGCACAACCACATGAGATCTTTTCTAATATGTGCCTTGCACAACCACATGCATATACAATGGTCTTGGTGTTTCTTGCACGACATGAGATGAGGTGTATGTTGCCAATTTAATGCATACTATCCAATTTCAAACTTTAAAAGGGTTGTCTTACGTTTTTTTTTCTTTGAATCAGGCGACAACGAGGTCATCTAATCAGATCCTAGAAGCCAGAAAATGGAGAAGAAAAGAAAATATCAAAAAATTTGCACAAATAACCGATCGATGAAACGATCAATAATAACACGGTATCGCTTGGAACACATGAATTTAACAGAAAATAATTCAATTCTCATAGCAATAAAAAAAATTCAGGCATTGAAAACGGGCCAGAATAATACAGTACAGTCTTAAACCAAAGAAAATAACAAATCCAAACGCTCACTTGGTACTGGTAGTACTACATGGTAAGGCTTGAACTATAGTCTTTCGGCGCATCACACATGAGTGTGGTCTTCCGATCAATGACAATTGATGGCCTGCAGTTTTCTTTTCAGTCACAGAAGGCAGACTTGGCTAGCTTACCTACGGCTATGGCCCGCCTATGTGCACACTTGCACACCGAGGATCATTGATTGCTCTCGTAGCAGCCAAGAATGAACGTTCATACATTAAATAGCCGGCTCACATACATCAAAATCGTTGATTGGTGAAGAAAACTACATACATTAAATAGCCGGCTAACATACATCAAAATCATTGATTAGTGAAGAAGACTACACTAGTGTCTCTCAACGACTGCGGCTGAAAAAAAAAACAGTAATGGTTAAAAGATACGACTTTTAGAACGATGATGCGAGCTATAGAAAAAATGAGGAAAAGATACATACGCAAAACAAGAAGCTCTGAAGAGCGGTGGTGCCTGCGAGGAGAGAGATGAGCGACATGGGCAACCAACAAAATGGGTTACCACGGCCACGAGGAGGTCATGAGAGGTGATGGTATGGGCGTCGGCACACGGTGACGGCATAAACGTTGATCGGGCATAAATAACTGATTGAAGATATGATCAATAATAATAATTGAGGTATCGTTTGCAATACATGAATTTTATTAAAAAAATAATTCATTTTTATAGAAATAAAAAAATTCAGGCATTGAAAACGGCCTGAATCATACAGTACAGTCTTAAACCAAAGAAAATAACAAATCCAAACGCTCTACTTGGTAGTACTACATGGTAAGGATTGAACTAGTCTTTCGGCGCATGATACATCAGTTGGTAGTCTTCCGATCAATGACAATTGATGACCTGCAGTTTTCTTTTCAGTCAGTCTCACAGAAGGCACAGACTTGCTATTTCTTTTCGGGTTTGTTAGCGCCTCGACATATAAGACCATTATCATCGTGCAGTCCACTAAATCGGTGTAATAATTTCATATAATACCTATAATAACAATTTTGTGTGTGTGTGTATATATATACACATACACACACAATATTACAAAGTACGAGTGACAATATTGAATTTTTTTTTTAAATTCTCATTTTATCAACAGATTCGATAAACATTGAGTAGTAATGGACATCTTACACACTATAAGGCCTTGATATGTTTGAAAATAGTGTAAGAATCTAATTAAAAAATAAGTTACACTGTTGCAACATTCTAAAAATATAGATACAACAATCAACAATGGTATTTATAATATTTTTTTCATAGCACATCTAGTTGAAAGGAAAGGAGAATTCAAGATAACCAGGACCTTAGGCCCTTGTACTGCTCTCCCACATAGCTAGTACAACAACACTTAATTATGAAATCACAATAAAACAACCACCAAATGTCTGTAACAAACAAACCAATGAATCACAACAATGTGAATAAAGAAGCACAACAAATAAGCACCAAATCTTAACATATAGGATGAGCTACACAAGAATTTTTAGAAAATATTTACTGCAACAATCCAAATTAACAAAAACAATATTTGAAATAAGAGAACGCAACCACGGCTACGATGCTCGCGGAGTTTGTATTCAGCTGCAGCGGAGCCTTTGAGCATGAATGACAGCGGTCTCAGAAAGGGAGGCCTTCGCCTGAGACTTTGATACAACATGAATGTTAGAGGGGAGAGGAGGATGAGACCCATCTGGCCATGGCTATGTATGGTTAGACAGAGAGGCTGTAGGAGAGAGCAGGAAGGAGAAGACTAGAGAGAGAAAGAGTGATGTGATCTATAAGGGTAGATGTAGTTGGGAGCCGAGAGTAGAGTAGGATGCGGTCATGTAGATGAAAAGGGAGTGGAGTAGGATATAGTTGTGGACAAGAACGAGGAAGGCGTGAGTGGTGAGAAAAATGAAGGAAAGATGCTTGCGCGAGATAGGAGCGAGAGTGGGGTGTGCGATACACCCATAACCTCTGTCTTATCTCTAGAATGAAACATAAGCGAGAGGAGTCAAGAAGCCGTTTCGAGAAACCAAATATTCATTTCAGCTTTCGATTTCGTCAAACAGAAATTAGAAGTAAAGCTAATACGAATGCCCACTAAAATTGAGCAAAATCAAACGAATTGATTTTTCATTGGTTACAACTCAATAATAATCAGTTGACTAACATTATGTCCTGATGATAATGACACAGACATCACACTAGTGCCTCTCAGGATCACCATATTAAAACCGGGCAAAATCAAAGGAATTGATTGTTCATTGGTTACAGTCCAATAATAATCAGTTGCCTAATGTTATGTTCGGGTAATAATGATACAAACTTCATAATAGTGTCTCTCAGGATCACCATATTAAAATCGGGCAAAATCAAAGGAATTGATTGTTCATTGGTTACAGCCCAATAATCGTGAAGATTAAAACCGAACAAAATTAGGGCGTTCAGAATAGCGATAGCTTTTGATTTTTGCTGAAATTTTACTGTAGCTGGATAATTTTTTTTTACTGTAGCTGATTTTGCTTATTAGGCATAATTAAATCTAAAAAATGTAAAAATAAAAACGACATGCTAATCTAGAGCGGACGATGCTAAGGAATATGAAAAAAAACAAAACACAAAAAATACTAAAAAAACGTAAAATTTTTTTGAATAAGGACAAAATTACTACAGTACATCCATCGTTGCTACAGTAAATTGAACGTCCATCGCTAAGGAGAAAAGCTGGAATACGCGCTCCCTGAGGGGTCGATTGTTCATTAGTTACAATCCGATAATTCACAATTAAAATGATTCTCATGCACTCTGCACACCGCACAAGATCGAGGATGAAATTAACATGGGTATTTTTTTTTGGACATGACAACCAATATATATGAGCAGATCGAGCAGAAGTAGGTACACTTCTGAGATCAAATCAAGAGAAGAAGATAGAGAACACAAAAGATCAAGACAGCATCATCATCATGCATATCCGTCCGTCCATCAACCAACGAATACCTAAAATAGATCAACGGACCATGGAGTATTTATAATGTGGCACCCCACTCTTATCGTAATCAATTACCACCACCCCCCCGGCCACGTAATCATCTATCCGTAACACCGCCGCGCCGCGCGTACGTACCTGGCAAGAGCATGCAATGCAATGCAGTTAATCCGTGGACTCCTTGCTCCGCTCGACAATGGCGGCCCGGAGGGGGCTCTTCATGACGACGGTGAAGGCGAAGGTCTCGGTGGGGTCGGGGGGGCCCTCGCCGGCGACGGGGACCCACCGGAACTCGCGGACCATGTTGGCGAGCACGAGCTGGATGTGGAGGACGCCGAGGGTGCCGGCGGGGCAGATGCGGCGGCCGGCGCCGAAGGGCATCATGCGGAGCGCGCGCGTGCCGGTGATGTCGGTGTCGAAGCCCTCGCCTCCCTCGAGGAAGCGCTCGGGGCGCCACGCGTCAGGGTCGGGCCACGTCGCCGGGTTCTCCGTCACCCACGCCGTGTAGAACTCCACGCTCGCGTCCGCCGGCACGCGGTACCCGCCCAGCTCCGTGTCCCGCGTCGCCGCGTGCGACAGCACGAAGTGGCTCGGAGGGTGCCGCCGGAACGTCTCCTTCACCACCGCCTGCATGCAAAACATCGCAATGGCCATCAAAATCATTTGGAAGGTATGAATTCCATACGAAACAGTTCGCTTTGTACAGGTTTCTGAGGAAATTCATATGTTCCAATAGGAGTCTTGCTCTTGCACTTGTTGTGTTTAGTTGGTTTACTTGACCTTAATTTTTGTTTCCATTTACTTTCGAATGTTTTAGATACTAGTACACGGTGATCACAAAGCAAACTTAATTAGCAAGATTAGCTGGGACCAAATGGTAGTACATCCTTCGCATGTATCCATCGCTTTCACTTGGAGGAATCTCTCGTTGACCCCAGTAAGTAATGGCCTGTTTTCTTAGCTTTTTATGGCTTTTGAACTTTGATTTTTCTAAAAACCGAAACAAATAAATAGGACAGTTTTTCAAAATCGCTTCCTCAAACAACTTCCTAAGTCTAAAACCATATGTACCGTTCACGTAAATCCAAAACCATATGTACCGTTCACGTCGATATCTCTACAGTATCAAAAAACCGTAGCTAAAAATCATCGGCCATTATCCGCACCCCAAAAGAACATGACCGTTGACCAATACCTTGAGCAAACGTAATTTTCATGACAGGAGCGTACCTGTTGTTTTGTAGAAATCATCATTATTTGGACAACCAGCTAGTTAGTGCCAGCTCAGTGTTTTAATTTCAACGTGAACTGTCCTTAATTGGTAGCCGCAATCTTGGTTCGTAGAATCGTAGGTCGGAATCTTAAACAAAAAAAGAAAGAAAACATGGGACCGACCGATCGATGGTGATCCTCGTGTGCCCATCGCAAAGTTTAGTTAGTTAGTTGATCGTTCAACCAATAATTAGCAATTCGTGTCCTTCGGATTCAAGTGGAGTGGAGTCCTAGTAGTAGCAGCTAGGAGTGATTAATACTAAGGCCTTCTTTGGGAGGTAAGAATTTTGTAGGAATTTTACCTGAACTGTACAGGAATCAGTTCATTTTCTCCAAAATTCCTTAGATGTGCTATGTTTCCGGATGAGGCATAGATGTTTGGTAGTAATACAAGTGTACTAATCTGCAAGTGTAGTTAATGAGGTCTAGAAGAACAAGAAGGTAGTAGTGTTAGTCGATCACCTGCAAGTAGGGCATGGCCTCGACGTCGGCCTCGGTGATCCGGGCGGTCTTGCCGGCCTTGGCAACGACCTCGTCGTAGAGCCTCTCCTGGGCGGCGGGGTCGAGGACGAGGTGCATCATGGCCCACTCGAGCGCGGTGGCGCTGGTGTCGGTGCCGGCGCTCATGACCTCGGAGCAGAGCGTGACCAGCTCGTTCTCGCCGAGGCGCTTCCCCCTGCCCGGCGGCTCCAGCTCGAAGAGCGAGTCGACGTACGCCTCGCCGGGCGGGCTCATCATCTCCACGCCGCCGACCACCCTGTTCCCCTCGCCGTTCTTCTTGGCATTGCCGCCTTGGAGGAACTCCCTCCGCGCGCGCACGAGCGGCGCGAGGCAGTTGAGCTGCCGCCGGCGCAGGTTCCTGGCCTCGGTGAGCTGCTTCTTGAAGAGCGGCGTGAGGAGGGGCAGGAAGTCGGGGAGCTTGGGCATGGTCATCATCATGACGTCCTTAAGCACCTCCTCGATCTCGCGGATGAGCTCGTCAGGGATTTTGGCGCCGAAGCAGATGCAGATGAGGATGCTGCAGATGGTGAGGCGGCAGTTGGCCATCATGCGAACACCCCCCGTGGAGGCGAACTCGGCTCGGAGGCGCCTGAGGTGGTTGCCCACGGCCCACTCCCGGATCCAGGTGAAGCCCTTGACCCGCGGCGGCGACACGATCTCGGCGACGAAGTTCCGGCGCAGCGCGCGCCACAGGGGGCCATAGGGCGCGGAGTTGACGGTGCACTTGCCGACGCTGAAGAGGAGCCTGGTCGGGCTGTCCTCCGGACGGCTGGCGAACATGGGGCCCTGCTTGACGAGCGCCTCGTGGATGAGCTCCGCCGATGTGACGACGATGAGCGTGCGCTGGCCCATGCGCATGGTGAAGATGGGTCCGTACTTCTCGCGCAGGTCGCGCACCACGTACATGAACGGCCGCCGCTGCAGGATCACCTGGAACAGGTTCCCCACCACCGGCCACCCCGGCGGCCCCGGCGGCAGCCCGTCCACCCCGCCCGTCTTCGAGCACCGCCGCCACCACACCGCCGCCAGCACCGCCGCCGACACCAGCAGCAGCCCGTCGTTGACGTCCATCTTCGATTCTCTCTCTCTTCTTGGCTCCTCCTCTCTCTTCTTGGCGGCGTCACTAGTGGCAGTGCGTATAGGGGTCAGGTATACTTGCTAGGGGCGGAGTAGTTGGAACGATGATATATAGCGGAGGGGGAGAGTAATGTGGCGGCGTAAATACGCGCCATCCACCATCCCGAAAGCAGCCACGAATGCTATATTAATTGGGTCAGTTCTTTTTTATTATGACTTATATTTTTTAATTAAAATTTTTTAATTTTAATTATTTGTGACAAATATTACGGAGAGATATTCGCTTACGATTATGGATAATATAGATGTTGGGCTTTTAACGTATACTATAATTATCTTGTAAATTCCATCTTAAAAAATACTCTGTTTAAAAGTTAGGTACTATACCAAAAACTAAAAAGCCGTTTTGAGAAGCTGAAAAGAACATGCTCGTTATTAATGTGGGCTTGTGAAAGCTTGGAGGATATACGCGGTTGGGAAGACGACACAAATGCGCGCGATGCGACACACGAGTGAGTAAGCGAGACAGCCTGTTTAATATGGCTATGGTTATGATTTTTAATTGAAATTTTTGTATTTTAGTTGTTTATGATAGAAATTTCGAAGAGAGATACTTGCTTTGTGATTTTAGATGGTATATATGTTGGATTTTTAATATGTACTATAACTAATTTATAGACTTTATCTTAAAAAATATTTTATTTAAAAGTTAGTTATTGTAGCAAAAGTTAAAAATCGGTTTTAAAAACCGAAAAGGATAGGCCCGAAATTACGTGGTGAACTGGAGCACGCGCGTGTTAAGTTGGTTTGCAGCTAAGTGCGCTACCGTTTCTCGTCACGGTCCCACGACTCGCGATGGCAGCTGTTGGGCTTCGTTTCTCTCTAGTAGCTGCTTCCTCTTTATGTTGACGCAGAAGCAGAACTGCCTCCCAACATTTCGGCATTAGAGACAGTGAAATTAGTTAGTTCTCCCATCAGCCAGTGCCGATAAAGCCATCGATCGGTCGGTCGAGAAGCCGAAGAAGGCTAGCTTTTAAATCCCCGGCCTTCTGTTGCGATCTGACGGAGATGGGAGGACTTGAATGCGAAAGCTCAGTTTAGGAACAGCATTAGGATGGATGGTCATTTCTATTAGCTTCTGCTGCTGATGATTTAAGTTGAAAATAAATAGTAACAGTCGAGAGAAGTAGTTTTTAGAAGAAGGAGTTAAGTGGTGTAAAAAGTAAGAAAAAAATACGTACGCTAGACGAGAGCGGAAGCGAGAGTAATCGGATACGTGATACACCTGAGACTCTCTAACTTATCTTCAAAGCGAGATAGAAATGGAGAAACCGCTTCGACAAATTAGATACTAGAAATAGAAATCAATAAAATAGAATAGGGCCGTAGCAAGATAAGACTCCACACTCCAGGCTCGAGAGCTGTCAGTACTAGTGGACTGCTAGTGAAGTGTCCGGCTGCTGGTAGCTGAGTGTAAGGGACCGGAATAACTTGCTTGTCCGTGGATCAATGGGCTTGAGTTGACCAACTGCAAGCGCACAAATTAATGTGTAATTCTGTCTTGTTTATACTAGCTCTCCCATGATACCGTTTCCTCTTCAGCATTGATCCCATGAAGCAATTTTTTTTAGGATGTAGATAATAATTAGAGGATGTGAATGATTGCAATGTTTAGCGGAAGCTTTTTTTCAAATTTGCCCCCTTTTTTATCACAGAAGTACACACAAAAATGCAAAAATAATATATATATATATATATATATATATATATATATATATATATATACACACACACACACTGATGCATGCATGAACCAAAGCATCAAGATTTAGTAAAAAATTCTAATTAGTCTCACCTCCTGGTTTCTAATTCCAAAACTAAATAAGCATGTTAACACTCCTAACCATCCTACGTATAGCCATGCAAGCAAAAAGTTGACAGTATGCATTACTTTTACCTTGCTTTGGTTGAAGAGAGATAGTGCATACACAGCACTTGTCACGTCACTTTATTGTGATTCTTGCTTTTCTTGATCTACTCAGCCGGCACTTCTTGCCTCGATGCATGTCTTCCTTGCTCTGTCTTTTCTTCACACGAGATCATCGTGCAGGAACATCACTTCAAATCAAAGGCAGCAAGAAAAGCAAATCACAAGCACAAGCGGCAGGAGGCGCAGAAAACCGAGCGCGCGGCCGGAGGTGCAGACCACCAAGTGCAGACACCGAATAGATAGAGACGACGGCAGTAATAGATGAAAAAAAAAACACCGACCGGCCTGCTCTTTTTACTTCCCAATCAAAACGAAAATAGCCGCCGCCACACAATTCTTTTCTCGTTTCTTCGAAAGTCACCCACACGAACAGCACAGCCGCCACGCCTTTTATCGGTCCTTCACCTCAAACTATTCTAATCCCTTATTAACTCTAATACAATTTATCTAAACATTCTTACCTTAAACAGATTTTTTAACCTATTAATTTTCAAAAGACAAAAAAACCTTTCATAACATAAGATTTTTAATTATTTTTACGCTTCCGATTTTTCAACCTTTCCCGTATCGAAGCCTCCAGAATTGCACCTCATATATCTTCTCCATGCATTATCCACCTTTGATCTTCACGTACCTAAATATGAGCTCGATCATCTCGTGACTCCCTCGACCGCCTGACCTCGGATCCCCCCATCCTAGTCCCAGTCCTCCTTGTCAGCGACCACGATCGCCTCCATGCTTATTCTGCACATGCAAAGATCAAAAAATATTTTTCTGGTACAAGTTCATCCGAACTTGACCAACGTCAATTCATACATGCACAATACATCATAAGTAATATCATAACCAATGTTGTCAATTATTTATCATCTAAAATAATTTAGACATGACCATATGGTCTAATATTTTTAATAGCGATTTGTTTTGGGGTAGGAGTTCTAATTAATTAATCAGCATGCCGTGTTCTCGATTTGTTGTGCAGGACCAGAAAGGTCAGTGAGAATCGTTATGGTTCTTGCGCCCACGCAAGACTGGCCAGATCTGGTTAATAGCACGCCAGCTAATCTGCTCCCGCTACAAAGCTCCGGTCGGAACTCAGAGTGATACTGCCCGCACGGCATTTAGGTTTGTTTGGTAAGATTCAGAAAAATACAAACTGTGTGATATGATCGTATCATATGGACTATATATGAACTATTATGAAGTACATTGCAGGGGAAATAGTTCTTCTATGCCCAAATGGCTCATGTTAGCTGGACAATTCAGTCAGTCACAAGTTTGTGTCCATTATGGCATAGCATCATAGATCAGAGTTCAGCCAGAAAAGGAAGTCATATATGTGCTTTGGAAAAGCGATAAAAGAAAACCTTTTGCACAGCTTAAAGCGTTGTCATAAACCGTAGTAGAATACGTACATACCGCGTTATCAGAGGCAGAATTCCAATGATCCTGAAAAAAAAATGGATTTCTAGATCCTACCAAAAGTAAACCGATGTTATCTACTTCAGTATGCTATCTTGGTAATTTACGAACCGAAGCTTTGTCATCTGAAGGACCGAAGTCTGAGAGAATCTTCTACGCTGAAGCGACTGACTGCGCGTCTGAGGAACCTGCAGCTTGATTATCTTTGTCACTCGATCTCCGTTTCATCGCTCTCCTAACCTCTTCCTCCTTCTTGTCAACAAATTGTATCAGATCTTTGATGCTACCAAGGCGCGTTGGCTTTGTCCGCTGTATTTCAACAGGGGTGGTGGCGGCAGCATCAGCTTCGCTGGGCTCACCAGCAGCTTCAGAACTGGAGTACTTGCTATACTGCCAGCAGACCCTTACGAAGAACACCACAAGGGCGAAGACGCATATCAGAGCACACATCAGGAAAAGGCCCCAAAAGCTTCCGAGTCCAAGCCTGGTTGCTCCCACTCCACTATCATCAGAGCTGCAACTCGGTCGTGTAAACCACATGTCGTGAATTCTCTGAAGCTGGCCACTCTCTGAAAGTTGAAGGATGGCAGTTGATAAGTCTGCAGCAAGGGGAGAATCTCTCTGGAATGCCTGTAAGGGGGGAAAATACAGCAGATTAAATTGTTTCCTTTACAGTACTAGACATGGGTACTTTTTTGCTTCCTTGAGATGCAAGGGCATGGCTGCCCAGAAAAGTGGAACGAAAACGTATAATGAAATGTAGGATAATGAACATACAAATCCCCATCCCTCCTTTGTGAACTCCTGTCCCACTATTCTGAAGTCGCAGTGGTATGACAGGAAGATCTCAACATACGGCATCTCATCAACGATTGCAGCAACACCACCATCTTTTGGCCCACGACTAAGGGCATCGGCATACTCCTGGATCGTGCTTAGCGGTACCAACCGGGACTCGGGAATATTGAGCTCTTCAATCAGGTAATTTCTGGTAAATTTTCCCGCCTGGTATCCAATAGGTAAAGCGCTTGTAATCAAATTGTCAAGGCCAGTTATTCCAGTTGCGAGCTGTTGGACTGTGAGGATTGACGTCAGGCTAGCAGTGTAACTTGAATTGATGATCAGCACGACAAACAACCATATGATCAGCACGAACCGCCCAAGTGCACTTACGGTGTTCTGTCCTGAAGTGAGTTTTCCATTAATATGTTTCCATCCGGATGGGAAAAGAACAGGGAAGAATTAAACATAATATCATGTGATGCATCTGGGACTTACTGTGTGAAAAGAACATTGTTGAGAAACTGAACCTGAAAGAGAAGAATGAAGTACTCTGTTACTTTCTTATAGTAAACATTTAGAGAAATCACCAAGATAAAATATTAAATTATTTGGTGAGAACGAATCAAATAAAGTAAAAAAAACATTTTCCCACTATTAATATTTCCAGTCTGAATTCTGATTAAAGACAGATACGGTAACCTAAGATAACATATCCTTGGAGTAGCAACGAAAACATACCAAAATATTGTTATGACTTGCCGTCGTGGAGAGCCTCGAAACTCCTCATTAGTCCGATGTTCGAGAATCCAAACAACTATTCCCACAAAAATAAAAAGAGCACCTGTTACACACCACATCTCTAATGTGAAAGGTTTAAGAAAAGCCCAAGCACTTGAAGTAGCTTGTTTCACTGGCGCTACTATCACAAGCCCCGACTCAATATAAGGTTGTGTGAATTCTGCAATCTTTGTTCTATTTTTCACAATAGCAAAGTCGCCTACAGCTGCATCAAGGGACTACAAGAAAATGAAAGAAATCAGAGGATTAACAGCAAAATGATCGAAGAAGGCAGGGCAGAGAATGAGGACATACATTGGCGGCGATCATATTGATAATGTCATCATTGTTAGGATTCTTCAAGCCATCCCCAATTGTTATAAATTGGCAAGGTACTGGGTAAGGAAGCAGTTTAATTGCTGCGTTGAATATATCAATGCAATACCCGGTCACGTTATCAGGGCCAGTGCCAACTGATACTAATTCCTTAAAGCCTGTTTTGTTTGGAACACCAACTCTCAGAGGCTGACCATTGTTTGGGAAAACCCACCCTCTAGGCTTAGTAGTAGAGCCACCTGGCCATACCACATTGTACAGCCGCTGGGCACTTGTAGACGTATTTGGTGGCTTCCGATACAAAATTTCAGGAGCAGCAACAGAAAGGCCAGAGTAATTAGACCAATAGCCAATCAAACGGGACCCAGAACCACCAATGTTAAGGATATCATACGCCGGGTGTACAAAATTGCGTTCTGAATCAAACTGAACCAGACCTGTTAGGCTTGTAAAGTTTGTGAGCAGAAGTTTCTGTAGCAACTGCTCACCACCATCAAATATCTTAAGAGTCGATAGACGCAAAGTGCTTCCATTTGAATCATGTATCCTTGAATCTGCAGAGAAATTGATCTGCTGCCCGCTATTGAGAAATTGATCGATAGCACGGGCAACAATCCAAACTGAATCATAAGCATAAAAACCATATGAATTCAAGCCAGAAGTAATGCTCATATTACGAGCTGCTTTATTCCATTTAGATATGAACTTTTTCTTGGCATCAGAATCAGGAGTGTGCTGACGAAGAACAATTAATCCTTGTATATAACTCAAGTCTTTAAAATCTCCGGACACTGAGGAGTCCAGGACAGCAGCTAGCCAATCAGTTACTATCCATACATAGCCACTGGCCATCATCCGGAGCTTGTTAGCTATGGAAAATATACTCATACCTGTGTCAGGATTGACATGCACGACCAACACCCTTGATTCCATCATGTTTACTCTAAACAGTACATCATTAATCACTTCTGTATTTGAATTTGGAGGAATAGCCGCTTTATATGAAATTCTCGCCCGCTTTGCTGCAAGTGCATCACTGAGGGCCGACAGCCCACCTCGGCCATAATCATCATCCACAAATATAGCAGTCACCTCTTTCCACTGATAATAATCAACAATGCTAGCAACAGCATGCATTTGGAAGTAGTCACTTAGGGCACTCCTTAAAAAGTAAGGATACTCTGATGCAGAAAGAGTTGGATCAGTTGCCGCAAATGATAAAAGTGGAACATGTAGCTCATTAGCAACATGTGAAATGACATGGGCTATTCCAGAGGATTGTGGGCCAATGACAGCAACCACGTTTTTCTCCATTAGTTGCAATGCTGCAGCAAAGTAAGGTTTTATAAATCAGTTCATGGACTATTCAAGAGATGAGCAGCTATAGTTGACTAATTCAAGCTGAAAATCCAAGTTGGCTATAGATCCTACTAATCCTAATACTTGACTCGTGTAGCAAAGTTCAAACAACAGCAGCAATAATAGTTATGGTTCAAACATATGATGAGTAGTCTCCAATAAATATGTTTATTCTGATGCTCACACATGCCACAAAGAGAAAAAGGAATCTTGCATGAGAAGAAAGTGAAGAATTGGGTGCCCCTTTAATACATGTTTCTTGCACCTTAAGGAATATCATAAGCAGTTTCATAAGTTATGCCATTTGTGATGCCATTGTACCAGTAAGCTTTTTGTCTGTTTGTCTTCTATTGCCAGGATAATCGGGTTAGCAGAATTCTTAAGAAAGGACACAATCATCATAAGTCTAGCGAAATACCTTTTTTTAAGCACAGTTATTTTCTCCATTTCCAATCAAGACATTATTGAAGCATCTCATGAAACACGGACCAGGAAATTATTAAACTAAGAAGTATATTAAAAAATGGACCACCTCATTAAAAAGTAGAAAAGTGCTATACAACATTCGCATGTTTTTAGGCTCAAATCAGTCAGATTTTTAAGGTGTTGGATTTCTATTCAACAGATCCCTCATAACCCTCCCCAAAAAAAAAAATCTAGGGCGTTAGATCTCTATCTAACGGATCCTCCCACACTACTTTCAAAAAAAATGTGAGTGCTTCGAATCTGGGGTGTTAGATGGAGATCCAACGCTCAAAAAATCTGACTGATTTGAGCCCAAAACACATATGAATGTTGTATAGACACTTCCAAAAAAGTATAGACATACTATCAAAGGAACCTTGACCTAGTTCAGACTAAGACACCAAAGTACTACTATTACACAGGAGCTGAATTCTTTGTTCCTAGTCAACAATTAGTCCCTCTAAATTTGTGGTACCTAACGTAAGAAGTGAATCTCAAACACATATAGTAAATAAACTACATTTGTGAATGAATCGGTGGGACTTTTTTTAGAAAAAATGAAGGGAACAAGTTTTCTTCCTATATGTGCCAAAAAGACCAGTACCGTGCAAGAGATATCAAAGCAACTAAGCAAGCTACCAATTAATTCCAAGTGTAAGTTTTCGATTTTAAAAAGGGTTTGCAGATTGCAGATGCAATAATTTATAACGCCCACCATACCAAGAACAGGTATGCTGGTCAGATTTTGATTGCCTCATCTCCACCACTATCAATGAAACTCACGCTGAAGTTGCCAGAGGGTAAAGACCCTAGACAGTTAAACTAATCCAGAAAAGAGAGAGCAAATCACTTCCCAAATTATTTTACTTGGGTCATGGCAAATCACTCCCTCTCCCTTTTCTCATTTGCAACTGTTAAAGTATAAGTGAATTGCTTTGTCTTTCCTCATCAGGTTATATTCTTGGGTGAACAGATCAATGCATAAAACTCAATATGGTATCAGAGCTAAGATGTCTTGAGTTTAAAATCCGATTGGCGCAATTAAAAAAACAATTGTAACACACTTCTATTCTACGTCTTAGGTTTGAGGTAGACTACATATAAGAGAGAGTATTGAAGTATAAGTGAATTGTTTTTTCTCATCATCTTAAACTTTTAAGTGAACTGGCTAGTGTATAAAACTTAATAGCAACTACTAAAGCAGGACATTTTCTTTCTTCATCACCACTCCACTTTTATAACTAGTTCTAATAAAGCACCAGATAAATATAATCTGAAATTACAGTTACGGTTAGCTGAAAAGTCACCAAATCACTCAAATTTCAAGTCCATGAAAGCTGAGCTCCGATCAAAACCATTTCTTTTGCGAATAAACCCACTATTGTAAGCACTATCTTTCCACTAGCTCGCAAGTAAGCTCTAATTCTAGTTCACACATAGGCGTGAGCAACTGAGAAAAATCAACAACCAACTAACCTTCGGTAATTCCAAGAAAGCCGCTGCAGTTGGTGTCCTGGGTGATCAAATTCAGCTTGGTCCCAGCGAGCACCGTGCGGTCCGCGTTGACGTCGTCGACGGCGAGATCGATGGCGAGCCGCGCCGCGCGGCCAATGGTCGACTCGAACGTGAAGAGCGCGCCCACGTCCACCGCGCTCGGCCGCGCCCCCGCCGCCGACACCAGCACCGCCCCCGTCGCCGCGGCAAGCGCCAGGCACAGAACCAGCAACCGAACCGCGCCCATTGCCCCCCAAACACACGAGCCCCGGGAAGCGCGCGCCACTAGAGCACGGGGCCCCTCGAAAAGTGGGATCTTGGCGCCAATCGCATCGGTTCCTGACGCAACTGGCGGGCAAAATCGAGAGAAGAGCGGGAATGGCGAGACAGGGACGGGGACGGAGGCGGCAGGGAGACTACTACTCCACTAGGATAGCAGGATGACGTGCTTGGATCAAGAAAAGCCCAGAGACTATCCCAACGCGGTTGCTCCAATGCTATTACCGTATCAGCATCAAAGATGACGGCTCTGCGGTGGGCATGCGAGGAGGGAGAAGAGGCCGAGCTGAGCTCTGGGATGAAGAGATCTTGACGAAGGTGTGAGAAGTGCCAAGTACCGGTAGCCTAGTAGTGAGTCCAAAGGCTGTACTGCGACAGCAGCGTATGTATGTAGCGCGCAGATGTATGGTGTGGTGCCCTGCGCTGCAAGTCTGCATCACAATTCTCACGCGCGCACATGGAGAGGGCGGCCGGGCGGGGGGAGGGGGACAAGGTAGCTGTGCGACGGGGACGGAAGCAAGGGAAGAATCCGTGGCACCCGCGGTCTCAGACGCTCTGTCCAGAGAGATATTTTCGTCCATCTTGCCCGTCTGCTGATCTAGCATGGAAATGTGGTGTTTACACTGGTTTTTCCCGCAGGTAAAAGGCAGTGCAGGCTTCAGTGGTACGAAGACTGCAGAGGCTGTCATGTCCCTTCCTTTATTCCATCTCCTTTTCAGTGGCACTCCTGAACATCTCGTGGGGCTACAGGGAGCGAGAACGGAGGGGATTGTGATTGGCGTGCATCGCTAGATGAGGTGCGTCACAGAATGACAACACCAGACATCAGAGCTCCATAGCATTCTTTTTTTAAAAAAATTACTTTTCTTAGAAAAAGGAGAAAAAATGGACTATTTTGGTACTGTTGCGCACAAAAATTCCAATTTTAGCTCTTTTTATGAAAAAATTCCAAATCTAGCCCCTCTCCCCACCGCACGACTCACCAGGAAGCGACACGTGGCGGAGTCGTGCGGTACCGGACCGCACGATTCGCCAAGAAGCGACACGTGGCGGAGTCGTGCGGTCCGGCACCGCACGACTCCGTCACATGTTGCTTCCTGGCGAATCGTGCGGTCCGGTACCGCACGACTCCGCCACGTGTCGCTTTCTGGTGAGTCGTGCGGTGGGGAGAGGGGCTAGATTTGAAATTTTGTACAAAGATGGCTAAATTTGGAATTTTTGTACGCTACCAGTACCGAAAACGTCCAGATTTCGAAAAAATGGCCGGACATCACACTCAATTTGGCAATGAGATGGAGGAACAGCTTACTTTCAAACGGGCACAACCTAAGAAGCGAAAATTTAGCATTTGTCTCAAGGGAATAGGCACCTTCGAGAATAGGCAAGGCAACCCTCCATCACTTTTTGAATTTTGTGATTTTCGTATATTCTCAATGGTACGAAATCTGTTAAACTCGTAATAACATTTTATGATCGTCGTATGTTGTTGTATTGCGAAAATTTTTCAAAAGAATTTTGTGAGGACGATTGCGGCATCAATGACTGTAAGTACGAAGGTAAGTGATAATGCTATGTAACTTGGAATTCATAATTCAAATTTTGTTTATAAGTTGTATTTTTAAAAAAGGGCAAACAATGTCGGTTGATCCATTTGTAATTCTCGTAGATTGTGAATGATACAAAATATGTTAGTTTCACAAAAATATTTTTCGATTGTTGTATGTTGTTGTAGTGCAAAAAGTTTTCTGAAAAATTTTATGAGGACGATTGAGATAGCAACGATTGATAAGTACGAAGGTAAGTGATATTGAGGATAGACATATGCTAGATAGTATCGCTGATGAATGATGCATAGACATTTCGTGCCTACTTGCAGAACTCATTTTTTTTATTTTGTTGGATGCATTACTACACGAAAAATTGAATACGAAAAGATAACGAGATTTGATGTTGCAAATTAAAATAAACTATATAATAAAGATGGAAATAACGTGGTGCACAAGGTTTGGTTACATGCATAAGAAACAACATCATGTATGATGCAACAAACCGAAGTACTAATATGATACATTTGCGTCTTTTTGAAATGGAAATAAATTCGACCTTTGAGAGACTAGTGCGGAACGACCTGACCTACTGCGTGGGCCGGGGCTATTTTTCTTTCTTTGTGAGCTCGACGTTGAACTCCTCGACTGCCTTTTTGACCTTGGTCGCTATTTGGCTCTTTTGTCGCGCGCTCTCTCTCTCTCTCGCGCGCGAGCCTCATGCTCCCTTCGCGTGCACGCCTCAAGATGAATTTTTGTCACTCGACGTATACGCTCGATTTGCTCATCGTTGCGGCGCTTCTCTACCCGGATCTCGCAGGCCTTTTTGACATCCCTCTTCTTGTAGTCGAGAGTTTACTGGTCATATGGATAGATCTCTAGATTGACCCACTTGCGGTAGCCACATAGCGGTTCCAGGGACTACAGGTAAACTGGAGAAGTTGTTAGTGCATACTTTGAAAGAGAAATAGTAGGAGAACACGTAGTAACTGGTCCTTATTGGGTGCAGATAGCTGCTCATGTCCCAGCGACGGTTGGGATAGTCACATGAGTAGTTCGCGCAACCCGAGTAACGTATGCCCAGACTAAGTCGCTGCTTAGACTTGAAGATTTGCATAGGTCCCTGCACTAATAGAGGAGCGGCATCTCCTCCTCGGGCGAGTGTTGCGGCAAACACTCGGTTGGAACGTTTAGGATGGGGTTGTTGCTATGGGGGCGTCATTGTGGGTAAGTGACCTCCTGGCACGCTTCGCATGTTCGTTGCGGGTCGCAGCAGACTTTGCTAGTTCATGGGTCTCCCCTCATTGCTTCATCATTTTGTCACATTTTTTCTTCCGCCTCTTGTCTATCCTGACATAGTGAAATAAGTTCTGGTGTAGTGTCGGATTTGGTTGTGTAATATTCTCTCTCAGATACCTTGCACCTCATTTTATAAGCTAAAGGATTGGCAGGGTGTGGTTAATTTCATGTGAGTAGCCTGCGAGATAGAGTGTTACTTTGTCTTTCTAAAAAGTTGCTGGCGAGGCCGAGTGTTATCACGTCTTACATTGTAAGGAGCTGCCACGTCCTACTTTGCAGAGTCTGTCCTTTTTATCTAAAAAGCTAAGGAGGTATAGTGTTGTCATGTTAATCTGAAAAGCTGGAGAAGCAGAATGTTGATCTGCAAAGGTTGCCCCCTTTGCAGAGTGTTTTCACATCCTCCTCCTCACACTCCATTTCTTCCACTTAGTCGGTTAGGTACTTGTGGCAGTCAATATGGACTACCCACCATTCCTGTACGCTTTCGTTGGGCTCAAAATTTTTGGCACGCCTTCTCAGGTCTCCATCACCCACCATCTCGCCCACATCTTCACCAACAACTCCATCTACATCATCGCCGGAGACCAACCCAGGCACTACATCAGCAGCACCTGCACTGGAACCAAGCATGTCGGATGACTCTGTCTGCTCCACGAACTAAACATACACCCATGTCCTTTAGATTGGGTGCTCGGATTATGGTACGATCACAATATGATAGGTCCACCCTGTACGGTCCGTCACGTACAATACCATTCCCATGGAACATGAACATATCCTGAATGCCCGCCATAGCATACTTACAAAATTTTTCAAAGTGTGTAATGTTAAGTTACAGCTTTTCTCAATATTTTTAGCACTGCTAAACTAAACATATCACACATATACCACCCTACAATTCATAAATTACTACTGACAGTAGTGCATTATATTTCTAAGCGAACAACTACAATAATATTCAATTTTAAACATGACGGTAATGTACAAAATCTGCACAAAGCACAACAACTTAACCAAAAAAATACATATCTAACAATTTATACATAACATTATACAACATGCATACTAATTTTTTCCAAATGCAGAAAAAATGCAATATTTTTCCCATGCAAACAAAATAATATACGCATAAACTACGACATTCATATAATTACCGTGACTAATAAGCATTTAATAACACTAATAACGCTGCCTTTTCGATGTCAACTAAAGCCACTGCCTGATTACAAAAGGCTAACTACCATCTTTTCATATTGACAAACTACCATTTTTCTAATTACATGCTAATCATATTGCTAAAAACTTGCAATATGTCGACAAAAATTACCTCTTTTGGATTCTCCAATGCTGATCTGCAACTTTTCCAACTACGTAAACTTCAAACTCAAATTTAAAACCGCTCAAAAATTAAATGCTTTCACGACCTTCTTCCTTTCTTAGTTCTTTGCTCTTGACTGGAGTAGAATAAAATTGTGTTACTGTGTATTTCAAAGAACGAATCCGTCCTTTTTATCATACAATCAACGAGGAGAGAAAGCCAGCTAGGTAGGAGGTGCCATATGCGATGCGCGCGGAAGAGGAAGGGGGCCAAACCGGCCAGTTGGCGGCCTGCGGGTGCCTTGCGCCGAGGGGGGCGCTAACTAGTAGTCGTGGTCGGGAGCGCGCCAGGTGGCCAGACTTGGCATTTGGCGCTGAAAAAGATCAGTTCAAGAATTTCTAGGATTGAGAGGTCAGTTATGCCCAAATTTCCTTCCCAGAGAGCTTCTCATCGTGAAGCCATCTGTCTCGATTCTCCTAGCAACTTGCAACCACCTAACGTCTCAAAATAAACCAGCAGGAAAAAATGAAAGCAATTCCAAAGGATTGGCAGGCACATTTTCTTCCCCAGGAGATTCTTTAGTCTTTACACTGCTGCATCTACGTCTGGGCTAACGCAACTAGGCATTTTTTTTTGCCGACTCGGCACGACAAATGCCCGGGTCTACGTCAGCCAGGCACGTCAAGTTGATGCTACTTAAGGTACATTATTACATCGCACATGTACATGACGGTGACACGTACTCAAAAGGAAAAGAGAAAAGAAGAAACAAACGCCAGTTTTTTTCCCTGTATTTTATAATGACACGTGAACACCATTGAGGATATCCATCGCTGGCATGGAGTATCCATGCGAAATTCCGACTCGTCCACACCGCGCTGTCCTGTTTTTTGTTGTTTTCTCTGCGTCCTCTTCGCCGCTGCTCGTTTATATTTTTTTGTCAAGTCGAGATAAATATTTTGTAGTCGTGCACGATGACGAGGTGATCTTTTTCAGAGTTCCACGTGCACATGTGAATATATTCCTAGCACACATATCTAATTAGAATGAAGGATAGTACGGTATAAAATATAGACATACGTTTTGATCACTAAATACATTAGCATGTGTATATACTCTTCCCTGTTCGGGACTTCATCCAGAGAAGGGTAAGCATCATGTCGAGCCTGTGGTTCGAACGCTTGTGGACAGTTCACACAGCGGTGCCACATTTTCCGTCAATCCGGACCGTCTAATTTCGATCTGAGGGTTACCCGCGAAGCCCCACTGCGGTCGGTGAGCCATCCACCGACCGCGGCTGTGGTGCGCAAGCGCGACTCTCCCGTTCCTCGTGTTTCTCCGGCCGTCGGCGTCGGCCTCTCCCCGTCGCTATCATACAGCCGGACACATACCGATTCTGCGCCCGGCGAGCTGAGGAAATGGAAGGGCCGCGCCCGCGCGTTCCGTCTGTGCGCGGCCGCTGGTCTGCCTGTTCAGCGTTCGTTCTTGTTCGAAGTTGTAACAAGCCATGGGCCATGAAAAGAAGGCGGCGTTTCTACTCTCTCTCCTCCGTCGCGTGTTTGCTACCCTCTCGTCCTCTCTTTCGTTCCGTATCTTCACTTCATCACTAGCTCACTCCTCGCACCGTCTTAACTTCGTTTAATCTGCATTCTCTGTGATATAAAATGCATGGCAAATAGTAGAAAATAGAAGACACCAATTTTACATGAAAAGCTATTACGAAAAAATCACAGACGTACGAAGATACAAATCACTATATACAAAAGATTACAAGAAGAAAGAACTTAAATGTATCTCAACTGTGCAACTACAGAGGTACATATATATAGACTTAGTAATAAGAGTTTTAGACGAGAAAATAATAAAGTTCTAGTCAGCAATGAAACAGAGATGTACTCGAAAACTGAAACAGTAATCTTCTCGAAAATCGAAATAACACCCCACTCGGAGAGTTCTAGAAGATAACGATAAAGAGTTATAATCAGAAACATATCGAGTAGCTATGTCGATTCTAGTTAGCGTAGAGTCTATCACAGACACAAAAGATGATCCTAATTGTAACCTCGTACCAATTTTCATTGCTTTGAGTGAATGACTATTTAAGTGGTCGAAAAGATTAGTAGTGATCGGATCTAATCAAATTCAGATCATAAAATACAATATTTTCTTATATAGTGGTTTTTATCTTAATACGTCTATGCTTTTTTTCCGCAGGTTTCTTTCACACAAGATCCATACCTCCTGTTTTAACTATTTGCGGAGCGTTTTATACACACCTAATCAGACAGTTGTCTGCGATCCACACTCCATCCAATGAGTTACCCCACTAGCTCTGCACAGGCTACCGCTCCTGTGTGTCAGTGCTCGCGCGTTTAGTAGATGAAAACACTGCTACAGGAAAAAAATCGTATAACGCTGGCCTCCAACGCCAGAATGAGCGCGGCCTAATTTGGATCGTCAGCCTGGTAATTTCTGACCAGAATGGTCGATCGGTCACCAAGACGCATGAGGAGATCGAACTTATCTTTTGCTTAGCTCATCGCCCTGATCATTAGTTCACCTTGGAGGTATGGAGTTGCCGTGGAGAACCCACCGGCTGCCGACCGTGGAAAAGGAGAATGGTGGCTCGACCAAAGCCCACCTGGCACGGACAGCTGGCAGGACTTGGCCAACTTCTGGCTCGACGTTTGGACAGCTGATCCTTCTTCAATCCCCAAACAAGTAACTCTCCTTATCGCAGAGCAGGCCACTGAGCATCTGATCCACTGCTTCTTCATGAGAAGAATGCGTTGGCCTAGAAGCTTCTCCTCCACATCTCCAAGGTGGAGGATTACTGCGTTGGAAGCTCCTCCTCCTCTTCTTCTGATCTGTTCTACCCCTCCAACGAGGGATACAGTGGGCATGGCAGCAAACCGGAAATGGGACCCCATGGGTTGTCGGGCCCAGGCCCAAAGCGGCGTTTCTTTACTTACTCCCACAGTCAGCCGGACGGCGGCACTGGTCAGGTGGCGCTACATGCATGAGTATGGCTTCGTCAACAATGACCACCACTGCACCGCATTGATGCTACGCATCCTTCGCAAGAAGGAAACCTGACAAAGCAGGAAGAGGCTCTTGCCGCCTCTACTCTTCAATCTGCTCGACCTGCCAATTCAGACCTAGATGGGCCTAAGGCCGTTGCTCAGCATTCCTCTCTTGTGCTGCTTGGGCCCCCATCGGTTGGCACCCCCTTACAGCAACCCCGGAGGAGCCCCTCGGCTGAAGGTGCCTCCCCTCCCCATTTTGGCCCCCGGCGGCATGGTAATGCCGCATCTGACCCCCTCCTACGCGTAATGTCATGTTTGGCCCCCTCACGTGGCCGGGGAGCACGCGAGGGAGGTGGCGCGGTCGGCGACCGCACGAGGGGAGGAGGCACGGCCGGTGACCGCGCTAGGAGATATGGCGCAGTTCGAGACCGCGCGAGAGAGATGCCGCCCACTAGCTATCGCCGCGTTCGCCCGCGCCTGGCCCCCCGAGCCGCCTCCGCCCGCGCCCAGCCCTATTGGTCGCCGCCGCCGCTCGCGCACTTGCGCGGTCCCCGACCGTGCCAGCTCCCCTCGCGGGGGCCAAACATAGCATTTTGGACAGGAGGAGGTCAGATGCGGCATTGCCGCCCCGTCAAGGTGCCAAAATGGCCAACAACAAGTCCTCTCGTGCGGGTGCGACGTGACAAATCGCCAACGTGTAATGTTCGAATTAGTTTCACCTAGTACTAATGTCTTGCATAAAAAAACTTTCAGCTCGACTTACCAAGTGTGTATCGAATGTATATATACTCACTTGGTGCCATAAAATCAGGCGATCCGAAGGCCCAAAAATCAGCTGATTTCAAGGACAGAATCAGCTGACTGGTCGCCAGATACCAAAGAAAAAAACGTCCTGCTATCTTTTTCGTCTCATGCTTGCTACCCTGTGCCTGTCCTACCCATCTCGTCTTTTCTTTTGCTCTTCATCTTCAGTTCTTCGCTCTTCACTAACTCCTCACACTTGATCTCAACTTCAATCTGCACCATCAATAGCTTTCTGCACCCAGTCTTGTCTGTTATCCACACTCTTTATACTAATGACTTTGAACAGGTAATATGCCCGTACGTAAGTGTTGGCATCCAGCTTAGGTGTTGCTCAGTGGAGTGTTGGAACGTGGCTGCCTGCAGCTTTTCCATTATTTCTCCCACTCTGCTCCCATCTTTTACTCCATCCTGCAGCTGCTCTCTTCATATGTTGACTCTCTTGAACTACCCCCTCTTCACAGTTTACACACCCTCTTCTTACCCTCCTTTTGACTCTCTGTCTATGAGATTCGCTTCCTTTCTTCCTTCCACCGCTGGAAGTGCCAGATACTTCCATGTTTGGAGGTTGCCGGCTCATCTCTTCTTCCCATGATACGCAAACCGCATGCATGCAGATGTAGCTTCTGATCAGGATGGTCGATCGATCGATCGCCAAGATAGGGAGATCACTATTGTCTTTCGCTAGCTCATTGCCCTGGCCATCAGTTCGGCATGGGAGTTATTGGGACGTGCAAAGGTGCAGCAGCGATGTTGCCGTGGGGTACCTGTGATGTAAGTTGTTCTTTGTATTCAGGTGTTGCGGATTTCAGCTGATACAAGATCAGAACGTGGAGCACTTGAAGCTTTGCTTCAAGAGAGCTAACTGCGGGAGAGTTTTTATTAGCAGCTTTTGGGAGTATTTATGTTCTGCACCGAAAATCGGCCGATCCGAGTGACAAAAATCTGCTGATTTGAAGGACAAAAAAACAGCTATATTTTCCACCCTATCTGTTCTACCCTCGCCTTCTCTTTTGCTCTGCATCTTCAGTTCACTAATTCTGACGCCTAATCATAAAATTAACCTGCACCCAATCTTGTCTGTGATCCACATTCTTTAGGGGCGTTCAATGCGGCTACGGCTTCCGACCGTTGATTTTAACTGAAATTATACTATAACATTTATTAGCTTTTCTAAGTCATTCAATTAAAAAAATAAGAAAAAACATCTTTATATCTCTATGAACAATACAAAAAAATTAGAAAAGCAAAACCAAAAACCAAAAAAACTAAAAAAGCTAAAATCAAAAAGACGACATAGTCATTCTGGCTTGGCAAGCCATATACAAGTGTTGGCATTCAGCTTTAAGTGTTGCTCAGTGAAGTGTATGTTGGAACGTGGCTGCGTGCAGCTTTTCTTTTATTTCTCCCACTCTGCTCTCATCTTTTTTTATTTCGGGTGGGGCAGTGTTGGGGGTGGGAGGCGTCGAGCGTTTTTTGGCCTTCACCGCTGGACGGCGTCATGGACAAAGCGGCGGAAGCCCTTGCTCGCGCGCAGCACGTCGAAGCCGTACAGGAGCGTCTCCGGCTTCGCCGCTACGGCTAGGGGTGCAAGTAGCTACGGCGGTGTTGGCAAGGTGGAGACACTGGTGATGTCAACCACGATAGCGTCTTCCTCAGACGTGAGTGGAAGCTACAGCGTCTCCAAGGAGATGGTGGTAGCCAGGAGATTCATGGTAGTGAAGCGCTCCCCCACGCCGACTTCCGGTGGTCTATGGTGGAGATGGTGATGGGGCGTGTCATCTACAATGCCGACAGCCTTGAGCGCCTGCTGCAGTGCTTCTTGACGCTCAACGACCAGCGCCACCGCCACGACATCGTGGGTTTTGTGGGCGCTGCATTGCCTACATAAGCCTTTCGCGGGCTGCCACAATACCCTGCATAAACACTTGCGGCCAATGCGGGCAATGTGCGACCAACCCGCAATACGTCACCACTTGCATCCCGAGCTATGGCGGAAAAGGCCACGCCACCGCCGCGGTGCGTGCTTTGCTGACCAGCTCCAGAGAGAGGTGTGAGATATTAGGCGTTGAAGTCGTTAGTTTTCCTCGTGATTCGCGTCGACAGCGATGTGTCGATCACTTCGCCGCTACCGACGCTCACCGGAGCTTGGCTGCCTAGGGCGCGAGAGGAAGGAGGTCGCGATGGGGAGTTTTTAGTTGAAATGACAAATTTTAAAGCGTAATTAGCAAAAATGACATCCTCGTAGTCATAATTGCAAAAATGGTGCTATCGTTTGCATGGTATCGTGCGGTGCTCCGCCACGTGTCGCTCCGTGGTTAAAACCGTACGGTAACTATATAGGCAAGAGCACCATTTTTACAATTACGACTACAAAAATGTTAATTTTGCTAATTATATTTCAAAATTTGCCATTTCAGCTAAAAACTATTGCAAAATACAGCTGTACAAGGGTCCTTATGAAAAATTCCCTTCATCAATCGTGGCCGCCTATGGTTGATCGAACAGTTGGGAAGGAAGTCTGACGGAAGGAGTGTTTTTGGTCACTCACTCACTTGGTGTAGCAGTAGGACAAGTGTTTTCAGTCTGCAGCATGCGTGGCAGATGTATAAAATACCTTGTCTGAAATTTAAACTAGCAGAAATTTAAGCCCTCCGAAGTCCTAATTCCTAATGTGGGTGCAGTTTGGAGAGATATCTCAAGTCTGACGGAAGGAAGCGAAGCTGCCCAAAGTTTAATCTCAATGCTCTGCACCCTCAATAGGAGTAAATCGACTCAAAAAAAAGGGAGCGAGGAGTAAATCTCTGTGCCTATTCTTGTCTTAATCCATCCACGCTCTCTGTACCATCTAATTTCACTTTACACAATTTTTCGTTTAATCTTTTGAAGGAACATTGCACAAGTTATACGCTTATTCCACCTATACATCGGTAGGTTTTTTCAGCTACAACGGATAGTTTATAGCTATGATTAATAATTTTTAACTCTAGTATGAAGTTTATGCGAACGAATTAAATACCTATAAATTGTTTAAAAAAGACGACGAAGGGGGCATCGTCTGTCTTTACTTCCCTCCTGCAGTACTCACCTCTGCGCCTCTTTACTCCCGTCATTTTAAGCTCGAACTACCGGTCTATGCGCACCCTCTTCTTACCTCTTTTATCTCCAGGATTTCCTTCCTATCCTTTCCTCCGTCGCTGGCAGTGCTAGCTGTTCCATGTCACATGATCATACTGAGGGCTAGAGGTTGCTTGCTCGTCTTGCTAGCGTAACTCAACGTCAACTGGCGAGGTGGTAAGGTTTCAAGCAAATTTTAGGCCTACGATGTCACACAGTTACACTCCCATTCCCATCCTGATGCTGGGCAAAACCTTTGCCTTTCTTTGGCTGTCTTATTCGGCCTAACCGTTAATTAGTTCGGCATGGAAGGTAACGGGAGACACGAAGGGGCCTCCTCCCTGTGTTTCCGAGGCGACCAAGGAAATCGTCGGTCCTGGTTTGGTTGTTTATCCGTGTTCCAACTCTTTTCAGCTCGCACAATGCTTATGCATTTTATGTGGACGAATCAAATATCAATAAATTATTTCAAAAAATCTATCCTGATAAACTATTTTGAACAGTGGCGAAAAAACCATCCGTTTATTCATTCAAGAGAAGACGTAAGGTATAAATTGAAAAGAATTGTACATTCGAGTTGCTGCACAAGCGCCTCAAATAGTTTGAGATGCACATCACGGCTGATGACTTACCCCGCTTCAACTGACTTATAAGCCGTGGCTTCTAGTTTTTTTTGTGCACTGTAGTGGTTCAAAATACATTGTAGCGGTTACTAGCTTTTTCTACGTAATTAAATTTAAAAAATAAAAAAGTTATATTATCATAAGTAATACAAAGGAATAAGAAAAAAAAGGCAAAGACCGAAAAGACGAATTTAAGAAACAATAAGTTGAAGCCGTTTGGAGCGGAACAACTATGGCTTTTAACTTATACTATAGTAACCAACTTTCAAATGATATGTCTTTTTAAGACAAGATCTATAAGTCAATTATAGTATATACTGTATCGAAGTGATCTATAGCAGTTAAAATCATACGCGAGTGTCTTTCTCCATACTCTCTCTTACATCAGACATATTTCAAAAATTTAAATCAAAAATTATAAGCTACAACACAAATGAATCCACCTGATGTATTTTTGTATTAACAGCGGGCGAGTCGAACACATAAGGTGACTAACTGCCAACGGGTAATAGAGTACTCAGTTCGGTTTTCACGGAATGCTTTGAGGTGTATACTATCTTGGAAATGTTTGTGATGTATAAATCCCTTATCTGGAATTTAAACTAACATAAATTTAATCCCTCGTAAATTCCTAAGGGGCCGATCAGTTCAGCTTCCCGTCGTGACATTGGGCGATTAAAACACTGTAGCAGGTACTATAGTAAAATTATTTTTTTTGATTTTTTTGATTTTTTTAAATTTACTTACATTTTTTTGTTTTCGGTTTTTTTTTCAATTTTTTTAC
This sequence comes from Melocanna baccifera, assembly GCA_036346265.1. Lineage (NCBI taxonomy): Eukaryota > Viridiplantae > Streptophyta > Magnoliopsida > Poales > Poaceae > Melocanna > Melocanna baccifera. The sequence goes on along the minus strand of CM070691.1, from coordinate 27,069,687 downwards.
ATTTAATTATACTCAATAAACCAACTCAGCTACAGTGTTTTTTCAACTAGCTACAGTGTTTTTTCAACAAAAACCAAAAGACATCGCTATTCCGATCACCCCCTAAGTCCTGCCCACAGTCCCAAACTGGACTTATCCCTTCAAAGAAACTGAAAAGCATGACATAGGCCTCGTCCAAAATAATTAATTTTGCTGATAGCTTTGAACTGTGGGTGTTGCCTTTTAGTTGAAATAGGCACTATAGAGACAATTAGCTTTTAGTTAAGATATTAAAGTAAAAAAATAGGAAAAAAAACATTTATATATCTATAGGCAATACAAAGGAAAAAAACACATTAAAAAGCTAATACGTTCAAAACAGTTTTTTACTTTAGAAACAGGGCCATAAGACTACATAAAAAGCACAAACAACAAACATGGGGAAATTTGAAATTGAGATAGTGAAATCATAAAAGAAACATTTATGAAGAGTAAACTTCGCTGCAAACGTACCATACAGAGCACGGGGACCTCTGATCATTGATCAATATAGCACTTTACAAACTCATTAAATAATGAACCATCCAGGACAACTTCTGGGATCAACGCAAAATGAATCCGACGAGCTACAACTCACGGTCCTTGAGAAGTAGTTCTGTTGCATACAATTTTCTTCCATTTCTCTTGTTCATAGGGAACAAACTGAAGCAGGCAACAACCTTGATTTGATTACAAGAAAAGAATTCACAAGCATCAACAATCATGATTAGTAGGTTCTCGAGTGAAAACCGCACCTCGGAGTACCGAGATGCAGGCACCCACTGGCGGGCTTAGTGTGGTACAGAGTTGATCGTATGACTGTTAGCAACTCGTTCATCCGTATATTACTGCAAAATATGTCGGACTTGACCGCGGCCGTTCAGTAAAGAAATCTCAGGGATGTCTAATCTCTATCTGATGTATGCATGTGATCTGAACCCCTCCTACCATCTGGCCTCGCTCGAGAACCCTTGTGGATTACTATGTTTCTACAGAACCTGAAAGTGAATTCAGACAAATCTACTTAGATAATCTGGAAAAACAACAATTTTTTTCTGCAAAAGAGCTAAAACGGTTGAAAAGTGGCCTTTAGGGAGGGAAGAACAAATACATATCCAGCTCTTCTTCCTTTTTCTTGATTTCATGGGACCAAATTACAGGGTCAACATTCTTGGGCAAGGACTCCTGAAGTTGCGACCTCTCCTTCAGCCACTGCTCAGCTCTAATGCACTGGTTGTCAACCTGACAGGTAAGAGGCAACCGATCATCAGAAGCACAAGTGAGCCATATCACTATAGCATGATGATACTATACACACAAGAAATACAAACAAGTTAAATTGAACTTTAACACTCCACATATTCATTATTAACCTAGGAGAATTTTAAAAGCTTAATTCCTCTTCTCTTTTGGCTTTCAGTTTTGTAATTTAACAATGAAGAACAGTACCACTATGTTTAACAAATTGTGAGGAACATGAGTAATTTTCACTCTATAATTTACATCAAACCATGTTGAACAAGCTCATGATACAAAAGAAGGGTCTTATCATCATCTCTGTGATCTTACACGTTATCTTTGTGCTGAAATTAGTACAGACCAGTAGATCAAACATAGATAGTTAATGTTAAGACTTCAGGGTTATAATGTTAATTAAGGTGCACTAAAGAAAAACTAATGGTTAAACAACTTACTGCATCTCGATCAGGCGTGGATAATGACTTGGCAGCCATCCTGTGGTCAACAATGCACTTAAAAAGCTCCCTCATGGCTTGAGCTCTGACTTCCTCATCTTCACAACGATTTTCAATGGGATCTACAAGCTATAAATATATATATTAAAAAGTATAAGAGAATAGTTCGACGGAGAGGTGCAAGACAAACAAACAGATTAAAGCTCAGAAGCAGATGCTCAACCAGGATTTGGTGCAAAATAGAACGACCATTTGGAGTTCTAGCCCGTAGCTATATTATCACCGATTACTCCAACAGAATTGTCTCCCACAAGTGCAAAGTATTCAGATTCAAATATTATAAGAATGCTCAATTTTTTTCGTAAAATTTTACTCTTTGCCATGCAGCTAGTCTACTATTATGCATATGAAAAATTGGAGGATGACAGTTGAGCTACCATTTTCAAAAGACTCCATGTAAGAACAGCATGAGAAATTGTCTTTTCTTTTCACCTAGAATCTACTACCAATATGATATACATCAAAAACAGAGCATTTATGAATTATGTTTGGTGCAACAAGAGACTTTCTACAAGAAATAGTGATCACATCATCATGGATGGAAGCAGAAGACTAGATCACATCATCATGGATGGAAGCAGAAGACTATCTTGTAGCAATGTGCATTAGCATGGAATATACCATGACAGGTCACAGGACAAGATGGACAAAGAATAAAACAGACTGCAAAACAAATAAAGCTGGAAGGAAGTCAGTCAAAACCGAAAATGAAGTGAGAAAAACATGAAAGACTACATTAGCAAGAACAAGAAGATAGGTTTACAAACATATATTAGGAAAGAAATAATAAGGGGTCATGCGTGCAGACAGAAAGACCAGCAAAAAATTTCTTTTACCTTTTTGAGCTCCTCAAGTTTACTACTGTAAACTGTTTCAGTCTCATCATCACCTTCTTCGTAAAGCCATTCTTCAGTCTGTTGTAGATTAACTGAGATTTCTTCCCTTTCGGAATCAGTAGCAAAGCTCCGATACCTCTCAGAAAGCTAGAAAAAAAGTACCAGCCAACAAAAGTTTAGGTTTGGAAAAGAAGATATAGTTTAAAAAACATTCTCAGATCGCCACCTTATTACGGATGTCATACACATAAGATTCCAATGCATTCTTTCTGTCTTTTGTTCGCTCCATGAGTTTATCCTGATAGGCCAGTTGCTGTTCTTGCTCTTGAGCTTCCAGCAATTCCTGCTCGCTCATTGCACCATAAACGGACTCAAAAATTGGCAAATCCTGCCGTCGAATTGACCTTTCAGTTCTTGACTTATCACCCTTCATATAATAACAGTTGAGGCACCTAGTTAGTTGGGCATAATTGAAAGATGACTTGTTAAAGTTTTAAAGTATGTAGTATGTATTTCGGCAGGAACTTTTCATACTCCCATTTCAAATTTTCAACATATAACTAATCATAAGATACCTCTGTCCAACCTGTTACAAATTAATAAGGGTCTCGCAGAATTTAGCATCTTAAATAGTTAGAATTACATAGCTATGCCCAACCAGTAGGGATAAATTACAAGCAAAGGTTGTATGCTTGCTAGTTACTAAACCACGTTTACTGCCTATTACAAGAAAGAATGCCAGCTGCTAATTGTTAAGAGTATTAGAGATAGAATAAGAATTGTATTATTCCTTTCCTTATATGACTTAATTTACTTATCCATATATAGCATATTCCCCTGTGATATCCCCTTGTACTCTATATATACTGTTCATTGGGCCTCTTCAATATACACACAATATTTATAACATGGTATCAGAGCCAAGAGGTCTTGAATTCGAGATCCGGTTGGCGCAATTAAAAAATAATAATTGCAGCATACTTCTATTCCACATTTTAAGTCTGAGAGCTTACACGTGAGGAGGAACATTGAAGTATAAGTGAATTGCTGTCTTTCCTCATCAACTTGAGATTTTGGGTAAATTATATTATTCCTTTCCTTATATGTTTTAGTTTTCTTATCCGTATATGACATATTCCTCTGTAATATCCTTAACACTAATGATACTCGCACAGCAACTCATGCTACCATAATAGATAAGAGTGAAAATAAGAACATATAGTCATAAGTTAGAAGAACACACATATGGCACAGAAATAGGCTCAGTGAGTGCTGACATAATCCCTTACCATGTCAACATTGGAATCGACCTCCATAGAGTCAGCGGAATTCGCATCCCTTTGATCATCATCAATCAACTGAGGCAGTTTAAAAGTTCGAACTTAGAAGTTACATTAACTACAACTTATATAATTAAAAGCTGACTATGAGAATTGACACTTACAGCAGCTGATTCCACTGAAATGAGTCCATGTAGATTTAACCGAATTATTACTTTGACTTTAGACTTTTCAGTATGTGCTTGGAAAGGGCCAATCTGCAATAACGATACTTAAAAGAATTAGTAGTAATTCTGTAACACATCAAAACCTCACTATTTCAAACAGTAAGTGTAACTTCATTCAATTAATGGCAAGATAATTTTGTGCCACATTTCAGATGACAGATATGGTTAACAGTAATAATAACTTTCAAAAGACAGGATATACAACAATATATCATTTATTATGTTAGTGCAGTAGGCAAATGCATGCGTTAACATCACCTCCCCCCTCCATCTCTGTACTGAACCATGAACCAAATTATAACACCCTAAGTTTTATACATGAGTTAAGTAAATTAACCAATTTGTGCTATCATGGGCCTAATGGGCCATTAATGAGCTACTGGTCTCTACTACCGACCCTAATTGTCAACCCCTATTTAGCCCGGCCCTTATCATAGCGCCACATGCATGCCAGCTGCCGCCTTCCGATTTCTCGCGTCCTCCACATGTGTGCCGCCCGAGAAAGATCATGTCGCCCTGCCTACACACCTGCACACGCGTGCTGCCACGGCTGGCCACAGCTGGCGCACGATGCAGTAGCTTGATCGCCTCTTGCCAAGGGTGCCGCGTGCCGCTGCTACACAGCCCATGTCCCAACACATGTGCATGCCTGGTGGCCACTAGCTGCCGCTGCCGTGCGCTGCTGCTGGTTGCTGTTGTCCTTGTTGTTGGGCAGCCGCTGGTGTTTGACACTGCTGCAGCCGGGGAGAGAGAACACAGGATGCAGAGCAAGAAGACAGCAGCCGTGTCGGGCAGGAAAGAGGGGAGTGGGAGTAGGAGGGAAGAGGAGGCAGTTCCATCGTTCTTTTCATATGGGTAACCCGATGCTTCCTCTTGGTCCATCATTGAGATTAGATTAGAACAAGTACTTCGCAGATAATCTCCCAGGTAGGCATGCTTATTGCGAAGTCAGGATTTTCAGTTGTTCTAGCTTTGTGCGGTGTAGATTAAACCAATGTAAGATGATGTTAAAGGCCTCGGATGGGAATAGTGTTGTTATAGAAGTTGTAGATAATTTATTTTGCTTTCCAAAGAGTTAAGGATCACGAAATTCCACTAGGTAGATCAAAAGTTACGGTGTTTTGAAGCAGTCTGTCTCGTAGCCCAATCTCAATCTGTGCAGTAATTTTGTGATGCAGATTAATTACAGTACATGATAGAATTAGATTTTAGTGGTAACTAGAAATTTGTAGGTAATTTCCCATAGTTTTCAAAAGTGGTATGGTTTGCCACTTTTTGTATTGCAGAAAAATAGATATAAAATTGTTATGCTTGCTGTCCAGTACAAGAACAGAACCGTCTTCGGGGCAGAAAGCGAGGGCCTTGATGGCTTAATCTTAAAATCTTCATAACTAGATAAAGGTGGATAATTTTGTGCAGATTTCAGAAAGTAAATTATTTAATATGTTTGGGTTCCTAGGTTGCGAGCTATGCCTGTTTGAATGATGGGACAGCAATATCGGTAAATCAAAGAGAGGGAGAGAGACGTGTTTAAGCGTAGAAGCACGTGATCTTATTTGCATGTTATGGATGTGTATTGAGGTGTTTTACCATGATTGTCATCAGGTTCTGATGTTTCAATTCTGTGGTTGATCACCAATCATTACATCTTTCTTCATAGTTAAGGCAAGTGCATAGTATAACAGTAGACGGCTATTTATTCTTGCTCTTGGTTATCTAAATTTACTTGCTATGTTATATTTACTTGATTCTTGTTCAATATGATGTGATACAGTGAAGATGAGTACATGATATCGATGGTTACTTGATAATGTTGGTATATGGTAAATGATTAACGGAAAGTATTGCACCACTTGCATTCACACATGAAAAACGTATATGAGTCAGGTTAGTGAGTAAGACATATAACTAGTCCGAAATGTATGAGTCAGGTTGGTGAAAAAGTTATATGACTAGTCCAGAACGCTTTTGAGAAAGACCTATTTCGGTAGACACCTCCATGAGATAGAGGTAGAGTGTACATCGATAGGTGTTCCCTCAGCTATACTGATACGAGCTTAAAATATGTATATGGACATGGCATTGCATTAATGAAAAGAAAAGATGAAAAGAGATTTATGGATAATGGCATGGTTAAGTTGCGTAGTGATATATGAATGTTGATATGGTTAAGTTATGTCTATGGCTTTATTGATGTTTATTGTTTTATTATTTACTTTTTGTGTCTTTGAAACTTCATCTATGTAGTTTTCTACATAGCCTATCCCAAATCAAGAAAAAGGAGGGTTGTATTAGGCTTGGCGAGCCAACGTAAAATCAAGCCATCTTTTTATGGAATGAAACCCAAAATAGTTTCGTTGGCGCGTAACCCTCTTAGTGATGCGCCACATCAGAACCCAGGTGTGATGATAAATAAGCAAGGGCTAAGACATCACTCCCTTAGTGACGCGCTACGTCGGCGCTCAGATGTAGTGAAAAATGTGCAAGGGTCTTCGCACTTTGCTCGACAAGTGCGAGGGGTAAGGAAGCTAGCCGAGAAAAGTAGGATTCATATGGGTAGCTGGAATGTAGGGTTCTTAACAGGTAAGTTAAGAGAGGTAGTTGATACGGCGTTCAAGAGACTAAATGGGTGGGTCAAAAGGCGAAGGAGGTGGAGCATACTGGCTTCAAATTGTGGTATACTAGAACAGAACAAAACAAGAATGGAGTTGACATCTTAATCAATAAGCGCCTCAAGAGCAGAGTTGTTGACGTGAGAAGACAGAGGGATAAGATTATCCTGGTTAAGCTAATCCTTGACGATTTGGTTTTGAATGTTGTTAGTGCATATGTTCCACAAGTAGGTCTGGATGAGGCCACTCAGAGGCAATTTTGGGATGACCTAGATGAGATGATTAGAAATGTGCCTAATAGTGAGAAGATTTCCTTAGGAGGTGATTTCAATGGTTATGTTGGTACAACTAGTGGGGAGGTTTCAAAGGGTGCATGGGGGTTTTGGTTATGGTGAAAAGAATCAAGAGGGGGAAGATATCTTAAACTTTGTCGTAGCCTATGATCTCATGATAGCTAATACCTTTTTTAGAAAGAGACGTTCCTATTTAGTTATCTTTAGCAGTGGTCAGCATTCTAACCAAATCGATTTGGTTCTTATTAGGAGGGAGGACAAACGAGCCTGTATAGACTATAAAGTTATACCTAGAGAGTGTTGTACAGCAACATAAGTTGGTAGTCTCCGATTTTTATTTTAGGTTACGGGTTCGACAGGCTAAGGTCACCAGAGCCACGAGAACGAAGTGGTGAAAACTCAAAGAGGATACCGTATAGGCGTTTAAGGAGAAAATGATCGCGGAAGGGATATAGGACGTGGGAGAAGCGATTATCGAAGCAAATAATATGTGGATAGAGATGACAACTCGTATTAGGAATGTGGCTACAGATGTGCATGGAGTGACCTGGGAGACAAGAGGCGGACCTAAAGACATGTGGTGGTGGAACGAGGAAGTGCAAAAAGCTATCGAGGAGAAGAAGATATGCTACAAGCACATGCATCTTGATAGGAGCGATGACAACGTACAGAAATACAAAGTAGCAAAAAAGAATGCGAAGAAAGCGGTGAGGCACGAGGCAAGGCATATGAAGAAATTTATCAGAAGCTAAGTACAAAGGAGAGTGAGAAGGATGTCTACAAGATGGCTAAACTTCGAGAAAGGAAGACGGGATATTTCAACCAAGTTAAATGCATCAAAGATGACACTAATAGATTTTTGGTGAAAGACAAGGAGATCAAGGATAGGTAGAGATTATTTCGACAAACTATTCAATCATGACAATGACGATAGTATGAATTGGATGTTGCTTTTGACGACACCGCTAGACGGTTTGTTCGAAGAATCCAGAAATCGGAAGTAAGAGATGCCTTAAAAAGGATGAAAGTGGGTAAGGCGTGGGGGCCCAGATAACATCCCTATCGAGATGTGGAAATGCTTAGGAGAAGTAGCACTTATTTAGCTAACTAATTTGTTCAATAGCATTTTTAGGTTGAACAAGATGCCAAACGAATGGCGGAGGACCACGTTAATACCAATTTTCAAAAATAAAGGAGATATTCAAAGTTGTACTAATTATAGAGGATTAAGCTCGTGAGCCATACAATGAAGCTTTGGGAGCGAGTAATTAAGCACTATTTAAGAAAAGTGACTAGCGTGGACAAATCAATTTGATTTTATGCCTAGGAGTCGACCACGGAGGCGATTTTCTTGCTACGACAGTTGATGGAGAGGTATAAGGAGCAAAAAAAAAGGACCTTCACATGGTGTTTATTGACTTGCAGAAAACCAATGATAAAGTGTCAAGAAAGGTAATGTGGTGGGCGCTCAAAAGGAAAAAAGTCGCAACAAAATATATTACCCTAATTAAGGATATATACGAAGATGTTGCGACTAATGTTAGAACATGTAGTAGTGTTGCTAATGATTTTTCTATTAAGATAGGACTACACGAAGAGTCAGCGTTGAGCCTATACATTTTTGCCCTAGTGATGAACGAGATCACACGGGATATACAATAAGATATCCCTTGGTGTATGCTTTTCGCTGATGATGTGGTGCTAGTTGATAAGAGTAGAATAGATGTTGATAGGAATCTGGAGCTGTGGAGAAAGACCTTAGAATTTAAGGAATTTAGACTTAGTAGGACTAAAACTGAGTATATGAAGTGTGATTTCAATGGTGCTAAGATAGATGATGGAGTTGTTAGACTGGATAGACAAGTAGTGCCTAGGAAGGACACGTTTTGTTATTTGGGATTGATACTACAGTAGGACTGTGAGATTGATGAAGACGTGCGCTACAGGATAAGAGTGGGGTGGGTGAAATGGCGTCAAGCATCTAGTATCCTGTGTGACAAAAAGCTCCTCAAAAGTTAAAGGGTAAGTTCTATAGGACAGCGATCAGACCCGCGATGCTATATGGAGTAGAATGTTTAGCGATTAAAAGACAACATATACAGAGGATGAGTGTAGCGGAGATGAGGATGTTGTGGTGGATCTGTGGTCACACAAAGCGGGATCGCATCCGCAATGATGATATACGTGATAGGGTGGGGGTAACACCAATTGAAGAGAAACTTGTCCAACATCGCTTGAGATGGTTTGGACATCTCCAACGGAGGGCTCCTGAGGCACCGATACGTAGTAGAATTTTAAGATGTCCTGAAAATGTAAGAAGAGATAGAGGTCGACTAATACTGACGTGAAAGGAAGCAGTTAAAAGAGACTTAATGAATTATATGTATCTAAAGAATTAGCTTTGGATAGAAGCGCATGGAAGTTAGTGATTCACGTACCGGAACTATTAGAAAGTTTAGGGGAAGTGTTTTAGACTCTCGCACTGAGTTGACAGGTTATAAGGCTTAGTATTTTAGCAGTGTAGGTCTTCCAAGACTCTCGTCTCTTTGACCTTGAGGATGTTTCATTCTTAACCTACCCCAACTTGTTGGGACAAAAGCTTTGTTGTTGTTATTGTTATTGAGTCTTTGAACTCACCCTTACTTTGTTGTTTTTAAGTGAATGTTGAAGGCAACATGCATGGGGAGGAGATAGCACATGATCAACACATGCATTACCGTTGATTCACCTATCACACTTAAATATGTTGCTTATATATTAGAAAGATCATTCATGCAATTATTAGAGTTGGATAATAAGTCTTCCAAGAACATAATAATATTAGTATGGTGTATCACAAATTAAGTACAGTTGGTTAAAGGGAATATTTGGTTTATCTCAGTTAATGTTAATTTTGTTATTATCAACATCAATGGTAAGATTGCTCTCGGGTGCATGGTTTCGAGTGTACTCAAGCGCGTGGTCTCGAGCGTTCTCAGGTGCATGGTCCTGAGCATGCTTGGGCGTGAGATTCTAAGGTTATAATTGTGCCATTGCTTATCCTTGTTCTTTCATTATCTGTTATACTTGGGTTTAAGTAAGTGTCTTGTGGAAACATGGTTAAGATATTACTGTGGAAAGTTTTGTTAAAGAAGGGTTTAGATTATTAAGAGAAAGGCAGTGGTGACATTTTGGGCTCATTGTTGGGCCGGGGTGTTACACAAATGGACCAAATTATGTACAGAAGAATCATATGGACCTACCAACATAAAAAGTAATTGCCTAAAACTGTGGATCCTGGAGTTCCAGGAAAAAATGTGAGTACAACACTGATCTTTGAGTACACATAGACTAATTAAAAGGCATTAATGCATTATCCAATTAGAAGCTAGGAATACAATAGTTGAGTGAAATGCTTTTGAAAATGGTGATTCGGAACCAAGCATCGTGAATACGATGATATTTTTTAAAATGATGCCTGGAATACAACAATAATGACTGGAAAGCTGTTGAGAAGGATTTAGAAATAAGCATCATAATACTTATTTGTTGTGCCACATCACAATACTTCTTTGTTGTAAATATGTGTTGCAAGCTCTTACAAAATGAAGTTGCAAGGTTAGCTTCCCGTATAATGTCTGTTTATGAATTATGATATATCTTAAAAATCCTACAGTTCCAATTGTCTTTCTTGTGAAAGGACCAGCACTCACATTTTACAATGGGTGACAGGCATACCTCCTTGAGGACATGCATTTGTGAATGAGACATGCTACAAATTGAATATCACTGTCATACTCATATATTATTGTTCACAAGATTGCTTGTACATTCTAGGTGTTTTGTTCATTGTACAATAAAGCACAAATGAACACAACAAGGCCCCTAGATGATATGATTCATTAGATGGCGGCCAACACAACACATGAAAGAAGCTATTTCAGATTGTCATAAGCGAGTAGGAAAGGAGCCACCCAACCAAATTAGAAACAACGGTGCCATGAAATGAAACACTACTATCTCAGTATCTTGTGAAGATATAGTATGTCCACATAGAGATAACACCATCTTAAACCTAAATCAAACAGAAGAGACATCTGGAGCAAAATGCTACGACGTGATCATCTTTTATCGATCAACAGAGTTAATAGCATACCTGAAAACTACCAAGTTTTGTTGAGGTACCAGGAGGCAATTCATTCTCATCCACATAAAATGCATCCAAATTAAAACCACTGTTCCTATGCAGAGTAATGATCTTAACACTGGGAAAGGGCTGGCCTTTCCGGAACAAGACATTGCTTGACAATGTTGAAATTGGGCCTTCATTTGTGCAAATTTCTATCGAGGTAGGAATTGCATCTTGCACCTGAAATACACCAAATGTGACAATTCTCACTACACAACAAGCAATCCAGCATGCTTCAAATACCACATGAAACTTAAATGTCAGAGACTACTAGACAAAGAGAAATCATACCTCATACTCCCGAACACGGAATGTGGGACTAAGCATTGCACACTGCAGCGCACAACCCCGAGCCACGCACTCACTGGCATTCAGTGTGTGGCTAGGCTCCCTTCTAAAGAATCCCGCAAGAACTCTAGCAATAGCGGGTACCCTTGACCCTGACCCAACAAGCTCCACAGAATACAGCCTCTCCAATTCAATGCCTGAATGTGACATAGCCCTCTTGCACGGCTCGATAACCCTCTCCAGCAGCCCAGCACAGAGCTTCTCGAAGTCCGCCCTCCGGATCATCCCTCTCACATCCTTCTCCTCCATCAAGCACTCGATGTTGACCACTGCTTCAGTGTTCGCGCTCAACACCTTCTTTGCTTTCTCACACGTGGCCCTCAGCCTCATGCTCGCCTTCACATTACCCGCGACATCGATCTTATACCTGTCCCTGAAGTCCTCGGCGAAATGCTCAAACAACACCTCGTCAAAATCCCTCCCTCCTAGGTCCGCATCGAATCCGTGCGACAGCACCTTCATCCCCGACGCGTCGAAGGCGACGACCGCGACCTGCGTGTCGCAGTGGCCGACGTCCACGAACGCGACGTAGGTGGGGCCCCCGGCGTCGCTGAGGTCGGAGCGGTAGAGGCCGTACCCTAGCGCGGTGGCGGCGAGGTCGTGCATGAGCCGGAGCGGCCTGAGCCCCGCGACGGCCGCGGCGTCGAGGTAGGCGCGGCGCTGCGCTTGCGTGAAGTAGCAGGGAACGGAGATCACGCAGTCGGCGACGGGAGCCTCGAGGTCGGCTTCGGCGAGCTGCTTGAGGTACGCGAGCAGCATGGCGAGGAGGTGGGTGGGGGAGAGGGCGATGCGGCGGCCGAGGTGGTCGGCGTGGACGAGGGCGCCGTCGCCTTCACGGGCGTCGACGGGGAAGGGGAGGCGCGGGAGGTCGCGGAGGAGCGCGGGGCGCCTGGCGAGGAGGAGGCGCTTGACGCTGGAGAAGGGGGCGTGGGAGGAGGCGGCGCCGGCGGCGTGGGCGCCAAGGAGGCGCGCGTTGTGCGAGAAGGCGACGGCGGCGGGGGACTCGCGCTTGGACTCGGAGTTGAGGAGCACGTCGATGCCGCGCTGCCGCGCCGCCGCGGTCACCAGGGTGTCGTTGCCGACGTCGAACCCAACCACGCTCATCGCGCCGCGCCGCCTCGGGTTCGGAATTGCGATTTGGGATTCGATCGGCGGGGAGGGAATGGGATTCGATTTGGGGGGGTGGAGTGCCGGAGCGGTGAGCCGGAGGGTACGGACCGCGCACGGCACGCCGGGGAGGGAGAGGACTCGGAGGAGAAGGCAGTGCGGTCGGGTCAGGGGGGCTTGCCGCTGACAGGTCGGGCTATATGGGACATGCCATGCCACCGTCGGAAGCAGATCCTCTGCATTAGAAGCTACTAATGCACGGGTGGCATTAGATAAAATCTGGACCGTTCATCCCAGCCGGGATTCTTTTTCGCCCATCCAATGTTACTTCTCTCCATTTTATCTTTACTACTTTACTAGCAAAGTGCCCGTGCGTTACAACGGATCCGAAATAAACAATACTTGTGTGTTCTTACAAACCCCAAGAACAAACCAATGTAGTTCTCTCTATATACAGAATGTAAAATTCAAATTGAAATACTCAGATATAACAAATGTGTTATAGCCAAATTCATATTGACAACAAATGAAACATTTCTTTTTTGATAAAGTGAATACTATATTCCACTTGGTATAAAACAGAGTTGAAGAAGTTTACCATAGTTTACAGAAACAAAAAAAAACCATGGAATGGAAAGTACCGAGCTAACCACACTTGAGAGCAATCTTACAAAAAACCACACAACTCAACTTCTCCAGAAGATCAAATAAACACCTGGACTTTATTTGCACGTCATTCTAGCTAGCTTTAGGATCAAAGTTCGTTACCCTGTGAGGCATTTTCATCCACCGCCGCAATCGCTCGAACTTGCTTTATCCAAACTACGGGCCTTCCTCGATATCATTCTTTTAACAAACCTAACCAATATTTGATAAAGGCACATATTGCAAAGGCGAATTGATCGATTTCATCTTAGAGATAGTCTCTATTGTGCGACTTTCAGTGCCCAACAAAATATAGTTAGACCAACAATATAAAATTAAGTCATTTTAGACAGAACGTAACTCTGAATCCAGCAACCAGTGACATGGTCTAAAAGATTGTGGACTGCAATCAACACTTGAGGATTAACATACAATCTCCAAACCTGCTAAATTACAAGTATCTATAACTTTTTTGGTCAATTAAAAAAAGGGTAAAATCACAATCAACTAACCAAACATGTCAAAGAACAAAGCTATTATATCTCTTCTCAGTAAGAATGAAATGATGTATTTATTAATTTTATTTTATTTCAAAAAAAGAATGAAATGATGTAGCTAATGTTCTCAACCACTTGTGCACCACTGCACTGTTATCCACACTACAGAGCCTCAAAGAATAATATGTTGCCTCGTTGGCTCCAACGTGGATGGGTGCATAACAACCGCAAGCTCACAATAACTACTACCCGCAGGGGAGGCAATCCAATCCATGCATGACTGGTGATCTTGTTCTATACAATAATAATAGCATAATCCTTGCCATTTGCTCAAAAGTCACCATTACCTTAAGGTATATGCTCTATACAATGCTTTCGAACTCCACAAAGGAATGGATATCATGGAGGGAAATAATTCATGAAAAATCATACAAGTACTAACCTTGACTGTGATTAGTGCTTACAGAAAAGATGGTGAACTTGTTTGATTTGCTGACTCTCTGAAGGCTCGTTGAGTCAAAATATCATGTCAAACCACACAAAGAAAGCAAGAGAAAAAAAGATCTTTGGATATATTAAAAACACAATTGCTTTATTATGAGCAAATTGTTTTCAAACTTTTAACATCTTATATGAAAACATTGTTTCAACAATGAAGCATATGTGCGTTGTTACGATTAAATTGTGTGATCTTAGCACAGTACGTAGCTCACCAGACTCGGAAATCCATCCTACTAAACAGGGCAAGAAGCAGGTACACAACTGTGAAATAGCTGTGGATTGCAAAAAAAATCAAAGGAGATACATTGATAAATGATACAGTAGTACGATGCCACAACTATGACATCAGGTAACAACCAAAATGTTAGCTAATTTGGAAAAAAGTTCTCTTTGTAAGACTTTGTCCAAGACCTCCAAGTTAATTTGCCATGCAAGCAAACTAAAAGAAAACAAAACATTAAGCAAAAGCGATATCAGAAAGTGGCCACCTTTTCTTAATTCCATTTTAGCTACACCAAAGATAACAGACAATGTAGAATTTTAATTAGTTACACAGAGAATAAGTTAAGAGAATTTGCTAGAGTATACCTCCACAACATCCACCATCACTTACACTCCTACCAAAAAAACACATATACTCATGCTCCACCCCTTCTTTATAATATCCTACACAAACTATCCACCTTTGTACTTAAGGGGACATAACATTGATGCTATCGATATCAAATCCCATTCTTAGTACCTTAAAAGCGCCATGGTGTATTACAGAGTATCAATGGTTGTCTTATAATTCTTCGCTCCCCAACAATTTGAGCAAAATTTAACATGTATTGTTGCACAAGTGTAACTATCTCTATAACAATTTGCATTTTGTAGGAGAATATATGTAGAATTGTAAGGAAGGCAAACCTCTTTTAATACAAACAATATATCCATCCTTGGAGAGGAGCGCGCTGTGTGGTGCTTCCCAATGAGCTTGTTCGCGGCGTGCACCTCCTCGTCATAGGCGGTGAAGAGCACGACCTCATCGATGTAGCACAGCACCCATGCCGTGTGTCGCGCCACACGCGTTGCACTGGATCTTCATCGCCCCCGAACTAAGCCTAGCAGCAGCAGCATCTAGGGTTTTACTCTCTCTCTCTCTCTCTCGGAGGGGAAGAGGCGAACGAGACACGATTAGGGTTTCGGAGGTTGTACGGATCCGCGATGGCCAAGCACGCGCCGTCTCGGGGCGAGAAGGCGCGAGGACAAAGGCGGGAGCGGAGGTTGGGGAGGAGGAGGAGGCGACGGCCAGGTGGGAGGAGGAGGAGGCGGCGGCGCGGGTGGGAAGAGGAGGAGGCGGCGCGCAGGTGGGAGAGGAGGCGGCGGCGGAGGAGGAGGGGTGGGGAGGAGGAGGTGGCGGCGTGGGGTGGGGGAGGAGGCGGCGCGGGGTGGGGAGGAGGAGGCGGTGACGGGGGTGGGGAGGAGGCGGCGGGGGGGGAGGAGGCGGCGGGGAGAGCGAGGAGGCGGATCGGGCGGCGGGGAGAGCGAGGGCGGCGCTTGGGAGGTGGGAGAGAGGAGGGGAGGCGGCGGCGACGACGTAGGGTGGGGGAGGAGGCGGCGGCGGGGGGAGTGCGAGGGAAGGCGGATCGGGGCGGCGGGGGAGTCGGGTTGGGGCGGTAGGGGCGTTGGGGGTGGGGACGGTTCGGATTGTATCTTATAATTAGATCGAATGGTTAAGAGGAAGTGAGGGAGGACTCATCAACCACCAACTCCTTCTTTTAAAGTAGTAAAGAAAAGAAGGAGTTGGTGGTTGATGAGTCCTCTCCCATATCTCTTTTCAGCCATTTGATCTGAACAATAAAATCTTAACCGCCCCTTTCCTCTCCCCCCTCTCTCTCTCTCCCTCTCTCTCTCTCGCGATCTAACTGCTAAAGTTTTTTCGTTGCAACGCATGGACACATGACTAGTTTCCCAACAAATTACACGTCACAAGTATAATAATATCAAAATTGGGCCTGCAGTATGATGGTTTGCTTATTTTTGTTCCCGCTACTTTCTTATTCTGAAAGCATTTTTCCTGCCCCTAATGCATCCATCAATTTTGCTATGCGCAAGCAATTTTCTTATTCTGAAGTATCGATCTAATTTCTATAGGGCAATTAATTTCTATAGGGCGATCAATTTCTCTATGCGTAAGTGCACATAGAAATTGGACGGGTAATTCTTCTTTCACTTGTATGATACCATGGGCAACAAGGGTCGAGGGCCACATGGTCGAGTACGATTTTGAGCAAAATGCACAAGAGGTTATCGAATTTCACAGATGAGGAGGATGCCCACAAAGTCCCCATGTCATGGTCTGTAATCTCCATAAAAATATAATCTTCATCTCTGGCGGAGACGCTAATAATGGTGGGTGAGGTAGAAATGGAAGAGACAACGACGTCGGCGAGCAAGGTCACCGGAGGGGAGGGACAATGATATG
The DNA here is from genome assembly GCA_036346265.1 of Melocanna baccifera. Taxonomy (NCBI): domain Eukaryota; kingdom Viridiplantae; phylum Streptophyta; class Magnoliopsida; order Poales; family Poaceae; genus Melocanna; species Melocanna baccifera. The sequence goes on along the minus strand of CM070691.1, from coordinate 27,052,934 downwards.
AATTGGGTTTTATTCTTAGGAGGAGCAAGGAGATGTCATGTTTTTAATTCTGTTAAGGAAGGAAGAAGATGTACAGTACTTCATCTGCATCTTAGCCATCTATGTTGGATGAATGGTCCGAATTTAAGCTAATGCCACCCATGCATTGGTAGTTTCCAATGCAGAGGATCTGCTTCCGGCAGCGTCCGCTCTCTCTCCCTCTCTTTTAACTGTCGTCCGGTCTCTCTCTTTCACCTCCTTCTCCTCCTTTTTAATTTTAATCTGGAGTTGCTAATTATCATCATCATTAGCTAATAATAATCCTGGAACAAAACTGGATCAAGATAATTCATAGCAATCTATTACTGAACTTAGAACTTGAATGGAAAAAAACACTGATCGTAGAACGTGATTGAATCATGAATGGGATCTGTTCTTTTTTGCTACGGCTGATGTCTTTTGGACTGTTTACGACAGAAATTATGGAAAGAAAGATACTCGTTTGCAATTTTTGACGGTACAAATATTAGTTTTTTAACGTGTACTACAATTAACTTGTAGACCCCATCTTAAAAAATACTCCGTTTAAAAATTAGTTACTGTAGCAAAAGCCAAAAGCGACTTTTAGAAGTCGCAAAAGAACAGGGCCTGAATATATTTAAGTTGGGTAGCACTGGGCTTAGGCTGCACTCAATGTAGTTTTTTTGCACGGTGGCGGTCAATGTTTGTTTAAGGGGGTGATCGGAATAGCCATGGCTTTTGGCTGAAAAAACACTGTAGCTAGCTGAAAAAACACTGTAGCTGAGTTGGTTTATTGAGTATAATTAAATGTAAAAAAATATAAAAAATCGAAAACAAAAAACTGAAAAAAAAGTATACGTAAAATTTAAAAAAAACGAAAAAACCGAAAAAAAATTTCACTGTAGCGCGCACAGTGCGCGCTACAGTGAAAAAATCTCTCGTCGCCGAACGCTCACGGCAAAAGCCGTTCTGAGCGCGGCCTAAAAAACATTGTAGTGCACTATAGTGCTTTTGTCTCTTTTCTCTCTTTTTTGTTTTTTGGTATTTTTGTGTTTTATTTTTTTTTCCGTATTCCTTTGCATCGTCCGCTCTAGATTAGTGTGTCTTTTTTATTTTTATATTTTTTAAATTTAATTATACCTAATAAGTCAACACAGCTATAGTAAAAATCACCACCTCTGATGAAATTTTCGATAAAAATCAAAACCATCATTGCTCGATCGCCCTTAGAACTTGAATGAAAAAAACTGTACTTAGCATGAAGAACAGGATGGTCCTTTGTCTGTTTGCCTCTGGTTAATGTTTTAATGAGATGCATTGGGCTGTATCGTCCATCTCTCATCTTGTTCAATTCCATCTTACGAGATGATACCTTAATAGTACGTCTCAATTTAGATTATATGCTTTTGTACAAATTTGTTTAGGCACCAAAATGTCTTCTCTCGACTAATGGTACGTTCTAAAGATAGATATTGACTCGGATAATCTGTCTCTATAAAAAAAAAATCTATGACACAGAAATATACTTGGACTGATATGAACATATATTTTTTTAAAAGGGAAAATTTATCCTGTAGCACTAAAAGTTCACCACTTTCAGAAAATACCATCAAAAGAATCGGGCTCTGGAAATTACCACCGAAAGGTTCAAGTCGCTTCGGGATTTAACACTCTGTTAGTTTTCGTTCGTTAACTCTTATTTTTCGTCAGATAACGAACGTGAAATGTCATTTTTGCCCCTGAGAATATCTCCCCTTTTTCATCTCTTTGCTCGCTCTCTCCGCTCACTCGCTCGCTCTCTCTCTCGGTCTCTCCGCTCTCGCTCTCTCCGCTCGCGCGCCGCCATCTCCCCCCCGCCCCTGCCTCCTCCCTGCCCCTACCTCCCTCCCCGCCATCCGCATCTCCTCCTTCCCAGCCTCCACCGCCGCCAGCGTTGAGCAGCTCGACGGGGACCACAGGGTTCATCCCGGCGTTAGCGAACAGCAACATGGGGTCGTCGACGGGGACCACGGGGCTCGACGGCCACCGCGTGTGCGACTTGGACTCGAAGTAGGAAACGAAGGTCTCCCGGACCCGCCGGGAAGGCCACTCCGACGACGCCTCCATCGGCGGTCGGGCGGTGGCGGCGGTGGAGGCTGGAAAGGAGGAGATGCGGAAGGCTGCAACAACGGGGGCAGGGAGGGAGGTAGGGGCAGGAAAGAGGCACCCGGGGGCGGTGAGGGAGGCGGCGGCGGCGGGGAGCGGGGAGGGAGATGGCGGCGCGCGGGTGGAGAGAGCGAGAATGGAGAGAGCGAGAGAGAGAGCGAACGAGTGAGCGGAGAAATGGAAAAGGGGAGATATTCTTAGGGGCAAAAAATGACATTTCTGATTTGTTATCTGACGAAAAATGAGAGTTAACGAACGAAAACTAACAGAGTGCTAAATCCCGAAGCGACTTGAACTTTTCGGTGGTAATTTCCGGAGTCCAGTTTTTTTTATGGTATTTTCTGAAAGCGGTGAACTTTTAGTGCTACAAGACAAATTTTCCCTTTTTAAAAATGATTTCTTTACTTTTCTTACTTTAAAAATAAGAACACTCTATTTCTCCATTTCCATCTTGCACACATATCTCTCACTTACTTTTTTACATCACTCATAATTTTTTTAAAAAATTACTTTTTTCAACTATTATTATTTATTTTTAATTTAAATGAATAATTTATAACTAAAAACTATCGGCAAAAACAAGTAACACCCTTACCTCCCCCGATTTCCAATAGCTCCCCGATTCTCCCCTCGTCACCACATACCCCTCGCGCCGCCGTGCTTCCCCCTCCTCGTCTTCTCCTGCTCCTCCCCCAGCTCGCCGGCGCGGCGGCGCCATCCTTGGCCACGCCCACCTCGCCGCCGCGGTCCCTTACCACCCCTGCGCCGCCTCTACTGCCCGCCGGTCACCCCCGCTTCGTATCCTCTCCCATCTCCGCCGCTGTGGCCGCCCGCCGCCTCCACCGTCCACCCCCGTTTGCTCTTAACATCTATTAATCCAGATCCTGCCCCTGCTGCAGTGGTCCTCCTCTCCGCAATCACCTGTTTCCAGTTTACCCTCCCGCTGTGCTTGCCGATTTCTCTTCCTTCCCACTCTTCTTCTCGATTCGATCCGTAGGATTTGATGGAGAAGGGAAAATCGGTGGTCGCGGAGCTCGCGGCGTCTCTGAGCGATGTCCAGGTCACGCCGCGGCAGAAGCCCACGAGTTTACTGCCGGCAGCCTCCTTCTGTAAGCTCCGGCTTCTTGTTCCTGGTTCAAGTAAATTAATCTGTTATGCCAAATGAATTGCTAGAATATGTCAGTTAATTGTGATACCGGTTATGGTTGTCTCGCTGAATTTGGTGTCTCAATTGACTGCTTAGAGTTGCCGTGATCAATTTGGTGAACTAGGATCTCCTGAAAAATGAAAATTTTGGATTAGAAAGAATTGTAAACTTTCTGAGATGATAATACGGACGGGCTACTTTTCTCCATGGAAGGTGTAATGGATACAGTTAACAGTATAGTAGGGGTTCTGTGCCATAATGGTATCTAGAAAGAGATATTTAAGTTTCATTTCACAGCAAGTAACGAGTGTTGTAAGTAGCTAAAAACTAGGGGAAAAGATGTTTCCGTGATGATCATCTTATTGTTCTGTAATCATTATTTCCAGATATATTGGCCATTTTTCTTAACATGCATGCAGATACTGGTTGATTTTGATTATTTCTTTTGGTCAAGTACCAAGAAGATTATAGATGACATTTAGTTTCTATTGAACAGACAATGAAGACCCATTCAGTTCTTTCAATTGAATTTTTTACTTGTAGAATTTATTTCTGCCTGGCCAGGCAAGATCCCACTCTTGTCAGGCACCATGCTTTCATAGTTCCGACGAGTTGTTTGGCCAGTAATGATTTTTTCATTGGTGTTAACAACTCAAAACAAACTTACTTTGTCCAGTGGCGTGTATAATGGAATAATTTAGTGTTATTTATTCGTGGTTTCCTAAATTATCATTGTAGTTGCAGATTTGCAGTATTGCCTGCACGAATTAACTTGCAAATTTGAACTACTTCAGATTCTCCCACAAAGAGGGTTGGACCTCGGAAGTTGGTTAGTCTGTGCCTTGGCATCCTCGGTCAGTATCTTGAGGATATTATCACTGATATTTCTGAATTTGCTGCCTTCTTTCCACCCCACATAAAGGTATCAATATGCATCTCTAACTTTGGTTGGGTTTTCCTGTGCTGCATCATTTCCTCGTTGCCAGAATAAATTCTGTACTCTGGTTTTCGATTGATTAGATAGAGTTCACCTTCTATTTTCTAATTCAAGCTGAATTTGTTGACATGACGTTTACTTATTGAGAAAAAAATATGTTATTGTAATTACTGTTAGCTGATGCCTTGATGGTTTAAAATGCTAATTAATTTAGCACATGGGACATTATCCCTCTTTCTGCCATTTTACTTGTACTTGCTTCAAATATAGAGGGCATTTAAGCAACACTTCGAAACTATAATTTGCTTTCTTTGCTTGATGTTGAATCTTGCTGATGTAAATAGCATAGAAGGTATACATGCATTTAGGCAACACTGAGAAGTGAGAATCTACATTTTTCTTTCTTTGCTTGCTGTTGAATCTTAGTGATACAAATAGTATAGAATAGGCACATGTTAACCTTAACTTTTGGAACATTCGAAACTCAAGACAGGAAGATAAGTATGACCAATAGTAAGGTTGTTTTGACTATACTAGAACTATTTAGTGTTATGGCCTGCTTGTAGCAATGGCTAATAGCTAATCAATCGCAAGGTATGCATCAATGTGTTTCATCGCATGTTGAAGTTGCCAATTCCAGTAATTGCAAATAATGTGGTATATTTACTTCACGCGGTGACATTTTCATTTCATTATAATTGCAATACCTACCGGTACTTACGCATGGTACAGTGATAGTTGAGCTTATTGTATGATACAGTTGGCAATTCTGTCTATTGCAAGGAGAAGAAGGCTACTGAATGACGAAGTTTTGATTTCTCTTGCTGAAAGCTCCTGGGAGATCCTAGATATATCTGGGTCTGATGTAACTGATGTTGGTTTGGCTACTGCGGCAAATGTTTGTAATAATTTACGAGCTGTTGATATTGGGTAAGGTTTAGTGTTATGTCAGCTTTTACTTGGTAGAAGACTACAAATTAAACAAACATTTCAATTGGTGAATCCATCTTATTTATGATATATTTTTCTCATGCAGTCGTTGTGAAAAAATAACTACCGCTGGTGTTTCCGAGATCGTACGCCACTGTCCATCCTTGGAGATATTGAGATGCGGGTATGATTTCCAACAAAATGCATCTATAAGCTTAGGGTCACTCTATAGTGATATTTTACTTCTCTTAGGCTTGAGGAAACTTGCATCTCCTTGTTACATCTGATTAATGTTTGGTCTGTGTTTGCCTCCAATTATTTGTGGATAAGCCAAGTGTGAATGTCTTGGTGCTATCCATACCAGCCAATAACCTGGTTGAATCCACTTTAGTCCCATGAAACCTGCAGATGCTGGGCTAGTCTTCTCTAAGAAATTTGAGTCGTCCAATATCAGCATTCTGATTTATTTATATGTAAGAACTCTAGCCGTGATCATTGGAGTTGCTGAAAACGAAATATATGCATGTCTGGAACTGAAAATTAGTTGCCTCTTCATGGTCTTGATGTCAATAGTCAATATATATGATCGTGTGCACTCAGGTCTGTATGAGTTCCCAACCCAGCTTATGCTAGTGAGTAGTGACTAGCTAGTCCAAGCCTTTGTGTGAAGTTTTTCTTTGCTTTGTAGTTTGCCCATGCTGGTAAGTTTTACGACTTTCCATGTTGACTATGCGGATATGAAAAAGGGCTTAAATCACATGATTGCAGAGGCTGTCCAAGAAGTGAATTCACCGCACGGAGTTGCTTGAATATCTTGAAACCCAAATTGAATACTCTCGAAGAGGACTCATGGGAGGAACTTGATACGGTAGATATTGGCGGCGGTTCAGTGTCTTTAAGATGGCTAGTTTGGGTATGCATACAAGTTCTCTCCTTTAATATAAATGTGTTACTGTTCATTCCCTGTTAATTAATGCATCTCTTGCACTTCATGTTTTCCCTGTTTATAGCCGAAGATAGATGATAACTCAAAGGTAATTATTGCTGCGGAATGTCCTCGTATTACTGTCAACCCACAGCCATCACCTTTTGACCTACGTGGATCTAAGGTCCCAAGTGAAGCGTTGGCCAGCGTTCCACTGGACCACTCCATAGTCGAGGATGTTGACCCCAAAACATGGGCTGTTTCTGCTGCCCCTCGAAGAACCACCATTCCATCCCACCCAAATGCTCCACCTGAAATACCAATCGCCGAGAAGTTCAGGCTGGCCTACGTGGAGAGGGAAGCCAGGCTGGCCCCCAAGAGAGCCAAGAGAGAAAGGCAGCAACGTCGTCGTGCTGAAAGGGAATACATGATGAACGACATCAATGCCAAATCTATAGCACTTGCTGCTCAAGCAAGCAAATACCTGCGCAAGAGCTAGTAGTGAACCAAGTTGCGCCACTTTGGAATGTTGTATGTATCTTAAAGGTTGTCTAAATACAAGGAAAGAAATGGTGTGGGTTGTGACAAAAGTACGGTTGCATTCCAGTATTGTGATTTTCGTAAATTTTGAAGAGTAGAAATCTGTTAGACTCGTAAAAAAACAATAACAACCTACAAACAAGATTTAGTACATGTATTACATACAATAATTGCTCTTTATTCCCCTTATAATTATTTTCATTGGATCAATCCAAAAATATTACTATTATTTTTTTAAATCGGTGAATCGGTGTGTGACTTGTTGACGTGTCGTCCACCGAAACGAAGGTATATTGTGGCGCTCCACGAAATCAATTTTATTTTTTGCACCTCATTTTCTATACCCAAAAAATTATACTTTTTAAAAAATTTCTATTCCTACAAAATTTACAAAATTAGTACAATTCTTTTCCTTAAAAAAACAGTGCGTGCCTGAGCGGTCGGAGACCAGGCTGCGCCATGTAGCTTGCGCGCGCCAGGGGGCGGGGACCTAGGAGACCTGGCGCGCTGGGTCACCACGCTAGGGGGCCACTTCTGGCCTTTCGCGTGAGCAAGGGCCAAATCTCGGAAATTCTTGGGCACCGGGGGCCAATTATACCCAGGCTTCTCCAATAACACCTTCGCGGCGCCCGGCGACGGCAGGAACACCACACCTCTTGCCCGCGGCCAGCTTCTTCCGTAGCGGGTATCGTAGCCCCCTCATGCACCCCAAGAAGTGCAGCACGCTACCGCCATCCTCGGCTGTGGGCGCCGGCGTAGAGGACGGTTAGAGGAGGAGAGGTAGCGAAGCGGAGGGAGCGGGCGATGATCTTGGAGTCGCGGAGACAGGTGAGGGCTCCGGGGCAGACGAAGCGGTGGTGCGGGGAGAGCTCGGGGGGACCTACGTGTCACCCGGGAGAAGAGGCGGCAGTCCATGGACAAGCGCGCCATGCACGTCGACCGGTGCTGCGGACCGAGAGGGAAAGTAGGGAGTAGCGGGAGAGAGAGATCTGGGCGCAAGTTTGGTGTGTGTGTGTGGGGGGACGGGGACGAGGTGAGCGGGGAGAGCGAAGCAGGAAGGATGAATAGGAGGGAAATTGGAAAAGGGGCAACACAGCACGCCGACGGTGACTTGCCCGATCACAACGTAAATTGGATGTAATGGATTAGAATTTGTCCTTGGATCGACGCTTCATTACCATAATGATCATCATAACCAGTTAGATTGATGCTTTGGAATGATACATTTTCATATGCCAAGGCCAACATGCAAAACAAGTATGCAAACAAGAATCAACAGGCTATCCAAATCAAAGGAGAAAATTCAATGGCGCGTGATCTGACCGTACAGCGAGAATGCCCTCCAGTTGACATTCACAATCCAACCAAATCAAGCATTCACAAGCACAACGCCTTGTGCTTCTCCGGTTAAGCAGGACAGGAGCCGCGAGGAAGGCGTCAAGGCGATGCCTACATGAGAGACGGGGAAGTGCCTGAGCCTGGGGGCGTTAGAGATGGGCTCGCCGCGCAGCGACCTCACCAACTGATGCGGCGTCGCCATCTCCTCCTCGCCGCCCTCTCCACCGGTAGGCGGAGGCGTGTTCTACGGAATACGCTTACGTAAACTGCCTCATGTGCGGGCCGGACGCTCGTTAATATCACGTCCGGGAACATCTCTTATTTTTCTTTTTCTTTTTTTTGCAAGAATTACAGACCGTCCGGCCCGTTATAGGCAGCCGACCTGGCCCATTCTGATGTTAATTGGGCTATTCCTCGAGTTATCTGCACATCTTCTCTTAGTCAGACTGGTGCGCGCTGCGTGTCGCAGAGAGAAGGCGGAGATTGCTGCGGCGAGCAGCGGCGCCGGAGGAGGAGGAGGAGAGAATAGGGTTTCTCTTCGGTTTGTTTATGGCTAACGTCGAGCTCGGGCCGAAAAGTCTAGCTCTAGCTGCATCTGAGTTATTTGAGCTGGACTGTCGATCATACGGGTATTCAGGTTGGGTTTACATGCTTCCTGAAGAAGAAAAGTTTGTGTTAAGTAGTTAACATGGGCTAGGTCTAGTTTGGAACACGGGTGGTTCATAGGATCCCATATATCTTGGTAATTAACCATGCACAGAATACAGGAGATCCTTACAAAATGACCACCCCAACTCAAATATGCAAAGTTACTAAAGAATATAAGGAACTATAACAGGAGATCAAATCAATCTAATACAAATGTTAAAAGAATCGATCAGCCCGTATATATCCCCTCAATCTGCACCGGCAGACTCCGAGTAAAAAAGCACGGTCTGCTTCGTCGGCATTGCCCGATCACAGACCGTAGCTAACTAGCTACAGTCCTAAAAATGAATGAGACACATTCCCTGCACAGTGTACAACATACTCGATCTAATATACCACACAACGGATCAACTTCTGATCATGTCGATCTTGCCTGTAGATTTGCTTAAAAAGCAGCAGTCCAGAGAGTCTTTTCGCTTTCTCCGCACCTATTGTGCACTCCCCAGATGTTCTCCACGGAGTTGCATATACCACTGCATTTCCAATCGAATGACGCTGCGCAGGTGTTCCCTGCCTGAGCTTTCCATTCGCAATCTGTGATCAATTAACACACATGTAATTTGAACCAGTTGTGCGAGGACAGTAATGTGCAAATTGTAGGCGGTTCTTTGTCACTTCTCTTATCAAATATAGCATTGGAGCAAATAATGTAAATTCTTAAGTAATTTGGACAGTCATTCTGATCTCATTAAGATAACAAAATAGCAGAAGCTTACCGGGAGGAGTACCGCAGCAAAGCCGGCGGTCATCAATATGCTCAACATCTAAACCTATCAACCAAGCTCCCAAAGAAACATCTTCGTTGATATACTTATGCAACACATGCCTGGCAATGATTGAATTAGCAGATAAGGTTTTAAACAATCATGAAATAAGAGTAAAAAGTTTAACATTTCAAATAAAGAGTAGCTCGGACACTATCTCACTTGTTTATAGATATGTAGGTTGCCAAATCTTTTGAAATAACATACAGTTGACCAGTGGCATGTCGGAAATACTTGTTTCCCACATCCCCAAATTTCCAATGCTCAGGTTCATAGTACCTGACATCCCTGCACAGTAACAGCATCTTAAGTATAACAACTCGGAAAGCATGATGAAGAAACAAGGAGCTCAACACACTAATTTTCTTTTACTTGTCAGATAGGACTGGGCCAGACTTCATGCATCCAATATATACCCTGGGCCTCGAAACATGTTTTGACAAAATTTGTCCAAGTATCGCTGCAGATGTAAAATTTTCATGTTAGAAATAGAATGTTGCTGAAAAAGACCTGACAAAACTTTGGTCATTTCCAGTAGAATCAACAGACTGGATGGCATCAAAGTTAAAATTCAGATCAAGCTCTAAGTACTTGGCACCTTGCAATAATGACCACACAGGAATAGAATAAGAGCTTTATAAATATGCATGATAATCGCACACTTATGGTTACTTTGTCCCAATCTTAAAAATGATAAAAACCATATGGTGAACATACGAAATTACCTATATTAACATGCACATCATCATCAACCTTCACATAGAAGTCAGCATCCCATAAAGCAACAGCTGTAGCAAAGTATGTCTTTGTTTTGCCAGATAATTCAAGGTATCCTTCAACATGATCCTGAACAAAGTGAAAATGACTTAAATTAGGCGCAACAAAAAGAATGTAGGTTAAATTTAAAAGTACAATAATTACACTGACACTCCCATATGGATCAGAAGGCAAGGGGGCATATAGTACTTGTTACTTTGTTAGTAAAGCAGATAAAGTGAAATCTTACAAGCCTCATGAAATCTCCATGTTTTCTATCCTCTGCATCAATTGCTCTATCCACAATTCCACCTGAAATAGCACTGCAAACAACATAGATAACAATCATGTGCTTGTGTTGCAAATAAATCAATACAAAAGAAAAAAGACTACACGATTGCTAACCTAACACCACCAACACTGCAACAGTAGTTTCAAATATTATCTTCCCCAACCTGAGTGGAGATCGATTCTTAACTAATCATGTTCCTTCGAATATGTGATACTGTGAGCATGTCTGTTAAGTATCCTTGACATATATCAGATAGTAAGAAACATTATGGGTTTATATGCTAATAAAGCTAAGCTTCAAGGAAAGATAAGGGCAGTATTCCTATGAAGTGATTTAAAATAAGAGTTTTTTGTTGCAAAGCAAAATGTGTTTATAAATTAGATATAATGGATGGGTATTATTTCCTTGAATCTTCCCTGCCTCATACTGATTATCATAACCTGTTTGGATTGATGTGCTAGATATATTTTCATACACCAAGGCCCAAATTTGGGACATGCATGCAATCAACAGTCTATTCAAGTCAATACAAAAAAAATCAATAGCATGTGGAATCTATCTGCAGTGTTAACGATAGAATATGATTGTTATTTATTTTCTTATATGTCTTCGTTTTCTTATCTGTATATATATATAGTCCTTTAGGCCTCATGAATAGATACACAATATTCATAATATGGTATCAGAGCTAAGGTACTAACCTAAGTTTTTCTGTACCACCGCTGTCGCTGCCAGTCCACGGGTCAAGCTGCTGCCCTCTGGTTTGTCACCGCTCTCGCAGCCGACTGCCTGCCGCCACCCGTGGTCACTCTCGACCGTCACCGCCGTTCGCCACCCGATCTGTCGCCGTCGTGCCTGCCGAAGCCACCGCCGTTCAAGCTGCCATCCACTCGTCAGCTCAACGCCCATCGGCTGCTGCCCGTCGCTCGGTGCCCGACGTCTAGCTATCGTCTACCCATCAGCTAGATGCCCATTGGCTACCACCCGCCGCCCTGTCGCTCAGCGCCCGACATCTACCGTCGGACTTGCCGCATACCGTTGCAACCGCCGCCCATTGGCCCGCCTACCACCCAGTGTCGGGCGCCACCACCGGGCACCGGAGTCGGGCTGTTCTTTATCGCCCGACCGCTGATCGACGTCCACCCTTGATGCGATGGCGTGGATCAAATATGATCGGTTAGGCAGATCAGATCTAAATCTGGTTATTTTGTATTAGTAAAAAATAGAAAAAATCAATGTTGATCTAACCGCTGTGCCATCCAGCTCCGCCTGTTAGACGTCGTTCCCTTGTCGTCGCGCCATCTAGCGCCGCCTACCATGGCTTCCATTCCATCAGCTACAATTCTATTCTAGGGAATAAAACTCTATGGGACGAACTACAGATTGTGATCTTCTCTCATAGAGATCACGTTCGATGGTCTCTACCTCTAGGGACATGTCACCGGTTCATGCCCTTCTCTGCCACCACCGGTTCAGCCACCTCCCAGGCAATCCACTTCCGCACCTCCTGCAGAAGATGAGGCCGTCAAGAAGGAGGCAGAGGCTGCTGCTGCTAATGAGGCTTTTCAGTATGCCATCGACGCTTTTCAAGCGTTGGTGTGCTGATGAGGCCCGTGTTCGCACCATCCTGGTGGTTAGCGTCGACGACTCCATCCAGCCAAACATTGTTGGTCTACGTTCTACTCGACAAATCTAGGAGTACTTGCGTGAGCGATACCAACAAAGTAGCAATGCTCAGTTCTTTTTGCTTCAGCATGAGTTGGAGACGCTTCGCCAGGGGGACTCTTCCATCGACGACTTCTTCCGAGCCCTAGCCAGTCTCTGGCGCCAGCTGGACGAGTTGGCCTCTCTACTCTGCCAGGAGTTTGAGCTTGTCAAGTCTCAATTGCTGAGCCGCTCACCGCGTCCGACAGTCACCGAGGCCCTTTGAACGATTTGGGCTGAGGAGCTTCGTCTGGCGTTAGCAGCAAAGTCTATTCCGACTGTGCTTGTTGCTCTTTCTTCAACTACAACAACGCTTTCTTCTTCAACTACGGCCTCTCCCTAGGTACCTGTCTCTACTCTTGTTTTCGCACTAACTGGAGTTCAGTACAACTACTGTGAGAACTTCGAGTATGACTAACATAGTTGTGCGGTGTGGAAAAATAGAACAAGGTGCGTGAGGGTGGACGACCAAAGATGGGGCAATGAGGCTCTTCATTTACAGGAGGACAGACTAGTTCATCGCTTCTACACAGCGAGGTGAATCTGTTCAGTAGCTCTGCCAGGCTCTATTTCAGTAGCTCTCTCACAGCTCAGCGGGTTCTGTCAGTCTAGCTCAGACGTCTCCTCCAAGTACCTCTTGGGTTCTGGATTCCGGTGCCTCTTTCCACATAACACCAGACTCCACATCTCTCACTTCAGTAGGATCTTATGTTTTTTTATCTCTGTTCAGATAGCTGACAGTACTTTCTTGTCTGTCAACTGTCAAGATACTCTTTTGTCTACTGACTTTTTTGTTTCAGCTGTTTCCTATGTTCCCTAGCTTACCATACTGCTTATTTCGGTGAGATAGCTAACTGATCTTGGTTGTACCCTAGCTTCATCTCACTATAGCTTCAGACATACTCCAATGCGACTTGTGCTAGTGATCTTTTTTATCATCGTTCTCTTTCTACTTACTGTGTTTTTCTTGGCTCCTCTATGATTGTTTGGAAGACAAAGAAGCAGTCTGCAGTTTCCCGTTCGAATGCAGATACTGAGTTGAGAGCTATGGCAGGTGTGACAACAAAGATTACTTGGTTGAGATGTCTACTTGCAGACTTTGGAGTACCTATAAGGAGACCTATGACCCTTATGACCGACAATACAGGCGCAATCAGCATTGCTTGTGATCCAGTGAAGCATGAGCTCACCAAGCACATTGGTGTGAATGCTTCATACACTCGCTAACAGGTGCAGGGGGCAGTACTCGCTTTACAGTTTATGTCCTTAGAGTTACAGCTTATTGACTTCTTTACGAAGCCACGGACTAGGGCACAACACTTGTATTTTCTCTCCAAACTTAGTGTGTGTGATCCACCATGAGTTTGAGGGGATGTTAAGGATAGAATATAATTGTTATTTGTTTCTTTATATGTCTTAATTTTCTTATCTATATATAACATATTTCTCTGTATATCCCTTTTGCACTCTCTATATATATTGTCTTTTGGGCCTCATGAATAGATACACAATATTCATAACATGCAGCACAGGTAAAAAAAGAGAATTGCAGACCTGTGACCAATAACAAAACGAATTACGATCCCCTTCTCTTCTTCCAGGTTTTTCCTCTTTTCTCCTGTTTCTCATTATTACGTCACCATTAATATTCTATATTATAAGAATGCTTTCAGAACAAATGAAAAATTATTAGAACAATTCAGTGTGAAAAACCTTGAGGCATCCAGGTGTAGCGGATAGAATCCCTTCTCCTACGGCTGCTAAAAGCAGTATTGATGCCTATCACCATAAAGTACTTCCGCCTTCCAATAGACCCGGAAGCCTTGTGCTCTTCTGAAACTGGAGAACCGTTGAGAAATGATTCTTGCAGAGTTCTTGCGGCTGAAAGTTCTATCTCCAAGTTTGCTATTGTCTTATCCAAACTGCTACAGGAGGAGCCATTTCAACTCTAATTAGAAACAACCACCTTGATGCTTTCCTGGATTAAATCGAATAGACAAAAGGCATGTGGCCGTCACATACTGTGCAGCATGATGAGTATCTAAGACCTGTAGCATATCTTTAAAATCATGTTTTCCTTGAACCTGGTGGCACAAAGACATGAAGTTCGCATCAACATCAGTGTGCTACATGATACCATAGTGGATCAAGAGGATTGCAACTTGCAAAGCAAACAGTATACAAAGAAACAAACTTGGTAATTCGTTCACATTAAGTTTTATTTAAGTACCTTTGCCGAATTACTTGAGGGGAAAGATTAAAGTACCTTTGCAGAATTACAGTCTCCGGCGGTAAGTTCAGTCTCTTTCTCTCTTCTTTCATTTGGTTTAGCAACCTCACTTGCCTCAGGCAATGTCCACATCCTGAAGAGAAGTGTCCGGGTCAAGCACTGTATAGACGTTTGGTTAAACTACTTATCTACAATGTCCTGATTCCTGAAGTTGAATTACAAAGAAGTGCATGGCCTAACAAAGCCCATGACTCCATGAGTAAATCACAGTAGCTAATTCAACCATCCTGAATTCAGAACGCTTGATCCATTAACAGCTCGTCTAAATAATCCATTTACAACTTTGCAGCCTTAATAACTCTCGGTCCCAATCTGCTAACAGGATGATCGAACATAGCACGAAGCACACAAAAGTCTGAATTCTTGAAGCCTTGAACAATGAACACCGCAATTCAAGCACCATAGCACACAGATTAGCGACACTCCATGAATAGTAATAGCCCCTAAAGTCAGAACCTCCAAAGCAAGGGAAGGGAGCCCGGCCAAAAGAAAAAACTGAACCCACATTCATGGAAAAAAAGTTCAATCCAATGCCTACATCCCCACATTCCCTCCCCCAAAATACAGGAACTAGAACATAAAAGACCACAGATCTTGCCCTAGACCCTTCCAAAGCCAACATCCCTCAGAATTCTGCAGAATGAGCCGCAATGTCTTCAACCTTCAGTCGCAGAGCCAGCACAAACAGACCTTGCTGATTGCTGAATGCCGAGCAACCAATTACTGCGTACCTATTGGTGAAGAGCAGACCAAGGCAGAAGCTCCCGACGCAGAGCAGCAGGACCCATCCCCTGAACACGCCCCCACCCCCACCACCTTCTCTCCTCCAGCTCATGGCCGCTCCTGCACTATCACCAGTTCACCACCCACCTCCTCCTACTCCCAGTTGCCGCGGCAGGACATGTATGGACTGCGAAGGAGGAGGGGGAGAAGAAAGCGAGGTTCTTGATTCTTAAATTCCCGAGTCCTGCCCCTTCCCCCACGCGACCCATGTGGGCAGGCGGAGGCGACCGACAGCACAGGAGGATACAGTCCTCCTTGCCCTGTCTGGCTGCGGCGAATTGAAGAAAGCAGCAGTAATTTAAGTAACTACTAACTGTAAAGCGATGTACTGTTGTTAGCGCTGGATTGTTCGGTTGGGCGTATTGGCGATTCGCGGGCGGCAGGGAGAGTGGAGGCGGCGGCGTCAGATTCAGAATTCTGACGGAGTGTAGTGCCAGTGGAGTAACTACTACAATTTGGCATTGTTTTTTGGTCGGTGAGCTTGTGGTGTTCGTGGGCCAGCGATGTGGCGGCGTCCGAGTCCGACCGGTTCTGCAGTTTGGCATGGGGCGGCACACAGGCGCGTGCCTTTCGGTTTACCGAAACGGAAACCTGCCCGGCCGCGCGGGCGGTCGAGGAGCAAGAGCCAACGGTGGCGGCGCAGGCTGGAACGTCACGGCAGGGCAGGCGGCGGTGGACGTGATGAATCTCGCGTCGCGTTGTGGCGCGCGGCCTCGGGACCAGGCGTGGCAACGCGTGACGAATCATGGACCGGAGAAACGGTTAGGGTAGCAGCGCTACAGCTCGACCGCGGAAATCAATGCGCTCGGTGAAAAGGCCCGCGCATGGGCATCTGCCTGCGAGCTGCGCGGCCCGACGGCGCGTTGATCAGCCGGTCTCCACAGAAGAGAATAACCGGCGTGCGTAGCCATTGTAGTTAAGTGAAGAACATAGTCCAAGATAATTGTAGAACATTGTATAACTCATTGTACTTAGCTGGGTAGGGCTTGGGTTGTGCTAAGATAACTTTCAAGTTTATACTGGGAACGGGCATTGCCTGACTGTTGAGTGTTGACTAGTCAGCGTTTCACATTAAACGAATTCAATTAGTAGGGAAAAGTAAGAATACCTAAGAGCAAGCGAGCATCTTTGATTTTAGGAAGAAAAAGATTTTAAACCATAACTCAACCACTTGTGCTCTACCACTACGTCACATTAATGTTCCCGATGCAATCAATAGAGGATTAGAGTGACAGAAATGGAAAATATAAACTTTAGATGAATGGAAGTTAGCATATCACCTTGTTAAGTGTAGAACAAACTCCCAATCGATTTTTCAAGCTCGTCAACTTCATGCGAAAAGTCAACCATAGCATAGCTCAACAGCAAGACACATTGTCTTCTTCTAACTGATGATGATGATTCTATTCCACTAATTACAAGTTCAGTGAGTTATTTATGTGTTTTTTATAAAAAAATAATATATGATATATGATTTACGAGTACTACGCTAGCCAATTGCACCCTCTAAGAAACTTGGCAGGAGGAGCGCTACTATCATCTGGACGAGTCCATCAGCGATTTAAGCGGATAACATTCCATCTCCTCTCGCGTCCAAACGGGGCCAATGCAAAAAAAGCAAACTGCCTAAACTTACAGGACGTTCGTTTTAGCGATAACTTTTAATTTTTGGTTGAAAATTCATTGTAACTGACTTTTTTTTACTGTAGCTGATTTGGTTTTTTTGAGCATAATTAAATTTAAAAAAAATAAAAAAATAGAAAAAATATGTTAGCCCATCACGAACAATGCAAAGGAACACAGGGAAAAATGCAGAAAAAAACTCAAAAAATCTAAAAAAATTTCGAAAAAGATGAATTACTGAATTATTAAAAAAATGCTGAATCTGGAAAAAAACAGAAACAACGGGGAGAAACCGAACCTTCCGCGCAAGCAGATGCCATGCATGCAAAAACGCAAGAATAGGCGGCAGACAAATAGACGTCGCATGCACCCCCACATGCACGGCGGCGAGCGATTGGCGGGAGAGCTGCACCACCCACGTCACCAGTCATCGCCCCTCCCCCGTCTCCTCTCCCGCCATTACCACCACTTGCTCCTCCTCACCTCCCCTTCGTCTTTCTCCTCTACGCCGGGGAAAGGCCCTAGGTAATCACCCCTGCCTCCGTTCGTTCCAGGCTTCCAGCGATGCATCGTGGTTGCATGGCTGCTCGATCGCTGCATTAGTTTCCCCATCGGGAACCTGAGCTGATTTAGTCTAGCAGCAGAAGAAAATCGAAGCCATTTCTTTTGCATGGTTCCTGGCTCCAATTAATTCTAGCTCGGAAATCTCCCGATCGATTCTGCCGATCGAGAACTCATTGGCCTTGGTTGATCCGGCAGGGCAATGCGCAGGAGATAAAACGAGCCCCGAGATCGCCCGTCTCTCTCGCTCTCTCCCCACTTCTCCGAGCTGAGAGGGGGAGGACAGAACGCCACTTCACACCGCAAGGAAGGACCTAGAAGGAGAGAGAGAGGCGGAGAGATAGTTAAGCTGGCGGCTGGCGGCGGCATCGCTGCGGGAACGATGACGAGGAGTGGCGGCGGCGGGCTGAAGAAGGGGCCATGGACGCAGGCGGAGGACAAGCTGCTGGTGGACCACGTGCGGCAGCACGGGGAGGGCAACTGGAACGCCGTGCGGCGGGAGATGGGGCTGCAGCGCTGCGGCAAGAGCTGCCGCCTCCGGTGGGCCAACCACCTGCGCCCCAACCTCCGCAAGGGCCCCTTCTCCCCCGAGGAGGAGCGCCGCATCCTCCGCCTCCATGGACTCCTCGGCAACAGGTGGGCGCGCATCTCATCACACGTAAGAGCCAATTCTTTCTGCAAGGTTCGATCTTTTTTCTTTGATCAATCACAATATGATCTTATCGAATCATGGTGGTGACTGTGTACGTGCAGCTTCCGGGGAGGACGGACAACGAGATCAAGAACTACTGGAGCACGCACCTCAAGCGCCGGCAGCGCGCCCGACAACCGCTCTACCCGCTGGATATCGAGCGGGGGATCGCCCTCCTGCGCATTCAGAACCTCAACCCGTTCGCCGACGCCGACAGCAACGGCAACGACATCCTCCCGGCGCCGCTCCTCTTCGGCGCGAGAAACCCGTTCGCGATGCCGCCGACGGCGCCATGGCCCTCCGCCTCGGCCTCGGCCTCACACTCGCTGCTGATAAACCAGAACTACCCCCTCCTGAACCAAATGCAGGGGATGCAGCTGCTCCACCTTGCCAACCAGCAGGCCGACGTCGCCTCGCCGCAGCCAGTGTTCCACCATGACAACGCCGGGCTCGGCCACGGCGGTGGCTTCGGCTCGGCGAGGCTCCCGCCGTTGCCGACCAGAACGCACGAGCTTCCTTCGAACCAATTTGACACGTCGAGTTGAGGCAGCGGCGGCGCCGGGCTGCTCGAGTCGCTGCTCCTCAGCGACGACCACCACCTGCTGCGACCAAACCCCGCCATGCTCAGGGTGGGCTCCATGCCTAGGGGCAGATCCACACTCCGAGTAGCCTAGACTTCAGCTCAGATGTGCAATATTTATCAGTGTAAAGTCCAAATCTAAATAAGTTAGGTATGTAACTTGTGATTTTTTTTAGTGTGGGATGTGATAAAATTCTAGATCCGCTTTTGTGACCATGCCCGAGCTGATGTACCGCGAGCCCAGCTCAAGGCTGCTCCACGGCAGCGGCGCGAGCGACAGCGACGTCACCACGCAGCACCCTCCAGAAGAGGACCCGAATGGCGGGAGATGGGGCTTCGTATTCGGTCAGTTCTTGATCTCATCTCAAGCTCAATGATCAAAACTTTTTTCCCCAAAACAACATCACAATTCAGAATCTTACACGGTGTATCAATCAACACAACTGACGTCGATCATCTGAATCAAGTGTAGCTTAGAACGATCGCACGGTGCAATCAGCATCATCGATCGATCTCATATGTCATTGCGTTGGGAAAACTGATACAGAGGACGTGAAACCAGCGAAGAGAATGGCGGCGAGCGAGGTGGAGTTGGGGATCTCCGATATGTTCGGCATCATCCCGGGGGAATGGTTCGGCACCGGCGGCGGGTCGACGGCGCCGTCTCCCGGGCCGTCGTCGGTCGTCACGGACGACGAGTTGCAGCAGTTTATGTCATCGCTACCACAGTCACCTGACGAGCATAACTGGAACGCATAATTTGAAGGACTAAGGAAGATCTAGAGATTGTATTCGCTTCCGTGAGAGCAGTACATGTTGTAAGACCTGTTTGTATTGAGCCTTATTGCTAGATCTGTTTGTAAGACCTCTGTGACTATACAAATTGCTTTCTGTTTACATGTTGGTATGAGAAATGCATAGCGTAATTTCAGTTATCAAACTCAATACACGTGCAAATAGGGAATGAAAGTACATGGAATTAACGGCCCAGGATATCCATCAACGGATGCAAATTTGCAAACGCCACGGAGAAAGTCTCGCGGCAAAAGTTTACAGATGTACAAATGTACAGTTTGTCTTGTTCAGACTTCAGAGCGAGTGTATGCAGCATATTTCATGAGCCGTAGGTGCCATGGACAATGGTTTCATAAGCCGTAGGTGCCATGGACAATGGTTTCATAAGCCGTAGGTGCCATGGACAATGGATATGTTTTATTGTTTCCATTATACATTTTGATTCTGTTTAGAAAACAATTTTTTTCTAGATTTCTGTGAAAATTGAACTGCTGTATGTGAAATCTTCACTCCTGAAAAATTCCTATGAAGCCTTTGCGCTGGGCTGCTCATCGGCTTTTGGACTCCCTTACAGAAATTGGATACTAGTACTAAATGGGCTAGGTCCAATTCAAATCTTACTTACTTGTCCAATAGTTTGATTAGACCCAATATGACAATATGTTCTAATGTACGGTGATGACCAGGTGCGGCCGTCTGGCACAACGCCACCTTCTTTTTACTTTTGGCTTATTTAAAAATTTAAATAAATAAGATGATTATTTAAATAGATTATTCAAATAGTTTCTAAGCCTAAAACTGTATACACCATCCATGCCAATATCTTTATCGTTTTGTCAAGAAAAAATATAAACAAAAGCTATAAACCATAGCAAAAAATCATAATTACAGCCTAAAATAACAGGGCCAGTGAAATTTGGCGTTTGCAATCGGATGATTTCAAACAAATTAGCAGCAAATTTGACATTACGCATGATCGTTTGATTGGATTTTAGTTGCTTGGATATGTACCGGACAGGCAGAGGTCCAACCTCCAGCCAGTTTTTTTATTTTGTAATGAATAATAGTTGCAAAATTATAAAAAGTAGAAAAGAAAATTTTACGGAAATAAGATGGACGCCATCTAGGAGGACGAAGGCTGGACGCTGACGTCCGTGCATAGACCACACAGGAAGCCCAAACAAGCCCATCTATTGGTCTGGCCTGACCATGTAGATAACCAAAACCTAAACGAAGACAGCTCAAGCAGTGTGAGCGCTGATCTGGGTGGTCGCCACCTTACACGATCTCCGCCTCCGCGTGGCCGGCGTCGCTCGCCGCGAGGCCCCCGCCGCTCGCCGCGTGCCCGACGACAATGGCTGGCTGCGAAGCCCCGGCCGCCCGCCGCCCGCCAGAGTTGTTTGTTCTCTTCGCTACACACGCATACCGTAAGAGCTGTGATATTGGGCTCATATAACGGGAGGAGCTTTGTATGAAGTTCAAGAATTGAGAGCGAAATTTGGAACCTTTCTGCGTAGCAGAATATTTTATTGCTTACTAGAGCATTTGGAACTTAAGCCGTAGTAATAATGCCTCTGCATTTGTGCAAACTGGTACGTAAGCTAGGTAGCCCATGCTACAGACTCCTCCAATATTGCTTACTAGCAATAGAAATTGAGCATCTCAATCCTAATGAATACCAATGATATATGAGGCCGACTACAGCACGTTATACCATTCGGACTAGATCTGTACGGTATAGTATCAAACCATCCATTGTCTCCACCCTTCCTCTCCGGCCACAGCCCGTTGTCATCCTCACCACTCCTTCCTCCGTCGCACGCACGGACACTGTTCTTCTCGACACGAACGAAACCTCGGTGCTATCCTTCCTCCTCTGTCGCACTACGGCACCACACGATCGTTTCGGCTTTTTTCGGCTTTTTTCGGCTTCAGCTTCTAGTTTCAGCTTTTTTTTTCACTATTCACTATACTATCGCTATTCCGATCACCCCGAAGTCGTTCCTCCTGAGGTATTTGCTCACTTGTTTTTCTGTAGAAATGGAATCAACAAGAGGGTTTTAAAGTATAAGATTATCGGTGTTCGCTTTCAATTACATAATGATATATTGAACTACTTGAAGTAGTCCTTGCAATGGGCGGCCGCTTCAGATTTGTTGACCTAAAAGGTGATGTAACGTTTTCAGCGGCTTCGCTCCTGTTGTTGCACATGCCTGGGCGATGGGCGTCATCCTTGGACTGCATTTTTCATTTGATATGCGTAAAAAAGAATACTACTATTTCAGTGTAAGGCTTAGGATCCCACTGCAGCTTACTAATATTTGTAATTTGTGACCCACATTTCCTACTTATTGGTTATGTAACTATTGTTTACTAGTAATAAAAAGATTCGGAAGCTCCAGTAATAACTATTCAAATCCTGCAGTTTTACATGTTATCCAATCAGTTCAAACGTGTTTCTAGTATTCGGGGATCTTGTTTCTTCCAGTAACTGCCCACCAAATCAAAAAAAACTGTGCAAACATATCGATGCATATATATTTGAAAAATCATATCGATGCTGCCACAGCGTCGCATTTTGTGCTGTTATTTAACTCCCATCTCACAGAAACAAGAGACGAAGCTGATGACAACACACAATCTCCGAGTTTTTCAGCCTCCGCGCAAATCAAATGTACTTGGGGGAGGATAGTTAAACTCGGCTCGATCATACAGCCTTGCAGTAGAATTTGGTCGCTAAAAATACTAAGTGCTTCAAGAACAGCCGCATTGACAAAAGTGTTAGTAAATACACCGTGAACCTCAGACATGCCCGTTGATGTCATATGAATGCAGGGACACCAAGTAGGTTCTTCCCGATAAACAGGAACTTGGAGGCAACTGCACCTCTAAACACTGGGCGACTCATCACTGGCGATTCAGATGCAAAGTTTGTGAAAAAACACATCGTACTAATCTAAATATGGCTACAAGTCTTTATGAAGGATGTGCAGCAACAAGAAGGCTCAGGTATATATCAGCTTTCTCTGTCATGAATTCTCAGAAGCAGAACTGGCATGTAAGCTGAGAGTTGTATCATCACTGCCATGCTAAACCACACATCATCGTAAGATAAATCTAAAGGATAAAAGAGAGAAGCTGATTACAGAATGGCTCATATTAAGAAATTCAACCATTATTTTTCCCTTTGCTTCACGGGTTAGATCAGAAGCGCGGGTAAGATCTAATCACTGCCATCAATCCAATGCACATAATGCAAGAGTAAGAAACATGAAGAGATGAGTAATGCATGTATCCATTGCGTTGACACAGACCAATCACGAGATGCGTCATGACCTGCAACACTGAATGGCATGGTGGATCTAGCACAGGCATTGGGGCTTCCTTCTTCAGAGGATTGTAATCCGAGAAGCCCGGGGTTAGCACCGTGCAGAAACCAATATGAACTCGAAATAGCCACAAAAAAAGAAAGACCGACAAAACAAAGAAAAACAAAGGGATTCGAATCATGAAATTGAACTATGCTCAAGCAACAAACATATTGCCTACTGGAGTCATGGCAACTGAAATGATTTCTTGACGATTCGATCGATCCCCTTCCTGCAAAGATGGTAGCACCATGGTAACACCGGTGCTCCCACCTAAACAAGGACAAGAGAGGACGAATCGAACAGGAAAAAAACTACTACTACCAGAACCAAGAACGGCTGCAAATCAAAATCGATTCAAGGATGCAATATGATACGAAAAGAGAACGGTAAGCAAAAGAAAGAAAAAAAAGCATTGAGGCGAAGAGAGGATGAGAGAGCGCGGCGAAGGCAAAGATGGCGGCTGGATCCTGGAACCCTAGCAGATGGGGAATTGAACGCCTGGGTTAGGAGTTTATTTTATAGCCTCCATGGCGGCGAGGGGAAGGGGACAAGAGGAGGCGGCGCATCGCGTCCAAGCGTCCATTGAGTGGAAAAGGAGAAAACCTAGAAAGTGTGGCCTTTATGGGCTTCTTTTGATTGACCATCATTTATTCAGGCCTTGGGCTAGGTCTCGTGGATTGAGTAGTGCTTATGGCGAAGAGATGGGCCTGGGCTCTTTGGGGGTGCTTTGCACTTAAGGATGGGCCACTGAATAGCCTTGTTGTATGACTCACCTGGCTTATTAGTCAGTATATGCATCCATATCACCAATTCCACGGCCTTCAAAAGGAGCAATGCTTGTCCCAGTAGTCATGGGAATTGCACCCTTGTCTTACTTCATTTTCTAGCTTGCCAATGTTCACAACAGGGGTCATCAAATGATCAGGGGAAGCTCCAGGAATTTCTCCTGAGACCTGTAGAATGAATCCAGATGAAGAAACCAAACATTAGATTCATCTTCCCAAATACTGTTAATGGCTTAATGCAATCCACTAGAGTTCCAATTCCAACCTGACTATGAGTGAGTGATCGGATTGGGATGTATCAACTAAAGTTCCAGTTCCAATTCCAACCTGACAAAAAAGGATTTTAGAAAATTTACAAGATGGAGTCCAATGCTTCCAGAACACCAGAACTAGTACAACATATATGACACATATGACAGTAGACTTACCTGAAAGCACCACCTGATGCAGTCAGAATAATGCAGCCTCATATCACTTGAAAGTTGAATCTTCGATCAATAACCTTGAACAAGATAAATCTTACCAAAAAAGCATTAGTGAACAATAAAATAATAGATCATAGAGAACTTTAGATTCAATTACAAGGCACAAGAGTATGATCCACCAGAACCCCGAATCTACCGATGCAACCCTCCCGATTCCGCTCTCCCCAAAATTGGCATTCAGGGTATCAATACCCTTCTTAGTGTCATGAAGCATTTAATTTAAAGCTTGCTGGCATGGCCCCCTCCCCCAGCTTAAACCAATTGACCTTATTCTCCCACCCCTGCAGTAGCTAGGTCTTGAGCAGGAAGGGCAATGGCAAAGGATCGAAACCGGGACTAAGCTTAGAGAGGAGCTAAGATTCGTGTGGTCAATTAAGTCTGGGTGCCATCATGGTGCAAGGAAGGGCATGTGACACATTAAGTGACTTAGACCCGTTTGCAGACGAGGACGCTTCGGTGGGATCCGGATGTGTGAGAGGCTTGGCAACAAGTCATTGGGATCATATGGAGTTGAAGATGAAGTACGAGACTGCTTCATGGGAAAGAAAGCATGGAGCTTCGTGGAATTCAGCTTAGGGGCAAAATGGTATTTTTGCCCCCAAACCAGAAAGTTAGGACTTGATCAAAAATATACTAAAAATGTTAAGTATATCAAATATTGAATCACTAATGGGTTGTGCACTTTGAGAAGTGTGCTTGTGTGAATATAAAACCCAATATTGTATTGGGTTAACGGGTTAGCCTATGTAAGTGGATACAACCTAATTACAGATGCTAATTAGGGCTTTTCGTGTAAGCCTCCATATATAAGGAGGGAGAGAAGTGGCTTAGAGGCTAGACTTTGGAGAAACTAGTGCTAAACATTTGAGAGGAGTTAGAGTTCTTATAGAGAAGTTTTGTGAGATGAGTTGTAGCTTTAGGTTTTGAGCTTGTTGTCATCCTTAGACTTATGAAATGGTTATAAATATTTATTTTCAAGTATCAATATATATTCAAAATTCGTTCAAGTCTTTCTTCTTTTTGCTCAAGTGTCGAAAAATTGATTTAGCTTTTTTGTATTTTTCTCTCTCCTCTTGATCTTGCTTTATGCCAAGGACATTCAAGTGATGAAGATGTCTCTTAGTAACCAGATCATATCCATCTAGACACCTTCCATGGTAAGTTTTGTGATTGCCTAGTTTTGATTCAAGAAAAGGTGATTTTGGAGGTTTTGATCTTGAGAGCTTTTTGCTTGGGTTCTCATTATTTTTAGACTATATAGGACATGTGAGAGTAGATTCAAAGCCATTTTGAGCATCCATTACCCACAAGCAAGTCTTGATTTAAGTTTTTGTGTTTTGTCTTGTTTGGTGCAACCTTCCTTCAAATAAAAAAGATTGAAACTTTGGTAATGATCTAATTGATCTTTGATTGAAATAAGTTCCTGACATCTTAGGGAAGGTGTGTGGAAAGTTTCAAGTGATTTAGACTAATAGATCAAAAGTTACATGGATTTTCGTGTTTAAATCATGCTCAGTTTCTTGTGACCGGTCAGACCGCCCTTTGCATTCCGGCTAGACTGCTTGGATACGTTCTGATCTATTTGGCTCGTTTTTGCTTGTAGATATATTTGTGATTGGTTAGGCTTTGTTCTTCATAGCTCCTTATAGTTATTGAAGTGTATGAACTATGGTCTTCTCTTTTGAAGGAAAGATTTAGAAAATGCTTTGATTTTGTTGGCTCCTATTTACTACCTTTAGTTGTCATTCTCAGTCTTACAGTGGGAATGGCTTGAACTAAATTTTATAAGTTCTTCCTTGGCGCCAGCTGACAATGCTTTCTCCATCCACCCTTGGATCCTCTTCCACACCCTATCCTTTGAGTATTTAAAAATTCCATCCTTTGATCGACCCACTAAAGAGGGAAGACCCAAATAATGCTCACACATGCCTCATTTGGTACATGAACAATATCTTTAATCATAGGGGAATTTTTTATTGCCACTCAAAATATGTGCAATATCATTTTTGCCATCAAAATTATGATCATTTTGTTTTTGCTATCCTTCCATCAGTGCATATTTCATTTTTGCCACCCGTCCATATTTTCGTAAGTCAATGGGTTTGACTAGAAAATAATAAAAAATAAAATAATCAAGAAAAATAGCAAATATATAGAAAAGGATGGAAACCCTTTGAACAATTTTGTTTATTTTTGGAACATTACTATAGGAAATTTTCTCAAAAAATTACACTAAAGAAAATGTTTTAATTTTCCTCAACTTTTATGAAACATTTAAAAAGTTTTTTAATGTAAAAATTTTGTTCAGAAGTGGTCCCTTAATTTTTTTTCTGTATTTTCTAGGTTTTTTTTCAAAAAATTCTTTTTATAATTTTGCAAATTTTTTAATGGTCAAAGTCATGAAAAATTAGGCGGAGTGGCAAAAATGAAATATACACTGACACAAGGATGGCAGAAACAAAATGAGCATATTTCCAATGGTAGAAATGATATTGCACACATTTTAAATGGCAAGAACAAAATTTTCCTTAATCATACACTTCTTTGCTCTGAAATACCCTTGCTGAAACAGATGGAGGACTTAGCCAAATTTACCAGCTACCCAGAAGCATTACAGTAGCTTGTTAGCGCTGCCTTCACCGCATTAGCGCCCTCCTCATCTGCTTTGAAAAATAAGGTGGTTTATCCGTGGAGCTTAAGGAGTTATTTGAAGTTGAAGAGGAGTAGCAAAGAATCGCTGAAGACGTCCTCCATTAAATAACGAAGGAATAAGGTAGAGGGGCGGGACAGTTGGGCCTGCGGTCCATAGCTATGGACCGAGTATTAGGTCCATAGAAGTTACTTGGGCAGTGTCGTCCCGTTTGATTCTGCGTCAGTAGTTTTTTTTTTTTTGAAGAGAAATAACTGCAAACCTAACCAAACCCTGTCTCCTGTCGGTGAAGGAAGCTCCACCATATTTGTCGGCGCAGCATGCATGCCCGTCGGTCTCGACCGCTCCAGACAGTAGGCCATGCCCATGCGTCCTCACCGACAGGCAAAGCGAGGCATCGAGCCTTCCCATCCACACAGTCACCGGTGGACGGGCGTACAAGTCGACGACTCCACGATGCACTTTGCCTCTTCATCTGCTCGAGTAGGAAGTGGAAACTGGTAGCAACTAGAAAGAGGCGAACTAGTAACCTGACCATGTGGGTTAGTGAGGCGACGAGGGCAGAGCAGACAGGGATGGGAACGTGGGAGCAGGTGGCGCAGGCGGCAGAGATGCAGA
Organism: Melocanna baccifera; assembly: GCA_036346265.1. Classification (NCBI taxonomy): domain Eukaryota; kingdom Viridiplantae; phylum Streptophyta; class Magnoliopsida; order Poales; family Poaceae; genus Melocanna; species Melocanna baccifera. Next base: position 27,025,516 of record CM070691.1, on the reverse strand, counting down.
GCATATGCATGTATGCCCACATGCGGCTGATGCCTCTTGCCGCTGCACGCTACATGCAGGCGTGCCCGCCGCTGCCGCCGCCGTCGTCAGACAGGGGGACGCGCTGCAGATCTACTCGTTTCCTTACGCCTGTCTACGACAGCAACCAGTGGTCGATCGGAACCGCCGGCGCGGCCGGGCAAAGCGGCAAACGCGTTCGGATTACGAGAGCTCAAAGCTGCTACTAGCACGTAGTAATTGAAAGCTCATGCTTTACTAACCTGCTGTTTCTACTAATCATGGGCTCGTGACATTGGATTCGCCGCTTTGAAGTTTTTTGCTAGCTGCTGATGGCGTCGCGGAGTCTCAAAGGTGACCTCTTTTTTTTCCGCGCGGGTGAGCACTGCGCACTTGAGCAGGCATCCTCTGGGAGTCTGGGGTTAGCTGGGCTCTCGCGTTCGTCTTCATGAGGGGAGAGGGGTGGGTGCGCGCAGCATTTTGCGACACGACGCGTTTTGAGCTTCGGGAAGGGTGTCGTACGGGGAGCGGTGAGACGTAATAATGTGTTCGGATGAAATAGCAAAACTACGGGGGTGTTCGTTTCAGTTTTTTTTAGTTTCAACTTCTAGTTTTAGTTTTTTTTAATTATTCAGTAATTTATTTTTTTCTGAATTTTTTTAGATTTTTAAAGCTTTTTTGTATTTTTCTTTTTTTCCCGTGTTTCTTTGCATTGTCCGTAATGGGTTAATATATTTTTTCTATTTTTACATTTTTCAAATTTAATTATACCCAAAAAGCTAAATCAGCTACAGTAAAAAAAGCCAGCTACAGTGAAATTTCAGCCAAAAGCTAAAAGCCATCGCTAAAACGATCACCCCCTATGTATAATGGTTAGGTGTAAAGGAGAAAAAAATACAAAGAATTAGATTATATATTATACAATAGTTAGCTATAATACGATAAATAAGACATATTATGTTATAAAGAATCTGTTTATAGAGATATACAAAAAGACAAATTATATAAGCTAGCTATAGATAATATAAAGGATATTATATATAATCTTTACTATTATAAAAGAAGGAGTTGGTGGTTGACCCGTCGTCGGCCTCCATCTAATCTGAACCGTTGGATCTTCCGTGTGGACTACTCGAAGTGACTTTTCCACCCCTTCTCATAAAAATAAAAAGAGCCCTGGAACCCTAAAACCCTCCAACCTCTATCGCTACTTCCGCCGCACTCGCGTACTCCTCGCCTCGCCGCCCTTGCGTCCTCCCGCCGCTGCGCCGCCCTCGCCTCCTCCCCTCCTTCCGCCCTCACCACCTCCGCCCCCCAGCGTCGCCGTCGTCGCCTCCTCCCCAACTCCCCCAACCCCTCGCGCGCGCCTCCTCTCCGTCCCCGCACCCGCCTCCTACTCCCACCCCTCCTCCTTCGCCGCGCGCATCCTCCCTCCTCCGCCCCGCCCCCGCCCCGCGCCGCCACTCCTCCGCGCCCACCCTCCTCGGCGGCCCGCGCCCCACCTCTCACCTCTGCCCGCCTCGCGCCGCCCACTCCACCGCCACCCCGCGCGCCGCCTCCTCCTCCTCCCCACCCCCGCCGCGGTGTGCGACGGCGGTCGATTCAAGCAAGATGGGGTGCACGGTGGCCCAATCGGGTAGTTACTGTCAACGTCGAGGTCTCCACGGTGGCCATCCATGAGCTGCTCGACATGGAAGCAAAGGCTGGCGAGAGGATGCGGAGTCCTGCTGTTGTGGTTACGGATTGGGCCCATGTTAGGTTGCGGTTGCGAGCACGTTCATTTTCCTCCTCCTAGCATAAAATAGGTACAACTGCTACTCATATTTTTGACCACTTCTCCTTCTCCTACCCTTCCACTTCTGCTTTTCCTACCCTTCTACATCTCCTCCACAGGCTGATTGGATTCCTTGCACACAAACTGGTTCTCGGGTTAGGCAAAATATACTCTTTTTGTTCTTCTTTTCCTATTCTTGCAACACATCCTTTTCTGTGAGTGCAATGCTTGTCATTTGTGTTTTCCAGTGTAGACTTATGCTTGTAATTTGTGTTTTCAAATGCAGAGAAGTCATTTGAAAATAGTATCTATTGCAATGCATTTCCATAACCTAATGAATTACTACCTCTCATTATATGAGTAGAAATAATAGGTTTTTGGCCCTCAGACCCACAAAGGACTGATTTAACAGAGTTACCAATCATTGTTCTTATCTGGTAGTGCTTATCATTAACTATTTCTGTTTACCAGTGCATACTTATTCATGTCATTGCCACCGGTTTGTATTGCAATGCAATTGTAAAACCTAATGAATTACCACATCAGTTGCATTGTGAGGTTAGCTAATCACAGGGAGGTTATTTTGATCTGCTAGCAGTTTGGGGAGATGTGCAATATCTTTCGATAATTTTGTAGGATCATTATCTGGGTGAGTCCAATCTTTAATTTTCTTTATTCATACCAAATTTCAGAGGTATCTCAGATTTTGACATGTGAGGCACAAACTCCACTTAAGCTGTGTTAAGGCTCTGTTGGCAAAATAGAAATTTGGTGAGGATCTTGTGCTTGGTGTTCAAATATGTTCTTATTTTGAACTATTCAAATAGACCAGTGTACTAGAATAATAATCCCCATCGGTCCTTTGATTGTAAGTTGTTGCTTGAGGTGAACATTATTATCTAAAATTGTTGTAGCCTAACCTACATGTTCCAAGAGGCCTAGCAGTTGTCACTAAAACTTCATGCAAAGAATAGATGTTGAGCAGCCTCAATTACTTGTCATCGACAAAGCACACATGTTAATTGCTCCACTGTCGTTCCTTTTTGCAAGAGCATTTCTCTAATATTCAATCAATCCTTTAGGAGAATCCAAAAAAATTAAATATTTGCTACGGTATATGTAATTTTCTTTTTATTACTTACTATTCTATTGTTGGGCAAGCAAGCCATACAAGCCAATAATACTTGTTCGTCAGATTTGCTACTGTATACTTTTGTTTGTGATATACTTTTGTTCAAAGATATGAGGCTTTGTGAACTAATTATGATGGTGTTTATGATATGCTTATCACATTGGAAATGACTCCATAGAAACATGTACTAATCGTGAAGTCTAATTTAGTATAATTTAACTGGGATGTTTCCTCAAATACTAATACTGAATTATACAATTTCAAGGTGTTGAGTTTTATGCTATAAACACAGATTCCCATGCACTTTTGAATTCACAAGCGCAATATCCACTGCAAATTGGAGAGCAGTTGACTTGTGGGCTAGGTGGTATTTTTTGTTTTCTTATGAACAATTGACATGTGTAAGAAATGTTTTGCATATAAATGCACTACCCTTTGTGTTAATTCACCTTCTGTGCAAACACGTGTTGATGACCTGATAAACCAAATGGAATTAAACAGTAGAACAGATGAATAAATATGGGGTTATAGGCTATAAATTTCCATTGAAAATAACACCCATAATAACTAGATTCACTAATTGTGTTTGTGCATTCAGGTACTGGTGGAAATCCTAATTTGGGAGAGCAAGCTGCCAAGGAATCAAAGGAAGCTATAGCCAGTGCCCTGAGGGATTCAGATCTTGTCTTCGTAATAGCTAGGATGGGAGCTGGTACTGGATTCGGTGATACTCTAGTTGTTGCCCAGATATCAAAGGAAGCCGGTTATCTAACTGTTGGTGTTGTCACTTATCTTTTTAGCTTTGAAGGATGCAAGCACTCTCTACTGGCAAGTATTTGAGTCGTCTCCTCCTAAATACAAGTTATGTGGTGTCTCACCCAACAATATTTGGTAATCATTTTTGTTTAAGCTCGGGAATGGACTTTTGCTTAGAGGAGGTATTATGTTAACGAGGTCTTATGATGCCGCTAGAATCGCCATTCTTGTGGATGCTAGTGAAGAGGATCGCTGCCTCCGAGGACTCTATGGGCTTGCAAATGGCTGATGCACCTGTGTTTGGATCGATATCCTTAGGCCAACTGAATTACAGTAGGGATCATATGACTGAGTGGGGTTTGGTACTTGTGGCTCCCGCTCTTGTATTTGATCCCATATTTTTTTCATGTAGATCTTGGTTAGTAATCTTTATTTGGCTTGGTAACTAGCGACATGTAGCTATTGAGATTCTGTGAGTGCCACTTGATTATGTGTTAATCGGGTATAGTCAAGTGTCAGCCTTTTTAATATTGTGGCTGCAAACAGTTACATGCCTAGGAGATGGACTCTCCTCATCGTTACATATACTGCTTCTTGTTATGCTACAATGTGTTTCATTTGGGCAGTAAATTTCTCTAAGCGGTGCCCACTCTGGTTCATTGTTATGTTAGGATATTTTGGTTATTGTCTTTGATTGTCATCAGAGTGGGGGATTGCATGCTACAATCTCGTTGTTTCTGCTGATCTCTGCTACTTAATATTGTCAAATCTTCGGGCCTATTCTTTTCGGCTTCTCAAAATGGCTTTTGCCTTTTGCTATAGTACCTAACTTTCAAATGGTGTATTTTTTTAAGACGGAGTCTACAAGTTAATTATAGTACACGTTAAAAGCTCAACATCTGATCTAATAATCTGATCCATTATGCCCAGACATAGTCGGATATCTGTCTTTAAATATTATGTGCATTCCGTTAACTCAAATGATTCGTTGTACCACCACCTTAAATAATTTTGGGATCTCTTTATCTAGGAATCATAACTTGATCTCCTGAAGGTTTACTGTTTCTATTTCCTTTTCTCTTTCTAGAAACTACATTCTTCAGGATGTTTTGAAACAAAGAGATCCATTGCACTTGGCAATTATCTAATCCTGCTTTAGACATCGTTATGTGGAACTCTCAAGACAAATATAGCAGTAATGTGGTGGAAAGGTGTCTAAAAATATTTGACATTGTAGAGCGATTTGCCATTGTAAATGAATTGATTTGGTATCCTCACTTCAAAGATTTGGTGATAGATGAGTATGCTAATTATGTTATCTCTACTACCCTTCTGACTGCAAGGTCTTGAACTCATCGTGTCGACCATGTATTGTTTTCACAAGATATGTTGTATTTACTTTATCTAACACGTTTCTCACTTGTCCAGGTTCCTCTTCGAGAAATATTGGCCACTACCATCCTTTCCGAAGAGGAACATTGGCCATTACCATCCTTTCCCTTGAAAATGTTAATCTTCATCATCCTCTTTGTTTGAAGATCTTTGACATACTCTCAAGGCTTGGCTACGTATAATGAAAATTTTCTATTTTAGAGGCAACTAATACTCAATATTTTCTCTATACATACTTAAGACAAACTGATATTATATTGATTCAGTCATTTTGGTTAGGGTTTCAGAAGAAGTTGTCCCTGCATATTTGAGCAGTTCTAAAGGCTCTCCACTCATCTGGTGGGCGCCACCCTATTTGTAGTGAGCTGGCTGTACTTGCTTGTCTGTAGATATGTTAGAAATTTAGAATTAGAAAACATGTAGTCTGTGTGAACAGTGAAGCATCAACTTCTTAAAGTTGTCCGAGTGATGTGCTTTTGTATCTATTAGATGTCTCCAGGCATTGATAGTTATTATTTCTATAGCTACCCTATGGGTGATACCTTCGGGCGCTATTTGTTGGTAAAGAGTGAACAATGTTTATCTACAGTTGATGTAGTCTTTGATAATCTTTAGTTGCTTGAAACGTTATCTTGATATCATGTTTTGATGATATGTATTATCCTTTATTGGGATTTATTTGTATTATCAATTATTTGAGATCCGTAGCACACACATATGCATCACTTTTATTTGGTTTTCCGTTGCAACGCACGAGCACCTTACTAGTAGTTATCTATATTATTGTATATGCTCTAATAGACCAGTGAGGTGAGGTGTGAAATTGAATATAAAGTTAGTTTTTATCTAATTACATAGTATTAACTCCCTGAATAAGAAACGATTATATTATATAATTTTGTACATGCTGCTATGAAAGTTTTTTTAAGGTTGGAGAATCAAATCAAATGTACCAAGTTGTTTATCAAAATACTCTTATGCTCGTTTCTTTATAAAGTGGCCATTGTTTTATAGAAGCGAATCAATAATGTACTGTCTTTGCCATAAGAATTTCTTCATTTACTTAAATAGCGCGGAAAGAAACACCTAAGAATACTTTACAAATGTTGCACATACCTTATATATTTTTTCTTAGAGAATTCAAATAGATAAAAGAACATTTCAGATGACTTTATCTCTTATGCAAACTCCTAAATTGTTCAAAATAAAATGTAAAACTAATCTCTATAATGTTTTACTTTAATGTTAAAATTTATAAAAACATAGTATGCATTTTAGTGGAGCTACTTGACCCATAGTTTTAGCGTAGCAACGTAAAAGGCTAAAACGAGTAGCCGGGGGCGTTTATATTAGTTTTTATTGATAAATAGCAACTTATAGAGAGACATTCGTGTATGATTTTGACTGAATAAATAAAATCACTATAGTATCCACTATAATATTGATTAGTAGATTTCGTTTTAAAAAAACAATTCATTTGAAAAATGGATGCCGAAAAAAATCATTTACCGTAGGAAAAGGTTTAGAACCCAATAAAAAACAGGGTACGCCTAAGATTTTAAGCCGTGCGGAACTAGCGGCCCGCAGTTTCCTTCTCCCCCACGCGGCGGGCACGGCCCGTGACAACTCACGCGCCACTACAACCCGCCCCCTTAAATCACGAGCACCATCCAATCTAGCAGACGTATGTACACACGTCCGTCCAACCAATCGCCATCACTGCAAAATCCTCCCCTCCTCACCAGACCCCTTTCCTCCCTGCCACTGTTTGACCCCTGCACTGCTTGCATAGCTACCTCACTTCACACTCTTCTGGCCAGTGAGGTGAGGTGATAAACAGAGTGAGGAGAGAGTACAGTGGTGGTGGTGGTAGTAATAGTAGGAGTGTGAGATGTGGAGAATGGAGCCCCCCTCCTCATCCATTCCCCTCTGCCTCCTCCTCCTCTCCTCCTCTCTCCTCCTGGTCAGAGGAGATGATCCCTACAGGTTTTACACCTGGAACATCACCTTCGGCGACATCTACCCCCTCGGTGTCAAGCAGCAGGTATGTAGATATACAGATGCATTGTGCTGTTGTTCTTGCTCTGAGCTGTGTGTGTGGTTTTTACTGCAAGAGAGGAGGTGACTGAGTTTGCGTTCGCTAATGGCCGCGTGATGCAGGGGATACTGATCAATGGGCAGTTCCCGGGGCCTCAGATCGACGCGGTGACCAACGACAACATCGTCATCAATGTGTTCAACAACCTGCCTGCCCCTTTCCTCCTGTCCTGGTAATTTTCTCTTCTCTTCTACTGTTTACACCGTCTCACCTAACTTAGCTGTTCAGTTCAAGCTTGCCATGTTTCCCTCTGAATGTTGCGTTCTTTCTGGGATGGTTATGGTGTTTGTCGGCTCATTTTTGAGCTTGTGTCCACGATATGGATTTGTAGATGTCTTGGCATGATCTAGATCACGCTTTAAATCCTGAAATGTATGGACTATCTCGCCTGTTTTTTCTTATGTTTTTTTTTGCTGGGTATGTTACTGAGATTCCGGGGTAAATGTCAGTTTCCACATGCTACATTGTTGTTGGGAGTTGAACTGGTTGTTGAGTTGTTCAAATTTGGACATATGGAAGAACACGTGGATAGTTAAATTTCCTTCAACAGTGTAGACTCATGTGTAAATCTTGATTTGGCAAGTGCATTGCAGAGTTTGTGATGTCACTGAGAGTAAGCTGTCCCAGGGTAATGTTTATTGCTTCCTTTTATTTGTTTAACTAACGGAATCTGATACTGATCTAAGATCCACACACACATCTTTATCCTTTTATTGTTTCTTGCCCTTTTCTTTTCCTTGTGCTTTCGCTTTCCTCACAGATCCATGATAAAAAGAGCAAATGTACAACTAATGCCTAATTGTATCAGTGGGGCCTGATATGTTTCAGCATTGAGCATGTGCAGATTGCTGCGCTTTCTGGCTTCTTTTACCTTGGAAGTGTGGCAAGAGTGTAATTCTTGACTCCTTCAGACACTAGATTTGCGTCGGAGTACTTCTCGTATAAGAAAGCGACATGTAGATCCATAAGATATGCTCCTGTGATATATGAATAAGAAGGAAACAAGTAAAATAAGACATGCATATTTTTCATAATGGCTATGCATTTGCATATTTTTCATAATGGCTATGCATTAACCATAGTAGGTAACTGCGTTGATTTCATGGTTACTTGATCTTGAAAACCATTGGAGATAAATACCGCGGCCATAACTGTTATTTGACGGTCCATACATTGTAGGCAAGGAATTCAACAGAGGAGGAGCTCATGGCAAGACGGTGTGTATGGTACAAACTGCCCGATCCCTCCAGGGGGCAATTTCACTTATGTCATGCAATTCAAGGACCAAATTGGGAGCTACTACTACTTCCCTTCTCTTGCATTGCATAAGGCGGCCGGTGGGTATGGTGGCATCAGGGTCCTTAGCCGCCCGAGGATCCCGGTTCCATTTGACCCCCCTGCTGGTGATTTCACCATATTGACCGGTGACTGGTTCAAGCTCAATCACACTGTAAGCTTATATTTTGATGTATCAAAGTACAATGTTTCGAGAAAACATTGGTAATTTGCATTACATCTTAGTGTTCGCTTTAGTGCATCACCTAAACTAAAACTAAAATTTCTGCAGGATTTGCAAGGCATTTTGGACAGTGGTAATGACCTGCCATTCCCCAATGGGCTTCTTATCAATGGCCAAGGCTGGAATGGCAACAGATTTACAGTAGACCAAGGTAAATTTAACAGAGTAAATCAAAACGAAGTACTTCATATTTGTATAGACAGAGTTGCACTAAACTTGCTTGATGCAATCTTGCCAGGGAAAACATACCGTTTTCGGGTATCTAATGTGGGGATCGCAACATCAGTGAACATAAGGATTCAGGGGCATTCCTTGCTCCTGGTTGAGGTGGAGGGATCACACACCATGCAGAACACGTACTCATCAATCGACGTCCATCTAGGCCAGTCCTATTCATTCCTTGTCACGGCTGATCAGCCACCCCAGGACTACACCATCGTGGTCTCAACACGCTTCACCAAACCTGTGCTCACCAACACAGCCATCCTGCATTACAGCAACTCAAATGGAGCCCCTGCCACAGCACCACCTCCCCCAGGGCCTACAATCGAGATCGACTGGTCTCTCAACCAGGCTAGATCAATTCGGTAAGATTGTTCATGATATATTGGTATATCATGATTTCAATAGAAGTACCAGGAACCATTGCTCGGTATATATGTTATTGCATTCTCAACTGAACAATTTTAAGAATTTTGGGAAGTCATGGAAATATCTATTTCTGCAGTAGATCCTAGGTTAAAAATGTATCTTCAGGAGTATATAAAATTGTATTGACACAAAAAGATTGGAATAGCCCTACTCAATGATGGCATGGGATGGAAAATTTTCATTTTGAAAGATAGTTGGGACCGGGAAGTTGGAACATTCTAATATATCCGCAGCTTTGAAGTTGGAACAATCTTGTGATCACTACCATGTTTCAGTTCAAAAGATGTGTTAAAAGTCTCAGCTTACTTGAACAACATTGCTTTGAATGACCATATGTGATGGCATAACTGAAACTGAAGTTACATACGCCACTCTGAAAGACTTAAAATATCATTTGTTCCCTAACTCTTTGATTCGTTTTGTTGGTTAACTCTAAACAGGTGGAATCTAACAGCGAGCGGACCAAGACCGAATCCTCAAGGCTCATACCATTACGGTCTTGTCAACACCACAAGAACCATCAGACTCGCCAACTCACGGGCTAACATCAACGGCAAGCTGAGATATGCAGTCAACAGTGTGTCCTTCATCCCAGCTGACACTCCTCTCAAGGTTGCCGATTTCTACAACATTCAGGGCGTGTTTACACTGGGGAGCATGCCCGACAACCCCACCGGCGGTGGTGCCTACCTCCAGACAGCCGTCATGGCGTCCAACATGCGAGACTACATCGAGGTTATCTTTGAGAACTCCGAGAACTTTGTGCAGTCATGGCACATTGATGGTTACGCATTCTGGGTTGTCGGGTGCGTTTGCTAATGCCATTCTTACAATACCTGCGCTTGTTTTAGGCCACGCTGATTCAGTACGATGACTGAAAATGATTAATCATTTCTGGATGAACAGGATGGATGGAGGACAATGGACACCGGCCAGTCGTCAGAGTTACAACCTTAGAGATGCAATTGCTCGGTACACATTGCAGGTATTATAAATGCAGACGGTCGTTGTAGACCACTGTATCTGTCCTATAACTTATCCATCTGAAGTTACAAGTAGCCTGTGTTCTTATCATGTCATTACACGAAACAACTGTGCCTGAACTTGTTCTAAGGGCATAACCTAAGGACGACTCATCTGACCTTCTTGTCGTACATGGTCTACTTTTCAGGTGTACCCTCAGTCATGGACTGCGATTTACATGCCTCTGGACAATGTGGGGATGTGGAACGTCAGGTCGGAGAGCTGGGCCAGGCAGTACCTCGGCCAGCAGTTCTACCTCCGAGTCTACTCGCCGGCGAATTCATGGCGGGACGAGAACCCGATCCCGAAGAATGCCCTCCTCTGCGGCCGGGCTTCTGGCCGCCGGACTAGGCCTCTCTGAACCTGAATTGGGCCAGTTTCATGTCACGAAGGGGTGACTGAAACTGAGAATCAGATCGGAGTTCAGATTGCTGAGATCCAACTGTTTTGACGAAATTGAGATGTTTGCACTTGTAGCGTTCTATTTGTGGTTCTATTCCAATTGGTTAGCAATTGTAGTTAAAATGTTGCCGGTGAATTATTTGTCTGGTAAGCAAGAATGATCTTGCTTCCTAACATTATTGATTGATGATATATTGATATCTAACTGGAGTATGTTAAATGGTTGAGTTTCAGTTTTGAGTTATGAAAATGATAAGTACGAACATAAACCATCCTCTTTGGCAACACACTGCTGCAATTAGTCAATTACTAAGTGAAATACGCCCGTACCTAAAGTAAAATACGCACTGAAACACACAATACGTACATCCAAAATACGCCTTCATGCTGGTATCGCGTAAGCGCTCGAAGACGCAAACAAGGAGGAGAAGCAAGCATCTATAGATAGTTAACGGATTAGTGAGAACATTTCCAAAACGCCCCCCTTAATATCTTCTTACTTTCCCAAATCGCACGCCCCTCGCTTCCCAATTCCTCCCTCCATTTCGCGGGTCTACTAAATAGGCGAGCTCGACGCACGCGTCGCATGCACGCACACTCGCAGTCACAGACACAGAGAAATTTCATCGGTAGCAGAGCTTCTTCACCAGCGGATGGAGGAATCGTAGAGGAGCTCACTGGGTGAGGAGTAGTGGCGATGGAGGTGGATTCGGTCGGAACGAAGGGAGAAGACGGCGCAGTGCCCCTGAGGAGAAGTCGTGCGATTAACTGATTGGAAATACAATTGGAGGTGTGGAACGTACTTCGACATGGTCGGATTGGGGAGGAGGATAAGTCCTTCCCCATCAACATTTTACTCCACCCGCCAATTCAGTATTCTGTTCAGACAGGGCACAATTTGTTTTGTCATTATTCATAAAACCCCAACAAAGTGTTCAGTCTCCCAGAAGTTTAACGTCTAGCTCCACCCGATTAAGCACCATATAGCCAAAAAAAAGAACAAACATTAAACCTAGCTTCCCGTGTTAATCCAATGGCTGGATGCTACTGCACATGATATTTGCAGCAACGTGCACTGACTCTTCGACAGTAGTAGGTGTGCGTCGAAGAACACATGATCTTTAAGATAATCTCCAATGTTATATTTTAACCAGGTCAAATAAGGAGAGAGAAAACACTGAATCGATTCAATACATTAAAAGGATCAATTCCAATAAAAAAATAGAACAGACATTAAACCTAGCATCCCATGTTAATCCAATGGCTGGATAATACTACACATGATATTGCAGCAACATACACTAAGTCTTCAATAGTAGTAGGTGTGCGCCCAAGAGCACGTGGTCTTTAAGACCATCTTCAATATTATATTTTAACCAATTCAAATAAGGAGAGAGAATGCAATGAATCGATTCAATATATTAGAGAGATCGATTTTAACAAAAAAAGCATAGAATCGAACTCTACTTAGGAGTCAATTCAAAGCATTAAACAATTCATATGAGTATTAAACAGCTACATAGGAGATAATACGGTTGAGAGAGGATATTATTATTTTGTGGTTTTTAATGTAACGTGGTCCCAGTTATTAGTAGAAATTGGTTCAATACATTGGACAAAAACACGTTTAGTTATTAGAATACTTACGTGATATACTTTTGAACCAATCTTGATTTAATACATTAGAGATGCTCTAAGTAACAACTTGATAACTTCATTCATGCATCTAATATTCTTTTAAGAAGCAGACGGCTCCGCATCTAATATTCAGTTATGCCCAAATTACGCTATTCGGCAAAGTGGCAAACACACCAAAAGATATGCCCCAAAATCGTAATAACTAAACCAGGTCCCGTTTTTTCAGTATTGGCATTCGGCGAAACTATTTTCAGTGCAACCAAATCTAAGCTACATGAAAAATCGACCAAATAAAGCGACAGCATTACGAAGCAAGTAAGTCGATATGTATCCACTTCGAACGAATAATATGCATCTTAATTCTTTTTTTAGCAAACAACCTAGCTAGATTCCTGCTTTCCCTCGCAAAAACCCCAAAAAAAAAAACCTAGATTCCTGCCGTCGTCGATACAAAAACACGTGCGCTAGCCAGCTCGATCCATGCCGATCTATTAAAATCTAATCTAAACCCCCCACGAGAAGAAACCAACCAGTAAGTCTGACACGCACGAACCTAAATTCTTTTCCCCACGTGCTCCTCATGCTTGTCCAGCATGTTTCTAACTTAGAACCTATTCATGCTTGTCCAGCTTGTAAAGAAAAAGATACTTGTGTGTGATTTTAGCTGATATAAATGAAGTTATTGTAGTGTGTACTGTAATTGATCAATTGATCTTATCTTGAAAAGACACTTCATTTAAAAGTTAAATTTGGCTAAACCAAAGACTTTTTCCCAGAATTAGCTAGTGGGCCCAAAGGTGACAGCAACACCGCTTACCCAAACAAGTGTCCTTGAATTATTTGATAGTGAGTATAACAAGGATGCACACATACGACACCACACAATATCACACACCCACATATGTGCATTCAATGCATATGCTTGAAGCGAGACAGAGACCCAAGAGTTTCACATAGTGCGAATACACATTTTAACCACTAAAAATATTCATATGTACCCTGAAATATAGGGCTATCACGAGCTGAAAGTCAGACCGCTAAGGTGCACAATCACACCCTTTGCCAACTAAGCCAAGGTCAGTCCCCCAGTAACCTTGAAATTAGTAATGAACACGTCGAGATCTCCTAAACGAGCACACCAAACATCGGGTGCACACGCTGCAAAACCAAACAAAACCATGCATGCACCATACCTCGCACGTGTGCAAAAACAATCATATGCATGCATGCGGAATTGCCAGCCTAAGAGGCTACCCGGCTTTAAAACTCCATCCGCCGCTCTACCATTGGCTACCGTGGTGAACTGACGGCGTTCTTGCTTCTCTCTCTACTCTCTCTCTCTCTCTGGCTAGAGAAGAAGAGATCGATCGTGATGAGGCCGAACGTGCGCCAAAGTCCTGCAAGCGTTGCCGTGCCGGCGGCGGAGAAGGCGAGTACGGCAATGGGCGACGACGGCAAGACTGCCGCAGGAGGCTGCGACGCCGCCACCGAGGAGCAGGCGAGGGCAATCATTTGCACGGCGAAGAGGGCGGTGGAGGAGGCGGCGGACGGTGGGAGGCTGTCGGTCAAGAAGTCGCTGGAGTGGTTCCTGGAGAGGAGGAAGACGGCGGCCGCGGGGGTGCACCGCCGCCACCACGAAGAATCCTCGTCGTCTTCGTCTAACTAGGTACTGTGGATAGCAGATTGCCTTTGTGAATGTCATTTGATCGATCACTGGCCTAGCTAGGCTCTCAACAATTCGTTTCGTCTTCTTCTTCTTTTTTTTCTAATTTAATTCCTTGTACGGTAGCTAGTACTCTATACCTAATTGGAAATCGAATTCTCCCTAATCGACGACATGGGCGTTTCATTTCACTCCACTTTATTCTTCGACATGCCTGTTTTTTTTTCTCTTTCTGAGAAATCGATGTCTGTCGTGAGTCTTGACCCGTGAGAGGAGGCCTAGGCCTAGGTGGAAGGTGCCCGGCCCACTTCGTGCTGCGTGCGGCGCTGCCGTCTGTCGGGGCGTTCCGTGCGGCAGACGGCGGTGTCAGAGCGCAGCCCAGGTGGCCGAGTGGAGAGCGCGCGCGGTCCAACCCAAAGCGAGTTGGCTCGCGGCCTGGCCCGTTTGCAACACACGGGGGAATCGGCGGCCTAGCCGGCTAGCGGTGCGCAGGTCGGCGGCCAGCTCGACGCCTGCGACTAGTTTCGGCTGGTGCACGCTCCGAGCAGAACGTGCAGCGAGTACTGTGCAACAGTTCAATCGCACGAGCAGCTCGCGATGCTATCTGAGAGACGGAAGACCTGTTTGGCTGTTTCTCATTGGTTTCCTCTTCGTTATCGCCTAATCGGTAGGCTCCTGCCCGCCAAACTCAATTCCAGAGGTTGATTATGTTAAGGTCTAAAGAAAAACTAACCTCGTGTGTAGCCAAAACGATGGTATAGTCTCACGCCATCCGATCCTTTCACATAATCCTCACTCTTATCCAAACCAAACCGTTCACATCCACTCATTTATCTATCTTATCCTTATACGATATCTCCTTATTTCCTCTATTTCTCTCACACACACATCCATAAGTAGCTGATTAGCATTTCATCTCCCTTCCATCTCTCCCTCATCGGCAAGCAGCTGGTTGGGCTGTGACCACCATACTGCGCGGCAAGCAACCGGGCCCAATAGGGGCATGCGGTCACATACCTTGTCAAAAACTGTCAAAGACGGTGGACCGGTGGTGGCCAATGATAAGAGGCATGGGTGAGTGTTGGGCCCCAACATCTCCTCCTTCACCTCCAATGAGAGTAGCGTGATGGTGCAACCGTATGCTCACTTGATGGGACGGCCACAGGTTTGCACGAGCATGAAAGGCCCCTCCACTTCCTCCTACTCCGGCATCGCCCTTCCTTCATCACTGGCTCCAGATCTAGCGTAGGTGGTGCTGCGATGCTTCGCCTCTGGCTTCAGATCTAGCCACGGAAGGCAATGGCATAGCTTAGGACACACGGATCCGATAGTGGCTCAGTGTGGAGCTTAGTCCTAATCCGGGGAAGAGAGACAGACATATGGAGGTTCGATGCGGAGCTCAAGCACAGATTCAACGGCGAGCAAAGTCACCAAAGTTGGAGAAGTGGTTGTGTCTGCAACAAGCGGTGTTGGGCAGCTCTTGGTGTCATGGTAGTACCATCGTAGCCATGTGAGCTCATCAAAACTAACCAAAAATTCTTGAAACTTGTTTAAAACCTATTGAAATTTTTTGTTTGAAACTTACTGAAACTCATCGATTGAAACTTGAGTTCTAAAATATGAAACTCATTGAAACTTTGGCTTGAAATCTTTTAGAATCTTCTAAAAATACGTAAAACTTATTGAAACATGAAACTTTTCAAATGTTCTCTTGAAACTTGTTAAAATTATATAAAACTTATTGCTATACTGTTGCACTGGTATATCGTTCTCTAGTCGCTCTCCCTCCCTAAGATATATTGCATATTTTTTTTTATTGTCTTGAGCTTTTAGATAAAATTAGTCATGTGTCATGACAAGGTTCAACCTGGCATTACTGACACCGCTGCTATTTTGATCGTTTGGGCTCCGTGGAGCCATTTTAGCATATGATCCAGTAATGAATGCCCCCTCGCGGCTATAGGGAGCTCAACCTTTACGTGCATGATTGTTCTTCAGTATTTGCTCTAAAAAATATTATTCTTCCGTATGAAGCCTTAAATTTAGCTTGTACTTAAATCATCTTCAATTCAAGCAAGGAAATAGGCGATTGGAAGTCATATCTTCAGGGTTAACTAAGAACAAGCGTAGATCTGCACACGCGCAGTTATCCCCCAGTAGCTGTTCCATGGGTACAAAAATATGTCTTAATTAATTACATACACATGCAGGAGACAGGTGCATACAACGGAAGACGAACTCATGTCACTTCGTTAATTATATACGATACATAAAGTATCACATAAGTATATAGTTAATCTCGATTATGTCCTTTACAACGTATAAATATAATTGCAAGGACATACTAATTGACAACATGGTCCACGCAAGCACGCCTCAAAATCAATCACACCTCTGAAAAGTTTGCTGCGCGCCGGTGGCCAAAATTGCAAAACGGTGAGCTCTGGGGACCCCCGACGACGCCGAAGCAACTGATGACGAAGAAGAAGCGGCGCCCTGGAAGCCGCCGTCGTGCATCATGCTGGAGTGGTCTTCCTCCACGATGGTGTCCAGCTTCGCCGGCCGCGGCGGGACCCTGCCGGCGGCCGACGAGATGGGCTGCCACGGCGCGACCTCCGAGAAGACGACGCCCTCGCCCTTGCGCGAGCGGGACGAGGTCCGGACGACCTGCAGCAAGAAGGATGCTCTCTGTATACTGCTCGCCATCATCTCCTTAGCTTAAGACGGAGATAAGCTCAGCACAAAGATCTGAGCTAGCACAGCTACGACCTATACACGAAGCGGAAATGAGCCATAGCTCGCCAGCGGAGAAGGGAGACCGGGGGCTTTTATAGACATGAGCTTTCGTAAATGCCCCTGTTATCTGGCGTTTATTCCTGGTGATTCTGACACAAGCGGCTGATGCCGAAAAGGGCATTCTCGGAAAGTTAATTAGTGCTTCTGGTTTTGCCTTCGCTATCAGCCATCAGGTGCTACTCGCATGTCGCATCAAGATGATCAGGCGTTTCCTGGGAAGACGGATACGGTACGGATGCAGGAATGACACGCAACTCTGCCTGAGAGCAGGTCAGAGAATTTTGGCCGGCCCGTCGAATCATATCGCAGGCTGCTGGCTTTAAATGGGGGGAATTTCGTGTACGTATGTGAGTACGTGGTGGCGCTGGCCGGAGGATCTCTTTCTCCTTGCCCCCAGGACCAGGGCATCGCTCTTGTATTTACGCTTGTTCACGATCCACTCTGTTATTACTGCATGGCTTTCCAGTCTCGCTGGACTCGCAGACGTAGATACGTATGACATGCATGCCCGGATTTAAAACAGTTTGAATTCGTGGAACACGTACATATGTGCCGTATTATACAGCATTAGTCGGTTCAGCCTTAAAAAAAAATAGAACTATCTATCGTACATATGACTATTTTTTTTCTTCACTCTCAGTCACTTTTATATCTATTGGATGAACATCATCCAATGACCCCTCTTTTTTTAAAAAAGGGGAATTAGTACTATATAATTTTAGGTGACTGAGAGGTAAAAAAATTTCAGTTAACTGTGCAATAGAAAAACCGTAAAAAAAATTGAGTTGAGTCCCACTAATTGCATGCCAGGTACATATTCCGTGAGAGAAAAAGAAAGAAAACGGCAAACACTTTATACAGATTAATTTGTTTCTCGTAACATGCATGTTGCAAAATGCAAGTGTCTACCTCATGGTTACTATTTGTACACATGAGGCAAGAGGAACCAGTCTCTTGAGTCTCGTCGTCGTCAGTGAATATGTGGAGAGTTCTTATTGACCGTTACCATCGAATAAAGCAGAACTGATGCATGCTTCGCGAAAAGAAGACAAGTTGGGCGACCAATCGAATCCATCTCGATCTGCAGATCACATCTGCATATTAATTTGCATTCCCATTGGCCATACATAAGCCTCTTCGACAACTTGTGCTTTGCCAGTCACTCGATAAGATAAGGAACGCATAGCGTCAGAAATATGGCGGTAATAGTGCCGGCGGTATGTAGTGTTGGACTTCTGAAGATAAATTGATAATTTTTTAATTTGATAAAAGGAGGAATGATGGGTCCCACTTGTTAGTGGGATAAAAGAAGGATAGGGCTGAGCCCTCACGGACGTGCATGGTGTGGAAGAGATGCGGGAGAGTTCAGACCGTCCGATGGAAAGTTCAGATCGTCCGAACTCGCACCGAAAGATTAGACTGTCTGAACTCGCACCGGGGAGTTCGGACCATCCGATAAAAAGTTCGGATCATCTGAACTCGCGTCCGAAGGGATAGGGGGGAGGAGACTGTCTCCTCCTCGACCGGCGCCTCACCCGGATTTGGACTTCGTCTCGGCGGGCGATTTGAGCGTCGAGTGGGGAGGCGGTGACTGGAGAGGCGGCGAAGGTGCGGGCTGGCTCGGGCTCCTTGGAGCCGGCCGCTCGTAGCCACCATGCTGCAACCCCTGCCTCCCCTATTTAAAGTCGCCATCTCTTCCTCCGTGAGAATCTCTGATCTTCGGATCTCGCATCTACTTCTCTTTAGCTTTCTTCCTTGTTGTTCTTGAGCGAGCTCTTCCTTTTGGGTTCCCGAGTGCCCTGACTCTGGTGGGGTAAGAGGGAAAATCTGAAGGATTAACTTAAGAAAGGAAGAAGACAGTGGTGGTCCTCTGTTGTTCTTGAGTGCATTCGGCCGAGTGTGTTCTGGTGATCCTGTGCGGCATTTCCTACCCTTGACTTCACTCTTCGGTTTGCCGAGGTGTGAAGGCCGATATTGTATCTGTCAACCTTCATCTTCTTGCTCGGCAAAGCGAAGCGTTTGGTTTTCTGGGACAACGCTTTAAGGCGTGTCTTGCTCTAATTTCTTCTCAGTGGTTTTGAGTACCACTAGTGTTTGTGAGTATTGCAATATTTGTTTTTACTTTGCTCTTGTTCTTTACGGATATCTGTTCTGAAAAAAGTGCAAAGTGATTTGTGGGCTAATTATAATTGCTCTGTGATGAAATAACATATTTATGAGATTATGTATGAATGTGAGGGTAGATTGATCTTGAGCTTGTGGCTAGCTTTACAATTGAGTTTGCTCTGATCATTGAAACGACTGTACTTGATATTATATCAGTTCAGGAATTAGCTTTCAGTTGATTCACCTATACCCGAGTTCTGTTTCTTTGTTATAATCAATATTTTTGTCAGTCTATTAGAAGGTTATATTGATTATAGCATTTAATTGTAATGTTCAGCAACATTTGTTCATGGTCCAATGATCTTCTTTAATAGAAAGTTTGACTTAGCTCAAGATCTAATCTACAACTGTCATATATAATCAAGATTAATATTTGTCATGGTGGAGATGGCTAAGAATGGATCTTGTGCAACTAGCCTTCTGAGAGCAGATTATAACATTCAAAATATTAAGAACATGTTAAATTTGGTCATACATGTTATATTCATTTTGTTATTAGTATTCAGTTGGTATGACTTAATTTGTGTACATGTATATATGTTGATTTTAAACTCTTACATGATATATTTGTTGGGCATATGTTTTAATTTGGATAGTTTAGAAAATTTATATGTTTATATAGTAGTCAAATCATTTATATACTTTTTATATCATGATTATGTCTTTATTAAATATGCTAAAATTAAATATAAATATATACTTATATCGCAATCTTTATACATATAGTAGGTACATATCGATGTTCATTTCGGCGTTCGATTGGTACGTGTAAGATATCGAGACACTGGTGAATATATACTTTTGTTTGTGCGCCTAGTCTTTTTTTTTTCTCGAACATTATTTGTTGTTTACTCTCACCATTTTACACTTCTGTCAAGCAGTGCTTCTATGTTCTTCTAAAAATAGGTTGCATAGATCTCAAAGTAATACGTACGTTAGTAGTCAGTAGCGGGCGATCGCAACTCAAGCCCTTAATGTGCTTTAGAATCGGTGTCTTTCGCTCTAAGTTGGAGCATTGAAGCACGGACTTCACCATCAGATCAGTTGTGAGCTTTATGTGCAGCCAATCTTAATTTTTCAGCTTAATGTGGCAAACCAATACACATAAAAGTATGTAGATTAATCATCAATATAGAAAACCGTATTTGTAGAGCTTTGTCATAAAAAATTCTTATGTATACGGTATGTGCTAGTCTCTAGCAGCATAGATATATACTAGAATAAACTTCCAGATGATCGACGTTGTATCTCATATAAACTGTGATGAATCAAAAATGACTTCCACGTATCGTGAAATGCTGGTGATAGGCAGCAGGCAGGAGCGAATCTAAAATTTTATTATGCTTTAAGTTAGAAAGGGTTAAAGGCCACTATTACCTGAATCAGGAAGAAAAGTTACGTACTTAGTTTACTTAGATTTATCTAAATTTTACACTGATAAAAATTACGCACCTCTAGCTGAAGCTTAGATTACTGGTGTGTGAATCCGCCACTGGCAGTAGGTCACTATCCGAAGCCAAAAAACGTTGCATGTCGGCTAGTGCGCGCGCCCTGCCATTTACGGCATCGCCGGAGATGTCGTGATCAGATGCTATCCCGTTTCTGGATAACGCCGCAGGAAGCCGTGCAATTGTATGCACTCAGATTAATGGTGTTAGGCAATCAAGAATTACACAAATTCCGGCTGCGTGGTTCGTGGAGGCATACATGCCAGCGTAGACATGGCGCTTCTGAAGTGCACGTGAACAGTCGAGTGACTTTGATCGGTGTGGCCTATATTCCTTTTAGCTTTTCAATTGGTTTTTGTTTCTATCGGTCGATATTATTTTATTCTTTAGATCTACTAGTCATAGTTAAAAGTTATATATCAACCGTAACACAACAGAACGGCCTGTGATCAGGTCCTCAGCAGATGGTCATCAATTCTAAAAGATGCAAGCACGGCAACTATATACGGAGACACTGCAGTAATACTGGCACTGACGATATAAATGGGCTTGTTTTTGTTGCTACGCAGATGTAGTGATGCATGAGTTAATGTGCATTTCTATTAATTGAAGCTGGAATTTCTTGAAACACTACTTTATCGCCCAAATGGCACAGTACTAGAAGTACTACAAATAAAAGAAAGTAACTTGGAAATAAATGTAAGAAAAGATTAGATTAGAAGAATTAAAAAAAGATCATAGGAATTGAATTATTATCTTTAAATAAAAAAGAGGTGTTTGAGCCTTTAAGCCGTACACCTCCCCATGTGCACTCCGTAGGTCATAAATGGGTATTTGTTTGAAAAATAAATGAGAAAAATAAAGTTATAAGATATAAAATAAGGCTTGTTGCACAAGATTTCACTCAATGATAACAAGTTGATTATGAAGAAATCTATTCCCTGGTCATAAATGGTATTACCTTTAGATATTTAATCTCGATGGCAGTAAACCTGAATTTAGAAATGAAATTGATGCATGTGATAATGGCATATTTTTATGAAAACTTGGATTTGAACATTTATATAAAGATATACGAAGATTTCCCTGTCTCAAACTAAGACAAAGCAAATAAAAACATATACAGTATAAAACTCAGAAAATCACTATACAGACTTAAGCAATCAAACAGAATGTGGTATAATCGCTTAAGTGATTTTCTATGTAAGAAAGGCTATATGAACAATGAGGATTGTCCCTATGTATTTATACGATGATTCTAGAATGGATTCTGTATAATCTCAGTGTATGTACATGATCTGAATATCATCAAAACCCTAGATGATATAAAAGAAGCGAACTTTTACTTAGAATCAGAGTTCGACGTGAAAGATTAGGGCAAAACCAAATATTGCTTAGACTTGCAGCTTGAGCATGTCTCGAAAGAGATATTAGTGTATTAGTCAGTCTACACTCAGAAGGTGTTACAGATGTTTGGCTTTGAAAAAGTATACCCTTAAAAAAATACTTATGA
The DNA here is from genome assembly GCA_036346265.1 of Melocanna baccifera. Lineage (NCBI taxonomy): Eukaryota > Viridiplantae > Streptophyta > Magnoliopsida > Poales > Poaceae > Melocanna > Melocanna baccifera. The sequence continues at coordinate 27,003,548 of CM070691.1, read as the reverse complement.
TCGGAAGATCTTTGCAGTAAGATAAGAATCCACATAGACGTAGAGAAAAGGGGGAGAAAGTCCTAGGACCAGAATTCTTATAGTTAAGTGCAATAGGAGCACTTACGTATTTAGCAAACTGTATTAGATCGGATATAATATTTATTATAAATCTATTAGCAAGATATAGTGCAGAACCTACCAAAAAACATTGATAGGGAATAAATGATATCTTTCGATATCTCTAAGAAACAAAGATCTTGGATTGTTCTATAGAAAGAACCAATATCTGAATATGACTGGCTATACAGATATCGGGTATTTGTCAGATCTGCATACCACTAGATCACAAACTAGCTATGTATTTATGTGTGATGGAATTGTCATTTCATGAAAATCGTCTAAGTAAATTTTTTTTATCAATTTTAACGGACTACTCATAAATCATAACATTGTATGAAGCCGCACGAGAATGTGATTGGCTTCAACGAATGGTTCACCACATCCGGCAGTCATGTGGATTGAACATCATACAAGCTCCTACAATTATCTATGAAGATAATGCGGCTCGTGTTACACGAGTGCAAATGGGTTACGTGAAAAGTCATTTCACGAAGCATATCAACCCTAAATTCTTTTATACTCATGAATTATAAAAGATGGACGAAATTAATATACTACATACTAAGTCATGTGAAAATCTTATAGATTTATTCGCTAAGTTATTTTCAGCATTTAACTTTGAAAGATGTGTATGTGAAATTAGAATGATGAGACTTAGAGCAGTGCAAAATTTAGGGAGAAATTCTTCTCGAGCTCACTATTGAAACTTAATCACAAAGATTGAGTACCCAAGTAATAAATTATGTAGATAAAATACAATTGGGTGGATTGTATTTTTTTCTTGACGAGTTTTCCTGAAGTTTCTCGGCCAAAGTTTTTAATGAGGCAATTTGTGCAACACAACATAACATGTATTATATACTCTTTTTCTAAATTTTTTCACTAGATTTTTATGGAGTTTTGATGAGGTATGAACGTGTCGGATGAGTGTCCAAGAGGAGTGTTGAAAAACCTAGGCTTGGGCCTGCAAACCTGATTCATTGGTGGGTACTCTCTACTTAGTCTATAAATAAAGATCATACTCATTATAACATGTACAAGAAAACAGAGAAAGTAATAAAGAAAAGAGTTCTCTTCTCATATCTCTATGTTCAATTTATTGTTTGTAATATTCTGTATTTGATCTATCTATTTTACATTCAATTTATTGTTTATAATATTCTGTATTTGATCTATCTATTTTATATAGAAGTAGAATCGGTTGGATTGAACTCTTCAGTGACGATTCTGCAGTAATAATGCGTGGGGGTGGGCCGGTGCGGCGCATGCATATATCCCAGCTGTTTGCTCTGTCTCTCTCGCGCACGCACGTACGTGCATGCGCATGCTTGGCAGGCGCGTGGCTACCGGCAAGCAACTCGTCGGTAAAGGCTCGACATGTAGAAAAATTTTATTGTGTAGTAACGGTGGTATAGTTTCGGCTGTGCAACGAGCTAGCCAGACGTCGACACGTGGTGTGAAAATACTGTAGCACAAAGTTTTTTCTGGAATATTTTGATGTATTTCCTTGTGATACTAGTGTTTTTATACCAAGTGTCAACACCTGATTTGTTCGTTATAGAAACCAAACTATACCACCGATACAAAATAAATTTTTTCCGACACGTACTCATGGCGCGTAGCTTTCATGTCTTGGCACGTACCTCTCCAGGCTTGGCACATGAACATGCGTCACGTAATTACCCCCCTCCATCGATCATGATCGGGTGCGGGCGGATGAAACACGGAGCCGGCCGTGAAACCGACACTTCGGACGTGCATGCAGTTTACTGCGTTGGACGCGCGCCGAGTGCACACGTACCATCGTTCGATCTCCACCGTTAATGCGCTCAAATCAATCGCATCCCTGCGCAGGGCCTGTCTAATCTAGCAGATTGCCTAAGCCCAATACAAGCTCTGTCTCGTCCTGAAAATATTTGGCGAGCTAGCTAGATCTGTTGATCTGACATGTACTGTAGTACGCACTATGAAAATTCAGCTGTGCTATCGTATCTAATGTGTGGCCGGTTTTAACTGCTCCCTTATGATCTTCCGTTGATCGTGTGTCGAACAAAAGCTTACCATACAAATCAAGTTAACCAGAGCCTCTAATTAAAAACTCCGGAGTTGCATTACTAAATGGAGTAAACATCGAGTTGGGCCGGTCCATTTTAGTACAGATGGGCTTGCAACGAAGTTGTTGACGATAGAAAAGTTAGCCCAACCTGGAACGCGGGTGTGATCTTCTATGTCGGAGAAAGTGGCCCAGAAGCTGACAACATGCACCGTTCCTCGAAAGTATCCCCCCACAGACCTGGTCTGCCACTTCATCTGGTACACCACCTAGCGCTCCAAAATAGCTTATTTTACATTATAACTACTATTAACTTATTTTATATAATTAAATATAAAAAATAAAAATATTAACAATACAAAGGACTAAGAAAAAACTAAAACACCAAAAAAACAAAAAAACCATAAACCATATAACAGAAGCGCTGAAGACAAAAAACCATAAGCCATTTGTCTGCCTCTCTTTTTTTCAGCCCAGTGTGCGGTGGACCTAGTGGTTACTAGATTGCTAAGTATCCCCTCTAAGATCATATTACCCTTGAAAACTAACACGATTAGTTGCAATCTCTACCAATTATATAATGAAGGGAAGGCAGAGACCAGCGAACCGTGAATAAAATAGTTAGGGCCCACCCGTGCCGTGGCACTCCCACGTCCCTGCGTTCCACAGGCAAACGTGGCAGACCGAGCGCGTCCACGTAACACCCCCGCGCCGCCCCCATGGCTGCCTCTGTTTGCTAATCCCGAACAAAAAAAGCAAGCCGCCTTCTTTTCTCTCCCCGTTCTTCTCTGACTTTTTCTCCAAGCTCAACTCCATCTCCCTCTCCCTCGATCTTGGGAGAGATGTCTTGGCGGTGGGTTCTCGCGCGGCGCGTCGCCACGCTGGGCGGAAGGACAGGCTGCGGCGGCGGTGTTGCCCAGGCGCAGAGGCTCTTCTCCTCGTCGGGGGCCCACCTGGGGCGGCACCCTCCTCTGCCCTCCCAGATTCGGAACAAGGTCCCTTCTTCCCCCATTTTCCTCCTGTCATTGGCGGTTCTTGTAGTGGGTTTTGGTACCTCGTTGCGGTTTTCCGATTCGATCGGTGTGGGTGGCGGCGGAGCTGCCTGCAATGTGTTTGTGTTTATGCCGACTAGTGTAGCGCTTCAAGAAATCCTTGTGGAATTGTGTCTCGTAGTTGCAAAGTGCCGGTGATCACACTAGTTTCCCCTTGCTGATGTTAGTGGGTTCCATTAGTCAGTAATTGGTCAACCTGTCAGTTTTTAATGGGATTGATTGATAGGTGACCACGTCTTATTGAACTGTAGATTGGATTAGCTTTTTTTGTTATACTGATAAGTTCTGTGCTTTTGGTATGGATTAGTAGGTGGTGGGTTGCAGAGGAGCTGCTTTCGTGAGCTCGCGATGGTTACATGATGCCCAATACCAGATTTGCCAGGATGGGGTTTCAAGGACTGAGGTAGGTAAACCCTTATTTGTGCAATGATTTGCTTTTATGCTGCTCATTAAGTTTGTAATGATCTCAGTCATTGTACTCTTTTTGTCAAGGAAAGGTATAGAGCCCTGCTTAATATAGAAACCGTATAAGCATAATCACTTGCCAAAACACAAAACGGTCATGCTAGAGTGCCTGGGACATGCATACAGGATCATGATTTGAAAACATGTCCAGCAACAGAACAAAATATGAAAAGTGGGCTGTTGCAAAACAGATTTGTAAATTGTAATTCCACATGTTGTTCTGCTACATGGGCCGCTCCTTGCTTTGCTTCATTGACTGCTGCCACATGATTACGATGCATTAACATTCTTACAGCTGTCATTTATACCATTGTGGCACTTTTGCTGATACACTGTACCACTCAAATGGCTTCTTGTTTGATGCTAATCTTCAGTTACTCGGCCTGTGAGTTATCATACACATTGGCTCTCATGAAGATTAAATGTCCTTAAATTATTTCTTATGATACATACATAGTTTCTCCATCTCCAAATCAACAAGAAGATGGTGATGCAGCGGATAAAAGGGTCCTTCAAGTTTTAATTGATAAATCCATTTGTTATGCAGCCAAATATATTGAGCCTGGAATGGAATCTGATTGTTCTATAATTAGCCAAACAAGATGACCATGCATTATGCTCTACATAACATTTGAAACTTGGATAAAACGATTTCCCCCTTTTTATCACAGAAAACTATGTTGATGCTCCCAGCCCCTGGCCAATTATTCTCTTTATGTGGCTAGCAATTTATCACTCTGTTGTATAGAAGCTGAAGGAAAATTTTATTTTAGATGGAAATTTGAATAAGCTTTTATCATTTATGTTGTCAGGAATCTACTACTGAATAATCACTCAAAACCTTTTTTTTGTTCCATATGAAAGCTAATTGTGGAAAGAATAATGTATTATTATCCCCTCATGGTAAGACAGTCTAAAGAGTTTAAAATTTCTCCTGCTTTCAAGAACAGCAGGATCCATTTGAATTGGTTGCTGATGAGCTGTCACTTCTTGCAAATAGGCTACGATCCATGGTGGCTGCTGAGGTTAGTAACAAATTGATACTTTTTGTGTGAATTTCTCTGTTTAGTTCTGATATAGGCTGCTGATGTCGCTATGGTAGGATGATTGGATGTTTCTTTGATCTAATGGTTACTGCATTGTCATTTTCGAAGGCCCCCAATTTGCCTGAGTTTTAATTTTTGCTTTTGCAGGTCCCCAAACTGGCATCAGCTGCGGAGTACTTTTTTAAGATGGGAGCAGAGGGAAAAAGATTCCGACCTACGGTAACATCTCAATCTCTGTATTTATTAAAAGTCATGTTTATAGTATCATTTTATTATTTGGTTTTTGCCCTACCTTTTTTTTTTGTTCTTTGCATTTTAAACGTTCTAAGCGCATACATTTTTGCTGTAGTGATAGGCAAAGGTACTTGGGATATACAAGGAGATATCTCTTGGTGTATACTTTTCGCCGATGATATGATGCTAGTGGATGAGAGTAGAATAGATGTTAATAGTGTTGAAATATAAGTGAATTGTACACCTTTCCTCATCAGCTTAAGCTTTTGGGTGAATTGGTTGGTGCATGCAACTAAATATGGTATCAGAGCTAAGAGGTCTTGAGTTCGAGACCCGGTTGGCGTAATTAAAAGAAAATAATTGCAGTCCACTCTTATTCCACATCTTAGGCCTGAGGGAGCCTATACGTGAGTGGGAGTGTTGAAGTATAAGTGAATTGCCCATCTTTCCTCATCAGCTTAAGCTTTTGGGTGAATTGGTTGGTGCATGCAACTTAATAAATAGAAATCTGGAGTTGTACTGTGGAGGAAGACCTTAGAATTAAAGAGTTTTAGACTTAGTATGACTAAAATTGAATATATAAGGTGTGATTTCAGCGGTACGAGGGCAGATGATGGAGATGTTAGGCTGGACGTACAAGTAGTCCTAGAAAGGACACGTTTTGTTATTTGGGATCGATGCTATAATGTGACAGTGAGATTGATGAAGACGTGAGCCACAGGATAAGAGCGGGGTGGGTGAAATGGTGCCAAGCATCTAGTGTCCTGTGTGACAAAAACGTCACTCAGAAATTAAAAGGTAAGTTCTATAGGATAGCGATTAGACCTGCGATGCTATATGGAGCAGAATGCTGGGCAACTAAAAGATAACATATACAGAAGATAAGTGTAGTGGAGATGAGGATGCTGCGGTGGATCTGTGGTCACATAAGGCAGGATTGCATCCGTAATGATGATATACATGATAGGGTGGGGGTAGCACCAATTGAAGAGAAGCTTGTCCAATATTGCTTGAGATAGTTTGGACATATTCAACGGAGGCCTTCTAAGGCACCAATACGCAGTGGAATTTTAAGATGCACTGAAAACATGATTGGAGGCAGAGGTCGACCAAGACTGACATGAGAGGAAGCATTTAAAAAAGACTTGAAGGATTGGAATGTATCTAAAGAATTATTTTTGGATATGAGCGTATGGAAATTTGCAATTCATGTACCGGAGTTATAAGAAAGTTTAGAGGCAGTGTTTTAGACTCTTGACTCAGTTGGCAGGTTGTAAGGCTTAGGGTTTTAGCATTATAGGTCTTCAAGATGCTCGTCTCTTTGATCTTGAGGAGATTTCATTCATAATCTATCCTAACTTGTTTGAGACAAAAGGCTTTGTTATTGTTGTTTACATTTTAAATGTTCTAATTTTTATTGGTAGGTTTTGTTGCTGATGGCATCAGCTCTGAAATTCCCCTTATCAGAATCAACAGATGGTGGAGTTTTCAGTATATTGGCAAATAAGCTCCGCACACGGCAACAAAACATTGCTGAGATAACTGAAATGATTCATGTCAGTATATTGGTTGTCCTTTAGATTCAGACTCGTTTGTTTCTTTTTAAAAAAAAAAATCTCAAAACTGATATCTACCCAGGTCGCAAGCCTTCTGCATGATGATGTTCTGGACGATGCTGACACTAGGCGTGGTATCACTTCGCTGAATTGCATTATGGGCAACAAGGTATTGTACGCCACACTAATTGCACATGCAGTAATGCAGTATACTAATCAACTGGGTCCTCACATTAAGGACTAAAAAACACTTTAGTAGTTGCAACCCAGTGAAAAGCTTTACCTTCCAGTAAACAGATCTGCACCATTGCACAAGGAAAAGAAATACTTGTTCGTTTTATTCCAAGTTAATATAAGCACAGCTTTGAAGTTGACATGTGGAAATTGAAGTTTTTGAACATTAAATTAGCTTATGTTTTTTCCCTAAGTTACCATAAGCACTTTTCCAAAGTTGCTGGGACATCATTATTCAAGAATTATTCTCATTTGACATTGGTATTCCTCAAATTGTCATACTTGCAGCTTTCTGTTCTGGCTGGTGACTTCCTCCTGTCTAGAGCATGTGTGGCACTTGCAGCACTTGGGAATACAGAGGTACATGAATATTATTTGTTTATTTATTTGTAGTAGTCTTCAAGACAATGTTGTACTTATTTTGTATGGTCTTTTAAAGGGGGGAAAATTGAAGTGGTTCTGCTTTATGATGGTTGCTAGATGGATGTTTAGCCTTTTGACTCATTCTTTCACCTGTCTGGATCTCACACATGTACTTGTTCTGATCTAAAAGGCTATTTCCTTGGTATATAACATGTTTCGTGAACATTATGTCAAAACAAGTTTGTTCTTGCAGTATTTGTGGTTTGCACTGGACATAATCATTATTTCCGTCTTAACAGAATTTCCTGGCTAAGTTCATGTTGTAATTCTAGATTGTTAGTGTCCTTTCTTAGGGAAGCATATTTCTTGGCCTTCCCCATTCTGAGCTTATGCATCATAATAGTTTATCACTCACAATATTGTCTGGAAGTGTATTTCTTAACATCATTTCCTAACTGAGCTCATGTTGTAGACTTGTAGTTCTGGATTGTCCCTTGCGATTGCAGTACTGACGTGCTCTCTTCTTGCAAGTTCTGTATAGTACCAAACTTTCAATTCATCAACCTTCTTTATGCAGGTGGTATCTCTGATGGCGACTGCTGTAGAACATCTAGTTACTGGTGAAACTATGCAGATCTCAACAAGCAGAGAGCAACGGCGAAGGTTTAATATTTCTTTTTATCATGAGTTTAATTTCTCTAGTCACATCTTATACCTAAAACTAGGAGCTGCAGAGTGAAATGCTTGCGCATGTTTACTTCTTTATTTACTTTATTTTCTCCATTTAATTCCATGCCTTCGTTTGCTGGTTCTAATATGATTCCAAAAAATGTGCAGCATGGAATACTACTTGCAGAAGACATACTACAAAACAGCATCATTGATATCAAATAGTTGCAAGGCTGTTGCTATTCTTGCAGGGCACACTGCTGATGTCTCAATGCTTGCATATGAATATGGAAGAAACCTGGTTTGTAAAACATCTTACAATTTCCTTCCTTTTTTGAAACTAGATTTCCTTCATAGTTAATCCTGTCAACCTCACATCAACTAAATTAACTCGGTATCCATGCAGGGTCTAGCCTTCCAGTTGATCGACGATGTTCTTGATTTCACAGGCACCTCTGCATCACTTGGGAAGGGTTCATTATCTGACATTCGTCATGTAATAACAGCCATCCCCTTGTTCTTATTATATTTGATTTCCCCAGCCTATCATCTGAAATATCCATTTGACCTCCAACTACTTAGAATCATGGTTCTGATAATCGACTGATTATCGGTTTTATCGGCCGTATCTGTCCCGTCTGGTAAAATTTCAAGCTAGCTCTGAAAAAATTATTTCACATGAATTTTATCAAATATAGAAGAAAATTTTGTCAACATTTGTTTTCAAAAATTTCAGCTGATATTTTCAACCGATTTTTTAAAATTCAAATTTTGATTTGAAAATTTCGGCCCGAAATCCTCCAAAATTTTCCAATTATCGGTTATATCGGTCCGCTCCGGTAAAATTTTAAAACTGGTTTACAAAACCCTGCTTAGAATATTAAGTCTTTAACATATATTTTTTAGCAGCCTTCATTTGGAGAAGATATATGTTTTTTTTTTGCTGGCTAACAACAATGCTACATGGGCTAATAACCTAATAAGCATATACTGCATCTTGTCCAACATGAAAGTTCATGTTGCTGTAATTGTGTTAGCTGCTGTCTTGAACTTGCCACCCTCATGATAGACAGAACACTTTTCACAAGAAAGACTTGAATTTGGAATTTAACATGAGTACTACTTTTGTATAGGTGACAATCATTGTCAATTGCTGGATTTTGTCTCCTTTCAGTCTTCCTGGACCTATCAACTTCACATATCAGGACTATATATAGAGTTTTTTACTGTTAACTTAGATAAGAAGTATATTCCGAACCCTATTGCTTATAAGAATAATTTTGTATGCCTTGCGGTAAAGCTAGTGAAATTAGATGTAAAATGTGGTTAGCAAAGAGTTCTTGTATCGACGTGAAAATTCTAATTTCTGTTTATGATCACATACTTTAGTAATTACCAGCGTATCCAGTTAGTAGAGTGTCAAACAAGGACCACATGCCTGCTGATTCATTCATTTTTAGGTAGTGCTTATTTTGTCTATGACATGATGTCATTCATGATGCAGGGAATCATCACTGCCCCAATGCTATATGCGATGGAAGAATTCCCACAACTACATGAAGTTGTTGACCGGGGTTTTGACAACCCTGCAAATGTTGAGCTTGTGAGTAATTATCGTAGATGAATGGGTGCTGTCCTTCTCATTGTTCATTCTACCTATTGGGTAAAAACAAACACACACGGTTTGCAATGTCACACCTCATGGCAGATGCTCATCATGCTATTGATGTGTAAAGGCCATGTTTCTAGACACTAGAGCAGGACACTTGACACTTGGACTGGGTAGAAGAATAGGTTTTGAACAAAGATAAAGCTTTATTTCATGATTTTGCAATTTAATCATACAACCACCTGTTTTGATTTCTAATGCTGCTGATGTTCAGATCTACAGTTAATATATTACCAGGAAGCTGGGGAACATGATAAAGACTGACTTCAACTTCCATACTGTTGCTATCGCCAAACGTTTCTACCTTTTAAGTCATCATATGATTCATATCCGCATTGCATGGTGAGCAATTGGTGGGAAAAAAAACTATTAACTTAACGGACTACACTACTGCAAATTACAGGCCCTTGACTACCTCCAGAAGAGCCGTGGGATTGAAAGGACAAAAGAGCTTGCACAAGAACACGCTAACCGCGCAATCAAAGCCATAGAATCTCTGCCAGATAGCGATGACGAAGATGTTCTGACTTCAAGGCGTGCCCTTATTGGTATCACACACAGAGTCATCACGAGGACAAAATAACAAGAGTTAACATTAACAAGATTAAGATAAAGGCTGAACTTTGCCACAGGTGTAGTGTTTTACTTGGAAAATTTTGTACACTCTGCTCACTGCATTCTTTTCATTGCCGAAGTTTTTGTGTAGCATCGATGAAATTAGGATCACAGGAAATGGATCAGTATTTCTCATGATCATCCATGTCGCACCTGTAGTGTTTTTAGTTACAAGTGGCAGCAAAATCTGTGTATCAGTATCACCGATTGCAATGATTACCAGTGTCTGTAGCCATATAAATGGAAGCATGGAACAAAATATATGACAAGAGGAAACTGCTGCCGTCAAGAAAGCACGATGTAGCATCTGTTAACCCCTGCTGTAATTTATGCCATGTTTTCCTTGTTTCTTGAACTGAACTCTATATCTCGATCTTACCACATTCTGAGAACTTCTATGCTTGTATTTGGTCTGATATGCAAGAAAACTGGAATGTGTTGAATCTTCCATAATAAAGCATTACAATGGAATGTTGATCTCAACATATCATCACTAGGCACCTAAACTAGAATGTAGCGTAATTGCAAACGCACACCGTGAATTGATGGATCAAAATTGGACGTTGTTGATCGAGAACTTGAGGCTTAATCAGGGCCTTCGCATTATGATCCTGACCGTTCACTAGGCTTGGCTCCAGAACCTTTCCTTTGCCCATGCAATAGCCTCGTCCACAGCCGCAGCGCCCACGCTGTCAATGTCGCCGTCGTCCATCAGCAACGGCGCCCGCTCCCTCACCACCTCCTCCAGCCGCCGCGGCGTCCTCGGCAGTGGGTTGCCGAACACCGACGACGACGCGGCCGACGGTGGCGAGAAGTAGTACCCGTAGTCGGCGCGAGAGCACTCGGTGGCGGTGTCGGCTTCGGGAGCCGGTAACCGCTCCCTGCCGCGGGTCCGCCGGAAGCTGGGCTCATGGCTGGTGGTCTCGGGATTCGACGTGAAGCAGCAGAAACCGCTGCTCGCGCGGTGGTGCCGGTGGTGCTGCGCGGCCGAGCTCTCAGCGGCGTTACTGTTCGCCGCGCTACTTTGATTCGTCCTGCCGGCTTTGAAGTCGCCGCCGTAGTAGTAGCGGGACGCCGGGTACGCGGCCGTCGAGCACGTGAAGCTGCTCTGGTACTCCCCTCTCGTCGACATCGTCGATGGCGGCGACGAGTCGTACCGGCGCGATGGAATCGCAATCGGCCTGCAGAATGATGCCATGATCGATCAATGTTACATCATCAATGATCGATGTACGTAGCACATGTGATTTGACATTTGTGGTGTGATGAACATTGAACAATGTCAATATGCATGTGCTTCACATGAACTGGGGTCCAAATGCATCATGCATGCAATGCATGCGTCATCTAGTTCTATCTAGGGAGACAAATGGTATAGTGAACTTTTACCTGAGTTTAGAAGCGAAGGAGGAGAGCGTGGCGTCGCCGCGGCCGCCGGAGGCCGTCGGCCGGCAGAAGGCTGGGCCGAACTCCTCGGAGCTGACCACCGAGGACGACTTTGTTGACTTCGACCTTGACCTCGATCTCATGTGACGGGCGCCGAAGATATCGTCAAAGAAGCCCTCCTCGGTGGGCACGGCCGACGGCGCCAGCTGGCCCCGGCCGTCGACGTATGGCCGGCGGCAGAAGGCGTCGGCGCCACCGTAGGAAGGGTTCTGGCCGTGGCCCGTCGGCGAGTGGTAGTCGACGGCCTCGCCGTAGAAGCTGCGGAGGAGCACGGTGCGCGGCGGCCCGCCGAACACGTCCCGGAAGTCGTCGGGGGCGAGGCTCTGGTGGCCGCCGGCGTGCTCTTCCGACGACCGCCGCCGAGGCAGCACCGAGCCCATCGTGCACCTCCATGACTCGTCCATTGCCGCTCTCCGGCCGATCACACACTACTACACTAGCTTATTTGTGAGAGCTTTGTGTGTCCTGGTGTGAGAAGAGAGAGATCTCTTTATACAAAGACAAGGGCAAGTAGTAGCTAGGAAAGCCTGATGCTTTCGGGTCATTGGATGCGTGTATATAATATATATTCATGAGTACTACTGTGTCTGTATGCAGGTACACATAGTACGAACAAGTACTAATTAGCATCACCATCACCTTAGCATTTGATCTCGCAGTGAATTTGCTGCAAAACAAGGTCTGAAACTAGGTCATGCTTGTAATCAATGCAGAAATTTCACAACGAATTTGTTTCGCCAAGATTGTGAAATTTCTGCATTGATTACGAGTGCTGCAAAACAACACTGGCCGCGGAGTAGTTTCTCCAAGAGGTAAGTGTAGTTTGTGTTATGCTTGTTCTCAAATAACATCTTAAAAATGCATGCCAGTCAAATGTTGCAAGCCTGCATGATTAAGTACTCAACTCACCACAATCATGTGTAACAGTTGCTAATCCTACCACATGCAGAACATTCTTAAAAGTTAAACCAGTGCATAGTTGTCAGGTAAATTGACACCTTTTGTTTTGTTTTGCTTAGCTGTTGTGGTGGTATGATATCAGATAAGATAATTGATGCAAGAGGGGAGTAATCAATTCACCGAAACTAATACTTTATTGGAGGGAAGGAGCCATGTGAGATGGGATGATTATGTTTTGCCATCCTCTTTGCAGACACAACATCATGGTGGTTGATCCATAGCCTCATTCCAGTCTCCTCCCTTTTGTCATACAGAAAATTCCAGCGCCTTTTCCACTTCAGACTAGTCTCCTTTGTGTTCGTTTTAATTGTTTCTTTATTTTGGTGCTTTGCGCATAACTATGGAAGCATAAAATTAATTGAGATATCAATAATTACCCATTTCATCAAGGCTCAAAAAAAGTTCAGGATCACCAATCCAGTGTTCATGGAAAAGCTACCAGGAAGAGACAGATCAAACTGGTTAATTACTCCAGTGTCATCATACTGTGCGCTAATTTCAGCTGGTCAACTTGAAACAAAAGTGGGAATTGAAACACTACAACTCAGGAGCAGCTCATGATCAGGTTGCAAATCATGTGGAGTTTGCTTAAAGCTGTAGACTATGGTGCTAAAAGGCACTGCAAGTTGTGACTGAAGATGAAACTATCATGCTTAACAAACTCCACAAAATCTTTGGCAGAATCACAACAATCTTTATTTTTACTATGCTGAGCAACATTCCAAGATCCACATCCAACTGTCTCTCAGCATGATCTATGCAAAACACATAATCAATACAGCAACTCGGTATCTATCTACCCAACTATCTGTCAGCATCAGAGCTAAGCAAAGTAGAGCTTAAAGCTCACTCATTAGCTACACATAACAGAGTTGCTTCCTTCTCAAACCATCTTAATTTTTTCTCGGGGCCCTTCTGCTATTCTTCTGATCTAGAACAGATCAGGCTTGCTTGTCTATTCATTGGACATCATGAATCCAAGTCAAATGTCGAGCTTGACTCCATGCGCATGTACGCACTTTTCCAGAGCGAAAAACTCGATTGGGTTAAGATGCGTTGATCCTCTCAGAATTCAGATTCAGATAGGCGAGCCTTGGCAGCTTCTTGCAGGGCGTGAGATCGAAGAAGCAGACAGCGAATGATTCGGTGTCCCACAAGGCGAGAGCAAGCCATGCAAAGATATGAAATGATCGGAGCGAAGCGCTGCTTTGCACGAAATGCGCAATTATGCGCATGATTTGCTCTTGTCCCCTTCGCCTGCGGCAAAAGCTCGCAGCGCGCTAACATTTCGCAAGTAAAGGAGGAGCTGCGCTGCAGCAGCTGGGCTTTACCTCGAGCAATTCTAAGGAAGCAAAAGCTAAAGGGAAGCACAAAGAAATTGATGGAGAGTTAGGCTAAATGCTGTTGAGATTGCTCAGTAGAAGCTAAAAGGAAGCACAAGGGAGTAATCTAATCGAAGTGTGGTCATACTTGCTATAGCATGTGGGGCTTCTTGAAATTTATGGAGAGTTAAACTAAATGCTGCATTCTTTCATTGAGATGAGATGCATGCATATCTGTCATTTCAAAACAAAAGGAAATAAAGAAAGATTCATCCCTAGGTGAAACTATATAAAGATGCATAGACTGATTGATTTGTAGTGCTTGGAGAACATATAAAACAAAATGATTATGTATCTTATTTTGGGGTAATTTTGAGACAAGCTCATGATGATGCATCACAAAGTAGCTACATATAATAGTGGTTGAAGAACATACGTAATTGCTTTAGGTTTCTTATGCCATTGCAGGCATACATGATACATGTGGACCACCACAATGTTCAGAGGGGAAACCAAACCAAACCATGCATGCAAATTGCAAAGCTTTCCAGGCTTTAAAAGAAGCAAGCTCAACTTCACACACACACACACATGAGACCAAATTCCACCTTTTCTTTTTCTTTCTACATATACTGATCGGAAAAGGATCGGCAGCTCTGACAGAGCAGCGAGTGCGCCTCATGCAAACTTCATGTGGGAGCTTCTGTATGTACTCATCATACAGTTGGCAGTAAGTAAAGAAAGGTTCATGAAAGATAGTACAAATGATATAAAACTATATGTATAAGGCTCATGTTATTTCACCTTTAATTCCTCCTATCTTGTGCATGCCTATCTATTTCTGATGAATTTTCTTAAGGTACTTTAATTGGCAGCAGAAAGTAAAAGATCCAGATGGTAGCTTTTTGCTTTTAAACATTGTGTAGATTACTTTCGTTAACTTCATAACTTTTACTTCTTTAATGGTATGCGTGCAAAGGTGACACAGAATTTTAAGACCTAGCCTAAGTAAAATTTCTAAAGCCCATGTCTCGGCAAGAGGAAGCATGTATCTTTTAGTAGGCTATGGTAAAAACAAGGAGATTCATGTACATCTCAAGTTCTAAACTGTAGTTTTTGTTTATAAATCTTATCAACATTATTGTACACGTGTTGAGAAAAGCTGTATTCTTTTTGTATCATGCACATGAGAAAAAAAAGACTGCTGCATAATGCTTGTTACTAAAAGAAAATCCAATGCATGTCAAGAAAGGGCCCGGCCTATATTCCAAATTAGGCTGAAATGCTTGGACCTATTGGGCTAATTTGCCACACACGACAACTCTTTGACTCTTGATGGACGGGCTGCATGTGCTGGCGAAAACCAAAGGTGGGCCTCATGCTTTCGCTTCTTCAATTAGGCCTATTAAGTACCGGAAAGGCCCACGTGCAATTCTTGGTTCTATATGTGTCTTGCAGGTGGGATTTAGAATTTGCATTCCAAACCCTTATATGATACCGTACTAGTCTCATAATTAGTAGCTAGTACACACATTTAACATAGTTAGTATCATATTCATACATGCAAGAATAAACAGAGTAGCATATAATGATAAACACACGAACATAAACTTATATAACTAAACTTTTGACAAAAGGGTCGATCGGCCAAATAGTTCGCATAACATATAAATAGTAGTGGAATAAACGATAAATTAGACAAAAATTCTAGTAAGCATACCATGGCCCACCATAGACAATTGACTGAAGTTAAACCCTAGCAAGAGTCAAATTCTTCACCGAAACTCGTGGCGTGAAAGTAACTGATTAGGTGATCCCATTCTTCTTGCTCTGATAGTGTTTAACAAGTAATTGTGAGTACAAAAATACACTCTACAATACTTTATAGCAAAGTTATATAATATGCAAGACTATATCAAAAGAGATGGATATCCTACAATTTTTTTTATTTTGTATAAAGCAAGCTTTCAGTTGCAATAATGAGTAATAGATTGCAATCAAAAGTTGTAAAAGCATTTGACATTTAATACAAAGTAATAAGTAGGTAGCATAAGCATAAACCACGAATGGCTCTTCCATAGCCATAAGCAACAACATTCATGTACTCGTAACTAAGTTTCAAATAAGTGGATGCCTTCTACTCCTAACTAAGTTTTAAAAACATAAGATAAGCCTTAACGACATTACTAAGCTTCGCCCATAACCGGGGGCACAGCTAATCAAATAGATTTTTAAATTCTGTAGAGGTTGTACATTTTACCCACAAGATATGAACAGTGTGGCCAACATTATATCGTGACAAAGTTTTTACATTGCTCAACTTCAACCTTGCCCCACCCAATGAATTTTAGCCCTCGGGAGTTAGAACAACATTGAACCCTGAGAAATCCACCATTGTGTCAGTGGTTTTGGCCCCATACATGACTGGCAGGACCCACCTGGAGTCACCATCCTAGCGCTCGCACAACTCTGATCTACCATGGGTACAAAATTAGATCTAAACAATTTATTACGCCAGAGCCTTCTCACAAAGACGCTTGTGGCCACATGAAAGGGCTAGTTCAGCAACACATAAGTTCACGATCCTTAATCGACTCGGACGAGAGTCTCCAACGACCAACCACTATATGTGAGTTCCCTCTCGCACTACAAGTTATATAAATATCTTGTCCAACTCAAAATCATAGTTTTTTAGTTTTGTTTTCTAAATAAAGTATAAGGGTGACCACACTGGTCCAACAACATAATCAAACACATATTTTGAAATGTAACCAACAGATCATCTACTATACCAACAACAATACAAGGCTAAGCAAATATATCTTATACTTATTCTAAAATTCCACAATTAATCATACCTGATGTGGATATCATTACTAAGGTGATAACAGTAAGTATATTAACTTTTCAAGGTACGATTAATGCAACAATTTGACATAACTATCAACTTTACCAATATAGTGATTTTACCAAAAATACGTGCATGCGTAATAGTTTCAATAAACAAATATATAACAGTAACATATAGGATCAACATGGTTAGAGGAGGGTGCTTGTCTTGCTGTTGAACACTTGAATCTTGCTCTGGATCAATCTTGAACCACTTCTGGTACATCGGAATATATCGTGTAAAGCCAAATAACACAATTAAATATCAAATAAATTAAAACTAAGGCAAAAATCAAATATTTTTACATATTATGAAAGAGCATGATTTTATAAAAAAACTATAAATAAGTTTCATTCAATTTGGATTTCGGATACAAAAGTTATAAGCATTTGGATTTGGTTCTGTTTGGAAAATGCTAAAAAGGAAAGGGAAAACATTGTGCACGGAATTTCATTTTTATTTCTAAAGGAAAACCTGGATTTATTGCATTATTAGACTGGCACGTGGAGCCTACTCATCAGGTTTTTATTATTTTTCCAAAACAACTGACATGTGGGGGCCACATGTCAATGACTCATTACTTAAGACCGGTTTAAATTATAAAATCACCCATTGAACTTATCTAGGCCCACCTGTAAAAGACTTCTAGATTTAACTATTAAATACACTAATCCAATATTGAACCGTCTTCATTAATGCTAAACACTGGGCCCTACCTATCATACACATAGGTCAGGGAAGGCAATGCTGGCCATGTCCAAGCTCAAGAGTGAGCTCACCGACAATGAGAGAAGGATGGTGGAGCTCGAGAGAGCTTGGGTATGGAGAGACAAGACCACGATGAAGCTCCAAGAAGTGTCTATGGCCCGAGAGGTGGATGGAGGAAGTGGCGTGACGGCGTTGAGCGGTAGAGCACCTTGGGCTAGAAGAGGGTTTGGTGGGAAAGTGCACAAGGAGTGAGATTGAGAGTTGGGATGGCTTTAGGAAGTCTTCACAGTGCAAAAGGGCCAGCCGCAAGGACCTAGGGTCGTTAGAGCAGCGGCGCAAATAGGGCAGCGGCAACAACGATGCAACAGCATGATGAGCAAAGCTAAGTAGTGCAAATGAATGAGGGGCTCACCACGATCACTATGGTAAGGTTGGTAGCGACGGAGAAGCCTTCTGTGGCTAAATGACAATGAACAACGGCAACGGTGATGGCTCAAACCATGACGGAACTCCACGGCAAGAACGAGCTGAAAGGAAGCACACCATAAGGTTCAGCGGGACAAGGTGGTGCTAGAAAGGCCCTTGGCCAAGGAAGAAGCTCACAGGAGGAGTGGGAACAGCAATGTTGGTGGTGGTGATGATGGAGTCTACAGTGCCATCCAACTTTGGGGAGAGACAATTGCGAAGGAGCACGGCGTTGGATTTGGGAGAGTACAGGGATGGTGAAAATAACCATGGCACGATCAGAGCCTTATCGGAGATGGAATTGTGCATCAGCGACAATGACGGTCGGAGTTGAGGAATAATAGCTCGATTCGGTGAATCACTGCGAAGATGGAGAAATTGATTGAAGGGATTCCAAATCAAAGGGATTTGGCATGGAGTGATGCAAATATAAGGTTAAGAGCTCACCGAGATGGACGTCGACCATGGCGGAGCTCGGTGGCGAGCACGCGCTGGAGTTGAAAATGATGGCTGTGTTCTAGGTGACTTGGTGAAGGAGACAACCTACAACTGGGCAAAATGGAAGTGACGGGTGGCTAGGGTTTTGACATGGCCTGTTAGCCTTTTTATGGTGAAGCAATGGCGCTTTTCTCTTTGAGAAATCATGGTTGCACGAGAGAAGGCACGAGAACTCAGGCAGTGATGGCTTCGGGTGGACGCCAAGCTCAACTTAATAGGCGAGCGAGGGCAGTGGATGTTAGATGAGCTAAAACAATATCGGACCTGGATTTAGCAAATCTGAATTCTCTGTGAATACTCTGCACTATTTTCTGGATCAGTAGATAGTGCTCACAGGTACATGACTGATTCATCTCATACACGGTATAATCCATAGTAGTAATATAATATCAGAGTTAAATAAATCCACATCAGTATTAGTTTTACATAGGGTTGACAGGTCAAATGATTACATTACCAAAAGATAGCGAAAATTGAAACGGGAAAGCACACTCCTTCATAGGCAACGACTGAGACAACCCAAGTGAAACCGATATTAGTTAGGCTCTAACCAATATTGGATCCACTCAACAGTTAGAATGGCCGACTAGACTGTGAGGAGGAGCCATACTACTACGCCCTATACCTAATTACCATCGTCTTCTCCTCCATTATTGCATTGGTCCTTATAGAATGCATACTGATCTTGATTTTTAAATTCTGGGGAGTTGAGAGAGAGGGTGAGCACACACAACCGTACTTCGTGAGCCAACATACAAAATGCATTAGTATAAGATGCAAGGCTCAACAAATAGTGGCTCAGTTTCTTTTATTTCGCAGGAAGCATCATTTGCAAATATTATTAGTAAAATTCTCTATGACCTAGCATTTTAACAAATCATGCGTTTCTTTTGAAATTATGCAATGATTATATTGTAAGTGGTTCCATCCATCAATTACAAGGTTTCATCCATCAATGCTAAATTTTGACTACTAGGTTACATCCACCATATTTAACATCGTTGGAGTACATCGCCCCTACTATCCATGCCCGGGGCCGGCCTCCTCAGTCACAGAGACCGATCGAAGGATAAACAAGGTTAAATCTGACAGCTCTAGACCATGAATATGCAGTCAGCTGCTGTGCACAAGAACAAGATACGACATATGAGAAGTGATGAGAACGCGCCATGGAAGTGCTGGGGAGAGAAATATCATGCATATGCGTGGTGGAAATTTGCAGCAGCCGGTCAAGACTGAATCGATCGTATTGCTGTGTAACGTGCATGTGGAGGAATGCATGGGCCCTCACAGATTGCACACAGCCGTCCCCGCGTTGCTCAGAGATTCAGATGATATTGGGGAGAACGATGGAGAGAAATGAGAGAAAGTTCAGTCACTAGCTAATTGGAGCCTTGCTGCCTTGTTTTCAACCCCTTTTGACTCTCATCTCATCTGCTAATGCGCATGCTTGTACAACAGATATGGCCAATTTCGCTTTAGCTGCAGACACTTTCTGTAATTGGTCAATTCCACTCGGCAAATCAGTCAGGTTGGATGATTCAATTTCGCTTCTCTGATGTTCAAATGCTTAATTATTGCTGTATTCAAGTCCAAACTTGCCCTCAAGTGCTAGCTCATGATACCAAGGACCAGAACAATGCCTATAGCTGCATATATCTTCCTATACATGTGACACATGCAATTGGCCAATTACTCTACTAATTGAAGAAGTCATATCATGCTTGCATGCACGCACGCACGCATGCTGTAATATAGTAAGGTTAGCTTTGGACAAGCTGCATGTTTGCCTCCTGGAGTGGCATCAAGAAGCAGGTCAAGACATGGGGGCAGCCGGGCAGGCAGGCAACGGCATGCCTGCATTGCATTTGCAGATGGCTTTTCTCTTTAACAGCATGAGGTTTCCATGATTAAAAGCCCCATGTGGAACGTTCATTCCCTCCTAATCATCATCATTGTCCCTCTTGTGCTCTAGACCACTCCAACACACGGCAAAAATAGTGTTTCCCAAGTAGCTTGTATGATGCACCTAAGTCCTGGTGTTTTATCATCAGGATTGGGACCACCTGATGTATAATATTAGGGCATTGTCTCTGTCATATATATGCTAATTTATGCGCTTTGCATTTGCTGGTGGTTTTGGTCCTTTGTTGTTTTATCCTCTTAATTCCCCCTGAGAATAGATGGTCCAAATTGAGGATAGCTTTTTTTTAATAATAAAACTAGGCTATGGTGTCATTTCAGACTATACTATATATGATCAGCAATTGGACTTGTGTACTGTTCCATGCATAAGTTTTAGTGATAAGTGGTGAGAAGCTATTTGTAGAGTCCCATAAGATTGTTTGTGAATTTGCATTACAATATTAATTCATTTGACCTTCTGTTGCCTTCAGAGGATTAGGTACTATCATTAAAGTGGTATACATTCTGTGAAAGTACTATTTGATTATACACAAGGAATCTGCTCTATAGTTAATTAAGGGGCCTAATCTAAAATTAAGCTGGGATTTCTGTGTAAGGACAGAAGCATGCATATATGTACATGTTATCCTAGATTTAATTGCCTAAAGTGTTTGTTCCCAGTTGGCCCATGCACACTGGTTTGTATAACTTGCAATGATGAAGCCAGCCCTTTAAGAGAGAATTTGTGGAGTTGAACTACTTGTTGACTAGATCTGAACATATTTCAGATTTCAAAGAAGTGGAGCTTCCCATACTGTTGCAACTATGTAGCTGCTCTGGAATTATTTTCCACACCAGGTGAGACGAATCCTCGATGTCTTACTGAGCAGATGCATTGCACTCATGTTCCTCAATTTTCACTTTGTCAAGAGCCATGCATCCAAGAAGACGGAACTTGTATGCTACTAGTATTTTGCTGCTGTGTGTTGACACTGTATATGTACTACCAATTGCTTTACTCTAAAAATGCATGCACTGTGAGAAAATGCAGCATTAGTAGTACTTTACTATTCTTGTTTCAGTGAAGGCCCTGTTCTTTTGGGTTTTTGGGGTGATTTTTGGTTTTGGCTTCTGCAGAAATCGAAACAAAACGGGGCGGCTTCTCCCGGCTTATCAAAGCTGCTTCTTCCAACGGTTTTCCGAGTCCTCCAAGGTGTGCACCGTTCACTTCAGCGTCTTTACCGTTCGCTACCATCTCAAAAATCGCAATCAAAAGCTATGAGTTATATCCCAAAGGAACTGGGGTACAAACCTAGAAGAATGCATGCTTTTGTGTTCAGAACATGCACTGACATAAGGTTGCATCTCGTGACTTTTTTTGCTTTTCTAGCCCCCTTGTGGGATTTTTTTTGCACATTCGGTTCCCTTGGCCTTTTTTTTGCGGATTTGGCCCCCTTCCGAACGTAGATTATATGGCATTCGACATGTGGCGCCTTCTGCGGCCTCGGAGCATTGAAGCCCGGTGCTGAGCGCAACTACTCAGCGAGTGTGGGAGGGTGTGGGATGTGCGGGGCCCACCAACTTCATACAGCATCAGAGCGCATGAAGTCAATGGGCCCCGCATGAAATGGTACCTCCTACGCTTTGGTACTGCATGAAGTCGGTGAGCCTTGAGCGTCCCATGCCCTCCTGTGCTCCGGGGCCATAGCAGGTGCCACGTGTCAAGTGTTATTTAATCCGCGCTCGGGAGAAGATCAAATCCCAAAAAAAGGCCAAGGGGCTAAATGTGCAAAAATAACCCATAAGGGGCCAGAAAAGAAAAAACTTCGCATCTCATGCTGAATTTTGTAATCATGAATGCAAGTGCGATGAAGGTCATCTAGGCCTTAATTAACAAATCCCTAGTAGAGCAACTATTTCAGGTCATTGCTCATTTGCTGCATACTTTATCCCACTGATGATGATACCTAGGCTCCGTTGGATTCAACTGTAGCCAATAGCTTTCTGGCTTTCGATTAAAATGGTATTATAGTGACTGTTAACTTTTAGATAAGACATTTAATTAAAATAAATAAATAAAACAACTATTATATCTTTATAAACAATAAAAAAAGAAAAACGAAGTAAAAAAGAAAGAGACAACACATTTAAAACGGCAACTAGAAGCTGTTTGAAACAGCCCTAATCTTGCAAACTTTTTTATATTTGCTCATCACCACTGAGGAAAAGGTAAGCCTTATGCCCTAACTCGAGGAAAGAAATAGGCTATATTGGGATCATTGGATGCCTTACTTGACTACTTTTGACACTGTTCCTCCCTCTTTCCTGTGTTTTTTTCCTTCAATGAATATTGTCATGTCATGCTTTTGCCACCACATGCATTTCCCTCCCAGCTCCTCTCACATCTAAGATTTGATTGCCCCAAGGACAGTATTGGTGGGCCCGTTCGTGGTCCACCCATGAATTAAGAGGGCTGGTGTGGGTGAGGGGTTTCCTTCAAAAGCACTATTTTTGTTGCCATTGCATGAGTGTAGTATGCATCAACCCTTCCCTGTATTTCTTGAGCTGCCAAGCTATTCAATCTTCTGACGTGATCGGCAGATTGGGACATGTTTGGATGCTCTTGGTTTTGATCATAGGATAATGTGGTAATAAACTTCTTTCTAAATTCTAGCTCTGACGATGCTGTGTATGCAATTTTGCTCTCTAATCTTTTTCATGAATTATAGTTCCGAATATGGTATATTCTTCAGTTTAGTTTACATAGTACTACTTACTTAATCAGTATTCAGAAATAAAAAAACACTTCAATTCAGTAGCTTTCTAATCTTTTCCATGAATTATAGTTTCAAATATGGTATTCTTCAGTTTAGTTTAAATAGTACTCCTCACTCAATCAGTATTCAGAAATAAAAAAACACAAGTACCAACTTACTACCATAGAAAGATAACCTTGCCTTGTCATGATATTCGAAGCTGCGAGGCTGTGAAGCGTGATTGCACATCAAAATACAGTTATGCAGTCGGTAGAGAGAGAAAGAGCGAAAGAATGTCCACGTGGCATCTCCTGGACCTTTCCATCCAGCTCGGCAGGCGCTTGATGCTGATCAAGGAGGGGTAGAACACGGAGCAAGTGTAACAAGCTTCCCCAGCCCATCTAAAGTCAGCAGAGATAGTGAAGACTGAAGGGTCGATTCGCTACTCTGGACTTTCACAGTTTGTGCAGTCTATTCACTGCAAGCGGCCTGTGCTTGACGAGAGAGATCTCTGAGAGAAAGCAGCACAGTTGCAATAAAAGCAGCAGCTGCTGCTGCTGCTACTACATTGCGGCACATCATTTCGGGAGATTCCTAGGAGGATCAAAAGAAGGACCTAGTATGATGCAGCAGCACTGCCCAATGATAGATAAGAGAGAGCTCTTTTTTCTTTCTAGTATTTTTTTGGGGGGCTGCTTGGAGTGTTAAGTCCTTTTACACTTCATTTGTTTTTTAAAACCTTCACTTGCTTTGCTTGGTTTTCCAAGAAATTAGAAAAGTCTCAGACTGTACTGCTTGTTGATTGAAGCTGTAGTACCACGCATGGGAGTGCTGCTGCATAGCATAGCATGTACAGCTAGGTTGTAGGTATATGTGAATAGTGCCACTTTTGGGGGATTGGTTGATGTCAATTTAATTCCCTGGATTTAATTGGTGACAATTGTACAGCCCCTAGGGTCACCTAGTCACATCAAGCATAATCATACTGTTCTTTGATACGACAAAGGAGAGAGGGGAAGAAAAGGAAAGGGCAATAGAGAGAGAAAGAAGGGGCCATCACACAGTACATGGGGCCTATTTTTTTAGTTTTTTAAAATAATTTTTAACTTTTGCTACAGTATCTAACTTTCAAATAAAGTATTTTTTTAAAAATGAAGTCTACAAGTTAATTACAGTATACGTTAAAAGTTCAACATATGTACCATCCAAAATTGCAAGCGAGTATCTCTCTCTCCGTAATCTCTGTCGCAAACTGTTAAAATTCAAAATTTTCAGCCAAAAACCATAAGCCACAGCCAAAAAGAACAGGGAGTGATGAGAGTAAGGCATGTTCAACCGGTTTTGGTTTATGTTTTCTTCACTTTTAATTTATTTAAAACAAAAATTATTTGAAACATATTAATTTTTAATTTTAACTTATTTTAGTTTTTTTCTTATTTCTTTTTATTGTTTATGATAATATCACGGTTTTTAAAATTTTTTCTTAAAAAGCAAACAACCATTACAGTACAATTTTAACCAAAAACTATAGCCATAGATTTAAACCAAAAACTAGTCCGAGCATCATCTAAAGCTGGGAATGATACAATTGGACAAACACTCAAAAAAGCTCTATGATCTAGCACTGCAAAAAGCCATGGCATTGTCTCACTAGCATAAACTCCACTAGGCACTAGCGCTAGTTAACTTCCATGGGCCAGAGAAATTAATCCCGTTCTTTTTTGTTTTTAGTTTCTTATTTTGGTTTTTAGCTTATCTGAAAGTCAAAAAGCCAAATATCAAAATAGTACGGTCTTTTTGAAGCACATTCTTCGAATGGCTTTTCGAGTCTAAATTGTGTGTGTCATCTGCGTCAATGTTTTCGTCGTCTGTTACTGTGTCAAAAAGTATAGACAAAAACCATCAACCATAACCAAAAGTCATCAGCCATAGTCCAAAAGAACACCCCTAATTAGCTACAGTTTTTCTTTCTTAGAAAAATATAAAAGGCATGAAATTAACAGCTAAAAGAGCATATATGAATAGGCCATGTCCCTTTTTGTTGTGGCTGATAGCTTTTGGCTGCAGTCGATGACTTTTGATTGTGGTTAATGAATAGTACCGGCTAAAGTAAAAGCCGAGTGTTCTTTTGGGCTGAAGCTTTTCGTTTTTTTTCTGATTATGTTGATTTAATGATCACCTTGAATTGAATTGTGCCAAATTGGATGTGGCCACATATAGACTAAATTAAAATGCACAACCAGGTCCTCTAGAGTGTGTGTTGCATACAAACTCATATACATATATACGTTCATTATATGCACATGCTCCGTACTACAGTAGAAATGTCATCACGCGACTCGACCATCCACAGTGGCATCACATACGTTATTCATATTAACATTGCTTAATTAAACATGTGCTTCATTAGAACTAAAGTCTGCTTCATTATGTAAACACTTACGTAATCCTTGTCCAGCTCTAAATTGTCAATATCTAGGTCCTGCGACCTGTTATCTATTATAGAGTTGTACAAGGCCATTGTTCTTGTGATAATCTTGCTTTTTGTCTCCTGTTTTGTAGCTTGAGATGTTATACGATATGCACCACTTCATCTTCCAAATGCCAAAAACACACTCAATAACATTATGAAGCGACGAATGGTGATAGTTGAACATCTCCTTACGCCCTCGTGGTCAACTGCCACTTGCAAACTCAGCTACGAGGTGGCACTGGTTCCTACAATACGCTAGATAACCAATCCTATTAAGATATTTGGAGTTGACGAGGCAGGGTGGATGCACAATCGGACGCGGGGACAAAGGAGGCGGTCGAGGACAAGGCAGAGCTGGAGGTTGTGGCCGAGGTGGATCCAAAGGCGAAGGAGGAAGCACACCCGGATGAGGATCTAGACGCGAACAGAGACGCCAGCTCGAAGGCAATGCCAGATGACGTGTAGACCTTACCGAAGACGGACGCGGTGCCAAACCCCACGCTGTAGCAAGAGGCCTTGGATAGTGGCCATATTCGGTGGGGTGGGTCTCTCAATGGCGTGGCAACGTGGTAAGGAAACCTAGAGCTGGGACCGAGTGGGAGTGACAAGAGATCGAGGATGGAAAGGGGGACAGGCGCTTGAAGAAGCTGCTTCCAACTTCCAAGAGGCTAGTGAAAAACCGATCTGTTTGTTCTGGCTTCCGGCCAAAAGCCGAAACCGCCTCATAAGCCACATCAAACGGTGCCATAGTTTCAAACAAGCCACCAACTATTGCTATACTCATAATAAATATAAGTAAGGAAAAGGCATGAAATATTAGATTCATCTATAAGTAAGAAATCTAAAGATATGCAAATTATATATAAGCAAGAATCCTGAAGATAGAGGCTTTTCTTTTACGGACTTGATAGCCATCACTACCACCACTATGGCTCTAGTGATCACAACCCTACCAATAGGAAATTGCCATCATTATTTCTTCCAAGAGGAGGTGGGCCTCCTGGACTGATGAATTGAAAATCTCAAATCTTTACTATGAATGTGGATCCCTTCATTTCTTTTCATCACAAGCTCGAAAAAAAGCCAAGCACAAAAGAAAAAGTCTTGCAAAGAAGAATAGTGTTATCTAGGAAAGAAAAAGGAGAATTCAAACTTCAAAGAGATAGCTTGGGAACAAGGGAGAAAAAAATGCAATCACTTTGCTTTGGTCCTTGATATAGGTTCCCTTCTTTTGGACTTATACCTTAGTTTTCTGTAATAACTAGCATTCAAATAAAGTGTTTTCTTAAGGTGGGGTCTACAAGTCGATTGTAGTTGATTTTTTCCCGACTTCATCTATATCGGTTAAAATCGCACACGCATATCTCTCTTCATACTCTCTCTCACAAATAAATAGAATTCAAATATTTAAACCAAAAACTAAGCTACAGTACAAAAGAATCCACTCATATTCTTTTGGTATTTCTAGGCTTGGTTTGTAGCCCTTTCCTCGTCCTAAATGCCTTTGTTTTTGTGTTGATCACTTGTAGTTCTAGGCAACCCCACCTCTCTTTGGCTTCCTCACATGAGTGCTTTGGCCTAGAATAAAGCCAAAAGCAACTTTAGAGCTATTTCCCATTGGATTTTAGACCAACACTATGGATCGGGTTATCAAATCAGACTGATGGGGTGTCATTCTTTGTGCAAGGAGATTGTCCATATGGGTATATTTGGAGAGCGAAAATTTTACCGAATTTTTACAGGACTACCGAAGAAAGCAATGCAATTCCTACAAAATCTAAGAAAATTATGATAAATGATGGATTCTTTTCAGCTGTGGCTTATAGCTACGGCTAATAATTTTTTGCCATACGAGCGTTTATGCGAATGAATCAAACGTCGATATGATGATAAACCAATTCAAAAAGACTATCCCGACACTTTAAAAATACGGCGGAGAAACCATCTTGTTTGTTTGTTCGAGTAAGTTATAAGCCATAAGCCAAAAAGAAATTGTCCAAAAGCTTCAAAGAAACCTCACAGCACTCGCTGGAGAATGGGGCCCACAAATTCCATCAAGTATTCATACAAGCAAGCCGGTGTAGAGTGGAATTCAAGGAAGGGTGTGTTCTTTTCGGTTGTGGTTTACGGTTTTTAGCTTTATTGTGAGTGGCTATATAAATAAACTGAATATCGATAAATCATTTTAAAAAAATTATTCTAATAAACTATTTTGAAATAACGACGAAGAACACGGCAGGAGTCTGCCCTAAAAATGTCAATGCGAAATCTAACCATTTGGAGCAGTAACAATCTGTCCACCGTGTGGTCAGTCAATCCCGTGCATTTACAAATTCACACATGCAAAGATATGCTCATTCGTAGTACCTAGGGCGCCTACCATTTTGAGATGTTGCCCACGGCTATGCTATGCTATGCTTGCCTTAATTCTGTTCCAATCCCAAGGGCCTCTCCTAGGGCAACCCTCACTCTACAAGGAGTCTACACCTCTCTCACCTTGCTATCCAATTCCAAAGCCTAGTATTTTTCGTCAGCAGTTGGCATGAGGCGCAAGAGATGGTCCTGCTTCTATCTCTGCACCGTAGTTTTTTGAACTACAACGAAAGAGTGCACTTACACGCACCACATTTACACAATACGTGTACATGTGTTTGTTTTACTAAAACACATGCTATGATTAAAATGAATGCTGCTAAATACATTTTAAATTTATTTAAGATTTTATAAAGCACGAACATATACTTTTACACTGAATATATATATATATATATATATATATATATATATATATATATATATATATATATATATATATATATATGAGACACCTGTGATTGATCTAGTAGATATTAAACCTGGACGGCCAGCTCGCAAGTCGCGGAAACTTGCGAACGGAGCGAAAGCTCGGCCTCCAGCGCCGTAGTTCCGTGTGGTGTGGGGGTGAAACGATCAGTACACACGCGCGTCATGGCCAACTTTACTTTTGCAAAGCTCCTACACAACAGCACAGGCACAACACTGGGCCTCCCTCCCCCTCTCTTCCACCAAGGAGTAGAAAGCATCATGAGGTGCACCAGGGAGGGCACGGAGATATTTGCGAAATTTCCGTCAGCAGTCGCCGACAGTTAGGCCCCACACCTAGAACAGAATTTGATGGGCCAAGTTTGTTAGGTGGCTTCAGCATTATATGGGTATGTTTTTTTGACTATGATATATGATTCTTGACTCTAATATGAGCGTTTGTGTGAATAAATCAAAAATCCGATAAACTGTTTCTAAAAGACTATCTTGACAAGCTGTTGCAAAACAGCGATAGAGAAATCATTCAATTTGTGAAATCATAACTACAAGTTATAAGTTAAATTAAACCAAAAACAACCTGCCCTATATGTTATGTCGCTTGAGCCTATAGCAGTTGGTAAGGCCATGACCGATAATGCTCGTAACTCTTTTAGTATGTTGCTAGTCCCGCTCGTTTTGGCAATGATTTCTGCTTTTAATTCACTATTCCTAAATTTTGTTTTTTTGTTTTTTGTCTTTTTGGGGGGTTTTTTTGGTTGGTTCTTTTTTATATTTTTTATATTATCCGTGATGGGTTAATCTATTTTTTATTTTATTAATTTTTTTAAAATTTAAATATGCTAAATAAACCATCTTAGCTCTTGAAAAGTCTGTAAAAAAAGATGGTATCAAGGGGCAACCACGAGATTTTGACGATGGTTTTAACAAAAACATAAGTAAAGCACAGTCAATTCTGTTGATTAGACAAGGCACGAAAAATATCAAGAGAGTCCGGTGGACAAAGCAAGGGAAACCATCGTTACCCCTTTTGGTGAAATGGCTTCATGACGCTTCAAACTAAATGAGCTGCATGCCACCTAATGAATTTTCTCCTCTCCCACTCTTGCACACGATCGGATAATGAAATGTAGGACCGAATTAATTGGGGTTTTTTTTTTTGCAAACTAACCAAATTCGAGTAAAAATTTTCCTTTGTGTTTGGGAAAATACGACCGCTCAGCTTCAATTTGAGCTCGGATTGTCCCATTTCAAACAACGATAGCGTCCGGTAAAAACTGTTTGGAAGCATTAGCTTCTTAACGTATCTTTTTTTCCTTTTATTATCTATTAAGATATAACTGTGTTTTTTATTTTTATTCTATTTTTAATTAAATATCTCAAAAATCTAATAGTCACTGAACTACTATTTAAACCAAAAACTAAAAGCAACAACTATTTTGGAACATCGAACATGTCCATAAGCTTCACGCACTGTGGCGTCCGCGTACACAAGAGACCAGAGCAGACGTGTGTATATATATATATACACACTACCTATATTAAGGCCGGAGGATTCCCGGTCTCTCCCCTTACCATCACATGTTTTACATAAAAAGTCCTTTAATTTTTTATAATTACATATAGGTCCTTTATTTTTACAGATAGATCCTTGTTTTTTCTAAAAAAACGTTATTTTCCCGGTAAATAGATAACGCCTCACGGTTTTTCGAAATAATGGATGGATTCGTAGTTTTATGCAGAAAAACCTTTTGTTTTCTTAAAAAATATGTACAAATTCTTTTTTTAGAGAACTCTCTTAGAGATTTGTGACTCTTTTTACTTTAGGGCGTGATCGTTTTAGCGATCGCTTTTGGTTTTTTTTTCACTGTGGTTGGCTTTTTTTCACTGTAGCTAAGTTAGTGGATAGTGTAGTGAATAGTGAAAAAAAACTAAAACTAGAAACTGAAGCTTTTAGAAACCGAAATGAGCACCCTTAGTCATGCGGTACCTGTGCGGCGTAGCAGGGTGCTTACGTAGCTAGTCATGATAACAGCTGGTCACGATCAACACATGTTCCTTGGACCTGCCTATGCTCCAGTACACGGAGGTGAGTACGTAGGTCCTCGCGCCATGGCGCCGTACCGCTCTCTGCTCCACTTGCGTTGGTACGGCCACCACCACGCCACGACAGTACGCGACGGGCGGTAGGCCGGGCCGGGGCGCGCAGGGCCAAAAACGCACCACAAACCGCCCCCTCGGCACGAGATTCCTCCCCGCCGTCTCCACCCATCCGTCGATCGGCCGGCCGGGAAGCTGGGATGGACGCCAAAAAGTGGCGCCATTAATCCCGGGCTTAATGGCACGTGCTACCTCCCGCGTGCGATGCTTAATTAGTCGCCATCCCGTCGGATTTAAGCATGTTTAGTTATAGGTTAGCCGCACTGTAGGACGCGATGGACAGGTAACCGCAAGGGACTGTGCTCCATCTGTTCGGCGCTGTCGCTTTTCTCGGACTGATGGCGTGGCCACCGGGGTCTAGCTACATCATCTGCAGTGCGAAGTTAGTCACTAGCTAGCTCGTTGTACCAAAAGGCACAAGCGCTACTAGACTCTGCGATGCCTCAGGTACGTACGTACGTACAAATTTGGGTGTGCACGTACGTTATGGGAATTGACCATGGATCTGCTAGAAAATAAATCGAGATGGGCACGCGAATAGCTAGAATACTGCTGCCAATTTACATCAAAGTGTTGTGAACCAGGCACTAGCCAAAAGTTATCCCGGCACATGCATCGGTGCGCGGAGCAGGGCCGTTCCCGCGGCACCGGCGGGAATGCACTTCCGTGGACGTCTCCGCGCCGTGCGCGATAAAAAAGGCCTGCCTCCTCTGCCACTGCCACTCCCACTCCCACAGTGCGGTGCCGATGCCGATGCGATGCGATGCGGGAGGTGTGAAAGGCGTGACCGCCGAGTTGCTTCCTTCCGGCGCAAGCCAAGCCGGCACAAGGAAACAAATGCTTGCCCGTACGCCATGCCGCGCCGCGCGGCATGAGTGGATGGGCGTGTGCCGAACCGACGTGAGCCGGATCGGTGCGCCCGTGCCGGCTGGAGGTGTCGGCCGAGCGAGTCGCCGTCGAGGCGACTCGCCCAGCTTTCCTTTTTCGGTCACCGCAGCATTAAGCTCGAACTACTATGGTGTCAGCTTTTTTCTTCTTCTGAAAAACCGATGCTTCGATGTTAGCATGAAGAGCAACTGTTTCTAAGTTTGCGATTTCTGATACGAGATACAGATAGCATGACCCAGGAAACTGGAACGAGAAGGATGCACGCATGTGCAGCTACACACTATTATGTCCGAGACAGGTTTACTCGGGGGCGGACGAGGTATTGCAGTCGCCTGAGCTCACCTCCTTCGGCCATCTCGACCCCAGCCATCATCCACGTACTTGCGAGGTAGATGAAAAAGGGACGGCGGTGTGTTTCTTCGGTGGTTTGGGCATGTGGCCTGGTGGTTTGGACTGTCCATGTTGATTTGGGTCGGGTGGCCTAGACGGTCTAGTACAACAAGTCAACAATGGACTACGAAAGCTGGGAGGCAGGCACCGCACTTATCACTCGATCGGTCACGGCGTCGGCTCCTAACCCTAGAGGGGCGGCCAGGGCACAGTGGCGCTGTGGCCATGGTGCGGCGGCCAGGGCATGGGCTGGCCAGGGGCACAACTATGGTAGCGTTCAGAATGACGATGATTTTTGTTACTGTACCTGATTGATTTTTTACTACAGTTAAGTTGACTTATTTGGTATAATTAAATTTTAAAAAAATAGAAATAGAAAAAATATGTTAGTCCATAACAGACAATGCAAAGGAATACAGGAAAAAAAATAAAAACCAAAAATAAAAAAAAAACAAAAATGCAACAGTAACAAAAAAAAGCCACCGCGACGCCAGAAGCTATCGCTAGAAGCTAACTTGAGCGCGCCCATATGTGTAGAAGAGGGCGAGCCCGAGGTGGCTAGGAGCATGTTGAAAGAGAAGAGAAGGAGCATGTTGAAAGGGAAGAGACAAGATCAGGGCAGTAGTAGGCAGCGGCCAAGACACAAGAAATAAGCAAGCAAGACAGCAATAAGATGAGGGAAAGCTTTAATAGTATGTGTCATAACTTTTATACTCATTAGTCTTTGCTCTTCACTTGTCAAAGTAAAATTGTGATTAAATGTTCCTCTTTGTGATTTAAATGTTCCTCTCAAATATCCATACCCACTTAAATTGATTTTTCTGGCATGGATAGTTTGATCAAGTTCTTAATTATATGGCTCTACTAAGCAATCACCCTAACATCATGGCCACATAAAACTTGTTCACCAATAGAATCCTTGAAAAGATGTGCTGTCACTATATGTACATGGAGTAAGATAAGTTGCTTAATATATTTAGATGTTTGTATATTCTAGAAGGATCCATGTTCTCTAAAAAAGAGAGGTTAGCTGAGAAATAAAACAATTAAAACGGAGAAGTCGAACTTATTATTTGTTCATTGAGCAACGCACTCCGTTGAGCCATCGAGCACTCGGTGAGACAGCAAACACGTTCGATGAGAAAGCAACACTGAACGAGAAATGACGAGCCGTTATACCTAAGATTTAGTCCTGATCCGCCATTGGATCCACTAACAATTCTTCCGCAATTATTTAGATGGTTGATTGACTTATAATTGAAGTAAAAAAACGTGATTCCCCAACCGAAACATCTTTATTAATTCCATGGCCGTGGATTTTTGTCACCTGGCCGGTCAGCAAGCTCGAGAATTCAATTCAGCGCGATCGAGTGCTTTAAAATCGTGTGGAAGCCATGGAATTGGAACCTATCAGACTCCCATCAAGCTCTCATCTGAGTAGTCGATGGAGCTTGCTTGCCAGGCGTTTCTGTCGTCGGAAAAAGAAAGACGAGGACACATATCCTTGTCCTGGTACTGTATTAGGTAGATCCATGTACGTATGTGACTATGCGTACGTACGTATGCGATGGAGATGGGCATCTGATGATGCTTCTGCAACAGCTCATGGAAAGGAACTGTTCTACTCTTGTGCGAATGGATTCTGGAAGCTAGCTAGCCTCTCAATCTGATGTGAACCGAACTCCATGGACCTTGCTTGCTGCGTGCATTTGTGCAGATATTTATGTAAACATGTGGCTACTTTTGCTTCAATCGATATACTTTTTTTTCTCTTTTCTGAGTTTTTTTTTTGGCTAGGGAGTGCATTAATTCTGTGCACTGCTGCTACTAGCAGCAAATCGGTAGTGTAGCTAGTTTGACTGCTACGACTTGTAACACGAGAGGTCAAAATGCAGTGCAAAGCTCAAATAGTGCCGTCACTTTTGTTTCAGAGCAGTTTGCTCCTAGATTCAGAACAAATATTCGTAATAATTATAAAAAATAGCATTAAATTTGCAACAAGTATTCCAACAATTAATCCCCTCAATCCACAATAATTCATTTAGAAAATACTACTGTGTAAAGAGAGAACACACATGAAAATAATTGTCCCCTCACCATCTGTTATCTGAGAAGGGCCCGTTTGGAACAAGTGATTTTTCTGTATTTTTGCAGGAACTAAGTTATTTCGTGTGAAGTTTCTGTAAAATACATGTGTTCCAAGAAGGCTATAAAATAGATTTTCCTTTATGTAAAAATTTTGCAAGCATTAACTAAAAAAATATTTCCATTCTGAACATAGAAAATAAAGCACTATACAATGTTTACTCATGTAAAGTGGTACAGTCCTATACAGAACTAGTAAAAAGAAGAGCATACAGAAAATTACCAAAACCAGGCACGAGGGAGAGGGCTGAAAAAGAGGAGCACCGCTCGTGGGGTCAAAACCCCAAGAAGAACTTAGAAGTAGCAGCAGGAAGCACATAAGCAGCAAGAGGAAGAAGGAAGCAAGCCAACCAAAGCAAAGCAAAGCAAGAAGCACTTCTCGCTGCAGCTCTTAGGGTCGTCGAAAGCTGCAAGCATACGCAGGAAGCAAGAAAAGGAAGAAGCAACAAAGTAGCAAGCATGCTCCTAGCCACCCTCTCCGGCGGCGGCGGTCGGATCTGCCGGAGAGCAGCGGCCGGGGCGCACGAAGCTCGGAGTTAACCGTCCGGACCTCGCGGCCGCGAGATCTCCCCTCGAGTGGCATTTTCTTGGCTCCGGCGGCAGCAAAGACGGCGCCTTTGTTTGTTTCCGCTGCTTCCCGTCCCCAAAGATCACAACCTTTCTCTAGTTTTTGCTCGTCTTGGAAGTGGGATTTGATTTCTTTGATGGAAGCGTAATTGCCCACAGCAAAAGGCTCTGGTGAGTTATCGAGGAGAAGCTGAGAAAGCGATGGTTTTTGGGAAGGCGCTGTGATTTGGCCTAAAAAGGAGGAATCTTTCCTTCGTTTTCTCCTTCCTTCCCCGCTTCGCGCACGCTCTTATATTGCGTTCAGATCGGTCCTCGAATTGGACTTTTGGAAGGGGAGAGAAAAAAAATGATGCTCTCGTCGTCGTCCGGCAGCGTCCTCCCGACTCAGGCGGCGGCGTCGCCGGAAGGTGCTTCGTGGCTTGCTCATTAATGCTCTCGCAGTTCATTTATTTACAGTCTAGTTTGAAGCTTCCCGTGCTTGTAGGACTAGTATTTGGTTGCTGTTTGTTCGTATGCCTTGCTTCCCGTGCTTGTATGACTAGTATTTGGTTGCTGTTTGTTCGTGTGCCATGCTTCAAAGATTCTCTATGGATTATGGCCGTGTGATCAGGCAACGACCAAAAGCGGCAAATTTGAGTCCGGAGTGATATTTGGATTTTTTAAGAGATATTTGGATTTATTATGCTGATTTATTTTGGAGGGGATGTTGTAATCCACATGAAAAATGTTTTTTGGGAGAAATTTTGGTATTTTATTCCACGAAATTTCGGTTATGTAATCATACATATAACATATGTAGCCTATTTTCGATCCAATTCTTGCTGTATGCGTTGATTCGTCGATATTATTCTTTCGTGATGGTAAATTGGTGTGTATTTTCACCCTAATAATATATTATTTTCTAGGAAGATGCATAAAAAGTATCTCTCTTTAGGCCACTAAGAAGTTCATTTCATACCATGTCCACCTTCTGAAACAATCTTGAAACGAGCATATAAATTCAGAGATGTTACAGTTCATGCTCTCTAGAGCTATCATTATTTATTAAAATCTACACTGTTAAGTCTTCTGCTCAAATGCTTTTGCCATTGCAGCTGTAGAGGAGCAGAAGTGCCTGAATTCGGAGCTATGGCATGCGTGTGCCGGCCCGCTTGTTTCCTTGCCTGCAGTGGGTAGCCGGGTGGTGTATTTCCCACAGGGTCACAGCGAACAGGTTAGTGTAATTTCACTCTCAGTGCAAGCTTTGCATGGCCCTGAATCCTAAATCATGTGGCAACTTCATTATCATACTTAAATTTGGCTTAAATTCTTGCGGAAATCGATTGCTTTCTTTTTTATATAAATTTATTGGGTGAAATTCTGTCTCAGGTAGCCGCTTCAACAAATAAAGAAATGGAGTCTCAGATCCCCAACTATCCTAACCTCCCTCCACAGCTTATATGTCAACTGCATAATGTGACCATGCATGTAAGTTTGGAGCTTTGAAGCACATTTTTCCAAAGCTAAGTAGTCTCACTGCTATCTTGTGTTTCATCACCTGTGTTATTTCCTTCAGGCTGATGCAGAAACTGATGAGGTCTATGCGCAGATGACGTTACAACCACTTAGTCCGGTAATTCATATTTTTCCTACCAAGTTGTGCCATGTGCAAATTCCACTTAGTATCCACGAGAGTAATTTTGGGCTTGCTTTTCTTTTCAGCAAGAGCTCAAGGATCCCTATCTACCTGCTGACTTAGGTACTGCCAACAAACAGCCCACGAATTATTTTTGCAAAACATTAACTGCAAGTGACACAAGTACGCATGGTGGATTCTCTGTTCCCCGGCGAGCAGCTGAGAAAGTGTTTCCTCCGCTGGTCTGTGCTGCTTCTGTACATTTTCCAGCTCAATTTTTGAATTGACTGGGTTGCGTAAAGTTAACTAAATCATCAATGCTCTAACTTGCCTGTAACTTTTTGTAGGATTTCACTCAGCAGCCTCCAGCACAGGAGCTGATGGCAAAAGATCTTCATGGCAACGAGTGGAAATTCCGTCACATCTTTCGCGGTTAGTAGTTCTTTTTACTATTGTTAGTTCTCAATTTTGTGATAATAACTTAGTACCTCAGTCTCTAGTTGCAATTGTAGATTAATTTATCTTTGCAGCCACAAGTTAAAAGGCATCCCTTCAATTTTCTCATGCAAATAAGAAAAAATCTATGTTGGAATGGCAAAAGTAATATCTTAAGAAAAAAATCTTAACTCATAAAATCTAATTCTTGGTGCAGGGCAGCCAAAGCGGCATCTTCTCACTACAGGCTGGAGTGTCTTTGTAAGTGCCAAAAGACTCGTCGCTGGGGACTCTGTCCTATTTATCTGGTATGTTTATTCTTTCAATATTCAAGATGATCACTCGACACCCTTCTCTACTTCGCTGTCCCGTATCCAGCACAGAGATTCTTCGTGGTTGTACTTATGTATCTCCTTGCCTTGTTAGGAATGACAACAATCAACTTCTTCTGGGGATTCGCCGGGCAAATCGGCCACAAACTGTCATGCCATCTTCAGTCCTATCTAGTGCTAGCATGCACATTGGTCTTCTTGCTGCAGCTGCTCATGCCGCTTCAACAAATAGCCGGTTTACAATCTTTTATAACCCAAGGTAAAAAATTGTTGTATGCATTTATTTATTCAGCATTTCTCCTTCTAAATATTTTAACCTCTTCTTTCTTTTTTCTTTTTGTGTGTGTGCAGAGCAAGCCCTTCAGAGTTTGTTATACGGCTTGCTAAGTATGTAAAGGCTGTGTACCATACCCGTATATCTGTGGGGATGCGTTTCAGGATGCTTTTTGAGACAGAGGAGTCAAGTGTTAGGAGGTATGCTAAATTGTGTTTACCCGGCATATTTTTGCTCTGCGTGAACTTGGCCTGCCCAGTATCCACTGCATGAGCTTCTTATACTTTTCTTTTATTGTCTTAATTTTTTTACCCCATCAAAGCTTGATATAATGTGCTCATTGCCGTGTGGATTGGTACATTCTCCAATGAGATCTCTGGCTTTGGCTATGTGTTGATATGCCTAAACCAGCATATTCGCAGCCATACATGGTATTAAGTCTAACCAGATCAAATATTCTTATTTCCAGATACATGGGGACAATTACAGGAATCAGTGATCTTGATGGTGTTCGTTGGCCAAACTCACATTGGCGTTCTGTAAAGGTATATTTCCAGGCTAGCACTTTTATCACCTTGAGTCAACTCTGTGCAAGAACTATGTCTGTTACATGGTTATTAAGTCGACGACTAGTCGACAAGTCAGTGAGCCAAGACCGACTTGCACCGGCGACTCGACTTGCGGCGGCGGCGGCGGCGCCGCCGCTGCAGTGCCGGATCTGCCACCACTGTCAACAGATTTGCCGTCGCTGCCGCCGGATCTACCGTCTCCACCGTTGCCGCTGTCGGATCCACTGCTTCCGTCGTCGTCGCTGTCGAATCTGCCGCCGTCGCCGCCGGATCTGCCACCGCCGCCGCCGGATCTGCCACTGCCGCCATCGTATCTGCCCGCTTCCTGCTTCTAGGGGCGGAGGCGAGGCAAGAGATGAAAGCGAGGAGAAGCGGCAGATGGGGCGAGGCAAGGCAAGGCAGCGATGAGCGAGGCAGAGAGGCGGTAGTAGGGGCGGAGGAAGAGAGGCGGCAGTGGGGGCGGAGGAAGAGAGGCGACAATGGGGGCGGAGGCGAGGCGGCAGTGGGGGCGGAGGAAGAGAGGCGGCAGTGGAAGCGGAGGCGAGGCGCTGGGGGGTGGGTTTATGAGGATTTGGCAGGAGTGGGGTTTTGAGGGTTCGGTATTTTGCAATTTAGATCTCTTAGTTTCTGAAATTGCAATAAAATCCTTCTCTGTATATACATATTGATGTAAATAGTATAAACAGTATTTGTCGACTAATCAGCGACTAGTCGGCCAACTAGTCGACTAGTCGACAAGTCGGTCACTAAGAGGGTAATGTCGATTTGTCGACTTAATAACCTTGGTCTGTTATTTACCCATGTACCATGCAAGTTTTCGGTTAGACAAGATGAAAATTCCTTTGAAGTTTGCTTGCTCTTGCTTGGTACCAACTTCTTGGTTTAGCATGTTATTGAAGTTTCTCTGAATAATGCAGGTTGGCTGGGATGAGTCAACTGCTGGAGAGAGGCAGCCAAGGGTGTCACTTTGGGAGATTGAGCCCCTGACAACTTTCCCAATGTACCCATCTCCTTTTCCACTCAGACTGAAGCGTCCATGGCCAACAGGCTTGCCTTCTCTACATGGTATGAGGGAAAGTTCTTTAGCTAGCATTTGTAGATAGCTATGCTTAATTAATTGTGCAGTACGCATCTAAGACTACGAATTATCGTTCATATGATCCCTTTCTGTAGGTGGTAAGGATGATGACTTTACTTCCTCTCTCATGTGGCCTCGAGATAGCGCAAACCCTGGTTTCCAGTTGCTGAATTTTGGTGGCCTTGGGATGAGTCCTTGGGTGCAGCCAAGGCTGGATGCTTCCTTGCTTGGTCTACAGCCTGACAGGTACCAGATGATAGCCTCGACTGCTTTCCAGGACCCAACGAAGCAGGTGTCACCCACGATATTGCAGTTCCAGCAGCCGCAGAACATAGTTGGTAGAGTAGTGCCACTTCTGCCAAGTCAGATTTTGCAGCAAGTTCAGCCTCAGTTTCAGCAGCAGGCGTACCTTCAAAACATCAATGAGACCACAATCCAAGGCCAGGCTCAGTCTGAGTTCCTTCAGCAGCAGCTCCAACGCTGCCAGTCGTCTAATGAGCAGAAGCCACAACTGCAACCGCAGCAACAACAGCAAGAATCACAGCAGCTGCTGCAATCGCAGTGTATGCAAGTCCCTCAACATCAACAAATGCAACAACAGAAGAACATGGACAACTACCAGTCTGTATCTAATGCATTGTCAGCATTTTCTCAACTCTCCTCGGCTCCTCAATCTTCACCTATGACACTGCAAACAGTCTTACCGTTCTCGCAGCCACATAGCTTTTCGGACACAAATATAAGTTCATTGTCCCCATCCTATACCTCCACCATGCATAATACATTGAGGCCATTCTCATCAGAAGCAGCTTCGCACCTAAGTATGCCAAGACCCACTGCGATGCCTGTCCCTGACCCATGGTCATCAAAGCGAGTTGCAGTGGAGTCTTTGCTTCCTCCTCGGCCTCAGGTTACATCGCAGATAGAACAGTTGGACTCAACACCACCAAGTATACCTCAAAGCTCTGCATTGGTGCCGCTTCCTGGAAGAGGGTGCTTGGTGGATCAAGATGGGAACTCTGATCCTCAAAATCATCTCTTGTTTGGCGTTAATATAGACTCACAGTCACTTCTAATGCAAGGAAGCATCCCAAGCTTCCACAGCGAGAATGATTCAACAGCAATCCCCTATCCAACCTCCAATTTCCTGAGCCCTTCGCAAAATGATTTCCCCTTGGATCAAACACTAAATAGTTCGAGTTGCTTAGATGAATCAGGATATATGCCATGTTCACAGAATTCTGATCAAGTGAATCGACCACCTGCAACCTTCGTGAAGGTGAGTTATTTGCATTTCATAAACGAGAGCAATTTTGACTATTTGTCTCATTACTTTGACTATCGATAACCATGTATTGCCCATGCCTTTAACCATTAAATTAGTAGAAATAGAATCGATAATCTTACAATTGAACATTTGGATCATCGGTGCATATATGTGTTTTACATTTGATTACTTTCATAACTAGATGTAAGAAACTATAGTCCATTCTCTGGAATTCCCTGATTTTTTGTTAACTCACTCCTGACCACTGTCAATATGCAATTTTGCTTCCATGTGAACAACAGGTTTACAAATCTGGAACCTACGGAAGGTCGCTTGATATCACTAGGTTTAGTACCTATCACGAACTCCGTAGAGAACTAGGTCGCCTATTTGGCCTTGAGGGCCAGTTGGAAGACCCTTTGAGATCAGGCTGGCAGCTTGTATTCGTCGACCGAGAGGAGGATGTCCTTCTTGTTGGCGACGACCCTTGGCAGTAAGTTTTCGTAACCATCCTGATGAGCAGTTATGTGCTACTGGTTCATGCTCGTCCTTACATCGCTGCGCCGTGTAACCTGCAGGGAATTCGTGAATAGCGTGTCCTGCATAAAGATACTCTCACCGCAAGAGGTGCAGCAGATGGGCAAGCAGGGCCTTGAGCTTTTGAGCTCGGCTCCCGCAAGGAGGCTAGGTAGCAGCTGTGACGACTATGTGAGCAGGCAGGAATCTAGGAGCCTGAGCGCCGGAATCGCGTCTGTCGGATCAGTTGAATTCTGAAGAGAGGGCGTTCGTCAGCCCTTAGCTTAAGGCTAGCCTGTTTCGTATATTTCTGCAGCTTTTTCCTAGTTTTGAGACCTGGAACTGAAAAGCACATAGATCATGCCTAGCTTTAAGTTATGTACCATCAAATAATTATGCCAAATGATATCAACTTCTAAGTAGAAGCTACCACCTTCTGGTATACATGCCAAAACTTTGTTCCATGGAATACTAATCCTGTCAATGTAGGCTCTCTAAATTATCTACTCTCGTGGCGTAGGTCGCACATGCCTGTCTTGTTCATGTTCTGCATAATCATGGCATTTTGGTTCCACATGTGGCAGTAACCAGACAACAGGGTGGTCCTTGGCACGATGGTAAAACGTGCTTCGTTCCGAGTAGGGCCATCCTAGACAACATTCGGTTCAGACTTCATGCTAGCAAGTCCATCTCATCGAATTTCATATGTAAACCTTACTGACACCTTACTTCCAAAACTGTAGTGCTCGAAGTTACTCTTACTGTTACTGGCATGGTCAATTTTCATTACCAGTAAAAATCAGTTTGGGGCAATCCTTTGATCATGGACAGACCTAAAGACACAAGTCTTCATCTGACCCTTTCTACTTGGAGGAATTAAGCTTCATTTCTTTGAGACACTGACCTCGCAAAGAGCTGGACCAGCATCCCCATGTGAGGTCTGGTCCCCGTCTGGCTGGCTGACACTCACGCTGGAGCCAATTGCACTGCAAGGAAAAAGGGAAGGAAGATGGCCTCCCTTCGCTGAGGGTCAGCCAGTGGTGAGTGAGTGGATGTGAATGCGATGCCCTTCGCCCTCCATCCAATCTAATCACACATACACTTCTTCAGGCCTTAATGCACCCCATCCATGTGGCCTCCATCG
The DNA here is from genome assembly GCA_036346265.1 of Melocanna baccifera. Taxonomy (NCBI): domain Eukaryota; kingdom Viridiplantae; phylum Streptophyta; class Magnoliopsida; order Poales; family Poaceae; genus Melocanna; species Melocanna baccifera. The sequence continues at coordinate 26,961,888 of CM070691.1, read as the reverse complement.
ATCCCTCGTGCTAAACGCTGGTATACCATCCTGTTCTGCTTTGGCTCCATGGTCTTCCCAAGAGGAAGGGGGGTGTGCGTGTTCATGTGTGTGTAGGGTGGTGAGTGAGATTGGCCTGGTTGGTTGTGGACTGTGACAAGCTCGAAGTGGGAGCGTGTGGAGTGCAATAGCACACAGCGCCCACTCTTTTCAAGGATTTGGGCATCTTGCTCTCCTCCCCCACATCGATCTCTTGATGATTCCTCCGTCTCAGTCAGATCTTTAGCCGGCCCAATCGCCTTGCCCCTCCTCAGATCTCGTCCTTTCCCCATCCATCCTCACTCGCCTTTCGTTTTTCCACGGCAGTGGAGAAAAAGAAGCCAAGAAAGAGAGGAGCCTGGACTTGGGAAGAGTAAAATACGCAACTGGGGTGCTTTGGAGCGTCGCCTTGCCTCGTGTTTTCTCGTCAGAATTCAGATACCTCGCCATCAGCGACAGTAAGGCGTCGAAACTGAACCTTGTCGTCTGCTTCAAGTTGGTTGGTCGAATGGTTGTCCTCCTTGGGAGGCAAGGTGAAAGCGCCCCTGCCCATGAATATGTCTGTCTGTCTCACTGTTGTTTTCGTTTAAGGAAACAGCAGACACGACGACGACGATGTCTGCTGCCTTCTCTTTTTTTCTTCCCCTTGGGGAACCTGTCCTGACGGGCCATGCGCTCCTCCGCTCGTGCGCGGATTCGCGTCGTTAGCGAGCACCGAGGCACACCCACACGCACGTACCATGCCGGCGCCGGCGCACGCGACGCGCCGCCAGTTCGCCCACGCTCGCCGTGCGCGCACGTACCCGCTTCGCTGCCGGCAAATGGCGGCCAGCACGGGCTGGTGTAGTAGAGCGCGAGCGTTCTTGACGTCCTACGTGCGGCCGGCGTTGCCTTGGGCATTAGATGCTGCTTTTCCCTCTTGCATAGTTGCGTGTGATTGCAACACACACACACAAACAAACGTACAGAAATTTTGTAAAAAACAAAAGAGCCTCATTAGGGAGTTGGATTCTAGTAGAAATTTCAGGGGGATTACCATGTTAATTTCCTGCGGCTAGCTAGGGCTTGTAAGACTGTAGACGACTTTGCAATTTGTATAGAACGATCTAGGACAGGCAAAAAAAGAGAACAGATGCAGAGAAAGCTAACAATGACCTGTAACTTCGATCATGATGCCCCTCCCCTAACAAATCATAGCACGCACAACCTGACAACCATATAGCCATCTTCACCTATATATTCTCGAAAGCATAGACTAAGAACACAGCGGATGGCTCTTAACATTGTGTAAAACTGGTATAGATCACCCGATCAATCTCAACTTGTCACAATCTTGCCGCCTGAGTAAAAACTTCAATGGCGAACACGACTGCCCACAGTACTCAGCAATACAGAAACAACAATTCACCGTCTGGTTCTAATCCGAGCAAAGAAAATAAAACAGAAAAAAAATCTATTGTAACTCTTCGGTTTCAGTTTGCACAGGTAGCTCTCTTGATAGAGAGCACATAATCTCGTGGATCAAAGGTACTCACTTCTTGCCCTACCGCTTCCTCGTCGCCCTCGCTATCATCGTCTCGGAAGGTGCCTCCATTATATCTGTCCCCAGACTGAGACCTGGGTCCGTCTGCTCCAGAATTCCCAGTAGTGTCATGACCCTTGCCTCCCTGGTCCGATGTCGTTTCATAGCAGTCGCCACCTGGCCTTCTTTGCTCCCGTTTCGCAGCACGACTGCCTGGCGGAGGTGGCGGGGGCATGAAGGGAGCCATACCAATGGGACGATTTGGTCGTCCAGGCCGGGCCATTTCCAAGCCTCTCGTGAGCCATCGCCATCAAAGGCCCATTGGAAAGAGGCACTCGGGCTGCGGAGGCCTGCCAGGGAAGACCATACCAGGCATAGGACCTCCTCTGGAAAAGTCGCTGAGAAAACTTGGGCCACCAAATGGTGGAAAAGCACGGGGCACGACGAAAGGATCAGGCATGCCAAAACCACCGCCGAAGGCACCCACCATGTCCCCTCCAATCATTGGTCCTGTTACGAAACCTGATGGTTTAGGGTTATGGGCAAATACCTAAACTACCCTTCGTCTATTCTCCTTTATATATGAGGGCTTTGAGCCATTGTAAGTGTACAATCAATGATCAATAAAGACTACAATTGGCTCCCTATTTTCTGGTGTTCTTGTGTGTACTATTGTGTTGTTCTCAAGATTATATCGGATATTGTGTTGCCGTTCATCGATCCATATTATTTCTCAACACGTTATCAGCACGACTCGCTCTACAAGGTGTACGGTATGCAAATCCTAAAATCAATCTATTATGCATTGCAATTTTGATAGATCAATCTAGATTTAATTCTGAATATTTGGTTGATCCATGATTTATCTGTTTGGTAGCAATGCAATGATTATATCAATGATTCTTTGCCCGGTAGACCAATTGCAATAATCCTACATTTAATCTATGGTTTGCTTAAGATGATCTTTAGACTTTCCGTGATCATACTAGATCGATATACTAGAATCACAATATGGAAATAAACCCCAATCACACACAAGATTAAGCCATACACACATTGAATTGCATCCATGATTCATGTTGGCCAAACCTTGAACATAATCGGCGACACCACCATCGGCATGCCCGAGCATGCGCCGAGCCACTAGCCATTTGTCGCCGTGGTCGCCTCGTCGCCACCACCGCCACCATCGCGCTTGGGGCGCGCACTGGGCCGCATTTGGGGCCACCGCGCGCCGCACTGGCCGCCGGTGGCTCGAAGAAGCCGCAGCAGCCTTCGCCGATCCGTGTTGGACCGCGGCGCCACCCCGCACTGCGCCGCACCGCCGCGCCACATCGGTCGCCACAGCGCCGCGACCGGGACATCGCCGCAAAGACGTGGCCTCACCACTAGCCGCGCGGAAGCCGCCGCGCGAGGCTTCGCGCCGCTACCCGCCTCGCGCGACGCCGCCGCGCCACGCCCGGCGCCGCCGGCCGCGCTGCCGCCTGCGTTCGGCCGCCGCCACCGCCCACGCACGCCCAAAGTCGGCCACGCCCGGCCACAGATCGCACTCGCACACACCCCACCTGCGCTGCTTCCTCCGACCGCCCGCTGCGCCCGCCGCAGCCCATCGCACCGCCGCGCGCGCGCGCCGCATCTCCCGCATGCAGATCCGGAAAAGAAGGGGAGGTAGGGCGGCATCTTCGGTCAAGGGGAGGTGGAGCAGCGCCCGAGCCCGGTGGGAGATCGTGGCCGGATTTTGGGGAGGGCGGTTAGCGGCAAAGGGGAGGCATGTGCAAACAAAATGGGGAGGTGGAGAGAGACGCAGCCTGGGGGCAGTTGTGGCCGAGTATGACCGGTGGAAGAGATAAGGTTCTTTCGTAGGGGCCCCCGGAGTTTTAGAAAAATTAAATTCAAGCGGTGGTACTTCGCTGATAAGCCCAGGATTTCGGTTAAATAACATTCATGTAACTAAAACCGAAAATAAAGCTATAAATATGCCTCTACTATTTATTATAATTTGGTCCAGTAAAACTGATTTTATTCTATGTGCTTATTTACTAGATTATTTCAGTTTTACCTATGTCCAAATAATTTTGTGGCATTAATTACTTATTGATTAGCAGAAAATTATTAAAATTGCCAGAAAATCCTAGAAAATCCTAAAACATGGTTTTTGGCTATATGAGCTTCCGTATACATGTGAGACCTTAGACTTAGTACACAATGGAAGTATCATTTTTTTGGTTTATTTCTTGGCATTGTGTGTTTGGAGATTTATTTAATGGGTTAGTAATTCTGAAAATTACTTAAATACCCTAATAATTATAAGAAAGTCCCAAAAAGGTTGCTAGGAAAATGTGGGAAAGAATACTTTATCTACTGAATAGATAAAAATGAGTTGTTACTTTTTTTTTTGCACTCATTTCATGTAGCTAAGATTACTTACCAGCAGTAAGTATGTATAAAAACTGCATGAATATTGTGCGATATTTGGCATATAGTCATACCACTGTTAAGCCTAAAGCTGATAGAGTTATACCCTTTTTACCACTAAAAGGTAAAAATTTTGTAGCAAATGAGGTATAACATCTACTCTACTCTTAAATGTTATTGGTAGCCTTGAAGGCACTTTGCCAGAAGCTATTGCTCTTCCTTGGACCAGAAGTCTGCATACGAGTATTACTCCATCTTACACCACACAGTCTCTGGACCAAGTTTTGGTAACTCATATGTTACCTATAAACAGGTGTATTCATAAGCAGGAGTATGCATACGGTGAATAACATGGAGGCCAGCAGTATTCTCCTAGTTATCCTTCAGCTATATTTAGATGCCATTTTCTTACATGAGTAGCACCAAAAATGTAAATTTCAGCTCCTGTCGAGTCTGATCTCGCTCATGAAGAGCACCTCTTATCTTTTGCTGAAATTATGCATTAGCTGATTATTTTCCCAGATATCATAAATATTTAGTCTAAGATGTTCTATTAAAACCTTACCCTCACAAGCAGCTGCTTAATAGAACACATTACTAGCAAGATATCTTACTCAAGTAAGATTGGTTAATAATGCATGGAATAACATTTGTCAATCTTATGCCTGATATTTGAAAGAAATGATATGCCTCAGTTCATTATTGCCCAGATGGCAATAAAAAAAATGTCTTTCTTAAAGACATACGAAATCTAGTCAAATATTATATCCCAGAAGGACCACTTCGACTAGAAAATGCAATAAATCTCAAAGACTTTCCGTCTATATATAACTCTATCCTCCATATTACCAAGTGTGTGTTGTTTTCACGCCAATAAAATTATACTCTTTAAGTAGTATAATAATAACTTATTGCTACAAGCTCTGAGTTAATTTGAAGCAAATGCCAGAAGCATACGCTATTACTTGAAATTTTTGTGGTTGGCGTGAAAAGGGGGAGGAATTGGGCATAAGAGAAATATTGGAACCTCCAAGGCATATCCTAGGTCAAATACAGAAGTGAATAAGCCTGAAGCTGTAAATTTGAGAATGATTAAATTACCTCCCAAAATTAATCACATATATTCATGAAGAATGATTATTCCATCTAGGTGGTTAAAATAGAAGCATATTCAGTAGAATATATATATATATATATATATATATATATATATATATATATATATATATATATATATATATATATATATATATATATATATATATATATATATATTCCATGCAAACCTAATCGATGATCATGTTTTATGTGACAGTATTATGTTTATATTTTTGCCAGCATCCTGAAGATGTATTTTATGTTGTCAAAAGCATAATACTCTTGATCAGATAGACACATGTTGCACTAACACAAAACATGAAGTTTTGTGCGATCTAAACTAAGTCAGAAGTATGAGAAATTAGATCACAATATTGGGCAATATATAAGAAGCTAGAATACTTCTGCTATCGCAGTTCAATAACCCAACAGATGTTTGGGATAATCTACTGGAAGTAGAGATGCGTAGTTATCCATGCCACTGCATTAACAAATATCTAGCTCACTGCATTAAGAAAAGGAACCCCAATCAAGGATTAGTGCGTATTATGAGAACCAATCATTTCCCGTATGATATCACCACCGTAGCATACTGAGGGGATTTTGAAGTGTGCTATTAACAAAGATCGTATCTCGACATTAGGGAGAGAAATGCCCAAAATATTCGAATACCGAGATATTTTCTCAAGAAAGATCTTTACTATACGGTTCACGCACTAAATAAGCTAAATATAAATTTAGCCGATACTCTTGTACGCTAGAAGCGGGATCGCGATTTTCCTTACTCATTGTATGGAGGAGTTATATAGTGTTTACTGAAGTAATTATATCACTAAGTTTGGAATACCCTGGTTGAATAGTATTTCCATCTTTGTGAAAATTAACTTATTGGTGCATGACCTACAATCTACTGGGGCGCTCAGAGATCTAAGGTCTAGTGACATGAGTCAAAATAATCGTTACACACTCCTTGAATACTCCAAAAAATTCATCCTCGAAGGTAAAATACCTCATGAAGAGGCTCATCCGAAGATGAAAACCCCAGAATAAAGCGCGCGCATACTACAATACTGGGGAACACGGAACAATTAAAAGGTCTTCGTTTTTGGGAAATGACGAAGTCTGGGTTAATATTGAAAGACACTCAATTATGAGGATATTTGGAGAAAGGTTGTCGACAACCAGTTTGCCTCTAAAATTGCTAAAGGTTTCTCATATGAGAACATAAATCCAGAATCAAAATCCATGGCCGAGCACCTGAAGTGTTTATATCAGGTCGAAATGAAAGAAAGCAATTGAGGCCGAACCATAATCGCAAATGAAAGTCTTGGAACCTGTTCGTTCAGACTTGATGGGTCATTATGAAATAATGAGGTGGTGATAGTGATGGTTCAAAGATCCCTGTAGAGATCTATATTCTCCAGTTATGAAATGAAATAATGTTCCGTTATATAATAATTATGGCAGATGATATGTATAAGATATGCAGTCATTGGATTTTGAAAATCCTTGATGGGAACCCTGAAGGAACCCAAAGCTCGATTCCTGAAGGACTCGATGTTTTAATAAGAAAGTACATTGCAACATGTATATATGTGTATATAAAACTCATACCTAATAAACTCTTACCTGAAGAAAGAATATCTCCTAGAAGAGAGAGCATTTCCCTGAAGTGAAATCATCAGTTGATCGAAAATACACCAACGACTATGCAATTCCTAGAAGTGGATAAGGACCCATCCAAGACCTGAGAAAATGAAATGAGGAAGCTAAGAACCTGAAGTTCACCACATAAGCACATATAAAGTGCATTTCCCTTCAAAAGCTGATGAAGTGACAATGTCCTCTATTACCACGAAGGTATCACATGTTAGGTGATGATGGCAAATTTATTAATACCCTAAATGCCAAAATTAAGACTGGTTATATTGATTCTATGGTAGTATGACCATACTATGGGTTCCATAGAACAAATGTTTGGTCATATGGTACTACTCAGAGATAGTTGCTAAATGTTAACGAGCCTGAAAGGTTTCAATAAGTCACATCCTGAAGAAATGTGGCATTGTAATTAATTAACCCCCATATCCTGATTAGGATAAATATTCTAGCCTTCATTCATTTCTTAAAATGTATTAAAGGCAGTGGAACAATGAGACTTCACCGGAAGTGATCTTCAGGGGGAGCATATCCTAAACTTTATAGTTATGCATGAGATTCAGAAGATCTTGACTTTAGTCAAACCCAGAAGGCATTGACTTGATGATCATGACCTTGAAGGTCTTACCACTTATCGATAGAAGTCCAATCGATGGACATGATGAAGGTCATGAAGATTACAATATATCCTGAAGATATTTTATAAATCCTGAAGATAAATATTGCAAATCCTGAAGATAAACGTTGTACTCTTTTTCCCCTAGTAAGTTTTTCCCATTGGGTTTTCTTGCTCGGAGGGTTTTAATGAAGCAATAACTACAATACAATTTAACGAGTGCTATGTACTCTTTTCTCCATTCCTTTTTTTCCCATTGGGTTTTTGAAAGGAGTTTTTAATAAGACATATGCATATCGTGGTTTGAAGCCCCACCAGAATGTGCTTGGTTTAATTGAATGATTAGCTACATCCAGAAGTTATGTAACACACATACTGATGATGACCCCTACCATTATCTATAAAGATAATACAACTTATGTGGTATAGATGCAAATGGGCTATATCAAGAGTAATATCTCGAAGTATGTTACTCCTAAATTATTTTATTCTCACAAGCTCCAGAGGAACGAAGAGAGAAGATACTGAAGGTAAGTCTTGTGATAATTTGACATATTTATTCACAAAATCTCTCACAGTTTCTAGCTTCCAGAAGTGCATTCAAGGCATTGGTATGAGACGACTTAGAGAGTTACAAGGTTCAGGGGGAGCGAATCTCTGAACCATAGCCCATATGTAAAGCCAGAAGACTTACATGATCTTGAAGATCTAAATGTTGCACTCTTTTTCCCTTTGTGAGTCTTTCCTGAAGTTTTCTCACACAAGGTTTTTAATGAAGCAACAGGTGCCACAAGTAACAGATGCGATGTACTCTTTTCTCCATCCCTTTTTTCCCACTGGGTTTTTGGGAGGAGTTTTTGATGAGGCATGTGCATACCGCGGTATTCGCCCAAGGGGGAGTGTTACGAAACCTGATGGTTTAGGGTTATGGGCAAATACCTAAACTACCCTTCGTCTATTCTCCTTTATATATGAGGGCTTTGAGCCATTGTAAGTGTACAATCAATGATCAATAAAGACTACAATTGGCTCCCTATTTTCTGGTGTTCTTGTGTGTACTATTGTGTTGTTCTCAAGATTATATCGGATATTGTGTTGCCGTTCATCGATCCATATTATTTCTCAACAGGTCCAACACCGCGTAGCATTGGCATTTGAGGCAGCCACATCATCCCCCTTCCTCTTCCCCTTCCTTGAGATTCTTTTTTAGATAACAGAATAACAATATTTTAACCTTGATCATTCCACAAGAATGACTACAACCATTCAGAACTAAACATAGTACTCACACCACACTCCACTAAACGGGGTTACAAAAACTCCTAAGCATAGAACTTATGACAAAAGGCTTAATCTTTTAATCTAAAACAACTGCTACACCCAAACTTGTTGAAAATCTTCATCACCACTCTCTCAAGTCTTTTACAGCCGTTTATGAGTGCACTTCTCGTTTCCTCTTTAGATAGTTGCGATCAGCACATGATCCAGTAAATCCCTCTGAAAATGATCTGCAAGAAGGAATGAGTAGTGATCCTTTTGAAAACGGCGTCATTTCTATTCAACTATAATGCCCAGTGTAGAGCCGTTATACCAACTAGAATCTGATTTCTGAGCTTCAAAGAAAAACTTCTAAGCCAAGAACCAAACAACATCTCAACACTAGTAGGTGGTTGAACGCCAAAGCTAATGACTACCACATTCCAAAAAACCCGAGCCACATGGCAATTGAAAAAAAGATACTGAATGCTCTCATTAGAGGGACAAAAACAACATTTGGTACTTCCTTGCTACTGTCTTTTTCGCAAGATTATCCTTCGTTAAAATAACTCCTTTCTTTAAGTACCAAAGGAAAACTTTGATTTTAAGTGGTATCTTTGGTTTCCAGAATAAATTCTTTTCTGGAATGCATTCTCTTTCCATGAGATCTTTGTACAAGGAATGCATTCTCTTTCCATGAGAACCATTCTTGTGTAAGTTCCACACTAGAACATCTTCTTGCTCGTTTAGAGAAACTTGTACTATCAAACGAACCAACTCCAGCCATGTAGCCAGCTTTTCACTTACTAACGCTCTCCTGAAAGAAACATTTAGCGGTGTTGTACTTAGTAATTGTGCAATCGTCATATTCTCTCTTCTAACAATTCTATATAAATCAGGGAATTTCGTCATTAGTGCTTCCTTTCCAATCCAAATGTCCTCCCAAAATCTCGATTGTTGACCATTGTTAACCTTGAATTTGCTTCTTACTAAAAAAAGATCTTTGACCTCCATAAGATCACTCTAAAAATGTGAGTCCCCTGGTTGATTAACCACTTGTGACAAGGTCTTACCTTTCAAATACTTTTTCTTAAGCATGCTCTGCCAAAGGCCATCCTCATTCAACAACTTAAACAACTACTTACTTAAAAGATAACAATTCTGCATTTCCAGATTTAAAATACCTAAACCCCCCACATATTTTGGTTGACTAAGGATACCCCATCTGGCTAATCTATACTTCTTTTTATTCTCATCACTTTGCCAAAAAAATCTGGATCGATAATAATTCAGTTTCTTAAGGATTCCTTTAGGAATCTTGAAAAAGGATATCATAAACATCAAGAGACTTAATAAAACCGAATTGATTAAAACAAGTCTGCCACCCACTAATAATATTTTGCTTTTCCAACTACTAAGCTTTTTCTGAAACCTTTCTTCAATTTCTCTCCAATCCTTGTTCAAAATTTTTCGATGATGCATAGGGATACCTAAGTACCTAAATGGTAAAGACCCCTCCTTGCAACCAAATAGTTCAACATAATCAGCGCTTCTGTCCTTAGCTTCCCCAAAGCAAAATAACTCACTTTTATAAAAATTTATTTTGAGGCCCGACAACTCCTTGAAAGTACTTAGTACTAACTTTAGGTTCTTTGCCTCTTCTAAATCATTTTTCATAAACAGAATAGTATCATTCGCACACTGTAAAATCGACAATCCGTCATCTACCAAATTAGGTACTAAGCCCTTAAACTGCCCACTGTCTTTGGCTCTATCTATTAGAATTGACAATATATCAACTACTAGATTAAAAAGAATTGACGAAAGAGAATCCCCTTGTCTCAAACCTTTTCTAGTCTGAAAGTAATGGCCTAGGCCATTGTTTTCTTCTTCCTCCTCCCTTTCCTCTTCCTCCTCTTCCTCATTGTCATCATACAGCACAATATCTTGAGTGTCAGCTGCCTCGTCAGCACTAACTCCCTTTGCCTTTTCCTCTTCTCTCTTAGCCTCTGCTGCAACTAGAATAGCCTAAACCCATATTCAAAATATAGGACGGTGCACATGACATCACCTCAAACAAGAGAAACCGCCGGGGCATGTGATTAATAAAAAGATGTTTGAACCAAGTTAATAAAAGTGGGTTAGGCCTTTTAGCAGTAGTACATAGGTGCTTCGTTATTGATTTGTAGTCAAATCTAAAAAATGCAATCCTACTATCTTTTCGTAGCATTATTTACCCTACTGTAAAAACATATATTTTTTTTGGTGATATCTTCCACATCTTTTCAAAATCATCCTGCCATGTGCCAACTTAAATCTTATGTGTGCAGATTTTAATATTATGGTTCATCCATCATTATTTAACTAGTCTAAGAACATTGGTATGTCAGCCCATATCCAGGCGCAAAATGAGAATGGGTAAAGTATACGGCTAAATGGTGCTACAATGTGGATGATGCTTCTTCTGCAGTTTAAAATCATGTTCACTAAACAGGAATACGAGCTCAAAGCAAAGCCATTAGTATCCTTATTTACAATGGTACTTGTGAAGTTGTGATGATTTAGGCTCATACGCCCACCAGTAAGAAAAAAGCCAGCTAATAGTGATGCCCATCATGATAAATAGGCAAGAAATGCATGGCCTACCATAAGTTCGCTGTCTGGCTCCAGATAAAGCAGAGAAGCCAATTGCTCACCAATGAAAGGTTCTAATTCCTGGCAATCTCGGCTGATCTGCGCGAGTCAAAAATGAATTAAGCAGATAAATCATGAAAACTTGAGATCGTGGATAAAGAATTAGACGCTCAAACGATAAGGAGCACAATATCACATCGTTTCAGCATCCATAATCATATTTAGAAGTTGCCTGCAGAATCCGAAGGTTTGAATTGTTTGGACTCTTTTGGTAGAAAGTTATGAATGATTAGCTGCCGAGGGAAGAGTACTAGCAATCATAATTGCGTCTAGTGCTAGTTAGTAGTTACACAACAGACGAAGCTTGGTTATTTGAGGAATTAAGCAATCCTCAGCTTTCGAGAGACCACCAAATAAGTGTATAGAAAAGTTGTCATTGAAAATTGACTAGTCAATCATCACCGTGAGCTTACCATTACAATTTCTGTTACTTATTCTTTCTAACCCCCATCTATGTAGAAGTTTCTTTCACCTACAGTAATAGACTAATAGTATAGCCAGTGTTTAATCATTATATGACAGTCCAAATGTATGAAGTTTGAACTTTGACTAAAGCCAACCAAGAAAACATAATGCAATATAGTGTTTGTGGTGAAATATAAATTAAGAGGATAGTGACAATTGACAACGAAGTATATTTCTGTTTTAGTGCGCATAGTCAGTTCAAGTCCTTCCAGGTGGGTTTGTCAATCAGCTTAATCAACAATGTGGTAAAGAACAATCATGGAAAGATATTAGCAATAAGACAGACGACATGCCATATAAGCTAGTGATATTTGTGTAAGCTTGATAAACAATTTCTGAGATTTCCATTTCAACATAAAAAATATTAAGTAGAATATTTCAAGCAGCCAAGGCCTCCACACATTCAAGTCAAGGTGATGAATTGTACCTTAACAGGGAGATTGTCATTGTATGGATTGCGCAGATGACGAGTTTTCTGAAATGACAATTCACAAAGCTGCAGTGCAAAAACTGTTGTAAATATAGGCGTACAACACTTATAGAAGACGTTATCTTAAAATTTTCCATGCAAATATAAAAAGCAGGAAGACAAATCATTAGTTAACAACCACTGCAATTAACAATTTGGTTCATAATTTAATCAAACAAGCAAAATCTACATAATTCTTATGACTCAGTTCGTCAAAATCACAAAATATTCCATCACTTTACATGTGCTAACCCATCTTCAACTATATTCTGTTCAGTTGTGTTGTAAGAAACACAAGGCCTTTTTCATACATGCTAGCAAGAACTAAAGTTAACGGCCTGGGCGAACGGCCTTGGCACTAGCCTCCAGCCGCCAGGACAGCTAGGCGACGTCATGACAACCCTACGTAGATCGCTAACTTCCATACACTCCTATCCAAAACCAACTCTTTGAATACATTCCAAGTTTTCAACCCCTTAAGTCTTTTTTAACTGCTTCCTCTCACGTCAGTCATGTGCGTTGTTCATATCGGTGGCTTCGCCATTTGCCACCATATTAGAAAACATAAATAAAAATCATCAATTGTAGATAAAATCCATCAACCGTAGCAAGAAAATAGAGCCAATAACGACAAACTTTAGGAGTGTTCAGAATAGCATTGGCTTACGACTTTTTTACTGTAGCTGAGTTGGTTTATTTGGTATGGTTAAATTTAAAAAATTAAAAATAGAAAAAATATGTTAACCCATCACGGACAATACAAAGAAATATTAAAAAAAAGAAAAGCCCAAAAAATAAAAAAACAAGAAAAAGACGAAATTATCACAGTATGTGAGGCGAGTTACTTTTAGGCATGTAGTTGGGGAAAACACCCTTTGCGTGGAGTACTTAATTTTATAGGCTTCGATTGCTAATCAATAGTTGTGAGCAATTGATTTAGGAGGCGTTTGTATTGACTTTGCTGTTAGCTTCTAATTATAGTTTATAATTTTTAGCTGAAAATAAATAAAAATAGTTGAAAAAGTGACTTTTAGAAGGAAATGACGAGCAGTGTAAAAAAATGAGGAAGAGATATATATGCGTGATGGGAGAAAAACGAGTAGGGTGTGTACTGCACCTATGACTCCTGTCTTATCTCCGAAGCGAGATGGTAATAAGAGTCAAGAAGCTACTTCAAAAAAAAACCTAATGTTTATATTAATTCTTAGCTTTTCTAAATAGAAGATAGATACAGAACCCAATATGAATCGTGTGCGTCGTTCATATCGGTGGCTTCACCATTTACCACCATATTAGAAAACATAAATAAAAACCATAAGTCGTAGATAAAACCCATCAATCGTAGCAAGAAAATAAAGCCAATAACGACAGACTTTAGGGGTGTTCAGAATAACGTTGGTTTATGACTTTTTTATTGTAGCTGACTTACTTTTTACTGTAGCTGAATTGGTTTATTTTGCATAGTTAAATTTAAAAAAGATAAATATGTTAGTCTATCACGGACAATACAAAAAATACAAAAAAATAAAAGACAAAAAAACCCAAAAATAAGAAAAAGACGAAATTATCACGGTATGTGAGGCAAGTTACTTTTAGGCATGTAGTTGGGGAAAACACCCTTTGCGTGGAGTACTTAATTTTATAATCTTCGATTGCTAATCAATAGTTGTGAGCAATTGATTTAGGAGGTATTCATATTGACTTTACTGTTAGCTTTTAACTATAGTTTATAATTTTTAGCTGAAAATAAATAAAAAATAGTTGAAAAAGTGACTTTTAGAAGAAAATGACGAGCAGTGTAAAAAAATGAGGAAGAGATATATATGTGTGACGGGAAAAAGACGAGTAGGGTGTGTACTGCACCTATGACTCCTGCCTTATCTCCGAAGCGAGATGGTATTAAGAGTGAAGAAGCTACTTCAAAAAATCTGATGTTTATATTAATTCTTAGCTTTTTTTAATAGAAGATAGATATAGAACCCAATATGATAGGGACCTTAGGATGTTCGTAAGGCCATGATCACTATCCGTGGCAAAGAAATTGACGGGCCTACATATGTACTATTTTAAATTCGGTCCACACCTGAGCACAAGTCTTTTTTTTTTCTCTCAAGTTGATGCATCTACGGCTACGGATACGATGCCTCACAATTCTAATTTTTCACACCTCGCAACATCTGTGTCGACATCCATTTCGGTAGCTACTTGGCTGGTAACTCACAATTGAAATGATGGGCACTGTCACACGACAAAAACGAACTAAGCTCCAAGATAAAGAGTATCTTCAACCACATGGCCAACTGCACTATACAGTACCGCATGCTAGCGCTCCATATCTGGCTTGATTTCCGAGCAAGCAATTATATCTGCTTGTTTTCTGCTCCTCCATGTGAACAAATTACATCCGATATATACACGCATGATGCATGGCAGCACGAGCAATGCCAAGATGCGCCGCGCCTTTCCTCATCCTTAGAACACCCCCGCGAGTAGCTAATCAAGTGCTGTTGGACTTGTGCTCCTATGTGACGAAAGTTTCGATCTTTTTCGACGTGAAGTGAATCTTTCCCAGCAGTGTGTGGAAAGGCCGGCTGGCTCAACTAGTATGTTCATTCTTTGCGTCATATGGGTTGCACCTTAACTTTTAGCTTATAGTTTTTAAATTCTAACGGTTAGTGAGAAATAAAACGTAGAGAAAAACAATCACATATGATTTTAACCTATATAGCTGAACTTGGTACAATGTCTACTATAATTTATCTGTAGATATAATCTTTAAAAAATATACAGTTTAAAAACTAATTACTGTAACAGAGAAGCTGATAAGCCAAATCCAAAACAAAAAAAAAAAACCAGCCATATATCCGAAGAAACAGGAAGGACGTAGTCCATATATCCTCTGGTCTCAGCCCACCCCATCACGGCCCGCATAGTACAGCAGCTTCACTGTGGCCCTCTCCTGTCTGACACCTCTATTTACCAGATGGCCCAACAGGACGAAAGAAGACCACTGCAGCTGCGAGCGCGAGATGAATCACGGAACGAACGCAACCATGACACCATGATGATGACGATCTTTTTGGGACAGAAAAGCGAGAGCAACAGGGGGCGAGCCAGGCGGTCGACGTAACATGTGGGCGGTGGTGGCCTGTACGTGCAGCCAGCGATCGCGCAGAGGGCACACAGGAGGCGGAGAGGGACGGCTCGGGCGGCGGCAAAGCCTTCAGCACGGCATGGAGCCACTGCCGCGCTAGGAACCAAACATGGCCAAACAGTGCCGCGACGCGACGCGCTCCTGCGCGGTGCAGCCCAATAATTTTGCCAGCGACCTGCATCTGCGTGCAAGCTAAGACGTGATGGAAACCTGCAGCTAGCGGAAGCGCCTTTTCCCCCAACCAACGCAGTAGAAACTGGAGCACGCATGCCTCTCTAGGGCGGTGTTTCAATAGCTCGCTCGGCGGTCGGCCGGTCACCGCCAGGGAACGAGGCTCGTTCGATCGATTGACCGAGCCCGATCGTGAAGCTCGGACTGCACCGTCCTTGCCCGGTCCGACATTTCTCGCTCAGACAGCTAGCTTAGCGCGCAGAACAGTTTCCACAAAATTGACTACAGTGGCGAAGCCGTTGTACGAAGTAAGTACCACGCAATGTGGTAGTGCTTGAGGCCTTCGGATGCATGCGAAGGCGGCATTCAGGATCGCTTGAGCGATGATATATTGTGGATTTTTTTTTGGTATTTGATCTCTTGATGTAAATCAGCTACCCAAAGTAGGATCAAACGGCTCACGGTATAGCAGTGAGTGTTCTCGGGGAAAAAAAACGGTATGGCTAGCAGTGATCTACACTATAGACTAGTAGCTGATAGCATTGCCATAACACTGTGCAGGGTCTCCGTCAATCCTAGATGGAGGCGAGCTGCATCCCATATTCCCAGTACCAACGCTAATTGAGCGCCAGTACTTGCCAGTAAATTAACGGGTGCCGCCAAAAAGGAGCAGTGATTCAATGCAAAGATCTACATTGATTCGCTTGGCACCGACGCATGTACTGGGCCGTGCGCGTACGCGGCCAGAGATCCCCGACCATTACTGTCCAAGATCCCCTGCCTGCCCGTACGATACGGATCTCAATAAAACACTTGGATCCATCGTCTACTTCTCCACGCTCCCCTGAGGCAGGAGGCCATGCGCCCCATGCGCGCGGCGCAAGCAGCAAGCGAGAGTTACTCCGCTCCACTGTTAATGGTCTCTGTTTCTGATTTTTATTTTTAAAAAATCAAAAATTAATATAAATATCTTATTTTTTAAACGATTTATCTACTCCTCTCGTTTCAGAATAAGACAGGAGGTTACATGTACATCACGCATCATATTCTTCTAGCTCGTATCACGGGCACGTATTTCTTCTCCATTTTTTCTATCACTCGTGTCTTTCTCTAAAAGTCATTGCTTTCAGTTGTTACTATTCATTTTAATCAAAAATCATCAGTAAAAATTAATACAACGTCCTCTTGATTGCCTCGCCAAGATTTACCGCACTCACCCGATAGTAGCGTAGTTAGGATTCAAATCCTGCGAGGGTCAATTTTTCTAAAATTTTTAGATTTTTGTAAGTGTATCTATAATATCAGTAATAATAAGTTATTTTTGAAAAAAAAACCCTATGGGTCATTTGACCCCATAGTTTTAGGCCACTGACACTCGATACGTGTCATCACTCGGCAGCAAATGCCCTCGACCGTGCCACGCACGCATGGAGCAACGCATGTACGCACGGAGAGGTGCACGGTGGTTTCGTCCGTCAGATCGGATGGATCGACCGGGCACGGACATCGCCCGCACCAACCAACAGCGCCGCGCGCGCGCGCGTCCGTCCTGCCAGCCCGACCCAGATCCGCTAACGCGCCCGTGCGCACCGCCGTACGCGCGCCCGCACGGACGGACGGGGCGTGGGCCGCGCGCGGGGGGCGAGGTGGAGCCGGGCGCCAGCTAGCCCCGTAGCTGGCCGTGGCAGGGACGGTCGCTCGCTCGCTGCGTTGATGAATCGCTGCAGGACGTAGGATGGCAATGTTCCTCCTCCCTTCCTGTGCGCCGGGGGTCCCTCCCTCCTGTCCTAGCTCGTCCTTCTCTTTGTAGCGACGCTGCGTTGCATGGGTCAAACATTCCAAAATTTCAATCTTTCTTAAATTTTTTTAAAATTTTACTTCAATTTCTTAAATCCTTCCCTAATTTGGTAACCCACCTCGTTTCTTGCTTTCCCTCCTTTCTAGCCCATCTTCCCTACCCGGTGGCACTCTTTAGAAGTCCATCACCCCCACCACCTTCCTGTTCCTTCGCCTCCACACAGCTGCACGTCGTCGCCCTAAATCACGGTGGCATCATTTCCGATGTACACACTCGCCCTGCCATTTGCTGATGTCACAACTCCAGCAACTAGCCGCACATCCTCTGCCAACCTCATCCCTTCCTTGCATTGCGCACCAGTTTGACCTGAGCGCTCGCCCCTCCGCCGTGGTCAGTCTCCTTGGCCAACACACACGAACCTCCGTACCAGCAATGTCGTGGTTCAGTCTCCCTGGCCGACACACTCGATTGAATCTCTACAGATGGTAGGAGCGCTGATGAAGAGGCATTGGTATGGGAACGGGAAAACCATACTAGACAACGATGGAATCCACTCAGGACGGGCAGAAAGTGTTTAAGTCGGGCTAGTAGGTATCGGTCTGAGTGGAGATCTACTGGGTAGAGGCTACATAAAGAATTGAGCGCAAAAAATATTCTTTTCTTAACTCAGTCGTACGCTAGCTAAAGTGTATCTATAATTTGATATTAAGAGCTTGAGAAATCTTATAGGTAAAGTTGAGCAACTCTGTAGAGTGAAAATAAATGTTATTCGAATATGCCATACTTCCGGTTAATAGAGTTGTGTTTAATAGGTGATTTCAGCAGCAAAATATAAGTAGATTTCTTTATGTTTTGAAATTGGTGTAATATGAGAAACCAGTTGTTGAAACCCCCTTTTTTAATTTTTATTCTAAAAAAGTTGTAGTTTTGTTATTCCATGTTTAAAAATGTTTGTAAATAAAATTGCATCCACATACATTAATAAAAACCTGTATACTCCTATCTAATGAGAATCCTTGCAATTAGTTAAATTAGGATTTATCTTTGTGACTTGTTGAGTATGGTTGTACTAATTACTTGCTAAACAACAAACAGAAGAAACGAGGATCAGTGATGAGCAAACTATTAATGAGGAGCCAGAAGAGCCGTTCTTCATCGATGATCAGTGATTCTAGATCTTAACCTCGCTCAAACTTGTTTGATGTTTTATTATAATATAAGATAACTTTAGACTTGTTGCCTGGTGCGTTCAAAACTAAACTGTTAAGTCTTATCTTTGTATTAAAGTTTGGATCTTATCGTAAGAATGTGTTGTACTTATACTTATTTTCGTACAGTACTTTGTAACTGTACAGTGTAAGATAGTTACAACGGGCCAACCGCGCTCTGGTGCCCTACCCTACCCGCGGCTGGGGCCGTACGGGCTGAACAGTCATGAATACGCGCGAGGTGGAGTAGCTCAGGAAAGTTGCTGTGTTCGGTTTACGGTGGTGATCATTTTAGCGATGGTTTCTGGTTTTTGGTTAAAATTTTACTGTAGCTGACTGAAATTTTACTGTAGCTAAGTTAGTAGATAATGTAGTGAATAGTGAAAAAAAAACTAAAGTTAGAAGTTGAAGCTGAAACAATCAGGACCGTATAAGTCGATCGATCGATGACGGCGAGGAGACTTCTTTTCCGTGCGCGCGCGCGCGCGTATTTCGGTGCGGGGGCGACTGGTCGGCCGCGCAAAGGCAAGGGCAAATCCGGCTTGGTTCAGGTCTCACGCCGCGCGGCGCCGCAGGGATGGACTCTTGGGGTTTTCGGTGCGTGGACTTCAGTAGTTACGTGGTTGCGTTTGTGACGGTTTCTTGGGGTTTTCACGTCTCCAAGGACTTGTTTCTTCCTCTTTTCCTGTTTGCTCTGTCGGCAAACAATGCCTTTGACAAACGTGACGTGCAATGTGACAGCCATTTCATATGCGGAATCTGTGTATCGCCTGTGCTAGTCGAGTGCTATATATCTGGCGTTCAGATGCTCGCCGCATGTGCTCGCGTCGTGGTCAGGCTAGAAAACGGACGACTAGGGACTGCTTATTGTTCACAAATTATCCGACGGCTCACCTGAGGAGTTTAGCAAGTTGGTACTAGCATTTAATCACGGGTTTGCACCGCACGGTTTCCCTTTGAAATTTTCTTTGCAAAAATGTAATTAACGTACCACGAATCCTCAGGATGCAGCCGGTGCACTCCCTTGCCCGGAGGTGCTCTATTTTGCACTCCCTTACACTCAGAGCACGCAGAGCTGGAGCAGCCCACGAAAGCAATAGTGGGGATACATCTGTCTAGTATATGGATCTCGTTTCAGATACGGTGAATTCCATCTTTTTTCAGGAAAGGAATCTTTAATCTGGGAGGTGTACTATTGTACTTGTTTCTTTCTTGCTGTCAGTGACAGCCGGTGATTGGGCTGACTGATGTGCACTGTTGGGAACATCACTCGATTTTCAGGAAGCGATGTGTACGTGATGAATAACCTTTTTCTTTTCTTTGCAAGGGTTGGACCTTTTTAGCTACTTTATAATTTTTAGTTTTAATATAAGTATTTGTATAAATAAATTGAATGCTGATAAACTAATAATCTGCTTCAAAATTTTTGTCTCAATAAGACGTGTCTAAACAGTGACAGAGAAACTATTCCGTTTGTTTATTTTAAAAAACTGTAAATCATAAGTTAAAAAGAACTCAGTGGAATGCATGACAATTTTTAATTTTTCAAAAACTATTTCACTTTACCTTTTCGTCGCCAGGTAAGTGGTAAAATCCAATTCATGACAAGATTACAGGCCTATGCAGTAGCGCATTCAGATCGACATGAAATGGTGTACATCCCAGGTCCCTAGATAGCCCCACTCTAATTAGCTTCTGGTTTAAATTTCTGACTGTGGCTTTTGGCTTATAGTAAAATTGTACTATAGCTGTTGTTAGCTTTTTTTTGAGAAAAAAACTGTTATATTATCACGGATAATACAAAGAGATATGGTAAAAAAAGCCAAAATAAGCCAAAATTAGAAACTGTCATGTTTCCAGTAGCTTCTGACTAAAATAACATAAAAGTCAAAATAAATCAGAAGCTAAAGTCGTTTAAGGCGGATAGTCAAGTCACTGATTAATAAGAAGCGCAGCTAGTTCTTTCAAGTTGCAACTAGCGTTAATCATTGATCATCAATTGGTCGATTGATCAAAGCACCTAATCGATCGACCGCTAGCTAATCATCAGCACGGCAGGCACCGTCGCTGCAGGAATTTCTCAGACGTGATGTGTGATTTGCAGCTAGAACTAACGCCAGCCAAGCCTAAACCCTAAGGAGTTGACTTGAAAATGCCCGAGCATAACAGTAAGAAAACCCACGGAAGGAAATTGAAATAGCATCGAAATCAAAGTCCTTCACAGAAGAAACCAACACAAAGAAAGGTGGTTGCCTGATGACATTGTTGAGTACTCCTCGAACTGACGGTCACAGTTCCAATTGAGTGGGATGGGAGGGGAGCATCAGCTAGCAGTCGTAGAGCACAGGAGCGTGTGAGACCATGTGAATATCACTTTATAGTTATAATAAGTAATTAATTTTTGATATAGAGAGTTTATACAAATTAAATATAGTTTTTAAGAGTTTGTAATTTATTAGTTGTCTTCTTCTGTTGGCAGTCTGATTGGCATAAGGGACATGGGTAGATCGGCCAGGCGGTGGTTAGATCAGCATAGAAGTTGTGGTCTGACTAGCCGGCGGCAGCCTATTCGGTGGTCAGCTACCGGTTTGACCGGCCATGGTAGCGATCATACTAGAGTTGCGGTGCGATTAGGAAATAGCCAGCAGTAGCTATTTTTCAATGAGGGTGTTGTCGAGTGATGAGCTGAGGGAGGCAGCGGTATAACTAGTTTTTAGTTGGCGGTCATACTGATGGAGGTGTCAACAGTCTTATCGGCTTAGTGGCCACGGTCTGACTGTTCCCTATTCTCGGATGGAGGTCTCTCCTAGGTTGTGATGAATAATTTACTTTTGGTTCAAAAAGTTTGCAGAGTTCGAGTTTGATTTTTGAGATTTTACAATTTATCAGTAGCCTTCTTCTACTGGCGGTCTGATTGGCATAGGGTCTGTAGTCAGACCGGCATTTAAGCCACTGTTTGATTGGTGGTCAGCCACGATATGATTGTTCCCCTATTCTCGGGGTGGAATGGGGCGATCAGACCATCCTAGCTTGGCGGTCTGACTGGGTGCAACCAACAGTCAGATCAGCCTAGGCTTGGTAGTCAGCCGGTTGCTGGCGACCTTGTTGGTTTGAGCTATGTTGGTTGAGTGTGGGTGTGGCATATATACAATTGCTTAGGTGCACATATTTTGCATGGTACATTGTATAGATTAATTATATCAATTGATAATTTTGTGTATTATGCAATGCTATATGACAGTTTGCTTATTGTTGATTGCAAGATCCAGAGCTGCATCATAGTGAGGACATGACCAAGACTAAGCTAGGAGAGCTTAGGTCTAAAACGGTCAAGAGATTGGGACTACGCTTAGGAGGAGTCAAGGTCCAGATGATCAAGGAGCCGTCCAAGATGACCAAGATTTGCAAAATGGTTATAAAACGATGAGGAGCTGGAGTAGAAGCTACCAATAAAGGACATGAAGAGTAGTGACAAGGTGGACCAAAACTAGATTCAATGAGGAGCTGAGGTCCTATGCGATCAAGGAAGCCGTGTGCCATCATGTGCGATGAGAAGTGTGTGGTGCGCTAAGCGACTTGTGTCCGTTTGCAAGCGAGGACAGTTCGGTGAGATCCGAATGGGTAAGATGTTTGGCAGTAAGTTATTGTGGCCACGTGGACTTGAAGATAAAAGAACAGGGTTGCGTCAAGGCAAAGGAAGCATGAAGCTTCACAGAAGACGGTAGCCGATGTAAGCTGATATGGCATGTGTAAATACAAAACCTGATATGGTATTGGGTTAACGAGTTAGCCTATGTAAGTGGATAAAACCTAATTAGATATGTTAGTTAGGATTTCTTTTGTGAGTCTCCATATGTAAGAAGAGAGGGGTGGCTTAGTATTAAGCCTTGCGGAGAGAAGAGAGGAGTTAGGGTTCTATGAGAGATTCTTGTGGGAGATACGAGAGGCTCTTGTGACTGAATTTTTTGTTATTTTTTGGTTTTGTGTATGGCTAGGGAGTGAATGTAAATATTCCTCTCCAAGTATTAATAGGAATCAAAATTCATCTAAATATTTTTCTTTTGTGTTTAAGTGATGAAATTTTGATTTAGCTTGGTTTTTGATGCTTCTCTTTCCCCTCTTGATCTCGTTATGTGGTAAAGACGAGTAAGTAATGAAGATGTCTGTTAGAGAATCTCATCTATCCAGCCACTTGTATTTGAAAGTTCTTATGTTTGCTTGGTTTTGGCTCAAGTGAGGGTGATTTTGGGATTTTAATCTTGAAAGCGTTTTGTCTTGAGTTCGTGCTGTGATCTAATTTGCTATGACATATGAGAATCCATTCAAGACTATCTAGATTATGTAGAAGTTACGAGTAAGAGCATATCGTGGTTTATCTCGTTTGCCTATTTTGTATCAATTCTCTCAATCGTTGATTGAAATAGATTTATGACATTCTAGATAATGTGAATGTCAAGTTTCAAGTCATTTGAACCAATGAATCAAAAGTTCCATGTATTCTTGATTTTGTAATCATGCTGATTTTCTGTTTTATCTTGAAATAGAGGTTAGACCACTCCCGGGAAGAGATCAGACCATTGGTGGTCATACCAGCCCCGATCAGAGGTCGGATCACCCCTGCTCAAAGGTCAGACTGCCCCTAGCTAGAGGTCTAACCGATCGGGGTTTATAAAGGCACGTTTTGCTCATTTGTGTTGGATATTTTCTTGTAAATGTTTGGTTTCTGATCTTCATGGTTTTTAATTGTTAGAATGATCTCCACCGCCGATTAGCCCAACGGCTAATCGGGCCTTGATCCGCGCCCTGATCGGGGGCGCCCAGCCCATATTAAGGCTGGTGGGCCCCTGTCGCGCTGCGCTATATAAAGAGGGGTGGAGGCCGGCGGCACACGACACGAGGTTGTACGGAGCCGCAACTCCACCCCACAAATCCCAACACCGATCTGGAGGGAGCGCAGTGAGCGACGGGAAGCACCACCGCCGTCACCGTCGCCGGACCGCCGCCGCCGTCACCTCGCCGGACCTCCGGGAAGCCTCGCGGACCGCGCCGCCCTCCTCTACATCGGACGGTATCTCTCTCTCCCTCTCTCTCTCTCAGATCCAAACCAAGAACCAAGAACGAGAAGAAGAAGTACAGCAAACAATGGTATCAGAGCGGGAATAGAGGCAAAGAAAAATCCCCAATTTTCCCGAGTCTCAAATCAGGCAAGAAGAAACAAAAAAATTACTGGCATGCGCCGCCCGGCCGCCTGCCTCAGGCGCGCGCTCTGTGCGCTGGCTCCGTGCTGCGCGCTTTGCGCCGGCTCGCCGCGCCTCTGCGCTCGGCGCTTCGCCGCGCCGCGCCGGCGCCATGCTCGCCGCCGCGCCTGCGCGAGCCTCGCTGCCGCCGCTGCTGAGCTGCGCCCCGCTGCCGCGCTGCCGCAGCTGCCGCCGCTGCTCGCCTGCGCGCGCGCCAGCTGCATGCCCGCTGCGCTGCCGCGCCCGCCGCCGCCTCGCGCCCTGCGCGCGACGCAGCACCGCCGAGGGCCCTCCGGCCGCGCACGCGCCGCGGCCCGTGAGGCCGCCACGCTGCTGCTGCGCGCGCTGCGCAGCTCTCTGTTCGCGGCGGGCTCGGCGCCGTGTTGCGAGCCCGCTCGCGCAAAGACGCCGCGCGCCGCTTGCCGCTCCCCTGCGTGCCGCCCATGCCCCCTTGCCGCGCGCGCGCGCCGTCACGCGGCAAGCGCCGCGCCCTCCCGCCGCCGCCCCCGCAGCCCATGTCTGCTCCTCCTCTACCAGATCCGAAAAAAATGGGGAAGGTGGAGCAATTTTTGGGAAGTTATTTGACCAGAAGAGGAACGTGTGGTGGAGAACAATGGGTGGTGAAGAATGCTTTGACCACGCAGATATTTTGATGGGTGGTGAAAAATGCTTTGACCAAGAAAAAAAAAAAGGTGTCGGTGTATTTTAAGAAAAAAAAAAGTGTCGGTATGCGTACTTTTAGATATATTTGATATATCTAAAAGAAAAGATATAATTTTTCATTATTAAATTCGAACCAACGGGAGAATTTAATTTTGGAATAATAGATATAGTTTTAAATTGATGTTTCCGCTGCAAAAGTTAAATTGTGATTACTCTTTAAATTAAATTCGAACCAACGGGAGAATTTAATTTTTGAGCATTGTTGTGAATTATGATATTGTTATTTTCTGACCAACGTTGATAATAACAATATTATAATTTTTATTAATGTTTTTATGCATTATTTCTATTTCTGCCCAACGGTGATGTAGATTTAATGTATAAATAAAATTGTAAGGCATATAATTTTTGATGTTATGATATTGTTATTTTCTGACCAACGTTGATAATAACAGTATTATAATTTTAATCGATGAGTTTTATGCATTATCTCTATTTCTGCCCAACGGTGATGTAGATTTAATGTGTAAACAACTGTATGTTTTATTTTTAACCAACGTTGAAACTAAGGCATGCAGTTGTTGTTATTATGTTTAAAATGTTCTCACTGTATATAAATTGTGGTTTCTGGATGATACTCTTTGATGGGATACATCAGGAATATCCCGGTTCTCAAAGGAGACATCTACGGTGAATGGAAGAAAAGATTAACCTGGCATTCATCTTGGCTGAGGTCGACTGGGTAGTCACCACACTGTGCCCCACAGAACCTATGGCACCGGTGAGAGGTGACAATGAAGCTGATGCTGCTTGGCAGATCAGACAGAGGGACTATGCTCCCATAAAATGTCATATGATCTTGATCATAAAAAGTGGGTCACTGCCAACAAGAAATGTTTGGCTGTGATAAAGAACACGATTGAGCCTGCAATTGTGGGCTCAATCGCAGAGTGTGACACTGTCACAGAGTACCTTGAGAAAATAAAGAGCCAATTTACTGGCTCTTCAAAGACTTATGCTACACAGCTGATTAAGCAGCTTGTGACAGAAAGGTACTCTGGTGGTGGCAGTGGCATAAGAGAGCACATACTAAGGATGAGCAACTTGGCATCCAAGCTCAAACCAATAGTTTTCGCTCTCAAGGATGACTTGCAAAATGAGCTTTATTTGTTATCATTATGTGATGACGTGAATGTCGTATGCGATAATGGGAACGTCGCGTGCGAGAAAGTAAATGAATCCTCGTTTACGAATGTAAACAGGAAACGAAAGAGAACTCTAAATGCGTCGTCGAAATTATGGCACTGTCGTTTAGGCCATATTTCGAGGGGGAGAATAGAAGGACTAGTTAAGAATGATATTCTTCCCCTATTAGAGTTCTCAGACTTAGAACAATGCAAAGAATGCATTAAAGGAAAATATGTAAAGAAAATTAAGAAAGACGCCAAAAGAAGCACAGGAGTTCTACAAATTATTCACACAGATATTTGTGGTCCCTTTCCTGTGAAAAGTGTGGATGAATATGACTCGTTCATAACATTCACGGATGATTACTCCCGTTACGGATATATTTATCCAATCAAAGAAAGAAATGAAGCCTTGGATAAATTCAAGATATTTAAGGCTGAAGTTGAAAACCAACATGATTTAAAGATTAAGATAGTTCGATCTGATCGTGGGGGGAGTACTACGGTCGACATACCCCATATGGACAAGTTCCTGGACCTTTTGCAAGGTTTCTACAGGAAAATGGTATAGTGGCCCAATATTCTACACCGGCGAACCTCAAAGAAATGGAGTAGTGAAAGACGCAACCGTACTCGATGGATATGGTGCAGTATGATGAGCTACTCCACACCGCCATTGAGTTTATGGATGGAGGCGTTAAAACCGCCATTCATATTCTCAACAGAGTACCTAGTAAATCGGTGCCCAAAACACCGCATGCGAGTTGTGGACGGGAAGAGTTCCTCACTACACCACTTACGTGTGTGGGGAGTCTCTTGAGGCTAAAGAATTTAACCCAAATCTTGGGAAGCTTGATCCCAAAATGATGAAGTCGCCATTTCATTGGCTACCTGAAAAGTCAAAAGGTTTCGTTTCTCTTGTCCAGATCGATATACAAAGTTTGTAGAAACGAGACACGCTGTCTTCTTAGAGGATGAAATGATGAGGGGGAGTATGGTAGCTCGAGAGACTGACCTTGAAGAGAAGCGGGCGTATGCGCCCACTCCGATGATTCAAGAGCCATTCTTCACACCGCCTGCTGTCACTGCACCGACGGTGCAAGACATCTGTGGTGCGGACTGTTATTGTTCCTCCCGTGGCAACAATGAATGAAAATGTGGAACTGTTCTTCAGATCCTATAGAACCCATTGCCACGATGAGGGGAGCAACAACACCTCAAATAGAAAATATACCAAATGAGGAGGCCCCGAGAAGGTCTC
This sequence comes from Melocanna baccifera, assembly GCA_036346265.1. NCBI lineage: Eukaryota > Viridiplantae > Streptophyta > Magnoliopsida > Poales > Poaceae > Melocanna > Melocanna baccifera. The sequence continues at coordinate 26,934,996 of CM070691.1, read as the reverse complement.
AAAGAGTAAGAAGATCAGCTATTTCTGATGATTATCAGATTTATCATACAGAGGAATTTCAAATGGAGGATGATCCAACCTCATTTGAAGAAGCCATGAGAAGCGAAAACTCTTCAAAATGGCTTGAAGCCATGGAAGAGGAAATGAGGTCCATGAAGACTAATAAAGTCTGGGACTTGGAAATTATTCCTAAAGGAGCCAAAACAGTAGGCTGTAAATGGGTCTACAAGACAAAACTTGACTCCCAAGGGAATATAGAAAGATACAAAGCGCGACTTGTGGCAAAAGGCTTTACGCAAAGAGAAGGAATTGATTACGATGAGACTTTTTCTCCAGTCTCATGTAAAGACTCCTTCAGAATTATAATGGCATTAGTAGCACATTATGATTTAGAGTTACATCAGATGGATGTAAAGACGGTATTTCTTAATGGGGATTTGGAGGAAAATGTTTACATGGCACAGCCGAAAGGTTTTGTCGTGGAAGGAAATGAAAGAATGGGATGCCGTCTAAAGAAATCGATATATGGGTTAAAGCAAGCTTCAAGACAATGGTACTTGAAGTTTGACAGTACAATAAGAAAATTTGGGTTTAAAGAGAATGTAGAGGACAACTGTGTTTATGCAAAGTTTAAAGATGGGAAGTTTATCTTCCTAATCTCAGTATGTGGATGATATCCTACTAGCTAGTAGTGATATCATGCACTCTCGAGACAAAGAAGTTTTTGTCCTCAAACTTTGATATGAAAGATCTTGGTGAAGCTTCGTTCGTTCTAGGATCGAAATTCACCGGATAGAGACAAAGGAATATTGGGACTATCACAAAAGGCATACATAGAGAAAGTCTTAAAGAAATTTGGTATGCATAAAAGTAGTCCTTCACCGCACCTATAGTCAAGGGCGACAGATATGGGGTTTTCAATACCCAGGAACCAAGATCTGAGCTCGATCAAATGAAATCGGTTCCATATGCTTCAAATTGTCGGAAGCTTACAAGATGCTCAAGTGTGTACACGCGACTTAGCATTTGTTACCGGTTACTTGGCGATTCGAGCAATCTCGGAATAGAACATTGGAAATTGATAAAGAAAGTCTTGCGTTATTTGCAAGGAACAAAAGGCCTCATGATGACATACAGAAGATCAGATTTACTCCATATAGTGGGGTATACAGATTCTGATTTTGCGGGAGATGATAGAAAGTCTACATCCGGATATGTATTCACTCTCGCAGGAGGAGCTATATCGTGGAAAAGCTCATAGCAAACCGTCACTACATCGTCCACAATGTATGCCGAGTTTGTAGCATGTTATGAGGCTACGGGCGGTGAACCGCTTAAGAAGTTCATACCCGGTTTAAAAGTGGTTGACGACATCAATAGACCACTTAAGTTGTATTGCGATAATGAACCCGCAGTAACGTATGCCCACAACAATAAGTCAAGTGGTGCTGCCAAACACATTGACATAAAGTACTATGTTGTGAAAGATAAAGTTCGGGATCAAATTATAAGTCTTGAGCACATAAGTACCGCAAAGATGTTAGCGGATCCGCTTACTAAAGGCTTACCACCCAACGTGTTCAGAGAACATGTAGCCGGCATGGGTTTAAGGGAAAGCCTATGATTCCTGGACTAAAAGATGGCCCAAAAGATTAAAGTAATCGCTTTGAGCAGAGAGGTGTATTGTAGCTGTTAAATCTATCGGCGTTTGACCGTGACGATGAGACATGTTCTATGCACTAATCTGTGATGGAATAAGTAAAGTCAAAAGTAATTAAAGTTAAAGCATAGATGAGATCAAGGGGGAGAATGTTAGAATGATCTCCACCGCCGACAGCCCAACGCTAATCGGGCCTTGATCCGCGCCGATCGGGGCGCCACCATATTAAGGCTGGTGGGCCTGTCATGCACAAGGCTATATAAAGAGGGGTGGAGGCCGGCGGCACACGACACGAGGTTGTACGGAGCCGCAACTCCACCCCACAAATCCCAACACCGATCTGGAGGGAGCGCAGTGAGCGACGGGAAGCACCACCGCCGTCACCGTCGCCGGACCGCCGCCGCCGTCACCTCGCCGGACCTCCGGGAAGCCTCGCCGGACCGCCGCTTCGTCCTCCTCTACATCGGACGGTATCTCTCTCTCCCTCTCTCTCTCTCAGATCCAAACCAAGAACCAAGAACGAGAAGAAGAAGTACAGCAAACAATAATAACTATTGAAGTGAAGAGTTTTACTTTCTCTTTTAAAGTAAAAGGTTTTTTTTTAAAAAAAATACTCGCGTTGGCTTCTGTTAACCTTGCTCTAGTCCACGTTCTCAGTCCTACAAAGCGGCACGTTCGTACCGCACGGATCCATCACATGTTTCAATATGTGGTGATGGTTGGGCGGTCGAGTTGCACGGACAGGGGCGCTACATTACGCTGGAGCCACCACAGTGAGAAACCTGAGAAGTGAACACCCGAGCGGCCTGAGTACCCGAGCTTCGCTCGTCGGTGGCCGGTTCTTTCCAGGTTGCTACGTGCCTTTTCGGTGGACGGCAACTTTGCCGGGCATCGCGCGCCGACACGGCCTGCCGCCACGTACGTGCGTACGACAGGTGGTGCTGGAGCGGCTGTTGCAGCGAAAGCGAGGCGCACGCATCGATCGGCGCACGCAGCTGCAGCGAGCCAGGAAAGGACGTCGCAACAATACGGGGTCCCGACCCTGCACCGCACTGCATCCGCATGCACAAGAAAAACTTTTGCGCTAGCTCAGCTTATCTTCTCATCTCTTCTTTCCTTCGCTGTTCATCAATGCGTGCAGTGATCGAGCTGAGCGGCCAGTGAGTGACGCGTCAGTGGATGGTCCTGCCCATGGGTGGATCCACCGGGTAGGTTTTATTAGGCTTCAGCCAACCCTCGCTTTCCCAACAAGATGAGCCGGTCCAGGTAGCAACAGATCCATCCATCCCCACACCTCACTCGAAATGCAAAATCGAATCAAAGGAGAGAGAAAAGATCGGGCGAAGGACCGCAGAGCCAGAGCGTGGACCTGAGGCTGAGCGATAGACGGCGGCACAAGTAAGGGGAAGTCGAGCCAACGGACGGCGGCAGGCCACCGGACCACTTCTCTTCTATTCATATATAAATTTGAATTGCATAAAAGTAGAATGCTATATTAATATCAATTTAACTTAGTTTTTTCAACACGCTCTCTATTTTCATCCTTAGTTCGCCACTAGCCCTGCCGATAGCGCTGTAATAAAAGTCGTTCTTGCTGAGTACTACGAACGGCTTTACGGTTTTATCGATCTATCCTCTCGCGTTAATTAATCCTCCGATCTTTGGATGCTTCGGAGGCCGGATGGCTGTAATGACCGACGGAGATCCTCGGTTTATATTATTTGTCGGAGCAGTGTTCTTGTCCGGGTGCGTGGACTGCGCAATGATGCATGCATGCGTGCAGGTAGGTGCAGGGGTGAATGGCATGGGACCAGTACAACTCCGTGCAGCTCCCCTGCCTCGGTTAATTCAGAGCAACTAATCACTGCACAGATTAGTTAGTTAGTTAGTTAAGCCGTAGTAAAAGTGTCAAAGGGAAGATTATAGTCTCTTCGACTCTTCGTCAACCTCACCCCCACACGGAAGAACAGAGCAAAGATCCTTCTCCCTCTCGGTGGCAGAGTTGAGGCTGACAATGCATTCAGACAGGTGGTAAAAATATGTGGAAATGAGGGGATCTTTCGTTGGTGCTTCTGTTCTGGCCATCACACACAAACCCTTTCATCGCCTGCAAAAACGTTGGATTTATTTCGTTTACGGTTGTGCGCGCGCAATTGATTTCAAGCAGACAGGTTTTATATTGCACGTTGTGCATGTGATTCCCGGGGCACGTTTATGTGGAGTACTCAGCAATGACTACGTGGTTCTGAAACAAGCAGCCAATCTGTCAGTGGTCCTTCGAAAAAAATTACTACTCCATAACACAAGCCTATTGATTCGCCATTGTGCAGGATTTGGCCAACTTTACAGGGAAAAAATAGAGAATATTTCAGTGAGCTCAGGCCCTGAAGCTACCCAAAGAACGTAAGCATCTTGTGCATGTTAAGCAGTCAGATTTGGTTAGGGTTACAAAAAAGTATGATGTGAAAGCAGAGTTGTAGGACTGAAGATGGCAACATAAAAGGATGAATATTGCTTTTTATTTTTTCTCTAAATATACAACAATCATTCACTTCAATAGCTACAGAGCTATGAAGATTAGGATGGAAGGTTACCACAAAAGCAGGAAATATCCGCTTGTTATTCTTCCATCGCTCGAGCAAGTCTATCTTGCCTCCATCAGCAATATTAGGATTGATGTTTACTAAATCATGCTCTATGTAGTGATTTAGCTTTAAGACAAAATTCCACTAGGGCACCTGAGACTAAAAGAATGAAGAACTAGACTTACCTTTTAGTTTCTTCCACAAGTTAGTTGTCTTACCTTGTTGCACTTGCTATGAGGCCTCTAAACTCGCATTGCTGCCAAGATTGTCATGATACAAGTAAAAACATGAAAAATCTCATTTTAACATGTTCGAAAGCTTTAGACAAATTAAGACCGAGACATTCACCTATTCCCTCCATACCAATCTATAATTTGCTAACTTTTCTGTATGATAAAAAATGATATCAAAGCAATATATGTGTGAAATAGATCCAGAATATTTAACAAATTTTCCTTCATTGCTGCTACAGCATAGCCTAGAAGGCAACCCCTAGATTTAGCAAACTTGTTTGTAATTAGCCAAATAAAATCTATAACTAAGCAAGATGTAGGGTAGTAAACACTAGATAGAACCTTAGTTGATTTATAATAATATCTTAAAAACTCTCAAAAATGATTAGCAATTTGTCAATCCAAATTAGTAACTACCAATTCATTATTCTGAGAGTTAGCATTAATAAAAATAGATATAATATGCTTATACCCTTGTACCTTCTTCAGCATGATGCATGCCAAGTTCCACCTCACCTTTATGTCAAGATTGAATTTTCTTGGGTCCTTGCTATTGATTATGCAGTACTCCGCAAACCTGTCTACCACTTACAGTGAACTTATGAGGTAATGAAAGGCACCACGGATATTGTTCAAATGTTCGCCAATCACTTGCATATCATCTTGCACAATGAGGTTCAAGATATGATATACGCATCTTTGGTGGAGATCATATCCACCAATACACACACACATGCAATCTTAGGGTGAAGATATTCATAGCTGTCGTATTCGCTAATGCATTATCAAGAGTTTTATAAATAATCTTATTATCTTTTTTAAAATCACCAATTATGTCTAGTATACGCTTGGCAATGGTCTCTCCTGTGTGTAATTCGTCAATTAAGGTAACTCTATGACTCTCTTGTTTAGCTTGTAATCGTCATCTAAATAATAGGCTATACTACTAAGGTAGACACTTGTCTGGTGTGATGATGTTAAAATATCTGAAATTAAAGCAAAAGAGATATGAACTTATAGAAATATTTTTTAGTGCTGCTAGCTCTCTATGATAGATCTATAAAATATCATATGTAATAGTTCTCTTACTGACATGTTGGTACTATGGACAAAAGCCGCGTTGGATCTTTCTTTCAAATGCACGACTTTCAACTATCCTAATTGGTTGATCTTTAGAAATAATATATTTAGCAATTTCTTATGAGCAGAAAGAGAGTTCTATACCAAAGTACTTATAGAGCCATCAGCCTTGAAGTTCATCTGCGTCTATACTCCTTCCCCTCGCCTGTGCGCCCCCATATTGTTCAAACATGCTTTGTAGTACCGGTTCAAGTGCTCCATCCCTCCACCTATACGAGTAGTTAATTAAGCTTTGCAATAATTATGTGTTGCAATCTCTACCATTTGGTCGTCTCGGATTTCCTAGCTCTAAGTCATGTGTTTCCGGCACGGCACCCTTTGTCCAGCGATGTCGATGCCAGACCCAGACCCACCAACGTTGCTATCTGTGGACAAGGGAGAGAAGTTTGGTATTTCCATCGGCTCTGGACTATCTTGGTACTTCTCGTAGCTCTCTGTACTATCCATATGATGGTCCTCCATGTTGTAGTCTCTCATGCTTGGGGAGAGCTAACGAGCATAAATGAGAATAGGAGCCAAAGGAGGACTAGGGGAGTGGCGACAATAGCTTCCAGCATGACGCCCCGCTACTGCCTTCATGCTACAACTTCTCGATAGCATACCGCTACTGAGCTTGGCTGCTCCCGCCATTGCCTTTGTGCTACGACTCCTTGGTAGCATATCTCTACCGAGCTTTCTGTTGTACAAGATATTGAGACTACTAAGTAGAGCAAAGGAGAAACTTGATACTTTGGTAGTGAAGAAATGAGTAGAGGAGGTGAGTTTTATAGCCATAGAGGAGGAGAACGTTGCATCTTCCCGTTGTATCTCAACCTCCACTATTCCTGCCTCCACTATTCCTGTACCTTCTTCCTCTGTCTTGTCTCATCACTAGTTCTCAGTCGTTGCCTCTCACCCTCCCCGCCCACTGCTTCTCTACTCCATCTTGTCACTGGTCGTATGCTAACTGCTGGGCAACCATTGCCTAATGTCTTGTGGCGCCCCTGCTACCTAATCCCATCCACTCCAATCTCCCTTGCAGCCTCTCTCCCTCTCCCTCATTGCCTCCTCGGTCACCTTTCTCCCTCTCCCTCACCGCCTCCCCAGCCGCCTCTCCCCTCCCCCTCTCCGCCTTCCCAGCCGCCTCTCCCTTTCTACCTCCTCGACCACCTCTCCCCTACCCCACCCGCTTCCCTCTCCCTCTCTCTAGCTCTCCCTCTCCCTCTGTCCGACTCTCCCTCTTCCTCTTTGGCTCTTCCTTTCCCTCTCCGGTTGTCTTATATCGTGACACCTCTCCCACTACCCCTACAACTCGTCCTCTCTCCATCCCCCCTCTCTGTTGCCTCCTCGTGTTCTATCCCGTCGCCATTGCCTGCTTTCACAGGCTCTGCATCTCCCACCATATCGCCGCCTACCTTGCACCTCTCCATGGCCCACCTCCCCCATTGATGCCTCCATCAGCCAGATTCGCGGTAGATCTAAAGGAGGTCACAATTTGGTCGACGCGACAGATTCAATGTTGGGCTGTATCCTTGTCAGTGTACGCGGCAAGCATAGATGCAGGGTGCCCCAGGGCTTAAGCGTGGAGGCAAGGGTGCTGGGAATTGGCACAACAGTGAGCGTCGAGGCAGGGGTGGTGGAGGAGAGCGGCGACGGTGAGGTGGGGATGTGGCCGGTGACACCGCGGTTATGAATGATGAGAAAAGGTCGGTGGTTGATTGGAGGTGGGTGTAGCAATGGAGGAGGTGGGCCGTGGAGATATGCGGCCTGTTGGTGTCGTGCACATAGTGTCTGTAGGTGGCGTGGTCGGCGCGCAGGCGCACACGGCGTTGATAGCTATGGTGGCCTCATTGCGGCATGGGATGATGCGCCAAGTGGTGGCCTTGCTTTCCCATGACATCCACATAGCATGGGATAGCAACGCAAACTCCCGCAAGTACAACAAAATAGCCTTGCTCTTCCTCCTCCTCTTTGGCTACTCCCACATCCCACCGTCCCTCAGCGTCCACACCATAGGCCCACGCCTTGCTGCTGTGCCATCGCCGTGCCTCTGTGCCACTTTTGTATCAAGCTAGCTCGAGCACAGCCCAATAGACCATGCTGTGCCGTCCGTTAGGTCTTCTTTCCAGGTCCAATCAGACCCATCGTACATATCGTACCAACCTAGTCCGCCACATGCCAATCGCACGCTTAGGCTACGCCATATCGGCCCGGCCTCCGGCTGGCCAGAAAAGTCGAGTTCATCTCCCAGGTCTAGACTGCAGGATGCTTCATGGAAAGAGCAACCAGACAATCGGATGCAAACGAGACATGCAAATCGACAAGAATCGTTTCAGATTTGGCAGGCGTGACGCTGTTTTTTTCTTTTAAATGATGTGTACGGGTGATGGCTCAACAGACGCCAAACGTCCTTGTTGTCCATGCACCGGTGCCTGTATAAGTATATTTTCTTTTTCTCTCTTTCTCTTCTCCTCTCGACATTGCCATCAGATATCTGACAGTTGCTGGGGGGCCATCTGACATTGCGGTTTACAGATGACAAGAGTCATATTGTTGTGCAACTTCATCTCGAAAATATTCTGGATGTTTAATATTTCTGAATAGTCTTGTCTCTTTCCACATCAGATATATAATTAAGCACAAAACTTTGAAGCGGTAAAATTAGATGCGATCAGTGAAATCTTAGCTTACCAAAGTTGCTTCAGAGCAGTGTGCTATACTAAACACGTATTCATTCTCTAGGGGGGGACAAGAGGCAGGATATGTGCAAGACCTTGTCCTCCAGTAAGCCCCAAAAGAAGGGTGATCGAGAGAAAGGCAAGGAGAATAATGTGGGAGGTTAGCATCGAGTTCCTTGTGTTTAAATTCGGAGCTTGCCTTGTGCCTACCTTACACCAAGGGACACTGAAGGGTCTTCTTTGCTTTAAGCCCTTCCAACTTCCTTAAGCTTTGCTCACCCTAACCCAAGCCTCCCAAAGATGCCATCATTAGATCAAGGCAAAGCACAAGCAACAACAAAGAGTTGCAATAATTTAGGATCATGAGCACATAGAAAACCATTGGAATGTTGGGACCTGTAGTGCGCACTCCTCTGCCTGGCTAACCAGCTGCCATTGCCACCTACCTAATACATCCGTCCACTGGTTTCTGACTCTGAGTGGGGCTTGCCCTATTGCAAATGACGGGACGCGGCCACGCACAAATCATGGGCTAAATCGCACAAATCATGGGCTAAATCACGGCAATAATAAGCTCGACGGCACCGTGATACGCCGGAGCTAGTGGTGGTTAAGATGGATTGAGTAAAGCTTAAGGTGAAACAAAGGAAAAAGTGTGGAGCCGGATGGTCGTGAGCAGGATTGAGCCGCACGGGAGGGAGTGGAGGTAGCTAGGCTAGAGAGACGGGAATCATTGGGCGTTTTTTTTTTCTTGGTGGTCGCGAAAGAAACAAGTCTAGAATGATGCTCTTCGGCTCGAGCCATGGATGCATTTCGCCTTTTTCTTTTTCTTCAGGCAATAGATCGTAGATGTGTGTAGATTATGCTTCAGGCCATGCGACTTTGGATGACGTGCGAGACTGATCAATTGGCATCGATCATCCGGGTAAAGGTGCGAACATTCTTCTCCTTAGGGCCTCTCCCATATCCTAATTTAGTTCGAAAGAGCATAATTTCACACATAAAAAAAAACCATCCCCATGCATATATCATGATATGGCCCCACGAATGCCAGATTATTCAAGCTCGCCAAGGACCATCCGATCTTGTACTTTACCTCTAGATAGCTCACCTAGGGGTAGTTTTTTTTTTCCTTCGAACAAACCTGTAGATTAGTGGTACTAGTAGAAACCCGAGGAAGAGCTGTGCCAAACGGACGCAGTTGTAATTAGTCAAGAGCATTGTTAATGCTAAATCGACTCAGGTTAGCTTGGTAATCAAGTGAAGCACACTCTCCAATAGCTACTCATAACCCATCACCTGCAAAAAATAAGCAGGAAAGAATGCGAATACTAGAGCACCAACCGAACCCATTTGTCAAGCCAAAGCAACAGGGGACACGCGGCGCACCAGCACGGATGGGCACGAGCGCGTGCTACGATGCGCCGGGGCGGGAAGCTAGAGCGCGCGGCTCCGGTATATAAATTCTCCGGCAAGGCCAAAGCCGAAGCCAACGCTCGCTCACACACCTCAGCCTCACCTTCCCAATCACACACACAGTCGCTTTCTGCAAAAAAAAAAAAAAAAAGCATCTCCAAAACCAAACTAAGCAGGCACTTGACGCCGCGCAATTGGTGGATGGCGACCTCCTCGCTCGCGCTGCTTGATCAGACGCTGCCGTCCCCCGCCGCCGTGGCGTTCGGCGGCTCCGACCGCCTCAGCCAGGAGATATTCTCCATCCTCGAGTCCAACTTCCTATTCGGCGCGCAGCCGGAGGGGCCCTACTCTGCTGGGCGCGTCCGCGTGCTCTCCATCGACGGGGGCGCGGACGGCGGCGCGCTCGCCGCGGCCGCGCTGGTCCGGTTCGAGCGCCGGCTGCAGGAGCTCTCCGGCAACCCTACCGCCCGAGTCGCGGACTACTTTGATCTGGCGGCTGGGTCTGGCGCCGGTGGGTTCCTTGCGGCCGCGCTGTTTGCCTGCCGCATGCCGGCGGAGGCGGCGCGCGATGTCATTGCCAAGAACCGGAAGGTGTTCTGTGGCCGCCATGGGCGCGGGGGCCTGTTCTGGAGGCCGGAGGGGGTGTTCAAGAAGGTGTTCGGGGACCTCACGGTAAGGGACGCGGCCAAGCCGCTGCTGATACCCTGCTACGACATGGCGACGGCGGCGCCGTTTGTCTTCTCCCGCGCCGACGCCGTCGAGGCCGAGGCGTTCGACTTCCCGCTGTGGCAGGTCTGCGCGGCGGCGTGCGGGGTGGGGCCAGTGGAGGTGGCGTCCCTCGACGGCCGGACCAGGCTGCGCGCCCCGGCGGCCACCGGCGGAGGTGGCGCCTCGGCCGCCGTGGCCAACCCGACGGCCGTGGCCGTCACCCACGTGCTACACAACAAGCGCGAGTTCCCATTCGCCGCCAGCACTGGCGACCTCGTCGTGCTGTCCCTCGGTGGCAGCGCCGGCGCCTCCAGCCTCCGCGCGTCGTCCTCAAGCCTCCTGCGCATCACCGGAGCTTGCCAGGCCGACATGGTGCGTCGTAATTCTTGTGCATTTCTTTGAAAGGACATACAATTGTGCCATCATCACGCACCCTGTACTAACCGGACGATGTCTGTGCTTTTCAGGTGGACCAAGCCGTCTCAATGGCGTTCGGGGACAGCAGAGCAACCAACTATATCCGTATCCAGGTAAATAAATTTCTAAATAAGTTTACACCTGCTTATTACCATTGCTAATCAGCCATGAACTCCAAAGTTATATAACTCGTCCTCCTGTGCTCTCCTCAGGGCAACGGCATTGCTCCCGGAGCCACGGCGGAGGCGGCCTTGACGGAGCGGAGCGTGGAGTCCGTCCTGTTCCGCGGCAAGAAGCTGATGCCACAGACAAACGGCGAGCGGCTTGACGGCGTGGCCGAGCAGCTCGTACGGGAGCACCACAGGAGGCTCGAGAGCAAGAGGCCCGTGGTGCTCATCAAGCCGTCGGCGACGCCGAGGACGTCGTCCTCGTCGGCGTCCACGCTGATCACCGTGTCCACCAACTCCTCCTCAGAGTCGCCCTGAGACGTCGACGACGACGCTAATTAACTAGCTTTGGTTTTCTATTTATTTATTTTTTGGGGGCGTTTGTTGCTTGCCGTAGTAGTTGGCTCTTTAGTTAGCGCGGCGCCGGCACTCGGGTTTTGGTTGCCTGCCGGCGCCGCCGGGCGCTCGCTCCCGGCCCGGGCCGCGGCCGATGGAAGCGCGGCCGGGAAGAAAGAGGAGAGTGGTCGAGTGAAATTGTCAGAGATTTCTAGCTAGGAAATGCTGCGTGGCGAGAGAGAGACGTGCGCGCGCGCGTGTGCTGCGACTGCGACGTATGTACGTAGGTTGTCCCGTGCTTGCAATGTAATGCGATCAGTGTGGCGTTTGCTGATAGGTAGTGATAACTGTCGTGCAATTTTACCAAGGATGGTTCGGACTTCAGAGCAACTTCAACAGTAAATGCTGCAAGACTCTGAAGAAACATCAAAACGCCCCGTGTTCTCCGCTAGAACAACAGGTAACTAACCGGCTGGCAGAAATGCAACAATCTGACCGTGATTCATTTGCAATCAAACTGGTCAATCTGGACCTCATCTCCCATTTCTGACGACACTCTTCTCTCTCTCTCTCTCTCTCGGTTTTTCATCAGGAGCAACGTTGCGTTCAAGCCGCTGTATGTAACATTGTTCGTCACGCACACATCCGCACCGGCATGTCAACATTTCTGAATGTTTGGGCACAAAGCAGCTGGAAGTCCGTCTTTCTGGTCCGGGCTCACTTGTCAGTCATTTGCTAGAAGGATGTAATGCGACGGACGGAATCGGCCACAAAGCCCACAAGCGACGTCGCTGCAACGTCCGGCCCATACAGAACTGTTGATGCCTGTGTGGGCTTCGGCTACGGTATTAGGCCCATAAATAGGTTGGCTATTTTTAGGCCTAACATATCCAACTTTGGGCCCAAAAGGGGCTACATGACTACATCACCACCACCGTCAGGATATCTCTAATGCAAGGTGCTATTATGCGGGTACTTCAAGGAGAAAGAATAGGGTCTGTTGTTTTCGGTTCTGTGAAATCGGTTTTTAGTTTTTGTTATAGTATCTAACTTTTAAATAGAGTATTTTTTTAAGACGGGATCTATAAGTTAATTATAGTACACGTTAAAAGTCCAACATCTGTACCATCCAAAATCGCAAGCGAGTATTACTCTCTGTAATATCTGTTACAAACAGTTAAAATTTAAAAAATTTAGCCAAAAACTATAAACCATAACCATATCAAACAGACCTATCTATATCATCAAACACCTATGTAAAAGTCATCTCCTCTAATACAAACATCTCTTTATAGGTGCTTAAATAGTTGCATGATCTGTTAATTGAAGGTAGTTATTAGCGTAAGCACCTGTTAAGCATCAGTACCTCATCAAGCAACTGATGCGATTCACACCCTATTTATTCTGTAAGGCAAGGAAAAATAGTTTTTTTTTTGTTAAGCACCCCTCCAACTCCAAGCACCTGTACGGGCGTCATCGTCTTCAGAGGGCTGCTAATATTTGAGAAGACGACAGATGATGACATCCCATTGAAGAAAAGACAAAGATGCCCCTGCCACAGGTAGAGTATAGTAGTGAAAGCTTTCACCCAAATCTGTTTTGGATTTCAGCATGCCGTACGTGACGCAACACTTGGATGCCCTTCACGAGAGGGATCTGTCTATTCACTGACAGGGACGTGGGGTTGTGCTCTATTTTGTGATTTGAATACGATCGGTCCGTAGTACGAAGAGCTGGATCACGTTTCGCTCAAAAATTAAAAGCAGTCGGATCGGCAAGTTTTACCGGAACTTATTACGCAACAGTACATGATTCTGAACTAAGGATTTAGGGAGTGTTTCAAAGGACTTATAAACTTAAGCTTCTGATATTTTTCACTGATGCGATTGAAAATATATTGTAACTACTGTTAGCTTTTTCTGTATAATAAAATTTACAAAATAAAAAAACTATGCTATTACGGATAATATAAAGGAATATGAAAAAAATACAAAAAAAGCTTTAAAAAGCAAAAAAAAAGTGAATTGAAGACCGTTTGGAGCGGAACTAGACTTCTCAACTCGTTGCACATGGGAGCTATAACAGTAAGACTGATGCTCCATACAAATATTTGCCTACCTACCAAGCCGGCCGGGAGCAAACGCAAGGTGTGGACCGCGGAAATGAAAGGAGAAAAATAAGAAGAATATCTCGCGACGCCCGGTCATTTTCTCCTCCAGGAGTCGAGCATATGAAGGCCCCGGACGACAGCTACGCCCGTGCGCCGTCGAGATTGAAATTATCTCGTCATACAATGCTCTGAAAAGCTATGACACGTACGTGCACAATCTCTCTATTCATGTCAAGGCGGCGCAACAGCCTCAGAAGTACTAATACTACTACTAGTTGCTTGGTGAATTTATGCATTGAATGAATCTTGCCAGCACAAGCTCAGATCTTGGCGGGTGCGTACCCCTAGCTTGACATGGTCTCGTCACTCTGTCTAGACGTCAGGTTGACTGGTGTTCCCTGACCGGATCTGCATCCTTGTCTTGCATACGAAGGCGCGCATTGAGGTCTTGATCACTTCGACCTTAGTTTATAATTTTTAGTTTAATTTTTACTATTTTCTATTTTTTTATTTTTAAGTTTTTTATCTTTTCTTTTTCTTCTTCTGTATTCATTTGTATTGTCCATAATAGGCTAATCTGGTTTTTTTTATTTTTAAATTGTTTTAAATTTAATTATGTCAAATTAATCTTTGAGCGCATGATTAAGGTTCTACTCATTTCGATTTTAGATTCTGATTTCTAACTTATTTTTACTATTTTTAAATTTTATCTTTTCTTTTTTTGGTTTTGATAGTTTTTTGTCTTTTATTTTTTTTCTGTATTCGTTTACATTGTCTATGATGAGTTAATCTGGTATTTCTATTTTTATTTTTTAATTTAATTATGTTAAATAAATTACCATCAGTAATAATGTAAAATAAATCAACTACAATACAAATTCAGCTATAAACCACCATTTTTCAACCCAAATGAGCGGCCTATAAAACTAAAAAAATTTGATGATTTGCTCCTCCTTTATTTGCGAATAGCTCATCTATCTCATAGTACCCCATCTGTTATAAACCCTATCTGTTATATAGGGATGATTATGATTGTACCACGTCAAGAGCCATACTAATCACATACACGACTTTGTTAACTCGCCAATAAGCTACTAAACTGATGTGAAATCAACCCAAAAAGATGGTGATAGAGACGAAGAACCTCCGTGATGTGGAAATGTCGTGTTCATTAACACAGAATATTTCGTGCATACACATCCTTAGCCAAATCTAGAAAAAAAAATTAACCATCTACTGACCTGTTTGATATAGCTATATCTTTTGATTTTTGGCTGAAATTTTTGTATTTTAACTATTTACAACAGAAATTACGGAGAGAAAGATACTCGTTTGCGATTTTAGATGATACAGATGTAGAGCTTTTAATGTGTACTAAAATTAACTTATAAACCCCTTTTTAAAAAAAATTTCGTTTAAAAGTTAGATACTATTGCAAAAATCAAAAACTATTTTTAAAAATAAAAAAAACAGACCCTACCACCACCGCCACCAATTACCTTCGGCGAAGCTCCTCGTGATATTGAGACGATGGCCGAAAAACGCAGGAATTCGGGCTGCCCTGCCTCTACGTCGAGTTTTTCATGGCTGCTCAGTTGATCTAAAGCAGTATTGTTAGTAGCGAAGCAGTATGTACTTGTCTCGTGTGAATCAGGCTCTATCTCAAATTGTTTTGCAATTAATCTGTGTGTAGCAATACTAAAACAGTACTGCCGTTTTTCTTTGTTACCGGGCAAACTATTGCCGGTCTTTTTCAAGAAACGAATGGCCGAGCCCAGGAGCAGCGACAGCAAATACACCTACAGCGTGCGCGGCCTACACGTTTCCGCTTATTTTCGCGAAACCAGTGGTGTTTTAAATGGTTTATGATTTAAATTTTTGATTTATAATTAAAATTATACCGTAGTAGTTATTAGATTTTTTAAAAAATAAAAAAAATCGTTATATCATCACGGAAAATACAAAAGAAAAAAGTAAAAAGTAAAAAAACTGAAAAAGTCAATATAAACTAAAATTAAAAGTCAATATATTTAAATAAATCAAAAGTTAAAAAATCAGGGACTGAAACTGTTGAAGTAGGTTGAATGCAGCGAGCTCGGTCCCGAGCCCAGTCCTCCGTGCTGGTCGGGCCGGGACGGCTCAAAAAGGCAACGGTGTGACTGCGCCACCTTGTTCGGCACTTCGCTCCCCACCTACCCACTTCGTTTCGCAGTTTCGCGTAGTCAGAAACTTCCGAAGCCAAGAAAAGCTGCCGTCTCTTTTTTAATCTCCTCCCTCCTCCTCCTCGTTCATCTCTCACCGCCGTGCGCAGCCGCCAAAGTTGGGAGGCTCCGGCGAGTTTCTTTGCGGCCTCCGGTGTGGGCCGGGCCTTGTTTCGTTGTGCTGTTCAGCGGTTTCGGTTGGTGCGTGGGTCGAAACCGTCGGGCTGTGCCTCGCTGGGATCGTCAGTTTTGCCTTTTGGATTCGGCTCTCTCGTCGTGATTCCGGTGAGTTTGGCTGTGTTTTTTTTAAATTTTGAGAAGAAAGATTCGGTTTTTTCTTGTTCTCTTGGCTTTGCTTGTTGTGTGGTTTCGAGCTTTGGTACTTGACGCTGTTGGTGTGGCTCCTTTCTTGGGCAAGGGATTAGAAGGCAATTGTACAGCGCTTTCTGTGTTAAACATCAAATAAGAGTGCATAGTTCAGGAAAGATCACTAGATTACCTATTGACTTGATTGCTCTGTGACTAGACTTGCTTGTGGGTACTTAGTGATGAAATTTCAGTACTTATCCGGACTCTGGTCGTCAGTAAACACACAATTGGTGAAACTTTTGCTTGTTTGTGATAGGATGTGGGGAGCCGTAGTAGTGTAGAAATGTGGGCTGATATGCAATTGGTGAGACAGAAAATAGTGTGTGCAAATTGACCCAATCATACATCACATGCTTGCAGAAATCATATAGATGCAAGCACATATATTTTTCTTTCGTCACTGTTCAGTACCATGGGCTATTAACCCATCGTTCTGCTTCAGGATGTAAGCAATGACGTTCCTTGCGAGACGTACTTTGTTTGTTTATTTATGCAATTTAGGTTGGCTGTCTTCTCGTCCGTTGTTTGTCAAAGAAAGAAACATGTGTTTTTTTTTTGCCTCATATTTGTAGGGTATTTTAGGAAACGATCATGATATTGATGCCGATGAGCCTATCCAACAAATATATAACTATTAAAGAGACAAAGTGGATTAGAGAAAAGTTGTGGTGGGCCTAGTGGCCTAGCTACTACTGTCTTTGATTGCAGTCTTCGCCTATTGACACTACATGTCAAATTGCAACATCCCAAATCAATGATAAACAGTAAGGTTTGTTGATCTTGACTTCCTATGCTGATGTGTCAAATATGTTTCCGATGGTTAAAACTCCGGACAAGAGTTGGATTAATGGAGATAAAATATAAAATTCTTTAAATATCATTAGCTTTGCTGAGTTCAAGCTTGAAGCAAAGCAAAGTCCGGTGTAGTTGTGAGGTCATAGGTACCCCACAAACCACTACATACTGTATACCGTAGCTAAGTATGCCTGACACTATGATACACATAACATACAAAAACTAGTGCCCACGGTGGCAGTTTATGGGAGCACCTGCAAATCTGAAGCATTTCTTTGTGCAACAGCTTCTCTACTGTCAAATTCATTTCTTAAGAAAAATTCAAGAGCTGTACTGTGTCTGGACCTTTTGAAACAACCAAAAATTCCCCACAATTACTCTGCCATCAAACTGCCTAGGGCATTTTTTACGCTGCAATGCATATATGATATCACATATATTCTGTACTGTTTTTAGTAACATGAAGTTTATGTTTTAGTTTTCATTATAAAAAAAAACTCGACCTGCGGGGGAAGAAACCCCCTGGGCATTTTGCTTAAGAAGAAGATCCTCTCACGCAGATCGAGAAAACCTCCGAACCCCTACTCCACCCTTACACAGTGGCCCACACACCCGTGTGAGAACGACCTGGGCGGGGCTTAAGGCCCGCACGCCCGCGACCTGGTGGGGCCTAACATCCTGTGCTTTGGTGTGGTAACAGGCGAGGGGATTTTTTTCCCTCAGCCTAAATTCGCTCTCACTAGGAGTCGAATCCAGGACCTGAGGGGTGCTACTAGAGCGCTCTAACCATTGAGCTAGAGGCCTGTTCGCTTTAGTTTTCATTATGACCAAAGTGCATTAACAATTTGCGGTTTCCATTACCCACCATTTTGTGGAGATAAGTTTTGCCAAAAAGGAAATCTTGAATTGAACATGTAGGTCATACATTGTACATACAATTTTTTCTTAGGTAACTAGAACCTCTCTTCATTCTTTCTTGTTTCAGGATATGATGGCTGTTGGTGAAGGCCGATGAACTCTGTGTCTATGTGTAGATTGATATTGAACTGACATATCAATTAAGTGAACCACGGTGTGTGCTGTAGCTTGAAAATTGAAGCATCTCAGTAATGAGTTGTTTTTGTCTCTTTTTCAAGAGGACAAGGGGGACCCAGCAACAAAACGATCCATGTAATGAATGTAAGATCTCTTATGTTTATAGTTTTATGGCAAATCACCGTTTGGAATATGATATGCCCTTAACTTTTCATCAATCTTCTTTCCTTTGTAACATTTAACCTTCTTCAGACTTCTCTGGTGCTGAGAATATAACAAGATACAGCTATAGGGAGCTTGTTGGGGCAACATCAAATTTTGACCAATCCAATAAGATTGGTGAGGGAGGTTATGGACCTGTGTACAAGGTAATAGCATAATCTGTATGTATTGGATACTGGACTGGAACACAAGGCATGTGTTTGAAATTTAGCAACTTACCATTTCAGGGAACGCTCAAGGATGGAACAGCTGTTGCTGTAAAGGTGCTGTCTTTGCAGTCTGGACAAGGTGCGAAGGAGTTTCTTAATGAACTCCTTGCAATCTCCGACATTTCACATGAGAATCTTGTCAAACTTCATGGTTGTTGCGTGGAAGGAAGACACAGGATCCTTGTCTATAATTATCTTGAAAATAATAGCCTTGCACAAACCCTTCTAGGTAGATTCTCATTACTGAATCCTCTATATTCTTTTTTGCTTGAAAATTGTTGAGATGCTGTAAACCTTCTTGTGCTTGACATTTTTTAGGTTCTGGGCATAGCAACATCCAGTTCAACTGGAGAACTCGAGTAAATATTTGCATTGGTGTTGCCCAGGGACTAGCATTCCTCCATAATGCTGTCCGCCCTCACATTGTTCACCGGGACATCAAAGCAAGCAATATACTTCTCGATAAGGATCTTACCCCAAAAATTTCTGATTTCGGTTTAGCAAAGCTTCTACCTTCAGATGTATCACATGTTAGCACAAGAGTAGCAGGAACACTGTAAGTGAAAATTATGATATCGAACCTGTACATATAGCTGTGCATCTGCTCTTCTCGTGAGTAGATTAGAATGCTAGTTCGGCTGGTCCTTTAAACTTAGTTGGGAGAAACACTTGCCATTAGACTCATACAGATTTTCCTCTCCATTAGTCCAAGAACCTCTATCGATCTAAGCAAGGTGTGCAAACAGATGCTGTTTTTTTTGCTAAGGATATTAAGTTTGAAAAGGAATAAAATCCAAACTAGTATGTAATCACTCGATATGTACAGCCCCTCTACTGCTTTCCTCACACTGTAGTTTTGCTCGCAGAGGATACTTGGCTCCTGAATATGCCATTCGAGGACAAGTGACACGGAAGTCAGATGTTTACAGCTTTGGTGTTCTGCTTGTAGAAATAGTCAGTGGTAGATGCAACACCGATACAAGATTGCCCTACGAGGATCAGATTCTTCTTGAGAAGGTATGTGATTCTGTTCAGAATACGAACACTACTATTACTCTATTAGACAACGCAAAGAACATCTTTGTTTGGACAACCCACAACATACATTACTTTTCCACTTGAGGTGAATGATGTCGCTGCAACTTTCCTTTTTTATCATCAAATTCATTGGCATGTCTTAATGCTTGACATTTTTGTTCGAAATCCTTTTGTTTACACATTTTAGTTCAAATTAATACAAGTCACAAGGAGTGAAAGAGAGCAGTAGTTTACAGAGTTTCAAATTAGCTCATCTATAATGCGCCTTCCATGCTTAGATACCATTTTAAACATTTCAGTGCCATAATTATCAAAATTCCCAGATGCTAGCCTGGGGCCAAATCTTCTGAATTGGAGCTTGTGTTATTTAGTGCTATATTACCCAGAGATTGATCACCAATTGGGTCCCCTTTGCAGACATGGACATATTATGACCAGGGGCATTTGGATAAGATCATAGACAGTTCTTTGGGCGATGACTTGGATGTCGATGAAGCCTGCAGATTCTTGAAGGTTGGGCTTTTATGCACCCAGGACATCAGGAAACGTCGACCCACCATGTCCGCAGTCATCAGCATGCTGAGAGGCGAGACGGACGTCGACTCGGAGAAGATCAGCAAGCCTGATGTGATCAGAGACTTCAAGGATCTCAAGCTCAGGAGCAAGGCCACATCCTCCACAATGCTGACTTCCATCATGGCACACTCTTCTCCGCCGTCGTCTGAAGAGACGACGCGCACCTCCATCACATTCACCGCAATATCGGACCGCGACTGATGAGGCTGTCTGCAAAATGCAAACACGAAGACCGTGTAGAGGAAAGTGTACACAGCATAGGCCAGATTTTTTTCGGTGTTTGTATTATTTGTGTGTATAGATTTACTTCGCCTCAGTTTATAGAGCCTGAACAAATTGGTCAGAGACCCATTCTGTCCTGAACTAACCTACCAACAGACCGCTTCAATGCTTCTCACTGAAATGAAAAAACTGCTTAAATGCTTATCTGAACTGAAAAAAAACTGCTGCAATGCTTTTCTGAAACGAGAATTGCATAGATATATAAAGCAAACGAGGAGTCAATAGACTTTATCATAAATCGGCGTGCTCTAGGATCTATGTTATTTTCTTTTCGCGAGCATACAAACACAATCCAAGGCCTAGTCCCAGCTTGTTTTCAAGCAATGGCGAATCGGCAACGTAACAATGTGTGTGCACATTCTGTCCTGTACCTATCCTGTTGAGTTGGATGATTTAGAAAAGTGCGCTATAAAGAGCCCTAAATGAATCATATTAAATTAGGATTTCTACTTCTATTTGAGTTAGATTTCTATTCTAAATTAGAGAATGACTAGAAGGGACTATATAAACTATAGGGTGATTATGGAGAAGCAATCATGCCTACGCGTCTAAAGCAGAGGCCGTAAAAGAGGATTAAAGGTTAGAATATTCTTTAGCACTAGATTCTTGTATAGAGTAAGGATCCAAAGATCATAAAAGATTCGAGATGGTTGTAAGTGAACGACAATTCCTTGTACTATTTCGAGATTACGATCAAGAAATTTGCAGTCAGCTTCGTAAAATATTTTCTCTCTCATCATGGTTGTTTTAATATTATTATTTTAGTTCTCTTTACAAGATTCATCTTCTTTGTTTTTGATACCGTGCACACTCGTGCCGTATCTCACAAACTCTGATCCGATCCAGGGGCTGTTACGATAAGAAGGGTATCAAAGTGTAATAAGTGGTATGAGAACCAATGTCGAATTAATCTGATTTGTGTGGGGATCGATAAAGTGTCAGTGATACAAAATCAAGATCGATGTCGATGATATGGAATCAAGTAGAGAAACTTGACAAAGGAGAAAATTTCAGCGTGTGACAAATGCGTGGTGAAAGATATTCTTGTACAGCAGGAGCTAATCTATGCTCTTGAAGGGGACAAACTGGAAAAGACGTCTGATGAAGACTGAAAGGTGATGGAGCAAAAAGTTGTCAGTATAATCTATTTATATCTCTCCGATAAGGTAAAGTACTCAGTGATCAAGTAGAATTCACCGAAGAAATTATGGAAGAACTTAGAAGAATTGTATATTGCAAAGTCGCCGATCAACCGGTAGGTGTTGAAACGGTAACTATACAGCTTGCATATGGAGGAAGGTACATGGTTCGTTGATTATCTTAATGTTTTCACACAAACTTATCACACAGCTAACAAGTGTGAATGAGAAAATTGAGGAGAATGACAAAGTCGTCATACTGACATCATCTCTACCACCACCATAGGAGTAATTGGTGATGAAAATTCTTATCAGAAAAATTGCTCTTAACTTCAATGAGATAGTTGCATTTCTTTTAGAGGCGGAGTCCTTGAAAAGCTATCAGAATCTTCATCTTCAATGACCAAACATTGACTACAGTAGGTGTTGCAGACAGAAGCAAATATCACAAAAAGAAGAGTAAGATCAAGAGCACATGTGTATACTATCTGTATGATGAGAAATGTCACATGATAAAATATGTCCGAGTTTGAAGTAAATGAAAGGTGCATGCTCAATGGCAAATAGCAAAGGATGATCGGACGTACTAGTCGTTAGTCAATCAGGTACTCCATCTGTCCAAGTTTATAAGATGTATTTTCTCTTTGCACATAAATGGAGAAAATATTAAAAATGACTAGACTATCTATAATTATTATCTCTAAGCACTATATTCAATACATGCATATAGAGAATATAAAGTAAAATTAAATATTTACTAGGGGTATAGAGAGAATATGCCATTAATTTTACATTGGAATATAAAATATATCTTATATTTATGGATAATACCATTAAAAAATACACCATATGAACTTGAACGGATGGAGTACTTCTCATGAATGGATATTAGATTATAGTTGTTGCTTTATATATATTTGGCGACAGGGGCAAAACCAAGGGGAGGCTTAGTTAGGTTTCACCCTACCCTCCCCCGGTGGGAAGGACCCTCCCCCTGGCGACCAGTAACAGGGAGACCGATGAGTCGGCGACAACCAGCAGCTGCAGCCTGGAAAGAAAAACTAAAATAAAACACCTGGTTAAGTGGTAAGCCCACTGCCCTTAAAAGGCCCAAACAAATCGATCTCATCAGCCCACCAAGACCCAACTCCAACTCACAAACCGTAGCAAATTAGCAATGAGATTTTCTGATTTCCATAGAGAGAGATGGCGCACAACACAGAGGGGGCAGGGGTGACCAGGCGATGTGGCGAGCTAAAGGGGGATCAGGGTCGAGGAAGCCAAATATGGCGGCGAGGGCCGAGCCGCCAGCCAAGGGGAGGCTGATTCGCGGGCGGGGGAGCCGGATCAGGGCAACGAGAGGGAGTCGAGCTGGGGTAGGGGCCGCAAGGGGCAACCAAGCGAGGCGGCAAGCAGAAGCATTGTGCTGCCGTGCGCCCTTGCCGAAGTGGGAAGGTCGCCGCGCCCTTCGCTGGAGATTTAGAGAAGACGAAGTGAAGTGGATGAGACTTGAGAGTGAGAGTGAGAAGAGTGATTGAGAATGAGACTTGAGAGTGAACTAAGACAGTTGAAGTGAGGATATTAGGAGGGGAGAGGTGAGCCAGTGAGCTCGGAGCTAGACTAGACTAGACTGATAGATTGAGTGAGTAGTATTCTTCCTTAGTTCCTTACTTTCTTCTCGATTTAGTATATTAGAGGTTAGACTTTAGACATTCAGTGTATATAGATAGTTCTATCCTTATAATTTATTCATAGATTTATAGCTTTGTATTGACAAAAAAATAATAATTTATTTATACATATTGCTATAACGGAGAGATCTTTAGAAACATTGATGATAATAAAATATAAATCGCTTTCAAAGTATGAAGTACCATAAAATGCATTTGCTCTATGATTCAAATTTATGTCGTGATTTAAATTAGTTTATTTGTGGTATATTTCATATGATTTAAATTTTTATTGCCATTCACAATTTTCTATCATATCACTAATTTTGATATGTTTTATATACATACAATTTATCGCTACTCTGTAGTCTGTACTCATAGCAGAATAATTATATATGTTATGTATACGTTTTCTATTATTGACATACTTACTTTATATTTTTTTGTTTTTCATTGTTTATTTCTAATTATGTAATTTTTATATATACTTAAAATTTTATAAAATAAAAGATTATATTTATACCAATTTAGTTTAATCCTACAAATGGCGCAATCTATTCATAATTTTCGTCGTCACTGCGCACAGGCACTGAGGCACAGCCACGGACGTACAAGCGTGCAGGCCCCGAGCTGCAGTGAAATTAGGTTAGCGCAGAGCCGCAGAGGCTGCTGGTGTCTCGTAAGCCTCCGACACGAGCGCAGGTGTTGGATCAACCGGGCGGCATCCAGCAGCCGCGCTGCCATGGCATGGCAGCGGCTGTGCGTCGGCATCATAATGCAAGCTCTCTGCAGCGAGATGGGCCAGCCACTGAGGATTCTAACATGGCCACAGGGTGCCGCAGTGTCCTTCCTCCCTCAGCACTCGCCATCAGTGTCACTGTGCCTTGCTATTCATCTCTCTCTCTTATCTCGATAGGTAGATGTTGCCGTCTCTCTCTCTCTCTCTCTATCATCTCGATTGGTAGATGTTGCAGTGGCAACTCCCAGCATGCAGTGTAGTATTCTTGGCAGGGCAAATGAACCTGTACCGTGCCAATCACAGGGTGGTCCGTGGAGCATTGGCCGGAAAGACATGAGCTGGGGCTGGCTGAGTGACCTGGGGCTCAACTCAGAAAAGTGCGTACTGGCAAAGCCAGGAAGGCTTGGAGGCTTTTGGCACGCGGGTTTAGTTATCCTTCAGGGTTTGGTTTCTTTGCAGCTACAGGTATTCAGTCAAGACATTTGCTGGCAGTTGTTTTTTTTAATGTAACCGGACAAGATAATATTTCTCTCGTACTTTAAATTTAAGGTAGAAATAAAATTTGAATTTGAGTGGATAGGTCGAAGGTTCACAACTTTATGTGCACGAATTCTCTTTAGGGGTGATCATTTTAGCGATGATTTCTGACTTTTGGCTGAAATTTTACCGTAGCTGGTTTTTTTACTGTAGCTGATTTAGCTTTTTGGACATAATTAAATTTAAAAAAATGTAAAAATAGAAAAAATATGTTAGCCCATGGACAATGCAAAGGAACACGGGAAAAAAGAAAAATGCAAAAAAACTCAAAAAATCTAAAAAAAATTAGAAAAAGATAAATTACTGAATAGTGAAAAAAAGCTGAAGCTGAAAAAAAAGCTGAAATAAACGGGTCCTTTGTCGATCGTTGTGTACCTGTTTATTTTTCCAAAAGGAAAACATAGGTGCCATTTCTCCTGTTCTTTGTCTTTCCACCTTTCCTATTTTTCGATGTTTTACTCTAAAAAGCATGCCTTTTTTCTTACTACGCATGCAATAAATATGGCGCGCCCGCCATAGAGAATCCTACGCCCGAGCCAAACTTGTGGTAACAAATAAAACGCGTGGCGGATTGTTGGTACAAAACGAACAAGGCTGGTTGGTCGTGATGGAGAGCGCGAACGGCATCTTCTTTTGTTTTTATGCAACTAATACTAATTAGTGACCACTACTTAGCCAATTAACCAACATTATGCACACCCCATGAGACAGGCAACGCTAGTGGTATCTTGGATACAGATTCTAGGAACTGTCCACCAGGGCATATGCTTCCTCCATCTCAAGTTCTCTTTTGGCCTGAAACACTGGCCTGCAAAGATAGGATATGATGCATCTACTTATTGTCCAAGCAGGCAACTGAACCATTGATTAATATAACACATAAACTCTGCAGCTCCACTCGGCTGTAGAACCGATATAGCAATAGAAGTGGGTGAATGATGCCTTTAATTTTTTTTTCAATTATTTGTTAATCCTTTACTCCAATAGTTATGAGAACCTGTGAAGATCAAGAACCCAAAATTCTGAAAATTGTTGTGCTACAGTAATTTCTGCCCCGTAAACAGTAAATTCAACACTATTTCAAACAATAAAAATACATGAAACTTTTGATCTGTAAATTTAAAAGACTTAAACTTGAACTAAGACTAGATCATGACCTTAGAAATATATCCCAACCAAAAATTTTGAAAGAACTTGAGAAAATTGGGACATTTTGGTTCGTAAAGCTTTATTGCACTAAAATTAAGCAAAAACATAAAATTGAGCCAACTCTTAAACAAAAACTCTAAATCACTTGAAATTTGGTACGCACATTCTCTAGAATGTAAGGAACATATTCCAATCAACAATCAAGAAAATCGTTGCTAAAGTTCTGACGTTTTTTAGAAAACAAGGAATAATAAAGTTTTTCAACATATTAATTTAGATTTCTTAGGTTGGAGAAATATTTTCAAGTATAAATTTGCCATGGTTATCCATAGAGCAAAAAAAAAACCTATCAACCATTCATTGATAATTTGTTCAATAGTCATGTTTGATTTTTTTTCTTTTCTTTTTTTTTTGTAAATGTCTTTTGTATATCCCTTTTTAAAAAATAATATTTATTTTCAGTAGGATCCTTTCCTACTATTCCAAAAAAAGGTCAAAAGCCAAAAACGATGATATCACTTGCTTGTGGCTGAATGATGGCTAAGATAATTTTACATGAATTCTCACATATCATAGTAAGCTAGAACACTAAAGAAATTGAGGTAGAAATAGCTGGATCAAGAAATCACTCGGAAGGGGAAAAAAAAGCAAAAACTGAATTTCTTCATGAATTTGCTATGTAAGTAACTAGATGGGTGAAGATTATTTTTCAGAAGTTATCTCCATCTCTTACACATTCTAGGCATAGCAAGATCAAAAAAGGAAGAGAGAGGAAGAAAAATCAACCAAATCAAGAGTAAATTAATCAATACAAGAGAGATTCATAGAGATGAACAAATATTGATGTATTGCTACTTAAGAATGAAGATTTTACCGCCACTCCACCTAAGGAACAAGAGAGCGCATCACAATACTCAACTTCTCTTAAATCTTAACCCTAGAACTCATGAACGTTTAGTCTTAAGAGAGGATGGTTAGCTATAAGTCTTCATCTCAATCCGTTAAATAGATGGGTTAACTAGTCTTATCTAACCCTTAGGGGATACTATCCACTTATCACATATGGGGGAAATCCGATAACCCCACATACATAGATTTTAACTCATACACTATATTTATGCATGCTTTTCAAAATGCATAAGCTTAAATCTGCTAAGTTTTTAGCTTTGATCCAACTTGATCTTCTCAATTTCTACTTGACATAAACCGCTCTCCCAAGCACTGTGGTTTTACTCTAAGGTAGTTTATACTATTTTGGTCAAACTACCAAAATACCCTTTTTTACCCTAATCATCTCTTTCCATTGCAAGTAATCGCTATGTTTGTCACATGTAGATGTACCGCTAGCTTGCCACACGTCGTCAGGTCTCTTCCGTTCTGGTTTCACCGGACCACGCCTTAATTGGATCAATCAACCCACATAGTGCAACCCATCGTTCGAACTTCTTTTCAATATTTCCCGTCTTCCTTATATCATTGTTGAGCTCATCCATCTCCCCGGTATCTTTGATCATTCTGAGCTTTGATTCCTCCATGAACGTAGTACCGATCCTCGTCGTTGACCATAGTTGACTCTAAGCGACCCTGCATATCCAAAAACAAAGAACTTATTTTTGGGCATAAGTTACTTACAACTTGATCCACATTAGCAATATCATATCTTATGCAACTTATAACCACTAACCTAGGTCACCAAATCATCCCATAACTTAAATTTCTCAAAATCATTCATTTCTACAAGTTGTCCAGAAAAATCGGTAAATTTACAAAAAAAATTTTGATTCTCTAAAATAACAATGATTCATCACAACAAAACTATGTGCATTCTCATATGGTCCTTCATCAACATTCATACATCACTTTTGAATTTGTTTTGACTAATTCTTGTTTCGTGTGCTAGGCGTTATATATTTTAAAGACCTAAAGTCATGTCCTTGGCTTTGTCCAAAAACAAAAAAAATTCTCTCTTTAATAATGCCTTCAAAGTGTTTTGTTTAACAATAATTTACCACCAGCAAAGAATGAGATGGGTGATCGAGTCCTGATCTTCCCCGGTCCATGAAAGCCACAGCTATGCATTTTTATTGGAACAAATGGCGGAAATCACGGATGAGCTGATGAGTACACCTATTGCGTTGGCACACTTGGCAATAAATTGTATGTTGGGATAGAGATGTTTGTCAATGCATGGCTTTGTCAGTGCCATGCGCGCACAAACCAGCATGATCACAGCAGGGAGGTGGAGTTCATGTGTGCAGAGGTGGCGCCAGGATTTCATAAAACCTTGGTCCAAAACTAAGGGTCTATAAATCTATAGCTAATATTAAATACTATCAACACTGAGGTATAACAAAAGTACAATATAACATTTATTTTCATAGTGCTAAGAATTTTACAATCTGACTAGGACCTTCAAATGTCAATTTGAAGCTTCACATGTAAAGATGGCTGATTTGATTTGGCTATAGCATGGCCATGTCATGGGAAAGCGCCGGATCTTAAACCTCTAGGTTTATATGGTACTTTTGTGAGTTTGTCTAAGCCATCCCTTAATTGACAACAATTCTTTGTTCTAACAGAAACTATAATCTCCACCTTCCAGTCAATTCAATCAATTCAAATAGCAAATTATAGTTGATCTGGCACTTTCCTATAGACAAGAAGCACTAGAACATGGTACAAGTAATGTAAACTGAATCAATTTAAAAACCTAACATTGTAGAAGAGATCCTCGACTTCCCTCTCGCGGATGTTGCCGAGGAGATTGCTCACGTAGATGGCGCAGGCCATGGCTGTTCCTGCAGGCAAGATCAGAGGAGCTAATAGCACGCATTGACCAAGCAAATTACAGAGAAAAGCAGCCAAAGTGCCAAGCCAAGTTCGAGCATCCATGATCCATCAAAAAAGGAGAAAAAACCTAGTTAAACAAACAAGCATCACATCTCAACTCTTGAGAACACAATCGATTTTGACGAGATGACGAACATAGCAACTCCATCACTAAAACGAAAGAACTTAGCCAACTATCCAAGCAAACCGTGGGTTTCGAACCCAATCCAAGCACTCAACCTGACTCACCCAACAAGCTACTGGGCAGGTTGTCCCGCTCCCGCAGGAGCTGCTGGAGAGGAGGAGGCGGTGCTACGCTGGGTAGTGGAGCCGTGGAGAGGAGGCACGGGGCGGTGGCGCGGCGCCGAGCGGTGGAGCCGTGAAGTCGGAGAGTCGTGGAGTCGAGAGGAAGCGGGGGGTTAGGGTTGCCTGCGAATTGGACATGAGCTTGAGCACTGAGGTGAATAAGGTGATGAGGTTGGGCTAGGTTGGCTACGCCTTGTCACCGTCGTTCGGGAACTGGGCCATAAACCTCAGGCCTCATATTGTATGCTAAAAATAATTTTATATGTATACTAAAAATTCCTACTAATATTTTCTCCTGGCCTCGAACGGCCCGAGCTCTATCTCCACCCCTGCATGTGTGTTTGATCAAAGGAAAGAATAGTTTATTAGGAGAGGTCACCGATGAATGTAGCCCAAAGGTAAAGCATAAGATTGTGGTGATTGAGATCATGCGTTTAAGAACGGCTGGAAACAACTCTCACTCTCGCAAAAAAACAACTCTCACAAATTTAAACTAGCTTTTTTAGAGGCCATTTGTGGTGACTGAGATCATGCGTTTAAGAGCAGTTGGAAACAACTCTCGCTCTCGCAAAAAAAAAAAAAAACAAGAAAGAAAGAAACAACTCTCACAAGTTTAAACTAGTTTTTTAGAGGCCATTAGATTGAGTACTTGGGATTACTTGTCGTCTAGTACTACATATGTAAGCAAAATAAACGAGAGGACATGGTAAGCAGTCTTGGAGAGTCCATGATCAACGGTGAGACAAGCTAGGATGGTCCTATCTCTAGAGTTCATGTCACATACCAGTATTGGGTTTTGGTTAATTAACCCTATAGGCAGAACCTAAGGATCGATGTATTTGTCATTTTGAATAGAAATGGCCTAGCTCGTAGATACATGGACACCAGTGCCGGAAGCCCTACTGGCCTAGGCTTAGACCACGCATGCATGTGAATTATATTTCTCGGATATGTTCAGAAATCAGAACAGTACTTTCAGACAAGTGTTCAGGTATCAATGAGTAAATCGATCTATTCTTCTGATCTTTTAGCTTCTTCAAAAATTAAAACAATATGATAATTTTTTGTGCTAGATTTTTTAAATGGTTTTATAAGTTTAAAACAATGTACGTCTTTCACGTCGATATCTTCATCGTCTACTTTCGTTTCGAAAAATATAGATAAAAATTATCAACTACAACAAAAAATCATCAATCGCAGACAAAAAAAATGTTGCAAATGCATATATCTGCAGTGATCATCTTCTCAACAATAAGCTGCACGTTTGGTGCTGAGACTGGGGAAACGCTTCTTCAGAAGACAGGTTAATTTAGCGGTGAACCCTAAGCTTGAAATTCATGTTGAAGGATACATTAATTGAGCGACTGCACATGCTACCATAGTGGGCAAATGCATGCTGCTAGGGACAGAATCACAAAAGGGAATAGAGATATAGCACAGTGATATCATGTGATGCTCATGGGATTTCTTCTCTTCGGCTTCTAGAAACTTATTTTTTAGACTATATTTTATAATTTTTGGTTGTAACTTATGACTTTAGATGTTCATGAAAGAGAGATCCGTGTGCGATTTTGATCGATATAAATGAAGTCGTTGAAGTGTCTATTGCAATCGATTTATAGACTCTGTCTTAAAAGAATACTCTCTTTGAAAGTTAGTTACTATAGAAAAACATTTTTTAGAAGTAGAATAGAAGATGGATAAAGCTGCTTTTTGGTTTTTTCAGTATTAGCTTTCAAACGAAGTGTCTTTTTAAGACGGAGTCTACAAATTAATTGCAGTACATACTGTAACGACTTTATTTATATCCATCAAAATCGTATATAAGCTTTTATTACTTCGTACTCTTATAAGATATAAGCCCAAAGTTGAAAAAAAAGCATGCTATGTTTTGTTTTGGTGGCCCTCGTTGCTGCTTGATCCGCCTAAAGGCGTCTGCCACTCGACGACGATCACTGACATACGGACTAGTGATGTGTACGTCTATCTACACACACAAGTACAACAACGTGGTGGTACACGTGCTCTCCAGTCGACACACACACTATGCGATAGGCAGCAACGATAAGAGGGAGATGAGGCACGAGACGAGCAATGCTATTGGAAGACATCTTGCAGGCCTTGGATGGAGAGAAAGTTGAGTGCATGCATGCATGGCTAGCTAGCTGAGAGGACAACGCCACAGCCAAAGCTACCCTTCTCTCTCTCTCTCTCTCAGTTTGCGTTGCAGATTTGCAGCACAAGAGAACAAGCACCACACCTCTACTTGACCTGGGAGCCGGGCCCCACCACATGCATCTGCAGGCAGCTCAGGTGGAAGGGGCTAGAGTAGTACCAGACCCTGCGAGACAAAAGTCTACTGTATAGTTCTGTCTGGCTTGGCCTGGCTCCCAGCTGCACCAGAGAGCACGGAGCTAACTAGGGCTGGCAATGGCATGAACGGCTCCTGTCTGTACATAGAATATATATACACAATATTACATCTACATGCACACATGGCCATGCCATGAACAGATATATTCTGTTCAAAGGATCATGCTTGCGCTTTCTGCTTGCGACTCTGCGCTACTCACACACTGGCAAAACCTTATTCAGTAGTACTGGTACAACCATGGCCAATATTCAGCTGTCAAACAATTGCAGGCGTTATGATTGTCCTACATATAGTTTTGAAATGCCTGCATCCATGGAGCAGTGGATGCAATTTTTTACTGAATCATATATAGACCGGTAAGCATTGGACTTTACCAGCATCAAAAGCAGGATACACATGCATAAATTGAAGAGTGCTCACTCCAGGGGTGAAGGGAACTTGTATACGTACACCTGTGACTGCTAAGCTGCTGCAGAGCTAGGCTGTTAGCTAGTGGAGAGAGATACTGCGAATTCCCCCAACAGTCTGTAAGATGTTGAGTTAGACATGGAATACTGACGTTACAGCATGACTAGATGTGGGCATTGGACCGTGCCATACCGGTGCGGCTCAAATCCATCGTGCTGGTTTGATCTAGTCACCCCACCATGCCGTGCCAGCCCATCTTGCCTACAGCCAGGTCTAAACATGGCCCAAAGCCCACCGTACCGGCACTTATGTTATGCATGTTTAAGCCCAGTCCGAAATAACTATACACAAAGAAGACGATGGAAACGATGATGGCGGTGGCCGTCATCTTCCTTTCTCTCGTATCTGCCTCGTTAAAAACTAATTAAAATTGAATTGGTAGCATAAAAACATGGGCACACAATGACGTAAATATTTCAGAGAAAAGCGAAATTTTTTATCTCCCAGGTATTATTTTTATAAACCGGTTGTTTAGATATAGAAGGAAGAGGCCTATATATGTAACTCTTGATTCATTAATCAATTCACTGCGTGATTTCTCCAAAAACACTATACGCTTTCACACACAGCTTGCATTTAAACAATTGTATCTACACATAATTATAAATAATGAGATTAAATAATTCATAATAAATAGTTTATTGACTACAGTAACAATCAAAACAAAGCTTAGTTAAATAGCCGCTATATATACCCCCGATCATGAAGAATATGCTCCGATCATATTGGGCATCGACCACTCTCCTGGTCGGAAATATCTACGATCAGATACGTGGCCCAAACCCCTGATCAGAGAGCAAGTCTACGGTAACTAATTATGTGCGGTAGATAAAGAAACCGTATGTCCTTGTCTCATTGATATAACCGCACTTCATTTTCTTCTATCTCTAATAGTTTCCATTCGACAATTGCTCCACACGTGTGGATGGTTAAAATTGATTAGTGTTTGGAGCACCTCTACCATCGGTTTCTGCCATCTACATGTGACTACTAAATTAATTAATTATTTAAAGTGGCATCGGAATTATTTAAACAACTATTCACCAATTTAATTGGTACATGTTATATTTTAATCTATTGATGGTACTAAATTTATTTTTAATAATCATAAATATTTGTCAGTGGGGGTTTGCAAATTAATACAACTAACAAGGTCAATGGCGGTAGTCTCCGACATCGATAGATCACGTCGACGACGCAAGTAGAGGGAAGAAAGAGAGAGCTAGAGAGGTAGGGGAGGAGTGAGTAGAGTAGGTGAGGTGGCAGCTATGGAGGTGGCCAGCGGTGAGGCACGCAGCCGAAGGCAGTGGATAGGGCTAGTGGTGCTTAGAGAAGGAAATATAGGAGGGCATGATAGAGAAGAAGAGTGGTGGCTTCGAGGTGGAAGAAGAAGAAGAGGGGTAGCCTGAGGTAGGGACGCCAACGGTGAGGAAACCACTGGGGGTGGTGGATCTAGAGCGATAGCATGTCGAGACCAAGAGATGGAAAGAGAAAGAGTGCGAGAGAGTGAGAAGAAGGGGGAACAACAGTGGCGACAGGATGAAGGACATGGGGAGCTGGGGAGGCAACCAACTGTGAGGGAAGTCGTCGGCGATAGCGGGGCTAGAGGTGGCATCGGGGTGGTGTAGATGAGAAAGAAGGAGGGAGAGGCGGTCGGTGGCACCATCCATGCCAGGGCGGTGTGGGAGGCGCAACGACCGGGTGGTGCGGCACCAGAGTCAGCGGCACGGTGGTTCTGTCCACGCCAAGGCAACGAGGGAGGCGTGACGGTCGAGTAGCGCAGCGCGGAGTTGGTGGCATGAGAGTCAACAGAAGTGCTGCTTGGAGGCACCCGCACTAACATGCTTCTGCACTGCCTTGAGCATCTGACGGTACAGCTTTGCAGTGGCCATCATCAAGCAGTCTCCTTGAAGTGGCACCAGCGACGGTCGGATGCTGAGGCAGCAATGCAAGAGAACCATGCTGTCCAACGCCAGGGTAGCGAGGAGATGGCCGTCTCTGGGAGTGGAGACGCTCCTCCTGAGGGCAGTGCAGTGGAAGATGAGTGGCGACGCTAGGATTTGGAAGCTAGAAAATCTAAAATTCTGATAACATGAAGGTTTGTAGAAATGAAGCACTTAACTGACTCATTGATATACAGGGATATATACAATGGTGACGCTAATGTGAATACATATAGCACTGGTAATGTGAATACATAGCTAATGTGAAGATATGTAGTAGTGGTATGTGAACACATGCAGTATCATCTTGAATTGAAGCGTCACAGTGGAAACAGGATAGTAGGCTAACAGTCACAGTGAAAATGGACTGGTAGGCTAACAGTATACATACATCGCCTCCTTCTCTCCTTCCAAATTCCAAAAGCTCCTGTTCCTGGAAAAGAGACGCTATGCCCCGGGTAGGATTAAAGAGAAAGTAACATTGCAACATAAGATGCGAAAAGCGGTACGCTATAAACTAAGTGACTTCTGACTTTGGAAGTATGCTGGTTATCAGTTACCACTTAAGAAAATGGGGGAAAATCACAAGAAATAACTGTCCCATAGATAAAGAAAACTATAATCGAATTGATCAACATACATAAGACTGACCATACATTTCCATTGTTTTGCAACAGCATTTGTTTCCATTCTAATTGGGAATGCACCGATGCACTGGAAAAATTTCCTATTTATTGTGTTGTTGTTGATGATGGTGTGTGTGAGGGGGAGTAGGATCGGCAACACACCTTGTTCAGTGCATGGGTACATTCAAGGCAAAATAGCCAGTGATGCTGCTGATTCAAGCTTCTCATATACAGAAGAACAAATGGAGGGCATGACACACACGCACACATGCGTGAATTTACTGCGATAACTGGTTAGTATGAATCATCAAGGTACATATATCATACGTGTAGACAAGCCACATTACATCATATATAGCTAAAAATACGATAAATGTATACTACGATATCGATATATGCACGTATATATGCCTTACCTTACAATTAACAAGGAGCTTTTGCTATTGTGAAGTAGTATTAGAGTAGCTGGTGCATTAAGTTTGTTTGTGTTTTATGTTAATTACCCTCTTAAACAACCATCTACGAACTAGAGAAGCACACATATATATCATGCTCAATCGTCCTAACTAAGCACACATAAGAGAACAAGTTTGAAAGATATGATTGAGGTTCCGGGACACAGCACATATGCCTTTCTACAATTAAACATGAAATTTGACAAGGAATGTACGACTGCATATGATAAGAACAATTAATGGGAATACACTAGGAGAAAATTTTAAGAAAACAGATAAAGGTCTTATATATCCCTTCAAATTTCTCTGTCAAACAAACTACTAGAAACTGAAGCTTGCTATCCATTACACAAGGCCATTTGTAGCAGAAATTTTAAATACGTGGCAGTTTTCCCGACATGAATTAGATTAAGAACTAAATTAGAAAAAACCGTCACAAAGAAATGTCTACATATACATCTACATACTTCCACCACCATAAAAGTGGAGAACAAAACCAAACAAATAAAAGGTATAGATATGCAAAACACCTTTCGTGTGAATGAATGAATGCAAAGAGAAGCAAAATTATCAGATTAATTCGACTACTAGGCAACACAAACAAATATAACTAGTTAATTAGAGCGCGCCCGGTAAGAACCGATAGGAAATTCTTAGGAAAAGAAACAGCTAGTAGCTAGAGAGTATGAATGCTTTACGAATTTTTTCTTAGCCATTTCTATCAACTCAAGGGGAGACCAAACAATTAAGATTCTCAAGATTGGCATAGGCATGTAACAACAAGAAAAAGAAAGAAACCATGTTTTTGGTACCAACAGGGAAAAAAGCTGCGAAACCTCCCATAATGATCTGAATCAAGTTTGAACAAGAACATCAAACTTTTTTGAATCATTAATTTATTGATTCTACCCCTGCACAAACAATTTAAAACCAAGCAGATATGGAAAGACGGACATAACATGAAATAATCAACATCTTCAAAAGACTACCGATTTACACATGAGAATTAAAGACAGAAGAGATCATGGTATGCATGCTTGGCTCCTTGCACGCCATCCACAGCATCCAATCCACCATGGATTAGGCTACATGTGTGGCATACAGGGAGCCAGGCACACACGGGCAGATCGATCGATCAAACCTTTCCTCCACAAGAATAAGCCATGGCCAGATACGCAGATACTGCAGGAAACCAAGAGAACAGGAAGGGACGACATATGCATGCTCTATCTAGAATTCTAGTGTAGGAATTGAAGGAGTAGAAACAAAAGCAAATTGATCTTGGAGAGCACAAGACGAGGAGGAGACCGGACTTGCTGAAGGTATGGTTGGCTAAAGGAGTAGCTAGAGAAGAGTGGGTGGGTGTGGTACAAGCAAGGGAGAGGAGCTGGATTTATAGAGGGGGAGGGGATGGTGTTGCTTTGTGCCCTCTTCCTGTTGTTACTACTAGTCTACTACTACCCAACGGCTATTAATTCTTTTATTGTTTACTATAAAAGCAGAGAAAAAGATAAGGAAGAAAACACTACCATATACACGCATTATGTATTTTGGATTTGGATGCATGGGAGTTAAAGTGGGGAGGGTTTTGATGGCACATAATTGCACTGTACCAGTATTAGTTTGTTGGTGTACTATAAATTAATATTTATTGCTATTACTATAAAGGGTGTTCGTATTAACTTTTGCTGCTGACTTTTGGTTGTTGCTTATAGGCTAAAATGAATAGTGGTGGCTAAAAGAAATGGATTTTAGAAGGAAGGGATGAGCAGTACAAAAAGTGAGGGAGAGATGTGTACGTGTGACAGGAGAGAGACGAGTAGGGTAAGTGATGCACCTGTGACCCCTGCTTTATTCCTGAAGCGAGTTGGTAGCGAGAAGAGTAAAGAAACCGCTTCAAAGAGCATGTTGTTCGCATTAGCTTTTAGCTAAGGCATAAACTAATACGAATAGAGGCTAAAACTGATTGGGGTAGTATATATAGTGCTAACAATGGTCCTGTTCTTTTAGGCTGCAGCTGATGGTTTTGTTTGCGCTTTTTAAGACAACGGTGGACCACGGAGATGCCGACGTGGAGAAGCGGCTTCGAAAAGATGTTTGGAGAAACTGTTTGGTTTGTTTTGGTTTCTAGAGAAACTGAAGGTAAAAACAGCAAAAAGAAAATCAAAAAGAACAGAGCTAACTACCAATGACTTAAGAAAATGTACCAAATATCTCACTTATTTGCCGCTGTGTATGCTGGATGAAGGAGCTGCTCAGAGCTCTCACCGTGCAAGCCTCATGAGTAGGCTCCGTGAGGGAACTCTCCTAGGCCACCCATGCAGTGGTACTGTGAAATTTGGCTCTGGATCGAGACTACAGGGAGGAAGTCACATAGGGAATCACCAGTATTCCCGTATTGCAGACGCGCACTCCACTTCTCTGGCTCAGCAGCAAGAAGACACCGGGGGTGAAAAGCACGTCTCTCTTCTCTCTCTCTCTCTCTTGATTTTTTTTTTTAGGTTTTCACTTGAGAAGTGGATTTTGTCTGGAGCAGTTGGATGGCATGCGCTCCAGATTCTTTTATACCAACCTCTCCCTAGTCCATATACTGGCACCTAAGCTGGGCCCCCGGCGCCGCTGTCCCTGAACAATCTGGTACGTACACCTCGGTCCACAATTTTTGACCATGCTTATACACGCCACTTTCCCCCCTGCCCGGTAATTTTTACCGAGGTTACTGGACTGTAGATACATGCAGGGAATTTCAATTCAAAATTTAAAGTTTAACTAAATTCCTTAATTAATACAATGTAAGAAGTACTAGCTAGTTTAGTGGTAAAGATGGTGGTTGGTGAGCACAAGGTAGTTCAAACTCAGATTTTTTTTTGTTTTCCTACTACAAATCAGATTTAAAATTTAAAAATTTCGAACGAATCCCCCCCCCCCAAATTTCCGAATTTCGGATTTATTAGCGGGGGTGAAAAAAAATCTGAAAAAGTTTTCCCTGGATACATGTACAGGAGATAAA
Source organism: Melocanna baccifera (assembly GCA_036346265.1). Lineage (NCBI taxonomy): Eukaryota > Viridiplantae > Streptophyta > Magnoliopsida > Poales > Poaceae > Melocanna > Melocanna baccifera. The sequence continues at coordinate 26,897,595 of CM070691.1, read as the reverse complement.
TTTTCGGTAAAATTACTCAACACATCTAGTTACAGGCGCAGGCACAGCAAATGATGTTTGTAACAATTGACTACAAAAGCACATGATTTTGTAACAACCGACCATAGTTGGTGCACTAATATTCAGTTACTGAAATATTATCTATCTGTACTTTTAGGTGGAGCAGTTATTTCTTGTTCATTTTATACATTATCAACATGAGTACCATTTATGCCTTTCCTTCTCCAACTGTTACATTGGGCATTAGTAATTGTTAATTGGGATCCAGATGCTACTAATTTAACTGAACAATGTCAGCAGAGGAAAAGCTCCTTTTCCTTTACAGTCCTGGCCGGTGCTGCTCACATCTTTTGACCAGTAGCTAAGGAGAGTGGCCAAGAGTTGGCATGCAAGTGAAAACTTGAATATTAACTGAAGAAGAGAGAGCTAAGCTAGTACACATGTGCACCTTTCGCATGTAAACATGAGTGTATATATGATGCCATATATTTAGTGGGCAAAAGCTAGTAGCATAGTTTATACGTAAAGATATGCATATACATACACAAATTACTATACAAATTACTAGTAGTTGAGTTGGTTTGGTTGGAGTTGGAGACGGTGGTTGGCTTGGAGGTAACGCATGGATCCTTGCTCTTGCGGCCTTTCTCCCCAAGGGAGGACAAGAGAATGTTCTCCAAATTAGTAGTTGTGACTGAGACGGTTTCACATGCCTCGCTCGCGTCCACGCAAAGCAAACAAAAAAATATCACATTTGCTACAAAGCATGTATGTTCTCCTGCACTCTAGCTAGTGATCTCTGCTGAAGCTACATATTCACTTAAATCGATCACTTTCATGCATGCACGGTATTATAAGGTAATACTACCACTTGTGAAAAGAAACAATTGCTCTTTCAGAAAGGGAAAAGTGAAAAGAAACAGCTTGATGGGAAAAGAAATTAGCATGCAAGAGGCTATATTTTGAAAGAGAGATGTACTAGATATGAACAAAGAGAACACTTGCGAAAGTAGGTTGACGAAGTAGTCAACGAGGAGGCAGAAAAGAACATTGGAGCCATCCTTTGGTCGGAGGATTCTGCGGGCCCCATGTCTCCATAGTGCAAAACTATATATACGCCACCATTCGTACAGGTCTGTACGAAAAAAAGCACGCGTGCATGTACAAAGATCTATGTTGCTGGACTCGCATACATGTACAGGCCCTTGCGAGAATCTTGGCCTCTGTGCCTTTCTTTCCACCGGTGGCGTCCCAGTGCTTTAGAATGGTTGTACGAAATTAAAAAAATAATAAAAAAGAAAAAGATCTTAGTGACAAAAATCAAAGTGTAAATTATTTTTACTAAAAATATCTCAAAATAATATAGAAAAATTATAAAGTAATTAAAATATATATAATTTTAACTCTACGGCTTTTCATGCAATCTTAGGGACGGTTATTTTATTCCATTGTTTCTTAGGATCACCTTGCTAACTTCTTCAAACTTTAAAGTTAAAAAAAAATTCCTTTGTTATGTGAGTCTAACTAGCATTATCTCATAAAAAATTCAAATATACAAACTTCTTCTTTATTTTTGAAGATTATATGATCTACATTTCACAAAGATATAATCGTTCAATCAACTATTTAGGATTTGCTAATTTCGGAATTGAGAGGGGAGGATGAGACCTTGCTACAACACCAGCTATTCCCTACCTCCCTGCTCACTCGTGCTGTCTTGTGCAGTCACTTCACTCCTAGCACCGTCTGCTTGCAATTGCGTTGAGGTTTCTTTTTTATTTTTTAAATTAATAGATTTCTTCATTTTTCAAAGCTTTAATATCTAAAATTAGAGATTTAGGATTCACCTATGCCGATTTTAGCGTCGCCCGGCTGGCCCTGGCCCTACACGTGTTGTTGCACTCCCTTCCCTTCGTGCTTCGGCCCATCTTCAACCTCTTAGCCCAGGGTGCCGACGTGCGTGGCCATTGCGGTCTACGAAGTATGGGCTCGTGACGCTGGCTACCGTCTCCCTTGTGCTTGGCGCTTATCGCCCATTTGTGCCGAGCACTCGAGTCATCGAGTGAGTCGACCCACATGCACAGAGAGAGAATAGGGAGGTTAGGTGGTTAAAGCTAGGGGTTGGTCGAATGGACCAGCTAGAGAGGGTGCGAGATAGGCTCACTGCTCTCTTGGATTGCGGGAAAGTTAGGGAAGTGAGGTGGAATTAGGCTAATGGGGTATAAAAATGACGAATCTGGTCTAACTAAAAGTGTGTGTGTGTGTGTATAATATCTAGTATATATTGATTTTTTTTTGCTAAATTTTTTAAGTATTCAGCTGAACACCTATGACCCATTAGGGTCCGCCTTGCTTTCCAGAAGCCGATTTCATCATGCTATGAGTATTGGCCTTTCTTATATCTTCTTGTATGTTTACCGACTATTTTATTGTGCTTCAAAGTTCAATCCAACTTTTTTTTGCGGCTTCTAGCTTCTGATTGTTAGCTTTTGGTTGAGATTGCAATGTAGCAGCTGCTAGCTTTTTTATGAGTTATTCAACTGAAGAAAATAAAAAAAAGAGAGAAAAACACCGTTATATCTCTATGGACAATGCAATAGAAAAAATCCAAAAAAAAAATAAGAAACTAACATATTCATTCCTGGAAGCCAGAAGTCCAAACTGGAACGAATGGGGCCTCGTTCTTATATGCCAAATTATGGAATCAAACTAGAAAAACTAAAACATCAAGCACAAATATATACACATATACTTAGTCCCCGTTTAAACTACAAGAATTGCATTGTTTTATGTGAAATTTCTGCAAAGTTACCAAGAAATTCATGTATTCCAAGTAGACCTTTAATATATCCCCTTTTAGCCAAAAGTGGAATATCTTAGGAAGAACCCGGGGCGGAGCTACTACGTACTAAGGTCCTCATCATTTCGGTTTTTTTCGGCTTCAGCTTCTAGCTTCAGCTTTTTTTTCACTATTCACTACACTATCCACTAACTCAGCTACAGTGTTTTTTCAGCCAGCTATAGTGTTTTTTCAGCTAAAAACTAAAAGCTATCGCTATTCTGATCACCCCCTAAAGCGAGGTTGGGCCGCACACCAGAGACCGGTAGTGGATCGGAGATGAAGTTTTTGTTGCATGCTGTATGTGTTTGCCGCTCTTCTGCTCCAACTAGAAGCCTCTGTGCGGGCTCTGAAAATTCGGTCTAGCTCCTACAAATTCCTGGCTCCGCCGTCGAAGAACATGGTACATACACATATAATGCCTCCACACATGCTTTCAATCCCGACCAAATAATTATATTCCAATAGTCAAAAAAGGCGATCCTTCTTTCACCCAAAAAGATAAGAACAATTATTTGTTCCTTCCATGCTTTTTTCCTATGGTGGGGTAGCTAGGGGGCTCCAGTGTTCCTGCTGCCCCATCTCTTTCTAACTCTCTGGCATTCATCGAAAGGCACAACAAAATTCTAATACCTTTTTCCCCCTTGCCCAGTGAAAGCTGCAATTAATGGTATATATTCGGATGATCAACCTAGCTAGCTAGAAAATGGGTGGAAAAAAGACTGACTAATTTGTTGTTCCAATTGCTCTTTAATTTTCACCAATCATGCAAATACTTTTCACTAGAGAGAGAAGCAACCGATACTGGTGCGAATTTCTTATCAAAATAGTAACAGTAATGCTGATGCATGAGGGAAAAAAAATAAAATGTTTGTGAGGTGCACCACAAATAAATGTTGATACAATATTGGCCCTGTTCTTTGCGGCTTCTAAAAGCCGTTTTTGACTTTTGCTATAGTAACTAACTTTTAAACGGAATATTTTTTTAAGATGGGGTCTACAAGTTAATTGTAGTACATGTTAAAAAACTAATATCTGTATCATCAAAAATCGCAAGCGAGTATCTCTCTTTCCGCAATCTCTGTCACGAACAGCCAAAAAACCATCAGCCGCAGCTAAAAACTATCAGTCGCAGTCGAAAAGAACAGCCCATTATATTAAGGACGACCAACTTAATTCGTTCCACGCGGTCACCATCCAATAAACTTTGCTGGCGGAAACAGAAACGTACTGGCCCATGTGTGTCGTATACAGAAATCTTGAAACCATTCGCAAGAAAAAGATTGCAACGATATATAGAGAGAGGCGTCCGAAAGCGATATTTCTCGAGATATCCTAATCTCATGCGGCTACCCTATGATGGAAAAAAAAAGATTGGAGAGGCTTTTGCAAAGAGGAGCTGACAGGAAGGCGTGCCTCGGAATCCCTAGCATGCGTATAGCATAGGATATATATATATAAATAAATAGGAGGAAGATGCACATAATAATATTGTTCCATGGCTTCGAGTTGTAAAGTGAAGCTCTGGTGGTGTTAAGTCATGGCCTCCTCTTTGGAGGACACCTTTGCCCTTGGCCGTTACATCATGTGGCCCTCACGCCAATCAGAGAATGTCACAGAAAGAAGAGGGTGAAAAAGATCAGCAAAAAAGAAGAGGTGATCGATGGAGGCCTAGGAAGCTCATGCTACCTAGGCGAGGGCGACCGTAATTAACGTGGAGCTTGCTTGCGTTGTGTGTGCATGCAAGCCATATATAATAATCTGGTAGTTTGTTTAGCACTGGCTCTTATGGTGTTGTATCCCCTGACATATTTGCTGTAGGAAAATTGACATGTGCTGGTGTCTTTTGAGATTCTCCGTTATTTATGTTGCTGAAATATCAGGACTCTACCCTTTGACCTCTTATTTATTTCTGCGTCATCTAGATGTGAATCCTGGGGTAAGGTAGTCGTAGGACAGAGCCATGGGACTTCGATGCATGTTGCCATATATTGAGCCAGGCGATGACGTCTGTGCCCACAACGACGAGCGTCGAGGGGTGGCAGCCAGATGCCACACGCCCGCCGGCCCGCGTAGCCGTACTGGACGTGCTCTTAATCAGCATGGGCCAAACCATGGCCGTGCCGGGCTGCGTACATCAAAACTGGCCGGCCCAGCAAGCTGCACGACTAGCCGAAAACCTACACTCTTGCCACGCTACCGACGTGCGTGCCATGTAGTAGTACACGTCTACGGAGATGCTTCTGTGGCCGTTGATTGTCGGTAATCATGTAGCCGTACCAAGATTTTGAAGTCTCCGATGGGGAAGACGAAAAAGTTGGAGCACATTCGTCAACTCAATGAATTGATGGTATCGTATTTTCTCTCATGCATGCCAGGTGAATACTTATGTTCTTTATCCTTCCGTTTTTTCAATAATTTTTAGGTCATTTTTTTGACTTCTACTTTTGATTTTTTTAATAACTAGATTTCAAACAAAGCATAAACACTTTAACTACTCTATATATATCGACCAAAATCTCACGTGAATATATATCTCTCCATACCATCTCTCGTGAACAGCTAAAAATCATAAATCACAACATAAACTATAAATTGCAGCCTAAAAATAAGCCCTTCATCTCTTTATTACTGGTGCTACAACAGGCTGATTTTTTTAAAAAGAAACCTACAATGCCTTTATGCCAAGGTTTTCTTTTTTGGGAAGGACTCCCTATCCTTTTTGTAACTGCAGGGTTCGCTTCAAAGCGCTTTAAAAAGTGGCTTTTTGTGTAGAGTTGTGGGCCTGTTTAATATGACTGTGGATTCTAGTTTTTGATTGAAATTTTTAAATTTTAACTGTTTGCGATAAAGATTACAGACAAAGAGATAATCGTTTGCGATTTTGGATTGTACAGATGTTGGACATTTAATGTGTACTACAATTAACTTGTAGGCTCCGTCTTGAAAAAATACCCCGTTTAAAAGTAGGTAATGTAATAAAAGTCAAAAGCCGCTTTTAGAAGCAAAAAAGAACATATCCTTTGGCTATAGTGCATTGTAGCGACTGTTACCTTATTTGAATTAAAAAAATAAGAAAGATTATAAAAAAATATCGCTATATCTTTTAGGATAATATACATAAATATGGAGAAAAAAAATTAAAAATCACTCCTTTTAAGGTCAAAAACGGAGGGTAGAGCGGCACCTTTATCGTTCGTCCACGAGACGGAGAGGTTGGTGAGTGCATCAAAGTTTGGGATCCGTTTTGGAGGTGATAGACCGGAGGCGGAAGGAGGTGGCACGGTACCGAACGACGGGTCCGCGCGATCGGACGGACGCTTCGCTCGATCGGACGGCTGCCCGTGAGGTGCACGAGGCCGTGTATGGAGACTCGAGCTCGAGTCAAAAGCGTGCTGTGCTTGGACTCTAGGACCGAAAAGCGGTTACGTGGCCGTAGCAAGCGGCGGAAGGAAGGAAGGGAGGTGCGTTTCCGTGCAGTCCCTGTTCTGTCTGGAAAGAAAACGTGAGAGGCGGCGACGAGAGCCGGAGACGACGACGTCTCTGCTCTGCTCTGCCTCGCTCCGCTCCTCTCCACTACCACCGCACGGCCATCTCGCGGAAGTAGCCCCACAGGTATGGGTTGCCATTCGGATTCGCCCTCCTCTCCAGGTCATGCGATTCGCGCCGCCCCGGTCAGATCCGGCACCGGGGCACGGATTCCCCGCCGCTCTATCAATATGTGCTGTTGCAGTGGGTAGCTTCGGTTTAGTTCTGTAATTCATGTGGTCATCACGCAAAAGATGAGATTTTTCCTGCCCATTACCTTCTACGGAAGATTGGAATATGGAATTTCTTGGGCCTTAACTTCTAGTAGTACTTGGTGTATTGGAAAGAGATGTATGCATGCAAAAGCTCCGTTCTTAAGTTTTTGTAGCTCATGCCGTAAAGCAAATAATTCTTGGCCTTTAGGTTAGCCTTTTGATCTGGGAGGATCCTCCTTTTGTGGCCGCCAAATTCCTTTGGGAATTATGATTTGACATTTTGTTGTCCCAGTTCATGGTGTTAGTTGATCTTGTATTTGTGGATGTCTCAGGCTGATGACCTCATGTCACTCCTTTCCAGTGTTTTGTTTCTCTCTTGCATGTTCCCTTTCCCGTAAGATTATTCTGTTTCGTTGTTTAGCTAGTTCATGGGTATAAAGGTTGAAGCTTGCATTTCAATATCATGTACTGTTATATCTGTATTCTCGATGCTCTGTTGCTAACCACACATTGAAGTGTCTTTACCTCTACACCGTCCAATTTGCTCTGAAGAATATATCTTTCTGCGTAAAGTAGATACCTGGTTTCATCTTTAGCTCGCGCGTCGTCCCATTTGCTAGATCAAGTTAGGTTGAAATTACTACTAATGTACACAGTGTATCTTTTCTTTAGTCCACTGTGTTATGGTCTTCTTGTTCCTTTATCTTATCTTCTCCTGTTAGTGGCTATCGTTCTTGCTATCCTACTGGAAGCTTTCTTACGCCTCCACTATGCAGATTCTTGGTACTTGAGCAACTGAGATAGCGTAATTAGAAAGAGTACCTATAGATAACACCCCCTTGTTGGCTTGTCTTTGCAGCTCAATGGCTTGAGAGTTCTTGGGAGAGTGTGAGATGAGTGGCCCAATGCAATGCACATCGCAGCCACAATTTATGACTAGCGTCAGGCGGACGAGTCCCTCAAATGGCCCTGGAACTCCTCTTATTGACAGCATAGATGTTGATCAGATTGTTATTCCGGAGGTATGATATTTGTGTGTGATAGTCCTTGCTTGGGTTGTGAAAAGAGCAAAATGTCACCATGACTGCTAATATCCATGCATACTAATTAGGCTCATTCTTTCCTTTTTCAAGATAATCCTCCCATGTGCATCTGTTGTAGCGATGTGTTAGGTTCATGACACAATGTGTATAATTAGTAGTTTCTAACCTGACGTGCAAAAAAAGGATTAAGAATTAAACATTAGTATCTGTTGAGAAACATAGAAAATACTGACCAAGTGAAGGAGAAGTACTAATCTAGTCTGTTTGTTTTGCTGACTTTTGTATCTCTGGATGCTGGATTCAGAATGAAGAACACTAACTATTGGTTGTTTTATGCTATTGGCAGAAAAGTAGTTGGAAGAACTTATTCTCATACATAGGGCCTGGATTTCTCGTCTCTATTGCGTATATTGATCCTGGCAATTGTAAGATTAGCTGGATTTGTTGTTCATTTTATTTTAGTGAGTATTCATTTGCTATCTTGATGTGCTCATGACCCAAAAACTGCTCATCTTGCAGTTGAAACGGACCTACAGGCTGGAGCCCAATACAAATATGAGGTGCAGCACCATTTATTTATTTATTTATTTTTGTGCTGCCTATCCTATCTTTACTTTAAAGTGTCATGCTTATCTCTAACAAAGAAGCACAAACATCTCTTTTGTTGGCAGCTTCTTTGGATCATACTTATTGCGTCCTGTGCTGCTCTTATAATTCAATCACTTGCAGCCAAGCTAGGGGTCGTGACTGGTCTGTATTATGAGCCTTGCGGCACTTATCTTTGTTTAATTGAGCATCATTATTGCTTATCACGCGAGCATTGCTGATCATTTTTTATGTTTTTCTATATGATAGGGAAGCATCTCGCTGAGCATTGCAGAGCTGAATATCCCAAGGCCACTAATTTCATCTTATGGATTCTTGCAGAACTGGCTGTAGTTGCATGTGACATTCCTGAAGGTATTAAAATGTGTGAATTTGAGCTTCTGTTGCATGCTTTGCTTTTTACATTTAAATGAATCACAGAGCTACTCGGATTCTACAGTTCAGTCATTTGGTGATATCGCAGATAATGTCATACTTTTAAATCAAATATATATTTAAAATAGCAGTCTGTGATGTGGAAACTGTCAGTTAACTGGCAAATAATAGACATCTGCAACTTTGTGCTTTGTGTTGACTCTGTCTGGTAATATCTAATCAGCTTTGGTGGTTTCTTATTCGTTGCAGTAATTGGAACTGCTTTTGCTTTGAATATGCTCTTCAAAATCCCGGTATGGTGTGGTGTTCTGATAACTGGGCTCAGCACTCTGATGCTCCTGTTACTACAACAATACGGGGTAAGAATATGTCCTGTACATTTCACAATGTTTTTTACCAGTTAGTATTTTTCCCATGATGTTTCGATGCCAGAGAAAAGTATTTTTATTTGAAATATTGAGGTGTATGTTTGTTGCACTTGTGATTTAACAGAAGTACTATTTAAAGGAGATTTGTTAGCATAGAGTTTGAACTACCAGATCATCAGTACAATTTCATTAGTTAACAGGTAATATTTGTATTTGTCTTGTTCGTCGAGTTACTCATATTGCATATTGATTTGTTTTCATGCAGGTCCGTAAGCTGGAATTTCTGATATCGTTTCTGGTATTCTTAATAGCAACTTGTTTCTTAGTTGAACTTGGGTATTCTAAACCAAATTCTTCAGAAGTTGTGAGGGGCCTTTTTGTTCCTGAACTTAAAGGAAATGGGGCTACGGGTCTTGCTATCTCATTACTTGGTGCTATGGTGATGCCGTAAGCTTCCTATCCATCCATTCTTTTCCCAAACATTTCTGTAGTTTTTAACATGAGACCTTTTTTCATGTTTCTATAAAAAATTGCAGGCATAACCTTTTTCTCCACTCAGCATTGGTGCTATCAAGAAAAGTACCACGATCGGTTCATGGGATCAAAGTAATATCTCGTTCTCTTTATCTTAACTTAATGTGTTACTGCTATTTTGATTGTGTTCTTAATTTGATATCCTTTGTGTACCCGAATTTGTCTATCCTTGTTGTTGTGTCCTTCTAAAATTGACTTTATACAGTTTGGTATGTTGAGAACACATCTTGCAACACAGCATGCAGAAGACAAAATAAAAATTATTTTTATGATCAAATATTTATTTATTTTCCACTTTCTTTCAGGAGGCCTGCAGATTCTATACAATTGAAAGTGCATTTGCCCTCACAGTAGCCTTTCTCATCAATATATCTATCATATCTGTTAGTGGCGCCGTCTGCGGATCAGATAATTTGAACCCTGAAGACCGGATGAATTGCAGTGATCTGGATCTTAACAAAGCTTCATTTTTGTTAAAGGTTGGGCAGAAATTTCATTGTCTTTGTATTATTGTATTAGCTGACAATGTAACAATGCAGGATAGGTTGTTCATTTTGTGCTACAAACATTTTATGGTTTTGGCAAAAGTTTAGTGTAAATCAGGTGGATGCTTTACTTCATAAAAAGGAGCTGAGCATTTATTTGTTAAACTACAATGTTGTATGTATCATGTGCTAATTAGAAATTTGTGGAGGTCCAATGCAAACCTGCCTGATTTATGCAATTTTCCTATTTGACAAATATGAAGCGCTTTCTAAAAAGAGACATTATGTCTTCTTAGGAAGGTTTTGAATTTTACTTCATTGGCGTAGAACTCATACATCAACAGCTCTCAAATGTTGTTGCCAAGTCCCACATTGCAGTATAGATTCTGATCCCATATTGCCTTTTGTCTGTTGTTGTAGAATGTCCTTGGAAACTGGAGCTCAAAGTTGTTCGCAGTTGCCTTGTTGGCATCTGGCCAGAGTTCTACAATTACGGGAACTTATGCGGGACAATATGTCATGCAGGTTTTGTATATCTTGTATTATACTTTATTAGTCAACTTGCAAACTGCAAAGTTTAATGGCAGACCGTATACCTTGTTCTAATGCATAACATACTCAAAAATATTTTTAATGTTAATCACAGTGGTAACCATGCATGTGCTTGTTAACAACATTTAGTATTTTAGTTGAGCTTTATGTTGGTAAAACATTAAAAATAAATTATTAATTTAAGAAAAACCTTAGGTTTTCAATGTATGCTGGCATTGCTAGTACCAGATTTTCCTGTTCAATTGAATTGTGAAGAAAATGGACAGGGAAGGGAGAAAACTTGGGCACTACCATTGCTAGTGCCAGCTTAATCATGGTCAATTAGGTTATGGAGAAAACGGACAGGGGTGGTAGTAAGCCTTGGGCAAAAAATACAGCTGAGATTGTCTTACTTTTTTTTCAATTTTATTTCCTGTAAAGGAAAAAAATGCCACATTCCAGATGTATGAAATTTCATCTAATAGGAGCTAACCTTTACTCATTTCTTAACCTAGGGGTTTCTAGATCTTCGGATGACGCCCTGGATACGGAATCTTCTAACTAGGTCCTTGGCAATTCTGCCAAGTCTGATTGTGTCAGTAATTGGTGGTTCCTCAGCAGCTGGGAAGTTGATTATCATTGCATCGGTAATCACTAACTTTTTTTTGTCATCATCCTGCTGATAATATATATAAGAAATTTCGATGCATATGAAAGTTAATTGTGCTGTTTCATATGTCTATTTTTTAATTAATTCCTCACTATGTTATATGCAGATGATACTGTCATTTGAACTTCCTTTTGCTCTAGTTCCACTCCTTAAATTCACCAGCAGCAAAACAAAGATGGGGCAGCATATAAATTCAAAATGCGTAAGCTGTTTATCACAGAATTGGAAATATACAATGATTTTGCAGCAATGTCATTATGACTTACGAGGCATCTAAATTGGCATTTCAATGCAGATTGCTGTGCTAACATGGGTGATTGGTTCGTTTATTGTCGTCATCAACACCTACTTCCTGATAACAAGCTTTGTCAAGTTGCTCCTTCACAGTGGGCTATCCACCGTCTCCCAAGTATTCTCTGGAATATTTGGGTTCCTCGGCATGCTCATATACATAACTGCAATTCTTTACCTTGTTTTCCGGAAGAACAGAAAGTCTACCCTACCATTGCTACAGCAAAGCAATTCGGAGCTTGCGGTAGCAGGCCACAACACATGCACCGAAGGAGAAGGTTCTCTGGGCCATCTGCCCCGGGAGGATATTTCGAGCATGCAACTTCCTCATCAGCGCCCTGCATCTGATCTGGATTAGATATTTAGATGTAACAATCTGGAAAAATAGATATTTTTCTGATTATGATGATGATGATGTTGTAGCTACATAACTGGAGTTAGGTACGTACATCAGCTATTGACGTAGATCACCCTGGTGATGCTATAGTGGCCAATAATTTTCTCTTGTACTGTTGATTGTATACAAGCGGATGGATATCTGGGAGCAAAATTTTCTTAGCAAGAATGAATGATACTACATGCTGAATTTTCATGAATGTCAGACTACTACATGCTGAATTTTCATGAATGTCAGACTAGCTAAGTTTATGTCGTAGTCTTATGGACAGGGCCGGTCCTGAGATTTTAGGGGCTCGAGGCGAAACTAGAAATAGAGGCTCTAATATAAATATTTAAATATAAATCTACACACACACACACACATATATATATATATAATTTTACCAACAAACACTTAAAATATTTGTAGTAATAATTGTACACGTCTCTTACTTTGTTTTCAAGATTACCCTAATTTATCGGATCATAAATATTTGTAGAAAATACTGGTTCATCAAAACTAGCAGATTCTGTAGCAGATAAATTAAATATGTGCTCATGATCACTCACATTATTATCATATGTGTTGATGTTGATATGGTCTTCCGTAGGGCCCTCATCTTCTAGATTCACATTAGCATCTTCCTCCACAGCAACTATCGTCAATTCATCAGGATTTCTTGAACTGCTCGTATTACTTTTAAAAAATTTGTCAATGGATCCCCTCTGTAATTCTATCAACTCATCTATTCGTCTCCTCTTTTTTTCTTTTTTCACTGCTGGATACATATTTTCTAGATGACATGGTACTGAAAATTTAAAGAACAGTAGATGAAAAAGATTAGAGCCCAGTTTAAAATTAGAATTCATCATGCTTGCTTGCTTGGTGAATTGCATACCTGAGAACTCAAGCTCCCGCTGATCAGATTATAGAATTCGTGTATTCTCCAATATTACCTCTGAAACACATGCTTGTCTGAAAGCTAGAATGCAGATGCGCTTACCATCGAGTTGGTCATTTTTCATGTTCCTTCACTTGTAAATTTAACATGTATTGAGTAGTCTTCAGTAAAAGTAAAGCAAAAAAAATACTGTGCAGATTTTTCAGGAAGAAGTTATGTAAAGACACCTCAAGAAGCAGCACAACATCATAGAAAAAACTTTAGAAGGAATCTGTAGTACAATTAGAAAAACTACTATTTCCACAATATTAGAAAAACTTTAGGAAGGGAATTATCAATTATGTATAAGAAACCTCAAGAAGCAACATACCATCATAAAAAAATTACTAACTCCAAGTAATCTGTAGTATAATAATTAGAAATGAAATATATCCATGGCTTAAACAAGTCACTACTGTGTTGGAGATTGTCAAGAATACTGAATCTTTGAGTAGTCAGATAATCTGCAGAGGCTCCATTTAATAGCAAAACAAAGTGTGCACAATATATTCTGATATAACAACACTGACCTGCAGTAATCCGACAGGATTCATGTGAAATATATTTCTGTAATTCCTGAATTCCCAGTGCATCAGTCAATCAAGGGCGCAAGAAGAGTGATGTTTCAAAATGGCATGGGCAGGCGAACCATCAGCAGGATATGCACTTATGCAGGCGAACCGGCGGGGCCTGAATTTTTCAGCTCTTTGCAAGGTGGACGCGCACGGGTCGTTCGCCCGAAATTTTTCTATTTTAACCCTTTTTTTGAAAAATATTCACATTTAGACCCCTGACAGTTTTAATTCCGTTTTTGGACCCAAAAGTCGGCGCCGTGGGACACGGCGCCGAGATAAAACGTCTCGGCGCCGTGGTCCACGGCGCCGAGCTCGCCTACCCGCTCCAGCGTGCCGGCATGCGTGGCGCCGTGGTGGCACCACCTCGGCGCCGTGTGTCGTGGCGCCGACCTCGGCGCCGTGTGTCGTGGCGCTGACCTCGGGGCCGAGTGTCGTGGCGCCGAGGTTGGCGCCGTGGGTCTTGGCGCCGAGCTGCTGAAACCTAAAAGGGCAAAAATCCCCCTTGGGATCTTTGGATGGTTCGGACGCACGTGAACTAATTTTTGTATACACATTCAAGATTTTGGTTTCTTGCTACAGGTCTCAATGATCTAATGCATTGAGATTTTAAACTTATAAAAACACATATTTGATTGACATCCGGTGAAGACGTTTAGCTTCGGCAAGATTCAAGGCCTTGCCGATGAAAGGTTTACTGATGTGAATCGATACTTCATTAGCGCCATTCGTTGAGCATCTTTGTTTTGCCATGGAACTCAGATCTTGGTAATGTTCGAATTCTACCACTAGTCCTAACATGCATGCCTTAGGAAAAATAACTTGTTGGGTCTATTACATTTTGTCTACCGGGTGTAGCGTGGTTGTTTCCCCTTTTGTCGCGCCACAAGATGGCTCCGCTACATCCTTCTTCCCGTCACTCTTGGTCTTGAGAGCGCCTCACGAGCTTGAAGCTCTTCCTCCCGACGCTTGATGGTCGCTTCACGTGACTTAATCGCTCCCGCCTCCTTTGCAACTCATCCTCCTTGCCCTTCGACGGATTTGGTCCACCCTCACGCGGCGCTCTTGCTCAAGCCGCATCCGCCGCTCCACCTCGCGAGCTGAGTCATCTTGACAAAGTATTGTCCTTTGTTTTCCACCGCACCGCCTTGTTACTGGCCATGCCGGCGACACCCGATCCACCCATTCGATGAACGTGCAAGCCTCGTGTGGCGTGGTAGATGTCATGGATAAAGTTGAAAACGATAACCGAAACAAATGATTTAGTTGTCGTGCGTTACCACGAAGTCGTCATCCGTGTCCGACACTTGAAGAACCTACGGCCGTATTTGGCTCGTTGTACTCGATCCGTCGGCACGCACAACATCGTCCAAAGCCGCAATGGCACTTCGGACGCTCATGCCACTCCGGCACTCCAAATGGGTCGGACCTCCGAGAAGACATTGATGTGTAGTAGTATTGAGATGTCTTGAGGAGGAGATGTGGTATGGAAGACATAGGATACCTTAATGTAGGCGGGTTATCCGTGCGATGGGCATAGTCCATGGAGGCATGAAGGCATAGTCCATGGACGACGGTAGGGGCCCCGTTACTATCCGGAGGTCGTGAACACGTGATACCAAGCGTCATGAAGGCATCCAAAGCAATAAATGGCTCTATGTAGGCTTTTCGAGACTAGTCTCGTAATAAAGCGGCCCGCCTCGCCTTGTCTCTCGTAAAGCGTGCCACTCTTCCCTCTCGCCGCACAAAGCTGCGAGTCTTGTCTTGACAACTGCGTAATGACATGATGACACCTCCTCGGGCCTTTTCCATCCGCGTGCGAGTAGGGGCCCCGTTACTATCCGAGGTCGTGACCACGTGTCACCGCGTCATGAAGGCATCCAAAGCAATAAATGGCTCTATGTAGGCTTTTCGAGACTATAGTCTCGTAATAAAGCGGCCCCATCTCGTCTTGTCTCTGCAAAGCGTGCCACTCGTCACCCTCATTGCACAAAGTCGCCGAGTCTTGTCGACATCGCATAATGACATGATGACACCTCCTCGGGCCTTTTCCATCCGCGTGCACGAGGGGCCCCGTTACTATCCGGAGGTCGTGAACACGTGTCACCGCGTCATTTTCTTGGTCCTCGGCCCCTCGTAGAGAACTCTTTAAATCGAACGAAGCCCACCCCTTCTCCGTCGTGCGTAAACATACCATGTCGGAAGTCGAGGTCCAATCGGAGTTGGGTCCCGAAGGAAGACCTCCCATTGGAAAGGAGGAGAACTTGATTCACGATCGCCGCGATACCAAGCCGGCGTGCTCAACTGCATGGCGAAAATGCGCACAATCGGACGCGGTTGTGCGGTCTTGGATGGCCCGATCGATGGCGGGCGACGTTTCTTCCGATGCCCACACTCGGGGTAGAAATTGCTAATAGTTCAATTTTCATTACTACTTATGGATCCTCCTTGTTAACCGTTCTTTCTCACGGATGGCGAAATGCGACTTCTCACGCTGGATCGACCCGCCTCACGAACGGCATGTTGTCATGTACGTGACTACATTATGGGAGCGAATATTTGAGTTGGAGGAGCGAATCGAGACTCTCAACGAGGAGAACAACGACCTCCGCCAGCAGATGCAACGCGAGAGGCAACGAGGAGGTCGTGAACATAGGAAGCTCGTGCGATCTCGGATGTTGCCGCGCGAACCCTAGCTGCATATGTGCGTGCCACTACAACGACGGCCACCACGTCCGAGGCGTCCCACCTCAAGAATACTCCATGTGGGTGCCACGAGGCTCGTTTGGTTTGTAGGCAACGAGGTGTATGGTTGATCTCGCCTATGTTGCTAATGTTTTATGCTATGTTGTACCATGTGTTTGTTGTTATCGTGTCGCTCATCTTTGGAGAGTTCATGTATGTGCATGTAATGCAATGAAAGTACTTGTCATATTAAAATGATGCCTTTATTGTAGTTAAAATAATTTCACAAGCGCATGACAGTACGAACACAACAATTGCATAAATGATTGCGCGAAACCATGCGACGTTACAACATAGAAGAAAATTAGAATTGCATAAATGATTGCGCGAAACCGTCCTCGGTGGTTCTCCTCGTAGTACGGGTCTAGCAGGTGCAGTTGCGCCATCCTACAACAAAATTAGAATTTGTCAGTCCAACATAGAAGAAAACAAAAATTTTAACATTTATAAATTATGGAAGCAACTAGACGAAATATGAAACATAACGTACAACAAGCACTCGCACCTGACTAAGTGGCCAATGGCATGTGCGTGAATTGTGGCCAAGTCTACCACATCTGCTACATTGGTTCTGCTCGGGGTCAGTAAGAAAGGGGGTTGCTCTCCCTCGCCTCGTTCTTCCTGGAAGCTGATCCATAACCATCTTGTGTCTCGTCCTCTTCCTCGTTCCACGTTTGTTCCAACGGCTACCCGGATCCGCAATGTATTTGGGCCCGGTGTATGGTGGCCACTCTCCTCATCCCGTGAAGGCTCGAACGGGAGACCACGTAAGCACAAGGTTGTCAACACTGAACTCCCGAGGTATCTTACTCTCGTAGTCAAAGTTGCGATGCCTTGCTGCTGCCACATAATGAGAACATGGAAAGTGGTACTGCCTCGGTTTACCACATGTGCATGAGAAAGCAATAAGGACAACCTTATGCCTCCTCGTCGTGGAGCTCTCCATCGGTCGTTGTACCACCCTTTCTACAACCTCGTAAGTGCCCGTGGCGTTGTCAAAACAATGTACCTCATGTGCCTCACCCCTCGCCTTTGCCTTTTCAAGGTGCCGCTTCGGTTTTGGCGTCCATCTCACTTGTTTACTCTGTAGCGCCATTGCATGTGCGTATCTTTCGTTGAACCAGCAACAAGCTTGTAAAAGGTGAAGGATACGATAGCATTGACAGCATACCACGTATACCCCTAAGCAAATTATTGAAGGATTCGCCATGTTGCTTGTTTGAAACTCGTACCTCCACCACCATCGTCATGAGCCCTTGTCCATTTGTCGACATCTCTCATCAATCCCGTCAACCACCGCTCTACCTTCCGAGTTTGTTGCGATATTAAGTCGCTCCAACTTCTCCCGAAAGAACTTGACCTCAAGCATTCGAGCGACCTCCTCGAGCGGATGAAAGTTATCCTTCGTACCATCCTTACGGAGTAGATTCTCGGCAAGATGCCGAGTACACCAACGGTGGTGCAAAGCTGGATACCCGGTATCTGCTCTGTCTGACGGCAAGTATGCCCCGTGTCTATCGATATGACACCAACCTCCCTACCGTGGCCGACCACGTGCCTCGAACGAGCCGCATGAACCATCCCCACCGTCTTTGTTCTCCTCTCAACCAAAGCAAGCGCCAAAGGAACCAACGCGTTGTCCGCGTCCACAGAAATGGCTATCGGTGTGACTGGTACTTGCCAAGAAGAAACGTCCGTCAATGGAGAAGACAGATGACAATGCCGAAAGGCCTCGATGGACTGAGCAAAGCACCAGAAAGCACGGAAGAATATCTGCATCCCATCTTGAGTACATTCGTTCGGTTTCGGGACGTACTCATAATGCATGCCGGGATTAACCGCTTTGATTGCATTGAAGAGTCCGCAATCGCAAGTACCCATCTTCCAGTCCCCATATATCATCTTCCAGATGCGTTGCTTTGCCCTCCATGCTTTCCCATATCTTATCTCGTATCCAAATTTCTCCTTAACAATCCCAGCAAGTGTCTTCACCTTCATATTGGGTTCTCCCTTTACTATGTGACACAATGACTTGGCAATAATTGTAGAGGTCAATCGCCGATGCTTCGCTTGAGCTCGCTCGCACAAGTATGTGGGCCAACGATTCTTGTGATCTTGAACTTTCTGTGTCCTTCTGCTTGCTAGCACAAACCCTCCATCCACATGTTTCCTTCTACACACAACTGTGTACCTCCGCTGCACATAAGAATGCCTCACCTTGAATGGCCTTTTACGAATCATCGCATACTCCTGCAGCCACCTATTCAATGCAGACATGTCCTCAAACACCATGCCCTTCTCAATTGTCATGCTTGACCCGGCCTCAGGAGCATCTAGCAACTCGTCATCCCTTCCTTCTGCATAAGCCTCATGAGAATGTCGAAGATCGCTGAATTCATGAACGATGGATCCCGCCAGGCAATAACGCCTAATCACTCAATATCACTTTCGGTCAGCTCTCCAAAAGGGCGGTCATCATCGGAATCAACGGCCCTTGCGATCTCGTAAGGCTCTAAATCATCCACAATTTGAACATCCACACTGTTGGAGTCCCTACAGACTTCTTCAACGTTGCGAGATGGAGCAACGGGAGGATCACCCACATTACAAATAATGTCTCCCGCATCATAAGCACAAAACGATGGGATCGAGACAAAAGAATGGAATGACGGAAAAGGCTACAGTGTTGCTCGACACTTACTGGGATGATCCAGAGGGGCCACCACGGCACATTCAACTCGAGCTGGTTGAGAAATCTGAACCTCGTTCGGGGCAGATAGAGCATCAGGCACCTCAGGCACTTCTTCCACATCCACCGCAAGGTCCGGCAACGGAGGGTCAAAGGGTGCCTGATCACCTAGTTCCGGTGAAGAACCATGAGGGGTGGGATCAATCGACACCTTCCGCACAACAAGGTCCAAACATTGGAACTCATTCCTCATAACCAATTTGACATATTTGTCCCACTGATCCTCACAACCAATTAAGATCAACCGCCTTAGAATTGTGTCTTTCGAACCGAAGTGAAGTAACCCCTCAACTGTGATACTCTCCTCGTTTGCATGACAATGTAGCTCCTCCCGGGTCCTGGCAACCAACTCACTAAACGACGGCCTATCACTGAATATCAGAGGCACCCTTTGCATTTCAACAAATCGAACATTTCCATAATCATCACTTGTCACATTGCCTCCATGATATAGGGTCACTAGGTTGTCCATCTACTTCATACATACAATATGTTGAAATAACATCAGTAACATGTTGAAATACCATCAGTAACAAAACCATACTATGAAACAGTTGTCCACCATTGAGAAGTTATGGTTGGCAATAGCAGGTTACCTAATTTATCCAAAATTAATGAAGTTAGCATAGTTTAATCAATTCATACTACTTTAATCAATTCATACCTAATTTAGTGATTCGTCATTTATATTTGCGGATCAAACTCTATATGCTTAAACTCTTTATCTTTGCTCAATATCGGAACGGTAAGACAAATCACCTAATATTTCTTCTCGCTGATCTCTCCATACTACTAGTCTTTACTACACTCAGTCACAATTCCACCGCTCAACACAAAAACACCAATCTCTCCATCCTGTAATTAATACGGCTATACCGATTATTCATCCCCTTACTAATCACATATGGTACTAATTGCTTACTCAAAGCAGTCACTAATCATCCCGGCAAGCATTAATCTAAATACTTGGCATTTTAATGGCTACATGAATCGATAAACAACCAAAGAGGAGGGGTTCCTTTAGCCCCGATTGATTAGATTGGGGTTCTACCTTCTTTTCCTTGGCCGAAACGGGTAGATCAAGATCCGGATCGATCCTCCCCCTTTTCTTTCCTCCTTCTCCTTTCTCTCCTCCTCCTACAATGCACGGGTGAAAAAAAACTACTAACTGGTTGCTATGATGTAGAAGATATAAAATACTAAACATGAATAGCAAGTATTCCCACAAACAAACAAGTCTTTCACAAGATACTAGTAACCATGCACAGCAAGTATGAATGGCAACCTACCATTGATCAAATGTAGTCATTGTTCCATCTAATAGTCATCGAGCATGTGGTACAAGAACTTCTACTAATTGACAAGTATCTAACATAACAAGAACATCCACATAACAAGAACTTCTACTACTAAGCATGAATAGCAAGTATTCCCACAAACATCGCGGTACAATAGCAAGTATCAAATGTAGTCATTGTTCCATCTAGTCATCGAGCATGTGGTACAAGAACATCTACAATCGCACTATCGAGTTAACATGCAATGTCCTGTGCTCACGTGTATATCGCACGTGTGGTAGTCGTGCACCACCGGACGTGGGAGGAGGGGAGGAGGGCGGCGGGAGAGGCCGGGAGAGGGAGGAGGCGGCGGGAGGAGGACAGGAGGGGGGGGGGGGGCCGCCGGGGGGGGGAGGGTGGGTGGAGGACGGGAAGGGAGGGGTGGGGAGGCCAGTGGGGAGGGAGGGTGGGAGGCCGGGTGGGGAGGAGGGTGGGCGGCGGGGCCGGGTGGGGAGGGAGGGTGGGCGGCGGGGAGGCCGGGTGGGAGAGGAGGGGGGGCGGAGGGGCGGCGGGAGGCCGGTGGGAGGAGGGCGGCGGAGGAGGCGGGAGGGGGGAGGCGGCTGGGGACGCGGAGGAGGAGGGGCGGCGGCGGGGGACGGGGGGGGGGAGGCGGCGGGGAGGTCGGGAGGAGAGGGGCGGGCGGAGGCGGCGGGAGATCGGGGCGGGGATTTTTGCTATTTTTAGGTTTAGCTAGCTCGGCGCCAAGATCCACGCGCGCAGGTCGGCGCCACGACCAACAATGGCCGAGGTGGTACCACCTCGGCGCCACGCAGACTGCACGCCTGAGCGGGCACGCGACCTCGGCGCCATGTCCCACGGCGCCGAGACGCGTTTTATCTCGGCGCCGTGGGAGACGGCGCCGACCTTTGGGTCCAAAAATGGAATTAAAACTGCCAGGGGTCTAAATATGAATATTTTTCCAAAAAAGGGCTAAAATAGAAAAATTTCGGGTCGTTCGCCGCCTCCTGGGCTTCTGAGTTCTGACGTGCGGACCATGGCCGTGGAGTTTTCGGTGGGGCTGCGCAGTCAGTGGGAGGGTGACACGGGGGGCCCTGGATTTTGAGGGCCTCGAGGCGCCGCCCGCCGCCCCGCCCGCCGGCGGGCCGGCCCTGCTTATGGAGAACAAGATATGACTTTCTGTACATCCTGCTGACCATTCTTGTAAGCTGTAATGCTGCCATCGTCTCGAGGTCTGAATGACTGATGCCCAGGAAGGAAGAACAGAAACATTTAATTCCTACGGGAATCTGAGAAAAACTCTGCGTTCCGAACGGCCTGAATCTTATCACGGACGCTTCTCAAGGTAGCCGCTGACTATTCTCTGGTCTTGGCCATGATACAAATCGGGCGATGCTTCTGACAATCTGACGTTGGCCTCACAGACCAACCCATATCAATCGAAAGACTCAAAACTGCCAAATTATCGTTTCATTTAGACGGCGGCGGATTCTATAAGGGCAGGCCAGCCGGCATAGGTGTAGCAATAGCTCTCAGGAGGAGGAGCGGCAGCGGTTTGCCGGCGATGGGTACCGGGTCGGGACCGTCACGGTGGACAAGGGAGGAAGACGGCTCCGTGCGGAGCTCGTGGCCGTCGCCGGCGGCAGGTCCGCGGCGTACGGCGACGATGTGCAGACCATCAAACCATGCAAACCATGATCTTGAAGATTTTTAGGTTTGGACTACTTTTTATACGGTTTTTCCTAATTAAAATTGAACGTAGAATCGGCATCAAAATTGTCCCAACTCCATATCAAATGCAGGTCGCTTAGATGATAGGTAGAAACGGATTGAGTTACCCGTCAACCTTAGTTAAACTAGCACATATTTTTGAAAAGCTAAACTAGAACATATATTATCCATCTTTCAGACCACTTATGCATACATGGTTAACGGTTCACCTTTTTTATATACAAAAAAAAGAGAGGAATGGCTAGCATGTTTTCCGTGTGCGCGTACTGTATTGTAGCCTAGTAGGAGAAACGTCGATTTCTATCCATTTCAATGGCCTGACTAGTTTGCCGATAGCGTCATTCATGCGCTATATATGTCTATCAGATTTCTCAGGAACAAATACCGTACACCTTTTTGAACTAGGTTGTTTTTAGTGGGGATCAAACCCAGGACCTCACGCTTGTACACCAAATACCTCCTAGTTTGTCGTCGAAGAAAAGGAGTAAGAAAAGAAAAGGCAAGATATATTACCTCCTTGTTTGCTGATGGCCGATGCTATGGTCCAGAATTATGTCCAGTCTGTTCGATTATGTCCAGTGCATAAAGGGCGAAAAGCAAACGATTAAAAGACGTTGTGACATAGGGGTGATCGTTTTAGTGATGATTTTTGATTTTTAGTTAAAATTTTACTATAGTTGATTTTTTTTACTGTAGTTGAGTTAATGGATAGTATAATAAATAGTGAAAAAAAACTGAAATTAAAAGCTAAAATTTTTAAAAGTCAAAATGATCACTGCTATGGAAAAAGAAAATCACAGAAACGCATCACGAAGAAACTCAATCCAATAATTGGTGTATCCAGATGGCACGTGAAGCAGTAGACTTCTCTCTCTCTCTCTCTCTCTCTCTCTTTTTGCTCCTTGATGGGCCGTCTTCGTCGTGTCTTGCGGGGCAGCAAGTGATAAGGTGGTCACATGTGTATGCCGTGCTGTTCCGGATTCTGCTTTGTCAGTCATCACCATCTTGATCTTAGCACTTGGGTGCTAGGCAGAAGTCAAGACTGATAGATCCTCGTTGAGGAAAAAATGACTGATATATCAAGATTTTTCTTGCCTCAATTGGGACCCAACTAACATTGGTGGTAAAATACCACCGCCCTGTCGAGTTTATAGACTCGTAGCGTAATTTTGTATTACTCAATATCGAAGCTAAAATGTTGAATATCACATGGCTGCTGTGACTCGAATTCTTTTAAGACTTAGAAATGTTAGACTAAATGATCCATGTACTGACTTTACTCACCAACGAATTATTACTTCCTTTAAAGGATAAGCAGTTGACTTTATAAAACCGTAAGATGTGGCTATAGTAACATATAGGATTATCGATGGCAATCAGAACAGGACGAATAATTGAAATATGTAGTGGGACCCTTTTTTTCTTTTAATCCACTTGTGTTTTCCAACATAAAAAAAGAAAATAAAAAAGGGACAAAAATATTTTTTTGTTGGAACTATAGCAAACAGATTAAGGGGCCGCTCACGACGGCTGTGGCGTTTGGCGTTCAACATTCCTTTGGCTTTTGGTGGACTGTAGCAGTTTTGTTTTTTTTTCTTTTTCTTTTTGTTTTTTTGGAATTTTTGTGTTTTGTTTTTTTTCGTATTCCTTTGTATTGTCTGTGATATGTTAGCATGCCGCTTTAATTTTTATATTTTTTAAATTTAATTATGCCCAATAAGCCAACTTAACTACAGTAAAAAAAATCAGCCAGCTACAATAAAATTTCAGCTAGAAGCCATCGCTATTCCGAACGCCCCTAAACTAAAACTGAAGACACTTATGTTTTAAACCGCACGGCCAGCCGACTATCGGCGATGTGCCAGTACCAGCGACTGGCGACGGGCCAGTTCCTACGCGTGCCCTCAACAGGAGAAATTCTGTTGAGTCATGGTGACATGGGATAATTTGTATAACGAGCCAATTAAAAGATGACATGTGGTATTTAAAAATACTGTAGCACATGTGGCACCGCATAAAAACACTGGACTGCCTATTGCACAATCGATTACTGCAACATTTTTTCTAATGTATGTAATATTTTTCGGTCATGTTTATAATATTTTGCACCCATATATGCACCATTACATGGAAAAATGTTGTATACATGGGCGAAAAATATTGCAAATATGGACGAAAAATGTTATATACATGTGTGAAAAATATTGCAAATATGGACGCAAAATGTTACATATATGGGACAAAAATATTGCAGCAAAACCGATTTATTTCAACTCAAAAAACACATTGGCGTCTCAAGAATCTCAACTCCATGGCTCCAAACTTAAGAACTCTTTTTTTTTCTTTAAGAATAAGGTAATAACATCTTTTCGTCGTCATTCACGTCAAGCCAACCTCAAGAAAAATATCACCACTAACTCAATTTATATAGAGCTCTTTTACGGTATCTTATTAAATATGAGTTATCTAATCTTTGTGATCCAATGAATTTGAGTGGTTAGGATTTATTTATATTACCACCTACACTACTAGCAGTAGAATCCTAAAAAAGGTAAAATCGTTAAAAAAAAATACACGACGTAACAGTAAATAAATCCCCGACGATGACCCTGCTGTCCCCAACATAGCAGGTCTAGAGCTCGCCAATCTCCCTATTGGAGCTTGGACCAGCAGGCATGTTTGTCGAGGTCCAAAGCTGTGACCAAGGACGTCCGGCAGAGCTCCAGCTCAGAGAACCAGGCCAGCCCCATGCAAACCTTCTTCTTCCCTTCCTCCTCGTTTTGCTCATACTCGCTGCCCCACTGCCTCACGCCGATCACGATGGCGGCCATCTCAGCCGTGACGGCCTTCACGGCCTTGGTCGCCACCTTTGACGTCGACGGCCTTGACCTCCCAGGCCCAGGAGACGAGCAGGCGTGACATGTCCTCATCGTCCTTAACGCAGCTCTGAGCCCAGCCCCACAGCGCGGCCGTGTAGGGGTGAAAACAGATCGAATTCGGTCGGATATTACTTATTTCATATCCTATCCTATATTTTTTTCTCGGATTCGGAGCCGAATACGAATAGTACTGGATAAAAATATGAATTTAGATAGTGTCAGTCACAGATACGGAACGAATACGAAGCGATTGCGAATACGATAACAAATATCTAGTCGGATATTACACAGGAATACAATAGAGCATAAATAATGCGCACAACACTCACCATGTATTTCTAAAAAAAATTTGGCAGGGTTCTAATAGAAAATATTTCAAAGGTGGCTCCACCAGATTTTTTTACACTTTCAGAAAACTTATTTGGATTTTTTTTGATTTGTTGGAATTTGTTTGGATTTTTCTAGATTTTATTTGAAAGCACAGAGTAAGAAAACTTATTTTAACTATTTTCTAAAAGCTAAAAATAGTTTATATTATTTTTTAGAACTCTACTAGATTTATAGTATTTTGTGAATTGTTTTTGGAATTTTTTAGAGTTATTTGTATTTTATTGGATTTGTTGAAATTTATTTGGATTTTTTAGATTTTATTTGAAAGCTAAGAGTAAAAACAATTATTTTAACTATTTTTATAAAAGCTAAAAATAGTTTATGTTATTTTTTTAAGTTCTCCTAAATTTATAGTATTTTTTGTGAATTTTCTAGAAATTTTCGGAGTTATTTGCATTTATTGGATTTGTTGGAATTTATTTGGATTTGCTAATAGGCTGAAAATGATGATTTGGCTGATGGGCCGGATATCTGATAAATATATCCGAGTATTATCCGATTAAATCCCGGATAGTATCCGTATCCGTTGGATAGTTCTTTTCCGAATCCGTATCCAAAAACAACTATCCGAATCCGACTCTGAATCTGATAATTATCTGATATGACTATCCAAATTCGATTCGACTTGGATTCGGCGGTCAGTCGATCGAAAAATATCTGATCCGTTTTCACCCCTACAACCGTGTACGCGTGCTACACTCGGCCTAGGCCTCCAGCGCCGCTCACAAGACATCATATGAATAGTCGATAATACCTTTATGGAAAAAAAGATTTACACACAAAAATTGAGAATGTCTTTACAAATCAATGGTCAGATTTTAATGCTACTATTATTTTTCTACTATCAATAGAATGGACAATAAAATTCCCAATTATATACTCCTCATTCCAAGAGCGCATCCCCTTTTAGGGCCTGTTTGGTAGAGCTTCATATTCTCATTTTTCAGCTTCTGCTCCAGATTCTGTAAGAATCCACTTCTCTGAGAATCTAGAGCTACCTCTGGAAAGCGTTTGGCTAGTGGGTTAACTCCAGATTCATAAAAGAGGAGATTTGAGGGAAATAGACGATGTTACCCCTAGTCATATACCTATGTATTCATATGTTTTATTGTGCATTCCATTCAGCGAGAGTCTCTAAGTGAGATTTTGTTTGACTTTCCCTAAACATTGTTTGCATTGAGAATGTATTTGAAAGCTACATCATTGTATTGTACAATTGTGAGAATAAAACACAATGAGCTAGAGAAGTATCCTTCTGATGTTTTGTTATGACTTCCTAGCCAATGAGCAAGAGCCCGTCCATGAGGCACATTTGTTGTTTGTGTTGTACGTAGCCAGTCAGTGTTTACTTATTGTAATCTGCAGCTACGGTATGCTTCATGACCTAAGGCGTCAGATTGGACTTGGGCGATGCATGGCAATGACATGTGACATTTTAGCCATGATTCATATTTTCTCCTCCATATTGCTAGGATTCATGTGCTAGGAAGCAACTGAAGCTGTTGAAATGAAAAATCTAAAACCGTAGATTAAAACAAGTCATACAGGCCAAATCCTTCAATACCAAGTGTAGCAAGTACAGATCCGTTTCAAGTACCACATTATACATTACTCCGTAGTGCGGTTCAACCGCTTAAACAAGCCGATACGATCTGAAATCGAATAGGTATGCAGTTTCACAACAATGCTTTAGAAATCCTGCTATAGCTTATCCGTAGGGATTTCGACATATATCGATATGTTGGATGGTACTTCTCGGTGATGTCCAAGTAAGCTCAAGATATCAAATATCATTATGTCTATGTACAAAACCATGTTTAAGACCTATCCATTACATAATGCTATCATACTTGCAAAGACACCAACTAACCTATGTTTTCTTATAAGAGTTCGATCAAACAGATTGATGTAGTGCAAATAATGGTGCAGAATTTGTGGATGAATTCCAGAAAAATCCATCAGAGTTTAGATGATAAAACAGAGGACATTGTGGCTCTGCTGGTGAGAGCAGGCCTCATTGTCACTAAAGCAGATTCATTTGCACCAGCCCTTAGAGCAATCATGCCAGCTTCCAGGAATCTAGCAACAGCATCCTCTGAAACTCAAAAATCTGAAAATTGAGCTCACATATCTCAAACAAGAATTCCAATTCTCTGCATACATGAAACTCAAAAATCAGAAAATTGAGCTCACATATCTCAAACAAGAATTTCAATTCTCTACAAAAATGAAATTCAGAAATTAGAAGTGGTGGAGGGGGGAGGCGGCGGCGGTCTCATCGTAGGTGGTGGAGGGGGCGGCGCCGGAGCTCGGGAGGAAGGGGTGGCGCCGGGGCTGGGGCGGCGTCGGGGGCGGCCGAGGAGCGGCACCGGTGGGCCGGGGGTAGTCGCCAAGGGAGGAGCCGGGGCGGGGAGGAAGAGGTCGGGGCGGCGCCGGAGCTCGGGAGGAAGGGGCGGCGCCGGGGCTGGGGCGGGAGACGAGGCTTACCACTCCGCCGGCGCGGGTGACGAAGGCGCTGGTCCGAGCGGATCTGGGGGACGAGGAGGCGGCAAGGCAGAGGGCGAGAGGGGAAGGAGGGAGGCGGCGGCGCGAGAGGGGAAGGGGAGAGGGGAGAGGGGAAGGCGGCGGCGCGAGAGGAAGGGAGGCGGCGCGCGAGGGAACGGGAGAGGGCGGCGGCGCGAGAGGGGAAGGCGACGGCGTGAGAGGAAGGGGAGGCGCGCTCGGGTGGGGCGAGGCGGCGCGCGAGAGGGTAGGGAAGGGGCGCTCGGGTGGGGAACGCGAGGGGGTCGCCGACTGGGGAGAGAAGGGGTGCGCTCGGGTGGGTAGATCAGTGGTATTTTGCGGGTAATTTATTATTTTAACTTCAATGAACAGATTTGATGTAGGGTGAACAGCTCCCCACGAGAATCCACCAAAAGGTTGCTTCTCCTGTCTAGTTCATTTTGGAGTCTGCTTCTCGTGAGAAGCAGAATCTAGTTATTTTGAGAATCTAGATATTTAGCACAACTCCATAAGAATTTATTGAGAAACTAGGAGCACGAGCTATACCAAACAGGCCCGTAGTCTGGAATGGAAAATTAAAAGGCGCATCGCCATCGCGTATCATCTTTGACAAAGGCTAAGAAACAAATAAAGAAGGCGTACGATCTTTGAAAAAAAAAAAGATGAGTAAGACGCCGTGCAGTTATAGTTGTAGCCCTGCACCCAATATCTTCTCGCTGAAAAAACTCCGGCTGGCAAATCGCAAAGACAGCAGACTGAAGATCTTTTCAGCTCCCCGTTTCAAGTGTTCGGATAGAATAGACCAGCACCGACGCATCACCCTCCGGCGTTTGCTCGTGCGCGGGGCCCTGCCGATCGCCACTGCTTATTTATGCAGAGCTTAGCCTTGGCTGCTCGTCTGCTTGTACTATTAGCTGCCCCCCCTTAGTAGGCTTGTACCAGTGTTTGTGATGGCGATGGGCTCGCCATCTGCACCCACATACCTTGCTCTCCTCCTCGCCTTCCTCCTCGCCGTGCCGTGGGGCGTTGACTGCGGTGCGGCGAGCCCGGCGGGCCTCGGGTACAACGTCGTCTCCGTCGTCGGGTCGGTAAACCTGCTGTCGGCCCGGCTGGAGCTCGTCGGCGAGACGGCGGTGTTCGGGCCTGACGTCCAGAGGCTCAGCCTAACTGCAAGGCAAGTATGAAATGATGCAATCTGCATGCATATTATCCTGAATCACTAGTATGCTGGGTTTTTTTTGTTCCATGTCAATTGTCATTCTTAAATCATGAGAGTGGCAATTGATTTGATCAAGGGCGTTTAATTTGATTATCCATTAGCAATTTTTTAAAGCTCGGAAAAGAGCTCTGCCATTCATAGAAAGAGAGAGCTCTGCCATTCATAGAAAGAGACGAAACGTCCATTCGATAGATCCGAGGGGCTACACAGGGAGGAATTGTGTTACTCTCTTTTGTAAGGGGTTGGGTTTGCGTTACTGATCAAATACCTATGATCAAAATGTCCATCCAACAGAGTTTATCATATGTTGATAGAGTTTATCATATGTTGACTAGGACAGCGTACCAACTAAGTCATCTAAAGAAACAAGAGCAAAGAAAAAAAAATGCCAATTGGACAAAAGGAAACGTTAACAATACTCGAACCAACAATCAACTGCTCCGGATGCGTCAGCCTTATCAATTAGGCCACGTGAACAGTACAACAGTTTTATTAGAATAAACAACTAAATTAGATGGGCCAATTCTAATTTTGTCATGCCGGCGGCAGCCTCGAGACGGACAGCCGGCTGCACGTCCGCATCACCGATGCTGACCACCCTCGATGGGAGGTCCCGCAGGACGTCATCCCGCGCCCGACGCTGGAGGACGTCTTCCTCGGCGCGCCGCGCCAGAGCAACGCCGCCGCGCCGCACAGCCGCGTCCTCTCCGCCGCGGCCTCGGACCTCACCTTCACCATCCACGCCTCCCCGTTCCGCTTCACCGTCTCCCGCCGCTCCACCGGTGACGTCCTGTTCGACACCTCCCCCACCCTCGTCTTCAAGGACAGGTACTTGGAGGTGACATCGGCGCTGCCGGTCGGCCGGGCGTCGCTGTACGGGCTGGGCGAGCACACGAAGCGGACGTTCCGGCTGCAGCACGACGACACGTTCACGCTGTGGAACTCGGACATCGCCGCGGGCAACGTGGACCTCAACCTCTACGGCTCGCACCCGTTCTACATGGACGTGCGGTCGTCGTCCCGCGACGGCTCCCCCCACGGCGCCGGCGCCGCGCACGGCGTGCTCCTCCTCAACAGCAACGGGATGGACGTCCTGTACGGGGGGTCCTACGTCACCTACAAGGTGATCGGCGGTGTGCTCGACTTCTACTTCTTCGCCGGCCCCTCCCCGCTCGATGTCGTCGACCAGTACACCCAGCTCATTGGCCGCCCTGTCCCCATGCCGTACTGGTCATTCGGTACGGCCATACCAATATGCTTTCTTGGCATCTGCATCTGCTCGCACTCTGCACACCCTGTTCCTTGCGTCTCACTTGCAAATTGTGATCACATCGTTGCATTGGAACGTGCAGGGTTCCACCAGTGCAGGTATGGGTACAAGAACGTGGCTGACCTGGAGGGCGTGGTGGCCGGCTACGCCAAGGCCAGGATCCCCCTGGAGGTGATGTGGACGGACATCGACTACATGGACGCGTACAAGGACTTCACGCTGGATCCGGTGAACTTCCCGGCCGACCGTCTGCGGAGGTTCGTCGACCGGCTCCACTGGAACGGCCAGAAATATGTGGTCATCCTAGACCCAGGTACATCACATCAATCAAGCTCGCGTCAATCAAGCATGATTTGTGCCTGCAGCATGATGGCATTTCGCGGATTTGGTGACGTGAGCGCAGGGATTAACGTGAACACGACGTACGGGACGTTCGTCCGTGGGATGAAGCAGGACATCTTCGTGAAGCGCAACGGCACCAACTACCTCGGCCGGGTGTGGCCGGGCAACGTCTACTTCCCGGACTTCTTGAACCCCCGCGCCGCCGAGTTCTGGGCGTGGGAGATCGCCGCGTTCCGGCGGACCATCCCCGTCGACGGGCTGTGGATCGACATGAACGAGATCTCCAACTTCATCGACCCGGCGCCGCTCAACGCGCTCGACGACCCGCCCTACCGCATCAACAACTCGGGCGTGCAGCGCCCCATCAACAACAAGACCGTGCCGGCCTCCGCCGTGCACCACGGCGGCGTGGCCGAGTACGACGCGCACAACCTCTACGGCTTCCTCGAGGCGCGTGCCACACACTACGCGCTGCTCAGGGACACCGGCCGCCGGCCCTTCGTGCTGAGCCGCTCCACGTTCGTCGGGTCCGGGCGGTACACCGCGCACTGGACCGGCGACAACTTCGCGTCGTGGGACGACCTCCGGTATTCCATAAACACCATGCTCAGCTTCGGCCTCTTCGGCATCCCCATGGTCGGCGCCGACATCTGCGGCTTCGGCGGCGACACCACCGAGGAGCTCTGCAGCCGCTGGATTCAGGTGACACATACGTTTCTACATTTGTGCCGAACTCCAAAATGATGGGCCGTCCATTGGTGTCCATTGACACGTCAATTTGTGGTTTTGCGTTTCTGTTTGAAGCTTGGCGCGTTCTACCCGTTCGCGAGGGACCACTCGGCGATCGGCACCGTCCGGCGAGAGCTGTACCTGTGGGAGTCGGTGGCGCGGTCGGCGAGGAAGGCGCTCGGGCTGCGGTACCGGCTCCTCCCCTACATCTACACGCTCATGTACGAGGCGCACACCACGGGGGCGCCCATCGCGCGGCCGCTGTTCTTCTCGTACCCGCACGACGTCGACACGTACGGCGTGGACAGGCAGTTCCTGCTCGGCCGCGGCGTGCTCGTGTCGCCGGTGCTCGAGCCGGGCGCCACCACCGTCGACGCCTACTTCCCGGCCGGCCGATGGTTCAGCCTCTACGACTACTCCCTCGCCGTCGCCACGGGGTCCGGCAAGCACGTGACGCTCTCCGCTCCCGCGGACACGGTGAACGTGCACGTGGCCGGCGGCAGCGTCCTGCCGCTGCAGCAGCAAGCGCTGACGACGTCGCGGGCGCGCCAGAGCGTGTTCCACCTCCTGGTCGCGCTCGCCGAGGACGGCACGGCCTCCGGCGAGCTGTTCTTGGACGGCGGCGAGTCGCCGGAGATGGGCGGGGAGAGGAGCAGCTGGAGCATGATAAGATTCAGCTGCGCCATGGAGAGCAGCGGCATCAGAATGAGGTCACATGTGGTGCACGACTCGTACGCGCCGAGCCGAACGCTGGTCATTGGCAAGGTGGTGTTCCTGGGGCTCCAGTCGCCGGCGCCACCGAAGAAGTTCGCCGTCTATGTCAACGGCGTTGAGGTGAACGCGAACTCGGTCGCCGGCACCCGGTACCCGAAGAGTGGAGCGCTCGGCGTCGCGCACGTCGGCGGGCTGTCGCTGGTCGTCGGAAAGGAGTTCGAGCTGAAGGTCGTCATGTCCTATTAAGCTAGAGAATTTGAGCATTAGTACATAAGACCCGAATAAAAATTGAGAAAATTGGAGCTGAAATAGCCCCACAGTGCGGCCGTGTACGCGCGCTACAACTCAGCCCAGGCCTCCAGCCACCGCTCGCAAGACATCTTTTGAATAATCGATAATATCCTTCCGGAAAATGATTTATACATAAAAGTCAAGAATGCTTTCACAAATCAATGATCAGATTTTAATTTTACTATCAGTAGAATGGACTGTAAAACTTCCAATTATATACTCCTCATTCCAACAGCGCATCGCCTTTTAGTCTGGAAAGGAAAATTAGAAGACACATCACCATTGCGGGTCATCTTTGACAAAGGATAAGAAACAAATAAAAAAGACGTATAATCTTTACTACTTAAAAAGATGAGTTGGTAGTACTTACTCGTTCTTCTAATCATTCCCTCCCCTTCCTCACAAATCGATTTGGCCCTGATATGTGGGCCAAAGGCTTCTACCTTTGACCCTATATCTCTCCCACGCTCTCTCTCTCTCCCTCTTGTAGATTGTCGTACCCCACTAAACTATCGCCATCACCTCATGTCCCCCTCTCCCTCCTGGCCAGCCGTGTAGGCATTTCCCCACCGCCACTACCCCATCTCCCCTCTCCCTCCTCGCCGGCAGTCGGGCATCTTCTCACCATCACTGCCCTATCTCCCTTTGCCCCTCCAACCAAGATTTTTCACTACACGGATGCGCAGTGGCATGATTCCGGTTCAAGACGGCGGCCAAACTAGTGGGAACCGTGAGGCGGCATGGCGCTCGGTAACGACAGCCAGTGGATCCGAGGGGCAGTGCTCAGCGGCGCTCGACAATGGTAGGCAGTGGATCTGGGAGAAGGGCGCTCGGCTACAGCGGCCGGTGGATCTGAGAGGCAGTGCTCGGCGACGATGGCTGGTGGATCTAGAAGGCTGCGATTGGCGACAACTAGGGGATCCAAGAGACGGGCGCTCGAAGATGATGACCATTCAATCTGGGAGCCATTTTCTTGTTTTGAACCAACCACAAAATAAATTGAGTTGCTTGTCATTTGGGTATTAATTTCATTTCCTTTTCCTTCACTGTAGTAGGAAATTTTGGATTGGGCATACACCGCGCAAGAATTGATTTGTAATGAGGATATAATAATTCTTAAATTGTTACGTCATTATATTCTTTGAGTATACCCTTTATCGATAAGGGAGAGATTTTACAGGGTAGTCGTAAGTTCTTCTACGACTACTCAGTAGTTGTAAGCCATTCTACGACCACATAGTCTTAAGATTCTCTACGATTATTTAGTTGTAAGTTATTCTACGACCACCACATAGTCATAAGTTGTCCTGCGACCACCTCGTGGTCGTCGGCTCTCCTGTGACCAGTCCATCACCGACTGGCTTATCTATGACGATCTACTATATCATGGATTCGTCTGATTCTTATAAACTCTTGGAACATCGACCAATTTTTTAAATTTTACGTGTAATATTTCTACTCTTTCAATAAAGTTTTCAGTTTGTTCAAATCTTTATTATCATATGTTCAGTAGAGCTTCTTTTATGTTTGTTTGACCAAATGATTGTTGCAGCTACTATGGGACTTCACAACTTCATACGTGATCATGTTTTGCCAGACAAGCATTTTCGTAGGTTCGAGCGGAATCCTAATTATGTGCCAACAATACCATCAAGATATGCAAAATATGTCATTTCTCAAGATGCATCAGATGTATCAACGTCACAATCAAGTGATAGAGCTATGGATAGGTTTCGTGATGACCTTGCAAAGGCAATTGATGAAAGTTGGTGAAATTTGCTACATTACTTGTAATAATAGTATGGACGAATGGATTGCTTTTTATGAAAGGATGAATGCACGAGTATCTAGTAATTACATTTAAATCGACTCGGCTCTGAGAAATTTGTAGATAAATTTTATAAATTTGTGTACACATAGAAAGGACAATAAACTTCCAGTGCTAAAACTAATGGTAACATGGTCTTTTCCCCTCAAATCTTCTCTTTTGTGAATCTGGAGCTAACCCACTAGCCAAACGCTTTTCAGAGGTAGCTTCAGATTCTCAGAGAAGTGGATTCTTACAGAATTTGGAGCAGAA
The DNA here is from genome assembly GCA_036346265.1 of Melocanna baccifera. Classification (NCBI taxonomy): domain Eukaryota; kingdom Viridiplantae; phylum Streptophyta; class Magnoliopsida; order Poales; family Poaceae; genus Melocanna; species Melocanna baccifera. The sequence continues at coordinate 26,863,283 of CM070691.1, read as the reverse complement.
GCTGAAAAATGAGAATCTGGAGCTCTACCAAACATGCCCTTAGTATATTCAATTTGTTTAACTGGTCGGAGAAGGAAACATCACTATTTGAAGTCTCTCCTCTCTGCACATGATCCTACCCACTAAAAGGAGCTTTGTAGTGTCGAACTGTTTTTGACTCTTGCTATCGGCACAAAATAATTACGTTGTCTATGAAAACATTGAACGAATGAAGGGAAAGACTTTTGAGTATTTATCCTGTTATCGTTTATATATTCGATTTGATTAACCTGGTTGAAGAAAAGTAACATTACATAGTCGAAACATTTTCTCTCTGCATGTGGTCCTTCCCATTAGAAAGAACTTTCTAGCGTTAACTCGTTCGTAACTTTTGCTGTCAGAACATGACAATTGAAGTTGACAACAATTGTAGGATGAACTACTTTGCTTTATGCATACTTTACTCTATACTATTTGTTTTATTCATCCATATAAACTAAGTAAATAGTCAGGGGCTAGATAGAGTTATCTGTACAACTTTAATTCTTAGTCATAGATTCATTTTATTTTATTTCTTTTTCATCTTACGGGTACTAACTACTCAACAAGATGAATTGCAGGAAAAAGAAGATATTTTTCATTATCAAAAGGTCTTTACAAATGAGGAAGTAGGGTTATTATTCTTCTAAGAGAAGGTCCGAACTTGTATAAAAATTCCAGTATCTCTTCTCTGCGTGATCATAGTCTAGGTCTTCAAGAGTTTCTCTTGAATCCAAAAAATCATACGTAAGATCGGTATTAAAACACCGACAATTTGCTTGGTTTTTTTTGTGTGTGTTCATCTTCCTCATTTTTGTGGTGCGTCGCTGGTGCCGGTGGTGCATGTGCTCCCTGGTCGGTTTCAGTGATAGAGGCCGGAGGTGGCGTGCAACTGCCGTCCAGGATCGACATCCACTGTACCATCTCGCGATCCAGCTAGGCGCCTTCACATCTTGCCACTCCATCTCAGTCTCAAGGTGAAATTTCTCAACACATTCAGCCATTCACTTCTCTAGCATCATTACCAGAGCTTCAGAGTTTTGGTCCCAATATAGATGCTAAATGAAGGACCGGATTTTCAGCATGAGAAGAATCAAGAGATATTGTGAACTTGCACTCATCCTTCATGGCTGCAATGTGTTTGTTGAAATGCCTGAGGGCCTGTTCTTTTTGGCTGCGGTTTATAGTTTTTGGCTGAAATTTTTGAATTTAAGCTGTTTGCGACAGAGATTACGGAGAGAGAGATACTCGCTTGCGATTTTGGATGGTACAGATGTTGGGCTTGTAACGTGTACTTTAATTAACTTGTAGACTCCATCTTAAAAAAATACTCCATTTGAAAGTTATGTATTGCAGCAAAAGCCAAAAGCCGTTTGAGAAGCTGAAAAGAACAGGCCCTGAATGGCATCAGATTCCCTTGGGTATCTATTATGTTGATTGCTCTTAGCCTTGGGTTTTGTTCACTCTAAAATTTATGTTTCGTCTTTGAACCAGTAATCACCATTGATTATGTTAGCCATTTGTTAGTACAAAATTTGGCCATATGTGGCGCAGTCTTGTATTGCTCTTGGTTTATGTACTTGAAGTTGCAGATTTGGAATTTTTCTAAATACTAGTAAGGTGCCCGTGCGTTGCAACGAAAAACCAAATAAAAGTGATGCATACTATCAAATATGATATCAAACTGAATAATAAATATTAACTTTATCTTACGTCATCATGTATCAAACAAAACATACATGTTCATACTCGTAAATAAATCAAGCATCATATTAGTTAAGCATGATAGAACAAGCACCACATAAAACAATATGTACAGAAATGATAGTAAATAATATTTTTTCATAGTATTCTTAATACATATGATATGGATAACAATATGACAAAGAAGAATATGTGCACTGAAGATCACATCTAATCTTCTTAAGGAATATGAAATTCTAAATGCACCTAGCAAATAACCTGAAATATTCATCGAGTGGACATCAAATATACAATATTTTTTTAAAAAGGGATGAAAGCAATAACTCTTTTATAAAGTATCCATAAACATAAAGTGGTATTGGTGGAACAGGACAAATATTAAACATAGCTTTCAGATACTAAACAGACAATTAGATAAAGTTCAAATAAAACTATAAATGCAGGTAACCAATTGACTTGACTGGTGGACACCACTCTTCTTTCCTCCTCTTCTTTTTTTCGAACTTTAATGAACATAGAGTAAATATATTAATGAGCAAATCCATGAATTATTATTCATCAAAGCAACAACAGAGACTTTGTAGAACCAAGGATAATGTAGAATTATATAACAGGACCTTGATGAAACAAAACTTAAGTAAAGAAGATATCATGCCATATTGGTGACATATCTTTGGTATGAATAATATCATCTCCTGCAGTGCAGCTAGAATAAAAGCTTCACAAATGCAAAAGGTGTGGTACATAAGTAATATACTGTGATAATTAGTTTTCAAAAAATACATAGAAAGTTAAGACTATACACCAATTGGTCATCATTTCCAACATTTTTTTCATGTGACTGGATTAATCTAAATAAATAAAGCGAGTTTTAGTAAACTGGTTCATATTTGAAAGGGCGCAACAGCCTTGCTACTTACTCCTTTGACAACCAATTAAACATCGAGAAACTAAAATCTCCATATTAACATTCTAATTGGTTGGTGGGATGCTTGCAATAGTGATCAAATTTTTCAAGTGATTTCATTCCATCCCCCTCATGTTGCGAGGGACTATTGCCACAAAATATGATACAATTCCATTCATGGATCAGAAAACTGAAATTTACCATCATTCTTTTAATTTCTTCAGCAAATCAAGAAAACCTTTCCTTCCCTACAATCATCGAGGGGACCAATCAAACAGGGGAGTAGGAGGAGGTGGGGGGGTAGGAGGCGACAGCGTCGCGGGCTGGGAGGGAGGGGAGGCGGCGGCAGCGCGGGGTGGGGAGGAGGAGGAGGCGACGCGGGGTGGGGGACTATTCCAACATATATGTATAAATTCAAGAAATCGTATAAAAAAGCTTCCCCCTACCCCTGGAATGTGGAATCTTCCCCAGATGAACAACAAGAACTAAAAAAAAGGCATAGCACTCAGCGGAGTAAATGGCAGCACATGAGAAGTAGATAATCAACCAGATGTGTGCAAACTATAAAATACATCAAAAAGGAAAAAATACTTGTGGAAAAACAAAGCACAAATGAAATGGATACCTACTTTGCACCAATGCAGTCCATGGTACAAATAAATGGCTCATTGCCATCTCCAAGTCCAAAGAATAACCTACCAAGCGTAAGTATGGCCCAAATCTGAAATTTTCATGCAGCACGAAAAGTTAGATAAACCTTCTCCCTAACCCAATCATACAAAACGAAGAAACGTGGTTCAGCATAGATAAACCATATATCAATATTAGTATACAAAGGTTAATCACAGAGCTAATTAGTGCATACAAAGGTTAATTATGCTATGTAAATCATAGAAAGGCTGATTACTGCATATCTAAAAAGCTTAAATGAATTATGCTTATCAACCAGAAATGTCGGTTTATATCTAACCCAATTTCCCAGATAATCACCAATTTTTTCCTTCTTGGAAAAGAGGAACCTCTGGACCTATCTTTCTAGTTGTGTCAAAATTTATTTTAGAAGACGAACTTGACTGATGTTCAGCTAACCTCTCAGTTCTGGACTGCAAATAAAAAACAAGCATTTACATAAACAAATACTTTAAAAGCACCATTACAATTACATAACCAACATAATCCTGACATAAGTCCATAAAGTTCATCAGAATTACTCCTTTGGTGAAAATGGGGACAAATCTAAAAGGTAAAACATCGCATATTCACATGTAGCTCCCAAGTATTACATCCCTAAACAATCATCATGGCATAAGATATTGAAAACAGTTGAACAATTAGCGAGCTAGTAATCCTGCCTAAAGATTAATATGTGCTTATTTCGCTCTAAATGAACCAATCAATAATCAAGGCAATATAACATTCTTACTTCTTAGGATGCCCATTTAGCACAAATCATGCAATACGGTTATACAAGTAGTAAATGTTTAACTATATTTGTATGGCCATAATACTTTTTTCCCATCTGCTCCAAAAAACACTGCATATATCTACATTGAAACATCGTAACCGAGTAATCGCACGCCTCCAATAACCCTACCTTTGTATAATGAAGCTCTTATGCAACATCGTATAAATACCTTGTTATGCCCTATATAACACTAAACAGTTAACATATCCAAATTTTGCATCTTTTTGGACAATATTAGATCTCGATTAGCATTTAAATTTATACACACACATAACCCCACTAACTCTAGTCTACTTGGTATATTACACAATTCAACTCGTTTTGCGCTAGTGGAATCCTTACCTCTTCTCGTAGAGAAGCGTGGAGACGAGGCTGGCGAAGGTCTGGGGCTTCATGTTCCTCTCCTCCCGCAGCTGATACAGCTTGTGCCTAAACACCAGGCGCTGGTACCTACACAAAAACCCAAACCCTAATCCGTCGAATCAGCGGTCACCAAACCAAGAAACAACCAAAAGGGGGGATCTGACTACGACTCACAGCGTCTGGGCGTCGGTGGCGAGGCCGATGAAGAGCTTGTCGTGGATCTTGAACACCCTCTGGAAATCGGTCGCGACGGTCTGCAGCTGCACGCCCAGCCTCCGGTCACTGGCAATAGCGAAGCAGTTCTTCCTCACCATCACCACCACGGCAGCGCCATTGTACTCGAAGATCTGCGAGCCGCGCGGGCCAAATCATCAGAAAATTGAGATCTGAGGCGAGGGGAAGGTTTGGGGCGCGGGGTGTTTGGGGACTCACCGACATGGCCGTAGTTGCGAGTTCACAGACGAGGTCGAGGCGGAGGCGTCGAGGTCGAGGAGAACGAAGGAATTGCTCCGGCCTCCGGAGGTGGGCTTATGAGGCCAAGTTGGGCTTCTTGCTCGGCAAAGATACGCTTGGGAGGGAGGAGGGGAGGCGGCGGCGGCGACGCGGGGTGGGGGGAGGAGGCGGCGGGGGAAGAGCGAGGGGGAGACGGGGGGAGAGCGAGGAGCGAGGGGGAGGCAGATCGGGGTGGGGGGAGGAGGAGCAGCGCGAGGGGGGAGGCGGTGCGGCTGCGAGAGAGATAGAGAGAGGGGAGGAGGCGGCGCGCGGGGTGGGAGGGAGGGGCTACGAGATAGACGGCTCGGATTTTATCTCGCAATTAGATCAAAGGGCTGAGAGAAGAGGAGTGACGACAGATCAACCTCCAACTCCTTCTTTTATAACAGTAAAGATATGTACCTTTGTATGATTATATCTAATCAGTTCTGTGCGTGGTTCCTGTCATCGTGATAACTCGGATCCCTATAGAGATAGCAGCACTATACTATTGACATACTGAACTGTAAGTCTCACAGGTTCAGTTGCTCATGCTTAGTATTGTTAATCTGTTTGTGTGCTTGGCTGCAAGAATTCTCTGCAGGATCGATGTAGCTAGCTAAAAAGATTACACTTGTATGTGTTAGATATAGATATGGATGGCTCTGAAAGGACGTGGCCTTTGAGTTTCTTCTATGCTTCAAAGATACTTAGTTCATGCTCTCAATTTGTGTGATGGAGTCATAATAAGGTGGCTGTGACCGCCAGTGAGTTGTGCTCTTTCAGCTATGCGGAACTTGCTACTTCATCTTATTTTTTCCCAGTAAGTTGTTCCGGATAAACTATAGAAGTATGCATTATTAGCCTTCAGAACTAATTCCATGTTTTGGTCAGGACATTTCTTTGTGTATTTGTAGACATGGATTGTCGTGGGAATTTTGAAGTCATTTTGTTGTGCAGATTACTACTGATCCAATAGGTCGGTAAACTGAATTACTGCATAGTTGTGGGAAATGTGTCAGAGATATGCACTTAAGCAGCTTTGGTGTTTTTTTTTTTTTGAGCATACAGACTTAGGCTATTGTTTTCTGCTACAAACTACCTATTTGAAAACCAAGAATGGTACTGCCTTTTATTGAAACAAATGTAGATTTTCCTATTACGCTCATCAACTCATATATTAGTTTTCGTAAGATAGAAACACTGCAATTTTGTGCCTTCTCAAAGTACAGTTTTGCTCCTACCCCGGCAAATTAAAATTCAGTAGGGAGTAACATTCCCTGCTTTCTTCCATTTCTATACTGCTCCTTTTTGTCAAGTAAAGAATAAACTACATTTTCTATTGCCTTTTGTGCTATAGCTGGAGAGAATATTAAGATAGATAAGTTCCTTTTCTTCTTGAAGATTGTTTACCTGAATTATACTTTCTGACACCGATATTTGGCGACTGAGTGCTGGTTTCATGCCACTATCCAGAGCAACACCCTTTTTAGCAATTCAGCTTCCTGCGCTGCTTCTAGGAATTGTGAGTGAAAAAAAGAGAGAAAATATTGTGTACTAGCCATGCCAACACATAGCCTCCAGGAATGGAGATGCATCTCCACTGTTTATATTTACCCATTATTAGTTAGTATTTTTGGTTAGTTGCACATATGAACCATGAATGTTTACATTTCTAGACTGAACTTATATTATGTACTATATCTTCTCCTGGGATCGGCTAAACAATAGAATTCAGGTAATTACAGCGGTAACCTTGACACTGAACATATGAAAGTGATACCAATACAATTTTGTTACAAATAATGATTCTCAACATTATAATTTGATAGCCTCTTCTAGATATTTGACGATTAGATGTAATAGTTAGAGTTAGTTTTCTTTACTTGTGAGGTTATTTTTTGTATATGTATATTTTCTCTACTACTTAAAAAGAAGAATTAGTAGTACATACGTTCGTTCTTCCGCTCCTTCCCTCTCCCTTCTTCACAAACCGATTCGGCCCGATATGTGGGCCGGTGGCCCACTGGACTATCGTCGTCGCCTCATCTTCCCTCTCCCTCCTCGCCGGCCGCACAGGCATCTCTCCACCGCCACCATCCCATCTCCCCTCTCTCTCCTCGCCGGCAGCCGGCATCTCCCCACCGCCGCCGTCCCATCTCCCTGTGCCCCTTCAACCAAGATTTTTTACTACACGGACGACGCGACGACGCGATTCCAGTTCAAGACGGCAGCCGGACTAGTGGGAACCATGGGGCAGTACGACGCTCGGCAACGGTGGCTGGTGGATCCGAGAGGCGGTGCTCGGAGGCACTCGGCAACGGTGGGCGGTGGATCCGGGAGAAGGGCACGCAATATCTTCTCGCTGAAAAACCTCCGGCTTGCTAATCGCAAAGACAGCAAACTGACGATCTTTTCAGCTCCCCGTTTCAAGTATTCAGATAGAATGGGAAACTTCGTCATATACCCTCCTCACATTTGAGAGTTTCGGGATTTACCCTCCTGAGTCACTGACACGTGGGGTCGGGATGAGTCACTGACATGTGGGCCGGAGGGTAAATTCTGAATTTCAATCTAAGAGGAGGGTATATGATGAATAATTTCCAGATAGAATAGGCCAGCACCGACACATGACCCTCCGGCGTTTACTCGTGCGCGGGGCCCTGCCGATCGCCACTGCCTATTTATTATGCAGAGCTTGGCCTTCGCTGCTCGTCTGCTTGTACTATTAGCTCCCCCCTTGTGCCCCCCTTGTAGGCTTGTACCAGTGTTTTGTGATGGTGATGGGTTCGCCATCCGCATCCACATACCTTGCTCTCCTCGCCTTCCTCCTCTTTCTCCTCGCCGTGCTGTGGGGGGTTGACTCATGACCCTCCGGCGTTTACTCGTGCGCGGGGCCTGTGCTGCTCGTCAGCTTGTACTATTAGCTGCCCCCCCTTAGTAGGCTTGTACCAGTGTTTGTGATGGCGATGGGCTCGCCATCTGCACCCACATACCTTGCTCTCCTCCTCGCCTTCCTCCTCGCCGTGCCGTGGGGCGTTGACTGCGGCGCGGCGAGCCCGGCGGGCCTCGGGTACAACGTCGTCTCCGTCGTCGGGTCGGCGAACCTGCTGTCGGCCCGGCTGGAGCTCGTCGGCGAGACGGCGGTGCTCGGGCCCGACGTCCAGAGGCTCAGCCTAACTGCAAGGCAAGTATGAAATGATGCAATCAGCATGCATATTATCCTGAATCACTAGTATGATGCGTTTTTTTGTTCCATGTCAATTGTGATGCTCAAATCATGAGAGTGGCATATGCTTCATTAGTCACTGGATTAAGGGCGTTTAATTTGATCATTCATTAGCGATTTTGTAAAGCACCGAGAGGAGCTCTGCTGGGTTGGAATTGTGTTACTGATCAAAGCAACTACCTATTTAATTACCTATGTTCAAAGGACACCATTTAGTTTATGATTTGTTTGCTTTTTGGAGCAAAGCTTATCATAGGTTGATTAGGACAGCTTACCAACTAAGTCATCTAGAAGAAATAAGAGCAAAAAAAAAAAGACAAAAGGTAACGTTAACGATAACCAGCATTGTAATTTTATTGGAATAAAGAACTGAAATAAGTGAACCATTCTTGCTTCACCGTTGGAAATTTTTTGTCATGCCGGTGGCAGCCTCGAGACGGACAGCCGGCTGCACGTCCGCATCACCGATGCTGACCACCCTCGATGGGAGGTCCCGCAGGACGTCATCCCGCGCCCGACGCCGGAGGACGTCTTCCTCGGCGCGCCGCGCCAGAGCAACGCCGCCGCGCCAGAGCAACGCCGCCGCGCCGCACAGCCGCGTCCTCTCCGCCGCGGCCTCGGACCTCACCTTCACCATCCACGTCTCCCCGTTCCGCTTCACCGTCTCCCGCCGCTCCACCGGTGACGTCCTGTTCGACACCTCCCCCACCCTCGTCTTCAAGGACAGGTACTTGGAGGTGACATCGGCGCTGCCGGTCGGCCGGGCGTCGCTGTACGGGCTGGGCGAGCACACGAAGCGGACGTTCCGGCTGCAGCACGACGACACGTTCACGCTGTGGAACTCGGACATTGCCGCGGCCAACGTGGACCTCAACCTCTACGGCTCGCACCCGTTCTACATGGACGTGCGGTCGTCGTCCCCCGACGGCTCCCCCCACGGCGCCGGCGCCGCGCACGGCGTGCTCCTCCTCAACAGCAACGGGATGGACGTCCTGTACGGGGGGTCCTACGTCACCTACAAGGTGATCGGCGGCGTGCTCGACTTCTACTTCTTCGCCGGCCCCTCCCCGCTCGACGTCGTCGACCAGTACACCCAGCTCATCGGCCGCCCTGTCCCCATGCCGTACTGGTCATTCGGTACGGCCATACCAATATTCTTTCTTGTCATCTGTATCTACTCGCACTCTGCACACTTGCAAATTGTGATCACATTGTTGCATTGGAACGTGCAGGGTTCCACCAGTGCAGGTGGGGGTACAAGAACGTGGCTGACCTGGAGGGCGTGGTGGCCGGCTACGCCAAGGCCAGGATCCCCCTGGAGGTGATGTGGACGGACATCGACTACATGGATGCGTACAAGGACTTCACGCTGGATCCGGTGAACTTCCCGGCCGACCGTCTGCGAAGGTTCGTCGACCGGCTCCACTGGAACGGCCAGAAATATGTGGTCATCCTAGACCCAGGTACATCACATCAATCAAGCCCGCGTCAATCAAGCATGATTTGTGCCTGCAGCATGATGGCATTTCGCGGATTTGGTGACGTGCGCGCAGGGATTAACGTGAACACGACGTACGGGACGTTCGTTCGTGGGATGAAGCAGGACATCTTCGTGAAGCGCAACGGCACCAACTACCTCGGCGTGGTGTGGCCGGGCAACGTCTACTTCCCGGACTTCTTGAACCCCCGCGCCGCCGAGTTCTGGGCGTGGGAGATCGCCGCGTTCCGGTGGACCATCCCCGTCGATGGGCTGTGGATCGACATGAACGAGATCTCCAACTTCATCGACCCGGCGCCGCTCAACGCGCTTGACGACCCGCCCTACCGCATCAACAACTCGGGCGTGCACCGCCCCATCAACAACAAGACCGTGCCGGCCTCCGCCGTGCACCACGGCGGCGTGGCCGAGTACGACGCGCACAACCTCTACGGCTTCCTCGAGGCTCGTGCCACACACTACGCGCTGCTCAGGGACACCGGCCGTCGGCCCTTCGTGCTGAGCCGCTCCACGTTCGTCGGGTCCGGGCGGTACACCGCGCACTGGACCGGCGACAACTTCGCGTCGTGGGACGACCTCCGGTATTCCATCAACACCATGCTGAGCTTCGGCCTCTTCGGCATCCCCATGGTCGGCGCCGACATCTGCGGCTTCGGCGGCAACACCACAGAGGAGCTCTGCAGCCGCTGGATTCAGGTGACACATACATTTCTACATTTTTGCCGAACTCCAAAATGATGGGTCGTCCATTGGTGTCCATTGACACGTTAATTTGAGGTTTTGCGTTTCTGTTTGAAGCTTGGCGCGTTCTACCCGTTCTCGAGGGACCACTCGGCGATCCGCACCGTCCGACGAGAGCTGTACCTGTGGGAGTCGGTGGCGCGGTCGGCGAGGAAGGCGCTCGGGCTGCGGTACCGGCTCCTCCCCTACATCTACACGCTCATGTACGAGGCGCACACCACGGGGGCGCCCATCGCGCGGCCGCTCTTCTTCTCGTACCCGCACGACGTCGACACGTACGGCGTGGACAGGCAGTTCCTGCTCGGCTGCGGCGTGCTCGTGTCGCCGGTGCTCGAGCCGGGCGCCACCACCGTCGACGCCTACTTCCCGGCCGGCCGATGGTTCAGCCTCTACGACTACTCCCTCGCCGTCGCCACGGGGTCCGGTAAGCACGTGACGCTCTCCGCGCCCGCGGACACGGTGAACGTGCACGTGGCCGGCGGCAGCGTCCTGCCGGTGCAGCAGCAAGCGCTGACGACGTCGCGGGCGCGCCAGAGCGTGTTCCACCTCCTGGTCGCGCTCGCCGAGGACGGCACGGCCTCTGGGGAGCTGTTCTTGGACGGCGGCGAGTCGCCGGAGATGGGCGGGGAGAGGAGCAGCTGGAGCCTGATAAGATTCAGCTGCGCCATGGAGAGCAGCGGCATCAGAATGAGGTCACATGTGGTGCACGACTCGTACGCGCCGAGCCGGACGCTGGTTATTGGCAAGGTGGTGTTCCTGGGGCTCCAGTCGCCGGCGCCACCGAAGGAGTTGGCTGTCTATGTCAACGGCGTTGAGGTGAACGCGAACTCGGTCGCCGGCACCCGGTACCCGAAGAGTGGAGCGCTCGGCATCGCGCACGTTGGCGGGTTGTCGCTGGTCGTCGGAAAAGAGTTCGAGCTGAAGGTCGTCATGTCCTATTAAGCTAGAGAATTTGAGCATTAGTACATAAGACCCGAATAAAAATTGAGAACATTGGGGTTGAAATACTCGCCGCCCCACCGCCTCACGCCAGTCGCGATGACGGCCGTCTTAGCCGTGACGGCCTTCAAATTCGCAAATTTAGCTTGACTATGGCCTCAAGAGTTTATGGCTCTGAAATTCCCGGCCACACCATCACGCCTGCAGACTACAGCCACAGCACCTTTTGCGTCATTCCGTGACACGGAAGCATCTACATTCAACTTCATCACACCTGGGCGTGGAGGAATTCCTTTCCTCACCTGAGCACAGAGCACTTCTTTTCACCTGTCTACTGTTTACTCCTTGAGCAATTTCCAGATTAGGGAGCAGCTTGTTTATGAGACCCACTGTTGCAAACAGGCTCTGAAATTCTCTCTCATGTAGTGCCTGCCTTGGAGTTGGAGCTGACTAAATGGCTCAACAAGTAGTGATAATTTTTGCACTTTCCCCATCTGACAGATTGCTACACACATAGAAAACACATTGCTTAAGAGTCAGGAATTCTTAGTGTTGCGATTACCTCTGTTAGATCTTCATCCACTAAAGCCCAAGTGCATCTGGCCATTGCACATTGGAGTAGAGCATGATCCCAAGCGTCCTCATCGGCTCCACATATCCGGCACACTGCTGATGTCGCCATCTGCCTTATACAGAGCACACTAGCAGTAGGAATCGAGTTTAAAGTCAACCTCCACGCAGAAACCTTTATCTTTAATGGTACTTTCAAGTCCCAGATGGATTTCCATTCCTTGCGATTGGCTGCCATGTCAGAGCCAGTCTTCTCTTCTGCTTGGTATGAATCAGCATGCGATACGCTGATCTGACCGAAAACAGGCAGTTTCTCTCATGATGCCATGCCCAACCATCATCCAGCTTCCTCCAACTCAAGAGGGATTTGTAGAATTGCCTCCTGGTCCATACTATAAAAATATTTTTGGATAATATCTTTTCTCCATGACATGGTTGTACTATCGATCAGCTCACTTACTCGGGTGCTGCTTTTGCACAAACTGGCCTCAGCCGTCCGGTTCTAGGTAACAAGTTTCTAGTGGCGTTGAATGCGCAGTCTGCAGACTGGAAATTTTGCTCCTTCACAGTCGTTTGCTCTCATGTACAGTACGGGTCGCCGGGCCGTGTGGGATGTCGAATGGAGCACGCTTGCATTGGTCGCTGCTCAAATCCTGTGATCCGGCCCACAAGACCGCATGAATTTTCACACCGATAAGAGGTCCATTAGGAGTCCATGCTTCTTTTTTTTTTTTTGGAAAGTGACATGTACACATTGGTACTCGCTCCAATAAAAAAAATATATATCGATTTAGAAGGTCAGTTTTTGCTTGCAGATATATGTCATTTGGGGTTTTAGAAAGTAATATTTTTCAATTTTTTGAGCTCGATTTTGATTTCTTTTTTGTTGAACCGAGTTGATTGTTTATGTGAAACCGAGTTGATTTTCTAGGAATCGAGTTGAAATTTTCCGATTCGAATTTTTTGCCAGTTGAAATTTCCCCTAGTTGATTTTTTTTTCAAAATCGTGTTAGAGCCGTGAGCAGTAGGGGTTGGAGGGGAGAAGGTAGAGACGCCATCAAATTAGAGGCTCCCAAAGAAAATAATACAAATTATTTATGTCAAAACTTAAAGTATTAATTATGGCAATGCGAAGTAGTGGGGGACTACCGTTGTCCGGAAAAAAAATTCCGTTCGTGCCCATAGCCATGGCCATGGCCATGGGAAAAGGTTGTGTCCAGTGCCGATCGGTTGGCAATCATGGCAGTGGTGGCCAGCGCTGGGGAGAAAAGTTAGGAGATAGCCCACATGCTTTGACGATGGTGTAACGTAACATCCAATTATACGGCACGGCAATACCTATACAAATCCACTAGTCAGAAAAAATTGACTTGGACAGGGCAAAAAATCGAGCAACTTACAAATCTCAAAACAGTTTAGTACTCCACTTTTTTTAACCGTTGGTCCGAATTTTTTTTACTGTAAAGGGCTGTATAGAAGGGAGGGGTACATATTTAAGGTGGAAGGGCTAAAGATTTGTGTAGGTACATCACATAAATCGAAAGATATGTAGAGATTGCTTATCAGCACAGTGCAGCCTGAGTTTGCCCGACCCTCATCTCCTGATCTCCTTAGCTGAGGCAAGAATTTACTGGTTGTCGTCGTCGCCATTGTTTCTCCCATAGACGCCCCCGTGTCGGCCAGTGTAGGAACCCCCTGGGCTGGGGCACGGTCCTGCACAAGCTGGCCTATCGCGATTCAAGGCTTTATATGTTAACTGACCACCACCGTATGTCACGTATGGCGAGCGCGTAGATGGACCACCGGTTGGACGATCTGTGGGGATCAAACAGGGAGGCGTAAACGTACGCAGGAGACGCGAAGAGTATAAGCATATTTTGGCTGTACTCAAAACGGTTTAAAACCAGTTTCTGTTTCTGACTTCTATTTTTTTATTATTTAGTAATTTTATCTTTTTCTATTTTTTTATATTTTTAGAGATTTTTTGTCTTTTCTTTTTTTCCCGTATTCCTTTGTATTGTTCGTGATGGGCTAACATATTTTTCTATTTATATTTTTTTAAATTTGATTATGTTAAATAAGACAACTTAGCTACAGTAAAAAATAAGTCAATTACAGTAAAAAAAGTCATAAACCAACACCAAACTGAGCGCTATCTTTAGTTAACGATAACAGTTGACAGATGAAAAATTGTGCGGTAATCACAATAGGTTGCAAATTAACAGTCGAGCAAATAGGGGGTACAGTACTTACTGTTGCCGCTGCTCCCCATGCCGCCCGTGTTGCCGGTGCTCCATATTTCGACAGCCGCGGGCACGACGAGCCGGCTACCGCCGATGATAAACACCAGCAAAATGAGCTGGATAGTGAACAACCAAGCAGACGGAAGACGGCAAATAACCGGTGGCATCGCGCGGCGAATTCCTGGTGCGCCTTCTACTTCACTTGGAGGGCGTTCAGAATGTTGGCTTATGACTTTTTTACTGTAGCTGGTTTATTTTTTTTACTGTAACTGAGTTGGCTTATTTGATATAATTAAATTTTAAAAAATTTAAAATAGTAAAAAATATGTTAGTCCATCACGGACAATGAAAATGAACATGAAAAAAGAAAAGGTAAAAAAGTTTAAAAAATCTAAAAAACTAGAACAAGATATAATTATTGAATAGTGAAAAAAAAACAGAAGTTAAAAATAGAAACTAACTTTTAAATCAGAATAAGTTGAGTCTTTTACGCGTAACTCGGAAGTTAGTATGGCGAACCAGCGAGGGGACTAGACTAGGAGTCTTCAACCAAGTGACCATCACTGACAAGTGATACCAAATAATTTGACTATATTGCAATATAATTGAGCTTTGAAGATATAGGTGAAACAATAGGTTGGCATCAATAAAACTTATTGCAATTTGCTGAAGCCCATAGCTATGTGAAAGCTGCATAGCATCATCAATAGATTTGGCTATCCTGCAAAGCAAGTGCAGAAAATAGTTAGCAGTATTTTAGAAAATTGTGTCTTTATCTGACAATTTTGATAAACAGCTTTTCTTCCCAACCACAGTACACGCAATGACTAGTGGCGGAGGGATCAGACCTTCTCTGATGTTAGGGATCTCCTCGTCGTAGGTGCTGGAGAGAGGGTGGCGGCGCAGGGCCAGAGAGTCGACGGCCGGGGTGGCGCCGGAGCTCGGGAGGAAGGGGCGACGCCGAGGGAGGCCGGGGCGGGGAGGAAGAGGCTGGGGCGGCGCCAGGGGCGGCCGAGGAGGGAGGCGGCGCGCGAGGGGAGGGGGCGCGCGAGAGGAAGGAGGCAGCGGCGGGGCTAGATCTGGAGGGTGGCGGCGGGGCGAGAGGAGGGAGGGCGGCGGTGGGCGAGAGGAAGGAGGGCGGCGGCGGGGCGAGAGGAGGGAGGGAGGCAGCGGCGCGAGAGGAGGGAAGGAGGCGGCGGGGCTAGATCTGGAGGCGGCGGGGCGAGAGGAGGGAGGGAGGCGGCGGCGGGGCGAGAGGAGGGAGGGAGGCTGCGGCGGGGCGAGAGGAGGGAGGGAGGCGGCGGCGGGGCGAGAGGAGGGAGGGAGGCGGCGGCGGGGCGAGAGGAAGGAGGCCGGGAGCGGAAGGGAGAAGGGGGAAGGGAGGCGGTGCGAATGAGGGGGAGGCGGGCGGTGCGAGAGGGAGGTGGGCGGGGTAGTTGAGTGACATTTTGCGGGTAATTTTGATGAACTTCAATGGGCAGATTTGTATAGGGTGGATAGCTCCCCACGAGAATCCACCAAAAGGCTGCTTCTCCTGGCTAGTTCATTTTGGACTCTGCTCCTCGCAAGAAGCAGAATTTGGTCACTTTGAGAAGCTGGGTGTTTGGCACAGCTCCATAAAAATCTATTGAGAAGCTGGGAGTAGGAGCTGTACCAAACAGGCCTTTATTATCAGCAGAAGATTGGGAGGTTCCCCTCCATCGTGCCAATCCTCTTCTCAGGACTCGGAAGTGGACTAAAGACGCGGAAGATTGCGAAAAAATATTTCCGAACTTCCGTAGTCAGTGAACCATATACGCATCATTCCCTTCCACTTGCTTTTGTACATTTTGGAGTCGAGTAGTCGACGACTACCAGCCTGGCAGCGCACCGTATACGCATTCCTTGGACATCTTTTACTACCGAAAGAAGAAAGAACAAAGAGCCATATCTATTGTCTTCCCTTTAGCTTTCTTGCGTGCACCATGGAACATGGCTAATTAACTAAGGAGTAAACTACATAAACAGTAGTATGTATTGTGGCATAAGTTGCAGAACCCTAAGTATACCAGTAAGTGGCACAATATAATTTAGGGTACACTTGCTTGTTATAAAAACACTTGACAAAAATAGTCGACCAAAAGAATATGAGACATTGATTTAACGTGAAAAATTCTTACGGAAAAACCTACGGATGCACGAAGATGAAATTCACTATATAATGAGATATTTACAATGAGGTTTTTACCATTCCTATGGACTATAGGAGTATGGCCATGTTCTTTTGCGGCTTCTAAAAGCCGCTTTTGGCTTTTGCTACAGTAACTAACTTTTAAACGGAGTATTTTTTTTAAGATAAGGTCTACAGGTTAATTGTAGTACATGTTAAAAAACTAATATCTGTACCATCAAAAATCACAAGCGAGTATCTCTCTTTCCGCAATCTCTGTCGCAAACAGCCAAAAAGCCATCAACCGCAGCAAAAAAGAACATGCCCTATATTTATAATGATTACAAAGCGACTTCAGGTAGAACTAGAGCTCTATGTTGAAAACAGAATTGAACAAAATATAATTTGGATCATACTTTAACAATCTTTATCTTGAGACGAATTCACTCCTGTAGCTAAATATCAAATCTCTTCAAAGTAACTCTTTATCACCAGGCCTTATGTCTCGATAATCCATCGAACTAATCAATGAGTAAGACTAGATCAGTCTTCTTCATATGTTTCTCCTGTGGCACTGGATAACTATAGTGAAGAACCCATCTTATAGACTCTTTACATGTTTCACCTGAAACACAAAACTCGGCCAACAATATCCATTGAAGAGCACTGTGCACATTTGTAGGATCGAGGAGGTCGACTAGAGAGGAGTGAATAGGCGGTCTTAAAGATTCTCTTTCAATTAATATCAATTTCTATTTGTCTAGACCAAGTATATAATACGAAAGCTTATTTCAAATTGGTCTAACACAAATAAAGGCTAAATCAATTATGTACTCTTAAGTGCACCAATACTCTAATGCTATGTCAAAGTTTGCTATACTAGAATGACAAGCAATCAAATAGAATTCTATTAATATAAATTGCTTAAAGATAAATTGGGCATAAGTAAAAAAAATCATAATTGACATGGTTACTTTTTACTATAGTGTTCGGAGATTTGCTGGTCTCCCCTAGTCCACGTTGAGATTAGCCCAAACGAATTGGACCGGCTCCGCGAATTAAGTATTCCATCTCAATTCCACTAGTGGTAGCTCTTTTCTGCTCCGGGCAAGTGAGCTCTAACCTTCATAACTTCGCCAGATCTTCTCACAATCTTCCTTGAAAAGATCACCATGCACGACGTTTTCAACACCGTTTAGGAGTTGGTAAACTCCAAGAGTAACAAGTCAAACCCCTCGCTTGACTCTCACCACGTGTAACGAATGCACAAACTCAAGTGGATACTCAATCTTACTTTAGATGCAACACATGCACTCTAGACTCTACTTTTCTTACTCAAAAGGTGCAATACATGTACAATTGAGAGGAGAACCTCACGCTAGCTCAAGGAACAGAATATAGGTGTCAAAGATCATACCCCAACCAGCCACAACGGGGTATATATACCCACACCATGAAAACTAGCCGTTGAAAGTAAAAACCCTAAAAAAATTAAGATTTTCGATAGTTCCACCGTTGTAAAACCGGAGCTACCACTCCCCTCGCAATGGTCAAAAAACTAGCTATTATCAGCAAAATCGGTAGTTCCACCGTTCATTTACTGGTACCGTGCCACACATGCAGAACTATCGCTCTCACGGAGAAGAGAAGACCACTACACTGGTGTCTCTTTGGAAAAAACGTACCGCAAACCTCGGGGGTGATTCGGTGAGTACTACTGTCAGCGCGAATTACACAGAGGATCCTGTTGTCGGCCTTACACATATACCTAATGCTTCACCTACTCTATGTATCCCTGGCATGACTATGCAACTTGGCATAACTTTGTTTTCACTGCCTAATCCTATGCAAATAAGGCTACAGAATAACATTCGCCAATGAAAAATTCACATCGACGGCACATTGTAATATGATGCCTGCTAACACGCATTTCTTGCTGTGACTAAACCGGCAACCCTTGAGAATGCTCCGTGTGAAAAAAAATCAAAGGAGGTAATGGATGCTGAATATCAAGCACTCTTAAAGAACAAGACATGGCACTTGGTATCATTTTAGCCTAGTTGTAATATCATTGACTACAAGTAGGTATTTAAATTGAAGAACAAAACTGATGGTTCTACTGAATGCTATAAGGCTAGGTTGGTTACAAAAGGGTTCAAACAACGGTATGGGATTAATTATGAAGATATGTTCAACCCGATTATGAAACCCGCTATAATCCATCTTATTTTATCATTAGCAGTGTCGTGCAAATGGTTGCTTCATCAATTGGATGTACAGAGTGCATTTTTTCATGGCGTTCTGGAAGACAATGTATTCATAAGATAGCCTCTGGGTTATGAGGATCCACATCTTCCACATCATGTGTTCTTGACTCAATTATTATTTACAAGAAATTTATTTTGTTCCTTTCTGAGCTGGCACGTCCTTGTTCTACTACACTCATGGAGAAACCGATGTCCAAAATGGTCAAGGATATTGAGAGAGATGGTTGAGCTCAAGCGTGACATAGGAAGGCAAGGAATGTTGGAGAAAAGGTTTAAGCAACGAGTTGCACTAAGTGAGTTGGATGGTCCAAGTGAGGTGTGATCCGATGGGAACTAAAGCGGGAGTGACTTACCGACGTATGGCAAGCTATTAATGCACCCATATATGGCAAATATGGCAATTTCTTGAAAGAAAAAAGAAGATCATATCAAAGCGAGGATATTTTGATAATTGGCCAAATAATGGAAACTTCATTGGATCAAAATTGCGACGCTTGAAAAATAGTTTAGGTCAATAAGATGCTAAGAAGACCAAGTAGATCAAAGGCTAATGACTTAGTGGGTTCGGACTCATATTCTTTGAAAAGCATGCATGAGTTAAGTGAGTGTAAAACCCATATTGTGTGGGGTTAACGGGCTTTCCTCATTAGGGTTAGATGTGAGATGGTTGCTCCATCTATTTATTGGGTTAGGTTTGAAAGTTTGCAAGCTAACCATCCCAACCATTTCATTCTTGAGTTCTAAAGTTATGGTTTAAGAGAGAAGTGTGAGTGTTATGGTGTGCTCTCTTATCTCCTTATAGAGCAAATGTAAAACATTCATCTTCAAATAGTAATAGATTAACTTTATTCATCTCTTATGAAGTATTTTTGTCTTCATTAATTTGCTCTTGTTTTTATTAGTTCTTTGCCTCTTCTCTTCCGTTCTTGATCTTGTTGCGTGGCAAGGACGTATAAGTGATGGAGATGACTCATGTAGATCAAATTCTATCCATCTAGTTATTGTGGTTTGTAAGATTTTGAAGTTGCCTGGTTCTTACTTGATGTGGAGCCTTTCTTAAGAAATCTTGATCCAATGGTTTTGGCTTCATTTCTTTGAGTGGTCTTGCTTACTGTGATATGTAATAACACATCTAGAGCCATCTTGGCTATTCTAAACCCACGGGCAAATTTGTTATTAAGCTTTTTAGGTTTGTTTGATTTTTCGTGTAACCGTGCATATTTTGAGGAAAGGTTAAAACTTTGACCAAGATCCACGTGATTCTTAGATGGAATATATTACTAAGACTCTTAGCAAGGCGTGCACAAAGTTTCACAACATTTAGACATGGATTTTGAAGTTTGTTCTAAATTTGGTTTTTGCTACGATTGATTTTCTGTTCTAGGAACAGGGCCACTCCTTGGCCCGATCAGACAAAGGTCGGACACATCACGCCGCACTTCGATTGCGATCGATCGGTTAGGTCTTTGAAATAGTCACCCTCATTGTTTTGAGTTGTTGTTTGGATTTAGGTTGTCAAATCTGATCTTCGTAACTTTTTAGCTACTAGAGTGAAAGATTTCTAGATGCTTGGGAAAAGATTATTGAGAAAACACCATTCATCCCCCTTTGTTACCATTGCTAATCCTACAATCATCTCCCTTTTGCTTTTGCTTCGCTTCTGTATTTATGTAATGAATCCATTTGGCTTGATCGATCCTTATTGTAAACTTGGCCTGATGCAGTCTATTTAAACTCTGATAAATGTAATATTAATATATAGTACGGTTTATGTCATACATGAAATGATTCAGTGATGTATTCTGTGAGTACTATCTACTGATTCAAATGATGATATAGTGGTTTCACGTAGAAATCTAAATTAGCTAAATACAGAGAAGTTTCAGGTGGACCTTGCCTGCACAGTCCGCAAATCGAAAAGTTTGCCCCCTCGTTCAGACAACCGCCACTGCATGCCCTGTAGGCATCAAACCTGCCGAGTCTTATATGGTTCGCCGGGCTGTGTGAAAACACAGATGACAACGAGAAAATGGTACGACGAGTGGAGCACGCTTCAATCTAATCGAGCTATTTTGTGCAACCGCTTCTGTTCTTGTAACTCCCAAGGCCAGTACTCACTGGGCTGCCAGGCCATGAGACCACACACATTGTTGGTGCACACGACCACATGTATCACAGCTATTAAGTATGTCGATGCCCTCCTACTAAAGCTTTGTGCATTAAAGATTTATAACAAGCTCTTCACTAACAAATTTCTATCAAGGAGTCAGCACGATGCAGTTACTAACAAATTTGGATATATTATAAATTATTATGTTGTATGAATACTACCATGCTGTAGCTATCTATGTTGTAATTTTCTACATTACACTTTCGCATATCGTAATATACTATGTACTGTTGTATGTCATAATTATGTATATCGCATGGCGTTTAGAACGTTTCAGATTCGTATGTTACATTATTGTTTCCTTTCAATCTAACATAATGAACTTAGCCAAAAATCATCAGCCAAAAAAGACAATACGAACATCTCAATTTCTATAAACTGTTTCTTTCAAACACTACTATTTATTTTTAGCTAAAAACAATAGACAATATTAGCCATTTAAATCAGCTGGCTCCTTCTATCCTTCCAAGCCATAGTGCCACGGTTAAAAGGTCATGTCAACAATTGGACCTTGACAGGAAAGCTTGGAGAAAGAGAAGTGATCCTAGGACTACCACAATATTAGCCATTTAAATCAGCTGGCTCCTTCTGTCCTTCCAAGCCATAGTGCCATGGTCGAAAGGTTATGTCAACAATTGGACCTTGACAGGAAAGCTTGAAGAAAGTGAAGTGATCCTAGGACTACCACAATATTAGCCATTTAAATCAGCTGGCTCCTTCTGTCCTTCCAAGCCATAGTGCCACGGTCAAAAGGTCATGTCAACAATTGGACCTTGACAGGAAAGCTAGAAAGAGAAGTGATTTTGGCAAATAATAAAGGTTTGGAGAAAGTTGGTCCGAGTGAAGTTGTTTTTCCTCCAAAGCTTTTGTTTGGTAAAACTCCACTGGAGAAGCAGATTCTAGTAAGGGTCTATAGAAATAAAGTTAACGGATAACAATTAGTAGAGTTGTCCAAATGGACTGTACCATAGCGGATTGGTCCAAGGCCCATCACTATAGACCCGGCCTAATCACGGTATGGTCCGTTTAGATGATGGGTCATGCTGGCACAGCCTGGTGGACCATACTGTACCTGGGCCGAGCGGCCGGCACGGCCAATTTTGTATAATTTTGTATATTTTTTTGTAATTTTTTACAATTTTTTCTTAATATTCTATATATTTTCTACAATTTTAAAATTTTTTCCTTTCCAAGGTTAAACAGGCCAACCGTGCCAGCACGACCTATTTAGCCCTAATCATATCCGTGCTGGCATAGCACGACCCGTTCATTAACCGTGCCTAAACGGGCTCTGCCTGCCTTGGGCCCGTGCCGTGCCAGCCTGGCACGGTCGTTGGCCAGGTCTAACAATTAGACCACTTCATATCCTAAAAATGTCAATGCAAACATCATATGCCGTGCTGGTCTGAGTTTGATGCTGCCATGCCAAATGTTGCCAGCATCTCGTGATTGTTGATTATGTTGGTCCAACTCTAGAAAAAAACTCACCCTTAGAAAGGTGTGCATAAAGTTTCACATCATTTAGACATGGATTTTGAAGTTTATTCTAAATTTGGTTTTAGCTCCGACTGATTTTCTGTTCTGGGAATAGGACCGCTCCTTGGCCCGGTTAAACCAGCGATCTGACCTGTCACGCCGCACTTTATATGCAGTCAGATCGGTTAGGTGCTGAAATAGTCAGTCCTCGCTGTTTTGAGTTGTGTTTGGATTTAGGTTGTCAAATATGATCTTCGTAATTTTTTAGCTACTAGAGTGAAAGATTTTTAGATGCTTGGGGAAAGATTTTGAGAAAAAATCATTCACCCCCTCTGTTGTCATTGCTGATCCTACAAGCATCTCCCTTTTGCTTTTGCTTCGCTTCTGTATTTATGTAATAAATCCATTTTGATTGATCGATCCTTATTGTAAACTTGACCCGATACAGTTTATTTAAACTCTATGAATGTAATATTAATATATAGTATGGTTTATGTTATACATGAAATGATTCAGTGATGTATTCTGTGAGTACTATCTACTGATTTAAAGGATGATATAGTGGTTTTACATGATAAGTAGCGTGATTACTTGATTTAGAGTCCCAAGTCGAATAATTACAAACAACCACAAGCAATTTTTGAGTGCAAAATTCTAAGAATTTTGTAACGAATTAGGTACCAATCTTTTCTATGCCTCAGTCATCTATCACCAAAGCAATAGGGTAGTTGAGCATACGAATGGCCAGATAATACAAGGAATTAAGACTTGAGTCTTCGACCAACTCATAAAGTGCTAGGGGGCTTGAGTATAAGAATTACCTTTCGTATTATGGGAAATTCACACAATTCCAAGCCGGGCAACAGGAGAGACTCATTTTTTCCTAGTCTTTGGGTTCGAAGCCATGCTTCCTCTAGATCTAAAGATCTAGTTGATAAGTGTTGAGAACTTCAGTGACTCTAACCAAGAACAACTTCGAGCAGATGACATCAACTTGCTCAAAGAAAAGAGGAATCAAGTTTTAATCCGATCAACAGTCTATCAGCAAGCTATATGTAAGTACTACGATCGTAAGGTCTAACTTCGTAGCCTTGGTGTAGGTGACTTGGTATTGTGCAAAATTCAATTGCAGTCTAATCAAAACAAGTTTTCCCCTAAGTGGAATGTCCTTATATTGCGGTCAAAGTCACACGATTAGGCTCGGTACGACTTGCTACGGAGGATGGCTAGATTCTTACAAACTTTTGGAACATCGACCAATTACATAAATTTTACGTGTAACATTTCTACTCTTTCAATAAAGTTTTTAGTTTGTTCAAATATTTATTGTCATATGTTCAGTAGAGCTTTTTTTTATATTTGCTCGACCACTTTTAGTACATCTAATTTGTTCAAATATTTATTGTCGTATGTTTGTTTCTATTGCCTTTTGTGCTATAGCTGGAGAGAATATTAAGATAGATTAGTTCTTTTTTTTCCTTGGAAGCTGGCTCCAATTGATTTTGTAATACACACTCGACTAGAAGATTGTTTACCTGAATTACACTTTCTGACACCGATATTTGGCGACTGAGTGCTGGTTTCACGCCTCTATCTAGAGCAGCACCCTTTTTTTAGCAATTCAGCTTCCTGCGCTGCTTCTAGGAATTGTGAGCGAAAAAAAGAGAAAAAAATATTGTGTACTAGCCATGTCAACACATAGCCTCCAGGAATGGAGATGCATCTTCATTGTTTATATTTACCCATTATTAGTTAGTATTTTTGGTTAGTTGCACATATGAACCATGAATGTTTACATTTCTAGACTGAACTTACATTATGTACTATATCTTCTCCTGGGATTGGCTAAATAATAGAATTCAGGTAGCTACACCGGTAACCTTGATACTGAACATATGAAAGTGATACCAATACAATTTTGTTACAAATAATGATTCTCAACATTATAATTTGATAGCCTCTTCCAGATATTTGACCATTAGATGTAATAGTTAGAGTTAGTTTTCTTTACTTGTGAGGTTATTTTTTACCAGTGCATATTTTCTCTATTACTTAAAAAGAGAAGTTGG
Organism: Melocanna baccifera; assembly: GCA_036346265.1. NCBI lineage: Eukaryota > Viridiplantae > Streptophyta > Magnoliopsida > Poales > Poaceae > Melocanna > Melocanna baccifera. The sequence goes on along the minus strand of CM070691.1, from coordinate 26,839,004 downwards.
TTGTATGTACCTTTGTTCTTCCGCTCCTTCACTCTCCCTTCTTGACAAACTGATTCTGCCCCGACATGTGGGCCAGAGGTCTCCACCTTCGACCATATATCTCTCCCACGCTCGCTCTCTCTCCCTCTCACAGATCGTCGTACCCCACTGAACTGTCGTCGTCGCCTCATCTCCCCTCTCTTTCCTCGTCGGTCGCACAGGCATCTTCTCACCGCCACCACCCCATCTTCCCTCTCCCTTTTTGTCGGCAGCCAGACATCTCCCCACCGCTGCTGCCCCATCTCCCTTTGCCCCTTTAACCAAGATTTTTTGCTACACGGATGGCTCGATCACGCGATTCCGGTTCAAGACGGCGGCCGGACTAGTGGGAACCACAAGGCGGCATGACACTCGGCAACGGCGGCTAGTGGATCCGAGAGGCGGTGCTCGGCGGCTCTCCGCAACGGTGGGCGGTGGATTCGGGAGAAGGGCACGCAATATATTCGCGCTGAAAAAACTCCGGCTTGCTAATCGCATAGACAGCAAACTGAAGATCTTTTCGGCTCTCGTTTCAAGTATTCAGAGCTTAGCCTTTCTGCTCGTCTGCTTGTACTATTAGCTGCCCCCCTTAGTAGGCTTGTACCAGTGTTTGTGATGGCGATGGGCTCGCCATCTGCACCCACATACCTTGCTCTCCTCCTCGCCTTCCTCCTCGCCGTGCCGTGGGGCGTTGACTGCGGCGCGGCGAGCCCGGCGGGCCTCGGGTACAACGTCGTCTCCGTCGTCGGGTCGGCAAACCTGCTTTCGGCCCGGCTGGAGCTCGTCGGCGAGACGGCGGTGCTCGGGCCCGACGTCCAGAGGCTCAGCCTAACTGCAAGGCAAGTATGAAATGATGCAATCAGCATGCATATTATCCTGAATCACTAGTATGATGCGTTTTTTTTCCATGTCAATTGTGATGCTTAAATCATGAGAGTGGCATATGCTTCATTAGTCACTGGATTAAGGGCGTTTAATTTGATCATTCATTAGCGATTTTGTAAAGCACCGAGAGGAGCTCTGCTGGGTTGGAATTGTGTTACTGATCAAAGCAACTGCCTATTTAATTACCTATGTTCAAAGGTAAAGTTGATTAGGACAACTTACCAACTAAGTCATCTAGAAGAAATAAGAGCAAAAAAAAAAGACAAAAGGTAACGTTAACGATAACCAGCATTGTAATTTTATTGGAATAAAGAACTGAAATAAGTGAACCATTCTTGCTTCACCGTTGGAAATTTTTTTGTCATGCCGGAGGAAGCCTCGAGACGGACAGCCGGCTGCACGTCCGCATCACCGACGCTGACCACCCTCGATGGGAGGTCCCGCAGGACGTCATCCCGCGCCCGACGCCGGAGGACGTCTTCCTCGGCGCGCCGCGCCAGAGCAATGCCGCCTCGCCGCGCAGTTGCGTCCTCTCCTCCGCGGCCTCGGACCTCACCTTCACCATCCACAACTCCGCGTTCCGCTTCACCGTCTCCCGCCGCTCCACCGGCGACGTCCTGTTCGACACCTCCCCCACCCTCGTCTTCAAGGACAGGTACTTGGAGGTGACATCGACGCTGCCGGCCGGCCGGGCGTCGCTGTACGGGCTGGGCGAGCACACAAAGCGGACGTTCCGGCTGCAGCACGACGACACTTTCACGCTGTGGAACTCGGACATTCCCTCGGCCGACGTGGACCTCAACCTCTACGGCTCGCACCCGTTCTACATGGACGTGCGGTCGTCGTCCCCCGACGGCTCCCCCCACGGCGCCGGCGCCGCGCACGGCGTGCTCCTCCTCAACAGCAACGGGATGGACGTCCTGTACGGGGGGTCCTACGTCACCTACAAGGTGATCGGCGGCGTGCTCGACTTCTACTTCTTCGCCGGCCCCTCCCCGCTCGACGTCGTCGACCAGTACACCCAGCTCATCGGCCGCCCTGTCCCCATGCCGTACTGGTCATTCGGTACGGCCATACCAATATTCTTTCTTGTCATCTGTATCTACTCGCACTCTGCACACTTGCAAATTGTGATCACATTGTTGCATTGGAACGTGCAGGGTTCCACCAGTGCAGGTATGGGTACAAGAACGTGGCTGACCTGGAGGGCGTCGTGGCCGGCTACGCCGAGGCCAGGATCCCCCTGGAGGTGATGTGGACGGACATCGACTACATGGATGCGTACAAGGACTTCACGCTGGATCCGGTGAACTTCCCGGCCGACCGTCTGCGGAGGTTCGTCGACCGGCTCCACTGGAACGGCCAGAAATATGTGGTCATCCTAGACCCAGGTACATCACATCAATCAAGCTCGCGTCAATCAAGCATGATTTGTGCCTGCAGCATGATGGCATTTCGCGGATTTGGTGACGTGAGCGCAGGGATTAACGTGAACACGACGTACGGGACGTTCGTCCGTGGGATGAAGCAGGACATCTTCGTGAAGCGCAACGGCACCAACTACCTCGGCCGGGTGTGGCCGGGCAACGTCTACTTCCCGGACTTCTTGAACCCCCGCGCCGCCGAGTTCTGGGCGCGGGAGATCGCCGCGTTCCGGCGGACCATCCCCGTCGACGGGCTGTGGATCGACATGAACGAGATCTCCAACTTCATCGACCCGGCGCCGCTCAACGCGCTCGACGACCCGCACTACCGCATCAACAACGCGGGCGTGCACCGCCCCATCAACAACAGGACCGTGCCGGCCTCCGCCGTGCACCACGGCAGCGTGGCCGAGTACGACGCGCACAACCTCTACGGCTGCCTCGAGGCGCGTGCCACACACTACGCGCTGCTCAGGGACACCGGCCGCCGGCCCTTCGTGCTGAGCCGCTCCACGTTCGTTGGGTCCGGGCGGTACACCGCGCACTGGACCGGCGACAACTTCGCGTCGTGGGACGACCTCCGGTATTCCATAAACACCATGCTCAGCTTCGGCCTCTTCGGCATCCCCATGATCGGCACCGACATCTGCGGCTTCATGGGCGACACCACCGAGGAGCTCTGCAGCCGCTGGATTCAGGTGACACATACATTTGTGCCGAACTCCAAAATGATGGGCCGTCCATTGGTGTCCATTGACACGTCAATTTGTGGTTTTGCGTTTCTGTTTGAAGCTTGGCGCGTTCTACCCGTTCGCGAGGGACCACTCGGACAAAGGCACCGCCCGGCAAGAGCTGTACCTGTGGGAGTCGGTGGCGCGGTCGGCGAGGAAGGCGCTCGGGCTGCGGTACCGGCTCCTCCCCTACATCTACACGCTCATGTACGAGGCGCACACCACAGGGGCGCCGATCGCGCGGCCGCTCTTCTTCTCGTACCCGCACGACGTCGACGCGTACGGCGTGGACAGGCAGTTCCTACTCGGCCGCGGCGTGCTCGTGTCGCCGGTGCTCGAGCCGGGCGCCACCACCGTCGACGCCTACTTCCCGGCCGGCCGATGGTTCAGCCTCTACGACTACTCCCTCGCCATCGCCACGGGGACCGGCCAGCACGTGACGCTCCCCGCGCCCGCGGACACGGTGAACGTGCACGTAGCCGGCGGCAGCATCCTGCCGCTGCAGCAGCAAGCGCTGACGACGTCGCGGGCCCGCCAGAGCGTGTTCCACCTCCTTGTCGCGCTCGCCGAGGACGGCACGGCCGCCGGGGAGCTGTTCTTGGACGACGGCGAGTCGCCGGAGATGGGCGGGGAGAGGAGCAGCTGGAGCCTGATAAGATTCAGCTGCGCCATGGAGAGCAGCGGCATCAGAATGAGGTCACATGTGGTGCACGACTCGTACGCGCCGAGCCGGACGCTGGTCATCGGCAGGGTGGTGTTCCTGGGGCTCCAGTCGCCGGCGCCACCGAAGGAGTTGGCCGTCTATGTCAACGGCGTTGAGGTGAACGCGAACTCAGTCGTCATCACCCGGTACCCGAAGAGTGGAGCTCTCGGCGTCGCACAGGTCGGCGGGCTGTCGCTGGTCGTCGGAAAGGAGTTCGATCTGAACGTCGTCACGCCCTATTAAGGCCCGTTACGCTTCTGGCAGCTTGTTGAAGATATAATATAATATTTTATTTTTATTTTTCTTTATTTAAATAACTCAAAAAATTAATAATCACTGTTGTACTATTTCAATCAAAAAGACCAAAGTTAAAAGACCATTAGAGAAAACCGAATTGATCTAGACCTTAAAAGCTAGGGAATTTGAGCATTAGTGCATAAGACCCGAATAAAAATTGAGAAAATTGAAGTGGAAATAAATAGCATCATGAGCCAGCTGATCCTTTCATCAACGTTGCGCAAACGTGACATCCCCCGCCGTTCAGGCAACAAGAATAGCACAACTTCCATTCATTTTGGATAATTGATTTTCGATTGGATGGTTTACCACGAGACGAGGTGCCGCAGGATCAACCTTGAAGTAATGAGCATACATGAGGGCCAACAGAGCCGAATAAAGGCCCAAAGCAAGGTGCTATGGACAAAACTGAACAACCAGGCCGACTGCATGCTAAGGTATGAAATAGTAGGAAATATTGGGCCTAATACGAACTAAATGGGCTGGAATTACCCGGAGTTGCTAGCTGCTCATAAGATCTGAATTTTTATTTGCCTCTTGTTTCCCCAGTGAGAGATCAATTATCCCCTAGCTTGCAAGTTGAAAGTAGGGTTCAGAAATCGAACCGAAGCATATCAGTCTATCACACACTCACAGAAAAAAAAATCTGATAAATGAAGTTTGCTGCGCCCTGACACCGACATCACCTCTTCTGATACGACTATTCCCATTTCTTCCTTTAGATTATGACATGACACCAAAAGAGGCATTGAGCACATCAGTATATAATGACATGGTAAGGCACTTTCACACGTCCATGTACTAGCAACAGTTCAGAAAACGGCCATTATCTCTCTTTTTCGTGCGAATCAGCAATTCATTTATACTTTAACACTCCTCTTCTTCAGGTCTAAGACGTGAAATAGAAGTGGGTTGCAATTATTTTTATTTAATTGCGTTAACCAGGTCTCGAACTCAAGACCTCTTGACTCTGATACCATATTTAGTTGCATGCACTAACCAATTCACTCAAAAATTTAAACTGATGAGGAAAGATGAGCAATTCACTTATACTTCAATAATAAATTAAAATCGTGCATTACATCCGCCAAATTAATCAGTATGTACGTGGTTTTCTTTCGTTCTTTCCCTTTTGTGAGAGTCAATTAGTGCTGTCGTAGAAACAAAGATTTCCGCTTCAATTATCATCGTATCGTTGTCTGATGCACCAACCACCAACTTATACTACAACGACTGCTACCTCTCACGAGTGTCACATGCACACGAATGCGTCTTACGTGATCGTACGCTTTCCGGTAAGCAAAACGGAAAGGGAAATGAACTGTCAGTATTCTACTATTTTTATCAGGAAGAGATTGAGATGATGCATGTTCGTTAACAGTAACACCCGAGCAAAGCGCTTCGTTGAATAGGCTGTTCTGTGACCTGACTGACCAACAAAGCATTCCTGGTTCAGCATCCTACCAGTGCAATTTTACTTGTTTATGCGTTACATAGTGTACGGATATGTGTAAATTATTGTTCGGAATGTTGATAAGGTGTAACACCTCATTTTGTGACTTTTTAAAATTTTTGGAATTAAATTGATTTCTTAGCACAATTAAAATTTTTGGTAAACAAAACTCGAATTTGAATTTAAATACAAATTTAAATAAAAAGGAAATATGAAATAAAAAAATTGAAAATAGTTTCGGACCGACCCAATTCATTTTTATCCTTTTCTTTCTTTTTCCCTAGCTCATCTGGCCTACCAGCCTACCTATCTTTTCCCTCTCTCCCTCTTTTCCTGGCCCAGCACTGTTGGCCCACGACCGCTCTCCCTTCTCCCTTTCGCACCTTCCCTCCTGGTCTAGCTGTGCACCCGGCCTACCTCTTTCCCCTCCTCTCTCTCTTGCTCTGCCTCCTGGCCAAGCCAGCTCGTGTTGCCTTGCCTCGCTGCCTCCTGGCCAAGCCAGCTCGTGTTGCCTTGCCTCGCTCACGTCAGCGTCGTCCCATTGCTCACCTGCTGTAGTAAATCGCCAGGCCAGGCCATGACAGCATGCTTCGCACTGGCACACCGTCGTGTCGTCTTGACTGGCCACGCTGACGACCGGCCGTGAGAGTGCCTCCGCCACGGCCGCTACACGCGTTATCTCGATGCCTCGTTGCGCGCACCCTGCCCGTCGCATCGCATCATGCCATCACTTCACCTGTGTCATGCGCTGCCGTTGCATCGCCTTGACTGGCCACATCGACGACCAACCGTGAGAGCGCCGCATGTGCTCCACCTTATCCCACCACCTCATCGCACGCGCTCTATCCTGTCGCACTGTTGTACCCACGCCACCATGACGCTAACCGTCATTACTCCCCATATTATCCCACGTCTGCTCCAATGTCGCCATGCCACCCTATCAGCCGCAACGCCATGTCTCACGTGTGCTCGCCTCTGGTAGCTATAAATATCGCCAAGCCCCTTCCCTTTTGCCTCCTCATCCCTCCCACTCAATCCCCTTACCTCACCTTGAGCCTGAGCTGAGCTCACTCGCCTCGCCTACATGCCCTGCAGAGCACTGCCTCCCTCTCTGATGCCTCTCTCCTCCTTTTCCAAGTCATGACGTGTTCCTAAGCCCATAATGCCTTTCCCTCACCTCTTTCCCCTCCTCTCTCTCCGGCTAAAAACCACCATCGTCATTGTCATTCTCTCTCCAATGAGCCACCATCGGATTCTAGAGCATCTTCTCGCCTCACTCTTACTTTCTCCACTGCCAATTTAGGTCACCGTCAACTCCAACTCACCACTGCCATGAAGCTAGCACGTGTCACCCCTGGCTCTCATCATTGGCTCTCCATGGTCCTTCCCCGACCTTTGCCATTAGCTCCGGTAAACTCCCCTCTACCCCTCATGCTTAGCGCGCCTCCCTTTTTCCCTCTCTTCCTCTCTGGTGTCGTCGCCCCTTTCTCCTCCCAGGCTCCATCTGCCACGCTTGTCGCCTGAGCCATGCCGTCACCACCTATAGATGCGGCATGGTCCTGGCAACCCATTTTGGGGGTAGACGGAACACGTTGTAGCTCCCCTCATCGGCATCGAGCACGTCAACGTCGCCCCTACCACTGCTCTATTTTGGCTGAGGAAGAAGCACTGTAGTTAGTTAATTAAGTCTTAATGATGTCATTAGGGCATAATTAATTTACCTTAATGCAACTCATTAATTAAGGCTAATTAGTCACTGACGCGTGGGCTCAACCGATTAAGAAATCTAATTAAAACTAAATTTAAATTCTAAGCCACTAACATGTGGGCCCCTGCTGTGCTAGGGTCCCACCTGTCAGTCACACTAACGAATTCAAGAAAGTAAATCATAGTCGGCCCCACCCATCAGTTACTATATATATTTTTAAGCAAAATAATTCAGAAAACAAATTAAAAACTAGACTAGTCCCACATTCCAGCCTCTAGTGTATTTTCCAATAGGAAAGTAAATTAGAAAATAAATTAAAATTATGGGGCCCAGCTGTCAGTGAGACACATACACACACACTCTCTCTCTCCTCTATTTATTTTTAGGCATTTTCCTGGATTTAAACTTCAAAGAGCCCGTTCTCACTCATTTTAACTCCAAATCAAATAAAACTTGTTTCTAAATTTATCTAAAATTAAGATTATTCTAATGAGTGTAAAATAATAAATTTTAGAGTTCATTTGAATTTATTTATATTCTCTGGCATTTTGATTCTTGTCACAATCGCTCGACTAGAATATGAAGACCCAGCCCAACCAAGACCACCAAGACTATCAAGCTTATGAGCAAGATGAGTTAATACTTTGATCATTTGGCGCCTACTTTTAAATGCAAATTATATTATGTTAAATTGTCAAATTGCATGTCTTACTTTATTATGCAAATTATATTCATATTAGTTCATAGTTAATTCCTTATAGATAATTACTTAATTTAACACCACTCCTTGACTTTACACATAAACCCTTCTCTCTCTAAAATTAATGGTAAACATACTAGATATAAGTTTGTACCTAAGCGTCATGCTTAGTCTTACTTAGATACTCGGGGCATTAATTTGTCCTAGCACCATTTCGAACATGAAAGCTTGTTTTGGACAGCTATTGAATGGAAATAGCTAGTATGTTAAACTAGAAAATGGTATTTTATAACACAAAACTCTAAAGTTGCTTTATATCTGGGCAGATGGCAAGTGGGACTAGTGTTGATGGAGCACGAGAGTATGGTATATGGTAGAACCGCCCAGATAACTTTAAGGACTAAATCTTGTGATGACCTCCTAATATAAAATAACGCAAACATAAGCTATAATGGGTGTTGCCCGGCTAATTAATTTGCATTGACTCATTGCTGGTTGCGCCATCCAATTGAACATGGGATGAGTGTTGTATGGAAGCCTCCGTGTGGCATAAGAAGGGGCCTCCGAAGCTAGTGGATAGAGCCCTACGACGTGGAAAACCTTAACGAGTGTAGCCTCGTTGGGAAGGTGCATTGTAAATGTCTTATGATGATCTTCTTGGTCTGCATTTCCAACTTGAACATCTCTTATGGGTAAAGTGTGCGACCTCGGCAGAGTGAAAAATGTTCAACTAACTCTATCCACAGTCATGGATGGGCATGAAAATTTATTCGAGTTAGTGTCTATTTACAAAAGAATCTTTATTGCCTAGATGAAAAAATATGAATGGTAGATGAAACCCTAAATTGATTTCCACTGGATAGATAGAACCAAGTAATTATAATGGATCGATGGAACTCTAATAACAAAAATAGCATATGGTAGTTGGAACCATGTAACAGGTGGATGGAACATGCACTACTATTATTACATACTTTCATATTATTTAGAAAATACGATTTAGTTAAAAATACAAAGTCTCAGGATTTTTACTTACTATAATTCAACTATGGTATTTCGTAAATAAAAGAACCCAAGCCTCCCTTTGTCAAGCCTTGCACTATATTATTGAATTTTATGTGTTGGCACATGGAGCACGGTTATTTGTACTCACCTTCGCTCACTAAAATAACCCAGAACCTGCAGATCAAGACCCCTACACCTACTACACCAATTTGGAACTAGACGGAGAAGAAGACGATAGAGATTAGATTGTTTTCTAGTAGTTTAGTCCTTACCTTAGCTAGGTAGACTTTGATAGTGATTATGTGTATATCTATTATCCAAACCTTAAAAAGTAGTGTGGCATCTTTCGCCCCCTAATCGTTTTCCTGTGGCAAGGTGTGGCCTCACCTGTTGCTTTTCACTTCTACTTCCGCTTTTGTTTACTTGTAATATAACATTTGTCCTGATCGGGCCGTTATTTAAAGTCTACCCGATATGAGTTATTTAAACTCTGATATGTAATTTAAATGTTTCATATGGTTTATGCGTTATATGTGTATGATCCAGCAATGAAATTATGTGCACTATCTACTGATCCAAAGAATAGTGTGATAGAAATATAGAGGGTTCCAGATTGCTAATCCAGGGTCGGATATAAGGACATTAAATTAATTAAAGAGCATGGAAGAAGGCCAGCAAAGAGATGACCAATTGAGCTACGTACTAATGATTAATGGTGTAATAATTAGCTTTGGGTCTATTCTTTTAGGTTATGGTTAATATCTTTTAGTTGTGATTGATGGATTGTCTATACTTTTCAAGACAATGGTAGACGATGGAGCCGTCGATGCAGACGGCACACATGGTTTTAAGCTCATAAAATCATTTGGAGAAGCCACCTCATTTGTTTCAGTTTTCAGAGTAGCCAAAGCCAAAAACCACGAAAAAGCCAAAAAGAATAATGTTTATGGCTTATGGTTTTCTCCGAATAAATAAACGGGATGGCCTTTTCGTTATCTTTTCAAAGTAGCTTATTAAAACAGTTTTTTCGAAACAACTTTCAATTTATTTATATAAGCATTTATGTTATCACAAAAAGTCATCAACCACTAAAAAAGAAACCATCCTTAGTCGCCGGTACTACTGGAGTAGTACGTATGCACAACATGCACCGTGCAGAACTTAACTGATGAAGAGCTAGCTAGCCAATTAATTGATCAATGCAGGTCGTTGGGGCGAATTAAGCGGCAGGACAGGGGAGGCCCTGCCAGCTCTCTCAATCTCCTGTGTCTTCACGTCACAGTGAAAGGAATATGTGTGTTCTATGAGGCTGACAGATGGGGCCACCATGCACTCTACTCCATGGGTGACCTGGCTCCCTGATTGCCAGAGGTGATCATCAGCTTCAACTGCAACAGTCACGTGTTGGCGTGTACATGTGGTACTCCATAGTTCAGACAAGTACAGGCCCAACTACTTGAGACATTTCATTGGTTAGGCTGGCAACTGCATCATTAATACTACTATGTAAGGATCAGAACTAATTATTTATACGAATTTCACACAAAGTACACCCTTGGAACTTTTCATGCATAATTAATGATTTGGTAGTCGTATCTTGCATGCATATCAAAGTACAGTGGTAGTATCAACTTGGATTAGGGAATGAAAAATATTGCTAGTTAATATGAATTAGTTGGTGGGCTCTTGTTCTTGCAGTGCTATTATATGAATTAGCACATGTTGGTTTTTGGCATTATTTAGGTGGTTTTCAGTAAGTAAGCTCAGTCCATTACTTTATTTTTAATTAGTCAGTTAGTAGTAAACAGCTATCTATCTAAGGTCAAGGGTATGTGATCAACTCATGAGCAGATCATACGTGTGAACTTAAATCCCATTAGCGGAATGTATTAAGAATCATCGGTTATGACTTTATTTGTCTTTCTTTTCGTCCACTTGGGAGCATTTTTCTGTTGCATCCGATAAATATTTAATTCAAGGTATGATGGGCACAAATGACAAGGATATATATATGGATTAATGATTTGAATTTTCGTATACCAACTTTTACAGTCTAATTAATCCTTGGCTAATACTAGTTTTCAAGCTCTCTACAAATTCATAGTTTTCAAGCTCTCTACAAATTCATGTTAAGAGGGCTCCGTGGATAAATACAAGTTGAAGCAAATTAAGGGGCTGATCTGATCTGTCAAATGATTTTTTTTAAATGGACCACTCTTGCCCGTGATTGGAACAAGACAAAAGAAAAACTCCAGTTCAGTTAAATTTATAATATTTTGCACCAAACCTCAAGAAAGATAAACTAATGGACAACGTACGTAACCTCCCTTAGAAGGAACGAAATTGGAGATGAGAGTATGTAGAACAATATAATCAGCATATATATACTTATTTGTCTAGAGCAAACTATAATAGAAAAAATAGAGTGGAAGGGTCACAAAGAAGATTCTATTTCTACTAGTATATATATATAGTTCTAGTATCACGCACTATTTTTTTCCATCTTATCCATGGTACACAAATAATGTATATACATCATTGATGACATATATCTTTCTCTTCTGATCACCCCCTTTTCTTTTTGACAAATAATGTGAACTAGAATGATACTATACCACAACTACATGCAATAGCACATAGGCACACACACCCAAGTCTTCTTTAAGAGTTCCCTCCTTAATTGGCAACATATATATATTATCCCTAGAAAATCAATTGAGTGAGTTCCACATCTGTGAGAAGCCACTCTCAGCTAAGTACTCAAATCCATCCTGAGCAAAAGTACTTTGAGGCGCCTCCCTCTTCACGTTGCCTTCAAACCTGGTGAATTGGCTCAGCACATCCATGATCGCCTTCCCCATGTGTTGCTCCTGATCAACCATGGGCAACGTCGATGGAACGTTCATCGACGACGATGGCTGAGAGGGATTATTGGAGATGCAGGGCAGTTGCTCATAACCCTCTAGGTTTTGCACTGATCCAGGCTGGTCAAAGGCAATGTAGTTGTCAATCAGGGGAGGCAGTGAAGTTGCAGCTGCCGTGTCAATATTGTAGCTGCTCTCTGTGGGTGGCTTGGCAATTGTTGCCCTACTCTTGTAGAAAACCCTACACAAGACCCAGTCCTCCTGTTTACATAAAAATATTAGATGAAAATTAGATTGGACAATAAGTGTAAATTGGGATATGTGTATGTTTTTGAAGTTATCATGAGATCGAAGTCTTGCAGCTGAAACTTTTGCAAGCATGATATAAAAAAATGTTTTTTTTGAAAAAGGATGGTATGAAAAGTAATTTTGTTTAGCCATTTGTTCTTTTGGGGCCGAGTACCGCTTTATGAAATGATTGGTAAGAGAATGAATGCCTTAGTAAAACTTGGTGTGAGTCAATAGTTGCACATGCATCTAGTAAGGTGTATCTAAAGAGAACAGAACTCGTATGTAGCTGGCATGAGGGTGACTCAGAAGTAAAGAAAGATTCAAGTACAAAACAGAAAATGAAACTCGTAAGCATTAATATCAACAATATCATGACCATATGTTCTATAAATTTTCCAAAGCAATACAAGTAGATGCATGGTGTCCTAATCCAAAACCACAAGCTTTTAGACATATTTAATTCTTTAGATGACACCTAAATTATCACAAAGGGTGTCAAAGACTTAGTTAATTTGTCGACGTGACTGTAAATTTGGCGTTTCTAATCTCAGTCTTGAATTGATGAGAGGACGTGCGTGTGTAATGAGTTGGCATTCCACTGTCCGTCACATATTTCATATTATATGGATGAAGAATGAGTTGGCATGCATTCCGGCCGGTCTCCTCCTCATGTGAATGTCAAAATGGTTCGTTTCTTTAGTTCATACTGTTTACCAAATCTGATACTCTCATCGTTGTACTCGCATAAAATCTACTCTACACCTGTGAAAATCGATCTGTCGAGCTCAATTTTCTACGGCCCCGAATATATTTGTTTTGCTTGGTTGTGTGCATATTATTGATTGCATCTTAGACATGATATAGAACATGTTACACTACGCAATCTCTCTCTCTCATATAGAGTAAAAGATATTTTTCCTATGTGTATGTGATGCTGAAATAGGGTACAATGGTGTCTGGGAATCATGATTTTAAATGCGTAAATTCAACCTAAATTCATATGTATTTTTTAAAAATACTAATTTTAGGATTTATACCCATCTATAACAATTCAAATAAAATGTATACCTTTGAAAAAAATATACACGATTTCAAAGTTTCGAATGAATTTAGATCGTATGCTTTGCTGAGAGATATATATATATATACACACACACACACATATATATAAAATCAGCACATACCTACAACCAAACTATCGTAAGAAAGGCAACTACAATTCGAATTTTAATTCAAACCTGTTTGAACTAATTAAACTCGACATCCAAAAAATTCTAATTTTTTTTGCATATGATACACAAGAAAAATATCTATTTTGGATCATGTTGCTCAGACACCATATTGTTTCAATTAATTACACACCCATACATATATACATATGTATGTATGTGTGTGCATATATATGTAGCATCAAATAAGAATGTATTCAATATGTCTATATATAATGATTACCTTGAATGGCAATTTCATCGGATCACCTTGCCCTTCCTTGCGGAATTCGTGCATGACCCACTCAGTCTTCTTCCCTTTAGGGGCCCTACCTTGATAAAACACAAGGGTTTTGCGCATACCGACTAGCAACCCTTTCCGGCTTATGGGGCGATCTTTCCCGGTGGCCTTCCAATAGCCTGATTCAGTTGCTCTATTTGTTCGCTGACCGGTGGCATACTTCCTGTCCCTGAGGCTGTAGAAGTACCACTCTTTGCCGCCAACGCATGCAATTTCTGAATAAAAAACTAATGAACAAACTAACAAACAAATTCTGTAAAATGAACTTTTAAATGTATTATTCCTTCCTTGAACCCCTTATCTTTTTTTGTTATTGGTTGAACATAAACATGTAATAAGCCACGAATAAATTGCATTAATTACAAACATGTGCAAAATACATATCAACTAGTCCAATGATCTACTCGTAATATGGAAACACAGGAACAACAATTAATATAGAGCAAATATTCATTAACAGTAATGTGTTTTTAGAACGGATAAGAAAGAAAATTTAATTAATTAGGAACAAGCGTGCTGCTATTTTTTGTGGGGGCTATCTATACAACATTTGTATGTTTTTTAGGGTAAAATTAGTCAGATTTTGGGTTGTTGGATAAGAGATCCAACCAGACCACTCATTTTTTTTAAGGGGGATAGGGGGATCTGTTGGATGGAGATCTAATGCTCCAGATTCGGAACACTCATTTTTTTTAGAGAGGGAGTATGCTGGGATCCGTTGGATGGAGATCCAACGTCCCAAAATCTAACTGATTTGAGCTCAAAAAATATGCGAATGTTGTATAGCACTACCATTTTTTGTGAGGTATCAAATTAATTATATTGCACCCTTTCTATACGTTCTTTTCACATGATCTTGTGGTGTGTTTCTACTAATAGGCAAAGCGAGAGGCCCTCTTTTTGCGCTAAGTTTGTCCCCATCCATCGGCTGTTAATTCCCTTTAAGGATCAGGCAAAGTGGGAGAACATTTGATAGCATGGCAGGAACAGGGACAGATGAGGAGAAGGCCGAGAAGAGGCCAAACAAACTCATGGCCGCGAGAATATCCTTCTGTTATGGGGAGCGCAAGGCGACAAGGAAGCAGACAAGACGTGTGGATTTTGTTCTCATTGCAGAATTTCGGGAATTATACTCATTGATCAAGTCTCATCTCTTTTAACACCAAAAAAAAATGCAAGAATTTGATTTCTTACAAACTGTTTCTCTTCAGCAGTTGGTGCGTTAATTTGGAGACGGTCTCACTTATTTTCTTGCCTCGAATCAAAACTTTTCAAAATGGTTAGGAGCTACATAGAGAGAGAAACTTTAAATGTTGTGGTGCATGCAAAAACTAAAACGAGGGCATGGTCACACCAAACGAGAGGACAAAAAAGAAGATGGAAAAAAACACAGAAAAAGTATAGGATTCTTGCGGTATGGGAAGCATGCATATATAGACGTCGTTGCAACTTGCAACTTGATGAGAACTGCAGGAAGAGGTCACGATCACTTCAGTTATGGCTCTAGTGGAAAAGGATCAACGAATTGATCGCAACGTGTAGGAGTACTGCAGCAACTCTTTTTAATTTTGGCCCTCTTCACGACTGCAAAAGCAGCAGACATACGTGTCATTTGCCGAGTTCCCGTTTTACCGCAGTCACCTATCGAGCTACCTAAGCTCAGCGCTGGACACGGCAGCAGGCTTCTAAGCACTAAATTAGTGTAAGCATGCTTCAATTAAGCTTAAGCATCATCATGTACGTGGCTGTCGAGCTCGCCTATATCTCGGCAGGTGGTACCGCAGTGCTTTGGACGTGCAGCGATGCAGGAGTTCGGCAGGTGCCTACCACTGCTTTTATGGTTGTAGAGAGGGTTTAAATTGAAAATTTGTGTATGGAAAGGTCAGATTTGAAAAAACAATGTTGCTGCGGTGGCAGTACGGGATCACCTTATGATCAACTAGCAGCATGCACAGGCACCTTAAATTTGGGTGCAATTAATTGAATCAAGTAGTTGGGTAGATGTATAGTCCTTCTGTGCCACTGAAGGAAATACACGGAAGCATGTAGGAAAGGAACAAAGAGAATTTTCTTGGGATAGGCCAATAATGGAGAGAAGCTATATGCATGGTTTCCAAGATCATAAATTCGAGTACCAATTCCTGTTGAACCAACAGCAATACATACATATGCATGATTGAACAATTCTGGCAGGCAGCTAGTACAGGGAAGACATGCTTGTTTAGAAGTTCATTATTAATCCCGTCATGTAAATTTAGTGCGATTTGTTTTTAAAAGAAAGAACGACAAATCGAAGGTGATTTCAGAGGTGTACCGATCGAGAAAGAAAACACAACAAACAACCAAAAGGAAGAGGGAAAACAACAAGCAGATTAGCCAAACGGTGAAAAAGAATCCACAGCTAGTGCAAGTGTGCAAACATGGCATGGCAAATTAAAACTCAAATCAATCATGCCCAGGAACAGGAAGCACGCATGCATATGATCAGGAAGGTGATGAAGAACTCGTCCGATCGACATGCGCATGGTCATAAGGTTTCCTAGGTCTTACCTGGAAGGTCCCAGGGCTCGACCTTGTTCAGATCGACGTCGACCATCGTCGGGCAGCCGTAGATGCTCACCACCACGCCGCCAACGCCGCCGAGCTTCCTGGACAGGTAGTCGAGCACGAGCTCGTCGTCTCGGGGATGGAACCTGAATCCCGGCGGTAGCCTCGCCTCCACCATGCTCAGGGAGTTCATGGCCGCCACCACAGCTGAAGGTAAGGTAGATCTACTCGTTCGATCAATCCTTGCAGATCGATCGACAGGGGAGAGGATGCTTCTGTTTTATGCTATACTTGAACTGCCAAGCAGCTAGCTAAGGCCACAAGGGTTTCTAGCCACTGATCGATCGATTGATTCTACCTTCTACCGAGAGAAAATTAAGGAGAGGAGGGTATTAATAGGAGCTAACACACAGCTATGGTCAACTACTGTGTGTGTCGATACGCTTAAGGAGAGAGAGAGAGAGAGACGAAGGTTCTTAAGATGGAGTAGCTAGCTAGGCATA
Organism: Melocanna baccifera; assembly: GCA_036346265.1. Lineage (NCBI taxonomy): Eukaryota > Viridiplantae > Streptophyta > Magnoliopsida > Poales > Poaceae > Melocanna > Melocanna baccifera. The sequence continues at coordinate 26,822,366 of CM070691.1, read as the reverse complement.
CTACAAGGCTAGAGACTTTTCTTGGTTAGCGTGCCAGATGCCAGGTGGCACGCTTTAATTTGTTAGGCCCTGAGCTCAGTCGCCGATCACGCCAAGCTCATTCGATGTACTCATGCAGATGCAGCGGCTAGCATTCGAAACACCGACCTAACCGAACAGCAGATCGATTAATCTCAGCTAGTAAGCAGCTTGCTTCTCCTAAAATCGAATTAGCAACTCGATAGATCTCTGGCATGGCCTGTTGGGCTCAAGCTAGGGTACGTACGTGCTCACATATATATGCCTCTTGATAGTTGCTTCAGTTCGCGTAAAGGTCATCAGCTAGCCGCCACGCGTACGAATTTTCATGTACTACGAAGTACGTGTGATGCATGGAGCGACACCGAGTGCCGAGCGGTCACTGTGCCACACAAGTTGGACCTTGTTTGCAACGCAGGATTCTGATGGGGATTTCATTGGAAGTAAGACGTGAGGTTTCCTTTCTAATGAAGCTAATTCCTATGGAATCCCGGACGTTCCGAAAACGGCCTAATTAATGGAGTAGTACATGTCGGTGATTGTTTGGTCTAGCTAGTTCTTATATATGCACTTCTACCACGAAAGTGCGTACGCATAGCAATTTTCATCACACAAGGTTGTACTTAGCAAATAACAACAGCTTTTGTTCAGGTAAAGCTGGAAGGGAATGGGATGGGAGACATATGCAATAATTATGCATGCGTCGAAAGCAAGCATTCATGCAGGCAAAGCGGTACCGGAAAAGTGATTAGATTTTTTTTTTGCCGAAACAAGCGAGGTGAATTTTTTAATTGTGTCTGTTGGTTTATAGATGAGGTTGATGATTTTTGACTTTAATACTAATAAATAGAATACCAATAATTCAACAAATCGCTTAAAAAAACTGTCTAGATGTACTGTTTCGGAAAATAATAAAAAAAATATTATATTTATTTATTTACAAAAACACTATAATAAGATATAAGCCACCGGGGAAAAGAAGGCCATGCTCAAGCTGATGCGCACGCACTTTTCAGTTCGACGAAAAGTAACTTTGGAAAAAGAGCATCAGCCGCATCTTCTTCACAAATCACAAAGCACTTCATCGATTAACTTTAACCAGATAACTAGTCCAGTACTAGTAGCAAATTCCACCATCTGTACGTGTACGTACACATCGAACCGACCTTAATAAAGCAGGTTCCAACTAAACACGTGCTTAATTACGAAACGGAACGGCGGATAATTCAACGTTTGGAGGCGTACGTCGACATCGGCCAAATACGTTTTTTTTTTCCGTTCCCGGTATACGTTGCGGGTGAAATACGTATTTTCCAAAGACCGAGCACCACGTACACCCTCGAGCCCTTCAAAAGGCCGAGTTCTACTTCCATCGAATCAAGTATATATATACGTACATAGACGTAAATTGCTTCTTTTTTTTTCGCAGAATTTTACAAGCGTTTTAATCGGTTTCTTGATTAAAGTGTTCTTACGCGGATCTAGGCCAGCGAGGTTGGCAAGGCCGGCTCATGTCATGCACGTCACGTCCAGGGCGCGCACGCGTCGGAAGCTAGCCAACGAGCCGGACACGTCGGCACGGTGGCCCACCAATCCCATCCGTCCACATGGCCTGCACATGCCCAACAGTCCCGGCCGTCGCCATCCGATTGTGTTCGGACGACCGCGCACCCCACCGCCAGTCAGGTCCCTCCCCCAAAGCCACGCATCGTGCATGGTGCGGGAGCGAACGGTCGCATGCGAGCTCCGCTGCGACGTGCTGGGAGATGGGTGGATGGTGCTGGTTGTTCTTGGTGTTCCGATGGCAGATTAATCAGGTACATATTATAACCGTGACAGTTGGTTAAGGAATATAACTCTTTTTTCAACCATAAACTTCAGAGTTGTATAACGGATACATATATATTTTAAATAAAAGTATACGTATTGTAGTATCTAATTGCATAGAAAATTATTCGGTCAGTTACTCTAACATTCAAAGCTTTTAGAATAGTAAGTTGGTGGGTGTATGAAACTCAAAACAACCTTTGTTAAAAAAAGAGAGAGAATGGAACACTAGTTTTCATGCATGTTCCACTTTTAAGCCCCGTTCAAAACTATTTTTAATAATGAATTTTGGCTGAGACATTCAATTAAAGGAAAAATAAAAAATCTCATACCTCCATAGATAATACAAAGAAAAAAAGGAAAAAAATGTATTAAAAAATCATCATGTTTAAAATGACTTATGGTTTCTAAATGTTAGAAGTCAGAGACAGTTTTAAACAGCACCGTACGTAGTTGATGGATAACTTTTGCGTTCGTCTATATTAAACATCAACGCATCTATTGCTGCTAAAAAAAGATGCATCTATTCTCAGTAGGAATAAAGAAGTGTGAAAAGGAGAAAGAGAGCCGTCAGTCACACTGCCATTCAAGAATCAAGATTCAAGAGGGTTGCATTGAAAAGCAGCCGCAGCCTTTGCTCCTTTTGTTTCAGTTTTCAAGCAACCAACCTTTTGTCACTAGTGCAGCCACCATAGCACCCAAAAAACTTTGCGTACTTTGACCAAAATACAGGCGTAAATTAAAGGGATCTCCTCACTGTTATTGATCTCTTCTAGTAGATGACCCAGCCTTGTACTACAAATACTACTAGTATTACTGACTGACTCCAATGGCTGCTAGATTTTTTTAGGAGGCTGCTAGGTTCTAAATAAAAAGTTCGGAACAAATACTGTGAAGTTAACCCTGGCATTTGAGACTAGGTAAAAGCATCCGATCACTAGATAGCCTGTGAGCATCAGGACAAGACAGTTTGCCACTTGGTGTATGATGTGATTTGTGACACCATCAACAGGTATATTCACACACAGGAACTCGCCTAAATATTCCTCATCCAGCAATGGTTGGTTGGTCACAAATGATGAGAGGTTAACAGATAATAATCATTTGCAGAATATGCAAATATTTTGGACAAATGGAGCCTGCAAATGAAAGTCAATGCAGTTCGGTGGGCATATACCCACGTATGGGCATACGTGTGTGTGAAAGTACATATGGATGAGAGGCACAGAATTGTCATTCTGAAGCTTCACCCACGGATTAGAAGATCACTAGCAGTGACCTTGATTTAGTTTGCTTAATTTGGGCAACTCGTTTTTTCTCTGATCCCACCACGCCAATTTCCATCTGAAGCAGGGATGAATTAGCCCGGTCAAATGATGCCAACATCGCAATCAGAATATGATACTTCAGAATGCCATCCGGTTTTCACTGGAGGAATACAACATGCACACATCTTTGTCACCATCAAGGCATGAAAAAAATGCAGAGATTAACAGTAATCTCTCTGAGAAATAGCACTTAACAATACTGCCAAAACTCACGGTTTCTGAATTCTGATCATTCGATGCATTGGGATATATTATTCTGAAGCCCTGCATTGCTAGAGGCCAGGATTGATGTAAAGACAGATCTCAAAGATTCGCATGATCAACTGATGGTCATTGCAAGAATGGTATATTGGCTCTTTTCTTAATAATGAGTGTACTATGATATGACGAATCAATTCCATATCTGAAAGTCTTCTGTGAGCTGAAGTGTACTGTCATAATTATTATTATCTATATCGTAGATACATCACTCTCTACCAGTATTATCCAACTGTGAGTTTGGCAAACCTTGATCCTGCAAGGGCACTTAGATTATCTGATTCCTGTGCAACGGACAGCGACTGTTACCTACGCAGGAGACCAGCTCGACGATGCGTTTCTGAAAGACCGAAACTCTGAAACTCTTCTGAATTCTGATCCGATCTCAAATCGCAAACTTTGCCATGACGAGTTCTGGACGAAATTGAAGTCCGGGTAGAGAAACACAGGCCGTGCAAGACTGCACAAGTGGACAGTGAAAAGTATACGGCAATCCAATTATATTCAAGAAAGAACTTGAGAGAAATCTATTGACCTATGAACACTGATTGAAGCCTTCTGCTTGAGTGGCTATACCTAACCAACATTGATACCTAGTTAATCTCCAGGAAAAGAATAAAAGACACATCGCAACAGAAACTTGAAGCTGTCTGAAAGAATCAGAGCACTGTATGACGCCAATCTCGCAGACTGCCTACCACATAATCGGCTTAATTAATGTGACATTCGCGCACTGATGAAAGCAAGGCATTTATTGGTGGAAAGCCGGTTGCAGGTTACCTAATCTTGTAATGTGAAAGGCACATCTCCTCTCGTTTCTCTCAAAAAGAAAATTTGGCACATGTTGAGGTCATCTGCCACCTTAATTCGTCAAACAAAAATAGCCCCACGAGAACACCAGCCCCGCATTTCTTGCGATCAACTAGGTTTTAGTGCTCTTTCTTTGATTGAAAGACTTTATGCACTCGTGCAGCAATATAAAATGCACTGCTAAAGAAGAATCAGCACTCATCACCATTTGCAGCCTTATGTGTGAAAGTTCTTGGCGTTAGGAACTTAGAAGTTAGAACTACTGAGCCCATCACTTGAGAAGACTAGATCAAAGTATTTATCAATTGACATCACCATGCTCTAAAATTGTTCTCTCAAGATGCGCTATCCAGTAAACACTGCACTAGCAGACAGTACATATAATATGACTATATGGTTGAGTGTTAAGAACAGGTCCCCTTTCCTGACATGTACATGTTTGTTCTTTCCACCCCAATATTTGGCGGCTTACTCTTCGGGAGAAACTTCAGTGATGCAGGCTCTGCTCCCTGGCTGAGCTGCATATATCAGGGTTCAGAACCAGACGCAAGGGTTGCTGAAGAGTTAGTGGGTCGATCACGCATCAGGGAAAGAAAGGCACGCGAGCTTGGACTCGAGTAAGCAAGCTTGATCGAGAAGTTGTCCGCAATGGAGGCATGCAACAGCGGAGAGATCCCAATCAATCAATTTTTGGCGGGCGCGCGCGTGACAGCTGTTGGGGGATTATTGTTTCAGTTTGAGTTCGCCTCTGTCTGAGAGAGATCAATCATGGCTCTTCAAAGGACCCCTCATGATGAACAGTTGCAAACATGTCAATTTGCAGCAATAGGGTGTAGGGGTTTAGGTGTTCTTCTTAGTAGGTAACCAGGAAATTGACTGCTGTAGAGTGATACGGTGCTTATTGGAAATAGCCTCATACGGATTGTGTAAAAAAAAAGCACAACTTAAAAGTGTGAGTAAGATTTCACCTAATCTTTTAAAAGAGAAGACCTAGTACCACTTATAAGGTTGTTGCTTTAGCGCTTAAATATAGCAACCCGTGGGTTTAGGTGGCCAGCCCGTTTGAACTGTAGCCTGAGGAGTAAACCCGATTGAACCTAGATATATGATCAGAGGGTCCGTTCTGATAATTGGTATCAGAACCTAAGCGTCTAATATCTTCTTGGATCTCATGGCTATAGAAGTACACAACCAATATGTGATGGAGAGAATGTTGTGAATAGTCTCATATGGGTTGTGAGAAAGGAAAAGGCACAACTTATAAGTATGAGGGAGATCCCACCTATTAGACGAGTCTTTTGGAGGAGAAAATACTCAATACCACTTATAATATTGTTGCTTTAAGATTTGCATACGGTAACCTGTGGGTTTAGGTGATCAGCCCATTTAGATCTATAGTTTAAGGAGTAAATCTGGTTGAATCTAAGTATATAGGTAAGGTCCGATCTTACAGTACCGAAATGTATGTGGATAGTTGGGCAGAAGCAGAACAAAAATATCTGCAATTGCAGTATTAGTTTTGTGGTTTTGTTCAGGCGATTAGCAGACCAATGATCTGAAATACTGAAAAAAGAAGGACGCGTGTTACTTACTATCTGGCAGAAACAAAGGTGTTTTTCCTCGTTCGTTTTCGGAATAAAGGCAATCAGATAGAGCACATTCTAATGTGTGGCACAATGACGAAAAAATGCCTTAGACCCAACCCAAGATGATGACACGGGCCAAATGGGAACTTGAAGGCTTGAATCCCGAAGATGGAATGATATGGACTCATCGTGAGAATCTTCCAGCTGCCTGGTAACGTGAGCTCAACAAGAAATTCTTCCCTTTTTCACCTTTCTTTCCAAGTGGAGTCAGACTTCAGAGTGGTCATTTGTAAACCCGAGAAAAGCTTCGGCCACCCTGAAGTATCCAAATTGCAGAGCTCTTGAAGATCCGTATACGCGATCAGAGCTACCATTTTTTTTGTTGGTGGAGCAAACACAAGGATCTAAGCTTCTAAACACCATGGAGTAAACCCAGCTAGATCTCTTCCGAACGAAGTGAGCCGTTCAGAAGCATGAGATTTATCGATCTTGACAAGACAAAAACCATAAGAACAGCAGAGCATTAAAGAGTTGTCCCCAAACGCGATCAGCGCGGCACGAAAACTGAAAACTCACACACAACAATCGACTGCGCCTAGTTCGCGTTGCGTTACCGGCCGTCCTGCCCAACAATCGACATGCTGCACACAGTGCAGCGTTACAGCAGAAGCAGCAACAGCTACAGCTTGCAGTCGCAACAGAGAAGAAGAACGGCTGAGAAGGGAGGATCAATCAGTGCATGCTGTGTCCCTGCCCATACGAATGAGACAACGAGACATAACACTATTTCGCCAGCGACGAGAGCTCTCCTAGAGACATAACACTGTTTCGCTAGTGACGGAAAATTTTCGGACTCGTCTCGCTCGCTCGCGATGCGCGGCTCAGAAGAAAATGATTAGCTTTGGTCTGCTGAATTGGAACTGTACATAGGGTGGCGATCCATGCATTCACGCATGAATGCATGTGAGATCCAATGCAGGCCGAGTTTCCTATTGGATCACATGTGGTTCGCAGAAAATGCAGGGGAGAGGGGGACCGCTATGGCTGAACACTTTTTCACAGGCCTCTCTTCTGAATTCTGATCTGCCTTGATAGATCTCAAGATGTCTGATCAGTGCCAGTTTGCCGATGCTGTTGACATATCGATGTGTGATCGAAAGTTCAGAGCAACCAAGTGTGCTAAGACGTTGGAGCATGAGAATGGAGGCTACTGGAGTAGTATGTGTAAGTTGTAACGAGTTCCGATGTGATTTCAGTACTGCTAGATCGCAGGACGGCCACAGGTTGCAGCGAAGCCGCCCAAACAACTTGGCAGCGCGTAGAAATCTCAGTGGCTCCAACGAAGCCTGTACACTTGGCTCAGGCCTCCTCAGGGCCAGTGAATAGTATCACTCTATGAATCCATCACATGGCTTAGAATTAGATGGCTATAGTGGAACGGATATCTAGCCTACACAGATAGGTGTATATCATATGGTATACCAGTCCGTCATAATCCAAATTGAGGGGAGGAAAAAGAGAGAAATGCTTGGCTTGGTTCCAGTCATCCAGGCCATTGAATCAAGCAGTTCAATTAATACTGCAAAGGTTCTTGCTCGCATGTGGATCTTTTGTTACTTAACATTGAAGAGTTCGAGAGACATGATGCTATTGTAGAGTAGGCTCGCATCCATTGCGCCGTCACAATTGAGAGTTCATGTTGGTTATGTTAAATTGATAGTACTGGCCTGTGACTTTTTATATGGCAATGCTCATGTAGACTAAGCTTCAAGGTTTTTTTATGGCTTCTGTGCTTTTTTGTCTGCCTTTTGGAAACGTAAACAGGGGCAGGATAGGTTGGAAAAGAGTCCCCAAAAATTTATTATGGCAACTTTGGGGGTTTCAGATAAGGGACATGGATATCAGGTAGAGATTAGTGCATGATGCATCCATGTTCTGCAGCCTGAAAGTGTGATTGTCCATTTTGAGAAGCAGTGGGTCAAATCTAAAGCATCTCTTTCTTCTCTCTTTTACCATAAAGATCACATGGATGTGGGAGCAAAAATATTGGTGTGTAGGTGGCTAGACGCAGCAGGCACGTACGAAGATGGTGCACCGGTGAGACATGCAGAGGATTCCACAGCTTTGCTCATGTAGCACAATGCCGCTCGAAATATTTAAAGATGCCGGTCGCCAAAAGGGCTGTACATACACCTAGGTTTGGATACCTCCACAGCTTTACTCATGTACCAAAGACCAAAGGGGTCGATTTATTTTTGGAGTGGAGTGTTTGATTATACTGGCTGCTCTTGCAGATTTTGTCAACTAGTTTCTGGTTTTCAGTGGAAAAGTTTGGGATGTTTTGGTGAGAATTTCTGGTAAAATATGCCACATAGATGTATAGAACCCTTAGTGGTAGTAGATCGAAACTGTATTTGTACTAGCAGTCATATTAGAAGTGCCCAAGTTTAGGCACCGCTCAATTTAGTTTCTATCTTTTGGCTTCTGTTTTTTTTTCACTATTCATTAATCTCGTCTTTTTCTAGGTTCTTTGTTTTTTTAGACTTTTTTTGCCTCTTTTTTTTCTCATATTCCTTTGCATTGTTTGTGATATGCTAATATATTTTTTTTATTTTAAAATTTTTTCAATTTAATTATGCCAAATAAATTAACTCAGCTACAGTAAAAAAAGATATAAACCAATGCAATTCTGAACACTCTTATTACAGGGTACTTCCATATATACATAGTACACTCTACGTCCTTCTCGGTATCCTACGGACTGCGCAATCCTCACATTAGTGTACACAAATATACTAGTACTACTAGAGTAATATACTCCATTTGTAATTAAGGCTGTCGGTGAAGGATGCGTTTGCTAATTAAACCTTTGGAAAAATATACTTTCAGACAAAGCCACCCTGCCTACACTATGACTTGAACATTCTTCTGGGTGATCATATGGCCATAACCAGCAAGCAAACCAATAATTAGATAGGCAAAAATGCAAATTGATTTGACCAACTATAAAGCTTCTTAATTTGTGTATACTCCATGTCTTTTGGTCAATTGTTTGGGGGCGTTACTGCATCGAAGTCTCGCAGGACAACAGCTATCACAGTGTTGATTTTTTTTTTGGCATCTTGTCTGTGCTGCTGCTGCATGGAGCATTGGAGCGTGTGTATTCTAGTCCTATGTTCTTTGGGCACAGAAAAACACAAAGAAAGAATACCTGTTTCTCTAAACGAACCAATTAGAGCATCTCTAATGGTCCTAGCTAGCAACTAACTAGGAGACTTCCATGTCATCAACCAAATAGCTAGCATACAAAAGACTGTCTATAAGGATAGCTATTTGATACTTACATGCACACACAGTCATTTATAAAGACTACCTCGTTTTCTGTTATAGCCTAGTGTTTAAGGAAGAGCCGGCTCGATTTTTTTTGCATATTCTCTTTCCTCCACATAGGATTTATGCTGATGTGTACATGCAAATAGCCAGCTGACTCAGACCATTGGAGATGCCCTTAAGCGTGACTTCTGATAGTGAACCGTATTCTATTTGATCGAAAAGTTGACCTCTTTCACGAAGCAGACAAGAAGTTGAAACGAAGATGGACATAGAAATAGTGGCACGAATCACACGGTTAGATTCGAACACAGCATGTAGTGGAGAACCTTGGGTGGCTGTACCTCTAGCCTGTAGGGTTCAAACTTTAGATTTTACCATATTTAAAAAGATTTCCTTCCAGTGAGAGATGATGTGTTCATCATAAACGAGAAGTCCACAGTGATTTCATCGTTTCTTCGTCAAACTCCGCTCTTCTAGTTTTTCATAGACGTCGTGATGTGTGTGAGTATGTGCATATGGTGGTGTCGGCGGCGGGGAAAACGCGCAGGACCGGCCCGGTCGGCCGGGAGCGGCACAGGTTTCCGCGCGACGCACGCGCCCAGCTTTTGGCTGAGCCACCTCCCACCGATCCGCGGCGCCCATGAGCACGAGGCCTCGCCGCTTGGAGGCGCGCCCACACGTGCCGATGCGTGCATGCGCCGGTGTCGCTCGTTGATGCCTCGATGCACTACGTGTGGTCAAACGTGGGTTCCCGCGCGCGGCTGCAACTTTGCACACTGCGCGCTGCGGCCGACTGCGACGGCTCAGGAGTCCCGTGGACCACGTACGTGCCCGGCCTTCTCACCTGCGTGGTGTGGTGACCAACTCATCATGCAAACGCAACGCAAGCCACACGGGCGTTGTGCTACGCCGTCGCGTCTGCGCGCGCCGCTTCTCTGCCACGTCAGCTTGGGACGTAAAGCCGAACAGGCCTTTCGGCGCCTTGCGATTGTTGCCGCGTGTCCTTCTTCACTGATCCACGGGCAACGGCTACGCAGGCCAACGGCTTGGATGAGATACGTGCAAGTAGTATGCAGGCTAACAGCTTACGTAAGATAACTATCCCCTTAAAAGTTGTTTATGTCAACACAACACCAGGGACGGACCCATAGGGTATGTCGGGTGGGCTACGGCATATCCTGGGGTCCAGCCGGCAGCCGAAACGTTCGCCTCATTGCCTAACGCACGCGCATCCTCGCCTCATCGCCTGCTGCACGCGCATCCTCGAATCCCTCGTTCGCAGACTGCTCGTTCGTCTGCCGCCTCCTAGTCTCCTTACACCGCCGCGCCTCCCATCTCCAGACTCCAGTATCTCCCGCTGCGTGCAGGAAAATGGCGATCTCCGCGGCTCCACGCGCCGCTGCTGGCATCCGTGCTCCTGGCGCTCCTCTCCGCCTACAGCAAAAGTACTGTTGCTCTTACTGTTACACCTTTGTACTAATTGGGATTCTAGTCTTGTTGGTGTCTCGTGCTGCATTCCGTTGTGCTCTGGTTGTTGGATCTGAGCGTTCGGGGTGCACCGGGTCCGGGTGTTTGTAGTTCATATTGGGATCTTGTGGTTGGGGGCTGACGTAGATAAAGATTGACCGTGAAGACATTTGGGATAATTGGGATATGGATAATTGATATCATCATAATAGATTAATAGCCTCCAGTGATGCATGTTTTCTTTTCTTGGTATTAAAGATAGCTTCATTGCATTGGTGATTAACTAGTTACCTCCTTGAATAAGCTAATTGTAAGCTAAATTCTGGGACATTAAAGTATAGTTAAGTCCACTTTTCTTTGGCACATGTTGCCTGAGACCTTACTGCATGGTTTACTTTCTTTGGCATCAATGGCCAGCCAATTCATTTGTTAGATTAGTGACAATTTCGCTATGAAGGCTGTAGGTACAGTTGGTGAGGTTATGTACATTTCTGGTGGGTGGTGATGAATCGAATTATAAGGAGGGTTGGCCAACTTTCCTATTTCTGTTTTTGAGACGTCTTGAAATACCCTGTTGGTTATACTGTAGTACTGTATTGATTGTTCTGGAAATCAAATATAGAAGCCTTTAAAAAACTTAATAATGTCTGGAAATCCGAGAACACAATTCTCAATGGTGGTTGTGTTACTCATCTATACATCACTAACCATTACTGCTTGGTTTGGGGAGATTGAAATGTTGAAATGTACATCGCAAAGACAAAAAAGAAAAGAAAATTAAGAAATGCAGAAATGTTGTTTAATTAATGTGATGGCAAAAAAAATGATTTTTACAGTGTACCCTATGTTGCAGAGATGATATGTTTAGCATTTAGATATTTTTGAGAAAAGAAATTGTATGATAATATGTTCAGTACATTAATTTCACTTATCTTTATCAATATAAATTGACAGCCTGATGCATGGACTAATTACACATGTTACTGTAAAGTGTAAACAACACAAATTGTATCACACTCAGTATATCATGTTGCTGTAAAAATGCAGATATAATCGTGTAATATTTCTAATATCAAAATGACCAAGTACCATTGTCATGGCTGCATCTTCCATAGGAAATAAATTTACATGTCTGGGCCATTGCAGCTAGAATTCAGTAGGCAGGGAACATTTTAGCAATATGACCATGACACCATCAACGTTGACCCTTTACAAAGATTGTAAGGCCTGGCTATACTGCATTTTAACTCTCATACATAATGCATTCTCAGAATTACGGGGCTAGGCAATATGTACTAACAAACCAAACCTGCTTCACACTGGATGTTTTTCGCATTTTTTGCCTAACTATTCATGGTTCTGTCTTAGTGCTTATTTTCCCAACATGTACCTATTTGCGTGAACATATCGTTAACTGGCTCTGATTATTTTTAATTGATTATTTATCATTTGTATCCTGTGAGTATCCTGTGAAAATAGTTATTTGTCTAAAGGTATGTTATGAGTGGTCTACTGGATTATTTTATGTTTCTTCTAATCCATGGAGCTGTCTCAAATCTCATTAGTGTCAGCACTCAATCACATTCGGATGCATTCATGTTTATAATAGAGACTTTCATACTCTTTAGAAAGTGTAGGTCAAAAAAATCAGATAAGTAGTATTGTAAATCTCTTTTATGCATATTTGAGATTATTAGTATGGTGTTTGAATTATTTATATTGTAATTTGTGCAAGTTTTCAACTTAATCTTTGAATTTAAGATTTATCATATTATTTAGTGTCTGTATACCGAATTACAGTATAAATTTTACAATTATTTACTAAATTACATGTAAAAATTTTAGTATAATATAATCTTTGATAAAATTTTAGATCCGTCACTGTAAACACCCTAGCTAGCAAACTATCGAGGGTACGTACGTGGAAGAAGCCAAAGGCGACAGCGAACGGATGATGGATGTCTCGTCGCGTCAGAAACATGCTCCCGTGCCGGCCCAGCCCATCCGTCCGTCCGCACGGTCGTCATCGTACGGTGGGCGCGCGCGCGGCCATTCGCTTTGCAAGATTCGACGTAACTTCCTCGCAGAAACCACCAGTACCGCTCTAGCTAGCCCTCCGTCCTGCGATCTTTTTCCTGCGTGGAAAGGGAAGGCACACGGGGCGAGAGACGAGACGGTCTTTTGGCAACTCTTACACTGTCGTACCTTACCTAACGCTCATCAGCCAACGGATCGAATCAGGATTTATAAAATACGGCACAAATATATATGGTATCAAAAATAAAAAAAATCTTACAAAAAAACCAAAATACTGACATTAGAGCAACTATGTTAAAAGAGAAAAAATTTAGCAAAACCTACCACAAGATTACAAAGAATTATCGCTCTTTCACAACTCAAATCTTTTAAGATCCTTGGATCATTGCTCTATATAAAAATCTAGTGCTAAATAATAATTTAGATTCTAATTCTCTCATACACCTCTACCTTTAGATGAATGTCTCTTTCACTTTGTTACTTGTTACTTGGATTCTCTATGACCATCCATTATAGTTTTATATAATTCCAACTAGCCTTCCTCCAAAATAGAGCAAATAGAGCAGGAATCCTACTCCAAAAGAAAGTAGGAATCTTAATACTATTAAGATTCATTTAAAATTTCTTATAGCACACTTTTTCAAATCCCAAAAGAATACGAGTCACCATCTCAACAATCTTTACTTTGATTGGCTTTGCATTTTTTAATTGTTTTTTCTCCTACCTTTAGGAGTGTCCTTATCACAGGGGCTCATGACATCATCGTAATGTGTGTGTGTCAATCTCCAGGCTAGTCTGTCTAAACCTTCTATACCATAGGTTTATAAGGATGACCGACTAGAGCGGAGTGAATAGGAGGTTTCTAAAATTTAAACCTTAATTGACAATTCTAACAAGAATAAGCCAATACAAAATTCTAGCACATGTCTAGAGATAAATTCTAAGGTTTCATTAAAGCACCTCAAGACTATATCGATACTAAGATACAATTATAGTTAGGCAATTCTACACAAATAAATAAATAGCTAAAAATATAAATACGAAAATAGTAAAGATAAGAGAGAAAATCCACAATGAAAACATTCGACATTTTTTCTGTGGTATCGAAGATTTATCGATCTTTACTAGTCCACATTGAGATAAGTCCAAATAGATTGGACCAACTCCACGAATTAAGCCCAAAGAACGCAACTCCATTAGGGTTGCTCTTCCTCCACTCTAAGATGGTAAGCACCGAACCATTTATAAATGGTGCCGAGCCTCTTTACAACCTTCTACGAAGAGATCACCGCACAATCTTTCTCCAAGTTGTCTAGGTGCCGATAAATACCAAGAGTAATAAAATACATCCCTTGCTTGAAGGAAATCAAGTGTCAAAAAGATCAACTAATGATGCAAAATACACTTGAATGCTCACAACTACATTAAAATGTGAAATGTGTGAAAATAAGTAGTAGAGAGTGCACAATGGCTCTATGTATTTAATGAGGTTAAGAGTCATTAGCTTAGTGCTAGTGAGGGGTATTTATAACCCTCAGCCATAAATTTGACTGTTGGGGTAAAATTTCCAAAAAAAATTCAGCAAGTGTGGTATTACCACCATGTATTGGCCGGTATTACCGCGCCTAGGATCTATCTATTATATGCATTCATTTAATACTTCTGAACTAGCCGTTACGGTCTGGTACGGTACTATCGTACTCACATAGGCTAGTAGTACCGCATGGCTCATGCAGTACTACTGTTTTTCAAGGGAGGAAAATTTTTCAAAAACGTGCTTTCTAACAAAAGGTACCGTCATGTAAAAATTGGTCCTACCAGAATGCGGTCCTACCATACCTCAGATGCGGTTATACCTAGGTAGTAGTACCGCCGTCTAGCATGTGGTCATACCATTTTTACTGATTATTTTCTTGGATGCAATTCCAAATGCATGCATGATTCTTAATTGATCAAGGTGTTCTTAATTGATCAAGGTGGCACAAGATAAACCTTCAAGCTATTAGTCGTGATCTCTCTTTACAATACAGTATATAGCCTATGGATCCGGTCTTTTCACCAATTACCGAGACTAGTAAAAACTATAAAATAGTCCTTAGGCTACATAATACCTTTGCCTTAAGCCATGTCGATCCTTTATCGTCTTTGCATACCATTTCCATGTTGCCATCCATAATCTGAGACTAAACCTTTAAAACATTTTAGCACACAGGTTAGCCCCTTAACACATTGTTGTCATTAATTACCAAAATTATTTTAGGAGTCTAGATGCTTTCATCTGCTTGTCAATACCACGTGGTTGGTCCCACCATATCTCTTTTCAACAGCTCGCATATTAGTCTTTGTGTCTGCTAGATTTTACAGTTGTCTTTGTAGTTCAGTATGTAACTACATATTAGATCTGAATGCCTACAATTGACAACACGGTTTTCTTCTCCTGGCTAGAATTTTTATTAGACCTTCTATTGATTGCCTTTCCTTTAGGTGTATCCATCAATCGATATCCTCCATTTCTCCATATACTTTTCATAATCACATTCCCTTTGCAAGTAACTCGTATAACTCCAATGTGAAGTGATATCTTATAAACTTTCGAGTTCAAGTGACCTCACAGATATTATATTCTTCTTTAGGCTAGGAACATGCCGAACTCTCGTCAATATGTGATGTGCTTCATCATATATCTCCAATATAATCGTTTTCACCTTAGTAATTACATACTCCATGCAATCCGCTAAGTGAACAGTTTAATACAACGGGAGTAGAGATCCTTTGTCAAACATCTCCCTCGCCGAACATATATAGAAGTAACAACTTAAATCTAATATCCATCCATGAGAAGTACCTAATTGACTGAGAACTAGTACATCCAAATCATCATTTGCTACCGCCGCTGAGTATGCACCTTTTGTTTGCTTCAAATTCAGATAATTTTTATCATATGATATTTCTCGTCACATAGATGCATAGTCACGTGTCCTTGCTCTTGCCCTTCTTCCTATGACTTTTGCTTCTGTCTGCAAAACCTACTACATCCAATGCTTGATCACTTGAGGATGAAGATTCGGATGGTTTTTTCAAGGACTCCATTTTTAATAGACATGCAACTACCACATTGAAGTTGAGAGTGGTTTTCTCGATGAGAATATTAATTACCAATTGCTACTATGATGGTGATAGAAGTGATGCCAGTATGACGATCTTATTGTTCTTCTCAATTTTCTTATCTACACTAGTCAGCTATGTGATAAGTTTGTTAAAAATATTGAGATGGTCAACAAACTGTGTACATTCTTCCATGCATAACCTATAGAGCTGTTGCTTTAGCACTCACCGATATTTCTTTGGCGAATTCTTCTTGATCATCAAATACTTTACCTCATCACAGATATGTAAACAGATTGTATTGGCAACCTTTCGCTCCATCATGTTCTAGTTTTCATTAAATGCCTTTTTTCTTTTTGTCCCCTTCAAGAGCATAGATTAGCTCCTGCTGGACAAGAACATCTTTCACCATGCATTGTCATATGCTGAAATTTCCTCCATCATTAAATTTCTCTATTTGATTCTGCATCATCGACATTGACTTGATTTTATGCCCCCTAACGCTTTACCGACCTTCTCGTAAATCAGATTAATCTGGTCTTGCCTCTAATACCACTTATTACACTCTGATACCCCTTCTTATACTCATCAGCCCTCTTATTATATTAGAGTTTGTGAGATACGATATAAGTGTGTATGGTATCAAGAATGAAAAAGATGAATCTCATAGAGAACCAAAATAATATGGTTGAAGCAACCATGATGAAGAAGAAAAGATTTGGTGAAGTCAACCGTAAATTCCTTAACCATAACCTCAAAAGAGTACGAGGGATTGTTGTTCTCTCACAACCCCTTAAATCTGTTATGACCCTCGGATACTTACCTTTTACAATAATCTAGTGCTAAAGAATAACCTAGACTCTAATCCTCTCATGCACCTATATATTTGGATAATTGACTTTTATGCTTTGTTACTTGGGTTCTCCATAACCACTCTTTATGGCTTTATATAGCCTCCCAACCATCTTCCAAAGTAGAGTAGGAATTCTACTAAAAAACAAAAATTCTAATCCAATTAATATTTATATTAATTTCTTATAGTACATCTTTTCAAATCTTTAAAAAAATTAGGATATAAGACATCATACTAAACTACAATTATTCAAACGATTGTGGCCTCGATCTCACGCCAACTCTCCCCCCCCGTGCTAGCAAAAGGCCAAATCAGAGATGGGCGCCTGCGGAATGCACATTGCCACCTACTAGCCACAACCGGATGCGTCGGTTGTGGTCCCAATGTCGAACTTTATTATTTGGCTGGAAAGCTCCCTCTATTTTGATCCTGGCATACATGTTGATGGGCACACAAATTTGAACTTTTGGGATTTTTGCAAGAATAGGATAAAGAGTGATCAGAATAACGCATGCCTGCACCGGCTCGGAGCATGTGCGGACGGTGGTAAATGCCATGGGAGTCGGGCGCACGTCGCGGCTACCGTTGGCCAGCCTCAGGTGAGGCATGGTCAATGTGGGGGATCAGAAAGCGAGCCGAGCAGAGTGAATGATTGTCAAGCACTCCATTCTTTGGGAGAGGGTGATGAGTTGTTAGTTAACGAAGCTCGGTGCTATGGGAAAATGCACCGACATAAAAATGTATAGATAATCCCATGCATTGATAGCAAGAAGGAACTAACGAGAAAAGAGTTAATAGTAAAATGTTGGTCCTGCTAATGATTCATGGCATTCGGGAACCAGGACCACTCCTTCTCCAGTCCAGTATTCAGGAACCAATATAAATGAACTGTAGTTGGGATAACGTGTAGGCTACTTTAGCGCAAATTAAAATTTCTACCTCATAAACTAGGAAGCCATATAGTAAGAGATTATAGATTATTACTATCAGACACGCAGCACAGCGAAAGAAGGGTTGAAGCAATCTAATTCAACGTAGCGTGTATCGGTGTAGTGGAAGTAGTCGATCGTTCAACGACTTTGAAAAGCAATCCTCGAAAACCGACCGACCTCTAGTGGTAGTTGATCTCCATGAGTCAATCGCCTTCTCCGTTCCACATTATTGATTTGATATTTATATATCTATGATCTGTGAAACATGATCATCAATCAATACACGTGTTGATTTATACATCGTAATTGTCCCACATAATGATATAATATCAGAGATAATTTAGAATAACATCAAAAATATGAATAAAGAGTTCCACAATAAAGTCACATACTTTTTAATCAATACGAAAGATATTTATTTAAATGATAAAATAACATAGTATTCAAAAAGGTCATAAATATAGAAAATAATACAATCATTTCTATTATTGCTCCTAGGGTATATCACTAACACCCATTCGCTCATATCATCTTATCCATGGTCAAATACTCAACTTTGCCTCCTAACCAAACACATCTTTAATAGCCCCGTTGTGATTTAGTGTCCATATGACTTGTTGGCTCTGTTCTTTTAGGCTGCGGTTAATGGCTTTTGTTTGTGCTTTTCAAGACGACAACAAATTGTGGAGACACCGACGCAGATAGTGCACATAATTTTAGGCTCAAAAAACTATTCAGAGAATCCACTTCTAAAAAAAATAATCTCGTTTGTTTTAACTTTTGGAGAAACCAAAAGCCTAAAAAACATACCATTATCTTATACGCGGCAAATGCATATAAGATGCTTTCAACATTGTAATAATAGGAATCTATGAGATCACACTACTACGAAACATTAAGGTGGTGCTTATTTTGGCTTTTTATAGTTTTTGTGGTATTGTAGTGGCTAATAGCTTTTTCAGCGTAATTAAAATTTTAAAATTAAAAAAAATAAAAAAATTACATCATTTCAGACAATGAAAGGAATAAAGGAAACAAAGACAAAAAAAATTCAAAAATAACCAAAAAAGCTAAAAGGAGAAATTTAAAAATTAGAAATCGGAAATTAGAAAGAGAAACGAGGGCAGAACCTAAGTTTTTCGTCAAAACAAACCCTGAAGCCGGTTTTCACTCATGGATAACTATCACATCGTCATCACGGCACTGTTTTAGGGTCACTCATGATGAGCAAATATGGGAGTATGGGACCAATTAGCTCCATTTGATGGTGGACTTCAAACTGCTCTTCTCATATTCTTACAGGACAGTGACGGATTGAGACAGGAAATATGCAGAGCATGCGTGGTTAGGAAAACAATGAGATCTTTGACGTTTGCACACACAGGGCAATCGGGAAGAATGCGATCAAAGATATCAACACCATTCTGCTCCAATCAACATAGACCGGTATATACTATATCGGCCTCTAAATCCATATAAAATATCCCTACATTTTGTACCAGATCAAATACCGATCAATACCATATCGGCTTTAATACCGGTTAATATTGGCTGGTACCAATAGAATTAATAATAACATCTATTGAATTATATATTATATTTGATAGTACTACTGTGTATTTGAAATAATATTATAAATGATATTTAGTGTGCATATAATTAAACAAATAGATACTTATAAATATATATTTGTATTATTATATTAAATCCAAAACGATACGTTCATATAAACTGGTATCAGAACGTATCATTCTAAGAATCAAACTGATATAACCTCTGGATCGGTATTAATAAGTATGCATGTGATTTTTCTGGGACGACAAACCTGGAGTAACTCAGTAAGCTCCAAAGTCACTGTGCTCTCAAAATCTTACCTCGGAGCTATTTGGCCTTTTTGTTGTTTACTAGCTGGCACTGTCGCCTCTAAGCTCTACTCCTTACAATAAATAGATCTCGTTTGTCCCTGCACGAAGCTCTACTCCTTACAATAAATAGATCTCGTTTGTCCCTGCACGAGTAAATTGCAGCATTCAAATTTGTTTTGGCCTTTGCTATGGCAGCAGTAGCCTCCAAAGTTGCGAGTAATACAAAGCTTCCGACCAAAGTTCTGAAAGGGAGGGAGCTTACCCACCTGATAACATAACGATGCGTCTACGTGTAAGGAACAAAAATGCTTGTCTCAGTCCTCAAAAGAAATAAAATCCTTGTCTCAACCATCTCCTCTCTTTCGTACGTAGGTTTAGAAATTAATTTAGAAAGCTAGCTGCAGAGTTAGATCACAACTCTTGTGTCCATTGGAGGACCGAGGTTTGCTCGGTTGACAAGCTTCATCGTCGTATGAGCTGCTCGTCTAAGTTCGATCTCTGGATCGGCCTCGTGTATATCGTATCACATATACGTATGTGTTTAGTGAAAAAGGGTGTATCCGTGCTTCTTGAGGTATTGAATAAATCCAAGATTTATCTAATAACCTTTACTTAAGTCTTAGCGTGTGTTTCAGTAGGACGCACACATGTGTACATGTCGTGTGAGTAAGTGTGCGTCCTCCCTCCATTGTAGTATAAAAAACTCATGTGCCTATGTAGCACCCAAAAATTAGGGAAGTCTAGCAATTAACTTAACTAGCATTTAACCTAATTTTTGGGCCCATTTAAAAGGCCCTGTTTCTTCGTGGGAGGGGGGCGCCTCCATCCCTCTTCCTCAGGTTGCTCTCTCTCTTCTCTATCCCCATCTGTCCTTCTTTCTCTTCCTCTAGGGTTGGCTCAGGGTTTTGGCCGCCGCCAGCGGTGGGGGCACGTGGCCGGGAGACAGCGCGTAGGCCGAGTGAAGCCAAGGCCGGTCGCATGGCCGAGACCAGGCCCAGCGTGGCTCGGTGGCGGTGGCCCATCTGTCCTTCTTTCTCTTCCTCTAGGGTTGGCTCAGGGTTTTGGCCGCCGCCAGCGGTGGGTAAGGGTGGAAATTTGGCTTGAGGCTTGCGAGCCGGCTCGGCTCGTAACGAGCTCGAGCCGGCTCGGCTCGGGCTCATTCTGATTCAAGCCGAGCCGAGCCTATTGTCCAGCTCGTGACCGAAACGAGCCGAGCCCGAGCCCGCTCACGAGCCGCTCGCGAGCCAAACGAGCCGGACTCGAGCACCCTTATCTCCAATCGCGATTTGAGCCTCCAATGCATCCGGCCTCAGATCTCGCTCTCCCCCCATCCCGCAGACTCCGCCGCGGTCCCCACCCCGCGCGCGGTCCCCACGGCCCCACCCGCGCCGCCACCTCCTCCCGGTCCCCGCCCCACCCCGCGCGCGCCTCCTCCCGGTCCCCGCCCCACCTCGCGCCACCGGCCGCCCCACCGCGCGCCGCCTCCTCCTGGTCCCCGCCCCAACCCGCGCCGCCGCCTCCTCCCGGTCTCCCCACCCCGCCGTCCTTCCCGATCCCCATTCTCCCGACCCCCTTCCTTACCGATCCGAACGCGCCTCCTTCAACCGACGCGCATGGGCCACGAACGAGCATGGAATCGCGTGCTCGAGGAAGAAGGTGGCGACGTCGAGGCCTCCCGTCTTCCCGCCTCGTGACCTCGCCGAACCAAAGACCTCGGTGAGTAACACTTATCACTTGAACTAGCATTGAAATAGCACAGGGAAGCAGAGTCCATGTACTGAGGATTAAGGTTAGGGTTAGGGTGAGGAATGAGGATGTGAATGTGATGTCGCCCTAATACTGATACTTACTTCATGCATTGATTCATTGGCTATAGGAGGATGTGGATGTGGATTGGGAGGCTTTTGGTGGTGTACCATCTGATGAGGACATGGATGAGGACTCTTCAAGTTCAAATGCTGCTGAAGAAGACAGTGTGGCATTGACAACAAAAGAGGGTACAGTGTCTCAGAAGAGGGGGGCAAAAAGGAGGAAAGGATCTCCAAAGGCAGCTGGTAAACAGAAACAAAGATCAAATTGTTGGAAGATCTTTAAGGTGGTGAATGTTCCATCGAAGACAAAGAAAGGAGAGGTTGATACAAAGGCAAAGTGTAGGTTCTGCTACAAACTCATGTCTTACAAACAAGGGGGGTGCAACTTCACATCTTATAAGGCATATACCGAAGTGCACGCCATATATGAACAAGATGGCTAAGATGAAAGCTCAAGCGAAACTGAACTTGGGTCCTGCCATGGGAGGTGAGACTGGTTTACCCTTTGTTTCTACTCCTACGGAATATGATCAAGATGAAACTCATCGTATTATTGCTAAGATGATAATTGTGCATGAATATCCCTTTAAGATGGTTGAGCATACTTGGTTTAATGTTTTGATGAGATATTTAAATCCATTATATCAGTTCATTGGTCGAAAGACAATAAGAAATGAATGCATCAAGATTTAGGTTGGACAAGGAACACATTAATTTGAGTAAATGCCTAATTGGTGTATGGTTTCTTGTTGTAGGTTTTGCTGTTGTACACATATTCACTGCTGTTGTAAACTGCTTGTAAACTTGTAATATTGTGATATTGTGAATCGCCTTTGAATCTTTGCCTTTGCTTTGCCGCCGCTGCTTCTTTGCCGTTGAATCTTCTTTGTTAATCGAATCTTCTTCTTTGTTCGCTTTGTTGAATCGCTTCTTCTTTGCTTCTTCTTTGATAATCGAATCGCTTCTTCTTGAACTACCGCCGCCGTTACTCTTCCGCTTGTTTGTAAACTTGTGACTTGTGAGTTGTGAGCTGAACTGTTGATGCTGTTAATTGTTGAACTGTTGTGAGAATCGCTACTTTGCTGTTAATCGCTCGCTATCGCTGTTAATCTTTGCTATTATCTCTTTCTTTGGCCTTTATTATCGCTTTGCTATTATTTCTTTGCGTTATCTCGCTGAATCTGTTGTGAACTCTGAATCGCCATCTTTGTTGTCTTTGTCTGCTGTCTCTTCTTCTTTATTATCTCGATTCTGCTGACTACTCTGTTATCTGCGGCTGGCTCGTTCTGGCTCGCGAGCCGGCTCGAGCCGCATTTCGAGCCGAGCCGAGCCTGTCTCCCAGCTCGTTTTGGAAACGAGCCGAGCCGAGCCGAGCCTACTGTTCACTCGAGCCGACACGAGCTTGGCTCGAGCCGGCTCGGCTCGGCCCGTTTCCACCCTTAGCGGTGGGGGCGCGTGGCCGGGAGGCAGCGCGTAGGCCGGGTGAAGCCAAGGCCGGTCGCATGGCCGAGACCAGGCCCAGCGTGGCTCGGTGGCGGTGGCCAAGCGCTAGAGCATCTCGGCTAGCAACCGTGGGCGAGGCAGCGTGTTGGCACGAGCAGGAGGTGTGGCGCAGCCAGGGGTGTAGGACGGAGGCGCAGCTTGGTGGCGGTGGCCGAAAGGTGGCGTGTGGCGGCAGCGACGTCGCCGGTAGGTGGTGACCAGTCGAGGCGCTCGGCTACACGGCCATAGGCAACTAGTTGAGGCGGCATGACCGCACAGCCGTGTGGCGCGGGCAGCCGTGCGGTCGGGGCAGCGTGGCAGTGGCGGCCTGAGTGGCCGGCCAACAGACTTGCACGACAACATGATTCGGCTGGTTGAGTGCACAGCCAAATCATGTATTCACACGGTGCTTTGTTGGGTCGTGGAACGGCCGTGGTTCATTCAGTTGGATGGCGAAATGCACAGCCGAACGGTGTTTCGTGCGGCAAAATCTTACCGAATGTGATCTCTTCCGGCCGAACAACCTCCTGTTGTCCTTTTCACAACCTTATCATAACTCTCACTTGATTCTCTTCTGTTCCATCGTGTAGGTTCACACGCATCTGTTGAGGGAGCGTTCAAGTAGTTGCGCATTCCAGATCCTTCATGCAGCAAGTCTACCAAGCGTACTCAAGACAAGTACCTCACAACCGTAACCTCTCTGTTCCGCATATCATATGTTCCAAAATTAACTTTCGCATTATCTTTGAATACAATTATCATATTAAAATGCTTGCATGATCATATTCTGCTAATGTAGTTTTTACATCATGATGCCCTAATTAACTAGTATTATATGCTTTAGGCTTATTAAATGCTTGTTATGTTGTTCTAGTATACATGCTTTTATAGCGATTTAGAATTAATGCTTCAATAATTAATGGGGATAGCATACGAACACATTTAATTTAAGGTTAGCCATTAACTCTTTGTTAGCATTAAGGATACTATATTTTATTTCCTGGTAACATGATCCATTACCTATAAGATGTTGTATGTGAGCCATAATGGATTTATATTTACAACATTTGTTAATCTGACTAATAATTACTTGTCATGTAATAAAACTTGGATAATTGATAACTCTTGTGTGTGCTATGCTTTAATATTATCCTGAGAATAATTTCTCGTTCTCTATCGCCATATCATCATCCTATATCGCCTCGTATTGGGAATTACGTCTTTCCGTTCCCAACCTCAGTAAATCATTTCACTTCTTATAACCTTAACTTAGCTTTCCCTCAGTTCTCTTAAATGCATTCTAGATAACTCACTAATAAAAATAACGGTTATCTGGCTCGGGGTTACACACATATAGCGAAGATTTCTACCAACCTAGTAACGTACAGAGGGCTATACACTCTCGTTGCTCAGGATATTACGCCCCATATGCAGTATACAGTCGAGGACAAGAATATGCCTGACTACTCTCGTATAATCGGGTTTGTGGAAGGTAATCATCGGTGTCTTTATTATAACTTGCTAAATAACAATTATCCTTAATTCTATCATTCCTGTTACCTTTACCTCCGATTGCTATCAGTGTTTTCGGTAATCTAGTTTCATTGCCTTCTTGTGTCAATTACTTGCTTGTATTACCTATCCTTTATACTATTGCTTGCAACCGTTATTAGGTACTTGCTGAGATTTTTAGATCTCGTACTTGCTCTTTTCATTCTCAGATAAAAAGTCAATGGAGTGATAGCATCATGCATGTGTGGGAGTACTCGAGTTTTCAACACCGTGTCTTACCACTATTTATGTTATTTTATTTATCCTTTATTTGGTTAGAAGTAGACCGGTTCTATATTTCAAATATTTATTTCAGCTTCTGAAGGTTCTTTAATAAAGTACTATTTAAGTTTTAAATTCCTTGCAATTTCTATTGTTGTTTTTATTATTTATTCTTTATTTTAACGATGATGTTCTATAGTAATATCTTATCTTAGTATGTGAGGTGTTACGGCCCATGTCTAAGTCTTAATTTTTTTTAGACGTCAAGTGTTGATATTTGATCAGACGTGGATGGTGTGCCACCTAGGTTTAACACATTGGCAGATCCATATGGTTGATCGTACATACAGACACTTGCATAAAATCATGTAGTTCGAAAATCTAAAACCCCTAATCATCATAGTGCTAAATATGGAACCAACAATATGTGACATGTCCGCTATTTAGACCTTTCATGTAAACTCTAGGTTAGAGCATGTCTCCGAAGAGACGAAGGCGACTGCAACTTGGTTGAGAACTCTGTGACCAAGACACATTATGTCGTTAGCACACATTACTAACAGCAGATTCCACCGTGATCAGATAAGCTAGCAACTGCAAACCCTATCCCAAAACCATCGAACATCCCCATGGTTTGCGGCCTCGGCCCCTCCGTTTCTCGCCTGGCCGTAGCTGTACCGATCCGGCCGGTGCTGTTACATAATAAACCCCGAAACCGACGAGTCCCTCCTCCGCGGCTTGCCTCTGCGCACACTCGGAACGGCCCCTCCTCACGCGTCGCCCCAAGGGCCTCTGCTTCCAGGAACCGGACCCCACTCCGGCAGGTCCACCGAAACATTCTGGGTGGGTTTCGACTGCGGCCTGGTTTTTGGGCCCTGTTTACTAGAGCTTTTGACTTTTTTTTATGATATGTTTTTTAGACTTTTTCTTTTATTTTTTATTACCTATGATGATATATATTTTTATTTTTTAAATTTAATTATACTGAAAAACTATCAACAGCTATAATGTATTTTCATCAACTACAGTACAAAATAATCTATAAACCAGGGCATTTAAGCCTAAATGAGTATCACCTTGGTACTAGCGCGAGCGCCTGTACAAATAAATAAAATGCTGATGAGTTAATAAGTTGTTTTGTAAAAATTATCTCGATAAATAGTTATCAAAATATAATAAAAAATATCTTATTTATTTATTTGAAAAAGTTGTAAGCCCGAGAAGAAACGGGCCTTCACCTCACCGGCTTATATGCGCCTTTACCACCTTTACCCGGCTCACAATTCTCTCCGCGCATACACCCCACCAGTTCCCTCCAACACCCATAAGATTAGTACCGTACCGGCAGTCCAGTGAGAGTACGATCTATACTTCTCTCTCTCTCTGTTTCCGTTAATGCCCTAAGCCACCGCCTTCCATGGCCTCCGCCGTCGCGAGTAACCTCCCTGCCGCCGCGGCCTCCGCCGTGCCGTATGGCTGGCTCGGCCCGCGTGTCTCATTCAGCCGCGATGCCGGGGCTGAGGAGACGGTTGTGTCCTCTCCGGCGGCTGCCGTGGCTGTGACCGTGGCCACGCCAGAGCCCGCGATCTCGAAGGACTTCATCGACTTCGAGTTCAGTCTCGGCGGCTCCGCCACCATGCTCTCGGCGGACGAGCTCTTCGCTGACGGGAAGCTGCTCCCGCTTCGGAAGTCGCCTGTGCCAGAGCCGGAGGCAGCGGCGCCCCCGCCCCCGCAGTCGGAGACAATGCCAGAGCCTCCGGAGCCGATGAAGCCACTCCGCGCTGCAGCCACGGCGGATGCCGCTGACGCCTACGTGTTCTCCCCCAAGGCGCCCAGCTGCTCGAGCCGGTGGCGTGAGCTGCTTGGGTTGAAGAGAGCAGCCGGTCAGAGCCCGAAGCCCTCGCCGACGCCAGCGGTGTCCGCGAGAACCCCCACGAGAACGACGAACTCGGCGGCTGCGAAGTCTCTGAAGCTCCTGCTCCAACGGAACAACGGCCGCGCTTCCGGCGCCGCGGCGTCGGACCTCTCCTCGGCGCCGCTCCTCCGCGACAGCTCCGACTCGGAGGCGTCCCTCTCCCTCGCCTCCTCCCGCTTCTCGCTCTCATCCTCCTCCTCGTCCTCAGGCAACGACCACGACGACATCCCCCGCCTCTCCCTCGACTCCGCCGATCCCAACCCGCCTCGCATCCGCCTCGTCCGCTCTCCCCACCGTCACTCCACCTCCAGCTGCGCGGGCCGCAGCCCCGCGCGTCGCCCCCCTTCGCCTCCTCCACCACCTCGCTGCGTCTCCGCCGACTCCCCGCGCATGAACTCCTCCGGCAAGATCGTGTTCCACGGGCTGGAGAGCAGTTCCAGCTCCCCATGCAGCTTCCACGCCGCGTCAAAGTCCCGATCTCGCGCCGTCGACCGGTCGTACTCGTCCGGCGTCCGCGTGGCGCCGGTGGTGCTCAACGTGCCCGTGTGCTCGCGGCCGGTGTTCGGGTTCTTCAAAGACAAGAAGGAGTCCGCGGCCAAGGACTCGACGACGGCGAGATTGCGGTCGTCGTTGGGGCGGAAAGCGCCGCCGCAAGGGTGGAGCGGCGAGCTGCCGAGATCTTCTGGGTAATCTGACTTTGTTGTGACCTTGTCTTGTTTGGAAGAGAAATTCGGAGAAAAAATGGTGAATGCATGGGAAGGCAAGGGGTGCAATGATGTGATGGATAGTTTGGTTTTAACTGATTTTGTTTGTTGGGAGTGTCCATCTATCACCTAGATATTTTTTTAAATAATTATTTAAATTTTTATTTGTTATATTAGATATCTAACGGTCTTTTTTAAGAAAGATGTTTTGAGAGGGAGTGGATTCGCGGCCCTTAGATATCTGATCTAACGGTCAGAAATTTAGACGATACTTTAGAAGAAAATATCCAGATGATATTTATCAACTACCTTGTTTTTGGAGGTGATAGGAAGGTCTAATCAACTGACTATTCTTTTCTCTCTTGACTGTATATATGGAGTTTTGTTTTTCT
Source organism: Melocanna baccifera (assembly GCA_036346265.1). NCBI lineage: Eukaryota > Viridiplantae > Streptophyta > Magnoliopsida > Poales > Poaceae > Melocanna > Melocanna baccifera. The sequence goes on along the minus strand of CM070691.1, from coordinate 26,794,870 downwards.
CCCTACCTCCCTGTTGACGTAGTCTTGGCAATTGGCGCATCTGGTTTGGTTGTTTGCAAGAAAGGGTGATAAGATTTGCTCCAAATGCTTTTGGTGAAAAGTTTGTACACCTGTTAAGTGTTCTAGTCACCAAATGCGTTGGTATTTTGCGCGGTCTAAACTCTTAAGCAGCCGAAGTCAGCAACTGTAGCCAGTAGATGCCGGTTCAGAGTTCATTCAGACGAGGGCGAGCCGGCCGGTCTGATCAGGCCAGCTCGGCTTGATCTGTTCTGGATCCGGGCACTGTGCCGCATGTGCTCATCTCTAAATATTCGCACGAAAATACGCCAGGAACTTTAAAGAAACGCTCGCCGCGGAAAGGCGCCACCGCGACGGGCGCGGAAGGCTTTGCTCTCTCGCTCGCTAACGTCAACGCGCCGATGCCGTCCGCGGCCGCGTGCTTCAGCGGGCAGGGCAGCGCGCGGCGCGGCGCTGGTCCATGTAGACGCCGCTGAGCCCTCTGATACTTGCCGCCGCGAGCTCTGCAACGCTCCCCTCTGCTCTGCAACTGCGTATGCCTGCCTGCCCACCCCACTGCTTTCCCCTACCCTTTTCTGCAACCTCTCGCACTCTGCACCCTCCGCTCGTTAATTGTGGATCTCGGCTCCTGTCTGTGCGTGAAGTGTGATGATGACGAACTGATCGTCCATCCTACCGTTAGCTGCTTGCTTCGTCTCGGCCTCTGCTCGGTGAGCTGCAGCGCTGTAGCTTAAGAGGTGCGTGCCCGCGTTGCTCTCGTCCATCTTTTTCTGCAGCGACGCAGATGCGTAGGCCAGCACGGGTTGATGAGTATGGACCGGGGCCTACGTTGGCAGTGCTCCAGAGATGCCATGAGTGTACGACTGTGCATTGTTGCGTAAGTTGATATTGTCCATTGATGGCGCGGATCTCTACTACTGCCGGCTACTATGTAGAATGGATGTGTGTTTATGCCGAGGTTATACTAGCATCTGTTACGCTGGAATGGATAAAACAGGTAGTTTGAACATGCGTCTCTTAAGTTGTATTCAATGGTGTACAGACTAATAGATTAACCTAGCAATGTTAGTATCTTTGGGCAAACAAACTCCGTAATTAGTTCTCATCTAGTTGGCTGTGAGAATTGAGCGTAACGACTCCAGATCAATAGAAGCCTGATTTGCGCGCAATTGGTAGGCGAGATGCGCATCTGCTGATCGGGGCAAACTAAACCCACTTACACAAAACCACACCGAACGCGAGCCCAGAGAAGGAAAACAGAAACAGCCAGACGTACTCGATCAACGGCTGAAATGTACATCTCGGCATGTAGCGACGGCTGACAACAAAGAGAAATCACGGCCGGGAGAAGGCTGAAACTTTATAAGACACACCTGTGACTCTGAGCTAGTGCAAGTTGGAGGAAAGGAGGAGAGAAAAAACTGCGCTCAGAATTCAGAACCCGTGCTGCCGCTGAGCGCAGAGTTCTCCATCTTTTTGGTGCTCATCACGGCCTCAGTCTGCGAGCCTGAGCCCCGAGGGCAGCAGCACACCTGCAGTACGCACCACCACCTCACCTTCTCACCTGCGCCGTCTGATGCGCCTCCGGCCACGACGTGACAGGCCATCTGACGGCTGCCACCCAGGCAGGGGAGCCGTGACTTCCTGCCCCAGCCCCAGGAGGCAGCCCTCCTGACCACCTGCCATAAAATACGTGTCGCTGTAATTAAAAAAAACAAGGCTTAATTAGTGGTTCTTCTCCTGCGTTCGTTTGAAGCGCGATTATGTCTCGAGGCAACGACTAATTAATCGTTCATTTATTGAACGCTAGTTTGGACTCCAGCGGAGGGCGAGGAACAGCGGAGACGACAGCCTGTACGTAGCGTACTGGCTCGGCTCCCGTGTTCTCTTCGTCTTAGGATAATGGTGGAGAGAGATTTGGAAGTTATTCGGTTGGATTAGTTTAGTTTCAGCTGAAATGGGACAGGGCATTGTTAATTACTACTGCTGGAGAAGATTAGGAGGTGTTGTGATGTGGGTGGTGGGCTGGATCGATCAGTGCCCACTAGACTGGCTTGTGCAGTCGGTCGATTGGGTCATCAGCTCAGATCGTTGCAGTTTGTGCACAAAAGCATTTGTACGAGGTAGGCGCAGCATTTTGTAAGCCAGGCAATACGTATACAGCCCTACACGTTATTTGCCCTACAGGAGTACATGAGCACATAACAATCCAAAAGCGCATTGGAGTAGCTACAGACATGCTAGGAAATAGGAGTGATTAACATGCACTGAGCAGCTACAGACATGCTAGGAAATAGGAGTGATTAACATGCACTGGGTTGGGTTCTTTTTTACTTTCAGTAAGTTTATATTTGTACGGATTACAGTAACTAGTCTTTAAACATTAGTTTTTTCAAGATAAAGTCAACAGAAATATCATAGTAAAAAATGTACTAAGTTCAATTGTACCGGCCAAAATCACATGCGACTATGTTGTTGTGCGTATTACCTCTCACGAACAGTCAGAATTCAAATATTTAAATCACAAGCCATAAGTTTAAAAGAACCCACACTAAAAGCATCAATGCCGGTAAGAAAACGCGCACAGAGGCAACATTGCAACTTGCAAGCCATGTTACTACAGTGAGTATGACATGGCAAAGTTTTGGTGCATCGGTGCCCTGACTAGCGATGGCAATGAGGCCCCATTCCCCGTTCCTCAACGGGGAATTCCCCTGTTAGGGGCCAGGGGTGCAGATGGTGGGATTTCTTCCCTCATGGGGATAAGTAGTAAGCAAATTCATTCCTTGTCGGGATGGCGGGGACAGTGATGTTTCCCTACCCCTATACTCGTTCCTCGTTAGGGACCCGAATCATTGTATGACATACCATGTATATCATATGATATCTTATTAATACCTTATAAAATCCTAAATCGAGGAATAAATACTTGTTTGAATTATGTGATGCACCTATTGTACATTTATTGTGGTGAATTCATACAATTTTTATTGATCTAATTGTCATATTATTGTTGATTGTAATTATTTGTATATTCCAAGTGGTTATTTATTATCGAAGAATGGGTCCCCATTGGGGCCCCTTTCCCTACCGGGGATGAGGAACGGGAGGAATTCTTCCTCGGACATGTAATTGGAGGCAAAGTAGGGAACGGAGGGAAGAATCGGGAGCGAGGATGTTTCACCACTTCTCGGCGGGGAATGTCCCCGTTGCCATCCCTAGCCTTGCCTGCACGGGTGGTTGGTCCATTAGGGCTGGTGAGATCAATCCAGCTTTTTTTAGTACAAGGTAAACGCACACGCTCAATACACACTATATTATGTGTGTATGTCCTCTATCATATACATACACGCGTGTATCTTCTATATATACTTGAAATTTAGCAGACACACTCAATGTCTTATGGAGCACAGATATTTTTTTTACTAAACACATATACATATATGTACCTTCTATATATACTTGAAATTTAGCAGACACACTCAATGTCTTATGGAGCACAGATATTTTTTTTACTAAACACATATACATATATGTACTTTTAATATTGATGGATAATAGTGTCAAGTCTGGAGTTAGACCATGATGGGCTGGAAACACAACCGCATCCATAGTCATCTGTCCACAAGGTAGCTTCCAGACCAATCCAGTTTCTCCAACGTTTTCCATTTTTTTTAAGGGATATCAGTTGGAAAAAAAATCTCAACATCAGCTCGTTATGGATACAGCAACCGCCAGACTACTACTACTTAAACAATAACATTGGGATCACAGCAGAAGCACAGCTGCAGAAGTTTTATGCGGTTATGCACTGTGCATGTACGAGGAGTGAAATTTCTAACTTTTTTGGTTTATAATTTACTATTCCTTAATTTCGTCTTTTTCTAGTTTTTTTTTGTTTCTTTTGCGTTGTTCGTGATAGTATAACATATTTTTTCTATTTTTATTTTTTTATTTAAGTATGCTAAAAAAAAGTTACCATCTACAACAATGTAAAATAAACTAATTATAGTAAAAAAAATCCAAAATAAGCACCCTTAATTCACGTCATTGTTGTATCTTTTAAGCCAAACCTTGATTACTAATGATCCATAAATGGATCTGGTGAAGCTCATGCGTTGGTTTCAATCCGACGGATGTGTATTAAGCTTTGCAAACTTGTGGGGCACTCTCCTATCTCATCAGGCAAGCAAAACTCGAGAAGAGAGAGACCACAATTGAAGCCTCTCTCTGATCTCTCTTCCTCTCCAAACCAATCCTTTCTTTTCTTTCTTGACACTCATAAGATGTGGTAACACTTCTGGTAACATTTGATTGTAATGATGACAGCAGAATGTTCAAATAGTCATCACCTAAATGTAGAACAACTTCCGAAAATTTAGAACTTGCCTCAGACAAAATGTATCCGCTGGGAGAGAGAAGCATCATCAGAACTGCCCTCAAAGCTGGCCACTGTTCATCTTTGAACAATTTCACGGAGCTGCTTTTCTGCACGACATCTGTTGCCAGTGAGCTGCACAAAGTAGGACAGAAATGTAAATCAGAACACAGCATGCGTCTGTAAGTTCATAACAGCACTCAAGAAACAACTTAGAGAAATTAATATTAGAATGGAATAATACCTAGTACCTACCAAGCACAAGATATTAGTGCCTGCAAGAAATATTTATGCTCTTTCCCTACAGAGAGATACTCATTATTGCAATGTACTGCCAGATATCCAAGTATATCCCATACACAGCAATGTATATCCATAACGTTTTTGGAAATTATATAGAACAGCTCGTCATGGCACAAAATCTGATGGGCTTCATGTGAAGAGATGCAACTACCGGTAAGAATCATATATAATACTTCATCAATAGCATTAGACCAAAAGTATCGATGATGATTCCCAGCATAATGAAGGAGCAGTAGTGCAGTACGGCACCCCTCTGTTACGAACGATTTTTCATCACTTCTAGACATCGCATTGATAATGCCCTGAACAATAAGCTGACGATGTGAAGTCATTAACAAATTGCAGCCCTTTGAAGATCTCTGTAGACAATAAAGGCATAAAGCAATTTTGAGATTTCTTAAAAGAGACAACGTAAATACGATTGATCTGTTATATTAGTTAATCATCAAATGTAAGTGAATATAACTCTTACCAAAAGAACCTGGCAGAGCTTCAATGCTTCAATCCTAGTAACGCTTGGATGGGACTTTCTCATAAGCTCACCAATCTTAGCCACAAACTCTTCATTCTTGAGAAGGATCATCGCTCCATTGCCACATAAAGCTGAATTACATTTATAGATTTTCAGGTATACAACAGGAAACTAAAGGAGAAGAAAAAACATCTCTGCATATCTTTATACAGAAGTCAAAGAGGAGAATTACCAAACATATGTACCTAAAGCAGCATACAGCTTAAGAATATTAGCAGCAATTGCCATTTCAGTGCTAAGAAAGTACTGTTCTAGCTTCCTCACCAAGTTGCAATTACTCCATACATGGCATCTTGAAGAAGGCCAAGTCCACAATATAATTCTTAGCAGTGATATCATTTCTGTCAGATTATTTAGTGGATAGACATCATGGGCACAACTCTGCAGAGCTGAAACAATACTTTCAACTGCATTAGTTTTCTCCAAGGCTTCCCAAATTTCTATATTAGTTGAAGATATTGCTTTCACTAGGCTGTTCAATATGCAATTCATCGCACTTGCACATGTGATAGCTATAGGTATCTTTTCTGCAGACAACTGGCACGAGAGGGACATAACAATCTCCAAAATTGGATATTGGCGAATGGAATTGCCCAAACTGGAAACTAACTTTAAGCTCACATCTGCTGCTTGGATCAGAACCGAAACGTTCTTTGTTTGAAGAATACCTTCCAACGCTATGAGTATATCCAAAATTGACTACTGGTTAACAAAGGAATTAGTCAAAGTGAAGGATTTTCAGAATTTCACTATTATCATACTACATTCAGAGAATAAAACACGGGGAAAACGTGAAGGAAGATCTAAGATGTGAATAAATTGACTCATCTGAGCAGGGCATAGTGATACAGACCAAAATGGGGTTATACCTTTACAGGAGGAAGCCGCAACATTTCATTTGACAAACAACCAAGAAAAGCAGCCACTGCTTTGAGCGCATGAGACTGTATTCCAGCATCAGTAGCCTGCCATTTCTTTGCACCATGGCCATCAGACCTGACATGATCATAAATACAACTGAGGACACACATCTTTGACCCCCCCCCCCTCCCCCCAAAAAAAAAACTTTTGTATAATTTGGTCCCCAAATTTTCCTTTGTAAATTATAAAAGAACTCCTATCTGGGCTTGGGTATCACCAAACAAAATCATCAAAGTTACATCTCCCCTGACGTTTTTACCAAACAGCAGCAACCTAAACGATCAGCGTGCCGCGCGCGCAAGCTTCTTGAGCTACTAAATTAGAACTAATTATCCGCTACCGAGTTTAAATGTCTATGAAGTGGGAGTAGTAGTAGGAGAGGAGGACGAGAGGTGTGGTAAATAATTACCTGGTGAGGCCAAGCGCGAGGGCGTCGTGGAGGCGCGTGAGGAGGGAGAGGACGTGGTCGGTGAGCAGCTGCTCGGCGGCGCCGCCCTTCTTCCTGCTCGTCCTTCTGGGCCGCCTTGGAGGACGCAGGACGCATCGCGGTGCGTCTACTCGACACGACTCACCGGAGCATGGACTCTCGAGGAACACCAAGAGAAAGAAACGACGGGGTGGTTGGTTGGGTTGGGCCAAGGTGGAGCTGCACCGTCACACTTGGGCATTTATGGGCTTTCTGCTTTCTCCGTTCTCCTCTAGCAACTAGAGGCGCGAGCGTAGGTAGTTTGGCAAGCGCTGTCTTCTTGCGAGGCGTTCCAACATTAGGTTTACCTCTTATGCTCATCTTTTTTTAGATGAAGTTTCGAGCAGAAATAAATAAATAAGAACGCGTCTACCAGACAGTGTGTTTTCAGTGGTTAAAATGTGTACATGCGTTCTGAAAGGTTCAAACATTCACTCTAGATTAGTGGTGTGGCTAAGAACGCGTCTACCAGACAGTGTGTGAGTGCCTGCTTCCTCTACTCTAAAAAAAAAATAAAAAAGAAGCGAACGGTAACTAACGGTATAGTTTCTGGGCATCCTCTTTTGCTTCTGGCAACCGTTCCGTTCGGTTCTCTGCTTGTTTTGACTCGTTCTGAAGCAGCAGTGGAAAGCTAGTCCGACTTACGTGGCTGCATTTTCTCATGTACATAGATCGAACCATCGAAGAATTTACACACTTGCCATGTAAGCTTAACTTTCAGTCCTACTTGGAATGAAGGACTTTTGCAAGAACTTCACAGAAAACGGCTCAATCCCTATAAGGAATCAGGAAAAATTCTCGCATTTTAAGCCAGGCCTTAATTGATGTCCCTGATAGGATGAAACTTGGATCCGTTTCTGATATTATGGAAATAGAACATGGTTTCTTCCTACAGAGTCACGGAGGTGATTTTAAAAGAAGACCAGGGTAGTGCAATCTTCAGAAACAAAACAAAAGAAGCAAAGTACCTGTGCGGGATTGAAATGCTGAGAGAGGAGGGTAGGCATGTCTAGTTTTTTCGGGGTCAACGGGGGGAAGGGGCAGAGTTGGCCCACACGGGAGGGAATGAAACATCGAGGGAGAAAAGGGTTGAGGCAATCAAGATGTCCGCGTATCCCAGCCGGGTACAACTTTAGTAGGTCAGGAGCAATCCTTTTGCTCTTTTTTTCCTACTCAGCTATCAGCAGTCCACGACTCTAGATTATTAGCATTAGTACTCAATAATACAAGACACCAGCTAATGACCCTCTTCCCCTCTCATGCTCGACAGTCTAGATCGTCCGTCGTAAATCGGACGGCTCAAGCATAGTCTTATCCTCTGTCTGTCCTTCCCCACACGGGCCCCCTATATGGTACGTATGACGCATGAAGCATGTCTTTCTTTCCATTACAGAGAGGGGCAGGCCCTTTGTTTTTCCCTTGGCCCTTGCTTTGCATCCTCGTTCTCCCACTGCTTTTTTCTGCTTCCACCTCCCTGTAATATATGCCTCCCCTTTTCTGCTTCTGCTTCCACCCCTTTTCTGGTGTAGTGGAGCCAAAAACAAGATGGAATGTAGTGGAGGGGAAGGATATGGTGTAATCTGATCCCCCCACACACATTGCCTGCTTCCACCCTCACTGTTTTATCTTAAACTCTGCTCATTAAGGCTTAGACTTATCGTTTGGTTTTTTTTACTATTCATAATTTTGTCTTTTTCAAACTTTTCGGTATTTTTGAGCTTTTTTTCGGTTCTTTTTTTCCGTATTCATTTGCATTATACGTGATGGGATAATACATTTTTTCTATTTTAATTATGTCAAATAAGTCACCATCAGTTATAATATAATTTTAGTCAACTACGGTATAATTTTAACTATAAACCACTAAATTTTAGCCCAACAGAGCATCATCTTAATTGCTCCCCTTTCCTCCCTCCACCACTATCAACCATAGTTTTAAAATTTGAACAGGGTCTGACCGCAGTTCAAATGTAATTATTCTAAGAGAGTTTTTACAGTCCTTTCAAGGTACCGCAACGTACTGATTCCTCCCGCTTTCTAAAGAGGTACTAAACAAACCTATCCGTTGATGATGGATGTTCTGGATTTCTAAACCCTAGTAGAAGATCAAAGAAAATTAAGTCTCACGTGTGTTGGGGTCCCCTTGCCGCCCGCCGCATCTCCCATCTCTTCGATCTGTCACTACTGACCAAGGTTGAAAGGAAATTTGTTGATCCGCATCTAACAACGATAGTGACTGCATCATGCATGATTTGTACCGCCAATCAATCTGAACCCTAATGATCAATCCAATGAATCTAAACGACTGAATCCAATTAAAAGCATCTAGTTTCAAGCCTAATCAGAACAGTTAGGCATGACCTTATTCAACTAATCAAGAAACCTGCGTTTCATCGTCATAAACGTGAAGTTATCGCCCAATGTTTGGATTGAAGCATTGAATCATGCATGACCGCCGTCCGCAAGCTGCGCTGATTACGTAGACGATTGGGTCGACGAGGCGGATGGGAGCATTGAGAAGAGGCGCAAAATTACCTAAATAACCTTTGGCACTCATCTACTATCGGTTAATTGATAAAGCAGTACCACTATGTACCAAGATGTTTCATCCATTGGATCTGGCCTTGTTTGGAACTTGGAAGGCTTACAAAGTTCACAAGGGCCGTAAAAAACTCTTATTCTAAATATTTTTCAATTAATTTAGGTCAATTTAAAGTTATATGCACAAGTAACATGTTGATATGTAAGTAGTCCCTGTTTTAACAACAGTGCACAGCTATCCCAATTACCTAAAGGACCTGGTGACATGATCTTTTCTGGTCGAACTATGCTACTTAACTTCCGCAATAATCCTCCTCCTCTCTCTCTAGCCTCCCGGCCACTCCATATTTACTCGTCTCCATTCCACAGGTCACGCACCACAAGAACTCCCCCTCACTTCACCCTGTTCTTCTCCCTTCACCACCTGACCTCTTGTAGCCTCTCCACTCCACCAAAGCTCAACAACAAGAATGGCGAACCCGGCAGCTGTCCATCCGCACATGCCCGGGGACTTGCTCCAGCAAGCGATCGCCGCTCGCCGTGCTCGACTCCTGCGCAACTCCGGCGCCCTTCTCATCTCGGCCGCCGGGTCCGCCGTCATCTACACCACCGCAAACCCCTCTGCCGTCGATGATCCGACGTACGTCCTCGTCACGTTCCTGCACTTCGTCCTCGGCGTTTGGCTCGCGCTGCTGGGCCTTGTCGCCGACCAGTTCCCGAGAGCGGCAAGGATCGGCGTGGTCATTGCCAGATCACTCCAAGGACTACTTGTTTAGCTTTAGCGGTAACTAAGCTTCAGTTAATTAAGGGCTTATGGGCACGGAATAATACTACCAAGGTTTGCTTCCTTGCTATGCTATTGCTCCGATTTGCTCGCGTCCTACCTCTAGTTGCGTGATGATTTCTGTTCTCGTCGTACCCTGTTCAGTTCGTGATCGAAGCCTCGAAAGGCTGCTCCGCCGCCGACCGCCGGTCAGAGCTCGCAGCCACTCACACTTGGCATTTACCATCCGTCGCCGCCGGAGCTCATATGGAGGTCTTCCCATGCGAAGAGCTCGCCGGATCTAGCGGGCCGAGGCCGGAGAAGGTGGGGAGGTGGATGTGAGCAGGGCTTGCGACGAGGCAGCACTTTGGAGCAGAGACAGCACCTGGCCACCCGCCGCCGCTCCCTCCTCGGCACTAGACCTTCACCAGCGCCCGCATGCCATCCTTCTGGCGAACGCCGTCTTCGACACCTTTAGCTCGAGCACAGGGAGTCATGTATGGTTTGTGCGTGCTACTTTTCGTCATTGAATCATCGAGAGTAGTTTATTCTTGTGTTGCTTCTGACCTTCCCTGCCTCTTCTGTTTGCTCTGTTTCTTGGTTTTGTATTTGCCGGAGTAAAAGGAGTCAAGATTATATAATGTGAGAAGGAAATGGACATGTTTAAGTAAATTATTGTGAAAGACCAAATTAATATTGGTGAAAGTTCTTGTCTTCATGTATGTAGCTTATGCTCCTCCCTGTCCCCTCTGTTTAGTTTGGAAGCACGTATGCGCTTCTCTGTTATTAAATAGAATAGTATCGAATATTTGAATGTATTTTTTTCTTGAAGGCTCAGTATTTGAATGTACTGTTGGATATGGGTCTTATCTTCCACAGGGATTCATATTCCTTGCGTACGTGCTGCTAGGTCCGTATTGGCCAGAATGCAAAAGGCGGAGATCTTTCCCTTTTTTTGTCTCTGAGGAAGTGGTAACTTATTGGCCCGCTCGTTTCAGCTTTTTTCAACTTCATCTTCTAGCTCAGTTTTTTTTTCACTATTCAGTAATTCGTCTCTTTCTGAATTTTTTTAGATTTTTTGGGCTTTTTTGTATTTTTATTTTTTTCCCGTATTCCTTTGTATTGTCCGTGATGGGCTAACATATTTTTTCTATTTTTACATTTTTTTTAAATTTAATTATGCCTAAAAAGCTAAATCAGCTACAGTAAAAAAAGGCAGCTACAGTGAAATTTCAGCCAAAAGCCAGAAGCCATCGCTAAAACGATCACCCCCATTGTCGTGTTGCAGTATCGTATATTTGTAATGAACGCTGCAGTAATTATGACACTGGGCATGATATGAACCGTTGACGATTTAATCGGATGGCTAATATAACAAGAAACGGTTTTGCTATTGCACATTCGTCTAAAATTTTCTTTCATTTCAGTCACCTGAATTTGCACTCTTAGTTACTTAAAGTTACAGTACTAATTCCACTCTCTCCTTAAGTTGCATTCTCAGTTACCTAAAATTACAGTATTAATCCTCCCTCAAAAAGAGAGAACCATCGAATGATACTTATCCTATAGATAAAAAAATAACTAAAATAAAAAAATACAGTTATCTGTACAGTAGATACTCCCAACCCAACCAGAAAAGGCACACTGCAATGAAAATGCAGCGGAGAAGGGGGACCATTAGTGCATTACCTATTAGGATGTGGTTAGAAAATACATTCGGCCCAAAAATTTCAAAATTCAGTTTCCTCGCCCCTCGCCAATTCGGACAAAAAAATTGGGTTTTCAAATTTTCCAAGATTTCACCGAGATTTTCGAGATTTCATAATTAGACGAAAAAAGAGGCTATTTACCGATATCTGACATGGATGGGACGGCCTCAAACCAACCCATGTTAAGACCATCCATTCGGTGAAAAAAAAAGTTGTTGAATTGCTACTATCCATTTTTTTTTAATGTTGTGTGCTCTTCGTCACGACCGCTGTAACATTTATATGGTCAGAATATGGTTCATTCTCCTTGAAGGCTTGCAACCGTAGCGTATCCACCGTATCTAATCTACAAATTTTCAACGACTGATTTTCTTTCAGCTTTCGTAGTTGCTTTCGACCCAGCCAGGCCATCGGCGCGAACACGCTGATTTGGCCACCATTAAAGAAAAAGGAAAGGGATTTTCTACTCCGCAACACCCCAAATTCCCAAACCACCGCCACATGGCACGCATTGGCCATACACCGCGCGAGAAATGACAAAGAAGCTCTAACCTTTTTTCAACATAGGGTTGTGTTCCCTTGCACAGCATCCTGTCCCCGAGCGTACCATCACAGATTCACGCCGCTGAAATACCAAAACTACCCCTAGCTATCACATCTACGCGGGGAGTGAGCACCGGCGAGAAGCTTCCATCTATTCCGTGCCGGGTGGCCGGCCTATTGGACTCTTTTTCACTGCCATAGATGATTTCAAGTTATAGATAATTTTTATTAATATTTTTTAAGATAATAATAAATAGTAGAGATATTGATGTAAATAGTATATGTAATTTTGGATCTGAGAAGTTGTTTATAAAATTCACTTTAAAAAATTATTCTATTTATTTTAATTTTTTTAAAAAAACTAAAAACCAAAAACTCATAAGAACGGAGCCGCCGCTCTCTCTTCATATACCCCAGCTGTTTCCACCCTCTGCAGTTTCCTCACCCTAGCCACGCCATACACCGTACGTTCAGGCGGGCAAGCTAGCAAGGGCGACTAAGCGATGGTGCAGCCCCAGCCACCGGCCGTCGTGCAGGCCCGACGGGACCAGCTGCAGCAGATTCTCCTCAACTCCGGCATCATCCTAGCGTTCGCCGGCTGGCTCGTCGTCACCTACCCCTTCGGCAACCACAACGCAAACCCCGAGCACCTCTTTGTCGGGCTCATCCTCCTGCTTCTTGGCGTCCTCCTCCTGATGCTCTCGACCGTGGCGCACCAGTTCCCGGGAGCTGCACGGGCAGGTGCCGCCGTGGCTAACGCCGTCCTGAACTATCTCTCCGGCGAGGGACTGTAGGTTTTCCGGCGGTACGTTGGAGTATGACTCCGTGATTTAGTAACTTTTTTGTTGTGTCCTACTACTAGTTTTTGCTTGGGCGGGGTTTGGTTTTGTGCGATCATGTACCATTATTTCATGAGCAGGATTAGAGAACTGCGTCCTTATTACTGTATGGATGATATATGAGAATCAGAGGATGTTTTTCACGAATAAATTGGGATGTTGAATATGAGGTCTTAAATTCTCAATCATCTTCGGCAAGGGAGACGTTCTTCTCCCCTTCCTTCTTCTTGTTACGTAAGCTAGCTGGTGGTGATATTCCAGCTCCAGATCGATCGCCTGTGCTAGTGCGGTGTGATACTTGTTCAAGATGGAGGTTCGTCGGTATGATGTTGCAGAACGCAGATGAGTTCAGCTGGCGGAGGTAGACAGGGAGGCACTTGGGTGTGGACCTCCTTGTCGCAGATCTCACATATGCGCGCTCGCGCTCGGTTGTTGAATCATGCATGGATGGCGACGGAGTCGGTTGCGGACGGCCTGGTCTCTAGTGTCAGTTGCCGTGCGCGGCGGAAACCCGACGTACGAGTTCAGCTGGTGTAGGTGGAGGCGTGACCGCGTGAGGCGTCAGCCATAAAGAGAGAGAGAGAGAGACGTGCTGAAGGTATGGAGCAGCAGGGCACTGACGAGCTTGGCTGGTGGATATGGAGAGAGACGGGTGGAGTTGCCCGGAGCAGCGGATCGGAGACGTCAACAAGCGTATTAGGTGCCTCAGAATCAACTAGTTGCGGCAGTGGAGGCGTAGTGTGTGCGGCATCAGCAGATGCATTTGCGGAGGTCGAAGGGTGCTCCAGTCCAGCTGTCGCGAGTTCAGCTGGAGGCGCGCCGTGTCGGCAGAGAACGTACGTCAGGAGGGGCCGTGCTCGCGTTCGTCATATGAATTTGCTTAATGAGAAATTTGTGCGAACTACCACTCGGACGGGATAGACTCAACTTCTTCTCCGGCGACGGCGAGGCGGTGGCCCACCGGATTTCACATGTTTCCCTACCTTAGGTGGGAGGTAGGATTACTAGGGTAGCGGTCGGAGGCGTCGGTGGTACTGCCAGCCGCGCTGGAGGCGGTGGGCTGTAGCAGCCTAGCAGGGGGTGGCCGGCGACGAGCCCATATATCGACTTAGATTTTATGGGCGGCGAGGCGTCAGTGGAGGCTCCGGCCGGCATGGTGGTCGCCGGTGAGGGTAAAAGTTACCGGCGAGGAGGCGAGGGAAGAGGTAGCGAGCGGCGGGAAAAGTCTAGCGCCGGCGTTGGCGCCGAAGACGAGGGAGGAGAAAGGGTGCCGGCGTTGATGGTGGCAAGTGGCAACGGAAGCTTCGGCGGGCGGCGGCGACGTGCGGTGAAGCGCAGGAGGTGGGATAGAACGATGTGGCGCCGTGGCGGCGGGCTGGCGGCTGGGTCGTAGCATCGAGCCATCGACATCCTACACGAAGCGCAGGAGCGTGGGAAGGAAGGGAGGGACCGGATGCAGCAGCCGTTGGATATGATCGGAGGGCTTGCACGACTGCTCCGCGATCCCCCGTACCCGTTGCCGTCCCTAGACCAGCCGCCGGTGAGGTGGCACCGGTACGGGAGGGTGGGCGTTTGGGTGGTGCAGCGTTCGAGGCGACGTTGTGGTCAGCGGGTGGACGTGCGGCATCGGCGGACGCGTGTGTGCTTATGGAGTAATGGAGAGTGTACGGAGAGGCCGAGCGGTTTGGGGTTTCAAAGCAGTTCCGCAGGTGATGTGGCGGTGCCGGGAGACCGCGGCCGGCGGTGGTCGCGCGAGCGAACGGTGCATGCATGGGTGCCGACGGCGCCGGTTCGCGGAACTGCATGGAGGGTGTTGGTGCCATATACTGCGGTATGCGTCCCCTCATTGAAGTGGTTGTGTCATTGTGAGCTTCATTAATTACCAGATAGATGGCTAATCAACTAATGGCCCAATGCGTAATACAGGATGCAGCACATAAAATCATAGAATCATGAAGACGAATACCCGTACGATCAGTCTAGAACACAAGAATGAGCACGCCAGGGTGTTTGCAATATTTAGATAATGGCGTGGGTTTCTTCCGCAATGCTTACGGTCTATATTGGTTTTTATGCCTTCAGTTGTGGTGAATACTATTGACGAGGATATTTTAATACGGCTTTAGTATTTAATTAAAGCTAAAGGACATATGGTCGTAAACCTCCAAAGGTTGTTTCTCGAGTACCCTGGTTGGAGATTCACTGTGCGGCATACCTGACCAGACGACCATTCGAAAAATCTATGAACTAGTATTCGGACCCACTTCCAGGGGATTTCTCTCCTACGGTGGATAGAATCCGAACCAAATCCACTAGAAATAGCATGACGTTTCAGCAAGTCTCTGACAAACAACCGCTATATAGTTGTTCCCTACGCTCATTTCCCACTAACAATAACTGATGATCAGGCATCCTCTCTCTCTGACAATAACTATCTCTCCGTTTGGAGGTGCTAATTCCATGAGGCGTTTTCTTAGGCAAATAAATGATATCCCTTCAAAGGTATTTAAGGGTGGACAAGAGAAGATAGAAAAACAAATTGGAGATTGAATGCAAGGCAATTCAGTGCAATTCAACATTCAAGAGCCAAATAGATAACATAAGCTGTAGTCTTTCTTCCAGTAGGGAGAATATATAGATTAGGGCTAGTCTCATGCCTTTGTAAAGACATCTAATAACCAGTTCTTAGTAATAAAAGCATATAATAATCAATTTATCTATCTTTCTCATATTATTTCGTAAGATTGACGACTCGATCATCGACAACTAGCGCCTACCATGGGGTAGAAGGTGCCGAATCTTTGAATTTTTCTTCATTCAACAATCATCATCCTTCCTTGTTCTCTGTCGTCATCACCCATGTGATCATGGCAGAAGCTTGGGATGAGGAGAACTGCTTCAGCTAGAAAAAGAAAATCAATCGATGGCGCAGGGATCTTGGCCCATGTCAGTGACGGCTAGACAATGAGCTAGCAACATAAGGGTGGCAGCGTCGAGCAACGGCGGCGTCGGCAGGTAAGGTCTTTTATTTTCTTTTTCATATTTCATTTTTATTCGTTGGAATTCATATGCAAATCTAATTTCTAATTTTTGTTTAATTTTTATTGCAATTTATAGTTGTTTAGATATTGTAATCAAATTGGTAATTTTGTTTTATTTTATTATTCCAAATTTTAGTTATTTTTTGTTGCAATTTATATACAAATCCAATTGTTATTTTTTGTTTAATTTTTTATTCCAAATTATTTTTATTTAGTTTTACTTAGGAATTGGTATTAAAATCAAATCGCTAATTTTATTATACTTTTTGTTCTAAATTTTAGTTATTTTTTGTTACATTTGATATGGACACTTTCTTTTAATGTAGACCGTTATAATCTGGCATCATCACGATTAATGGTGAGGATCTTTCTCTTTTTTTCTCTGATTTACATGGGAATTTCTACGTCTTGAAAGCGAACGTGGTGGCTTCTTTTGTCTTTACTTTAATAATATAATAGATTGACGTATGTGGGGTTTATTGAAACTTTATGTGAAAATTTGTGATTTTGTGACTGAAATATGTTGTTTTCTTATAGTTGAGCCAAATTATGAGTAGTTTTGTGAAATTTATTCTTTATTAATTGTATTGTCCCGTTAGCATCAATTTGTACTAAAATATACTGTAGTTTATGTTAAGTAATAGTGTAGTTTCATTTACAAACATCATTTTGTAAATTTTTCGAAGCCTAGACACGTTTTTTTAGAGAGAGACACATGCATGGATCTCTTGGGAGATTGGGTTGTTTGGATCTCGAGTTTTACCAAAATCAGATTTTGTTAAACATGTTTTAGAGCCTAACAACCTAAAGCTTTGTTTGGACCAGGTGACGAACTTGTGGTCTGTCATCTAAACAAAGAATTTGAGAGATTCATGCTCACAGAATAACAACTTAAACTTGGTTTCCCTAAAATTTCTATAAAAACATGTTTTATGAAAAACTGATTTATATGCTACCTATCTCCTTTGAATCTATCTAGTCCCGCTTCAAACGGTTTCAACTTTTGACTATTTTTGGTTTCTGGTTTATTTAAGTTAAAAGTTATTTAGAACACGTCGGTTTCTAATTTTGATTTTTTTAGTTTTTTTGGTTTTTCTTTTTTCTCTTATTTCTTTACATTATTCGTGATAATATAACAAATTTTTTTTGCAATTTTTCTCATTTTTTTTATTTTTTTCTTAGAAAAAGCTAACTAACACTGTAATTTCTACTAGAAGCTTAAACCGAAAACTAGTTAGAGTAGACCCTATATCTATACTAATAAGAGGCTTTTATAGAAGCCCTCACATTAATTCTAATGATAAAAGACTATAATTTTCTATATTAATTAGCAAAAAAGATAAAAAAAAATACTCTTATTAATCAAAGAAAAAGAAAAACATCTCAATCGTTTACTTTCAGAGAGAAGCATCATGTATAGCTAAGCATAAGATTTGTCGCCCTCGATGCATGCCCGAGTGCACGTAAAGATATAATTAGCAATTAATGTCCCTTTGGCCTCTCCGAAATTACATGATTGTTTTTTAGGCTATAGTTTAAATTTTTAAATTTTGGTTATTCATAAGAGAGATTACAAAAAAAATAGTTACAACGATTTTAGTCGGTAGAGCTAAAATTGATACAGTATATACAATAATCAATTAATAGACCTTGTCTTGAAAAAATATACTGGGCTCTCCCTCTCTCTCTCTCGATTTTCTTGGCAGAATGGACACAATAATATTTCTTACTTCTTTTACTTTGTAAACGTTTGGCAAACTTTCTAATGGAAGATACTCATGAGCTATCAACACCATTGCACGCACCTTACAACATCAAATCAGAAGTAAAATTAAAATCAAAATATGTAAATTCAAATCTAGAAATAAATTTAAATCTAAACTCAAAATAAATTCCAACGTGGAGTTAAAACCAAAATAAAAACCAATTTCATAACTAAAATTAAATTTAGAGCTCAAATAAATTTAAAAATAAAGATATGTCAAGTTCAGAATTAATATTAAATCTGAAATAATTGCAAATTTAGAATTAAAGAAAAGTTGATATTATATGACTTCTAATTTAGAATTTACAGTAAATCTGAAATAATTTTAATTCAGAACTAAAATCAATTTCGGAATAAATATTTTCTAGGACATGTTTTCTCCAAAATAAAGTTAAGTTTGGCACTAAAATAAAGAAGTACACACACTGGGAATCAAGGATATGAAATATATAACCTATACGTGCACAGTGACCAAAAGGAGAAAAACATAAATTGAAAGAAAAAAGGGCATGAGCCCAAGAAATAAAAGTCACACCCACCCTTGCTCCGCAACCCGCATTCTGGAGTAGATGTAAATACAATTCTAAACAAATTTTGTCTCTTAATCGTGTTACTGTCGGGACTAGATAACTTATATTAGTGTATGATTTTCGATTTCTAATTGCTTCTAACTTATATTGTACATTTTTTTATGTAGCTTCATGTTGTTCTCTGGGCATGTTGTATGGGTTATGATTTGTCTGGCCATGTTGTTTTCTAGGCCGATAGGATACGGGCTCAAAGTCAAACTCCTCCGTGGCTTATTTCCTCAGCTTGCTTGGCCCAACCCGTATAAGCTTTGTCGCGGAGAGTAACTGCTCGGGATGGTGGTATGGCTTAGAACTTGGGCTATACATGTGCAAAGCTAGAACCGGCCCATAGCCATATTGCCATATTTTCGGCTTGCAAACAGTGGCAGAACAGGAATTAAATATGAAGAGAGCTAAATATAGACAAATAGAATAATAAAGTGTATATAACAATATCTTTAAATTCTAACATGTCTATGACAACTAACAAACATGGTACTTTGTGTTTCAAGTTTGCCAAATACAAAAGAAATTACACTTCTATTAACTTAAATTTGGCCTTACAGCTATCGAGAAGATCATATATATTAATAATTTCATGATAACTGAACTTCTATGCAATTTCTTTCTCTATATACACAACTAGAGAATCTCGAAGGAAGCCATCTCTACTTTGTTTCGAAGATAGGTCTTAATGGGTTTCATAGCTGAAAATGCTAGCTTAGTTGTTACAGTTGATATAGGAAGAATTAGCACTAACCTTAGCAATATGTCAACCATTAGATAAACAGAGTCTCTACTAGTCTTAACTAATCTATTTGTCAAATCGGTAAGCGAGGACAAACTCTTTATATTAGGGGGCTCATACATCAAGCTGGTATTGCGGTAGTTGACACTCCAGCCGAGCCATCTCTTAGCTAGAAAAATCTGCAAGATAAAACTTCTTCACCAAAGTACGTATATCTGATATGTTGAAAGAGGGAAACTTTGGGTCCAAGGATACACTTAGGTAGCGCTCAGTTCGGCGTTGGTTTATGCCTTTTTTTTTACTGTAGCTAGCTTATTTTTTACTGTAGTTGAGTTGGCTTGTTGTACTATAGATGGATAAGCTTGTGACTTTGCACCATGGTGGAACTGTGAAGAGAAATGATAATAGGGTGTTGATTTGGAGGGCATAGAAGAGACCACGTTGCTATTTAGTTCACGTCCGTCGTATGATGAGATCATTTGTCGCTTGAAAGAGAGGTTGGGATAAATAGATAAGCATGGTGATGTCGTTATGCAAGGATTGATTGATGTTGGGTCGTCAAAGGGGTCGTGTATAAAGATGTTGGTTTCGATTGGCAGCGACAGTGAATGGGATAACTATGTGGCCATCGTTTTGGACTCAGAGGTTAGAGCACCTGACTTGTTTGTGTGAATGGTGGTGAGAGATCCATCACCTCCTAGGATGGCATTCGATCTCAATGACTCACCGTGAGCACCTGACTTGTTTGTGTGAATGATGGTGAGAGATCCATCACCTCCTAGGATGGCATTCGATCTCAATGACTCACCGTTGGTTGGGTCACCGGCTCATGAAGAGGTCGAGGTGCAAGTTGTACCCTCGGCTCAAGTATGTAAGTTTCCATTGACTCAGGTAGAAACTAACTCTGAGGATGTCGATGACCGGTCTATTGGTGGATTCGACGAGGAGACAATATTTGAGGAATGTATGGTTTGGGTACCATCTAACAGGGTGGATGTACAACTTGCGGGAGACGAGGCTGCTTATGAAGATGCGAGGGCTGTGGACTCAGATGATGACAGACCGGTCCCAGGTTTGACGTCTAGCGAAATTCAGCTATTGAGAAGAATGTTTCCTGACCGTGATCCGCTAGTGTCCGATTACAATGACCTAAGCAACGCATATAGGGCTGTCGCGGATGGAGGGCAAACGCAGAGGGACGTACCTAGGCTTGGGGCTAGTATCATAATCCACAAGGATCATGTCTTTGAGGATATATCGGCATTGAAGATGTGGTTGAAAGAGTACTCGATTGTGCACAACCGTCCATACCGGGCTAAGAACTTATATGTCAAACGTCGGTACACCATCAAACATGAGAGTACAGGGTGTGCATGGAAAGTCTATGCCAGGAAGATGAAGGGTACGAAAAAGTTTAAGATTACAATTGTGGATGAACCGCACAGCTGTGGGCTTTCTGAGCCCGGCCAGAAATATCGTCAGTTGACTTCTCGGTTCATTGCAAACCGCATGTACCCCATGATAAAGCACATACCGATGATGCGCATGGCAGCAGTGATAGAAGCCGTTAAGATAAGGTGGTACTACACAATCAAGTATGGGAAAGCATGGAGGGCACAACAACATGCTTTGAAGTTGATTTATGGTGATTCAGAGGAGGCGTATGAGCGTTTGCTAGCCATGTTCAACGCAATGAATGTGGTGAATGCAGGAACGCAGTATGAGTACATGCCTAAGTCCGATGTATGGGTTAATGGGAGGTAGATTTTCTTTCGGGCATTCTGGAGCTTTGGTCAATGTGTCTAGGCTTTCAAACATTGTAGGCTTGTTCTGTCAATTGATGGGTCGTTCCTATTAGGCAAGTATAAGGGGACGTTGTTGATTTCTATTGGCTGTGATGCGGACAACTCGCTTGTGCTGTTAGCTTTTGCTTTGGTGGAGAATGAGGACAAATGCAGCTGGGCTTGGTTTCTACGGCTTGTATGGATCCATGTGGTTGGTCCAGGGAGGGAGGTATGTGTGTTGTCTGATAGGCACACTGGGTTCTTGAGAGCCGTTAAGGAAGTGGTACCAGGACATTTACCTGTACATCATCGTTGGTGTACAAGGCACCTTGCAGAGAACTTGTTCAAAAAAGATGGGGTGAAGGGCAACTTTGCACTTTTCGAGGAGGTATGTCATCAGAGGGAGGTAAAGTTGTTTGAGGAGAAGTTGGAGGAATTGAAAAATGAAAACTAATGCCGAGGACCGTGATTGGATAAGGGGTTTAATGATATATGTGCAGAAATGGTCAAGGGCTCATGACCCATGGGGAAGGAGGTATGGGTTCATGACTAGCAACATGGTTGAATACTTCAACGGGCTGCTTAAGGGATCACATGGATTACCAGTTATCGCACTTGTCGTCTTCACTTTGTACAAGTGTATTGCATGGTTTGTTAACCGGCACTGGGAAGCCTCAGACATGTTAAAGGCACATGCACGTTGGCCACCTCGTCCTCACGGCTTTCTTACCAAAGCGAAGCTGCAGGCCAATGAACAGGAGTACCACTGTTTTGATCATGTGACGAGCACATATGAAGTTGTTGAGGGTGGAGGGACGATCGAGGATGGAGAGCTCCGAGAGGCCCGAAAGCATAATGTCGTGATTACATCCTTTACATGCACATGCGGTGTTCCTGACAAGTTCTATTTTCCATACTCTCACATAGTGACTGTATGTAGGGCCTGGAATGTCGATGTTGAGACCAAAATTCCGACAACGTTCAGCGTGGATACTTTGGTGAGGACTTGGGCTCCACGGTTCAAACGATATCGTGATGAAAGCGAGTGGCCACTTGATGTGGACATGGCCCCGGTAGTTACAACCATATTAGCAATACTTGCTGTTCTAATTACAAGAGTTCCTACGCATCACTTAAATTATCAGCTATACAAGGAGGATTCATCAAACACTACGAGCTCATAGTTGAGATCTACTAAAAGGAAAGCCAACTAACATGTCAAGGTCATGTCGACGTCTCCCCTAACTCCTCCTTATGGACACCGTGTCATTCTTGGACCAATTCAAGCAAGAGTTCAAGTACGACACGTTTTGGAATCCAATTCGGCCTCCAGATCAGTTCGGATTCAGCCTGATAGGTCCAACTTCAAACGAGCATAACTTTCACAAACGGAGTCCGTTTGAGGTCCATGAGTACTTGATGAAAAGCTTTTCTCGTTCTCTTTCTAAAGGATCCAGCTTTGCCTTCAAATTACTTCTGTACGGCCTGCAATCATAAAAGAAGTTGCTACACCATCTGTTTGGGTCAAATCGAGCCTTGTAATGCATAGGCCAAAGAAGAAGGTGCTACCCCCACAATTTATAGGCGTGCTACTGTTCACATGAACAGTAAAATTGTACCACCCCTTATTTCTTAATTTTGTGTGTCTTTCACTCCCCTATTTATAGAGACCGCTCCCCTCTACTTTTCTTGGATTTCGTTTATATTTAGTTTACCTGTGTTGCAACTTGTATCTTCAGTTGTGTCAGATGACCACCTGTCAAGATCCTTATTCGGAATCCCCCCATATTGAGTATTTCAATCCTATTTGTAATTTGAGATTGCTTGTTGTCTTGTTTTTGCGTGTTATTCGGTTGCATACAGGAATGGACCTTCGTGGTCAGGTCAACCGCGTTCTTGACACGATTGATAAGACTCGGAGTGTGGTTTAACGATTGCTTGGCGTTCTGGTCGTGACCGATTAGTAGCCGCATCGTCAAAGTCGTTCTCCTCCAAATCGAAATTATCATCCTATCGAAAGATCAGGACCCCGTCGCCTCATCACCACTTTACTCGGATCTTAGATACATAGCGGACGAGGGGTTACGTTGGCACAAGAGGGGTAGCAGGAAGCGATCAAGATACAAGATGGACATGGATTAGATACCTAGTCGCACCAAGAGGGGTAAGGCAAATCCCTTTGTTGAGGACCTACAGGAGGCACATTGTGGTACTTGTGGTCTAATGGGTCACAATTCACGGACGTGTCATCGTTGTTCCAGTCAGGTTTGCGGCGTTAGGTTTAGAGGACATAATTTTTAAATATTTCCTGCCATTAACGTATTTTGCTATTTTTGTCATTAACGTATTTTTGAATGCACAGGATGGCGAGATACCGGCTACTGGACGAGTTCTACGAGAGGGATCACCGTGGAAGGCTCACAGAGGACGGCTAGGTACATGTGTTATCAAAATGTATTTTTCTCGTGTTACATGTGTTTTCATTATGCAGCTAACATTTAAAGCATTTTTTAGGAGATTCCCATATTTCGTCCTCGAACCCATGATGGGTTCAACTTGATAGTCTACAACGACCTCTACACCCTATTGTTTCACCGTGCTGGGCTTCACACGGTCGCCAACCTACTGTGCCGGAGCATGTCGGTCTTCAACCCCGCAGCTTTGGCTGCACTTGTTGACAGGTGCATTTTTTCTGTCGGGTCCGTTTGTTTTCATTTCTATATCCTTACGTACATTACTAATGCTTTTCTTTTTGTACTATTAACAGGTGTAGGCCGGAGACTCACACGTTCCACCTTTTCTGTGGGGAGATGGCCATCACACTACAAGAAGTGGCGATGATACTTGGACTTCCCATAAGGGGACAACCGGTGGTCGGATCGGTGCTGTTTGAGGGTTGGAGGGCACGTGTGGAGAGCTTCCTGGGCACGTGTCGAGGCTGTGCCTCGGGGGTCCACATTACCTGGTTTCAGGCTACATTTGGTACATGCCCTGAGGACGCAGATGATGCCGCAGTGAACTACCACTACCGGGCTTAGGTCCTCCACATGTTCGGAGTCGTGCTTTTTTCAGACACCACAGGGGACGCTGCTTCGTGGAGGTATATCCACTGCCTCCAGGACTGGGTCAACGCAGGACAGTTCAGCTGGGGCTCGGTGGTTCTCTCGTTCCTCTACCGCCAGCTTTGTGAGGCCTGCAGACGCAAGGTGCGCATGTCGACACTCGGTGGTTGCATCTTCCTCCTGCAGGTGTGGATGTGGTCACGGATTCCTGTGGGGCGTCCTCGAGTGTTGCAGGTGCACTCTTGGTGTCCACAAGGTGTGGATGACCTCGGCCCTACTGTGGCGTTCCTGTGGGATAACGTCTCAGTCCCGTACGCGATCACTCAGCGGGCGTACGTGGACTACAACAATGAGTTGGACACCTTGTCTCCCACGATGGTAATAAATTGGTAATGCATTTATTTTTCCTATAGTTCTTAGTTTTTGTCCATGGCTAATCGTATTGCCCGTGTGTTTGTTTATTAGGTCTCGTAGCAGCCTTACTCCGAGACATAGGTTCTAACTCTACCGTCAAGCACCATGTGCCACAGGGACTATCATATTTGGAGGATGAGGTGTCCGTTGATTTGCTTCTACGTTGTGGAGATTCACCTCCCCCATAGAGTCGCGTGCCAGTTTGGCCTCGTGCAGTTCTACCCCCCTGAGGAGGTATCGAATGCTGTTGATTTGAACAAGTTACAATTTTTGTTTCATTTAGAATTCTATTGGTTCTTACTCTAACACCTATTGTTGACATCTGCTATTTGTACAGGTTTGACAAGGTCCGCCAACGAAAGGTGATAGACTTCGCTCATCACCACCGAGACTACGTCCAGTGGTGGAGGCGGATAGAGGAGAACTACGAGCGGGATGCTACCCCCACACTAACGCTAGCTTCCGGGATTACTTGTCGTGGTACCACAATGCCACCCGCAACAGGCTGAGGAAGCGGTGGACCGATGACGACTACGCGGAACTCGCTTTGTCCGAAGACGAGGACACTGCGTACGACAGGCGTGCGAGGGAGGGCACAGTGGTCGAGGCCACTTCGATTCTTGATCGAGTGGTACGAAAAGCATGATATTTGCAATACTTGGATTCAATACGTTTATCTCGCACTTACTTATGTTTCCTTATTTCTTTAGGGGACTTCTATCCGAACCTCGGTGCATGAGATCGATGACTCAGCTAC
Source organism: Melocanna baccifera (assembly GCA_036346265.1). NCBI lineage: Eukaryota > Viridiplantae > Streptophyta > Magnoliopsida > Poales > Poaceae > Melocanna > Melocanna baccifera. The sequence continues at coordinate 26,769,717 of CM070691.1, read as the reverse complement.
CCAGTTGGCGGCCCGAACAGCGAGACCCGCTTGGGAGACTTCTTGATGGTACAAAGATAATTTGTTAAATTAGAGCCATTCAGTATGTATACTATTCTGACATATCATTATTTACAGAGACTTAGACGTCGCCTCAGCGCGGCGGTAACTCGTTGTGGTTGCCGCTCACGCTCATCGGCGGACGTGGTCATACCAATGGCCTCCCAGCGCTCGGAAGCCTCAGCAGCTGCAGCCTCGTCATCACACCGTAGTAGGCGCCGGTCCATGAGGAGCTCGTAACGCACTCCGACTTTTAGTTAGGGCGACGATGACGAGGTGGAGCAGGATGACGACGAGGAAGAGCACGAGGACGAGGAGGTGTCTACCCACAACGAAATTGGGATGTCGTAGATGCTCGACGCACTGTCTACTCAGGCTTCGTAGCGGTCTCGTCGTTCGACCCGTCCCCCGAGCACGTATACTCCAGGGACTGATGCTCTGGCCAAGGGAAAGGGAAGGGCCAAGAGGCAGCGAGACTAACTCTATTTTGTGCGCTGAAACCTATATGATATTTTGAGACTTATTGAGAGTTATGTGATGTTGTTCTACGTTCATGTATATGTGAATGTATGTGTATGTGTGTAAGTGTTATTGAGACTTATGTGATGTTGCTATTGAGGTATTCAGTTGTTTTGTATGTGTATATATGAATGTATATGTATGTGTGTATGTGCATGTGTTTTGTATATGCAGAAAAAATAGCAGAGCTGTTTTTTCTGCAGGTTCAGGTAGAATGGCGCCAAAGGGCATGGCACCGTGATATTTACATATGGCGCCAGGGTCTTTGACGCCGTGATAGCTGAACTTGCATTAAAATTGCAAGTTCAGCCAGTTGTTTCGTTCCGTTCATGCAAACAATACTGATTGACATTCCACCAAATGAATAAACATGACTCATAGCATTACGACACAATACAAACATACATACATAGTTCATAAATTCTCAAAAAAATAAATACATCCACATCAAACATGAAACATATATAGCAACAACCTACTGAGTGCATCGAGGCCACTTCCCCTTCCTCTGAGCATCAGGGTACTCCTCAAGGGCTGTCTTGGTACGTCGCGCTCTCTCTAACTTCTTCTCCCTTTTAGCCTTGCGCCTTGCCGCGGCCCTCCTACGCTCCTCCTCGCGGTGCTCCCTCGCGGCCTCCTCCTGCTTCTTCTCCCTCGTCCACCTCTCCTTTCTTTCTTCATCCCACTTCTTAGCGGCGTTAAGATAGTTCTTGTCATTCTCAGCGATCTCAATATCGATCCACTGCTCAAAATCACAAAGCGGTGGTGGCTCCTACAAATATACGCATTCGTTAAACCAATAGAATTAATACCAAGTCGATGAATCGATAATATAACATACCATCTTGCCAATGATGACGGCGGCACGTGGCGGATCGAACGCTCAGTTGCCACACATCCAGTACCTCTGCCTGTACATCTCCGGTTCGTCCGACATCTCTACCTTGCAAGGATCGCCGCAGAAACACATCGACATAAGAACACCGGGTGGAGGTGGCAAACAGGTGTAGCCCATGACAGCATAAAATGCAAAATATATAAGAACTACAATTTTTCAATAGATTTAACCCTATGTTAGCCATATTCATCATAGTTACTCAAATTAAACCCTAGAAACAAATCTACATACAACAAACGACTTAGATTACACATATTCAATGCTAATCCAACATAAAATCAAGCCAAATCCAACTAATTTCATCTAGGGTTTCAAATCTTACACCACAAAATGTACCTTAAATAAACCATATCTATTGGAAAAAAATCAAGGGAGGGGAGGGAGTTCATCTTCTTGGTCGACTTTGAAGCAAAATCGCGAGAAAAATCAACGAATTCGAGTGGATTTGGAGGGAGAAGAGTGGGGGCGGCGAGCGCCTATGTTTGTTCACAAGGTGCAGAGAAGACTGAGGGGGTGGGGGGCCGAGGACCGTGCTCGGGCTTAAGTTCCAGAGCACGGCACCATGGCTTTTAGCGTCGTATTTACATAGCACGTCGTCATGTGTTTTGACGTCATGCTATGCCACCTTGGCTCCTACGTGTTCACGCTCGGCGTCAAAGTATATGGCGCTGTGATATGTACCCTGAGCGTCATATTCTTTAACGTCGTGCTAAGGATCTATTTTTGTAAATTTTTTCTCCAAAGATCTATATATATATAAAACTTTCATATTTTAGGGTAAAAAACAAAAATTTTACGCCGACCTCCGAGCCCACTGCTAGTGGTAGTTTAAACGACCTCGGACTCTGAGCCTACCTGGCACACCGCCGCATTCTTTGTTTCTAAGGTGCCGCGCGGTCTCGCCTCCGCACGCTTGGCCTGCCGGTGCTGCAGAACGCTCCGGCAAGTGAAGTTATGATGCATCAAAATTGGAACCGCAGAATCTCACATCACGCATTGGCCTCCGCAATATTAGCCGGTATTGGGACCGCAGTGGAACCCAGCCTCTTCTGCGCCGATCTGGGTAGCGGAATGGCGTGTACCGTCTCAGTGCAATGGCATCTTTTTCGTTGACAAGTGCAACGTCACCTAGGTTGTGTCAACTGTTTCTCACATCACGAGTCGGGACAACGGTCGTCGCCTGGACGGTCGACAAGGTCACCATTCCGCCTGCCTCATCTAGAAGACCGGAAACAAGTCATCCGCCACTAGTTCGGCTCTCCAAACAATAATCGTGCCGTTTTTTTCTTTTTCCTGAACGAAAAAGAAATACATGAACCGTTTGTTCCTTCTTGGCACGAGATCACCTCCCATGGTTCCACGTACGTTCGTACCAAGAAATACATAAACCGCAAGAGATGGAAATGGCAGTAGAAATATACGGAAGAAAACCATCCCAGATTAACGAAATAAAAAGGAGGAACAGCGAAGTATACGGCTGTGCTTAGGGGGTGATTGGAATAGCGATGGCTTTTGATTTTTGCTGAAAAAAACACTGTAACTGGCTGAAAAAACACTGTAGCTGAGTTGGTTTATTGAGTATAATTAAATGTAAAAAATTGAAAAAAACCGAAAACAAAAAAAGGGTAAGTAAATTTTTAAAAAAATCGAAAAAAATCGAAAAAATAATTTTATCAGAGTGCAGTCTGTAGCTACAGATGCTACTCTGATATTTTAAATGCCAACGCCAGCGACGAGAAAAGCCGAGTTGATAGCGTTGTGGTGGGCGTTGGCGTTCAGTTTTTTTTTGTTACTGTTTATTTTTTATCCTTTTATGATTTTATTTATTTTAGGTTTTTATTTTTTTGTATTCCTTTGTATTATCCGTAATAAACTAATATATTTTTATTTTTAATTTTTTAAATTTAATTATATCAAATAAATCAACTCAGTTACAATAAAAAATAAAACAGCTTTAAAAAAAGATATAAATCAATGTTATTTTGAACTCCCCTTAAACATGGCAAGCCCCAAGCCCTCTCCAAGTCGGTCGTGTCTCTTTCCGTTCCATTTGATTTTTATCGCTTTTTTTTGTCTTACCTCTGTTTACAAAGGTCAATGGTCCTAGCTATCCAGTGCACACGGCCACAGATAAGATACTTTTCGAAACAACTTGTTCAAACCCTACAAGTGAAATTACGTAATTTTGTGGATGGATTTACATTTCTTGTTTATGCAAGTGGAATTCTCTATCACTGGCTAATAATATTACTGTTAATTAATAAGAAACTTTCGGTTTGTTATACGCTTCGCACAAAAACATCATTTCTTCGCTCAACGGAAAAACATCGAACAAACAACAGTAGTCGTGTCGCATGCATCCGATTTATTGCCGTTATTCACATATGGCGTTTGAAATGTGAAGTACCAAGCTCTAATTTAGTAGGGTCGCATATTATACACATGTCAGAAATAAATCCATACGAGTGAGATTTATTTTTTATAATTCTAAAGTATATATAATTTAGTACCATATTAATAAAGTAAAGTGAAGAAGATCAATTTATAAAGTGAATTTCCTGTCACTCTTTGAATCATGTGATACATGAAAGAGGATGACACGAGCAAAGTTTTGACTAATTATACGTGCACATATTTATATATTTTCACATGAAAATTGTATGACCTGTGATCATGACGTAGCATATTACTTGGTTTTGATTATAGATAGTTATCATGTATCAGTTATCAATAAGTAAATAACTACTTAATCATATTAGATCACAGTCTACGATGAAAGCTTAGCTCCAAGAACGACGACGGAGGCCTCATAGGGACGGCAACTCGAATTGGCGGGAATCTATTTTTTCCTTCTTTCCCGACATGCATCGATCGTGTGGCATCATGCTTTTCTTCTCTTAATGTTTAAGGATAATGGTTGGAAGTGGAATTTTGTACTATTTTTACTATAACACCATTGGCCACAAGTTGCGCAGACCCTTCCCATCACCGTCCACCAGCTTCGTTCGAGAAGTCAAAAGCCGGTTTTTTAATTTTAATTTTTTAGTTTTTTTAGCTTTTTTGTTTTCTATTTTTTTCTTTTACTCTTTTTTATTATCCGTCACGATATAATGATTATTTTATTTTTTTTCTTTCTTTTTGTTATTTTTAAAACTCCGTACAAACTATCAGTCGTTACAGTATATTTATAGTAAAAAATTAACAGTTAAAACTAAAAATCAGATCTTTTAAGGGGGTGATCGGAATAGCGATGGTTTTTGGCTTTTAGCTGAAAAAACACTGTAGCTGGCTGAAAAAACACTGTAGCTGAGTTAGTGGATAGTGTAGTGAATAGTGAAAAAAAAGCTGAAGCTAGAAGCTGAAGCCGAAAAAAGCCGAAATGAGCGGGACCTAAGTTGATAGAAGCAGGACCTTAAACTAGTTCTTTTCGACTTTTAACTTTGGCTTATCAAAACGTGCTACAGCTGCTACCTGTGCCTTGCCGCTTTAAAAAGGGTGTTAAGAATGATGGTGATTTATGTTTTTTTACTGTAGCTGTCTTATTTTTTAATGTAGTTGAGTTGGTTTATTAGACATAATTAAATTTAAAAAAAATAAAAAAAATATGTTAATTCATCACGAATAATGTAAAGAAATATAAAAAATCAAAAAACGAAAATCAAAAAGTAAAAACAGAATAAATGCAACAGAGAAGAAAAACGCAAACGCAGAAGCGAAAAGCCATCGCAACGCGGAAATGAGCGTGGCGTATCCAATTAGACGTCACTGCGCGTGGGAAACTCCGTGGAAGTTTCGCAACTGGTAAAGTTGCTAGAATAACAGCACAGTACCCTGGTCGCTAAGCGAGGATACATATCTCCCATTCAGCTCTGCTCCTCTCACGCCTCGCCTTCCTCGTCCCGGAGCACGTTCTGGCAAGGTGCAAATGGGCGAGCGCATGCTTCCTTACTTGGCTCGTCTCGACGAGCCGGAAATTGTCGGCCCTGCTGCTCTCGACCGCCCGCAGCGCCTCTACCTCAAGTCCTCGCGGGTTCTGCTCCTCAGCGGCGTGCTCTTCGTCATCCCCACCGTCGGCAACCCTGGCGCCGACACCGTGAGCGCACTCCTTGGCTTCCTCCTCTTTCTTCTGGGAGTTTTCCTCGTCATCCTGTCGCTGATGGCGAACCAGCTCCCAGGTGCAGCACGGGTTGGCGCCGCCATGGCCAACGCCATCCTTAACTCTTTTGCGCTCGACCCGCACATGCCAGCCGGTTTGCTCCAGCGCGCCCTCGCCCTCGCCGATCGCGGGCGCGCCGCTCGACGTGTTCGACTCCTGATCGTCAACTCCGGCATCCTCCTCATGTCGACCGCGGGGTCCGTCGTCATCTACGTCGCGGCAAACCCCTCCGCTGTCGATGATCCGGTGTACGCCCTCGTCGCGTTCCTGCCCTTCCTCCTCGGCGTGTGGCTAGCGCTGCTGGCGCTCGTCGCCGACCAGTTCCCGAGAGCGGCAGGGATCAGCGTGGCCATTGCGAGGGCTCTCCAGGACTACTTGTTTGGTGGGTAACTACAGTTCGTGCATTCCTGCTACGGTTTGCTTAATAAGGTTCTTGCTGCATGCGCTGCAGTTTGCTACGTACTGTTTCCTACTTTTTAGTTGCATGGTTTCTGTCCTTGCTGTGCTCATGTACTCCACGTTGGATTTGTAATAAAAGACACGAGTGTGCTGTCAAATGTCGATCATACTGTGGCTGCGGACTCTTCTCGTGTTTATGCGCGCTCACTCAAATATTTTGATTATTTTTTGGGCTAAGCAAAACGTTGGAATCTTTCTTCGCTTTGATCTGTTTTACTTGTTGTTCCATCGCTCGAGTTGATAGCTCTGATTTAGTCATGATATTCATTCCATTGCTTGACTTACGCGGGGAACTCCATAATTCCGTTCAGCTATTATGGACAAGGACAACGGTAAACAAACACCTGAATGATGATTAGCTCAGCTGATTTAGTTTTGGATACGGGCATGCGCTGGAACTTAAAAATGAAATGAAAATTACCAATTGTATTTGTATGCAAATTTAAACCTAAAACTAGAAAAGCTTCTATATCATATAAAATCTAAAAACATGGAAATTCAAAAAAAAACTACGCTCTGTTTTAAGAGCTAGAAACCGCTAGTTAATTGGTGGAAAAATAAAGAAAGATCTATATTGTTAATCGTGCTGGATTAAAATTATAATAGTACGGATTAATTAGCTATAGATACACAGTGTGGGCTTTGATATCGAATAAAATACAACACACAACTCTAATCATAAGCTATCTAAACAAGAGTAAAAAACTAATCTGTGTCCAAAGAAAACTGATTGTCCACATTCTTTTCTTTTCTTTTCTTTTTATACGAATCATAATCGAACCAGCCACTTTTGTAGTTTTATAAATATACAAACCTTATCAACCTACTCAATCTGGGCTGCTAAGGTTCGTGTATTCCTGCTTAGGTTCTTGCTGCATGCGCTCCAGTTTGCTCGCGTCCTGTTTCTTACTTTTTAGATGCAACCACTCAATCCATATGGAATAGAACCAATGTTGCCAACTTTGTCAAAATTCGACCTTTTTGTGGGCCATTGAAACAATGCTAATCACGGTTGCAGAAACAATGCTAGATCCTTATAGACATCAGATTACAGGAATAATCACGCTTGCATTTTTGAACCACTTATTCTCCTTCACTGTCACGGTTGGCTTCGTGTAGACCCCTTTCACTTAAGTTATGTTCTTGACTTTTTACTTTCTTTATAGCAATTTTGCGTCCACTTGATCTCCCACTTAAAAATAGCACAATCTTTTTTTTGTTTCGACATGACTCGAATACTGTTTGCTTGATGAACTGTTTAATTTGGGCCTTTTTTGTTTATAGCTTATTTTTCACTGTCCGATACTGTAACTAGTTTATTTTACACTGTAGTTGCAATATGTGAGACCATGTTGAGGTAATCCCGGTTGTATGATGAGTAATTGATATGTGTTTCTAAAAAATCTGAGTTTATTCCGGACATAACTCAACATGCATGTCATGCGAATTATGATATCCAATTTAATCAAGCTGATCAAGGCCGGCTCCCTAGTCCCTACTATGGCATACGTGTTTGGTCCAACGGCCAGAATAGCATATGCTTATGTTATTTTCAGCTTATCGTCTTCCGTTTTGAGTTTTGATTGTTATCTCCTGAATATTTTTTTTTTTTGCAAATATCATCCAAATTATGGATTGTCTGATCTGCACAGCGATTGTTGGGTTTGTTGATGGGATAGCACAGGTTCGTGCAAATTAATGGGTTTCGTTATGAGTTTTGACCCGGCTCAGATCAGACCCCAGTGGCTTCATAGACACAAAATATTTTCTGATTTTTTGCTTCACGCGTGTGCACACAACGAGAAAGAAGAGAGATTCTGCGCATCTCCACCGGCCGGAGTTTAACCAGAGTTGTGCCGATGACGAGGTTGTACATCCTTTGTTGTTGCTATATCCCTAGTACCGAATCTATTAGAAACCATAGAACTGAAAAGAACCATTACAGCTAACAATACTAGCAAATGACAGTATTAATAAGCATCAGTTGAAAGAGCCTAATTTAAACTAGGTTATCATCTTAATTTTAGTAACAGACAACTATCATCATTTGAGTATTAAACTATGCCCATAAACATTTACAGCAAAGTCTAATGCATATCATTTGATATAGGAGCAGAAGGTAACGAGGAGAAAATATCCGAATTCACCATGATCTACCTCCTAAAAGAAGTGGGATTTAAGATCCATACCTTCGGGAGGAGAGGCGATAGGGAGGAGAGGCGGCGTCGGGAGGAGAGGCTGCGGGGAAGGAGAGGCGGCATCGGTAGAAGAGGCAGTGAGTGAGGAGTGAGAGCGTAAAACCTAGCAGGATGAAGACGGAGCGGTGCGTGAGTGAGTAGTGAGAGCGCAAAACATAGCAAAGGCTCTATTGATGAAAGAACTATCACAAATGATTCTATTAAAGAACCGTTTGTGGTATAGATATATCACAGACGGTTTTATAATGGAACCATCTGTGATATATTACATATCACATACGATTCCATTATATAACCATCTGTTATAGTAATATCGTAGACGGTTTTATTATGGAACCATCTGTGATATATTACATATCACATACGATTCCATTATGTAACCATCTGTAATAGTAATATCGTAGACGGTTTTATTATGGAACCATCTGTGATATATTACATATCACATACGATTCCATTATGTAACCATCTGTAATAGTAATATCGTAGACGGTTTTATTATGGAACCGTTTGTGATACGTATATCACAGATAATTTATTCCACTAAACCATCACAGATAGTTTATTCCACTAAACCGTCTATGATAGTTCCTTTGCTATATACAACAAATCGTGTTTTTCAGCTAGGCTCAGGAAATGCTGGCCTTGCCCTATGAAAAAATAAACATATATAATCACAAATGTAATTATTTCTTAATTATTGAATCAATTACAATGGAATAGTTCTGTAATTACATGCCAAGTTTCTTATAATTACATTGCAATAATTTTCAAATAAATGTTCATCATGTGGGATCATTACACTTGGCTATTTCCTTTTTAAATAAAAACCCTTCAGGATGATTGATACGCATATAGCTTGTTTCACTGCCTTGTTCTTTCTCAAGCTTGATGCTGTCTTCGAATAGAGGCAACTCGTCAAACTGATTGTACTCTTCCTCATCTACGACATTCTCAATTTTGATAATTCTTTTTTTTCTATGAAGAACTACGTGACGTTTCTTATTTACTAGGTTGGTTATATAAAAAATTTGAACAACTTGCTTTGTAAGTATAAATATTTGTTTTTTGTATCATACGTTCGAGGTTCATAATCAATTTGTACCGCCAATCAATCTGAACCCTAATGATCAATCCAATGAATCTAAACGACTGAATCCAATTAAAAGCATCTAGTTTCAAGCCTAATTAGAACAGTTAGGCATGACGTTATTCAATTAATCAAGAAACTTGCATTTCGTCGTCGTAAACGTGAAGTTATCGCCCAATGTTTGGATTGAAGCATTGAATCATGCATGGCCGCCGTCCGCAAGCTGTGCTGATTACGTAGGCGATTGGGTCGACGAGGCGGAGGGGGGCATTGAGAAGAGGCGCAAAATTACCTAAATAACCTTTGGCTCTTTGTAGCATCTACTCTCGGTTAATTGATGCAGCAGTACCACTAGGTACCAAGATGTTTCATCCATTGCATCTGGTTTGTTTGGAAGGCTTACAAAGTTTACAAGGACAGTAAAAAAACTCTTAGCGCTCGTTTTAACGATGATTTTTATTTTTTAGCTGAAATTTTACTGTAGTTGATTTAGTTTTTTAGGTATAATTAATTTTAAAAAAAATGTAAAAATAGAAAAAATATGTTAACCCATTAGGGACAATACAAAGGAACACAGGAAAAAAAGAAAATACAAAAAAGTCTAAAATATCTAAAAAATTCAGAAAAAAATAAAATACTAAATAGTGAAAAAAATAGAAGCTAGAAGTTAAAGTCAAAACGAGCGAGGCCAGTACGTCGAAAAGATACACGGCCTCTCCACATATCATAACCGGATGGTGGCAGCAGTCCAACCGGTTTCTTCATCCGGTCAAACCGGAAGTTGGCAACGGTCTGACCGGAATTAGCATCAGTCAGATCAGCCAGAACAAGGATTTTTTGTTAGATTTTTGTTTTGTGATATTTGAGTCATGATATTCATTCCGTTGCATGACTTCCGAGGGGAACTTTATAATTCCGTTCAGTTATTATGGAACGAACACCTGAATCATGCTCAGCCCAGCTGATTTAGTTTTGGATACGAACATGCACTGGAACTTAAAAATGAAATTAAAATTACCAATTTTATTTGTATACAAATTTCATACTAAAACTGGAAAAAAATTTAGTTCCTGCATTCCTGCTAAGGTTTCGTACTTTTTAGATGCCACCACTCAATCCATATCCATATGGAGAAGTACGCTGGCAACTTTGTGGCCCATCGAAACAATGCTAACGTGACCCTTTTTTAAATGCTAACAACTTTGTCGAAACAATGCCAACATTGAGCGTCACTGACGTCCATGTGCCAGAGAGAATCGCCAGAGGTGGTTGGCCACAGGGGCGGATCCATAGAGTATATGTTGGGTGGGCTACGATATACCCTGGGGTCCAGCAACAGCGACAGAGGGTATGTCACCTTGCACGGATTTCTTCCCCACGCACTGCAAAAGCAAGCGAAGTTCTTGTCTGACCCCTTTGTTTTCTCAGTGCCCGCCCCTCCTCGGCCCCGCCGCCGCCCCTCTTTCCCCCGCCGCCGCCCCTCCTCGCCCCCTCCCGCCGCCCCTCCTCTCCCCCGCCGCCGTGTCTCCTCATGCTGTCCTGCTCATGGAGGTGCCAGATCTGCTCATGTTCTTGTGGTAAGATGTAACTGGAGTTGATTGACCATATCTTGATTCAGTTGATTGATAGATGACTAGATGAATGCCTACATTATCAGTTTCTCACACATTTTGCCATGGCTAATTCCGTGTAAGATGTAACTGGAGTGGAAATGTGGAATCAATGAATCATACATTTGTAGAAATAGACTAATAGGCTGACAGCATATATCAAACACAGACAAAAGTTACATTACTTATGATGTTAGCCTTATTTAAACAGCTTTGCAATATGTAGTTGTAGTTGAAATTTGTCAAGAATTCAAGATTATATGTAGGTTGAAATGTTAAGTTGTTGAAACAAAGTGCAATAAGCCAATTAGCCAATAACCATGATTTTGGGGGGAGAGGCATTCTTCTGAAGTCTGGACAAGGGTAAAGGGGATGTCACTCACCTGGATAGTCTATACTCTATACAGGTCTTCTCTTTGTTTTGCCAAATGCCAATTGATTGTATTTGTACTCTGCAGGCAGCCAAGCAATTGATGAGGATTAGAAGATCGAGAGCTTTCTAAGTTCTAATCGGCGCCATATTGTTTATTCAAGAATCGACTTTCAAAGGTTAGTTTTCCCCTTATAGAATGTGTTTCATTTAAATAACCTCATATTTCACTATTGTGTTTTGTTAGGGATGCAGGATAGTGTGTTGTGCAGTGGACTCGCAGTTAGCATAGTAATTCTTATCCAATAGGTTTATTTAAGTAGTTATGGTGTTATCCAGAGATAATAGGATAGTGTATTGTAAGTCTCTTTTATGTATATTTGAGACTATTAATATGCTGTTTGAACTATTTATATTGTAATTTGTGTAAATTTTCAACTTAATCTTTGAATTTAAAACTTATCATATTATTTAGTGCCTGTATACCGAATTACGGTGCAAATTTTACAATTATTTACCGAATTGACAAATGGTTTTACCGAATTGCATATAAAAATTTTGGTGCGACATATTCTTTGATAAAATTCTAGATCCACCACTGATTGGCCATGCCTGCGGATACCGTAACCGAGCTGTTACCTCGTCAGTCTTCACTTCACCTCTGCTCTCATCGCGCCCTGTTCACCAAAAGCACGTTGTAACACGGAGCAAATGAGCGAGCCGTCGACGCCTTAATAGGCTCCTCACTTCGAGCAAGAGTGTCTGAGGCCCAACCCGTATAAGCTTTGCCCGGGATGATGGTATCTGGCAGTTGGGCTGACAACTTGGGCTATACCTATACTGTGCAAAACCAGAACAGGTCTAAAGCCATATTTCCATATTTTCGGCTTACAAACACTGGGCTTGTGGTCATGCACTACAACCGTGTGTTTTTTACAAGGATAGGCCAGAAATATTATTACTATTGTCAACCTTTTCCCAACCGCTTGTCCTTTTGATGGGAACCGTGGGCCCCACGACGACGCGTCAGAGTCCAAACCTCTTAGCCACTGGCACACCGCCGCCACATTTACAACAGCTTATCTCTGCCCCGTTCTTTTTGTTTAAAATCAGCTTCTATTTCTGATTTATATTTTTTTCACTATTTAGTAATTTCGTTTTTCTGATTTTTTTAAATTTTTAAGGTTTTTTACTTTTTTTTCTCATATTCATTTACATTGTTTATAATAGGTTAACATATTTTTTCTTTATTTTTAAATTTTTAAATTTAATTATACCAAATAAACCAACTCAGCTACAGTAAAATTATCTCTAAAATTTTTATGTTACCTAAAAATAATACTAGAGATGATTTTTAACAGTAAAATATTTCTCTAACTATTTTATACTATTTTTACCATAACTTCTTGTCTCATACTTTCTCACTATTTACGTTAATTTACAGACTAAGTCATCTTTTATATAAAAGACATCATATTATCTCTCTTTATCTTCTCTCCTCTGTATAAGATTTTATTCATTTAATGTAGCTAAAAGACAATTGAGATGACACTAATAGAGGTGCCCTAATGGTATGCAAAATAGTTTGTCTTTTAAAACTATTTCTAAGATTTTCACCTCACCTAAAAACAACACTAGAGATAATCTCTCTAACGATAAATCATTCATCTAACTTTTTTTATATTATTTTCAGCATAACTTTTTATCTTCCATGCTCTCACTATTTACGTTGGTTTATAGACTCAAGTCGTCTCTTACATAAGAGATAGCACATTATCTCTTCTCATCTTTTATCTTCTCCACATACGATTTTACTCATTAATATAGATTAATTTTACTCAATAATATAGCTAAGAAATAACTAAAATGGCACTGTTAGATGCCTAAGATGCCCCGTGCTCTCGCCTTCGCACGCTTTGCCTGCCGGGCTGCCGGTGCTGCAGAACGCTCCTTCAAGTCGAGTTATGATGCATCAATAGTTTGAACACGCGCACATAAACACACGAGGAATACAACTGGTATCAAGATTACGAGCAGCTTCATTGGTGTAAGTTCAGGGCGTTTCAAGTGAAAAATACGATTTAGTGAAAATATGTGAAAAACAAATTCACAACTTTTCAAAATTCCCTGTATCTATAATGATTTTTTGAGAATTTTTAGAAACTTGTGCTTTGCACATGTTGATGTCCTTTTACTTCATTTTGTGTTAGACACGTTTGTATGCCTTATTAGCTTCTGACTTATATTTTTTCACTATTTATTAATTTTATCTTTTTTTATTTTTAGATTTTGTCTTTTTTTTTCCCGTATTCCTTTGCATTGTTCGTGATGGGCTAACATGTTTTTTCTATTTTTATTTTTTTAAAAATTTAATTACGTCAAATAAGTCAACTCAACTACAGTAAAAAAAATAAACTAATTACAGTAAAAAAGTCATAAGTCAACGTTATTTTGAACACCTCCTAGAGACTCTACTTCACTATATATTCTGGACATGAGAAAAGCTTTTGAATTGTGGTTGGCATGCCTTGCTTGTTGGTTAGCCTACTCTGGATCCGGTCTGCACAGATACATCAACTTAAGCTATAAGCCGAAAAGAGAAGCCTGAATCCTTCTACTCTTCTGACATGTGAAAAATGTTGTACCACTCTAGTATGGTTATGACTTATGACCTCCAAAAGTTAAACAAACAATTTGTCCTACTACTCTTAAAATTTCCAAACTCGAACTCGTCGATGAGTCGATGATTTCTGGCAGCAAGCCCACTCAATGAGTCGATGCTCCAGCACACGACATTTTTTTCTCCTCACCCATTTTTTCTCCCCAAATGAGTCTGATCGCTTGCGATTTGCAGTGATAAAAGAAGACACGGTGTGGCGCTATGACGCATTGGCCACAAGTTGTGCAGACCCTCTCCCCAATCAGTCGTCCCCAATCAGTCGCCATATGTCGCAGCAAAACCGGCTGACCTTTGAATAAATTAATGCTTGAAGGAACAGCCAATTTGGCTGTACTTCGACTTTTGCTAATCACTTTTTTATTCGTAACTAACTTTTAATTGTATATATTTTTAAGACAAAATTTATAAATTAATTATAATGCATACTATATCGAGTTTAGATATATCGATCAAAATTATATAGAACTATTTTTCTCTTTATACTGTCTCTCATAAATAACTAAAAATTAAAAACTATAAGCCAAAAACTACAGCCACTTCTTATATGGGATTGCATCTACTTGGCGAGGCTTGCGTCCGTTTCAACAATTGTTTGCTATTTGTGCGTGTGTGCGTGTGCGCGCAATTGTTGGAATAGTGGCAGGCCCGTTGATGAGGGTGTTCCAGCTGGGCGATGGCACAGGGCCCCTAAATTGGTGGGGCCCCCAAATCATGCTAAATCCGGGACATAATCAGGAGGGGCCTTGATTGCTGGTCATCTAATGGATTGCTTCGGTCGTAGCGCTGTGTGGGGAGTAGAAAGGAATGAGCTACTTTGAGATTGGTGTTTGTTATGTAGCTAAATCCGGGACAAGGGCCTTCAACAGTGGAGCTTTAGGCCCTCCACTGAAGAGTTTTTTCCGTCGTGGTCTTTGGATGGAGGAGGGGACCTATTAGTGTCTGTTCTCGCACCGTTTTCTTCTCAACTCGTTCTTCTTTCAGAACAAGACAGTATAAACATATGAGTTTGCATCTTTTCTCCACAAAACTAAACAGACGTGAATAGAACAAAAATATTCACATAATTAATTATACAAAACTAAATTGAGAGCCTCATTTTGCAATTCGCTCTGGGGCCCCAAATTTCTGGAGACGGCCCTGAATAGTGGTGATAAGTTCCTTGACTCCCATCTCGTGTCGCCTTCCCCTCATTGGCACATCGAAACATAGACCAGATCGGAAAACTGGGAAACAGGCACCCACTAACTTTTTCATTATTGTCCGTCACATCTTTCGATCAAATCTCGAAGCCACAAATCACTTAAAACATATCAGCTTCTTAATTTTTATTATATTTATTTTTTATCTTTTTTTCATTTTTTTCTTTATTTATTTGCATCATCCATGGCAATTTAATGTTTTTTGTTTTTTATTTTTCTAATTTTTGACTCCATACAAGCTATCAGTCGCTACAATGTTTTTGTAGCAAAAAATCAACAGTCAAAATCAAATGCTGGGGCTTTTAAGTCGGCTGGAGCAAGGCTAAATCAACACCGGCATCGGCCCCTAACAAGAAGAAAAAGACATGAGGGGGGGGGGGTGGTTGTTTTGGATAGGGGTGAAAACGTATCTAGATTCGGTCGGATTATTCGGCTACCGAATTCATATCTGTCGGATCCGGATACTTCATATCAGAATTCAAATGCAAAACAAATCTGAATGTGGATGCTAAAGTAGCAAAAACCCTCGATGCGGATGCAAATCTAGTATGGGTTGGTGCGGATTCGGATCTGGATATCTGAGTAACATCCGACTTAGTAAACACAGCAGTGCAGCACAAGCCACCCCAACGTCCGTTATGGGTGCACAGCTCCTCACTCACCTCACATAACCCAAGTTCACATCGCTGTCAGCTATCCCCAAATCTCCAATCTAACGACAACATCCCGACCAGGCGACCACGAAACACCCCACGGCAACAACACATCTGGTCCACGCAGAGCAGGTCCAGCCGCACGGCACCCGCGCGACCGTGCCTAGCTTGCTCGGTTGCTCTGCCGCCGTCTGGCCTGTTGCGCTATCCCATCGCGACACATCGGTCCAATGCGATAGGCGACAAGCAAGTGCGACAGGCAGTGTGCGCTCAACTCCTGTTACGGTGGGGTAGCGCAGCCGATGATAAGTGTTGTCTCTCATTGTTGCCAGTGGCGGAACCATAAATTCAAAAGACACAGGGCGAACTCACCAGCTTGGCAGCTCACGGTCCGTGCTGGGCCTGCCGGCGGATTGGCGCCTGGGCGCCTGGCAGAGGCGCGGAGCCGCGGAGGGCGGGCGCCTCACGGCCGTCACCTAGTGTCCCAGTCATCGCCGATTCGCCACCGACCGCCGCAGTGTGCTAGCACCCGCCGTTCGAGCCACCGGCCGACGACCGCTGCTGCTCGCGCGTTGTCCGCCGCAGCGATGGGGATTTGAGATTTTGTGGATTAGGGATTTTGTCTGCGCTGGACATTTCGTCTGCGTTGCCTGCATAACTGCATTTGTATTGTGGCGGATTGGGCCGCTGCACGGCGTGGCCCACGGCCTACCCACGAATGGCAAATCAGCATTCAGCGCCATCAACATTCAGTATCGGCTTGCTGCTTCTTGGTCACCAGTCGTGGCGGTGGGGCACCGACGGTAGCCGCCGGGGGGGGTGTCTTGTCCGGTTCAGGAGACTCGGGGTAGCCGCTCTGATTTATCCCAGTGGTAGTTCTGTCCCTGATTGTTGCCATGTTGGTAAGAGGCTCAGTGCGGCATCTTTTTCGTTGACAAGTGCGTCACCTAGGTTGTGCGCGTTTCTATGCTGTTTCTCACAGTAGAACGGTCGGGACAACGGTCGTCGCCTGGACGGTCGGCAAGGTCACCATTCCGCCTGCCTCTTCATAATCATCTAGATGACCGGAAACAAGTCTTCCGCCACTACTTCGGCTCTCCGAACAACACTGACTATTTATCTTTGCCATACTCCAGATTACTCCGTCTCTTTCGTAGTATTTCTTCACGATTACTCCATCTCTTTGGCAATATTTCTTCACGATCCCACCAAACACATTGATAAATTAATAAAAAAATAATCATACATACCTCTATTACATGACACACTATATTTTTGATTTTCTCAATAGAGAAATCTATTAAGACAGAGACTCGAGACTCTCCAGACCATAGATAAATATTGTAAAATATAGAGTACGTCGTCCAACGAGGGGCTTATCAAGTATATGTGAATTGGAGCAATATCCTCTCAAACAAAAGGGAAGTTCATGTGCACCAGACAATAAGATAATGCATGTCTGCAAATAAATTACGGTGATAATGCATGTCTGCAAATAAATTACGGTGCTATTCTCCAAGTCAGCACAATTGAAAGCTTATCTTTATGAGTCCTTTTTTTTAACAGGGATACTACGAGTTCTGGGGTTCATGGTACAATATACTACGAGGGTATTTATGTTGGAGGTTGTCTGTTTAAACTCCGCTGCGCTGAGAGTGTTATAATTGTTTATGTAGACATCAGGGTTTCCTTAAGTAATTAAAAAAAAGTCGAGGCTCCTTCGATACGAGATTAGCGAAAAATACAGTCACTTTTAATGGTCGGAAACTTAGCGAGTATATTAGATAACCATTAAACTTAGCGAGTATATTAGTGGCCCATTTGAAGTGCAGTGAGTGAAGCGCCACCAAAAGCGTGCGCGCACTTTTGTTATCCCCAGTTCGCGGGTACCCCATCATGCCACACTTCTATTCTCATTGTCCTTCCACTATCTGAAGAGCTGGATTCTCGGGTATCCCCATCCGTTCCAACCTAGCTATCACTATCTGAAGCTTGTCTGATTCTCTCCCAAAGCAATCTGATTCCCAACGGCGATGGATTTCAACCATCCGTTCCAACCTATCGCTATCGGCTGTAAAAACATTTGTGCAACGCTGGATTCTCAGTGCTAGTTGGAGACTTTCGCTATCGGATACACCTGTGAAGGCAAATTTCGTGGAAACAGAGCATCTTATGCAGAGGTGATGAGCTCAAAGTCTCGCACGCGTTTCATGTTCCACTGGAGCAAACTCACGCCATGAGCCAAGGCCAAAGCGGCTATAAAAGCAGGCACCTTGCGTCACAGGCCCACAGCCACACCCCCGGTGGGAAGGGAAGAGCCCCCACCCACACCCCCTGCTCTTCTCTCACGCCTCGCCTTCCTCGTCCCGGAGTACGTTGTGGCAAGGTGCAAATGGGCGAGCGCGTGTTTCCTTACTTGGCTCGTCTCGACGAGCCGGAAGTTGCCGGCCCTGGTGCTCTTGACCGCCTGCAGCGCCTCTGCCTCAACTCCGCGCGGGTTCTGCTCCTCAGCGGCATGCTCCTCGTCATCTCCACCGTCGGCAACCCCGGCGCCGCCACTGTGCGCGCATTCCTCAGTTTCATCCTTGTGCTCCTGGGAGTTTTCCTCGTCATGCTGTCGCCGGTGACGAACCAGCTCCAAGGAGCAGCACGGGTTGGCGCCGCCATGGCCAACGCCATGCTTAACTACTTTGCGCTCGACCCGCACATGCCAGCCGGCTTGCTCCAGCGCGCCCTCGCCCTCGCCGATCGCGGGCGCGCCGCTCGCCGTGTTCGGCTTCTGATCGTCAACTCCGGCATCCTCCTCATGTCGACCGCGGGGTCCGTCGTCATCTACGTCGCGGCAAACCCCTCCGCTGTCGATGATCCGGCGTACGCCCTCGTCGCGTTCCTGCTCTTCCTCCTCGGCGTGTGGCTCGCGCTGCTGGCGCTCGTCGCCGACCGGTTCCCGAGAGCGGCAAGGATCGGCGTGGCCATTGCGAGGGCTCTCCAGGACTACTTGTTCGGTGGTAACTAGGCTTCACTTGAGTTCGTGCATTCCTGCTAATGATTGCTTAATATGGTTCTTGCTGCATGAACTCCAGTTTGCTAGCGTCCTGTTTCCTGCTGCATGAACTCCAGTTTGCTAGCGTCCTGTTTCCTACTTTTTAGTTGCATGGTTTCTGTCCTTGTTGTGCTCTGTCTGAAAGCTTTGTAACGTCGTCAGCTTCTGTTTACGAAGTTTTTTTTTTTTGGACTGTTTGCAGCAGTCTAGTCATGTACTCCACGTTGGATTTGTAATAAAAGACACGAGTGTGCTGTCAAATGTCAATTATACTGTGGCTGCGGACTCTTCTCGTGTTTATTCTCTAACAAGGCTAATGCTCACTCAAATATTTTGATTATTTTCGGGCCAAACGAAAACGATGGAATCTTTTATTGATCTGTTTCACTTGTTCCATCGCTCGAGTTGATAGCTCTGATTTATTAGTCACGATATTCCATTGCTTGACTTCCGAGGGGAACTTTATAATTCCGTTCAGTTATTATGGACAAGGACAACGATAAACAAACACCTCAATGATGCTCAGCTCAGCTGATTTAGTTTTAGGTACCAACATGCGCTGGAACTTAAAATTCTCCAAATGGAATGATACGAAGCACTTTTTTGGCGAGGAAAATAATACAAACCATTAATGAGGATTTTTCTTGCGTGAAATAAACAGTTAGCTTCCCACAAAGAAATAATGTGCTTTTCAGGCAAACTAGCAAGGTGATATGTGTATTTGAGCAGCTAGATATATTACAAATTTTTAGTATCAAATAATACATTTTAGTATTTTAAATATATTTTTACTACGTTTTTAATTTGATTGGATTCTGTAGGATATTTCGTAAGAGCTGATTAAAAAAGGGTTTTCGATAAACATCATCCGAATATTTTTTCCAAACAATCTTTCAAATTTCTCATCATCTTTAGATGTGCACGAAGATTCGTGTATTGCCACCTCCACCTTCTCCGAAGACCCCTCCTTCCTTCTCTCCGATGACTCCTTCTTCCTCCTCGCCGGCGAGTCTGAGGGGATAATCCCGTCCCCCGTGTCTAGGATTCACCGTTCCCCCAGGTATAGAGGGAGGTTAGGGGGCGGTGGGCAGCAATGGGGGGCGGTCGGCGATGGGCAGGGTAGGAGGGTGGTGGTGGGTGCTAGAGGGCGGTGGCGGCGAAAAGTACAAGCTATTAGCTTGGTTGGGGCGGCATGTTGACGAGGGATAGGAATAAGGCTATAAAAAAAAGCTCAAGACTCATGAGCTACTCGAGCTCAGCTCTTTCCAGACTCGATTCGAGCTTGACTCGAACTTTAAACGAGCCAAACTCAAGCTTGATCTTGAGCTCGCGAGCTTCATTGAGCTGAGCTCGAATAGTTCACCAGCCTCGATTTGAGATTAAATAGTGATATATATTAACTCTTACCGAGTTTATCTGAGCCGAACTTGAGCTCGTGTTTTTCTTATTGTTGAAAATTAGTATATATTTGAATTATTTTGACTGCTATCGACTGTACTCGAGCTGAGCTCGAACTCGAACTTTTTTATTGTTAAAAATTAGTGTATAATAAATTATTTTAATTGTTATCGAGCTTCAACGAAACGAGCTCAAGCCCAAGTCTAGACTCGGACCCCAACTCGAGTTCAGCTCGAGTTTCTACCGAGCTCAAACTTGGAAGACCAAACTTACTTGAGCTCGGCTCGTTTATAGGCGTGGGTAGGAGGTGGCGCGGCGATGCGGCAGGGGCACTGCTTGCCACGGATGGTGGAGGACAGGCGAGGGTGGTGGTGGGAGGTGCGTGGAACTGCTCCGGCAAGAAAGGAGGAGGCTATGAGAGGGGTTCATCGCCGGTGACGAGGAGGGAGCGGTGCGGGATGGGATAGGATTTGGGTTAGATGGGGTTATATAGTAAGATGGAAACGGTAGGGGGCTTTGGATCTTAATTTTAGGGTCATAAAATTTAAATAATTGTTTGAATAAAAATATCCAGGTGATTACAAGGTACACCCCAAAAAAAATCAATTTGAGCCTAGTAAATTGTGAGTGTTTATTTCTATGTAATTTAAAAGGAATTTCGTTAATTTGATAGCCTTTAATTTTCAAATTAGTTAGTAGTTAAAATTAGTAGTAAGTAATTCGTTCTAATTTATCTAAAAATCGGTCTAAGCAATTGGAACCTTTGCAACCTATAAAGGCATGGCGATCGTTAGCCCAAGGAAATGCAAACATATGAAGCTTTTTAAATCGGTTGAACGGCAAGAGATCTTCCCAGTCTTGGAATCACCTTCATTCGCATGTTACGTGTCCTGATGCATGCCTAGAGGCAACTAACGTTGCCAACTTTGTCAAAATTCGACCTTTTTGTGGCCCATCGAAACAATGCTACGGTGACCCGCGATGCCCTCAAGATCCTTACAGGCATCAGATCACAGGAATAATCACGCTTGCATCTATGAACCACTTATTCTTCACTCTCACGGTTGCTTTCGTGTAGACCCATTCAATAAAGTTATGTTCTTGATTTTTTTTTTGCTTTCTTTATAGTAAGTTTCGTCCACTTGATCTCTAACTTAAAAATAGTAGAATCTTTTTTTTTTTGTTTCGACATGACTCGAATACTGTTTGCTGATGAACTGTTTAATTCTACATATGCATCCCGTATTCGACTTGACCATGTAGCAGTAGTCAGACCACCGTGCAACATGCATGTCATGCGAATTATGATCTCCAATTGAATCGAGCTGATCAAGGCCGGCTCCCTAGTCCTTACTATGGCATACGTGTTTGGTCCAACGGCCAAAATAGCATATATGCACGCCTGAAAGTACTTTGTAGCTTGTTCTCTTCCGCTCAACCTTCAATCACCATGCGTCATTAGTCTAGAGTAGAATTATAAATCATTCTTGTTCTTAGACAACACATTGTGGAGAATGTGTTGTATGTATCGATAAGAATATGTTGTATGCAGGAATCTATTTTTTTACTTCCCTCCCGATATGCATCGATAAGAATATGTTGTATGCATGCATCGATTGTGTGGCATCGTGCTTTTCTTCTTTTCTTGTTTATAATGGTTGGAAGTGGAATTTTGTACTTTTATTGAGAACTATAAGTTATGTTAGCAGATATAATTTCGAAACATGGTAGGAATCTATTTTGTTCCTTCCCTCCCGACCGATCTATGTATAGGTCGCTTTCCACCCTGTGGTTGTTGCTACTTAGGGCGTTCGCATTATCTTTTCCTAATAATTTTCAGATATGGTTTATAGTTTTTTTGCTGAAAATAAATAGTAATGATTGAAAGATGTGACTTTTAGAAGGATGAGTGAGTGGTGAAAAAAAATAAGGGAGAGATAATACGTATCATGGGAGCGAGAGAAGTGAGGTACGTGATGCATTCTTAACCTTTACTTTATCCCAGAGCAAGACGATACGATAGCAAGAGAAGTAGAGAAGCCACTTTAAGAAACCATATATTTATATTAATTTATAAATTTTTAAGTGAAAGTTAGAATCAGGACTCAATATAAATAGAAACTTATACATGAACCACGGTTGCTACCATGGTTGCTGCTTCCCCGTGGTAAGCATACGTATGAACCATGATTGGTTGCTGCTAAACTTCAATGAACCATGATTGGTTGCTGCTATGACATGACTTGCTGAGTTGCTATACCAATGAGTCTTGGTCCCGCTCGTTTCGGTTTTTTTTCGGCTTCAGCTTCTAGTTTCTGTTTTTTTTTACTATTCAGTATTTCGTCTTTTTTTTAAAATTTTTTAGATATTTTAGGTTTTTTGTATTTTTTCCCATGTTTTTTTTATTATCCCTAATGGGTTAACATATTTTTTCTATTTTTATATTTTTTAAAAATTAATTATACTTAAAAAATCAAATCAGCTACAGTAAAAAAGTTAATTACAGTAAAATTTCAATGAAAAATCAAAACCATTGATAAAACGAACGCCCCCAATTGACGTGCGGGCTCAGCACATCTCTAACCTTTCAAGCCGTTCGGCATTCGTGCCGCACCACTGTAGGAATCAAGGATATATACATATGTTGCACAATACCCTCTTCATGGCTCCCGAACTCTGAGATGTCTACGTGCATCTCACTAAGGTAAAAAGAGAATGAAAAATAATAATCTTAATCATATCTACAAGTATACAAACTATATCCTTACTACTCTTCAACTTGAATAAGCCTCAAATTTCAAGTAGCTAGTTTAGTAGGTGTTGCTCTCAAGTACTAGTTGCATGCAAGTGCTGCAGCTGCCGTGTGGCAAGCGGGCGGCAGCCCAATCTGAAACTCATTTACGAAGTGAGCTTTGATGGAGAGGTTATCTTGTTCTGACAGTAGGCCTGTTGAGGATGACCTGTCTAACCTGGGCCGGGCTAGGCATGTGGGCTAGCGGGAGGTCGGCCTCGTAGTTAACAACGGAATACTTGCTTCGTTTCGAAGTGCCCGGCAATTTTAAGGAAAATAGTTCAAAGCAACCGTTGCAAAGCTAGGTGTTGCAAAGTTCAACTAGGTCCAGCTCCTCGACGCGACAACATGAAATGTCTTTTTTTCATGGAAAATTTTTGTAAAGTTGCTAGTTTTGATAAATGCCACTATAGTGATGCCTTCGAAATATT
Source organism: Melocanna baccifera (assembly GCA_036346265.1). Classification (NCBI taxonomy): domain Eukaryota; kingdom Viridiplantae; phylum Streptophyta; class Magnoliopsida; order Poales; family Poaceae; genus Melocanna; species Melocanna baccifera. The sequence goes on along the minus strand of CM070691.1, from coordinate 26,746,183 downwards.
GTAGAAATTATCTCAAAAATAAAAAAAGCATCTGGTACATAATTATGGTTTTGTATCTATGATTGCCTGCTACTCTCTCTCACTGTGGTGTAGGGAGGCGCTAGGTTTTCTGGAACAACGCCTTGTGGCGTGCCTGGCTCAGTGATCTTCTCGGTGATTTCGAGTATCACCAGCTTTGTGAGTATACAATTTTAATTCTTTGCATTTGGGGCTTATTCATATACTGTGATTGCAAAGAAACAGTGGGCTAAAAGTTGCTCTGTGATGAATATATGGTTATATACTGAAATTGAATCAATTCACCCTGAGCTTTAAAGTATTACTTTACAGTGATTTTGTCTTGCAATCATATATTCGTATGTGCTTAACAATTAGAGCTCAAAGCTTGAATCAGTTTTGCTATATTCAATTGATGAAGAGTATATGACCATAAGTAGCGGGACGGCCAAGAGTTAATCTTGTGTAACCCTACCTTTGAGAGCACTAAACATCAATTAAAACTTGAGCTTTTTGCTAGTCTTAGTTGGCTTCATATTATTCACATTGACATACATGTTCAATTCTTGACTATTCTTTCTTCTTTTATTGAATATGTGCTATGTTATAAATGATATGATTGAATCAACTGATTACATGCAATATATATCATTTGTACACATCTTGATATATTCTTTGAGTCTATTTAATTATGCTGGAATTATATTGTTATTTATGCTTATACTGCACTTATTACAACAGAGACAAACTTGCCTATAATAACTATTATAATATGCATTCTTTGTATTAATATGGATACAACTATTATCTCTGTTATTAGAGATGCTGATTAAAAATTATAATAAATAAGTATTTCTTTTTAAAGATATAATTTATATTGTTCATGCTCTTCTCTTTCCCACCGGCCACCTTGGGGACGAGGAGTGTGCAGGACGCATCGCGTCGCGTATTCACGTGAAGGCTTTCGAGCGAACACGAAACAGAGAAGACAAAGGAATGGGAGTGCGGCAGTGTAGTGAGTTGGGGCTCGAGGAGACGGTGGAGGAGTGGAGGTGATTGGGTGGGTTGGGCCTAAGTGAAGTTGCAAACCGGCACACTTGGGGGCTGCTATGCCCACCTTTTTCCTTCTACCTCATCCTCCTCTCAACTACAAATGTGGGGCTTGAGCGCCAGGATGGCAACGCACCACACTCACCCTGTCCCGTATCTGCGTACACAACACAGGGGAGTTTTGGCACATTTAGCACTGTTTGCAACCGTAATTACAAAAATGACCGTATGCCTACCGTATTGACAAAAATAGCATTTTTACTGCCTGGTGGCCGGGCGGCAACATGACATGTATGCCTGCCGTCCTACCACCGGATGGTAGCTGCTTGCCACCACATGGTGAGAAGGCATGTGATTAAGCCGGCTGATTAGTACCCTTTCCTAAGAGCGGTACTACCATTTTCTTGGAAACAAAAGTGCTCCAAAATACACCTCTCTAGAAATAACGTACCACCAACTAGTTTTCGATCATACCGGGGTGCAGTACTACCGTTTTTTTTTTTGCGGTAAAGTAAGCTACGGTCATACCGTTTTCTGTTATTGAACTGTTACATTTAAAATCTCAATTCAAATGCATGCATGATCTTTAATTGATCCAAATGGCACAAGAAAACACTTGCAAGCTACTAACCGTGATCCCTCTTAATTAGTACGATGTCTAGCCTAAAAATCTGGTTTTTCAACTAATCTTCAAAGACCGGCAAAAACAAAAGGATCCTAAACTATTTATACTTTCATCTTGAGTCATGTGGATCTTCTTGTCAATCTTAGCATGCCTTCATAGGTCAACAATCGAGTTTCGGAACTAAACCTTTCAATTTTCTCAATAATCACTTTAGTCCTTTTAACAAACATTGTCACCAATTACCAAAATATTTTTAAGAACCTGGATACTTGCACCGACTTTACAAAATACTCAAAGAGACCGACTAAGTACTAAAACGTGACCGACTAACTAACTTTATCTATCTAGTGGCCATCTTGTTCTGGTGTTGTGATCACCTGCAGGTGGCCCCCATCCTGTCGCACACATAGAAAGGCTCGGACGTAGGCTTGGCCCCGGACGTGCTGGCCGCTGGACGTGTAACAACAGAAAAGCATGGTAGATCAAGTCCTGATTTCCTAGCCTGCACAATCCCTCTTCCTTTTATCTCCATAATAAATTTGATTCCTTTCCTGCAAAACCGAAGTAATAACAAATTTGTTTTCTTGTACTCATGTGGAAAAGAAGTTCTCATGTTCCATCTTGAGAATCTTTATCCCCTTGATCTCTTCTTTTGATCATAGGGGTTGGTTTCCTTTTCTATCTCTTCCTTTCCTGGCTCAATAGCAAACCCATGCACACGTACAGGTTCCATGCATGGTTGTGCACATAACCCATGCAGAAGTACATGCATCGACGGGCCGGCCCTGAGGGGGGGGGGGCGCGGGGCGGCCGCCCCGGCCCCCCAAAATCTAAGGCCCTCAAAACGGTTTGTCTGCCGCCTGCCGCTCGGAACTCGAAAACATGCAGCGTCCTTTCGCCTGCCGCTCGGAGCCTCGAAAACATGCACTCATCCTTTCGCCTGCCACAACGGTTCGCCTGCCAAGCTGTCAGCTCCGCGCGCCCTGCCATTCTCCCCTCCATGACTGCTCGGTGGCTCGCTTCGTCAGTCTCTTTCTCCAGTTCTCCTCCGACCATACTGGCCAGTGGCCACGGGCTTCTGTGGCTTGCAGTGGGGGATCTGGAGGGACGCGGGTGCGGCGTGGCGATGGCGAATGCGCGAACTGGCGGTGGCGTGCGCGGGCGTGGCGGGGCCGGGTTCCCAGCGGCCGTCGCCAACCCCTTCCTCTTCCTCCAGGTTCGAAGCTTTCATTGTGTTGCGTTTCTAAAAGTTTCCTCGCGTTCGCAGCTCTCTAGTGGCGCTATGTATGATGCAGGTAAGGTGAAGGACAAATGCATCGATTACGCCATACTGTGTGTGTGTTCCATCTAGAAACTAAAGGAGAGATAACCCAACGACAATGACACAATTTGGTTAATTACTTGATGATGTGAATTTGCATATTCCAGCTCAACTACTTTATCGACGGTGACGGTGATGCTCCAAATACGTATACATTGAGAGGCGAACTTAGCTCACTTAGCTCAAGCTTTCGGCGGCACACGCGATGGGGAGCGATAGCCTCTAGGACATGAGTGCTTGTCTCCTCGCCTGCCGCGACGAACGAGGTGCTACAAGCCTGCAAATTGTCATGCTAATTTTAGTTTCTTGGTGTTGTGGCGTGGGTGTTTGTTTGTTCCTGAATCCTAATGCCGTTCGGGTTTGTTTTCTTCGGTTTCTGCAGTTCTGCTGTTGCCTGTTGGGGTTGAGGATCCGAGTGTAGAGTTCACTAGTTTGGTGGTTGAATGCAGCCTGAGGACTTCGGTTTCTTTGCTCTTCTGCTTGGTCAAATTTGCTTCTCTGACAAACTCTTTGATATAAATTTTTCTTTAATACATAACGTATTTTAAGTGTTTGTTGATAAAATTAGATATATATATATATATATATTTATATTTAGATATTTATACCAGGGTCCTTATTTCTAGTTTTGCCCCGGGCCCCTAAAATCTCAGGACCGACCCTGCATTGACCCGCTCCCATGCACATGCGTCTCTAGTCCCATCGCACATACAAATCTTTCACACTCGCCGCATTAGTTATCCTCAGATATCTCATATTAGTTTAGAAACAGTAAAAAGTTTAAAATTTTAATTATTTTTACTTTTAATATTTACGGTTAAATATTCTCAATACGTTAAGTTCTACCTGCAACTCTCATTGGATAAATATCACAAAGAATAAAGTATCTCTAGACTCTATTAGTGTGTTAGCAATAATTTTTGGAGTTTTTGATTTAATTAACTACTAAAAAATTTTAGGTTATGCTATTTAGAGTATATCATAAAAAACACAGTCGATTATTTTAGGTCTAAATTTTTGCTTTTTTCTGCAATAGTATATTAACTTTTGTCAAACACCTCTAAACTAAAAAAAATGATATTAGATTTGTTTTCCCCCTTCCATCGCCCAGCCAAACAAGACGTTCCTTGGCCGCCGTGGAGGACCAGGTAGCGGGGAGCATCGCGCGGTCGCGCCTCAGCCCTCCAGAACAAGGGGGAAATGCGGATTGGTAAACCGGCATTGTTCGGTTAATACGGGCCAGACAGTTCCCGGTTGGGCTTCTTGAATCGTCCTTTGGACAGCACCAGGTCGACCTGTCGGCCTTCTTCTATCTGCTACGATTTTCTCGTACCGCCTATATTACCATCAACCGCCTAATCTGTCTCAGGAAGAAATCAGCAAAGTCCTAATCTGTCTCAGGAAGAAATCAGCAGCTACTACTTTGCTGGATACTATTCTCTTGGTACTGCAGATGCGACGCAGTCTGTACGGTAGCAGGTTACTGCTATAGATTGATCTTGCGCTGCCTCTCGACTATTAGAGACAGATCAGACAATCCATGTGGAGAGTGCGCCCAACGACTAACAGGGCCCCACAATAACACGCTTGCAGCTAATGGAAGAACTGAGTGTAACTTGCATTTTTTTTCCCGAAGGAAGCGTGTTATCATAGCCTAACATTTTAATAGTCGGTGCTAACTGTACAAGCGGGCAAACGAACGGCAGTAAGTATAGTATAGCTGAACATTGTTGTTTCCACATGTTTCAGATCCATTGACATCAAACCATTTCCATAACACATGACATAATAAATCAACCCCTGTACCGCAGACAAAGCAAGCTCTTAGCATTTAATTTGGTGTGGCACCGATTAAAAACTGCAGTGGCAATTTGGCATGGCGTCACTGAATCGAACCTGGCGTTGAAATTATGTTTGGTCGGGGCCTTGGGGTTTAGGGTTAACCGGCCGACAACTATCCACCCGCTGCCCTGAAATAACTCAATTTTTCAAATGAAAATCTGGATTTTCTGCACTGTTCATTGTCTTGTGCCGGTTTTGATCTCAGCCCTCAATCTCTGCTTCAAGATTCGTGCGTGCCTCCCCTCAGCTCTCCCGCTTCCCCCTCGCGTAGGCGCCTGCGCGCTGGCGCCTTCGCCGAGCCGTCTCCCTTCTTCCTCCTCGCGTGCGCGCCAAGTGCCTCGCGCGTGAGAGCCGTGCCCACTTGCTCCTCACATGCATCGGTAGCGTCGATGAATCGTCGGTGGACCCCGCGGCCGCGTCAGCGCGCTCCAACCGCCGCTCGCTCCCCCTCATGTCCCGCGGTCACAGCACCTCCCCGCTCGGCTTCCCTCCTTCGGACCGGCCGTGCACCCCCTACTCCCCTCAGGGTCAAACCCCCGACCAATCATCAGCAAACAACGGCCGGCTATGCGGCGTGGACGCCATGCCCTAGAGGAGTAGACCTCTCATCCTTCCCATCGGCCGCCATTAATGGCCAGTGACTTGCGAACTCTCCCCTTCCCTCCTCGATCGTTAAGAGCCCGATTGCAGCCGCGGTCGAGCTCCTGCCACTCCATCCTCCCTCCCCGAGCAAGCAATTGGTCCCTCTCCCCCTCGAGCCTCGCCGCCGGCCCTCCCTGGTCCCGGTAGCCCCACCCCCCGATCTCCTTGCTCCATCGACGAAAATGCAATTAAATCTTGCTAAAGCTCCACCCCTCCGTCGCATTCATTATGCCCAACTCGGTTTAGCATTTGCAGTTGTGGTCGGGTCCCGCACCGAGCACCTCCCTCCGGCCATTGCCCTCTCTCCGTGGACAGCCTCCTTGAGACTTTCTCGAGCTAAGCCGATGCCTCCTTAGTGACCTCATACCTCGGTAGATGGTGAAACCACAGCTCATTAGACTTTCTCCCTCCCAAAACCTTCCCGAGCCGCCACCACCCCTTTCCTCTCCTTTTCCCTCCGGCGACACCCACTTTGAATATTCATCTCGGTTTGAGTACTCTTTTGAACTCCCATAAACCACTGCCACCTCTTCTTACCACCTCCAACCTCGGCGACCCACTCCCGTGGTCGAATTGAAGGAGAAGGCAGCGCTCTGTTCTTTTGGTTTTCGAAGCCGGCTGGAGGAGGAAGACGACGGCCCCAAGCGACGTGGCCCCTCCCTGATCCTCCGATCCCGATCCAGCGGCGCAGTTTTTATCCAGCGTACCGGTTCGCATGGGACGACGTGGCCCCATCCCCACCGCCTCTCCCCAATCCGACGGCGTCAAGCCGCGACGTGGGTTTGAAAACATACCGGTTCGGGAGATGCTGTCGTGGCCGCTCCGACGCCCTCCGCTCCCGATCCGACGGCTCCCGGTCACCCTTGCCGCTCCCAGGCCGCGCGCGCGTCGTGCGTGGGCTGAGGCCGCCGGCCCACCCACCGGTTCAAACGCGTGAGCGCGCTTCCCGCGCGATTTCCCGGGCCGGCCCACTACTGTAGATGAACAGTAGCGCTTCCGAATTTCTTTCCAGAGCTAATTAATTGAATTATACCTCATTTGATTCGTTTCTTCGCCCCGATTTCAAATCCGATGTCCATTACTCCTCGTTCCTCTTCCAAAAATTCAAGTCCAAGCCTCTCAACTGTTTTTACAATTGTTTAAATTATTTTTAATTCATTTTCCTTTCCATTGCTTTATTTAAAATCAAAAGAGCTTATTCGTTATTTTTGTGTGTGTGTTGGTTTGCGGTAGCTTGCGACGATTCCGAGGCGACGGTGCCGGGTGCGGAGCCGACTTCCACACATTTCGAGATCTTCGAGGTGATCGACGCGCAAGGCAAGTTACAATCTTTGACGCATGTTGCACCTACCGTTCCGTATTTAGTATTTAAACTATTTGCATCTACTACTTGCTCAAATCAATTAGTTAATTAAAATAGAAATGATTTAGAATGACTTGTATATGTTGTAGTTATGACCTACCACTAGACTTATGCCATATTTAACTTAAGGCCCATTCACCTTGATAGACTTAGAGGTTTTAAATTAGTATTTCTTATATCTAAACCTCGTGTAGTCATTCACATAAAATGACGAGCTATCGAATAGACTTGATAGTTCGTGGTTTTGCTCGTAAATTAAATTCTTGTACTAGGGTAAGGCGAGGTTAGTGGAGTGCCCGTAGAGGACAAGTCCACGACCTTACCCTAAGGTGGAGGGTGCAACAGCGGGTGGCGTCTGATTCGTATCGTTTATCGGTTGTGGTTGGCAGTCTCGGGAGTAAATAAAAGAACAAGAACCTTATGCTAAGTTTAGAGCACAGACACCGCTCAACCACGAGTATTGACCTATCAATCCTAATCCGGTAGCTGCTCATTTTAAGTGAACCCCACAGAGTTTGGAGAGGTGATACGGGTGTGTAGACACCGTATGCACAACGATGGGTCTTTACCAATTCGGGCGATCGTGTTCGCATTGGCCCGTGGATACCCAAATCGGTAAAGATTGTAACCTGTCGGGTAGGGTCTATATAGTGATTTGAGCAGTGAAGGATTTGGCCTTCTCAATACAGTCGCACACAAATGGCAGTGTGTATATAGCTTGACATTAGCAATTGAGAAGTCTTGTGGGTAAAGCTGAGCAACTCTGCAGAGTGAAACTTAATTGTATTCGAATACGCCGTGCTTAGGTTAATGAAGTTGTGCTTGATGGGTGATACCAGTATCGTGGCATAAGTAGCTTTTAGAAATTTTCGAACATGTGTAAAGAGAAGAAATGTATGTTTAAACCCCTTTTCTTTAATTATGATATAGTGGAGTATTCGTTTCTAACTTGTTTACAAATAAAAATTGCATCCACCCAAATAAATGAAACCAAATTACACCCCTCACTTGAAATTCCGTGCATATAGTATGTGAGGCTTGCCATTGTAACTTGTTGAGTGCGGTGGTACTCAAACTTGCTTAAACATAAAATTCAGAAAATGCTCTTCAAGGAGAAGACCAAGTCTACGAAGAGGTTTCGGAAGGATCTGATGGCGCAGACGAGCAGTGGTCGTAGGTCTTAGCCGCACTCGGGCTTGATCGCTGGATTTCTTTTGTAATGTAAATTATTTGGGCTTGCCGCCCCGCTACGCTAAACTCGACCGACGCGTCGTATGTTGTAATAAACTTTGGATCTTTTGTTGGAAGCTTGTTGGCAACGATGTACAATTCTGCGACGCGTCGCAATTGTACGGTATACGGACAATTGCGGATCCCCGCACGTCCCCGGAAACGGGGGCGTTACAGAAGTGGTATCAGAGCACACACGCTTGACTGTAGGCTAAGACCTAAGGCTGATTAGGAGTGCTATTTTATAGCAAAAATCTAAATTCAAAACTTAAAAAGAATTTACATAAAATATAAGTAATATTGCTATCTTTTTCCTCTCTTGTGCTACCTCATCTTACTTAGTTTACTTTCTGCATAAGTTTCGTTTTTGCAAATTGTTTATGCTTGATCTCATCTAACTTCAAAATTTTTGTCGTTTAAGCAGATGGTGCGATGCTACCACTCGCGGCCGGAACAGCTGACCGGGTGGCCCGTTGAATTGTGGACGATGCAGCGGATGCCAGGAGCCACCGAGGACCGAAGCCCTCTTCCACTCTACAGGTGCATCGCCTCGGCGGCGAGGATTACGAGTGGAGGACCACCGTCGTGTTGGAGCCCCTAGCTCTCCGGCCGGCCGACCACGGAGTTTCGGCGGCAAGAGGGTCGTCGGGGCGACTCCATTCGGGATGCCGCTAGGAAGGCGGTGATGCACCTACGCGAGTACTACGACGCGGAGTTCGAGCGATCGCCGCCGAGGTGATCCGGCATGGATGCTTGGGGATCATCCGCTCGCCCGAGACGAGACGGACCGTGGCGATCCCGTTTGAGGTGACATCTCGCACGTGGTACATCAGGAGGTGATGTACTCCAAGACTGTGGAGGAGAACCAGGATCTACGCCGTCGTCTGCACGCGGCTCAGCAGGAGGCCCTTTTTCTTCGACAGGACTTGCAGCGCTTCCTCGAGGTGGAGGCCGGGGAGAGGTCCGAGTGTGGGGAGTCCTCAGACGTCCCCGACTCCCCGCCCCCACGTCGTCAGAGGATGACAGCCCCAGCGTATCGGAGTCTGTTCCGACCGTCGACCTCCACTGCCCCACCACCGCTACCACCAGCCGCCGTCGACCCCGAGGAGGAGGACCCCGAGGAGGAGGACCCCGAGGAGCGGGTCTGGTACACTGCGAGTCGCCCCCCGAGCAGCGGGCAGTGAGCGACAGAGTAGCAGCAGCAGGGCAGCAGCAGCTTTAGTAGTATTAGTATCGCTAGCAGTAGGGCACGCTAGCATAGCTGCACCTTTTGTATCTAGTAATACTTTTGGTTTGTAATATAAGTTGTAATGGAAGCCGTATGTGGTGGAACTTCGACTTATGCTTAATGGAATCTATGTTTAATTATCACTTATTTTTGTTTGTTTATATTATCTATAAGTCGCCTTTTTCAAAAATTTCTTCTTCCTCTATTCGCCTAGATCTTATCTCATTCGTTCTAAACTTACCCTGAGTTCATCAATCTTACTTGTCTATCTATGGTTTATTTAAAAACCTCGCTGCAAGGCTAACTCCAAGGTTTTTAATTGGCAGAACTCAATGGCAGAACCCAATCCAAACCAAGGAGGTCAACAAGCAGGAGGAAATGATTCCGCCGACAGCTTCGCCATGATAGCCAATGTACTAGCAACCATGGAAAGAAACCAGACAAGATTGATGGAGCAACACACAAGGCTACTAGAACAGATGGCTACAAGACCCGCGATGGCGGTGGCTTTCCAATGGCGGTGGTCACGCGAAGGAGGCCCAATTACATCAAGATGGACCGATTTCCAAAAGACACGACCACCTACCTTTGCGGCGTCTTGGACCCCATGGCGCCGATGATTGGCTTAAGGATATAGAAAGGAAACTGAAGACGGTGCAGTGTGATGATAAGGAAAAGGTCTTATATGCGTCACACCAACTTCAAGGACAAGCGGCAACCTGGTGGATCAACTACCAAGACATGAATGAAGGCAGGGAAATCACTTGGGCAGAATTTGAAGAGTCATTTCGCAAAGTCCATATCCCTACGGGAATGATGGAAGCCAAGCAACGAGAATTCATGGCGTTGAAACAAGGTAGTAATACCATAATGGAATATCTACACCAATTCAACCACCTGGCTCGGTACGCCCCAGACGAAGTGAAGACAGAAGCTAAGAAGATGTCCCGATTCCGGGGTGGACTACAGAAATCACTAAAATACCATATTTCTGCAATGAGATTCAGAGATTTAACAGAGATGGTAGATAGTCTCCTCTCATCAGAAGAAGCCAGAGGCGAGATGGAGGACTTCAAGAAAAGAAAGACTATTATGAGGCCGTCATCGTCCTCTGGTAGTTATAAAGGACGTACCATCATGTCACCCCAGAGTCAAAGCCAATCTAACAGACGATTTGTGCTAGTATCCAGACCGCAGCAGACAGGGTCACAACAACAAGGTACCCCTCAACCGGTGGCAGTCAAGTGCAATATTTGTTCAGGAAATCATTACCCCCGGCAGTGTCCTCAAAAGACCAATGCATGCTACCACTGCGACCAGGTTGGTCATTTCAAAGACCAGTGTCCCAAGAGGGGATTACCTTCTGAAGTGGCAAAACTTCAAACTAGGACTCAAAGAGACGTCAAGCCCGTCATCAACACGAATCATGACCTGAGACGGGCTACTTACAACGTCCCTCGGCGCCAAAGCAATACATTCCAACCGGAATCACTGTGGGAGCCCCAGCTGGATCATCCACTGGATATCAATCAAGCAAAGGTAAAGGAGCAGCACGACCACCCTATCAAGGAAGGGTGAATCATATAACTGCAGAAGATGCGGCAGGATCAAATGACGTTATTGTCGGTATGTTTTCAGTCAACTCCAAGCCAGCATTAGTTTTATTTGATCCGGGTGCAACTCATTCATTCATTTCCATGGATTTTGCTAAGAGAAATCAATTACCATTTACTCCCCGCAAAGTTTTATCTTTGTGCAAACACCGGGGAGTAGGATGGAGTCCCGCTTCGGGTGTAGTGATCTAAAATTAGACATTGAAGGGGTAAGGTTCATGGTGAACCTACTAGTGTTAGAAATGAGAGGACTAGATGTCATCCTAGGGATGAATTGGCTGACTAGAAGTAAGGCCAAGGTAGATTGTGAAAACAAGACAATAGACCTAACCAGTCCAGAAGGTCAGCAGGTCACAATAAAGACAGATTCAAAACTGATAGATGGCGTGAAAGGAAGTGTGCACAATATAATGATGGATGATGGGAGTCAGGTGCCAGTAGTTTGTGAATACCCAGACGTGTTTCCAGAAGAATTACCAGGAAGGCCACCAGATAGACAAATTGAACTCGCCATTGAGTTAATACCAGGCACTAGGCCCATTACCAAACACCATTACCGAATGTCAGCACATGAACTGAAAGAGCTTAAGTTACAGTTAGATGAACTGGAGGAAAAGGAATTCATCCGACCCAGTATATCACCATGGTCAGCCCCTGTCCTATTCGTTAAAAAGAAAGACGGAGCCCTCAGAATGTGTGTGGACTATAGAGGACTGAATGCAGTTACAATAAAGAATAAGTACCCACTGCCTCGGATAGATGACTTGTTCGATCAATTGAAAGGAGCAAAGGTATTTTCAAAAATCGACTTGCGGTCGGGTTATCACCAATTGAAAATCCGAAAGCAAGATCGAGAAAAGACCGCATTCACCACGAGATATGGATTGTATGAATTTTCAGTGGTACCTTTTGGATTAACCAATGCCCCTGCGTACTTCATGAATTTAATGAACCAAGTATTCATGGATCAGTTGGACCGTTTTGTAGTTGTGTTCATTGATGACATATTAATATATTCCAAAAATGAGGAAGAGCACAAACAACACCTACACATGGCCTTGACCAAGCTCAGAGAACATCAGTTGTATGCCAAATTCTCAAAGTGCAGTTTCTGGATGAAAGAGGTTGCATTTTTAGGACATATTATTACTGAAGAAGGTGTTAAAGTCGACCCAGAAAAGATCAAAGCAGTTATGGAGTGGAAGCAACCAACGACAGTTACGGAAATAAGAAGCTTCCTTGGATTGGCGGGTTATTATCGCCGATTCATAGAAGGGTTCTCTAAGATTGCTCGTCCACTCACACAATTGCTTAAGAAAGAGAGGTCATTTCAATGGACAGATCAGTGTGAAGACAGTTTTCAACAATTAAAGATTAAATTAACAACAGCTCCAGTGTTAATACTCCCGAATGCAGAAAAAGAGTTTCAGATATACTGTGATGCCTCAAGACAGGGTTTAGGTTGTGTATTAATGCAAGATGGGAAAGTCGTAGCCTATGCTTCAAGGCAATTACGGCCGCACGAAGAGAATTATCCAACTCACGATTTGGAATTAGCAGCTGTTGTTCACTCCTTGAAGATTTGGAGACACTACTTATTGGGTAACCATTGTGAGGTTTTCTCGGATCATAAGAGCACAAGTACTTATTCACACAACGAGTTAAACACGAGACAATGAAGATGGCTTGAGTTAATTAAAGATTATGATGTGGATCTTCAATATCACCCAGGGAAAGCCAATGTAGTGGCAGATGCACTTAGCAGGAAAGTTTATCAAAGTATAGCAAGTGAGGCCCAGTGTCCGGAACAGCTTCAGAAAGACTTACAAAGATTGAACCTATCAATAGTGGAACAAGGATTTGTGGCAGCATTGGAAATTCAGCCACTCCTGACAGATCGTATTAAAGCAGCTCAGGACGAAGATGAAGAAACCCAGCAGCTGAAAAAGGACAGTCAGGGAGGAAACTCCACGGACTTCACTATAGATGAACACGGGATTTTGAAGTTCCGAGGACGATACTGCATACCAAATAAGAAGGAATTAAAAGATCTAATCTTATCAGAAGCTCACTCATCCCAAATGTCAATACACCCAGGAGGTACAAAAATGTATCAAGACATGAAAAAGAGGTTCTGGTGGAAATCCATGAAGAAAGAAATAGCTGAGTACATATCTAAATGTGATGTCTGCCAGAAGATAAAAATAGATCACCAGAAACCTGCAGGACTGTTACAACCACTGCCAGCACCCGAATGGAAGTGGGATGACATTGGTATGGACTTCATTACAGGACTCCCAAGAACACAGGAAGGGTATGATGCTATATGGGTCATTGTGGATAGACTAACCAAAGTAGCCCATTTCATACCGATTAAACAGACCTACGGAAAAGATAAGCTAGCAGAGTTATACTTAACCAAAATTGTAGTACTGCATGGAGTACCTAAAAGAATCGTGTCTGACAGAGGAGCCCAATTTACATCCAAATTTTGGGAGAAGCTACATGAAGCAATGGGCACCGATTTAGCTTTCAGTACAGCCTACCACCCGCAAACGGACGGCCAGACAGAAAGAACCAACCAGATTTTAGAGGATATGCTACGAGCTTGTACACTTGTATACGGAGCAGCATGGAATACATGTCTACCATTTGCACAGTTCTCGTATAATAACAGTTATCAGGCCAGCATTAAAATGTCGCCTTTTGAAGCTTTGTATGGTAGAGAATGTAGAACCCCACTCAACTGGACTGAAACGGGAGAGCACCAATTCCTTGGACCGCAAGTTACTCAAGACGCAGAGGCACATGTAAGAATAATAAGGGATAGAATGAAGATAGCACAAGACCGTCAGAAGAGCTATGCGGATAATCGTCGAAGGGATTTAAGTTATGAAATTGGGGATTATGTATATATCAAGGTCACACCCTTTAAAATTATCAAAAGATTTCAAGTAAAAGGGAAGCTAGCCCCAAGATATATTGGACCTTTTGAAATTGTAAAAAGAATCGGGGAAGTGGCATACAAACTGAAACTGACACCAGGATTATCAAGAATACATGATGTGTTCCATGTCTCGCAACTCAGGAAGTGCCTGCGCCAACCCGAAGAAGGCATTCCGATAGAAGAAATTGACTTACAAGATGATATGACATATGCAGAAGAACCACTACAAATACTTGAAACTACAGAGAGGCAACTCAGAAATCGAAATATCAGGTTCTGCAAAGTCCAATGGAGGAACCATTCTGCCACTGAATCGACGTGGGAAAAGGAGTCAGACCTACATCGAGATTTTCCCAACCTATTCCCTGGACCAAGTTAATCTCGTGGTCGAGATTCTTTTAAGGGGGGTAGGTTGAAACAACTCAATTTTTCAAATGAAAATCTGGATTTTCTGCACTGTTCATTGTCTTGTGCCGGTTTTGATCTCAGCCCTCAATCTCTGCTTCAAGATTCGTGCGTGCCTCCCCTCAGCTCTCCCGCTTCCCCCTCGCGTAGGCGCCTGCGCGCTGGCGCCTTCGCCCGAGCCGTCTCCCTTCTTCCTCCTCGCGTGCGCGCCGAGTGCCTCGCGCGTGAGAGCCGTGCCCACTTGCTCCCTCCTGTCTGTCAGCGCGTCAGTAACCGTCGGTGGACCCCGCGGCCGCGTCAGCGCGCTCCAACCGCCGCTCGCTCCCCCTCATGTCCCGCGGTCACAGCACCTCCCCGCTCGGCTTCCCTCCTTCGGACCGGCCGTGCACCCCCTACTCCCCTCAGGGTCAAACCCCCGACCAATCATCAGCAAACAACGGCCGGCTATGCGGCGTGGACGCCATGCCCTAGAGGAGTAGACCTCTCATCCTTCCCATCGGCCGCCATTAATGGCCAGTGACTTGCGAACTCTCCCCTTCCCTCCTCGATCGTTAAGAGCCCGATTGCAGCCGCGGTCGAGCTCCTGCCACTCCATCCTCCCTCCCCGAGCAAGCAATTGGTCCCTCTCCCCCTCCAGCCTCGCCGCCGGCCCTCCCTGGTCCCGGTAGCCCCACCCCCCGATCTCCTTGCTCCATCGACGAAAATGCAATTAAATCTTGCTAAAGCTCCACCCCTCCGTCGCATTCATTATGCCCAACTCGGTTTAGCATTTGCAGTTGTGGTCGGGTCCCGCACCGAGCACCTCCCTCCGGCCATTGCCCTCTCTCCGTGGACAGCCTCCTTGAGACTTTCTCGAGCTAAGCCGATGCCTCCTTAGTGACCTCATACCTCGGTAGATGGTGAAACCACAGCTCATTAGACTTTCTCCCTCCCAAAACCTTCCCGAGCCGCCACCACCCCTTTCCTCTCCTTTTCCCTCCGGCGACACCCACTTTGAATATTCATCTCGGTTTGAGTACTCTTTTGAACTCCCATAAACCACTGCCACCTCTTCTTACCACCTCCAACCTCGGCGACCCACTCCCGTGGTCGAATTGAAGGAGAAGGCGGCGCTCTGTTCTTTTGGTTTTCGAAGCCGGCTGGAGGAGGAAGACGACGGCCCCAAGCGACGTGGCCCCTCCCTGATCCTCCGATCCGATCCAGTAGCGCGATTTTATCCAGCGTACCGGTTCGCATGGGACGACGTGGCCCCATCCCCACCGCCTCTCCCCAATCCGACGGCGTCAAGCCGCGACGTGGGTTTGAAAACATACCGGTTCGGGAGATGCTGTCGTGGCCGCTCCGACGCCCTCCGCTCCCGATCCGACGGCTCCCGGTCACCCTTGCCGCTCCCAGGCCGCGCGCGCGTCGTGCGTGGGCTGAGGCCGCCGGCCCACCCACCGGTTCAAACGCGTGAGCGCTTTCCCGCGATTTCGGCCGCCCACTCATAGATGAACAAATGGCGCTCCGAATTTCTTTCCAGAGCTAATTAATTGAATTATACCTCATTTGATTCGTTTCTTCGCCCCGATTTCAAATCCGATGTCCATTACTCCTCGTTCCTCTTCCAAAAATTCAAGTCCAAGCCTCTCAACTGTTTTTACAATTGTTTAAATTATTTTTAATTCATTTTCCTTTCCATTGCTTTATTTAAAATCAAAAGAGCTTATTCGTTATTTTTGTGTGTGTGTTGGTTTGCGGTAGCTTGCGACGATTCCGAGGCGACGGTGCCGGGTGCGGAGCCGACTTCCACACATTTCGAGATCTTCGAGGTGATCGACGCGCAAGGCAAGTTACAATCTTTGACGCATGTTGCACCTACCAGTTCCCGTATTTAGTATTTAAACTATTTGCATCTACTACTTGCTCAAATCAATTAGTTAATTAAAATAGAAATGATTTAGAATGACTTGTATATGTTGTAGTTATGACCTACCACTAGACTTATGCCATATTTAACTTAAGGCCCATTCACCTTGATAGACTTAGAGGTTTTTAAATTAGTATTTCTTATATCTAAACCTCGTGTAGTCATTCACATAAAATGACGAGCTATCGAATAGACTTGATAGTTCGTGGTTTTGCTCGTAAATTAAATTCTTGTACTAGGGTAAGGCGAGGTTAGTGGAGTGCCCCGTAGAGGACAAGTCCACGACCTTACCCTAAGGTGGAGGGTGCAACAGGCGGGTGGCGATACAGTTCGTATCGTTTATCGGTTGTGGTTGGCAGTCTCGGGAGTAAATAAAAGAACAAGAACCTTATGCTAAGTTTAGAGCACAGACACCGCTCAACCACGAGTATTGACCTATCAATCCTAATCCGGTAGCTGCTCATTTTAAGTGAACCCCTACAGGAGTTTGGAGAGGTGATACGGGTGTGTAGACACCGTATGCACAACGATGGGTCTTTACCAATTCGGGCGGTCGTGTTCCGCATTGGCCCGTGGATACCCAAATCGGTAAAGATTGTAACCTGTCGGGTAGGGTCTATATAGTGATTTGAGCAGTGAAGGATTTGGCCTTCTCAATACAGTCGCACACAAATGGCAGTGTGTATATAGCTTGACATTAGCAATTGAGAAGTCTTGTGGGTAAAGCTGAGCAACTCTGCAGAGTGAAACTTAATTGTATTCGAATACGCCGTGCTTCCGGTTAATGAAGTTGTGCTTGATGGGTGATACCAGTATCGTGGCATAAGTAGCTTTTAGAAATTTTCGAACATGTGTAAAGAGAAGAAATGTATGTTTAAACCCCTTTTCTTTAATTATGATATAGTGGAGTATTCGTTTCTAACTTGTTTACAAATAAAAATTGCATCCACCCAAATAAATGAAACCAAATTACACCCCTCACTTGAAATTCCGTGCATATAGTATGTGAGGCTTGCCATTGTAACTTGTTGAGTGCGGTGGTACTCAAACTTGCTTAAACATAAAATTCAGAAAATGCTCTTCAAGGAGAAGACCAAGTCTACGAAGAGGTTTCGGAAGGATCTGATGGCGCAGACGAGCAGTGGTCGTAGGTCTTAGCCGCACTCGGGCTTGATCGCTGGATTTCTTTTGTAATGTAAATTATTTGGGCTTGCCGCCCCGCTACGCTAAACTCGACCGACGCGTCGTATGTTGTAATAAACTTTGGATCTTTTGTTGGAAGCTTGTTGGCAACGATGTACAATTCTGTACGGCACGTCGCAATTGTACGGTATACGGACAATTGCGGATCCCCGCACGTCCCCGGAAACGGGGGCGTTACATGCCCTGCACATGCTAGCCGAGCCAAACGTGGCATCTACAAATACCCCGCCCGTCCCGCCCTATAAATACGCTTAAGGCGTGAGCCACCCACAGTCCACAGACACTCCCTCTTCATCTCTCCCAAATCCTGAATTCTGAACTCTCGCTTCACCTCTGCTCCTATCGCCCCTAGCTCGGGCTCCGGAAGCTCGTTGTGACACGGAGCAAATGGGCGAGCCGGCGATGCCTTACTTGGCTCCTCACGACGAGCCGGAGTTTCCCGGCCCTGCTGTTCTCGATCACTTGGAGAGCCTCTTCCTCAACTCGGGATGGGTTCTGATCCTCATCGGCATGCTCCTCGTCATCTCCACCATCAGCAACCCTGGCGCGGCCACCGTGCGCGCATTCCTCAGTTTCATCCTTGTGCTCCTGGAAGTTTTCCTCGTCGTGCTGTCTCCGGTGACGAACCAGCTCCCAGGAGCAGCACGGGTTGGTGCCGCCATGGCCATCGCCATCCTTAACTACTTTGCGCTCGACCCGCACATGCCAGCCGGCTTGCTCCAGCGCGCCCTTGCCCTCGCCAATCGCGGGCGCGCCGCTCGCCGTGTTCGACTCCTGATCGTCAACTCCGGCATCCTCCTCATGTCGACCGCGGGGTCCGTCGTCATCTACGTCGCGGCAAACCCCTCCGCTGTCGATGATCCGGTCTACGCCCTCGTCGCGTTACTGCTCTTCCTCCTCGGCGTGTGGCTCGCGCTGCTGGCGCTCGTCGCTGACCGGTTCCCGAGAGCGGCAAGGATCGGCGTGGCCATTGCGAGGGTTCTCCAGGACTACTTGTTCGGTGGTAACTAGGCTTCACTTTAGTTCGTGCTTTCCTGCTAAGGTTTCCAGTTTGCTAGCGTCCTGTTTCCTACTTTTTAGTTGCATGGTTTCTGTCCTTGCTGTGCTCTGTCTGAAAGCTTCGTAACGTCGTCAGCTTCTGTTTACGAAGTTTTTTTTTTTGGACTGTTTGCAGCAGTCTACTCATGTACTCCACGTTGGATTTGTAATAAAAGACACAAGTATGCTGTCAAATGTCAATCATACTGTGGCTGCGGACTCTTCTCGTGTTTATTCTCGAACAAGGCTAATGCTCACTCAAATATTTTGATTATTTTCGGGCTAAGCAAAACGATGGAATCTTTCTGCTTTGATCAGTTATTATGGACAAGGACAACGATAAACAAACACCTGGATGATGCTCAGCTCAGCTGATTTAGTTTTGGATACGAACATGCGCTGGAACTTAAAATTCTCCAAATGGAATTATACGAACCATTTTTTGGCGAGGAAATAATACGAACCATTACTGTGCATATTTTGCATGTGAAATAAACAGTTAGCTTCCCGAAAAAAAATAATGTGCTTTTCAGGTAAATTGGAAGGGCACGTATGCGTGCGTTTCCATGTTCCGCAGAACCGTAGGCACGTAAAACGCGATACGGTGGCGTGTTGAGCCAAAACGTTACGGCGAACTGTGCGTTCTATTTGGATGTGGCTTATTATTTATAGTTATTGTTTATGATTTTTGATTCTAGTATGAGTATTTATGTAAATAAATCGAAAGTCGATAAACATTTCAAAAGGCTATCTTAATAAGTTGCTTTAAAATAATGATAAAAAATTATCTTATTTATTTATTTAAAAATATATATAAATTATAAACTGAAAAAAAAAAAGAAGGTGAAGGTTTTCGAGCGGCGCCAAGAGGTGGTGGAATGAGGACAAGGCAGTGTGTGGATGCGGCCTGAAGACCTCTACCAGCAGGGGGGGGGGTACATAAAGGAAACAGCCCAGAATGCCTTTCACACCATGCCAAATTCGAAAGATCGCGTAGGGGAGGAATAAAGCACCGCTCGAATGATTCTTCCAATTTACCTGAAAAGCATATTTTTTTTTGCGGGAAGCTAACAAAAAAAGTAAATGTACACGTAACAAAAAACACATATATTTATGAATTAATAAATTTCAGAGAAATTTATTTGATGAATGCTGTGGCCCAACAAAATGAAAAATTCTAGTGAAACTAGTACGGTATCACTAAACTAAAATGAAAAAGAAAAAGTTGTGCGACAATCCTTCTGCAGGTAAAATCATTTGAACAAGTTTTTAGCTGGTCACCTTGACATAGCAGTATCAACATTAGTAAGCGCGTAAGGGGTTTCCTGGTACCGTCTTCTTTGGGTAAATAAGTCCGTTTTACCCCAAATTGGTTAGCGAACTTTCGCCCAGGCACAAACGGCCCAGAATGCCTTTCACACTTTTGACGAGATGTTGCTGTTGTCGCTTGTGATCAAAATTTCCTCCGAGGTTTGTGCAGCTTTTGGGTGATCACTCTGTTAATTTGGTCCCAGCTGCCGTGTGGCAAGAGGGCGGCAGCCCAATCTGAAACTCGTTTACCAAGTGGCCTTTGATGCAGAAATTGTCTTATTCTTATTTTGACAGCAGGCCCATTGAGGATGACCTGTGTAAGCTGGGCGGGGCTAGGCAATGTGGCCTAGCGGAAGGTCGGCCTCGTAGTTAACAATGGAATACTTGCTTAGTTTCGAAGTGGCCAACAATTTTAAGGAAAATAGTTCAAAGTAACCATTGCAAAGCCAGGTCCAGCTCCTCGACGCGACCACATGAAATGTCTTTTTTCATGGGAAATTTAGATATACGCCATTGTAAATTTGCTAGTTTAGATAAATACCACTATAGTGATGCGTTCAAAATATACCATTTGCAAACCCACCATATTTAGAGAAATATCACTCCTCTGTATATTACACACGTATTATACAATATTGCCCGGGTCTTCTTCCCATCTCCACCTCTCAGCCCATCAATGGCCGCCAATCCTATCCATCGCCGCTGGCCACCAAAATGTCCAACCCGCTCTCGGCCACCACCCTCGCCATAGGCCTCATCCTTGCACCACCACCGCATCCGTCACCTTCTCGACGCCTTAGCCACTTCTCCGCATCCCTCACACCATTTCTCCCTGTTCTTTTCCTTCAAGTCCAAGAACCCACAAACAAAAGTTCTCCTGAAATCCAAAAAAAACAATACTAAAAACTCGAGGATTAGCCGTACCTAGATTAGGTGATAGGGATTATAGTCGTAGCCCCATGTTTTCTATATGTGGAGTGCTACACCAAGAAAAAAACCAGTTATAGTAGTAGCCAGCCGCAATTGCCTATGTGTAAACAGGTTTGTTAGTCGTATAATTGGTTTAAAAAGGAATGTGGTGGCCTGGAAAGATGTGATAACCCTAAAAACACTAAACCAAAATCACACATTTAAATAAATAAATAGTACATGAATATGAGAATTAGAATTTAAATCATCCACACAAGATTAAAAATAAATAATTCTCATTATACAAAAGTCCGATTATATAAGTTTAATTACAAGAATGAACCTTACATACATTGAAATTACAATGCTACGAGTCCAATGTTAAATTACACTTTTAGATTTACAAGAATAATATTCTACAAGACTATTATGCAAATATACAACTAATAAACTCAAACTCCTTTGCGGGTGACCAAATGAAGACACCTGTAAATCACTTTATCTAAAACCACAACTAGAAAAGAAAAAGAATGCAAATATAATAAATAAATTGTCGTCAAAACCCGGTTTTAAATAAAATTACACAAGGGCGATCGCTCATCGAGATACCAGATTATCCGGAGCCATTCTTATCTCTACCATCTACCTTTCCCTTAAGGTGACTCACCCCTTTCTTCATCCATGCACAAGACATGTCTCAATCCACAAGTCATGACGGAAGCACACCCAAGAGTGTGAAGTAGAGCCAACAAAGGGAGGGAGAAAGCACCAAAATCACCGCACCATAGCCACAAGTGAGAAGGCAAGCTCACTGCAACAGCAAGTAGATAGGAAGACATCCATCGATGATCTCCCCCACAGAACCACCAAAGGCAATCACTGCCACACTAAAGCATTGCACCACCATACCATCATAGAGCATTCACGATCCATCACACCGGCAAGCTGGTAACCCAAGAGAGGGAAACTCACCCGTTTAAACCACCACACAAGAACCACAAGCCCAGTCGAGAGAAAGAGTGAAGAGAAGGAGCCAAGATCGAAGGCCATAAGAGGAGGAGAGGCCAAGGGAGAGGGAAGAAATAAGGTCAGGGGGAGCCACTGGACCAATGTGCCGGTGGTGGACACCTTGGGTCGAGTAGGCTTGACATTCCAAGGCCTGGGTCCAAATAACACAACAAAAATATAAGAAAATTATAAATATGATACTAAAACGAAAATTTGCAAATAATCCCTAAATATGCAAGAAAATAAAATAGACTAAGATCGATTGAATCTGACCAATAACTTTGAAAATAATGCTAACAAGCCAGTAAAAAGGCCTCGCTCATTTTGACTTAAAGCCAACTTCTACTTCTAGTTTCTGTTTTTTTCACTATTCAGTAATTTCGTCTTTTTTAGTTTTTATATTTTTTTGGTTTTTTTACATTTTTTCTCATATTCCTTTGCATTGTCCGTAATAGGCTAACATATATTTTTATATTTTTAAATTTTTTAAATTTAATTATACCAAATAAGCTAACTCAGCTACAGTAAAAAAATTCATAAGCCAACGTTAACGGGACGTTCGGAATAGCGATGACTTCTGGCTTCTGATTAAAATTTTATTGTAGCTGAGTTGGTTTATTAGGCATAATTAAATTTTAAAAAATATAAAAATAAAAACAGCATGTTATTCTATCACATATAATGCAAAGGAATACGGGAAAAAACAAAATACAAAAAAACTAAAAAAAAGAGACAAAATACTATAGTAACTAAAGAAGCTACCGTCTAACGCGCAACCGAGTGGAGCATGGCCGCTATTCCGAATACTAAAATATAACTCCCGAAGAATAAGATGACTCTGAATATCGCTTTTCTGAAACAAAGGATGCCGGCATAGAATCGGCGGTTTTGTCAAAGGGTC
Organism: Melocanna baccifera; assembly: GCA_036346265.1. Classification (NCBI taxonomy): domain Eukaryota; kingdom Viridiplantae; phylum Streptophyta; class Magnoliopsida; order Poales; family Poaceae; genus Melocanna; species Melocanna baccifera. The sequence continues at coordinate 26,723,641 of CM070691.1, read as the reverse complement.
TATGACTGTGACTGTGCAGCTGAGTTTGATATGACACCCCTGCAGGAGAGGAAATTACTCCCCCGTTACAGCACGCTCGTCCTAGGAAAAAAATCTAACGGGAGAGGGGCCACGTCCGTTGATTCAGCTTTGATCCAAGCGAATCAACGGTGGAGGCACACCAGCCCCCAGATAATTCCTTTCCTCGTCATATCTATAAAATGGGAGCTACACCGTCCCCCATAGACGCAAGCAAAGCAGGACACACAAGCGAAGGTTGAGGTACGATCACAGGTCCGACAAGCGCAGCAATGGCAGAGCGAGGAGAGATGCCTAACTACCTCGAGCAGCCCGTCGGCAACCCTGAGCAGCTCGACCGCCTACAGAAGTTCCTCCTAGACGCCGGGCGCGTGCTGCTGGTGTGCGGCGCAATCGCCGTCGTCTCCACCGTGGGCCACCCCGGCGGTGCCAACCTCACACGTGCCTTCCTCGGCTTCCTCCTGTGGCTTGTTGGCGTGTCCCTCCTGGCGCTGCTGCCCGTGGCGCGACGGTTCCCACGCGCCGCACGGATCGGCGCCGCCGTGGCCAAGCAAGTTCTGAACCACTTCTTCCCTCCTTGGAACTAGCTAGCTCGCATCGTCTCAGGCGACCGGGGTACGATACGATGCTTATATAGTTATTTATTACGTACGTTACGTTCTTGAATAAGGGTATGCTCTGCCAGTGTACCCGTCTATGGCTTGCTCTAGCACCGTAGTAAGTAGTACAGCGTACGTACGTTAACGTTGTAGTACTACTGCATGGCGGAGCTTCAACAAAATTTGAGAGGAGACCATGCTAATGAGTGTTGCACTAGTCATTTGTTAGCAGTGGCGGACCGATCGGTGGGTCAGGTGGGGCTGACGCCCACCCTACCCCCGGCCGGAGGGTGGGTACCCCCATAGCCCCCCCTACCTTTGGCTGGGGCGCCATGCCGCCGACGGCCACTGACTGTCCGGCACTCCGGCTGGGGCTGGGAGGTGAGGCCGTGAGCCTGTGACCCGTGAAGGCAAAACAAGGCAATGACAAACGGATAAACTGATAGAGTACCAATTTGGGCCGGCACAGCCCAGTAGCGGAGTAGCCAAATACATACCGAGGCACCCCAGATCCAATTCGCCCAGCCACACGCGGACACGCACACACCACCATCGCATCGGCTAGGCGGCCAGATCTGGACTCTGGAGCCTGGAGGGAGGCTGGACCGCCGGAGGCGCCGAGGCGGGTGGGCCGGCCGGAGGCGGGAGGGGAGGCCGCCGGAGGCGCCGAGGCGGGTGGGGCCAGTCGGCCAGAGGCGGGCCGAAGGTGGGACTAGGGGAGGCCACCGGAGCCCGGAGGCGGGTCGGGCCGGAAGCGAGCCGAAGGCGGGAGGGGAGGCCGGAGCCGCCGGAGGCGCCGAGGCGGGTGGGGCCGGAGGCGGGTCGGAGACGGGAGCTGGGGAGGCCGGAGGCGGGCCGGAGGCGGCCAGGCGGGTGAGGACTGAGGAGGCCGGAGGCGGGTGAGGCCGGAGGCGGCCAGGGCGTCGGGCGGAGGTGCTGGGCGCTGGGTGAAGGTTATTGTGAATCAAATGAAAATCATGTGCCAAATATGGAAGAACTCATTCCAGTTAGAGGTATGTCTGCACGTAGGAAGCATACAGTGACTTACCATCACTATTTTCATGTTGAGATTTTCATTACTGGTATTGATGCCATTACATCAGAGACGAACCATCGGTTTAATGAAGTTTCTTCAGAGTTATTGGTATGCATGTCTTGTCTTGATCCAAGAGGCTCTTTCTCCAAGTTTGATGTAGATAAGCTTGTTCGACTTGCTGAGATTTATGCTGATGACTTTGACATAGCTGACCGTTTGTTGTTAAGAAATCAGCTTCAAACATTTGTTCTCAATGTCAAGAGAAGTGTAGAATTCCATAGATGTGGTGATATTGCAAAGTTAGCTCAAAAGATGGTTGAAACAGGAAAAAATAGAACATTCCCATTGGTCTATCGCCTCATTGAGCTAACATTGATCCTTCCAGTAGCAACGGCATCTGTTGAAAGAGTCTTCTCGGCAATGAATATTATCAAAACAGATTTGCGCAATAGAGTAGCGGATGAGTGGTTCAGTGACTTGATGATATGTTACACTGAGCGAGAGATTTTTAGAAACCTTGATGATGATAGAATTAGAAAATGCTTTCAAAGCATGAAATCTCGAAGAATACTATTGCCTCGTACTTGCACTACTACTACTCAATCCTAGTTACTGGTATGTTTCATCCTTTTTTCAATCTTTATAACTATTCACAAATCACAAATACAATTTCTGATTTCATCACTAAGTTTACTAATTTTGATGTGCAGATAACTGCTTACATATATTTATGGGCATTAGAAGGCACATTATCTATTATCAAGGTAAAATCTTTGTTGTATTTTGTATTTTTACTATGTTCCTATTCTAATTATGTATGATTTTGGATTGTAAAATATAGTTTACTTTATATTTAGTATGTTTATCTTTTATACATTATGTCCCGTTAGCCCCCCCTAAAATTTGGTTCTGGGTCCGCCACTGAAACGAACGGAAGTTAGTATAGCATAGCTGAACATTGTTACTTCCTCGTGTTTCAGATCCATTGACATCAAACCATTTCCATAACACGACATAAAAAATCAACCACCGTACCGAATGTACGCAAGAAGACAAAGCAAGCTCTTAGCATTTAATTTGGTGTGGCACCGATTAAAAACTGCGGTGGCAATTTGGCATGGCGTCGATGAATCAAATCTGGCGACGAAATTATGTTTGATCCAGGCCTTGGCAAAGCCCCAGTGGAATGGTTAACCCGGCAGCTATCCACCCGCACATGCTAGCTGGCTTGCTGCAACTCGCCCAAATAAAAAGATATTAGTAACCGTCAAGACTAATGGATGGTCCATATAAAAAAGGTGTACCTTAAAATTTTCGTGGTTGTTATCAAACAATTAGATCTTCGGATGTGTGTCAAAGAAACGACAGCAGCAGCAACCCCTCAATTCTCTCCTCTTTAGTTGCCAAGCTAAAGAGGAGAGATTCGGGGGAAGCAGCTAAAGAGGAGAGAATAGCAGCTAAAGAGGAGAGATTCGAGGGAAGCAGCTAAAGAGGAGAGAATAGCAGCTAAAGAGGAGAGAATCGAGGGGTTGCTGCTGCTGTCGTTTCTTTCCCCGGAAGTTGCGCTTCTCGAGCAAGCGATGTAGAGCCGAGCCAAACGAGGCATCTACAACTACAAGTACGCTTAGGCATCTACAAATACCCCGCCCTATAAATACGCTTAGGCATGAGCCACCCACACACACTCCCTCTTCATCTCTCCCAAATCCTGAATTCTGAACTCTCGCTTCACCTCTGCTCCTATCGCGCCTAGCTCGGGCTCCGGAAGCTTGTTGTGACACGGAGCAAATGGGCGATCCGGCGATGCCTTACTTGACTCCTCACGACGAGCCGGAGTTTCCCGGCCTTGCTGTTCTCGACCACCTGGAGAGCCTCTTCCTCAACTTGGGATGGGCTCTGATCCTCGTCGGCATGCTCCTCGTCATCTCCACCATCAGCAACCCTGGCGCTGCCACCGTGCGCGCATTCCTCAGTTTCATCCTTGTGCTCCTGCAAGTTTTCCTCGTCGTGCTGTCGCCGGTGACGAACCAGCTCCCAGGAGCAGCACGGGTTGGTGCCGCCATGGCCATCGCCATCCTTAACTACTTTGCGCTCGACCCGCACATGCCAGCCGGCTTGCTCCAGCGCGCCCTTGCCCTCGCCAATCGCGGGCGCGCCGCTCGCCGTGTTCGACTCCTGATCGTCAACTCCGGCATCCTCCTCATGTCGACCGCGGGGTCCGTCGTCATCTACGTCGCGGCAAACCCCTCCGCTGTCGATGATCCGGTCTACGCCCTCGTCGCGTTACTGCTCTTCCTCCTCGGCGTGTGGCTCGCGCTGCTGGCGCTCGTCGCTGACCGGTTCCCGAGAGCGGCAAGGATCGGCGTGGCCATTGCGAGGGTTCTCCAGGACTACTTGTTCGGTGGTAACTAGGCTTCACTTTAGTTCGTGCTTTCCTGCTAAGGTTTCCAGTTTGCTAGCGTCCTGTTTCCTACTTTTAGTTGCATGGTTTCTGTCCTTGCTGTGCTCTGTCTGAAAGCTTCGTAACGTCGTCAGCTTCTGTTTACGAAGTTTTTTTTTTTGGACTGTTTGCAGCAGTCTACTCATGTACTCCACGTTGGATTTGTAATAAAAGACACAAGTATGCTGTCAAATGTCAATCATACTGTGGCTGCGGACTCTTCTCGTGTTTATTCTCGAACAAGGCTAATGCTCACTCAAATATTTTGATTATTTTCGGGCTAAGCAAAACGATGGAATCTTTCTGCTTTGATCAGTTATTATGGACAAGGACAACGATAAACAAACACCTGGATGATGCTCAGCTCAGCTGATTTAGTTTTGGATACGAACATGCGCTGGAACTTAAAATTCTCCAAATGGAATTATACGAACCATTTTTTGGCGAGGAAATAATACGAACCATTACTGTGCATATTTTGCATGTGAAATAAACAGTTAGCTTCCCGAAAAAAAATAATGTGCTTTTCAGGTAAATTGGAAGGGCACGTATGCGTGCGTTTCCATGTTCCGCAGAACCGTAGGCACGTAAAACGCGATACGGTGGCGTGTTAAGCCAAAACGTTATGGCGAACTGTGCATTTTTTTAATATAACTTATGATTTATAGTTATAATTTATTATTTTTGACTCTAGTATAAATGTTCGCGCGAACAAATTGAAAGCCGATAAACCACTTCTAAAAAACTATCTCAATAAGCTGATTCAAAATAACGATAAAAAAATTATCTTATTTATTTATTTAAAAAATTATAAATTTTAAGCTAAAAAAAAGAAAGTCGAGGTTTTCGTGCGGCACCCACCCACACACGCAAGAGGTGCTGGAATGAGGCGAACTGGCGAAGGGAGTGTGTGTATGCGGCCTGAAGACCTCTACCACATAGGAGGGGGGGGGGGTAGACGGTCACAGGTAATAAGTCCGTTTTACCTCCAAATTGGTTAGCGGACTTTTGCGGAGGTACGAACAACCCAGAATGCCTTTCACAATCACACCTTGCCAAATAGGTGAGGAATAAAGCACCGCTCGAATGATTATTCCAATTTACCTGAAAATCGCATTTTTTGCGGGAAGCTAACAAAAAATAAATGTACACGTAACAAAAAAAACACATATATATGAATTCATAAATTTCAGAGAAATTTATTTGATGAATGCTGTGGCCCAACAAAATGAAAAATTCTAATGAAACTAGTACGGTATCACTAAACTAAAATGAAAAAGAAAAAGTTGTGCGACAATCCTTCTGCAGGTAAAATCATTTGAACAAGTTTTTAGCTGGTCACCTTGACATAGCAGTATCAACGTTAGTAAGCGCGTAAGGGGTTTCCTGGTACCGTCTTCTTTGGGTAAATAAGTCCGTTTTACCCCAAATTGGTTAGCGAACTTTCGCCAAGGCACAAACGGCCCAGAATGCCTTTCACACTTTTGACGAGATGTTGCTGTTGTCGCTTGTGATCAAAATTTCCTCCGAGGTTTGTGCAGCTTTTGGGTGATCACTCTGTTAATTTGGTTGTCTCTGTTCATGTCAACGTACGAATTATCTGCTTCTTCCGCATCGGTGCTCTCAAAATTTCCAGTAGCCAGTCCAGTAGGTCTTGCTCTCAAGTACTAGTTGCAATACAAGTGCTGCAGCTGCCGTGTGGCAAGAGGGCGGCAGCCCAATCTGAAGTGGGCTTCGATGGAGAATTTATCTTGTTCTGACAGAGGGCCCCTTGAGGATGACAGAGGAAATCTAAAAGTTTACCTCTCTCGGACCTTCCTTTACATTTTTGGAGAATGGGCTCGAAAATAGGCCTGTAAACTCTTTATCAACCTACCAAAACTGCCTCGTGGATCGAAATCGGCAAAAGGATGCCTGCTTGTTAATTTTCCAAGTACCTATACAAAAAAAAAATCCCTATCCATACCATTATACAGTACAGGACGCGTTCAATTATACAGTACGGGATCTTTATAAGAGAGAGCTAATTCTGCATTTAATTAGTGTATAAAGTGGTAAAAGTCACCCAAAGAAGACGAGCATATCAACTCTTTGCGGATCACGATTGGCCTTGCGCCCTTTACCGCCGGCTATCGCCGAATCAAACGACACTCCCATCCGTATGTGTACGTAGAAGCTAATAAAGGCAGGTAGCCAACATTCAGCTGCACTCAATGAGTCGATGCTCCAGCACACGACATTCTTTTCTCCTCGCCATTTTTTCTCCCCAAATGAGTCTGATCGCTTGCAAGTTGCAGCGACAAAAGAAGACACGGGCCGGCGCTATAACGCCATTGGCCACAAGTTGCGCAGATGATACAAGCTATGGCACGAGAAATTACCGATGGTGAGTCTGAAATTATCCTATGCCTTGTGAAGCTGATATTGTCGATGGTGTCTCTGAAATAACCCTCCGCCTTGTGTAGCAAGAATATTAGTCTACGTTCCTCCCGAGCTAGCAATACGTGCAGATTTACCAGGAGATTAGTCTACGTTCTATTAGTGCTATCCAATTAATATCATCAACTACTACTTAGAGCAACTCCAGTAAAAACACCTACTTGAACCCCTAAACTCAAATTTGAGAGCCAGAGTAAAAAAACTGAACTCCAGCAGGGCCCCTACTTGAACCCTCAAAAATAGGGGCATCTCAAATGAGACCTCCAAGCCCTCATTCCTAGGGGCCCCTACTTGAGCTCTCAAACTCAGATTTATTCGTATTTGAATAAATACATCCCTCATTCAGAACAAATTTTAATTTAAATTTGAATATTCGTATTTGAATTCATAAATTTAAACGTCCCTCATTGTGCTTTCAATTTAAATTCGGAACAAATTTGAATTTAAATTTGAATATTCGTATTTGAATTCATAAATTTAAATTCGAAACAAATTTAAATTTAAATTTGAATATTCGTATTTGAATTCATAAATTTAAATTCGGAATAAATTTAAATTTAAATTTGAATATTCGTATTTGAATTCATAAAATTACATATTGTCTCTTATTATTAAATCATAAATATTTTATTATGTATTGTACTTTTGTCCCATACATATGCATATAGTGTGTGAGGAAATAGAGAGAATTGAGAAGTAGGGGTTCTATTTTGAGGGCTCCTACTGAAGTGCAGCCCAAAAAATAGGACCCTCAAAAATAAAAAGAGTCATCAAATAAAAAGTAAGGGCTCTATTTTGAGACTACTACTGAAGTTACTCTTACATGCCTGTGGACATAAGTTGCGCAGAACCTGCTCCCTCCAATGCTGAGTCGCCATATGTCGCCGCAAAACCGGTCGCCCTTTGAATAAATTAATGCTTGAAGGAACATTACATGGGATTGGCGTCTCGGACTGGCGTGTCGCTTTCCACCCCCGTCGTTGCTGCTATGACATGACATTCGGGCTGAGTGGATGAATGGCGGTGCATCGGGTATTCTTCGCTGGTCGCTTTCCACCCCCGTCGTTGCTGCTCTGACATGACTAGAGTTGCTCATTGGAGTGAGTGGATGATGGTCATTGGTACATCGGGTGCTTTTCGCTTGTACGACATACGCACCTGGCCGCTTTCAATCCATATAAACGTCACTGCGCGTGGCGTGGGAAACTCCGTGGAAGTTTCGCAACTGCTAATGTTGCTAGAATAACAGTACAGTACCCTGGTCGCTAATCGAGGATATATATGGATTGTCTAGGAGCGCTCGTTTTAAGGTTAACTTTTAATTTTTGGTTAAAATTTTACTGTAACCGATTTTTTTTACTATAATTAATTTTACTTTTTAGGTATAATTAATTTTAAAAAATATAAAAATAGAAAAAATATGTTACCCATTAGAGACAATACAAAGGAACACGGGAAAAAGGAAATACAAAAAAGCCTAAAATATATAAAAAAATTTAGAAAAAGACGAAATACTGAATAGTGAAAAAAGTATAAGTTAGAAGCTGAAACCAAAAAAAAACCGAAACGAGCGGAACCATTTAATTTAACTAATTTTTAATAAAACTTAGTCGGACTCTTAGACCGTTCATCCAATATTCCATATCCATCCACCCAAATACTGTTTAACCAACTCTAACCCTTAACCCAAATCTCAGGCTCCCAACCGCCACCGCCAAGCACGTCCCCCACCGCTACTGTCCCCACGCCGCCTCCTTCCGCCTCGCATCTGACGCCGGTGAGCCCCGCCGCTTATTGCCTCTCCCTGCCCTGTCCTCTCCCTCCACTCCGTCCTCCCCTCCCCTCCACCGGCATGCTCCTCGTCATCTCCACCGTCGGCAACCCCGGCGCCGCCACCGTGAGTGCATTCCTCAGTTTCATCCTTGTGCTCGTGGGAGCTTTCCTCGTCATGCTGTCGCCGGTGACGAACCAGCTCCCAGGAGCAGCACGGGTTGGCGCCGCCATGGCCATCGCCATCCTTAACTACTTTGTGTTCGACCCGCACATGCCAGCCGGCTTGCTCCAGCGCGCCCTTGCCCTCGCCGATCGCGGGCGCGCCGCTCGCCGTGTTCGACTCCTGATCGTCAACTCCGGCATCCTCCTCATGTCGACCGCGGGGTCCGTCGTCATCTACGTCGCGGCAAACCCCTCCACTGTCGATGATCCGGCGTACGCCCTCGTCGCGTTACTGCTCTTCCTCCTCGGCGTGTGGCTCGCGCTGCTGGCGCTCGTCGCCGACAGGTTCCCCAGAGCGGCAAGGATCGGCGTGGCCATTGCGAGGGCTCTCCAGGACTACTTGTTCGGTGGTAACTAGGCTTCACTTGAGTTCGTGCATTCCTGCTAAGGATTGCTTACTAAGGTTCTTGCTGCATGAGCTCCAGTTTGCTAGCGTCCTGTTTCCTACTTTTTAGTTGCATGGTTTCTATCCTTTGCTGTGCTATGTCTGAAAGCTTCGTAACGTCGTCAGCTTTTGTTTACGAAGTTTTTTTTTGGACTGTTTGCAGCAGTCTACTCATGTACTCCACGTTGCATTTGTAATAAAAGACACGAGTGTGCTGTCAAATGTCAATCATACTCCTAATGCTCACTTTAATATTTTGATTATTTTCGGGCTAAACGAAAACGATGGAATCTTTCTGCTTTGATCAGTTGGACAAGGACAACGAAAAACAAACACCTGGATGATGCTCACCTCAGCTGATTTGGTTTTGGATACGAACATGCGCTGGAATTTGGTGGATTTTTTTAGACTATGATTTATGGTTTATAGTTTAAATATTTGAATTCTGATTGTTCATGAAAGATAGCACGTAAAAGAATATAATCGTATGCGATTTTGACAGGTACAGTTGAACTCAATATACTTTTTACTACAATATTTTTATTAACCATGTTTTAAAAAAATGTACCATTTAAAAGCTAGTTATTGTAGATAGTACAACCATAAACCCACCTTAAGCACTTCCGAACCCACCGTAAAAGTCTCCAAATGGAATTTACAAACCATTTTTTTGGGGAGGAAAATGATAGGAACCATTAATGAGGATATTTTTGCATGTGAAATAAACAGTTAACTTCCCGGAAAAAAATAATGTGCTTTTCAAGTAAATTGGAAGGGCATGAATGTTTGAGAACGAATCAAAAATCGATAAATTATTTTTAATAAGCTATTCTGATAAGTTACTTTAAAGTTATTATGTTTGCTTATTTTAAAAAATTATAATTTATAAGTTAAAATGAGTGGAGATAAAGTTCTTTGAGCCGCACCCACGTACTCTTAGCTGCTGCGATGGAGACGCGAGGTGGATGAGGACGAAGGGAGTGGTACACAAAGAAGAGACGGTCACCAGTAATAAGTCCGTTTTACCTCCAAATTAGTCAGTGGACTTTTTGCCAAGGTGCAAACAGCCCAAATGACTACCACACCTTGCCAAATTTACCTGAATTAAAGCACTTTTTTGCGGGAAGCTAACAGAAAAACAAATGTACACGTAACCAAAACACACACACACACACACACATATATATATATATATATATATATATATATATATATATATATATATATATATATATATATATTACTCCTGGGTGTAGTTACACCCAGGTCATCCACCGTAGCTGATGATTGGAGATTCGTGCGGTAGTCAATGTTTCACGGAGTTGGTGTTGGTTTGAGGGAGACCCGATCCAGTCAACCATTTGAATCACTTCACCAGGAAGGAAGTATCCGGTATTTTGGCAACCGTCCGACAGGCTGGAAGTATCTACCGAAAGTTTCGTTACCCATCGAGAAGTATCCGGGAACATGCATACAAAGACATACATAATTTCATTCAGCTACAAAAGGATTAGCAAATACATTACTGTCCATATACTCAATACATATACCAGATAAACATGAGATGGACCGTAAGTACATATACTCGGTACATATACCAGATAAACATGAGATGGATCCGTGAACATACATACTCTGTATGCCGCATACATACACCCTTCTACATACTCCTTGTGACCCATAGACTAACTTCTTGCGATGTATCCGTGAGTATATATACGCCCAACTGTCAGTTAAACTTTAAATGGACATGTGGGTATACATACGCGGTCTGCCGCGTACATACTCCCTGTGACCCACACATTCCCTTCTCGAGCTCATCATTTGAACATCTAATGTTCCCGACTCTCAGCTAAACATGAGATGGACCCCAGAGTATATACACGTGGTCTTTCACGTACATACTCCCTGTGACCCGTAGACTAACTTCTTTTGTTGCATCCGTGAGTACATATACTCCTAATTGATAGTTAAACATTAGATGGACCTGTAAGTAGTATGTACGCGATCTGCCGTGTACATACTAGCTACCTTTTGCATACTCCCTGTGACCCATACACTCTTGAGCTCGTCATTTGAATGGCTCTTTCCCGAGTAGTCAGGAGGGGTTGCACCGAAACATCAGTCAACACCGCCGAGAATCAAGCTGTTGCGACAAATATATATATATATATATATATATATATATATATATATATATATATATATATATATATATGAGTTCATAAATTCCAGAGAAATTTATTTGATGAATGCTGTTGCCCAACAAATTGAAAAATTCTAACGAAACTAGTACGGTATCACTAAACTAAAATGAAAAAGAAAAGGTTATGCGACAATTCTTTTGCGGGTAAAGGCACCGCTCAAAACGGTTTAAAGCCAGCTTCTGTTTTTTCACTATTCAGTAATTTCGTCTTTTTCTGTTTTTTTAGATTTTTTTGAGCTTTTTTATTTTTCTTTTTTTCTGTATTCCTTTGCACTGTTCGTGATAGACTAACATGTTTTTTTCTATTTTTTAAAATTTAATTATGTCAAATAAGTCAACTCAGTTATAGTAAAAAGATAAGTCAGCTATAGTAAAAAAAAAATTATAAATCAATACTAAATTAAGCGCTACCAAAATCATTTGAACAAGTTTTTCGTTGGTCACCTTGACATAGTAGTATCAACATTAGTAAGCGCGTAAGGGGTTTCCTGGTACCGTCTTCTTTGGGTAAATAAGTCCGTTTTACCCCAAATTGGTTAGCGAACTTTCGCCAAGGCACAAACGGCCCAGAATGCCTTCCACACTTTTGACGAGATGTTGCTGTTGTCGCTTGTGATCAAAATTATCCTACGAGGTTTGTGCATCTTTTGGGTGATCACTCTGTTAATTTGGTTGTCTCTGTTCATGTCAACGTACGAATTATCTGCTTATTCCGTATCGGTACTCTCAAATTTGAAGTAGCTAGTCCAGTAGGTGTTGCTCTCAAGTACTAGTTGCAATGCAAGTGCTGCAGCTGCCGTGTGGCAAGAGGGCGGAAGCCCAATCTGAAACTAGGTCGCAGGCAATGTGGGCTGGGCCGGGCTAGGCAATGTGGGAGGTCGGCCTCGTAGTTAACAATGGAATAATTGCGTAGTTTCGAAGTGCCCAACAATTTTAAGGAAAATAGTTCAAAGTAACCGTTGCAAAGCCAGGTCCTGCAAAGTTCAACTAGGTCCAGCTCCTCGACGTGACCACATGAAATGTCTTTTTTTCATGGGAATTTTAGATATACGCCATTGTAAAATTGCTACTTTTGATAATACCACCATAGTGATGCCTCCAAAATATACCGTTGCAAACCCACCATATTTAGAGAAATATCACTCCTCTGTATATTACACACGTATTATACAATATTGCCCTTGTCTTCTTCCCATCTCCACCTCTAAGCCCATCAATGTCCGCCAATCCCGTCCACCGCTGCTGGCCACCACAATGTCCCACGCGCTCGCGGCCACCACCCTCGCCATAGGCCTCATCCTCGCACCACCGCCGCATCTGTCACCTTCACAGCGCCTTACCCACTTCTGCGCATCCCTCACACCATTTGTCCTTGTTCTTTTCCTTCGAGTCCAAGAACCTACAAATAAAAGTTCTCCTGAAATCCCAAAATTTATATTGATTTGGTGCCAATCCTCGATGGAAGTGTCCAACAGAACTAAGAGCAAGAGATCTATTATATACTAAAAATTGATAACAGATCTATTAAAGTTATCAAGGAAAAATATACCAAAAATTCTCATAAAAAAGTAAAATATATAACCCTTAATTTGGTTGGTTGTAACTTTAAAGGCTTAGATTTGATAGTTGACTTAGAAATGTAAGAATATATCTATATCTATACCAATTATACACTTAGAGAAAGATTTAGCTATCAATCTGACAGACCCAAGTTATAACGACTCATATTAAAAGAAAGAGTCAATATCAAGTACAATCCAAATTAAGAGAAATTCAGAATTAAAAATAAAGAAAAATTAGCAATTAGATTTTAATTAACATCCATAAATAACTAAATTTTGCAATAATAATTAAACAAAAAATAGCAAACTAAGAGAAAGAGTTTACGTCAAGTACAATCCAAATTAACTAAAAATTGAAATAAAAAATTAGCAATTTAATTTTCATATAAATTTTAAAATAAACCCTTAAAAAACTAAATTTGGAATACTAATTAAAAGAAAGGATAATTCATACCACACCACTCCGAAGGTTGGCAACCACTAGGATACCACTACAAAGATTTTCTTTAGAGAATACTATTCCAAAGTATTTTAGATTCACACAATACCATTACCCCTTATTTCATCTCTATTAAATCATTTAACCCACGGGAGAAGTGTTCTTTGCCCCCGTCGGACCTGAGTGCGCACCTGGAACAGCTAGGAGGTCAGCACGACTGCACGAGCCATGTGATAGCAGCAGCAGCTAGCGGCAAGCAGGAGAATCACTTCCTTCACATTTTCATCTCATTTACACTCATTTTTTCACAGAGCTTGAATTCCGTTTGAAATAAACTATGCAAAATGTAAGCCATTGCTTGTTGCTCCTCCCATTTGCTAGTTGTATGCTGCTGCTGCTTGCGGATTCAACATGAGACATTTCAAGCAATACCGCTACATCCATACTTAAGCACCCATACATGGGTTAAATGACTTTTCCCATGGTGCGCACTCAGTTCCGACGGAGGCAAAGATGACTTTTTCTATGGGTTAAATGATTTAATAGAGAGGAAATGAGGGGCAATGGTATTGTGCGAATCCAAAATGCTTTGTAGTGGTATTCTCTAAAGAAAAATCTTTAAAATGGCAATAGTAAACAAGCTCTAAAAATTACGAAATTTTATGTAAAGCTCTCGACACAGTCGTAGTAACTGTATAAATTTTTTAGAAATTTTATATGCTCCGAATTTATCACGTTAATTCATGTTAATTTAATCATGAAATTTACCACGTTAATTAGCCGATCTAGTCATCTGTCGTCTCCCCATGGGATAGCAGCCCCCCTACCGTCCGGTGGTAGGGTAGCAGGCGGCCTATCGTCCACCCACAGGACGGCAGGGGCTACGTGTTGGCCCCACCGCGCTACCATCCATTCGTCGGATGGCAAAAATGTTATTTATGCTAATACACTCGATATACGGTTACTTTATAATTACAATGGCAAACATATGTAGCTTTTAGTCCACCACACGCACATGTACACGCATACGTCCTCTACACACGACACGGTAAGATCTAAACGGACGTTGAGCGTGAGAAGATGCTGTTCTATACCCCGAGAAATGAGAAACACTAAGGATAACCAGGCCGTCACCTCCTCCCACTGAGCTACGGGCCTACGGCCCAGGCCTCACATGTTGTAACCTCTTCTGAGGTGTGCTTTTCATAACTTCAGCTTGCACTCATCCGGGCCTTGATCTTCTGGGTTCAGTGCGGCCCTACCTTTTATTTGTTTCGGACCAGGCTGTGTCCAACAGAGTAAGAGGCCGAGCCTTGTCATGTTCAGCAAATTCGACCTGACCTGACGGTACGGGCTTCGGCATGGGCGAGCCCTATGGTGCTTGGACGTCCGTTGGGTCGTTGGTTTAATAGTAAAAGGATGCGTTACATGCGTAGGCCCGCCTGCCAGGATGACTTTCAGACCCAAAGATAAGAATTCAGAGAGCCCTCAACCATAAAACAAAAAACTACTTTCATTAAGTGTAGATGCCCCGGGCATTTTTTTCGATTTCCGCAGGAGTTTAACTGTTTAATGCCATGTGAAATTTCTGCTCTTCAAACGGGGGCTAAATCAAATATTGAGTTGTGATGTTATCAACAAAGTTATTGTAAAAAATTTGGACTCTGTGTAGTACACTAGACCACGAAACAATTACACGAGCTAATCAATCAGTTACAATAATAGCTAAATGCGTAAGACAGAAATTAAACATGATTTTGAAGTGAAACCAGTTGAGGAGAGGATGTAAATAGGTACTACAGGTCTACAACTAGTAGGCGCACTGAGATATACACCATAGACTTTCAGACCTCCCAAGGCCTAGGTCCAAATAACACAACAAAAATATAAGAAAACTATAAATATGATACTAAAATGAAAATTTGCAAATAATCCCTAAATATGCAAGAAAATAAAATAGACTAAGATCCATTGAATCTGACCAATAACTTTGAAAATAATGCTAACAAGCCAGTAAAAATATAACTCCGAATCTGACCAATAACTTTGAAAATAATGCTAACAAGCCAGTAAAAATATAACTCCCGAGGAATAAGAGAACTCGGAATATTGCTTTTTTGAAATAAAAGGGGCGTTCGGAATAGCAATGACTTATGACTTTTGGCTAAAATTTTACTATAACTGGTTAATTTTTTACTGTACTTAAGTTGACTTATTGGACATAATTAAATTAAAAAAATAAAAATAGAAACGATATGTTAGCCTATTACAAATAATATAAAAGAATACAAAAAAATAAAACACAAAAATACTAAAAAAAGAAAAAAATAAAAAAATAAAATTTTAAACAGTGATTGAGAAGGCAACGCCGATGACGATTGCTGGTGGGAAGGCAACGCCGACGACGATTGCTGGTGGGGGAAGAAGCTGAGCGGGGCCAAAGGACGCCGGCATAGAATCCGCACTTTTCTCAAGAAAAGAAGCCGGCATAGAATCGGCGCTTTTCTGAAGAAAGGACATGTCTCCTGAGTTTGATATGACACCCCTGCAGGAGAGGAAATTACTCCACCGTTACGGCACGCTCGTCCTAGGAAAATAATCTAATGGGAGAGGGGCCACGTCCGTTGATTCAGCTTTGATCCAAGCGAATCAACGGTGGAGGCACACCAGCCCCCAGATAATTCCTTTCCTCGTCATAGCTATAAAATGGGAGCCACACCGTCCCCCATAGACGCAAGCAAAGCAGGACACACAAGTGAAGATTGAGGTACGATCACAGGTCCGACAAGCGCAGCAATGGCAGAGCGAGGAGAGATGCCTAACTATCTCGAGCAGCCCGTCGGCAACCGTGAGCAGCTCGACCGCCTACAGAAGCTCCTCCTAGACGCGGGGCGCGTGCTGCTGGTGTGCGGCGCAATCGCCGTCGTCTGCACCGTGGGCCACCCCGGCGGTGCCAACCTCACACGCGCCTTCCTCGGCTTCCTCCTGTGGCTTGTTGGCGTGTCCCTCCTTGCGCTGCTGCCCGTGGCGCGACGGCCGCACGGATCGGCGCCGCCGTGGCCAAGCAAGTTCTGAACCACTTCTTCCCTCCTTGGAACTAGCTAGCTCGCATCGTCTCAGGCGACCGGGGTACGATACGATGCTTATATAGTTATATATTACGTACGTTACGTTCTTGAATAAGGATTTGCTCTGCCACTGTACCCGTCTATGGCTTTGCTCTAGCACCGTAGTAAGCAGTACAACGTACGGACGTTAACGTCGTAGTACTACTGGCGGTGAGTACTAGTGTTTGGTAGTTTGCTTATTTGTTCAAGGTTAAAAATGTATTACAAGGGTTGTGTGTAATCTACGGCTCAGGCCTCAATGTTGTAAGTTGTAACATCTTGTGAGGTGTGCTTTTCATAACTTCAACTTGCACACATCTGGCCCTTGGGCTTCTGGGTTCAGTGTGGCCCGTGTGACCTGACCTTTTATTTGTTTCGGACCAGGCTGTGTCCAACAGAGTAAGAGGCCAATCCTTGGCACGTCCAGGAAATTCGGCCTGACCTGACGGTACTGGCTTCGGCATGGCCGAGCCCTAAGGTGCATGGACGGTTTGGTCGTCGGTTTAATAGTAAAAGGATGCGTTACATGCGTAGGCCCGCCTGCCAGGATGACTTTCATACCCCAAAGATAAGAATTCAAAGAGCCCCCAACCATAAAAAAAAAAAACTTTCATTGAGTGTAGATGCCCCGGGCATTTTTTTCTCGATTTCCGCGGGAGTTTAACTGTTTATTGTCATGTGAAATTTCTGCTCTTCAAACGGGGTCTAAATCAAATATTGAGTTGTGATGTTATCAACAAAGTTATTGTCAAAAAATTGAAGTCTATGTAGTATAGTATACCACAAAACAATTACACGAGCTAATCAATCAGTTAAAATAATAGTTAAGTGCATAAGACGGAAATTAAACATGATTTTGAAGTGAAACCATTTGAGGAGAGGATGTAAATTGGTATTACAGGTCTACAACTAGTAGGCGCACTGAGATATACACCATAGACTAATTGACCCAACAGGCAGTATTGACTTTAATCTAAAAAGGTTAACGATCGATTAAAGAAAGCACAACTTGGCCTTAGAAGGAGTTGAAGAAATGTTGCCTTTTGCTTCTAGTATTGTAAGACTGGTTTTTTTCCGTTTTCTATGAAATGGAACCGTATTCTTCCCAGGTTCGGGGGAAAGAATGCCAGGGAGTGTCGTGTGATGGGCTTGTGGTAGTAATACGGGATTAATTTGTGCAGAGTTGGCCAGGTAATCTTCTCAAAAGGGTTCCGTTTTTGTTTGAAAGATCGTCTCAAAGAAATTATATACTCTACTATGAATCTGACTGTAATTATGAGTTAGGTGCTGTTCAAAAGTGTCGTAGTTTTTATCTGTTGGCTGTGGCTTTTAGCTGAATTGATACTCTAACTAGGGATGGCAATTGTGTCTGTTTACCCATATGCCCACTAGTAAATACCTAATAGAGTCGGATATAGGATGTTTTCTTTACCTACGGGCATAGAAATGGGGGGAACACTCTGTCCGTCAGGTAAACGGATACAGGTATGGATAAGCTCCACTCGTATTCGTCTCGCCTATTTACCCATGAGAAGATATATGTCTTTAAGATAATCGGGACAATTCTTACTGATTGTAATTTTGTAATTCCTTTTTTTTCAAGAACACACTTCATATGTTATTCAAAGGTCATTCTCTTTGGGTACTGCACTATAGATGAAACAGAAAAAATATTAAAAACTTGATGGCTTAGAAGGACAGATGAAATTTAGCTAGTTATTGTTGTTGCTTTCTGATCAAATATTTAGTTTGTTAGTTTTTTCTTTGACTCATTAGAAACACTCCTTGTTTGTAATTACCTGGTGTATGATTACTTATACATGCGTATTTTTAATACTTCAATTAAGAGGATCTTCTTCAATTGTGTAACTCCCTTCTCTATTTCTGTTATTTAGAACTGATTCTATACTCTTTAGTTCATGTCCTGAAGGATAATTAATTTTCATAATAAGTTTAGAAAGGACCCTAGTAAGAAAATCTACTAGTTTAAAATTGAATTTAAACATAACTATAAAAGATAGTTATCATATTTCCTAGCAACGGCTGCTACTTATATGTATCTGTTATTAGTTCAACTCTCATATGGTGACTCTCGGTTCGTGAGTAAACGAGTATGCCCACAAGCAACGAGCATGGGTGAGGTTCTTCACCCATCGTCCTTCGTGGGCATACCCGTCAGTGCAAATCAGGGTCGCGAGCATGGGTATAGGTGAGTACTACCTGTATCTGTCGTGCACGATTGCTATCCTTAACTCTAACAACTGTTAGTTTTTTTTTGATATATTCAATTGGAGTAAAAATAGAAAAAAAAATAAAAAAACACTGTTATATCTCCACATGTAATGAAAAGGAAAAAAGAAAACTAAGGAGAAAAAAACGTGTTAAAATGACAATACATTTTAAATGGTTTTTAAAATTTAAAAGTCAGAAGCCATTCACGTTTGAAAGGAGGCATTAGTGTGGTGAGTTCTGGGCACGATGGCATAGAAAGCAGGAGAGATGAAATAGGGCATACGGTATCTATTTCCTCGTGAGTTGTCATAGCTGTGCTGTCATAAATAAACTCATAAAAGACAAGTCTTTTACACACATTTACGATCCAATATCACCTGTGGATTACCCTGGCAAACGTTCACGGTGTTTTCGATCGAGTTAGACATCACATCGTAGTTTGCCGTACACCCTTTGTTCCAAGTCCAGAGCTCCGGCGTACGTACGTACGTCCTATATTGCCTTGGGTTGGATACTAGGGATGGTGACCCGACCGGCGGTGGTGTCTGTCCACGTTGAGCCTTGACTCGAGTTCCATACGACTGGTGGACAGCGGCGATGCGTCTGAGATAATCACCATATTGGAATCTTGTTTTATGGCCTTTGGTTGTTGGTGAAGTTCTATATTTGCTTTGACCCGTTTTGACTGACTAATTTCTTTTCCATCTTGGAATCTTTTTTTTATAGCCTTTGGTTGCTGGTGAAGTTCTATGTTTGCTTTGTCCCATTTTGACTGAAGAATTTGTTTCTCACTTATGGTTTTGGCCAATTTTTAAGGCACGAGATTAGTTGCTAGCTTACTGCTCCTTTATAATAAGGAGCATAAACTAAACAGGGTTTACGAGTATCTTTTAACAACTGATGCTGTGATGCGATGATTGCTGTCGGTAAAAATGTGTTCTAAGCACATACTACTTAGCAACGTAAAATTAGTCTAGAGGACCACAATTTCGTGCTAAGTAAGCATTTATGACAACATTGAGATAAAAATGACATGAATAATCCACGATTAAGATAACAAGTCGCATATTTCGTTCTTCACACAGTACGCGATGAACTCTGGGCATAAAATCGCGAGATGGAAAGGCGGGCTGGACTGACTCGTCGCTCATTCGGATTTGAGTTTCTAGGTTTTAATTTATTTTTTATTTTTTATAATTTTTATTTTTTATAATTTTTTGGTAATTTTTAACTTTTTATTAGTTCTTTTTTTCGTATTCGTTTATATTATATGTGATGAGCTAACCTATTTTTATTTTTAGATTTTTTTAAAAAAAAATTAATTATGTTAAATAATTAACTATAATATAATTTTAATTATAAACCATCAGAATTTAGGGCAGCAGAGGGGCCTAGGAGAGCCCCTTTGACGGAAAGCACTACGGCCAAATCATGTCACATCACGTAAACCAAAACGAGTCGTTTGTATGCATGGGGAAAAGTTATATGCGGCTTCTATATAACCATCGCTTTCCCTTGCATCTTTCATCCTCACACAGATCACTCGCCTTCTTCTTTCCTCTTTGCCCTTGGAACACAGGGACCAAGTGCAAGTTCTAGACGCGCAAATGGGCGACGAGGCTTACGTACGTCAACCCGACGAGGTGGAGGTGATCGGTGGCCGCGCGCGGGCCCCCCTTGGGGCCCTTAACCACCTGCAGCACCGTTTCCTCGACGCCGGCCGCATCCTTGTGTTCGGCGGCTGGCTCGTCGTCACCTACTCGTTCGGCAACCCCGCCGCGAACACTGAGCACGTCCTCATCGGCTTCACTTTTCTGCTTCTCGGCGTGTTCCTCCTCATGCTGTCGCCGGCGGCGAACCAGTTCCCTGGTGCAGCGCGGGTGGGCGCCGAACTGGCGAACGCTGTCCTGAGCTATTTCTTCGCGCCGGAGAACTAGCTTTTGGGAGGTCAGGTAGCGTACGCCCTGTCATATCGAGAAAGCAAGCATAATTAGAGGGTGATCGGAATAGCGATGGCTTTTGGCTTTTGGCTGAAAAAACACTGTAGTTGGCTGAAAAAACACTGTAGCTGAGTTAGTGGATAGTGTAGTGAATAGTGAAAAAAAAGCAGAAGCTAGAAGCTGAAACTAAAAAAAAGCCGAAATGAGCGGGGCCTTAGTATGGTTTGTGATTTGCGCTTCACTCTGTTTCTTTGATTGATTCTTGTCTGCTAGTATGGTTTGTGGTTTGCGCTTGTACTGGATATGCCGTTACTGGGTATGCAGTAACTATTGCGCAGTTTGTATGTAAAAATGTTGTTAAATAACTCATTACAAGAGATGTTGCTGTTGTCGCTTGTGTGTCAAACTATGCTACGAGTCCGAGGATTATGCAGCTTTGAGTTTGAATGTTTGATCGTGATCAGTGCGTACTCTCGAATTTCAAGTAGCTAGTTCTTGCTCTCCAGTAAGTTGCAAGCAATTGCGGCAATACTGTTCGGCAGCGGCCGTGGAGGAAGTGGACAACGGAGATCCAGAAACAAAATTTGCCGAGACGTTTCCCGTTTCCCTCGTTGGCTCGGCTTGCCTCGAAGGCTTATGGTTTACAACTGCTGCTAATGATATTTAGTTCTAACACGAGTGTTTATATGAACGAATTGAATATCGATAAATTTTTTAAAAAGATTATCAAAATAGATCGCTTTAAAAAATGGGTGAAAAAACTGACATATTTATTTATTCAAAAAAAAAAAATCATAAACGATAATAAAAAAGAACCAGACAAAACACGAAGATATCCAAAGTGCTCTTGAACTTTACACATAGGATGGATCTAGTGAACGACATCTTGAGCTAAGTAGACTATAGCTCAAGACATAGGATTAAAAACTTATAAAAAATCTCTTAAAAAACACTAAAAACATATGCTCAGCCAAAAATAACTGAACCCAGTTCGAGTATTAGGCCGTGGCCAGCTCCACCTCTGGACGGATCAAACCTCGGTAGGTCAACAAGCCATTGGCTCGTCCGTTGGCTTGCTCTGTTTCTCCCTTCGCTACTGTGCTCTGTTTCGGAGGATCAGCGGATGTACTGGTGTAGTAGTATTTGTCGAAAAAAATATAAGTACTTGCAGAATCATAGGCCACATGTACACCATGATGACGTGCTAATTAAACGAAATATAAGCTGGTGTACATCTCGTGCAATATCAGTTCTGTTTGTATTGACTTTCTACTTTTATTTTCTATTTAAAAAAATAAAAAAAGATAGAAACTAATATAAACACATGACTTATCGAAACGGTTTCTCCACTCCTCTTACTATTGTGTAGCTTCGGAGATAAAGCAGAAGGTCATAGGTGCATCACATATCCTACTTCTCTTATTATCATCTCACTCCGGAGATAAGGTAGTAGGTCACAGGAATATTTCTCTCATTTTTTTCACCGTTCATCCTATCCTTCTAAAATCCACTTCTTTCAGTTATTACTATTTATTTTCAGCTATTTCTAAACGTTACAACTAAAAGCCATTGACAGAAGCCAGAAACCGATTTGAATATCTCAGTTTTTAAAAACAGTTTCTCCAAGCTGCTTTTAAAAACCATCGGCTGGCCTTTGTCACCTCGTCAGCGTCCGCGTGTTTCAAAAGTTATTTTCTAAATTTTATTTCAAAAGCTATTTTTTCAGTTATTACTATTCTATTTTACTCAATAGCTAAAAGAAAAGGCTTTAGTTAAAAGCTATCGGTCCCAGACGATTAAAATACCCCTATATTGTGAAAGTACAGGCTATTTTATGGCTTCGATCCCCTGCAACAGACCAAAGCCCAGAGGTGCTAGACTTGGGCCGAAAGCTCGCTCCCCCGTGGGCTATGGACATGCTTGGGAACCTGTAATCCACGTAGATTGTTCGCCCTGGACATGCACATCCTCCAAGCTTTTATTGAGGCTGCTAGGCCTGAGCCTCACTGCTCAAATTCTTCTGTTCCTTTAACTTCTCCGGCCCAACCCGCCTAGGCTTGGTGCGACCTGACTCAATGATGATCCGGTTCGACCGGATCCCGCTCCGGGAGCCAGCACCGGCAGGCCCGCTTCATTCCCGGCGGTGGCACGTCTGGCAGCTTGACACGCGGAGGCAATGGGCATGGCTTTCTTCTAGCAGCAAGCACGAGGTGCATACACATCCGCTCAATTTTGCACTGCTGATACATCACACGCATTTGCTGATATCCTTGCTTATGCATTATGCTTAATTCTTAAATATCACTAAAACCTGTTTAGTGTGTAGTACGTACAGGAGGGTAGTGCTAGTACTGGCAATGGGATAGGGCGCGATACCAGAATCTTGTTATTGTACTTTATGTACTGTAATTTGTTCATTTGTATGCTCTACACGATCCCTCCTCCTCCAATCCTCCTCCTCAGGGAATCTACACGTTCCTCTCTCTTACTGATACTAGGCATATGGGCCGATCTAAGTAATTTGAGCTGGCCTGGACGTCTTTCAGGCGGTCCAATCCGACCGTCATCTGGCCCTCTGGATTTTGGGTTTGATACTCCTCAACCGCCTCTTCCCTCCACTTGTCCGGTCCAACCACCCCACCAGCAATCCTCAATATAAAATTTTAAAGGAAAACCGTAGTAATTTTTTTTTATACAGAGATATCTCTTTTGGAGAAGGCTCGCTGGCAGGCACCCTTGTGCCGCTTGATGACCATGAGTAGCTACCATTCTCTGTCGCTGGACTACTCATAAGAACCTCAACAAACCCATGGATATCACTGTCAAGCCTCACCGAACGACTGCTTCCTTTCTCTTGACTTTCCCCGGAACACGCGCCCGCAAGCTTGGTGCAGTTACAAGCGCAGCTCGCGGGAGCAAACCGGCGAACCGGCGATGCCTTTCTTTGCTCGAAATCCACGCATTTCAAGTCTGACTTCTAGAAACTAGAAACCGCGTTGGAGCACAGTAATTAGAAGATACGTAGTTCAACTTATGATGTGATGGGAAAATTCGGTGTCTTGTACAGTAGCAAAAGTGTTACAGTAAACCTCATTTTAAAAAGATATTCTATTTAAAAGATATATACTATAAAAAAATTGTTTACTGTAGGAAGATAACTTTTAAAAATTAATATAAATAGTGTAAGGATGCACTTCGCCCTCGCTTGCACAGTTGCACCTATCTGCACAAGTACGTGCGCTCTGCTCTGTTTTCAACATGCTTCTGCACAAGAAAGAGGGACTGGAGAAAGGTGCGCGTGGGAGTGACACTGAGAGACGCCAGCCCCTAATCTAAAAATGTTAACCGCCTTTTGTAGAAAATTCCAAAACAAAGAATGGCCAGCCTCATGAACATAAACTACGACCACATGATCTGAAATCGAAAGACCAGATTCACGCGACATTGTAGCGCAAACACTCTAAAATGTATAACATAGTTTTCTAAGAAAAAAAAGGAAAGAGAGTAAATATAGCAATGGATTTTGTAGCAGTCAACTGTTAGACCGCTGGATCAAAAATGGTTGGGTCTGAATTCTGTCGCAGCCTCCCAGCCCCACTTTGGTTTGAAGTTCTCTTTTGTAAAGGTTCTTGCCTCTTGCTGGCTGACCATGCATAGCCTAGTTTGCCTATCGTGCCTGCTGCATGCTACGCGTACGAGCTGAACGTTGTTGGCCCGCGCGTCAGCTGACAACCAATTCTTTTCACAATTGATGGTAGTACGTACGCCAGTCGGTTCTACTCCAGACAGCAATGAAAGTATTACTGAACTGTGATGGCACGACTTATTCGGACACAGCAACTTATTCTGCGGTATATAATACAACTGGTTTCGTGTCCAGAAACCAACTTAATCACCTTGGAAAAGAGGTCAGGTCACCAATCCATTTTGCAAAAAAATCACTCGACAATTGGGCCCGCAAGCTAGCTGCAGTAACAAGCGCAGCGCGCGAGAGCAAATGGGCGAACTGGCGATGCCTTTCTAGTGCAAGAGAAAGTCATGTGAAAAAAAAAGCAAGGGTTGATGTGTGCACTTTTCTCCGTCAACCGGTACAGGAAATAAATAACCGAAGCTACCACTCCTAAAACGAACGACTCAAATACGGACTCTATTTTTACGGCACTCTTCGGTCCAACTTCTTCTCTAAGTAGGCTTCTCTCGATCTTCGTCTTCACTTCCGCATCAACCTTTTCCTTTTCTTGAAAAATCTTTCCATGTCGGCTCGGGCTTCCTTCTTCAAACTGTCTTCTTGTCTTGTTGACTACTCCATTGTCAAAGTCATGCTTCTAATTTCCTCTTTGTTGGCCTTTGATCGCTTTTTCTTCATGCTGACGTGGCCGGTTATTTTTGCCTGCCAAAAATTGGCAGCAAAAACTTCCTACTATATTCTCGCATTACAAACAACAGGACATTGATGTAAGGTAAAATGAACCGTGGGTGCAGGGCCGTTCCTTGGGCAGGGTTGCAGGCAGGGGTGTCAATTAGATTTGGATTATCTGTTTTACCCGGTATTAATATTCGGACTATTCGATTTGTGTTTGATACATTAAGAATCAAAGAGTGTCAATCATATCTTTATTATCTATTTTATCCGACATTCGTATCCAGACTATTCGAGGTCCATTGACACCCCTAGTTGCAAGGGTGCCCGCCTAGGGTCCGCGGCAATAAAGGCCCCATATTTTTGTGCATCAGAGTGCTGAGCCCAGTTATCCGTCTAGGGTCCGCGGCAACAATAGCTGCTCCTGCAAGACGGTTATCACCAGAGATGTAAGGTTGAGTCAACGTGCGGTTGGGAGGAGGATAAAGTATATGCTTTATCCACCGTATGGGGGGAATTGTGTGGAGTCAGACCCTCATACCAGTTCGTGAGATCTCCGAGTGGCACTTGGTTTGGTGAATGTACAATAGGACTCCGACCAAGGATACTCGGGCAATAGTTTTCGGAAGTTTATGATCATATGATTCTTGATGTTTTAATTAAATATTAAAGTGTATTTCATAGATAATTTAATCCTCCTCACACAACATAACCGATTGGCTCGCAGGGCAGCACGGCGGCACCCTCGTCCGTTCCAACCTATCACCATCTCAAGCTTAACTGATTCCATCGCAATGGAGCACGGAGCTGGCGGCACCCCATCCAACCTATCACCGCCTCAAGCTGACGAGTGACCGGTGAAACCCCGCCCCCATCGGGCTTCAAACCTTAAAGCTTAGGCCCTGCTCGTTTCAGCTTTTTTTCAATTTCAGTTTCTAGTTTCAGCTTTTTTTTACTATTCAGTAATTCGTCTTTTTTTGAATTTTTTTAGATTTTTTAAGGTTTTTTTACATTTTTCTTTTTTCCCCGTGTTCCTTTGCATTGTCCGTGATGGGCTAACAAATTTTTTCTATTTTTACATTTTTTAAATTTAATTATGTCAAAAAAAGTCAAATCAGCTACAGTAAAAAAAGCCAGCTACAGTGAAATTTCAGCCAAAAACCATCGCTAAAACGATCACCCTCTTAGCCCCCCCCCCAATTCAAACCTCAAAAGCGTACTTTACCTGTTGGTCAGGGTCCTAGTAGTACTCGGCCTCCCGAACACACACGAACGCAAGTATTCATTGCTGCTGGCTCGAACACAGTACAATCGACCTGAGTAAAATTCAGCATCACAGCACACAGGCCACACTTGGATTAGGAGAGCACGTGAACAATCAGCGTCTCTCTCTTTCCATGCGCACTATCTTGCGTGGACCCCGACCTCCCTCGCCTCTCTCTCTCGGTTGCACCACCAAGTTCAGCAACTCCGTGTAGGGCCTCCTTTTGTACAAACCGATGAGAGCATGTATTAGGTAGTATCCTTCTAGTTCTTCTCTCCTGACTCGATTTCCATTTGCCCTTGTAGTTTCTACTCTACTCGAGTTTCATTTGTCCTGACTCGAGTTAATGGACCATCGTATGTGATACAAAACTAGTGTAGGGGATGTCCTCGTCAAATATGCTCATAAAATATGGTGACGTTCCTAACGATGGAGAGGACCAGGTAGCTTATTAGGTACTATCAAGGGTACGTCTATGTAACTATTTCAGTCTTATAAATATCGGGCCTCCCCCTTGTTCCACATCTCATCTTTTCCTCTCTCTCTCTCGACATCTCATCTTTCTCTCTCTCTCTCTCCACATCTCATTTTTTTCCTATCTCTCTCTCTCATCTCTCTCTCTCTCCACATCTCATCTTTTCCTCTCTCTCTCTCTCTCATTACCTTACCCGGAAAGAAGTCTTTCCGTCTCCACCTTCAAACGCCAGAGTCCTCACTAACCTTCCGATTGAAATGGCCAACCCGGAAGCCATCGATCGGTACATGCCCCGCTTGCTCGAGGAAGCGAACGACGTCGAACGCGCCGACCGGGAGAGCGCCGCTCACCGTGCTCGAGTCCTGATCAGCTCCGGCATCCTCGTCGTCTTCACTGCCGCGTCCGTCGTCATCTACATCGCGGCGAAGCCCTCGGGTGTAGCACCAGCGCACGCCCTGGCCTGGTTCCTGCTCTTCCTCATCGGCGTGTGGCTCGCGCTGCTGGCGCTTGTCGCCGAGCAGTTCCCGAGAACCACGAGGGTTGGCATGGCCATTGCGAGGGCACTCCAGGACTACTTATTTGGCGGTAACTGAGCTTCAACCGAGGTGCATGGTCGATTTCCTTCTAGTGTCTGCTTAAGTAGGTTCTTGTTTAATTACCCCCCGCTCCTAGCTCGGGGAAAAGAAAAGAGTAGGCTCTTGTTTTGCTCCGGTTCGGTCGCGTCCTCCTTCCTGACCTGTGTTTCAGACTCAATTCTTGGTGTACTCTATTTATTTAGCGCGTTATTTCCTGCTTTAAAGGGTCGTAAGTTGTAAAGATGTCCAAAATGGAAGATAAAAAGCGATTGGTATGGTCTTTGTTTGACGTTTGTCCATGTACATATCCTCTTCTATGAACTATGATGAGCGTGATTTAGGCTCTGCTCCAACTAGATTCTGTTTTTGTCTTCTAGCTTTATACTTCTTTTTTTTTGATATTTTGGTTTTTTTGTGCTTATTCCTTTGTTTATGATGATATAATTTTTATTTTTTAAATTTAATTACGATGAAAAAACTAACAACATCTATAATATAATTTTAACTGTTACAGAGAAAAAAACCAGAAGATTGGGTTTATATAACCAGATGAGCACTACCTTATACTATCGGTTTACGATCTTCATCAATTTCACGGACCCGCACATCGTTGAGAGAAGAAAAGTCTCAGGACCCATGGGAGCTAGGGAACACACAAACAACTACCAGTCAGTTTTTAGTGGGTCTTTTTTCCTTCCAAAAGGGCCTGTTGATCTCTTTTCACTCTTTAGTGCTATTAGCTTTTATGGGCTCTATGTAAAAATGTTTGAGGAACGGTCAAACATATGTACAACGTTGGATTCGTAATAAGAGGCTCAGTGTGTTGTCAATTATTGTCCACTCTGTTTATGGTTGGAATTCTCTGCTTTGATTCGTTATCAGTTCTTCAATTGATACTCCATCTCACGAGTCAGGTGTGGTGATTTTCGTCAAATGAGGCCCTGTCTCCCCCACAGTTGCATTGCACTAAAGTCTAAAAGAAAAGTAGTAGAGGGAGAAAGGGAAAGAGTGCATGAATGAGACTGTATGCGAAGTGTGTGTGTGTGTACTGCTCAGGTGGTCGTCCTGGACCTTGCACTCCAGGAATCAGTACCTGCCCGTTGTTAGCTTGGCTGTCCCTGTAATACTCGATTAATGCAACAGGGTTGGAATTAGGGCTTTGTAGTTTGTAGCTGTACAGTCTTTCAATCTTAATTTCCAACTCGATCTCAACCCTCTGATATGCACTTCTGGCCGATCGGATGGCCCTGGCCTGATGCACTGTGACATTCCACTGAAATGCACACAGCTTGTTTTTCTTTTACTGAAGACCAGGGGCGGACCAACCCTTCGAGGGTCCGTCGCCGGCCAGAGCAGCCCAGCGGCCAGCACCGAGTGGACTTCGAGAGAGTAGAAGATGCGGGGCGACCGGGCGAGCGAACCACGAGTAAGCAGACAGCAGACTAACAAAGGCGAGCTAACCTAACTCTAGAGACGGCAAGGCGAACCGAGGGGGCGCCGGGGGCGGGCGCGCGAGGCGGAGCGCGGCGCGGCGGCCAGGGGAGGCGGAGCACGGCGCGGCGACCAGCGGCCAAGGGTTGCTCTCTCAATGCAATTTGGGTACTAGTTTTTTGTCCTTTTCAATGCAATTTGGGTATGCATAGCCAGATCCCAGGTGCCCAGATGGCGGATCCCAGATGTGTTGTTGAGAAACTGGTGCTTGATTGCTTGAATGTGAATATGTGATTGGTGCTCTTTCACAAGTCCTACTCATGTAATTTGACAAAATGGATATGTGATTGATGCCAAAGATACCCACTGATGTCTTAAAGCTGCCAAAATGACAAAATGATGGGTCTGTGAGACTCTGACATGTTTTGAGAATTTGAGGTAACTTAAGAAAGCTGATTACATGTAACCATTTTGGGACCGCAAAAGATAGCGAAAAGCCTGAAACCTGAATGTTTTGACGCTTACCTTGCCTTTGATGTTTTCCACTTATCAATGCCAAGTGCATGATTGCATCCATACCAACATAAAGAAAGATGAATGTCTCTCAACTAAAAATGACAACATTGCAAATATGTGCCTGCAATGACATTCATCATACCAAAGAGCTGTTGCTGTGGCTTAAAGTTGTAGCTTTTTGTCATACCCTGACCCTTCCAGTTCCATCACTAATCACTTCACCAGTTTAATGAACAATGCTATAGTTGTGGTTTTTGGGCTGATTTATGTTAAGCCAATATTGTGAACTGGCAGGGCAGTAGGAGCTGGTGCTGGTGAGCTTGTCCAAATTCAAAATGAATAGAGCGGGGAGAAGCTCCAAATCTAATAGTATGTGTCCGAGAACATCGTTCGATCCTTTGCTGGCACTCAAAGCCCGTTCAATACTCCGTTAGTAGTCGCAAGCCGTCTGATACTCCGATGCTACTCGAAAGTCGTCCGATCCCACTTGGACCTGATCAAAACCACTCGGAGCTGATCAAAATCACTCGAATTGGACCAAAACCACTCGGAGCAGAACAAAACCACTCAGAGCCAATCAAAACCACTAAGAGTCGACCGAAACCACTCAAAGGAAATTAAAACCACTCGAAGCCGATCAAAACCACTCTAACTCGATCGAAGCCACTCGGACTCGAAACCTTTAACTGCGATCAACCCAAACTTTTACAAATATAAATTCTAAAGTAATCTAAATGTTAATTATTCATTATCACTAAACTTATGACCATCACGTGGTCTAACACAAACAATTTGTCCTCTACTCTTAAAAATTTCCAAACTCGAACTCGTCGATTTCTGGTAGCAAGCCCACTAAATGAGTCGATGCTCCAGAGATGAAAGAAGACACGGTGAGTCTGTTCGCTTTTTTCTGCTCACCCATTTTTTCTCCTCAAATGGCCCTGATCGCTTGCAAGTTGCAGGGAAAAAAGAAGACGCGGTGTGGCGCTACAACGCCATTGGCCACAAGTTGCGCAGACCCTCCCTCCAATGCTGAGTCACCATATGTCGCGCAAAGCCGGCGGCCTTCGAATAAGTCGTTAGTATGGCTTCTAAAAGATCTTTTCTTCGATAAATAATTTTTTTATAGTATATAGTTTTTAAAGTAGAGTCTACTAATTTATTGCAGTACATATTATAATAATTTTATTTATATCTTTTTTATAAACTGTTATTAGTTATAAATCAAAACTAAAAGTTAAAGATAAAAGATAATATAAACGGGTTAACATGCTGGGAGGAACATTACATGGGATTTGCATATACGTGGTGGGTCTTGCGTCCGTTTCAGCAAAAGCAACCGTCTCCAGATAACATGTTATAATAGTGTTGCCTGGAATCCGGATTAAATGTGTCAACTATAAGTGCCCAGTAACCCGTGTGCTTACTATAGTGTTAGTTTTTTCTAATGGAAAAATGAGTTTGATCCTTATATGATTTTACAAAGTACGTTTTTTATGTTGATGTCAGGTTCATACATTCTTCTTTTTGAGAAAACATAAGTGGGAAAAACAGACTGCCTCTCATATGCAGAAGGCAGAGCACACGAGACAGCACTGGGTAGCATGGGATATATCACTTTGCACAGAAGATCAGCAGGAAGAACAATGTCAAAAATCATCATAACGCCTTCCTCTCATGCGCCCATCAACTTTCCCACGCTTTCCCTCGCATCTTTCTATCAAATCTCTCACTCTGTTTGTGTCTTTGTATAACCGCTCGCTGCCCTTTTAAATCTTAATCCTCCTGGTGCTTTCGTACCACGGGGTCTGCAACAGCCAGTTCGCTAAACGTGCAAATGGGCGATGAGGCGATGGCTTTCGTACCTCAACGCGCCCAGCCGGAGGTGGTCGGTGGCCGCGCCGGCGAGCTTGGCGCCCTTGACCACCTGCAGCACCGCTTCCTCGACGCTGGCGGCATCCTCGTGCTCGGCGGCTGGCTCGTCATCACCTACTCGTTCGGCAACCCCGCCGCGAACACCGAGCACGTCCTCACCGGCTTCGTCCTGCTGCTTCTCGGCGTGTTCCTCATCTTGCTGTCGCCAGTGGCGAACCAGTTCCCTGGTGCAGCGCGGGCGGGCGCCGCACTGGCTAACGCCGTCGTGAACTACTTCTTCACGCCGGCGAACTAGCTTTACTTTTGTGAGGTCAGGTACATACGCCTCGCGATGCATTGTTATTAGCCATTGATAAGGACCGTCAGTATAATCTGTGTGCGCATGTAATGCTCTGTTTTCGTCTTGGTTTCAGTTATACGTCCCTGAGTGTTGCGCGGTTGTGCGTGTACTGTATCAGTAGTTATACACCTATACTCCTATCATTCTCCGCTACGTACGTATGTGAAAATGTTTACAACTTACAAGCTAATGACACGAGAGATTACCGATGGTGAGCTTGAAATTATCCTATGACTTGTGTAGCTGACAGCCGATGTTGTCGATGGTGTCTCTGAAATTACCCTCCGCTTTGTGTAGCTGATGGCTATTGGGGTCTGTCTGATCGTTTTTTTTTGTTGTCTGTATTCCTCCCGTGCTATGTACAACTACTACTTCCAGGACTAGCTAGCGAGAAGTGCAGCTTTGCATGAAAATATCAACTAACATCATCGCAGTAGTAGCTACGTTAGTGTAGTTCTAGTCTTCTAGTCACTTTCGGCCTGTTCGTACGTCTTCCTGGTACCGGTTGCCCATCTAGTACACAGGAATTCCTGCAGATTTTTGTAGGTATTAAATTGTTTCTTACAAAATCTATTTAAAATTTATGCGAAATTCCTGCATTTGAAGCCTGGATACGGCAGTGTGTAGAACTGCAGCTCGGCTAGAACGTGACGTGATTAGGATAGCTTTCGGAACGATGATAATTTATAGCTTTTTTTATTGTAGTAGACTGATTTTTTATTGTAGTTGAGTTAGCTTATTTGATATAATTAATTTTTTTTAAAAAAATAAAAAATTATGTTAGTCCATCACCAACAATAAAAATAAATACAGAAAAAAACAAAAAAATCATAAAAAAAATAGAAAAAACAAAATTATAAACAGGTCGCAGACGCTGTTCGCTGAGCGATCGCGTCGCTGAGCGGCCTAATACTGCTGTTTTGAATATGTCGCGCTGATTATGCAGGATAGAGTAGAAGGAAACACCAGCTCCTGAGGAGTTGTACAGCATGCTCTCTGAGAAATTGTACATTTTTGACAATTCTTTTCCTTTCTTTGCCCTTCAAAAAATGTCACTTTTAGCATGTGCCAGACGGGTGTTTTTTGGAACGTGTTGGGTTCAGGGGAGAAAAGGAGAGGAAAAGACACGCCAAAGGTGGCCGACGAAGAAACTAGGAGAGAGACGAGGGGGTGATTGCTTTGGCAGTGTGTCCGGCCAATACGCGTCGAGGATTCCTTTGCCACTGTGTGCGGCCGTCCGTCTCTCGGCTTGCTTCGTTTCTTGTGTACTACTGGTATCGGGCATTGGCCTCGTAGAACAGTAACGTGTCAACCTGCTATATATGTAGGATGGAATATACCTGGTTCAACTTACGATATGATATGCTTTTTTTTTTACGAGGAACAGTAAGGGAGGCCCTACTGCATATATTATCTAGGGTAAAATACATTAATGAATTGCTTCTAACCAATCAAGGATAATTCGACGATGCTCTTTCTAAGCGTGGTGCACGTGCAACGTGAGTCCACTCTTAAATAGGCTTTTCCAAATAGCAATGTTCGGTATGATATTCTCAAACACCTAGACATTTCTTTGTTTCTAAATATGCCAAGCTACAATAATAAAAATTTTCATATAGAACATATAATTGAATATTGATCTGGCATAGAACATATAATTGAAAATTGATCGGGATCTCTCCACTTTAAAATTGGTATCCGTCAAATTATCCCAACTAATTCCAATGATATTATAGCACGCTTGGCTAAATTGGTTGTCAAAGAATAGATGATTCAAGATTTCATCCAATCTATTTTAACATAGAACACAAGACTGGTTACCTTCAAAATTATAATGCCTTCCGCGCAAAACATCTTAGTATTCACCCTGTCCATCGGTAGCAGCCATACGAAGACCTTAAGAGTTATAACACATTTGCTTTTTCATATCCACCTTAGTTATCGTGAAGAACTGGGGGTATTAAAACAGAACTTGTAGTATCTTTAAGAAGAGTATTGCATAGATCCCCATACGAAAGCTTGTGTCAACTTTGCATGAAAGTTTTCAAAACACTACAGCTGTAATTCTGTAACTCAAAGAAACTTCAGGATGAAACTCGATGAGATAGGGAATGAAATCGACAGATAATCAGCGGATTTCTTAGTCTTATTTGTAGGCTCGGGATATCATTAGAAGGGACCCGAAGGAACCCCCATTCGGGCTCAATCCGGTAGTTTCGGCCCATGTTATTTGTCAGTCTGCACATTGGGCGTTCGGCCCATAGGTTGCATACCCTTGTGGTCCAATGTGCTTTGGTGTCAGTCTGCACATTGTTTCGGTTCTGCTTCGGTGCCTGCGAGCGTTTTGCGCTTTGTGCTCGTGCCGGATCCGCGGTTATGATTTGTCTGGACATGCTGTTCTCTGGGCCGACAGAATACGGGCTCAAAGTCAAACTCCTCCGTGGCTTATCTCCTCATCTTGTTTGGCCCAACCCGTATAAGCTTTGTCGCGGAGAGTAGCTGCTCGGGACGGTGGTATCTGACAGTTGGGCTGAGAACTTGGGCTCTAGGATGTGCAAAGCCAGAGCCGGCCTATAGCCGTATTGCCATTTTTTTTTCTTACAGCTTATGACTGTCACGTATACAGCTTTTTAACTGTTCGTAAGAAAAAGTATGTACTAAGAGCAATTTATATACAATTTTAATTCATATAAATGAAATCATTATAATATATACTATAATCAATTTGTAGATCAGACTAGAGAAAACACTCTTTTTGAAAGCTGATTACTGTAGAAAAAACTAAAAAGTAACTTTTAGAAGTAAAAAAGAAGAAGAAGAAGAATAGACCCTTTACATTGGGGCTATGGTCATGCAACCATGTGTTTTTACAAGGATATGCCAGAAATATTAGGATGTGGCTCCCCTGTTTCCTATACCGTGTTCCGATCCATGATCCGTCATCAGCGGCAGGCATCCGTTTAGTTTTCTCCCTCATCATGAACGTCGGTCAATCTTCTAACGAGAAAGGAGTAACAATGGCCGCTGCAGCGCTGCTCGTCTGCCGTTCGCTCTCTTGCCGGTAGCGGTGGGCAGGGCCTTGTAAAATTTGCAAGGCGGAATGTTCAGTCGGAATTTGGAGCGCTTCTCCCGATCGTCAATTTCCAAGTTCCAGAAAAAGTCGACGCCTCGACGGTGAAGTTCATAGCATCTGCGCTACCGGTGACCTCACCTGCTCCGCCCGCTCTGCTCTCAATTGAAAAAAACGCCCATCTTCACGGTGAGCGGCCGCAAGTCCTCATCGGCCGTAGCATCGCAAGCTCTGCTAAGATCAATTTCCGTGTTCACCCACGCGGAGTCGTCGATGCCCGCTAACCCCAGCAACCTCGTTACCGGTGTTCAGCCGAGCGCCAGGGTCCGCATACGCCTCGGACTCCAGGATGCGATGTGCAGCAGAGCAGCCTGACTAATTTGAGCGGAGTCGTTGTGTGACACAAGCTACTCCGGGCTCACTTGCGCCGTCGCGGTGACACGGATAGCAGGACAACGTCGTCTTCTTCAAATACGAAATAGGAGAAGCATGTGCTGGACTTCTTTTTTTCTCATACTGATTTGGATAGAATCGGTGGTAGATGGGGATAACCTGCCTGGCACACTGCCGCATTCTTCTTTGCCTCCCCTTGTTTCTAGGAATTATTCATCATATACCCTCCTCTTAGACTGAAATTCAGGATTTACCCTCCGACCCACATGTCAGTGACTCATCCCGACCTCACGTGTCAGTGACTCGGGAGGGTAAATCCTGAAACTCTCAAATATGAGGAGGGTATATGACGAAGTTTTCCGTTTCTAAGGTGCCCCGCGCTCTCGCCACAGCATGCTTTGCCTGCCGGTGCTGGAGAACGCTACAGCAAGTCGAGTTATGATGCATCAAAATTCAAAACACGCACATAAACACATGAGGAATACAACCGATATCAAGATTACGGGCAGCTTCCTTGGTGTAAGTTCAGGGCATTTCAAGTGAAAAGTACGATTGACTAAAAAATATGTGAAAATCAAATTTACAAGTTTTCAAAATTCCCTGCATCTATAATAGTTTGTTTTGAGAATTTTTAGAAACTTGTGCTTTCGACATACGGATGTCCTTTTATTCATTTGTGTTAGAAGTGTCTGCATGCAATAGACCCTGCTACAATTGGCTATGGCTTCTATCTTTTGGTTGTTAGACGGTTATAACACCACAGACAATGCAAAAGAAAAAATTAAAAGTAAAAGCTGAAAAGCCTAAAAAGACAAAAAAAAATTAAGAAACTGATACGTTTATTCTAACTTCTGGTTTAAACTAAAAATCAGAAGTCCAAACCACTTGGAGCGGGGCGTACTTCACTATATACTCTAGACATGAGAGAAGCTTTTGAATTGTGCTTGATATGTGTTGCTTGTTTGGTATTGGCCTACTCTGGATCAGATATAGGGGGTGTTCAGAATGACGGCGGTTTATATCTTTTTTAACTGTAGTTGATTTATTTTTTACTGTAACTGAGCTGACTTATTGACATAATTAAATTTTAAAAATTAAAAATATGTTAGCACATCACAAACAATGCAAAGGAATACAGAAAAAAAATCACAAAAAACGAAAATAAAAAATAAAAAAGCAAACTGTAAAAAAAAGATGAACGCGGACGCTGAACGCTACTGTGCAGCCATAGGGCATGTTCTTTGCAGCTTCTAAAAGTCGCTTTTGGCTTTGCTACAGTAACTAACTTTTAAACAGAGTATTTTTTTAAGATAAGATCTACAAGTTAATTGTAGCATACGTTAAAAAACTAATATCTGTATCATCAAAAATCGCAAGCGAGTATCTCTCTTTCCGCAATCTCTGTCGCAAACAGCCAAAAAGTCATTAGCTGTAGCCAAAAGCCATCAGCCGTAACCAAAAAGAATATGCCCATATTGTGCGCGGCGATGCACGGATGCGCCAACTGAAGCCATAAGCCGAAAAAAGTGCGTGAATCCTTCCCCAAAGTTTTGGCTAGTTCTATTCTATTCTAACCTGACTGACTTCTGTCCAGTGAAAAATGTTGTACCACTCTAGTACGGTTGTGACTTGCAAAAAGTAAACAAACAATTTGTCCTGCTACTCTTAAAATTTCCAAACTCGAACTCGTCGATTTCTGGTAGCAAAGCCCACTCAATGAATCGATGCTCCAGCGATGAAAGAAAGACACGGTGAGTCTGATCGCTTTTTTCTCCTCACCCATTTTTTCTCCTCAAATACTCACTATATTATGCCCCAGGGAATTCCACCCTGAGAAACGATACCTCATTAGCAAACTATATTAAGCCCCAGGAGACTCCACCCCGGCGAGCGTAGCCACGTAAGTTTCTTTGCAGAAAGGTCCTCCGACTTTTTATTTTTGCATATAGATTCTTAATTTTTACAAAAAAGATCATCCGCTCTTTTGAAATTATGTATAAATCATCGAATTTTCCAGAGGACTCTCCTTTTATGGGGATGAAGCCCACGGTTTTTATAAAAATATGAATGAGTCCTTGTGCAATACTGATCCTAACCTCACTTGAATGAACGGATAGATTAGACTAGTACCTCCTTTTTAACGGAGAGGTACTATTTTGGGATGAAGAGGTATTGGTACCTCATGTACCTTTCCAAAGATGGTAAAAAAACTCATTACATGTCCCTGCGTATTGCGCGGTTGTGCTTGTACTGTGTCTGTAGTTATACACCTATACTGCTACCATTCTCCACTACGTACGTATGTGAAAATGTTTACAACTTACAAGCTATGACATGACAAATTAGCGATGGTGAG
This sequence comes from Melocanna baccifera, assembly GCA_036346265.1. NCBI lineage: Eukaryota > Viridiplantae > Streptophyta > Magnoliopsida > Poales > Poaceae > Melocanna > Melocanna baccifera. The sequence goes on along the minus strand of CM070691.1, from coordinate 26,686,588 downwards.
AATGAAATTATCCTACGCCTTGTGTAGCTGATACCTTATGTTGGCTTGTTTTAGGCTTTTAGGTTATATTATAGTAACTAGCTTTTAAATAATATGTTTTTTAAAGATGGAGTTTAAAAGTCGGTTGTAGTAGATATTATACTGAATTCATTTATATCGGTCAAAATCACACACGAATATATATCTCTCTGTACTCTCTCTTACAAACAACTATAATTCAAAAATTGAAACTATAAACTACCAAAAAAAAAAAGAATCCACCCGATATTGTCTCTGAAATTACCCTCCGCCTTGTGTAGCTGATGGCTATTGGGGTCTGTCTGATCGGTTTTTTTTTGTTGTCTCTATTCCTCCCGTGCTATGTACAACTACTTCTTCCAGCACTAGCTAGCAAGAAGTGCAGATTTGCATGAAAATATCAATTAACATCATCGCATTAGTAGCTACCCTCGCGGCAATGCATACAGTACAGAGGCGTGCGTACTGGCGATGGGTTAGTGGGAGAGCTGGGCCAAGGAAAACGCCAGGTACAATCAGGCCGGTGAGGCAGGTCTACTTTTGGCCTGATCCGGCCTGGGTTTTTTTTCCTTCTGGAAAATAGAGAATTCTACGTTTCCAACCGGGCCGAAAGATGTGCTGGGGCTATATGCTCAGCCAGACTAGACCATTAATTGTTGAGAGGTGCTACAATGCTTTTCTCAACAGTGATTTGTACAATTTTTAAAGCATGATGAATGGTGGATAGATGTTACTTACTTCTTCATTTGCTTTGAGATTAGTACTACTCTTATTAGAGAGGAAAGTTGTTTCTTGAATTTGAGCCCGTGAAGCCTCTGGTCGCTCTGGCAGACTAGTGTAGATATTCTCAGGTCAAGTTCAGGTTAGTGTAGTTCTAGCCTTCAAGTCACTTTCTCAGGCCAGAGCAAGTTCTAGCCGTCACTTGCTCAGGCCAGAACAAAGTTCTATCCACTTTCTCAAGTTATAGTTACTTTCACAGGCCAGAACAAAGTTCTAGCCGTCAATTTCTCAGGCCAGAACAAAGTTCTAGCCACTTTCTCAAGTTATAGTCACTTTCTCAAGTAGTAGACACTTTCACAGGCCAGACCAAAGTTCTAGCCACTTTCTCAAGTTATAGTCACTTTCTCAAGTAGTAGACACTTTCACAGGCCAGACCAAAGTTCTAGCTGTCACTTTGTCAGGCCAGATCGAACACCCGCTTCCTTATAAAATGTCATCGGCTGCCTCATTCCCCTTGTACCTCCAACGCTCCATAGCTCCCAGGCCAAGCAGCCACACTGCACCAATGGCCGAGGAGCGAGGAGAGATGCCTAATTACCTGCAGGAGCAGCTCCAGCTCCACGTGCCGGCCATCGTCCCTGCGCGCCGTGACCGCCTCCAGCAGCTCTTGCTCAACGCCGGCCGCGCGCTCATGTTGTTCGGAGTACTCATCGCCGTCTCAACCGTGGGGAACCCCGCCGCCGACGCCACGCAAGCCTTCCTCGGCTTCCTCCTCTGGATTCTTGGCGTGACCCTCCTGACGCTCCTGCCCGTGGCACGCCAGTTCCCACGAGCCGCACGGGTCGGCGTCGCCTTGGCCAGCGCCGTCCTCAAGTATTTCTTCGCGCCATGGAACTAGCTCTGTCGGATCGCATCGGATCGGGCCATGGCACGCTTAATTTGTATGTTTCCGTTCGTCAATAAGGGTATTGCTATTGTGTTTCGTTCTGTCTGTCCTGGCTTGCCATGTGTCTCCGTTTGTTATGCTTCTGAGAGTCCCATGATGTCCTTGTGTAGTAATTGGCATCAAAGATATGTACGTAGCTGAACTTGCAGTATCATACCTATATGCCATGATGATGTGCTGGTTACACGAAATAAACCGGTATACTATATGGTGCAATATCATCTCCGCAGGCTTGCACTATGTTTTTAGAGCCTATTCATATTATCTTTTACTGATAGTTTTTAATTTCAACTTATAAATAGTAACATCTTATAAATAGACGTACAAAGAGAGAAACTCGCGTGCGATTTTATCCAATATAAATGAATTCACTACAGTGTGTACTATAATTAGTAGACCCTATTTTAAAAAGGTATTTCATTTGAAAAGTTAAGTACTGTAGAAAAATTATTTCTAGTAAAAAATAGATTTAAAAACTAATACGATCAGCCCAAAAGTTTTGTGAAATCAAGCTCAACTGTGGCGCGGCAATATATTCTGAAAGTACAGGCTATTTTACGGCTTTGATCTCCGGCAACAATCCAGAGCGCAGAGGTGCTAGACTGACTCCAAGCGAAAGCTTGCTCGGTTTCTCCCCTGTAGGCTATGGACTTGTTTGCGAACTTGTAATCCATGCAGATTGTTTGTCCTGGACATGCTGCTGGGCCTGTGCCTCTACACAAACTCTGCTGTTCCGCTCATCCTGAACTTCTCCGGTCCAACCCGCTTAGGCCTGGTGCGACCCGGCTTGAATCTATCGTGAAACAGGCCCGGTAAAGCTAAGCCCAGAGAAATTCCTGTTCTGCAAACCAGCCCGAGTGGATGAACGCAAAAAAGGAAAGAGCCACGGGGGAAAAACGAGCGAACGACGCGCAAAGCCATGGGATCTGAGAGTAGCACTGCCATACCTAGCACTTTTGATTTCGATCAATCAAACGTTATAATCTTTAACAATTAATATTTTTCTACATATTTAGTTTGGTTGTGTTAAAATAATATTGTTAGATTTATCATGACAAATATCTTTTATAACACTATACTTTCATAACATTTTGTAAATGTATTAGTATAAAACTAATGTCCAAAGCTTAACTTTGGAAACCGTAAAAAGTCAAGAATGCCAAATATTATAAAACAGAGGATTATAAATAGGATTATAGGAGTACTATACCACCGTGTAATCTTCCGTAGAGGGCCCCGTATTGGCTGCTAAATTAATGTGGTCTTGAATTGGTCTGGATCGACAGCTCGTATTGGCTGCTGAACCAACGACCACTTGTTAGATCCGAGGAGCTGAGTGGTCTGTATTTTCTAGGCATAGTCGGCCACGATTCAGCTATATGTAATACTTCTCTATGGCCATGCTTGTTTTGCTCTTCAGGTCAACCCGTCGAGTCGTCTCCACGGCCGACGGCACCTAGCAATGAAGCTCGCCGTGCATCCGCCGTCGCCACCGTGCGTGTGCTGTATGCCTTCTTCTTGTTTAGGCCCCGCGCGCGCATGACGCCAATCATGTACGTCGTTCCTCCTTGTTTTGCATTCAGTTTGAGATCTAGATGTGCGTTTCAGGGTGTTCTCCCTTCAGCTTTGAAAAGGTTGCGATATTTTACGTCTGATGTTTTGCGAGCAAAGTTTTCATTTCCCATGTGCATGAGTGCATCGCCTCGTCTATTCGCGTTCACTAAACCTCACCTTGCCGTTAATTTCTGAGGTCCTTCGCCGACCTCGGTTGGATATGATGTTCTAGCTCCATACTTTGCCCTTAACCTCGTTTTGCAGTTCGGTGTCGGGTCCTAAACGTGAAGATTTTCTTACGTTGTTTTACGTAGTATATTGTAGATTCATTTCAGCTCTCTCTCTTAAACTCCGTCCGGGTTGGATCTCGACCGTCCGAACTTTAGATCCAACAGTTACATAGAGTTGAATATCTTGAATATAAAAATAGTTTTCTCTTGGCATGAGCACCGACGCAGAAACACACGACACCTCAATCTCGAAAAAGCAAAAAGAAGAGAGAAAGACTAATAAAACGTAAAAATCCATACCATATCCATAAGTCACATTTTTTTTTCAATTTGCACCTCTATCTTATTTTTCTTTATATTGCTTTTATAAATTAAGTTGACGTGCAAATACTTCAACCTAGACCACCATGTTAGTACTATTTCTCGTAGTTTTAATTATTGTTGTCACTTGTTTCAATGATTTAGTATCCATTTAAATGATTTTAATAATTGTTTCAATGATTTAAGAGATTTCCATACATGTAATAAATAATTTCAGACTGGTACCGCCCATTTCAGTTTAAAGCCAGCTTCTGCTTCTGATTTCTGCTTTTTTCACTATTTAATAATTTTATCTTTTTCTAGATTTTTTTTATTTTTTGAGGTTTTTTATCTTTTCTTTTTTTTCTCGTATTTCTTTACATTATTCGTAATGGGTTAACATGTTTTTCTATTTTATTTTTTAAAATTTAATTATGTCAAATAAGACGACTCAACTATAGTAAAAAAAATCATAAGCTAATACCATTTCAAACGCCCCTTTAAAACATATCGTTGATAATTTCGGAGCAATCAAACGTAATATTGCAATAACAAGTCGTCTGAACTCCAAAAAGTAGAAACAAACTGCAAAACTGCATTATTCAACCATACTAAGTTAGCACACAAGTCACAGGTAGATTCTTTTTTAAAAACAAAAAACAAAAATAGAATTTGCCTGTCCGGGCCCGCATCCATGTCGACTTACAGCCGAAGCATCCCTCACTCCGCAACATCCAGAAACCCTAGAACGCACCCAAATCTAACCACGCTAGGCCGATGGAGGCGCCCCGTCCTAAACGCGAGAACCGCGCCGCCGCCGCCGCCCTTCAGATGATCGAGCTCGAGGACCGCCGCCTTCGAGCCGGAGCTTTCTTGATGGCCATGGGATCCTGCGTGGTCCTCTACTACTCCATGCTTAACCGCTCCGCCAACGCCGAACACCTCCTCGCGGGATTCTTCCTGTTCACTGCCGGCGCAGCGCTCGCGCTGCTCACACTCGGCGGCGCCGGGAGGGCCGCAGCTCGCATGGAGGAAGTCCTCAGGGGTTTCTTTTAGGTTTCTCTTCATTTCTGATACTTTCGTTGTGCGCTAGAGACCAGCAGCTTGTAGCTTGGCCTTGTGTATGTGTGAATATGTGCTTCAGTTACTTACTAAGATAGTTTTGGGGAATAAGCTTACTAAGTTGTAATTAATCGATGTTGTTGTAATGGTAGTTTTTCCCGAATGGAATTATCAAATGTTTTGTGCGAATTTTCCGTTGATCTTCCACGTAGTAGCCGGGGGCTGGGACTGATTGATCAAACTGGGATCATGCACTATGAGTAGTTTTGTTTGTAATTTATCATACCGAATGATGTCTAATGCTTTTCTTGTTTTATAATCGAGCGAAGCAAAAAATTATGTCCGAATTTCGGTTTGTTCATCTTCTATTGTTGAGGCAATGAAGTAATATCTCGTGTTTGTATGCCACTAAAACAAGCACTTCCTTGGGCAGATTTTCGCACGGTAGATAGGGTGCAGCCGTGCAAGTTTGAAGTAGACGGGCTGGAGAAGGATGATTAATTATAACGCATTTTTTTGCCTCGCAGACTAATAAACCGGCCTCTGCGAAGTGCGAAGACGGTGACCATGACATTGCAGACGGTCGGTCTACTGTTGTGCATGGAGGTGATCACTAGCCACATTGATCTCCCAAAGGCCACCGACTCCCTCCCTCCTAGGTTCCTCCTCTGATGGTCTCCCTCCCCGCTTCATCTGCCTCCGCCATTGGGCTCTCTCCCCCTTCGTACCACCGGCCTCCCCTTCCTCCGTCGGTCCCCTCCCTCCCCCCTTCCTCTACCGCCTCCCTCCCTCCTAGTTTCCTCCACCGCAGGCATCCCTCTCCCTCCCCCTGCCACCAGGCTCCCTCCCCGCTTCCTCCATCGCTGGGCTCTCTGCCCCTTCCTCCACCGCCGAGCTCCCTCCCCTTCCTACTGTCGGCCATATATTACAAACATATATTATTAGAGTTCATTGATCAATTTGTTTGAAGCAATTTAGTTCAATTTAGCAAAGGCTGGGTGACACAATTTTGTTTTAGGAAAAAATCCGATTAGGTGAACTTTGAACTGGTTTAGCAAATAGAGGGGGTTAAGTAAACCTTTTTATTTTTTAGGGGGTTATCCAGACTTAGGCTATACTTGGGGGTAGTAATTTGGACTTTTTCCTTTGTTTTATATGTACACTTGCTCTTCTTTTCTAGAAATTTACTGCTTTTTTGGAGATTGGTTATGCAGGTGGCATGAAAAAGGTTGCACAGAATCAAAAGTAAAGAAAAATGAGCTAGTAGTGCGCATATATGCTTTGTTGTTCTTCCTACTAGTAATCTAGTGCAAAGACTCACGGCTGTCCTTGAGAAGGTACAAGCAAGATCATTGAAGCTGGCGCTGGTGTAAATTTTGCAAAGCGTTTAATCTTTCTTCTGGTCCGGAGCAACAAGAAGTCAAGAACTGACAAATATGAAGCATTGCTCAATCAATTGAAGATTTTTAATGTGGTTCAGTGCAAAAGGTTCTTGTTTTATACCTCTATTGGTTCCTGAGCTAAATCCATGCAGTCTGTCAAACTTGGGATAATATTCTTTTCTAGCTTCGACTGTTACTTGAGGAAGGAAACATAGATGTTCCATGATTTGATAGTAAATGCCCATTGTGTATATTTGTTAGACCATGTGGTCAGATCTAGACTATTTTAGATGATGAATAATTGACAACGTTGGTTATGATATTATTTATGGTGTGTTGCGCGCGTGCGGATTGACGTTGGTCAAGTTCGGACAAACTTAGTGCCGGAAAAATATTCTTTGATCTTTGCATATGCAGGGTGAAGCATGGAGGCGATCATGGTCGATAACGAGGAGGATCGGGACTAGAATAGGGAGATCCGAGGTCAGGCGGTCAAAAAAATCACAAGATGGTCGAGCTTATGCTTGAGCACGTGAAGATCAAAGGTGGATAATGCATGGAGAAGATACAGAAGGTGCAGTCTTGGAGGCTTCGACACGTAATAAGTTGAAAAAATCGGAAGTGAAAAATCCGTGGTAGGAAGAGTTACAGGTCCCTTGAAAAGTAGTGGGCCAAAAGCCTAATTTAGATAAAGAGATCCAAGTCAAATTGTATTAGGGTTTTTGAGGGTTGGCTACTATAAAAAGATAGGCATGGCGGCTATTTGCGGGAAGCCGTGATTTTCATTCTGAAGAAAAAATATTGTGGTCGGCGGCTGTTGTTTAGCATCTCGCCGTGTTTTTGGAAGAAAAAGCTGTGGGCGTTCACGGAAGAAAAAGAGCTGCGGGCGTCTGACTGGTGCTTGTCGATCTGCATCATCACGTGTTCCTTTGTCCTAGTGCTACAACATAGCAGCAGTTTGGCGTTGCATTGCATTCTTTCTTTTAGTTGGTCCAGGTTGTAACATCTTAAAATTTTTCCTTTTCTATTTTATGTGATTTATTGGAATTTAATTGGATTTTTTTTATTTTATTTCAAACCTTGGTATGAAAATTTTAATTTTCTATTTTACAAAGGTCAAAATAAATGCATTATAATTTTCTCCGCTGGTTCTTCTTCCTCGCGCCCCGTTGCTGCCGCCATTAACGCCGAAACCGAAGCTTCGGTTCCTTCCGTTTATTTCCCCTGCACTGATGCGCATTTAACCGCCGTGCCCACCACATTCAATCCGACCGTTTCTTCCCCAATTACACCACTCTACACCGGCGCACTAAACCCCGCACCCGTTTCACTCCGGCCAACCATTACTCTCCCCTTCGCGCCGCCCTCCGCCTATAAAATCCGCCCCGAACTCCCTCTCCGCACACCGCTATCCCCCTCACTCTCCAATTCGGGTCTTGAGCCCTCTAGCCTCCCCGCGCCCCTTTCTCCCCCGCTGGCCGCATCGGACTCCGGTAAGCAATTGCGACCAGACCGCTCACCCTCGCACCTCGCCGACCCCACATCCACCTTCCCCGTGCTGCGGCAATCATCGGCCACCTCTGCCCCCAAGCATTTGCGCCACCAAAGCATCCCCACTGTCGTGACCTCCCTCTGACCGCCGGTCTTCACCACCGCCCGCCCTTTCCGGCCAACCATGGGATCCGCGCAAGGTACCAGAAGCCTCCCCTCATCTCTCTCTTTCTATTCTGCACATCGGCTAGCACTGCCGCCCGTGAGATCGCCGACAACCATTGGTTTCCGAGCCCACCGCCGCTGGCCCTGCCACGTTAGCATGTCGGGCCGAGGTGGTAGCCGACATGGCCTCCAAATAGACGCCATGTGCGCCTCGGCCGTGCCACACCAGTGCCACCACGTGTCCCGTTAGCTTAATTTGTAAGTTTCTGTTCGCCGATAAGGGTATTGCTATTGTGTATCGTTCTGTCTGTCCTGGCTTGCTATGTCTCCCCGTTTGTTCTGTTTCTGAGGGTCACATGATGTATTGGTGTAGTAATTTGTAAGTTTTGTGAAATCAAGCTCAACTGTGGCGCGGCAATATATTCTGAAAGTACAGGCTATGTTCTGGCTGTGATCCCCGGCAACGGTCCCGGGCCGAAATCTTGTTCCCCTGTAGGCTATGGACCTGCATGGATTGTTCGCGCTGTACGTGCACATCCTCGAAGCCTTTTCATTTAGGCTGCTGGGCCTGTGTGTGCCTCTCTACTCAAATTCTTCTGTTTCGCTCATCCTGAACTTCTCCGGTCCAACCGGCCCAGGCTTGAATTTGTCGTGAAACAGGCTCGGAAAACTTGCAGTTCTGCAAACCAGCCCGAGTGGATGAACGGAATCAGGAAAGAGCCACGGAAAAAGGACAAGCAAAGAGAACGACGCGCAAAGCCATGGGATCTGAGAGCAGTACTGCCACACCTAGCACTTTTGATTTTCATCAATCAAACGTTATAATCTTTAACGATTAATATTTTTCTGCATATTTAGTTTGGTTATATTAAAATAGTATTATTAGATTTATCATAACAAATATCTTTTATAACACTATACTTTTATAACATCTTATAACTGTATTAGCATAAAACTAATGACCAAAGCTTAACTTTAGACCCCGCTCGTTTCGGTTTTTTTTTGCTTCTGCTTCTAGCTTCTGCTTTTTTTTTTCACTATTCAGTATTTCATCTTTTTCTGAATTTTTAAGATATTTTAGGCTTTTTTGTATTTTCTTTTTTTCCCGTATTCCTTTGTATTGTCTTCAATAGATTAACATGTGTTTTTCTATTTTTATATTTTTTTAAAATTAATTATGCCTAAAAAGCTATTAGCTACAGTAAACAAAGTTAATTACAGTGAAATTTTGATCAAAAATTAGAAGCTATCGTTAAAAACGGAGGAGTATAAACCAGAGTACTATACCATCTGCGTAATCTGCCATAGAGGGCCCCGTATTGGCTGCTAAATTAACGTGGTCTTGAATTGGTCTGGACCGACAGTTCGTATTGAATAAACCAACGAGTCAGCGACCACATGTTAGATCCGAGGAGCTGAGTGGTCTATATTTTCCTGGCCACCATTCAGCTATATCTCCTTAGTGCTACTACTCTATGGCCATGCTTCCTTTGCTCTTCAGGTCAGCCCATCGAGTCGTCTCCGCGGCCGACGGCACCTAGCTAGCAATGAAGCTCGCCGTGCATCCGCCGTCGCCACCGTGCGTGTGCTGTATGCCTTCTTCTTCTTGTTTAGGCCCCGCGCGCGCATGACGCCAATCATGTACGTCGTTCCTCCTTGTTTTGCATTCAGTTTCTTCAGTTTGGAAAAAGGTTGCGATATTTTACGTCTGATGTTTTGCGAGCAAAGTTTTCATTTCCCATGTGCACGAGTGCATCGCCTCGTCTATTCGCGTTCACTAAATCTCACCTTGCCGTTAATTTCTGAGGTCCTTCGCCGACCTCGGTTGGATATGATGTTCTAGCTCCATACTTTGCCCTTAACCTCGTTTCTTAATTTGTTTTGCGTAGTATATTGTAGATTCATTCCAGCTCTCTCAAACTCCGTTGGGTTGGATCTCGACCGTCCGCGCTTTAGATCTAACGGTTAGATGGAGTTGAATATCTTGAATATAAAAATAGTTTTCTCTTGGCATGAACACCGAAACAGACAATACCTCGATCTCGAAAAAGTAAAAAGAAGAGAGAGGAAAGACTAATAAAACGTAAAAATCCATAAACATATTCATAAGTCGCATTTCTTTTTAATTTGCACCTCTATCTTATGTTTATTTATTTTGCCTTTATAAATTAAATTGGCTTGCAAATACTTCCACCTAGACCACCATGTTAGCACTATTACTCATAGTTTTAATTATTGTTGTCACTTGTTTCAATGATTTTATTATCCATTTAAATGATTTTAAAAATTGTTTCAATGATTTAAGTGAATTCGATACTGTAATACATAATTTCAGAGCAATCAAACATATTGTTGATGACTCCAGCTGGTATAGTATATATATATGGTGGTTTTTTTCGGCTTCAGTTTCTAGCTTCTATTTTTTTCACTATTCAGTATTTCGTCTTTTTTTGAATTTTTTTAGATATTTTAGACTTTTTTGTATTTTCCTTTTTTTTCCGTGCTCCTTTGTATTGTCCCTAATGGGTTAACATGTTTTTTCTATTTTTACATTTTTTAAATTAATTATGCCCAAAAAGCCAAATCAGCTACAGTAAAAAAAGTCAATTACAGTGAAATTTCAGTCAAAAGTTAGAAACCATCGCTAAAACGAGCGCCCCCTAGGTTACCTGGCAAAAAAAACTAGAGTTCCGTTTGCCGCTAACCATGTAATAACTGCAATAACAAGTCGTCTAATCTCCAAAAAAGTAGAAACAAACTGCAAAACTGCATTCTTCAACCTTAGTAAGATAGCACATAAGTCACAAGTAGATTCTTTTTTAAAAATAAAAAGGGAAGTGTCCAGTCGGGCTCCAAATCCATAACGACTACGGAAAATGTTTTTACTTAACAGTAATTTATATAATTTTTAATATATGATAAAACGATAGATATTATTTATCTTTTTATTTACTTTGAGATTAATATTATTCTTGTTAGAAAGTAAAACATAGAAACACCGCTCGTTGACTATTTGTGTGGCACACTTTAAAAGAAAAGCCCGGAAAATTTAAAAGAAAAGCTTCTTGATGCTTACAGCTGAAACATCCCTCACTCCGCAACATCCAGCCTTTCCAAAAAGAAAGAAAATAGTATCGCGATGGAGGAATTGAAGGCCCAGGGGGGCAGTGAGAAACCCTAGAACGCACCCAAATCAAACCAACACGCTAGGCCGATGGAGGCGCCCCGTCCCAAACGCGAGAACCGCGCCGCCGCCGCCGCCCTTCAGATGATCGAGCTCGAGGACCGCCGCCTTCGAGCCGGAGCTTTCTTGATGGCCATGGGATCCTGCGTGGTCCTCTACTGCTCCATGCTTAACCGCTCCGCCAACGCCGAACACCTCCTCGCGGGATTCTTCTGTTCTTCTTCGCCGCGCGGCGCTGCGCCGCTCACGCTCGGCGCGCGAGGGGCCGCAGCTCGCATGGAGGAAGTCCTCAGGGGTTTCTTTTAGGTTTCTCTTCGTTTCTGATACTTTTGTTTGTGTGCTAGAGACCAGCGGCTCGTAGCTTGGCCTTGTGTACGTGTGATTATGTGCGATTTCAGTTACTTACTGAGATCGTTTTGGGGAATAAACTTACTAATTAAGCTGTAATAAATCGATGTTGTTGTAATGGCAATTTTTTCCCCGAATGGAATTATGAAATGTTTTGTGCGAAATTTCCGTTGATCTTCCACGTAGTAGCTGGGGGCCGGGACTGATTGATCAAACTGGGATCATGCACTGTTAGATAATCCTGGCACGTTCATTCATTGTTCTTGATTCAGTTTCTGTTAGCAGTTTATTCATTTCCTTTTATCTCAATAACCAGTCTTTGGCAAGTAAACCGAATGTTTCCTTGTACATCTGATGCATGCTCGTCCATGCAGAGATTTGTTGTTTATTTCCATGTGTCTTGATATGTTTCCTAGTCGTGGGATGGCACGATGATTTTGGGAAGCAAATCAGCAATTGTGTAAAGGTTATATATTGCAATAGAGTCTCTGAAAATGCTGCGGGCTCTTGCGGCACAAATTGGTTTTGTGTTGGTCTTCAGGTGTATGTGTGTGTACGCATAGTCTACGGCAAGGTCTTGCCGATATTGAAGATATTAATTGGTATCAGAGCCACCGCACCTGGAATAGACGCCCATGCCGCGTCGACGCTCTTCGTCACCACCACGGCGGACTCGGGAGGAGTCCGCACCGCCATCGGGGAGCGGTGGCGGCGGTGGTGGCAGTACCGAGCGCGGCTTGGTGATCCACCGAGTCACCAAGGAGGTTAGCAGCAGTGGTGCATTCCCGACGCTCACGAAGACGAACTACTTCGACTGGGCAGCGCTCATGCGCGTGATGCTGCAGGCGCGCGGTGAGTGTCGGCACCACTGACTTCGTCGAGGATCGCATGGCGCTAGAAGTCATCGCCAAGGCGGTCCCGGCAGAGATGATGGGCACCGTCGCCAGCAAGGCAACCGCCAAGATTGCTTGGGACGCAATCAGCGCCATGCACGTTGGCGTGGAGCGCGTGCGCAAGGCGAAGGCGAACACTCTCCGGCGTGAGTTTGACGGGCTCAAATTTCACGACGGCGAGACGGTGGACGAGTTCGGCGTCCGCATCAATCGGATCGCACATCAACTTGCGGTCCTCAACGACAGCTGCATGGAGGAGGAGATCGTTTGCAAGTTTCTCCAGGCGCTTCCACCAAAGTATGCGCAAATCGCCATGGCGATCGAGACACTCCTTGATCTGAGCGAGATCTCTGTAGAGGAACTCGTCGGCAGGCTTAAGTCTGCGGAGGAGCGGCATGAAATTGGCGGTCGATCCAACTCCATCGCCAAACTAAATCTCACCGAGGAAGAGCTGGTCGCGCGCGTGGCGGCAAAAATGCAGTTCTCCAGTGATGGGTCTTCGAGACAAGTCAAGGGGTCGTCGTGGAGCCAGAGACGAGGGTGTGGCAGGGAGGCAGGAGCGCTCGGTGGCTCCAGGCCGCCCAAGGTCCGAAGCAATGCAAGCAGCGGCGCAAATCCGATCGCCGATCAATGCAGATATTGCGGGAAAAGTGGGCACTGGGCTCGTGAGTGCCGAAAGAAAAGAAGGGATGCAGCGGCCCATATAGCCCACGCTGAGGAGGAGACAGAGCAAACTTTATTGCTTGTGTCGGCAGCTGACAACACCACTATCTCCACCCACTCGAGCAACACTTTCCCCATTTGTTCCACACCACCGACAGCAAGGTCTCAGGCGGAGCTCTCCACACCGGAAAAATCCTCCACAATCCAGCTTGTAGAAGACAAATTGTTTGTCCAGCTCGGTGGGAGCGGCGACGGCGACTGCACCCGATGGATCCTCGACACCGGCGCGACAAACCACATGACGGGGGTGAAGTCCGCGTTCGCCGACCTCAACACCGGGATTCGGGGCTCCGTGCGTTTCGGAGATGGCTCCGTTGTCGGAATCGAAGGGCGTGGCACAGTGCTCATCACCTGCAAAAACGGGGAGCACCAACAGCTCGGCGGAGTCTATCACATTCCCAAGCTGACGGCAAATATCGTTAGCCTCGGGCAGCTGGATGAAGACGGTTTCAAGATCCAAATCGAAGACGGAGTCCTCAGAATTTGGGACCTATGGAGACGGCTGATGGCGAAGGTCCAGCGCTCGCCGAGCCGCCTTTACGTCATAGACCTTGACGTCGGGAAGCCGGTGTGCCTTGCTGCGCGGAGCACCGAAGTAGCCTGGCGATGGCACGCCAGGTACGGCCACCTCGGCTTCCAGGGGCTCAAGCAACTCGCGCGGGGACAGATGGTACGAGGGCTCTCGCAGATTGATCACGTCGACCAGATCTGTGAGAGCTGTCTCGCCGGCAAGCAAAGGAGACAACCCTTTCCGACGGCAAGCACGTTCCGAGCTTCACATCTATTGGAGCTGGTTCATGCTGACTTATGTGGGCCTATCACCCCGAAGACTCCTAGTGGCAAACAACTATTTCTTCTCCTTGTCGACGACAAAAGCCGGTACATGTGGCTTGTACTGCTGGCGTCGAAGGACGAAGCTGCTGCGGCGATTGTACGTCTTCAGCCGCGACTGGAGGCAGAAGCCGGGAGGAAGCTGGAAACACTCCGCGCCGATCGTGGCGGAGAATTCACGGCCCAAACTTTCGGCACATATTGCGCTGAACAGGGGATCCAACGTCACCTCACCGCACCGTACACACCTCAGCAAAACGGCGTGGTGGAGCAACGCAATCAGACGGTGCTGGGCATGGCAAGGAGCATACTAAAGGCGATGCAGATGCCTGGTTGGTTTTGGGGGGAGGCGGTCACAACGGCCATCTTCATCCTGAATAGAGCACCAACTAGAAGTCTTGCTGGGAAGACACCGTTCGAAGCTTGGTACGGGCGCAAGCCGCAAGTCCATTACTTTCGGACATTTGGGTGCGTCGCACATGTGAAGAATATCGGCGGCCATCAACGCAAGCTTGATGATCGGAGTACGCCGATGGTGTTCATCGGGTACGAACCGGGCTCCAAGGCGTACCGGTTCAACAATCCAAGCACCGAACGCGTTGTCATTTTGCGTGATGCGGTGTTTGATGAAGCAAGGGCTTGGGACTGGAGCAAGCAAGGCGAAGACTCTGGGGAGGTAAACATGGAGCCCTTCCAAGTCGACCAGATGACAGTCACAGTTTGACGTGACTCGGGAACGCTGGATACTGGACATACCGGCATTCCCGACAATAATGCAATGTTAGCACCTGCAACTCCCGGAGCAGCGACGCCCTCGTGTGGATCTGAGCCTCACACGCCACAATCTGTCTCAAATCCCACAAGACAGATCGAGTTCGTCTCTCCACCAAGTGGAGAACTAGACTTGGACGGCGATCATGATGATGACGTGCCACTCCGATTCAGGACAATGGAGAATGTGCTCGGCCCAGGAACTCCACCTGGGTTGGCTGAGCACAACATGGGTGAAGACCTACTGCTCACTGTTGGCGAGGAGCCGACCACTTTTGAGGAGGCACGCAGAGAGGAGTGCTGGCAGAAGGCAATGCTAGAGGAGATGGCCTCGATCGAACAGAATGGCACTTGGATTCTCGTCGACCTCCCACCAGGCCATCGCCCGATTGGCTTAAAATGGGTATTCAAGCTGAAGCGTGACCAGAGCGGCGCCGTTGTCAAGCATAAAGCTCGACTGGTCGCGAAAGGGTACGTCCAGCAGGCGGGGATAGACTACGACGAAGTTTTTGCACCCGTGGCCAGGATGGAGTTTGTGCGCATGCTCCTCGCCGTAGCAGCACATAAGAACTGGCTTGTACATCACATGGATGTCAAGTCTGCTTTTCTAAACGGCGATCTTGGAGAGGAAGTCTATGTCCGGCAACCGCCGGGATTTGTCGCAGCTGGGCACGAAGGGAAGGTGCTACGGCTGAAGAAGGCTTTGTATGGACTTCGGTAAGCTCCACGTGCGTGGAACATGAAGCTGGACAGCAGTCTACGTGACCTTGGCTTCACAAGGTGTGCTAGTGAGCATGGTTTGTATACTCGGGGTTTGGAGACATCCCGCGTGGTGGTGGGTGTCTATGTGGATGACCTCATCATCACTGGCTCATGCGCGAAGGAGGTCAACACATTCAAGGGTGAGATGCTGCGACTTTTCCGTATGGGTGACTTGGGTCTTCTCTCATACTATCTTGGGATCGAAGTGAGGCAGAGCAAGGAGAGGGTGATGCTCAGCCAAGCAGCCTATGCACGTAAGTTGTTGGAGAAAGCAGGTCTGGAAGAATGCAACTCTTGCCAGACACCCATGGAAGTCCGGCTGAAACTGAAGAAGGACAGTGCTACCGCAGGGGTTGATATGACCATGTACCGCAGCTTGGTCGGGAGCTTAAGGTACCTGGTGCATACTCGACCAGATATTGCATATGCTGTTGGATTTGTGAGCAGGTTCATGGAAGACCCCAAGCAAGACCATCTGACAGTTGTGAAACATATTTTGCGGTACATATCAGGCACCATTGGTTATGGCATAATCTACACAAAGGGTGAGAACAGGGAACTCTGTCTAGTGGGTTTCAGTGACAGCGACTTCGGGGGAGACATCAATGACAGAAAGAGTACCACCGGTATCATCTATTTCCTCAATAACATGCCAATCTCATGGCAGTCACAAAAGCAACGAGTGGTGGCGCTCTCTTCTTGTGAAGCGGAGTATATTGCTGGGGCAGCAGCAGCATGCCAAGGGGTATGGTTGGCTCGGCTGTTGAGTGATGTCATGGGAGCTGATCAACAACCGCCGAGACTAAAGATGGACAATATGTCCGCTATAGCACTGAGTAAGAACCCCGTTCTCCATGATAGGAGCAAGCACATCGATACGAAATTTCACTATATTCGTGAATGTGTGGATGACGGGAGGATTAAACTGGACTACACAAGCACTCAAGAACAGCTTGCGGATGTCCTGACGAAGTCGCTCGGACGCATCAAGTTTCAGGAACTGCGTGAGAAGATCGGCGTCGTCGAACTCAAATGAATCGTGCAAGTCTTAGGGGGAGAATGTTAGATAATCCTGGCACGTTCATTGTTCTTGATTCAGTTTCTGTTAGCAGTTTATTCATTTCCTTTTATCTCAATAACCAGTCTTTGGCAAGTAAACCGAATGTTTCCTTGTACATCTGATGCATGCTCGTCCATGCAGAGATTTGTTGTTTATTTCCATGTGTCTTGATATGTTTCCTAGTCGTGGGATGGCACGATGATTTTGGGAAGCAAATCAGCAATTGTGTAAAGGTTATATATTGCAATAGAGTCTCTGAAAATGCTGCGGGCTCTTGCGGCACAAATTGGTTTTGTGTTGGTCTTCAGGTGTATGTGTGTGTACGCATAGTCTACGGCAAGGTCTTGCCAATATTGAAGACATCATGCACTATGAGGGAATTGAGGCCGGGGGAATGAGTAGTTTTGTTTGTAATTTATCATACCGAATGATGTCGTAATGCTTTTCTTATTTTATAATCGAGCGAAGCAAAAAATTATGTCCGAATTTCGGTTTGTTCATCTTCTATTGTTGAGGCAATGAAGTAATATCTCGTGTTTGTATGCCCCTAAAACAAGCACTTCCTTGGGCAGATTTTCGCACGGCAGATAGGGTGCGGCCGTGCAGGTTTGAAGTAGACGGGCTGGAGAAGGATGATTAATTATAACGCATTTTTTTTTTGCCTCGCAGACTAATAAACCGGCCTCTGCGAAGACGGCGACCATGACATTGCAGACGGTCGGTCTAGGATTGTGCAAGGTGGTGATCACTAGCCACATTGATCTCCCAAAGAACCAACCGTGTATGATCTTGCTACAGGTAACAATGCATGCCGAATTGTTGGTCATGTTGGTTAATTTTCAGATTGCAGCAAGCAATACAATCTCAGATACTCTGCCTGCAATTTACACTAAGAAAGGCCTACGCCCGCGTAGTAATTAAGTCCGTTACTCTCTCCTTGATATCATTATCCACCAAATTAGTGCATGCAGCTACCAGGTACCGTTTTTATATCCATTCTCAAATTAATATACCATTAATCCTCTAGCACGTCCTAAACTCGTCGATCTGGCGCAACCAGCACTAGCCTGCTGCAGCCAGCTAAGTACATTGTTGTTTTACCAAAAGACGCCATGCATCGATCCTATAACTCAAACATACTACAAATCCATAGAAAAGCGGTTTTACTATTGCACAGTTGGCTGAAATTTTCTTATCTCTCAGTCACATAAAGTTGTATAGTGCTAATTCCCTCTCTCCCTCCAAAAAAATTTCTCCCCCTTTCCAAAGAAGGGTTGTTGGAGGATGCTTATCCAATAGATAAAAACGTAATTGAGAATGAAGGAAAAAATAGTTACTTGTACAATAGTCGGTCCCATAGAAAAGAGCTCGATCCCAGGTAAGGATTAAAAAACTGGTTACAAAAAAATATTGGACCTTGACCGGTATCGGTTACCAATTGGTTCCCACCAGTAACAGGTTTTCTACCTGACGATTTCAATTATCAAATTTAGACTCTAATTTTGAATTTAGCCTTTTCTGGCCAATTACCTGCTGAAATTACTATTACCTATTCAAATTTAAAAATTAAAAGATTTTGGACCGGTATTTTTTCGCGTTCCAGCCGGTATGGTCGGTTACCGCCGGTTACGCAGATATTTCTATCCTAGATCTCGAGAGAGGCCAGCTCTCTAGATGCGTGCTCAACAACCAACATTTTTTTTTCTGTGCGAGGTCTTGATGTGGTCTCCATCTCAAGTTGTACTTCTACTCTACAACTTCAGTAGTAGCAATTGATCGAATAACGTAAGACCAACAGGCACAACTTGCTTTTTTCAATAGGATTAACGAGCACCCCTAGCCGGTTGCTAGATCGGAGCAGCTGAGTGGTGTGAATTTTCTAACTAAACCGGGTCATGGCCTCTCGGGTGTCGTCTATCTGAACCAATCTGCCTAGCTAGCCTGCCTGCCCATGGCCGTGCTAGCTTCTCTAGCTCTTGGGAGGTCAACTACTCGATCTCTAGCCATGTCGCCTGAGCCGCATGGCGCGCCTCCACGCTACATGTACGTACGTGCCTCCTCCTGTTTTCTCCTGATTTCTACATGGCTTCCCCATCAGTGTCGGGCGTTTTTTTTTTTTTTTGGGTTCGTTTCTTTCTTTCGCCCTAGCTTTTCCTCCCTGGAAACGCTGTGTCCCGATTTCCCGATTTGACCTGTGCTGAGGACTTGAGGCATATGCATATATGCGGTGTATCTCTCGTGTTAATTTAGCCGGGGCAGCACGCTGAATTCAAACCAGACTTTACCTACTGCTAGCTCTTTTGTTCTGTCAGGAAACATTTTTGGCTTGGTTTCACTCCAAACTTATGGAGATTTGCCGTATGACAGTCGGACGTCTTGGTATGCTCTATGCTTTCATGATTCTTTAGTCGATTTGCCAGACAGATGATAGAAGAAATACTTTGAAACACTAGCTAGGGAGGAAGAAATAAATTGAAGTGACAAAAAGATCTTAAATACTACATTTCCATGGTAATAATCAGGGGCCTGTGCGCGGACGTGTGTGTCGTCCGTATGCAAGGAGTGTGGAGGAGACGTTGGCCACGACGGTAGAGTAGTGAGGTGAGCGGATTGGGAGGGGGAGGGGACGAAGAGAAGAAAAGCTATCGGCGGCGGTTAAAATCTTTGCTCTAAATGATTTTAGCCTATGACTTTCTTAATTTTATTTATTTTTATTTTTTGAGGTTTTTTATTTTTTTCTTTATTAATCTATATTGTCTGTGGTGATATAACGTTTTTTTATTTTTTAAATTTAATTACTTAGAAAAATTAATAATTATTATAATATATTTTTAGTCGTTATAATGTAAAACAACTGAAACCAACAGGTAGAAGCCCCATTGGGCAGGAGGGACGGGAAACGGGAGGAGCGATGGTTGCATCCGTGAATCTTATCCAACTTGGGCTGGGATTGTGGAACCCCAAGGTAGTGAGTGCAGAGAAGGAAAAATGGCCGCTGAGTCTGATCCGGGAGGAGGGATGCGGCATGGGCTAGCCGGAATCTAGGAAATCTGCGGCGCCTGAATGTGATCGGACAGCTAGAGTTTTATTTCAGATGATGTGTAGCACCCACCCAATCTGTACCTTTGAACACTCGTCTAAAGGTAGAGAACAATTGAGGACGGTAAACTAGAATTAACTTCCACTTCTAATCCGAACCCAGAAATGTCCGGTTCTTTTTCTGACTGATCGGTGGTCCAACCCAGTCATATGCACCAATCGCAAGAACAGCACGTGTTGTGCGATGCCAAAGCGAGATACCACAAGCAAAAGCATCTCTCTCTCTCTCTCTCTCTCTCATCTCCTTTTCACCTACAACCCTAAGCTCAAGGAGCACTTATTCCGTCTTTTTTCACCTACATCTCCTTTTCATCTCCCTCATCGATCGATTTTTACTTGTGTTCTACTCGGACTTAGCTAAATCAATCGCTTGGTCTCCCATCATTACAGTTCAATTCGATCTGTCGAGCTCGCCATACAATTTATTGAGGTTTTTTTTGCCTCCCTTTTCTTTTGCCCTTTCTCCCCTAAGCTCAAGTACTTGCCTAATTTTGCTTCTGATCAGAGAGTACGTGGGAAGAAGGGATACCTGGCTACGTGATTAAGAGGGGCTTAGGACTCTGCGAAGCTGATCGATCGATTCAATGGTATGTGAGACTGATCTGAATTGTGTCAACTCAAGGCACAAACCTGCTTGCCCCTTTTCTTCCAACTTTCTTCTGTTTTTGATCGTGGAATCAAGCAGGCGACGGGCATGGGGGACTTGGAGAAGGCCGTGGGTGTTGCTGCTCCAGCTCTGGCGACGGCCGGAGGTGAACAAAACGCGCTGATTCCAGCAGATCTGCGCTTTCATCCGGTAAGAAGTCTACACTCCAACTTGCTTTTGTTTTTCTCTAGTTCACTGCCTCACCTCTTCCTGCCTTTCCTCCTCCCATTTTTGTTGCATGGCTCGAACGATCTGGTTGTGTGATTCCGCACATAGATCGCAGATACACCCTATTTTCCCTTTGATATTCCCCTCATCAGTTTAGTAAATCAATTAGTACCTCATGATCCTCTCCCACCAATTATACCATGCATCGCCGTTACATAATCATCCTAGTGCTCTTGATTTGTTCTTTTGAGCTGGAAAAAGTGGGTTGTCTCTGGATAGATACTTGCTTCTTTTCTTTCCATGAGAGAGACTTGGACTTCAGTTTTTCACTCATCGACTTTCTTGAACAAAATGGAAGAATAATAACAACAACTATTATCCTCTTTCAATTCTTTTGGCAATTCAAGCTCGGAAAATTTCACTACTGATCGTCAAAATTAAAAAAGCATATATTGTTTTTCCACTGTTGTTTATGATTTGGAAAAGGGAACTACGACTCGCTGAGTTTGTTAACATGAAATATTATTAGAGCATACATTCAGAAAAATATATCAGTAGAGCATAATTATATATGCACCGCTGCTAGACGTGAGTTTGTTATTGTACTTGTGGATGCGTGGGTCGTAAGACCATAGAGCTGATTTTGAATACGGACTAGATTAAAGTACACCTTATTTTCTTGCTATTTTCTTGTAGTACATATATCAAACAAGTTTTATGTTCTTTGTTATTAATGGCCTATTTGTTGGAATGGAAGGAAATTCTTCATGCTTGCACGTACGGTCCCTTGTTTAAAGAGTGAACTAAGTATTCATATTTCCAATTCATTTAATTCACTAATACTGGAACACATATCTGTTTGTGCTAAATGTACACTTCTAATTTGTAATGCTCCCAGTGTTTAGAAACTCTAATATATATCCTTGCCGGTCACTCATGTCTGATGAACTTGAGAAAGAAGCTTTAACATCAAATTAAGGTCTTGTGAGGAAAATTAAGAATTGTCATGTTAACAAAATCATATTCACATATTTGGTCCGTGCATACGGGAGATTTAAGCTCACAAACGTTATCCAAACAAATGCGTGGATTGGTTTTGGATATATACTACTTCGTGGAACGGGCAAAGGAATTTAATTAATCATATCAACTGCATCCGTTAAGCTCTAAAAGTAGTGAAGTGATAAAGTTTGCACACATACATACTTTTCTAGTTTTTTGGTAGGGGAGCTAGCAAGGGCATCATCATTGTAGTCGTCATTTGATCTAATCATCGGTCTGGTCGTCATCACGTTCAATCATGTAGATTGCTTTGTTAATTACTGATGACACCGGTGTGACAAGTATCATACGTAAAACATCATAGTGCGTGACAGCGCGAATATTTAACTAGTCTTCTTTATCACGGCGTAAGTGACAAACATGTACTTTAGGTTTGTTCTTTGTGCACATTCTTTTGTACAAACGAATACGTTTCATTTACAGATACTAAAACATTATATTTCTGACTGTATATTTTATATTTTCCTTCCTATGTTCATGCATGATAAAGTATATGTGTGTGTATATATGTGTGTGTATATATACGTAAGCGCATGCATATGTATGTATATGTATCTATGTATATATAATATGTACCTTTATATCTATCCTATCAAAATAGGTGGTATAGATCTCTTTTACTCTCTCTTAATTAATGAGAAAAATTCTAGAAATTTTGCTTTTTAGTAAGTATTTTTAAACCTTTAAAATGAAGAAGATATCTTGAATATCACCAATTGTTTATCGATATACATAGATATACACACACTTTCATTCGCAGATACTATGTAGTAACTAACGAAACATAGATTCTTTATTTTGACTTTATATTGTATTTTCCTTCCTATGCCCATGCACATATAAACAGATGGGAGGGGGTGCCATTAACAAGTTCGCTGCCAAGCTGAATCCTGACCTACTGAAGTGGCCGCTGGTGTTCTACTGCCTCATCGTCGTCTCAGTGTTGGCTCTGACCAACCATCTCTTCGTTGGCTGCAGCGGCCAACATGTCGTCCCCAAGAACCAGCTGCTGATCACTCCCATGTTCACAGTGATCCCCGTCTTCGTGGTGTTCCTTGCTGCTATCTGCCTCATGGTTCGCGCCGTGATCAAGCCGGCGACGTGAGTGAGTCGCGCGCCGGCCGCGTCGCCGCCCAGAACAACCGTCAATGCAAATCCAACATATGGGTCGATGGTACGACGTCCTCACGGCCGACGTTTTCTTCCTTGAACTTGAGTACTGTGTGCTCGCTAATAAATTCCCAGCATATGTGACCTCCAGGCTACGTACTGGCTCTTTCCTCTGTTTGCACGTACTACGTACGTACGCACGCTTTAGAGAGATGATTAATTGCTTGGGATTTCAGTTGATTCTAAATACGTTTGATACGATGCATATAAATTGGTCCGACAGGCGACTGTTGCCAAGATGGTATTTTGTCATCACTGCAAAGAATAAGATCAGTTGTAGTAGGATGGCGTTCCGGTGGAGATCAATCGAACAGAAGCAGGTAAGTAAGGATGCTTTTGCCAATTCGGTTATCATTCACTCACTATTATAGATTAGACAGCATCAAATAGCTTCGGTAGCGGAGTCTTGATTTTATTGATCACATATTCACATGTTCTCCTGCTATCTAGATTCTTAGTCAATCTATACGTGATCGCATATCGTTGAGTGACCGTATCACCGTTCACTTTTATTGAACTATTTTCTACGTAGTGTATTTCTACGTTTCAAAAGAGTCCTGAATTAGCTCGTAAAAATAAAGCCCACACGATCCTGAATTAGCACTGATCACCTGATGGCAGCAGGGCCCACACGACGACCCAGAAGCAGCCCGCCGCCTTTGCTGACCACCTTTACGCTGTACTGTAGGACAGTACTTCGGGATTAAGGTCCGTTCAATTTGGATTTTTGTGGTCACTTTTGGCTAACACGATGCTGCAGTAGATAGTTTTTTCTAGAGCATTTAATTAAAGAAAATAAAGGAAAAAAAGAGAGAACATAAAAAACACCAATATATGTCCTCAAACAATGCAAAGAAAAAAAAGAAAAAAACTACGTTAAAAAGACAACATGTTCTAAACAGTTTTAGCTTCTAAAAACTAGAAGACATAAGTTAAAACCTATTTGGAATGGGGTCCAAGTAGTTTCAAAATCTGAATATAGAAGTGGAACCAGAAACAAATCAGGACAAAAGGAGACGTTCTTTTGACATGTGCTTATGACTTTTAACTATATTTATTAGTCTAATAAGTAGTGATTGTTAAAATAAGTTGAAGCCAAAAGTTTGCTAAAAAGGCAAAAAAAATGGACATAGACTAGGCATGTATTCCATCACTGTTACAGTTTACAATTACAGTAGCTGCATGCGAAGTCATTTTCTGTGGGACGCTTAAACTATTGCTCTCATAATTGATCCACTGATGCAATCCACCTAGGAAGTACGATGGCATCATTCTGTCGACATGGTTTCGTCCGATCTCTGTTGTCTGTCAACACTAGGAGTGATGGAACTAGCTCGGTCGGATCGCACAAGGGCATTGCTTCAAAATGGAGTTATGCATGGGTTTCAGATACACACAAGGCCGGACATGATATAATCGTACGGCAAATCCTTCATTGTTGAGATGCGCGCATGATATACGAGGTTTTGTAGAGAAGTAGTACATTGTTTTTTTTTAAAAAAAATCGACTTTCTTTAAGAAAGCATATAATCGAAGCACCAAACATTTACTAATGGCTAGGTAAACACGATTTTGAACTGTCTCAACAACAAAATTGTCACAACAATTGAATTGAACCAGAATAAGAGGTCAAGATGAGACAAAGAAAACAGTTTAGAGACGGCTCAAAAAGTTTTGAATGATTTTTCCTTTTTAGTCTGTCAGTCAAAATTAGCCAACTTAAGTTGTGAGTATAAATGAAATTTATTTTTTAAAGGAAATTAATGCAAGTCATAGTCTAATTTTTGTAAGGAAATTAACGAACATCACTGCATTTCAGAAACTTGAATATTTTCTGCTGTTTGGGTTGCAAGCTGTGACTCGTCACATCGGACCTCGACGAGCAGCCTTGCGTCCCTATCCTAGTTTGCATCAGATTCCTCGTTGATCAGAATAATAATCACTTGCCGTGTTGTTTTTGCTTTTGAAAAATTGGGTACTTGCCATTGGCTGGATGTCAATTCAGAGGTCAATTTGTGCCTATCAACCTGACAAGCACTCAGGTCAACTCATGTGGATCCATATCGTGCGTTACCATTTTCCAACCTCCTCCCATGCAGATATATATAGATACTTTTATTTTTAAAAGCTAAAATACTAGTAAACTAGAAAGTCGAAAAGAAATAGAATCTTATCTAGTCAGAAAACATGATTGATTATTTTTGTTGGACCGGATAGCTAAAGAAGAGGACGAATGATATCTTCTTAACACTTTTCTCCAAGTATTATAGGTTTTATTCTTACATAACTAGAAAGTTACAGAGAATATCACTTTTTCCCAAAATCATAGATAAAAAAGACTCAAGAAAATCAAAGATTAATGAAATCCTCAACACCGGTGGTCTAACCTCTCTCACAGGGGACGGTCTGAACTCCAAGCGGTTTGACCGCCATGGTCACATCGGTCTGATCGCAAAATCAACAAATGAACAGTGCTTTTAGCCCGATTTCAAATCCAAAAATTTATGTAACTTTTGATCGGTTGATCCAAATGATTTTAAATTTTGCATGCACCTTCTCTAGGATATAAATAACCTATTCCAACCAACGATCAAGAAAATTATTGTCAAAGTTCTGACCATTTTTGATTTAAGGAAGAGTGCATGAGCCCTAGATGGTCTAGATGACCTGGGATGGGTTCTCATATATCATAGCAAGCTAGAATACAACACGAATTTAACCCAAAACACCCACGAAAGTAAAACCCAAAAATCACCTCTCTCATTAGAAAAACCGAGCAAACTTAAGAATTTCTTCTCGATCATGCCTAGATGGATGTGATCTTGTCTCCAGGAGATGTCTTCATCTCTTATACATCCTTGGCACTAGAAAAACTTAAGGGAAGAGAAATTCAAACAAGAAAACTAAGAAAATCAGAAGTACATGAGGGAATTTATGGCACAACTCAATTGGGCAAAATTTGGATGTTCATTTCACTTAGAGAAGAATATTTTACAGCTAATCTCTCAGGATAGCAGAGTTTTAAGTCTAGAGCACACATACATAAGACTTCGACCCAAGGAGCCCTAATCTCACATAGGAGAAAGGAAGAGCTAGCCACCAAAATGCTAAGCCAACCTTCTTAAACCCTAGCCTTTGCCTCTCCTTCCCTTATATAGCCTTACAACCTGAACCAAAACCTAATGGATCCGCCCATTAGGCCAAACCGGGGATAACCCATCAACCCCACTTAACACCAGGTTTTACTTTCTCTCAGACGCTTCTCAAAGCAATTTACAACCATTAATCCATTAGTGAATCAGTACTTGATCTACTGTAGCACATAGATTATTATGGGCCGTGGGCCGTTTATCCCTAAAGCTAACCCTAAAACTTTTTGTTAGGAGAGCCAGTGGGGAGCCTCCCCTAAAAAAACCATTACACCGCCACCCTCCTTTTCATCTGAGGTCCCTCTCCCTCTCTCTCTAGTCTCCTGGGCTTGGAGGCTGGCGTAGGGAGGCCGCCCGGTGATGTGGGCCACGGTGCGGGCGCCAGGGGGAGCGGCGCGGCGCTCAGGCAGCGCGGGCGTGGCACACGGGCGGCGCGGGTGCAGAGCGAGGTGGCGCGCGGCCGAACCGGCACAGGGCGCGCATGGCGGCGATGTGCGGGCGCGTGGCGTGGGCGCGGTGCTGGCGGCGTCGGCACGGGCAGCGCAATGCAGGCGCACGGGCTCATTCATATATAGGGGAGATTGCTACCCACTTGGTAACGTACGAGGGCCGTACATTCTCGTTACACAGGATATTACACCTCGTCGCGGTATACAGTCGAGGACGATGGCGTGCCTGGCTATTCTCGTATACCGGGTATGTGGGGAGTAACCACCAGTGCTGTTACCATAAGTTGCTAAATAATAATTATCTCGTACTCACATGCGACTATCACATATGCCATGTTAACCTTCATCTCGGTTTCATTCTCTTTATCAGTGTCTTGTTAATCTTGTACCGTGACTTGATTTGTATTTGTTGCCTGCTTACTTGGTTGCATTGCTTGTCATTTAATTTACTGTGTTGCGACCGTTGTTGGGTACTTGCTGAGATTCCCAAATCTCACGCTTGCTCTTTTCAGTCTCAGGTAGAAGGCCAGTGAAGTGATAGCACCAAGCATGGGTGGGAGCACTCGAGTTTACAGTACCGTTGCTTACCACTATTTTGTTGCTTCATTTGTTCTTCTTTTGGTTAACAGTGGACTGGTCCCATGTTTCAAACAATTATTTTAGCTTCCGCTGGTTTCTTAATAAAATACCTTTTAAGTTTTAAATTTTTGTACAATTTCTATTGCTGTTTTTATTTTTATTCCTTATTTTGGCGATGACGTTCCATGGTAGCATCTCACTTTGATATCCGAGGTGTTACATCTACTTCATATTTTTAGCACATACAAGACCTAAACCACTTAAGCCAACGCCATGGTTTTGCAAAATGCCATTTTTTTGTATTAGGTAATTTACAAAAAATGCTCTTCTACCGCCTTCGAAATTTTCCACTTTGTTTGCCACAAAGCATCACCCAAGCTTCGCTCTCTTCCATGTGGCCCCAATGACTTACCGCCAAGCCTCTCACACGTCCGGATTCCACCAAACCATTCTCGTTTGCAACCGACTTGGCTTTCTTGACCCCACAGGACCTCGGTTTCTCTCTAAGCCTAATCTCGGCCTACCTTGCTGTTGCCCGTCATGTTCACCACCGGTAGCTCCTGCTCCGGTTCCACATTATCTTGGCTTATAACCACCCCGTAAGTATCGGTCATTTTGGCAGCTTGTTGATCGTCTGGATCTTAGCTCCTTCTGAGCGTAGTCCTAATCTCTTGATCACTTTAGATTTAAGCTCTCCTAAGTTAATCCCGATCCCGTCCGCCTCACCATAACATAGCTCCGGAGTTCTACAGCCAATACAACAAGCAAACCGTCACATAGCACCACACAATATACAAGGTCATCGATTGATACTTTCATCTATACAATGCACCGTGCAAAATGTATGTAATCAAAATACTGATTCTAAATCTAGAACCAAACAATAAATCCATATGCACACAAGCAACAACATCCATACCATGATCATACTCCAACAACTCGATTCAAACAAATGCATTACCCAACATCTCCTCAGCCGGTATGACCACCAACCAAAAGATAGTCATAATGCCTCACTCCAGTAGCACCGCCCGTACAACGCTGTTAGAACCACACCTGGCCGGTATGACTGCGGCCCCAATACCGGTCATATCGCTAGCAACAGAACCTCACATATTGGAGTAGTCCTTTGAAAGAAGAATGTCCAATACCACTTATAAGTGTATTGATCCGTGGGTTTAGTTGTGTTCAGTCCATTTGGACATGTAGCCCAGGTAGTAAATCCGGGTGGACCTAGACATGCAGTCAGGGTCCAATCTATAATTGGTATCGGAGTCTAGGCACCTAACATCTCCTTGGATTTCATGGTTACATAAGTGTCCAACTTTGTGTGAGGGAGAGATTATTAGAATAGTCTCATATTGATTATGAGAAAGAAAAGGGCACAACTTATAAGTGTGAGAGAGATATCACTAATTAGACTAGTCTTTTGAGAGAGAAGACCTAATACCACCTATAATTGTGTTGCTCCGTGGGTTTAGTTGTGCTCAACACATTTGAACTTATGACTCAGGGAGTAAACCCGGTTAAACATAAGTATAAGGTTAGAGTCCAAATTAACAATCAATTACTTAATCATAGTCATAGAGTGATCTCTACATAATCTCACATTTTTTTTCGAAACTATACATCCAGGCATCTGAAAATCGTCCGCTGCATTTACTGGCAAAAGTATCGACATCGGTGGCAAGCCAGCCGCCGATTATGACCGGTCAATATCTTTGAGGCCAAGTTTTCTGCCGTCTACATAGCTAGGTAGCAACGTACTTGCGAGCGGATCGACGAGCACATCGATCGCTCATGAAGTAATAGACTTGGCTGGCCAGCAGGCCGCGCCCAATAACCTGTAAACAAAGCTGGCTCTCTGTGCAAATCCTTCAGAGTTTCCTCACAATCTGAGCTGATGCTATGCTTGAGCTCGACTCTTAGCTAGCTCTGCATCCACCTCATGATTTGATCTCCATCTTTTGAGCTAGCCTAGCTTCTTTCTTTGCTCCAGGACAGAGGGAAGCTGAAGGAACAGGAAACCGATGGTACATGTGTGTGTGTGAGTTTGGCTTCCGCCCTTTTCTGCTTCGATTTTGCTTACTTTGTTGATCTGTTTGATGATACGATCGAGCAGATGAAGGACATGCTGGAGTTCTCCGAGGAAAAGGCGCTAGTCAAGGTCAACAAGAACGACGCTCCTGCGTCAGCCCCGGTCGTCGGCGGAGATGAGCAAACGGCGTTGCGGCCAGCAGATCTGCTCATCCAGGAAGTACGAACTGACGCCCCAGTCGTCGGCGGAGATGAGCAAACGGCGTTGCGGCCAGCAGATCTGCTCATCCAGGAAGTACGAACAGTTGCTTTTTTGCTAGTAGCATCTCGTGCTTCTTTTGCACATCTAGTTAAAAGAAATAGCACAAATATCAGATGCTAACACCTGTAAGATGACACATATATACGATCTATCAGGTGGGGAACGGGGACTCACCAGACATGGCTGTCCAACATGAAGGTTCTCTCCAGATGGCTGTGCGGGGAGATATAGAAATGGGTAGCTGTCCATCAAATTTGCAAGTTCAGGTAAGAATAAATACAAACTTCCCTGCATGTGATTTATTTGATACTACTTCCTCTCATCCACACGAGCATGTAAATCATCCATCCCCTTTCTTCCATCGATTATTGCTTTTATATCTTGAAAACTGCATCGTTCTTGATTTGCTTCCCTTTCTGTCTCCCTTGGTTTGTCAATATTTGCTGTGAATTGAAATAAAAAAATTAAAATGGGTTAGAAAATTTTGTTTCCTCGAATTCCTTCAATAAGAAGTCAAAGAAAATCTTGATCCTTCAAAAAAAAAGTTAAAGAAAGTCTTAGACAAGTTAACATCGAGTTGTTCCCAAATTTCATGATTCAGGCGTCAACCCTTCTCAGTTTGGTTTGATATCCACCAAACGTATTTGAATCATATTAACCACACACGAAATAATTTCTATGTTTTGGAAACCATTCAGTGTCATTTGATCAACATGAAATACTTGTGAATATGTACACTACTGCTCGTTGTTCTGATTTAATCTGAACTTCTAGATGTATATATGCATGAAGATACGCCCGTTTTCTTACAGATCATTTCCTGGTAGGAACTGTAGGATACATATCTAACTAAACAGCTAATCATTCATGTTGAAGCTATTAATTCCTCTGTACCCTATATTCCATGTTCTTAATTTGATGTCATGCATGCATGGGCAGAAAGGAAAGAGTTCTACTACCAGCACAAAGATCAAGCTGCATAATGACCTGAAGTTGGCAGTGGTTGTCATCACAATCTCCATGGTCACCCTGATCAATATACTCTTCCTTCGCGGATTCACAAACCCGTTTTCCTTGGACTTCAAGCTCAAGCTCTCCGCGTTCTTCTCGTTCACAACCTTCGTCTCCGGTATTTGTCTTGTCTCCCACACTATGAAGCTAATGACCATTAATCCAGTACGCCTCATCCTCAACAGCCAGCTCAAAGCTTCCGCCGTCCTCATCACCATTTCTGCAGCTTCGCTCTTCCTGACGTGCCTATCTATCACCTATTCTTTGTTACCTAAGGCCTACTACTGCCTGCCCATTGTCTTGCTCCCTTCGCTGCTCGTCGCAGGCTTTCACTTCGTTTATCGCGCCGAAACTGATCACAGAGAAACCAGGCCAGAAGAGGGTAAAACCCTCAAGAAAGCCCTAAAGAGTGCAACTCAGCTCACCTTATCTTTGGTGACCACAGCATTTTCTGGTTTCATTGGTGATCTCCTAGGCATCCACCACAAGGAAGCACGCTTAGGTGGCCAGTATGCCTACGTCAAAGGCTCTGTGTACCTCATGCTAGGCGCGGGCCTCGCCGGAATCTTGGCATTGCTCCTTTGCAGACTGCTGTCCAGCAGTGATGGTCACTGGCGATCGGGACTATGGCAGAGGGCGATACTAGCCACCGCTAACATCGTCATGCTTTCCATGCTAGTGCCCGCACTGCTCATGATCGCGGCAACGATCTTGCACGGCCTCCTCGTGGCTACCGTGTTCCCTGTCATCGCCGGAGGTACCGCTTGGCTCTTCCTCGAGTTCTGCACCGCAGCGGGCGCGGACGACGGCCGCATAGATGACTGGAAGACCGAGCAGTCCACAATGTACGCCATAGCAGTGGCGGTCGCGTCGGTGTCGTTCAGTGCTATACTGGCCATATCCGCGGGACTGCTTGGCGGGTCGGTGGGGAAGGAGCAGCTGAAGGCGTGCACGTTCTTCCTGGCCTCGGCGTTCGTCGCCGCGGTGAACTTGGGTTTGGTCACGTTCGGGGCGCAGGTCAAGAAGGCGAGCGTGGCGTTCGCGGCAATGGTGCTGGCATGCTGCGGCTTGGGCACCCTCGTCCTCGCTGCGCTTGCTCTCTTCTATCAAACAGCGTGACTGATCCACCAAGCTTCCAGGCCTGCAAGCTTACTGGACCATGCATAATGCATTCATCAGGTGGTTCGATGGACATGCATGCACGAGACAGTTTGGCCTGGATGTAAATGCTGCCAATAATGTAAATTAAATTTGGTTTGGATCGATGTATTGTAAACTCTACCACTACTGATTAGTGAAGGGGAGGCAGCAGACGCGTACGTGTAAATACCTTATTTCCTTTTTCATGAACAGATAGATAGAGATCAAACTTTATAGCGAGAGAAAAATCAAAGAAACTTGCGATATTTCTAGTTGAGCAGTGCGCCAGGATTGGTACGGCAATGCAGACGCTGCAGGTGAAACTATAGTACGACCTTTTTATTGCATTGCCCATGTGCATCTCATGGCTTAACGGAAAACCAATGTAAAAATAAAAAAATATGTTAGCCCATCACGAACAATACAAAAGAATATAAAAAATATAAAAAACCTAAAATATAAAAAAAAATCAGAAAAAAACGAATTACTAAATAGCGAAAAGAGCTGAAGCTGAAAAAAAACTGAAACGAGCGAGGCTTAGTACGTAGTACTACTACCCTTTTGTCTGTACCGTTGTGGCGTTGTTGTTCATACAAATCGTCGGTTGGAACCATTCATTAGTACTAGCCACATAGGCGCAGCGCTACGCTGCGCCAGCCATTGTGTAGACCGAAGTAAAAGAGATGAAAATTTGTAGTAAAAGAAAAGCGGAGAGGTTTTTTCGTAAAAAATAGAAGGCCTTTTCGCAATAAAAGAAGATTGGAGGGGTTTTTTCGTAAAAAAATTAGGGACATTTTTGAAACAATCGAGGGCATGTACGTAATTTCGGAAACCACAAGGCATTATCAAGGTAAAAAAAGCGGAGGAGCTTTTTCGTAAAAATTTAGAGACTTTTCGCGAGAACCAAAGATTATACGTAATTACCAAAATCTTGAAGGCTCTTTTGTGGGGGTGGCACCACGTGGATGCGGTGTGGGGGGAGGAATCCCCCCACTCTAATATAGGTAGTATGTACTAACTTGAACTCTCAGAATAATCCAAATGGTCGGTCAAAAGCCCATGTATGGGCCATTCATTAGTATGCAGAAATATGAAACCAAGTACACGAACGCTGGCCAGTTTGTGTGGGAGACTGCAGCCACTAACTGACTATATCTAGCTAGCGAGTAAATGGGTGCCATATATCTGTCTGACTTGTTATTTCATCGAATGATTTTCGCTAACATTTTAAGATTTTTTTCTAAACGAAAAACACACTATTTTAAGCTTTTGGTTTTGCTTCCTACGTTAGCTTCAACTAATAGTGTACTGAATGTACTTCTAGTAGCCTTATGTATGTCAGTTAGAGACAAAAAAAAAATGTAAAGAGAAGAAAAGAACGAAAAGGGGGGGGGGGTGGACGGCTTCCCTGTCCTCGTATGAGTGTTTTTCTCCGTGTTCCCGCGATCTGAACCGTTCGATCTGGACCGTGAGCGGTCCAGATCACGGGAATACGGAAGGGAACACCCACACAGGAACAGAGAAGCTTCGTTCGGGGGAGGCTTATGTACTTCGTTGAACGGATCGCCTGTCCATCAGTCCTGATCGCCGCACTTGTCGTCATTCACTCAAGCTTGACCCGCAGCGCACTAGCTGAAGAACATCGACGAAATCTCAATTTTGTTCACCATCACCGCCAGGATGCTAGAAAAAATGGATGCATGTCGTGTTTGCTAGTAGCTGCCATGCTATATGATGCGGACATCTACAACCGATGTACGGCAAATTAAAATACCTGTGCTTTTCAATCATGTGAACTTGCGCTGCTGAAGCCCATACATTTACACTTTTTTCCTTGTCTTTTTCTTTTCTTTTCGGCAATCCTTTATTCCCTTGTCTTTATGGCTTGAAATTGCAAATAGTACGGTTCTCATGACCAAATGTATGCACGATGCTGTAGAGTAATTTGTTATTTCAGAAGGTACTAATTGGTAAGTACAGTTTAAAAGATTTTATTAGAGCATATATAATTGATTTAGCAGTACATATACGATATATAATAAAGAAACTACATAAAAATAAAGTTGTAGATCACATGAAAGAATTCAAATATTATAATTTTTATAATGTTATCAATTCAATTCAATTTCTATGTTTGCAGAATTAGCTTTATTTATGATATTAGTGTATAGTAGTATATATTAAAATAAAGAATATATATTATATTTTTAAGAGAAAATACCTGTTTTATATAATTTTTAATTGGCCTCTCCAATAATAGAGATAATAGTTATATCTATATTAATCCAATATGGTTATTGTAGGCAAGTTCGTGCCTGTGCGTGGATCACTTGAAATCAATTCAATCTCTCGCATCTAGCATCTTAATTTCGTATAAAAGTTCCCCAACTATATGTGCATGTATATCACGATACAAATAAACTTCGTGCGCACATCCATCGATCAAGAAAAATTATGATTATGATTTGTTAGAGCATCCACCTAATTAAGAGCTAGATTCTTTCCTTCTTGTGAGAATATCTAGCAATTATTCTTATTTATTAGGTAACATCCATCAGTTATAGTTGCTAAATATAATTAGGGTCCACCAAATTAAAGGTCGGATGTTTTTATTTTTGGGAGATTTTCTATAATATTTCTCTTTTTCCTTAGATGATGTAATTTACTACCCTAAGTTTTTATTATACGATATATAACACTTAATAGTTAATATAGTTTAACTTTAATTAGAATACACTGCATCGATGGCGATTCTAGCAAAAAAAACATTCTAAAGTTGTAAAATACATATTGTTGGAAGCCTACAAGTAGAATAGGTCCGTTTCTTTTTTTCTTGTTGAGTGCTATTTTTCTTTTTTTTCTCATGCATGGCTTTTATAAAAAAATTTGAGTGATAGTGTGTGCTTCCTGCATTTGTGTTGAATCAACTCACATGCTTCTAGCAATATATTACAATCATGCCTCTACAACAGTACAATTTTTATTTCACATGAAACCAACATATACCCAGTAACATTCAGCTTGCAGAGTTATTGAATGAGAAAAAAAATGTGGTTTATGAGTGGAATCATATATACTTCAAGCCTTAGAGTGCAATCTATTCTATACTTTTCAAAACACGTATTTTTTTATTTGAATATATTAGAAAAAATTAATAACCGTTACTATATCATTTTCAGCTAAAAACTAAAAGTTACAGTACTTTGGAATAGAACTAGACCCCTGAGCCTGGCACACCGCCACATTCTTAAGTGCCTCTCCTTGTTTCTAAGTTGCCCTGCGCTCTCGCCTCAGCATGCTTTTGCCTGCCGGTGCTGCAGAACGCTCCGACAAGTCGAGTTATGATGCATCAAAAGTTCAAAACACGCTCATAAACACACGAGGAATACAACCGATATCAAGATTACGGGCAGCTTCCTTGGTGTAAGTTCGAGGGCGTTTCAAGTGAAAAGTACGATTTAGTGAAAAATCTGTGAAAATCAAACCTACAAGTTTTCAAAATTCCCTATATCTATAGTAGTTTTTTTAGAATTTTTTAGAAAATCTGTTGAGGTCCTTCATTTGTGTTAGATGTGTCCGCATGCCTTAGGCCTCCGCTCCAACCGGTGCTGCTTCTGCTTGTTAGCTTTTGGCTGAAATTATATTATAGTGGCTGTTAGATTTTTTTGAGTCATCAATTAAAGGAAAATAAAGAAAAATAAAAAAACACCGTTATATATCCACAGATAATGTAAAGAAAAAAGCAAAAAAAAGGTCAAAATTAAAAAGCTGATGAGTTCATTCTGGCTTCCAAGCTAAAAACCAGAAGCCGAAGCAACTTGGAGCAGGGTCTTATTAGATATTCTACTTCATTATATACTCTGGACATGAGAAAAGCTTTTGAATTTTGTGGTTGGTATGTGTTGCTTGTTTGGTACTGGCCTACTCTGGATCTGATATATACATATGCACCAACTGAAGCCATAAGGAATAAGCCGAAAAGAAGGGTTTGGAAAAGAAGGGGCTGGATTTTCCCCTAAAGCTTCGTCTGGTTCCATTTTATTCTAACCTGACTGATTTCTGTCCTGTGAAAAATGTTGTACCACTCTACTATGGTTATGACTTTCAAAATGTAAACAAACAATTTGTCCTGCTACTCTTAAAATTTCCAAACTCGAACTCGTCGATTTCTGGTAGCAAGCCACTCAATGAGTCGATGCTCCAGCGATGAAAGAAGACACGGTGAGTCTGATCGCTTATTTCTCCTCACCCATTTTTTCTCCTCAAATGAATCTGATCGCTTGCAAGTTGCAGCGATGAAAGAAGACACGTTGTGGCGCTATAACGCCATTGGTCACCGTATGTCGCGGGCTGCGCCGGCTTTGAATTAGGTTATGTACGTATTGACTTCTAAAATCTATTTTTTTATAATAAATATTTTTTTATAGTATTGATATTTCAAACGGAGTGTTTTTTAAGATAAAATCTATTAGTTGATTATAGTATATATTATAGTAACTTTTTTATATCGATCAAAATTATACGCGAATACCTCTCTTTATAAACTGTTACTATTTACACTACTAGAAAACGGATCATCCCTCACGGGCTTTAGTTTTCCTGACGGGCTCACATAGACCGTGAGGGATATCCATTTTTGTGACGGGCCCACACATCACCGTCGCAAAAATTTATTTTCCTGTCGGGCCCACGTATCCCCGTGAGGATAATTGAAAACCCTAACACCCCACCTTTTCCCCTCGTGCCCCCATCCCCTCGCCCGCGCCTCCATCCCCTCGCGCCCCATCCCCACGCCCGTGCCTCCTCCGCCCCGCGCGCCTCCTCCGCCCCATCCCCTCGCCCGCCTCCTCCACCCCATCCCCTCGCGCACCCGCCTCCTCCCCCCATCCCCTCGCCAGTGCCTCCTCTGCCCCATCCCCGCGCCTGCCTCCTGCACCCCATCCCCTCACGCGCCCACCTCCTCCTCCCCATCCCCGGCCTCGGCCGCCTCCTCCTCCCCAACCCCTCGCCCGCCTCCTCCTCCCCCATCCCCTCACCAGCCAGATCCCGACTCCCGCGCCGACCGCGCGGATCCGGCCTCCCGCGCCGGATCTGCTCGCCCCTCTCCGGATCCACCTCGGCCCGTGCCAGATCCGGCTAGATCCGGTCGTCGCGTCTTGAGTCGCCGCCACCTCCCGGCCGCCACGCTCACGGCGCCGCCTCCCGACCGCCGCAGCTCGCGTGCGTCCGGTTGCTTCCGACGCGCGTCGCCTCCCTCGGATTCCCATCGCCATGGCGGCGCCGTCGTCGTCGTCCGGGGAGATCGCCGTCGAGAGACCATCGGGTGGACGGTTGTTAATGCTGAAGATGATGTATCGGATGTAGGAATGGATGATAAATTCTGGCATGAAATGCTTGATCTTTTCTTTGTGCGTGGCTGGGTGTCAAAGAGAAGGGAAGAGGACGACCTCATCTTCTTTGTTAATAATATGGTACCTTTTAGTCTGGTTGATTTCAATTTCCCCCTTATTTTCAGCTTGATATTAGTGTGCTGTTCTATGCTAAATGCACCTCACAGTTTGATTTTGATGGTACTGCGTGTTGATGCAGAAATCGCATGGTTATGGGTCCTCACATGCATTGAAGAAGTTGCCACAGAGGAGTTAACGGGTGAGACATTACTGAGATCGAAGAGACCGATAGGGAAATTCTAGTTCAGTTGTATGATTTGTGCTGTGTTGCCTTAGCAGCTTTTAACAATCTTTTTGTTCCCTAGGTTATATTTTGGGAGATTATTACATACGTCTTATAAGCCAAATTTGCATTTGTGGTATCAGTGTGTTGTTGATGTTTTAAAATTTTGATAATTAAATAGCAAACTGACAAGTCTTACAAATTATGATAAGCTTGTGCTTTACATAATTGTTACAAAACCCTTTCTGAATGATGTCAAAGGTGATAAGACAATTGTGGCTGGAACACACTTGATACGCAGGAACATGTTTAAAATTTTCATTGACGCTTGTAGTGTTGGCTCTGTTGCTCATTAACTATTTCATGGATGCGCTCTTCCTAATTTCTTATTGAATAAATGAATATATTTAGCTATTTCTGAATACTCTTCATGCAATACTATGTGCTTGAGATCATTTCTAAAGAGTACAGCTGGAGGTTTTTAGTTGTTCCTTCCAAAAGTCAAGTTAAAATGAAGCTGACCTAAAAGAGCTATTATGGTACATATAACACTTTCCATGCTATCCAACTCTGGATTTCTTTCACTTGTTACAATACCAGGTACCCTAGTTTCACATTTTTGTTTGTACTAAGTACTAACTAATCTTGTCTTGATCTCAATCTCTTGTCAAAACAGGTTACAAAAATTGTATATGCATCCCCTAGCCATGTAAATTTTCATCTTGATCGAAGGAAGGTAATTTTTCTGGCATCATCTTTTGAAAGAAATGGCATTTTAATATAATCTCTTGTATCTCTTGACAGGCCGTAGAAACAGTACATGCATATCCCAACATTTGTTTCTCAGTGGATGACTTCGATGATCCTTTTGATGTTGTGGTAAGTTCTCTTTCGATCCTGCCAAGTCGAATAACAAAGTATTCTGGCAATTCTTCCCATGTTGTAGATGCCGATGGTTTTATCTCTGATATTTCATGGTTTTTCCTTTTGATGCCTTTGACCATGTACTTTCTAACTTCTAAGTTGACCCTAGCAAGTGAAGTTATCTTCTAAATTTGAGCAGGTTTTGTCAGACCCTGAACACTGCTATTGTGTGATTCTCAATGCACATGGTGGGGCAGCATTTCCTAAAGAGACTGAATTAAAGAATATAAGTTCAAATTTACAATCTGGGGTCAACTCTGGAAGCAACCAAGAAAACCCACCAAAGGTTACTTTGCAGCGCAGCAAAATGATTGGATTGAAAGAGCTTTTGTTAGATTGTGAACTAATGGAGAGGTTCTTGTAAACTGTAGAAGTTCTTGCACTCCTGTGGTTTAATGTTCTAAACTTGTCTTAATTTTGCTTCTGATGCTTATGTAATATGATAAATGCTTGATGAATGTTAATATATATATCTTGTCTGATGGTTGAATGATGGTCTGGTTTGTGCAATGTTAGAGCTATTATTTGATATGCAGGTTTACATATTGTCCTTTGTTTAAGTCAATATGCAATGTTGATATGCAATGTTAGAGCTATTATCAATGTGCAATGTTGATATGAACAAATATGTTATAATTTGTTAGTAGTTTGTGCCAATTTTCCTCACGGTTAGTACCGTCAGGTTAAATCAATTTTCCTCACGGTCGGTTAGTACCGTCAGGTTAAATCAATTTTCCTCACGGTCGGTTAACTGACCGTCAGGTTAAATTTCCCTGACGGGTAATACCGTCAGGTTAATATTCCCTGACGGGTAACCGTCAGCCAAATTTAATTTTCCTTACCAGCCAGCCCTGAGGGGATTTGGCTGACGGGAACCCATCAGAGAATTATAACTTGACGGTTTTTTGTATTTTCCTGACGGTTTTGAACCGTGAGGGATAATCTGTTTTCTAGTAGTGTTATAAACTAAAGTCAAAAGACAATATAATCAGGATAATATACTTGAAGGAAGCTGAGAAGATTCTTTTTTTAAAAACAAAAAGGGAAGACGGCTCAGAAGAAGTGAGCCAAGTTGAATCTTAAGATTGATATTCATCACCAGATGCTAAGATGAGGAGGAAGACGGCTCAGAAGCTCTAGAACCAGGGGATCTGACCACTCCCTTGGTACCCAGTTACAATACTGCACACTTGGTCTTTCATATCTCATGTAACACTTATATCATCAGAAAAGAAGTTGTTTGTGACTTAAAACAGGGGTTAGTGAAGATAGACATGCAAATCCATTTTCAAGACACATGACAAGCAAGAATACTATAATGAAAGATAGACAATGACAATTCAATGCTTACATAAGCATAAGCAAACAATATTGAACATGAACATGAATATACATATTATGGTAATGAGTAAAATATGAACACTACATACTATATAGATAAATTAAGCTCTATGTATATCTATGGTAGATATGAAGTACATGAGCAATAAGATATATAGCATAATAAGTACACAATCAAACACAAAATATATAAGAAGGGAATCAGGTGAGAGTGATGATAAGATTATGAAAAAGACATGGAGAGGTTGTTCGGTTGGAAAGAACGTGTCTGGTAAGATTTCGCCGTGGAAAAAGACTAGCTTGGGCCTGTCGAGTGGAAAAAGGCAAGCTTCATCCGCCTTTATAAAATGTCGACTGCCGCCCTCCCCTCCCATTGTGCCAAGCAGCCCACACTGCAGCAATGGCCGAGGAGCGAGGAGAGATGCCCAATCACCTGCAGGAGCAGCTCCAGCTCCACGTGCCGGCCATCGTCCCTGCGCGCCGTGACCGCCTCCTGCAGCTCTTCCTCAACGCCGGCCGCGCGCTCATGTTGTTCGGAGAACTCATCGCCGTCTCAACCGTGGGGAACCCCGCCGCCGACGCCACGCACGCCTTCCTCGGCTTCCTCCTCTGGATTCTTGGCGTGACCCTCCTGACGCTCCTGCCCGTGGCACGCCAGTTCCCACAAGCCGCACGGGTCGGCGTCGCCTTGGCCAGCGCCGTCCTCAACTATTTCTTCGCGCCATGGAACTAGCTCTGTCGGATCGGGCCATGGCACGCTTAATTTGCAAGTTTCTGTTCGCCAATAAGGGTATTGCTATTGTGTATCGTTCTGTCTGTCCTGGCTTGCTATGTCTCCCCGTTTGTTCTGTTTCTGAGGGTCACATGATGTACTGGTGTAGTAATTGCCATAAAAGATATGTACGTAGTTGAACTTGCAGTATCATGCCTATATGCCATGACGATGCGCTGGTTAAACGAAATAAAATGGTATACTATATGGTGCAATATCATCTCCGCAGGCTTGCGCTCGGTTCTTAGCTTTGTGAAATCAAGCTCAATTGTGGCGCGGCAATATATCCTGAAAGCACAGGCTATGTTATGGCTGTGATCCCCGGCAACGGTCCCGGGCCGAAATCTTGTTCCCCTGTAGGCTATGGACCTGCATGGATTGTTCGCGCTGTACGTGCACATCCTCGAAGCCTTTTTGTTTAGGCTGCTAGGCCTCTCTACTTAAATTCTGCTGTTTCGCTCATCCTGAACTTCTCCGGTCCAACCGGCCTAGGCTTGAATTTATCGTGAAACAGTCTCAGAAAAATTCCAGTTCTGCAAACCAGCCCGAGTGGATGAACGGAATCAGGAAAGAGCCACGGAAAGAGAACGACGCGCAAAGCCATGGGATCTGAGAGCAGTACTGCCACACCTAGCACTTTTGATTTTGATCAATCAAACGTTATAATCTTTAACAATTAATATTTTTCTGCATATTTAGTCTGGTTATATTAAAATAGTATTGTTAGATTTATCATAACAATACTCTTTTATAACACTATACTTTTATAACATCTTATAAATGTATTAGCATAAAACTAATGACCAAAGCTTAACTTTAGAGACCATAAAAAGTCAAGAATACTAAATATTCTAAAACGGAGGAGTATAAATCAGAGTACTATACCATCTGCGTAATCTGCCATAGAGGGCCCCGTACTGGCTGCTAAATTAACGTGGTCTTGAATTGGTCTGGACCGACAGCTCGTATTGAATAAACCAACGACTCAGCGACCACATGTTAGATCCGAGGAGCTGAGTGGTCTATATTTTCCAGGCCACCATTCAGCTAAATCTCCTTAGTGCTACTACTCTATGGCCATGCTTCTTTTGCTCTTCAGGTCAACCCATCGAGTCGTCTCCGCGGCCGACGGCACCTAGCAATGAAGCTCGCCGTGCATCCGCCGTCGCCACCGTGCGTGTGCTGTATGCCTTCTTCTTGTTTAGGCCCCGCGCGCGCATGACTCCAATCATGTACGTCGTTCTTCCTTGTTTTGCATTCAGTTTCTTCAGCTTTGAAATGGTTGCGATATTTTACGTCTGATGTTTTGCGTGCACAGTATTCATTTCTCATGTGCATGAGTGCATCGCATCGTCTATTCGCGTCCACTAAATCTCACCTTGCCGTTAATTTCTGAGGTCCTTCGCCGACCTCGGTTGGATATGATGTTCTAGCTCCATAAGCTCGTTTCGCAGTTTGGTGTCAGGTCCTAAACGTGGAGATTTTCTTAATTTGTTTTGCGTAGTATATTGTAGATTCATTCCAGCTCTATCTTATTTTTATTTATTTTGCCTTTATAAATTAAGTTGGCGTGCAAATACTTCCACCTAAACCACCATGTTAGCACTATTACTCATAGTTTTAATTATCGTTGTCACTTGTTTCAATGATCTTACTATCCATTTAAATGATTTTAATAATTGTTTCAATGATTTAAGTGAATTCGATACTGTAATACATAAAGTGAATTCGATACTGTAATACATACTTTCAGAGCAATCAAACATATTGTTGATGACTCCAGCTGGTATATATAGTACGGTGGTTACATGGCAAAAAAGCTAGAGTTCCGTTTGCCACTAATTAACCATGTAATAACTGCAATAACAAGTCGTCTAATCTCCAAAAACGTAGAAACTAACTGCAAAACTGCATTCTTCAAACTTAGTAGGATAGCACATAAGTCACAAGTAGATTCTTTTTTAAAAACAAAAAGGGAAGAGTCCAGTCGGGCTCCAGATCCATGACGACTATGGAAAATGTTTTTATGTTTTACTCAATAGTGATTTGTATAATTTTTAATGCATGATAAAATGATAGATAGATATTACTTTTTTTATTTACTTTGAGATTAGTGCTACTCTTGTTAAAGAGTAAAACATAGAAACACTGCTCGTTGACTATTTGTGTGGCACACTTTAAAAGAAAAGCCCAAAAAATTTAAAAGAAAAACTTCTTGATGACTTACAGCTGAAGCATCCCTCACTCCGCAACATCCAGCCTTTCCAAAAAGAAAGAAATTAGTATCACGATGGAGGAATTGAAGGCCCAGGGCGGCAGTGAGAAACCCTAGAACGTGTTTGAGGTAAATTGGTTTGAAGAGTCCGATCTGACTGCAGTAGTTTTCCCGGTCGAACCGGAAACAAAGTCTGTTTCTTTTCCGTTTCGTTTTTCAGTTTAGATTTCGTTTCGGTTTTTGATTCTGTGTAAGAGTTGAAGTAGGGTGTAACACCCCCGTTTTCGGGAATAGGAGCGTCAAATGCCCTGCAACAGCCCAGAAGTTCTGTTGCGGATAGAAGAAGCATCGAGCCTGCTTACGAACATTTAAAAGGATTAGTTTGGCAGGAATATGACCTAGTGGTCAATTTAACATTTTTATGGGCGTTGAAGCCCAAATTATACCTTACAATCAGAAGATCCAAAGAAAACTCCCACAGGAACGCCTGGGTGCGGTCGTAACCCTAACACGAACACTTGAAATGCACTGTCTTCATCTGGTATCTGGGTGGGGTAATATAGCAAGTTTGAGTACAACCAACCGTACTCAGCAAGTCACAACGGTAAATCTCAATTTACTATATGCACGGAATTTCAAAGGAAGGGAGTATACTGGTTTTAATATTTTATGTGGATGCAGTTTTATTTTTAAACAGTTTAAAATAGTAAACTCCATTATACTAAAATTAGGAATTGGGGGGGGGTCTCAAAACATTTCTTGTTCATCTTACTCAGATTAAAATACCTGAAAACTACTTATGCCTTGCTACTGGATTCACCCATCAAACACAGCTTCATTAACCGGAAGCACGGCTTATTCGAATACCATTTAATTTCACTCTGCAGAGTTGCTCAGCTTTACCTACAAGATTTCTCAATTACTAATGTCATACGATTTACACGCTCTGCTAGCGTGCGACTGAATTGAGAAAACAAGATCTTTCGCCGCTCACTTTAATATATAGACCCTATCCGGTAGATCTTCAACAAATTGAGTATCCACGGGCCTCGGCCAATGTGGAACACAACAACGACCGCACAAGTTTCGTGAAGACTCTACCGTTGTGTGTACGGCGAGACCACGCCCAAATACCACACTTCAAACTCCTGTAGGGGTTCAATTAAAGTGAGCAGTTAACGGACCAGGACTGACAGTTCAATACTTGTGGTTGAGCGATTACTGTGTTCTATACT
Source organism: Melocanna baccifera (assembly GCA_036346265.1). NCBI lineage: Eukaryota > Viridiplantae > Streptophyta > Magnoliopsida > Poales > Poaceae > Melocanna > Melocanna baccifera. Next base: position 26,643,216 of record CM070691.1, on the reverse strand, counting down.
CAGCATAAGGGTCTAGTCCTTACATTCTCCACCGAGATTGCCAACCACAATCAGGCCCCCGTCCAATACTTGTACCGGCACCCGACTGCTGCACTTCTCCACCCTAGGGTAGGGTGTGGACTCGTTCACTACTGGGCACTACACGACTTCCGCCCTACCCTAGAACATTTTTAAAACAATTTTTCCGGTGAACTATCAGGCTACCCGATAGTTCGTTATTTTATGTGAGTAACATGCGATAGTCATGTATGTTTTAATTTAATAATACTATGGTTGTCAAGGTGAATGTGGCCTTAAAGTAAAACGGAGCAATTATCGGTGGTAGGACGTAACTAAATGTCATAAGTCTTTCTAACATTTATTTTACACAATTAACTTGAGCAATTAACAGTAATGAAAATAGCATAAATAAATAATATTGAATTTATGGGTTCAACATGTTCAAGGATTTGCAACTTGCCTCGCTGAGCTGCAACCTGGACAATCTCGTAGTGCGTGGAAGCTTGCTCCGAACCTTGCACCGCCGTCTCGGACTCCTCGCAAGCTACCGCAAAAAAAGCACACGAAAAAGAAACAAATAAGAAAGTTTGTTTTTAAATAAACTAGAAAAGAATAAAAGAAATAAATTAAATAATTGCAAAAATAGTTGAGGAGCTTGGACTTGAATTTTTGAGAGTGGAATGAGGTGAAATGGATATCAGATATGGAATCGATGCAACGAAATGAATCAAATGAGGTATAATTCTCAAGAATCGGCTCTGGAAAATGCAAAAGGGGCACTGTTCATTGCACAGTGTTGGGCTGGCCCGGGAAGACGCGCGGGAAGGTGCGGGCGCGTTTGAACGGCGGGTGGGCCAACGGCCTCGGCCCACACACGGCGCGCGCTCGCTGCGCTTCGGCCCAGGCGGGCAACGGCCGGGCGGGGTGGCCGTGGGATAGCGAAGGAACGGCCCAAGGGGTGCCACGTCGACGTCCTCGCGCGCGGCTCAACAGGGGACAGCGCATCCGCGCTTGGCACCGACGGATCGAGAGCCGACGGCTCAGATGGAGTCAAGCCGATGACTTAAGTCATCTTCTTCCTCCTCCCGCCCGACAAAACGAGAGGGACAGAGCTTTGCCCTTCCTCGCAATTTGGCCATGGGAGTGGGTCGGTGAGGCCGTGACCGGCATTGAGAGGTGTAGGAAGGTGGCGAGAACCCAATTGTACGCTTAAACCAAGGTGGGAGCTCAAGGTGGCAATCGCCGGAGGGGAAGAAGAAAGAGGAAGAGGTGGCGGCTCGGGGAGGATGTGAGAACGTTCAAGCAGCTTGAGCCCTGGTTTCACCATCTACAGAGGATAGAGATCACTGGAGAGGCACTGGCTTGGCTCGAGAGCGGCTCAGGGAGGCTGGCATCGAGAAGGGGCGGCGGCCACAGAGGTGAGCACGGTGCGGGACCAGCCGGTGGATGCAAATGCAAAGTAGAGTTGGGGCTTGCGATTGCGGGGTGACAGTGGTGCTAAAGCTAGAAGTGATTTGGTTTTCGTCGGTGGAAGAGGGAGATCGGGTGTTCGGCTCACCGGACCAGGGGATGGTGGCGGCGGCGCTAGGGAAGGTGGGAGCTCAAATTGATTGCTCAGGGAGGAAGATGGGAGTAGCAGGAGCTCACTGGAGGGAGTAATCGGGTTATATTAGCTCGAAGAGGCGGGGAGCTGCGGAGGGGAGATGGGTGGCCATAGCACACGGAATTGAAGGCCGAGGGGACTTTGCTTGGAGGTGAGGATGACCATGCCGGGTTGGTGGGCGTTGTCCCCAGGGGATTGGCGGGGAGGGGAGCTTCGGGAAGCAGCGATGGCGAAGAACCGGTCCGGAGGGGGCGCCGAGCGGAGGGGGCGCGCTGCACCCGCTGGACGCGAGGGAGGGGCGAGGGGCAGTTGGAGCGTGGACGTGGAGGTGGGGCCCCTGGCAGACACTGACGCGGGGGAGGCGGCAAGTTCGCACGGCTATCACGTGCATGGCACGGGCGAGGGCGGGGCGCGCGGCGCAGAGAGGGGAGAAGGCGGCTTCGGCCGTGACGCCAAAGGAGAGGAGGAAACGGGAAGGCAAGGGAGATGGGGGCACAAATCTCAAGGCAAGGATCAAGGGTCAGGATTGCAACCGAAAATAGACAAAGAAAATGCAAAGAAGTTCAAATTTTTGTTTTGAAGTTTTGAGTTGTTTCATAGGGTCTGTGTAATTCTTATATAAGGGAGTAAAATCAGAAAAGTGGTGTGTGTTTTGCACCACCAAATTAAGTTTGTCCTTCTCTGTTCTAAAGATCTCAGCGGCAGCCGTTTGTCTGAACGTACTGTTCGTTGTTCGGCAAAACCTGCAGAGCTGCGAAGATCAACTTTTGTCCATTGTGTTGCCGTGATCCTGAGTTCCTGCTGACATTTGGTATCGGAGCGAGGAGGCGATGGACGGCAAGATTGCAGAGAAGCAAGCAGCGGCAGGAGATGGCTCCAGCGAAAAGAAACCGCCGGCGCCAGCGCCGCGAGCACCGACGAGGGGGGATGTGCGTGGACGTGTGTGTCGTCCGAATGCAAGGAGTGTGGAGGAGACGTTGGCCACGACGGTAGAGTAGTGAGGTGAGCGGATTGGGAGGGGGAGGGGACGAAGAGAAGAAAAGCTATCGGCGGCGGTTAAAATGTTTGCTCTAAATGATTTCAGCTTCTGACTTCTTAATTTTATTTTTTTATTTTTTGAGGTTTTTTGATTTTATTTCTTTATTAATCTGTATTGTCCGTGGTGATATAACGTTTGTTTAAATTTAATTACTTAAAAAAATTAATAATTATTATAATATATTTTTAGTTGTTATAATGTAAAACAACTGAAGCCAACAGGTGGAAGCCCCATTGGACAGGAGGGATGGGAAACGGGAGGAGCGACGGTTGCATCCACGAATCTTATCCGACTTGGGCTGGGATTGGGGACCCCCGAGGTAGTGAGTGCAGAGAAGGAAAAATGGCCTCTGAGTCTTATCCGGGAGGAGGGATGTGGCATGGGCTGAGCCGGAATCTAGGAAATTTGCGGCGCCTGAATGTGATCGGACGGCTAAAGTTTTATTTCAGATGATGTGTAGCACCCACCCAATCTGTACCTTTGAACACTCGTCCAAAGGTAGAGAACAATTGAGATGACGTGGCTTCATTAGAGGACAGTAAACTAGAATTAACTTCCACTTCTAATCTGAACCCAGAAATGTCCAGTTCTTTTTCTGACAGATCGGTAGTCCAACCCAGTCATATGCACCAATCGCAAGAACAGCGCGTGTTGTGCAATGCCAAAGCGAGATACCACCAGCAAAAGCATCTCTCTCTCTCTCTCTCTCTCCCTCTCTCTCTCTCTCTCTCTCCCGTCTCTCTCGGGGGCTCCCTCATCTCCTTTTCTCCTACAACCCTAATTAAGCTCAAGAAGCACTTATTCCGTCCTTTTCACCTACATCTCCTTTTCATCTCCCTCATCGATCGATTTTTACTTGTGTGTTCTACTCGGACTTAGCTAAATCAATCGCTTGGTCTCCCATCATTACAGTTCAATTCGATCTGTCGAGCTCGCCATACAATTTATTGAGGGTTTGTTTGCCTCCCTTTTCTTTTGCCCTTTCTCCCCTAAGCTCAAGTACTTGCCTAATTTTGCTTCTGATCAGAGAGTACGTGGGAAGAAGGGATACCTGGCTACGTGATTAAGAGGGGCTTAGGACTCTGCGAAGCTGATCGATCGATTCAATGGTATGTGAGACTGATCTGAATTGTGTCAACTCAAGGCACAAACCTGCTTGCCCCTTTTCTTCCAACTTTCTTCTGTTTTTGATCGTGGAATCAAGCAGGCGACGGGCATGGGGGACTTGGAGAAGGCCGTGGGTGTTGCTGCTCCAGCTCTGGCGACGGCCGGAGGTGAACAAAACGCGCTGATTCCAGCAGATCTGCGCTTTCATCCGGTAAGAAGTCTACACTCCAACTTGCTTTTGTTTTTCTCTAGTTCACTGCCTCACCTCTTCCTGCCTTTCCTCCTCCCATTTTTGTTGCATGGCTCGAACGATCTGGTTGTGTGATTCCGCACATAGATCGCAGATGCACCCTATTTTCCCTTTGATATTCCCCTCATCAGTTTAGTAAATCAATTAGTACCTCATGATCCTCTCCCACCAATTATACCATGCATCGCCGTTACATAATCATCCTAGTGCTCTTGATTTGTTCTTTTGAGCTGGAAAAAGTGGGTTGTCTCTGGATAGATACTTGCTTCTTTTCTTTCCATGAGAGAGACTTGGACTTCAGTTTTTCACTCATCGACTTTCTTGAACAAAATGGAAGAATAATAACAACAACTATTATCCTCTTTCAATTCTTTTGGCAATTCAAGCTCGGAAAATTTCACTACTGATCGTCAAAATTAAAAAAGCATATATTGTTTTTCCACTGTTGTTTATGATTTGGAAAAGGGAACTACGACTCGCTGAGTTTGTTAACATGAAATATTATTAGAGCATACATTCAGAAAAATATATCAGTAGAACATACTTATATATGCACCGCTGCTAGACATGAGTTTGATATTGTACTTGTGGTGCGTGGGTCGTAAGACCATAGAGCTGATTTTGAATACGGACTAGATTAAAGTACACCTTATTTTCTTGTAGTACATATATCAAACAAGTTTTATGTTCTTTGTCATTAATGGCCTATTTGTTGGAATGGAAGGAAATTCTTCATGCTTGCACGTACGGTCCCTTGTTTAAAGAGTGAACTAAGTATTCATATTTCCAATTCATTTAATTCACTAATAGTGGAACACATATCTGTTTGTGCTAAATGTACACTTCTAATTTGTAATGCTCCCAGTGTTTAGAAACTCTAATATATATCCTTGCCGGTCACTCATGTCTGATGAACTTGAGAAAGAAGCTTTAAAATCAAATTAAGGTCTTGTGAGGAAAATTAAGAATTGTCATGTTAGCAAAATCATATTCACATATTTTGTCCATGCATACGGGAGATTTAAGTTCACAAACGTTATCCAAACAAATGCGTGGATTGGTTTTGGATATATACTACTTCGTGGAACGGGAAAAGGAATTTAATTAATCATATCAACTGCATCCGTTAAGCTCTAAAAGTAGTGAAGTGATAAAGTTTGCACACATACATATTTTTCTAGTTTTTTGGTAGGGGAGCTAGCACTTTTCATAGTTAATATTATAGCCCTTGCATCATCATTGTAGTCGTCATTTGATCTAATCATCGGTCTGGTCGTCATCACGTTCAATCATGTAGATTGCTTTGTTAATTACTGATGACACCGGTGTGACAAGTATCATACGTAAAACATCATAGTGTGTGACAGCGCGAATATTTAACTAGTCTTCTTTATCATGGCGTAAGTGACAAACATGTACTTTAGGTTTGTTCTTTGTGGACATTCTTTTGTACAAACGAATACGTTTCATTTACAGATACTAAAACATTATATTTCTGACTATATATTTTGTATTTTCCTTCCTATGTTCATGCATGATAAAGTATATGTGTGTGTGTATATGTGTGTGTGTGCACGCGTGTGTGTATACGTGTGCGCGCATGCATATGTATGTATATGTATCTATGTATATATAATATGTACCTTTATATCTACCCTATCAAAATAGGTGGTATAGATCTCTTTTTTTCTCTCTTAATTAATGAAAAATTTCTAGAAATTTTGCTTTTTTAGTAAGTATTTTTAAACCTTTAAAATGAAGAAGATATCTTGAATATCACCAATTGTTTATCGATATACATAGATATACACACACACTTTCATTCGCAGATACTATGTAGTAACTAACGAAACATAGATTCTTTATTTCGACTTTATATTGTATTTTCCTTCCTATGCCCATGCATGATAAAGAGAGTATATATATGGATGACGCGTCGTTCTTGCTTTTCTACCGTGCACATATAAACAGATGGGAGGGGGTGCCATTAACAAGTTCGCTGCCAAGCTGAATCCTGACCTTCTGAAGTGGCCGCTGTTGTTCTACTGCCTCATCGTCGTCTCAGTGTTGGCTCTGACCAACCATCTCTTCGTTGGCTGCAGCGGCCAACATGTCGTCCCCAAGAACCAGCTGCTGATCACTCCCATGTTCACAGTGATCCCCGTCTTCGTGGTGTTCCTGGCTGCTATCTGCCTCATGGTTCGCGCCGTGATCAAGCCGGCGACGTATGGAAATCCAACATATGGGTCGATCGTACGACGTCCTCACGGCCGACGTTATCTTCCTTGAACATGAGTACTGTGTGCTCGCTAATAAATTCCCAGCATATGTGACCTCCAGGCTACTGGCTCTTTCCTCTGTTTGCACGTAGTACGCTTTAGAGAGATGATTAATTGCTTGGGACGTGAGTTGATTCTAAATATGTTTGATACAATGCATATAAATTGGACCGACAGGCGACTGTTGCCAAGATGGTATTTTATCATCACTGCAAATTAAAGAATAAGATCAGTTGTAGTAGGATGGCGTTCCGGTGGAGATCAATCGAGCAGAAGCTGGTAAGGATGCTGTTTGCCAATTCGGTTATCATCCACTCACTATTATAGGCTAGTCAGCATCAAATAGCTTAGGTAGCAGAGTCTTGATTTTATTGATCACATATTCACATGTTCTGATATCTGATTCTTAGTCGATCTATACGTGATCGCATATCGTTGAGTGACCGTATCACATCTTCACAGTTAAGAGTCTTATACAATTAACAATCCACACAATGCACTTGTGTCAGCCAAACCATTGAAATTTGGTAAGACCAAAACAGTACCGCACGTACTCACGTAGTACGTGTTCAAGTGCAATTTATAAAATTTTTTTGGCGAGGTAGTGCGATTTATAAGTTGTTCTTGCATTTTAGAAGAACTCTAGCTTATACCACATGTATTGAATATAGTTGATTAAAATCACATATCTTCTGAATTTACCAAGTCGGTCTAATTAATGAACTTGAGTTAATCACTTGACGTGCTGCTCTTGCTCAGAGGAATTTGGTAGATGTGATAACGATAGAGACGATATCTATCTAGGTATAAACAAGGGGCAAGTTGCACCGACCCCTTGACTCTGAGGCGATAATCTGTGGTTGTAATCACCTACTTTGCTGATCCGGAAAAAAAGAAACATATAAGTACTTTGCTGTGTTGGGGACTAATTCACTGCAGGCAGCTTTCTTTCATGTGGAAATGGATAAACTAATACCTCTTCCATTGAGAAAGATCGTTCAATTATTCAGAAGGAAAAAAGTCGTTTAATTCGCTGCAGTCATCTACTCATCTCTACACTCCCGTAGTACTTCAAGGAAAATATACTTGAAATAACTTGGTTAATCAGTGTAACACCTCGCGCCATAATGATCTATATGTGTGTGTGCACATAAGGATGTGGATTAGTCCCACATTACTAGCTTAATATGGGGAGCACTAACATATATATAACACATAGGTACCATTGGTAATAACCTCCGGTTAACCGTTTTGCGCAAAGCGAGGACGAAAACGCAAACAAGTTATTACATGAGCGTAGCTTATCATAATGAGATTAGACCTAAGCCGGTTTGGATCCTAGAGCGTTACAATCAGTCAATGATATGGGTACCATAGATACTTCGCAGAGGCTACGATCGGAACATATAATCTTTTCCTAACTTTTATAGAAATTGAACTGTTTTCTACGTAGTGTATTTCTACGTTTCAAAAGAGTCCTGAATTAGCTCGTAAAAATAAAGCCGCTAAAGGGCTTGTTCTATCTAACTTTTAAAACCGGTTTTTGACTTTTGCTATAATACCTAGTTTTCAAACAGAATATTTTTTAAAACAGGATCTATAAGTTAATTATAATACATATTGAAAGCCTAATATCTATACACACCAAAATCACATACGTGTATCTCTATAATATCTATTATAAATAACTAAAATCTAAAAATTTCAATAAAAAATCATAAACCACACGCACGCAGAGTCGGTCGCTGCTGAGCTTCAGATACCTTCTTTCTGTTTAGAGAAGAAATTTAAAAACATACGCAGCAGTCAAGATGACAACCGAAAATGCTGCAGCAGAGACATTCAGCTGGACGTACGTTGGTTTCAGAGATACAGCAACGATCACCTGATGGCCGCAGGGCCCACACGACGACACAGAAGCAGCCCGCCGCCTTTGCTGACGACCTTTACGATGTACTGGAGGACAGTACTTCGGGATTAAGGTCCGTTCAATTTGGATTTTTGTGGTTACTTTTGCCTTGTAGTAGATAGTTTTTTCTAGAGCATTTAATTAAAGAAAATAAAGTAAAAGGAGAGAATATAAAAAAACACTGATATATGTCCTCAAACAATGCAAAGAAAAAAAAAACTATGTTAAGAAGACAACGTATTCTAAACAGCTTTAGCTTCTGAAAGCTAGAAGATAGAAATCAAAATCTTTTTGGAATGGGTTTAAGTAGTTTTGAAATCTTAATGTAGAAGTGGAACCATAAACAAACCAGGACACAGAGTGTTTTTTTGTCCTGTGGTTTATAATTTTTAACTATATTATTAATCTAATGAGTAATAATTGTTAAAAGAAATCAAAATTAAAAATCTGTTAAAAAGGCAAAAAGAACTGACAGATAGACTAAAGAACTGACAGATAGACTACGCATGTATTCCATCACTGTTACACTTAACAATTACAGTACCTGCATGCGTAGCCATTTTATGTGGGACGCTTAAACTATTGCTCTCGTAATTCTTACCCTCAATTGCCCTCATAATTGATCAACTGATGCAATCCACCTAGGAAGTACGATGTCATCATTCTGTCGACTTGGTTTCGACCAATCTCTGTTGCCTGTCAACACTAATGGTATATTAATTAATTTGCAGCATTTAATGAAGTGTTGAAATATTTGCTTTGCGCATTCCCAGTGCACCGTATCTTTAATTATGGTATTTCTTCGCGCCATGGAACGAGCTCGGTCGGATCGCATCGGGCCGTGGTACGCTTGATTTGTATGGTTCTGTTCGTCCATAAGGGCATTGCTCCAAAATGGAGTTCTTATCCCAGATTCCCGGGCATCAAAATGGAGTAGCGTATTACAATGTCCATGAGGGTACGTACCATGCATAAGGGGTATTTAGAATTACATTAATTTATAATTTTTTTATTATAACTGATTTACTAATATAATTAATTTTTTAAAAAAAATTAAAAATAGAAAAAAAAACATGTTAACTCATCACAGATAATGCAAAAGAATACGAGAAAAAAACCAAAAAGAATCAGAAAAAAACGAAATTTATAAATAGTAAAAAAACAACAGATAGAAGTTAAATTAAACGATATCTAAATATACTGGTTTGGCTCTACAACCGGTGACTTATACATATGCATGGGTTTCAGATACATACAAGGCCGGACATGCTATAATCGTACGGCAAATCCTTCATTGTTGAGATGCGCGCATGATATACGAGGTTTTGTAGAGAAGTAGTACATTTTTTTAATAAGAAAACAATTTTCTTTAAGAAAGCATATAATCAAAGCACCAAACATTTACGCCCTTTTCAAAAAAAAAAAAAAAGCACCAAACATTTACTAATGGCTAGGCAAGCACGATTTTGAACTGCCTCAACCACAAAATTGTCACAACAATTGAATTGAATCAGAATAAGGAATGGAGGTGAGACAAAGAAGAGTTTAGAGACGGCTCAAAAAATTTTGATTGATTTTTCCTTTTAAGTTTGTCAGTCAAAATTAGCCAACTAAGTCATGAGTATAAATGAAATCTGTTTTTTTAAGGAAATTAATGCAAGTCATAGTCTAATTTTTTGTAAGGAAATTAACGAACATCCATGAATTTCAGTAACTAGAAAATTTTCTAATTTGTGCCTATCAACCTGACAGTCACTCGGAGGTCAATTCATGTGGATCGATATCGTGCATTACCATTTTCCAATGTCCTCCCATGCAGATATACATAGATATAGATAGATACTTTTATTCTTAAAATTTAGAATACTAGTAAGTTAGAGAGTCGAAAAGAAACAGAATCTTATCTAGCCGGAACATTTTATGTTCTATAAGTGGCGACATCGGTGGCAAGCCAGCCACCAATTTTGACCGGTCAATGTCTTTGAGGCCAAGTTTGCTGCCCTCCACATAGCTAGGTAGCAACGTATTTGCGAGCGGATCGACGAGCACATCGATCGCTCATGAAGTAGTAGCCTTGGCTGGCCAGCAGGCCGCGCTCAATAACCTGTAAACAAAGCTGGCTCTCTGTGCAAATCCTTCGAAGTTTCCTCACAATCTGAGCTGATGCTATGCTTGAGCTCGACTCTTAGCTAGCTATGCATCCACCTCATGATTTGATCCCCATCTTTTGAGCTAGCCTAGCTTCTTTCTTTGCTCCAGGACAGAGGGAAGTTGAAGGAACAGGAAACCGATGGTACATGTGTGTGTGTGAGTTTGGCTTCCGCCCTTTTCTGCTTCGATTTTGCTTACTTTGTTGATCTGTTTGATGATACGAGCAGATGAAGGACATGCTGGAGTTCTCCGAGGAAAAGGCGCTAGTCAAGGTCAACAAGAACGACGCTCCTGCGTCAGCCCCGGTCGTCGGCGGAGACGAGCAAACGGCGTTGCGGCCAGCAGATCTTCTCATCCAGGAAGTACGAACTGACGCCCCGGTCGTCGGCGGAGATGAGCCAACGGCGTTGCGGCCAGCAGATCTGCTCATCCAGGAAGTACGAACAGTTGCTTTTTTGCTAGTAGCATCTCCTGCTTCTTTTGCACATCTTGTTAAAAGAAATAGCACAAATATCAGATGCTAACACCTGTAAGATGACACATCTATACGATCTATCAGGTGGGGAACGGGGACTCACCAGACATGGCTGTCCAACATGAAGGTTCTCTCCAGATGGCTGTGCGGGGAGGTATAGAAATGGGTAGCTGTCCATCAAATTTGCAAGTTCAGGTAAGAATAAATAATAACTTCCCTGCATGTGATTTATTTGATACTACTTTCTCTCATACACACGAGCATGTAAATCATCCATCCCCTTTCTTCCATCGATTATTGCTTTTATATCTTGAAAACTGCATCGTTCTTGATTTGCTTCCCTTTCTGTCTCCCTTGGTTTGTCAATATTTGCTGTGAATTGAAATAAAAAAATGAAAATGGGTTAGAAAATTTTGTTTCCTCGAATTCCTTCAATAAGAAGTCAAAGAAAATCTTGATCCTTCAAAAAAAAAGTTAAAGAAAGTCTTAGACAAGTTAACATCGAGTTGTTCCCAAATTTCATGATTCAGGCGTCAACCCTTCTCAGTTTGGTTTGATATCCACCAAACGTATTTGAATCATATTAACCACACACGAAATAATTTCTATGTTTTGGAAACCATTCAGTGTCATTTGATCAACATGAAATACTTGTGAATATGTACACTACTGCTGGTTGTTCTGATTTAATCTGAACTTCAAGATGTATATATGCATGAAGATACGCCCGTTTTCTTACAGACCATTTCCTGGTAGGAACCGTAGGATACATATCTAACTAAACAGCTAATCATTCATGTTGAAGCTATTAATTCCTCTGTACCCTATATTCCATGTTCTTAATTTGATGTCATGCATGCATGGGCAGAAAGGAAAGAGTTCTACTACCAGCACAAAGATCAAGCTGCATAATGACCTGAAGTTGGCAGTGGTTGTCATCACAATCTCCATGGTCACCATGATCAATATACTCTTCCTTCGCGGATTCACAAACCCGTTTTCCTTGAACTTAAAGCTCAAGCTCTCCGCGTTCTTCTCGTTCACAACCTTCGTCTCCGGCATTTGTCTTATCTTCCACACTATGAAGCTAATGACCATTAATCCAGTACGCCTCATCCTCAAAAGCCAGCTCAAAGCTTCCGCAGTCCTCATCACCATTTCTGCAGCTTCGCTCTTCCTGACGTGCCTTTCTATCACCTATTCTTTGTTACCTAAGGACTACTACTTCCTGCCCATTGTCTTGCTCCCTTCGCTGCTCGTCGCAGGCTTTCACTTCCTTTATCGCGCCGAAACTGGTCACAGAGAAACCAGGCCAGAAGAGGGTAAAACCCTCAAGAAAGCCCTAAAGAGTGCAACTCAGCTCAACTTATCTTTGGTGACCACAGCATTATCTGGTTTCATTGGTGATCTCCTAGGCATCCACCACAAGGAAGCACGCTTAGGTGGCCAGTATGCCTACGTCAAAGCCTCTGTGTACCTCATGCTAGGCGCGGGCCTCGCCGGAATCTTGGCATTGCTCCTTTGCAGGCTGCTGTCCAGCAGTGATGGTCACCGGCGATCGGGACTATGGCAGAGGGCGATACTAGCCACCGCTAACATCGTCATGCTTTCCATGCTAGTGCCCGCACTGCTCATGATCGCGGCAACGATCTTGCACGGCCTCCTCGTGGCTGCCGTGTTCCCTGTCATCGCCGGAGGTACCGCTTGGCTCTTCCTCGAGTTCTGCACCGCAGCAGGCGCGGACGACGGCTGCATAGATGACTGGAAGACCGAGCAGGGCACAATGTACGCCATAGCAGTGGCGGTCGCGTCGGTGTCGTTCGGCGCTGTACTGGCCATATCCGCGGGACTGCTTGGCGGGTCGGTGGGGAAGGAGCAGCTGAAGGCGTGCACGTTCTTCCTGGCCTCGGCGTTCGTCGCCGCGGTGAACTTGGGGTTGGTCACGTTCGGGGCGCCGGTCAAGAAGGCGAGCGTGGCGTTCGCGGCAATGGTGCTGGCATGCTGCGGCTTGGGCACCCTCGTCCTCGCTGCGCTTGCTCTCTTCTATCAAACAGCGTGACTGATCCACCAAGCTTCCAGGCCTGCAAGCTTACTGGACCATGCATTCATCAGGTGGTTCGATGGACATGCATGCACGGGACAGTTTGGCCTGGATGTAAATGCTGCCAATAATGTAAATTAAATTTGGTTTGGATGTATTGTAAACTCTACCACTACTGATTAGTGAAGGGGAGGCAGCAGACGCGTACGTGTAAGTACCTTATTTCCTTTTTCATGAACAGATGGATAGAGATCAAACTTTATAGTGAGAGAGAAAAATCAAAGAAACTTGCGATGTTTCTAGTTGAGCAGTGCGCCAGGATTGGTACGGCAATGCAGAGGCTGCAGGTGATACCAACCAAATTATAGTACGACGACCTTTTTATTGCATTGCCCATACATGTGCATCTCATGGCTTAACGGAAAACCAATTAGTACGTAGTACTACTACCCTTTTGTCTGTACCGCTGTTGTTCGTACAAATCGTCGGTTGGAACCATTCATTGGTAGTATGTACTAACTTGAACTCTCAGAATAATCCAAATGGTCGGTCAAAAGCCCATATATGGGCCATTCATTAGTATGCAGAAATATGAAACCAAGTACACGAACACTAGCTAGCGAGTAAATGGGTGCATTATATCTGTCTGACTTGTTATTTCATCGAATGATTTTTGCTAACATTTTAAGATTTTTTTTCTAAACGAAAAACACACTATTTTAAGCTTTTGGTTTTGCTTCCTACGTTAGCTTCTACTAGTAGTGCACTAAATGTACTTCTAGTAGCCTTATGTATGTCAGTCAGAGACAAAAAAAAAATGTAAAGAGAAGAAAAGAACGAAAAGGGGGGGCTTATGACGTACACGTATGAATCAAACTTCGTTGAACGGATCGCCTGTCCATCAGTCCTGATCGCTGCACTTGTTGTCATTCACTCAAGCTTGACCCGCAGCACACTAGCTGAAGGGCCCAGTGGCGGAATCAGGATTTAGCTACGCTCCGGACTGAACTCTAACAATATAAAACTAACGTCAATTTGTACCCATACCACGATATAACAAAAGTATATCATAATTGGCTAATTGCATTACTAATATGAAACTTGAGTTCAATACTAAACAAATAAACATAAAACATAATAAGAAAAACATGACATGATAACAAAATATAAAAAATATAACAGTATAGATATACAATTTGAGTACCTGGCATTGGCAGCCTGCGGCAGTGGGGCTCGAGAGAGTGAGAGTCTGGGAGGCGAGCGCCGACTGGCCAACCGCCGACGCACCGTAGACCGCAGACCAGCAGGTGCAGGCATCAGTCGAGCGGGAGGGGGGCGACGTCGGCGCTGGCCACCTGGCCAGGAGGTGGGCGACAACATTACAACAGCTTGATCTGCGGTTCTGCGGCAGTGCAGCACAGCGGAGGACGATCTTCCGGATCTTTGGGCGGCGCGCGGCGACGACAACGAGGAGGGGATCGGCCAGGGAGGATGAGGGGTGGGCCGGTGGGGATCTGGGACGAGGCGGCGGTGGCGGGGAGGAGTAGGGGCGGCGGCGGGGGGGGAGTAGGGGCGGTGGGGATGGAGGAGGAGGAGGAGGCGGCGGGGAGGGGGAGGAGGGGCGAGGGGAGGGGGAGGAGGGGGCGGCCAGGGGAGGGGGAGGACTGAGGAGGGGAGGCTGGGAGGGGAAGGGGGAGGAGGGGGCGGCGGGGGGAGGGGGAGGAGGAAGGAGGGCGAGGGCCTACGGGGGAGGAGGGGCAGCGGGGGAGGGGGAGAGGGAGGAGGGCGACGGGGGGAGAGCGAGGGGGAGGAGGGCGGCGGGGGGGGGGGGGTGCGCGGATCTGCGGACGGGGGGACGGCCTGGCCTGGCGAAGTGATGAGTGAGGGGGGTCGAGCGAAGTGATGGGCCGAGCGAGCGTGTCATGGGCTGACGGCCTGGCGAGATATGGGCTACCTGGGCTGAATACTAGTAATAATACCCCGGGCTGAGCTGAAAATATCTGGACTATACACTGTATATTTTCTCATGCCCCGGGCTAGAGCCCACCTTACCAAGGGCCCAATTCTGCCCCTGGAAGGGCCTGTTCTTTTAGCTTTTTAAAATGATAACTTTTAAACGGAGTATTTTTTAAGATGAAGTCTACAAATTAATTATAGTACACGTTAAAAGCTCAACATCTGTACCATCCAAAATCGCAAACGAGTATCTCCCTCTCCGTAATCTCTATTGCAAACAGCTAAAATTCAAAAATTTCAGTCAAAAACTATAAACTACAGCAAAAAAGAACAGGTCCGAAGAACATCAACGAAATCTCAACTTTGTTCACCACCACCGTCAGGATGCTACGAAAAAATGGATGCATGTCGTGTTTGCTAGTAGCTGCCATGTTATATGATGCGGACATCTGAAGACAAGATTTTTTTTCTGGTCATATATGTAGCTAGCAGCCGCAATTTAAGCCCAGGCCAGCAGAAACAAACGCTAGCAGGACAGGAATCTTTACCAACCCTACGTGTGATGGTCAGAGCAAAGCTGCAGTGCCCAGTCAGAGAATACTCCGGAATACAACCTTCCCCTAATCCATGGATGGAAATACCGTACGTATCTGTCCTTTTCCCTCTCTGCCCCTGCAGACTATCCGGAGAAACATGAACAGCTATAAATAAAGCCGACGTGCCGGGAGAAACAGACCGCATGCGGTGACATCGATCGATCGCCCATGACGGAAGCTCGCATACATCATCGAGTGATTCATGTCGTACGTCAGCCTTTTCTAGGAAAAAGATTACCAGTCCCCTAATCAAGATGAAATCATGCAGAACAAGTACTCCATGCATGACTGTAAGTCCTTTCGAAATTCAACTAACTCTTTCTAATGCACTTCGTTTTCAGCCTAATCGTAACATGTACAAGTTAGTCTAAACATGTACTCCTCAGGACAAGAAGCGTGTACGGTCAATTAGCTAGGAAGATACTTCATGTACGGTCAATTAGCTAGGTAAATAATTCTACCAAAGAGGCTGATTTGGTAAAAGCTAAGGAGAACAACCTTACGCGTCACTGATGTGTAGCCCATGAAGCTTCCAGGAAGCTGTATAGCTCCCAGACAAAAAAAAATATGCTAGTATTTTCCAAAAACCTTCTTCCTGCGAGAAATTTGGTATACGTAGTACGCTGGCTTTCGCATATATAAGAAGGCGTCATTCCCGTGGTTGGCAGGAGAAATAAAAAGAAGTGGAAGAGGAAGAAGAGGAGAAGACGACGACGAGGAGAAAAAAAGAAGAAGATCTACTAGAGGAGGAGGAGGAGGAGGAGGGGCAGAAAGAAGAAGAGGAGGAAGGGGAGGTTATAACTAAAACATGATAAAATTCGGCAATTTTATGTTACTAGGGTTTGTCAAATGAAAGTGACCAACCAAATAAAATTTGGCATCATTATCGGTGGTAGGTTATAACTAAAACATGATATTATGAATTTAATTGTACATAAAATAATGGCACAAAAGTATAGTAATGAACATACTGCTTAATTAAATAATTAAAAGACATAGGCTCAATATGATCAAAATAATGCGACTTACCTTGCGACTCTGGGATTTCAATTAACTCGTACTTCGTGAAATCTTGAACTGGGACTGGGACCTTCTCCTCCTGCGTCGATGGATTGGCAACGTCGGAAGCTAACGCAAAATAAATCAAATTAGGCCCGCTTTCGAAGGACTGAAATTGGACCGAAAAAGCAAAAACGAACTCGAATGAAAGTTTTAAAATAAAGGTTTTGGGCTTTTAGGTGCTGGGTAAGGGGTAATGGATATCGGAAATGGGTTCGTGGGCTCGAAACGAATCAAATAAGTATAAACTCACTTTTCGGGTGAACAGTAACGGGTTCGGGTACACTGTTCACAGCGGGTTTGGCACTGTTCACACGCGCACCCGCGATCAACAGTGCCGTCTTCTTCCTCCGTTCGCGCGCGGGCTGAAAACAGAGAAAGGGAGGGGCGGCAATCGGAGGGGCTCTGGGGTTTTGCGACGCGAGTAGGAATGGGTAGAGGGGATCGAGGGGGACCCATTTTTGGTACACTCACCGACGGCAGCTCCGACGATCGCCGGCGGCGGCGCTCGCAAGAAGCACGGGCTTTAGAGGGTACAGGAAGGGTCTAGGGGTTTTCGGGACAGGAGCATTCGATTTTGAGCATCTAAGGAGTGGTAGGAAGCTTGCTACGGTGGCGGATTGGCCAGGGGATGCTCGGCGCAGGCTGTCCACGGTGGCCAGCCATGGCGGTATGGCGGCGCATGTGGACCGGGCGGGGGAGGCCACGGGAGCTTAGGGGGAGGTAAGGGAAGAGTTTCTGGGGTCCCTAGGAAGCTCTACACGAAAGGAATTGGAAAGTTATCAAGTAAATTGCCGAATTGCAAATTCAAACTTACCTCGGGTGGTTTCGAAGCTCTAGGCGGCTGGGCGAGCTTGGGGGCAATTGGGCGCGGCTAGTGCTTGCTGGTGGTGTGTGCTAGGACATGGAGGGGATCACGGGGTTTAAATAGGCGGGGAACGTCGGTTCTTCTTTGTCCTGGTCCGGCGGCTTGCGGGAGAAGTCGGGGGCACATGGCTCAGCTGGCCAGGGGAAAGGGGAGGAGTACTAGGCAGTCGTGGAGTGCAAGCTGCGGCGGTCAAGGATGTCAGAGTAATCGGATTGGCTGTGAGAGGCGACGCCGGCTTGGGAGGGAAGAAACGGCGGTGGCGGGTGGCTTCGGGCGGACGGCGCGACGCGTGGCAGGGAGGGGGTCTAGGGGTGACAGGGGCGTGGCAGGGAGGGAGTACAACCTTTTGACTCGGGTGCTTGGCGGTGGAAGATGGCAGAAGGCGCGAGAGGGCACGGGCGGCGAAAATATCTGGCGGCGGTGGGATTTTTCGGATGGTGAACAGTAACCGCGCGGGAGCAATGAACTGAGGCGGTGTCGGCAAGGTTCCTGGGCTGGATTGGGTTGGACTAGGTGCGGATTTGGGCTGAGAAGGGCTAGGAGCTGGCAAGGATGCAAGAAAAACAAGAATTCAAGTTTTTGAAATTTTTGCAAAATTCGGTTTCATTTCACAGACCGCATGCGGTGACATCGATCGATCGCCCATGACGGAAGCTCGCATACGTCATCGAGTGATTCATGTCGTACGTCAGCCTTTTCTAGGAAAAAGATTAAAAAATATGCTAGTATTTTCCAAGAACCTTCTTCCTGCGAGAAATTTGGTATACGTAGTACGCTGGCTTTCGCATATATAAGAAGGCGTCATTCCCGTGGTTGGCAGGAGAAAGAAAAAGAAGTGGAAGAGGAAGAAGAGGTGAAGACGACAAGGAGGAGAAAAAAAAGAAGAAGATCTACTAGAGGAGGAAGACGAGGAGGAGGAGGAGGGGCAGAAAGAAGAAGAGGAGGAAGGGGAGGACAGACTAAAAAAGCTGCAGGTCAGGACGGCCGCGGTTCGCGATGGAAGGTGAGATTGACGAGCATCCGGCAGGGGCCGGCAACCGGAAAGCCCCCTCCCCACCGCCGCCGCCACCACCACCTTTCCACGAGGCCAACGATGGGCACCGCCGCGGGCTGAGGAGGCGGCCGCGACGTGTCCGTCGCGAGTTCTTGGCTGTTGGTGTCATGCTAGCCGCGGCCATGTACCTCCTTCTTGACGAAGCTCTTACGGAGCCGGCGCCCCCTTCGGCGGCGTGGTTCTTTGTGGCCCATGTGCTCTGGATCGCGGGGCTAAGCTTTCTGTTTTTGTTAATGAATTAACACGCGCGCGGCAACTCCGGCACGCCGGAATGGGCAGTTTTCCTCGCGGCGGGAGGGGAATATGCGCGTGCGTACGTGCGGCTGAAGGGATATCTGCATCCGCGCGCCTGGGTGTTTTTGACTTTTCCTCTCTTTTTAAAAGGCTTTTCCTGTACATATATACTTGAGCTAATCTTTCCCTTACCTGCCGAAACTAACTAGCAACTGATAATAATTCACCAGCTGCAAGTTATTTCACTAATGTATAGTATGCATATTAAAACATAGCAGTTGGCGATTAAATAATGGGAATGTTTGACGTGGTATCAAGAAATTGATTTTACTGGAATTTTATCCAAACTTGGCATGCATGTGAGAGCATGATCATCAAGAATTGTAGATTGGAACTTTGCAGGGGTTCTACATCTACAACCGATGTACGGCAAATTAAAATACCTGTGCTTTTCAATCATGTGAACTTGCGCTGCTGAAGCCCATACATTTACACTTTTTTCCTTGTCTTTTTCTTTTCTTTTCGGCAATCCTTTATTCCCTTGTCTTTATGGCTTGAAATTTCAAATAGTACGGTTCTCATGACCAAATGTATGCACGATGCTGTAGAGTAATTTGTTATTTCAGAAGGTACTAATTGGTAAGTACAGTTTAAAAGATTTTATTAGAGCATATATAATTGATTTAGCAGTACATATACGATAGATAATAAAGGAACTACATAAAAATAAAGTTGTAGATCACATGAAAGAATTCAAATATTATAATTTTTATAATGTTATCAATTCAATTCAATTTCTATGTTTGCAGAGTTAGCTTTATTTATGATATTAGTGTATAGTAGTATATATTAAAATAAAGAATATATATTATATTTTTAAGAGGAAATA
Source organism: Melocanna baccifera (assembly GCA_036346265.1). NCBI lineage: Eukaryota > Viridiplantae > Streptophyta > Magnoliopsida > Poales > Poaceae > Melocanna > Melocanna baccifera. The sequence goes on along the minus strand of CM070691.1, from coordinate 26,623,706 downwards.
CTTGTTTTATATAATTTTTAATTGGCCTCTCCAATAATAGAGATAATAGTTATATCTATATTAATCCAATATGGTTATTGTAGGCAAGTTCGTGCCTGTGCGTGGATCACTTGAAATCAATTCAATCTCTCGCATCTAGCATCTTAATTTCGTATAAAAGTTCCCCAACTATATGTGCATGTATATCACGATACAAATAAACTTCGTGCGCACATCCATCGATCAAGAAAAATTATTGATTATGATTTGTTAGAGCATCCACCTAATTAAGAGCTAGATTCTTTCCTTCTTGTGAGAATATCTAGCAATTATTCTTATTTATCAGGTAACATCCATCGGTTATAGTTGCTAAATATAATTAGGGTCCACCAAATTAAAGGCCGGATGTTTTTATTTTTGGGAGATTTTCTATAATATTTCTCTTTTTCCTTAGATGATGTAATTTACTACCCTAAGTTTTTATTATACGATATATAATACTTAATAGTTGATATAGTTTAACTTTAATTAGAATACACTGCATCGATGGTGATTCTAGCAAAAAAAACATTCTAAAGTTGTAAAATACATATTGTTGGAAGCCTACAAGTAGAATAGGTCCGTTTCTTTTTTTCTTGTTGAGTGCTATTTTTCTTTTTTTTCTCATGCATGGCTTTTATAAAAAATTTGAGTGATAGTGTGTGCTTCCTGCATTTGTGTTGAATCAACTCACATGCTTCTAGCAATATATTACAATCATGCCTCTACAACAGTACAATTTTTATTTCACATGAAACCAACATATACCCAGTAACATTCAGCTTGCAGAGTTATTGAATGAGAAAAAAAAATGTGGTTTATGAGTGGAATCATATATACTTCAAGCCTTAGAGTGCAAGCTATTCTATACTCTTCAAAGATTGAAATAAGGCCAATGAATCCCATTTGATCATGTGTTGCTAGAAAATTCTGTTCCCTTTTGCCTAGTAGTGGATAAATAACCTACATGGTCAATTGAGGCTTAGTGGATATCAAAAGCATATTTTTAATAATTATTTCTAAAGGCAAGGCAATATATTATTTACAATGTTAGGCGTACAAATCCCTTATATTTCTCTTCTTTTAGATGTTGTAACAATTAGTTGATAACATCTTTTGTAAACCCATACTAGTAAGGAAGTAATATGGGTTCTACATTTTGAACTCAGCTCCTAATTGTAGCTAGGATTTGTAGGTAAAATTAAAATCAGCATCCTTATGGTGCACCAAAACAGAGTTTACGCTTGACAACTCAAACTATTTTCCCAGAGTTACGCATTGAATGCTTGATTTTATTTTTCGCGAGGGTGGATTTTTGGTTCATGACCTCAAGAGTGCCTCATCTTATAATTGGTATCAAAATACCTAAGGTATTCTCGTTAGGCTAGCTCCAAAATTTAGAGAAAAAAAAATAACTGGAAACGATCCCAAACCCAGTGTTAAAATAGGCCCATGTTGGCAAACGGTGCAGTTCTCTTGTGTGATATAGACTGTGAGCTTGGAGAGCCCTCTAAGGCCCATATAAGTACTAAGCTAGTCCCAACGGGCCGGATGGCGAACGTTTTGTGTTTAAAGAATCATGGGCTCACTCGGCCTCACAGGGTCCACTATAAACCAGGCCCATACGTATACAGGCGTAGTCAACGATGATCAGTGTTCTGTCTTCCGTCTAGTCAGCTAGTAATCACACTCTGCTACCATTGAGAGAGGTATAAGTAAGAAAATTTGGTTAAATATACTTTTAGTATTTCTAAGAGGCTCGTATTTTGAAACAAGACAAGGGAACAAACGAGTCCTTATATTATGGGCCTGTTCTTTTTGATTACGACTGATACCTTCTTGACTATTTACGACAGAGATTGTAGAAAGAGAGATACTTACTTATGATTTTTGATGGTACAGATATTAGGTTTTTAACGTGTACTACAATTAACTTGTAGACCTCATCTTAAAAAAATATTTCGTTTAAAAATTAGTTATTATAGTAAAAATCAAAAGTAACTTTTAGAAGTCGCATAAGAACAGACCCTATGAATTAAAGGAAGTAAAATCCCTTTTCCCCCTGAGACAGGACATGTAAATAAACTGTTTGCGACAACTTTGTCTTGATAATGGCAACAACTAGCTAGTGCAATCAACTTAAGACGATGGTGAAAACAACCGACTAGTGCGATTAACTTAAGACTAATAACCCACAGATCACCAGTTTAAATCCCGAAAAAATACAATGAAAAATCCACAGAGAGAATGACCCGATCTATCTATGGCAACCACCCCTGCTTTCAGTAAATGGAGAAGCGCACCCATGAAGAAGCATCCGACCAATAGGTCTACTAAGCATTCGTGTGCTTATGCGTTCGTATAAATAACCCATCAAACTTGCACTTGGTAGGAATGGAACTTTGGTCATGAGATCGAGAGATAAAGTGGCTCACCGCTAGGTTGCGTTGTCTGCTGCAACTTTGCTCACAAGGAAAAGAATTTTCTCACACCTGCGTGATGCCTATCGACATGCGTAGCGTAATCACCATCTTGTCCGATTTGTGGTAACTCGTTATCTGCAAACATGGAAAGAAAGAGGAAACTGAGACAAAGACGCAGATTATAAAGCATGTCTCAATTTCCTTGAGAGAGAGAGAGCTCCGAAAACTTGAGAGCATACGCGTGTATCTGATGAGATTACTTGCCTTGCAAAACTGAAGCCGAACGAAGAAAGAGCTCCATGGAGCTAGCAACATGCGCAGGCTTGCTGCTGATAGAGCATGCATGGATTCACAACATTGTTGCAATGCCGCTGATCTTTGGTTTCTGGAATTAGTAGATGCCATTTGCCATGGCAACTACGGGTGCTGCATTTACTAATTTAAGTAGACTTGTATCCAGTCTTGACAAGTCAAGTCAACTAATTTGAACGAACACTACCGCGTTTGGCGTTACCGCGTCCGCTCTTCGGCCCCGCTCGTTACGGCGTCCGCGCGTTTGACGTCGTCCGTGGCGCTTTTTTTTACTGTCGATTTTTTTTGCCTTTTTAATTTTTTTTCGTATTTCTTTACGTTATCTGTGGTGGGCTAATATGTTTTTTCTATTATTACTTTTTAGATTTAATTATAATAAATAAACTAACTCGATTACAGTAAAAAAATATATAAACCACTACCGTTATTTTGAACATCCCCTTCAGCTTCAGGTCTCCACCAAATTAAGTACCCGTCTCAGCTTACTAGGCCCGTCAGTTGGTCCAGCAGAGCACCTAAATTCCCACAAATGGGTTACCTTTGTACCTTGAGAATGAGCGTGGATCAAACAGTGCACCTCAACAATCAAATCCGTTTGTGTAAGTACTTGTGCACAATAGCATACATGATTTAGGACTTGCTGTTGAAGGTTCTCTTTTTCGAACTTGTTTCCCGGACGATAATTGCCTCGGTATCTCTCTCTCTCTAATCGCGTTCTTTTCGATATTATTCCTGTTCGGGGGCTCAAGAGTAACACCACTCATGCAGGTCAAGTCAAACAAATAATATACTTCGAGTGCGTTAGGTCCGGGGAATCCATGTGACTAGGTAGAGGCCGTCCTCACAGTAATGTATGGGCCCTGTGCGCGGATAATCTATCGAAGTTAGCATGCTTCGCTACACATGCCTGGGCCAGGCGAAACAGTTATTTTTATTGAAAAAAAAGAATTTTTCGGTTTATGTCTTGTAATTTATGGTTTCTTTCGAATAAATAAACGGGATGATTTTTTTATCATATTTTCGAAACAACTTATCAGAGTATAGTTTTTAAAATAACTTATCGACATTCAATTTATTCGTATAAATACTTATTCTAGAGATAAAAACCATCGATTATAGTCATAAAACATTGTCAAAAAAACATGCCTAAAGCTTAAGCTAAAACTCTTGGAAGCCCACGTGATGAGAGGTGGATCGCAGATGCATGTTAAACACAGCCGACAAGAAAGGTGGGCACCACGATGCGCGTCACAACTCACAGATCATAAGCAAAAATACAAGCCAGGCCAGTACGTGGATGCCGTGCGTGACCGTGATCACTGGCCACTGTGCGCCCCGTGTAGAGCCAGGATTTGGGGCCGTGTTTTTTTAGATCAACCTGAGACCTGGCTTGTCCAATATAATCCAATCACAGTATGGGCACAGCACGAATGATGGATCGGATCGAACCTAGAAAGTTAGGCTGTTGGGTGGCATAGTATGGCACGATACGGGGAGCACAAGCGGTACGGTTGGTAGGGCTGTTTGTTCAGTTTTTTCGGTTTATACGGTTCGGTAAATACGGTTTAATCGATAAATACGGTTTAATCGGTAAATACGGTTTTAGTATTTTGGGAAATACGGTATTTTTTAGAATACGGTATGGTATCGGTAAATACCATCTTATTTCGGTACGGTATCGGTTAATACCAATTTTACCAAAGTTTACGCGAATTGCTAAACGTTAATCTCATTTCCAGACTCCAATTCTCCATTCTACAGTTCAAAATTCATAATATAGCAGCTAGCCAGCTAGGGGCGCGTCGCCGCGTCGGCCAGCGCCAAAAAGCCCAAAGATGCATGCGCGCGTCGCCAGCGCCAGACTCAATCGCGCGTCGCGAGCGCCACGCGCGCAGCGCGTCGCGCGCTGCGCGCCCGCGACCGCGTCAGTGCGCGCGCGCGACCGCGAGCGTCTTGGCTCTCTGGGCTTTTCGGTTTTTTTGGTTTTTCCTCGGTTTTTACCGAAAAAACCGAATCGTAGAAATACCCCTTTTCTTGCTACCGAACCGAATACCGGTCAAACCGAGTTGACCGGTTCGGTTTTTTCGTTACGGTTTTTTCGGTTCGGTATGAAAGTGCACAACCCTAACGGTGGGCATACCAGCCGGGCCACCTCGGCCTCCACCTCACCCTCCTGTCAATATCCCATATCCACAACTCTCATGGTTACCCCTAAATTCCCCACAACCATAACCCATCAAGCTATCGCAGAGCAGAGAGAGAGAGAGGAAAAGAGCAACAAAGGCTCTATCTGGTATTTATTATCTTATCTCTTGCTTAGTTATAAAATTTATTTGGTTAATTGCGGATAAGATTGCCAAATCTAGGAAGGATCTTCTTTTAGGTCATGTCGTCGTAGTAATGGAGGAAAAATTTATTAAATATTTTGGTTTTATTTTACACTTGTATTATTTTGCTATTATTTTTTATCATACGAAAAAGTTGGTAGATTTGTAGGTTGGTATGGAAGTACTAGGTGAACACTTTGGCCTTAATTATTCAAAAGCTTTCGTACATGTCAAAGAGAACCTTTTTTCATATTTTTCGTATGTATCTTGATAAGTTTGGCAGCAACGTAAAATCGGAGGCCTCACAGGAGACGCAATAAAAAAAGACAAGCTTGACATCACACTTAAGGAAGAAGCTAAAGGGTAAGTTTACTTCTTCATCTCAGCCTTAGACGGCCTCAAAATGAAATTCTGTCTCGGAGTTGAATCACTACTTGGAGCATAATTTTGCAAATATTAATCATAATTTTACTAGCGGAGGCAAGATAGACTTGCTCGAGTGTTGAAAGAACAACAAGCGAATATTTTCTGTGCTGTCGCATTTCGCACGGGTTGTTCTCGTGGTGTCGGTGTCCGTCGTCTCTTCAGAAGCGACGTTCAGTACGGTAGAGAGAATAATCGAAGAAAGGAGATCATCCCTCACGTCCAGGATAGTGGAGGCAATCATATACACCAAAGACTGAAAATTAGCTAAAGAGCGACAATAACATTAACTGGAGGATCCTGGAATCATGCAAGCGTACGCTAATCTTGAGCACACAAACGACCTAGACATTGATGAGTAGATACTATGTACGTATGTTGTTATAATTAGTATGTACATATATTGTATTGTACTCTGTTCTTTACTCGGGAAACTCCACTCTGGAGCGTAAGGTTTTTAATGAGGTAGTAACATTGTATTTTTTTAAATATCAAGGAAATTTCACTTTTCTCTAAAATATTTACGTCATTACATGCTCATGTTTTTATGCAACTAATTCAATTTTAACTAATTTTTAATGAGGCAGGTATGAAACAAAAGGAAGATGACGATCGTCGCCACCATCATCGTTGTCGCCTTGGTCATGTATAGTTACTTCGGACTGAGTTTAGGCTAGCACGACACGAACGTCGGTATGACGGGCTTTGGGTCGTACTTAGGCCTAGAGGCGAGACTAGGGATGGCAATCGGGCGTGGCGGGTACGAGTAGTACTCACCCATACCTATACCTGCGACCTTGATTTACGCCCACAAGTATACCTGTGAAGGATAACGGGCGAAGAATGTCGCCTATACCTGTCGCTCGTGGGTATACCTATTTACCCGTGAACTGAGAGTCACCATGTACTTTAATATGAAATCTTCCAACACTAAAGTATTGCAACATATTAAAGTATTGTAATTTTATTTGTAACATATTATCTTTCTACACCAAAGTATTGTAACATGTTATCTTTCTACACTAAAGTATTGAGTATTTGTAACATATTCATATATCATGGACTCGCGGGTAAATGGGCGAGACTGGTACGGGTGGAGCTTACCCATACCCGTTTACCCGATGGACGAAAAGTTTTCCCTATCTTCATACCCATGGGTAAAAAATACATTCCATACCCGACTCTATTAGGGTATTTACCTGCGGGTACGTAAATGGGTACAATTGCTATCCCTAGGCAAGACAGGCTAATAAGATGGGGTGATTGAGCCGAGCTGACGGTACAAAACAATTCAAAGTACGGTAAACCTGAGTTATACTAACACAGTACGGTCCAACTCCTAACCCTACGCCCATGCACAGAAACGCTTGCTAGTTTGCCACACCGGACGGCACAACGTTCCTGCGCTGCTACCGACGAGTTCGAACGCAATTGTTCGCCGCCTGCCAGACGCGTGGTGGCGCGCGGCTGGATCCCCTCTCGCGTGCGCTGCTCCGCTCGCTCTCGACGCACGCACACACTCGTGCGAACCGCGGTTTGTCAGCCCCAGCGGGCTTCCTCTCTGTTGACATCGTCTCTACGGGTGCACGGCTTCTTCCTCTCTCATTCTCTGTTGATATCGTCAGAAATGGTAATAATTATATACAGCCGATGTCATCCTATTGTCCTAACACCTACCCTGCAATTGCAAAATTTTACCGTGAGCCCACCGCACCTGAACCTTCCGGTTGTCGGCCCGGTAGAGAGCAACAGGAAACCAAGCCGTACATGGAACAGTTTCTCCTTTTCTTTTAAGGGCATCTTCAATGGTCCTAACTAAGTACTATCTATAAGAATTCTACATCATCTATAGAGTACACACTAAAAGCTAACATTCCAAAGGACTATCTATAAGGATAGCTATTTGATGTTTACATACAGTCATTTATAGAGGCTGCCTCGTTTTACGTTATAGACTAGAGACGAAATAGTAGCTAGCTGTTTGTGTTTTGCATACTCTCTTTCCTCTACATATGATATATGCTGATGTGTACATACAAATAGCCAGCTGATTTAGCATCATTAAAGATACCCTAACGACGAAATGCCATGGTATTCCGTGTTCCATTAGCCAGATGCGCTATCTAAATCGCTAGTAACACATGGTGCTGTTCAGAGCCGGTTTTTAGCAACCGCCCAACCCATCAAAGTGGCTGGGGAACGATAGCCGCGTGGTAGCGGGGCGAGGTAGCCATCGATGTTTACTTTCCAAACCGGTTGTAATGTTACCAACACATTACAAACTCATAGACAGGCAAGATTTTTTTTATGCCCGTTCAAAGAAAAAAAGACAGGCAAGAATTTTACCATAATAAAACAGGAATCTTAAGTATATATCAGGCCCAAGATAGTTTTTTAGAGTAGCCCCAAGATAGTTCACCGCGAAGCCCATGAGGCCTGATACCTTGTAATAAGTTTCCATATACTTTCATGGGCCTATAGCTTTATGGACCTGCAAGGTGCAGATCTGTACTTCCAAATCTGAATCTATCTTCCTCTGTCCAAAAAAAAAAAACTGAAACCATCTCCCCTGTGAGCAGGCTTCTAGACAATAATTTGCAACATTCTGTCTTCTCTGAATAACCAGATGATCTGAAGGTGTTCTTCAGGCACACAGATGATTAAACATCAATGCATACAATGTATTACGTATTTGCGATTACACAAACAAGTACTAATGTTTCTCCTACATCATTTCTCAAGTCGCAAGTCGTACGTGCTCTGTTGAAAGGGAGACAAAAGTCACCGGACAAAAGTACTCGGCAAAATATCGGCCATACACATGCACAAACCTCAATGGCCCCTCTCTCTCTCTCTCTCTCCTTCCTCTGCCCACTTGATCAATGGCAGAGGAAAGAAACAAGGGTGAGAATCTAGAAAGTGCCGGCCGATCATCAGTCGAGAAAGTGATGTGAGTTACCGTGCACCCGTGGACTTATCTACAAACCTACGCGAATGATATAATATACCGCTTGTTTCAACTTTTTTTTAGTTTTAACTTTTTTTTACTATTCAATAATTCGTTTTTTTTATTTTTTTATATTTTTCTTTTTTCCGTGTTCTTTTGTATTGTCCATGATAGGCTAACATATTTTTTTATTTTTATATTTTTTTAAATTTAATTATACTCAAAAAATTAAATCAACTACAGTAAAAAAATTAAAAAATAATTCAACTAAAAACTAGAAGTTATGACTAAAACGAACGCCTATAATACCTCCGTTTTCGTTTACATAGCAATTGTACTAGTGCACACATATTAAGAAGGTAGCAAAGTGGCAGAGATATGATAGAAATATCCTCTAATAATATCTTAAGCACGTGAAACGAGGTAACAGAGTTGCGAAGATGGATAGTATTGATGATAATTTGGGAAAGTTTATCTAGGGAGCCGCGAAGCGTTAAGCATTTATGAAAGAAAATTTTGGACAAAAGCGTCAAGCGTAAAAAAAACGGAGGGAGTACATGATATTTTGTCCATTGCTACAAAGCAACCAATTTTTTGGGAACCCACTATAGGATCCGTTTGGGCAGTGAAAAATATGGAGTAAGGGTGAAATTAGAATACAAATGATATAAATTTAGACTAGTTCCTTTTAGTTTAAAGTTAATTTATACTTATACTATCTACAGTAATTAACTTTTAAACAGTATATTTTTAAGACGGAGTTAATAGAAAAATTATAGTAAAAAATATATTAAATACAGCTATACTGACTAAAATCGCATATAATTATTTTTTCTCTATATACTACCTCTCTTAAACAGTTAAAATTTAAATATTTAAACTATAAACTATAAACCATCAACCTAAAAAAATCCACCCTTAATGTTACATCCAATCTTGTTCCCACACTTTATATCTGACTGTCCAAATGGCCCCTTACGCTTTCCATACACATTGATCGCACATTCTTACGGTCTTGTCACATGGTACACATGATAACACATCAACCCAGCACGCCACAATGTACGCGCCTAAGCTGCTGGTTACCATCATCATGTCCTTCCGGCTGGTCGACCTCATTTCAGTTTATAGCTTTGAACTTTTAATTTTTATTTTAGCACTGGTCTGAGTTTATTTAATACTGTAACTACTGTAAACTTTTTTAGTATAATTAAATTTAAAAAATAATAAAAATATTACACTATCATGAATAATACAAAAAAAATAAGAGAAAAAATGCAAAAAATACTGAAAAATGAAACTAAGAAACTAGATCTCGAAACTAAAAGTTTTAAGCTCAATTGAGCACTACCACTAGTTTTCCTTCAAATTACGGTCACGTTGTAGTCATCCATTCTTGTTTTAACTCACTAGTATAATGCATATATGTTACTACAAAAAAATCATACGAGTTGAGGGGATATCCGCTCCGCCGCAGCATTTTGTCAAGCTCCATCCTAGGCTCTACTGTTGAGTTTGGTTTATACCTCACTATCATATAGGCATAGGCGTTGTCATTTCGCCTACAGCTAAATTGGATCATGTTAGGACCAGCAAAGAGGTGGCCACCCTCGATGGTGATGAACTAGATATCATAGCGACATTAATGTCCATTGTAATCTTTATTCGTTGGTGATGACTGAAAAACAGAGAAATAAATAGACAATGGAGACCTATATAAAAAGAATTTGTGGGAGGCAAAATGTTTAGTAGTTAATTTATTTGTCATAAGGTCATTTTTTTTGTTAGATAATTTTGAAGGTGAAAGAAAATATAAGAGAAGAGATAAAAAGGAGATGAAGACCACATCACTCAACACTCACCGACTTCTCTTGTGAGCAACAGCGATACGCCGTTACAACTGCTCCATGCGCACCTGTCTCCAATAGTCAAAATCAATTTCATCAATGAAGACGGACGGAAGATTGTGCCACCATGACTCGAGAGATAAACTAAATGCTGGTAGTTGTAGCAGAAATAACTCCTATTCCAGTAACTGGACGCCTTCTCAATATTACCAGGGATCTGTACGCAAAAAATCAAGAACCTGTATGCAATTTTAGAAAAAGACACAAAAGACAACAAATTCAAACATACAGCTATCTTCTTGTCATGCCCCCCCCCCCACAGGGGCAAGTGACCTACCACACCCAACGCAAGGGGCAAATCCCTGTCGCACCTGGCACCGACAGTAGGTGACCTACCCCCTGGCGGCGACGAGGACAAGTGCCTAGGAGGGGCTAGATTTATAAATTATGTCGGAGGAAGCTAGTTCTGTAAATAAAGATTGTCAATGCACTGTGACCCGATGAGGTAACTTTGCACGACGATGTGACCCAACGAGACAGCTTTACACAACGACAAGACCAAACGAGGTGACTTTGTGCACTAACATGACTAGATGAGACGACTTTGCTCGGCAACATGACACTACGTTGCTCCAAGATTCGTCCTATGTGTCGCTGCCTTACGGACGCGAATTTGCACAAATCGAATTGGATTTCTAACACGTATGCCACGTCAATTTAACCTACAAGTACTACCTTTTGCACGCCGGGTTTTTCTACAGTACGACTACAACACTACATTCATAGTATAGAGAAGCAATGGGAGGAGAGCATCCAACTCACAAGGACTTCTATAGCCCGAGACGAACAAGGGGAGCATGCTAGGAGGCCACCTTTCCGAAACGAAGCCCTCCGTACCTCCAACCCATACCTTAAGATACCCAAAGCATTCATCGCAAGACCCGTCGGTGGGAAGACGTCGCCCCTCTGCTGGTGCAGGGACACATGCAAGTTATTTAAGTCCAAGCAGCGACTGAGTTTGGATATATGTTACTAGGGTTGCGCTAACTACGTTTGAGAATATCCAGATAGGCATTGGGACATAGGGCACTACCGACAGCTAGTAAGGACGAGTTACAGTACATTCTCCTAGCATCTGTCTTTTATGGCACACACAAACAAGCTCTCCTCACCACCTGTAGTCTCTCAATTCGCTATGTACGTACCACAAATAGATCGATCAGGAGATCCACCCGCATGACCAGTGGTGTCTAGACTGTGAGGAGTGTGTTACCGAGACGGATCGCAAGACAAGGGAGGAGCGGCGATGCAACGAAGATCGAAGCGAGCGCATCCGGCAGGAGACACAAACTCATCTAGAGACGTATAGGCATAGCGAGCGCGAGACTCATGAGGGAAAAGTGCAAACTGATGGGCAAGGCCAAGGCAGCCGATGAGTACTACAGCACCAACTTCAGAAGAAAGGGCAAATGGTCGCAGTCAACGCAGTAGACCGGGCTATCCCGTAGTAGCCCGCCAAGCTTTTCGTTTCTCCAAAGGGCATGTATTCCTAATAGTCCAGGTGCTTGTGTAGCTATGTACCGTTGTAGTAGCAATATCGAAAAAAATTGCAGTGAGAAAGTATTCTTTTAACCTGTGAAAATATTCTTTGCTATCTGTTAAACTTGCTTTAATACTTGCTTCTACGGCCATTATGATGGTGCATTGTAGCTCCCAAAATGCACGATGACCGTGCGGACGGCACTATAACAATATTGTAGTATATATTCTAGAAAATCTATTGAAATACACTTTTATAGGAATTTTTAAATATAGCAAATGAGCTTTAAATTATAAATTATTTTGTGAAGTCTTCCGACACAGTGTACTTATTTGAATAATTTTTCATGATTTTATTCATTTTGAATTTTTGTGAAAAATTCATTTAAGTATACTGTTTGCAGGAATTTTATGAAAAAAAATCAGAATAGATAAATTATGAAAAAATTACACAATCAAGTACACTATGTCCGGAGGCTCCAAAAAAATTATAATTTTTGAAATTCATTTGCTATATTTAAAAATTCTTACAAAAAATATACTTAAATAGATTTTTTTAAAAATATGCTCCAATACTGCTACAGTGTCGTCGCACCTTGCTGCGCTCCCATAGGAGGCATCTGCCCCCGGCACAAGGGGCAGGCGACCTGCCGGCTGCCGCGCCTGCAACATGGGGCAAGTGCCTACCGACAAGCCAGGAGGAGGCTGGATTTGTGAATTATGTCAGAAGAAGGCTAGTTCTGTAAATAATGTTTTTCATAGGGCTAGAAATACCGAAATTTCCTCCAGTCCAGACTCCTGACTAGGGGTGCAATCGGAGCGGATACGAACGGATATCGCTCATCTTGTATGATATTCTGTATTTTTTCTCATAACCAGAGTCGAATACATATAATACCAAATACTTATTTTTTTCATTCTGTATTTGTTCCGTAAAACTTCAAATGGTCGATCAGAAGAAAAGTATCCGCTTTTTTACACAGGATATTGGATAGTAGGATGCGATCAGAGTGAACACAGAGAGATTAATCATTGAGATATCGAAGTAAGAGCACTCATATTCTCTGCATGTTTAGATGTAATAATTCGCCTATATATTATCTTGTTTTTTAGTGAAGTCACAACAGACTTCTTCATATTACTTGACATACGAATATATACAAACGAATATTACTTATCTTGTATCCTATTCCATATTTTTTTTCAGAGCCAGAGTTAAACACGAATAGTGCTAGATACTTATTTATTTTTTTCATATTCACTCCATAAACCTTTGATCAATAGATCGGATAAATTATCCGCTTGTTTTACACCTCACTTCAAACCTCGACTTCTAACTCCGTCGTCAACGAGAAAAAGATTTTCTCGAAGCTTCTTCCTTTCGGTGTAAGCAAGCTTGAGTACAGCCGGATAATCACCGTCGATCCATCCCCAGAACCCACCCGTCCCGATCCGTCTTCCCCAACCGATCGCCAACCCATGGAGCGTGTGCAGGAGGAGAACTACGCCGCCGCCAACAACCACCACCACCAAGAACTCGCCGCCGTCCCTGATGCGGGGACCCTGACCTGGTGCGGCTACCTCCTCATCGCCTTGTCGGTGGTGGCCGACTGGGCCGGCCTCACCGACGGCCAAGGGGCGGCCTTCTTCGCCTACGTGCTCCTGCTGCTGGGCTGCGGCTTCCTCTGCCTCGCCATGCTCGCGCCAGCAAAACCCAAGGAGATCTGATCGATTCTGAGTAGCTCCACGTCAATCGGCATGCGGATCATCATCATCATCAGTCTATGTGTAAGCTTTATCATGTCTTGTGCGTCCTGCTTTCAGCTTGAGGTTGTCATCAGGGTCTCAGAAAAAAAATTTGTGCGAGCGTCTTAGGTTAGGTTCTTGAGAGTCGTGCACTTCTGGTCGGAATTTGGAAGAGTTGGGAAGGTATCCTAAGTATCCTTCCATGTGTGTGCTGGGTGAACTGTAGCACTATTTTGTACTCAAGCACAGATCAGGTGCTTAATTACTAGTTTGTTCATGAGATGATTCGAGTTGGGGCTTTAATTTGCATCGATGGGAGGAACTTGTGATGTTTAGCTCTAGTAAGTACTCCATGATTACAAAGTTGCATCTCTCGTGTTGCAATTCAGGAGCACTTAGTAGGGAGTACGCACACTGGTTACTGACTAGTGACTACTGCTGCTTTTCAGTCGTCACAGGACATCATTCTCCTTACAGTTTGTCTTGTCGACCGCTCTAAGCTGGTAAAATCATCATCATCACTCAGTAATCCAAGACTGAATCTCATTCGCGTCATGGCTTCAGAAAAGGAACAAGCAAAATTGCAGAGATCACAATTTTCTTGTATCATTTTAGGTCATTTTACTCAGTCCCGGTCGAGCTTTGCAGTTGTGCAATGACTAACATAATGCTGAGCTCAAATTTCTATTGAGATGCCGCCAATTTTCTAAAACTAGTTACTTGGCAACCCTGCACTAGCATTTATACCGTCGTATGTTCAAGCGACATAGCTAAAAATTAGCTATTTCCAGAATAGATTCCACAAAACTTATTAAACCAACCCTAAGGCTACTGAACCAAAGGCACAACAGTTTCAAAACATATGCCCATCTACAACTACTCCCACAAAGGGCTTACATGACTGAAATGTAAAACAAGTGACTTCCATGACTCGGATACTTCTTCAACTGTTGTAAACGAAAACAACTGCAGCTCGAAAGTGGCTACCATCGAACGAGAACCTTGAAGCCCCGTCAAACATTGTCCCCAAGGAACGTCCTATACAGCCACTAACCTAGAGGCTGCACTGGGTTTCCTCCTATGGGCAACAAAACACAGCCCCGTAGAAGGAAACTTTCCTGCTATGAAATTCAACTGATGGTGCAGTACATGCAGAAGACTGCAACACTATCAAACAGCGAAGAAAGAGGCTGCAGCTCAATGAACACGACGCAGAAACAAACTGTATTCAAGAGCAACTGGAAATGTAACGTCCAGGTTACTGCCCTCTGTTGATACTCCAACCAACTCATTTTGTTGCTTGTTCTCCTTACGGATCACAACTTTTAACCTCTCTTCTTGTGGGACAGGGCATGTACAATGCTCAATTCATTGTGGCAAGTTTATAGGATAGAAGAAAACCTGGGTTCAATTATTCAACTAATATGGGCAGAGCACCTCACCTTGGGGACACATTCAGATGCCTTGAGCCCGTTCGCAGCCTCATGAGAACTATGCCAGTTAAGGCACAGTGCGTTGAGCAAATCAAGCAACAGTCTGCGCTGCTGCTCATCTGTATGAGGAAGACTCGCACGCAGAAGCTCCACTGGCAGTTCCCTGCTAATCACTGTTGCAGCAGCAGGGTGCATAAGCATTGTATGAACTAGGCTGGCAAATTTACTTATGCAGTACTTTGTAAGCAGCCCAAAGAAAGCATCAGATGATGCTTGCAACAGAGCTCAACTCGGCGTGCTGTACTTTAAAGCAGTGGCGGACCCAAGATCAAAATTTAAGGTGGGAAGGGGATTAATATAATTTGTTCACGGGTTTACCGAATGCCGAGTTACAGCCTGCGATAGCCTGCTACACTGCCAGTGAGAGATAGAAAAACACTATTGCAGCTATAGTAGACTATCTTGAAAGTTATGATACACGTCGTGTTTTGCCGAAGGAGGACAGCAGTGCCCACTCCCCGGTGCGAGGAGAAGACGCCGTCATCATTGCAACCAACAACCTCGCTGGCAATGATGGCAGCAGTGAGGAGAAAGGCGTGGGCATCCTTAGCATCCTGATGACGAACTCCACCATGAACCGTCGGATCCGTGGCACCCTGATCAAAAGGCAGCTATACCTACCCAACAAGGTGACTAGCCGGCTGACCAGCTCCTCCTCGGCTCCTCGCCGACGCTAGTGTGGATGTGATGGTGGGCTAGCTTGTGTGGCCCCACGAATCTTACCATCTGGGCCGCTAGCCCCAATGACACCTCCAGTAGCTTTGACTTTTTGATTGATGTTGTGCAGCACCTTGTCGACGCCGGACATGACGCTGTGGAGCTGCGCGAACCACTCGTCGTCAGTGTAGACGCAGAGGGTGGTGAGGACCTTGGCCGCACCAACACCTATGGTCATTGCTCAGTGCCTTGACGAGGTGGTCGACAATGGTGGGGGCGCCCTTGAGTATCCGCTCAATTGCAACAGCTCTCAAGGGCTAGCATGGCGAGAGCCTTGCTGGCCTCGACACGCACGACGCTGGCCTCGTCGGTGATTTGTGGCTGGAAGAGCATGGCGAGGAGGTGGGTGACCACGCCGGTGCCACCGATCTTCTCGCGCGTGTCTGTGTCCATGGCGAGGCGGGTCATCACCTTAGCGCCTAGCTGCTGCAGCTCGAGGTGGCCGCCGGGGGTACCCACGGGCTGGTCGGCGGTAGGGGGGGCATCAGCCCCGCCTGACCCCAGTGGATCTGCCCCTGCTTTAAAGCAACATGCTGCTCAGTAAGAAGCTCTGTTGCTCTGTCCAGGACAGACTTATGATGACAGTAGGCAGTAGCCCCATCGCCGGCAGCATATCCAAGGGGTCGAAGAGGTGGACACTCTGAAGAGGTTTGAAATGTATGCTGATTTTGGTGCAGGAATGGCTTCAGTAGGACTGTATTGATGCTCCTTTTGTGGGTACGAGGATGTCCGGTGCAAAGGAGATTACTTGGTCCAAGAATAGGTTCATTAGGATAATGTTGTGCCTGTTGCTGGGGGGATGAGGATGTTCTGTACAATCTGGAATCGGCAAACCGAGAAAAATGATGCAGCTGAGACCACCATCGTCCATCCAATGCCATATTGCCCTTGCTTTGCGCCTAAAACATGCTGATCAGGCCAGTACGAGGATTCAGGTTCCTGAGCCAGTCAGTTGTAGTAGAGCCTATCGATGACCGTATACATGATATTAAAATATGGTGAAATGAGAACAAACGAAATAGACTCGCAGATATAGCCGTTCATTTTTTTTCTCATTTTCTTCCTTCCATGAGAAGAGCTACCTTTTAGCAATCGAAGGACGAACATGGTTATTATAGCATTTTGACTGGACAGGGAAAACACAAGTGAGGAATCTACAGAGCAGGTATAAATTTGTAACCATGTCATGAAAAATTTGTCGAAGTTAGAGGACATCCATAGCACAATGAACATCTCCAAGCACTTTGCTTTAGTTTTATGTAAAATACTTGAACCTTTTCCTTGCTGAGACACAAGGTATTGCACAAGTATGTATGACAACCACGATATCAAGAGAGAATTTAAGTTTCAGATAAAAGACCTAGAGAGCGAACACGGTACATGTTTATGTATGTACTATGTAATTTCTGCAATTTATGTACCCACCATCCACTAATCATCCTACAAGTGGAAGCGAAGGGGGAGTGGGGGAAAATGGGGGAGGAAAAAGTTTAAAAACTTGTTGTACTGAAAGTTGTATGTACCATAAGTCATCCCCAAGCCCTATGTAAAATATAGAAAAAGAATCATATCGAATTCTTAAATTAAATAATCCTATGGATTATTAACCAGAAGAGCACAACTCACTCTAGAAAACGATCCCCCATAGTCAACTATGTCAAGGTGCTTTGGTTCATTAACAACTCTGCTAAGCTGAAAGCAATATATACAAAAATTCGATGAAAATGAGGTAGACATTCTGCAGAACAATTGACAACATGCAAGTGCGTTAAACTGCTACATGCAAAGTAACCAGCAAAAGCCAGAACATGCAGCTCAAATGAGGTAAGACATTTTGCTGGGTTTGGTAATCCACGTTTAAGTATACAGGAAATAAACGAGATAAAACTAAGACTAAAAAAACAAACTTCATTGCCCTAAATATCAGGACGCAACAGAACACTACGCCAGCTTCAGTTTCAGTGAGCAACCATTCTCTGATTAAAAATATGTATAAAGTGTAACTAGAAGAACATAAAGATAGGGAAAATGAGCTTGCACATGGACCTGATGAATGTTACTGTAAGACAAATTTCAGTTTTCTAAGAAAGCTAACCTTTGAGAATGTACTAGCGAGATCATCAACATCAGATAATGAACCTAGATCTTCAGCCTGAAAAACAAGGGCTATGTGAAGGTACAGTGGATACAAGCTAAAGCAAGTTGAAATAAGTACTGGGGTACTCAACGCAACATCAGTGAATTATTAATAAATTCTAATCAGCAACGACACAAAGAAAACAAGAAAAGAGCAATGTAGGTGTCTGCATCACATGTCATTAACTCATTACCATAATAATTGGCATTTGGCGAAGACAAAGTTTCCTCTTTGAAGTTGCACAAACCCAAGATTCGAGTTTACTTTCAATATAATACCTTGACCATATATGCTCTCTTTTACATGGAAGTTACACAAACCCAAGACGACCGCAGGTCATCAGCCAAACTTTACATGGAAGGGCAAAATAACTGCTAGAGAAGCAGCCCATTTTCTCAATTTGAATGAGCATGTTTTAGGTGAAATGATTGTATGACAAAAAATGCACTTTACAAGGCTCTTGTTACAAACTAATAACTAAAAAAAGACAAGAGCAGATAAAAGTAACTTCAAAGTAGTGCACACTGCTAGCCAAATTCTGAACCAAGATGGTGTTTTCTACCATTTTGGTAAAAGGTATAGTCACGGACTCACGGTGTTATCAGAAATTAGTCATTTGTTGTCAACTGTACAAAAGTAAAATAGTTCTAATTCGTTGCAGCACATATCCAACATGTAATAAATGGTTTAAGACCACATTAACAACTCAATCATGAAATGACCCCTGACTTTGCAGTATCGCAGTACCTCTAGTGCATTCCCTTGAGAAGAAAGAGGGTGTTCTTCGTCATCAAGTCCAACAAAAGCAGCATTGCTGTCGTTATCCAATCCACCAAGCTCAACCTCCTCCATCACATTGTTGCCAAAAAATGCATATTGTGATGCATCAAATTTAGTACCGCCTGCATGGAAGGATTCAAGACAAAGCCAATTAACATTAGGTGCTATGGGACAAAAAAAATCAAGTAACAGAATAGGAACATACAAGGCTGCTAGTCTAATGAATTATCTGGATTTGGAGGGATGGAAAGGAGAAGAAAGCAGAGAGTCGGAGAGCAAATTAAGTTCTTGTTTGGTGGTAGCCAGTGGCCACTAGGAAAGAAGGCAATGATGGGGAGGAGAAAAACTAGTCTGTATGAATTGTGCTATCTTTTCTGTCCAAAACGGAAAAAAACACTAATGCAACATCCGTAGGCTTGCTGGAAAATTTGAGGACTTTTTAGGGGAAACTTATGGTACTTTCTTCCCTTCTCTAACAAACAAATAGAGCCAATTTTCAGTTTTTTTCTCCTATTCTCTTCTGTAGTTTTATGTTCATCTTTCTGTCCAATCAACCGAAGAATAAAGACCAAAACCCCTGATGCATTCATAATAGAACAAACAAACAGAAAACAAAAGACAGGACCGATGCAACTCCCAATGCACAGCAGTCACAAATGGTGACTGATGTAAGTAATTAACAGAAGCAAAAACCAGGGCTGTATCTATTATGAAGAATAAATAGGCTCAACTTAACACTCAAGTCAGTCACTAAAAAAATTTATATGGTACAACGGACCTCCCAGAAATTGGAATTACCCATTAAGAATACAAAGACAGCACACAATTGGGGGGGGGGGGGGGGGGAGTACTACAGCTTTATCAATCAAATCAAGGTGGAAAAGATAAAACTTATTCAAACAGGTGTAATTATCTCAATTCACCGCCACAGCTGTCGATAGATCACAACTTCAAACAAATATTTTGATAGCATACGAGATGATAGATATAAAGATCGACTTTTCCAGCGGTGTAGACACTCTAAACAACAAGAGCAACAGAGAAATACATTAACCCAGTTTGCCACTACAATCCAATTACTGTCGGACGCAGCATTTATTCTACTAAGCACAATGTAATAGCAATCTAACTCAATCTAACTTCTACAGGAAATTTCACAAATGCAATCAAGGATTTAACCTTACTGAAGCCACTTCAATCCCCAAGCCACAAAACAAATAGAAGAATTCACCACCATGCTATCACCACCGTAATTTGCACGCAGAAAAATTACATTGCAAATTCATCACGCGAGCTGCTTCCCCAATCCCCGATTCCAATCCCAAAAGCAAAACAAAAACATCGAACCTATTACATATCGCGTAAACCATTCTAAAACCACAAATTTAGCTAAGTCGCCGACGCATAGCCCTTCCGGAGCAGATCTACAACCCAAAAATGACAATCACCGGTGCCAAATTCAGATTAACGCGGGCAAACTGAAACCAAATCAAACCGAGCAGGACCGATCGGAGAGCAGCTCACCCAATCCTGACGCCTGCGTGCCGCCACCGTCGAGCGCCGCCATGGCTAAAACCTTCCTGGGAATTGTAGGGCTAGGGTTCCCTATCCACCGAGAACAAGGTCAGATTGATTGCTTGATGCCCTTTTGTAATCGTAGGATCGTTTGGTGCTACAATGTATCATAGTACTGTGGTGCAGAAGAGGCAATGTAGGGATGCAAGGCAACAGCATCAGAGGTGATGCTTCATATTAGCCATGGAAGATAGTTCTGTAAGGGTTAGTGTTGAAAAGTTATATGAATTCGTCTCATGTCTATGTAGTATATTTTATTACCTTATATTAGACGTAATATGATAGGTGTTGGAATCATGTGTAAATTGTATTAGATGTTGTGTTAATCTGTAACAATCGAGTCTGATTTATTTTTCTCTTCGTGTAGGACTTATTTCTTTCACCCAATATATATATGTACTCCAGTAATCTATAGAAAGAAGTGTTCAATTGTAATATCTTTTTATTACAGTGATTTGACTTCGAACGTCTGTGATTTTTTTATACTATAGTTTTTCACGTAAAAATTCATATCTCATCTCTATTTTTATATATATTATTTGAAAATAAGTTATATTAGAGCTCTGAATTCAAGATCCAAGCAACTATCCCAGGAAAAGGCCACTCTCGGGGGCGGCCATCACGCGGCACCAAGGCATGGGGATTTAATTGCATCTACATAGGGCATGTTCTTTCCGGCTGTGGCTGATAGCTTTTGGCTGCGGCTGATGGCTTTTTGGCTGTTTGTGACAGAGATTGTGGAAAGAGAGATACTCACTTGTGATTTTTGATGATACAGATATTAGTTTTTTAATGTATACTACAATTAACTTGTAGACCTTATCTTAAAAAAATACTTCGTTTAAAAATTAGTTACTATAGCAAAAATCAAAAACAGCTTTTAGAAACCGTAAAGAACAGAACCATAATCAAGTCATTCGCAAGATTCAAGTTTCCCTACACGCGTGTGCTGCTTTGTCTAGTATTCCGATCTGTTTCAGCGCCATCGTGAGAACTCCTCACGTGTCAGATTCAAAGCAGAGCCAATCCATCAATCTTGATGGCTCGACGAATCCGAAGCTAAGGTCCGGGCGGATAAAATCGTTGTAGGAGTTTCTTTGTCTTTGGCTCTAGCGCCATCAGCAGCAACGTGATATTTTTTCTTCACTCACGCAAGATAGCAGCAGCCCATGCCAAAAGCACGACCGAGTAGTAGCGCCACAAGCTCCTACCACTGAAAAGCTGGTGCAGGAGAGAGAATAAGCTTTGCGATGACTTAGGGATGATGTTTTAGCAATAGTTTCTGATTTTTTATTGAAATTTCACTATAATTGATTTAGCTTTTTTGGTATAATTAAATTTTAAAAAAATAAAAATAGAAAAAATTTGTTAGCCCATCACGAACAATGCAAAGCAACATGAGAAAAAAAGAAAAATGTAAAAAAGTCTAAAAAATCTAAAAAAAATTAGAAAAAAACGAATTACTGAATAGTGAAAAAAAAACTGAAACTGAAAAAAAGCTAAAACGAGCGGAACCTTAGCGCTCTTCATCGGATCTGAGCCGTACTGTTTTCTATCTCTGAGCGAGCTAGAGTCGAATCCCAGTGAAAACGTAGGCAACTCCCGAGAAGATTTTGGTCTTCGGGTCTTGCATCTTGTTCGGCAGCTTATCGCATCAAAGAAAAAACACTAGGCATTGCAACTCCCGAGAAGTTGTATCGTCAGTTCTATAAGTTTTTTTAGAGGCGGAGTTCACTGCTGGCTGTTGTACCTATTATTGATAGTATCTATGAGAGATTAATCAATGGTGATTTCATCGATGATGTATCGTCTTCTATGAGTTGCTGCGATAAGATCTATAGATAAGGAGTCTAAGGTGGAATTACAGATATTCTACATAATGAGTTAATTGGGTTACGCTTAACGGAGGAGATTTTTAAAAAATCAATATCTATTGTGATGACAAGTGAATTTGGTGTTTTATTCACCGTTTGATGACACACTTGATGGTAGCCAACATGATACTCTCCGAAGATTTATTGTTTGAATGTGAAGGTTTTGTTTCAATTTCATTTTAAGATGGAGGATTTAAGTGTAAAAAGAAATTTTATTTTTGTGTGAATACTACAACGTCTTCCAGTTATCGCACCTCGATATGAGAGGTCGACTGTAATTTATTTTTCATTGATGGAACAAGAGTTCTTTTCATTTGAACAATTTTATAGGAGTAACTTCAACCATGTCATCGAATTCAATTACTTTTTTTAAGTCGGCGGTTTAGCGTACGTGATGGCTACATGTGCAATAAGACGGTTCTAGTCTTTCTTGTTGAAGAGTTGGTCTTTCAATAAGCATTGTTTACCAAGTTTTATGTTCTAGATGTAGCATGTCAGATTTTATAATATGAGTTTTTCGTTATCTATCCAGCGTCACAGGTGATGTTTGCATTATGTCATTCGATGATTGAGTATTTGTTTCAGGGTCAGTTGCATAGACTCAAACTTTGCTGGGGTTATGAATTATTGAAGATCCAAATTTGTTCATCTACATTGTTAATAGTTGTGTGTTCAGAACTGCGGGTGGTTTATTCAATTTTGCTTTGCAAGAAGCGTTTCAACAAGATTGTTCCAGTCTTTCTGCTTGAAGATTAGTCCTCTTGACTTCGGCACTCAAAGTGTACATGATGATTTTATTAGAGGAGTTTATCATATTCTTCGATTACTAGAGGGAATTTGGCTCAATGTGGAGATTGTTGAAAAGTTGATCTAAATTCGTACTGTGTCCATATAGGACACTTCGTCGCCTCATGTCAAACGTAGCATGACAGGTGTTAGGGGCATGCGCAGGTTATATCAGACGTGGTGTCAATCTATAGCAACCGATTCTGATTTGATTTTCTCTCCGTGTGAGACTCGTTTCCCTCGTTCAATATATATGTACTCCAGTAGTCCATAAGAAAAAAATACTCTATTAGAAGCGCTCCATTGTAATATCTCTTTATTATAGTGATTTATTTTCGAACATCTACGGTTTTTTCTACAAGTGTTTTTTACGTAAAAACTCATGTCTTTTATCTCCATTTCTCAACACATGCACTTGATTTTGTAGGTACAGTGTTTGTGCAAATGGCCGCAACGAGATAATATGCTCCTACTTGATGCTTGCATATGAAATGCTTGATAATTTTTTTTGAGAGATCAGTTGACGGATCATGCACGCTAATTAGCAGCAGCACTAGCACCAGCAATAGTACGAGACTAGACGCGGTATCTCGCTACTCAATAATTGTCGAAGGTGAGCCCAAACAGTGGCACTACTCCTGTGACAACACCTCATGCATCAAGGGCATGGTGGTGGGGCCCCTGGTGATGTGACGGCGAGATTCGATCCGGTGGGTGGCGTCTGAGGTAACTGGATGCTGCTTCTTTAGCATAGCTTAGTTCTGGGAGTGGGATCTGGCTGGCTCCAGGGGGGATGTAATGGGCACATGCATGCATCTGATTCTTTCCCACCGAGCAGGCTAGATGGGCTCTGGGATTTTGGATGTGCAGACTCGGATTATGAAGGCTTGTCACCCATGTGGGGGCGGTAGGGTGCTTCATGGTGGACCAGCCCACCGGTCCTCCCTGGGAGATGTGATCCACCGCGAGCACCTCTTAGTAAGCATCGAGCTAGTATACCGCGAGGTCGACGTGATGAGCCCGCTATGCATTGCTTGTTTCTGGAGCATGTAGCTTATTCCACCGGTCCAGGGCGGAGTCTGAAGTGGATCTGGAGGACCTCGGCGTGGACGGACGCCCGGAGCGGAGTCTAGAGGGGACGCGCCCGGACGTGGCCCAGGATGGCTTGGACCTGTCCGGCGATCTTCCGCACATTCATCTTCCTAAGCGGTGTGTATTCTCACTTAAGTCTCCATATACGACACCAACGGTTGGTGATACGAGACAGACAGTAAACTTGTAAGCACACTCAGTCACATTCGAAGATCGTAAAGGATACAAAGGGACTCAAACGAGATGCACACACAAATAACTAAGTATATTTAATATAAGTGTTTAGAGTCATAAGAATGGTCTCCTCCCCACTTACAAAAGTTCCTATTTATAGAATGGGAGGAGTCAAGTAAAATTACAAGTTTACCCTCATAGCCTAGTTCACTTCTAAGGGTATTTTCGTTCTTCCCCACCAAGTGGGTCTTACCACATTCGATGGACTCCAGGGTAGGTCCGTGGACCTCGCTCAAGGTTGCTCTCAAGCCCTGTCCGAGATTGGCCTCCAGACCCCACCTGAGGTTGGCCTTCGGGGTAGGACTTCGGGCTCCACCCAAGATTGATCTTCAGATTTCGTCTTGGATCAGTCCCTAGACCTCGTCCGTAGTGGTGCGGACCCGGGGGGGCCTCTATACATTGTCTAAGGTGGACTTCGAATCTCAGCTAAAGTATATTTTCAGGCTTTGTCTTGGTTTTTCAGACCTTGTTCGAGGGACGTGGACTTCGGACTCCGTCTGAGGTTAGTCAGCGGATCTTATATAAGATAGATTCTCATTTGTGTATGGTCACGTTGAAATAATTTGTGCCCGAGCTAGCGCGGGACACTTTAGATTCTCATATGTGTATGGTCACGTTGAAATAATTTGTGCCCGAGCTAGCGCGGGACACTTTAGATTCTCATATGTGTATGGTCACGTTGAAATAATTTGTGCCCGAGCAAGCGCGGGACACTCCCTCACAATTTGCAATTACACAAACTAATAGTTACTCCTGGCTACTTCATTTCTTAAGCCGCGGTAGTGTTTGAAGTCGTACGAGTTCTGTGAAAAGGGAGGACAAACGCCATTGGACAGAGCAAGTGCAGGCCAGCTGCAGAGACTTTGAACGAAGTAGTACTCGACAAAATATCGGTCAGACACATGCACGAACCTCGGTGCCCTCTCTCT
The DNA here is from genome assembly GCA_036346265.1 of Melocanna baccifera. Lineage (NCBI taxonomy): Eukaryota > Viridiplantae > Streptophyta > Magnoliopsida > Poales > Poaceae > Melocanna > Melocanna baccifera. The sequence goes on along the minus strand of CM070691.1, from coordinate 26,598,507 downwards.
CTCCCCCCGTCTGCCATTTCACGAGCTCGCATGAGAAAGGCTGGCACGCATTGCCTCCTGCAGTTCGTCCCTTTCACTCTAGTCTCACTGGAACTCTGAAACAAACCTTCGTGTTCGGTCATGGCATGCATGAGACGTACAGACAACTCCAAGTGCTCATCGTCAATAATGGAGTGGCCAGCCAGTTATGGCAGCTAGTGGCTCTAGCAGGTACTCAGCTTTTGGCCATGGACCTTGTCTTATGCAGTTTACGCAGGCGCTCACGTGCCGCGAAGCGTCGCGCGCCGGGCCGGAAGTAGGCGAGTCAAGGAGGTAGCAATCGCTGATCTGATCGATCAGGCGCGCGCACTTGCATTCAGTCAGTCAGTCACACGTGTGCTAACTCGGAAAGTGATCAATGGCAGAGGAAAGAAACAAGAGAAGGCTCAAGAAAGCGCCGATCGATCAGGCCGAGTGCCAATCCATGATGTTTTTGGATGGGTAGATGGGATGGTTCTATTCAATTTGGATGGGATGATTCTAGATGAGATGATACAGTTTAATTATTTAGTTAGATGAATATGATGGTACAAGATATTGTTTGATTGGTGGGATAAAAGTGAATAGAATGGTACCATTCTGTGTTTGGTTGAAGGGATAAGGATGAATGAGGATAGATGTGGTAACCTTTAGTCCTGAGTGGTGAGATTGCCATCCGTAATTTTTTTTTTACATTTAACATCAACTGTAAATCTGCTTTGCACTATAAAATTCTTAAAATTATGATACAGGAACTAGGATGGATCATTTGGTTTTATAAAGACCACCCCTACTCCATGTGGAATGGACTGAATATATTATATTTATAGCATCATTTTGAATGCTTTTTTTAATATAATAGAGTGTTGCTCGACAGAAAGAATTGTGTTAATCAAAATTCATAATATAGTTTCAGTTTCATTTTGCAAAACAGGATTGACGGCCGAACTTCCAGTGCGCATCTTGTAAAGGACGTTAACAGACCATTGGCATTAGTAGGTGAATCATTAGTTCATGCCGACATCAGGGTAAGCTTTCATTAGCTATTTACTAGCTATTGAAGTTCATCTTGCTAGAAACCATTACCACCAGATAGGCATTCTTGGTTTTGACACAATGATAACATAATAGATATTACCAGATAGGCACCCATTCATGTACACGCTTTTATTCACACACGCAAAAAAATACATAATATTACCACATGAACTAGACAGCAAGAACTAATATGCTGATACAAACTGGTATAGCAACAGACAAAGACAGCCATCGTTAGGAACATGTAAAATCAATTAATTGAAGTTTCTGCTTCAGTTTCAGAACCCAGACAATAAATGAAACTTAAAATTTACATTGCTATAGCAAAAGCAAATAACTCAAAAGATCTAAAATCAATTAAATGTTCTTACTGCATCATGCACAAGATTCTAATAGAAGCTTTGAGCACAGTGCACTAGGGTACTGCATCATGGTGTCACGTAGGCCAGATCAAACAGAAGGAAGCTCAAAAGGAGCAGAGAGATCAGGTAATAAAGCCAGTTATAGCAAGCACTTGTCTCTAACCTTGGCACACCAGAATGAAAAGACTCGGAGGTTGTCACTAACTAGGTAATAAAGCCAATTATAGCAAGCACTTTTTCTTTCAGCATCCATTGAGGATGTGTGGCCTTTTCTAATCAGGATTGCAAAGTGGAATTGGAACAACAATATTTTGCATCAAAACTACACCATTCTTTGTGTTGTTTAAAAAAAGGATCAATCTGTATGCCCCAAAAGAACAAAGCTGATGGGAACGCAAGTATTGATTGCATTAAACTAATGAGATACTCATGTTTGGATGTCATAGGATTGTGCAATCATTCATGATAAGCCAACCCTACAATTTGAGGTAACATAATGGGTTAACATCATAAGAGTCTGTTTGAGCTATCCTGAAATTTTGAAGGGAATAAAGGTAGTGATTAGCATAGCTGTGGCACTATGAGTACCCTAGGTGTTTGTCATGTAACATTGACTACCTAGCAGGCTAGCGCTGAGTTACGAGATTTGGACGTTTTTAGTACTATGGCGCACGAAAATTCCAAATTTAGCCATCTTCATACAAAAATTCCAAATTTAGCCTCCTCTCCACCGCACGATTCGCCAGAAAGTGACACGTGGCAATCGTGCGGTCGGGAACATCACGACTCCGAAATCGTGCGGTCGGTACATGGCCTGACCGCACGATCATTGTAGCAGTCGAGATTTCACGGGTAGTCGCCGACCGCACGATCAGGCCATGCATAGTAGTCGTGCGGTCGGAGACCGCACGATTTCAGAGTCGTGCGGTCTTCGACTGCACGATTGCCACGTGTCACTTTCTGGCGAATCGTGCGGTGGGGAGGGGCTAATGTCATGAACCGGGGTAAACACCACCAAGAAGATGGCCGGATGACGTCGGCGTAGAGGGAGATGGAGAGACTAGATAAGGAAGACTATAATATTTCTCTTCATTGATCCCTTCAATAGCATGCGGTGGCCCTCTTTATATAGATGAGCCCCTCTAACAGATAGAATCTACTTCTAATCCTATCTCTAATAATTATAGAAACTCATATCATATCTCTAACAAAGGAATCTAATCTCTAACTCAAATAGAAATCAATCTCTAATTCCTAATAATAACTCGACTGGGCTTTGGGCCCAAGGCCCCCACCCCTGACACTACACCCCTCTCGGACATACAGCTCGTTCTCGAGCTGCTAGGTGGCGGCTTGATGCCAATGGACGACCTCTGACGCCGGTGTAGAAGACGAATAGTGGCGGAGTCTGCAGTGGATGGAGACGGCCGACCCGATCCAAGCGGAGCAGGGTGCAACGATGCCTGCAAAATTTTGTTGTTTTTTTGGTGATTTTTTATTTCTTTTATTTTTGTTTTTTATAGCTTCTAAGAGAAACTAACGCTGTTAAAAGAAAACATCACTCTCAGATCCGATCGAGGGCCGCACGGGCGGCTCGACCGAGGCAGGCGGCCCCTAGCGGCGCGGCGGCGGCAGCGGCAGCGCGAGGATTGGGCGCGAGGCCGGCGGGGCGCGCGCGACACCGGCAAAGACCGGCGGTGGGGCGGCGCGCGGCAGTGGCGACACTGCCGGGTGGCGGCGGCACCACCGGCGGCGGCGAGCGACGGACGGCGGCGGCAAGCGACGGCCAGCGGCGGCGGCCGCGGAGCGGCGCGCTGCGGGTGGCAACTGCAGCGCGCGCGCGGCGGCGAGCGGTAACAGCCGGGCGGCGGCCAGCGGAGGAGCGGCGGCGAGCGGCCGGCGGCAACTATGATGCGGTGGAGGGGCGGCCGAGGCGGATTTGGAGCGCCGGCGGTCGGCGTATCTGGGCGCGAGCTTGATCGGCCACTGCGGCGCGCGGCGCGCGCGCGCCAATGGAGCGCGCCCACCGTAGGGCAAGCGCGTCGCGTTGGCGCCGCGGTGAGGCGGCTCGCGCGAGAGGCGGGGCGCGGCGACGACGGAAGGTTGCTGGCGGCAGCCAGCAACAGCAGCGAGCGAGGCGCGAATCGGGTGACTTTCTTGAGGGGGCGCGAGGACATCCTCGTCTCTAGCGGCCTGGTCTGGAATTTGTGCTACTGCCGTCTCCTCTGCTCTGCGAGCAGCCTCCTGTTGCGCCTTCTCTCGCTCCTTTAAGATTTTTTCAAAGATACCATGTATGTTACGGAAGTAGTTCGCTATCTCCTTGCTGTGTTTCTCCATCTTGTCGACGCTAGCCTTTATTATGGCCAATGACTCAGCAGCAGGACGAGTCGTAGGAACCATGGCAGCCGAAGTCGTGGGAAGGGATCGACTGCTCTGATACCAAGTTGTCATGAACCGGGGTAAACACCACCAAGAAGATGGCCGGATGGCGTCGGCGTAGCGGGAGAGGGAGAGACTAGATGAGAAGACTATAATATTTCTCTTCATTGATCCCTCCAATAGCATGCGGTGGCCCTCTTTATATAGATGAACCCCCTAACAGATAGAATCTAATTCCAATCCTATCTCTAATAAGTATAGAAACTCATATCATATCTCTAATTATATCTCTAACAAAAGGAATCTAATCTCTAACTCAAATAGAAACCAATCTCTAATTCCTAATAATAACTCGACTGGGCTTTGGGCCCAAGGCCTTCACCCCTGACAGCTAAATTTGTAATTTTTGTATGAAGATGGCTAAATTTGGAATTTTCGTGTGCAACAGTACCAAAAACGTCCAAAATTCCTGAGTTACCCTTTTCAAATTGTAATAACCAAGACCAATCACATATTTATATTACTTCGCACAATGTAACTCTTTTAACTTGCATTTACGGTGAATGCAATTCACTGAAAGAGACAACTACTAATGGCTGCTCATATTCGTTGATAGCTATCCACAATGTCACTCATTCATCAAGCACTACTGATAGGTACAAATGCCTATTCACAATGTCACAAATTTATCCAACATTTAAGCTATGCACAATGTCTAGACTAACAAGAAATCCAACATTGGAAAGCAACCCACAATGTCACTACTGACAAGAAACCCAGAAGACTATTGGGTTTATTTTTTGTAAAAGAATGTTAATTCCGAATGTACAGTTCAAACCACTTTTACAATTAACACAACACAAAGTTAATGCATGCAACACCATCTCAGACTGGGCTGCGACACAACAACAAATGAATGCATGGGGACAACTTAACCCGGTTAAATTATCAATTGCCATAAGCTGGTTTATGCAAGCAAATTATCAGAAAAAGGTACCCAAAGATGATCCATACAGTAGTAATCTACGAAGAATAAGCTTATATATGAATGCATGGGCACAAATTAAATACCATTTGAACTCAATTTCATGTTGCTACTGGAATATCGATCCATCGAGTAGAGATTACTGAAACAGAACATTGAATAGCATACGTACCTTCGTTCCCATCGAAAGATCCCCTCAAGGTCGAGGAGGGGAGGAAGAACGTGAGGGGGCGGCAGATCCGGTCCACACGGGCGTCGGGATGGCAAAGAGTGGAGGCGGCGGCTAGGATCGAGACACCACCGACTTCGATATGGGATGCGGCACCTCGGATCCCGTCTCTGACAGCGTCGGGTCACCGCTAGATCCTGTGACCACCGTGCCTTGGCATGTAGCACGCGGGGTCAGATCTGCCGCAAAACACAAGGAGAAGGCACGGGGAGGAAGAAGGGGGGAGGGAGAGGACGCACCTGCTCAAGGCGAGTCGGCGGCGATGGTAGGGAAGGCGAGGCGAGCCGAAGCAGAGGCGGTGCGATTCCAGTCGCCGGCGCCGAGAGGGGCGCCGGCACGAAGGGAGTCAGAACCGTCCCCAAGCGAGCGACGAGAGGGGAGGGGACGAGTGGTGAGGGCACCCCGAGCGGACCGCACGAGTGAGTTCAGGACCGCGTCGTTCACCAACTTCTATCGAACGGTTCGGTCTCGGATCTCAGTCGAATATTCCCCACTTCAGTACCAGCAGGTCCTGGATGATCCGGTTCTATTCCCTAATCCAGACGCTAGGACCACCATATATCTCGAACTGTACTATTCAAGTAACTGATGGTTCAGCTAACCAAACACGTCCTAAGTTACGCATGCATGGGCATCAGGGCGTGATTTAATTAATTTGTAGGTCTCTAAGTTCTCTCCCAAACTAGAAGCTAGCTAAGCAAACAAATCAATGCACGCAGATTGCAAAAAGTAAATGGATGAACTGTTGCCTATAGCACTAGCTAACTAGTGCATATGATGTGTTAGCACTGTAAACGTACCAATCTCGAACGAGCCTGTCTACCTAAGTTTGAGCTCCATACAGGTTCTGTTCTTTTGCGGTTTCTAAAAGTTACTTTTGACTTTTGCTACAGTAACTAACTTTTAAACAGAGTATTTTTTAAGATAGGGTCTACAAGTTAATTGTAGTACACGTTAAAAAACTAATATCTGTACCATCAAAAATCGCAAGCAAGTATCTCTCTTTCCGCAATCTTTATCGCAAACAGCCAAAAAGCCATCAGCCGTAGCCAAAAAGAACAGGCACATAAGTTCAAGCCGAGCCTAAGTTAGGGTTCTAAGTCTGGACCTGAGCTTGAGTATGGCTCGACCAAAACTCAAGCTTGTCTCGAGCAAACTCGCTAAGAAGTGATATGCACTATTCACATCATCAATTTTCAATAGTGAGAACAGAATAATTATTACAAGTACACAAATCATAATATAATAAGAAGCAAAGCATATTTACAGTGGTTCACATAAACAAATGAAGAAGGGTGAGAGAAATAGTTCATACTGAGATCTGGAAGTTGTTGGCGGAGGAAAAGGACAGTGGTGGCTCGGCGGCTGTCAGTACATGACGGCGACGGGGGAGAAGCGTCACTATCGACACTTGGCTGCGTAGCAAAATTGTCGTCGTTGGTGCTTGGCAACGAAGGAGGAGGTGTCGCCGTCGGCGCTTGGTAGCGGAGGAGAGGTGTCGCCATCGGTGCTTGGCAGTGAAATAATGTCCTCGTCGTTGTCTTGGCAGCGAAGGAGAAGATGTGTTGTGGTTCGGCGCATCATCATCTAGCCTCAAGGCGGGGGCCGAAGGATGGAGCACTCTACGCCCTCCCGCATGGTGATTGCTGATGGTGGACAGTGGTCGGCGAGCAGAAGATAGGAGGTGTGGTAGGGTGGGAGCTGGGATGGGAGGAGAGGCGATGGCCAGGTTGTGGCCTTGGGTAGGGTTGGGGATTAGGTTATGGTACAGATTGGGGAGGGAAGGCAGCCAAGCAGTGCAGGCTTGCAGCGGCTAAGGTTACTTAGGGATACGATTAGGGTTGGTCGGTTGGGGATAATGATTGGGCAGTGGGTCTCATGGGTGGCAAGGTGGGCTGGATGGGTTCAGTCGGTAGGATTGGATTTTGAAATTGGGCCATGAGCGAGAAGAGTGGCAGAAGAAATAAGTGGGTGGTAAAAATTGATGAGCCATATTCAAGCTCATTATCTTAGTGTCAGGTTTGAGATTTGAGATTTGAGTTCAGCTCGTTTAGCATTTTAAGCCGAATTTAAATCGAGTCAAGCTTAATAGCTTATCAAGCCCGAGCTTTTCTTGCAACATATGATATGATGTGTAACGTATAACCATATTGTAAAATTCCTGCAAAATCTTACGTGGAATCTCCACGAACTTTGCCCTTAGAGAGTAGTAGCGCAACACGCTTATAACAGTGAGTTGGCGGCGACGCATCCCTTTGTGTATGATCACGGCATGAAGCGTACGTACACCATTAGCGCGCCGGACTAATATACTAATACTGCTGCATAGTGCTGAACATGCAATTGGGACCCACGCACATGTACGTACAGCCCGACAGCACGGTAATAACCTGCTTCCTCTTCGTCGGTATAACCCTTCTACGACCTGAGGAGCTAGCTATTACTGTTAGCTAGTATCAGCGATGACGTTAACTAATGCAGCCTGCAGTGTCCTCGTCAGGTACCATTCACCCCGGGCCATGTGCAACTGTACGTGCAAGCTAGCCGGCCTGCCAGTGCCGATCGAGTCATGAAGGAAATCGAGGAGACGAAGCAAGCTAGGCAGGTCCAATGGGGGCAAAGGAAAAGAAAGGGAGAAACACAGGCGAGCATCAAGGACGAGAGCATGCACAGCGCACTGCACTTCGCTGCCTGATGGATCGATCGACCGACGCCCCCTGCGAGAGCTAACTTGTTGGGCTAATCAGGCACTGTCTACACGTACATACCACAGCACCGCGTGACCTAACCTAGAGAACAGGATGCAACGTTGTACAGGACATTTCAGGATACATGTCCCTATGATCCATTGCATGTTAGGAGTTAGAAATTGAAAACATGTATGACTCTAACTAGAACGTGCACGCATGCACGTACAAGCAAACTCACGGATTGTCCAACAGACTCAACTCACTCTAAACTAAAACATGGTAAAATTATATCTAACATTTTGAGAGAGTCTAATGGCAGAGGTGACGACGACTGGCCCGTAGGCTGTAGAAGCCCATAGGCAGCACATGTACTGGCCGGGCCGTGCTCTGTTGAACAAATATGGTAGCCCTGTGGTGTTCGTTCGCTTGCATCGGTGACGCGACGTCTCCATACCTCATGCATCAATGCATCGCAGAAAAAAATAAGATGAGTAATGGTGAGATAGAAAAAATCACGGGGGGAGAGAGGTGAGGTCATGGGAGGCGAGTGGAGGAAGAAGGGAGCAGCTGGTGAAAAGACTGGTGAGGTGACGACTTTTCTATAACGTGGAAAGAATCAACTGCCCTCTCAGACACACACGCTCTCTCCCCCTCTCTTTGCCTGTCTGCCATCACGCCCACGAGGTGGACGTCTACGTTCTGGGTCCCATGCGTCCGGCCCCTCTCGTCTTCAAGCTATACCCAGCTCGCTCTTGTCCTACATCCTATTTCACCTGATGAAATCTATCGTAGGAATGAATAAGGGGTGATCGGAGCCATGGTTTTTGATTTTTTCTAAAAAAATACTATATCGGATTAAAAAAAATACTGTAATTGAGTTGATTTATTGAGTATAATTAAATGTATAAAAATTTAAAAAAACCGAAAACAAAAAACAAAAAATGTAAGTAATTTTTTTAAAAAATGAAAAAACCGAAAAAAATAATTTTACTGTAGCTACAGTACCTGCTATAGTGTTTTTAATCGCCCCCGCCCAACGCCCATAAGCTCTTCTGAGCGGGGCCTAAGGCACCGCTTATTTTGCTTAGTTTTTTAGCTTCAGCTTTTTTTAATTATTTCTATATTTTATTTTTTTCTGACTTTTTGATTATTTTTGGGTTTTTTGTTGGCTCTTTTTTCTCATATTTATTTGCATTGCCCGTAATGGGTTATTCTTTTTTTAATTTTTTAAATTTAATTATGTCAAATAAGCCACCATCAGTTACAACACAAAATAAGTCAGCTACAATACAGATTCAACCATAAGCCGACTTAAAAAGCCCAACTGAGCGGTCCCTAAGTTAGATTTTCAAACCTACAGGGCGTTGTATGTTGCGATGTGAATATGGTTAGATCTGATTCTTAAAGAATCTAATTAAATTTAATTTGAAGTTATATTTCAATTTGTATAATTGGTCGATAATATAAACTGATCGAAGATTAAAATAGATATCATCTCTGTGTTCATAACATACTCTACACCTACTTACATCAGACGTGTTGTCTAAAGGTATTTGTATCGACTGGAGTCAGGCATGGCTACTCGAGGCGCTTCCAACTATAACTCTTTATTACCATCTTTTGAGATTGTTCCATCTCTAAACGGGGTGTTGTTTCTATCTTCGAGCATGTTACTATTCCAGTTTCTGAGTAGGTCTCTATTTCCATTGCCGATTAGGATTATGTTCCTTCGTTTAGAACTCTTGTTCCTAATGCTATTTATACCCCCATATAAGCCTCATAATAGATAACGAGAGCACTACAAGTTATCTATACATGTAATATGTAAAGAGCGTTCTGTAACTTCTCATCTATATAGTAATTTTTTCCCAATTATATGTCTGTAGGTTTTTTCCACTAAGGCTTTTCATGTTAAATCTTTGTTTCATATTTCTGATTATTCTTCATTATTTCATATCTCGTTTAGTCAGTTTTACATAACACAGGAGATTGTTCCACAGTGATTCAGTGAACTGCTTAAAAGTTGACAATTTCGACTCAAAAGTTAAGTTAAAAGCCGAGGCAATGAGAACGAGACAAACAAATTCGGTTTAAGGTTTGAGGGAGGTGGTAGCGGGTCACGAAGGAAGCACCAATGTTGATGCATGGTGAAGGTGGCAGGCTGGGGAGGAGTGAGAATTATACAGGGAAGGGCAGAGATGGAAGGGAAATGAGTGGAGTTCCATTGTATGAAGATCCAATGGTCATAAAATTTGTCTGTTTTTTCGCCAAAAATAAGTTGATTGATGTATACGTTGGAGGCGGGCCCCGCGCTACCTTGGACTCATGACAATTTTGGCTAGATGACATATATCAGAAAATCTACCTCAGATGAGGTTCGTGGACCAACCTTAGGTAAGGTCCAGAGTCCGCCCAGACAGGTTTGTACCATCTCGGACGAGGTCCAGAGGTCTTTTTGTAATCTTAGATATCCATATGCAATACACTTATTCATCCATTCATATGTAATTCTCATTGTGTCCCTTCACATTTTTAGCAGGCTTTAAATCTGACTAGAGGTATTTGTAAATTTGTTGTTCGATATTGTATTGACAACAGTTGGCACATAGTATGTATAAAATAGATGAATCGAAGCAAATTCTTGGTTGTATGGTGGAGATAGTAATAAACCTCGCATGCTTTCTTCTTGAATCAAAACATGATGAGGGTTGCTATTCAGCAGATGCCTATTAGTTACAAAAACCAGTGGACGATGCACCCCCATCGTTGGCACAGATTCTTGTTGCTCGTTGGCAATGATACACCATTCCCGTGGTGTCCTTGCTAGCCCGCTGCCAAAAAAAAAACAAAAACAAATGTGGTTTTCACCAAGCAAAGTGTTCTTATACTTTCTTGTCTAACAAAAACAATACTAAAATCAAAGTACATGAAAAAAAAGTAACATCTATTCATCATTCATCGCGCTTTACAACTTATACAAATCTCTGCTGAGAAAAGCATAGAAACGTTTATCAACTTTCAACTCAAAATTTTAATTTCCAAATTGATTTGGAGGCTGCTCGGTTGGGCTGAAATTTAATGGTTTATAGTTGAAATTACACTGTAGCAGGCTAAATTTACACTGTAGCAGATGGTGGCTTATTTGGTGTAAATAATTTTAAAAAATCTAAAAATAAAAAACGGATTAGTCTATCACATATAATATAAATAAATACGAAAAAAATCCATGATGTGGAGCCACCCATGGAGCCCTCGACTGCGGGCGGCACGAAGCCATTGCAGAAGAGCTCTAGCTCCAGCTTGTGCTTCCGATTGGAATTTTGGCAGTGGTGTTCGGGAACACTCTAGGGCCAATCAACTCCCACCATGCCATCGACTGATTTGTGTGCTAATCATCTATTCATCGCAATGCAATTGAAAAACTCTGAACACTTATACCGGAAATCCTAGGTCCGTCGCTTGGTTAATGTATCGCATACGTAGTTACACGCAGCTGATAATGATATACACAGAAAACCCTTGCAGTAGCATGCACACATACTGACATGAATACAAATACATACATCAGGAGCCTTGTTGCACCTGCCATGGCCTTAAATGATTGGGGTCACCATCCGTTTGTCTCCCTCCTCCCTCTTTTCTCCACGCTCACTCGGATCAACTCGCAACCGGTTCCGCTATAAGTGGCTCCCATTTCTCGCTTCTGACTTTAACTGATTTCTGACTTAAGGTAGAAGCAAGAATGTACAGGTTAGTTTCTTAATTTTAGTTTTTTTATATTTTTTTACTTTTTTTTACATTATTTGATATAATGGTGTTTTTTATCTTTTATTTTTTTAAATTAAATAATTTAAAAAATTAACAACCATTACGATACAATTTAAAAAACTAGAAGCGAAAACAAAAAGTCTGAACTGGAGCCACTTGGAGCTACCCTCCGTCCCCTCAAAATTAAGCGGCTGTCCCACGGCACGCCCAGCTTAACCATGGTTATATACACGCGCTCACCCTCCTCCTCCTCCCCACTACTGCCTGCGGTTGCAATCCAAATCCATCCATTCATTCATTGATCCACCCGCCGTTCTCTCTCTCTCTCTCTCCCCTTTTCGGGGGTTCCGTCGATCCACCACCTGCGGAGGAGGCAGCCCGTCCGGCCGGCGGCCTCGTTTCCACGCGCGCGCCAGCCAGGTGAGATTTGCGATTTCTGTTCTGTTCTTGCTCTGCGGCTAGCTGATTGTGCGGCAGGCCGCGTCGTCTCATCAGCTGAGCTGACGACTCCGGTCCAGTGCGCGCGCGCGCACGTCAGTTCTTGGCTGCTGCAGCTGCTAGGTTCAGATTCAGGCCGCCTTGGGATGCACTCTGGGCCACCGTACTAGCTCAGGACCAGCTGATTCCCCCATTTTAGAAAACCCTAGCTTGTTCCTTGCTCTTTTTTTTCTAGAAGCAGTAGCAAGCATCAAGAAATCTCTAGTTTGATACTTTGATTTGTAATTTGATTGCACCACCGCCTCAAAACTTCTTGCCTTCTTCAGAAGCTCGAATTAAACCTGTTCATGGCTTCGCTTCTACAGTTACCATGAACTGAAGGAGGCAATTGATGAGCACACCTGTTCCAGTAAAAAGCTGGTTTTGGTTTCTGGCCTTGTACTAACGGAGGGTCTCGCCTGCGCACATGCAGATCTGAGGCCATTCGGGTGGGTAGCTCGGAGGTGAAGGAGGAGCAGGGAGGAGAGGACATGCAGGGAGGAGGCGCGGCGGACAGCCCGGGTGCGGGGGCGGACGCATCGCGGCCGAGCCGGTACGAGTCGCAGAAGCGGCGGGACTGGCACACGTTCAGGCAGTACCTGCGCAACCACCGGCCGCCGCTGGAGCTCGCGCGGTGCAGCGGCGCGCACGTGCTGGAGTTCCTGCGCTACCTCGACCAGTTCGGCAAGACCAAGGTCCACGCCACCGGGTGCCCCTTCTTCGGCCACCCCTCGCCGCCGGCGCCGTGCCCGTGCCCGCTCAGGCAGGCCTGGGGCAGCCTCGACGCGCTCATCGGCCGCCTCCGCGCCGCCTTCGAGGAGCACGGCGGCCGCCCCGAGGCCAACCCCTTCGGCGCCCGCGCTGTGCGGCTCTACCTCCGCGAGGTCCGCGACAGCCAGGCCAAGGCGCGCGGCATCACCTACGAGAAGAAGCGCCGGAAGCGCCCTTCCCCGTCGCAGCAGGCGGCGGCGACGCCCGTTCCTGCCTCTGCGCCTGCGACCGCTGCCGCTGCCGCGGCGCCCGAGAGGCCAGAGGGGCACTTCTTCATCCCGCATCCGCACTACGTGCACGGGCATTTCCTGGTGCCAGGCGACGAGGACGCCGCTGCTGGCAATGCCAACGGCACCGGCAACGGAGACGGCGGCGAGATGGCGACGGCGATGGCGGCGGCCGCCGCGGAGGCGCACGCGGCGGGGTGCATGCTGCCACTGTCCGTGTTTAACTAGCTGTATACTAGCAAGCAAGGTAGGGCTTAATTAATCCGGCGGTTTATCTAGTCAAAAACTCGTTATCTCGATCGATCGGTTGATCTCATCTTGACGGGATGATGCGTTCGGTCGATCGATCAACACGTACCTACTGTTCTTATCAACTCTACTACTCTTTTGGCTACATTTCCTGCGCTGGGAAGTACTGCTTAAGTGCTTAGTACTGTAGGGTTTTTTAGTATCGTCGTGCTTGGTTTGTGTATGCAATGATGATGATAATATAATGGGAGGCTTAATTAAAGTGGTAAGGAAATTTATGTGTTCTGTTTATTTTGGCTGTATATTTTTCTTGGTCGTTTTTATTGTCCATCGATGATACAGTTATTGATGTGCTTATACTGTTACACATTGACTTCTCTGTGTTGCTGTCTGTGCGACTGTGCCTCATTTCTCCCTTCCGTTCTTCCTTTTCTGAGAGGGCCATTCATTAATTTGATGTTCATGGCTGCTATCCGTTTCATGTCTCAAGATTAATTTCATGTAGATACAGCTTGAGTTATCTAGTTGCTTCACTCTCGAAAGATCGCATTGACACATTCACATGTGGCCACTTAATATCATGTGTGTTGGGAGTTATGCCCATTCATGTATTCTTTTGTCTTTATAATTCGTAGAGAAGTTTTTAGAGAGATATTGACATGCAATTTTAATTGATACGAATAAAATCGATACTTTACGTACTACAATTAATTAGTACATTTTATCTTGAAAAACACTTTGTTTAAAAGATATGTACTGTAAAAAAATAGTGGTGTCTAGGGAGCATTCGAGTGTTTTGGGGCTACGAGCACTCAAATTTTTTAGACGTTCGATTTCTATCTAAGTTCTAGATTCGGAGCATCCATATTTTTTCTGGAGGGAGATATGCGGCGATATGTGTTTTGGGGTTACGAGCACTCAAATTTTTTGGACGTTCCATCTCTATCTAATGTTCTAGATTCGGAGTATCCATATTTTTTCTGGAGGGAGATATGCGGGGATATGCTGGATCCCCGTATTCTTCCTTTCTTTTGAGAGGGCAGGCGTCCGTTGGATTAAGATCTAATATATAAAAAATTTAATTATTCTTAATCTCAAAAAATACTTAAATACTCTTTATCACTTCTCTAAAAATTAGTTTTTAGAAACTAATATGGATGGAGCCTTAATATTACACGTTTTGAGGATTTGCCTACGATTCCGTCGTTGGTGCTGCAAACATATTCAACTAGCCATTGTGATCGAAAGGAAGAGCTGTTAATTGTACATTTTAGACAAAAAATAGTAATAATAATTATGAACAGTAATACTGATCAGGAGTTAAGATTACAATAAAAAAAGGAAAGAACAGCTCAATTTAAGCAGAAATTGGGGGATCTTTATTCATCATTCATACATGGTATTGATATATTCAGAGAAGTTGGAAAATTATTAAATCCATTGAAAGTAGCTAGAATGCTTGGGGCTCGTTTGCTACGCGGCTTTTTTTCTTTGGTGTTATATAGAAGCAACTCTGGTATCTATAAAATTCACCCCCCTTTTTCTTGCCTCAAAGATAAACCCTTTTGTTTGCCACTGTTTAGATGTTTTAAGGACTTGATAATATGTTCATTTATACGACTGTGCATTCTGGGTATCTGAAACTTTGCAATCTATGAGATCATATGGAGGTCACCTCATAGTGTACGATTAATATTTGACTTTGTTACGCAAACGGCGGTGTCAAAGTTTGAGTTTGTTTTTGGAAATTGCATTTTTGGAGTTGCTACCTACCTCAGCTGATCAGGCCGACTTGTAGGTTGCAGTCTGACCAGCTTCTGGAACCATCTGTCTAGTGTGACTAGAATTTGGTTAGTAGTCTAATCGGAGACCTGCTGTGACTGATTTCTAGTTGGCATCTGTTTTTCCCAGATAGCATATTTTGGGGTTGGGCTCTTGCAGTTCGACTGAAGGTGTGTCTAGCAGTCTAACTTACATAGTTGCCACAGTCAGATCGACTCCTCTATTACTAGGGTTTAAACGGAGTTGACTAGCGTAGTTGGACCAGCCTATGATTTGTGGTCTGATTGGCTAGGCAAGGTTTAGGAGAGTCTAATTTGGTATTTGAGTTGGGGGTTGACTCAAATACTTTGAAATTGTTGCACACATGTTGCCTGATGTATTGTTTTGACAAATGTGAGTCAAACGCATAGAGCTTATGCTCGATATGGTTGCTTGGTCTTCGAATATATATGTGGTATGGGGGACATAGCAGTCAACGTCAATGGATCGGGACTAGGTGGAGGAGACGAGGCAGAAGTGGTCATGTAAGTCTGAGTGAGGCTGCGTGGCTCAAGAGGAGAGCACAGAGAAAACAAGGATCATAAAGAGATGGGTTAGTGTATGTGGTGCACCGAGTGACGAGGCCAATCCACATAGTTTGGGGGAGTTTTGATGCGTGAAGATGTCACAGCTAGTTATTGGCACGAATATGCTTTGAGAGGAAGGTAAGTGTTAATGGCTCATCAATTGTGTCAATTGATGATTTTATGTATTGTGCAGTATTACTTGATGATTTGCTTATTGTTATAGGTTGTAAGACTCTAAAATTAGATCATGATAACATGGAAAGGATCGGAACTAAGCTAAGAGAGGTGATGTCTAAAATAATCAAGGTGCCGTCAGAAGATGACTAAGGTTAGTGAAGTGGTTACAAGCCGAGAAAACAAGAAACCAGAGCAGGAACTACCAATGATGAACATGACGGGCAATAGTAAAGTGGACTGGGAGATAGGTTATGGCTCTTTATCTTAAGTTTTTTTTGTTATCCTTAGTCTTTGTGGTTGACTAGAAAGTGCTGCAAATATTACCTCTAAGTATCACTAGATATCAAAATTCATCCAAATATTTATCCTCCTTGCTCAAGTGTTAAAATCTTGATTTGGCTTTGTTTTTTTATGTTTCCTTCTACCCATTTGATCTTGTTTTGTGTTAAGGATGTCTAAGCGATGGAGATATCTTTTGGGAACTAAATCTCCTCCATCTAATCATCTTTCATAATAAGTTCTTGTGATTGCTCAGTTTTGATTCAAGAAAAGGTGGTTTTAGGGTTTTGATGTTTAGAGCTTTTGGTTTGAGTTCTTGCTGTTGTTAAGCTTGCTAAGACATGCTGAAATAGATCTATTATCATCTTGACCATTCTTTAACAATGAGCAAGTCTTGATTGGAGTTCCTGTGTATTGCCTGGTTTTTGTGCAACATTTCTTCAAATGGAAAAATATCGTAACTTTGGCAATGATCTTCCTAATCTTTGATCGGAATAAGTTCATGACATCCTAGAGAAGATATATGCAAAGTTTCTAGTGATTTGGACCATATATCAAAAGTAACATAGATTTTTGTGTGTCAAAATTGTGTTGATTTTCAGCTCTGATATGAGAAATCGGTTTAACCGCCTTTGAGGCCGATCAGACCGCCTAAGCCTGATCATCCGACCGTCCTTTGCACTCTAGTCTCACTGCCCGGACTTATCATGATATGTTTGGCTCAGTTTTTCTTGATTGTTTTTTGTGAGTGGTTTGATTTTATTATCCATAGTTTATTATAGCTATTTGAGTACGAGAACCATAATTTTTTTACTTGGATAATAAGATTTATAAAAGATTTTAATTGTACTGGCTCCTTTTTACCCCTCTGGTCGCCGTTCTCCGTCTTTACGGAATCCCACCAAAAGTATTCATTTCAAATCGGACCTACTGTGTAAACAGTACTACACCGAGCAAATGCTGGCCTGCGCCTCACGTGTGCTAGACTGCGCGCTAGCCATAGGCACTTTCATGTCCGATTCAGTAGCCCTTGACCTCCACTGCCACTTGTTATTCAATTGTAACCGCAGATCTCACCATGAACTACACAAGTGCGCGCTACATGCGTGGATTGATGGACGTGAGCTGCAACAATTTTTATCTCAAAAGAGGAAAAGGGTGTAGTGGTGGTCAATGGTCTTGTTGAAAGGTTGCTGTGTGTTTTCGTTCGAGGTGATGGAACAGCCATGGAAATCCGTGTGCTTTCTTGTGCTTGATGATTAGCGGCAATGGATTCCCAAATCATTTGATTCCTGAAGAGATGAGCACCACATTGCCCTCATCATCATCATCAAACCCATTGACGCCAAATACGACAAATACTACTACTATTGCTTCTTCTGTACATCTAATCAACTTAGGCATCACTTATTTATATTTATATTTTTAGTTTATTTTTCACTATTTATAATTTTTTATTTTTTTTTCTGATTTTTAATATTTTTGAGCTTTTTTATCGGTTCTTTTTTCATATTTATTTGTATTATACATGATGTGCTACCTTTTTATTTTTAGATTTTTTAAATTAATTACATCAAATAAGCCATCATCAATTATAATATAATTTTAATTAATTATAATATAATTTTAATTATAAATCATTAAATTTTAGCTCAATCAGGTAATCTCCTGTGCCCTGTGAATTCACTGGCGAGCTGGATCGTTTGTCTTGTCATTTGATACAAAAATGCTCAAAAATGGACTAGGTGCACAGTGGCCTGCCCTTGGCAGGTCAATGTCACATGTGATGGGTGAACCCCAGCAGCACAAAACACAACTGGTACTGTACTTTGTTCATACGTACACAAAGTGGAGTAGCCTGATATTCTAAGGGTACGACAATTTTTTAAAAAAAGAAGCGTGCCGCTTAGTAAATAGCTTGATTTAGCATGATAAATAAAACAGCTTTGACTGCCAAAGTGTTATCTAACTACACGTCTGCATTTGAATCATACATCTGATTTTTTTTACTATTTTTTTTTCTAATTATACATACGCTTTGACTCACATCCCCGAGACTTGCAACGTTTGCATTTGAATCACACATTAATTATTTTCTAGAATTATATTTTCATCTTCCAGTCTCGGGAATCCCAGGTTAATGTTAATGTACATGCAACATGCCCGCAGCTGTCTCACTCTGAGCATGCATTCCTATGATGATATCCAAGCGAAGCAAGGGCCCTCTCCTTTTCAAACAGTAGGTAGTCTCGGCGTCGCAGTAGTAAACAGCTCCAGGCGAGTACCTTGGCCATTGCCCAAACGCATGCTTAATTGATCCATGCAAATAGAATAAGATGGATTCCCTACTGGAAGCCCTGATCCCTGAACTGTTCCAGGCCTTGGGAGCAACAGGTTCTCCCTTCTTGTGGCTCCAAGCCACAAAGAGAGCAGGACCGTACGGTTGACGAGCCGGTACATCCATGGCGTGCCATTGTGCACCATGCATGTGTGCAAAGTGGTCCTAGCTAGCTTAAGGGCATAGCAATGTGACAAACGAGCTAGAAAGCCTAGATACTAGAGGACAGCACGTCGTGGTGTGAGCCCATGGGGAGCATGCCCATGTACATTGTATATTATGTCATGTGTCGAATGATGCAATGTGCAATTATGCATGCATTGTGATGAGCTGCAGCTTTTTTCTTGGCCGATCAGCGTTGCATCGCATCGCAATCTCCTAGAGCCCAAATGATGGTAGGTCTTGATTCTGCTTTTGTTTTCACCTTTGTTCTTTGTCTTCTTTCGTTTGTGCGGGTAGGGGCTGTTTAATTATTGCACATATATGGGCATGTCATGCAGGGACGGAGAGATAATTTGGATTTGGTGTGGTTAATCGGTGCAAAAAAACCTTGTGTGAAAGGGGGCCAGGTACGCCAATCATTTTCGCACACGGTAGGGCATGCCATCACGTTCTTCCAAAACCTCATGTTCTGCGAGGTCCTCCTAGCTAGCTCTAGCTAGCTACCTACCGCAGCTTGCTGTCCAGCATCCGAGAACCATCGGGAACGTGGGGGTTTCTAGATAAATCTACAAAGGTTTCTGCAAAAAATTTCTGAAATTTTGGTTCCAAACATTCTTCCGTGTAAAACAGACATAATTCGAGTTCCAGCATACATTTTGTTCAAGCTGCTTGCTTACAAAGTTACGTATTGCCACTGGTTAATTATGTCATCATACAAATAAATGATCTAGACCAACATGAACTAACTCATAATTTTTAGATCTGTTATTTTAAGTTTTTAGTTTCTTTAAAAATCAAGACAAAATTTTAAAGTGGATTTTTCAGATGGTTTAAAACTACATGTACTATATTTTCATCATCTACTGCGTTGTAAAAAATACAAACAAAAACCGGCAAACGCAGAAAAGAAAAAGAGCCCCAGGCTCTACTTTTAACCTACTGAGATCTCGAAAAGACAGTGGTAGACCCTAGTAATTAACCAAACGTACACTACCTGCACGAGAAGCAGGCCGTCCGATCACCGGCCAAAGGATCTAGCCCGTCGATGACCGCGCTCATATTACATGCATGTGTCACTTCGGTCACAGGATTCACCAGAACAGAGCAAGGTTTGGGCGCCGCACTTGAAGAATCGATCGTTCACCACCGAACCGGGCCTGACATGCCAAAGAAGCAAAATTGATTTGATTTTGAAAAGACGTATGGGCGTTCAATTCAATTCACTTGTTGCAAAGCAGTTGGACTGAGAACGCCGCGTTCGAACGGTTCGACGCGTTCGGCGAGAAGAATACTTGTCCACTGTTTGCAACCGCTCGGATCACATAAATTTCGAACAGTGCCCAGGCCGGCTTGTGCGGTGCCGCGCGAGTACGAACCATCATAAAAATACAAGTGAGCAAAGATGGCAGCAAGTTTAGGGAAATTAAAGGCAAACATCTTAAGCACAACTGTTTAATTGTACAATAAAAGACTAACCGAACGGGTCATCCGTGAGCACCAACCCAAAAAGGTTTTTACCCATATATGTTACCACGTATTGAGAAATTTCTACATCAATACGAAGAAAAAATAGATGGATCTACTTTAATTTAATTGGTTGTCTAAATTATGATGGTATATATCAGTGGCGTAGTCAGCCAGCGACTAGGCCCCAAACCAGTTCTGAGCCTCGAGCCATTGCCCTGATGGTCCGATGCCTAGCTCTGCCCCTGATGTAGATTAATCAAATAGAGTTGTGTAAGATATACTTATGTGTTTCCATCATAAACATTAGAGTTGCACGATAAAGTGCAACTCTATGTTACATAAGGTATACAACTGTCTTTCCATCATAAATATTATAGTATAAGTGCAACTCTATATTGTATAAGGTATACATCTGTATTTCCATCATAAGCATTAGAGTTGTTTAATAGATATAACTATATGTTTTGATATAAGAATATGAATTAAAGTATCTAGCTGAAGAGATGCAATTAGAATTCGACTAATTTTCATTAAAGTAACCGTCAATATTTAAAAAAACATTTAATCATTAGGCCGCACATATTGTCATACTTAGAGGGTGATCGGTTTAGCAGATGACTTCTGGCTTTTGGCTGAAATTTCATTGTAACTGGCTTTTTTTTACTGTAGCTGATTTGGCTTTTTCGGCATAATTAAATTTAAAAAAATGTAAAAATTTGTTAGCCTATCACGGACAATGCAACGGAACACGGGAAAAAAAAAGAAAAATGTAAAAAAAACTTTAAAAATTTAAAAAATTTTAGAAAAGACGAATTACTGAATAGTGAAAAAAAAGCTGAAACTAGAAGCTGAAGTTGAAAAAAAGCTAAAACGAACGGGGTCTTATTCTCTTTGTAGGCAAGGAAGGATGGTATTCAAGGGCTAAGCATTGTAATGTGCGTGATACATACGGTAGAGAACACTATAACGCATCATAACCAAACAACTTGAAATGTTGCTATCAATAGCTGTTATCACGCAAAAACGACGAGAGTGACCTGTCGAGGAAACGCATGCCTGATTCGCGATCAGAATTCTTGACCCCATCCAGAACGCAGTGGCTACATAGCCTGAACCGCACATCTTGGCGTAGGAATTCTTCCTTCCAGGAAATAAAAGGAGACACGATTTGCCAATCTATTTCAGTTGTCGCTATCCACCAAACAGTCGTGTGATTTGTCACTAGCCGTCGGATGCTGCTAGGACTTCAATTGCAGGGTGCACGTATTGTCCCGTTATTTCATGGCCCCTCGGGATCTCAACACGCCCTTTCTCAAACAAGTATCGATTTCTAAGAACTAAAACAAGAAGAAGAAGAAGAAAGAAATCAAAGCAAAACAAAACCGTGCAAGAATTTCGTGGCCGCAAACGACGGCGGCTGCTACTGCTCCGCCCACAGAACGGACGAATTTGCCTGCACGAGCGAGTAAACAAACAGCTCGCCGTGGATCGATCGACCTGCTGAGCTCAGAAGATGTCGCGCCTTCTCTCGAACCCCGTGCGGTGCAGGTTTGAATACTCCTTTCTCTCTCGCTCGCGATGACGAAGCAGCGAACCAACCCGGGCACCGAGGCACAAGCAGACGGGTCTTGTCAAACTTTGATGTCGATGTGATCGGTCATGGCAGGGCGGGCGACTCACCGGCGGCCACGTGACGGAAGGACCGAGTTGTCGCTTGCCGGCCCGACGTGGCCTCCGGAGGTTACTCGGGTTAGGGCTAGCTTGACGAGCTTTCCCCTGCAGCTTGCCACCGTGTGCTCTACGTCCAGTGCTGCTAGTACTACTGCGTGTAGTAGGTCAGCTTGCTTGTGCTACAGCGACCCCGTGGAGAACGAAGGGTATATGCCTTAATCGTACTTGTAGTTCTTCCACTGTTTGGTAATCGCTGTAGAGCAAAAAATGAAGGCACGCAAGATGTGTAACAACCTAGGTGCGTGCACTGTAGTGATCAGTAATTGGTCTAATTATTGGTTAACTAGTGGCGATCAGTATGACCGGCCAATAATTGGTCTAATTGTTTTCCTAATTTCATAATACAAAATTAGTTTAAATTTAAACCACTTTTAGTGCAATTTTCTAAATTTATAATCAAATGAGATAAAATTTGTACATATCTTATTTACAATATCACGAACCTATTTCATCCCAGCGTCATTTGAATCCTTATTAAAGTTTTGACATTTCTCAAGAATAACCAAAGTTATACCAAAATCTAGCAAAAAAACAAAACCGGAGTATTTCTTGATCGTGAGTAGAGGATGGTCAAGATAGCTTTAAATGCATTTTCACATATCATAGTAGCAAAAAACTTTCAAATATTCAAAGAAAAAACTCTGAGATCAATTAATATCAAGATAAGGTCAAATCCAAATAAAACTGAGCAACTTCAAAATCTTGCAAAATATGATGCCTAGATGGATAATAGTTAATTTTTATGAGTCATCTTCATCACTTATACATCCTTAGTAACCAAAAAAATCAAAAAAAAAAGAAAATAGATCAAAACCAACAAAAGTAACAGCAAATTAGCCAAATCAAGAAGACACCACGAGTGATGAACAAAATTAATATATTACTATCTGAGAATGAATGTTTTACCATCAGTCCACCTGAAGGACAATAGAATACACCACAATACTCACACTTTTTAAACCCTAACCCTAAAACATAAAGTTGGAAATAGTTGGCTTGTAAGCTTCCATCCCAATTAGTTAAATAGATGAGACAACTAGCTCATATCTAATCATAATGAATATTATCCACTAGTATATTTGAAAAAAACCGTTAACTACATAAAACATGGGTTTTACTCACACACTTAACTTATGTACGTTTTTAAAAGCATATGAGCCCGAATCCACTTATCTTCATTTTTTGATCCACTTGATCTTCTTAGTATCTTATTGACATAAATCACTTTCCCAAATGCTACTCAAGCGCCATGATTTTGATCCAATGCAATTTTCGTTATTTGGGAAATTTACCAAAATATATTTCCTTAATTTGGCTTTCATCTTCCCCCATGCAAGCAAACATCATACTTACCATATGTAGGTAAACTAATGGCTTGTCACGTATCGGCAACTCCCTCATGTTCCGATTCCATCGGACCGCACATCATTTGGACCGACCAAGTCATTTGGTGCAACCCATCACTCGAACATTTCCTATAATATGTTGCGTCTTCCTTGTGCCATACTTGAACTCAACTATCTCACCAGGCATCTTTGACTATTATGGACCTCGGCTCTTCCGTAAGCGCAGCTCCGATCCTCGTTATTGACTATAGTTGACTTCAAGTTTTTCTGCATATACAAAAATAAAGAAATTATTTTTAGATACAAATTCTTCATAATTTGACTAAGTTAGTTAAAACATGCTTTATGCAATATTATTGTGCTAATCAAATATATATCAAATCATTCCAAAATCCAAAATATTTACTACGAGGTTAGTCTAACCTTCAACCAAAGGTCAGCCAAACTGATTGAACACAACACAAACAATCCTCTCTGGAATAATGCAACCGCCAATAAAACTCCGATCACACCGCCCGACAATCTGACTGACATGGTCATACCACCCGACGTGATCCAACCGGCAACACATGGTGGTCTAGCCGCCAACAACCCTGCGGTCAGACCGGCGATTAGCTAGCAGTTACACCGGTTTGCTTAACAAAAATCTGATAAAATATAAACTTTACAAAATTCAAATTTTATCTTCATAAATTTGGCAGTGATTCGTCACAACATCATCCTAAACGTTCTCACATATTCTCTCACATGCAGAGCGTAGACATGCGTTTTTTTGTTGAGTCGCACACACGATGTGTGGATTTGTAGTCTTACAATTCTACCACCATGGTACCCATCCAAGAGCGGAGCTAGGAATTGAGCAAAGGGCGCTAATGAGGCAACAATGAATGAAAGAATCGGACATGGATGGCAAATAGAACTATATTATGTCTGGACCCCGTTTGGAACATGATAACTTTGTAGAAATCCTGTAGAAATTATTTCGTTTTATACGAAATTCCTATGAAATTAGATTGGCGATGCTGAAAGCTCTCAAAAAATATTTTTTAAAAAAAAATCGGAAAAACAATATGGTGTTTCTTCCTCCTTATGACTGAACTACTGAAGCACATACAAATGCATAAGAAAACATTTCTCTGCAGCATCATGTCTGATTTGCTTATCATAAATTGGAAAGAGTAAAGCACTGAAGCCTAAAACTACAGATCAGTGGTAATGCTAATAAGAATGTCAATTGATCGATGTGGATCATCATTAACGGTACCTTGGCTTCAACCTTCGTGGCCTCGCTACGGCGGCGCTTTTTTGTTTTCTCGAGTATCAAGGTGCCTAGGGTATGCAAACAAATAGTCAAAATGTCTGGCCCTTTAATTTACCAGTAATTAATCGTTCATTTTATCTATAACTAGAAAGATAATATGGAAAGAATTACTTTGGTTGTCACTCTACGGCCCTTACTGGGCTTGGTAGCTAGAGTAGTGAAGGAAGTTTCGTCTTTAGGGACCTAATGTGAAGGGGTACTTAGTTTAGCAATGATTTATGGTATTTTTTTAATTATATTTGATAATAGTTTATTTAGTATAATTAAATTTTAAAAAAATAAAATAGAATAAACCGATTAGTCTATCACGGATAATACAAAAATATGAGAAAAAGCTAAAAAGATAAAATTAATTAATTGTAAATTAAAAATCAGAAGCAATCGATTGAAACAAACGGGGTCTTGGAGAGTACTAATGAGTTATTAGGTAGGTATTAAAACAAGTTTTGATCGATGGGATGGGATTAGAGAGTGGACAGAGGCCACAGAGCTAGCCAGGCCGATGTGTGCTTCATTCATTCATCTCTACAGGCGGCAGTGGATTAATCAATTGGCCGTTTGGATTTAGTGCACTACTACCCTTACTTGTATCGAACGCTTATTGATCGACGGATCACCGACGTCGCTGCACTACGTTCAAATCTCATTAATCCTAAGGCCGTACGTACGACTCCTTCCTCCGTACGTACGCTTCCTACGTACGTACATGTCAATATGAACTGGCCGATTTCGTTGTAAGCAGCTAGAGGTCCTGTTAGGCTAACGTACATGCTCGCATTCTGAAAGAACATATACTCCAATCCATGTGTACAGCTGTAGGACTCCAATGGTAATAAAGGGGCGTGAAGATGTCTCACATATTTTTTCTTAAGTATTTTTAAATACTTTAATTTAATAGTTACAGAATTATGAAAATCAGAATTAGAATCAAGAACAAAGTAACAATCTTAAAACCCAAAGAGTTAGGCTCTGCACCTGAATGGTCTGACAAACTACTGAGGTGCGGTCTGACCAGCGACAACAACGGTCTGACTGGCATTACAGCAGCAGCCTGACCGGCAGGGCCCTTGCGGTCTGATCGGCGACCAGTATGACTGGCCAAGGAACGATCTGACCGCCCCTTTGTTTCTAGAACAGAAAATCAGTCCGCGTCTAAACAACTTTTAGTGTAACTACCAAAAAATCTATAACTAAATAAGGTAAAATTTTGCACACACCTTATTTAGGATTTTAGGAACCTATTTCATCTAATAATCGTTTGAATCCTTATCAAAGTTTCAACCTTTCTTAAGAATAAGCAAAATTGCATTAAAATCAGACTAAAAACTAAAAACACGGAGTATGACTAGTGGGCAGAGAATGGCCAATATGGTTGTAGATGAATTCTCACATATTACAATAAGTAAAAACTTCTAAAGATTCAAAGCAAAAACAGTAACAAGAGTAAATCAACCAAATCAAGAAGACACCATGACTGATAAACAAAATTGATATATTGCAACTTGAAGATGAATATTTTGTAGCCACTCCACCTGGACGACAAGATAGCACAGCACATTACTCACTTTTCAAACCCTAACTCTAAAACATAAGGTTGAAATAGCTGGCTAGATGATTGGATGGTTGGTTTGTAAGCTTCCATTATAACCTATTAAATAGATAAGATAACCAATCCACATCTAAACCTAAAGGAAATTATCTACTAATACATTTGGAGAAATTGTTAACCCCACAAAACACTAGTTTTATTCACACACTTAACTCATGTACACTTTTAAAGCACACGAGCCTGAATCAATTAAGTTTTCATCCTTTCCAAAGCACCACGGTTTTGATCCGATACAGTTCTCGATATTTAGCCTTCCAAAATACCATTCCTTAACCGAGTCTTCATCTTCTCTTGCAAGCAATCGTCATACTTGCCACATTTAGGTGCACCAATGACTTGCTATGGATCAGCAAGTCTCTCACGTTCTAATTCCACTGGACCACGTCTCACTTAGACCTACCAAGCCATCTGGTGCAACCTTTCACTCGAATCTCCTCTTCAATATTTTTTGCTTTTTTATGCTATGCTCAAGCTCAGCTATCTCACCTGGAATCCTTTACTGTTCTGGGCCTCAGTTCCTTCATGAACATAGCCTCGATCCTCACGGTTGATTATGCTTGACTCCATGCTTCCCTACACATCTAAAGACAAATGAAATCGTTTTTAGACATAAATTCTTCACAACTTGGTCTACGTTAGCTAAAACATGCTTTATGCAATATTAATGCACTAACCAAACATATATCAAATCATCTCAAAACCAAAATCCCAAAATCCGAGAAATTTACTTAAGGGCCAGTTGTAAGGATGAGAAGACCGATTAGAGGGGGTAAACAAACGTTTTTTAAAATTTTTTTTGGCTAAAACCGAGTTTATGAGCGGAAGTGTAAATCAAATCGATTTTTCATAATTAATGCCTAAATCAAGTAGGTTCATCTAAGTGCACCAACACCCTAACTATATATCAAACTTTGCAATCCTACGGTGATAAGCAATCAATTCAATTTCTATGAATATAAATTGCAAGTATATAAATTGAGTTCAAGAAAGTAAACCACAATTTACACGGTTTCTTTTTACTGTGGAGCTCAGATACTTGCCAATCTCCTCTAATTCACATTGAGATAAATCCAAATGAATTTGTTCGTCTCTATGAAATAAGCCAAACACCTCAATTCCACTAGCGGTAGCTCTTTTACCCTCCGGGGAGGTGACCTCTAACTTTCACAACAACACTAGGCCTTATCACAATATTCTTTGAGAAGATCATCGGGCACGACGTCTCCAAGGCCATTTAGAGTTAGTAACCTCCAAGATAATAAGTCAAGCCGCTTGCTTAACTCTTACCATGTGCAACGGATGCACAAACTTAAGTGGATACTAAATCCACCTCTAGATGCAACATATGCAACTAGAGACCTATCTCTTTGCTCACAAGTTGCAACATATTCACAATTAAGTTGAGAGCCTCACATTAGCTCAATAATGTAGAATAGGGTATCAACAACACTCTCCAACCACCACAAGAGGGTATTTATACCCCACACAAAGAAACTAGTCGTTGGAAACAAAAGCCAAAAAATCTGGTAATATCGCAGGTAATCGCTCAGTACTATCGCTCTCCTCACAACGTCTAAAAAAACTAGCCATTATATTTCTCGGTTGGTCTAACCGCTCTCACAGGGACCGATTTGACTGCACATCAGTCGAAGCACCACACAAGATAGTCTGATCGCACCGATCGAAGCAAGAAAAAGACTCTCTTTGAAAAATAACTACTGGCAACAAATGTTCGGTAGTACTGCAAGGCCAATCATACCAAGCCAATGTGACCGCTCGCCGTGAGCCGATCTGATTATTAATAAATGACCAGTCAAAGCGCCCTGGTCTTATTGCCACACTCAGAGCAGTCATACTGCCAGTCAGTCCAACTGCTCATATAGAGTCGGTCTAACCACCATGGTTATACCGCCTTATAGTTACAGTTTCTAGCAGAGACAGATTGCATGTACTTCTACACTTTTGTAACATACATGATCCTTGCTTTTCTCAGTTTGGCCGGTCATCACTCACCACATCTATTGATAGTATGTAGAACAAAACAAGATCTCAAAACATGTTTTTCCTTTGGTTCATATACAAATTTTGTTTGGTTTTCAGAATTAGAAAATGTCCCCATCGCACACACAATTTCGATGGTTTGTGTGAGATTATGTGGAGGTCATCCTATGTGTGTAATAAATATTTGACTTTGATGTACAACTTCTATCGAAGTTTGAGTTTGGTTTTAAAGCTTTCCAATTTTCAAAGTTTCCATCAGGATTTAACCAGTCTAACCAGCTTGGCAACGACAATATGACCGATGGTTATAGAGTAGTCAAACAAGCCATATACATTTGAAAAATGGACACCAAACACTTGTGTAAGCACGTTTGAGGATGTATTTGAACTAGATATCACTAAATTTAGAGTTTTGAGCTAAAACTAGAGAGAGATTAATCAAAATTTTAGAGAGTGTGTTTTCTAGTGCTCTTAAGTGGTCTTATCGACTCATGGTCAACGATCAGACTAGGACAGTCTGACCAGTGTTGGGCCAGTAGTCAAACCAATCCCCTGTTACCAGGGTGGGTTTGAGAAGAGTTGGCCGATCTGACCCGCCTGTGGTTGGTGATCATACCAACCCTGGAGATTTAGAGTGAGTTTTGGGTTTAGTTGAGTGGTTTGAGTGTGTACACGGCATGTGAGCCGTTGACTAGTTGTGTTGTGTTGCATGATACATAATTTAATTAGCGTGAGTCAAATGCATGGAACTTGTGCTTGAAATTGAATTGCTTGGTCTTTAGACGTGCAGGTGGTTTGCAGAACAGTAGTGATCAACAGCAATGGACCGGGACTAGGCAAGGAGCTGAGGTCCATACGGTCGGGTAAGTCTGAATGAGGCTAAATGTCTCAACTCTCAAGCGAGAAGCACAAGGAACACAAGGATCATGAAGAGGTGAGTTGGTGCATGTAGTGCGCCAAATGACAAGCCGATGTACGTAAAGACGATTTAGGAGAGTTTAAATGCGTGAAGACATAACAACTAATCATTAAACACTACAAGTTGCGTGTCAAAGCTTTTAAGATGTTTTGATGGATTAGATGTTGTTTTGGGCTATTGGAGCCTTTGGTGAGCTACTTTAAAAGAGAGAGAGAGTGTGTGTGTGTAAAATAAAGTATGGCATCATGTTAATAGTTAGCCCATGTAAGTTAATCAAACAAACTAAATGTGCTGGTTAGTGTTTCTTGTGAGCCTTCATATATAAGGAGGTATATGTATGGCTTAGTTGCTATGCTTTGCGAGTCTTGACTAAACCTTTGAGTGTTAGGGTTGGGGTTTTCAAGAAGAAACTTTGTGTGTTTGCTCTATGAAGAGGGAGTTGTCCTTCAAGAGTGGAGTGACCTTAAACATTCACCTCCAAGTGAAATAAAATCTAAATTTTATCCAAGTGACGTTTGCTATGAATTTCTCCTTATGCTTTTGATTTGCTTGTTTTTCCTATTTAGACTTCTCCTTTCCTTGATCTTTCTGGTTCCCAAAGATGTATAGATAATGGAAGAACCTCCAAGGTTAGATGTCATCCATCTAGACAGCCCTATAACATGTTCTTAGTGTTTGCCTCGGTTTGCCCGGTTTCGAAGTGATTTTCCTTGTTTTGTGTAAAGGTCGAAACTTTTTTAAATAGGTTGTTGATCCATTGATAGAATAGGTTTGTATGACGCTGAGAAAACTACGTTTCAAGTCTTTTGGTTTAGTGGATGCTTTGGCCCGTTTATTGTTTTTTTTATTTTCTTGACTTGTTAACTTTTGTTTTTGTGTTTGTTTTCACTGTGTATATGAATTTATTATCTTCTCATAACTAATTAAGTGAAGAAGCCGAAGAAGATTATTTTTTTGTTAAAGTTGAAAAAGATCCAGGACCATTCACACACACTGGTCTACGCCATCCGTCCTACTTGAAAGGGGTCATTAATTGGGTAGTAAATGGTTGAGCCATGAGAGAACGTATGAGAGCCACATCTTCTTGTTCTTCTGGAAGAAAAGCACGCATGTGCTCTTGCGAGTTGTCCAAGAATCCTCGAATGCGCTTGAACGAAGGTGTTTTCATTCCAATAGTGGCTAGCTCCAAGTTGCTCAAGCTGAATCCGGAAGCTTGTGGGAGAGATGAGACAACGACCCAGCTAGCAGAAGTAACCACCGACAGTAACACTAATCAAAGGCGTCTTTCTTTCGCCGCCCTTTTCTCACCTCCGTTTCATACTACAAGGCTCAGTAACGAAAAGCATAGATACCTATTCCATTTCACCTGAGCCGTTCGATCAAGAAATCGATGGATTGGACCGTGGACGATTCGTTGTTCGGCCCCAATTATTGGTGCCTCGATGACCACCCTTTGTTCGCCCCCAGCGAACCAATTGAAGAAATCAACTCAACCCTATAGATAAAGTAGGAAGCTAGCTAGCTAGCTATCTATCCTACACGACCAAACTTTGTGCAGCAGATACAGACATGCATGCATGCCTGGCCAAGCTTTTAGCTTTATCTTTGAATTATTAGTAATTTAGTAGTAACAGTTTTAAGAAAAGTTTATAGGAAGATATCCGTGTATAATTTTGATCGATATATATAAAATCATTGTATTATATATTATAATTAATTACTAAACCCTATTTTTTTAAAAAAATACTTAGTTTAAAAGTTAGATGTTATAAAAAATAATTTTTAAAAATCAATACGACTAAGATGCCACTGCCATCTTTCTAACATGTGTAAGTTGGCATGGTGCTATGCTACTACCACCTAATGTAAACTATCTATCTTACTATCTAGCTTAGCTTTGCTCGCAACTATCTGAGTGTGACAAGTGACGAGGGCCACCTCAAGATCCTGCCTCCGTAGTGGAGAAGCAGCCGGGAAGGAAGGAAGAAGAAAACCGATAAAAGAGAGAGGATTCATCATGTCTCGAATCAGGAATGCAGGTTACAGGGGCTAATCGCCACTAAACAATTCAGAGACCTACTGGTCGTGGTGAGTCCACATGGCCGGCTCCTCCTTAAACGAATACGGCCGACGGGATGGCACCGCCGCCCAAGGTGGTGGCCGTTCGGTGAGGAAATTTTATTAAAAAAAACCGTATCTTTTCCTCTGATTCGTTGAATTGTTCATGAATTTGAAACGGTAGCCATATTTTTCAAAAACTTCGCTGCACTTGTAGTGTGTCCGGACAGCGGTAGCTTGGTATGCGAACTGAATGATATGTGCTAGATTAGTACAGTCACACTGTGATTATGGAAACTTTGTACGATCAAGGATAACCAACTAGAGAGGATGAATAAAAGGTTATAAAAATTTGTGTCTTCTAAGTCTAGTTATCACAATTTTTAGCTAGGTAGTATTTTAATGTAAATAAAACCTACACAATTCTAATAAACCTAAACCACCACAAGAACTAGTCTCTATAAATATCTCTATCACAAACAAATTTAAATTATCAGAATTACCACAAAAATGCTAGAAATATAAGTGCGAAAAGAGAGACGAGAAAATAACTAATTCACACATGATGTTTTACCGTGGTGTTCAAAAACTTACCGATTTTGCTTAATCCACATTGAAGAAAACCCAAGCGATTTGGATCGGCTCCACAAACTAAGCCTCAACTCATCAATCCACTATTGGTTATCCTTCCTTCGCTTTAGAGATGGTGGACACCAAACTATACACAAATTGACGTCGGGTCTTTTCATAATTTTCTTGAAGAGATCACTTCACAATATTTTACCAAGCAGTCTAGATGCCGACAAGCATCAAGAGTAACATATCATAACTTCGCTTGACGGCGATCAAGTGCAAAAGGATCAATCTAGAGATGAAATGCACTTGATGTGGCTCAACTATATCAAATGAATGCACAATAAAAAGTTGAGATGTAGGAAGAATGCTCAAAAATGTTCAATGAAGTCTCTTCTTCGTTCTTAAGCTGATGGAGGAGTATTTATACTCACAGCAACCAAATATAGCTGTTGCATAAAATAATAATAATAAATCAATAGTACCACTATGCAAATTGCGGAACTACCATATTTTACTATAGCAAGCAGTAACGGTTTTGTCAGAACATCAGAACTAGCCGTTTAAAACTACAACTATTGAAATCATGGTAGTTCTGATGATCGGTAGTTTTGATTTATCGTACAGTACTTCTAATTTCTTTAAGACCAAAAATTGGTCTAAGATAGTTTTCAGTATTTTGGTCAAATTATCGAAATATTATTTCTTAACCCGATCTTCATCGTCCTCTACAAGTAATCAGCATGCTTGTCATGTGTAGATGCACTATTGGCTTGCCATGTGTCGATAAGTCTTTTCTATTTTTGTTCCACCGGACCGTGCCTTACTTAGATTGATCAAGCTATATGGTACACCCCATCACTCAAATTTTCTTTCAATATTTTTTGTCTTTCTCGTGCCATGTTTGAGCTCACCACCTCACCACGATATCCTCAATAGTTCTGGGCCTCAGCTCTTCGATGAGCGTAGGCCTGATACTTATCGTTGACCTTGGTTGAGTCCAAGTTACCCTACACATCCAAAAACAAAAAAAAATCATTTTTAGACATCAGTTCTTCACGAATTAACTCACGTTAATCAAAATATGCAACATTAATTCATAGACCTAAGTTAACCCGATTCAATGCATGACTCAATTTATCAAAATCGAAGAATTTCCCTCCGAGCTGGTAGAACCGCTCACCATAGGCCGGTACTACTGCACCCCCACACCTCGCAACTGGACCTATCTAAAAATAGCTACAACAAAGTAAATTGCGGGTATTACCTTTTTGTGGTATGGCAGCAGCCATATCGGTGGTGTAACCGGTTTCCCTAAAAAAATCATAAAATGATCTAAATAAAATGCAATCTTTGCAAAATCAAATAACCACTCCATAAAACTTGCAATGGTCCATCACAACACTATCCTAAACTATCTCACATGGCCCTTCACAATATAAATCCTGATTTCTCCAAGCGATTTCTCCTCTCTTCTTACTTCCATCTCGCTCGGGAGATAAGACAGAAGATCATTGGCGTATCACCCACCGTACTCCTCTCATTTCCATCTCGCGCATATATCTTCTCTATTTTCCCTACTATTCACCCATTTCTTCTAAAATATTTTTAGCTATTACTATTTATTTTTAGTCAAAAATCGTTAACCGCAGAAAAAAGGACTTTCGGTTGTAGACAATATAAACAGACCTCTTGGCTCGGTGCGGAGTGCACAGTAAGCGGCGCGATCCACTTCAGGGATGGACTGGGCCGCGCTTTCCCAATTCTTTCTGCCATCTATCTCGGGCTCTGCTGCCCCGCCACCGCTGGACCTCGCTGCTACGAAGGACGGCACGAGATGAGACGGTGGGCCGTCCTCAAATCGGGGGGCAGGTTGTGCTGTGCCGACGAATCAGCAGAACCGGCCCGTCCGGCCCCGCACGTCGCCGAGGCCAGCCGCCTAGGCGTCGGCTTCGGCTTTTTCACCGTGCGCGGTGTGCCGCGTGACGGAGAATGCTCGTCGAATATCCCTGGTTCAAATAGATACCTAGATGAGCTGCATCTCAAGAAGCATTGCCAGCCAACGTATAAGGCCTGGCTTCCGTTGGGACATGAAATACACACGATAAATTTAAAAAAAAGGTAGCCTAGTCAATGTAGTGTCGTATCACCCTTTTAATCAACAAGAATATATATATAAAAAAGTTACGTCAAACGATGTATAGCAACTCCGTTTTGCAGTGTCAAACGAAGTGAAGTAATCACAAAACAACAACGGGACACTTGCTGCTAAACGTAGACAGCTTTATTGATGTTTCCGCGCAAAAAGAGAGAGAGAGAGAGACAGAGAATTCATTGTTAAATGGATGAAAGATGTTGATGCATCATACATGCACGCGTTATTTCTTCATCCAACCCGTGGGTACGCGTTAAAAAGAGACTTCATTGTTAAATGGATCAAAGATGTTGAATATAAACCACAGAACGTCGGCGATGGCGCCGCCGTGCCTGGAGGCTCCTCCGGCGCTGTCTCTCCTCGCTATGCCACCGGGATACCCAGACGGCGACGGAGACTGTGGAGCCTCAGCTGGTTGGGCCCAAGAGGCCTCGACGAAGCTGGCCTCCCCGTCATGTTCTCGGAGGACGCGGCCGGCGTGAACCAGAGCAGAGGCGGCGCACAGGACAAGCACGGCGACAAGAACGACTCGCGCCATTTCGATTGGATATTTGGATGCCTCAATGCCGCCGATCGTCGCCTGGTTGAGATCAATGAGATGTGTCGTTGCAGGATGCGATTGGGCGCCGGTTTATATGCAGGCGCGAGAACTGAACCGAAATCGATCGACAATCCAAACTGCTGAATTACTGCGGGCGTTTCGTTCGACATTGAAGAAGCGCTTCGATGCTAGAAGAACAGGCATCAGTTTTTTACGTTAACGTTCTGGCTTCGGTTGCCACATGCATGAACCGGCAACAACTGCGTTGCGACAAGAACTCAACAGAAGCTACGACTGCGTGTTGATCTCGCCATTGCAGCCAGCCATGGCGGAGCTAGGTGAAGTACATGCGCATGCATGTTGAAAGCATATGCACAATTAATTAGTGGAGCATACAGGTAGCTTTAGAGTGAAATCCAAGCCAAGCGTACACCTAATATGCGAAGGCAAACAATCTTGGGGGAAGCGGACAGCTGACCGGACGTGACCCAGCGCTCGCACATGTGACGTGAGTGGTGGGCTTTGCCACTTTCCAACAGTACGGTCGCTGGCGCATCGTATCGGAACAGATTGTCAGCGAGAGATTTTGTTCGAGCGCAGGCTATCGTACCTGCAGGGGATGACCATCTTCTCCCCGGCATCAACGTTGAAATCCAGCTCAAATCCTCCTCATATAAACTGGATTTAACCGGCAATGCTCGGTGGCACCGCTCGGACGTACATCAACGTCAAGTTTCAATGGAAAAAGGACAAAAGCATAGAATGGAAGTTGATATTGGCTTGAACATACACAGAGAAGAGTAAATTTAAGAAATCTAAGGTTTCCTGCAACTATGATATATATATATATATAACTCGCGGTTTTTTCTTAAATTTGCTCTATAAAAAAAGAAAGGACAGGAGAAAACAAAAAGAAGAAGAAGAGCAGCAAATGAGGTTTGAGTGTGACCAATGTTTGCTTGCGTAACGGGAACGTGCCAGCTAACCTCTACCACTATCGCTTAGCTGTAGCCTGTAAGGTCATGTCCGGTTCAGAAGACACTCGAACGAATGATTAGAGAGAGAGAAACAACACCAAATCGTAAAGCGACAGCAGCTGTACAAGAGCCACAACGCCTAATGCAAATAATATTTTATATATACTTATTTATTCAAAAAGTAACGAGGATTAAATAATCAATTAATTATAATTTTAATATTTAATTAATGTCTCAAGGCCTATACGATCGTAAAATTAAAAGATCATGCCTAAGTATCCTTATCCGAGTCTCACTGTATATTCACCCGATCGAGTACCTCTCAGAGATCTTACAAACTGGCTATACCACATCGTAAAGCAACTGTACAAGAGCCACAACCTCTAATGTAAACAATATTTTATATATGCTAATGTAATTTGAAAAGCGATGATGATTAAATAATCAATTAAATACGGCTTTAATATTCAATTAAGGTCTCAAGGCCTATATGGTCATAAACTTCCAAACACCATTGCCCGAGTATTCTTTATTAGGGTCCCATTGTATATTCACCTGACCGGGCACCGCTCAGAGATTTTACGAACTGGTATGAGGGCCCACGTATAGGCAATTCCTCCCTATGTAGTGGATAAAGCACGTGCTTTATCTCCCTCGTAATCGCATCACGACTTGGCCTTATGTCTCTGACGACAACCGCTTTGCAGTTGTTCCCATGATATTCTCCCACTGACAATAGCCGAAGATCAGTTATTGTCATATTTCTCTCATTGACAGCAACCGTTCGTTCAATCGAACGAGGTGAATCGACAAGGCGCTTGCTCATGCAAATAACTGACACCCCTTCAACACTATTTATGATTTGACGAGAGAAGACACAAACAACGCAGAGAAGAATAACACATGAGATAGACTCTAGAGAATCTCATGGCCGGATAGAATATTACAGAGGCAAGAAGTAGCAATCTAGGGCTAGCAGTATCCCTTTTATAATCTCTCATCTAGAGTATCTTGTAATCAGTTCATAGAAATAAAGATCATCTCTATTCTCCTCCGAAATCCTTCAAAGGGACTCAACTCCCTTGTTTTCCACAATTCGTAAGATCAACAATTTGATCGTCGATAGTTGGCACCGTCCATACGGAATTGAACATTGAATCTCTACAGGTTCTCATTGGCAACATCACCTTCCGTTGTTTCTGTCAACATCATCCATCCGATCATGGCAGGAACCTGGGATGAGAAGAATTAGTTTGATCTGACAGATTACGCTGACCTCGATATGGACGTATGCATCCACGAATGTAACACGATGCCTTCTCATTAACATCCTCCATCCTAGGGTCACCAATCTTTGAGACCAACAAGGTAGACTAGATGGAAGAAGACACACCACCATAGACTTCAATGCCAGCTGGGAGTCGAGTGTGCCAACCTTATCGGAATGTCTAGGCATCACGGCAAGCCCGGTGCATTCGACTGGCAAACACGGCAACAAGAGCATGATGCCACGATCCGAGGGTCAAAGCACTCTCAATGTAGTCGTCGGTGACCGCTATTCGCCAATAGATCCTATGTATTATGAGAGTCGATCAACACCTAGTCACAGTGTTGATGAGATTACCCCCGGCGAAGAGCTGGGCGAAGACAATAACACTCATCATTCAATTGACAATTCGACAGATCAGGTTGAGTCCACCACACAGCCCCCAAAAACGATGGTTTCTAATCGTTCCCTGTCGTACAAGCTTCTTGCCGAAACGATGGAAAGTTGTCCCTTAGTTTTGATGGGGGTCGTTGGGAGATTCCTACTTGAAGCACGAGATGTAAAGCAATCGATGATACCATTGCGGATGCCATGCGTGGTTCTCCACGATAGATCAATTCCTTATGTTTGAGGACACTATCATTAAATCTATTCGACCAATCTTCAATCAACCGATCCATGGCTTTACACGCTTCTTCTAGTTTTCAAATGACAGATCCCTTTGCCTTTGCATCCTTTTCAAAACTTTTCAATTCTGTCAACAAGGCAAGGAAGGAAATAAGAAAAAAACAAAGATTTAAAAGCAATAAAGGAAAAAATCAAGAAGTAACTTACTTCTCTTGGAGAATCTTCTCCTCAAGGGTCATAACAAACTATTCATTCTCAGTCAATGCCGATCCAGATAGTTCCCTCTCCTTTTTGAGGGACAGTTCCCTCTCCTTTTTGAGGGTATCCTCAAGCACCTTAGCTGTGCTTCCCGACCTGTAACAATGTTTGAAAAGTTACAAGAGGAAAAACACTACATGACAAAATAGTGAGAACTGAAAACTCATTACCAGTTGTCAGTTTGTCGACGGAGGGTAGCCCTCTCCTTCTAAGGGACAAATGATCACTAGGCCATTTCTTTGACCAAAGCGATTGCCTCTACCAAATGCTAAAAAAATAATAGAGAGAACACAGAGAAGTTTCCATAAAATCCAAATTACAATAAGAGTGGTCTCAATAACTTACTGAGACCGCCTTATTGGTAAAGGTGGTGTAGAGCACCTTAGGGCGGGTCTTCAACTTAAGATCTGACACTTCCTCCACCAAAGATTCTTGAGTCTTTGGTTGCTGAAGATATGGCCTCGATCATGAATGTCCTTTGAATGAGCAGACTTCCTTATCATCGAAGAGCTATAAACCACTGGTCCATCAAAGAAGGAAGTATTTCTACTTCGTATTCCTCGACTACCGCTTTGCCTGCATAGACAGGAGTCTACTAAAACTTCATCTCCACCCTTGGGTCCTTCGATGGTGTCAGAGCTACCAAAGGATTCTTGGCAGTGATGGCTTCTGTTCCTTCAATTGACATCACTACCAATTGTGGGGCCACTATGACCGCTTCCTCCCTAGGGGTGGAGCCACCGCCCAATGACCCTGGGCTCATTGCTGAGAAACTACGTTGAGACCCGTTAATGCATAGTGGCATCTAGGTCTTGATTACTTGGTGCTTTGCCCTGTCCCCCGCACTCTGGCCAGCCCTGCCTGTGCTCCCGCACTTGGTTGGCTCCACCACTGCTTCCTCCTTCAACGCCTCTTCAATAGAAGCACAAGGGAGAATTGCGACCAAGGTGGTAGATATGCTACAAACCAGGGAAATAAGAAAAAGAAAAAGAATCAAAAAGCTTCAAGGCACAAAGAAGTTAATGTATGACTGTTTGAAATTTGTTACGACTAACACATACCTGTCTTTCTTAGTCTTGAAATCGAATCAGTCTAGAGCAAAAGCCAAAGCGCCCGACTTCCTCTTCTTCTTATTGACTGATTTCACCAGTTTAGAACTGGTAGGGCTGGTTGGACCCTTGGTGCTTTTCAACTGGATGTTCTTACCAGGAGTAAATCCTTGGTTGGCTCCTCCTTAGGGTAAACAAAGAGTCTGTTCTTTTCAGCTTCTCAAAACGGCTTTTGACTTTTGCTACAGTACCTAACTTTCAAACGGAGTATTTTCTTAAGATGGAGTCTACAAGTTAATTATAGTACACGTTAAAAGCCCAACATCTGTACCATCCAAAATCGCAAGCGAGTATCTCTCTCCGTAATCTCTGTCGTAAACAAGTAAAATTCAAAAATTTCAGCCAAAAGTCATAAACTACAACCAAAAAGAACATGCCCAAAGATTACTTCTCCAATCCCCTGCACCTCCTCAAAGGGTCGAGCTTCCTTGACCACCGGAGCACTTGTCTCTGCTATTGTCGAGGAAGCCCTGAAGGCGACCACCAGGTCCTGCACCTCCTCAGCCGAGATCATTCTCAGTGCTCACGACTAGTGGATCTGCTGTCATTGTTGCTTCTATGATCATGGTTCCACCTATCAATGGCTCCTCTGCTCCCGTCATATCATCAATAGAGATAAGTTCGACGATGAATCCCTTTATCCAAGAAATACATTCCCATCGGTACAATTTGTTCATTCTTCGTACAAGTGCAGGAGTAAGTTTGTAAGAAAAACTCTCGAGGTCATAGTAAAAACCTACTTCTGAGGGGATTTCTGCCTTCTTCTCAAGCACTTGGACGGTCAAAGGAGTGTGAAACGATGCCAACGCCATGTACAACTTCTTGGTAATTCATTGTCTCTTTGGGGTCAAAGCAACTTCCTCTACGTTCTCCATTGGCTTAGGGCCATATGCCCCAACCATCTGTATGTACCAAGAATGTTACGATATATATATTAGAAAAGCAAAATTTGGGTGAAGAGAATTGTTTGTTACCTTAAGTCTTTTGATTCTATCCTTCGGAGAGGTAATTGCTAGGATCAAAGGAACTCCCTCTTTCTATTCGGGTTCCCCTTCGCAGATCGCCTTTACTCTCTCTCTTATTTTGGAAGGGGACAAAGCTAGAAAATCAAAAAAAGGAGAACTTTGAATAAAAAAAGTGTACCAAGCAAAAAAAAATGATTCAATCGATAGGAATTCTCAGTTCTTACCTTCCGAGGAGTCTCTAGACGAATTTTTTTGCATCTTCATACCATAGCATGATATGGTTGCACGATTTAAAGGGACTAATTTGGCGCATGGAGGAGTCCCTCACCACGTGCCATGAAGTTAGTCCCTCACCAGGTACACAACGGCATCAACCCATCGCTGTATTTTCCCCTCCTTCAAAGAAGATCTCCATTCCAGGCTCTCTACTGCTAACCGTCGCATAAAGGACATGTTATCTTCTTTGTTGACTGTCATGTAGAATCAAAACTTTTCACATGATGACCACAAAAGATTTTGAGTACATTGTGATGTACTCCCTTGCCTTCCTGTCGTGAAGCCGCAAGGAGCAGTTTTCAGGTGACACCGCTGCCTTTTTTGTTCTCTTGATCATCCTGTAGTAGTATCTAAAAGTTCAAGTATCTAAAAGTTCAAAGTTCACCAGAATCCCTAGATATATCTCGTATAGGTAGACGAAGATGCTAAGGATTGCGATCGAATTGGGAGCAAGATTCACCAACTCAATCCTATAAAATCTGAGCACCTCTGACAAGACGGGGTGCACTGGCAGCCTAAATCCATATTTCACATATACCCATAAGATGGGAATCTTGCCATTGTTGTCGCTCGAAAAGTTCTCCCCCATTGCCGACCTCTAGGGGACCAGAACCATATCGGGAATCAATCCTGCATCTTTCAAAGCCTTCAATCTCTTTGACCCCAGAACGGATGTTGGCTGCTCAATGATCAATTCAGACATTCTCAATTGAGATGGCTAAGATTTAATTGAAGATTGAGGAGATTCAAAGCTAAGGTTGGAGGACACTAGGGTAGAGAAAATTGAGAAATATGAAAGGTTTTCTCTAAAAAGCGTGAGACCAACATGTACCTCGTCAATTTTTGAAGGGTTTTCCCAACTACCCAAAATAGTAGTAACTGGATTTGTGCCCAATGCTCAACCTTAAGTGGATAAAAACTTCATCTTTACTCTTGTTAAAGAATATTCTCTGACTTGAATTCCAATCAGAAAAATTCAAGTTATAAATTCACTTACATTTCAGGGGTTAGCTGACGAGAATTAAATACGACTTTAATACTTGATTAAGACCTCAAGACCCATATGGTTGTAAATTTCCAAAGACCATTGCCTGAGTATCCCTGGTTGGAGGCCCACTATATATTCACCTGACGAGGTGCCACTCAGAGATTTTACGAATTGGTATGAGGGCTCGTCTCTAGGCAATTCCACCCACGCAGTGGAGATAAAGTACGCA
Organism: Melocanna baccifera; assembly: GCA_036346265.1. Taxonomy (NCBI): domain Eukaryota; kingdom Viridiplantae; phylum Streptophyta; class Magnoliopsida; order Poales; family Poaceae; genus Melocanna; species Melocanna baccifera. Next base: position 26,557,593 of record CM070691.1, on the reverse strand, counting down.
CTTTATCCCCACCTAACCGCATCATGACTTGGCCTTACGTCTCTGACGACAACCACTTTGCCATTGTCTCTATAATTCTCTCCCACTGACAATAGTCGAAGATCAGTTATTGTCAGATTTCTCTCGCTGATAGTAATTGTTCGCTAAATCGAATGGGACGAATCGATAAGGCGCCTGCTCACGCAAGTATCTGATGCCCCTTTTGCGCTATTTAAGGTTTGATGAGAGAAGACTCAAACAACGCAGAGAAGAACAACACAAGAGATAGACTTTGGAGAATCTCCTGACCGGATAGAAGATTACAGAGGCAAGAAGTAGCAATCTTGGGCTAGTAGTCTCCCTTTTGTATTCTCTCATCGAGAGTATCTTATAACCAGTTCATAGCAATAAAGATCATTCCCATTCTCCTCCAAAATCCTTCCAGGGGACTAAACCTCTTGTTTTGTACAATTTGTAAGATAGGCGATTTTATCATCAACAAAAAACTTTAAGCATGTTTAAAATTTGAAAATCTAAGATGCTTATATGCAAACAACCTCCAAAGCGTTAATTTGAAAATGCTTATAATTTTATATAATTCTCTATTCTAGTACAGACGACAATGCTCTCTGTCGTGCGATGGGGATACTAGCTTTAATATTTGTGTTGCAAAATCCAGCTACCTAAGGACTGTTTGTATTAGCTTTGGTTTCTTATTTCTGCTTAGAGAAGTAAAAGTCAATATGAACGCCCCAACTTCTATAAGACGCTACTATTCATCAGCCACTATTTTGCACTTTTGCATGTTGTGATGCACTTTGAATTTTATTATATCACAATTTTGTAAGTTACATGGCGGTCTGAATGTTATAGTGACTCTTATTGTACCGTTGTTTACTCTCTTTCTTTTTTACAAAAAATCCAAGAGACAAGCTAATATAAATACCCCAGCTTTATAAGCCGCTTCTATTAAACACTATTATATATTAGCTATAATTAAAATTTATCAGTAAAAGTCAATATGAACGGAGCAAGGATAAATGGACTCCTAGTGTCACAGACTCAGCGCTGTTGAAGGGCCCAAGTGAACCATCCATCGACAGAACCGAAAATTGCATTTTGGCTCATGACAACGGTCGGCGATGGCTTTTGGCTGCGTGTTCGGCTTCTCGTTTACTGTATCATTTTTGTCCTTTTTTTATTTTTTGGTATTTTTTGTGTTTTGTTTTTTCCGTATTCATTTGCATTATCCGTGGTAGGCTAACATGTTACTTTTATTTTTATATTTTTTAAAAATTAATTATTCCCAATAAACTAACTCAGTTACAGTAAAAAATCAGCCAGCTACAGTAAAATTTAATCTAAAAACTATAAATCATAGTTATTCTGTACGCCCCCTAAAACCCGCAGACTACGTCACAATTTCCTCAAGAAAACGCTACTGCATTATTCCTTATTCAGATATTCTAAAGAAATAGGTGCATGTACCATAACATTTGTCCACACCAATGTAATGACCTATGGTTAGGATCACATTCATAGGAACGCAAGTAGTTGACATATGGTGAGCTATGGCCATACAATGCAATGGATCACGAGAAGTGGCAACAAAATCATTTAATGTATTTTATAATTTCGTTAGACCGCCTAAAAAACTTTTCACCTCCAAAAATATTTCTGTTCGGATTTTAAACAAGGGAAAGAAGCAATATAATATCAGTTTTGTGCTACTTGCTTAAGTCTATATTGCGAGTACATAATATTAGTTTAGAACTGGAGTCACTACGACATCCAAAATATAAAACCATATCAGGTGAATACTGGGTGAGTTCTTTTAAACTGTAACTTTAGTTTTTAGTTTATAATTTTTAAATTCTGGCTGTTTGCGGGAGAAAGTACGTAGAGAAAAAAATTATTTGTAATTTTGATCGGTATAGCTGAACTATAGTATATATACTATAATCTACCTATAGATCATATCTTAAAAAGATATATTTTTAAAAAATTATCTACTATAGCATGAAAAGTAAAGGGGAAAAGAGCCAACCCTCTATTGTTCCGAAGGCAAAATTAACTTCATCTAGAAATCATATAAAACAATAGGATTACCATGTAACATTTTCACTATTACCACTATTAGGACAAAAAGCCAAATACATACATTGTAGAGGACGAATCAGCAAAAACACCACCAGGAAGCATTTCGAATGGCCCATTGGGTAACGTCACCCCGGTTCCCCCAATAAAACTCCCACCCCTCTCCTCTCCGTCATCTCCACCTCCGCTTCCTCCCAAACACCACCTCTTCGGAACCCTAATCCACCCCGCGCCGCCGCCATGAGGGAGATCCTCCACATACAGGGCGGCCAATGCGGCAACCAGATCGGGGCCAAGTTCTGGGAGGTGATCTGCGACGAGCACGGTATCGACCACACGGGCAAGTACGCAGGCGATTCCGACCTCCAGCTCGAGCGCATCAACGTCTACTACAACGAGGCCAGCGGCGGCCGCTACGTGCCCCGCGCGGTGCTCATGGACCTGGAGCCAGGCACCATGGACTCGGTGCGCTCCGGGCCCTACGGCCAGATCTTCCGCCCCGACAATTTCGTCTTCGGCCAGTCCGGCGCCGGCAACAACTGGGCCAAGGGACACTACACCGAGGGCGCCGAGCTCATCGACTCGGTGCTCGATGTCGTCCGCAAGGAGGCCGAGAACTGCGACTGCCTCCAAGGTATGTGTATATCTCGCCGGATCTGAGGTTTTTGCTTTTCCCTGTTCGATTTATGGAGTCATGTAGCTTGTAGATCTAGGGTTTCTGCGGCATTGTGTGTGTCCTGATCTTGTAGATCTGAACATTTTGGCCTAGATCTAATCGATTCATGAGACTATTGAAGAATTAGCCGGTTAATTTCTGGTGTTTTTGCTGGGTCCTTAGTGACTGTAGAATTAGATTCCTAAGTGATTGATTTTATCTCTTTTTCCTGCAGGATTTCAGGTGTGCCATTCACTGGGAGGAGGAACTGGTTCTGGAATGGGTACCCTGCTTATCTCCAAGATCAGGGAGGAGTACCCGGATCGGATGATGCTCACGTTCTCGGTCTTCCCATCACCGAAGGTGTCCGATACTGTCGTGGAGCCGTACAATGCTACGCTCTCTGTTCACCAGCTTGTTGAGAATGCGGACGAGTGCATGGTTCTCGACAATGAGGCTCTCTACGACATCTGCTTCCGCACGCTGAAGCTTGCAACACCCACCTGTAAGTACAAAAAATGTGATGCGATCATTTTTCATGTTGTCCAGTACTCGGTATTTTACTATAGTTTGGCCTAATTGGCAATATAATGATCTTTTTGCTCCTGTTTTGTGCCACGTCCTGTTCATATTATGCAGCAGCTTCCACGAGTGCTATGAATTGCATGGTGCACGATAATCTTCATTTCTATGTGTTAAGTCTTTGGTTTCTAGTTTGAGCAGTGTTAGTTGTTACTCTGCCAACATGCTCGTCTACTATCTGTTGTTACAATGTAAACTTCATTGTCTTGCTGTGGAACTTTCAGTACATAAATACATATGTTTATGCTACTAATTATCTACATGTAAATACTAAGTTGTATACCTTGTATAGTATGGAATATGAGGACTGATGTTTTCACTATATGCTTTCTAGTTGATGTCATTATGTTAGTATCAATAGTGAAATGTATTCGTTCTCTGAAGCCTGTAGTAATATGTTACTATGGAGTGAAAAGATGAACATTCTTAGTTTACAGCATCTTCCTTCTTAGTTTTGATAGTTTTTGACCTTATTTTTGTTTTGCAGTTGGTGATCTCAACCACCTCATCTCTGCAACCATGAGTGGTGTTACCTGCTGCCTTCGCTTCCCTGGGCAGCTGAATTCTGACCTCCGGAAGCTTGCTGTGAACCTGATCCCTTTCCCACGTCTCCACTTCTTCATGGTTGGATTCGCTCCACTGACCTCGCGAGGCTCACAGCAGTACCGTGCCCTTACTGTACCAGAGCTGACCCAGCAGATGTGGGACTCCAAGAACATGATGTGTGCTGCTGACCCCCGGCATGGCCGCTACCTTACTGCCTCAGCCGTGTTCCGTGGAAAGATGAGCACCAAGGAAGTGGATGAGCAAATGCTGAATGTGCAGAACAAGAACTCATCATACTTTGTGGAATGGATCCCGAACAATGTGAAGTCGAGCGTGTGTGACATTGCCCCCAATGGCCTGAAGATGGCATCCACATTTATCGGCAACTCGACCTCAATCCAGGAGATGTTCCGTCGTGTGAGTGAACAGTTCACAGCCATGTTCAGGAGGAAGGCCTTCTTGCACTGGTACACTGGTGAGGGCATGGACGAGATGGAGTTTACAGAGGCCGAGAGCAACATGAACGACCTGATAGCCGAGTACCAGCAGTACCAGGACGCCACGGCTGAGGAGGAAGATGATTATGAAGAGGAAGATGAGGGGGAGGAGGTTGCTGCCTAAGCCACCTTTTCCAATGTTTGCTATCATAGATACCCCTTGTGGCACTCATTAGTCATTACCGTTGATTGGGGTGCTTGTGATGTTGGATTCCTAGATGTTATTTCTTCTAAATGCTATGCTGCCTTGACAAACTGCTTTTTTAATGTGTTATAATGGTATGTTCGCATCGTTATTATGAGGTGGATTAACTGCTTGGTGTTATGTGGGAGCACTAGATTACCAGTACCTGTCAGTGCCCAGTGGTGTATATCTATTAGATGGTGGCCTCTCCAATCTGCGTCAGTATTTTTAGACGTAGTCAACATCCTGCTATATGGGAATGCATATGCAGGTACGGAACTTAATACAGGGTGGATTGAGCTTCCTCTCTTTCCTACGCCGCTAGTTGGTTGAAGTTGAACTAAGTCTCATTTTTTTCAGCGTATGTTTTTCCCAGAATAAACAATGGGATAATTTCTCTGTTGTCTTTTTGAAGGGGGTTTAGATCATATACCCTCCCTGTAGTTGGGAAATTGAAGATTTACCCTCCTCACTCAATGACATATGGGGTCATCGTAGGTCACTGACACGTAGATCAGGAGGGTAAATCCTCAATTTCCATCTAAGTGGAGGGTATATGATCAATAATTCCCTTTTTGAATCAGTTTATTGAGATAGTATTTTTAAAATAGTTTTTCGATGTTCTGTTCGTTTGCGCAACGCTGTTTTAGAGACAAAAACCCACCGCCATAAAAAAAGAACAGGCCTAAAGTCATACCTGCGTGTGGCCATCACAAGCACGTCTGTGGCGTGGCTTAATAACCGCAATATTAGCACCGTAGGACCATCGCAATCCGTATTTTTTTCCCTATCGTTCGTTTCGCACCAAAACCTGACCAATGTGGTTCGCATCGGATGTACAAGCAGCAGCCATGGTAATGGTGTGGTGCCTCCTCTTGTGTGATACCCGGCGGCGACCCCTGCCTGCCTCTGCACGTCTACTCCGGCGGGTTTGAGGGCGGAGACCAGGAACCGGACGACGATGACCGCGACGCCTATCCTAGAGGCCCGGCCGATCTGTGGCGTCAAGCCATCAACCATCAAGGATGCGCGTGGATGCACGGTTGTCCTGTTTTCGCAGTCAAGAGGTTGGTTCGAGCAGAACCAGAAGGGTATTCTTCTGTAATGATTTGATTCTTTATATTCTCAGGTAATAATGTCGTGGCACAACAACAACCAATGAAACAAACAATCGCCACACACAAACGATGCACTCTCCTCACAGATAAAGAATGTTTAATCCACACAACACCCAAAGAATTCGCTTCTACTTTCACACATCACCAAAGCCCAAATTTTCAGCACTTCTTGGCAGAGGCGCTCTTGGCCTTGTGCCTGAAGAGCACCTTCTTCTTCCTGTGCGCCAAGTTCTCGACGGTGAGCACGACCTTGCCCGGCTCGCCGGCTCGGAACGAGTTGCGGACCGCCTCCTCCGCAGAACCCATCTTCTTGCCCTTCCTGATGATGATGGTGTAGGAGCCCTCGTCGCTCGGCACGAACTCCTCCTTGTAGTTCACCTCCCAACCCAGCACCGTCAGGTCCCATGTCAGGGTGCTGTCAGCCTGAAACAAGACAGCGATGTTAAACAACTCTGCAATGCTGAGTTGTTTCAACGAACAGCGTGGTAATCGAATTTGTACATGAATGGTGGTTTGACATTGTACCTCAGTGGCTTCGATCTCGATGGACTTAGTGGAGCTTGCCTTGACAATGAGCTCAGAAACTTCACCGTCATCGGCCGAGAATTCGGTGTCGTCGTCGCGCTTCAGACCACCGTACTTCACAGGGATGGACTCGATCGGAATGTACCTTCAAGAAACATGCAAATATCAAGAAATCGCTCCACAATTCTGCACAACGTCACATCACATTGCAATCCAGGTAGCAAGATCATGTCATTCTTACTTGAGGAGGGTCTCAGTGACCTTGGACGGGCGAGCAATGACGAACTTGCTCTTGGTCCTCTGCGTCAGGAACGGGTAGAAGAGGGTGCTGAACGCGTAGTACCAGAACGGCACATTGATCAAAATCTGCAGTTCGATTGGCACAGAATTCAGTTAAATCTCACGAATTTAGAACCCACTTAGGAGAAGAAGGGATTAAAAATCAGAACTAGTACTCACGTTTCTTGCGACGAGCTCGGGGTAGTTGTCCTGGAGGAGGTCGAGGACCTGCTTCATGGCGACGCGGAGGTCCTTCTTGGCCGGCCCCGGCGAGTTCTTGAGGTCCGTCACCTGCAGCAGCGACGCGACGCCGCCGGGCTTGAAGTCGAGCTCAGCCACGTGGCTCTCCATCGCGCGCACCCTCCACCGGAGGAACCTCACCTTGCCTTCCTCGGAGCCGAGCGCCTTCTTGTACACGGCGTCGTCGGCGAACACGCCGAGCGCGTTGTAGCACACGGGGTGGCCCTCCCGGTCCGTGCCGTCGAGGTAGCACGCGTCCGTGAGCTCCTCCGGGAGCGCGCCGTCGTCGTCGGCGGCGGTGGCACCGAAGCTCTTCCACTCCTTGCGCCAGTGGAGGGTCTTGCGGAGCATGTCGAAGGCGGCGCCGGCCTTGAAGTCGCGCGCGCGGAGGAACTTGAGGAGCACGACGTCGGTGGCCTCGTCGCCCTTGCTCGGGAGCAGGGGCACGCCCCACAGGGCGACGTCCTTGTCGACGACCGCCGCCGCCTCCGCGCCCGCCTTCTCGCCCTCGCTGGCTTCCTCTTTCTTGGGCTCCTCCTCGGCATCCTCCTTGCCTTCCGCTTCGTTCTTCTCCTCAGCCTCGGCCTCCTCCTTGCCTTCCTCCTCTTTCTTCACCTCGGCTGCCTCCGCCTTCTTCTTGGCCTCCTTCGCCTCCACCTTGCTCTTGTCCTCGAACAGCTTGCCCTCCACGATGGCCTCCTCGACCTTGGCGCGGAGCTCAACGAGCGCCTTCCGCTCGCCGTCCTTGAGGTCAGCCAGGAAGTTGCTCTCCTCCCTGAAGGACGGGTTCTCGGACACAACAGCAGCCGGCGCGACCTTCTCCTCCGCCTTCGCAGGCGCCACCGCCTCGGCGGCATCGTGCACGGCCATAGCAGCCACAGAGATTCACAAACGCAAGCAGCAAAAAATGGCAGATCTTTTTGCGCGCGTCGGAGAGAGGCAGGAGGCGGCGGCGGTGAGGGGGAGCGGGGAGAGAGGGAACAGACGGAGGAGGCTATATAGCCTGTAACGGAGCAACGGCTACGGGAGGGTGGCCAGTGGGGTGGCGACAGGTGGGCGGGCGGGCGGAGGAGGGAGCCGTTGGGTCGCTTTGCTTTTGCGGTGCCCCAAGCAGCCCAACCAACGGCTAACCTTGTGCCGGGTCCTATCGTTTTCTTTCTGTGGTAGCACTCGAGCTTCAACAAGTGAGAATGGCTTGCGCAGTTGTGCGAAATGCTAGGCTGTTCTATGCTTTTGTGGGGCCTGATTGTTAATCTGACAGGTTGGTGTTTTGACCGGACAGCCAAGTTGTTGTTAGCCTTGCGCCTATTCTTTTGGTTCTTAAGATAGCAGCAGACGATAAAGATGTTAATATAGAAATATACATAATTTTAGGGTTAAGAAGTTATTTAAAAAATTCATTCTAAAAAGTCACTCTGTTTATTATGATTTTCCGAGAAGTTAAAAGCAAAAGGAAAAAAAACTCAAAAGAACATGTTATATGCTCATAACTTCGCAAAAAAGTTCAAAACAACCGGTCATATGTCCATAACTTCGCATTGCATTTTTCTCTTCTCCTGTGAGAGGGCTTCGCATTGCATTTATTAGTGGCGTTGTTTATGGCATTCCCAGCTGGAGGACAAAGGACAAGTAGTACACACATTGGCCCATACAGGCTACCAGCTGCGACCAAAGTAGGGTGTACAACAAAGCAAACTGACCAGGTGCCAATGTGCCATGCCAGATGACATTTGCCAATCACAGCCATGCCTTTGCTCAAAGATCCAGCTGGTTGCCTATCAAAAACAACCAATATGAAGGTGTAAATGAAGATCTCAGTCCACGTAGGGAGGAGTATGAATAACGCAAAGCGAAAAAGAAGGGTACAGAGTAGAGACGGTTGGAATATCGATGGTTTATGGTTTTTAGTTAAAATTTTACTGTAGTTAACTAATTTTTTACTATAACTAAGTTGACTTATTAGACATAATTAAATTTAAAAAATATAAAAATAAAAACGACATGTTAATCTATCACAAGTAATACAAAAGAATATAAGAAAAAACAAAACACCAAAAAACAAAAAAAAAGACAAAAAAAATAAACAGTGATCTGGAGGCCAACGTCCATCGCCGAAGGCTGACTTTCAGATGAGCTGAGCGGGGAAATGATTTGAGATTTCCGAACCGTTCATTGTTTCAGCTCCACAGTGGAGCCACTTCCAAATAGATTTGGGGCTGCTTCAGTTGCTTTACAGCTTAAACTTCTTATTTTTGACTTTTGATTTATGATTGAATAATTCTATAGCAATTGTTAGTTTTTTCTGAGATAAAAAAATATTATATCGTCACGAACAATGAAAAGGAATAAAAGGAGAAAAGAAAAGACAAAAAAACAAAAAAAAATATCCAAAAATCAACATAAACTAAAATTAAAAATTGATACGTTCTAAGTGCAACATTTAAATTAGTCAAAAGCAAAATAAACTACTGAAACGTTTTAGAGGAGACAATGCTTTGATGGGAATGAGCTGCTTGCCTATGTTCCATGCTCACCACTGTCACCACCACATGATTCATGGATTGTATTGCATGTGTTTGGTGGTAGAAAAATGACTAAGATTCCAGAATTCTGGCAAACAAAACATCTAATGGTGGGTACAGTAGTGTAGAATAATTATTTGTGGTGGATTAATGTATTCCCTTCGAACAACTTGTGGAAGGGCGTACGTCATAATCTAACCGATGCACGCTATGTTCTTTTGTAATTGCTACTTGTGATTTTTGACTTTTTCTACAGTAACTAACTTTTAGATAATATATTTTTTAAGATAAAATCAATAAATTGATTATAGTGAATACTATACTGATAAAATCGCATGCAACTGTCTCTCTTTTTGTACTCTCTCTCGCAAACACCCTAAATTCAAAAACCATAATCTCCAGTCTAAAAGAATCCACCGAAATGCTTCTAGCACCTGGTGTAACAACTTAATTACAAAAGAAGCTTACTATACATCACCCCAACAATGTCTTGTAGCCATCCGAGCAAGGTTGGCCTTCAACCGAATTTTGCACGAGTCAGCAAACATCTGGAGTCTCAAGTCCAATTTAGGAGGACCTTATTGCAGAAAAAAGTATCAGTCATCTCCAATGCATGAAGTCAGCCAATGGCCACCAGTATACAGCAAACTAGTGAGGAAAGCAAAACAGCATGGACTGGTCTAATTCTTCTGCTGTGTGACCTTTGCTACAATGGCTTCATCGGCGTCCTTGAATTCGCTAGTAACCCTGTGGGCAAAAATGATAGATTTGGTGACTTAGTTAGCTATGCAGTTCGACACTTGGTAAATATCTTCAGGTAAACGATAGAGACCAGATTAGACCCTGATTTTTTTGGTAAGGAACAGGTAAAGACAGAAACATGACATGTGGACTTGGTTGTAAAGCATGTTCAAGAAATTTCGACTTTGCAAATAAAAAAACGTGAATTTTTAATAACATACCGGTCATATGACAAGAAGGCATCTCCTATCTGTCCAATAACTTTGTTACGCACCTTGGCCTTTTTAATAACATACCCTCCAGCTTCATGGCCTAAAATCCTAGAAAAAATTGGAGTTTGCCCCTGACCGAATTCAAGCAGAATCACACAAAGTTAGCCACCGATCCATATATGTTTGCATCACCATTTCCCAATTGAAAAACATAAAACTATGAAAAAAATATAAAATGTGGAACAGTGCACACCTTGGCCTCCCAGAAGTAGGCATCGGTGTAGCAAAGGATGTTGTAGAGGATCTTGATATGCACCTCCACCTCGTCGATCGATAGCAGCTTTCTAGGCTCCCATACCATCGCGGCTGCAATTTCTGAGTTTCTTTACACCAAGATTAAATATTGAGGAACTATTTTTTAGAGGTTTTGATGAACTATTCATAGAACAACCAGAAAATTCCAAAAGATTATTCAGAAAAGAAGATGAAGAAGAAAGAGGGTTCAAGAAACTACAGAGACAGCGAGCGAACCTTTGCACTTGATCACCTTCTCGGCGGTCGCCATTCCTCTCCCACCACAAGAACAAATCAATCACTCCAAAGAGCTAAAAAAAGATCTTTTTGTTGTCACGATCATAGTCGGTCTTCCAGATTTCCACGGTGGTGTTGAAGCGACAACGTCGCCCCTCATCCACGTCCATTGACGCTTTGTAGCCCCTTGTGGTGGATCTCTGCCCGTTCATTCGGCTGAAGAGACATCCTCGCCTTGCCTCCGCTACCTCCCCAAACTCTAGAGAAAGGGAAGACATAGAAGAAGACGATGGTGGCGGTCGGATTTAGTGATGCCGCACTTGGTGACGGTCGAATCTGCTCGATCTCACCGCCGTACGCGAGACGAGAGAGAGATGGGGGTGATCGAACGAACGAGAGAGGAGGGAGATATAGAGGGGAGTGAGAGAATGAGAGAGCAAAGGAGGGAGTGGAGAAGGGCAACGGCGTGGAGCAGGAAGGTTGCAGCTGTGCGATCTTGGCATGATGGAGTGGAGGAGGCGGTAAAGGACGCGATCTTGGTGTGGTGGAGTGGAGGAGACAGTGAATACGGTGGGTTGCGAGTGGTTGTGGCGCGACGAGGCAATATGGCGAGAGGCGCTCAGTGAAGGGAGGAAGGGAAGGGAAGAAGGGGGTGGACTTGGTGGCTCACTGGCGACATGTCCAGTGAATGGGGAGGGGAAGCAGTGTTGGCCAGATGGAAGGGGAGGCGACGACAGGGGGCGCAGTCTTGGCGAAGTGGAGTGGAGGGGAGGCGATAGGAGGATGGGAGAATCGGCGGGCAGATGCGGTGGGGCAGTGGCGACAGATGAGGTGGGGAGGTGGTGGGCGGATGGGAGAGGAGGCGAAGCAAGGTGGGGGCCGAAAAAAGCGGGATTGGGTTAAGGGGAGTTAGAGAGAACAGGGGATGCACGAGGAGAATGGGATAGAGAGCCAGAGTAGGGTGGGCCATAATTGAATCGTTTTTTTAAGGGGGGAGAGAGGAAAGATAGAACATGCGAATCATCAATTTAGTTCTTTTAAGTAGTAGATACACATTAATAAATCCAACTATTTTTTAGAGTAAATTAATCTAACATTTTAGCGAAATTAACCCGATTATTTGAACCGGCACAGATTAGACCTAAGCAAACTGGGCCCATACCGCTGCCAGACAGCTCGGCTCAGCTCGAAACTAGGTCCAGGGCCGAACTACACTTGGAAAATGACGCCTCTAATAGGCGTCCGAGCCGGCCCACCAGGGAGCGACCAGCCTACCACCACATGCTCCATTGCACCACCGAGTTCTCTTGTTCATTCATCATATGCATGTTTCATTCTTTCTTCAATAAAATAAATCGTGTTGTTAATCGACAACAGTTTGCTATCATAAGAAGCCTCAAGTGTTTTCCTTTGCGATTCAGAGGAAGCGTCGAGTCATAAAATTATGTAGTCCATCTTATTATACTACCTGCAGATACATGTACTTCCACTGTCATCGAATGTCTCGAGATTGGAAACGTGCTCATATGTTAGGCCTAGAGCTCTCTAGGCTGTTCAATCAACCGCGTGTGTTAGGCGCCGCTTATTTAGATTTGAGTTTATGATTTTTGACTTAATTTTGATTATTTATAATCTTTATCTTTTTTTGATTTTTTGACATCTTTTTTTCTTATATTCGTTTGCATTATATATGATAAGCTAACATATTTTTTTATTTCTAGATTTTTTTAATTAAATAAACCAAATAAACTATCGTCAACTACAATATAATTTTAGCCAATTTCAGCGCAATTTCAGCCACAAGTCATTAAATTTCAGCCTAACCAAGCGGCCTCTTACGCTTGAGACCGCACAAATATCTCATTCTTGCGCGTGTTATATGAAAAACTGTCTTTTCTTCATTTGTTTAATTTAAGCCTTGTTTTAAAGTGTTGTATCTTTTGACTAAAATGACATTGTACTGATTGTTAACTTTTTCTCATATATTCAATTAAAAAATAAAGAAAAAATATCGTTATATTTCCATAGATAATAAAAAGGAAAAAGAAAAAGGCCACGTTAAGAAGTCAAAAGCCATCACTGTTTAAAACATGACCTTAATGACACGCGATGGTTTTTATTTTCCAAAAAATAGTCTTTTAGTTTATTTGTTTTTCGGTGGAACATATATAGACGATCAGAATGGCATTTGGCTGAAAATTAATGGGGCGCTCAAGTTAGCTTTTTTTCTAGCGATGCGATGGGTTTCTGCGACCAAAACACTGTAGCTGTACTGTAGCTTTTTTTGTCTTTATTTGATTTTTTTGTTTTTTGTTTTTTTTAGTTTTATTTTTTTTCCCGTATTCCTTTGCATTGTCCGCTCTAGATTAGCGAGCCTTTTTTATTTTTACATTTTTTAGATTTAATTATGCCCAATAAACTAACTCAGCTACAGTAAAAAATAAGCCAGCTACAGTAAAATTTCAGCAAAAATCAAAATCTATCGCTGTTCCGAACGCCCCCTAAATCTATTCGCATTGGTTGTCGTTGACCTGCATGCATGTAGCGGTCAAATACCAAAATGTCTCAGAAAAACAAAAGAGGGTCTAAATATCAGTCCAGTTATTTTCAGTTTATGATTTCTCCAAATAAATAAACGAAACAGTATTTTCACCGGCATTTTGAAGCAATTTATTAATATTCGGATCGTTCGCACAAGCGCTCGCATTATGACAAAAAAAGCATCAACCGTAGCCATAAGGCATCGAGGGTCAAGTCTTTTTGGTACATTACTTTGAGTTCTTTTTTGTGACAACTTATATCAAACACATAGACTTAGCATTACTCAAATGATGCATTGCATCGTACTTATATACACACCACACACACGTGAGTGCAATATGGATCGAATTCTAATCGGTGAAGTCGCACACTCATAACTCCAGTTGGCTTTGTATTTGTAGTCCTCACTTTGTAGCTAGTCTGACTATTTTTAATTAGTGTCCTATATTTGTTGCAGCGGAAAACTTTTCTTTTTTTGCAAGGAGATGTAAACTCCACTTTGACAAATCATAATTAGTAAGCCCTACATTTCGCTCAATATATAACGAGGAGAATCAACATTTTCAACAAATTATTAACTTAATATGGTAACTTATGAGAAGTATAGATAATAACTTAGGGTGCAATTAATAATAAATTTCAAACTTTTTTAACACAAGCTCGCAAAATGATGGTAATTTCTAAACTTTAGGTGATAATTTATCAAAACTACATATGATAACTTAAAAGCACAAATGATTGTAACTTAGTAGCTTAAGGTGGTAATTTATATAAAAGTCCAGATGATAACTTACGGTGCAATTTATGGTAAATTTTGAACTTTTACACTATATCGCAAAATGATGGTAAATTCATAACTAAGGGTGGTAATTATGGAAAGTTCAAGTGATAACTTTTGCAGCAACTAATGGTATTTTCAAGCATTTTTACACAAACACAAAAAAATGGTAAATTATAAACTTAATTCATGGGGTAATTTAGTAAAATTTACATAGCACATTGCATTCCCCAACGCGAGTAAAGATGACTGGACTAGGTGCACACATGGTCACTTGATTAATGCTAGTCTAGTTCAGACATCATCGAGAAAGGAAGATGGACATGGTGCAGCCAGAGAAGCAAACAAGTCTATTTTTTTCAATTTTTTAAAATAATTTTTAGTTTTTACTATAGTACCTAACTTTCAAACGAAGTATTTTTTAAAATAAAATCTACAAGTTAATTATAGTACATGTTAAAAGCACAGCATCTGTACCATTCAAAATCGCAAGCGAGTATCTCTCTCCGTAATCTCTATCACAAATAGTTAAAATTCAAAAATTTCAGTCCAAAGCTATAAAACACAGCCCAATAAAAACAGACCTTAAGCTGCACTTGTGGGGGCCACAACGAACACGCAGTGTATAGCGCAGCGCATCGGATGAACATGACAGAAAGCGCGAGCGGAAAAGGCGAAAGCGGCTGGGTGCGCGTTAACACTAACGCGCACCTGGAAGCGCTGTACTGGATTCCTTCTTGGAGATGGCGTTGAGGACTTGCTGGAACTGGTGGACGGCGCAGGGGACGCGGAGGATGCCCTCCTGCTTGTACCCGAACTCCTGCGCCGCCAGCTCCAGCAGCGCCGCGAACGACGGGTGCCGCAGCGCCTCCACCGGCACCACGAACCGCTCAGCGCCGCCGTCGCCCACCAGCACCGGCACGCACCCGCGCGGCACGCCGTCGCTCATGCAGTCGGAGAAGCTCAGCCGCCGCATCAGCTCCCACATCGTCTTCGATGTATATGTAATCGATCGATCGATGGACTGGCTGAAGCAAACGCGCGTACGTACTACGTAAGCTAGTTAGGTTTTGGTCGGCCTGCGTGTGTTGCTTTGCTTGGCCTTGTCTTGGGGCTCCATATATCGGCGCTGCTTAGGAGATGCGATGGTGGATCATGGATAGATTAGTTACTGTACATTTCTAATGCTGCTATAGCAACTTGAGCTTGTGACATGGGGGGGAGAGAGAGGAGAGAGAGAGATGTGGCATGGGAGCTAGGACTGAGCAAGGAGACTCTCACCCGAAAAAAAAGGATTGAGAAAGGACGACGTTTACTTGTCCTTGGAGGCGTTGGGTCGGGGTCAACCTCCTGCGGGTTCAAAGATGTTGGCTGTCATGAGCATCTTTGAAAGTTTCTAAGACCCTGGAATAATTTGGTAAGCTAGATGCATTATTAGTGGTTTACTACTCCTATAAACTAGCTACTGTTGTAAATATTACGATATTAATATATATTTAGATTTAATTCTAACATATTTACTAAAAACATAATTATAATATAAAAGATATATAAATAACTTGACTGCCATATAAGCATAAGAACTATCTAAACCATTCGTGAAGAGTAGTCTGGCCATTACATATTCCAATATTCCATCACATTTATCGTGCGCGCATATCATATCTTCTTAAAAGGCCGAGTTGATCACCGATTTATTAAATAGGAGCTAATTACTTCTTCTCGCGCCCTCTTACTTTCAACATGACAAATTCATCGTGTGGATTAATCGATTTGAAACCAACCTAACCCCAGCGACAGCTACAAGACGATGGCATGCAATGTATTCTAGCCCACAAATTCAGAATTCACTGGAAAACTCGAGGGTTAAATAATACTTACGTGTCCATCCGTGCAGATAATCAAGTACTTGTAAGTCATTTGAAAAGTTTGCTCAAGTTCTGAAACAAATGAGGTATTGAAATATATGCATTATTATGGAGTATAGACCCCTAGAAATGTATATGACATGCTTGGTTTAGGATCAAGAAAGTATTCTCTTCTTTATGATAATAATTTATCATAAATAAGTAAATGCCATCTAGCCCCGAGATCCACCTTAAGCTTGCCCTGGTCGATCTAGACCATGCATATCTGATTCAACGGCTCATGTGAAAAATTGTATGGCTACACTAAAATGTGATCGATATTGTACTAGACACACTATTAATAGGGACAAACATACTCTATAAGCTGAAACACTAAAGGCTGTATATATTGGCTTCTACTTTTAGAGAAGTTAAAAACAAATATAAATACCTGACTTCTTGAAGCGGCTTCTCCACTTTTCTTGCTATCGTCTCACTCTGAAGATAAGGTAGGAGTCATGAGCTTATCACGCACCTTACTCCTTTCACTCCCATCTCGCGCACACATCTTTCCCATACTTTTCCCATCGCTTTTCCCTCCTTCTGAAGCTACTTCTTTTGTTCACTACTATTCATTTTTTAGACAAAAACCATCAGTCATAACCAATACAAACACTCCTAAAACCCTTCCATCTCGCTAGCTCCACATGCGTAGAAGAGGTAAAACGTACGACATCGATTTTTTTTATGACACACAATATAGGCCTTGGTCTTTTTAGTTGCGGATGATAACTTTTGGTTGTATATGATGTTTTTTTATTGTGTTTTTAGAGATGGTGGCAGATAGCAGAGACGCTGACACAGAGGTTTAGAAAGCTGTTTAGAAAAATAGTTTCAAGAAGCTATTTGAAGAAGTCATTTGTTTATTTCGGCTTACAAAGAAAGCAAAAGCACTCAAAAGCCAAAAAAAAAAAAAGGAAACAGGGCCATAGTGATAGTCCTAACTCCAAATGAGGCCCCACATGTGAACACAAAATGTTGAGTGAGGATCGAAGTTGGAATCCGATAACTCCTGGCTATTTCGCCTCTCTTTCTCGTTGGTGTTGAACATGCATCTGCCACAGTGTAAGGCACGGGCGTGCTTGAAACCGGAGAGGTGGACCATCTGATCCGATCCCCCGCCGAGTGACTCGGGCTGGAGTCACCATCCGACCTCGACCCACGCACGCCGATCGCCTCCCCTCGCCATTGCTGCTCGGTCGGCGAAGACTTGACCCGCTCCTGAGCGCGACGCCTTCCGCGCCCACCAGAGTCACAGCTCACAACATGGACCGCACCACGCAACCAACACTGGCCCATTGAGAAACGAGTACGAGTAGTACTGCTATACTTCTCTGCAGTCCCTGCCTAACTTTGACACGGCCTTCGCTTAATGAAGGTGTTTGAAATATATTGATTTGTTAGTATATTTTTCTTTGTTCTACCCTCATCTGCCTTTTGCGCTTCACTGTGTGTAGGACAGGAATGAAGGTGTCCCTCCTCCCACCACAAAACAATGCTCTTTCTTTTCTCCACTTCGTCTCCCAACATTTTCTCGAGAGGAGCACTTCATCCCTTTGCTTAACCTTTTTCTCTCTCAACTTTATCGCCCTACCAGTTTCCCAAGCCGAGCAGTACTGCATCTCTTCGCTTCACCTCCCTCAACAGTTCCCAAGCCATCTCGAAAGCCAGCGTTCGGCTTCTGCATTGAGAAAAAGCTGTTTGTTTTTTTGTTTTTTTATTTTGTGTTTTATTTTTTACCATATTTCTTTGTATTGTCTATGATGGGCTAACATATTTTTTCTATTTTTAATTTTTTTAAACTTAACTATGTCAAATAAGCTAATTCAGTTACAGTAAAAATTCAGCCAACTACAATAAAAAAATCATAATCCATCGTCATTCTGAACGCTACCTTTGTCGAGGACTCCGTAGAGAATAGGGATGGCAACGGGCACCATCCCAAATCCGTGCCCATGAAAGTTGAATGTGCCCGCTAAAAAACTCATACCCGTGATGGGTACAAATTTTTGCCTAGACCCATGCCCACTCGGGTAACGGGTACCCATGGGTCACCCATGGGTAGGAGTAGCACATAAGTAGGGATGGCAATGAGTACCTAAAACCCGATACCCGGTGGGTTTTTACTCTATTAGGGCATGGATCTAAGTCAATTTCCTAACCCACATATTTGGGATGGCAAAACCCAGCGGGTTTGTGCCCGTTGACAGATGCGCTGCGCCGCCACCGCTGTGGGGAGGATTCAGGATTTCGGGGTGGGGACTGGGGAGGAATGAGGATTGACTGAGTGAGCAAGTGAGCTAGAGTTGACATCTTTTATATGTATTAGTTGGGCTAGGCCGGCTGTTGTGGGTCGGTATGGGCTGGTTTGCTGAGCTAGTTTGCCGGGTTTATATTACCCATGGGTTTACGGGTTCGGGTACTATGGAAACGTACCCGAATCCACCAGACCCGATGGGTTAGACTTTTTGCCCATTAAGAGATCCACGGGTTAGAAAATTGACTCAGACCCATGCTCTAATAGAGTAAAAACCTACTGGGTATCGAGTTTCGGGTACACATTGCCATCCCTAGTAGAGAAGCTCGAGGAGAAGGACCAGAAGGTGAGGGATTTTGTTGAGTACTTGTTAAAGCGTGATTCAAATTCATCATTGTATCTGTGTCATATACTACGCCAAATGTGGTTCCAAACGGTGTATGCACCGAACCGTATCAGACTAGCAATGACAAACGTATTTGACTCTGATTCGATTTTTTTTCATTTAGAGACTCATATTTTCTAGCCTATATATTATCCTTGCACGATTTAGATATATTGAAGTTTCTCATGCCTATAATATTTTTCTTATATTTTTGTGTGTCTATGATTTTTTTGCAAGATTTTTTTTACGTTAAATCATCGTCTTCCATTCTTTTATTATCTATTTTTATCGTATATTTTATAACAATTGACATTAGAGCTTTGGGTTTTATAACAATTGGTGATCACACGGTAACATCAAGCGGCACCCACAACAGAGTAAACACGATGTTAAGGCAACACCCAAAGAACGAGACGACACCAAAGAAATTTCGGGCCTGTTCTTTACGGCTTCTAAAAGCCACTTTTGACTTTTGCTACAGTAACTAACTTTTAAACGGAGTATTTTTTTTAAGATAGGGTCTACAAGTTAATTGTAGTACACGTTAAAAAACTAATATCTGTACCATCAAAAATCGCAAGTGAGTATCTCTCTTTTCGCAATCTCTGTCACAAACAGTTAAAAAGTCATCAGCCGCAGCCAAAAGTCATCAACCGCAGCAAAAAAAAAAAAACAGGCCCGACGTCGATAGATCCGTTGTTCGATGTATATTTGCGATTTTGAGTACGTGAAATCCGAGCAGGGGCATCGTTGTTGCCTGTTGTGCCACATTGTCGCTGTTCTGAGTTCTGACCTCTCAAGGCATCTTTTTTTTCGATAAGGGAAATTTTATTAAAATTCAAGGTTTTAATCGAGAAGATACAAGACCCTGAAAGTAATTCCTGGTCTCTGCATAACCAGGATGCACACAACCAAAAGAACAAAAAAGTACAAGCACTCTAATGACAATCAATCCGCAGACTAGACCGCCACCCATGAGCTTGGGAGAAAAACTCCTTGACCACCCGTGCCAATTGTTGCAACGCCACTGCTACCAAATCCTGCGAAGATGGCGTTTGTAGAATAGTCCAAGTACGTAACCAATGGATGATTGCGAAAATAACTCGAAAAGGGAAACATTATGTTTTTTGAAATATCATATCATTCTGCATAGCCAAAATGACCAACAAGTAGCAGCCGCCCCTAGTAAGATCAGATGCTTCAATTCTTTCCCAACACCCCCTAGCCAAGACCCAAACAAATGAGACACACTACGAGGTTGAGAAAAACCTGAAGCTGCTTTAATGATAGACCAAATAGAACGAGCAAAATGACAATCAAAGAACAAATGTTGAATTGTTTCGTCCATATGACAAAAACAACACATCTTGTTACCTTGCCAAGCTCGTTTGGCTAGATTATCTTTCGTCAGCACTACCCCTCTACGTAAGAACCAAAGAAAAATTTTGATTTTCAAAGGGGCTCTTAACTTCCAAATCTTCTTATTCAAGTTAGGAACATTAGCATGAATCATGGCCAGGTAATGAGATTGCACCGAGAACCGTCCGTGTCTGTGAAGGTTCCAGCGGAAATCATCGGGTTCCTAGCACAAAGTAATATCAGCAATGCGTGAAAGTAAATCATTCCATGCCACTAACTTAGGACCAATTAGATCTCTCCGTCAAGAGAGATTGGGAGGGGAGGTGCTGAGAGCCTCTGCTACAGTAACCTGCTTGTGACGGGCTATATTATATAGTCTAGGATCTTTGTTCTCGAGGATGTCGGACTTAACCACTTGTCTTCCCAGAAACTAATTTGTGATCCATCTTTAACTATGAAAGAGCCGAAGCGGAGAAACTGTCCCTTCACCTTCATAAGACTTGCCCAAAAGTGTGAGTCTCCAATTCTCCACTGTGCTTGTGACAGCGGTTTGGACACTTGGCGACTTGACATACTAAAGTCAGATTGGATTCTTGGCCTGCGCTGCTGGCGCCATGCGCAGCTTGTGTCGCATACGCACGAAGATGAGGCTGTTGACGCAGATTGAGACACCCATGAATTCTTAACAGACCTAATTTTTTATTGTTGGATCATTATATTTATGACTATAAAGTGTCCTCTTACACCTCTTAAACACTAGTACAAAAATTGTATCTTTTCAATCTTAGAGTTAGCTCCTAACTCTATCTCTATTTATAGTTTAGAGTTCAAATAAATTTTTATCCAATTCTAACAAACAAGAGATCTTGAACCCTTACATAACACGAGTTTTTCAACTTCTATCATATGTTATAGCCTCCGGATCGTAACTCCGTAGCTCTAATACGCATCATCCACCTTTAATCTCTACAAGCCCTAACTCAAGCATAACCGTCTTCTCCAGTATTCTTAACCCTCTGGACCATAACTTTGCACTAAGTTATCTCTCAATTCTAGTCTTAGATCACGATCGTCAGCGAGTTACCTTACACATAGAAAGACCAAAACAATATCCAGTGCTTCAATGCTTTTCTCTCTAATAAGAGTAGCACTAATCTCAAAGCAAATGAAGAGATAAGTAACATCTATCCACCATTCGTTATGCTTTAAAAATTGTGCAAATCACTATTGAGGAAAGCATTGAAGCACCTCTCACAACCTCTCTTTTACAGGTTTTTTCTAACTTGACCGATATAAGTCCACACATGCCACACACTTTAAATAACAATAATAAATAATATTATCAATTATTTATCATCATAAATATTTTAAATCTAGTCATATAGTCTATCAGAGAACTTCCAAGTAATCACTTTTCCCTTGGTTCCTTATGACCCTGAAGAAGCGCATCAAACGGATGTCAAAACCATCTTCTCTAGCCACTTGGGAGAATTCAGCATCGCTGGGATCTATACGAGCCTTGGCGTTCTCCTGTTGAATAAATATAGGATGCATCGCTGGGTGTGTTTATTTTGGTTTTAAGTCAGTTTTTACTTTTTTTTACTATTTAGTAATTTTATCTTTTTCTGTTTTTTTATATTTTTTTGGTTTTTTTTCTGTATTCCTTTGTATTCTTCGTGATGGGCTAATATGTGTTTTTCTATTTTTATATTTTTTAAAATTTAATTATATCAAATAAATCAACTCAATTATAGTAAAAAAATAAACCAATTACAGTAAAAAAAATCATAAACCAATATCAAACTATATACTACCTAAGTCCTCTCTTGGCTACTTGTCTTTGATTGCAGGCACAACCTTATGAACGAGGAATGATCGGCCGGTATCTCTGGTCAGTGGTCACTGATGTCATTGCTTTAGTAACCATGGTACCAGCTAGTCTGTTCCACAGTGCTCCTTCTATCTGGTTCATTGTAGGTATAAGGAGAAACTCCTGTTTTCCCTGAGAAAACTTCATTACCTTCTGCGTCAAATCAAGGACAAGCTATAGCAATAAAAAACATTGCTTTGTCAATGAAGTTCTTGTTTCGGGTTGTCGTAGTTCTTCACCTTGTGCCAAATAGTTTTTTTTTTTTGCACTTGTTTGTCATGTAGAACCACTATTTATTCATAAAAACAACACTGTGCATCCCCTTGAAAACTTGATCATGTGGAATGCTATCATTGTCAAGCATTGACAAGCAGTAGTGCAGTCAGCTTTCTTGTTCTCATCGGTTAATGAGAACTTTATTCGATTTGCATGTCGCACTCTTTCCCCATCCTTTAAACGCCTATGCAATGTGCTCGGGTTGACGTTCAAAGCATTGCCAAGGTCTTGAAGGGTGGTACGGTCCTGTAGAGCCACATCACGGGCTCGATTTCAATTCTCTTGCGGCTGCAATATCCCGTCCTCTCATGACAAACTGCAGCAATTCCACCCCTTCTGTCCAAATGCGTTGAACAACTCTCAATGGTTCAACTTCCTTGGAAAACTTTCCTCTAGAAGCATTGGGTATATGGTTCGACATGTCTTGTTGCTTAAGGTCATACTCATTTGGATTTAGATTTCTGACTTATTTTTTACTATTCATAATTTTCATTGTTTTAGCTTTTCAGCGTTTTTTTAGCTTTTTACCGATTCTTTTTTTCATATTCATTTGCATCGTACGTGATGGGCTAATATTTTTTCTATTTTTAGATCTTTTAAATTAATTATACCAAATAAGTCACCGTTAGTTACAATGTAGTTTCAGCTAGCTACAGTACAATTCTAACCATAAACCACTAAATTTCAATCCAACCGAGCGGCCTCTAAACATTTCCTTCTTGGATGAACTTCATTATTTTCCTCTTCATCTACAAAAGCACATTTATTGAGTTAACTCGAAGGTTGAATAGAAAAGCTAGAAAGCAAATTCCTGTAGAAAACAAACAACAAAGAATACAGGGTAGCTTACCTCCATTGCCATCACTAGGAGTAGATGGGTTTAGAGCATCTCCACTGCCATCGTCAGGCTCATCAGATGGGTTCAGAGCATCTCCACCTCCACAGCCATTGCCAGGCTCACCAGTTGGGTTCAAAGCTTCACAACAGTCATCAGTTGGCATAACATCTAAAGGATAATTTAGATCAGGTACCAACTACCAAGAGATGAATCGGTTCATCTAGGAGTTTCGAAAAGATGCTATTTTCTACTGCTCTATGCCATGTTAATGGATACGATCGTAAATTTATAAACCATTTACGACCAGCCAAAAAAATGGCGCACGAATCAAATTTTGGCGCTTAGCTGATATTTTCAATTGCCTTTTGGTTTAAGTAGGCTAATCCGCGTGTGCGGTGCAGACTGCAGAGAGAAGAATGGTTTGAGAGAGAGGTTGGAAGGGGTTAAGGTCCCGCTCAGCGATCAGAATCACTGGCGTCTAGCAATGAACGTCAGCTTTTCTTTTCCTATAGCATTTTTATTATTTTCTTTTTGTTTTTGATATTTTTGTGTTTTGTTTTTTTTCGTATTCTTTTGTATTGTCCGTAATTGATTAACATGTCGTTTCTATTTTTATTTTTTTTAAATTTAATTATGCCAAATAAACCAACTCAGCTACAGTAAAAATTCAGCCAGCTATAGTACATGTTAATTCAACTATAGTACCTAACTTTCAAACGGAGTATTTTTTAAGATGGAGTCTACAAGTTCATTATAGTACACGTTAAAAGCCCAACATCTGTACCATCCAAAATCGCAAGTGAGTATCTTTTTCTCCGTAATTTTTGTCGCAAACAGCTAAAATTCAAAAATTTCAGTCAAAAATCATAAACTGCAGCAAAAAAGAACAAACTCTTAATCAAGCTAATTAACATCCGAGAAGAATAGCTAGCTAGCCGCCTCTCTTGTCGTCCTAGTCCATGAAAAAACTTCGATTTAAGAACGACGACGACGTCACTATTCTCCAAGCTTTCCAACGAGGTGAATCCGCCCATCTAATTTCACCGTTCTAGAAACCGTGTTGATTCAGACTGGATAACATTCTTGACGCTAACATCGACTCGGACCTGTGAATCCTGACGCTAACATTCTTGAATTCTTGATCTCTTGTTAAATCGAATCGAAGACTTGTGCTTTAATGCATGGAAGTTGGTGGATCAGGATAATAAGCTAGTAACATCAGTTAGGTACTTAGGTTTGATTTTTACCTATCATTTCTTTCTGTTACAGGAATTAACCTTTAAATGATGCATTTATTCAAGGTGGAATCTATAGATAGATTATAACAGATATTAGACTAAATTTAGCTATAACAACAATAACAAAACTTTTTATACCAAACAAGTTAAATAGGTTAACTATACCAAGTTTAACTATATCAGCTAAAATCATATACTAAAAATCATATATCAAAAACCACACCCATGGTTCAAAAGAATTCATCCAGCACCATTTGTGTATTATAGGGCACAAACTAGGGATGCAGTTGGTGTACGTGTCACTAAAACCAGGCCTACATTTCTTTTTTCTTCTTCAATGGCCAAGCTTTTTTAACTGCCTGCGTCTTTTTACTGAATTGTTGAAATGATGGATATTCCATCTCACGTAAGTGACATAACATGTTCTTCTCTCACTGTATTTTAGATTAGGAATGTTCGTTTTAACGATGGTTTCTGATTTTTGGTTAAAATTTCACTATAACTGATTTGATTTTTTTAGTATAATTAAATTTAAAAATGTAAAAATAGAAAAAAAATATGTCAGCCCATCACGGACAATGCAAAGGAATACGGGAAAAAAGAAAAATGCAAAAAAGCTCAAAAAATCTAAAAAATTTTTAGAAAAAGATGAATTACTAAATAGTGAAAAAAAAAGTTAAAACTAAAAAAAAAGCTGAAATGAGCGAGTCCGTACAGCAAGGGATACACACGACAAGCACACGCATGTGAGTATTATCTAGGATTTTAATTTGATAGGTGTAGTCGTACTCCCACGCTAAAGCCTTCACCAACCTACCACAATTTGTTTCGGCCGTAACATGATCTTCTCTCTTTTGAAAGGTAGCATAGCATGACCTCACGGTAGAGCAGGCACGTTTGCGCGTAGCTTTCCTGCAAATTTTTTTCTTTCATTGGTAAAGTCTTCCATTTCAGCTGTCTTTTTACCTATTTTTTCTCTCTTGGATAAGTAGTTGTTTTATGTCGCATATATAAGGTGGCCTCTTTTTTTTCCCTAAAGGTGACATGACTCTCTGTAAGCGAAAAATGTTTAGTATTCTAAGCGACTTATGATAGAGTACTTTCATGTCTTCTTGGATTGACTTTTCTTAGATAAAGTTACCGTGCGAGATTTCGAGTTGAAGTCTTTCAGAGTAACAAGTTCTCCAAAGAATGGCCTTCCAGAGTACTCTTTTTTAGACTTCCTGCTTCCTTCCTATTAGACGCACGGCATTGGCCATCGGGTGCTATTCTCTTGGGGGAAAAAATATTTATCAGAGACCAACGGGAGAAACTAGGCCCAACTTTGTATATTGCTTAGACGTCTGGATTGTTTGGGCCCAAGTTTTCACCTTTGATCTCCTAGGCACTCAAGCCCAACTGCATTTATGTATGTTGAAGTGATTATCTTTTTTTTTTTGGTTGAAAGAAAGAATAACCGAGATCTAATAGGTAGATCATGAGTCCACAAAAAAAAATGTAGATCATCAGCAACGTCTGGAACTGAGGAATCCTAGCAAATTTCACAAGTTTTCCAACAACTAACAGTCTTCTTAATTTAGAATATTGAATGAGACAGCTATATATTTACTAGTGTGAATCAAATTTGTGCCAGTTACGGCCCGCTCGTTTCGGTTTTTTTCGGTTTCTACTTCTAACTTCTGCTTTTTTTCACTATTCAGTATTTCATCTTTTTCTGAATTTTTTTAGATATTTTAGCCTTTTTGTATTTTCTTTTTTTTTCCGTATTCCTTTGTATTGTCCCTAATAGGTTAACATGTTTTTTTCTATTTTTACATTTTTTTAAAAAATTAATTATACCTAAAAAACTAAATCAGTTATAGTAAAAAAAATCAACTACAATGAAATTTCAGTCAAAAATTAGAAGTCATCGTTAAAACAAGCGTCCTCTAAGGAGCTTATTTATGCTACATTTTTAGTGCCAGGTGCTTGACATATGTGTTCATTTCCTATCTCTCAAAGCCATTTCTTTATTCACCTCCACATTCCTCCCCTTTTCTCTGGTCGACGATGGGCGGTGCCCCCAACTGCAAATTATAAGTCGCCTTCCCCCTCCTGAGAATCTCAACTCCCAAACAAACAACACAGCAAATGTACAGCTAGAAATCGAATCTACCCAATCATGAGTCTCATGAGTCATGACCCATCCACTGCTCGCTAATTCTGCCTAATTTATTTTGCTACAAGCAAAAAAAAAAGATAGATTTTTTTCTCTTCTAGCAAGATATGTGGCCGAGAAGCAGGCTGGGCAATGTGCAGTGCAGCCACACAACCGTAGCCGTGTTCTACTTTTTAATCTTTTCTGATAATTAAAATAAATAGGACAGTTTTTAAAATAGATTCCCTAAATAATTTTTGAATTTCAAAATTAGGTGTGTTATTCGTGTGGAAGTCATCGGCCGTAGAACAGGGCGCGTACAGCCCCGCTCAGTGTAGCGATGGGCGATGAGCGATAGACTAAAAAAACACTGTAGCAGGTACTGTGTGGTATGCATTAATTGGAGCGCCTGCCAATGATAAGATACTACGTACGTGCATTGATCGATTAATCTATGTACGTGCACAGCTGGCTTGTATATACCGTTGTACGTACATACGGCGTGAATAGCAATGTACACCTGTATATACGTCACCATTGTACGTGCTAGTACGTACGGATTTCGAAAAGGGAAAGCTAATATCGACGGATCGATGCAAAAGTCTAAGTGGACTACCCGTACTCGCTGACTTTTGTACTCCGGCGCATACGTTATGCACAGTATTGTTGGTTGGAGAGGCTTGCAAGCTTGGAGCTCTCTTGTTTGTCTCACTACCCAGCTCACACTGACAATGGCCGGCCATTATGTCGACCCAAGCTAGGCTAGCGTCTGGTCTGGGGGTTGATTGCACGACCAAGATGAAGATAATCTATGCAAAAGTTTTGGATGTCGAATTGATGGACGTTGTGGATAGATTATTTAGTAACTTGAATTAACTTTGGATGCCGGATTTATTTTCAATAGCAAAGTGTGCCGAATTTCTGTACATTTTGGAAAGTTGAAGAGAGCTTAAAACGCGAAAATTGTTCGTTATTTGAACTAACGGCCGGGCAGATGATGCGGTGTCGTCGCCACCGGTGAATTCAAGAACAAGCACTATGCGTTAACAATGCCGTAGCTGTGTGCCGTTCTTGCGTACCTCGGCGCCGTACCCTGTACAGCGTCAGTGTGAGCTAATTTTTTTTCAGATTTATCTTTCAGATATCTTTTTTTTATATATAAATTTAGCTCTCTTCTCGAGCTGAACAGCAATAACAGGTCACACATCCTTAGACCAAAATAATTAGGTTAATCTCCAACGCAACGCGAGCGCATGTCAATCCAGAGCGATCACTCTCATTACCGAATCGAGCTCTTCTTCTCTGCAGTCGTTGCATGTGAACGGAGAGAAATATTGGACCAGTGCCAAGGACAATCCTGTCCACATACTCGTCCGGCCACACGCATGCAATCACATCACATCGTGAGAAAGCAACGGCAAAACCATTGATTAGTGTGATGGATTGGCTAATTTCGACGAAGATATCTGAAATTTTCTCGATGCTAATCCGATCCGTGCAAGCTATACAGTACACAGTTTTTTGCCTTCACTGTTACGTGATGCGTAATTGTTAGGTTGTGCTCATTTTTAGCTTAAAATTAACTTTTACTTTTACTTTTTGTTTTTTTCACTATTCAATAATTTTGTCTTTCTAGTTTTTAAAAATTTTTTTGAGTTTTTGCCTTTTCTTTTTTCGTATTCTTTTGCATTATCCGTGATGAATTAACATATTTTTCTATTTTTATTTTTTAAAATTTTTTTAATTCTATCAAATAAGCTAACTCAGCTACAGTAAAAAAAATCATAAATCAATGCCATTCTGAACGCCCCCTTAGAGCATTAGTCGCCTCGATCAGAAGCAGGACGTTGACTTAGTACGTACTGTCTTGATCATGAAAATATATATGCTGTCACGTTCAATAATTTAGGAGCAGCTAATGCTATAATATGGGAGGAGTTTTCAACGGTATAGCCTCCTCCTCTCTCCTCTCCTCCACTGCTCTCCCTCTCCTCATTTTCTCTTCTTCAGTACCAACGCAACTTCCTTTGTTGACATGCTCTACCTTCCCTCCCCTGCGCGCTCCCACTCCCCTCGCTTTCCCTTCTTGGACACCGGTGCAACTCCACATCTCTCCTCCACTACCAGCGGCCGCGACGACCTCGCCACCATCCTCCTCCCTCCACCCAACCTAAATATTTAGTGTGCCGTCTCACCATGCCATCCTCCGTTGCCGCCCACCGTCAAAGAACCACTTCCCTGGCCTCCCTCTACATCCGGGGGACGCGGTGAACCCGCCGGCAACGGCGATGCCCCCTATCGGCGTGAAAGTGAGTGAGCGAGCAAGCGAGAGAGAGAGCACGACGGAGCGGCGGCCGAGAGAGTGAGTGAGAGACATTGTTATTAAAGCTAGACCAGACCATCGGTTAAACAAAAAAAATCAAAACCAGAGAGTACACCAGCTCAGCTTTCTTCAAAGATTGTTCATACACTTGGACGAGGAAAAACTGGACGAATCGACCGATTTTTGAAAGAACTGGTGAATTAGCTATCAACGAACCAAGTGGTCTGTAGATCAACGGCAACTTGGGTTTAGGCTGGTGGCATGGCGTGGCCCATGTTACCACCATGCTGTTGAAGAGGGGAGCTCCTCCTACCGCTGCCTCTCATTGAGCCCTAGCTAGCTCCCTGCCGTCGCCCCCCATTATGTCGTCGCCCCCTATTCTCTTTATCTCTTGTCTCTGAATCTTAGGATCCCCTGTTTCTCCTCATCTCCAAGAAGGTAACAGGATCGCCACCCCCCAGAGGTCATACCGCCAATTCCTAACAGTCTGACCGCCCTGAGGCAAAGGTTGACCTGTAGGGCACAGAGGTCTGACCTCCAGAGCTTTGCCTCTTAAATTTTGTTTCCTCGAGTGGGTTGTTTACAGTTTTGGCTTCCAATCCTAATCTCAGTAATTTTATAGTTATTTAAGTGAAACATCAAGAATACTTGGGAGAAATTTTGAACGGCATCATTCACCCTCTCTGTTGTTTGTTAGTCCTATAACTTCCATCCATTTAGCGCTATTTAAGGCACAGTCAAATGTCAGTATGAGATATCTCTCATCCAATCTGTAACTTATTAGTCTCATTGTCCTTAATGATTATTGAGTGCCCCTTTCTAATATATTTCTTTGCAATAAAGGCATTCCATTTATTTATGTGGAGCGGTAGTCTTCTGTCATTTATGTAAATCATCAATGGGCATGGAAGTTACATAGTATACCAACATTAAGGTCCCACTTATTTGGGTTTAGCCTTCTGATTTCTGACTTATTTTTTTACTATTCATAATTTTTATTTTTTTGTTTTTAGTATTTTTAAGCTTTTTAACCTGTTATTTTTTCCCCATATTCATTTGCATTATATATGATAGGTTAACTTTTTTATTTTTAGATTTTCTAAATTAATTACGCCAAATAAGCCATCGTCAATTACATTATAATTTCAGCCAGTTACAGTACAATTTTAGCCATAATCCACTAAATTTCAGCCCAACCGAGCGGCCTCTAAACCTAGTGGTTTCCGGGCCCCTCGTGCCACCTCACCTATTTTGCAAAAAGTCCTTCGTCTTCCCTAAATTACGTAAAGGTCCTTGTTTTTTTGCAAAAAGGTCTTACCACATCAACACTTTCACGAAAAACCCTCTATTTCCCAAAATTTTGTATAGACCCTCTGTTTTTAGGGAAGCCCTCTTTTTATGTGATAAAGCTCTACGCTTTTTCGGAATTACATATTGTCTCTTGATTTATGCAAAAAAAACTCTTCACTTTTTCTAAAAATATATATAGGCTTTTGTTTTTTTTTTAAAAGTTCTTTACAAACTGTCAACTCTTTATAAATTATCAGCTCTTTTATTTTGGTTTATATGAGAGCTAGCGTGGTATGATTCGTGCTTTTGCTGTTAGTTTATGTAACTTTCGGAGGCAAGTGGGGGAGGGAGTACCATACACACAAGCTGGGAACGGAGTCAGTAACGAAAAGGCACGACTCGTGCTGTCATGCGCCATGGAGTGCACCCCGTGATTCCGGATTGTACGGCATGGATGGGTCCCACGCGGACATGGGCAGTTTTGGCGTAACGTAAAACACTGCACAGGCACACGCCGCCCGTACAGGAGGGGTAGGAGTATTGTATTCCTCCCAGTACTGTACTGTACTCCACTTGTTTAGTGCATTCTTGACAGGTGATCAGCTCCCATGGGCCCCATGTGAGCAGCATGTATGATGCGTCGACATACCTCCTCGACCACTCGTACTACGCTCCAAATTCTCAAACCAAACGCGGCATCGTCAAACCACCAGGCTAAACTAACGGCAAGCTGGCCGGCGGCATGTGCGATATGGCAAACATGCATGTCTTGAGAATTTCCCAACAAGGGTGGGTTTTCTAGACTTGTGATTTAGCTTTTTAAAATATTTAGGTAGTGTTTTTTTGGCTTTTATGCTTTTTTGATACTGTTTGAGATTTTTTTTCATTATAGCTACCGTAAGCTTTTCAGCGTAATTTAATTTTAAAAAAATAAATAGGAAAAATAGATTCTCTTATCACATACAATACAGAGGAATACGAAAAAATATAAAAAATCAGAAAGAGACACAATTAATAAGCTAAAAGCTAAAAATTCAAGCCAAATTGAGCAGGACTGCTTTTAAACAAAATATGTTTTTCAGACGGAGTCTACAAATCATTTATAGTAGATAATGTCCTGACTTCATCTATATGGGCCAAAATCATACACAAGTATATCTCTGTACTTTTTTTACAAATAGATAAAATTTAAAAATTTAAACTAAAATTTGTAAACCACAGTCTAAAACAACCCAACCAAGGTTCCACCATGCATGTTGTGCTGTTGTTTATATATAGGCTCAATATATACTACTGCAGAACTTTTTTATTGTTTCTGGTTGAAATATTAATATCTGAGGTCTGAAAACTACACGAGTACGTAGTTCGTTAGCATTGCTGAAAATGAACTAGCACGTACCGTGAATGTCAAAACATTGTCCACGCACGGCACAGGGGAAAAAAGCTATAACGGTACTAGTCCCAATTTGTGGTAAGAAAATCCAAGTAGCGTCTTTGAACAAGATATAGACTGCTATGTCGATCGACATAGCAGCAGTAACCTTGTACTACACCGTACACCGTACACAAAAAACGCTGTGTTTTTTTGCTTTCAGTCAGCTTATATTTATACTATTTACAGTAACTAACTTTTTAATCGATGTATTTTTTTAAAAGCGATGTCAACAGGAAGATTGTAGTAAAAAGTATATTGAGTTCAGCTGTATCAGCTAAAATCGTATGCAATAATTTTTTTGTACGTACTACCTCTTGTAAACAACCAGAATTCAAATATTTAAGCCATGAGCCCAAAAGAACCCACCCTTAATGCTTAATATGTCAAGCAATCAAGTTGAAGGAGTAACTCAACATTGACCTGATTAGACGACAAAGTAATGGAGGATGCAGATCAGCAGAAGCACTTGAATTTTTTTAAATAATATATTTTTATTCAAAAACACAGAAATATACTCGCACAAAAAGTATTCAGAGGAATGAGCTCTAGTCGCTCAACGGTTCAACGACTGGAGCCTATCGCCCAACGGGAGAGGGACACAAAGCTAGTCAATGGGCCGTTGAACGATAGGCTCTAGTCAGCCAACAGTAGAGCGATTAGATCCTATTGCCAAACAGTTGGACGACTACAAGTCTAGTAGCCCAACGGTCAGGCAACTGCTACGTCAGCCTAATTTGTGCGCAATTGCCTTCCCCACTGCGTATGGGGCTAAATAACAATTATTGTAGGTAGGTAGTATTTATCAAATTCTATTTATAAGTTATTTTTTTGTTTGGGAAAAAAACACAGACAATATCGATTGATTCGTTTGTGATTTTCGTAGATTATGAATTTCTTTCGCGTGCACGCCTCAAGATGAGCTTTTGTCTTCAGACGTATACGTTTGGTTTGCTCGTCGTTGCGGCGCTCCTTCTCCCAGACTTCGCAGGCCCTTTTGACATCTCACTCATCAAAGTCGAGAGTCCACTGATCATACGGGTGGATCTCTAAGCCGATCCACTCGCCGTAACCACATAGCGGTTCCAAGGCTGCACGTAGACTGAAAAGATTGTTAGTGTGTACTTTGAAAGAGAAATAGTAGAGAAAAAACACTGTAAATGGTATTTACCAACTGTCGATAACTGCTAGTATCCCGACGGCAGTCGGGGTAGTCATAGGAGTACTTCGCGCAACCCCTGTAACATATGCCGAGACCGAGCCACTATTAGATTTGAAGAACTTGCATAGGTCCTTGTAGCAACAAAAGGGTGGTGTCTCCCCCTCGGGCGGGGTGTTGCGGTGAATGCTCGGTTGGAACGTTCGGATGGGGTTGCTACTATGGGGGGCGTCATTATGGGGAGTTGACTTTGTGACATGATATGCTTATTCAGCCTGGGTCGCAGCAGCTCTTGCTTGTTCATCGTAGGCCACAACAAACATTTCTAGTTTGTGGGTCTTCTCCCATCATTTCATTATCTTGTCCTATTGTTTCTTCCGCCTTTATCTATCCTGATATGATGAAGTAAATTCTGATGTAGTGTTAAATTTAAATGTACAGTATTCTTTTTTAGATCTATTCCACCCTATTTTATATTGGTATCTGCTAATAACTGTACGCATGGCCGCACGGGCCTGCCTAGAGATCGTAAGATTACGGGCGCGCGCAGTTGCTTTCAAATCGGTGGGATGCCTCGCTACGTGGGGCCCTGTTGGATCTTGAAACATTTCCTGTACGAACCCCGGCCCTTCACTCCAAACAAAGTAGCTATATGCTTTTATCGATCCATCATCGGTTTGAATTTTTCTACTGGTATGATCACGATAAAAAAAGTGAGTGGTGCACTAGTATTATATTTGCATCTGCGAATAACTGTATGATTTCGTATCTTGCTGTACGGTGACATCGATTTGGTAGTAATGCCAGTTGAGCTAAAGTACTCTAAACTACGGCAACTTGCATGGCCAGTGCTGCTTGGTCGTACGTACTCCGTAGGTTCTGGTGCAGTCGGGTGGGAGCGAATGTCAGAGAGCGCGAGGGGCTCCGTAGTGCGCAGTGGGGGCAACACCTCACCTGGTTACACTGCTGGACATACGAACGCGCTTTCCGCCCGTTCCTGAGTCACCTGCCTCCGAAAACAGGCACTTGCTGCTTTATTTCTGTGTCGCTGCAGGAATAAGCAAAGATAAAAGGGCATCATGTATTCTATTATCCTCTTTCTCATCTTTAGGTAGCGTTCCGAATAGCGATGACTTTTAATTTTTGCTAAAATTTTACTGTAGCTGAGTTGGCTTTTTGAGCATAATTAAATATAAAAAATATAAAAATAAAAGCGCTACGCTAATTTAGAGCGGATAATGCCAAGGAATACAGGAATAAAAAAATAAAAAAATCAAATAGAGACAAAATGCTACAGTACTGCTACAGTAATCTGGTCGCAGAAGCCCATCACAACGTTGAGAAAAAAGCTGGCTTGAGCGTAGCCTTAGTGTATATTTTTTCTTAAATGTGTAACCAGGTGATCTAACGATATTATGATAATTTAATTCGTATGCATATAAGTTTTAGCCTATAAACATCACCTAATTTATTGATAATAGCCATGAATATTTATTACGGGAGTTTTGCAATTTAATATGACTAATAAGGTTAATGACATATTTAATTATAAAACAAAATGATTTAAACGACAATACACTAATTTAATCAGTGCTACGTTTTAATCTATTGATGGCACTTAATTTATTATAATAATTATTAATGGTTTTTAATTTATTCCAATAATTAGTAATGGTTTTCTATAATTTAGATGGAATTAACCAAAATATTTATTATTGAAACATACCATGGAGCGATATAAATGATAGTATATGAATTTTAATCTGTATATATACAACTTTAATTATTGACAGCACTAAATTTATTCTGATAATCTCGAACAATTGTTCATGGGTTTCTACTGTGTAAATATGACTTAACAATCTAATAAGGTATTTAATCCAGCAATAGAATGATTTAAGGATAGTGCATGAAATTAATTGATCATGTTTAACGTCCCCTCTAACCTCTCTCTATTTCTGGCTCCTCCCTGCACCAGCTCTTTGGCTCAGCCCCAGGTTGTCGCCCTCCATGGCTTTGGTTGCTTGTGTTTTGGGGCTATGCCCCCTCCTACTTGTTGGCCTCCCTAGAGTTGGCCACCTCGACTTCGGCTCCCTCCTGCCTTTCCCAACTCATCCAGCTCGACTATGACTTCTTTTGGCGCTAGTTGGCTCACCCTCCCAGTTGTGCCTTCCCTGGCGCCCCCATGGTGCCGCCTTACTCTGTTCTAGCCCCCGGCTACTGCTCAGCGCCTCAGGCCTCGGCCTCCGTTGAGCATGCACCTTGCTCAGCCGGCTCAACTTTGGCTACCTAGCTCCCTACATCGTTGCCTAGCTTAGCCTCTCGACGCCGCTACCCAACTCCTCCATGCGTCGGCTTCCAATCTAGCTCCCTCCTCCAGTGCCTCTCCCCTCATCTTCAATCTCCATCCTATTACGGGTTGAAGGATCGGAAATGGCAACAGAGGGGGGGTGAATGGTGCCTTTTGAAAAATTCCGCACCAAGTATTTACTCACTTTTTAGCCAAAAGCAAACTAAAGACAGCAAAGAAATCTTGTCAAAATAGTAGTGAACAGCACCCTAAAGCAGCACTAAAAACTGCAGAAACCTGCTCTACAAAACAGCACTGCTGGCTGAGAATAGAGCAGAAAAACAGTAAATAAATTGCTGTCCAAAGCAGCCTGAAAAGCACAAAGTAAAAGCTGAAAAGTATAAAGTAAAAGCAGCTTCAAGTAAAAGCAGAAAAGCACAAAGTAAAAGTTGAAAAGTATGAAGTAAAAGCAGCTTAAAGTAAAAGCAGAAAAGCACAAAGTAAAAGTTGAAAAAGTATAAAGAAATTAGCAAAAAAAAATTAGAGATTGCAGCAAAAAAATTCATGGATACTGCTATTTTGCTCTCGGGAATGTGCTAGTCATGGGACTTTGAGAAAATTCCCGGTTCAAAGCAAACTCAGGTCCGCAGTTCCTCAAACAAAAACACACCTCAAAATAAAATAGCTGAAGAACTGGAGAAGAGACTTTTGCTCTTAGGAATATGCTAACAAACTGGCTTTGAGATGAAATCCTGAAATAGAGCAAAAGAATCTGCAGCAAATAGAGCACAAGTATAACAAGGAGATTTTCAGATTTTTACTCTCGGGATATGCTAACCAACTGGCTTTGAGATGAAATTCGAAATAGAGCAAAAGAATCTGCAGCAAATAGAGCACAAGTATAACAAGGAGATTTTCAGATTTTTGCTCTCGGGATATGCTAGCCAACTGACTTTGGAGTAGATCCCAGTTCAAAGCAAATAAATATAGCAGCAACTAGAGCAAGAACTTTGAACCAAAAACAAAAATAATGGAGAGAAAATAAACAGCTAACACAGAATATTCATATAGAGGAAGAGAGATACCCCGGATTAGATAAAGAAAATGTTTACAACCATCTCTCCCATCTCTCACACACACATGGAGAGAATAAATAAACCCTAACTCTCAACACAACTTTCTTTCAAGGGCACAAGCATTAGGAAACCCTAACACTCACATTCATCTCTCTTTCTCTCTCTCAAGTGCACTTCTCCCACTAAAGAGCATCTCTATTTATAGCATCCACTAATGGGTTTACAAACACTTTACCCATTAGGTCACACCAACTATCCACTAATGAGTTTACACACCATTTTACCTATTAGGTCACAACACCTCTCCACTAATGGATCATTTCCTAACAAATTTCACTTTGCTCATTCTTTCTTAATCCAATCTGCTTCCTTTTGTGCAGCCTTGCGCATTTACCAAAATATCACTCCTGCACCTTCCTGGAAGCTTCCTCATTTCTTGCCGCGTACGCCTCGCAACCACTTCGAGTCCTCGCCGTCTTCGACACATCTCGACCGCTCTGACCTCAGCACCGCCTGTGCCTAATCCGGTTACCCGTACCTCGTCACGACTCTGTCTCAAAATTCTGCAGTCATCACCGACAAGAAAACACATTACATAGCACCACACAAGATATTATAATTAAATATCCGCATCAGTAATTAGCACAAAAATATCCGAAACAAACTCAGACTTTTTAGAACACGTGTCAATTATTCATCACACAACCGGGGTTACCTCCACATGGTCTCACATGGGTTTGTTTGGTTTTTATTTTCATGATTTGAGTTGATTTTATTTGAGGATGGTGAATGCAGTGGGATGCTACACGGCTTGCTACAATAGGGCTCGAGGCCCTCCCGTGTGCCGGGGGGCACGAAGTGGCTGTTGGGTGCGTGTGGTTTGCGGTGATGGCATCGGTATACTCCTCACCTCCCTAACCCTTCTTCCTCTACTCCTTTCTCATTTCCCTCTCTACTCCCCTCCTCCCTTGCTCTATGATGGCTCAGTTATACTATTGGATGCACCATTTGGGCATATTGGTTCACATGTGTGGCCCCGTGAAGATGATGGCAAAATGAATAGGAAGGGAATGTGGACTACCTTATTTGTTGATTTTTAGCTTGCTTTGGGAAAAGCTGATGCTTGACCTTGTGGTTGCTTGCTCGATTTAGTTGTGCCGGTTCTTGCTTGGGGAAGATGGTGGTCGCCTCCTCTTAGGGTTGCCGTTCTCAGTCGCTTGTTCCTTCTCTTCTTGGCGCCCTCTCCCCTCTCTGTCTTGTTGCCGAGCTCCTCCTCCTCGTCCTTCCTTTTGGCTGGCTTAGTGGTGGTGGCTTTGGATGAGGAGTGAAAAATGGTGATGGCTTCAGTTGGTGTCTTGGCTGGTGGTGTTGGTGACCAAATGAGATTTTGCCTCTCTTGGCTGGTTAGCTTCGGCCTTATCACCTTTCTGTGCTAGCTATGTCTTCGTGTGCTTTCCTAAGTGTGTCGTGGCTCCATGTTAAGATATTTGTTTGGATAGGTTGGAAAAATAGACTTCTATTTAGACTTATTTTTATTGCTGAATGATGACCTAATAGCTGTGAGATGTGTCGACTAGCCCCGGACGGTCTAGAACCTCGGTGAACAAAATGCCCTGCTTGAAATTAAATTTTAGGGCTCTGACGGCAATCCTTTCTTTTAATTTTTTTCTTTTGTTCGATCTTTTTCGGTATATTTAAATTAATTCTTCTTGCAATTGAAACCGTGGCTATTTTGGAAATTAGGTGATTAGTAAATGTTGTACAAAATGATATGCTTGTCATTTATATTTTTCATCGCACTTGGTTATTTGTAAATGTATGAAATGCTTATAATGTAATTTTATTTTCATACTTGATGTAACAACTATAATGGACTGTACCATTATAGATTTATATGAGTTGTAGTATTTTTATATGACTTGATGAAATTTTTAATTGTCACTGGATGGATGCAATTGATTTACGGTGTAAGGACCATAATTAATTAACTTGTACTAAGTGGTGTGTGTGTATATATGAGTTGAATGCTTTTTACTTGTCTGCAATTAAATTTTTATTTCTCACTCTAGTCTATAGAAAATGGTTTTTGTCCTCGTCGATGGAATTGTGAAAGTGGCGTAATTGTTTATTGTTCGCCGGTTTCAATCTAAATGGATACACAAAAAGTTTGAATTCTCTTGTATTTTAGATCATTAGTTATATAATTAATCTCACTTAACTTTGTAATTCACACTTAAGGTTAATCGCAGACACGGATTATTACAAAATATCCCTAAAACTTATCCGTCGCAGCCAACAAGAGACCCTACGTCAGCCGGGTGAGGTGTGCCTTCCCCTCTATCTTTGCTAGCTTCGCAGCTCGGGCTTAGGGGGTGATCGTTTTTACGATGGCTTTTGGCTTTTAGTTGAAATTTTACTGTAGTTAGCTTTTTTTCACTGTAGCTAAGTTAGTGGATAGTGTAGTGAATAATGAAAAAAAACTGAAATTAAAAGTTGAAATCGAAAGAAAGTTAACTTGAACGGGGCTTAGCCTGAGGATTATCTGGCGCAGAAATGTTTGCTTTCTGCGTACGTCCGGGTAAACCTGTGCCGCTGTGCGTGTAGTATCACTGCACTACCTGTTGTAGCATACGAAGGGTGCAGTGTACTCGGCCCCCGTCTAGGGTGGCGTGTTCTTGGTCTTGGCATCGATCGAGCGCCGTATCCGAGTCCTCTCGATGAAATCTTGGACGCGTCAAACGAAACCCATGAATCGCCTCGGAGGCCGTGCGCCTTTTGCAACCCAGGCCTCACATGGACATTGTCAGACTGCGCCAACTTGTCCGAAAGAGCACACCACGTGGACGCATCATGGGTAGAGATCTCACCGTTCGCAGACACCTCCCTCCGCCTCGCGCGCTCGTGACAAGTGACAACCGGCCCTAGCATTCCGCCAAGCTGCTATTCATTTACGGCATCCACTGCATGTAATATTGTATTACCTCTAAAATAATATCTATAGATACACTTTAGATTTAGCATAATTTTATATAATATATTAAAACTACTACTGTCTTTAAGATTGAACTTATAACTATAATACAAAATTTTCTTTTCCATTAGCTACTCTTATGGCAGGTGGGTCATGCATTTTTTTTGCTTTGAGGCAGTCTCTAGGGCTGAAGCCAATACCACACGTTTTTGTTTGGAGGTAGCCTCCTGCAGTGTATAGTGCTGGCTCCTAGTTTTTCTCTCTGTTTTCTGGAGGTAATTATTTTACGCACTATGGGTGCTTTAAGACATTTAGGTTTGTGTCTGTAGCTAATTGTTTTTTATAAAAAAATAAATAGTAGTAGTTAAAATAAGTAGCTTTTAGAAAAAAGATACGAGAAGTAAAAAAGGTAAGAGAGATATGTGTATAAGATAAGAAGAAAAGAAGTAGAGGTGTATGATACATTCATAACTATCTTATTTTTTAAAATAGTGGACTGAAAAAACTGTTCCGAAACACCAGGCCTATTTCTCCCAGCACCGATATGAACATGTCTACAACTGCCACTAGCCCAGTAGGTAGGTAACTGCGTCACAATCTCTGTTTTTTTGTTACTATACTACATGGAGTAGTTCTCATGTATTGACATGCGGGCCCCATACGGTCTGAGAGTGACTGTGGTTAAAGAACTGGGCGAAGGGGTGGGCCCACAGAGACATGGGACAAAAGAGGCGGGTAGGTTCGCCTGTCGGTGTTAAAACCCAGCGGAGTACCTCCCTCGTCGTGCCCGGCCGGCGCCTGTACGCACACGGGCACACCATGGCCAAAGAGGAGGCGTTCTCGTCGTCATCTTTACAGAACTGCCCCTCAGCGTGGTTATTCACTTGTGGTGTTTGCTTCTATTCATGTTATGCTAGTACCTGATCCATCATTCCTTACGTCAAGAATGCTATAAAATTGGTGATCAATTCTTGGCAATAAAACTGGTGATGCACGTTTTCTTTTCTTTGCAGGAATGGTGGTCGAAATATTTCAAAGGTAGGCAGACAGCACGCTTTATGTTAGGCAGGGCGGTCAACGCCTTGAAAAGCTTAGCCAACCTGCATGCATGCACGAGAGCTGCTCACTGGGATTCTCACTTATCCGCGCGAAGAAAGTCTTCTCCTAACGTGGAATCGAACAGTGACAAGTTCACAGCTCCACGGCTAGCTAGTACAAGCAACATGTGTGGGGCAATGCATGGTGGTACGTACAATATACGAAGATAGTTACTGCAGATATTTACCCGGCCGGTACGTACGTACGTACTAGATGCAAGACGCATGCATGCAGTCCCTGCACCATGGTTTCCATAGGCCACACACCGCTCCTCTAGCCTTCTTAATTAACCAGCTGATGCTCGTGTTGATGCCAATACCCTCTTTCATTTCCATTTGCGAACAGATTAGCATTAGAAATGCAGATCGAGTTTTCATATCACTGAAACAGCAGTATATTTCTTCCCCTGCCATGCGTTACGCTGCTGTTTAGTTGGATATGCCATTGCACACTGCATATCGATCTGCGTGCAACGACGGCAGGGTTTGCACTGTAGTTTAATCGGATGTTAGATTTGTCGTCGTCGATCGATTCAAGCCCCTCTCAGTTTGCGGCATGCCATGTGCGCATGCATGCATGCATCGCCTCTTTCCTCGTCACGTACACATGCATGCATAAAAAAAAGGGGCATGGCAATGGCATGCATGTCAAGCTAGCTAGCTACCTCTGCCATTCAATGCAAACCTAGCACCGTCAAACACGGAAGGACAAACTGTGAGCCGTACGTACGTGCTGCCAAACGAGTCAAAAGGAAATTCCGTTCCATCTCTCCTACTGATGCATTGACTTAAGGTGTTAGAATTGGTTTTTTTCTCGACAAAAGACCCGTCATACTTAGATTCGCACGGTTTAGTCCTATATTACTATGATAAGTGAGAGAGACAATACGATGGATGGAGCTTTTGCCATTATATATAACATGTAATATATGGTATAAAATAGTATGAGAAGGACTCTGACTAAATATATATACACGCACGAGTGTACGTATTTGTATATTTATACGTGAAAATCGTGTGACCTATGATCTCATTCTAACTATGTTCCTGCCACATTAAATCCACTTTTATTGGCTAAATCATGCCATCATCTCTCTTAATTCTGTTTGAATGCAAATTTAAATATCTGGTTTAATTCAATTTAATTGAGTTAAATGTCGTCAGTTATTGATGCATAATTAACACACGTCTAAAAAACGGCTAGAGATGCCCAAACTTAGAACAACCTGGATTCCTCTATTCCTTTCTTACACTGTCTTCTTTCCTCTGGTGAATTGTGTTTGAGTAACCGAATCTTACTGGCCTTTTTTTCTCGGCGTGCACTAAAAAGAAGGGAGAATGGCTATATTCAAACTGTTGCCGTAGAAGGTTTCTGGGCAGCACAACCCGCACAACGACTCTTCTTCTTCATCGATGTCAACTACTTCCGAGATTACATGTCTCTGCGCTGCTTTTTCTTCATCAATCTCACTATAAGTTGTTCGTGTAACTGATCTACTCTGATATAATTTTGTTCTTGTGTATATTTAAGTACAATATGATTTGCCTATTACTATTAGTTATAAATTTTATATCATTAATATTGTATAATATATACCTCCTATTGATATTTAAAATTAAAACATTATCCATATTTTCAACATCCAACGTAAGATTCTTCGCTGCATATTTGTTGACTCAATATGAAAGCAAGGACGAAGGATGAAAAGTACAGACTATACTTATGAAAGATTATTCTAGTTTTCTCACCCAACTTAAGCGTTGGTTTAATTTGCAGTCGAACGGTCAGCTATCATTGCACGCATATTTTTCATCGTAGCACAACGCATTCGAGCAACGCCACTGATCTGTCCGGGGGAGAGAACCCCTACAACTACAGGATTCTTTTCGGTGCGACGTGTGACCAACTGACCGACCCCCGGAGATCGGACCGCACGACAGCCTTCTTCGGCTCCTCCACCAAACCGTGACACGTAGTCCAAATGACATAGGGGAGGAGCTCGAATCTTGTCACGCCCCTAACGCAATGCCGCGCCACTTGCGGAAAAAAAAGAGCCCCCGAAATTTGGAGATCAATTGCGTGCCAATTGTCACGTTGCAAATATTTATCATGATCGACCGAGGTGCACATCTGTGTGCTTGCCAGCTATTCTAGATCTGCTGCCTTAGCAGTTTATATATGAGCAGAATATATACGCTCTTGATACGTAGACAGATTAATTGGACGAAGCATATGATGCGGCACGTACTTGGCACTAGACAGTTCCACGCGCTACGCACAGTGACCTCGATCCATCAAAGCTGCAGGCATGCTGAACTCCGCTCCACATGAAAATGTTTCACATAGTTGTAGCGCGCACTAGCTCGTGCGCGCATGCTACAACTTTACCTAACATACTAACAAATAGAGAGTCCAGTAATTGATACTGTCACGCCATAAAAATAAGTCACTAAACGAAATGCAACCAAACTTCGTGGGCTGAAAGAACCAAAACTCTTAATTAACGCTAGTAGTAAAATTCAGACTTAATTAATAGTAATTAAGTTAATTACAACATAGTGAATTACAAAAAAAGATTGAAACTCATCCCTTACAAGCAAAATAAAATTATTATTGGTCTGTTCTTTGCGGCTTTTAAAAGTGGCTTTTGGCTTTTGCTACAGTACCTAATTTTCAAACGAGATATTTTTCAAGACGGGGTTTACAAGTTAATTGCAGTATACGTTAAAAGCCCAACATCTGTACTAGATAAAATCATAATCGAGTATATCTCTCCGTAATCTCTATCGCAAACAGCCCAAAATTTAAAAAATTCAGCCAAAAGCCAAAAAAAGAACAGGTCCTACAACACTTGAATAATTACTAGAATATAATGTGCATCTAGAAATAAATAAATTACAACCTTTGCCTTAGAATAGAGAATAATAAAAAAATTACATTACCATCATCTCCTTGATTTGCATAGTAGTAGCCTTCCGAAGATCAAACCAAAACCCAGTGTTTGTCTTTTATAGCCCAAGCACAGAATAAAAATAATCCAAGGGAGAATAAAATAAATAAAAGTAGTTTGTTGTCAGAACCTATTAGGCGTTAGGACGTCGAATCAATTTGAGCTCATCAAGATACCTGCACCGTCTGAGGCTGAATGACACCTCTCACTTAAATGAGTCTCATCCTTCGGCAAAAAAACTAAGCCAACACCTATTCACACACATGTGTTAACCACGTGTGTACTCAGACATTACTATTCACACACATGCGCTCATACAATACTATTCACATAAATAGCGAGGCATTGTTTGCCCCCGAAAAATGCAGCACCTGACTACAAAATAAAATCATAAATTTATGCCTGTCTCCTAGATCAGAGGCTACAAAGACCACTAGGAGTCTTTCTTCTCACCGAGTGACTACTAGCATTTTCAATAAATAAAATTTGCAACTCTATTTAATTTAATAAACTAGTTTCTAAATAGAAGAGATAAATTAGAAATTGTGAGAGGGAGAAAGAGTCGTACAATGCATTTTTTCTATTAATGCTTGCTCGTACTATTAATTCTTGTTATTACTTTTCTTTATTATATTTTAGTCCAATCGAAAAGTACCTTGAGTGTGACTCAGGTTATTCAGGTGTTAATCACACATGTACTTAGACAATACTATTCACATATATGTACTCATATAATACTATTCACATAAATAGCGAGGCAGTGTTGCCCCCGAAAAATGCAGCACCTGACTTGAAACGCGGGCGGGTGAGGTGGCCAGTGCCACTTTCACCAACCGAGCAAAGCGTTCGGCTGCGAAAGGTACCCATACTTACCTAGTCTGACTTGCACGCTGAATAATACTGCTTTGTATACTCTGCAAGATTGTTTGACGATTCCAGAGAGAAGGGTAATTTCGGACAAAGGGAGAATACTACTAGAGTACAACGAGATTGACAAGAGTTCCATACTCCAAAGTCCAATCAGTTGCTCCTCACTCTCACTCTCTCTCCTCCATGTGCCAGGTCAGTAGGTGGGTCCCGGCACAGCAACGTCCTTCTGCTTTCTCCACCGATTCGTTCTCACTCTCACGTCGCCTCCTCGCGCACCGTACGAGCGGACTACGGAAGAGGCCGAGCCTGGCACGGTGACACAGACGAGATTATCCAAAAGCGGTCCCGGCCCGAACCAGAATCTGACCGGTCGGGATCCGTCTGGAGCTAAACCGGGTGCTAATCAAGGACCGGCCGGGTCCACCCCACCGGCTTGTTGCCCCCTGTACCTTCCGGGTACGCCAGCAGTACCCGCACTTGTACGTCCCTCACCCTATTCAATTCTCCCTGCTTTGCTACGCCTACACACCCCTCTCACCATACACACTAATGTATCTCGTGTCACATACTGTGAGTTGCATGAAAGAAGAGAAGGACGAAAGATATTAAGATAAACTTGTAGTGAACTTTAGTTCAAGCAAGTCATTCCTTGATACTTATTGTCAAACACAGTTAATTGATACCAAAAGATAAAAAAAAAATAAGCGACATCTTCGGATACTAATCCAACAGAGCGTGTATTTTACATGCTCAAGATTTTTTTCATACTCTATCTCGATTTTGAAAAGAAAATGTGG
Source organism: Melocanna baccifera (assembly GCA_036346265.1). Classification (NCBI taxonomy): domain Eukaryota; kingdom Viridiplantae; phylum Streptophyta; class Magnoliopsida; order Poales; family Poaceae; genus Melocanna; species Melocanna baccifera. The sequence continues at coordinate 26,513,043 of CM070691.1, read as the reverse complement.
CACCATTTGGTAAACTAGCAAGGGCCCAAAGCAGCAAGATAAATAAATACAATCCTTTCTGAGCAAAGAATTTGTAAATGCCAGAGAAGAAAAATAATCGCAAAAAGACCTTTGCAACGCATAACTCCCATCTCTTCCGTTATATAAGGACCCATGGCCACCGCAGTACACACGCCTCCTGTCCTCTCAAGTCCAGTGGCCCTCACCTCCTGCTCTCCAAGAACCAACCCGCCGCCGCCGACGCAGCCACCACCTTCCTCCTCCCAACCTCCATTTCCAAGCCTGAAGGCCTCCGTCGCCAGCCGAAGCAGCAGCATGAAGCACCTGCTCAGGCGGCTCTCCCGCGTGGCCGCGGCCGACTCCTGCACCGCCGCCGGCGCGTACCAGCCGCTGCGGCCGGACGCGGTGGCGAAGGCTTCCGCCCCCTCCCCCTTCTCCAGCGCGCGGCGGCTGGGAGCGGGCGCGCGCGTGCCGGAGGGGCACGTCCCCGTGTGCGTCGGCGAGGAGGGCGGCCCCGTGGAGCGCTTCGCCGTGCGGACTGAGCTCCTGGGCCAGCCGGCGTTCGCGGCGCTGCTCAGGCGCGCCGCCCAGGAGTACGGATACGGCCACCCGGGCGCTCTCCGCATCCCCTGCCCCGTCGCAGACTTCCGCCGCCTCCTCTCCGCCACCGGCGACCAGGCGGACGCCGACGACGCCCTGCTCTACTAGCCGTTCCCCCTCTCGCCGCTCTCCCCGTTTTGCCCTTCTTGGTCGGGGTATTTGCGCTTGTGCCACGGAGGGCATGGTTAAGAATTTGCCCCTTGGTAAAAGTAAAACAGTAACGGCAGCGCCAATTGCTAGCTGCTGCCTTTTTACTGATTTACCCCTGTGTGGATGTATGTACATACGAGGGTTGTAATGGTCATGGCTGGGTTGGTGGAGGGCAGGAAGGGGATTTCGCCACATTTTCTCCTGCAGCTCAACATTTTTAGCACCTGCTGTTATGGTGGGAATTATGGGTATTTTTCTTCTCTCCTTTTCTTTTGGGTGTTCATCTAGTCCTAGATCTAGTGCTCTAGTAGTTGTAATGGCCTGCTTGTTCTTCTTTTCCTAGGGATTTTGAGGTCTTGACAATACATGCAAGCCGCAAGGCTAACCTCATGTGAAATGGAGGAAATTGCTAGTGCAAAATCTCTCGTCATTCTCCCGGATCTGGGGATGTAATGCGATGCGGTTTCCCTAAATTTTCTCTTGCCTTTCATGTGCTACATTTCGATTTCGGCTAAAATGGTGTATGGTATGTTACGTTGCAAGATAAACAACGCGCTACTCTTACATTAAAGAGCAGCAGACCGCCACGTTTCCGTGTTTCTAATTATTTAATGAATCTCCATTGATTTGTTTGTAATGGGCGGTACAGCTGCATTGCTTCGCGCTGGGCGGTCCGAGCAAAGATGGCAAACCGAATCGATTATTATGGCTGCGCCTTGTGCTTCTAGCCTAACGTAAGCCGTCTTAAAAAAAAACTATCTCGATAAACTGTTTCAAAACGACCTGAATGTATGTGGTAGGCTTAAGCCGGAGAGAACGCAGCCGATCAACACGCTCCAACCAATCTGCGATGGCCTGCTTTGGAATCGCGCGATTGACTGTGGCCGTCGATCGAACATGGCAGATTGCGCCGTGTCGGCAAATCTGCCAAGTCGCAGAACAGAATCAGGTGCCCGACACGCCGCTGAACGGCGATGACGAGCAGAGAAAGGAAAGCAGGGGCTGGCTTGGCTGAGGCTGCGCTAGCATCGCATCCTCGCGTCGTGCTACAGATCGCAGGATGGCAAAATCTGCGTCCTGCAAGCGACCGCGCAGGGCAAAGCAAGTGAAGCAAAAGTGATGCGTGCGCAAGTGGCGGCGCGAATCCCGGCACCGGTAGCACGGTGTTAGATCGATCGTCAGGCAGCCTGCCATGGAGTACAGAGTACTGTGGTTCGACTGTATGGTGGCACTTGGGCTTGTGAAGCATTGCAGCATTGCTTTCAGAATCGCAGCCAGGAAATTTGATTTGTTGACTGTGAGGTTCGCGTCTAGCTGACTGCACACAGTGGATGTCCACAATTCTGAAGAATGTGCACTGCTTGAATTGATTGGTGTCTCTAGCTCGGTCTTAGTGTGAATGTTCCAGCTGCCAAATGCAGTGAAAGCGATGAGTTGATAATGCCCAAATATGAGGGAAACTGGACTGAATGACAGTGTTTCTTTGGATTATTATGAAATTTGCCCTTCCACCAAACCGATAGATATTGACATGAAAAAAAATCGCATCTTGCTTAAATTTGGCTAGTTTTCTCTTTAGGATGACTTGAGAAACTGGTGGACTCGAAGAAATCAAGGGGGCAAAAAGAAAGAAATGCTTCTATGCTTTCCAACAGAAAACAGTGCATTCTAAAGCAGTCGTGCTTCCAACACACTTTCCTATCAAATCTTTCTTTTCCTTTTGCCCATTAGCTACACGATTTATTTTTTTTAAAAAAGGATACAGCTGACCCTTGAAATCTACATTTGAGGATACCATATTGCCACCAAAAAAGAAATCTGTGGGCCGAGCATCGTCAATTGATAGGAGCAGCCCCATGTGAAGAAATCTTGGCCAATGCAGATGACAACTGCGCCTCACTGTGGCTGAGCTCACAGGGATGATGATACCTTGGAAGATTTAGAACACCAGCTTACTTGTACTTCAAAGCAACTAATTCTGGCATTATCACATCCTCCTTGGAATCATTGTGTCAGAAACCAGCTGCTACTGTATCATATGTTTTCCAGGAAATTAAGTAATGTGACACAAATCATCGTACATGTATTAGGCTGCATTGGCATGCGCTGTCTATTCTGCACATTTGATTTTTTTTGCACCGGTGCGCCTGCTAAAGTGTTGTTATTCCCTTGCTGAATGTTTTCTAAGTTTGAACATATGTGAAACGAGATTCAGGGTATCACACCGAAAAACAGAAGTGGAGGCAGAGATTTTTTATATCCAGCGGTGCTCATAAATTCTTTCTGATGTATACAGCACATGCCATGTCAAGACCGGAGCTCATTTTTACATGCTCTGAGCCCTCCAAAATTCCCAAGGCTTAAGTCTTATAATTACAGAAACGCAGCATGCATACAGAAAAAGGTGCAGAAATGGAGAGGTTTTGCTGAACAGAAAGCCGGAACAAGATTTTCTAGAAGGTGGAGATCATCTTTTAGTGGCATGCACTGGTGCATGACAGGGGAGAGTTGATGAGGACCTGCACACCTTGCACGCATGTCTGAACTTTGCTTGCTACAGGCCATGCCATGTGCAGGAAGTGAAGGCCACATTGAGGCACGCCTGCCAGATTGCCCGAACAAGGCCCCGACCAGCGGGCAGGGCAGAGCCCATGATGCTCTCGGACAAATTGTTTCAATCAGCTGCTCGCATGGCACGTTGCATCGAATCCGCGACCACACGGCACTGTACATGTAGATGGCGAGTGCTACCAGCACTGCATGCTTCTTCGATAGATCGTGAAGGCCGGCAGATGCAGCAACCCTGAAGCGGCAAGCTGCCATGCATGCACTCGCTACATCATCGCTGCCGCCGGCGACGTCGATCCGAGTTCTCGTGAGCTGTGAGGCGAGCAGCAGCTTGTTTTCGCGTGTTCCTGTTCGAGCGCGGGGTCACAGAGACTTGCAGTGGTTGGTCACTGGGTGCAACGCACAGATGCCTGCGCGACTGGGCCAGTTTGTGCCTTGCACGGGCCAATCCGGAAGCGCGGGCTGAAGCATCGGTTGTGTTTGGCCCAGGTCCTCGGTGGCGAGATCTGGACATGTTCAAATAAGTCCATGGTGCTTGCTTAGCCTCCAGTAACTAAGCAGCAGCTTGAACCATATCATACGCAGCATACCTGATGAACGCAGCATCAATTTCTAGAGACTACACTGCGTCCATTCTGTTAATCCTCCTAACGGCAACCAGGCAGTACCGGTTGTAACCCACATCAGAACAACACTACGCTACGGTTTTCCAGCGTCATCTCAAGGTGTTATATTCTGTTTCCAACACTACACCAGCTATAAGCTAAGCCTGCGACTACAAGCGATCAGCAGCGAGGCGTCATAGTCAAACCCTGTACGCGATGCCCACCTCGATCAGGGAGGTGTGGGGGATGCCGAGCACGACGGCGGGCCTCCGCGAGTTGCGCCGGAGGAACCCGTAGACGACGTTGATGGCGAACTTCTTGATCGCCGATGACGAGTCGTGGGCGAACACGCAGGTGTGGCCGATCATGTACGACACGCCGGCCTCCCTCTCCTCCAGCAGCTCCTTCACCTCGCTCTTCGCCCACGCCGGTGCCTCCAAGAACCGCACCTTCTTGATGTTGGCGTTGAAGCTGTCGATCTCACGGGAGCTCATCAGCGCGTTCAAGACCTTGTTGGATCCCGCAGAGATAAGCGACATCTCGCTTGAAGAGGCCAGCTCGGAGCCCTCTTGCTGGAGGAACTCGACAACCTTCATGAGCAGCTGGTTCTCGAAGTTGAAATGGTCCCATCTGCCTTCCTTGTACCCGAACCGCACGACACAGCGGAACAGGCGGTTCTCTGGGTGCCCGATCCTCCCCACCAGGAAGCGCTGGTCAGGCGAGACCTTTGGCACGGTGAGCGTCTGCAGCGAGACGAAGATGAGCACCCGGTGGAATGCTGGGAAGTTGGTCACGAAGTGCGCGAACATGGGAGGGACTCCATTGATGGTGTTCGAGTAGATGAAGCCGACTCCAGGGACGCGGATGAGGCCAATGCCGGAGCTCAGCTTGAGGAGGTGGTCGAGGCAGACCTTGTTCTGCAGCTCATACTCCTGCTTCTTCGCGGTCCCGTAGTGCCACATGGACATGACTAGCAGTGTGATAAGTGATAGCAGGAGAGGCAGCCAACCTCCGTGGGGCACCTTGGCAAGACATGCTGACAGATAGAGGAGCTCAATGGATCCGAAGCCAATGGTGAAGAGAGCTGCACATAGAACAGAGCGGTTCCACACGGTTGTGATGACAAGGAACATGAGGCATGTGGTTGCAAACATCACCGAGATCACAGCAAGGCCTGATAGACAGATGGGTATCTATTAGTTAGAACCAACTGCCTTATGCAGCAGCAAACTAAAACCATAAACAGCTCAGTAACAAGTACATATATACCATAGGCGTTCCCAATCATCTCTGTGTCTCGGAATCCAATTGTAACGGCCAAACACAAGGACATCAGAACCCAGTTCACCTCCGGGATGTATATCTGCCCATGGACACGGCTTGATGTGTGTATGACCTTTATCCGCGGGAAGCACCCCAAAGCCCTACACTGGCTTATGATGGAAAACGTAGCTGAGATGATTGCTTGACTCCCAACAACTGTAGCTAGTGTTGCAATGATTAAAACCAGCCAAAACACACGGTCTGAATAGGAAAAGAAACACAAACAGATGCAAATATTAGTAGAAGAAAATGCTTTCAGTTACATTAAGAAACAAATAGATAAATCTACATGCATATTGCACGGTAAAAACATGCTAACTAAACGTTCTTTAAGTAATTGGAAGAACAAATGAAGCGGCTAGAAATTCACAAATTAATTATAAGAAATAGAATATGATCTAGTACATCGCAACAATGCACCCTCATGCCTCATCATAACAGTGCATATTCCTCCTTTTTTGAGTAAATGTGTTGCGAAATTCATATAAAATTGAATTGTCTCATGTACAATATATGAAATGTGTCATTTGATAACTAGGGTTTGCAAAGTACAAATAATATATGTAAACCCGATCAATATGCTTTCAAATAACTCAAGCAATTATGTAAAAAACTATTGTTGCCAGTTGCCTATCAAGGTAATTAAAATTTTCTATTTTCATTTTGTTTATGCCAAACTCTGATAGCTTTTCACTGAGGTAAACTTAATCTTGGTAATTAAGCTAAAACAAGATTTTCTTTTTGCCCATAGGATTGTCTTTTTAACGTTTGTGCATACTGATAAAAATATCTCCTAATAAATTTTAGGTGCATGGAACAAATGAGTTAATGGCTTACGATCCTTGCTAGAAATGATTATAATCAAGTTAACTAAGATTCTATTTCTTCCTTTCTTTAACCTTTGGTAGTCCAATACATTCTATTTTAAGCTCCGGCCATGGACAACGAAGCAGTGGCTGGTGGCATTGCCCACTAGGCGAGGAGAGGAGGAGGTGTTCACTGGTCAGTGGAGGGTCTGGAGTCACGACATCTGACACTCGTCTTTACTACCGAACCAGATGGTGGCGGTGGTGGTGGTCCATCTGCCATCACCACCCCCCGCACTGACGGGTGGGCCCCACTGTTTAGTCTCCACCCCCAACCCAGCTGTCTGTTGATGCCCGCAGGCCGCAAGCTTCCAATCGAAGACTCGTTCCCATGCCACCGCTCTCCCATCACTCGCGACCTCCCCCTCTCTGTTCCTCCCACTCGAGCACACCGTCGCCAGAGATGCACCATGGTGGTCCGGATATACACCATCGGTGGCCGGCGACGAAGACAAGAGAGAGGTGGAAGAGAGATGAGGACGAGTACCTTCCGCACTGACAACGAGCTCCTTTGGCGAAGAGGCGCGCACCAGCGGATCTGGGCCTCTGTGCCCAGATCTGGAGTCACTGACGGTGCAAGAGGACAAGGCGTCGTCGGCGGGGAGGTGGTTGCCGTCGGATCCAATCTCCGGTGAGGAAGTAGCAGTCTGACGAGAGGAAGAAGTGCCGCCACACACAGTCGCTGCACTGCCATCGCCCGCCGTCCCGGGTCGCCACGCTGCCGCCGCCGCCCGCGGTCGCCGCATTGTGTACCCCGCACCGCCGACTTCTCCTCTGTGTGCAACGTGGCTGCCCCTCCCTGGAGCTCTCTCCGTCGCCTCCCCTGATGCCCTCCTCTCCCCGTGCCACCATCTCCCCTATCACGTCAAATCTGAGGCCACAAGATTCGGCGCATGTGGCTGCGACGGTAGAGGAAACCCGAGGAGGTCGCCAGTGGTGATCGAGGCCGCCGGATTGGGGAGATTGAGTTAGCGGCACTAGGGTTTTGTGGTGGTGTGGTTTTAGGCGGCGGGAGTGCTATTTCGTCGCCAGTAGAAAGAAGGGGGAGCCAATTTGAAGCGAGGAAGACCGCCAGTGACGACGGAAGCCGTCGAAGGTAGCGGATAGAGGCGGCGACGCCGTTCAGGGGAGAGGAGGAGAGAGAGAATGGCTAGGGTTAGACAGGGGAGCGGGCTGGGCCGAGGGAAGAAGAAAAATAGGCTCACCCACAAAGAAGTTGGAAGAAAAGAAGAGAGGATGGAAGGCCGGCCCAATTGAATTAAGGGTCTCCATATTCATTTTATTTTCTGATATTTCATTTGAATGTTCATTCGAATTTCTAGTATAATAATTTTAGCTCAAATTTTATTTTATGTTGGTTTGTCTTTTGTTTGAAAAAAGAAAGAAGGAACTATAATCTCGGCTTGACTCAACCATTTAAATTCTAGAAGTGGTGACTAGATCCTTCTGGGCATAGCGGTGAAGCCAAAGGCGTGGGGTAGGATGAGCACTGCGTCAGAGGCGTAACTCGAGCATGGGAGGAGCTCTGCTGCTGGGTCCTAGGGCGGAGCCAGGGTTATGGTAGAGGTTTGACATGTTAGAGTATTATGATTCTTTTTATCTGTAGCAAAGTACGAACATTAAACTAGTGACTCATGATTTGCGACCGGTGATCGGTGATTATGGCTGGGGTAAAGGCAAGGCTTGCATGAAGGTATGGGCTTGAAGAGCTGAATATCCACTAGGTTGGATGTATTTATGCTCTTCCATTAAAGGCACTACCCACGAGTGAAATATAATATATCAGGTTGTATATTAGGCTTAATTAATACTATTACTATCTTCTTTTCAAAAATGAAAATGTGGGTTCAACTAAACCCATGAACCAATACAGGTCCACACTTGCCTCGTATGACATATATGACAAGTCTTATATTGAACTCTAGCACACAATACTACCTAATGCATACAAGAAGTTGGGTCGTGTGTGCTTGGTATCTGTTATAGCAAATGAAGGGCCAGATAGACAATATTGTGGACTTCACACGACATAGGCTCTGTTCTAAATGGCTTCAGTTTTTACCTTTTTTTTAGCTAGAAGCTAATTGGAAAGTGTTGACTTCTAATTTCAGTTTATTTTAGTTTTTTCTCCTTATTCTTTTGCATTGTCCATGACGATTTTGTGAACACCATGCTTTGATACACGGACATGAATGACTCGACTAATCGAGTTTTGTTTTCATTTTGGTTGAATTTTTTAATCTTAAGGTTTTCTCTAATTCCATAGCCCTATCCCCTGCTGAGGTAAAGGAGAAAATCAAGATGATTTGTGTGGAGGAGCTTAGCCAAAAGACAAAGGTGCCCTCGATCCTGGCTATGAGAAAGATGGCTAAAATTCTTGTGAGAGAACAAGGATGCTCTTTATTCTTATAAACTAGATACATGATATCTTTAACAAGGCATAAGAGTAGCCCTAATTACACTTAATTAAATGAGAATGAATCATCTTAGAATTGTCTTTGATTGTCCAGTCTTAAATGTCAATGAAGAGACGCCAATTATCCGCTAGTGAAGATGCCTTATGGAGCTAGTGCATCTAGTTAAGGAGGTAATTATTGTCAGAAAGAAAGCACCTGATCATTGGTTGTTGTCAGTGGAAAATGAACGTGGAAAACAACCATATGACAGTTGTTGTTAGAGACTCAGGGCTAAAACATCGTGCTGTTTGAAGTGGACAAGGCACATATTTTATCTACCACATGGAAGGAATATACTGGAATAGGGTCCAGGTACCAGGTCATACTCTCCAAGTGATTATCCAGTCAGGCAACACACACAATGTATCTCTGACTAGGGTTACTCGGAGAGCAACTCTTAGATTTATGATAACAGCTATATTTAGAGATTTATTCAATCCTCATCAATGTTAAAAGTAGCAAAATTAGGATTCCTCGTAGAACTACTCTTGTCCTACTCCAAATCCGCCAAACCTGAAGCAGGAGGCCACACATATCTTGATTTCCTCACTGGCAAGTAAAGGAGCAGCCGTAAGCCCCCCAAGGTCACCACTGATGAGCCGCGGTTGTGATAGCCCCAATCTTGAACCTCCAGCGTGAGCCAAGAAGGCAACACCAAAGGAGGCCCTGCTCTAACCACGACCATCTTCTAGAAGCAACTCATTAGCAATGAGCCTTGTACTGCAAAAGAAAGTAGTTACGTGTAATTAGTCCCATAACCATTATCAGACAAAATAACGAACCAAAAAATGGGTTTTCATTGGAAATGGGTTGTCCGACATCGCCGAGCACATCTGATAGGGTTTTCAGCTTGCATCAGTAAGCAGTGATGCTCATACCACCCTGCACGAGATTGTAGAACTGAGCTTCAAGGTAGATATTGTGCGAGCAGTGGAGTTGGGCTTGATGATGATGTTGAAAATCTCTGGTGTGATGGAGACGAAGATCTAGGAGAGCACGATGTAATCGTGCTGTTGCCAGTCAGTGTCCTTTGTCAACGTAGAGGAAGAAATGTCGTCAGCATTGCTTTGCAAGCTATACTTGCCAAGCATGATCAATAACAATTCACACCACTTGGCATAGATGGATTACTGGATTTCGATGACAAATGGAGCATGGGTCTTGATCCTGGCGACATGAAGTGCCTGTGAAGAAGGGGTCGGTGGAGAGGTTTTGGTGCCAGTGCCCCCCCTGTCTTCGCTCATGGCCGAAGAAGAGAAGAGGTGTAGATCATTTTTCTTTGGAGAAGAAGAGTGCCGAGAAATGTATCGGTAGGAAAGCCTGCTCTGATACCATGCAAGATGGAATAGGCCACGCAGTCAAAGGATTGAATTGATGTGTATATGTAGAGGTTACATACTTGGAGTACAAGCAAAGCTAGGGTTAGTTACATGAGATATCATTAGAGATATCTTTAGATATGTACGCAAAAAGAATATCTCGCTAACCTATACATGGACCATGTAAAAAAAATTAGTATCCAAAATACTGAGGATTCTATCGAGTGCATGTGCACTTGCTGTGAAAAAAACTAGTGCAAAATTGCTTAGAATAAATTTTTAAAATTTTATGCAGAAGCTTTGCAGCGAAAAATACAAAGAATATGTTAAGCGATATAAAACCAAAAGGAAATAAACTATAAATGTAGATGTTTTGTTGATGCTTTATCTAGCCTGCATATGTCATTTTTTTTAAAAAAAAAAGGTAAAGGAGTGTTAGAATTAATCTTGTTTTTGGTAGATTTGTTAGATATGGTAAAAGTCTGATTTGTATACAAGGAGCAGTTACTGAGTCCTTTCCTTAGTTGGTAGTATGAGTCTGTGTCTTATTCGGTCAAATATGAGTATGTAAGTAAGGGTAATGTATGAATTAGTACACAAGTCATGAGAAGCGGGAGTCGCTCAGAGTGATCGAGAGGAAGAGGAAGAAATAAAAGAAGAAAGGGCAGAGCGGTTGGTGCTCTGGGAAAATAATTGTGTTGCGTTACGGCAAGTCAGAGTGCTGCGGCGAAACATGATCCGAGAGCAAGGATTGGAAGAAATTGTAATAAGTGATATCAGAGTTTGTTGATCTTAGTGGTTCCTAAAGAATATGAGCGAGTAGGCGAAGATTCAGGGTGGGTTAATCTTCCTCCAATACCTTCTCCTGACGATTGACAATTATCCGGTGTGGGCAATGAAAATGAAGATGAACATACGCACCCAGGGAGTCTGGGGTGCAGTCGATCTGAAGGGGAAGGACAAGGAGGTGGACAACAAGGTGGATCAGACGATTTTGGCTATCATCTACCAAGCGGTGCAAGACTCGATGATGTGTCCATGGTTATTAAGGCGACGCTTAAGCGTCGTCTAAGCGATAAGGCGGTCCGGGGGGCAAGGCGTCGCCCCCGCCTTGCCGTCCATGCCCAAGGTGGCACGGGAGGCGCGCGGCGCAGACCGATCCGGCGAGGAGGCCGGATCCGGTGTCGTCCGGGTGGAGGCGGCGGCGTCGTTGTCCGGGTGGAGGAGGCGGCGGCGCAGGACCGGATCCAGCGCGGAGAGGCCGGATCCGACGTTGTCTGGGTGGAGGCGGCGGCGTCCAGGTGGAGGGCGACGGCGCAGACCGGATCCGGCGCGGGGAGGCCGGATCTGGGCTAGGACGACGGTCAAGCCGGGGTGGAGGAGGCGGTCGGCGACGCTCAGGGGAGATCGCCCGAGTGAGACTCGATCGATCTCACTCGGTCGATCTGGGGTGGGGGGTTTATAAAGGATTTGATATTTTAAAATTTAGTCCTCGAAGTTCTATAAAATTGCAATTAGGTCCTTCTTTTTAGAAATCTTTTGATTTAGACTTTAATTTAGACTTCCAGAGTTTTGTTTTCTTCGCCTTAGAATACGTGTAAGGCGTCGTCTCGTCTCGCGTCTTACCGCTTAAAAGTTGTGAGGGGGTGGATTGCCTCGCCTCGCCTTACCGCCTTAATAACTATGGATGTGTCAGCTCATCGGGAAGGAGAAAATACGAGAAGTGTGGGAGACACTTCAGAAGATGCATGAGGGAGTTGATCGTATGAAGGAGGTGCAGATCCAGAATTTATGGAGCGAGTTTGAGAATCTCCAGATGAGAGAGGTGGTAGAGGTGGTTGTGGAGATAAGGCTAGATAAGGCAGAGGTGATAGATCCCGTGACAAGTTACATATCAAGTGCTTTGAATGTGGCGAATACACGCACTACGAGTCGAAGTACCGCAGCTATATAAAGTGTTTCAACTGCAACGAGTATGAGCACTATGCTTTGGATTGCTGAAACAAGAAGAAGAACGGAGAGGCGAAACTCACCCAAGACAAAGAAGAAGATGACGAACTAGTACTACCTTTCTCATCACATGTTGAAAAGACGTCGGTCATGGTGATGCTGAACGAAGAGAATATAGTTCCAAAATTACACACGGAGGAAGACAACCATGATTACTTGGATTAGTGGTACTTGAACAATAGAGCAAGCAATCACATGACGGGAGATCGCTCCATGTTTCATGAGCTCGACGAGAAGATTTGGGGCAAGGTCAAGTTTAGCGACGGCTCCACGGTAGAGATAAGAGATAAAAAGACGATGCTCTTGTAATGCAAGAATGGAGATAACAAGTTGTTGACAAGAATTTACTATATACCAAGTCTGTGCAACAACATACTCAGTCTTGAGCAGATGATAGAAAGAGGGTGCAGGGTGGTGCTGCAAGATAAGTTTTTGCATGTTTATACCAAGAACGAAAAGTTGTTGATGAAGGTAAAAATATCTCCAAACCGGTTGTACAAAATTTCTTTGAAAACTTATAAACTGAAAAGGAGAGATCGGAGTACAGAAAATATGAACAGAGAAATCCAAACGGCTAGCGCAGGAAGTACATATACGCATGCAGGCGTCCATGCAGATGGGAGTAGCGGAGATGCTCAAGCTGCAGGCGGCAGCATAGGTAAACAAGACGGTGGGTTCCACGCTGATGGCGCAGATGCGCATGGAGGTTGCTTGGTTGTTCAAGGCCACAAACCCCACATGCTTGCAGTTGGTGCAGAAGGCTTGTCCCAATCGCATGTAGCCAACATAGATGTACAGATTGATGCAATTTTCTGTGGTTTTGCAAAGAGAATGCGATCAGCGTTGGAGATAGTATGCACAAGCATGGGAGTTAGAGACGATGCAGCCTCAACTGAGATATACGCAGAAAAGCAAGCAGACTTACTCTAAGAGAAAGGAACAGGAGACTCAGGTAATAACAAAGCCTAGGCGAACAAGCAACAGAGGACGAGTTTAGTCTAGGTCAAGGTGTGGCAAGCGTCAGATTGTGCGAGGCTCAGGATATAGCATGTGCAGACAGTAGGGCAGTGAAGGTCCAAGAAGGAACGGTGCACAGGAGTGCGAGTAAAAGGAAGAAGTGGAAGCAAGAGAGAAGATCGGCGAGATAGAGAAACAAGATTAAAGAGGTGATTGTTATAATTAATCTTATTTTTGGTAGATTTGTTAGATATGATAAGAATCTGAGTTGTATACGAGGAAAAGTTGCCGAGTCTTTTCCTTAGTTGGTAGTATGAGTCTTTATCTTGTTCAGTCAAGTATGAGTATATAAGCAAGAGTAATGTATGAGTTAGTAGACAAGTCATGAGGAACGGGGGGCGATCGGTGTGATCGAGAGGAAGAGGAAGAAATAAAAGAAGAAAGGGCAAAGCGGTTGGTGCTCTGGAAAAACAATTGTGTTGTGTTACGGCAATTCAGAGTGCTATGTCGAAACGTGATCCGAGAGTAAGGATCAGAAGAAATTGTAACAAGAAGAATCTATATAAATGCTCATATCTCAACTCTAAATGTCACAATAATGGGAATATACATGCTTTTGGAAAATAATTGTACAAAAATCAATGGAAAACTTCAAGCAATCTGGCAAAACATTGCCACCTCACCTGGAAGAGCTTTGTAAAAGCTACTTTGGAGATCCTCCCTATGTTTTGATAAATAGGCAGCCTCACCCATGTAAGCCAGAACTAAGCAGGGATATACAACTATTGTGAATCCAAGCTGCCATGACAAAGCAATAAAAAAATCAGAGTAAAGATGTTTGCATATTTATTAATGGAAAAATATCTCATCCAGCTAATAAAACTAGACTATCATCATTAAAAAGAATAACTAATTTACCCTAAGTGAAAGCTTTGAGAAATGCCCAAGATCAGCAAACATTGCTTCAGCACCTGAAAATCTATAGCTATAACTAAGCCCATTACAGGGGGAAAGAAGTCATTAGCCAAAACAAAAGGATAAAAGATGTGAACCTGTAATACAAAGAACAATTCCTCCGAGTGAGCTCCAACCATCCTTACCAGCCTTCCTGAAGAAGTTGTAAATGTAATACGGGGACAGAGCACGGATGACACCAGGGTTCCACTTTAAAATGTTATATATGCCAATCCCACCAATGCAAGCAAGCCAGGAAATCAAAATTGGAGCAAATAGGAATCCAACACGGTGTGTTCCGTAGTGTTGCAATGCGAAAAGGCCAACTAAAACGACACAAGCAAGGATCACAGTGTAATCTGCATGACAAGCACAACAACAGTCGATTATTAGTAATTTGTGGTGCAATGAACATTGACAAGAAAAACATAAAAAGAGAAACTATAATGTGCTGCTAAGAAGATTAAACCTTATAAAAATTCAATAAAACAACTACTTACTTTCATGTAGTTCTGGAAACTTAATTCTGAGGCCAGAAACTGCCGACATCACTGCAGAAAAAACATGTCACCTTGTCAGTCACCGTGAAGATATGATGAGCTTAATTAGGCAATTGAAATATTCCCCAAAAGCTCCTTACTCTAGTTAGGTATATACATGTGTCACTTGTACAGAAAGGATGTTCACAAAATTTAATCAAGCAGCATACTTATGCGTTGGAGCATACAACTTTCATGAGCTACAGTTTCAGCAAAACATTTCAAAGAATACAAGAATCCAAGGTTCATTACCTGACATTGTTGGAGTCAAGACGCCATCCCCAATAACCATACTAGTACCCATCAGAACAAGCAGAAGCAGCATAACACGAAGCAAGTAATGCTTCTCGAAGAAGCCCTTTATGAACAAACCAATCTTTGACTCCTTACAAGGTTCCTCCTGGTTGTATGCTGACAGCGAGCCATGGTTGTCATGGATGTTATTCAGAAGACCCATCCTAGAGCGCCTACACATCAGCGAGTACAAAGCAAATGTCCCACCTGCATAGTACATTGCCAACAAAGTGGGATGGTTAGTAACTAATGTACATTGAAATGAGGTGATCTGACGAAAAACAAGCGTATAAATTAGACTCTGAAATCACCTTCTCCATTGTCATCTGCCCCAAGAACAAGGATGATGTACTTGAAGAGGGGTATGAGAGTAAGGCTCCAGAAGACTACAGATAGAACCCCAAGGATCTCTTCGTCCTCCTCATGAAGACGCAGCTTTCCAGAAAAGGTGTTCTTGTACACATAAACAGGTGATATGCAGAGATCACCGTACACAACTCCGAAGCTCTGATATGCCAGTAAAAGTGTTCCCTTTTGCCATCCCTGCACAAACGCACACAGTGTCATTCTCACCATGTTGTGTGGTAATCCGTAGAATATCTATGGATTGATCACAAGCCGAAACATGGTTAGAGCTCTAATATGTCTTGAACTTATACTGAATTCAATTAATCTAAATCTCGTAACATTTTCTGATCTATTTGATAGTCGCCAATTAAAAGGAGACATTTTCGCAATTTTTGTTATAGCCCTTGCGGCTGCTGAAGCAGCTATTGGACTATCCATTCTTTCTTCCATCCATCGTAACAGGAAATCAACTCGTATCAATCAATCTAATTTTTTGAATAATTAGACTTTTGAATAATTAGACATAGAATCCTCTATTCAAATATTAAGTAGTAACTTGGAATATAGATATGTACTCCATTCAAAACATAGGACAAAAGTTAACAATCTAGAAAGAGAACTTAAATAGGTAACAACGAACCATTCAGCAAACAGAAAAGTCTGAACTAAGTTCCAATCGTATCATTCAGCAAACAGAAAAGTCTGAAAAAGTCTGAACTAAGTTCCAATAAAATGATCAACTTGACCATCCAAAGTGATCTGACAAACCTACTGTCACCGTAAGCAACCATATACTTCAATGAACATGGACCGCATAAACAGGTTGACCGAAAAGCAAAAGAAAGTTCAGAATCCTTGGCACCATTTCATCTCTGAATTACTACTCATGGACTCTGAATACCCAAGATACAATGAACTAATTGCAGCAACTCTCGTCAAATTCATATCTAATTCTAATAACAGAATACATCATTCTACAACTAAGCCCATGCAGAATCGAAACCTTACAGAATCCCCAGCCAGGCGGCCAAGTACTAACAACCAGCCAAATTTACCACCTAAATTCAGAACTGAAAAAAGCCATGCGACATACTAAGCCTCTAAGCTTTCTCCACACAAAAAACTTGGACCCAGCACACCAAACCTACAAGATTACAACATATTAACTACAACAAAGCTACCCAGGAATTCGACAGTCACAGACACAAGATCAGCATACAAGTTCTGAAATTCACTCCTTTCTCAAAGAAATGCATCAAAGCAGCCATATTTAACGCCGAGGAACTCAAAAAGATGCCCAAGGAAATCCAAGCAACCAAACTCACTCAAGAATCCACAGTTACATTACAAAATCAACCGCTAAGCATCCAAACGCGACACACAGAAAAACTCAGAGAGAAAAGAACCAAGAACTCTCAAGGAACCAGCAAGCTTACCCAAGAACTCCTCCTGGGCTGCACACCACCACCCTCCACATCCATCGCCCCACCGCTCCGTACCCTAAACCCCACTGGAACACCACCGAAACGGGATCAAAACCCAATCTTTCTCCTGCTCCTGCCCTCCCCCACGGGTGGGTCTGGCTCTATGGTGGATTCGGCACTCCCTTTTTGTGTGGGCTCCTGGAAGTTTGTCTGTCTGTGCGCAACTACTGCGCAATGGAAGAGGAAGGAGGAGGAGGAGGAGAGAGGGGCTGGGCTGACGGAGAGGGAGGAAGGAGAGAAGCAGTTAAGGAGAAGGGAAAACGTGGTGGCTTCACAAAAAGAAGAGGGGTGAGACAGAGCACAGAGGGCGCCAAATGGTTTGGAGCTTTTGTTTCGATGGTTAATTTGGTCTTAGTCCTCTCGCACACATGCACAGCCTTGCGTGTACGTGCGAATGGTCCACCTCGGAGAAAAATAAAGTGGTTCCTGTAGCTAACCGACTCTGCCTGATTTTGGTGAAGGATTGGAAACCACGGGTGAGTTTTTTTCCCGTAGTTTATACTTTTTAGTTTATGATTTCTGATTTTTAGTTAATTATAAAAGGGATTATAGAAAAGTAGATACTTATATATGATTTTGATCGGTACATATGAAGTTAGCATAATATGTATTACAATTGATCTTTAGATCTGCCTAAAAATATACTATTTTTTAAAAAATTACTATAGCATTAGTGAATAAGCTGAAGTACAAGTGCTTCGGACTTCTTTTTGCTGTCACTCTTTAACACCTCCTTGTCTTCCCTCTCAGCCTTTCAAGTTAATTTGATTTTGGTGAATCGATCTCACCAATTAATCTATAGAAACTCTTTGTTAGATGTAGATTCAATTTGTGTGTATTACAAGAGATTTTGAAGTTTTATAAAGTAGAGTTGATCATATAGTAGTACTAATGTAGTAATGTATAGTGTAGCATTTTCTTTGCATGACTTTTTCTTTTGAAACAGAAGTTTCTTCCGTGTGATTCAATGAAGCAGCATGATTTTGATATCAAAGATTATTGACCAAATGAACCCTGGTGTAAATGTGGCCAGCAGTAATCCACGATATCGATATCATTTTTTGTATCTGTATTTTTTTTTTCCCAAACCCACTGATGGCATGAGATATACGCGATGCATGATCACTTTGGAATTATTTGTTTCGGTCAATGGTATACACAGCCATTGCTGTTGACACTTGTAAAGCAGAAAAGACTCCATGTTCTTTTGGTTATAGCTAATATTTTTTGGCTATAGTCAATAGTTTTTATCTACACTTTTTAAAAAGGCAGAGGAGATATTGATATTGATAACACACATAGTTTAACTCGGAAAACTGTTTAAAAAAATTATTTTAAAAAATCATCTTATTTATTTTGGAGAAGTGAAAAATCTAAAAACACAGGGCTATCATGTTCCCTGCTTCCTTGATCACATTAATTCATTCGTACACTTTAAATAGGTTCATTTTCTTCATGTGTAATCTGTCCATCTACTCATGCACCATGCATGTTCTATATATATGGGTGATGTGACGAAATGCACAACTAAGAAGTATATGTACATTGTATCCCAAAAATTTAACTATATGTATTTAAAGCTCCTCTTTACAAGATCTTTGCAAAAAAATCTTATCGATATCTTTCATCAACTCCCTCGAAAAAAAGATATCTTTCATGAACTCTCATATCAGTGCTCAGCGTAGCCTTTTTTTGAGCGATCACGTTCGACGTTTGTTTTTTTTCACTGTTGCTCTTTTGTCCTTTTCCTCTTTTTTTGGTTTTTTTGTGTTTTGTTTTTTTTCAAATTCCTTTGCATTGTCCGCTCTAGGTTAGCATGTCGTTTTTATTTTTATATTTTTAAAATTTAATTATGCTCAATAAACCAATTTAGCTACAGTAAAAAATAAGTCAGCTATAGTAAAATTTCAATTAGAAGCCAGAAGTCATTGCTATTTCGAACACCCCTGCCACTGCCACTTCATTTACATTAGCACACCTCGAGCCGTCCTGCGCATGTTCAACCAGATTTTTCAAGAAAGTTTTGATACATACATATAGATATAGGGAATGTTCATATTAGATTTTACAGATAGCTTTTAGTTTTAACTAATGAATAGTAACAGCTTGTAGAGAGATACATATAATTTTAGTCGATATAAATAAATTTATTATAATGCCTACTATAATCAATTAATAGATTTTATCTTAAAAATATTTTATTTAAAAATTAAATATTATAGAAAAATAATTTTTAGAAGTAGAGAAGGATGACTATATCGCGATTGAATAGGACAAAGCTATAATTGAGCAAAGAGACCAATTCTCTTGAAAGGAGTTGTAACCACAAACGAGTTGACAGGTGAAGGAGACTACGGCGAAAGCCTAGGTCAGTAGTAAAAATCAGTATGCACCCCTGGCCACGCAAACCCCCTAATGAGGAAGAAACGAAGATAGCAATCACTGATTAGCTCACCGTATCATCACCGTGACCTTCACTTCATTCAAACCGATCATCGATTAAATGCTACTGAAGATGTGATGGCAAAATTTTAATTTCTGAAGGCACATGTAGATCATCACTCCATGAGCCTTGACTAGAGTTTTTCCTCACTCTTTATATAGGAATGATTAGCATCCGGATGTTTGATCTAAGCGCTAGCATTGTATGTTCTTAACTGCTCTTGGATCATCATGATGTGAACAATTGTGATAATTGGAGTACCGTTTTTTCTCTCTCATAGCAGTGTGGGGTTAAATTAGCGCAACAAAAGATCATACCTCTGTTAAAGCATTTTTGCAACAAAGCAAAAAAAATTTATTGAAACAACTTCAACATTTACACGAGGATGTTGCAACATTTGAAAAGAACTACCACAACAAAATTAATTACCTATTGCAACATTTGATATGAGCTTCAAAGAAAAGATGGTGGAGGCTGGTCGACGGATCCAAATCTGGCTCCATTGCTTAAAGCAAATCACCTCTCCTGGCCATGCCACTGCTGTCTTTCGAAGCTTTGGCCACCGGCGGTGTAGTGGTTTGTGCAAGGGATTTGTGAGGTATGCAACAAGATATCTCTTTTGGTGGGGGATTGAACGGGACCAAATGTGTGAAGTGGAGCAGTACATGACAATCGAGTCTGGTGGGTCATACCCATGGATGTCCGATACCATGGGTTCGTGTCGTACGTACGATGGGTAGCAATTCCCTTTTTTTATTTATTTTTTGAAGATATCATTTATTGTTGATACATCTCCTTATGGAACTTGGATTATGATTGATTATTAATCATTTATTGGTGATACATCTAATGTATCTCTGAGTGAGCATTTTTTGCTTGCGCTAAATGCAATCCTTTTTTTTCTCTAAGCCAGTTTCCATATTCTTGATGCATTGAAGACTAGTCCATGATGGAGTACATGCCATTTATTCTACCGCTGATGCATTTATAGCACTTTCACTGTCAAAATGACAAGTCCTCCGCTTGTCATACAGGAAAGTTCAGAATAACGATGGTTTATAATTTTTAACTGAAATTTTACTATAACTGGCTGATTTTTTTTACTATAGCTGAGTTAGCTTATTGAGCATAATTAAATTTTAAAAAAATATAAAAAATAAAAATGACATGTTAACGTATCACGAATAATAAAAAAACACAAAAGGACAAAATAATGCATAGTGCAAAAAAAAGCCGTTGCTAGAAGCTGGACGTTGGCAAGTGAGAAGTTGAGCGGGGCTAAGAGTGATGTTTTTTACTTTTTAGAGTCAACAAAATACTTTTTTGAATAATAAATTCTCTTATCACATTTTCAGATATAGTCGTACGATATAATGAAAGCATTTTTATGACAAATTCACTCTTGTCATTATCGTATATTCAAACCATACGTTTTAAAGAGTCTGGTTACATGGATTCTAAGCCGTCAGTGTTTAGTGACTGGAGGGAGTATACGTAAATCAGAAATATGTCTTTCCAATTGTGACAAAACTTATCAACTAAATTCTAAATTGTGATGGCAAATTCTCAACCTGCGGAGACACATGTACGATATCCATGATATATGGATGGGGATTACCTCCAATCCCTCTATTTTGTTAGGTATTTTAATATAATTTCCCTTCCAATCCAAAGGATTGGGTCTAACCCTTTCTTATTAAAACAAGCCCTCAATGCGATAATTTTCATAGCGAATTTCCATATTTTTTTCTATATTTGGTGCACCACTCCCTCCATTACCAGAGTAGATGCCATTTTAGCCTTCCTACCCATAATCAAATTTCTAAAGGGGCACTATTTTGGATTGCAGGCAGAGGTGCAGACAGCACGGATAGTTTCTGTCTATCCGTCCGATCGAATGATTTTAGAGCGAATTCAAATTCAAAACCAGAAAATGGACATCCATTACTCTTCTCAGATCGCGGCGGTCATGGGCGACAACCTCAGTGGCAGAAGCGGCTCCGACGACCGGCGGCGTGCTCGTAACAACAAGCGGAAATGGTGGCGTTGGCGGCAGATCGAGCCCAACCTGATGACCGCGAGGAGGATAGGATGGAGGACGGTGGCTCCGCTGTGACCTCGGTGGCGGCAATCGGCTTGACCTATTCCTGTACGTGTGGCATGGACTGATGGCGTGGATCCTTGGTCAATTGCTTTGGGGGCTTTGCAGCATGTCTGTTCCGTAGCAGTAGTACATGGTCCTGTTTGGGGAGCTGCAGTTTTTTTTTTCTTTTGTCTTTTTTACTGAGAAGCTATTTTTTGGCAATCTAGCTGAACAGCATCGACAGGTTTTTTGAAATAACCTTCAATTGTTAATTAGCTTCAAAGAGTGGTTAGTAGTAATCGCGTGGATTAATTAGTCATTGATTTAGCGAAACCTAGCTGTTAGTGTAAATCGGCAAGAGGATTAATTATTTCATAAGCCTAACAACATAAGCACACACAAGCACAATAGAATTAATTTCTGAATCATCTCATGCTTTATTGAAATTTTGCAGTTACATTAATTTGAAACGTATTACATACAAAGACCATTTCATACATTCATGCATACACTAGGAAGTTCACACACACGCACGCTATTACAATTACTCTGAGATTACATATTGGTTCACACTTTCCGCCTTGCATCCATAGCTGCCGTCGAGCCACACCGTTGTTCCATTGATAGCAGTCAGTAGATTAAATACCAAAAAAGACCGAACAAAAGAATAGAAATCTCAGAAGCCCATAAAGAAAGGAAAGAAGTACCGTCAGAGCCCTCGAGGTTATCTCGGGCGGGCATTCCGTTCACGGAGATACCGACCGTCCGGGGCGATCGGCACCTCTCACAACCATAGGGTTCATCATCCGGTTTATTAAAACAAACTGTTGTACAAAGACTTACATCAGTAGCACAAACAAATGACAAGTGTCAAGAGCCAAGCAAGGAAACCCAACCACCAGCAATTGCCCAAGAGACCATCGGCCGACACGGCCTCTCTCCCGAACACAAATATCTAGCACAGAAGAAGCAACAGAGGCCGAGCTAGCACTTGTCCACCACCAAAGACACCACCCGTGCCCCCAAAGAAGCCCAGCGCGGCCGGCAAAAAGACGGCGATCAATACGGCTTTCCCGGATTTGCTCACGTAAACACAGTGGCTGGAGCAGCAAGCTATGGGCGAAAAACCTCGCAAGCTAATACGAGCAATCAGAACTCCATCGACAAAGCCATCCCAAAGCAAGCCCGAGCATAGCCACAAACCACGTAAGGTAAGCACACACACATAGCCACCTGAGAGAGGCAAAAGAGAAGCTCACTTCTTCCCCACCTTCAACCCCAAACCAGCCCCACCAGGATTCCAACCCCACCATTCAACCAAAGCCAGCTCAAGCAACCAATCAAGAGCCAGGGGCTGGATCAAGGAGGGGACCGCAAGCCACAAGCGAGGAGGCCACCACCGGAGTTGTCGGCATCCAAGCAACTGAGGGCAACCTCAAGCAACCACCCCACCACCATCTCACCGACAACATTCAAGCATCCAACTGTAAGGAGGTAGCCCATAAATCCTATCATACTAGTATTGCCATAGCTTATGCTCTACCGTTATCAAGCATGCAAACCTCTGTAGCACCAAAGACACCACCGACCGTCCCAACAGAGCACCACCATCACGATCGTCGACATAGAAAATAGGAGTAGCAAGGAGGACTTACCACGGAGAAGGATGCGCTGTGAGCCATCGGCGGCTAGACCGCGCCCGAACACCACCTCGCACCCCGGCATGCGGGTGGCGCGGTCACCGCCGAGCCTAGCCCCACCAAGCACCCACGAATCCATCCCCTTGCATGTGTACAAAAATCAAAAATAAACTTACATCGAGAAAGCATCATTCACAAGAACCTCGGGAAGGTTAGATCGGGCGGATAGGGCGGATCCGGCCGAAGGCCACGGATCTGCGTCCGGTAGTCGGCATGTAGGGAGGCGGACCGGGTTCGGTGCCGGGCCGGCGCGCGCGGCACCAAGGGCGCGAGGAGGGGCACGGCCAGCTAACCCGAGGAGGAGGCCGCGGGACGGTGAGCGAGAGGAGAAGAGAGGGGGTAGAGAGAGAGAGGTAGCGGCGCGTGAGAGAGAGAGGGGGTAGAGAGAGAGAGAGGTAGCGGCGTGAGTGAGAGAGAGGGGGTAGAGAGAGGAGGCGGCACAGGGGAAAAAGGGAGGCGGCGCGCACGAGAGGAGAAAGGAGGCGCCAGAGAGAGAGAGGGAGAGGGAGAGGATAGGCGGCGGCGTGAGGAATGAAAGAGGAGAGGAAGGGAAAGGATAAGGGGGAGGAGGAGCACGGGCGTGACCGCAAGGATGGAAGTGGGCCGGCGCAAGGGTAGAAGTGGGCCGGCCGGGATATGTATATAGGTATGCACATATATACATATGCATATATATATCTATATATATCCATATATAAAGCTATATATATGTATATATGTATGCACATATATACATTTGCATATATATGTGCTTATGCATATATATATATACTCCTGCACCTAGAGTTATATCACGGAATAAAATCAAAGTTTATAAACAGATAAGTTGATAAGAGTAAAGGTTGTAGAAGAAATAATGTTAGAATTAAGTAATTATTCGTAGTACCACAATTAGACCTTCTCATGACATGATAGAAATAGATGTGAATTTTAGTAACGCATCCAAGGTCGTAGTGTAATTTGTTATTGCATAAGTATATTAGTATTATTTATCAACCACTTTTAATCAGCACTAGTTAACCCATTCGTTAGTAGATAATTTAAGTATGGTTCTAACCCATCTTGTAAAAACCCGCAAACACCGATCCCAAAGCCTGGAAGCCTCGCGTCGATATTAGCATATTTTTATTTAGTATCTTCCGTCGAAACCAATAGTTGAGGAGGCGCATTATTATTGCGTATATGCCCGATCTCGCAGAGAGAAAGTACAGGTAGGACAGAGGCTCGAGACTTGTTGGGCAACTCAGCAAGCATTCCCTTGATTAATTTCCAGTATTTTGATATCTCAGTATTTTGGTATTATCCTATTATCACCCCTGCAATTAAATGGAAAATGTTAAATCGAGACGATTGAAAATTGATAGAACGGCGACTGACGGAGCAGTTGACCGTATAGAATATTATAAAGGTGGGCAGAGGTTGCCGTGGCAGGACCAGAGGGACAGATGGGGACCTCTGCATAAGTTATAATATAAGTAACCACCAGCTTCATCTGTATGAGTGGACCGTATTTATCGTATCAGCCGACATTTCGTCTACAGGCGGACAAGACTAGTAGTGCTATTAAAGTTATTATATCCTCCACACGGGTAAGTATTTTATTTAGGGGAGAACCCAGAGCCGGTAGGAACCGGGAGTGGGGGATCCACAGCCGCATGGTCCCAGGCTGGCGAGTAGGCCAGAAATGGGGAATGCGGATCGCAAGAACCCGAGCGTGGGGTACGCGAAGGCGATATATTACGCAGTGGGGTGATGGGCGCTGGTCAGAAACCGCCCCAGCCAACGACTATGTCTCTTTTGGTTGAGTTGGTCGAGGGTGATTCCCGTCGGACTGCCAACTGAGAATAGTCGGTGGAGATATAATATACCGAGATAGTTACAAAGTTTCGTTTCTCGATCCGCACCGCATCTTAGGAAATGCGGAAATCCTCGCGATGATCAGTTGATGTTGGGTAAAGTGATACAGCTTGCGCAATGCTTTTCAAATCATGGATTCATGCCCATCTCCGAAAGGAGATTGCGGGAACCAGGAGGTTCTTTGCTATTCATACAAATGTTCATGAGATTTTAAAAGTCATAAAAATCGAATCTTCACAACCAAAAACATTATTTTATCCTATAAGTATAAACTGACTCATGAGCATGAGATTAAAGAAAAAGGAGAAAGAATGAAAAGAGAAAGAAAAGATAAAAGCTTTTGATGCATTTTGTTATATGAGCTTGCTGAGTACTCTGTACTCATCCTTGTATTATTTCTTTTGTTAGAGGATAGCCCATTCATCTTGAGGAGATGAGACCAGGCGGAGGAGCCCTACTCCCGGGAGAGGGCATTGGCCTTGAGGCGGAGCCATATGGGGCTATACCTCATTTGGACGATCGGGAGGACTAGGGTTGTAGGAGCGATCCGGGCTCCACGCCTTGATCGCACCACTAGCATATCGTACTTTTGGGACATTCTCATCCTGTATAATTAGTTCACTACCAGACTGCTGTATTAGAATTGTAGTAATTGGACTTATCTGGCTGTATGACATTTAGCCCTGCGTGGCAATATGATTGTATGGATTGTATTAGCTCTAATTGTTGTTCTGCTGCAATAACTCTGATGGGTTTATTATTCGTTAGAGCGGTGTTTTATCGGCTAAAACGAATAATTAACCGTTGACTAGCGTAATTACCCCGTGGTAATTATGCGGGTCGTTTCAGGTGGTATCAGAGCAACGGTTTGAGAACCACGCATCCAGTCAGTTCTAATCTTTCCTCAAAATAGAGTATACAATACCTTATTATAGGATTCTTTCTTATTCTCACCCCTTCATCCACTTATTTTAGTTGTAGTTATAAAATATAGTAATTCCACTTCTTCTCATCAGGTTTAAGTAGACTACTAATACTAATTATATTACTCTATTCTTGTAGGATGGCTCGGATAGTGGTACCACCAGCCAGGATCAGGGGACAGCACGCCTTACTACTTTGGCAGATGCTTCAGGAGCTAGAGGCACCGGGGCCGGAGTACTTCTATGTTATACCAGACGATGGTTCACTCCCTAGCTTAGGAGTGACAGTCACGGGGATTCCTGCTAACAGGGTATACGTATGGGAGCACGCAGTTCCTTGGCGGACTGCCGATGATTATCTACCCATGCAGCAGTTGGCCAAAGAGGCCATTTTAGCACTTAGATCCCATTTTGCAGAACAGCTGAGCCGCACAGGATTCCGAGACGTACCTGCCTTTGCACCGGGTAGTCATGGTCAGCAGTATGGAGTAGGTGCAGGTAGCACTAGCCTTAACTTAGGGGCAGAGTTGCCAGCCCCTGCGGTTCAGTAGTGTCACATCGAGTCCGATGATGATATCGCACACGATGCTATACTATGGCACCCGGAGGCGTTAGAGAGAGCCCAGGATATATCAGATCGGTGGAGATACCAGTGTTACCTAGGTGAGTTTAAGCAACAGGCACTCCAGGAGCAGTTAGCCCACTATGTAGCACAGGACCCCCAGTACTTCCATCCACCTCCACAGGACCCCCAGTACTTTCACCCACCTCCACAGACCCCAAATGAGTGCACCTCTACAAAGACCCACCCCTACGCCCCACCACCCACTCCAGTAGTCTACCCTGAGGTAGGAGAGCCTTCCGCACCCGCCACACAGCCTTCCCATATCCTGCAGCAGGACCTCCCTTCCACTAGTCGCGAGGCGTTCCGTAACGCCCGTATGAGTGTTCACCCAGGACCAGCTAGAGAGGCAGGTTCCTCCCGAGCGATGTTCTCGTTCTTTAGGAGGATGAGGAGGAGAGGCACTCCGTCGTCAGACGACAGCAGTGGCCGAGCCAGCGAGCGGAGGAGGGCAGAGGAATCTGATGACTACGACCCTTCTAGCCCTGACAGGCAGGTCTGAGGTACTAATGTATTTATTATAAGTTTATATGGGTGGCGAGGTAGTAATTTAACACTAATGGTGGTTTAGTGATATCTTAATGTCATAATGTTTTTCTTCTCTACTAATAACTGCATGCATCTCATTCTCTACAACTGCTTAAAAACTTTGATTCTAAGAAATTCAAATATTGCCATATGCATATAGTCATAATTGCATAACTTAATCTTATAATGGTGTGAATTCGGTTGTTCATCAGCAACATAGAATAGCAAACCAGTAATAGATTTGAAATGGTGTAGATAGGAACCAGTTTCCCTGACCACTTACCTTTTTCAGTCTGACAACTACAAGTGTTCTCATCTGATTCTGCACAAAAGATTTCCCGGACGAGTGGTCCGTGGCGCTCCCGAACGCGTAAGTTTCGGGCGTACCCAGGAACGAAGTCCTGGGCGTACTCAGGAATGAGCCCTGAGCGTGGTCCCAACTGCGAAATCGTTGGGCGACCCCGAGAGCGAGTTCTCGGGCGTGCTCGCACGGAGTTCGAGTGGTAGTGTAGGTTCGCACTCGGGGCAAGCCACGGCGTGGTCCCAATCTGCGTAATTGTTGGGCGGTCTCGAGCGGGTTCTCGGCGTTCTTTGGGCACGTAGTTCCAGAGTAGAATAGGAAATTGGATCTTTTTGCATCTCTATGTTTCTTGGGATTTATTTGACTCTGTGATGTGATATAACTGACAACAATGAGCAGTGAAAAAAAAAAAAAAAAAAAAAAAAAAAAAAGGGTCGAGCAGGTGCTAAGAACAATGTTCAAAACAAGAAATTGACCTCTTACCTCAAAAAAAAAAAAAAAAATGCTAAACCTAATTCGCAGGCTACCAACCGTGTGATGGCAATCAAATTCTAGAAGACCTTGTTTTGAACGAGGGGAGTTCAACGTGAGTAAAGTTAACTAACTCGCCTTGGTTTTATTACAGATGGAGCCACACAGCCAGAACTCAGCTGCCAGAACCCGGGGACTAGACCCATCGGCGGCCAGCCATTCAGAGGGCGATCACCCAATTGGCAGTCATAGGGTGTTGGCGGGCCAAGGCCAACCACCTAATCATCGGGAGAAAAATGGACACCAGAGGTGAGGAGTGAGCCACCGCCGGTGCGGTGATAGTCCCCGTAAGTGGGAGACGCTAGTAATGTGGGAGCTCCAACTCTCATTAATAACTTGGGAGATATTCTCAAGTTTATGGAGAACTCCATAAGGAGGCCCAAGAAAGTCGAATAAGTTTATGGAAGCTTTCTTGAAAGTAGCGCCCTTGGTCGGCGCCACTAACATCGGAGTAAGTCTTGGGACTTTCTCAAACCCGTCCACCTACCTTTTCTAAGGCAGTGGACCCGATGGAAGCAGATGACTGGCTGCAGGAGATAGAAAAGAAACTAAATGTGGTAGGGTGCTCGGATGCAGAAAAAGTCCGATATGCCTCCCATCAACTGACTGGACCAGCCGCCACTTGGTGGTTGAACTTCAAGCCGAGGCACCGAACGCCCCATCACTTGGGCGGACTTCATGAAAAGTTTCAGTGCATATCATGTACCACAAGGTCGAAGGAAGTCAAGAAGGTGAATTCGAGCCACGACTCAAGGAAGTAAAAGCATCACCGAATATTTGCATCTCTTTAATGAGCTATCTAGATATGCACCCGATGATGTGTCCACGGATGAACGCAAGATAGATAAATTCAAGACCAATATGGACCCCTATATCAGGATGCAGTTGTCATCTCATAAGATCACTGAATTTGAGGACCTGATAGACCGGGCCATCATTTTGGAGAAGGAACATGCTAACCTTATGGGCGAGAGGCGTAAGAAGGCAAGGTATGACCAGCATGTTAGTGGCTCTCACCGCAACCGTCTAAACCCACCTCCACAACGCACCCATTATCAATCTCGTGAAGCACTTTCAGCCTCACAACCAACCTCAAGCCTTCCACGAGATCCAGTGTGGTAGATGCAAAGGAAGGCACCTCACTAAGGATTGTCGCTATGGTACTACGGGGTGTTACAACTGCGGGAAGGAGGGACATATTAAGGCCAATTGCCCGTACCCTGTTAGAACCACAGGACCATCAGGACAGCCAAACCCGGCATCTGAGCACGAATACCCCTCAAAATTCCGCAGGCGGACGTGGTCAAGGAGTACAAGGAAGTGCAGCGAGAAGGACCACCAAGTCCGGAAGCCAAACCGGGGGCCAAGCTAGATTGAACCATGTCACCACCGAGCCGCTCGGCGAGGCCACGGATGTGGTCGTAGGTAAACTCACTATCCCACCCTCAGTAGCCACTGTTCTTTTTGATCCAGGGGCCACTCATTCTTTTATCTCTCAAGAATTTTCCAAGATAAATGGATTAGTGGGAACAGCATTAGAGAAGCAGCTAGGAGTTCATACTCCTGCTGGAATTATAATCGTATCTTCCATTCTGAAGAACCAACCCATAATTATCCAAGATACGAAATTCTTAGCTAATCTGCATATCATCAAGTTGACCAATTTGGATGCCATATTAGGCATGGACTGGTTAGCTAAGAATGGAGTAAGAATAGACTGTGAACTCAAAAATGCCTCCATAAGAAAGCCTGATGGCTCTAGGCTAATATATTCTGGGAGAGGTTGGGACCATTAAAACCAAAAGGGAGATTGAACCATCTCCCGAAAAATGAGGCATCAAGTATATTAGTAGTTCAAGATTTCCTGATGTCTTCCCTAGTGAACTACCGGGCATGCCACCGACCGAGAGCCGAATTTACAGTTGACCTTATTCCGGGCACTACCCCCATTTCAAAAAGACCTTATAGAATGACATCACAAGAGTTGGTAGAATTAAAAGCCCAATTGGAGGATCTAGAAGCAAAGGGATTCATTAGGGAAAGCGTGTCTCCATGGGGGGCACCGGTACTGTTCGTGGAGAAGAAGGACGGAAGTCTCCGACTATGTACCGATTATCGGGAATTGAACCAAGTCACCATAAAGAACAAATACCCCTTACCCCGAATAGATGACCTCTTTGATCAACTTCGGGGAGCATGTGTATTCTCAAAAATCGATCTGAGGTCGGGATATCATCAAATTAAGGTAAAACCAGAGGACATTCCCAAAACAGCGTTCGTATCCCGCTACGGACATCACGAGTACACCGTGGTTCCGTTCGGATTAACCAACGCCCCAGCAGTCTTCATGAACTTGATGAACAAGCTTTTCATGAAATACCTGGACAAGTTTGTGGTGGTTTTCATTGATGACATCCTGATATACTCAAGGAGCAAGGAAGATCATGTCCAACACTTGAGTATGGTACTACAAATCCTTCGAGAAAACCAACTATATGCCAAATTCGAGAAATGTGAATTCGTTAAACCAAATTTCCTTCTTAGGGCATGTAGTGTCCGCAGGGGCATCAGTGGACCCTCAAAAGATTGAAGCGGTTATGTCATGGAACCGCCCTACCAACACTACCGAAATCCGAAGCTTCTTGGGTCTAGCTGGATACTACCGTAGATTCATTCAGGGATTTTCTCAAATAGCATCACCTCTCACCAAGCTATTGAGAAAAGAAGAAAAGTATCAGTGGACCGACGCCTGCGAACAGAGCTTCCAAAAACTCAAACGACTTCTCACCACTGCGCCAGTACTAACCTTACCTGAAGATGGAGTAGAATATATCGTATATTGTGATGCTTCAAGGTTAGGATTGGGGTGCGTATTAATGCAAAAGGATAAAGTTATATCCTATGCCTCTCGGCAACTAAGACCCCATGAAGTGAATTACCCCACACACGACTTGGAGTTGGGAGCCGTAGTTTTTGCACTCAAGATCTGGAGACACTACTTGTTAGGATCCAAATGCATCTTGTACAGTGATCACAAGAGCCTGAAGTATCTCTTTACCCAAAAGGAGTTGAACATGAGGCAAAGAAGATGGTTGGAACTCATCAAGGACTATGATATAACCCTAAATTATCACCCGGGGAAGGCAAATGTAGTTGCAGATGCTCTTAGCAGGAAGTCTCACTGCCATCACCTGTTGATCACTAAGTTCAACCCCGACTTGTTACAAGAGATAGCCAAGATGGAAATTAAATTTCAATTGTCCACTGCCGAAGCCACTCTTTTTACCATGACGGTACAACCCAACCTCAAGGATCAAATTAAACAGCAGCAGTTGAAGGACCCATTTATCATGGAAGAAATCAGCAGAATCAAAGCAGGCCAACCCTCCGAATTTGAGATAAATCCAGAAGGAATACTGTACAACCATGGTAGAATATGTGTGCCCAATGACCCGGAGGTTAAGAAGCTAATCATGCAAGAAGCACACGACACATTATATACCATACATCCTGGAAGCACCAAAATGTATCGGGATGTAAAGGGACACTTCTGGTGGAATGGAATGAAGCGAGAAATTGCTAGTTATGTCAGTAGGTGTGATACCTGTCAGAGGGTAAAGGCTGAACACCAGCGCCCTGCAGGATTAAGCCAACCACTAGAAATTCCAGAATGGAAATGGGAAAGTATAGGCATGGATTTTATTTCGGGTCTACCCATGACCTTAAGCAAGAAGGACACCATTTGGGTAGTAATAGACCGACTCACCAAATCAGCCCATTTCATTGCCACTAAGCAGAACTATTCTTTTGATAAACTGGCAGAATTGTATGTTGAAAGAATAGTAACCCTTCATGGCGTTCCTAAGGCCATTGTGTCCGACAGAGGATCTGTGTTTACCTCTAGCTTTTGGAAGAGCCTCCAAACCGCCTTAGGAACCACCTTGAAGTTCAGTACGGCCTACCATCCACAAACTGACGGTCAAACAGAAAGGACCAATCAAATCTTGGAAGACATGCTCAGAGCTTGTGCTTTAAATTTTGGAGTATCATGGGACAAGTGCTTACCATTAGCAGAATTCGCGTATAACAACAGTTATCAAGCGAGCATCCAAATGGCACCATTTGAAGCATTATACGGCAGGAAATGTCGATCACCCATCTGTTGGTATGAGGTTGGAGAGAAACCATTGCTAGGACCTGACCTCATACGAGAGAATGACGAGAAAATCCAAATCATTAGGGACCGACTTCAAATAGCTAGCAGTCGACAGAAGAGTTATGCCGATCAACGAAGACGAGACCTTACCTTTGCAAGTGGTGATTACGTATATCTAAAGGTATCACCCATGCGAGGAGTCCGTCGATTTGGATTAAAAGGGAAGCTGAGCCCGAGATATGTTGGACCATTTAAAATATTGGCCCAAAAAGGCAATTCCGCATATCAACTAGAACTTCCCCAGCACTTGTCCAGAATCCATAATGTGTTCCATGTATCCCAACTCAGAAAGTGCATTAGCCAACCGACTGAGCAGATAATTAGAGAGGATATCCAATTGCAAGAAGACCTGACCTACGAAGAACGTCCATTGCGAATTTTGCAATTTGAAGATAGGAAGTTGCGGAACCGGACGATTCGTTTTTGCAAGGTCCAATGGAGAAATCATACCGCACGGGAAGCGACATGGGAAAAAGAGGAGGATCTACGCGAAGCCTACCCAAATCTATTCAAGTAAGACTCTGATTTCGAGGACGAAATCTCTTTTAAGGAGGGGAGGCTGAAATAACCTTCAATTGTTAATTAGCTTCAAAGAGTGGTTAGTAGTAATCGCGTGGATTAATTAGTCATTGATTTAGCGAAACCTAGCTGTTAGTGTAAATCGGCAAGAGGATTAATTATTTCATAAGCCTAACAACATAAGCACACACAAGCACAATAGAATTAATTTCTGAATCATCTCATGCTTTATTGAAATTTTGCAGTTACATTAATTTGAAACGTATTACATACAAAGACCATTTCATACATTCATGCATACACTAGGAAGTTCACACACACGCACGCTATTACAATTACTCTGAGATTACATATTGGTTCACACTTTCCGCCTTGCATCCATAGCTGCCGTCGAGCCACACCGTTGTTCCATTGATAGCAGTCGGTAGATTAAATACCAAAAAAGACCGAACAAAAGAATAGAAATCTCAGAAGCCCATAAAGAAAGGAAAGAAGTACCGTCGAGCCCTCGAGGTTATCTCGGCGGGCATTCCGTTCACGGAGATACCGACCGTCCGGGGCCGATCGGCACCTCTCACAACCATAGGGTTCATCATCCGGTTTATTAAAACAAACTGTTGTACAAAGACTTACATCAGTAGCACAAACAGTGACAAGTGTCAAGAGCCAAGCAAGGAAACCCAACCACCAGTGCAATTGCCCAGCAGACCATCGGCGACACGGCCTCTCTCCTGCACACAAATATCTAGCACAGAAGAAGCAACAGAGGCCGAGCTAGCACTTGTCCACCACCAAAGACACCAGCCTGGCCCCAAAGAAGCCCCCGCGGCCGGCAAGCAAAGACGGCGATCAATACGGCTTTCGGTTTGCTCACGTAAACACGATGGTGGAGCAGCAAGCTATGGGCGAAAACCTCGGGCAAGCTAATACGAGCAATCAGAACTCCATCGACAAAGCCATCCCAAAGCAAGCCCCAGAGCATAGCCACAAACCACAGAAGGTAAGCACACACACATAGCCACCTGAGAGAGGCAAAAGAGAAGCTCACTTCTTCCCCACCTTCAACCCCAAACCAGCCCCACCAGGATTCCAACCCCACCATTCAACCAAAGCCAGCTCAAGCAACCAATCAAGAGCCAGGGGCTGGATCAAGGAGGGGACCGCAAGCCACAAGCGAGGAGGCCACCACTGGAGTTGTCGGCATCCAAGCAACCAGAGGGCAACCTCAAGCAACCACCCCACCACCATCTCAGCCGACAACATTCAAGCATCCAACCAGAAGGAGGTAGCCCATAAATCCTATCATACTAGTATTGCCATAGCTTATGCTCTACCGTTATCAAGCATGCAAACCTCTGGTAGCACCAGCACACCACCGACCGTCCCAACAGAGCACCACCATCACGATCGTCGGACATAGAAAATAGGAGTAGCAAGGAGGACTTACCACGGGAGAAGGATGCGCCTGTGAGCCACTGGCAGCTAGACCGCGCCCCCGAACACCACCTCGCACCCCACCGGCATGCGGGTGGCGCCGGTCACCGCCGAGCCTAGCCCCACCAGTACCCACGAATCCATCCCCTTGCATGTGTACAAAAATCAAAAATAAACTTACATCAGTAAAGCATCATTCACAAGAACCTCGTGGAAGGTTAGATCGGGCGGATAGGGCGGATCCGGCCGAAGGCCACGGATCCTGCGTCCGGTAGTCGGCATGTAGGGAGGGGCGGACCGGGTTCGAGCCCGGCCGGCGCGCGGCACCAAGGGCGCGAGGAGGGGCACGGCCAGCTAACCCGAGGAGGAGGCGGCGGGACGGTGAGCGAGAGGAGAAGAGAGGGGGTAGAGAGAGAGAGAGTAGCGGCGGAGAGAGAGAGGGGGGTAGAGAGAGAGAGAGGTAGCGGCGGCGAGAGAGAGAGAGGGGTAGAGAGAGGAGGCGCGCACGGGGAAAAAGGAGGCGGCGCGCACAGAGGAGAAGGGAGGCGCACAGAGAGAGAGAGGGAGAGGGAGAGGATAGGCGGCGTGAGGAATGAAAGAGGAGAGGAAGGGAAAGGATAAGGGGGAGGAGGAGCACGGGCGTGACCGCAAGGATGGAAGTGGGCAGCGCAAGGGTAGAAGTGGGCAGTAGGATATGTATATAGGTATGCACATATATACATATGCATATATATATCTATATATATCCATATATAAAGCTATATATATGTATATATGTATGCACATATATACATTTGCATATATATGTGCTTATGCATATATATATATACTCCTGCACCTAGAGTTATATCACGGAATAAAATCAAAGTTTATAAACAGATAAGTTGATAAGAGTAAAGGTTGTAGAAGAAATAATGTTAGAATTAAGTAATTATTCGTAGTACCACAATTAGACCTTCTCGCAAACATGATAGAAATAGATGTGAATTTTAGTAACGCATCCAAGGTCGTAGTGTAATTTGTTATTGCATAAGTATATTAGTATTATTTATCAACCACTTTTAATCAGCACTAGTTAACCCATTCGTTAGTAGATAATTTAAGTATGGTTCTAACCCATCTTGTAAAAACCCGCAAACACCGATCCCAAAGCCTGGAAGCCTCGCGTCGATATTAGCATATTTTTATTTAGTATCTTCCGCCGAAACCAATAGTTGAGGAGGCGCATTATTATTGCGAATATGCCCGATCTCGCAGAGAGAAAGTACATGGGTAGGACAGAGGCTCAGGACTTGTTGGGCAACTCAGGCAAGCATTCCCTTGATTAATTTCCGAGTATTTTGATATCTCAGTATTTTGGTATTATCCTATTATCACCCCTGCAATTAAATGGAAAATGTTAAATCGAGACGATTGAAAATTGATAGAACGGCGACTGACGGAGCAGTTGACCGTATAGAATATTATAAAGGTGGGCAGA
Organism: Melocanna baccifera; assembly: GCA_036346265.1. Classification (NCBI taxonomy): domain Eukaryota; kingdom Viridiplantae; phylum Streptophyta; class Magnoliopsida; order Poales; family Poaceae; genus Melocanna; species Melocanna baccifera. The sequence goes on along the minus strand of CM070691.1, from coordinate 26,477,933 downwards.
GGTTGCCGTGGCAGAACCAGAGGGACAGATGGGGACCTCTGCATAAGTTATAATATAAGTAACCACCAGCTTCATCTGTATGAGTGGACCGTATTTATCGTATCAGCCGACATTTCGTCTACAGGCGGACAAGACTAGTAGTGCTATTAAAGTTATTATATCCTCCACACGGGTAAGTATTTTATTTAGGGGAGAACCAGAGCCGGAGGAACCGGGAGTGGGGGATCCACAGCCGCATGGTCCCAGGCTGGCGAGTAGGCCAGAAATGGGGAATGCGGATCGCAAGAACCCGAGCGTGGGGTACGCGAAGGCGATATATTACGCAGTGGGGTGATGGGCGCTGGTCGGAAACCGCCCACCAACGACTATGTCTCTTTGGTTGAGTTGGTCGAGGTGATTCCGTCGGATCGCCAACCGAGAATAGTCGGTGGAGATATAATATCTTGAGATAGTTACAAAGTTTCGTTCGATCCGGGCACCGCATCTTAGAAATGCGGAAATCCCTGTGCAGTAAGATCAGATTGATGTTGGGTAAAGTGATACAGGCTTGCGCAATGCTTTTCAAATCATGGATTCATGCCCATCTCCGGGAAAGGAGATTACGGGAACCCAGGGAGGTTCTTTGCTATTCATACAAATGTTGATAGATTTTAAAAGTCATAAAAATCGAATCTTCACAACCAAAAACATTATTTTATCATATAAGTATAAACTGACTCATGAGCATGAGATTAAAGAAAAAGAGAAAGAATGAAAAGAGAAAGAAAAGATAAAAGCTTTTGATGCATTTTGTTATATGAGCTTGCTGAGTACTCTGTACTCATCCTTGTATTATTTCTTTTGTTAGAGGATAGCCCATTCATCTTGAGGAGATGAGACCAGGCAGAGGAGCCCTACTCCCCGGAGAGGGCATTGGCCTTGAGGCGGAGCCATATGGGGCTATACCTCATTTGACGATCGGGAGGACTAGGGTTGTAGGAGCGATCCAGGCTCCACGCCTTGATCGCACCACTAGCATATCGTACTTTTGGGACATTCTCATCTGTATAATTAGTTCACTACTGCATCTCAGTATTAGAATTGTAGTAATTGGACTTATCTGGCTGTATGACATTTAGCCCTGCGTGGCAATATGATTGTATGGATTGTATTAGCTCTAATTGTTGTTCTGCTGCAATAACTCTGATGGGTTTATTATTCGTTAGAGCGGTGTTTTATCGGCTAAAACGAATAATTAACCGTTGACTAGCGTAATTACCCCGTGGTAATTATGCGGGTCGTTTCATTTTTCATCAATTTATAGTGGCAATATTTCAACTTTAATCCACCAAAAGACAGAAAAGAACCTCTCTCTTTTAGTTTTTCAGCTTTTAGTTTATTTGTCTAAAAACTGACTTTTAGTTTCTCTTATGATGTAGTTAAATTTGCTTGTTGAATCATGTGATTTGCTACTTCTTTAACTAGCCTCTATAATGTAGTTAAATGTATTTGTTGAACTGCTAATGTAGTTACGTTGTATTTTGGACATATAGTATGATTGATTGATCTTTATATATATGACATATGGTTTATGTTTTTGCGTAATATCTGGCTAAATATCAATGGGCACGATGATTTATCGATTGGTACTCTGCAAATTGAATAGTGAAAAAAGTTTTTCGGCATACATCATGCGTGCTATAGGAAAAATACAGCTCCCACACGAAACGTTTCCATTAGTTTATTTTTTTGAGAGGGAAACGATTCCACTAGCTAGCTAGGGCATGCAAACGCGACCCTGTGATATATTTTAATCTTCTATGCATTTTAGAACCTGTCAACTGGTTCCTCTCACTCTAAAAAAAAAGAAATTGTAGATCAGTGAAGTCTCGAACATTTTGCAACTAATAATTGTCCTTGGTCGCCATTTATGTCGTTTGTTGTGTGTGCCCCGCGATAAGTGATCACTGGTACTGCAATGCAACTACCGTCTCATAAACAAACAATCGCTGAGTTAGTTGTGTAACAGTACTTGGCCATCACATAATGCTAGTAGTAAGCACGTACACGTAGTACTGCAGGACCCAACGTAGTTCTCCAGTCAGAATAACTGTAAGCATATAATCACTGTGCCGGTCATTTTGCAGTGTTCAACGGAGCATCAAATTTTGATCCAACGGTCTGCACACCGCAAGCCATCGACTGGATAGATCAGGATAAATGGATAGGGGACATTATTGCAGCAATGCTCCTTGACTGGAAGTACGTCATCCATGGCAGTTGACAGGAAGCCGAGCAGGATATGCCACATGAACTCTATCTGCACTGTACAAGGAAACATCTGGCAATTTAATGCCTTTGAATTAGGTAACGTTCAGAATAGCGATGGTTTTTTATTTTTGCTGAAATTTTACTGTAACTAACTGATTTTTTTACTATAGCTGAGTTGGCTTATTGGGCATAATTAAATCTAAAAAGTGTAAAAATAAAAGCGGCACGCTAATCTAGAGCGGACAATGCAAAGGAATACGGAAAAAAACAAAACACAAAATACTAAAAAACGCAAAAATAAATTGAATAAGGACGAAAGTGCTACAATGCCTAGAATCACTGCTACAGTAAATTTGTCGCCCATCGCAACGATGGGAAGCCGGAATGAGCGTAGCCAAACGATTGAGCTCGGTGAATCGGCTTCCCATGATTGATGATGAGCCGGCCAAGGCGATGTGCAGTTGTGTTCAGGTATACTCTGTACCATGCACCCGCACAGATGAATAGCTCCAAGAAGTCGCCAACTTCGGCTAGTCATCCGTGTAGGCCCATATCTCTTCGATTAAAGGTCGCGATATTTGCAGAGGCAGGTGCTCGCGAAATGGAGTTGGTTATGTTGGGAAATCTAGACCTATATCTGTAAATCTGGTTTATTGGTAGGTATCTTTTGTTTAATCTATAAATAGATATCTCAATCATTGTAAAGTGTACTGGTGAAAAAGAAAATAAAAAAGAAAACCAGGAGTTCTCCTTCATATCTCTCTGTGTTCAAATTATTATTCTGTATTGTCTGTGTTTCATTCATCTCTGTTGCATAGGAGGAACCGATCGGACTAGACTCGCCAGCGGCGGTTCGTCAACACGTTATTAGCACTAATCGCTCTAGTGGATCGAAGGTAATCGTCGAAGTATTCGTAGATTGAATTATCCATCTAGATCGCTTTAAATTCCACAAGTTTTGCTTTCTAGATTATTTCTACGGTACAAATCTGTTCCAATCTACCGTGAGCAGACTTGAAGTGCCGACCACCGCGCCGTGCCTCTCGCACAAGGCTGTGCCGCCGAGCTACGGCGTTCCTCGTCGCCCGAATGTGGCTGAGCTCTATGTCGCACGCCGGCCGAAGCCACACCGCCTGTATGGGGCCGACCGCCACCTGCATGCGGCTATGCTACGCCACCTGAATGCGGTCGTGCCACCTGCACGTGGCCGCACCGCTGTTCAGCCGCACGTCGGCATGAAGCTGCACCGCCGTTCGGCCGCCGTAGACCTGATCCGCCGGCCGCTGTGATGCTGCTCTCGCATGAGCGCTCCCGCCGTCACTCTCGCATGATGCCACTACTCCTGCATGAGTGCCGTCGCCGGCCTAGAGCCGCGCCGCGCTGCTGGTCATTTTTCCCCGCACATGCCGCCATGTGGTAAACAGGGGTAGGGGAACCCCTACCCGCTCCCTCTTGAATCGACCATGAGAAATCTAGACCATGCAATCGGACATGGACCGTCCAATCAGCCGTGGGATGTTTGAACCGTCCGATCGGCCATGGAAGGCTCGAATCAGTCCAATCGGCTATAGAAAATTTGGATCATCCGATCGGTTATGCACCATCCAATCGGCCACAGAAAGTTCGGACCAGTACGATCAATCAAAAGAAATTTGGATCGTCCGATCGGCCGCAAGAAGTTCGAATCAGACCGATTGGTCAAAAGAAATTTAGATCGTTCAATCGGCCATATGAAGTATGGACCATATGATCGGGCACAAGATGTTCGGATGAGTTCGATCAGTTAAGGGAAGTTCGGAATGTCCGATCGGCCAAGGGAAGATCGGACAATCCGATCGACCGGGGGCGGCGGGGCGCCCAGATTTCACAAAAGGGCCCATAAAAAATTACGCAAATTTTTTTTTAGAATTGAAAAATAATAGAGAGGATCTAAAAAATTGTAGAATTCACTAAAAATACATATTCTAGCATAAAAGGCCTTGAGAATTTAAATTTTGAGTTGTTTTTCACAGCTAAAGCTTGTTTAGCACTATTGTTATCATTTTCTTTGCTTTTCTATATTTATTTAATATTTCTAATTAATCATAATTATTTAAATTGCCTTTAATCATTGAAATTAACATCAAAATTATAGAAAATATGCAAAAAAAAATTCTGAACATTTCTAAGAACCTTTTTGTATCATTATACAATTTTATTTCATGCATATTTGTCTAAAGTAAATTTATATATTTTCTTCATGCACATGTAGATGACAAGCAATACGAACCGGGAGTTCGAGGAGCTAGCCCGGCATGACCAAAACTATTTGACTTGAGTTTCTGATGTCGAGATCGTACTTGGAGCCAAGAAGCTCCGTGATACCATTGGGATTGTGCACCGTAGGATGCCAAACCCACACCTAGAAAAATGATCAGGTACTTCACTTCCTTAAGCACACCTCTGTCTTACTCTCAAGAATGAATACATGGCAGAGAAGTACACACTAGTATTATGAACTGCACTCAAGAAGCGGTTCGAGAAGCTGAACTATAACATCCTTTCTCAAACAGTGCAGGAATAGATCCGACTCAGATTTGCTGATTTCAAGACGATTGGAGATTACAACTTTGATCTGCACAAAATTTGTACCAATCTTCAACTTTGTGATAGGCAAATCATAAATGAGCAGAAGATTGAGAAGACTCTCTACACCTTCCACCCTAGTGCAGTGTAGTCTACGTACAACTATCATCAAGACAGCTACAAAGAGTATGCTAAATTAATCGATATCATGAAGGTTGCAGAGGCTCAAGATGAAGTTCTCTGTAAGAACTTTATCGCACAACCACTTTGGAGCCAACGTTGGGAGTTACAAGGTGTAAAAGCCTATAATGAAGAAAAGAGGAAGAAAAGGGAAAGTCGTAGTCCAGAAAGGTAAGTTCAATGCTCCACTTGAGAACAAAATGGCAAGCCAAAGCGAGATGATAAGTCCTATGGTCAACAAAATCAAACCTGCTATAAGTGCGGCAAGTGGGGGTACTGATCGTGGATCTGCAAAAAGTCATAACACGTCGTCGATGCTTTCTAGATCGAAAAGAAAAAGGGTAGAAAAGGGTATCATAAAACCCACTTTGCCTTTGTTGAGGGGGAGAATTTTGAGTAGTTGCTTGCACCAATGGAGGTGGACTCTACTCCTATAGTCGCACCCCCTCTTGACATTGCAGCTGCTGCCATCATGATTTCTTAGGAAGAGCATTTCATCCCCTGAGAAGATTAATTGAAGTCTCAGATTTCATAACCGATTCAGTCTAATGCACAGAAAGCATCTAAACTTTAATTGTAATGAATTTCATATATGAAAAGAATAAGTTAGATTTGCAATAATGATACTCAAACAATTCATTTTCGTGATAGTTGGACAATATTAATTCATTCATTTATTCAGTCAATAATAGCTGATATTTCAAGTATTTTATTTTATATGTTGATTGTCTCCTAATACATATTAATAAAGTATTTTATACTAGAATATGTGTGGTGCCTCATAGAGGAAGTGTGTTTAGCTGACAGCGGCACAATGAATACAATCTTAAGATAGACAAAATTCTTTCAGTCGATTAGCAAAAATGCTGATATCCTTACAACAATCACTGGTAGCGATGCTTATATAATAGGTTTTTAGGAAGAGCCACAATTATACTCCTGATGTGCATAACTTTGATATTAAAAGAAGGCTTGTTGTACCCGAGTTGACTAGAAATCTCCTAAGTTTCAAATACATTTGCGCTAATGGTTTTCACGTTAAAACTGAAGAAGAGTATAACAAGGAATGCCTGCCTATTACAAAGTATGAAGCAAGTGAAAAAAATGGGTATTAGAAAGATTTCATTTAAATATGCGTTATAGTACACTAATATTAAGGCTCCCGCGGCCTATACTCTCTAAAAACTATATTTAGAAGTTTTGAACTTTTCTGTCTCTAATATGATAGATTAGGCCACCAAAATCTTAGGATGATGAGCAATACAATTAATAATTCACAGGGACATAATATTGATGTAGAAAATTACTTGAATCTGGAAGATTTTGTGTGCCCCGCATGTGGCACCAGAAAATTAATTACTAAACTTTCTGCTCTGAAAATGAAGGATGAAATCTCTACATTCCTAGAACACATCCATTTAAATATTTTATGGTACTCATCGATGCTTCCTTGCAATTGCCGTACGTATGTTCATTATCTACGAGAAATCATACTTTTACAAAATTGATCTAACAGATAATTCAAATTAAAAATAATTTCTCTGATCATCATATAAAATCTATCAGAATGGATAACGCCAGAGAATTTACTTCGAATGCATTTAATGATTATTGTGTGGCAAATGGGAATTAAAGTAAAAATTGAGCATTCCGTCCCGCATATCCACACTTAGAATAGAATAGCAGAGTCATTAATTAAGAGGATTAAATTTATTGTATGTTCGCTTTTGCAGAATTGTAATTTATCAACTATATGTTGGAGACACGTAATCCTACATGCAGCAACTCTTATCAACATTAGACCATTGATATATAACATTCATTCACCAATGAAACTAGTACAGGGTCAGCACAAAAAATTTCTCATTTCGGTAGATTTGGTTGCAAGGTTTATGTACCTATACCTCCACCACACCGTACTACAATGGGCCTTCTTCGAAAGTATAGTATATACGTTAGTTATGAGACAGCATCCATAATCAGACATTTAGACCCGATGATAGGAGATTTGCATATTGCTTGTTTTGCTGATAGTATATTTGATGAGGATAGTTTTCCGATATTAGGGGGAGGAAATCAACCTCTTGATGAAAAATACCGAAAAATTACGTGGCAAGTCACGTGAATCTATGCACATGACCCGCACACTGGTGAAGCAAATAGAGAAGTCCAAAAGATAATTTATTTGCAGGCATTAGTAAACCAACTGCATGACAAATTTAGTGATTTAAAGAGTTTGACCAAGTCGTATGTGCCTGCACGCAATGCACCGTAAAGGGTTGAAATACCGAAGAAAGTAGAAGATATCGCTAGTCCCGTCCAGAGGCCTTAGAATAAAAGGACGAGAACTCTAGCCCCCTCGAATCCCAAGTAGCTGAGAACATCTCATGAAAAAGGATAAGAAGGAGTTGACACAACTGATCACCAAAGTTTTCCAGAACCAGTAAGGGAGCCAATTGAGACCTGACACTAGTATGACGCCTTCAGAAAAGGACATACCAGATCTGAAGAGTATAAGTAGGTATTTGTTCAAAAGAGAAATAAGAAAAATAAAATTATAAGATATAAAGTTAGGCTTGTTACATAAGGTTTCACTCAACGTCCAGGAGTGGATTATGAAGAAATCTATTCTCCGGTCATGAATAGCATTAACTTTAGATATTTAATCTCGATGGTAGTAAATCTGAATTTTAAAATAAAATTGATGGATGTGGTAATGACATATCTTTATGAAAACTTAGATTCGGACAATCATACGAAGGTACCTGAAGGTATCCCTGTCCTGAATTAAGATAGAACAAATAGAAACCTGTACAGTGTAAAACTCAGAAAATCACTATAAAAACTTGAGCAATTAGGCAGGATGTGGTATAATCGCTTAAGCGACTTTCTTTGCAAGAAACGCTACACAAATAATGATGATTGTCTCTGTGTATTTATATGACAATCCGAGAATAGGTTGTGTATAAGCTCAGTATATATAGATGATCTAATTATCATTGGAACCCTAGAAGATATCAAGGAAACGAGTTCTTACATAAAATCAGAGTTCGAAATGAAAGATTTGGGTAAAACCAAATATTGCTTAGACTGGCAGCTCGAGCATGTCTTGGAAGGGATATTAATGCATCAATCAGCATACACTTAGAAAGTGTTGGAAAGGTTTGTCTTCGAAAAAGCATATCCTTCAAAAGTATCAATGGTCAGAGGATCTTTGCAGCAAGATAATGATCTGTACAGACCTAGAGAAGAGGGAGAGGAAATCCTGGGATCGGAATTCCCATACTTACGTGCAATAAGAGCACTTATATATTTAGCAAACTGCACTAGACTGGATATCGTTTTTGCCATAAATCTATTAGTAATGTATAGCGCAGAACCTACCAAGAGGCATTGGCAAGGAATAAAGGGCATTTTCCGATACCTCCAAGGAAGCAAACATATTGGATTATTCTATATAAAGAATCTAGACCTAAATATGACTAGCTATGCAAATACCGGGTACCTGTCAGATCCGTACACCACTATATCATAAACAGACTATGTATTTGTATGTGGTGGACCTACAATTTCACGAAAATCGTCTAAGTAAAGTCTTGTATCGACTTCGATGAATCACTCGAAAATCATAGTATTGTATGAAACCGCACGAGAATGTGTTTGACTTTGATGGATGATTCACCACATCCAGTAGTCATGTGGATTGAACATCATGCAAGCTCCCACCATTATCTACAAAGATAATGCAGCTTATGTTGACAAGTACAAATAGATTACGTGAAGAGTCATCTCACAAAGTATATCAACTATAAGTTTTTCTATGCTCATAAATTATAAAAGATAGACGAAATTAAGATACTGCATACTAAGTCGTATGAAAATCTTGCAGATGTATTCACTAAATCACTTTTAGTATCTAATTTTGAAAGATGTGTACGTAAAATTGGAATGATGAGATTTAGAGAAGTGCAGAATTTAAGAGGAGATTCTTCTCAAATTCACTATTAAAACTTGATCATGAAGATCGAGTATCCAAAGAATAAATTCTATGAATTAAATGAAATTAGGTAGATTGTACTCTTTTTCGCTTGACGAGTTTTTCAGATTTTTCTTGGCCAAGGTTTTTAATGAGGCAATTCGTGCGACACAACATAACATGTATAATGTACTCTTTCTCTAAATTTTTTCATTGAATTTTTATGGAGTTTTAATTAGGCATGAATGTGTCGAATGAGTGTCCAAGGGGGAGTGTTGGAAAGCCTGGGTCTAAGCCTGGCCCATTGGTGGGCACACTCCACTTAATCTATAAATAAGGATCTCAATCATTGTAAAGTGTACTGGTAAAGAAGAAAGCAATAAAGAAATACATAAGTTCTCCCCTCTATCTTTTTATGTTTAATTTATTATTTTACATTATATGTATTTAATCTATCGTTGTTACATAAAAAAATCGATCGGACTGAACTGTCAGTTCCTTAACAGGTTACACATTGGTTTCAGCGTTACGTTGTGCTGCTGTAGTGGTGTCAGGCGCGAGATCTAGCTCGTGCGATACTGTAGTGATGTGGAAGAAATGGCTGTATATATGATATATCCTTGTTTGATGCATGAAAAATTGTCTCTATTTTTTTTTCAGCGGGAAAAGTTGGCTAGAGCGCATACGTTTTCAAGACGTACTGACGGGAAAGTTAAGAGTCAAGTACGAGCTCCAAGTCGATTTCCAATTTCTTTACTAATAGCTTGCTGTGTCTAGCTGGATTAGCATGGAACAGTTCCCAAATAAAAAAGGATTTGGAAGAAGAACCAATATAATAACGCATTGTCAAAAACCATTCTCTTTTTTGGATACCCACCTTTTCCTGTCTCGTTTAATCTTGTTTTCTACCTCAAGGAAACAATGCCATTTGATGGGCATTGTCATGCGCTTTTTGCAAGATCAATACACACTTTATCCACGTGTTCTACGTACACAAGGCACCTTAACATCAGGAGCTCCATGTTGGCATGTCCACTCAAGCAAGAAGATTATAGTTACATGTCATTCTTTTTGGCCACTGAAATTAAACAAACTGGAATGATATATATGTCCATGTCCTCTTCCCCAAGACTGCAACCGCTCATTGAAGGGTTGTCGATATATAGTACATGTCCACTGCTCCGGCCAATTAAGCCATCAAAGCTTGACAAGATCATCGTCCACACCTTTCCCCACTTCACCATTGCATATAGCTGTCATCCTCTTAACACCTATCAATATCCTATTCGTACCAAAGGCATCAAGAAAAGGAAAATGAGATCTTGGAGTGAGATAAGCAGTTCCATGACTTTAGGAGAAGTGGTACACCTATTGCCCTTTTGGAGTTTGCTTTTCTTATGCGATGATACAATCTGGATATGATCGTATATATACCTGTGGTTGATGGTGCACTAACCAAGTATGTGGCCTGGTTTTGTTGCACATACAGTTTGTAATGGTAACGGAAATAATGGTGAATTTTCTTCGGTTGACAATGGGGGTACTTACTGAAAGGGAAATGCATGGAAGTCCAGAGAGAAATTGGTTTTTTAACAAAGCCAAGCCTGTTTTTTACTGAGAGCAAAGAGAATGCTTATGTTGACAATACTGATTTAGCTTTTCACTTTTGAGTAGAGCATAGAAGCGATTTTTGTTTGAGGAGAAATTAAAGACGATAAACTTGGCGATCCGACATAAAAGCCACGCTGGCGACATCCGCGTTCGTCAAAGCAAAATCTGGAAAAGATATTTACACACAGATGTAGACGGGGTTGCCTTGCCTACGTCGAACGCTCGCTTCTTCCTTCCATGTCGGTCGTCCGTGCAGAACTTCGACTCGCCAAGTCCGAACGACGACGACGCCTCGGTCGAAAGCCAAAAGGCGCGACGGCGACGTTGGAGATAGCGGTGTCGACGTACGTGAACCGTATGCACTCCGCGCCGGTGGACGTGTACGGTCAACTTACCCCCGCGGGAAAGAGCACGTACGCAACCAACGTATGGAGGACGCCGTTTAGGTCCGATCAGAATGGCGTTTGTGTTTGTTTTTTTACTGTTTAGTTATATTAAATAAATTAATATATTTTTTAATTTTTAATTTAATTATATTAAATAAATTAATTTAGTTATAGTAAAAAATAAATTAATTATTGTAAAAAAAAGTTATAAGGCACCGAACACCCCATGCGCGCGCGTAACCGCGATGCTGCGGTGCCACCGAGACCCCGCGAAATCGAGGCCCGCGCGGCTAGGCAGCGGAGGCCCACGCGGGGGATGGCGAGGCGCGTCACGCGTACGGGGCCGAAACCCCCAGAGGTCGGCGACTAACGGCGCACGCGAGTAGTGGCGGCCGAAAGCCCGAAACCGCGGAGGCGCGCACTGGCCAGCAGAAGAGCCCTGCAGCGCGCGCGCGCCGGGTGGCCCGTGCGTGCATGTTGCGGGTTGGTCGGCCAATGCTTTCTGGACGCTTGGTGAGTATCACGTCAGGGAGGAATGGATCCGGACTTTCTTTGGTCCTTTGCGAAAATTTTCGAAAAAGAAGCCAAGGTGATGGGGGATATTAGAGGTTCAACATCCCGTAAGATTTCAAAGCCGTTTGTGCTCGGCGCAGGGAGAATTAAAAAAAATAGATGAATAAGAGTAGCTTTTATCATGTTTTTTTTCCCAGAAACATCCCCGTTTGCGTTGAGGTTATACATGACCGAAAATTGTACGGTGCCTGTTATAGTACGGATGACTCAAACATGTACTCCTTCCATTCGCTAAAATGTGGCCTTTTTATCTTTTCAAGTCAATAGGATGTCACTTTTTTTTTTGTAAGGGAGACCCCATATCGGAAACGAGGTAAACATTTGCAAAGAAAGCGGTGGCGGCACTATTTGAGATTAGAATTCCTGCATCCGCAAAAAATAAAAAAGGCTAGAATTGTTGAGGGATAAATCATCGCTTTCACTTCCAGGGTACCAGCACCCCGTGTGACAACGAACACAAAAATCCTTCCACGAATCCACACACCAAAACACAACGAAAGAACTTTCTCGAGGCACAACATCTTTACGTGGCCTGGTTGGAGCGCTGCCAACGAGGATCAGAACTCTTTGATTGACAGGTAGTGGACGTTGCCGTCGTTGAGCCTTCTACAAAGAGGAAGGGAATAGGTTCCATCTTCCTTCTTAGTGCCCACCATGTGGTCTGTTTGGAAGCAGAGAAACGATCGCGTTTTCGACAGAGCCCAACCTGATGTTCAACGAGCTATGGCTTAGGCTAGTTTTTCACCCGTTTGTAGCCCAGGGTTGTTCGTTTGTTGGTTGTAGCAAGTCTATGGTTCTCTTGTAGTTGAGCTAAGCGCCATGCGTCTGAACTTGTCTCTGATGGAAAGATAGAAAACCATCGTTCCTTTTTGTTTCCCCTGAATACTCACTTCATAGAGTGAACTCAAGTTTGAAAATTGATTAGTTAGGGTGCCTCCCAAAACAGAAGCACCCTCCAAAAATAATAGTATGCTGCTCATTGTGACGGCACAAGGTATTCTTTAGTAAAAGGATGGTGCTATAGAACTGGCCGATTGCTGCCACACTCGGGCAAAGCCCGCGGGCGCCCGTTGCTTGCAGGCAGCCACATAGGGGTGAGCCCACGACCGCTTAACGCAGCCGATGTGGCTGCTCATGTATTGTAGCTGACAAGGAAGAGACTAGAAGAGAGAGAGAGAGAGAGATGTGCAGAGGAATCTCATGTTGTTGAGAGTCTTTGCATAAGGAGTAAGCAATGTGTGCATGCGTAAAAATAGAGGTATCATATGACGAATTGATTTCTATCATATACAAGCAATGAACGATGGATTTTTGTTCTGTTGGTTTGGATTCACATGGTATATCGTGGCTTAAAAGTTTTTCTTTGAAGCTTAGAAATCAGATTCTAGTTGGTATAGCGGTTATGTGCTGGACTTTATGGTTGAATAGAAATGATATTGTTTTCAAAAGGACCACTCCTCACTCTTTTTTGCAAGTAATTATCAGGGGGACTTACTGGATCAAGTGCTGGTCGCAACTATCTAAAGAGGAAACGAGAAGGGCGCTCTTAAACGCTTGCATAAAACTTGAGAGAGTGGTGCTGGAGCTTTTCAACAAGTTTGGGTGGAACAGGTGTTTTAGGTTGCAGGATTAAGTCCTTTGGCATAAGTTCAGGGTTTTGGTGATTTTGTAACACCGTTTGGTGGATTGTGGTATGAATTCTGTGTTTGTTTCTGAGTGGCTGTAGTCATTCTCGTGGAATGATCAAGGCCAGAATATTTTTATTCTGTTATCTAAAAAAATATCGTGCGTTAGTGTTTCAGTTAGTAAAAGGCGAAAGAATAGTTCACTTTGTGCTCGCCATGTAGCTGCTTGAATTCAAAGCCAGCAGCTACTGCCGTATAAGAAGTGCGATGGCAAAGCTCATCTCCTCAATAATGGCTGGGTTCTTTTGAACTTGTTGCTTATAGCTTTTGAATTTTTTTTATAGTAAATAGCTTTCAAACGGTGTGTCTTACACTATATAGACTTCAGTAATACCGGTTAAAATCGCACGTGACTATCTCTCTCTTTGTACTCGTAAACAACTAGAATTAAAAAACCATAAGCTAAAAATCATAAACCACATCCCAAAAAACTAATAACGAGCTGTGTGGGACTAACATCTTGCTGCTCCAACGTGTGCTGTTTCATAACAATCTCCCGTGTCGACTGCAGGATGCATCAGTACTTTTTTAAATTACAATGAAGAACTTACACTCATGCACTCCATACTCACACTAGATGCACATATATGTGCGTCCTACTGAAACACATAATATGATTTAAACGGACGTCGTTGGATATGATTTATTTAATATCTCACGGAGCGCGAACATGTGTTTTTCTAATAAACGCATATGAAGCGAGACATCGGAGCCGATCTAAGGATTGAACCCCGAGGGGTAACTCACTAGACGGCGAAGCTTGCCAACCAAGGTTCGGTCCTCTGCAGTGCTCTGTCAATGTGTCTGCAGTTGTGATGCTGTGTTGCCTCCAGCCCGCCACTCTATCAACACAGGCCCCCAGAAACTTCTGGCTCAGGCCACCGCGGAGCAATAGTACTCCCAGTCCTGGTCCACCAGCACCCCCGGCCCATGACACATGGGCTTTAAAGGCCGAGGACCCCAAGCCTACCGTTGGCTCTTGCGTCGGAAGCCCACGCGGCGCAACGGCCAGCCCCGGATTGCATACGCACGCATGACGCATGTGACCCTATCTGCACATACCAATGCCTAGCCTAGCAAGCCGAGCGGTGTTGGGTGCGAGTGCTGGCCCCAACGACCGTCAGCCGCGGGGTCGCGTGCCGCGACGCCACTCAGCACGTCGTCGAGTCCAGACGCGTGCGCGTGCGTCAGGTCTCCCGCGTGGTCTACCATCACGGCGCACACACTTGTGTGCCGGATGTGAAACGGACAGTGGAGAACAGTAGTGGGTGGTGTGAGCCTGTGAGGCAGAGACACCATGCTCACGTAGACCATAGTTTCAGCTTGCATGTTCTCCAGGCTCTATTGGCTTGTTGCTCTTGAGAATGAGGCACAGTTTATCTTGCATATTCTGTTGAGGGACATTTTGAATTCAATTAGTAGTTTGCATTTTCTATGTAATTATATTGGATGGTTGATTTATTGTTCACGTACTTTGTCTGCTTCATGACCAAAAATACAACCAATTCATCTTATCCAATGGAGATTGATAACTGTTGCAATGCATGAATGGTCTTACAGGACAGATAAGTGGGTAGAGACAAACTTAGGCACTAGATGGAGGACAAATGGGAAGAGAAATTCTTTTCTGGAATTGAATCGCAACAAGGGGAGATGTGGCATGTATCTCCTCGCGGTGACCGTAAGTTTGATCACCATTAAATAACATATACACACAATATTTATTTTTACTGATAGCATTATTTCTTTTTCGAATGCTTGTAATTAACATAATAGTACATCAACATACCAATATCACGTGTATCGTGTCATAACTATGGGGGTGATCGGAATAGCGATGGCTTTTGGCTGAAAAAACACTGTAGCTAGCTGAAAAAACACTATAGCTGAGTTAGTGGATAGTGTAGTAAATAGTGAAAAAAAAGCTGAAACTAGAAGCTGAAGCCGAAAAAAGCCGAAACGATCAGGGCCTATACATTATATATCTTGCATATCTTTATTACAAGGTCTGCTTTCGAAAGTTACTACATCACCGTCTTTCCTTGGGGGGGGGAGGGGGGCTAATCATGCATAAGAGTTTTTTCTCGTTCCTTTCGACATATAGACTTATATTTGGTCCACTACTTTATGAGGAAGGTACAAAAAAACCTTTCTGAACATTTCTATATAAACCCATTTTCAAAATTGAAACATCTATTATCTTTTGCTAAACAAATTATATTTTATAATAAAAAATTAATATTTATTGTATAGTTTAAGATCCCTTATATTTATGTATCGTCTTTTTATTTCATTGCAATACATGGACACAATACTTGTATATAGTAAGACTTTGTGGACTTGAACATGGGCCACAGTTCAGTATCCTAACTGATTTATCTGTTCAATTCCGCAATATGTACCAAATTTTAAATTTCGATTTGTTGGACACTTCCTAAAGAGAAATGCACCCGCCAAAAATAAGAGTATGCCGCTTATTGTGATAAGCACACGGTATTCTTAGTAAGAGGCGAAATAATAGTTTGTTTTGTGCTCACCACGCGGCTGCTTGGTCTGATCTTTAGCAGCTACCGCCATATAAGAAGCGGGATGGCTGAGCTTATCTCCTCAGGGCCGAGTGAAACTACCATACCAACGGTTGCAGGCTTGAAGCCAACGTCCAACCACACGCAGAAACGAGCAAAATTGTTCGCTGCAGATGATGATTAAATCGGATTGGAGCACTAGAAGAGGTATACGGGAGAATAATCATACCACTACCACCAGCTGGTACGAGTGCGCACAGCAAAATATTCAGCGACCATGGTCAGGTACGGAAAAAAAAGGTCGCACGTCGCAACAATTAATGAGCTCTCTAATAAAGAATTTAAGCTACATGTTTTTGTTGTCTACTGTCAGCTTTGGATTACAGGCGACAACATAAATTCAATGTATAGTAGAAAACAGGCAGGGCAAAACTGACAGTGATACTACCTATCTATCATCTCTGTGCCTTCTTTCCCTGTGCTTGCTCGTCTCACGCTGTCCACCGCCTTCTCTTCTATGCCTATCTGTATCTGGGCTTCTTTTCCTGTGGCCACTTTCGTCTCTCTTGTGACGATCGCTCTTTTCACTGTCATCATCTCTGTGACGCAGCTCACCATCAGATCTATCCCTGTCATATCGACTAACTCCTGATCTTCGACTGTAATCTTCATCATCATCCCTATTTCTGCTCCTGCTGTGGTGCTTGCTGTAGTCACGATCATCGTATCTACTAGAGCTTCGATCACCAGATTTATTGTAACTGTAGTCATCATACTTCCGACCCCCTCGGCTCCTATCATCTTCTTTACCTTGCCTGCTTCCTTTCTGATCACTGTGAGTTATCTCCCGGTTATTCCTGTCACGATCACCCCGAGGCGGTAGCTCGGATCTCCGCTCGTCTACTCTTTGAATCTTTCTTCGGTCAGCACTTCCATGGTCTTGCCAATCAGCATAGTTAGCACTATCGTCATCAAAGACAAGATCGTAGCTGCAAACTCCAAAAAATGAGAGTAGAATATCAGAGCATGTAACAATGCAGTAAAATATCTGTGTAAGAGAAGAGATGGAGAGTACCTTTGACGGTTATTCCCGCCTCGCTGAGTGTTTTCATCTTTCAGAACATAATTTGGGCCTTTGTTTTTCTGCTCAGCACCTTGATCACAATCCCGGGCTAGGTGATCCGGGGCACCGCACTTGAAACACCCATCTGCAATGAGAAAGAACAGTATCGTATAGTTTTCATTTGAGGATCTATAGATGATGCTTGAATAAGAAACAATAGGTGGCATGTCTGTATGGCAATTTGAAGGGATGTTCTTAAACAGCTACAATCATTAAGGTTCGTTGCTCAGACTGTAACGTGGGGATGGTAAGTCAGCTCTATTGTGGGAGCACTTATAGTTCAGTACTGGAAAAGGGTGACTATCTACAATGGATCACATATTACATACACAAAGAAATCAGCGATCTTAATTTCAGAATACCTACCAGACGATGATGTTATGTTAGTTTTTACTATTTCCCACTATCTAAATTGGCCACACATCAATTGGTTAGCTTGCAGAATAGCCAGGAAATGGCAAAAATAAGTGACTAATGACTCACTAACACTTGACTTATGTCTAGGCTCTTCAGATTTCATTTCACTTACACAGTATGCTCGGGTGTACAGGACGCTTCTCTTATTTACAGATTGACTCGGAAGAACAAATGCATGCTTAAGCACCAAGTTTTTGTTTTGTTCTCCTTCATGGTAAGCTTAATACTATAGGGAGGCCAGGAGAAAGCAAATTTTAGTGGACTCAAATTCATGTATTCTTCAATTGTCAATTCAGTAGACTGTTTGTCATCGCTGAACATTGATTGGGGCACTTCTCTGGATATGGCTAGGTTCTTTTCCACTTTCAGCTGGTTTATACTTGTACGAACTATAATAACTAGCTTTTAAACAGTACATTTTTTCAAGACGAGGTCAATAGGAAGATTGTAGTAAAAAGTGTACTGAGTTCAGCTGTACCGATCAAAATCATATATGGCTTTTCTTGTGCGTACTACCTAGGGCTGGACAAAAAGCTCGAGGCTCGCGAGCTACTCGGACTCGTTATAGGCTGGGCTCGACTCGGCTCGGGCTCGGAGCTGCACTCAACAAGCCAAGCCCGTGTTTTAGCTCGGCTCAATAACGAGCCGAGCCCGAGCCGGCTCGCGAGCCCAACGAGCCAGAGGCAGAGCGATCGATATATTCGGTCGGTGCCTTGCTCACTCCGCGGCTCCGCCCACTAACCCGTTCCCTCCGCCTCGCTCTCGGTCGCCGCGCCTCCTCGCCTCGCTCTCGGTCGCCCGCTCCTCTCGCTCGCTCTCTCGCTCCCCGCGGTCCCCACCCCGCGCCGCCTTCCTCCTCTCCTCCCGCCTCCCGCCCCCCACCCTACCCCGGTGGCGCCGCCTCTCCCTCTCCCGCCGCCGATCCACCACCCCGGTGCCGCCGCCTCTCCTCCGTCGCCGATCCCTCTCCCTTGCCGCCGATCCTCCCGGTGGCGGTGCCTCCACCTCTCCCTCTCGCCGCGCCGGCGCTCTGCGCGAACCAGAGGCGCGGTGGATCTGGCGCGGGAGGAGCTCGAGCAAGAGGCGGATCCGGCGCGCGAGGAGAGCCCAGACGAGAGCGGCGGATCCGGCGCGGCGGCGGAAGGGAGCCTGAGCGAGCTTTTCTCGAGCTCGCGAGCCGCTCGAACCACCCGTCAAGCCCGAGCCAAGCTCGCATTTTTGCTCGTTTTCTAACGAGCCGAGCCGAGCCATAGCTTCGGCTCGGTCATGCAGCTTCGGCCGAGGCGCTCGAGCCGGCTCGGTTCGGCTCGTTTCCACCCCTAGTACTACCTCTCGCGAACAGCCAGAATTCAAATATTTGAGCTATAAGCCCAAAAGAACCCACCCAGCGTGTTGCAAAAGGTTTTTTTAATGAATTTATCAAAGTTTGGATGTCATATTTGGTTGCATCTTTAATGGTGTTCCAACAAAATAATTTTAAATGCAAAAAATACTTTTATATGATTTCCATTAGGAGTTATGGCTAGATTCTTTTTAGTTTATGGATTCTTATCTATAGTAACTAACTTTCAAACAGTATGTTTTTTCAAGGTGGGGTCTACAAATTGATTGTAGTAGACACTGTACCGACTTCATCTATATCGGCCAAAATTGCACACGAGTGTCTCTCTCCATATTGTTTCTTGCTAACAACCAGAATTCAAAATTTTCAACCAAAGGCTGCAGCCCAAAAGAACTCGCCCTATAATGAGGCCAGCAGTAGAGTTGCCATTTCCCAGTGGATAAGAAAGCTTTGTACAGTTTTTTTTTTATAAATTTTATTCTCCCTTAAAAGAAAAGGAAGGCTTCCATGTGGGTTAGGTTAAACATTAAGGGAAGTTGCAACAGCAAAATAACATCATGGAAAAAAGAACATACGGTGAAGAACTGTACCTTTTTTTGCATTTCGTTTGCTTTGTCTGAACTGACCCCACAGTTTCGAAACACTTTGACTAAAATCAACATGGATCCTCCGGTCATCAATCAAACAATTGTCCATCTACAGGCATATCATTGAGTAAGCAATGTTCTCTTGAGAATACTAAAGAAAGAAACACCAAGAATCAATATCATTGTAGGACAAAACCAAACCTATGTAAGATAACACTGAATTGTCAAAGCACTAACAATATTGGGACACATACCAGTGAGACTAACTGACAAAATATGCTAGCACATGGACACTAACTAGCAAAGGGCAAATTAGAGGACAATTATGATAGAAGCATGGTTGTCACGGTGTAACTGGCGACCATGGCGCTTGGACGCCTAGGTGACGCCATGGCGACGCCGTGGCAACACCATGGCGAACGCCAAACAAGCCCAAGCCGGTCCCTACTCATATAACATCAATTCCCGTCTCCCACGGCGACAGATCTCGTCTTCTCCCGTCTCCCGCGGCGACTCCTCTCCCCGCCGCCGCCTCCCCCGTCCACGCCTCCTCTTCCCAGCGCCTCCTCCCCCTGCTGCTTCCCCTCCCCGCCGCCTCCTCCCCCCGTAGCTTCCTCCCCTCCCGGCTGCCTCCTCCCCCACCAAGTCATGGCCTCCTTCCCCCCAAGTCGAGGCGAGTGTGCATGGTGTCCACCAAGCACCGCCGTGACGCCTAGGCGAAGCTGTAACAACCATGGATAGAAGCTTTTTCTACAAATGTAAAGTGTAAAGCCACATTCATATGGGAAACCGGGCATGATACTGACCTTGAAATATGCACGTTCACAGGCCTCCTTTGTCTCAAATTCTGACAAAAGATCATCAGTAGACACTGTTAGCATTTTCTATTTCAACATGCGGCTATGAATAACTAATACAGGTAGAACAAGTGTTTTCAAAGATATCATCAGTACACCACACTTGTAGCCTTTCTACTGTACGAAAATCAGAACCCTGAGACAACAACTAGATTATCTAGAAACTTCTTGGCTTCTATTTCACAGAAGCTCGCGATGGAGCCTCTCAGTTTATTTTTTAAAAGCAGAAGATATTACTTTGAAGGTGCACAAGTAACTAATATTTCTTCTGTTTACTATTTCCTGTTCTTTCAACATCCCTTTAGTCACTGGACAAAAAGCAACATCTTTGTTGCCTGTTCATGCATTTTGTCCATTAACCAGTTTGTTAGCAAACTAAATGATGAATTTTACATGATGCAATTATATCCACGGCCACCAACATTTGGAACTCAAATGTGTAGAAAACATTAACCATATTGCATGTCCAACCAGTTTCTATGCAGTTGTGAAAGGCCACTCTATTGAACCCTTCCGTAAAATTACTGACCTAAGAGGCTAAGACATATATGTCCAACACAAATGAAGAATTGGATGACATATGCCTCGGACAGCTACTTAAGCCTATGCAACTGTTCGATGAATCAATTGGAACCAGGATGCCCTAGATAAATTGGAAAAAATGGTATTTGTAATACTCGAATGCTTGCTCAAAGTATGTCAATGTAGTACAGAAGTTTTCTAGGGAATAAACATACCAATAAAAGCGTAGCATAAGCTATCTCCGGTCTTGTAGTCACGAATTATTTCAGCACTGCAAGCAAGAATATGAAAATTGAAGGAGAGAATAAACAAGGAGATGCACATTAAAAGAAGCTAAGAATGGCACTCACGATGTCACAGTTCCAAAACGAGAAAAGATTGTATACAAATCTTCATCCTGCAAAATGAAATACCCATTTACTTACCCAGCAGCATTGTTAAAAAGCTATGGCCGATTTCCAAAATAATAAGCAACATGACCACAACAGTACGAAAAGGAAACATCTACACATAAGAGCTGTGGAAATGTACATAATGCCAGCAAAGCAGGATAAAAACATAAAACAAAAGGTCTAAAGGAGCAGAAAACTTAAAGGCAAGTGATCAAGAACTAATACTAACTTGTGTTACTGGGTTGAGTTTACAAACAAATAAGACATTGTCTGGTGGTTTCATCTCAGCATCTGGAATGTCTCCCACCTGCGTAAACAAAGGTGTTTCACCAGTCATAAACACATGAGTATTAATGAGTAAGCTGTTGATTTTCATTTGGCACCAGAGCTTACACTCTCAAGGATCACTGCATTTGTATGTGCTTCTTTAGAGCGGATCATCTCCTCAAGCTGTTCAGGAGCCACTGTTTCATCTAAAGGGACCCAGCTATCCTCTAAGCGCTCTTCTGCAATCTGTTCATTCACAACAGGAAAAAATATATCATGGCATATTCACGTTCACAGGACAGCATATGGCAATCAGAACATAACCTCTTTTATAGGGATAAAAGTCTGAACAAGTTCAATTTTGCATAATTTGGTATCCAAAAATCAAGGGGAAAATTTTCAATGAAATCATGCTACACAAATAAAAGTATACTCAATAACTGCCATGATGGAAATTTCACATCAAACTTCAAAACAGGTACATGGACAAATAAATATAAGTTGATAGACTACATAAGTCTGTGATAGACTACATAAGTCTTCACAGATGTAAACGGGAAAAGAATCCAAAGAAAAAGTAAGAGCATAGCCTGTGATTGTGATTGGTGCATTCGGACTGATCATCTCTCATCTTACTGAAATGCACACAAATACATCACTCAAATTACCTCATCACGTGGCTTTCCCATGGGAGAATTTTCAGGAATAAGCTCAGCAAGCTGAGGAGGATCATCGAAAGGATCATCCAAGATATATGTATGTTTAATCCTGTCCATTAAGAATTTTGCAAATGGTCAGCAAAAAGTAAGTGAAGAAGCAACGAAGGAAAATAATGCTGGAAACGAAGTAAACATTGGCAGGTATGTCGTAAATATGCAGTTTACCAAAGGTTCCAATCAGTATTCTACCTTATGTCCTTAAATGGTCTTCCTTTATCATCAACATATGCTTCATTTATCTTTGTCAGTGTGTCCAAACCTTCAGCAACTGTCCCAAACACCTATGGTTGATAGAACAAATAGATGAATCATTGCAGATAAAGCAATAATCACCCCCTTGCCCCCAGCACCAAAATAAAAAAAACAATGGAATAAGGTACTACTTACAGTGTGTTTATCATCAAGGTAGTCCACGTCATCCCGCAAGGTGATGTAGAACTGAAACATCACAGATACATAAATGAAAGGTTAAAAACAGCAATGAGGTTCTCAAAAATGAATGATCGATTTGGTAATCAAAATAGTACGGCAGGCATTGTAGTATTAAACCTGTGAAGCGTTGCAATTTTCACCAGCACTTGCCATAGCAACAGTACCAGTTTTTGAATGCCTCAATTCCGGACGGATCTCATCATCAAAAAACCGAGCTTGATCACCATAAAGGAACCTGCAGAAACAATATCCACTTTTCAGGCAAATCTTTGATAATAGGTGACAATAAGGCATCTGAGCAATCATTAGTGCCTATACATGAACAAGAAACAAGAAAAATTCATGTATAATAGCCACACAAAATGCAAGTTAATATTGGACGCAGGAGAGCAACTTATATGGTTCAGAGCACAGCAACTCAAAAAACAACACATAAGTTGGGGAATTGACATGAAGTAATGCACATTTCGAAAGTTCAAGTAAAAAAGTGCTTACTTGTACACAGAATCACCCCCAGTGCCAGTTCCAGTTGGGTCCCCAGTTTGTGCCAAGAAATCCTTCTCCACCTTGTGGAACAGACACCCACTGTAATACTTCATCCTGGTAAGTCAAAGCATAAGACCGGAGAATGAGCACCCTAATTATTATAAATAATCAACTCATCCATGAACTACTACTGTCCATTATTTCGTGGTTAAAAAGCAACCTCAGATTTATAAGCACTGTCATTTGTAATACTATTATGGAGACAGGATGAAGGATAAGCCACTAAAAACACAAAATAACTACAGCATAAGCTCAATCCAGTTCCCAGAATGTCACAGGAAATTAAGAATCAACGATAACAACTCTTAAGCGTCAGAGAGTAATCCTCTAATGCACCCTAAGATGGTGACTAGAGCTCCGCTTGTTTGAAGTGAAGTGAAGTATCACTAAGCAGCTTAACACATTTGCAACTAGAAATAACACGAGAACTAGAGGAACACTCGCGATGCTACACTAACACACTAGCAGAAGTCCAACTACAAGCAATCTTAAACCAGTCCACACCCTGCGCTACTCTAAAATATAACCAAACCAGTAGCACTCCTGCAACGCCAAATTTGCTCTCTCGACAGCTCGGTAAAGGCTAAATCATCAGTTAGAAACCGTGTTGCAAATCCTACCCAAATGAATCCACACATAGAACAAGGCCTAGATGCAGGTGCTTACTTGCAGAGCTTGAGGAAGTTCTTGGTGGTGAGGGGGCACAGGTCGGTGTGGAGATCCACCTCGATGTCGCCCACGCTGGTGACTATTAGAACCGACATCTCCGCGATATTCCCCTCTCGCCAGCGGCTAACGGACGGCGGCGGGATGGGATTTGGGGGAAGACGAGGGCTGCCGCCTGCGCCCGCGCTGCCGACGCCGGCGAGAGGGAGAGAGGGCCAGAGGAGGGGCCGAGGAGGCGGCGGGGAGGGAGGAGCGTGACTGCGCGAGAGGGAGGAGGGCAGGAGGCAGCGGGGGCGCCGGGGAGGGAGAAGCGCGAGGAAGGGGAGGAGGCGGCGGCCGGCGGGTACGGCGGGGCGCTGGGGGCGGCTGGCACGGGGGAGGGGCGGCACCGCAACACGAGAGGAGGAGGAGGAAGAGCCTTGAGCCTTCCGGCGCTGCCCGTCTCCAAAACGGAGTACAAGTAAAGAGAGAGGAATTACTAGACCAGGTAGGGCCGCAACTCGGCCCAGCCAAGTCGAGCACATATCATTGTCGGCCATGGCTTTTCTTCCCCACTTCTCAGCCCACTGAGATTCACTAACCTGCTCCGCGCGCTCCGGTCGGACAGTTCTGACGCACGCACGCCCAACAAAGGAGCAAAGAATTATAGACATAACAGAGATCAAATAAATCTTACAGTGCAACAATATTTGATAAAAGGGTCTAAGGGATAATCGTTTTAGCCATGACTTCTGATTTTTGGTTGAAATTTTACTGTAGCTGACTTTTTTTACTGTAGCTGATTTGGCTTTTTCGGTATAATTAAATTTAAAAAAAATGTAAAAATAGAAAAAATTTATTAGCCCATCACGGACAATGCAAAGGAACACGGGAAAAAAGAAAAATGTAAAAAAGGCTAAAAAATCTAAAAAAATTTAGAAAAAGATGAATTACTGAATAGTAAAAAAAACTGAAACTAGAAACTGAAGCTGAAAAAAAGCTGAAACGAGAGGGACCTAAATAATATTGATACTATCAAAGTTTGCTGAAATCCGCGAACTTTGATGCTATCAAAATACCAGCATCCCAATCCCTTCGCCACTGCGCACGACTTGAGGTAAGCCGTCAACATATGACGCCGGCTTTCATTCGTACAACCACCGCAACAATAGAGCCTTAGACAGACATGGTTAACTGAAAAGCCGGATCGAGGAACATTCATCCAAGTTACGTCGGTTACCACTTCCTCTGCTCCATCCTGATCTCGCCGTCCCCTGCGCAACCTCGGCAGTCGTCTCGATCGGCGTCGGCCTCTGCTCTACGTCCGCTCGGCAGCTCCCACTTCCCCTGCGTCTTTTCACTGGTACGTGACTGACAGCCCCCTCCATGCATTTCCTGCTCTTGGCACTCGATCCAGGCATTCAATGTGCATTTCATTCACTAACGAGAGGAGTATGAAGGGATTCCTTCCTTCCTGGTCCAAACAAACGTTGTTTAGCCTAAAGAATGAGAGAACGCGTATTGAAGTAATGCACTAGTCGCAAGTACTCACCCCTCCAATCTAAATCTCTGAATCTGATTGAATATTGCACTGGCGGAGTGCAATTTTCGGCTGATTTGATCATGTATTCGTGTTTGAATGCAGGGATGTGGTGCTGACTTGTACTTGTAATTACACTACATCCATTCTGTGATAACGTGTGATCAAAATTTGCAGCAAATTGGCAGTGCGTCAAATGTTAAGTCAGTTGATTCCTCGAATGTTATGCATACTTTTCAAAGCGTATAAACCTAAATCTACTAAGTTCTTAGCCTTGATTCATCTTGATCTAACTAGATTCTTAATTTAAAGTGCTCTCCCAAACGTCGTGGTTTTGATTTAAGATAGTTTTTAGTATTTTGGTCAAATTATTAAATACCTTTTTTTGACCCGGTCTTTATATTCTATTGCAAGTAATTGTCATGTTTGCCATGTGTAGCCATGTAGGTGCACCACTGGCTTACTACATATTTGCAAGTCTTTTCCGTTTTGGTTCTACCGGATCACGTCTCACTTGGACCAATCAAAACGTATGGTACAACCCCACCGTTCGAATTTTTCTTTAGTATTTTTTTGTCTTTTTTGTACTATGTTTGAGCTCACCATCTCACCCAACATCTTAGATTTTTTTGGGCATTGGCTCTTCCATGAGCGTAGTCTCTATCCTTGTTATTGACTGTAGTTGATTCCAAACGACTCTGCATATCCAAAGACAAATAAATTGTTTTCGGGCACATGTTCTTTACAATTATATCTACGTTAGTCAAAACATGCTTCATATAATATTAATGCACTGATTTAGATCAACCCAACTCAATTCATAACTCAATTTTCCCAAAACTCCGAATTTCTACCTTGGTAGGTACTATCGCCCATCACAGTTCGATACTACCGCACTCACAACTGGACCTCTGAAAAATAGTTACCGCCAAGTAAAAATTGGAACTACCACTCAGCGGTATGACTGACACCACACTGCGATACTACTGCACAGAGGTATTACTGGCATCACGCTGCGGTATTACTGTACAGTAATATGACCGACACCACACTAGCGATCATACCATTTTCACAAAAAATCTAGAAAACAATTCAAACAAAATACAATTTTTATAAAATCGAACAACCACTTTATAAAATTTATAATTGTTTATCATAATATTATACTAGATCTTCTCTTATGATCCTAGGATATCACATTCAGCCTACGAGAGGACGGAAGCGAGACCGATAGCGCAACGTCTGTCTGGCGGACTATGTAGCATAGCCACAACAGTAATTCGAGCCTATCTAGAGCGTCATTTTTTGGATTCAATGAACATGAAGCAATGATATTGCCAAGTGGCTAATGAGATTAGGGGATTTAATTAAAACATATCCTAGCCTGGTTTGTATTTTAATCCCCAGCTATCATTATTAAGCACTGCCAACAGTGCGAGGGTTGGCTCGTGGTTTTCCTATCTAGATAGAAAGAAAAAAAGCGCAAATGTGATCATGTATTCGTGTTTGAATGCAGGGGTGTGGTACTGACCGGTACTTGTAATTACACTAATCCATTCTCTGATAACGTGTGATCAAAATTTGCAGCAAATTGGCAGTGCGTTAAATGTTAAGTCAGTTGCTTCCTCGAATGCAGAGAGAGAGAGAGAGAGAGAGAGAGAGAGAGCAAGAACTGATGACTAAATAGATTAGTGGTGAAAGTAATCTCGAAAAGGGCATAATAGATCATAAGGAGAATTGACATATGTTGTCTAAGAAAAAACAGAGAGACTAAATAATAATAACAATAAAGTCAAGATATAGCCAGTAAGCAATAATCTAGATTGGTATCCTCTGCCATTCATTGAAATGGCTAGCACTAATATATAGCATGCATGCCTTTCTCAGTGTCTAGGTACAATAATTCGATCGGAAACTAGGACAGTCCAGAAGATGAAGGGTGCGAAATTCAGGAGAACAATCTTTCAAGAGAAAAAGAGTCAAAATTTCTCACCCGTCTTCGTCTGAAGTCCCGATCTCTAATCGAACGGACCCAAAAAAAAAAACAAAACTATACCAAGGCATTAGCATGCATGTGCCGCTAAAATGGCATGGCAGAGGAGACGAATCCAGCCTACCTAGCTAGCAAGAAATATCTCAAAACGATCTACGATACATCGATATACCGTAACACATAATCACCTGACAGTGTCCGCTCTACGTGTGTGCGCCTAGACATTCACAAATGCAGGCAGCTATACAGGTCCAAGGTCGTCATCAGGTGAGCCAAGAAGGTGAAATGGTCAGGTCCAGGTTTAGAGCCGGCAGATTGCTCTCCTTCTTCACAGCAGTGGCGAACTGACCACCTGCCGCCGGAGAGCCGAGCCCTTCGTAACTCAACGGCACGGCGACCTCCTCGCTGATCGTGCTCGAGGCGTCGGCGTCGCTGCTCGCTTCCTCCAACATGCGGATCGACAGCGTCAGATCGCAGTCCGTTTGCTTCTGAGGCTTCTTGCTGGTAGGGTGGCATGGCCTAATTGCCTGCAGCAACGTTACATAGCCAGGTCATGAAGTGTACCAATTATTATTAAATATGATCAACGGCATCAATATATGTTTCAGTGTTAAGCTTGCTAATAACACTGCAACTTTGCAGAGCTACATGTATGAACAGTCAATACACGGCAGTATGGTAGTTTGGCAGCTTGCTGCCTGCCTGCCACCTAATTCATATAACCAAAATGAAGCTTCTAGAGAAGGGCACATGTAAGATAGTAAGACAGATTATTTAAATAAACTTTGTCTGAATTTGCTCATAGCTTTGTACATCTCCATACTGAAATACATGAATTGGATATTTATGTATATGTGAATACGGAGACTACTATAGCTAGGCTGACTAAGGAATCAATAAATGTGGAATAATTATAATGCATAGATGATCATGTTTCAGGATGATGAGCCTATAGCTTGTTCCTGGATGGAAAAAATATACCTTTTCTGCTGTAAGGAAATAGGAGTTCCATGGAAGACGCCCTCTACTTTGTTCCCAGCCTCTGAAAATTTCTCCTATTGATGGTCTGCAAGTATGTGTAAATCAATATTTAACAGCTGAATTATGTATATAACTACATATATCTGTACAAAGAACATTGAGACCAGATTAATTAGTGCTTCACACTCACCTTTGGTATGGAGTTGAGTGGCTGCTGCGGGGCATGGTGTGAGCGTTCTTGTCTGAAGCTGCTGTGTTTCCATCCTGTGACGCGTAAATGCAGTGATCTTCCCAATTCATAAACACACGTCTGTTAATGTTGCTACCAGTGGTTGCCGTCAATTTCTGAAGGCTGGTTGGATGGTTACTTTTGTTGCTAGAGCTTGATCTGTACATCTGATCATTTTTTAAGGAAAAAAGGTTTGGTCATGGATCAATTAAAGCTAGCTAATATTAGCATAAAAACTGAAAAAGAAAGCACACATATGGAAAGATATATCTATTTGTGCTACAATATAATATATATGGCATATACATATATACATCCATGGAAAATCCTATATAAAAGTACCTGAAGATGGCTCTTCATATGAGATATGCTAACTCCCTTCACGCCCATCAACTGAAGAATTCGCTTCGGTGTTGCTTCTGGCAGACAGAAGAGAAGAGATTGTCAACACCGTACCTACTCTGAAGAATGAGCTCCAAATTAAATTATGACGAGATGGATGAATGCCAAAGAATGTGTGGATGTGGATCCATATATTTGTTGTTATTCCATGGATCGATCTTGTCTGAAAATTAATGAGTATAGTTCAATCTATATGATATTGTATTATCATGAACACCATCTTGAATTATGTTCGGATAGTTGCATGCATATCAATCTGGATATCGGTAGATCTTAAGATTTTTTCTTATTCTGAGAACAGATGGAGTTGATTAAATTTCAGAGGAATTTTTGATAAACCAACACAAATATTTAAGTTTGGAAAACGATAAAGAATCAGTATATATATATATATATATATATATATATGAAGGTTGCTTACATAACATACTGACTAATGAAGCGAAAATTTCTTGTACCTAACTCATTAAACTTTGTATACCTATGCATTTGGTAGGCTCTCCACTGATTTGTGACGGATGTTCAAAGGTGTAAATCATATTTTGCACCATTATTATCGTCCGTAAACAACAACTCCATAGAAAGAAAAGGAGAGACAATTCATGGTGTTCATCGTGCATGCATATCACGTGTTTGTCTTTTCCTTTCCCCGGTGGACTCCATTAACCGATTCCTGCCTAACCAACACCGACTAAGGATCGAGATCCAAACCTCGAAACCAAAAAGAGAAGTAAAATTAAGAAACCATGCACCATCCTTTATCGATTCCCTTAAAAAATAGTTTGGTCCGTACTCAAAGATAATCAAATCAAATTACATATCGTTGATGCATGGATGCATGCAAGAGTAATTAGCCGGCCGGCCTTGTGATGCATGCTGTGTGCATACATGCGAGCATGTGGAGGAGGAAGGCACCCCAAAACTCACCGTCCTGACCGCCGAGACACTCGACGGCCTCGACGAACCGCCGGTGCAGCTCCTCCGTCCACCGCATCCGCGGCACGTCCGACCGGTTGTACCGCCGGACTCCTCTCCTCTCAAACCCTCTCATTCTCCCGGCCTACCTAGCTCCTGCCTCCTCCTGAGCCTTCACCTCTACCCTTCAGCTGATCTCAAGCTTCTAACACACACAGATGATCGACGGTACTACAAAACTATATAAGCCCCTGCATATATGTAGAGTTTGGCCAAACGATGATGAACACCAGCTAGTATTCGAGTACCTCTTTGTTGCCTACCGTGCATAAATGTACTATATATGGCCGATCGAATATGTGAAGAAGGGGGGAGAGAGAGAGAGAGAGAAGGCTGACTTTTCTGACCTAGTCCAGTCAAACATACATGTTCACTTGCTCTGCAGAAAGGGTACTGAACACTCGGAAGAAAATTAAATGGTGCCGCAGTTTGAGAAAAGTTTGGCTGTCCGTAGTTCATGAGATTCAAGTAGTGCTCGCATTTTGTGCGTACCGTATGAATCGATCGAACTCACATTATTAATTGATTTTGTCTGGGTCTACCTGAAATGACCGGTGTGAATAATTCTCCTGTTAGATAAAGAAAATATTGTCGATTTCGTTGGCTAATTTAATTTGTTCAACGCAGCATTAATTAGCCATCTCTGTCTATGTGGCTAGGTCCCGTTTGGCAGACTTATTCAAGAGACTAGTAGTAAACGTACGTGTACGTTTCTCGCTTATTCATATGTACGCACAGGCTGTATAGATTTAATTCAGATGTAGATACACATCAAACTTCAATGCTTAAAGTCAATTCAACTCTCCTCCCTGGATTCCCCCAAGAAATTGGGAAACGAATTTGTCTCACACATGCATGCCCAACAAGTAGCACCGTGTACTCTTGCAATGCTTGCATTGTCAAAGCTAGCTACCATGTACGTATGAAAGCATGCAGAAATTAATGGACATATCCCTTAGAAAATCGATTTCATCTACTTGTCAGTGACAAGAGTTCAAGTTGCTAACTTTATTGGCTTGTATTGGATAGAGAGAGAGAAAGCTAGGCAACGATTTTTCGCGGGCAACACAGGCCATAATATAGCAAGAGAATCTGTGCCTGCTATACCTAGCTTGATTTATAAACGTGATATATATATATATATATATATATATATATATATATATATATATATATATATATATATATATATATATGACTTGGGAAAAAACACATTGCGTCGTTTGAATGATTCAAGGGAGACGCTGCAAAATTTTCTCCTCTCTGGATGCGCATCGATCCTTGACGATAACTTGATAAATGCGTGTTTGAGCGGCGAGCGCCCTGACGAATAGTTCTGTGGCTGGTGTTTGCAGGATAAAATGCTACGAAGTCAAGGTAGTAGTTTGCAATTACCTATCAACGTTAACACCAGTGTCATCACGAAGAAAACGATAGGACGAGTGGAGCCAAGCATTCTCTACGTACGTATGGGAAATGAATCGCGGACTTTGGACCACAGTTCTTGTCTAGAGGGTGGGCAACCAAAAAAAAAAAAGGCGGAGAAAAAGCTTGCATCCATATCACATCCGATCCAATCCCAACCATCCAAATTCATGGATGTTTCCTCAGTTCACTACTTCAACTCATGGACAGGGACAAGGACACGGTCTTTTGAAATTCTTTCCCGGACCATTTCCTGGTAGCTGGGGGCATTTTTACTCAAAAATAAATTAATTTATATATATGTGTGTGTGTGTCTGTAAATATGCATGTAAGTTCCATCCAGAAATTGTCGTCTAGAAAATTCTTGAGAAATTAATGCCACAAATGGAAGTTTCTCACACATATATCAAATCTTGAAGGATTCTTGTGTAAGGAAGTTGCTATATGTGTGGAAAAGCATATTAGTAGTTATCGTCCTTTGAGATATCTATCAATTTCTCTCTCTTTTTTTCATGTTTGGTTGAGTTTGAGTTTGAAATTTTTAGAAACTTCCGCGCAAATTAGTTACACATTAAGAAGGCGGTGCATGAAAGGGTATTTGCAAATCAAATTATGTGCATGTTCTTTTCGGCTGTGGCTTATAGTTTTTGGCTGAAATTTTTGAATTTTAGCTGTTTACGACAGAGATTACGGAGAGAGATACTCGCTTGCGATTTTGGATGGTACAGATGTTGGGCTTTTAACGTCTACTGTAATTAACTTTTAGACTCCATCTTTAAAAAAATACTTCGTTTGAAAGTTAGATATTATAACAAAAGTTAAAAACTATTTTGAGAAACTGAAAAGAACAGATCATATATCTAGTAATTTACTTATAGCGGACGCCAAAGCAATACTCACTGTATTAGGGGGTTTGCACTTTACATATATTCCCTATATAAGACTTTACAGCTAGCTAGATCCGTAGGCTAGCTTACGTTCGAGATGGGATGGGAACCTTGTCGTAAGGAGCTTTGCCACTGAATTGTTGCTGAAATGGTCGACATGCATGTACACTTGTCGCCCTAGCAATGACAGTTTGAACTCCATGCATGATAGGAACATGTACGTACGCAAGAGTACATCCTTAGCCTTGAGACCATTCCAAGAAGACAAGCTCAACCACTCAAAAAACGTAAGAATAACAGACGTTGTTACGCAAGCCATTTACGCACCACATACACAGATGTACACGCACAGTCACACGCGTATGTACTCATGTGAACGAGGACAAATTTCTTAGTAAACGCGTTACGTACACAACTGGAAAACTGAGAGTTCTTGGGGGTGACGATTTTTTTGTGATGGACCGGCGTCTCGCTATCGTAAAAATACATTTTTTTCTGTCAGGCTCATAGCGTCGTCAGGGATAGAAGTAGTTTTTGCGACGGTGCAAAGGATAACCGTCAGGACAATACTTAGTCTTTGACGGTAAGGCACACGCCCGTCTGTGATATGCCGCGTTGAAGTTGATCCGAATTCATACTATCTTTGTGCATGATATTTTATCGTCTCATAACATACGTGGCATGACAGGTGCCAAAACCATGCGCATGTTGTATTAGACGTGATGTTAATCTATAGCAGTCGACTCTAATTCAGTTTCCTCTTCACATGTGACTTGTTTCCCTTACCCTATATATATACCCCAGTAGTCCATAAAAAGAACAAGTGAACCATTGTAAACATCTATTTATTATAGTGATTTGCCTTCGAGCGTTTATAGTTTTTTCCTGTAAGTGTTTTCCACGTGAAAATTTATGTCTCCCGTTTCTATTTTTCTGTGTATTATTTACAATAAGTGATATCAGAGCGCGGGAGATTAGAGTTTAGGAGATCCAATAAGGAGAAAAAAATTGTCTTCATTGAATCCGAGAGGCAGCCATCTCCTCCCTGCGGTCAAAACCCATAGGCTACAACCAAGTTCGGCGAGAAAAGCAATAGACGTCAGCGTCGCCAAGAGAAAAGCAGCAGCATCGCACACATCATCCGGTCGTGCATCACCCTCCGCTACCTTGGTCGAAGCGTGGCACCAGAAGAAAAGTCCAGCGCAGCAGCACATGCTCTGTCTTTATCCATCGGTTCCGAGGATAGGAGCGAGTCGAGACAGCATTGATTTGCGGGAAAGCAGCAAGAAAAGAAAAGAAAAAATAGCCATCTAAACAGGAGCAGACAGAGATTTCCGTCCGCCTCTGTTTTTAAATTAATCATAGCTAAAATTTGCTACGTGCACCTGAGAAGGTGTACTAGGAGTTTTCGCTTGCGAGTTGCTTGCTATGTACACACAAATTTGTATCAGCAAATTTTGGGTTTCTTTCACATAGCAACTCTGAAGTATGATCTTTCGCTATTGGATCGCAACACGAAATTTTCTCTATGGCAAGTTAAGATGTGAACTGTTTTATCACAGCTTGATTTGGATAACGCATTCTTGAGGATCGATACAATGCCGGTAACATTATCCGCTGATGAGAAGTAACATAAAGATCGTAAGGTCTTATCTTAAATTCAACTTCATATATCAAATAATATTGTACAAGAGGTTTTGAAGGAGACATTCAACACCATATTGTGGCTAAGTTGGAGCAAATTTGCATGACCAAGGATTTGACCAGCAAGATGTATCTAAAGTATAAGTTTTATTCCCACAAGATGGCTAGCTAAGGAATTCTCATTGTTGAAGCACCTAACACACCTAACAACTTTAAAGGAAGTTGTTTCTGATCTTGAGTCTATGGAGCTAAAATATGATGATGAAATTTTGAATCTTATTCTACTATATTCTCTGCCTAGATTGTACTCTACTTTCAGAGATACTATTATATATAATCGAGATACTTTTACTCTTAGTGAAATTTATGAAGCACTATATGCAAAACAAAATATGAAACTTATGATTTTTGATAAAAGTTCAAGTATGTATGCAGAAGATTTATCTGTCCACGGTAGGCAATATGCCGAACCCTGAAGTGATGATTCCAGATCCTCTATGTAAATTGTACTACTCTAAAATCAGTTAGTGCACACAGCGATAACAGGGATAAATATCAAGCACAAATAATGATCTTTATTAAATAAAATGGTATGATCTTATGACTCAAGGTTTACATCAATACTCATTGGTAACAATAACAAAAGGGAAATAACTGCAGAAGCAACTGAAGAAAGTGAAGCCCAAGTCTGCCCACAGGCAGATGATAATAAGATGTTGCCAATCGTTTTGGTTCTCACCGTAGTTCGGCTTTGTAACAGTAGCTCACAGACCGGTTCTTAATTGACTTAGGCTTTATCTACATCCCCTCGTGCCTAGTATCCATGTTGAGCCACTAAACTACAACATATACTAGCAATCACCCACTATCTTATCATGACCTAAGTCTAAATCAAGTTTTATATTTTATTTTGACATATTCTATAGACTTTCTTGACTCACCAAAGTCAAGAATATATTTTAAAAATTTATCATTTTATGTGAAAAAGTTATCCTAATCTAAAGTTATATCTATCCAGATCTAAGCATTTTCTACAAAAATTTTCTAGTCATACTAGTGTGCTAACTAGAGTTTTAATCTAAGGTGACAAGGTACAAAAATTTGCAAAGTCAGATGAGTCATAACAAATGGGTAATAATTAAAATAAAACTGAATTTAAAATATAGGGATTAGAAATTAATCATGTAATATAATTTAAAAATAACATAAATTTATTTATAAACTGGATTTAATATGATAAAGGGTGTGTCACTTGCTTTGCTCTGCAATTTGATGCAAATCATCGTCATAAAATTCTCCAAAATCGTCACAGTCTACATGTGAAAATAACCCTCTAAATTTAAATAAACTAAAAAAAATTGAAACCATTATAAATTTGGATAGATCTTGATTTTAGATGAATTTAAAAATTTGAACATGCTCAATCAGAGCTATGATGAAGGAGAATGAACCTCTCGAAGTTTAAATTCTAATTAAAAAGAAAAACTAGAATTTTTGGAATTATTTTGCTAAAGAAAAAGATATTTATGACGTTAGCAAAGAATTAATGGGATTATTTTTCTAAAGAAAATCTAGAATTATGACGTCCGCAAGGAATTTGATTTTCGGGCAAATTAAATTTCTAAAGGAAAGTCTAGATTATGACGTCATGCTGACATCATCACTACGCATGGTAGGTGACATGGTTGTTTTTGCTGACGTGGTTGCCATGTGGCACCGACATGGTAGGTGGTTAGCTTGGTTCTGACATGGCATACCACGTGGCTGCCACATGGACTTGTGCCATTATGTGGTATGCCACATCATTGCCATGTGTGCACGTGGTCGGACGAGGTGGGTGGAATAAGGCGTGGCTGTCATGTGGCGATCGAGCACTAAGGTGTAACGCCATGTGGTGCCAAGTGACAAGAGCCAACGTGGCTTCGCCAGCGAGTGGTGGTGCGCTTGGGACCCAGGGTCACCAATGACGTGGGGCTCGGCAGCAGCCAACAAGGAGTGCATTAGAGAGAGGAGAGTGCGGGGAATGCGTCGGTGCACGAATGAGTTACCATGAGTGGCTGGAAAGGGGTTGGTGATGAAGTTTCGCTATGGTTGCGTTCGGACTCCGGTAGACGTGACGCTCCGGTGATGAACTCAGGCGATGAAGGGGTCTCTGAGCTTCGTTGTGGTGCGGGGAAGCTAAAGAAGGTGGCGGCGCTCCACGGGGATGACTGTTGCGATAGGGATTGCTCGTCGTGGCTCGGCTGGCAAGCGAAGGAGGAAAGCTACATCGCGGGGAGAACTCGAGCGTGAGTAGGGAGAGGGGAAGGTGGAGCGGGGTGGGGTGAGAAGAGGTGGTGTTGGGGAGCCCCTTTTATAGACTCGAGGGGGAGGAGATATGGCGGAATTCCTCGCCGTAGTTAGCGGCGGCAGGAATGCAGACAGAGGGGAAAGAGGAAAGGAAAGGGATTAGAGAACTTGGTCGTGGCGGCACACGGGGTTTTCAAAGCCAGGGACAAACGGGGAAGGAAGGTAGGGCCAACGGGGATTGCTTGATTGGTAGCGAAAAAAGAAAGAGGGGAGGAGGAAGAAAGGAAAGAAAGGGGGAGAGGGAAAAAAGGGGCGAATGACGCAAATGGGCTGACGCGGGGACATGGCTCGGATCGAGCCGTCCACGCGTCGGTCCTAGGAGGAAAGTGGGGTGAGCGGCGGGGATGACGTGGGCACATCCTGGCTGCCCACGTGTCACAATGGGAGGAGGGGCAGAAAGTTTAAATATTTTATTTTTGATTTTGATTTCAAACAAGCATAAAAATCCAAATAAAGACTAGAAAAAATAGCAGAAAAAACCAAATAAATCATAAAAACTTTCTATAAATTCAGAAAAAAAGCAAGGAACCCAAATAAAATGGTTTTTAACTTGATTTGACTGTATTTTCACAGTTAATTTAATATCTAACTCTCTAGGCTTGATTTTTAAGATTTTAGAAAAAAGGGATTTTAAATCTAGGAAACCCCACTTAAAATAAAATAAATAAAAGGCAAAATTTTGGGATGTCACACAATACGAGAAGGGTTCAAAGAAGGATTTAAGTAAAAGAAGCAAAAGCAGATATAGAGACACATCTACATCCAGGAACACAAAGTCATGCAAGTATTGCAAGAAAAATAGTCATAACATATTCGAATGTTAGAAGTTATAGAATAAGAAGAAGCGGAATAACAATTTGAAAACGATCAACAAGAAAATGAAGCTTGAGCCACCATTGCCATTAAAGAACATTCTGATGGAGATGTTTTCATTGCCTTTGCCGGTGATTCCAAAACCAAAGAATAGTGAATTTTTGATTCAGTCTATACTTTCCATATAAGCCTAAACCGCGAGTGGTTCGTTACCTATGAAGCTACGTCATGTGCATCCATGTTGATGTGTGATAATACACCATGCAAAGTTGTAATTATTGGTTTTATTCAGATTAAGATATTTGATCGCACCATTAAAACATTGTTAGATATTTGTTATATTTTGAATTTGAAGAGAAATTGTATCTCATTGAGTATTCTTAATGCTTAAGGGTATAAATATTCAGGTAGAGGTGGAATTCTAAAGGTTGCCAAATGTTCTCTTATTGTGACGAAGGGTGATATACGAAGGCTGCCAACCTTTGTCATCTACAAGACACTTCAATTTCATGTAATACTGACGTTGCCTCGAATAAATCCCTCAATTTTAATGCTACTAATCTTTGATATATGCATCTGGGGCATATGAGTGAAGCTGAAATTATGGAATTATGCAAAAGATGATTTCTTGATGGTCAAAGCATCGACAAGTTGAAGTTTTGTGAACATTGTGTCCTCGGCAAGTAAAAGAGAACGAAATTCAGCACTATGATTCACTATACAAAAGACATATTGTATTATTTTTACTCTGATTTGTGGGGAGAAACCCATGTTCCATCACTTGAATGTGCAAGCTACATAGTAGTTATGTTTATTAAGATATCCTTTATGATATCTTAAGATTTTAAAAGATCCGATTATAGTAGTTATGTTTATTTGAAGATTATTAATGGTTTATTTATTTATTTATTTCTATATGTTGATGATATGTTGATTGCTGCAAAAAAAAACAAAGACTAAAAATTTTAAAGTTGAAGATACAATTTATTAAATAGTGAACTAAGTTTTTATATATGTGGATGAATGGTATGATACATTATGTATATATTTTTGGTTATAATTTCCCTTTTTTGACAGCGTAACCGATCCTGATAGGGAAACAAACATTTTCCTGCTGGAAACTGTTGAGAAATAGGTCTAGCCCAAAGTCGACAACAGTGAATTTTCCTGGCGGTAACCATCAATGTTTTCTGTCAGTAAATTTTCCTGTCAGTTGATCATCGCTCCTGACACATATTGTCTGACGGTTACCGATCTCATTTTTTTCCTGACGGTTTTACCCAGGATGGTTTTTAACCTTGGCGATTGGTCTGTTCTCTAGTTGTGATATATGTATTATCCTCCCATCATAAGGCACATTCCATTAGCTAGCTAGCTAGGCTAATTAAGGAAGGAACATGTAATCTTCTTCTTCCCTAGCTTGTGTAAAGCCTAAATGGAGTAGCAAGTATAGGGGCCGATCAAGTTGGCTTCTCCCGTCGCTAGCGTTAGCAATTTTTCATCAGAGCAGTGCATCGTAGCTACAGATACCTACACATAAAATTTATTTTTTCTTTTTAAAAAAATACTTATACTTTTTGTTTTTATTTTCGGTTTTTACATTTTTCTACATTTAATTATACTCAATAAACCAACTCACTCACGATGTTTTTTCAGCCACTATGGTGTTTTTCAAAGAAAAGTCAAAAGCCATCGCTATTCCGATCACCCCCATAGTAATTCACATATTAAATATATTATGAGCACAAGGAAGAGTGTGATCTGTACGTGTGACTGGGGTGCAAACGGAGCGCATAATTTCCGTCCAACCAATTAACTGAAGACTTACGGAGCCAATATAGAATGGGTAAATAAGTATCTGGTATTATCTGTGTCTGACTTATTCTCTAATAAAAAAATATGGAATACGATACGAGATGAGTGATATCCATCCGTATATATCTATATGTCAAGTGATATGAGTAAGTATGTTTTGATTTCACTTAGGAACAAGATAACAAATAAATAGATTGTTGCATCTAAACAAACGAGGAATACTGAGTGCTCCTCATTCGATATCTTAGCGGTTAATCTTTTCGTGTTCGCTCTCATTGCATACCTAAAAGATTTAATGTCTTGTGTAGGGTGCAAAAAACAGATAATTTTCGCTTGACCGACCGTCCGAAAGCTTGTGGAACAAATACGGAATGAAGAGAGATGTTTCCAGCACTATCCGTGTTTGACTTCGATTACAAATTTAACTCTGACTCTAAAAAATATAAAATAAGATATAAGATAAATGATATCCGTCTATATCTGTTTCGATTGCATCATGCGTGTGACAAAGCAAAGGGAAATCATAAATAATTTCAGTCAGGCATGAGGATCATGTCTTCATATACACAAGTACTATACGTTCTTGTGACAAGTTCGTCACCCTCATGTCAGTTGAAGACGGTGCCGACTTTTTTAAATTCTTATGCGCTTATAAGGGTCATGCATCCTTGCGTTCAGATGATCCTATTCAAGCTTCTTTTTTTATCAACTCTTCCTCGTTGGCTTGGCTAGAGATCGATGCTATGAGTGCCGTGTCCGTCCCTCCCACACTGGATAGGACAAGGATCTTTTCTACCGTGTTCCACGCTACTACAGCTATTTCTCTGTCTCACCCATAATTTTCTTCATCCTCCTATACACGTACGAACCGAGGACAACGATCGATCGATACAATCTTTAGGCCCGCTCGTTTGACACGACTCCTAACTTTTAATTCACTATTTTTTAATTTTATTATTTTTTTAAGATTTTTTCTCTTTTTTCTGTATTTCTTTATATTATCCGTGATGAATTAATCTATTTTTTATTTTTAAATTTAATTATGCTAAATAAACAATCTTAGCTATAATAAAAAAAATAAGTTAGATACAGTAAAAAAAATCATAAGTCGTCGTCAATCCAAGCACCCACTTAGCTTCACTCAATGGAGTTTGAGGTTGTTAGGATCTTGAGCTGTACCCTACGTCCGTTAAATATTAAGCATGCCGGACTATTCCGAGCTTAATCCTAAGTACGTAAGATCTAAATTAGGCAGACTAGTATGAAAAATGGTTGATGGTCTTAATATATAGGATCTGTTTATATTGGTTTCTACTTTTAGAAGTAGAAATCAATAGGAACGTTTCAACTTCTATAAATCGTTTCTATCAGCCACTACTTTCATTTTCACATATTATAATGTACTTTGTAGTTTATTATATTACAATTTCATAATTCGTAAGATGGTCCAAAAGTTAGAGTGACTTTCATTACACCGTCTTTCTTACTTAATATATTACTATTTATCAATCAATTTATATCAGTCACTACTATCCATCAACTACAGTAAAAAATCATCAGTAAAAGTCAATATAAATATGCCCTTAGAATTACCATTTTCAAAAAATAAGCCCGTGGTACTCGTAATAGATCGTCTTAACATGAAAATGATCCTACTTAGGGTTCCAATCCAAGAAACCTAGCTTGCTACATTCTCCTTCGCTTAATTAAACTTGTGACTTCGGGTAACTCAATGTAATTTCCTGGATGTTTCAGACAAGGGATCAGACAAACCCCTATTGACCAAATTAATTTGTTTGGTGAAGTATCCTTCTCATCTAAGTTGGAAGAAATCAATCATGCAGTGATCGATCATATATTGGTCGCAAAAAGGTGCCATATTACTTGCTATATAGTAAGAACTAACCCATGGGATGCATACTTCCATCCCATCAACCAACATATATACAGATGAATGATACACGCACGCACTGATTAATTTGGTTGCTGCTAATAAAGATTCACACACAAAAAAAAAGGAGTTCCCATATTCCACCTTGCAAGGATAGTATGCCTAACTGTGCATACTTAAATCAACATGCTTACACGTCGCAAAAGTTTCTCCGAATAATATTTTCTACTCTAACCCTTTAAGTACGACGTTGGCAATGGCATGGGCAAACTTGAAATAATTAATAGATGTTCCGTGCATATTACTATGGTGTCATTTACATGTCGTTTTAGCTCTATACAAACACATCAAGACTATAGGGTACAGTTTAGATCTCTACCTGTTAATCTATGGAATATATACTCACCAATACTCTCTGAATTTACGTACGTAGAGTCATATATTTTGAAACGAAGGGCAGTGGAGAATCTATGTTTCAATCTCTCAATTTACGTACGTAGTCTTGTATTTTGAAACAAGACGAAGGGCAGTGGAGAATTCGTATTTTGAAACGACCTAGATAAATTTTTCCGCCCAACTACACGGTTAAATACTAGAACTCCAATGCTAATGGTTAAAAATAGACTTATATCCATTAATTATATAGCTCTAATACTCATGATTGAAAATAGAGTTGTACTCTGTTTCTTATACAACTGTAACAGTCCTAATATATATCTTTAACTAGCATGTTATTTTCGGACTCACACTAAAATAAATAGTGTAGAATTTTCTTTTCTTTGTACTATTAATGTGGGATTTTTGACTTCTTAGATCAAAGGTAGTGGCTTATTTTTTTTTCTTTTCTTTTATAATATAATATAATAGATATATGCTATCATATTCGATATGCCTATGTCAGATCCCATGCATACAGTACGTAAGCGAATGAATTAGGAGTAGCAGATAAGTTAATCTATCCAATAAGAAAACGATGGTAGCTAGAATGTTATATCAATTAGAGATAAGCTCTATCTGGGGCAGTGCACACCTCATCATGCATCAACTCATATGATTAAGGGCCTATTTTTTTACTGTGGTTGATCGTTTTTTGACTGTTTGTAACAGAGATTACGGAAAGAGAGATACTCGCTTGCGATTTTTGATGGTACAGATATTAATTTTTTAACGTGTACTACAATTAACTTATAGACTTCATCTTAAAAAAATATTCCGTTTAAAAGTTAGTTATTATAGCAAAAATTAAAAATAATTTTTAGAAGTCACAAAAGAACAAAGCCTAAGATGTGACCTATCTTATACGTACTCTGATTGATAATTAGAGATAAGCTCTATCTGGTAGCTAATTGATAATTCACATGGTTTTAGGGTGACAGTGGCCGCTCATACTTTCCAGCCGCCATGCGCTTTCCGCGAGTCTCCAAACGTGTGCCACAATCTTCTATCAAGCTCGACGATTCGACGGGCGATGATGGATTAGACAACGCAATCTACATGTCCTTTATTTTGTTTACTTTCATGCATGTCCAATTCCTTGTAGAAACTTGTACTTGGATTAATCATGCAGATTATTCTGAGCTAGTTGCTCGTGCACACACGTACGTAGCTTGATCGAGTTTGATGCTACTTTGGTCACAGCTTTTCTAGGTGCACGTGTACGGGGTTGAGTGTTCGATATAAATTCTGATCGACCTCACCTGCTTTCCACTCGATCCTGCCGAATCGAATGGAAACAAAATCAGCTTCTCAAATCGATTTTGATTTTTACTATAATATCTAATTTTTAAATAAAATATTTTTTTGTAAAATCTATAAGTTAATTATATTACATATTAAAAACTCAACATCTGTATTATCTAAAATTATAAATTAGTATATCTCTCCATAATTTCTATCATAAACAGCTAAAATTTAAAAATTTTAACTAAAAAAATATAAATCATAACTATATCAAATAGATCTAAAGTTGGATAAAACTCAGAAGCCAAAAATAGATAGCTTGCCAAGGTCGCTAGTGCCGTACCGGCTGGCATCTCGCACAAGTCCAAACTCCAAAGCTTCTACGGCGCCGCATAACGCGCAGTTTTGGTTCCGTGTGTGCAGGCATTGCTGGCTAGCTGCACGAGTAAAGGTCCGGCGAGGACATAGGTTTCAACTTAATTATTAGCCCATGTTTATATTGATTAA
The DNA here is from genome assembly GCA_036346265.1 of Melocanna baccifera. Lineage (NCBI taxonomy): Eukaryota > Viridiplantae > Streptophyta > Magnoliopsida > Poales > Poaceae > Melocanna > Melocanna baccifera. Next base: position 26,435,202 of record CM070691.1, on the reverse strand, counting down.
AATTTTATTATTTATGTATTCACTGGTCCAACAAAATTGTTCTTATTTAACCTAACATTAGTAAAAAAATAGAAATTCAAGTCCAAAGTCATTTATACGCTCACTTAATTTTCATCATGGGTCCTACCTGCTTGCCTGCTTAACGTTCGATCGATCGATTCCATCATGCGTTACATATGTGTATGCACTGTGTAAACCACGTTCACTAGTTTGGCTACTTGTATTCGTAGGATTGGCTACAACGAATAAGATAAGGTTATACACACACACGTTTTCTGTAAAATCCAACTTCTCCCAAACGACAAATCGTCGGTCAGTGTTCAGGAGCGGATGCACATTATCAAATGAGGGCATAGGTTCCGCACCGATTTTAATTTTTGTTATTTAAAATTTAAGTTTACATAGTGTATATCTTTATATGCTAAAAACTAGTGCCTCCACATATCAAAAACTTTATTTAAAAGAAAGAAGTCTTAAATATGTTAACAAACAAGAGAATAAAAGAAAAGAAAAACACGTAGAACATCATTGACAAAGCAAGACACTAAAAAAATATGTAAATTAAAGTTAGCACGACATAACATATCAACTGATAGTAAAAAGAGAACACAATAATAGGGGCTACTTGAACCGATCGAGCGTGAGCCACCAGACAGTCCAATCCCCAAGCCAACGTTAGCCCAAAACCTAAGTGTTCAAGCCACAAAAAGGTTTATATTAGATATCTCATCACAGATGGTTCACCAAAACCGTCAGTATTAAATGCAATCACAGACAATTTAGGTTTAGAGACTGTCTGTGTTGCTGCCAACGCTAAAAACTGTTTGTGAAGAGATAATATCATAGACGGTTTATAGTGAGCACCGTCTGTGAAGTATCATAGGCGGTTCTTACCAAGAACCATCTGTGATATTGCCAAATATTATAGATAATTTTATATTAAACTGCCTGTGATACTTCACAGATGGTTTGTATTACAAATCTTCGGTGATAATGAAGTTATCATAAATAATTTATATTAAAAAATTGTTTGTGATATGTTTCCTACCTCATAATCCCCTAAAATTTTATAATCTCCTGCCTAAGTCTGAGTAGAATTTCGTTCCGAGACACCTTTAGTAAAACGGGCATAATATTTACATACGGTGTTTGTTTTAAATGTTTTTGTACTTATTAGAAAGCTAACAAGGAGCCTGATTCAAAAAAGACAACCAGCTTGTGCCTGTCACCCTATAAGATCCCCAAAAATGGTCATCATTAGCCCCAAATTTGTGTCGCAAGTTTTCGATTTTTCTTTTTTCCAAATTTTTTTAGCCTTCCTTTGGAATTTAGAGTTCACCTCAACTGCAAAGTTGTAGATCTCATCAAAACCTTTAAAACGAGCATATATGTCATATAAAAGTTTGCTACTTTATCTTTTAAGACTAGTTGTCTACTTTGCACCAATATCTCCACATCTCCGTCCCTGCGCCCATTTTTGCCAAAAATTTTCCCACTCTCTTCTCACCCTTCCCTATAAATATTCACCCAACCTCTACCATGCTCAAAATCTCTCCAACCTCCTCGACCCCAACCCTGATGGCTCTTACGAAGTAGATGGTCCTAAACACAGAGGCCACTCCGAAGCTTCTACTATTAGCTATGTTCTTGCCATGTTTAAGAGTAAGGTTCATAGGATTAGGAGATGTGTTCTTGCTGTGTTAGATGGGTAACCTGCTCGTTATCTTGTGATGCTGTAATGGTTAATTCTAATCTTAATGGAAATAGAATGTTCTATCGTGTTTATTACTGTATTTGTTTGTTTTCAAAGGGCATAGCTAACATTTCCTAAGACTAATTAAAAAATAGGAAAAAAATATGTATAAAATGAACTATCACAGATGGTTTATGGTATAAACCGTCTGTGAAAGACTATCACAGATGACTCGAACCAAAAACCTTATATGATACTCGAACCATCACAGACAGTTCTATCTATCAACCGTCTGTGATGAAAAAGTATTACAGACGGTTCTATATACCAATCATCTGTGATACTCGCCTATCATAGATAGTTGATAGTTAGAACCATCTGTGATATATGAGTTTTACAGATGGTTTTTAGTTCGAGCCGTCTGTGATAGTGTTCTTCACAGACTGTTCTAATTATAAACTGTCTGTGTTGTATTTCTCACAGACGACTCACAAACCATTTGTGACAATCTCCGATTATCACTGACCCACATATTCAGACGGTTTAGAAAATCGTATGTGATGATAGTTCTAAACCGTCTGTGATGATCCTTTTTGTAGTTAGGACTGTTCGTTCGGTTTATACGGTTTATACGGTTCAGTAAATACAGTTTGATCGGTAAATACGATTTTAGTACTTCGGGAAATACAGTATTTTTCAGAATACGGTATGGTATCGGTAAATACCATCTTATTTCGGTACAGTATCGGTTAATACCAATTTTACCAAAGTTTGCGCGAATTGCTAAACGTTAATCTCATCTCTAGGCTCCAATTCTTCATTCTACAATTCAAAATTCAGAATATATATATATATATATATATATATATATATATATATATATATATATATATATATATATATATATAGGAACTGAGTTAGCCTCCGACCTGCTCAAAATCCTCCCGTTTCGTATTCATGAGAGTACCGTACGTGATATTAATAAGAAGTATGAATACCAACGTGGCAGGCTGGGCCGCATTTTCCACGGACTGAGTTGTTGCCTCTTGTTCGGTTGTTCCGTTTGCATGCACGTGGGGCCCAGCCGAGCTGTCGCGCTCCTTGCCTGCGTGCGCGCGTCTGCCCGCGTCAAGCGTCAGTTACACGCGTACAGTACTAGGCTTTTCGGTTTTTTCGGGAAATCCGGTTTCCCTCGGTTTTTACCAAAAAAACCGAATCGTAGAAATACCACTTTTCTAGCTACCGAACCGAATACCGAATACCGGTCAAACCGAGTTGACCGGTTTGGTTTGGTTTTTTCGATACGGCTTTTTCGGTTCAGTATAAAACTGCACAACGTTATTTGTAGTAGTGCCAGCACCATCCCCAAGCCGACCAAGTAGGCAATGCTAGGTCCAGACGTCGTCTTACCTATCTTCATCTATTCCCCATGCACATGCAGCCTTTGGTGAGTTGGTTCTTTCGTCTGCAGCGGTAATAGGCCCAGCGTCGAAGCTACTGTCGTCCAGGAGCACACCAGCCGCTTCTCGCCTGCACCTGCATGCGTCCGTCTCGGATGGTATGGTTAGATTTCTCACCGTGTTATTCTCACTGCGCGCACATGCAAATTGAGTAAATCTCGATGTATATATCACTATATGCAGCATGGCCGACGATCACGACAATATGTGAGGTTGCCCACTGACCGCTCGTCGTCTTGTCCTAGTTGACTGGCTCCTTGCTTCAAAGTTCAATGATATTCATAGCTAACGAAATAACAATCAACTGACCAAAAAAGGCACTAAATTTTGTGATTGAGATTTTAGGGTTTCAATTCTAGGATCTTTAAAATATTTATGGGTTAGGGCTTTAATATTAGAATGCCCTGTTTCAATTTTTATAACATTTTAATTAGAGAAATTTTCAATGTGTTTCAATATCTAATTCAATGTGTTTCATAGTTAAACATCTTTTGTTCTCGGATTCATCGTAGATCATTCACTAATGGTAGTTTTTTTTATTTTGATATATTGTCTGACAAATAGTTATTTACCATTGAACTTTGTCATGAAGTTAGTTAATATTACAAAATTTAGAATGCATTACTATCTACTACATTATTGATGGCTGCGTTAATAAATATATGCATGGAGCATAAGGCCCTGTGTCATTTTTATTCTAGATCCATCATTGTCAGTGTTGAGCTTGTTTTTCTGGGACTGTGGCTTTTAGTTACGGCTTATTAGTTTAATAAATAGTTATTACTGGGAAAAACCAATAGCCAAAAGCGACTAAAAAGATAAAAAGAACAGAACCGTTATATGTTGATAATATGATATTATCATAGGCTACTATTAATGGTTTCAACAAGTATCTAACTACTTCAGCTCGGATCGTGGGTTTGAAACGCATTGGTCGTGAATTGGATCACAATATACAGATATTTGTGTCCGCAATTGACAACTTCCTATTTGCTACAAAATTTATGCATGAGTGACGTACTCTTTAAATAAAGTGTGTGGACATTGCTTCTTTTTCACGTCTTCTAGAAAAGGCTTGAGCCAAAAAAAAAAAAAAACCAGTCAGTGCTCCTATAACCAACTTCTGTTGATGATGATGATCAGCTATTCTCTACCGCGTGAATTGTGAATAGCACTGAGTAGGACGTACGGTAATTACCAGGAGTTTTTCAACGGCCTGTAGCGACAGTTACCTGAAACAGCAGCAATCGATCCAAGCTTTTTGTCTCTGCCGGTTATTTTTTTTCAAACCTGCAGCTATACCATTTCCATGGCCAAAAACTGATCGATCAACACCAAAAAAAACTTCAAACCTGATTTGAACATTTGATCGAAGAAGCAGAGGCAAGTCAACGAGGCGTACAGCCGAAGGTACTGTTGGATTCTTCTTGCTCGACTCCCCAATCTCGATCGATACATATGCCAAGTTTTTCTCCCCTCTTCGAATTCAATTCCATGGCACGCATGTGAAAGGCATCCACTTGCACTGGACACTATCACTAGAGGATTGGAATTCTTCTCCGGCTCTGGAAAGTTCACTGCAGCTCCGTCTAGATGTGCAAAGGTTATTGCTTTTTTACAGCTTTTGATTTATATTTTTTAAATTTTAGTTGTTTGTGAGAGAGTACGGAGAAGAAAAAAATTGTATGTAATTTTGACTACAATATCTATTACAATTGATTTGTAAACTCTATTTTAAAAATATATTATTTAAAATCTAATTATTGTAACAAAAACTAAAACCTATAAATAGTAGTTCAAAAAATTTCAGTCAGATACGATGGGGACTCAATTCTCTTGGACTATGGTTTTCTTGTCCTGTTGGTTGCAAGATGCCCAACACGTCTTCTGGAGGGAACCTACCGTGCTCTGGTGCAGTCGTGTAGGGTGCGACGGTTATGCTATACTATGCTACGTTATGTGTGCGAACAAAATCTTCTACATGAGTTGCTAATAAATGTAAGCATAATTGATGGACAGATAAACCATACGCGTGCCCGTGAAATTTACAATAATTCAATTCCTGGAGCATAACAATTTCGTACGGTCGTGTCCTCTGGATCCATTTCGTGATCGAGTGACCGTCTAATCAGACGGTAGAGATCTAAAGTCTTGTGACCCAGAGACGAATTCCCGGGGTTCATTGTGGCGCGAATGGACGTGGAAAACAGTACGGACGGTGCCGGGCTGTTCCAATTTTTAAGCCGTGGCTACTGGCTCTGGTTGCTGAGTTTTAGCTGAAAATACATTATAATAGCTGATATTTTTTTTCTAAATTATTTAATTAAAAAAATTAAAAATAAGAAAAAACCATTACATCATTATAGATAATACAAATAAATAAAGTGAACAAAAAAAGCAAAAGAAAAAACTAATCAAGTGGCTTCCAGAAGCCGAAATCGTCGAGAGCAGACCAAAATCACGCGCCCACGGACCGAATCGGAACAACATTTAGTTTGATCATACAACGTGTGTTGTTTTCTTCTCGCGAAGATCTGCAGGAAAATCCTCGCGGCGAAAAGTCATTCCTGGGGATTTTCTCGCTTGCAGCTGCAGTGTTGTTCTGCGTTCCCGAACGCCGAACTCTCGCTGCCGAAATTACGGTTTGCGATTGCGACTTGCGAAGAATCCAAACCGTTATTTTTTCTGGGTGCAATTTGCACGAAACAGGGGAGATTCCAAGGCCTCACGATGCGGCCCAACAAAAACTCCAAGGCCCAAAAAAGAAAATTCCGGCTAAAATTACCAAAGCCTAGCCCATCAACGATACTACCCTGTCTCCTGCGTCCTGATCCAGCCACCTTCTTCTGCCATTTGGTTGTTGCCAGTGACTTATCCAAAAATCAAAATAAATTAGGTGATTTTTTAAATAGCTATCTAAATCTAAAATATCATTTACGCTATCCGATGTTATATGGGAAAATACAGATAAAATTGTTAGGAAATCTGGACCTACAAGCCTGATCTATTGATGGACACTCTCCACTTAGTTTATAAATAGGAGGTTTTGATCATTGTAAAGAGTACACATGAATAGAAAAAATAATAAAGAAATAAGTTCCCCTCTCCTCTTTCTGTGTCAAATTTATTGTTTGTAGTATTCTATGTTTGACCTATCTATTTTGCATAGGAGAGAAATTGCTTGGACTAGACTCACCAGCGACAATTCCTCAACACGTTATCAGCACGAATTGTTTCGGTGGATCGAAGATAATAATCGAAGCACGGTATTTGCATATCTAGATCGCTCTCAATTCCGTAATTTTTTGCTTTCTAGATATTTTTCTACGGTGCAAATCCACTCTAATCTATCGCGAGCAGACTGGAAGTCGTCGGCACAATGTCGATCGGTAGATTACATGAAAAAAGGAGCTGATGTTAATTGTATTGCAGATAGATTGAAAAAAATAAAGGAGAAAAAAACCGAGCACTGCCGACCTAGAGCCGCACCACCGCTCGGTCGCCGCTGGCCTAGAACTGTGCTGCTGCCCGCATATGGCATAAGCGACGCCCTCACGACCGTGCCCCGCCGCACCGCCCGGCCGATTTGGTGCCGGCCCCCGTACGGGCCATCGCCTTGGAAGTGTCCCCGCACGGGCCGCCATTTCCTTGGCCGCTGGCTCCCGCTCCGCGACCCCCGCACAGGCCACCACGGGCTCCCGCACCGTGCGCCCCCGCACGAAGATTTTTCTCGAGATCACTATTAAAACCTGATCACGAAGATCGAGTACTCAAGGAATAAATCATATAGATAAAATGAAATTAGACGGATTGTACTCTTTTTCCCTTGACGAGTTTTTCGGAACTTTCTCGATCAAGGTTTTTAGTGAGGCAATTCGTACAACACAATACAACATAACATGTATCATGTACCTTTTTTTTGAAAATTTTCTCTTTGGGTTTTATAGAGTTTTAATGAGGTATAAACATGTCGGATGAGTATCTAAGGGGAGTGTTAGGAAATCTGAGCCTGAACCTGCAAGCCTGGTCCATTGGTGGATACCCTGCACTTAGTCTATAAAGAGGGGTCCTAATCATTGTAAAGAGTACACATGAATAGAGAAAGCAATGTAGAAAAGAGTTCCTCTCTCATCTTTCTATGTCAAATTTATTGTTTGCAATATTCTATGTTTGATCCATATATTTTATATAGAAGAGAAATCATTTAGACTGGACTCACTAGCGACCTTTACTTGACAAAAACCATCCGTTACATCCAAAAGCCGTAATAAATTATAACAAAAAAAGGCACAATAGCTCCCCCCTCTTCCCCTCCCATTCAAACGATCTCCCTCGCCTCGCCCCTCTCCCTCTCCTGATCCCGGCGAGGCCTCAAACCCTAAGCCCCGGTTGATTGACCCGCTTGCGTTTGCGGTGGCGCTCCCTGATGTGCCTGTGGGGGGATACGATCGCGAGGGCGGTAGTGGCCTTCCTCGACGCCGTCCTGGTCGATCGCTTCCTCTCCTGCTTCCGCACCCGCCGCGGCCCCGGAAACCCAGACTTCGGTTTTGCCCCGATTTATCTCAATCATTAAGTGTGCTTAGTAGATACATGTCTAATTCTAGAAAGAGCATTGGAAGGTAGTTCAATAGATTTTCAAATATTTGTGGGGCACATCTAATGCTTGTTTATAGCTTGGGAAACTAGAGATGGATTTGTTGGTTATGTAGATTCTGATTTTGTCAGATATTTAGATAAACGAAGATTCTCATTGTTTATGTGTTCATTGTTGGAGGGTGTACCGTTAGCTGAAAAGTACGTTTGCAAGCTACCGTTGCATTGTCTACTATAGAAACTGAGTATATGACTATTTCTGAAGCTTACAATGCAGTTATTTGGTTAAGAGATTTATTTATTGAGCTTTGTGAAAATACATTTTGTACTACAATATTTTGTGATAGTTAGAGTGCTATTTGCCTCACCAAAGATCAAATGCTTCATGAGAAAATAAAACACATTGATATCAGGTATCACCACATTCGAGGTGTCATTACTCAAGGTGATATTAAAGTCAGCAAAATAAAATACTCATGGTAATCTAGCTAATATATTGACAAAACTAGTTTTTACATCTAAGTTTGAGTTTTGTTCAGACTTAGTTGGTATTATTCATTAGTTCTTTAGACTTTCGGCGCTTAAGGTGTACATGCTGATTTTATTAAAAGAGTTTATCACATTCTTCGACTACTAAAGGGAATTCGACTTAAGGTGAAAATTGTTAAAAAGTTGATCCGAATTTGTACCATGTTTGTATAGGATACTTTATCGTCTCATGCTAGATGTAGCATAATAGGTGTATACATAGGTTGTATCAGACATGATATCAATCTGTAGCAACCGACTCTGATTCGGTTTTCTCTCCGTGTGGGATTCGGTTCTTTCATCTTATATTTATATATATATACACACACCTTAGTAGTCAATAGGAAGAGTAAACGCTTTATTATAATATCTTTTTATTATAATGATTTGACTTCGAACGTTCATGATTTTTTCTATAAAAATTTTTTACGTAAAAATTTATATCTCTCATCTTTATTTTTTCTATACATTATTTATAACAAACTACTAATCCCCCGGGACTATGTAGTAGTGAAGGTGGAGGTGGACGTCTCGCCGAATCGGGTTCTCCGGATTGGTGGGCGATAAGCTTGATTATTCTCCCCTCATGCTGGAAGATGTGGAGCGGAGCAAGTAAGCCAGACGAGGATGGGTGATTCTCTCGAAGAATTAAATAGTCGGCGTCCTTGTGGTCTAGACGGCGAGAGGCGGGCGGTCGCTACGTAATGGCTCACGCCCGATCCCATGGTTGGTTAGTTGCCTGTTCCCATGGTCAAGGGAGACACGAAGCTTCTGTAAACGTCAATGGCGTCAGAACTCAGAACTAGAGTGCTACTCATGGGCACCTTCTGTCTAGGGCGGGCTGGGCCGTACTCTTGGCAGGTATCCATGTGCGATGGGCTTGACGCATCTAGTTTGTTTATTTTTCAGCTTCCCTTCAACCAATGGGAGAACCCTACCCGCTCGAGCCTGTTGTCGGCTGCAACTCCTTTGATCCAATGCCTGCCTCTCTCTCCTCTTCGCTGGTATTCTTGCCGGTGTTGAGTGGATAAGGACTTATTGATTTTCAAAACTAATATTTTTTATTTAGTATTGTTTTATGCTTTTTTCGTAGATCAAGTTGTTCTAGTTTATTCTTTTCCGACGAGTACTTAGCTGAGTTTTATCTATCTATGATAGGTTTTATCAGATCGACTTATCTGGATGATAACAGCGACGTTTACGCTGGAGATCAACACTAGTCTGAGTTAGGTATACATAAATCTTCTCTGATTTTTTCACAACGAACAATACTACTACTAAGATGTAGATCCTACATATTAATGAAGATCATCGACAAGCTACTTCCCACTACCTTGATCATCAGTAGTCATGTTGTGGTTGCAAGATCCATAGCCTTTGACGAGAAAGACAATTAAATCTAGCACATTTATGGATCCAAGTATTTATGGTGATATATTGTTTATATAGAATCTTTATGTAAGAAAATAAGATTGGTGGGAATCTTAATATTCCCGATAATCTTAACCACGGGAATGAGATCACAGGAACATTACATTCCAATGTTGGGTACGAGCTGAGGATGAAAGCGTAGATAGCGCACCAAGATTTCCACGCGGACGTTTCGGAACAAAATAAATTTGGTCGAGATTCCTCAAAGATGGTAATGTAGGATAACTGTACCACGAATTAAACCAGATTACCCCATGATTAATGAGAATCTCAGCAAGATTAAGAAACCAAACACATCTCCTAGAAGTTGCGCCTTGTGTACTTTATCTAATTGAGTTATTAATATAAATCAGTGGATCTTTCTAAAAAAAGAGTAACCGAAGGTGTATGTACTTGTGTGCAGTTGATGTTGCTCTAGGAAATACTACTGTTACTGTTTTTTTAATGTGTTTTTCTATGCACATGTGCATTTGTAGAAATGCCTGATGGCAAATGCACTGAATTGATAGCACCAAGAGTGCATTTTTACCAGTGACATTCAGAGGTTCAGACTTGGGTTTCAGCAGATTCAGATATACACTACCATTTTCCCACACAGAGGCAGTATATCTTCGGAATCCTGGATTTAACTGAGGCGTATGTATAGTAAGTTTTGACAGCATGCACGGCGAAAGATTTGATGCACTCTCCAGACATGGTTCAAGCCTATGCTTTACAGTGTGCCTCTGTACTGAAAGTTGTACATAAACAAGCACATGGAGAGATCATAAACTCGTAATAAAGTACAAAACCGCCTCGCAATGTTGAACATAAGACTCATGGAGCTGAAAGTTGTACAGTTCCATGTGTTGTTCCTTGCGAAGTATTGAAGTTGACTGTACATAAGCTCATAAGCCTACACAAACTCAACTTAGGATACCACAATATTGGCCATGGTAGTAACTACTAGTAAGTACTGCAAACGCAGCTAGACTGAAGGGAAAGGGAAAAGAACAGCAGCAGCTCAATTAAGCTCCAGAACCACCCTAGAACAGCCAGTGCTTCTTCTTAGTTTTGCGAGTCAGGAGATCTGCAGTGTACAGAACAGTTTCAACTTATAACTAACCGCCAGCTGAATTATGCAGAAATATCATGGTAGAGATTGTTAAGATTAATGATGTAATACATGTAAATGCAAATTGGTAGTGCACCAGGTCTAAGCAAAACACTCACCATCTGTTGCATATAAGGAATTGTAGTGTACTTCACACCAGAAGCTTAGCCAAAGCTCTGTAAATGTGTGACATGGAAGGATTAGATACATATTTTTGGAGGAATTTACGTATACTGTCGTGGAAATGCAAATCTCTCTCGAATTCAGGATTATCTCAAGAGCATAGAAGACATTAGTGAGAAAAAAAGTTCTACATGGAACAAAATATGTGAGCATTGGAGCAGCACAGCATCCCAGTTCTCACCTCTTGTGGGAGTCAGATCCCTGGGGACTATCTCAATTAAGCAGGTGTCTCTAAACGACGTCAGCAAACAAATCTTGGCACCGAACTGTGAGCAATTGGAGATACAAATCGCAAAGGGTGTTAGACAACTTACAAGCATGACACATACTAATGCTGTAACAATGAGCACTGCTGAGAATATGATAGTTCAAAGGGGGAGAACTAATACAAATGAAAATCTGACTGATCATTAAGGCTAAACTTCTAACTGTATGATTCAATACAATAGTATGAAGGAATGATAAACAAACAGAGAAATTTCAGGCATGTTTGACAAGGATTGCCTAATGAAGTTCCATCAACAGTGAGCCCAAAGGACTATCAAGTTTAAGCTACAATCAGAATTAGTGAAACCACACAAAAAAAATTATGCAAAAAACCTGCAATTAAAAGTTTTTACCCTCCCCAATCCCCATATCGAAAAAAGTTAAATGTTTACTTATTAAAAAAAATTCAACCATCTTGAAACTGGAAGTGCTAAGTTACCCGGTCTGCAGCCGCTTGTAAGGTCAGATGGTCTCCCCATTCCCCAGATCTGCAGGAAGATACATACGAAGCTATGAATTACTCAAAAACTAATTGATTGTCACCTAAGAAGCTATGAATTACTCAAAAACTAATTGAATGTCTCTCTGAATAGTGAACATGATAAGCAGCACAAATCTGTGTTCAATCGGAACCTTTTCATTTTCTTCAAGTACACCTTATATTCCATTGGTACATAGGCTTCATAACGTTTTCTGAATTCCTTTAGCTAAAAAACAGGATAGTGTTTCAGCACAGTTGCATATCCATGAAACTATATGATCAAGTATGCAACGTATTAATGTATTTATTTACTGAAAGAAGTCCATCGTTTAAGGCAAGAAATCTACCTGTTTCATGACTGCCTTTCTCACATGTTTGTGATAGTCAGGATTGCGAAATATCTGGTCTGCCAAAGCTCGGAACTGTAACAATACGGCATTAAGAAAAAAGGGAACAGATTGAACCAGTAACAAAGCCAAGTGTAGTTCTGTTTATCTGGTAAAGGGGATGCATTACTTGCTATACAGTTCAATAGTATCAAGATCAAACAACAGAGGCCAATCAATCTTGCCGTATAAAATAACAACAATAGTCTTATAGAAATCAATAAATTACGACTCATGAGCAATCTAGCTGAGTCCAAATATGATTCTGAAGTAGTGCAGATGATGCGACATCTTTTATAAATGGAATGGTACTTTCTACTAAACTTGTAAAACAAACCTGACAATTCCCATCTCCCTCTATCTGAAACTCAGCCAAACCATAAGTGCCCAACCTGTCAAAGAAAAGGTAAGGGTAAATGAACATGGAACTAGAAAAGAAAAGGCAACAACACATATAATTCTACATGACTCATCCTACAAAAAAAAAACAACTTCTCGTGTTGTGTTTCTTAGAGAGAGAGAGAGAGAGAGAGAGCTGATTTTTTACCTTTCCAACAATCTTTCATGATCCAAGGTTGCATTATCAACATGAGGGATCTTTCCATTAACTCGAGGAGTGTGCTGCCATAAAGAAGGGTGTTAATAACTTAATCATCAAACTTAGCAAAAGACCTCCTATTGTAAAGCTAAGGACTTTACAACATTATTCTTTTATTTAACAACGCTCAATTCAAAATTAGATCAGTTATTGCTATTAGTTACTATACCGGCACATTTATCTTCATTAGAGAGACAACAACAACAGAGGTAAAGTTAAAGGAAGCAAATAGCACCAAAACTATGATGGCTGAAGAGAAAGAAATATTGAATGACTCTTGATTACCGGGATTGAACCCAAGTGAGACAGGCGCTTCCCAAGGCTATGTCCGCTGTTGTTCTTTGCTTGGGCTAGTAGGCTTCCTATGGTTATAGTTACTTCCTCTTCACTCTCTTGAGTACTGCTGCTGATGCTTGAGCTAGAGCTTTTACTAACATGGTCCTGTTGGTCGGACATGCTACCACCAAATGAACATTGACAAGATCTTAGACCTACGGTAGGCTTCAAAGAAAGTAAATAGCAGTAAATTATTGTAAGAGTCAGGCAACATGCATTCACATGATAGCAAGAAATACCAGATAAAAGTTTCGAAGCAGCTTATAGCAACCAACAAGCTCATTTTTCCAAGCATTACATATCAAAGCATTTCATTGTTTGCCTGAGTGGTACTATGAATTACATCAAACCTTATAGGGTAATGTTGGACCACACAAATTCCTAGTTCTTATCATACGAGATGGAAACATACACAGATCTTAACCACTCAGTAAGGAGACAAAAAGATCATATTTGGTTACTCCATTTCCTTACATTTCATAGTTAATGCCTGAAAACTGTTTTTTCTCCGGACACTACATTGCAATGCCAACAAGCAAATGACACATGAAAGGAACTAGCTCTAATGGACTGGATAAGAAGCAAACAACACATCATTTTCACAACTGCGTAGCAAAGGAGGGTCCCCCAACACACTCATGTCAAAAATGTGTATCTTTTTACGGTAATCCATCTGCTCTCTGATAATTTCAGACACTTCCAACTCCCAGAACCTCTTTCACTTTATAGCATCCAAAACCAACAAATAAACTAGCTTTACAGGATCGAAGCGACATTGAAGGTGATCAGTTCTTTGATTCAACGGTACCCAAAACCAACCAAAGGGATGTTTTTTTCAGAGGAATCAAACTGATCGACCAATCAATAGACAAATAAGAGATACAATAGCTGCAAAGAAGCTAAACTTCACATGCCCTAGCATTCCAGGATCAAAGAACCCTCCTTTTTTAACCAATAACCTCACCTGAGTAAGTAGCTAGTTCCAAAATTAAGTTAACCAATCAACTAATTGGATCTTGGATGAATCAATCTAAAGGGGCTATTTTTCTCTACGTATCAATCAGAAGCAACCAGCAGGCGATCTTTATAGTAAAAATCGAGTAAAAGGAAAGATCACAGGTTGTAGCAGTTAATCGCAAATAAAACCATCAAGCAAAGTAATTAAGTAAAGTAGGCATCCATGAACTAGTACAGAGGCAAAGCTTCACAGGTCGGCAGCACGCTGCTCATGGAGCCGAATCGCGATCGCGCAAAAACACAGCTCACAAATCGGATGAGGGAGGAAACTTACCAACTTTTCGGATCAGGGCCGTCGTGCCTGCGCGCGACAAGAGGGCTCGAGTTCAGTAGCTCACACTTCCTGTCGGACGCGAGAGCAAAGAGAGAGAAATATCGTCTTTTATTTTCTATTTTTCTTTAGGTTAATACTTTTGGGGAAATTGCAAACCTAACCCCATCAATCAGTCCAATTTCCACAAGCACCCACCTTTTGATGAATTCATCTGTAAATCAATCATGCTTCCAGAATTCCACATACTCGTTACTAGTTTATCGTCGGATCTAACAAAAGCCTAAGCAAATTTGTCCTTTAGTCTGGTTTAAGCTCGACAGGCTTGGTGCTCTAATTAGCTCTTTGGTTTAAACTTATTATGGTAGTTTTTAACTGAAACTATATTGTAGCAGTTGTTAATTTTTCTGAAAAAAAAATAAAAAAAATAGAAACAATCCGTTATATCGTCACGGACAATGCAAATAAATAGAAAAAGACAAAAAACAAAAAAACCAAAAAACCAAAATGAGCCAAAATTAGAATCCAATGTGTTTCAAGTAACTTTTAACTTAAATATGTCAAAAGCTAAAAAAAATTAAAAGCTGAAATCATTTAGAGTGGGCCAGCATCTATTAGAATTATAGTAGCTTTTCACAAAACACTTACGGGGTGATCGTTTCGGCTTTTTTCGGCTTCAGCTTTTAGCTTCAGCTTTTTTTCACTATTCACTACACTATCCACTAACTCAGCTACAGTGTTTTTTCAGCCAGCTACAGTGTTTTTTCAGCCAAAAGCCATCGCTATTCCGATCACCCCCTTATTTATTCCACCTTTTGAATATCACAGTTAGTTAAAAGTATTTTTATAGTGGTATAAAAATATTCTTACTATACTTAATAAAAACTCCTATAAATTCCGCAACGGCATGCACCCCAAAGCTGTAGTCAACACAGAAGAAAGAGCCTTTTTGTGGCTAGCTTGATCTAAGTAATCTAAATGAGTTGTAGGTATGAAAACCAAATACAAGTGAGGGGGTGGACGTCAGCCGTCTTACGGGCCATCGTCTACAAGAATAAAAATGACACGAGTATGTATACAGGTTCAGGGGTTCGAAAGGACCGCCTTACTCCTGTCGATGAGCCAACGGGGGGTTACCTCCGTAGAGAGAGTCCCTGAGTGCTCATCAGTTTGAATATATGTTTTATTATTCATGAGAACTCAAGAGAGCCCCCCAAAATAAGGGTTATATGAGATATTTATAGGCTCTTAGTTCTGTACAAATGATCGAAATATTTCTTAGAGGATAGCTACCCTATGGATACAAATCTGTACAATTGTCCTATGTGAGCGTAATTGTATTTCTTAGACCTGTGCATATGTTTTCTGTAGAGCGGGCCGCTGGTAGAGAGGTAAAATTTTTCCTCCAACAAAATGTTGCTGCTTTTTTTTTAACCATTTTACTTCAAAAAAGAGCTTTTTTATGGTACACACCAATTATTATGGACAGTCCATTGTTTTCAATCCAACGTGTCAAATTATTTATGATTTATCTCTACTACACCACCAAATACGAGGAAGTACAATCAATGGAGCGGCAACAATGTAACTTTACAACTTAGTCTCAGGGGGTGATCAGAATAGCGATGGCTTTTGGCTTTTGGCTGAAAAAACACTGTAGCTGGCTGAAAAACACTGTAGCTGAGTTAGTGGATAGTGTAGTGAATAGTGAAAAAAAAGCTGAAGCTAGAAGCTGAAGCTGAAAAAAGCCGAAACGATCACCCCCTCAATCTTGTTCTGGAGAAGACAATATCCAAGGACAACGAGTGAACTTTTGAAACCCTAGCGATCCATTGCTTTGGTGAGTCTCGACTTGAGGTGTGGATCGCCGCGAGCGTCCGATGAGTAGCGAAAGGAGCAGGATCATCGACAAAACGATCGGTAAATAGGATTTCAATGGGGGGACGAACAGCATGTGGGATTCCGATCTAACCAAATCAATGAAGTAGCCCAACAGGCCCAATGCACATTTCATTAGGTCCTCTTCAAGGTTTTCACATTTGCCAACCAAGAATTTTCTTATGCGTGTATCAATGCAATTGAAGAGCACATCTTCCAGTCAATAACATGAATCTATCGAGTATAAAAAAAATTCTTAAACAGAACATCCTAGGTAATTCAGGAAGTGCCTAGTGGACCAAATGGATTGAAGCATACATACAAATTAATAGTCATAGCAGTCATAGTCGAACTTCACATTTACAAGTGAACTAATGGAATTACGAATCACAGACATATGGACGAACAGGTGAACCGGATGCGCAAGTAATGTGGTTGGGTGACGGCGGCGACCGAGTAAGGTGGGGGCGGCAGCATGGTAGCAAGGTGGTGGGGGAGGATATGGGAAGCTGCATGTGTGGGATGGTGTTGATTCGTGATTTTGTGGTGTCTATTATTTATGATATTTAGGTCTTGTTCTAAATAATTTCAGTTTTTGATAAGTTAGAAGTCACTTAGAACGTATCGGCTTTTAATTATGGCTTTTTCACTTTTCTTTTTTTTCGTATTCCTTTGTATTGTCTATAACGATATAATGAGTTTTTTTTATTTTTTCTCATTTTTCTCAGAAAAAACTAACAATCGCTATAGTGCAATTTCAACTAGAAATCGAAAGTTGAAGCCCTCAGCTCCCAGCCAAAGCCTCTTTGAGCGCCGCCTTAGATGGATTAAGACTGTTTAGAACAAAAAGTCTATAATACCCTTAAGAATTCGAAGACTAGATTTAATTTCTACTGTCACCCTTTACTATTAATGGAATGCATTGTAAAAATTCTTCAAAAAAAAAATCTCATGTCTAACCTAAACGAGAGGGTCCGGCTCACCCATTGGAATGGATCCAGCTCCGCAGTAGCTGAAATAGTAGCACGCTAAAGCTGAAAGAAGCCTCAGTAACTTGCTGCCATGAGCTTAGCTTAACATAAACATTTGCTTAGTACCACTCTCGGGGACTAATGTGCAAGAAGGGATATAATGCAGGACTGGAGTGGAGAGTGCAGCAACATCATTCCAATTTCGAACAGCCCCAAAAAGATGCTTCTGTGTTCTCCGTGACGCCTTTCTTGTGTTGTGGGTCGACCACCAAACCCAACAACAAGAAACGCAAAATATTAAATATCACTGCCCCCTTCCAGAACAAAATAACACCAGTAGGCAGGAATTTTCCGGTGCCTATCCCCTTCACCGCGCAGGCATTTCTGTTACCTTTATTTCGTCTTCTGCCCAGTGCTATACTATCCGATAGTATATTCTTGGCAGCTTTGATTCTCTTTTATTTTCTATCTCACCACCCGCATGTACTGCTCGTCCAGTTGCCTTTCTCCCATGTCCCATGTGGTACATCAACAGTCCAGGCTTTTAAGACAGCAGCATTCTGTCGAGTGGTAGATCCAGAACAAAACAGCAGCATTCTGTCCGGTGGTAGATCCAGAACAAAAATTATGTGAGATCTCATACTCTATATATACACTTATTAATACATCCACCAACAATGTGATAGATGGTAGTGTGTTTTAAATTTTGTAATATCAACTAACTTCGTTACAAAATTCAATAGTCTATAACCATAACTATTTGTCAGTCAATTTACCAAAATAAAAAACCCACTATTAGTGAAGAATGTAGAGCGAATTCGAGAACAACAATGTTTAGCATCGGTAAAAAATAACATATTGCCCCATTGCCTACTAAATAGATAACAAAAACAATACGTGAGTAACATTTCATGTAAAAGAATTATAAAATAATCGACTAAAGTAAAGCAAATTACATTTTATAATTGGTTTCGTTGACTCATATTCTGAAAACAATCTATTATAGAATCATTAGGGAACAAACTCTAGGAGGGAGGAGTCCAAGCTAAACTGTCATCGGCTCGTCGCCCGCTGCAGAGGAAAGGAGATTGCGTAGGGAACGAAGCCAAGAAGGTAGGACATCTCGGACTCTTGGGGCATTGATGAACATAAGTCATAAAGAGCTACTTGCTGGTAGCTAGGCCGCACCCACGTGTGGATATGCCCTCGCTTGGCTACACGCTGGCCTGGGCTATAGGAGAAGTTCTGGCCCACGCGCTGGTCTAGGTCGCTTGGGTGTAAGTTATGAGAGCACTAGTTTTAGTTATATGAGGTACACTGTGTAAATTTAGATTCTGAGTAAGAAAAATTAAAATCGGCCCGAAGACCTACACCCCGCATAGCCCTTAGTCCACCCACCCCTGATTCTGTCGCGTGCGTTTGGTGCAGAATGATCATCAACATCAGGTGATTGAGATCGACTTAAATAGACTCAAACCGATCGACCTGAGCTATCAGTTCCGTTGATTTCTGAATTCTGAGGAAGCTTCAGACATAATTTTGTCTGAACTTTTTTTGGCCCTGTCCAGCAGCAGCAAGAATGCCATCTGAAACTTTCTTCTGCTCGTCAGAAAGCCAGCATGCAACAACCGAAAAAAAAAGGGTTGTGTGTGATGGTGCAGCGAAAGTCTTACACGAGAGAACAATGTTTAGGATGGTAACAACAGGCCGACAGAAGCACCAAGCAACTTTTTTTAGCGGGCCAAGTGAAGTCCTGCTTTCACGGTACAGTGGTACTGCCTTGTCCTGCCCATTGTTGCTTGGGATAACTAACTATATATCATTGCAACGGTGTTAGATCTAAAAAATGACATGCAATTATATTCCTTTGAAAAATACCACTTTAATCATAAAATACTCATAGAAATGCCATTATGTTCAATACTAACCAATTTTTAATGAATACACCTTTCGTATTTCATTTTTTGCATAGACGAAATACATATCAACATAAGAGGTGTATTCCTATAAAATAGGTTTTTATTGATACCATTATGATCAATACAAACCGATTTTATATTAATACACCTTCCATATTTCGATTTATATTTTTGTGTAGATAAATACCACTCCAATCATCTCATACTCATATAAATACAATTATAATCAATAAAAACCCATTTTATATCAGTAAAAATTAGCTAGTATTGAGCATAATGGTATTTCTAGGAGTATTTCACAATTGGAGTGGCATTTTTTAAAGGAACACGATTGCAGTGGTATTTTTCAGACCAAACATGACTGCAGTGGCATATAGTCAATTATCTCTTGTTTTTTTCTTAAGTAAAATGCAAGGATGGTCATTTAACTTGTGCGGATGTATAATCTAAGTAATAAAACTTTCAAAATGCACATCTAAGTCACTAAATAATATAAGTGGGTCATTAGTCCATCCTAACTGTCCACGCTGGCATAGTTCGTATATGTGGCATGACATGTAGGATTCAAAGCAGTTGGCGGAACATTTGAAGAAAACCTTGTGCAATTTTTTTTTGTTTAGCCCTATGAAGAATCTGAACCTACCATTATGAGTTAACAATGAGTTTTAGTAGTTAATGACAATCGATAATCTAGACCTACCATTATGAGTTAACAATGAGTTTCAGTAGTTAATGACAATCGATTTATGGGACTAATATTTTCTATAAGTTGGTAAAATAGGTTATGTCTCATGATGATGAAAACTTTAGATAGCTTCATATGTTCAGTGTCATCAAGTCAAGCAATCAATATTATATGATCAACTCAAGAACCCGAACTTGGAGTGAATATGTTCGTTATCAAGCTCCAAATGGATGTGCAAGACAAAAATTATATCACATGATGATGGATGATTTTGGATGGCTTCATGTGTTGACCGTCAAATCAAGCTATCGACGTCATGTGTTGATGATCAAGTCAAGAGGATGCATAAACTAGTATAGACTAAGAATATGTTTCTTAGTTATTTTGTCAATCTTAGTGTTTAGTGAAAACGGGTTGCTAATGTAGGTTGCCCATTGCCATCCTATTAAGATGAGTCTTGACTAGTAGCTTGAGTGTGTTATGTGTTGATAGCTCATTTTATTTACTCTAGCTCTCTTAGCATGGTTCTAGCTCATTTTGATAGCTCATGAATTTTCTTTATTGCATGTGACTTTGGTTTGCGAATATATTTTACAAACGAAATGAGTCCATATTCTTAAACCTTATGACATGATTCTAAAGTATGTGAATGTGTTTTGTAATTTATCGTGAATCATGTTCTAACCCTTGTTTGCATAATACTACAATTTATGAATGTGTTTTGCAAATTGGTTGAAGTATATGCAATTTGGCATGTGCAGATTTTTGCACATGGTACAATAGCCCTGTGTTGGCCGATCTGACCGGACAGTGGTATGACCAGTAATGTGTTGTTAGTTGAACCGCTGGGGAATTCTTTCTCTCACAATGCTAGGGTGGTCTGACTGACTCTATGTGAGCGGTCTAACTAGTGGAGCAGTCTGACCAGTGGACCAATTTGATCAGTTTGTGTAGCCGGTACCTTTTTTCAGAGAGCATATTTTTGGTGCATTTTAAGGTTTTAGCCGAGCGGTTTGACTAGCGTTGTTTGAGTGGTCTGATCAGACCTGATGATCTGACATGTCCCTATGTAGGCAGTCTGACCGGCTGGTTTGTAACGGCTAGCTTTCTAGCTCATGTCAACATTCTCAAGAGCAGCAATGACCCAGTTGATAAACTTACGGTAGTTGGAATCTTGGTCTTCGCGTCACGAGCTTGAGGATGCCTCCAAAGGTTCTTCTCCTCCTTGCCCTTCAGCTTGGAACACTTAGCTGAATGTGGTTTGACTCATCACACTTGAAGCAAGTGACAGGGCCACCTCTTCTCTTGTTCCTTACTTTGTTATAGGCTCTTATGAATTTTGTAGATAAGAGAGCTAAGTTATCCTTAGGGAGTCTCTCTAACTGCTCAATTGCTCAAAGAGTACAAAGTGGACAAGGAAAATTCAGAAGAGCCAAAATGCAATGATCCTAAAGAGCTACTCTAAGAGGGGTCAACCACTAGTGCCATCGACGATGTCTTAGGGTGACACGAGATGAAATCAATCTTATACGTCTTCAACCTCGAGTAGAACTTATCCATAGTAAGCTCACTTATGACAGTATTATCATTGATTAAAGTAATCTTCATTCCTCAAACTCTCACATCAAATGCATTCAATAGCTAGCATGCATTCTTAGATTCAGAAAACACAAGGCCAATAACATGCAAATCACGGATGATCTTGGAAAACCTTCCCCACAACTTATCTAAAGATTCATTAGGCCTTTGCTCGATTTTTTAGTACTCTTTCTTCAGTTAGTTATGTCTTACTTCCTTGATTATGGTAGATCCCTCATGGTAATCAGTGAGATTCTTTCAGATCTTATGAGTAGACATCAAGTGAGCGACACACTCAAACTCAAATTGAATAAGCCCTTCAATCAAGAAATTTTGAGCTTTGTTGTTTGCCTCTATATCAAATGTGATCACATCGTCATTGGTTAGTACCGCATAAGGATTCTTGATTTTGAGTCAAACTGTGTGCCTTTGAGCCTCGATGTAGGAATGCATGCCATCCTTGTAATAAGAGAAATCGACATCATCAAAAATAGGTGGTTTGGTTGAATACTTGTCTATTTCAATAGCTTCTAAGACTGGTTAAAATTTGTTAGAAGAGCTAACTAAGGTCTGATACCACTTGTAGGACCGGTATGACAATAGAAAAGGGGGTGAATGGTACCTTAAAATTTTTCAAAGTATTCACAATCCTTCACTCTAATAGCTACAAAGTTATGAAGATTAAGAATTAAAAGCCACCACAAAACCTAGCAAATCAAAAAAATAAAAATCCAGGAATGAACAGTAAAATTAGAAGTACCACTACAATGCCGTGGTAGTTCCGCTACAGTGAATTCAACTCGATGAACAGTATAAGCAGCGCTATTTAAAAACCAAGAATGCATGTAACTTTTGATTCGTAAATCCAAATGACTTAAAACTTGGCATGTACCTTCTCTAGAATGTTAGAAACCTATTTAAATCAACGATCAAGATAACTATTACCAAAGTTCAATTGAAAGAAGGTTGCACCAAAATTGGGCAAAAATAAAATAATGGTGAACACGACTTGCTTGTGAGTAAATGATGGCTAAGATGGCTCTAGATGTATTTTTATATATTACAGTAAGTTGGAACACCTAAGAAATTAAGCCAAAAATAACTGGACCAAGAAATCACTCAGACAAGCCAGATCAAGCAAAAATCGGGCAACTTCAAGAAATCCTACTTGGGCTGGTACTACGGCCCACCACAGACCGGTACTACCACACCCCACAACTAGACCTCTCTAAAAATTAGCTACCACCAAGTAAACCGCGGCATTACCGCTCTGTGGTATGATTGCTGCCATACTAGTGGTACGACCAATTTCTCGCAGACTTGGCAGACTAGACGAGGTCCTCCTCCTTGGCCTCCTTTTCCAAAGGAGCCATCACGATTGTTCTGAAAATGACCACCATGACCAAGCCCTCGACCACCTCGGATAGCTTGGTTCTAATAATGGTTACCACGACCAAAACCATGTCCAATAAAATTGGCCGATGGATACAATCCTCCAAGGTTCAACTGCTGATTGGAGTTATTCTGCTCCATTCTATGTTCAAAACTCATTAGATGAGCATAAACATCATCATCAAGGGTTATACCTTCTGTTCTGGTAGTAAGAGAGGTGACCAACTAGTCAAAATCTAAACTGAGCCCGGCAAGGATGTAGGAGACAACTTCATCTTCTCTTAGTGGCATGCCAACTACAGCAAGTGTGTCAGCAAGATTATTCATCTTCCTGAAGTAATCAAATGCGGAGAATTCTTTCTTCTTCAAATTGGCAAGCTCCATGAGGATTTGTACCACATGTGCGCACGAACGTGATGCAAACTCCGTTCTAGGGCTGCCCAAGCTTTGCGTGATGTTGTCGTGAACATGACATGAACCAGATTTCTTCTGTCAACGAGGAAAAAACCGCTGAGTACCATCTGATCTTGGTTATACCAAGTTAGATAGGCTGGATTGGAGACATGGCTTGCACCTTGCTCCATTGACGCCGAAATCATCTGAGGTGGCACTGTTAGTGATATGCCCTAGAGGTAACATGGAGATGTTGTATATATCACATACTATGTTTATGATACATTATTTTGTTCCTTGAAATAGACATCATCATTATTTATCAATGAGTATGTGACTTATTCATGAGACTCTTAATGCTAAAATGTTGCTATTTCTAAATGATCCCTGATCATATATATCATATGAGGAACAAATATGATTCAAAGACAAAGATCAGCATATGTATTGATTGATGATTATATCTCATGGATCATGGTATGGTGATACCAAATCAATAATATAGACATGTGTTAGTGAACATATATTGGATAGACCTGCCATGAGACACTGCAGAGATTCCATGTGTCATCAGTTGGTCTCAAGTAGTGTTTATGTAGAATTCTTAGACTTGAGATCATCATGGTTCCCAACATGTGTAGTAGCTTATTTTGGGACTACTAAACACTACTCCGTAACTGGGTAGTCATAAAAGTAGTCTTCGGGTTTGCCATGAAACATGTTGTGGGATGTGAATGATCAAGATAGAATTTGCCCCTCCTTATGGGAGAGATATCTCTGAGCCCCTCGATGTAATGGATTATGAAAGTGCATGGCCATGCCAAGGTGATTGATGAGTCAATCACAAGTTTATAATTCATCACGGAATCGATAGAGTGATTGAGTTATTAAGAGGATGACACAGGTCTCGCCTTGAGCTCAATCTATATCGTGAGACAAAGGGATTCGTACATGAGAGCATTACAAGTTCAGCCGATATGATCTTTACGTATACTTTGGGGTTAATATGTCTTACTAGAGGCCGCTATTAACAGGGTGACCGGAAAGGCGTTTTCGGGTCACGACCAAGTATACGTAAACCTACAGGGTCGCACACTTAACGGGTTGGAACACTAATTCGAATATAATTCGGATGTGGGCTCAATTTGGATAGAGATCCGAATAGACTCCTATTGGGCCTCGGTCCACAAGGCCCAAGTGAGGAGGTCTATATATATGGAGGCGAAGGGCTGAGGGGACACGCTCTTGTTAACCTCTAGCATAACCCTAGCCGCCACCTCCCGAGCCAAACCCTAACCACTCACGAGTGCTAGTACACCCGCGATCAGCGTTCCAGCCCCGGACGTGTGGATACCGGTGGAGGCGCTACTCGTTGCGGTGTTGATCGGCGTCAACAACCTACAGATTGGATCTGCTCGTGGTGTGGTTGATCGCGTGGAGGAGACGATCTGTTCGGGACAATCAGCTAATTCCATTACTACCTCGACGCGCGTGGTTGGATCGGTTTCTCCAACTCTTCTTCCGCTGTGCTGCGTGTCTAGTGGTAACGATCCATGATCCTTCCTTAGCATGATGTCCTTGTGTGCGCGGTAGAAAATTTTTTGTTTTCTGCTTTCGTAGCCTACGCGCAATCCTTTAGGCACCTCAGCCTGGCAGGTGTCATCGACTTACCCAAGGAGATTGAAGCTCCTCAGATAAGGAAGAAATTGTGCTTTCCAAAGAAAATAGATCTCCTTGCCAAGCCTAATGGTGATGGCATGGCTGATCGTCGTTGGTGTGGTTGCAAAAGAAGAAGTAGGTGTAGAGGATGGAGGTATGGTGGTGATGCCAGATGACATGGTGTAGAGGATCAGATATTCATATTGGTTAAACATAAAGGGGGTGTGGAGCTTAACAAGTGTGCATACTTATTCAAGTTGTCAACTTCAGAGGTAATGTTCAGAGCCGGCTAAGGAAGCGGATGTCCACGCCATTGTCGCCACACGTTGTTGGCATTGGCTGGACTAAAACGTTTAGACAGGGCAGAAAACGCAACTTCCGTGATATCTATAGAAGAAATGCTTCCAGCTGCAGAACCAATGATGACACAATGGTAGGTGCTCTAGTGATTTACGCTGTTAGTGTTTAAATATCATTTGTGACTTTGTGTTAAATGCATATTGCAATATTGGTATCAAACTTTAGCTGCGCTATGTGTTTTTAGCTTATTCAAGATTACATGCTTCTTTAGTACAGTCCTGTGGTTATTTTTGGTTCGTTACCAGCAACCTTTTTACAACATGCTGTAGGAAAATATTGCTTAAAACACTCCAAACAGTCAATTTTAAACCTTGTACGTTGATAGCTTTTTCTTGGCCTGATGCTGCCTTCAATTTGGCTGTTTGCTGCTTTAATCTTACCTTGTTCATTTTTGGATTTTTTTAAAGACAGAGAATTCATTTTTTGATTGGGGACATACTTATGTAATCGCTCAATCACACTTAAAATATGCTTCTAGAGTATTGCTTCCTAGTTCCCAGTACCTCTGTGTTTCTTTGTTACCTCCACTAGTGCTATGTAATTAGCATGTGGACTGGCCATTTGAACTGTTCTTTCGTTAATACGCACCTCTAGCTAAAGATGCTGAGACTACACCTTTCCTTGGCCCTCTTTCCCGCAGATAAATTACATATCTTCATTGTACCATGAAGACACAAGATTAGCTGTTGCCTGTGAAAGAGCGTTCGTCAGGTGCTTGATGGTAACTGTCGAACTCCAATTGCTGCATATGCTTATCGTCACAAGGATGGAAATTGTTCATTCCGAGGGCTTTTGGCGTCGCCTGATGGAACTGAAGGTATCATTATTTTTTCAATATGCAATTTTGCATGAACTTGTTGAAGTTTTATTTATCTCCAACCATTATTCTTTTGCAATTCCTCTTACATCGAGACATCAAGAAGCCGAACATATGCTTACTGAAACACCCAAAAATTCAAAATGAATTTAAAGTTTTGTTGAGTTTTGGTTTTCTTTAAACCTTTTCCAATTCGGAAATTTCCCAGCCAAATGTGCTGTCCTCTTTTGATTTCCCGTCTCCTCAAGCCATTGGCGTCCTCCCAAAGTTCGTTTCCTCCCCTGTTCCCTCTCCCACACTCGGCTGATTGTCGTTCGCCGCCGCCAGCCGACAGGCCGCCAACTCCGTCAAACCTCGTACAACCACTGCCAACTCCTGACCACGCCATTAATTGGCTGTCATCTCTCCTTAGCCACGTGCCACAGCCGTTCGAGCTGCGTTCTCCGCCATCACCACACCGGCTCTCCCAGCCCAACGCACACGCCTACACAATTTGACCCCGCTGCTCACAAACTCACGCATACCAACCAATAACGCGAATACTGAGGTGACGCCGCAATGCCGACCTTGCCACCGAAGGACGCCAAACATCCCAAAGCACCACCACTGCCCGGACCACCACCGCAACTCAATTTGTCACTGATCCACCACCTCTCGAGGGCTATAAATCCACTTCGACTCCGCGATTGGCCTCCATGACCATACCGCTGCCTTGCCCACACCATTTGCCTCTACCTCCAACCATAATTCTCCCCGCCGCCATTATAAAGCCCGATAAGCCTAAAATTCCAATTCACCAATAGTCTTCGCCAATTTCCAATTCCTTTTGCTCGTAGCACCACGGAGGATCCATGAACCCGACCGTAACCTTGCCTTAGCCATTCCTCGCCTCTAGAGCCCGCACGACGAGCGCCATTGTTGGACCATAGCACCACACCGTGGACTGGCCACCATGATCCTTTTGAGTCGAAACTAACGCCATAAATAGCCTACCCAATCTCTCTGTATGCCCAAAATGCCCATGACTTCACCGGAACTTTACCAGAGCATCGTCGTGCCTTGGTGTTGTCCTGACATGCCCACTACGCCATTAACTAATCCCGATGAACCTCGGTTCGCCCAAACCTCAAAAATGGAACATACTCACTCTCTTGAGCAGAGCCAAGTACTTAGTGGCAATCGACAACCCTCGCCGAAGTCAAATCGCGTCATGCACCAATTGCTATCTTTAGGCCAGGGTGCCTCAGCACCTGAGGAAGAAGCCGAGCAAAGAAGCAGTAGGCCAACTAGGCCACACGTGTAAAGGAACCAAGCCGGCCTAGATCTAGAAAAGGAAATTGAGCCAAGCCATTTCAGCCAAAAGGCCAAAACCAAGCCAAGACAAGTCATAGGCCGAGCCCAGTACTATAGCAAACATTGTTTAACCCTAACCTTACAATACCCAAAACCGAACCCAAATACCTTTCAAGCCCAATACTGTTCTTGATCCCCATCCAGTATGAACAGTATGAATACATTACTGTTCAATCTAACCCGTCACTGTTCATCTAAAACGCATTAGACATATTTACGTTTGTTTCGCCACCTTGACCTTGTGAAGCCCATTTTTAATTTTGTTTGGCCACATTAGACATCGATAAAATTCTAAACAACCTAAGCACCATTCCAAACCTAAGCCTAATATAGTTCAAGCCTTTACTATTCACAGAAAACCTGATAACATATTTATACCCATCTCAAGCCCATTTAACCTGTTTTCAACTCCATTCAGTCAAACCAAGCACTACTTAACCCTATCCGCCCAAACCTATTTTTATATTTTTTTGTTATTTTATTTCATTTTATTTTCAGCTTGCAATCTGCAAAGTAGGAACTTATTTGAATTCGTTCTTCTACGTTAGCATCCGAATTCAACTAGTTGGTCAACGGAGGAGCTGCAGAAGTAGTTAAAGCAGTCTGTGTCTAACCTAAAGCCTACAGTAAAATAATCAGATACTAAGGCAAAAGAGGCAAGTCATATTTTTTTGATCATATTGAATCTATATTCCTTAATTATTTAGTTATCATAACTTTTAATATTCATTATTTACACACTATTATTTTATTTAAAATAATTGTTTAGAATGACATAATAATTGTCGGACCCCAGAGCAACAACTCCTAGATCCTCTCTGTAAATCGCATTGGTTCAGGATTAACTAGTACACATAGTGGACCATAAAGATAAATATCAACCATAATGATATTTATTCCTTAACTACATATAGGCATGATTGCCAAAGTTTTCATCCACGGCCCATAGGTCAAATTTGAATCAGCGAAAGAAACCTACTAAGCTTGTCCATAGGCAAACAATAGTAAGATGTGATCTATTTATCCTGACCTCATTGAAGTTAAAGTTGTCCTCCTCTGAGATGATATAGCAAGGGTGAGTACAAACTTGTACTCCGCAAGTCACACAAAAAATTCAATATAATGATGAGGGCAACAAGGGAAGTCATATATGATTATTTGAGTGTAAAGCAGTGTTTGAAGAAATACAGTAAATAAGTATGAAAATGCTGAATTCAACACAGTAAGTAAAGACAGTATTGTAAATGAAATTAATACTGTTAGTCTAGGTTCATCCCCCATACTAACCTATCCACGGGTATCCCACCCAAACCATCTTTTCCAAAAGATCTCATATTGATTCCATTCATCCATAAGCCTGTTAAAACCATTTGAAAAAAGTCTAATCCATTAAAACCTTTACTCCGCTTGCCCATGACCGTGGGCACAGCTATCTATGGTAGATTATATACTCTGTAAAGGTGGCACAACTTTACTAACAAGACATGATCATCCCATATTACCATCGAATAAACACATTTCTTTTGGTGTGCGGCGAGAAGATTATGACAAGATTTTTACAATACTAAGTTGTCAACCTGGCTACATCTGCACTAAGGTTTTACCCTAATAAGGAATCCACCAGATTGGGACCTCCTCTTGTGTGTGTGAGAGCTCTCATGGACAACACTACTCTCACATTCAACCTATAATGAAACTCATATTGGGATCCACAAATTGGTGCTAGGACTATCTCATACCAGTCTTATGGTAGTACGAAAGGGCTTTGTAATAGTAGCTCACAACCAATCATTAATTTACTTAAGCTCTAACCACATACCCCTCGTGCCTAGTACCCACGTTGAGTCATCGAACTACAACATATACTAGTAAGCACCCACTACCTATTGATGGCCTAAATCTAAACCAATTTTATATTTTTACTTTAAAATATTCCACCGAAGTTAAGAATATATTTTAAAAGTTTACCATTTTATGTGAGAAAAATTATCCAAAACTTAAAGTTATATCTATGCAGGCATAAGCATTTACTACAAAAATTCTCTAGCCATACTAGTGTACTAACTATAGTTTTATTCTAAGGTGACAAGGTATAGGAGTTCGCAATATCAAATGAGTCATAACAAATGGGCATTAACTAGAGGAAAACGGGAATTGAAATACTGCAAAAAATTAGGTATGTAATGTAATTTAAAACAATATAATTTCATTTATAAATTGGAATCAATATGATAAAGGCGGTGTGGCTTGCCATCCTCTGTAGTCTGATATAAATCGTTGAAGTAGAACTCTTTGGAATTGTCGCACTCTACACGTGAAAATAACCCACTAAATTCAAATAAAATTCAAATGAACTCTAAAATTTAAATTTTTTTCTAGATTTAGATATATCTTGATTTTAGATGAATTTAGAAATTTGAATAGGCTTAATTGAAGATAGGATGAAGGAGAACGGGCTTTTGAAAGTTTGAAGCGAGCAGTGGGTGGTGGAGATGAAGCGACATGGGTGCATTGGGACTGCCTACATGGCGCATGAAGGAGAATACTTTTAAACTCCTTTTTAGCATTTTTCAGAATACACTGGCCTTCAATTAAATACTAAAAATAGTATAAAAGTCTAAATAAATCTAGAAAATTTTCCAAAAATTCCTAAAGTCATTTTTAGGTTAATAAAAATATTTGTAACTTAATTTGGCCTTTAATGTTTGTACTAAAAATACTTTTTATTTTTAAAATTGATTTTAAGATCTAGAAAATCATAGCAAATTTCATATAAAAGCCAAATAATTTTAAATAATTAATTTGAATGAGGTTTTTTACAAAACAAAACAAAATATCATTTATTTAATAATATCTTTATATTTATATTTAAGTTACTTTTCAAAATAAAGGCCTTTTTAAAAGCAAATAAACTTTTAAAATTTTAGAAAAAAGTAATTATTTTATTTTAAATTAAATCAATAATATTTTATCCTAATTTTTGAAATAAATAGCTGGGTTGTTATATTAATTTAGCTGTGTCCTACTACTGGTGAGAGCCCTGTTTTATTTGATTGCCATATATTCACCTTGACAAGGCTTTGTAATAATAAATTACTATAAGATATACCATGGTAGAATAGAAATTCAAATGTTCCATACTACTAAGAGATTTGATGTCTTATTGGTAGATTTATAAAACGATACTAGGGTGAAGGATAAAGTGTGAAAAGCCACGTGATGATCAGAGTCCATGACCTTACCCTAGGAAAGAGGCTAGGATTAGAGTGGTGGCAGTGCCGTGATGCACTGGGTTATTGGTTTGTGGATGGCTGCCTCATTGGTAAAAAGTAAGGACTATAACCTTATACTAAGTAAAGAATATAGTGATCACTCAACTACAAGTTTTGACTTATCAAATAAAATCTAGTAACTACTTGAATTAATTGAATATCTACACAGTATTTGTGTCCTAGATGTGGGAAGGCCCATGTATAAAAGGGGTGGTATAGAAGCAGTAAGACCATACTTAACAATGGTAGGAGCACACAGACTCGGGAGGCGTTTTCCACATTGGCTAATGGAAAGTCAACTGTATGTGGCCCCGGCCCTACCGAGTAGAGGCTATAAAAAGAGAAGAGTAATGAAAGACCCTTTTTTTCTCAACTTAGTGGTGCGCTAACTATTGCGTGTCTATTGCATGATATTAAGATATTGAGAAATTTTGTGGGTAAAGTTGGGCAACTCCGTAGAGTCAAAATAACAAATGGTATTCAAATACATCGTGCTTCTGGTAAATAAAGTTGTATTTCAAGGGTGATTCCAATAACAAGATATAAGTAGCCTTGGTGAGATCCCAAATTCGTAAATGAGATCCTTGAACCCCTTTTTCCTTTAAGAAGTTAACCTTTTCTTTTGTGTTCTAAATTGTTTCTAAATAAAATTGTATCCATAAATTCCTTAATAAAATCATTATATCTCCATCTTTTGAGAATCCTAATAAGTATTTAAATAGCATTTATCCATTTGACTTGTTGAGTACGATTGATTGTACTCAATCTTGCCTTACGTTAGACCATGTGATTAGGTCTAAAATATTTATGACAATGAATAATTAACAATATTATTTATTGATGTTATTTAAGATGTGCGGTGTGTGTGGACTTATGTTGGTCCAGTTGAAAAGAACTTGTGCAAAAAAATGTTATTTGGTCTTTGTATGTGTAAGATAACTCAGAGGTGATCGTGATTTATGACAAGAACCGGGAGATAGCTTGGTCATGGTCCAGAGGGTCTAGGATGCTGGAGGAGACAGCCATGCTTGAGTTGGGGCACGTGGAGATCAAAGATGGATGGTGCGTGTTGGAGCTACGAAGGCGCGGTTCGGAGGCAATGACACGTGACAATTTTAATTTTGATGTATACAAAATTGGGTAGTGTGACAAAAGTTGAAAACCTATGTTACGTAAGGGTTTTGAATCCCTTCTTTGTTGGAATTAGATAAGAACTCATTTGGGCCCTAGACTATAATTAAAGATAGGGTTAGAGACTAACCTTAAGGCTGGAGAGATACATTTTTTGTGCTAGGGTTTAAGGGTTGTCAGGAGCGCACTTTGTAGCCACAAACATGATCCAGCAATAAAAAATTAGATCTATTCGGAAGAAAAAGATGACGACGACGGTGCTTCTCATCCCTGATGTGTTTCGAGGCCATCGTCAATTTCCTTTACACAACATCTCATGGCTCCTGGGAAAAGATTGATCTACTATCGCATGCATTGTTTCGACGATTTTCTTCAAGACAAAAAGAAAGAGGGCTGTTTTATTGGGTTGTTCTATTCTTCATGTGAATCCACAGCTTTGTTGTCCATTAGGGTGCAAAAATCTTCGATTTTTTACTTGCTACGGAACGCGTGCAGGGCGCTACAGTGTGCAACAGTACGTGCGACAGAGAAATAGGTGAAAGCGCCATATCTGATTTTTTATTTGCTACAATAATTAGCTACAATCAATCATACTTTTGCTACAGTATCCGTGCTATTTGCTACAGTACCGGAGAGAGGAAAAATTAATATTTTTCCTTCTTTTCTATCCTTTTGTTTTTCTATTTTTTGGTTGTGTGATAGGTTAGACAATCAGGAGACGATATATTTTAGAAAAAAAAAGCTTCTGTTGCGGATTACAATCATTCACCCTCTCTCTGATTGCCATCGACGATCTTATACTTTATTTTCATCAGAATAGATACCAGAAAAAGAATGGGTATTTCAATTTTTTGTGTTAGGGTTATGACCGCATTGAAGTGTTTCTGTGTGAATTTCTTCGGTTCTTCTGAATGTAAGTCAGGTTTTGGGTTTGGACATCCGTTAAATTTCTAAAGTTAACCGTTAGGTCGTATTTAATCAAGTTAAATATTTTTAAATGTTTTATAAGTAGGCATGATACTTCTTCTATCCGTAACTAGGTTGTTACGGGACGTACGACGGCCTTATTTCCAAAAAAGGGCTGTTACACTTATGATGATATGGTTGAGATGGGTAAAGACGCCAGCAATGAGTTGAAAGCACAAGCTGGCCTGAATTTTTCGCTAACCTGCAATAGAGAACAAAAATTTGACCACAGTTTCATTGCCATTGCCCACGGTCTTATTAGGAACCGTATGCCCCGCAGGTGAAGAGAAGGGTTGTTTTGACATTCTTTTTCCACTTCCCCAGCTAGTTCTGCTAGCCTTGTAGCACATAGTTGTAACTTGTAACATTCAGATATGTACAATGGATGCTCTTGACCATGTGTGGGTTAGAAATATGCCTAGACATCCATGCAAGGCTTGTAACTGCCCCTGTATTTGCAATGAGTTCTGCTAGAGGCGTGCACATCAAGTTGAGTTGTACCATTGTAATCTTATGTAATTTCGGTGATCTCTGGTTGTCTTAACATTTAATAATCATTCACATACATTGTTATAATAAATTAATGATACACTTATGTAATGTTTTATGCTTCTATGTCAGCATCTTGTAATTCAGGTTGAATTCTCTTCTCATCAATTGGCCATTCTTGCAATTAACTAAGCAACGTTTAGCTGTATCATCCTCGCTGTTAACAATATTGAACTGTTACTGCTTAAAATTCGATCCAAGGTTGGTTGTTGTACTCCGTAGACAGTAGTAGCTAAGAGAAAGAAAAGAATTGGAATGACGTGGGCCACTCCAAACGGTTGTGGGTGGCCTGTATCGATTGTTAGTTTTTTAAGACTTATTTAATTAAAAAAATAAAAATAATAAAAATACCGTTATATATCATAAATAATACAACTGAAGATTGAAGAAGGGAAAAATATAAAAAACTAAAAGAAGAAAAAAATTAAAAATAAAAACTAGCGTATTCTAGATAGACTTAAAAAAAGTCGGAAGGGACACAATATCGAAGGTCAACGAGCACAGCAGCACTGGGCAGTAGTCACGGTACACGCGTGTACAAGAAAGCTGAGGAAAACGCGGAGGGCGTGCGTGGGCGGGCCGAGTCAGAGCTCCAGAAGAAAAGTGAAGGCCCAAACAACTTCCCTTCCCTGGCCACTGAACGGTGGGCCCCGCCCGTCAGCCTCCGGGGGCGCGCTTGTGGCCAGCGGCGAAGCGCCCCGAAGCATAAAGAAACATCCACTGATCCACATCTCGCACAGCCCGTTTCGCTTCGACACGCACGCCCCCGCACCCAACTCTCCCCGTCCGTCTCGCCTCTTCAATTCGCGAGCCTCCAAGCTCGCACTTGCACTCGCACGCACCCGACCCTAGCAGCCTAGCTCACAGCCCGAATCCGCCGCGAGACGCGAGCCGGCTGATGGTTTCGATGAGCACGACGCCCAAGCCGCTCGCCGCCGCCGCCGCCGACGTCGCAGGCGGAGGTGGGGGCGGGGACGGGGGAGGAGGCGGAGGCGGAGGCAAGCAGCAGCAGCAGCAGGCGGTGGTTGTGGCGCCGCCGCCTATGGCGGTACCGGCCGCGTTGGAGGAGGTCAGGAAGGTGAGGAAGCCGTACACCATCTCCAAGTCGCGGGAGAGTTGGACGGAGCCGGAGCACGACAAGTTCCTCGAGGCGCTGCAGCTGTGAGTGCCCAATTCTCCCCCGTCTCTGCACGCTCTGGGTCCGGAAAGTTTGGTCGTGCGCTTTCGTCGTGCTTCTTTTTCTTTTCTATGCGGCGGCGGCGCCTGCGTCGTTGTGGATCTGGATTTGTTGGTGCATCTGCTCCTGCAAGTGCTAATTCGGGCTAGTTTAAAAGGTGTTTTTTGGGTGGAGGTTATCAGTTCCGAATAGGTTTTGCCTGTTGGGTCGAGTTGGATGGTGAGGTTTTGGTCGAATCTGTTAAATTGCACGGTCGTGGTTGGCAGGCACTTTCGTCCATGGCTCACATTTTGGGTAGTTTATGAAATCTTGGATTTTGCTTGGTGTTTTGGGTGAATTGTGATGCAAATCTTTGGGGTTGGGTTGAGGTGGCGTAGTGGGTGCGGGTAGTTTGATAGGTCTGCTTTGCTTGATGTTTGTAGTTTCAAGGGGATTAAGGTGTTATGTTTTAGGATGGTATTGATGTCCAATTGGTGTAATGGGATTGTGGGATGGGGGTTGGTTCGAATTTTCCGAAATTTTGTGACTTGGGTTGCTTGGAAGTATGCGATGTATGTCAGAAGCTGGGAAAAACAGCAGAACCGTTATTTCGATAAGTCATTTCAGCTGCAATGGTTAATGTGTATAAGATCGTTAGCTGTAGGATTGAGTGAGGAGGTAACTGGTGGTATTCCTATCTGTGAATCTGTGTGGGGTGCTTGCTTTTGCTGCTGTCTAAAAACAATTAAACATCACTGATAAATAGTATTTCCTGTATTTTGGACTATATCTTTTTGTCCTTTTTCCTCATACTGAACTGGCATCAGATGATGATTATTGATTAACAACAAACATTTGATTGCCATATCTGCCCAAAATTTTCTGGTGATGTCTCTTTTGAGCTTGTTGTGCATGGTCTTTAATTTCTAATCTTGTCGCTAAACTTTCAATCTACATATTATTTAGAGAAAAACTAGCGAATGGTATACCATCCCCTCTTCCTCTCTCATGCTCCTCCTCACTCCCCGCCGCTGCTCCCTCCCTCTCGTGCTCCCTCTCGCTCCCGGCCACTCCCTCCCTCCTCGCCGCCGTCATCCCCTCACTCTCTACCGTCGGAGGAGGGAAATCCGGCTCCCCCCGCTATGGGTTCACCCTTCCCCCCGGCATAGAAGGAGATCAGGGGGGAGGCGGTGGCCCGGCCGTGGGCGGCGGCGGCGAAGGGCAGGGTAGGAGGGTGGTGGTGGGCGGCGGCCAAGGTTCCAAATCTCGGAACCAGGGGTTTTCTCATCCGGCGATCGGTAACGGTAACTGATCGGTTACCGGAAATTCCAGGAAAAACCTAGACGAAATTTATATTTCAAATTTTGAATTTTGACGGTTTGAAACCAGTAACCGAATCGGTTACCGGGAAAAAAACGAAAAACCCGCTAAAAACTGGGAAAAGTTAGAGAAAACCTAACACAAAATGTTGGGACTAGCATATTTATGCATCTTTAGTTCATACAATAGGTAATCTAGTACAAAAAAGAACTAAACCAACATAAAAAATGCATTTATAACCACCGGAATTTTGGCCTGTTTTTCCATTCTCATCGGGATTTCCGGTTACCAGCCGTAACCGCCAGTTTTTGGAACACTGGTGGTGGCTGTAGTAGTTAGGTTGGGCGGGACGGCGCGGCGGGGAGGGGAGGGGTTGGGAGGCTGTGCAGCGAGGCGGCAACAGTGCCGCCAACCGCCGGTGGTGGAGGGGGCGGGGGTAGGCGAAGGAATAGCGTGGAGTTGGGCCGACGCCAGAGAAGAAGGCGAGGAGGGTGGCGTTGAGAAGAGAGAGGAAGGGGAGGGAAGCGGCAGAGAAGAAGGCGAGTAGAGCGGTACTGGTTGGATGCTATACCATTCGGGTCGATCCGAACGGTATAGTGTGGCATAGTAGCTCTCTATTATTTATGTGACTTTAATTTATTCATTTAGGATATCCCTGTTTTTATGATTCAATGATTGTAAAAATATGTAGCCGAAAGTTTAGCAGCAAGATTAGAATTAAAGGAACATTGTAAAAAGTGCTTTTGTAGAATAGTCCACTAATCCTACTTCTGGAAAGCTTTTTGTGAGAACTACGATCATTTCTGAAATCTGCATCTTTCTTTTGTCTTTTGTAGGTTTGATCGTGATTGGAAAAAGATTGAAGCCTATGTTGGCTCGAAAACTGTGATACAGGTATAGTTCATAGCTATCTTCACATTTGCTTCTTTTCTGCTAGCTTCCGGATGTGCTAGTGATATTTTGATTTGAGGTATTCTATATTCAACTGGTAGACAATGTTACACACTCTTCAAATATACTTAACATGCTTTATGCTGTTCTTTGCTGACTAATCTTATTGGTACCTAGAATCTTATGCTTGATATGAATAAAATCATGTTTTAGTCATAAATCTGCTTCTGGTTTTTGCAAATGCTACGGCACGTAATAAGATAATTTAAGCTCTATGCTTAGTTTTGTGTTTGTTAGTGTAACAAGCATTCATATACATCTTGTTCAATTTCTATAGTGTACTTACAAGTCAACTAAGTTGAGTTTCATTTGAAAAGTTGAATAATACTATACTTGTGTTTATTAGAAGCTACAACTGCATAATACAGAAAACTGGAGAGTTAAGTCCTCTTCCAAACAGTATAAGAGGCAGGTTTTTTTTGTGCTAAATAAAATGAACTATTCCTTTGTCATTCTAATGTCTCTTGACACACTGTACACATCTAAAATATATATTTTGACAGATAAGGAGCCATGCACAGAAGTACTTTTTGAAGGTTCAAAAGAATGGTACAGGCGAACATCTGCCCCCACCCCGGCCAAAGCGCAAAGCTTCTCATCCATATCCACAGAAGGCCTCTAAAAACGGTATGTACTGTTCAACTGCGTAGTCTCATTGGCATGAAGTATTTGTAGTTTGGTGAGTAATAATCAGAATTTATGTAGCCCCTGCAGTGTCTCAAGCTTTTTTATCACAACAACCTCCTGCTCTGAGGGATCAAGGCTGTGTTATGTCTACGGATACGTCTACCGTTGTTAGAAACACAAATGCAAATGCTGTGGTGCCTTCCTGGGACAATGCTCCTGTTCAACCTTTCAGCGCAAGTCATACACAAGGTCTGTTATTACTATCATCATAATCTCCATTGAAGACTAATGATTTTTGGAGGAAATACTAAGGTTTCACATATTTGACAGGTACAGGTGTGGTTGTAACAAATAACTGCTCTAGTAGCATAGAGAGCCCATCTGGAACTTGGCCAACTTCTGAAGCAGTTGAACAAGAAAATGTGCTTCCACCACTCCGTGGTGAGTTCCCTCCTGCCACACACACTATGCCAACCCACCCTTGCAACTGTTCTATAGACCAACAACTTAGTGCGATGGTCTTGGAACTGCTGCAAAATTCATTTTCCTTCTTCCAGCCATAGTAGATAAAATTCTGTTACACTTAAATTAAGGTTTGGTGCTACAGTGCCCATCTCATTTTATATTTTATGATCCATGTTGGGCTGCCTGAGCCAATCTTTGATGGCCAATGGAAACTAAGTTTATCAAGTTGGTAGGCTTTGATCTTCTCTCATTTAAACTGGTTTGAGACTAGTGGTACTAGGAAGTAATTGGCTACTCAAATTTGTTTTCCAAGGTTTTCGCTAACAGAGGAAAACCAGTAAAAATGGGGAGAACCTGATCTTTTTGCCCTAGTGTGCTGTGTTCTCCACTGGAGATAGGCTTAGTTTTTTAAATTGCCGCAATAAGAACACTAAACTTGTAGAGGCAATAAGCGCCGGTTAGATCATTTAAGATTGGGATGGTATTGTGATTCTTTCAGATCATTCAGGGTATTTCACTTCCCTACCAAAGATTTGTTGTAGTCTCATGTGGAATTTAAGAAGAGATACATATGATTTTGACAGAGAAACCCCTGATGATTTGAATTGTCTCATTTTTATATTTAACAGGATTGTTTTACAAAACACAAATGAGAGCCTAGCCCTCGAAGGCTTAAGTATGTCCAATTGTGTCATCTTGTGAAGTGACATAGAAACATAGGCCAACCTATTCCTAACAACTTCATGCCTCTCAGATAGCTGGCCTATTTATGATAGGGGTGAAAACGGATCGGATAGTTTCCGACTGATCCGGACGAATACGGATATGGATTGTGTCGGATCGGATTTTTTCGGATAATTCTCGGATCGGATACAGATACGGATTTTTTTATCGGATACGGATACGAATACAGTAAGCCTGGTATCCGTCGAATACGGATACGAATACGGATTATCCGAATATTACGAAAACGGATATCCGGGATTTTAGCCCAATAGCCATCCAGCCCATAATGCCTCTAGCAGTCCAGCCCAATACATCCAGCCCAATACATATAGCCCATGAATATGAAAACAAATATTTTGGATGTTTTGAATATGAAATATTTAGATTTCATGAATGTTTTGACAAGATGAACTATTTACGTATTTTCGTTAATTTTGGATGTATAGTTTAAGGGTTTTTCATGTTCCGATAAATATTCGTAACTGTATTTGTTTCGATTCGTATTCGCTCCGTATCTGTATTCGATATTATTCGTATTTGTATTCGTATTCGAGTTATCCGTATTCGTATCCGTATCCGAAAACAAATATGAAAACAAATATGGTAGATGCATTATCCGTCCGTATCCGATCCGTTTGCACCCCTAATTTATTAGAAGCCTTACATGATGGGCATGAAAATTTATCATGTCCTAATCTGTTCCGTTAGGGACCTGCCCTTGAGTTTTTAACATACTATGAAATATGATCTCTTGTTGTGTTGGTTAAATATCTGTTTGGTATAGAGATATTGGTGTGAGACTGTGACTGCATTTCTACCACTGTATCCTTACGGCTGCTGCTCCCTGGTTACACATGCAGCTATGCCAGATTTTGGCCAAGTATACAATTTTCTGGGAAGCATATTTGATCCAGATACTAGTGGGCATTTGCAGAGGCTAAAGGCGATGGATCCGATTGACGTTGAAACGGTATGTCTTCTGTAAGCTCTACTTTTTCATTAAACCGTTTTGTGATCCACAGTTGTATTACTTTTCCTATTTGAATGGTATTAACTTGTCTATGCCTAATTATTGTTTCGATTTGCTAGTTTCTGCTGTAGTCTTGGCTATAGTTCTCTCGTAGAAATAGTTAGTGGCTTACAGATGACTCTAATGGCTATAGTTCTCTGGTAGAAATAGTTAGTGGCTTACAGATGACTCTAATAGTCACGTCTTTTGATTAACATGATCATAAATAGAGTGCATTCTTGAGTTTGAGATATAGTTTCTGAATGTTCTATCATAATTTTCTTTTTGCAGCACAGTTCGAATAAAAATCTAGCAGTTATGATGTTACTAAAAATCATAAATATCTGGCAGTAATAATGTTAGATAAGTTTAAGTGTCTGGGCCCCACTTAGCTATAAAACAGTTAGTAAAATTTCAAGTGCCACCAACATTCCGCATCACTCTTTCTATTTTTAGAATATAAGAAACACCAAACCCTTTTCACTCCTGAGGCCCAAACATCCAGTTGACGTAATCATTGTCCACATTGTGCAGCTCTAATTCTTAACTGAAAATTCACCTGCTGTAAGAGTTCTTTTTTCCCGAAAAGAAGTTATTCAGACATGTTATGCTTTTAACTTTGTATTGCATGCATTTGTCTTGACTTCTGTTCTTCTCCCTTTATATTTTTGACAATGTCCTGAGTCCTGACTGCTCTCTTTCCGTCGTTTTGTTTAGTTTCTTCCTCTACTGCATTTCATTGCTATCAATTCATGTTCTTGTATTCTATGGACAACTGTACCATTATTGATATATTTGTTCACACCACTGTGCTATTTCACTTACAATGAGTGTCTGTTGAGTTGGCTAATCTACAGGTACTACTGCTGATGAGAAATCTATCCCTGAACCTGACTAGCCCTGACTTTGAGGCACATGTAAGTCGTTTTCTTCTTTCTTTCCACTCACATTTCTCTTTTAGCTTTGTGCACTTTGTAATTGTCTACTTGTCTCAGCATGTTGTGAGTGATATCCCAATGCTTGTACCATACTACCTTTAGGGTTTACCATATTTTCACTCAATGCAGTGATTCTGATGATAATAGAATGATTTCAGATATTGTTATGACTGTTGTATACTTGTATTACCCTAGAACTTCCTGAAATTCCACCTTATGTTTCACAATAATAATGAAAATGGAAATTTTCCATTGACCCGAGGTGTTCTGAAGTCACGTGGTCTTTCTAGCTAGTGCACAGTTGAGGTTCTTATTACCTAATTTTTTTGTGCTAGCTAATAAAATTTTCTAAAACAAACATTTAACTGGCTAATTTCATGAATCATGATTATCAGAGTGATATAGATTGCAAGCTTATTTCTTGGAAAAGTGAAACTTTAATAAATTATCCTCCCCCCTCGACATGAATATTCCCAACCGTCTGTTAGCTCCTTGTTTAGCACTTCCTTGAGTGGCATCTTCTCTCCTGCCATATTTTCACCTGGGAACCTCTGTTCTTAAAAAACACGTGCTTGATATGTTAGCATCTTGCTGATCTGTTTTGGGGCTATCCAATACTATCCATTATTGCATTGGTTTTCCTGTGAATGTTTAACTTGCAGGAACATAACTGCATCCTTCTCTTTTCGAGCTTTCTACTGATGAATTGATCCGATTGTAATAATGTAGTGACCATAGAAACAATTTATGAAACATTTTCCCTAGTAACTTTGAAAAGCTGCTATTATTGTGGTTTCCAAATATACCCTTGGAACACATTAACCATTATGGTAAGAAACATATCTTCCGTTCTACATGACACTTCGAAAATCGAAACACTTCTTGATTGGTTCTAATGCACTGTTCTGAAATCCTGATGGATTCACCCCCTGATTGCAGCGGAAGTTGCTGTCATCCTATAGTTCTGGTGGAGATCAAATTGAAGGCATGGAAAATCTTGGATCTCCTCAGAGTTGCCATCTTCCATTCATGTAACACTTCAGTTACTCTCCTTGTTCATGTGCTTGTGACCTGATATATATTGCATCTCGACATTGACAAAGAGCATTTGCATTTTCCAGGGTAACAAGTGAATGAGAGAGCACTGTCCATTTGCGGTCGAAACTTCGGTTTGTTTCCACGAGACGTTCTTGTGTTCTCCTTGTACTGGAGTTTGGACAGCTGGTCTGGCAGTTTATGAATGCTAGCGACGTGTTGTGGCAGTGACATCTGTATAGCTTCCCCTAGGCTAGTTTTGCTCATCAAGTTCATGTAGATAGCCAGTTTTGTGTGCTCATGCAATTCTTTTTTCCTCGGGTGGGGCATGTTAGATGTGTATTAGTAATTGTGTATTTTCCTTGATATGTTTTTGTATGGCTTCGATCTTTTCAGCTTATGGCTTATGGTAAATAGGACAGTCTCCACGGTTTTTTCGAAGCGGGTTTATGATCGGCATTTGATTCGTTCATACAAGCGCTCGCTTTAGCGGTAAAAGTCGTCAGGTATAGCCATAAGTCATTAGCTGTAGCAAAAAAGAACATATCCTGTATATACATCTATGTATGCATGTATGTAAATGTGTGATTATGTAATGCTTGAAATACCGTGAGTCTTTGATTTAACGGAATAATATGCTGAATAATCCACTCGGGTGTATTCTATACTATATAATGTAATGCACCCAACTACTATATAACGGGAGTTTTGAATTGTGGATCTGCATTAAAACAGTTACTTTCTAAACTTTTTTGTCTTGGTTATGGATCATATTGTGTTGAAATCCTATTCATTTTTAAGTTTAGTTGAGTTTGCAGTTCGTATTGTTGGCTTTTAAGGGCGATCGGAATGGTGTTGGTTTATAACTTTTTTTACTGTAATTGGTTTATTTTTTACCATAGCTAAGCTGGTTTATTTTGTATAATTAAATTTAAAAAAAATTAAAAATAGAAAAAAAACATGTTAGCCCATCACGGATAATGCAAAGAAATACAAGAAAAAAGAAAAGATAAAAAAACCTAAAAAATCTAAAAAAAATCAAAAAAAGACGAAATTACTGAATAACGAAAAAAAGTAGAAACTAGAATGAGAAGTTAGTTTTAAGCTAAAATAAACGGGGCGATGTAATCTGTAATTTGTACTCCATAAGTCAATATCCATTACAGAACAGTAGGGCCAGCGGCAATGTACGTTTTTTAAAGAGAAAAATCCATTATTTGCCATCTAAAGATTGCTTCTTCGTGATTCGTCACTCGAAAGATTGCCTTTTAAAAATTGCTACTTATTTTGTGAAAATAATTAGGATTTGCTACCATCTTTGTATTTACGCAAATTTTATTTTTTTAAAAACAAAGAGCTGCATGTGAAACGTCGACTCTACCCCTGCCCAACCAGACTTAAGACTTGGCCCTAATCCGTCCCTAATGAGTTAGACTAAGGCACCGTTCATTTTAACTTAAAACCAGTTTTACTTTTAACTTCTGCTTTTTTTTTACTATTCAGTAATTTTATCTTTTTCTAGGTTTTTTTTAGATTTTTTGGGCTTTTTTGTCTTTTCTTTTTTTCCTGTATTCCTTTGCATTGTTCGTGATGAGTTAACAATTTTTTTTAATTTTTTAAATTTAACTATACCAAATAAATCAACTCAACTACAGTAAAAAAAATAAGCTAACTATAATAAAAAAAGGTTAAAAGCCAACACCATTATGAATGCACCCTAAAATCCATCTCCCTCCGGAGCTCAAGCGCCACTCCCTCGCCGACCCACCACCTCCCAGGACGCCGCCTCCCTCGCAATGAATGCTCAGAACTAGTCGTGGCTATGTGTTTTTGTAATGAATAAGAAGTTTATGTGGCTGTCTGGTGTTTAAGTTTAGGGAGATGCTAGTGTTCGAATCATCCGATCTGGACGCTAGCTTTGTTCGGTCGCTTGCAACATTTCGTACATATGAATATAACATTTCTTAGCCATATTTGCAACAAAAAATATTTGATAAAAAAATCTTAATATTGTACTAGTTGTTACTGATTATTACATACATGAAATTAAAATGTTACATCAAAAAACAATATCTACCTCTCATGCGCGACGCAAAGGAACCCTAATGAACCCTACCTCCTCCAGAGGTTGCTGCCAGAGGGAAGGAA
The DNA here is from genome assembly GCA_036346265.1 of Melocanna baccifera. Taxonomy (NCBI): domain Eukaryota; kingdom Viridiplantae; phylum Streptophyta; class Magnoliopsida; order Poales; family Poaceae; genus Melocanna; species Melocanna baccifera. The sequence goes on along the minus strand of CM070691.1, from coordinate 26,391,567 downwards.
AAAACATGAACAAGACGAAGCCTAACCCGCCTCCCTACACGCGGTGGCAGCTGGCGCACCCGGCCTGCTTCGCGTGGAGCCCACTGCCCCTCCTCGTCGTCGCCATCGAAATCCCAATGCTTCCCCTTGCCGCCGGCGCACGGGCAGCCATCAAAGGGCCCACTACCGGCGAGTGTTGGTCCCAGCGTTAGTAAGAGCAAGGGCCGCTGCGCTTCGCTATGGGTGGGTGGCTGGATGTGGAGAGAAGCGTCGGAGCCACACGGCGGCGACCGAGAACTCTGAACGTGCTCTTGAATTTGCTACTGCCACTGCCCGTCCTCGCCAATCTCTCTCTTTTCATTCTTCTCGCTTTCACTTGGCTTCTTTGGGTTCTCACTATTGGATGGAGTCTTTGGTTGTCCTACTGTGCTTATCGAGGAGTGAGTGGGTTGTCTCAGCGTCCGATATTTTCTCTTGGTGCTGTACATTTGCACTGTAGCACTTCCCTTAAGTTTATGCAATGAATGCAAGCTATAGCCTATAGGGTATGATCTGGAATTACATATCCATACATGGACAATGTATGTCATCTGATAGATTGATCCTTCTCACTGAATTGTTCTTCTGCAAAATGGCGAATATACATCATATACATATCAGTACCCTACAGCGTAATTACACACATTACATTTACGTCACCATTTTAAACCCGGTTATCTGTAACTGTAATCCCTCTAGACTTACTTTCCAACCACTAGACTTACTTTCCAACTGACATAACATACTTAACAAAGTTTCATCACAACCAGCAAGATTCAAATTACATAAGGAGCTAGCATTTTACTTGGCTAACTCAAGATGGATTAGCTTACTGTTCACCCGTTCACTCCTTCAAGCCCCTCTCAAAAACCTCTCCTTTGCTGCACTGATGTTTTTCTGAAGATCAATATACTTTTGCAGTGAAATTTCTGAAAGAGTACATTGCATTTTGCATCGGGTAACTTGTTGCTTGTTTCACTTTACATCAAAATTAATTCATGCTTTCACTTTGCACCAAGTCCTAGTGAGAGCTTCGAAAAGGCGACGGAGAGACCATTCTGTCTATTTATTCGAGAGAAGTTATAAACTATAAGCTAAAAAGAATAGGGTCATCTAACATAATGCTGCTCGCAGGCACGCTCAAAGCAAAATTAAAAACAAAATTAACACTCCGAAATCCCTGTCGCATGATCATCAATAAGTTCCTGTAGCAACTGCATAAACTCAATTTTTTTCTGGGGAAGAAATAGCCAAGATATTGTACTAAGGGCTGCCCAGATGTAGGACTGTAGGTTGTATTAGCATCTTAGGACCAAACGTAAAGATTTTTGTTTTAATTTCTGCAGATGTTGAATTGTTTTATGTTGAAATTTCTAGCTTCAAATATTCCTTCACTATTTTTGCTTGCTGTTGTTCATGTAGCGCATATCGTAGTCTAAAGAAAAGGAAGAGATGCTTCTCATGCTCCATAATTAATCCTACGGCACAGTTTATGATAATGAGATTTGAGAAAAGTGCTAAACGAATACGCCATCCAAAACATGTTTCTCTCTTTTTTCTCCTTTCCGCGAGGGAAAACGCACTGCAGTGTACTAGTATAGTTACACTGAAGACGTCATTTGGCAGACGTTGTCCCCGTGAACACAACCAAAGTAACCCCGTGCCACCTAGGCAAGTAGCACCCTCCAGACTCCACCGCACTCCACGTCTCGCCCAAATCTCCGACGAGCCGAGGAGGAGGAAGAGGAAGGGTAGCAGGAGACCCCTGCAGGCGCGGTTCAGCGGGCGGTGCGGGAATGGTGGTGGTAGACGCGTCGGAGTTCGGAGCGGAGGGGTTCGACCCGAAGCGGTGGATCAACGCGGCGCTGGACGCGCGGCACCCGTCGGAGCCCCTCGACCGCTTCCTCGCCGACGCCGAGGAGCGTCTCCGGGCCGCGGCCGACGACGCCGCGGCCACGCTCGAGCGGGACAGCGCCGACGCACTCCGCCGCGTCCCGCTCGCGTGCCGCGACGCGATCCGCCTCCGCGACGACGCCGTCGCGCTCCGCTCCCACCTCGCCTCCGTCCTCCAATCCCTCTCCCAGGTGCCCCCTCTCGTTACTAATTGGATCTGGATCTCACACTCCCCGTGCATGTACTACGCGAAATCGAGATGGATTTGGAGGGTCCATCGAATGATTTAACGGTGCAAATGTGCTAATATTGAATCAAAATTCACACACTATGATTTAGTTTGATTCGTTTATGCTTATAGTTCGGTCTCCTCCGCTATCGGTACCATGTTTTCAATTGGATCTGGATCTCACATGCCGTATGTTAATCTGTGTTGGCTTCGCCTTGTACAGAGCGTACTGTTAGAGAACATTATACAAAATACCGCCAAATTCCCAACTGAGGCTTTAGTTTGATCTATTTGGGCTTAGGATTTAGTGTCTCCTTTCGTTAATTGGAACTGGATCTCGGAGTTTGCCTGCGCTTGGTAAAACCAAGCTAGATTTTGGCACTTGAGTTGCAAAAAAACCCAGCATGTGTTGTCTATGATTAGTTTGGGATGCTACCATGTTATGTACTTATACATCACCTATTTTTTTAATAGTACTTATACATCACAGCTACGCACATAGAAACTTGAGTATACTGTATAAAGTACATACAAATTCACAAATTCAGAGCTGATGTCCATATAAACTATGCCTGTACATATATTATCATAAAATATTGAGGCCTGCCGTTCTAGTTAACTACAGATAACATCTTGTAGAATGAGATGCAACATAAAATTGCAAACCTAACATTTTTTCCCCAAAGTGTGTAGTATTTATTGCAATGTAACCATCTCTCTCAATAACAATTATTTTGAGTCCTTCTGTAGAATAGAAATGGATTTAACTAATACTAGTGTTTTTTTGGGGGGATTAGCGATTCTTATGATAAACAAATTGGGCATCCACCATCCAGTTCCTTATTCCATTTACATTTCAGAAATGTGGTAGTTAACCAAGTATTGATGATGATTTCTCCAACCAGGCTGAGGGCTCATCTGCTGAGTCGATAACTGCACTAGCACGAATTGATACTGTGAAACAGCGCATGGAAGCGGCATATGGAACATTGCAGGTAAGGTGTATGTGGACCATGGCATATGTCACTGGAGTAACTGGTAAGTTCTTATCTAATAGTTGTAAGAATTTGTTGGACGGAATGGCAGGATGCAGCTGGACTAGCTCAGTTGAGCCAAAGTGTTGAGGATGTGTTTTCTAGTGGTGATCTTCCGAAAGCTGCCGAAACCCTGGCAACCATGAGACATTGCTTGTCAGCAGTTGGTGAGGTATTGTAATCTCTCTCTCTCTAGCTTATATACAGAAGCTGTTCATTTAGCTTATAAAATGTTGCTTTCAGGTTGCAGAGTTTGCTAATGTGAGAAAGCAGCTTGAAGTATTGGAAGAAAGGCTAGATGAAATGGTTCAGCCTCGTTTATTGGATGCCCTTTCTAACCGCAAGGTTTTTTTCCTTGCAAAATTAACTCATTTATATCAACAGTATATGAAACATTTCTATTTTACTTAGAACCTGTTTTCTATGCAAATTTTGGTTGAAAGGTTGATGCTGTGCAAGATCTTCGTGGTATATTGATACGTATTGGGAGGTTTAAGTCACTGGAGGTGCAATACACTAAGATCCATGTCAAACCTCTAAAGAAACTTTGGGATGATTTTGATCTAAAGCAAAGAACCACCAGTGTAGAGAAGCATGGTGGTGAAAGCATAAGTAGTCTATCATTCTCAAGCTGGCTGCCAAGTTTCTATGATGAGACACTACTTTACCTCGAACAAGAATGGAAGTGGTATGTGCATGGGATTTCGTTTTCATTTGTTCTGAGTTAACAAATACTTGTCTTTAAATTAGTTAAACAGAAGTCAGTTTTTTTGGCAGCAGCTTTTAACTATCTTTGGGCCACCAAAGAAAACACTTTTTTTTGCCCTGTTGACACTTCAACTATAGATGTTCTAAAATGCTAATACTCACAGGTGCTTGACCGCTTTCCCTGAAGAATACAGATCACTGGTCCCGAAAGTACTTGTTGAGACCATGAGTGAGCTGAATTCAAGCTTTGTCTCTCGTGTCAACCTAGCCACTGGAGATGTTGTTCCTGAAACCAGATCTGTTGCAAAAGGTAATATTTGTTTCATGGTTGCATATTTATTTTTCTATTTGACAAATTATTAGTTATTGCTTGTTTGTTGCACAAGCACAGTAAGTTTTTCCCCCTCAATAAATTGATTTTATCTTCTCTGTGCCCAGGTATACTGGATGTTCTATCAGGTGACTTGCCAAAAAGTACCAAGTTGCAGAATAAGCATCTTGTAGCACTAATCGAACTGCACAACATGACTGGCACTTTTGCTAGGAACATTCAGCACTTATTTTCAAAAGCAGATCTTGCAGTTTTGCTGAATACATTGAAAGCTATTTATTCCCCATATGAAACCTTTAAAGGGAGGTAAACACTTAAGCCATTTTGTCCAATACAGACACAAAAAAAGTTATGTGCATCTTTTACCACCTGTATTTACAACAACTCTTTGTTGCCCTTGATGTATAGTACTAAGCAATTGGTTCTGCATACTATTTTTCATGTCATGTAGGTATGGGCAGATGGAGCGCGCTATACTTTCTGCTGAGATGGCAGGTATAGATATCCGTGGGGCTGTCTCTCGTGGTGTAGGTGCACAGGGTATAGAGCTAAGTGAAACTGTCCGTAGAATGGAGGAATCCATCCCACAGATGGTAGTACTTCTTGAAGCAGCTGTTGAGAGATGCATAAGTCTTACTGGCGGTTCAGAGGCAGATGAACTGGTACTGGCTCTTGATGACATCATGCTGCAGTACATATCTAACCTACAAGAAACTTTGAAGTCCCTGAGGACGGTATGTGGGCTGGATAATACTGTACATAGTGATGCCTCAAAAAAAGATGCAGGATTAGAGAAAAAGGAAGCGCCACGATTGGTGGATGTTTCCGAAGAGGAAGAATGGTCTATTGTCCAGGGTGCTTTGCAGATTCTTACAGTTGCTGATTGCCTAACTAGTAGAACTTCAGTTTTTGAGGCTTCTTTAAGGGCTACTCTTGCCAGGATTGGAACAAACATTTGTCTTTCCGGATTTGGTTCCAGCCTGGATAAATCACCTGCAGCAACTGCTGATGAGAATGTGGAAGTGCCTCTGGCTGGGAGGGCAGCACTTGATACTGCAGCCATTCGCCTCACAGATCTACCAGACAAGTCTAAGAAACTCTTCACTGTACTAGAACAGGCAAGTTGTATGGTTTTAAATTATCTTCCATTTAGTGTTACAACACAGGAGTCATCACTTGTCTCTCTGACTCCAAACTGTACATCTGAATAAGCTAGTGATTGAACTTGCAAAATGATGCATTTTCTTCAGTCATCACTGAATAGAACTTGCTAGAAGAACCTCGCTCATATTTATCTAGCACTTGAAGTCCTGAGTTTGATGGTCCAGATTGCATCATTTTCTGGTTGGCCTGAGTTGTACCTAATTCTTAGCAAATGACGGAATTCTGTGTTGGATGAAATATATGTATGCTTGATCATTTGATACTATGCTTTTCTATATTGTTGCTGATCTTGAGCAAAACCATGACTTGCTTGAACAGCGTGAATTCAAACATATGGAGATAAATTGTAGGATTCGTTTATAATCTCAGGCTTCATAGGAAATTCGGGAGTAACTTGCTTTTTCTGTTGTGCATTACCTTAAATTATTCATCTGTAGCATAGAACCTATTCATGGCCGCCTTAATTTCTTGCACATGTAACTTTATTTGCCTTCGTGTTCTGTTCATTTAAAGAAATTATTTCTATTGTACAGTCAAAAGATCCAAGGTTCCACGCTCTTCCTGTCGCGTCACAAAGAGTTGCGGCCTTCTCAGACACAGTAAACGAACTTGTCTATGATGTGCTCGTATCAAAAGTTCGGCAGCGTCTCAGTGAGGTTGCTCGCCTCCCAATCTGGTCGTCCATGGAGGAACAGAGTGGTCTTCCTCTTCCAAGCTTCAGTGCCTACCCACAAGCATATGTGACCAGTGTTGGGGAGTATCTCCTCACTTTACCGCAGCAGTTGGAGCCACTTGCAGAAGGTATCTCAGGCAGTGAGGCTGGCAACGATGAGGCTCAGTTCTTTGCTACTGAGTGGATATTTAAGGTAAGTAATATGTACAAAGCCTTTCTACTACTATGCACAAGATCTAGATTACAGCATCTTGAACAAGACTGTCCATCACCTTGTGTACTCGTAAAATATGCCATCAACAAAATTGACCATGCTTCAATGCATAACCTTGCAAGTTATGTAGGGGAAGAGTGAATCGTCTAGAATATGCACATCACAATTGAACAGAACACTACATCGAATCCCCCAAATAATCTTATCAGAATACATGACACCAAATATAATGTCTTTGTTCTCAATCTCTGTTTCCATGAATTAGGTCGCCGAGGGTGCTACAGCTCTCTTCATGGAGCAGCTGCGCGGGATCCATCACATCACGGACCGAGGGGCGCGGCAGCTCGCAGCGGACATAGAGTACCTGAACAATGTCCTCTCTGCGCTCTCAATGCCGATCCCTCCGTTCCTCTCCACCTTCCTCGCCTGCATCTCGACCCCGAGAGACCAGCTCCGTGACCTGATCAAATCAGACGGCGGAGGCCAGCTCGACCTCCCTACCGCCCATCTGGTCTGCAAGATCCGGCGCATCTCGTTAGATTAGTGAAACAACGTTGCTGTAGTTGCAAATCCTAGCCATGTAAAAGAATCCTCTTGTCCCTTTTTCTTTTCCTTTTTGGTGACAATGAGTTTTGTCTTGTAACTGTATCGATTGCAGATAGAGAGAATAACCATGTTATAGAAGAACTCAGTACATTGAGTGAGCTGATTGCGCCAACCGTGAACTGAGTCGGCCGGTACTTAAGGGAAATGGACGGCTCTGCTACACATAGCAAGCGCCGGTACGCAATGGTATGCTACGACCAGCAAGCCATTGGCACTTCTCCAAGCTGTCTGCAAGTAATCTCACGTGAGTTCAGTAGCCACGACATTGAAGCATCAAACTCGAAGCAATTGGCCACGAAAATAGCACGAAAAAAATGGGCCTTTCCACTTGGACCAGAGAGAGAAGATGATAATGTCACCCTGGGCTGCTACTACGTTGCATCTACGTGGGCTCATCTCTTCCTTATCGAGCCTGTGGGGTGGCGCAGAACCGGCCACGTCGCCCATCCCCACCCCTTCCCCTCCCCTCTTCCTCCCCAAGCCCCCACGCAACGCCGCACCGGAGGAGAGGAGGCGGCGGAAACAAAACAAACGGGCCGGGTCCGATCCACACAGGTGCGTGCGCGCCTTAGCTTCCGTGATTCTGATGGCAGGATGTTGCGTGCGTCTGGTTCTAATCTTGGTTGCTTGGATCGAACCTAGTGTTGTGGACTCGCGGCGGGATTCCGTGTTCGAAGCCGTTTTTACCCTATTTGTGCTTTTGGAGTATGTGTTTGGTTCGTGTTCGTGTACATTTTTTTTAGCTTGAAGCCATAGGGGGAGAATTTGGGCTGGGAATCTGCAAGAGCATGTGTGATGTTTGGTGCTGATCTAGGTTTTGCCAGTAGGATAGTGAATTCGTTAGCTTGTTCACTTGAATTAATCGGTCAATCGGCAAGTAGAAGATACGAGGAGTTAAGATATAGGGATGAACATTGTTTTAGGCTGGTGTTTGTAGTTGCTTGCAGTTCGAGGAAGGATTAAAATGGTTGGGACGCTTGCAAAGTCGTATTTTATTGTAGTTCTTGAGACGAAAGCTTCCTTTCAATCAAACCTGAGTTGTGAAACATTTTGCATTCTAAGAAATGGTGTTCGTGCGTTCTCCAAAATAAATGGAGTTTTTCCATACATGCTTTTGTAATGCCGTTGTGACTTCTTCTGGTAGCACCGTAGCAGTGCTTGCTAATTGTCACAATTGAATTGAACTGATGATATGGAATATTTCTCTGCGTGACAAGATCTCCATTGATTTTTTTTCAGTGAGCAAACATGGCACCGACTTCTATGAGTCTTGCTGCAAAAGGGGTGCTTCCCTTCGCTGCACTTCCTTCAAGTGGCGTTGCACAGAGGCCAGTGTCTGTGACTGCTTCCCTGGAGCACAAGACTAATGATGCTAGAAGGAAGTTCCTAAAGCTTGCACTTGGAAATCTTGGAGTTGGGTTGCCCACCTTGTTGGGTGCTAAGAAAGCTCTCGCTGATGAGCAAGGTGTCTCTTCCTCAAGAATGTCTTACTCGAGGTTCCTAGAGTATCTTGACAAGGATAGAGTGAAGAAGGTTGATTTGTTTGAGAATGGGACGATTGCTATTGTAGAAGCTATTTCTCCTGAGCTCGGCAATCGTGTGCAGAGAGTTCGTGTGCAACTTCCTGGTCTAAGCCAGGAGCTTCTTCAGAAGTTGAGGGAAAAGAATATTGATTTTGCTGCACACAGCAACCAGGAGGAATCTGGTTCTCTTCTGTTCAATCTGATTGGAAGCTTGGCCTTCCCACTCATCCTTATTGGTGGTTTATTTTTATTGTCAAGAAGAGGATCAGGTGGCCTTGGTGGACCTAATGGTCCTGGCTTTCCCCTTGGTTTTGGTCAATCTAGGGCCAAGTTTCAGATGGAACCCAACACTGGTGTTACATTTGATGATGTAGCTGGTGTCGATGAAGCAAAGCAAGACTTCATGGAAGTGGTTGAGTTCTTGAAGAAACCAGAAAGGTTCACTGCTGTTGGTGCTCGCATTCCTAAAGGTGTTCTGCTTGTTGGTCCTCCTGGAACCGGTAAGACTTTGCTTGCCAAGGCAATTGCGGGAGAAGCTGGTGTGCCATTCTTTTCAATATCGGGCTCTGAATTTGTGGAGATGTTTGTTGGTGTTGGTGCTTCCCGGGTTCGTGATCTTTTCAAGAAGGCCAAGGAGAATGCTCCTTGCATTGTGTTTGTTGATGAAATCGATGCTGTTGGAAGGCAAAGAGGAACAGGTATTGGTGGTGGGAATGATGAAAGGGAGCAGACTCTGAATCAGCTGTTGACTGAGATGGATGGTTTTGAGGGGAACACTGGAATCATTGTTATTGCTGCCACCAACAGGGCTGACATCTTGGATTCCGCTTTACTTAGACCTGGACGCTTTGACAGACAGGTTAGTTTTTATCCGCTGAATTATTATCTGGATGTTAACATCTATTTGGATTCTATTTGTGAATTCAATCAACTGTAACAAAATTTAAGTAAAAATGTTCCAGTTATAGTGTTTACCTTTATCTATGCTGGTGAAGTTCTCGGGTGCTTGTATGGCAAAAGTCCAATACCCAGTCTGTCTCCTTTGTAGCTTACTCAGCTGATCAATTTTGATACAGTCACTTCAGAGCTTGAGTTATCTTCCAGTGTCTTAAAAGTTCAAATTATCTAGAATATTTCTTTGAATATTCAGGACCTTCCTAACATTTTGGATATGTCTTGTAACTTGTTGCACAGGTGACTGTTGATGTTCCTGATGTACGTGGAAGGACAGAAATTTTAAAGGTGCACGGTGGCAACAAGAAGTTTGATTCTGATGTTTCTCTTGATGTCATAGCAATGAGAACACCTGGGTTTAGTGGAGCAGACTTGGCAAATCTTCTGAATGAAGCAGCCATATTAGCAGGCAGACGTGGGAAGACAGCAATTTCCTCAAAAGAGATCGATGATTCAATTGACAGAATAGTGGCTGGTATGGAAGGAACTGTCATGACAGATGGGAAGAGCAAAAGCCTTGTTGCTTACCATGAAGTTGGGCATGCAATTTGTGGGTAAGAGATAATCTGCATCTTTACGGATTATATCTTTTTTGTTGAACATTGCATTAGGATTGAGTTGCTTTACGATTTGTTGAATTTCTCAGCATTTCCTGTAGTGCATTTGGAGTATTAATGTACATGGATTTGTTAATATGGTTTGTTAAGCATGCTAGCTATTTTTTTTGTGTGAAATGGCCTGGGTATTCAGGAGAGTACAGAGCAATTATTGGTGGTGTTAATAAACTCTCCAACCTCTTATGCATGCATTGCCATTGGGTGGGTGTATTAAGAGACTTCTCCGTATTTTTCCCTGAAAAGGATATTGTACACTTGTCGTTTCACTTGTGAGTTATTCGGTGCATCTTTTGTTTGTCATGCTTTGTTTATTACTTCCATGTCAAGTTTACATACAACCTCATTCACATTTGGAAATGTTGCCCTGTGAAGAACTTTGACGCCTGGCCATGATCCCGTCCAAAAGGTTACCTTAATTCCAAGGGGTCAAGCTCGTGGTCTCACCTGGTTCATTCCAATGGATGACCCAACACTCATCTCCAGGCAGCAACTCTTTGCCAGAATCGTTGGTGGCCTTGGCGGTAGAGCTGCTGAGGTGGTCATATTTGGAGAGCCTGAGGTGACCACAGGAGCTGCTGGTGACTTGCAGCAGATTACCGGCTTGGCCAAGCAGGTATACTCTGTTTATATTGTAGAACGTAGCTAATATATTGACAGAAATTTAAAGGAAACTCACAAACTGGAGAAGCTGCTACCTGCTATAATTTACAGCTATCTGTACACTTCTTGTCTCAACTATTGATTTTTGTTCCCGATTGTACTGAGATCACAATGCTTCTGCAGATGGTGGTCACATTCGGTATGTCAGAGATAGGCCCATGGTCTCTGATGGACTCAGGGGCACAGAGCGGGGATGTCATCATGAGAATGATGGCAAGGAACTCCATGTCGGAGAAGCTCGCAGAGGACATTGATTCGGCTGTGAAGCGGTTGTCAGATGAGGCCTATGAGATTGCTTTGAGCCACATCAGGAACAACCGGGAGGCCATTGACAAGATCGTGGAGGTGCTCCTTGAGAAGGAGACATTGAACGGTGATGAGTTCCGGGCCATTCTTTCGGAGTTTGTGGATATCCCTATCGAGAACCGGGTTCCCCCAGCCACACCGGCAGCTCTCCCTGCATAAACTAGCCTAGTTTTGTTGTTGTAAGATGTTCATATTTTCGATTCTTGGTGTACACTAATTCTACTTCACCTGCCGGATTTTTGGTCTACTACATATAACTTACTCGTTGTTAATTATAAAATGTAATTAGCTGAAAAAGTTTTGCGCAAGCACTTTCTGATGTCCCTCGGGAATTCTACTTCCTGATCGAGTGAGATTTCTGAAAAGACTGCATGGCTCCTGATGCCTTATATGTACTCATGAGGTTTTGCAATTTCTGATCTAAAAAATTAAATTCGACAATTTATCGCATGTTTTTTTCTTAATATTTGGTAAGCATCGAACCTTGGTAAACCATACAGCTGTGCCACACCATTGGTCTATGCTGGCATGATTAGTCACAACTCACAACCTATGGTCATTATTTTACCAAAATTGACCATAGCTAGTATTGGCAAATCCTGGTCAAAATTTAACTACCAAAAATTTTGTCCGCCAAAAGTGGAACAAATTTATAATAATGCCATTAATTTTAGCATCATTATCGAATTTGCATCTCCATTGGCTTGGATCAACCTGGACGCCTTAGCCCACAAGCAATGAAAACTGACGACCATATTAAGCGCGCTGACTACGGCCTAAAGCCGGCTTTTGCGTCTAGTTTTTACTTTTTTTAACTATTTTTTTATTTTTTGTTATTTTTTTTGTATATTTCTTTACATTATTTGTGATGGGATAACATGGTTTTTTATTTTTTTAAAATTTAATTATGCTAAATAAACTAATTCAGTTACAGTAAAAAATAAGCTAACTACAATAAAAAAACCCATAAGTTACCGCTATTTTTAAATTTTAATTATGCTAAATAAACTAATTCAGTTACAGTAAAAAATAAGCTAACTACAATAAAAAAAACCATAAGTTACCGCTATTTTGAACACCTCCTAATAGTTGCTTCAGCTTATCATTTTCAACTACTACTTATTAGTCCAATAAATAATAAATCTTGAAAGAATTCAAAGTCAAGAGCAGACTGAAATCCAAAAGGATCAAGATAACTTTTTCTAGAGCAATAACCAAATACTAGTCACCTGTAAGTAGTTAGCCTGACACGGTGACACCTACTGAGACCACATGTTTGCCCTTTTAACAAAGTCCAAACTAGTGAACTGGCATTTCTAGATTTGGAATCATCAATCTTCTAAAAAAGGAGCCAAGGATACCATGTGAAAATTGCAAAATTGACAAAAAGAAAAAACACATAAAAAAGAGAGGTGCTTATACTCTCACAAAAATGAACTCCCCATCCCCACCTGTCAGTCTGTCAAAACAAATATCCGGCAAGTACAGGTACATCTTGAAAAATTCCCACACTAAGGTAGTGCTTATTTGAACCTATTTTTATAGTTTTTGGGCTTTTTTTTAGTATTGTTTGGCATTATTTGAGATTTTTTTCATTGTAGCTGCTGTAAATTATTTTGATGTAATTACATTTAAAAAATTAAAAAAAAAGAAAAAGTAGATTTTTTATAATGCAAATAAATACGAGAAAACTAAAAAAAACTTAAAATACTAAAAAGCTAGAAAACAACAAAATTAAGATGTGACAAGTTAGAAGCTTAAAAGCCAAAAGGGTAAGCCCCAAGTGAGCCTGAAGCCAAGACCTGTTCAGGCCACACTGCTCATTTCCGACCAGCCACCGAGACACTCCCTCCCCCACCTCCGATCATGGCGTCCGCCTCTGCCTCGCCGCGCACCCCGCAGCAGCTCGTCGATGCCCTCACCGCACACCTCGCTCTCTACCACGCCTCAAACTCTAGCCCTCCCCCCGTCCCCTCCCCGCGCGCCGCGATCCTCCGGTGGCTCGCCTTCCTCCCCCCGGCCGCACGCCCCGCCGCGGCCACATCCCTCCTCTCCCCGCCGTGGCCGCCGCATTCCTCTCTATGATCCTCCGCCGCCGCCTCCGCGACCACTCCTCCTTCTTCGTCCTCTCCTCCCCCTCCTCATCCTCTCCCGAGCCCACCGTCCTCTCGCGGCTCTCCCGCGCCGCCGCGGCATCCCGCGCCCGTCCTCCGCTTCTCCAATCTTCTCATCTTCCCCTCCTCCCCCGCGTCGTCGCGCGCTGACGCGATCGCCGTCGCCGAGGCCCTCCTCACCGACCTCGACGCCTTCGTCGCCGCCATGGGCGAGATCTCCGGCGGAAGTTCCTCTGCTGCGGCGATGGCGAGGTGGACTTGGCCGCGATGGCGTGCGAGGATTTCCCGGAGCTTCCCTGGCTGAAGGCGCAGGGGTACTACGTCATCGAGGAGTCTGTGGCCAGTTGGGTGGAGATCGCTCTGTGGATGTCGTGGGCGGCGGCGGGGGGAGTTGGAGGGAGGAAAGCGGTGAGAGTTGGGAAGGGTGTGAAGGAGAAAGCTGGGTTGGCAGCAAATGCATTCTGGAGGGAGAAGGGGTATGTGGATTGGTGGATGATGCTGGAGCCACGGGTGAGAGCAAGGATCATGGGAGCCTTCTTTGGGAAGGGTGCTGGTAATATGCTTACTTTCGCTGCACTTTGAAATAATTTACATTCATGGATTTCAAATACTATGGCGGCTGCACGTCTCAGTTATATGCATATAATTTCAGGCCTATTTAGTATTGGCAATGTGTAGAATTTAGAAACAATGGTGTAGTTTCATTAGTTTTTTGGGTATGGTTTTAGTTCAAGTGGAATCAAAATTCGAAAGAACACATTTCATTTGTGAATTACGTATGTGTATTGTGAAGCTTTTGTTGACTAATTAGCAGTGATTAGTTATGATGTACCACATATAGGTAGGTAATTAAATTTTATTTCTATTTATTGGGGGTAGCTATTATTGCCATGGCATTTTAATAAAGGAAATGACAACGGCCGACAGTGGTGGAGAAAGAAAACGAAAGGGTGACAGAAATACCATGGAAGGATGATAATTTCTTGTCATGTTTTGAAAATCGATTGTTGGAAAACAAGCTGAATGTTGCGCTCCATAACTATGCAGTAGTTCCTGAGAAAAGGAGTGGCACGGTGCTTTATTTTTTCGCATTAATGTTAGCTTTTGCAATTCAACATCAAGTTTTAAGTAAAAATGTGCAAGGAAATCTAGTGCTCTTAAAAAAATTCTCTTTTAAAAAAGATGTAAACAGGATAAAGGTGGTGGTCATGGATCCATGATTCGTTGTGTAGCATTCTGTTAGGGAAGGCTCCTAGATCTAGTGGAGGATGAATTTCAAGGTTGTGTTGTTATCTCAAAAACGAGTGATTTCACCTATATATTTAGTCAGATTAAACATTAGTTATGCTTTACATTGCTCTGGAAAATGTCACATGAAACATTGGTGGTTATGTAATATATGCACAGAGAAAAGAAATTTCTCTTTTGCTGAAATAAAAAAAAGCTCGACCTGCGGAGGGTAAGACGACCCCCGGGCATTTTTGCTACGACCTGAGCCGGGCCTTAGACCTGTACTTTGGTGTGGTAGCAGGCGAGGGGGTTTTTTTTTCCCCAGCCTGAAAATTCGCTCTCACTGGGAGTCGAACCCAGGACCTGAGGGGTGCTACTAGAGCGCTCTAACCATTACGCTAGGGGTCCGTTCGCTCTTTTGCTGAAATAGCTACACTTACATGATCAAACTATTTGACAAATAATGTTTCTTGCTGAAATGTGGATGCGCTAGATAAGTTATAACTACAAGCCTCCACCTAGTCTTCAATAACCAATGCATCCAGGATAATCATCATCTTATGGCCCTATTGGCACTATCATGTTTTTCTCACAAGGTTGGACAAACTAAGATCAGATTGCAAAATGGCCCTTAATTGGTATATGTTTCCAATGAAGACAATTTTAAGGCCTTGTTAAGTCAAATTTCCGCTTGTCTTTACAGGACTGGCATGCTTTATATTACAGTTACTAACTTATTGTAATATCTTTAACACAAGTAATGTGAAAACCCTCATTTTCTGGGTAGTAACTTGTGTCGTGTGTGCCTTTCTTTAAGGCCTTGTTGAGTCAAATGTTTCACTTGTCTTTTATAGGAGTGCTTTCAAATAATAGTTATCTTCAACGCAAGCAGGCTACTTATTTCCTGTCTGACTTGATGTGTAGTACCCACAATTCTCCTCTATGTAATGTGAAAACCCTCATTTTCTGGTAGTTGTCTGCCTTTCTTAGGTCATCGAATACATGTTGATTGACAATTGGTCTTCCTTTTTTATTTGGAGTTCTTGTGTAAATTATTATCTTGAATATGTGAACTGCTTATGTTGGCCCAGCCGTGTTGGCATGCGTACACAAATAATCAGTTCTTTGCCACCCCATACAGGCTTGTTTTACATGCTGATAATGATTGGGAAGATAATTACCAAAGTTGGTGTGCAATTAAGCTGAGCAAGTTGCCATACCTCAAGCACATATGATATTGAAGGACCATGTGATAAAATCCTGTTTAATGTTATGATAAACCATTGCAATGTTTGTGAAGCGGTCAATTAGTTTTGCAAAGAGTGTATTTACATTGGGCTGCCTTTTGAAAGTGTTAGGAAAATCGAAAGTACTGCAGGTGTAAATGTGGTAGTACCGCAGGTGTTTTTGCAATAGTACCACAAAGCGGAAGTACCGACAAAGCAGCGGTATGTTTTTTCCAAAGATGTTCAGTTCAGGTTTGCAAAGTGCGGAAGTACCGCTTTGTGAAGCGGTAGTACCGGTATTGTAAGTACAATACTATCGATCTTCCCAGAAAAGCAGGGTTTTGGTGATTTGAGTCATAGTTTGAGTTGGGTTGACCTGGATCATTGGATTAAGGTTGTATAATGCATGACTTTGCTAATGTAGGTCAAGTTGTGAAGAACTTGTGTCTGAAAATGATTTCTTTGTCTTTAGATGTGCAGGGTTGTTTGGAGTCAACTGTTATCAACAACGATGATCGGAGCTAGGTTCATGGAGGAGTTGAGGCCCAGAACGATCGAGAATGCTGGGTGAGATGGTGAGATCAAGCATGATACGAGAAAAATGAAAAATATTAAAGATGAGTTCGAATGTCGGGATAGCGCCATGTGGCTTGCACAGGCCAAGTGAGCCGTGGTTTGGTGGAACCGAGACGAGAGAGACTTGACAACGTATAGCAAGCTAGTGGTACACCTACACGTGTCAATCATATTGATTGCTTACAGTGGTTGGTGATGATCAGGTCAAGAAAGGGTATTTTGGTAATTTGACCAAAATACCGGAAACTATCTTGGATCAAAATCACAACGCATGGGCAACGCGCAAGGCTAAGGATTTAGCGGATGTACACTTATGCACTTTGAAAAGCGTGCATAAGTAAACTTATGAGAGAAACTCGTGTATGTAGGGTTAACAGGTTCCCCCATTATAATAGTGGATATGATTCATTAAGAGGTGTAGATGACTGGTTGTCCACCTATAAAAGGAGGTTGGAATTGAGATATGTGGTTTAAGCATCTAACCTATCTCTTGTGCTCTCTTCTCTTCTCTAGGCTTAGGGTTACAGTTTGAGAGTGAGTACCTTGGGTGCTCTTTGTCCTCTAAGGTAGAGTGACTGTAAATCTACTTTATCAAGTAATCAATACATCGATCTTTTTACATCTCTTGAGTCTATTTTGTGTTTGATTGATGTGCTTGTCTTTTGGTTGGTTTTGATTTCTCTTCTTTTTCTTCTTATGATCTTGTTGTACCAAGAATATGTAAGAGGTAGAAATAATCCTTGGAAATCCATCTAGGCATTTTGATAGCAAAATTCACGAGAAAATCTGATTTTGCTTTATTTTGGTATCATCGAGTGAATTCTTGTTCAAGAGTTTTTGGGTCGTGTTCTTCGGTATTCTAACATGCTGTGATATGCGAGAATACATCTAGAGTCATCTTGGCCATCATCTACCCATGGGCAAGTTGTATTCACCGTTTGGGGTTTTGGCTCAGTTTTGGTGTAACTTTCTAACAAACTAAAAAATGTCTCAATTTTAGCTATGATTTTCATGATAGTTTGTTGGAATAGGTTCATGATATCTTAGAGTAGATCCCTACAAAATTTCATATTATTTAGATCTACAGATTAAAAGTTTACAGTTTTGAATTTTGAAATCGTGCTGAAAACACTGTTCATCCTGATTTTACTGTATCAGCGGAAGTATCGTAGTTACTGTTGTGGTAGTATTGTAGTTACTATAGCAAGCGGTAGTACCGCAAGTTTACATGCGGTAGTTCTGATTTCACAGATTTTTCTTGGATTTTCATTGTATTGAATCGTTGGTTTTTGTGGTGGTCTTTCATCCTAATTTTTATAGCTTTATAACTTTTAAAATAAAGGATTGGTGAATAATTGAAAAAAATTTGAAAGCAACATTCACTCCCCTTTATTGCCATCTTTGATCTTATAGATTTGCTAATAGCTCAAGTTTGCAGGCTAATGAGATTGTTGGATGATCAGATATTGCTTCTAGCGACAAAGTCTATTTCTGCCTAGGTGAATCAGTATCATTTGTTGCAGACACTTCTTATGAAAGTACACGGCAGTCTTTCTTCAGAAATAATCAACCTGGTTGCATTGATGTTGCAAGTATTCTGTCTCGTAAAAAGAAGCCTATATTTGCTAAAGAATTGAAAAGATTACTACTGGTTCAGGAGATACTGTGTTTGAACAGCAATATTACTTCCTGCGGCGATGCAATATTTTTTATTTCCTTAACGTCAGCTGGTACTGTTGCTGACCATATACTCATGAAATTATGAGAACTTCTTGTTGGGATACGAGTAATACTAGCATAAATTAAAATTTTCTATCGTGTAAAACAAGAAACTATGCGAGTAAGAGATCATCGTTACCATTAGACGCGCAGTGCGGTGAAAGTAGAGTTGAAGCAGTCGATTGAACGAAGAATGTATCGCTGTAGTGGAAACAGTCAATTGTCCTTTAGTCAACCGTCTCCTCCTCGCAATCGTTTTGATCAGCGTTGTAGTTGTAGCAACGTTTCTATCAAAGTCCATACGTCCAGAGAGGAAATACCGTGCGTCGGTGTGTTAGCATCAGCGCGTATGGTAGGGGTTATGAGAGGTGGCGGCTAGGGTTTTGATGGGTGTGTTTCAGGATATCTCTTTCAATCCCTACACCTCTCCTTATATAGCCTTCAATCGGATTCTTATCCGATACGAGTAAAGATCAAATCCCACTTGAAAACTATTACCTGAATTCTTATCGTTCTAACCCATTAAGTATATGATCTTATAAATTTATGTATATTTGGCCATAGGTCGAAAACTTCTTTTCGATTCATAAGTCGGTAGTGATCCCTAGTAGGACATAATGACCCCTAAATATACATAAAGATTATATCAGACAAATCTATATAGTATTTATGTACCGATTCCTTTGCCTTATGATACCAGATCGAACTCAAGACGAGAAACATGCTATCCTATGATAGCTCGATAATTTACTCGAACCTGTAGTGAATTACTCAATTGTGATTGACTCTTCAACCACATTCGGCATGGCCATATACTTTTTTAATCCAACCATATTGAGGGGCTCAGAGATATCTCTTCTGTTATATAGGAGAGACAAATTCTATCTTGATCGCTCATATTCCTCCGCATGTTTCATTGTAAATTTGAAAGCTACTTTATGACTACCCAGTTATGGAGTAGTGTTTGGTAACCACTAAGTGAACTGTTACACATGTAGAAAACAATAACGATAGCAGGTCTAAGGATCCTACATACTCTATGTATGAGACCAACTTATGACACTTAAGAATATAATAATTTCTACAGTATCTCATAGTTGGTCAACCCAATATCATGTTCTCTAATATGTGTCCACATTATTAATTTGATATCTTATATCCATGATCCATGAAATATAATCATTAATCAATACATGTGCTGATCTGTAAATCGTAATTGTCTCATATAATGATATAAGATTAAGGATAATTTAGAATAACATCAAAACATAAATAAAGAGTTTCACAAACAAGTCATATACTTGTTCATCAATATGAAAGATATTTATTTAAGGAATAAAATAATATATTATTTAAAATATCATAAATATAGAAGTAATACAATCATCTTCATAATTATCTTTAAGATATATCACTAACACTTCTTATAGTGGTGTCGATGGAAAGTATAAATCTTGAACTCATTGAGGATGGAGCATCAAAGACCCCTAAAAAGAAAGATGTCGAGAAGACCAGGGGAGGTTCTCAAAAAGGAAAGAGGTCTAGCAGCTTGAA
The DNA here is from genome assembly GCA_036346265.1 of Melocanna baccifera. Taxonomy (NCBI): domain Eukaryota; kingdom Viridiplantae; phylum Streptophyta; class Magnoliopsida; order Poales; family Poaceae; genus Melocanna; species Melocanna baccifera. Next base: position 26,372,218 of record CM070691.1, on the reverse strand, counting down.
AAAGCTAACATCATCTGCTAAGCCATCCAAGGTATAGTTGATGGATGCTCTGCTTGCTATAGTGTTGCTATAGGCACAGGGCTATATGCTTCAACGAGCAAGTTACCTAGTTGACTTAAGGGGTGTTTAGAATGATATTAGTTTATGATTTTTTTTACTATAGCTGATTTATTTTTTTTACTGTAGTTGAGTTAATTTATTTAATATAATTTAATATAAAAAAATTTAAAAATAGAAAAAAAATATGTTAGCCTATCACGAACAATATAAAGGAATACGAAAAAAAGAAAAACCAAACAAGCTCAAAAATAAAAAAATAAAAAAGATAAAATTATAAATAGTGAAAAAAATAGAAACTGGAAGGTAAATTAAGCAGTACCTTAAGGACCTCTTTCCAGGACAATGGATGCAGTAGCTCAGAAAGTCGCCATTCTAGCGTTTTGCCAAACCAGCGGATTCCATCTGTTGGAGGCACTACTATGGGACCTGCTTCTGAAGAAACTCCTTGCAAGGAAATTGCACCACCAAAGGTTGTCTTTTGCACAATCCTTTTCTTTTTTCGGTTTGTCCATTAAGTCATAACTCACAAGTGACATCCTCTGTATTTTAATTTTTAGGAGCGAGCTGTCGGGTGACTGCAAGAATATTATATAAGTGACCGGGTTGCGCTATGGTCTTGTTCTTTTGCGGTTTCTAAAAGTTGTTTTTGATTTTTACTACAGTAACTAATTTTTAAACGGAGTATTTTTTAAGATAAGGTCTACAAGTTAATTATAGTACACGTTAAAAAACTAATATCTGTACCATCAAAAATTATAAGTGAGTATCTCTCTTTCCGCAATCTCTATCGTAAACAGCTAAAAAACTATCAGCTGTAACCAAAAACTATCAGCCGTAGCCACGAAGAACATGCCCTATCTGTTGATCCTGGGTGCGTAGCTCTCCCGTCTCCACTGGCAACTCGTCCACCACATGCTCTACATCCGGCTTCCACTTCTGCAGGCGGATCACAATCGGCTTCATCTCCTCCGCCGAAGCTTAGGTGGCTGCGCTCTAGGTCTGGAGTAGTTTGATCGGCTCCCCTTGCGCCAGGATTGCTTTGGTCAGGTCTCTCCAGTTGCTGCTCCATTTTCGTCGCGCTTCTGCTGTGCTCGGGTGATGTAGCGTGCCCACAAGAGATTGAGAGCTTAGGCTGGGGATTGGAGGAGATTCGGGAAGAAGAAAATGGAGACTGGGGAAGGGAAGAACAGGTTTGGGGAATTTCTTAGATAAGGTTCTGTGCTTTTCGTTCATCGATGCCTCTTGCACGCACAGCAACAGCATAATGTACTTCTACCTCAGGAAGGGACTGGGACTACTGCTAATACATGGGCTGGGCCCTGGCCGTTTTTACATGGCCCATTCGGATTCAGGAACCGTTGATTCGGTCGCCGCGGGCGCCAAGTCCTTCGGCCATGCTCAGGTGCGGCGGTCTTCAGCTTCAGGTTAACGTGGACATCTTCAGGCGCCATGACACAAAGCCCATGTCCACGCAACACAGTCCAGAAGCTTCTTCGCTTCTTATCAATATGGGCCGTCCATTACGCCTCCCAATGTAATCTGCGCGTGGAAACCCACGGCGCCGCCCCATAACCCCCCGCGTTGGACGCTCACAAAACCTTACGTTCACTGACGACTGGGCCCTGCATTTTTACAGGCCCACGCATCAGTGAATATGCAACCCGGCCCACGTCGGCGACGAGCCTGGCAGGCAGCACAACGCTAAGAAAGTTTAGCACCCTCCCGTGCCTTCCTCGTATCCGAAGCTGCTTCCTTTATTCCTACCTCGCAATCAATTTGATCGATTTTTGCCTGGTAAATTTGTCCTCCACTCTCCTGATTATCCCAATTCGTCGATGCCCAGCGTTGTATGCGAATTATTTTGATATTTTCGGCGTCGGATTTGGTGCAAGACACAAGAAAATGGCAACCAAGAGGAGCGTGGGCACGCTGACCGAGTCGGATCTGAAGGGGAAGAAGGTGTTCCTCCGCGCCGATCTGAACGTACCGCTGGACGACAACCAGAAGATCACCGATGACAACCGCATCCGCGCGTCCGTGCCCACCATCAAGTTCTTGATGGAGAAGGGTGCCAAGGTCATCCTGGCCAGCCATCTGGTGAGCAGACGCTTATTGATCTGTATCTACTGTGGTTCATTTTTCGAATTTTTGTTTAAGGGTGTGAGATTGGAGGTTTGTTTGGGTATTGGATGCGAGTCTCCTGTTGGTATAGTGGTATATCATGAAGGAGAAGGGCATGTTTACAGAGTTACAGTGAAGTTTAGAGTGGTAGTTTGTAATTTATGTGCAATTTCATTGAGTAGGTGATCATGATAGGTAAAGGTTGTTAGTACTTTAAGCTTGTTCGCAGTAAATCTTTGTGATCGTTTCACAAAAAGAAAAAGAGGGAGGGATAACATTTTGGGTTGGTCATAGTGAAAAAAGTGGTTTTCTTTTTGCTGGTAGGTATGAAATTTTTTACTTGGGTATGGTCAGATGCTGCTTAATCATGTATCTAGACTCTAGTTATTATGTGAATAACTGAAATACCAATTTTGTTATTCATAGTATGCATCCACGCATGGTAAGAGGACTGTTTTCTGTGATCGAAAGTCGCATATTCAACCTAACTGGCTATGTGGTTCTGGTGTTTCGTTTGACCAGTGCCAACTATTCAGATTTATGTACTATCTTTCGTCTATTATATGTTTGACATCTAGCTCCCCCACAGCAGTGCTTAGGGAATCTACACTTATAGACATGTTTGATCAGGAATCTACACTTATAGACATGTTTGATCATTATTTATGCAAGAAGACTGACATCAGGGCATGCACTGGTGTTATGATGTTGCATAAAGAATAATAAGATTGATTAAATACAATAATAAGTCTTCAAAAAATAAATATAAAAAAAGCACCTATTATGGAGAGTTGACTTTTATTTTCTTAGGTTGTAAGGGATCTGTCTTTTTTAAAAAAACAAACAAACAGGACAGTTGTCCTCTTCATGTCGCTTCCAGTTAATGCAATTTTTTCATTATGTCGATTACTCATTAATATACCAAACAATGGTTCGAGAACCTGTTCTTTTTCCAACTGTTATATGTTTGTTTGAGTATGAACTAATAAACTGTGCAAAGACCATTCATTATGTGATTGTGCTTCCACATTTTTAGTGTTGGGACTCTTTTTTATTTAATTTTGTACTCTTTTAGCAATTTCATGATGAGTTACTTATTAATAAATGAGATGGAGCAATGAGTTACATGGTTCTTGACAACATATTAGAAAGAACATATTTAAGAAAAATTCTCCCACTATGTTGGCCTCTGTGCTGGCACATGGAATTTCTTAAAGTAAAAACATAGTAGAAAGAACTGCAGAGTAAGAAAGTATGCTCATCCACTTGCCATCTAACTAGTTTTGGGGATTTTAACTCTTAAGTCGACTCAAACTGAAAATTTTTCATTTCAGAGCGAAAAAGGCAAACAACCAACATTGCCATGCTTGGGACAGTGTTCTTTTTTGCCCTATTGTTGTGCATGCCTGTCTCTTCTTTCTAATACAAACAACTGTTGTCTTTTCAGGGCCGGCCAAAAGGTGTCACCCCCAAGTACAGCTTGAAGCCTCTTGTTCCATGCTTGTCTGAGCTCCTTGGAGTTAATGTATGTCAGAAGAAGATTATGCATGGTTATTCGTTTACTTAATATGAAACTAATGGGCAATCTTATATTTCCTTGATTCGCTGGTGCACTTCTAAAGGTTGTCATGGCCAATGACTGCATTGGTGAGGAAGTTGAGAAATTAGCTGCTGCTTTACCAGATGGAGATGTTCTACTTCTAGAAAATGTCAGGTTCTACAAGGAGGAAGAGAAGAATGACCCTGAGTTTGCTAAGAAGCTGGCATCTGTCGCTGACCTTTATGTAAATGATGCCTTCGGCACTGCACACAGAGCCCACGCTTCTACAGAGGGAGTTACCAAGTATTTGAAGCCTGCTGTTGCTGGCTTCCTAATGCAGAAGGTATTTCTGAAGTTCCATTAGTCCATGAATTGTGAAGATATTCCCCATATGTATAGTGCTACTGTTACAATAGCTGATGTTTTGCTTGAACTAAATGTTTTAAATCTTTATATACTCTATTGTGAAGGATCTTTACTGTTCTTAAGTACGCTTGAACTAAATGCTCTAAATTTTTACATACTCCATTGTGAAGAATCTGTACTATTTATGTTGCAAGCACCAGATGGCTTTACGACAGCCAAGGGATGGGCTGCGAGCTGGACATAACAAACGAATAAATTGAAGTGCCCTGATCCTCTGTTACAGCTTGCTTGTTATTTTCATAACTTACAATGGAGTCTAGCTAGGACCTTTGGAGGTTTTGCAATATGTAGTCTTTTTTCAAATTTGAAGCTAACAATTCTCACCATTCCAGGAACTTGACTATCTTGTTGGAGCTGTTGCCAACCCAAAAAAGCCATTTGCTGCGATTGTTGGTGGATCCAAGGTGTCAACAAAGATTGGGGTGATTGAGTCTCTTTTAGCGAAGGTTGACATCCTCATCCTGGGTGGTGGTATGATCTACACATTTTACAAGGCTCAGGGATACGCGATTGGAAAATCTCTTGTGGAGGAAGACAAACTTGAACTGGCAACATCACTTACTGAACAAGCTAAGTCGAAGGGAGTCTCTCTCTTGCTTCCCACTGATGTTGTAGTAGCTGACAAGTTTGCCGCAGATGCTGAGAGCAAGGTATGCTCATTTACATTATTAATGAGGTTACATTAGAATTTCACGATGTTGCAAGTATCATGTGAGCCTTACAGTGTCTCTCTGAATTATCATGTATAACAACATAATGGGGAACCTGCACCAACAAATTCTGTTGAAATAGATCATATACTTGGAAGTTGGAACTTGCACCAACATTGAGCATTTTTCGCAAATTATATTTTGCCTGTCCGGCAAATACCTGCAATGTGTATACCCAGACCCAGTTGCCTTGTTGATGGATGCAAAAATCAGCAACATATATTATACATAATTTGGAAATAGAATTCTTCTCCAGCTATCCTATACTCATGCTGACACTTGACATCATTCGCAGATTGTTCCTGCATCTTCTATCCCTGATGGTTGGATGGGCCTTGATATTGGCCCTGACTCCATCAAGACTTTCTGTGAAACTTTGGACACTACCAAGACCGTCATCTGGAATGGGCCAATGGGAGTGTTCGAGTTTGAGAAGTTTGCAGCTGGTACCGATGTAAGCACTCGTACCTTGAACCTGTAGTTATCTGTGTGTGTTTTGCACCTAAACATTTACTGTTTCTTCAGGCAATTGCTAAGAAGTTGGCTGATATCACCGCCAAAGGTGTTACAACCATCATTGGAGGCGGTGACAGTGTCGCTGCTGTCGAGAAGGCTGGGTTGGCTGACAAGATGAGCCACATTTCAACCGGAGGTGGCGCGAGCTTGGAGTTGCTGGAAGGCAAGACCCTCCCGGGAGTCCTTGCTCTTGACGATGCATAGGCCGGTGGTGGCATGATGCAGTTACCCTAGCTTAATGCAAGTCGATCGGCTGCTATCTTGAGCTTGAAATAGGCTTCTCTTCAGCTTTTGCTAGAGGAGCATTGAATAAGCTTTTGGCTTCCCTCGGCATGAGAGAAGTGCCGGCGCAAACAAAGCCTCCATGGATGTAGTTGCAGCCCTTTTACGGTATATACCGTGTGGTCGTTGCTGTGATGATTGTTAATATGTTGTCTGGTGTTTTTGGCGCTGAATGGCTGCTTCTGTGCACGTTCGCAGAATCAAAGCCTGCAGGTCGCCGTGGCGGAGGGAGGGGTTGCTGGTGGGGGCCATGACCCTCTCGTGATCTTAAAAGCTTGTATTTTAGCTCTTTAGAATTTAATAAAATGTGCTCTTTAGAATTTAGCAAAATATGACAGCGTAAGTACTATTTAGTCTCTATTATTATCAAATTGTTGCATTGTATGACCTATTTAGAACGCAGCTTATTCCTAGCTTTTATTGAAAGGGCAGAGCAGAAAGTACAGAGGCTTTTTTACTGAGGACTCGAGTTTAACAATTACAGCGCAAAAATAGCAACGACTTACTGGAGCCAACACAAAACATCACTGACTTCCCTTCAAACTGAAGAAACACCCTCAAGAACACTAAACAAACTACAGACAAACAAGGAACATCAACAGAACTAAAATCACTCCCTAGACAGAGAGCTTAAACTCACAAGAGAAAAATCTTAGTTGAGACTTCAACAGAAGTAAAAACACTCCCTAGACAGAAAAAAGCTTCAACGCACAAGAGAAAATCTAAGTTGAGAATACGCCTATCCCTGATGCTGATCTCCTTTCTTGCTTGAGCCATGAAGCATCAGCCATGAAGCATTCCACCTTCAGTTGATCCTGCTTCTTCAGCAGTCTTTTCCATTGCTTCAGAAAAAAGACAGGAGTTTGTATATAATCTAAGAAGGATGCAGCAGAATTTGCCCTTCAATTGCCTTCTTGTTGCGTGTAGTCCAGACTCCAGAGGGTCCAACATGCTATTGCAAAATCAAACCACATCAAGCCCCTCTCTTTCACCCTACACTTGTCCACTCGCTTCCAAATAAAATTAGAGAAAGACCTAGGAACAAAATCCCACCCTAGAATCTCCCCAACAAACACCCACAGGACGATTGATATTGGACATTGAAATAGAACATGTTTAGTAGTTTCCATCACCTCACATATCGTGCACTTTTCTTCCCCCAGCCATTTCTTCTTCATAAGTTGCTCTTCCACTGGAATCTCATTAATCAAAGTTTGCCACATGAATACTTTAATTTTCAGAGGAAGTTTGGAACGCCAAATTTCCATCATTCTTATGCTGATGATGCCCCCCAAAACTCAGATGTCTATACAGAGATTTAAAAAAAAAACTCGACTTATGGAGGGTAAGACGACCCCTGAACATTTGCTTAAGAAGAAGATCTTCTCACGTAGATACCCCTCTTCCACCCTTACACAGTGGCACCATCGCCCGCGTGAGAATGTCTATACAGAGATTTAGTTGTAAAATTGCTTCTAGTAAGCTCAATAACCTATTCCACTCCTGCACATCATTGGGACCAAAAGTGTTAGATCATATGATGAATAATTGACAATTCATGATGATGAATAATTGAGAATATTATTTAGCGTAATTATGCGAGGTGTGTTGCGTATGTGCGGATTGACATTGGTCAAGTTGGAGAGAACTTGTGCCGAAAAAATATTCTTTGGTCTTTGCATGTGCAGGTTGAAGCATGGAGGCGATCGTGGTCGATGACGAGGAGGACCGGAACTAGGATAGAGAGATCTGAGGTCAGGCAGTCGAGAGAGTCACGAGATGATCGAGCTCATGCTTGAGCACGTGAAGATCAAAGGTGGATAATGTGTGGAGAAGATACAGGAGGTGCGGTTCTGGAGGTTTCGACACATGATAAGTTGGAAAAATCGGAAGTGTAAAAATAATTAAACAATCTATGTTATGAAGAGTTTTGGATCCTTTAAAAAGTAGTGAGCCAAAAAGTCTAGTTAAGGTAAAAATATCTAGGATGAGTTGTATTAGGGTTAATGATATATTAAAATAGATTGATAATTTTTTAGAAGGGCTAACGGTGGCCGTGGGAGTATAAAAGGAAAAGTGAAAAGTTATGTACAAACCCAATAAATAGGAGAGACTAAAAAATTGGTGCGGCGCCGTGAAAAAAAAACAGGCTTGCGGCGGTGATTTTTTTTCGGGAGAAATAGAAAGAGGACGGCGGCTGTTTTTGGTCGCGCAGCGCCGTAACTTTTGGAAGAAAAAGGGCAGGCCGGCCGGTGATTTTGTTGCCGTGATTTTTGGAGGAAATAAGCGCCGGTGCTGTTTTGAAGCCGTGACTTAAGTTGGATCTAGTGCTGCGTCTGCTAATCCGGATTGATTATCTTCTAATTGTTGCTGGCAAGAGGTTAGTACGAATATGTCTTTTGAACCGATTTTTACTACCTGATTGCTGCTGTGCAGTTTGAGTTGTTTGCTATAACATCTACTTGGTGCATGCTAGCTGATTGGAAATTTGCAGCGCACAAACCATGCTCGCGTGTCTTCATGCATGCATGCATGATGCAAACAATAGGCTACTAAGGGCATGTATAACCCACAGATAACTGCTGTCTTTATTATGTCAACACAGTAAAATCATCTGACGTGGACTGTAATTAATAAAGAGAGAGATACAAGCCGTCCTCTCACGAAGAGACGGCCCGGGCTCATGCTCCTAGGCGAAAAGACGACGTTGCGAGCGTTGTACGAGCCGTCTTTTTTACAAGCTATCTTTTTTGTTGTCTTTTTTTATTAGATTGCAGATAACTAAACAGACAACACATTGTACAAGCTGTTTTTTTGTTATCTATATATGATGTGTATGTGTATATAGATAACAGCCATCTAAATTGTTGTACATGTCCTAAAAGAAGTTGTGTGCATGCATGAAGGCCACTAGAAAAGGTTGCGTGCACGTATGAAGACTACTAGAAAAAGTGCTTGCATGCATATTTTAATTAGCAAAAGGTGATTAGGCAGCTGGCCGCATGCATGTTTTTGGTGGCCAGATGGTAGCAATTAATCAATGGCTAATTAAGTTGCATGGTTGGTTGTTGGTCCGCATGCATTACTTGTTCTTGGCGTGACTTGGTGATTTGAGAGGAGATTAGGTGAGAAACTAATTAAGCTTAAAGGAGTGCTAATTAGATTGCTTTATGAGTAGTACTATTGTCTTGTGATTTCTTCTTATCTACTCCTATAGCAAATTATTATTCTTCCTTTTCCTTTTTTCTTTTGTTTTGTTCTCTAGTTTTTTGTGTATAGATCAAAAATCAGAAAATAGTGAATTTCAGAAAAAACTTCCGCTACCGATTACAATCATTCACTATCTTATGATTGCCATCGACAATCCTACAAAAAGCCCTCCTGAAATAAATGTCTCAGCCATCCTCTTCAAAGCAGTCTCCCACTGTGATATCAAGATCAAAGCAAATTCTGAACAGAATAGGGAATTGAATTTTCAAAAGAGTTGTACCCAGCCAAATATCATGCCAGAACTCTGTTTACAACCCCCATATTGAAATAAGGTTTGACTTTTTTGGAGCCCTTTCCAAAACTGAGAACCTCCTTGATGATTTGAACTGGAAAATTCTCCCTTCTGCATATATTTCATTACCACAGCTCACACCAATCTTCATCACTGTTATTAAATAATTTCCAAATCAATTTCACTTGCAAGCATATGTTCATGGTTCTTGTTTCTAACACACCCAAACCCCCATAATCTTTTGGCCTACAAATAGCCCTCCCTTTCATCATATGGTATTTAAACTTGTTCCCTGTTCCTTGCCAAAAAAAATCTGGACCTGATTTTATCCATCTCTTTGCGAATTTCCTTTGGTAGCATATAGAAACCCATGGTGTATAAAGGGATGCTGCTTAAACATGAATTGGTTAAGATAAATTTCCCACAAGAAGATAAGTATGGACCTTTCCAGGGTTCCAATCTTTTGCCCATTTTCATTACAACTCCCTGCATTTCTTCTTTAGTTAGGTGGTGGTCGCTAACAAGAACTCCCAAATAAGATATATGTAGTTCTCCCAATTTGAAATTGAGCATCATAGGCACTCTGTTCTGCTCTTCAGCAGAACAACCCATCACAATTACCTAATTAAGGTTAAAACACTGTTAATGTATTAGTTTTTCGGTGGAGACCTAATTAAGGTTGAACATCCACCTAGAATCCCAAGCTACACTTATCCACAACTGTACAATGAACTAGGCCTTGAATTGATAGTTTTGTGCAGACAAGTTTCACTTAGGATCTAATCTGATACTTGGCTGCTGATAGGCTTCTTCTCGGGTGGAGCATATAGGTCAAACTCCTATATCTCTTCATGAGCTTCTTAGAGAGTTCCCACATCTCATAGACTATGACCAATAGTCAAGCTCATATAGATGTATTCTTACAAGAATACCCTACAAGTCGGTATCTTGCTCTTTAGAGTCTCAGAACACATTAAAACAAAAGTCATCCTAACATACAGTACTGAGAGTACTGCATCCCCAACAAAGTGGTTCATTAACATTAAGGTGTACTCTCCAATTACATAGACAATTTGTTTTTCCCCAAGAACCTATTTCACGAGATCTCCGATCATATAGGGTGGGTTACCACTGTGTGTAACTCAAGTAGGTCTCAAACCCATCTCCTTGGATGCATTATCAATCACATTTCGCGACAATCCCTTTGTAAAGGGATCTGCCAGATTTTTAGCCATCTGAATATAATTCACAGCTATCACTTTGGAGTTTCTTAATTTTCTGATAGTTTTCAGTCACCATTTCATGTGTCTTGATGACTTCTTGTTATCCTTAGCACTTGTCACCTTTACGATAACTGTTTGGTTATCATAGTATATAAGGATAGCCGAAACAGGTTTCTCAACCACCGGCAAGTCCATCAAGAGCTCACGCAACCATTCAGCCTCAATGGTTGCTAAATCTAGCGCTGTGAGTTCTGCTTCCATGATTGACCTCATCAAAATGATCTGTTTATATGACCTCCATGAAACAACAACTCTACCTAGAGTAAACATAATCCACTCATAGCTTTAATCTCATTAGCATCTAATATCTAGTTAGAATTACTATATCCCTCAAGTACACTAGGATACTCAGTATAGTGAATCTCATAGCTCATTGTGCCTCTCAAATAGTGCAAAACCTGCTCAGGTGCACACCAATGATCATCTTCCAGATTAAAAGGAAAATGCATTAATTTTCTCGTAACAAAGGATATGTCAGGACGGGTAGCACTAGGTAGGTACATGAGTGAACCAAAGATCTAAGAGTATCTCAATTGATTTTTTCCTAGTTTTTTGTTCTTTCAAAGTATTAGACTAGGATCATATAGTGTTGAAGAAGGCTTGCTGACCATATAACCGAATCGGCTCAAGACCTTTTCCACATAATGGGATTATGTGAGAGTAATCTCATTCTTACACCTGATCAGTTTGATGTTCAATATAACATCAGCTACTCCCAGATCCATGTCAAAGCTTTGGGATAGAAATATTTTGACCTCATTTATTATGTCAATATCTATCCCAAAAATAAGTATGTCATCAACATACAAACATAGAGTTACTTATTTACCCCCACCATGGCGGTAGTACACACATGTATCAGCTTCATTTGTCACGAAGCCTGCAAATGTTAAAGTTTTGTTGAACTTCTCATGCCATTGCTTAGGTGTTTGTTTTAGGCTATACAAAGATTTTAACAATTTACACACTTTAGGAAGCAGCGAGCAGTCGCGCAAAGCGCTTCCTAAAAACATGATACGCCCCTTCCTGTGCAGGACTCGAGAGACGCAGGCAGGCGAGGGCGGGGCGAGCGCACGCGCGCGTAGTCTTCCTTTGCTTCTCTTCACCATAACTATACCCACTCTCTCTTATAAATGAGCGTGACTCTCTTTTGGTAAGCAATATAAGACTAATAGTCCCACCACTTACTGTGTATGAGTGGACTTTTATGATTTATGTGAATTATTATTTGGACCATTTGGGTTGAGGCCCAAATTCTCTAACAGAAGCTAGAACTCTGTCTAAAGAAACCATAACTGGTTGAGCATTGTAGGACTTATTTGGTCCCGTTATCTCGAATTCTTGGCTCCGCCACTACAGGTCGCCGCCATGCTGCTCAATCTGGCCGGAGCTGGACGCGTAGCTCCTTAGCACAGACCAACGAGAGGTCTGCGTGCACGTAAGACGACGAGGATGCTGTAAACAGGAAGGTGAAGAAAGCTTTCTGCCCTCCAGGAACGGCACAAGGCAGCCCAATGCCTGGAGCACATCAGACACGCTGTCTTGCCATGGTCATGCAAGGAGCATCGCGTGGAGCATCGGAAGTTGTCGTTGATTATGCGGTGGTCTTCATCCAGTTGATGTTACGTTGGCATTACCAACGTGGTGCACACCGAATGGTACACGTTGCTAAATGAGGACGAATTAAAATTGAGCTCCAGGCTTCTTAGGTTCAGACTTGAAATGAGACAGATCATGTTAGTGCTCTTGACTCTAGTGGGGATCATAAATACCTCTGTCAGTATTTCTTTTAGGTATAGGGGTGTCCAGAATTACGTTGATTTATGATTTTTTTACTGTAGTTAGTTTATTTTTTTACTGTAGTTGAGTTAATTTATTTAGTATAATTAAATCTAAAAAAATTAAAAATAAAAAACATATTAACTCATCACAGACAATACAAAGGAATAAGAAAAAAACAAAAAACAAAAAGACCAAAAAAGAAAAAAAAACGAAATTAATGAATAGTGAAAAAAGCAAAAGCTAGAAACTAAATTGAACGGTGTCATGATGCTACTACAAATCATACGGTTTTGAATAACGCCATCCATCGTGAGGCTGTCTATGAACTATGGACTCCTTCACTTGAATAGCACAGAATTCACTTGAATAGCACAGAATTACTCAGACTCCAGATGGATTGATCCTATCACGACATTTCTTAGCAAATTCCATCATTTCAATAATTGAAAAAAAAAGAGGATTTGCCCCTCTGAACTTTTGTAAATTTAACACCAGTCCTTTAAAGCTTTTTGTACCACATTGTGTAATCTAAGGACTCACAGTTACATATGCGATAGTCTTAGAAAGGACGAGGACTATTAACCGTATAATATGAATGGTACTGGGCCTGAACCTAGCACGATTGTGTCGCTGTTAGTCACAAATAGAAGAATCTTATCATATGTTCTCCTAGTTAATGCAGTATGGACACTGCACGGTCTTTCGGAGGCAAGGATCCCATTTGCACATGCAGATATGTTACGCTAATCTGTGACGTTATTATGGTCGTGTCCCCCAGGCTAAATGCCCATCTGTACGACTCGCCTCGCCGACATCGCCAATGGCTTATCTCCCTCCAAGGCATCATGTTTCTTTTAGTTTCCCATCTGTAATATACTATTAACTTTTCGATGTGGGATTAAAAAAATGCAGTTCATGCATGTATGTATGCACTTTGTAGTAAATGTTTCCACAGGCCTAACATAACATGTGTTCTGTCAAGAAACAAAATGCATCCATATTGCATGTGTTCTCTCAAGAAACAAAATGATGGCAACGACTACATAGCTAGTACTCATACAATGAGATTCAGTTAATTTGCTTTGTTTGGAAAAGATGGTACTCCACTTTTAAGAAGACGATCATGAGAGGACATAAGATGTGTAACTGTGTTTATACTGTTGTATGTCAAGGGCTCCTTGGTAATTTCTCAATTTTAATTTCTAAAAGGAAAAGAAAAGGGGAATTTAGTGGGGGCCTACCTGTCATTGGCTAAAGGGAAATGATAAGGATGGAGAGATTGGTGTCAGCTGGGCGGTTGGCTTCATTGGTGGAAGTCGTGGGGATCAATTTGATCCCCACGCTTCACTCCGGCGAATCCGGTGAGCCGTTCCAGAGCGCCACCTCGATCCATCTCCTTATATGACTAGCCTTCCTCCTTGAAAAGGGCAACGAAGAGGCTCTCTTCTTCCCTTTTCCCTTCCACTCCAGTTCCCTGCTTCCTCTTAATCCAGTTGGGCTACACTGCGGCTGCTTGGCCCTCACCACCGGTGACCTAGTGGTTGTCCCCTCTTCCATTAGAAGGTAGAGAAGCTCAAGTATTTGGTGGTGGTTGAACTAGTCTGTGGCCAAATTGAGTCTCGGTTGTTTGGCTGTGCAATACTTCGCCTGTGTGGTGAAGGTGGGCTATGATTCAGTGAAGTGATGTTGATTTCAACAACAATTTTGGCGTTGGCTTTGTCAGTTGTTCACTTAGCCAGTCTTCAATCTCATCTATGGCTTTGTGCAGCACCTCTTGGACTTCGATTTTGCAATTTGGTGTGCTCTAGATTGCAGAGAAGGATATTGTTTCTCCGGATATCTCACTTATTACACTGTGGCACAACAGTGACGTTTGGTTTTCTCGGACATTGACGTGCCTTGTTCACTCTTCTCGATGACTTTGAGTGTCATCGACTTTGTGAGTATTTCTCCTATTCAGTTTACCTATTGTGCTGAGTGTGCCATAGTTATTTCACCTTGTTTATTCTTGATTTAAGTAGCATTAATATTAGGTGACTTGCATGATAGATTGTGGGCTTGTGAATTGCTCGATGAGTTTGGCTAATGATATCAGTGTGACAGTTTATAATTATATTCTTGAATTTGTGCTGTTTGTTGTCCTTATCTTGCTTATATTCAGTTGATAGCTATACTTGTTTACCTCTGTTAGAAACAATAGTTCATGAGTGGATAGTTAGCTTACTGCAAATTAAATAGTTAGTATTTCACTCTATAACTAGCTTCCATTGTTGATTAATTTGTTGTTAATTATCTGACGAGGATACACACGTGTCTTATACTTTTAAGTTAAATATATTATTCAACTGGAAAGAATTATTGAACCGCATGAAATATGATTAGGTGAACTCATTCCAAACTAAACTTAATGTTTTTATTCATAAGGATGGAATACTACCTCATATTATCACATAGTGTATTTTCAAGTTTATCAAATGGAAGATATTGGAACTGAGAGGGAGAAGCTGGAGGCCGGGGCCAAAGCAATGGAGAGGCACAAGGAAGAGAATAACCACATTATGTGCCAAAGACATGAAGGAACAAAGTACATGCGGATAGAGCCAACAAGAATAAAGCTCATGTGGCTGGATGGAGCACACAAGAGAAAGACCCATGTGGATGGGGGAAAGAAAACCCATGTGGTGGGAGAGCAAAAGGAGGGAGCCCAAGAACTTAAAGTATAAGTTTTGGATAATATTTTCAAGTCCAATTTGGACTTCACACGTGCTCAACCCAATTCAAACTCGGATTCAACTCAGAACTCAATTCGGATTCGGTTCGGAATAGCCCATAGGCAGTTACTAAAAAGGTCATAACTTTCACAAACGAAGTCCGATTCGGGCATTCTTGTACTCGTTGGAAAACTTATTTCAAGGGATATGCAATGAATCAGGCCCCACCTTCAAATTTGTCACAAATCATCTGCTATAACCGAAACAATGTGATGGGTGTAAAATCTACTTTCTTTTTTGTGAGGGTTCGAGTCTAAAACAATATAGGGTTGAGTTGTACTCGATTTGGGGACCGTATGGACATCCCAAGGGGCTATATAATCCTTTTATTAACAGTCTTTAGGTCTCAGACCACCTTTGAGAAAATAAATCCATTAAAGTTTGTTCGAGTTTATCATTGCTACCGAAATTCCATAAGGAATTAGGAGTGTTCTTCAATCAAGATCGTTTAGTCTTTCCGCTGAGAATTGGGTGTACGATAGATTTTCGCTTGGTGGTCGACGAAATCGATGTGAGTGTGTTTTGGTGGATTAAAGAGTATTCATTCCTTGTATTGGCATTGGATGGTCATTACGATTCATCAAGACTCCCGCAAGTATCAATCATACGTCAAGAAGATCGGGCGACCCCGTATCATTATATTTTTGAATAATTATTTGGTAAGTAGGCAGCTCAAAACCTAGAATATTTTCAGTGAAATTATACACTAAATCAGTGATCATAAACAACCCCTTGTAGTAAGGAGGTCTTGTTTTAATACAAGAGTAACCCAACATCTGAGAGCAATATAAATTAATCAACTTGAACTTGTTGCTAGTTGAATCTACAAGACCATGTGCTGGCAAACGCATATTGGTGACGAGTATTTGGCCTTGCTCTTGCTATGTTGTCATTGGTTGAGTTGGAGTTTGTGCATTTGATTATCCGCTTTTGTTGTCAGAGTGGCGGCAGTTTGACCAACCTCTGGCTGGTGGTCAGATCGGCCAGCAGTGTAACTGGCTTGCAGTTTGATCGGCCTTGGGCTAGCAGATAGACCAGTCGACAGTCTAACCGGCCGTTACAGGATGGTCTGACTAGTGTGGTTAGGGCGGTCTAACCAGCTTGGTGGGCTGGTGGCCGCAGTAAGACCAACCCCTATGCTGAGATGTTGAATTAAGTTGTTCTTGGGTTATTTTTGCCTTGTTAGTCATGGTGTGTCTATGTAAGTGTTAGTTATGGGGTTTTCATGCATGTGTGAGTCATGGCGTAGGTCCATGCATGTGTTAGCCATGGTGTGCATGCGGTACAAGGAACCCAAATAAAATACTTTCAATAAATGTTAAAGTTTAATTTAGTCATATCAAATCATTTTGAAAAAATTCAATTTAAGCTTTAATAAATTCGAGAAAAATCAAAATGGTTATTTTTATTTTAAAAGCTTCAAAAGGCTCTGAAAATCAGGATGTTACAATAAATGTGATAAAGAAACTCTTGCATCTGTTCATGCATCAAATGGATTCTATTACTCCCATAGTTTGTGTATTTTTGTGCTGAAATTAGACAAGATTTGTATGACACGGATATGTCTTTTAGAGTTAAATTTGATAAGCAGTTGTGTAGAGTCAAGAATGCATATTGTGTGTCTTGTCAGACTTTGAAGCTAGAAGTGGTTGAACATAAGGAGAGATACACTAGAGCTATTAAAGCTAAGTTTGTGAGTCTTGTGTCATTCTAGCTAAGGAGAATAATTACCTGCAAAAAAACCCTTGATAAATTCTCTATTGGTAAAAAGAACATAAACATGATTCTAGATCAATTTAAGGTTAGTAAAGCAAATAGAGATTTAGGGTTCAACCACTATGAGCATTCTAAAAGTCATCCTCCTAAGGCAGTAAGAGTAGTTGAGAGTGGGAAGTTTGAGGTTGCCCCTCCTGTGCCTACCAAGATTGTGTTCAAGTCTGTCAGATTTGTCCAGAACCCTTCAAACACTATAGGTACTTCTACTTCATCAGGTACGACCCCTCAAAAGGTTAAATATCATTGCATCTTTTGTGAGAAGGATGGCTACATTACAGAGTTCTGTTTTAGGTGGTCCAAGAAATTGCGTCGTGATTGTGCTAGAGTTTTGAGTAGTCTTCAGGATCAGCCTCGTCTAGCTAGTATCCCTAAAGTTGCCTTTAGACCTCACCTTGTAGATGGATTCCTTTATTCTTTTGGTGGTTTTAGAGAACGATGTGGTTCTAGGTTCTAGAAGAGTAGATCTAGGTCTAGAGTTGTCCCTAGATAGGATTTTCGTTGTTTTGGTCCACGGTGAGGATTTAATAGGGGTTTTGGTGGCTTTAGGTCGTGTCCTGTTGCATATCATGCTAACCAATCCTTTGAATCTTTTCCTGCTAGTCATGTGTTTCAGTACTGAATTCTTCGTGCTTATTTCACTAACCCCTGTACCAAGACACAAGCTTCTTCTGTCTCTTTGATTTAGGCTTTTCAGGTGAGGAGGAGATCATGTGGATTCATGTAAGTTGTTTTGGATCTTCTACCTCACTTTGGGTATCCAGTGATAGCTTTCACTTCTCAGGATGCAGCTTACTCAGCTTCAACTACATCTACTACATCTCACCATCAAGTGGTATGACATAGGTTTATTACTTGACCTTTGTCAATTCCTTGCTTCCATATTCAGTATTGCATAGCATTTGGGAGTGTCAGGGTTTTTATGTCAGTTTAAGGTGTTGAGACTCTTTCTAAGACACTTCTCTTCTCTACTAGCTTCTTTATGATTTCTCACCCTGTCTAGGTCGAGTTTACTTCTTCTCTCACTAGCTAACATTTAGTAATTAGGATAGCTAGAGTGGTTGATTCGTTCTTTAACAGTGTATTTTCATTAGGCTAAAGACCATGTGGAGCAGAGGTTTTTCTTACACTTGCAAGTTTTTTCCTTTTTCTTGTTTTCTTTTGCAGGTGGTTCTTGTAGTTATGAGAGTTTTATTTTGTGCTTTCTTTTTGCATCATGCATACATGGTATTGCATTATAAGTTATACATTTTAGATATGGGTTTTGACTATTACTCAATTGCAATATAATTCAAATTTGATATTGCTCATTACCATGTTATGTCTATTTAGCTAGCTTTGTCATACTCTTATATATATGATTAAATTTTTGCCATGCTTGCTTAACTTGCCTACTTGAACCAAATCTCTCAATTGGTATCAATTTTCATAACTGGTATCTTTTTAAGTTTGTAAAGATGGTTCTTTTGACTAGTTTACTCTCTAGTGACTCTTTTATTATATATGTCATATCAAAAATTATATGTTGAATCTTAAATCTTATAATGAACTTTACTTAGTGCTTTGCGAGTTCTTTGGTAAGTCATGTATTACTCATTGAACTTGTGCCTAACTTGATAAGATGATCTCTTTTGTGCAAAATTTTGAATCTTACAAATTCTTCTTCATAAGACTGCTTGTTATTCATTTGGCATGAACTTAGGAGGAGTTTTGTATGACCAAGATTATTCTTTTAAATGTTATGCTTGAAGTGGTCTACAATAGCTTGAGATTAATGAAAATGAAAATAACTCAAAATTGGTTGAAGCTCGGGAAGTAGTTATAGATGACTTCTAGTTTAGGACTTGCTTTACTGAAATAGACTATAAAAAGCGTGATCTATGATTGAAGCTTACGAGGCAGTTGTGAATGGTTCCTAATCCATGACTTGCTTTGCTAAAATAAGACCTAAAATGATCTTTAAAATTTTAAGTTTTGGCTTTTATCTAGTACTTGAGCATAATTGACTAAAATTGAACTTTCAATACTTCAAATAATTTATTTTGAGTTTTTCCATATGTAAGTGGTGTGATCCACTAATAAGTGGCTGGTTATTAGGGTTAAGTGAGAGGTGAGAAGCCTCCACTATATAAGCCCTTGTGTTGAGAGAGAGACTTAAGTCTACCAAGTCTAGTGTTAGGGTTTCCTTGTAAGGAACCTTGTGCGTGTGCTCTAAGCTTAGAGTTCTACTATTCTGATGGAGTGGTTGTAATATTCCTCTCCAAGTAATTTGATCATCCAAAGTTTGTGCAAGTGAATTGTGCCATGGATCCTTCCGTGTGCTTTGATTTGCTTGTTTTTCTTAATTGGTTTTGTCTCTTTTTGATCCTTTCTAATGCCAAGGACATGTTAGAGGTAGAGATGTTTCTTGAAGATCAGATCCTATCCATCTAGACACCTTCTAGAGAGAGTTCTTGAGTTTGCCCGGTTTTTCTCAACAGAGAGATGATTTTGGGTTTTGCTTTTGTGAGTGATTTGGGTTGAATTTGTATTGTGATCTAGTTTTGCTATGACATGTGAGAATATATCTAAAGTTATCTAGATCATTTAGGACTCACGAGCAAGAGCAGATCAATGTTTCCCTCTTTTGCCCAATTTTGATGCAACTCTTCTTGTTTTGGAGAAAGGTTAGAACTTTAGCATCAATCTTCATGATCCATAATTGGAATAAGTTTCTAACATCATGAGGAGTGTTTGTACCAAGTTTAACTGCATTTAGATCAGTGTTTTGAGAGTTGGTTGTTTTCTTCGATCATGTGTAGTGTTGATTGCACTGTTACTCGGCGAGCAGTCAAGCCGTAAGGACCCGAGCGGTCCAACCGCCATGCAGTCAGACCGGCATGTCGAGCGGTCCAACCGCTAGGCGGTCAGACCGACGCCGCGAGCGGTCCAACCACCAGGCAATCAATCTGATTTGAGATAGAGTGTCTCATAGATTTTGGCTCTTGCCTTTGAGTACTTGAGAGTTTGTATTTCTGTTGTGTATTGTTGTCGATACTTGGCAGAAGATTTTGAAAGAGGCATTCACCCTCTCTTTGACTCGTCATACCAGATCCTACAGAATCTTATTGTTTTAACTTTTTAGTTAAACATGATTTCCTGTTCAAATGACTTGAGTAGTTTATTTGCCCATTTGAACTTTTATTTTGGAGCTCATGTCATTTAATTGCTGATGGTATTATGTTTTACTGTTCATGGTTATTTTGGGGTTAAAATGAAATATTTGCTAAAACTGCAGTATTTTCAACATATACCTGGAAATGCTTTAAACCACGAATCAAGATAGACAGATGAAAGAATCCTAGAAATACTCTAATTTGGAACCATTGCAAGCGGGCAAGCAGCCAGTGCTTTGCCTACAGTTTAGAAATTAGGAAGATCTGGCAGGGAGCTCTATTCATGTGTTCTGCCATTGATGCAGAACTTAATTTTTACAAGAATTTTCTTTCTATCCTTTTCCTGAAACCACATTCTCCGTATCTTTCCATGACACTGTAGCGAAAATGACAACTTGAGCTCTCCCATGTCCCAACATGGCATGAACTTCTGCTTGCGGCGACATGCGTGAAGGTTTCATGGTTCTTGCCTTGATTATGCCAGAGATAGTATAAGCAAGTTTTAAATGAACTAACAATGTCAGTGGAACACAAAATTATTGGTCATATATCAGAAAACAAATCAGCCTAAAGTCAACGAGAGTCAAGAAATAAAATGGAATTTATTCTACTCGCGACAATTCGGATTGAAAATGTATCAACTATAGCAAAGCTGGATATGAATATACTAGATAGTGTACAAAAATAAGAATTCGTGGTGCAAAGAAAATGCACAGAACTGATGCATGCCTAATTGTTATGAAATAATGAATGATGGCCTTCTTTTTCCCCTTTCGTTGTGTTTCAGATTCTAAAGAAAGAAAAAGAAGAGGATCAGGGGGAGAGACGTCCCCTAACTTTTCTTCTAACTTTTAGTTGGTAAGGACTCGAACTCACGTTGGCTAAGTGAGACGTTCTCACTTTAGCTAGACGACCCGGGAGAGCTCCTCCGTGTTCCAGATTCTGATAAAATTATGTAAGCCATAAGCTTTGTTTTGTTGGAAGAGAGCTGAAGTTTGGAAAGAAGTTTGCATCATACATCTTGTCAGCTTATACTGATGACCTGCTGAGAAATCAGTATCTAATGCAAACACTTCTAGACGACTAGACCAGAAACAAAATTATATTGTAGCCATGTAGGGCAAAACAAGAACATATAATAGCAACCTACCTTTCATGCACTGTGTTTTAACTTTTAAGCAAACACAAACCGGCGGAGAAACTGATGAGCAGCCTTCACCGGATGTTTTGGTGGTGGTGAGAGAGTGAAGCTGCAACATGATCTGATGGAGCCAATTGGAAGTCTCCATTGGACAACCTCAAAGGCTTCCACAAATCAAACTCATATAAACCTCCGCAAGCACCCACGACATGAAGCTTGCCACTCCATGGAAGTTTTGGATCAGGATCTCACAACTCTTAAGTTGGAGTGGTGCTTATCAACCAGATCATGCTGGCAGCTTCAACCTCTCACACCAGCAAAATCTTCTGACCCAAATGCTCAACTTAGCAGGAAAGCAAGGGAGATAAGAATGGTGATGATGTTGGCATGTATCTATGTCTATATCATCGCAATGGCACTTCGGCGAAGGAGGTGAAGTGAGACAAAAACAGCAGCACGACTGCACGAGCCACGCATGGGGGTTGTTAAAACTTACAAGCATGGTCCCTCGCGCGCCCACCCCTCGTGACGCTGCCGTTTTGCCCTCGATTGCCACTGTCCGGCCCCCTCTGTATATGTACGTATTCGTAGACGTCTCTGTGGCTTGTCCTGTCCTTGGTAGCTCAGCATTTGGCAGATGCTTGCACATTGGGAACGTCGATGATACGGCGTTTTCAGGCCAGATTTGAAACCATTTTGAATGACTGTATGTGAAGTTTCCTTCGAAATCCCTGTGAGAATCTTGGGTTCCAAACAGGGAGGACAATTAGGAAAGATAGTTGGCCAGAGGGTGTTGTATTCATGTGATTTCTCGTTGTACTGTATGTTGTCATAGTAATGTTACTTCTTCTCGATGAATTCCTGCAGCTTAGATGTTCCAGTTCTTAACTTTTCTCTCTTCTAGATGACCAATGTACGTTGGCTAAGGTTACCATCAGCCAAGACGCTAATTGTTAATCGCGGACATGGAATAGATAGGAAAGGTGTACCTTGATCGATAATGGGGATGAGCTGTGTTTGACTTGAAACGTTGGTTTCTAGTATGCAATAATTCCATTAGGGTGATAATGATGGCCTAACCACCTGATAACACTTTCAGTTTGGTAAGTATTGCCACCAAAAAATAAAAAATGAGATTACCAGCTACTTACTTCTGTAGCCAGATTCGAAGTAGTTACCTTTCTTATCAATCATTATTTCAGCATATATACCACCGCACCTGTGGATTTCATGCAGTACTATATATCAATAACTAGCGCAGTAGTAAACCCTAGGGTACAACTAGCTCAGACGGAAGAACATTAGAGGAAGCTTTAATGCCCACATTAGACATGACGAGTTACATCTGTTGAATAAACTACATAAAGTTTGCAGCTTGGTAAAAATATCGTCAGTCTACTACGGAACTTTCCCATTATTGGCGGCGGCTCACGACGGTGTTGCCGGGTTGCGTCGCGCCGCGATGGCAGGCGGAGTTGAGTGGTTGCTGCTTTCGGTAGTTTGCGTGGATGACGGGTGGAAGCCGTGAGCGGAGAAGACGAGAAGAAGTACATGTTCTTTTAGACTACGACAAATAGCTTTTAGTCATATTTTCAAGACAATGGTAGATAACGAAGCCGCTATCGTGGACAGCTCACACATCGACCGGTTTGAAAGAAGCCACTCTGTTTAATTTGACTTTCGGAGGAGCCGAAACTAAAAGAACAAAAAAAATATGGCTGAAAAATCGACGATCACAATGGGATTTTAGGAAGAAACCACTCCATTTAATTTAACTTTCGGAGAAGCCGAAAAGTCGGCGATCACAATGGGATTTTAGCCGCCCTATAAAGACCCATTTATGTAATTATGGCCCAAATTCTCAGTCCAAATGTTAGTAGTAAGAAGCCGCAAAGCAGGCCAACTCTATAGGGCGTAACGAGCCAGCAAGTTGGATGAACTACAAATGTAGAGTACCAGTCACCGAGTTACAGAAGTGTTAGGGCCCGAAAATCACAAAATAGGGTGGACATAGCAGCACTACAGTTTCTGCAAAATTATGTAGCAAAATGATGGATTATATCATGGTTCTTGAGAACAGCAGAAACTTTTCCCAAATCCCAAACAAACTCCACACCGAATAAACAGTTGTTTCACCGAAAAACATCCTGACGTAAGAACATTAAACGATACACATAGAACCAACAATAAGCTTCGACTCTCTGAATGGGCATTTCCACCTAAGCATCGAACGAACAGTTCTTTTGCGAGCCAAAGGATTTATAAAGAAAAAAAATATATTGCCAGCCTTCAGATAAGAAAGATATATACCGTGCAGGTGCATCATCGTGGGCACCGAGATGTTCAGTTCAGTTTTGACTTGCTGGAAAGAACGAACCAGTGCCAGCCTCCAGAATAGAACTGAAGTTGTGTCAGGTAGATTAAG
This sequence comes from Melocanna baccifera, assembly GCA_036346265.1. Lineage (NCBI taxonomy): Eukaryota > Viridiplantae > Streptophyta > Magnoliopsida > Poales > Poaceae > Melocanna > Melocanna baccifera. Next base: position 26,348,731 of record CM070691.1, on the reverse strand, counting down.
ATATCATGTGCGTCGAGATGGTTCCGTTCGGCTACGCACGGTAATGGTACTTTGCTTTGGAAGTAAACGGGTAATGTTAATGCCAGCTTCAATATTTCCAGAGAATGCCTGCCTCGTCTTCGTTCAGCAATGCCTGTTTAGATCGAAGTTTTTTTTTTTTTTTTTGTCCAGGACAAATAAAATCTTGCAGCTAAGAGTCAAGTGAGTACCTCAAACAGTCACACCAACGGTGGATGTCGTAAAAGTGCAGAAGAACTAATCCGTCGGGTGGCCAAAGCATGGTTCACTGGAATACGTGCAATCAAAATGTATTAGTTTAAACCAAAGATATTGGGGTGTTCTTTACGGCTTCTAGAAGCGGCTTTTGACTTTTGCTACAGTAACTAACTTTTAAACGGAGTATTTTTTTAAGATGGGGTCTACAAGTTAATTGTAGTACACGTTAAAAAAACTAATATCTGTATCATCAAAAATCGCAAACGAGTATCTCTCTTTCCGCAATCTCTGTCGCAAACAGCTAAAAAGCCATCAGCCGTAGCCAAAAGCCATCAGCCGCAGCCGCAAAGAACAGGCCTATTGTCTAGAATGTATGGTTTGGATATAGAAAAATGATACAAGTAAATTTGTCATAAAAAATATTTCATTATATTACACTATGAAACTAATTCTTAAGCTTGTTGTTCTTTCATAGTTTTGGTGAAGCAGCCTGTAGTCATGTAAAATGTGGAGTACTTTATACGCATTAATCAGGCAGCTCAGCCCAAACTACCTCCAATCTTGATGCAATCACATGCTGGCTGGCGAAAGCGCATTTGATTACTAGGGAAATCCACTCATTTCTCGGCGACGTCGGTGTAGACAGGAGGGGCCGCCTCCACTCCAAGGACTCGGTGGAGGAGACGGGGCGCGGCGCCCCTCGAGCGAGCAACTCGTCCGATCATGGCCGCCTCCAGGCTGCTCTGAGCTTCCCGCGCCGCCTCCTATCTCCAGATCTCTACCTTCTCCAAGGCATTCTCCACTGGTTTACCCTGTTTTATATTAGCTTCTAGAAGCTGATGTTATACCGTAAATATTTTTTTTCTATAATAATTAATTTTTAAAATAGTCTTTTTAAGACGGAGTTTACTAGTTGATTGTAATATATACTATAATAGATTTATTTATATCAGCTAAAATCATATATAAATATCTCTTTCTACAAGTGTTACTATTTATAAATCAAAGCCAAAACCAGAAACCTATATAAACAAGCCCGGACCCTCTGTACTCGTCCTGTTTTATTTGTTTGGCATGTATCTTGTGTTTACTGTGCTGCATTATTGGGATCAAAGGTTCTGCGTGTTTGAACAGGGTGATATGGCTATTTCTCTTGTAAAGATCGTGTTCTGGGGGGAAGGATGCCGTTAATCAAAGCTTTTGAGATTATTGTACCGCAGCGGCACCTCTTGCGTGTTAGGGGATGATGGTTTTTGGTTATGGTGATGATTTTTAGCTAAAAATAAATAGTAGTAGCTGAAAAGTTGGTTTTTAGAAGGAGGTTGCGAGCGACAGAGAAAGTGAGAAAGAGATACATATACAAGGTGGAAATGAGAGGAGTGGGACGTGTGATGCGTCTGTAACCCTCTGTTTTATCTCGAAGCGAGATAAGAGCGGGAAGAGAGAGAAGCTACTTCGGAAAGCCGGATGTTTATATTATCTTCTGACTTCTTTAAACAGAAGCTAATATGAATAAACCCGATTTGTGCAGTCCGTTTTTTCGGACTCAATTGTGTGCATTTCGATGTCACTGTGAATCACTGCGATGTTTGATGGATTGTTATGGAAATGGTGTTCTGCAAGTCCTTCTGTGGGAAAGAGGATCGGTCCTTTTCCGAAGTTAGTTTCATCATTGTAATTTCCATTCTGATGTTTTTGTTGATGCATCAGTCTCGTTTCTCTTGGAGATTATAGACGAGACTATGCAGTAAATGTTTCTTTTGCGGGAACTACGCAAATCCATTTAAACAAAGAACAGAGTCTGGTACCTGTTACAGCAGGAGGGAGAGATAAAACAAGAAAGGAAAGAAAATTACAGGTTATGGATTCTTCATAAAATATATGCAGAAAATGTTGATGAATAAAATATCATTTTCCCGTGGGGTGAATGGGTGATTGAGAGGAATTTGCAGATGATTTGTGGGCTCTGCCAGAACGGTTTAGGACTTCAGAAAAATTGATAAGTTGCAGGAATATACAGGCAGCGGGAAAGATAAGACTGGCTTGTGATTGGTGAATGCCATTACACAAGTCTTCCTACCTACCATGGACAGAGAATACGTAAGGACCAACAAAAAAGACTGTTGGATTGGCTACGCTCAATGTCCAACAAATAGAGGAGTCTTCTGTATATGATGGTGGATGCATATTATAGTAACTAGATTGTTAATGAGGAATTTAAAAACTCAGAGAAAAATCCTATGGTGGCTGCATTTCTATTCTATATGAAATGATTGTTTGTATAACAGTGTTCAGAAATAAAAATAGGCGGGCCTCAAAAAAGAAAGAGAGAAAATAGGCAGTCATATGCATCGTGCGCTGAAATTGCTTTCTCAACACGATCGTCTATTATTTGAAACGTCAGTTTAGGCCTTCAGGGGTGGGCAGTGGGCTGTGCTCCTCTTCAGTTTTTAGTTAGTAGCGTGTCTAACTAATTGAAGTTGCTGCCAAATTCTCAGACGCATAGCAAGATCGGTGATTCAGGCGAGGTAAACTCGCTGATGGATGACGAGAAGTACAGTAAGTTTTGTGAGGAAGAGGATGCCAAGCACTGAGCAATCCCTCTAGCTGCTGGATAGCAAGAATCTATGCTGTCAACTCTCCACGATGAGCCATCTTGCCTCTCCTACCTTACGTTGGCTAGAGGGGCCCAGCTCATGTAATAAGTTGTCTGAACATTTGCTTTGAAATTGGGCATGAAAATTTCTTGTTTTCTGAATACGACTGAGATGTTTCACGCAATTACATTTACACTTTGGCTAAACGGCTTGATTCTGCCGTAATTGCAATTCACAACATCATGTTGAATTGGTAGCTTCATGAGTCGTGATCAAAAGACTAATATATGATTCCAGTTCGAACAATAAAATCACATTTGCAAAACCTTTTACTAAGCAGCATGTGTCCAGTAGAAGCAGATATCCAGCTCAACTCAATTGACCGCCTCTTGAGAGAACCGTATATGCCATGATTGATCCTTCGGAATTCGGTGCACTGCTGACTGCACCCCCACCAAAAAAAAAGCATGAATAATCTAGCTCAGCACTGAGCCATTTACAAACAAGTATGCCGCAGAATAATGTATGTAATGCAAACAAGTATGCCGCAGAATAATGTATGTAATCTTAGAGATGCTAGATGCAGTGATTGCAGAATCTGTTCAGTATTTGAACGTTCTCACTGAATCTGTTGCAAGGCAGTAAGCACAAAGATAGCTGCTCAACAGAGGGGCATCACCAGTGCAGGCAAGTACATCACTTGTTCACTTTTTCGGAACAACAGTCAAGAGTACAAGAAAATCCAAAAGGAGACTGGTCATACAAAAGCTGGCAAAGTGGCAAACGTATCCAACTCAGTTATTTAGCCAGCAGGCCATTGCATCTGCCTTCCACCGAGTACGTGCAAGTGCAGATGATAGACTGATTGACCTGCGGACAGATGGATGATACATCATTAGCATAAATATTGGAAATATTGTGATTAAAACATCAGCAAGAATTGTAGGGGAAAAGAGCTGCGGCATGAGCTTGCTTACATCCTTTAGCTCCATTGTTTATGACGACACGGAACCCATCTACTACACCTTCCTTCTCTGCCACTACTTTCGCAGCGTAAAGAAGCTGGCCCAGAATTTCAGCATGCCTTGGTTCAGCCTAAACACAGGTTCATCTATAAGGTGATAGACACAAAGACTTTCACAAGAAAGATCAGACTACCAATTTTGGTTTCAAAGGCAGTTAAAAGGCATTAACAGGTACTAAGATAATGCACATGGGACACTGTCAGTGACATAAAATTTACAGGTTGAACTCCTTTCGTGAGCATACCTTGTTTAGTCCAGTTAGCCCATCTCTTACTTTTGGGATGACTAGAACGTGCACAGGGGCTTGTGGATTAATATCTCTAAATGCTAGTACTTTCTCATCCTCATAGACAATGTTTGAAGGAATTTCCTTTGCAATTATCTTGTCAAAACTGAAAAAAGAGAGGAATATTCAGTGGCGCAAAAGGGAATATAAAATAGTAAAATAAGCAAGATTATCAGAGATCTACATGGTTGGTCCTCCAGTATCAGCAGTGGCTGCTGCTGCTTTGGCAGCAGCTTCTTCACTTGTTGACGAAGCAATGTGGCGCACAAATCTAGAGTAGCATGGAAATGTATAAAAATCATTATTAGTAAAGAACCGTAAGTGTTAAGGGCTTAAGAGATGGTTCTAAAAACCAGCACTATATATGGACAAAATGACCATGTCAAATCTAGGGGCAAGTTTCCATGCATGACAAACTCAGGTGGTTAATGACTGAAATTGGACCAGTTTCCAGCCATGTCTGGGTGCTGGGTAAATTTGCAATTGAATTAACATGTGGATTCGAGTTTGTATCAATTATCACCATAACTAACTAAGTACTAGCGGTCCCAAAAAACAAAAAACAAACTGCGCAATGGCCATCTGGTGGAAGCCAACCGGGATCTGGCAAGTGGTAACACTAGGTTAAGAGCCCTTGCTGCTTGCTATTTACTACCAATTGCTGCAATCAAGAATGTAAATAGGAGAGTAAACCACTTCAAAAGCACACAGTGTACATCTACATTAATGGAAATAATTCTTCACAGAAACTCGTGCCGATTTCTCTATTCGACATAGATGTTTATCAATCCTAACACAAAAGCTTATGCCAGAATTAGATTAATTTATGTCTTTTAGGGGCATAGCATTCACCTGATTGATCCTTCATGGCACACTAAATTTAGAACTATGAACATATACAAGCCAATGTTCACCTTACAGAGCCCATTAATTGCTGTAGGAGTCTAGGCTCAACCAAGTGTTTCAAGCATCCATAACACAAAACCTTGGCCCAAATTTCCAAACAAATTTACAAAGGGAACATGGGTACAGTCAGATTCGTGATGAAAGGAGTCACCTTTGGCGAGGGAAGCGGCGGGAAACTCGGAGGCCGTGCGGCCGCAGCAAGGGAGCGCGTCTGCGACAAGAGGGAGGGGAAGTCGTTCGATTGGACTGGATGTGATTTCTGCCTAATTGGAGTGGAGAATCGAAGAGTGGGTAGAGAGAGCTTACCGGAGGAGAGAGGAGGTGGCCGCCGTGAGCGCGGCTGCCGCGGCCATGGCCGCCATGAGAGAGAGGCTGGGGAGTGGTGGACTGTGGGCGACCGTGCGGGGATGCTGCTCCTCCCTGCGCAGGGCTGTAGGAGTTCGGATTCGTTGACCGTCCGATGGAACGTTCACGGTCCAGATGGAGTATGTTGCTCCTTGCTCTCGACCCGTTCGTATTAGCTATTGCTGATGGTTTTTAACTGTGAGTTTTATCTGAAAATAAATAGTAGTGATTGAAAGAAATAACTTTACGAAGGACATGAACAATCGAGAAAGTGTGTGAAGGACTGTGTGAGAAAGTCATGTTTAATGTTGCGATGAATCATTGTAATGTTTGTGGAGTGGTCAATTGGTTTTGCAAAAGAATGTATTTGATTTGGTTGTTTTTTGAAAGTGTCAAGAAATTGGAACTACCGTAGGTGTTTATGCGGTAGTACTGCAGAGCAGTAGTACCAGCGTTGTGAGCGTGGTAATACCATAGAACGGTAGTTCCGGTTAGAACCACGGAATGTTTTTCTCAGAGAGGTTCAGTTCGAGTTTGTAAGGTACGAAAATACGCTTTGGGGAGCAGTAGTACCGCAGTGCGGTAGTGCAAACGTGAGAAGAGCAATACTACCGGATTTTGCAAAAAAACTGGATTTTGGGTTTTGAGTTGGGAGGACCATGTGGTCATGGTATGGGTGTTATTGCTTGTGTGCATATAGTTTTATTGTTTGATCCTATGGTTAGAATTAATATTTTGGTTGCATACATTTTGTATGGTGCATTGTATGGATTAATTGATGAATTGATGACTTTATTTATTATGCGGTGCTACGTGATAGTTTGCTTATTTGTGTTGACTGCAAGACTTCAGAGCTAGGTCATAGTGAGGCGTAGGAGGACAGATACTAGGCACAGAGAGGTACTAAGGTACAGAACGATTAGGGAGACACTGAAGATGACTGAGACTTACGGGTTGATTGCAAGCCGAGACAATGAGGAATAGGAGCGGGAGCTACCAGTGGTAGATATGACGGGCAACGGCAAGGTAGACCGAGACTAGGCTTAGAGAGGAGCCGAGGTCCAGACTCTCAAGGAAGTCGAGTGCCGTCATATGCAAGGAGAAGCATGTGGTACGCTAAGTCACTTGGATCGTTTGCAAGTGATGATGGTTCGATAGAATTCAGACGCGTGAGAGGCTTGACGGCAAGTCATTTAGGGCCACATGGAAGATGGCGAAGCATAAGTGATGCTTTGTGGCAAAAAAAAACGGGAAGCTTCGTGAAAAGCGGTAGAGGGGCATTTTGGTAAATTACTCAATACTGAAAAAGTGGCGATATGTGAAACCGCAGTGTTGGTCTAAGTGGTTTAGGTCTTGTATGTACTAAAAATGTGAATGTATCAAGTGTGATTTGCTATTGGGTTAATAGTTGTAAGCCACTTTGACAAACGTAAGTGAGAGAGTAAAACCCAGTGTTAGATGAGGTTAACAGGTTATCTCCAGTTTGGCCTAATGGGTGGATTGATTATGTTTTAGTTCAGGTTGTGAGGCTATATAAGGGGAGGAGAGGCAAAGGCTAAGATTTGAGAAGGTCAGTTAAGCCTTTTGGTGGCTAACTCCTCCTCCTTCTCATGAGAGATTAAGGTTCCTTAGGTTGAAACCTTGTGTGTGTATTATAGGCTTAGAGCTCTGCTAACTTAAGGGATTGGCTGTGAAACCGACCTTCTTAAGTGGTAATACATCAATCTTTAATGATCACTTTGTCTATTTCTTGTTTTCATTAATTTACTCTTATTTTGATTGGTTTTGATCTCTCCTCTTCTCTCTTTTTGATCTTAATATGCCAACGACATTATTGAAATAGAGATAACCTCTAGATACCAAGTGGCAATGACATTGATATTTATGTGTTTTTTATTTTTTTTCTTGCAACTTGCTGAAATGGAGGCAAAATCTAGTTAACTCATCCAAAAACTCTAGCGGAATCAAATACCTTCCACTTTTAACTGTTTTTACTTTTAGCTGTTACTATTCCACGCCAAAAGCCAAGAGTTCCATACGTTTCATACGCCCCTCAAAATCACGAGCTGTAGAGTGCTTGAGTTGTGAACGCATACGTTCGAGTCCTAGTTGGAGTCGGCCTTCAGGCCTGGTTGTGTGCGTATGAGTCCAAGGGCATAAAAGCTAACTGGCTCCATGTTGTAACTCAGACTGTTTATTTTTGAGAAAAATAGAAAATGCTGAGGGCTTTTCCTGGTGCACGGTGTGTGTGTGTTCGTGAGTTGAAGAGCCCATCTAGGGTTTGGTTGGTGTCGCACAAATTTGGGCTGCTGTTCCTAATTTCTGCTGGAATCCTTGTGGTTCATCTCTGTGATTCGGTTCGGTGACTTGGTTTGCAAAGTTCCTTTTCTCTGGTTTGCATCCGTTCGTCGTGGATTGTGTAAACCGAGATTATCTAATTATCTTCATTGCTGTCGAGTTCTCTGCTGCTTCCTGAGTAGATCGATTCTAGTTTTGCTGTTTAGCTTGGTTGGAAAAGAAGAGTTTGGAAGATGTGATTGCTGGCCGTATAGAATACTAGGGATTGGTGTATGTACAAGTCACAACTAATCGTTTACTTGGTCTCGAAATTCAGCTAAACAGAAGTTGGCAACATGTTTCAGTTTCACCGTGCTTCAATTAACCAAATGCACTTTTCTACAACACCTATGCGTTCAGTTGCTAGAAAATCAAGTGCAAGGGAAAATTTCGCACAGAACAACCAGATCACAGAAATAGAGGCATTATGCCACTCAACATTTCATATCAAAGGCATACTAGAGGCCAACTTTTGGATTGAAAGGAAACGGTATAGTAACTTTAACCAACTAGTCTTAAATCACAAAAATCCTTTTCTACCGACGCCACAGCAGAAATGAATCTACCATCAGGAGATGGGAAATCCTAAATCCTAATTAGAACAACTTGCTTCGACTCGACCAACGATATAAGCTAACACAAACCTGAACAAGTTTAGACGACCTGACTAAATTGAGAACTCTGAATCAGGTGACAGCTTCTGGGCATCATGTCTCAGCCACTTTCAGGCAGGAGATTGCTGCTCTGCAGGAGGCTCCTCCTGCTGTTCCTGAGGCTCTTGCCACATATACGTCATCGGATGACCCTGCTGGCCGCCGTACAACATTCCCGCGCCTGGCACCTGATGCTGTGGCGCATAGTAATACGGATACGCATCAGCCGGGGCGCCCAAGGGCGGCAACCCGACCCTCGGAAGCCCAACTCCCTCCTCCTTCATCTCATCCCTGGGGACTATATCCACCAGGAAATCATAAATGTCAGTCCTAGTGACGGCAGCTGCAATGTCATTCTTCTGCAAGGTACGGCGCTTGTTCTCCTCAGTGTGCATCCATGATCTCAGCGTCAACTCCAGTATGAATATCTCGCATGCTTTCGCAAAGACCACGGGAGCTTCTGCGGAGATCATGCGAACATCCTCATCAGCCTTCATGATCTTCTTTATCCTCGCTAGTGGCAAGCTGTGGTTCTTGAAGTCAGTGGTCTGTTCAATCTCAGAGAGTCGTTCGGCCCAGAACTGCTGGAGCTGCCTCTGTTGCTGCTGCTGGAGCTGTTGGTGAAATTGCTGGGCTTGCTGGTAGACAAGCTGGTGCTGAGCATTCAGTTGAGCCGGATTGCCAGCGACTGGTGGTGTTGGCTGTGAACCGGCATTAATGACAGTGGGAGCTGCAGGTGGATAGGCAGAGGCAAGATACACTTGTGACCCACCAGCAACAACACCCATTGCGGGCTGAGGTTGTGAGGATGATTCCATGTCCGCTCTTGCTTGCCCCAAAACCTATGACCTTTCCAGCACTGCGAAATAAGATTCAGCAGTATTGATCAGTTCAATTTCCAAGTAGGTAAACTTAAAGACAGTAAAATGATATAATAGTGCAGCTTTCTCTAGATGAAAGGGATCTTTTGTGGTTCTATTCAAATTCAGCTTCAAACTAGTAGATTTTCTTACTAGGGTCCTCCCTTAGAACTTATTATGAAAATTGATTATCCCCTAGGTCAAGAACTAAGAATTAAGATCATTTCTGAGTAACAACAATAGAGCAGGAATTGCATAATTGTAGAAGATTCCCCCTTAATTGAAGTATTAAAAATACACATGTACAAGCAAGCATGCATCAGGAAATTGCAAACAAGGAGTGCGTCTAATGAATCTTGAGGAAAAAAACTAACAGACTAAATGTTTTATCAGAAAGCAGTAGCAGTAACTGGCTAAATTTCATCTGCCCTTCTAAGTCACCAATTTTTTTCTGTTTCATCTATAGTGCAGTACCCCAAAGAGAACGACTTTTGAATAACATATGAAGTGTGTTCTCAAAAAAAAAGGAACTACAAAATTACACTCAGCAAGAGTTGTCCTGATTATCTCAAAGCCACAGATCTGTTCTATATAAACATCTTAGATTATCATTAGTACTGAAGTCACTAGTGGCAATGCGAGTTTGTGATTGCAAGTAGGCCCCTCAGGTGCCCTGCAAAGCACATGTAGCAAGACATCCTCAATTAAGTATATTCCCAGCAGACAGTGACCAGGGGATGGAAGGGGTCAAATATGATTGGATAATGGCAAAACCATATTCGCATCATGTCCATATCTAAGAGCAATACAAATATATGAATACGAGAACATGTCAAAACAAATACGGATCTGATGGAAATGGATACAAAAATCTGAATCATGGATAATAATACAAATTGATAAATAACTTATTTTGTGCATAAATATCATCAGGATAAATATCAAATTATCAATATTTAAAATTTGATGTCTCAATTCTGTACATCTTTGGCACAAGGTTGTCAGGATCCCAATCCATCTAGTAGATCCTATGGGACTGTTTCAATCCATACTGATCTAAATTTGATAGTGATCCTTATCTTACAATCATAAACCCAATCATATGTCAACCCAAGAACAATCCTACCTAAGATTCCGATCATGACAACCTTGCTTAGGCGGATTAAAAAAAATCTCAGCCCGGACACAAGACAGACTAGATATAAATAACCCACATCCATTTCCACACCTAGTCGCATCACCAATGGATGTTGGTTATGCTCATACCTCCAAATTAAAAGGCAATGACAGCTAAAAGTGTATTGAGATTTATATCTAGTGAACAGTAAATTCTGTATCACATACCAAGAATCAGATCTGAAATAGGTTGTATTAGACCAAATAACTAGACTTATGTAAAGCCAAAATATTGCACAGCTGGATTGACATATACATAAAAATTTGGCAAACAAGCTCATTCTTACCAATTCAATATGGATTCCTTCGCACCTGAGAAAATCTCTTTTCGATTTGCACAAGCCTCAGCTAACAAAAGGGTAGATATATACTTTGACAACAGGAAGGACACAGTGTTAGGATAAGCATGACTTGATACTAATAAGGCAAGCAATTAAAGATATGGGTTCACTTTCTCTTTTGCCACTTTCCAGCGGTTTCCAGATAATAAAGTTTTGATATATTCGTCGGGTAAGTGTTATGTGTGGTGCACTACCTTCTTTGTTTCTAAAGAACGTGGCCATTAATGGTTTACAGGGCACTCATGCATTTGGCATGTTCACATGGCCAAAAAAAGGCCTCTCTGTACCCAAAAATCAGATTTATTGTGTCAGATTGAGATTGAAATAGTGAACCATGCATATGTAAACTAAAACACAATTGGCCCGACCTGACCAAGCCCAACAAGAGCTTTGCCGGTTAGAGACAGTGTCGTAGGTAGATTTTGGATTTTGGCTTTGGTAAGCTTGTGAATTTGTGTTTCCACTGCATCGTGCCGATACTTGGGGGAAGATTTTGAACGAGTCATCCCCCTCTGACTTGCCATATCGATCCTACGTTTTAAATAACCTGGTAAATACATAGATCCTATCTCTTGAAGATTCCTCCTACAAAAGTTTATCCATGGAAAGATAGTGCATGTCGCACGACTTACAGAGCAAAATTTGCATTTCACAGAATGGATGAAGGATAACCCATTAGAACCATGCATATAAGCATAAAACAGGGCAAAGTTCAGGTAACTGTTTCGTAAATATAGTGTGTTGGCATATTTGGACAGTTCAAAATAATAAGATCCTCATGGTGTTCCTAACTTGCTGACATTTTGGAACAGTGGACTGTACCTTCTGAATTTTACAGACACAGGAGAAAAACTTCTTTCTACAAGAATATGACTCGTAACTTTCCTTTTCTTTTCTTTTTTAGCCCGTTGGTAGGGCTGTAATTCTTTTGTGTTTCTACTTGCTATATACATAAATATATACAGTAGGGCCATCCCCTATCCTTTAGCGTCTCAAAAGAAAAACTGTATGTAGCAACAATTGAACCAAGGACCACACGGATCACCAAATTTCACCAAATTAAGCCACGTCAGTAAACGAAGGGCAAACAATTTAACTAATGGGCCGATCAAAATTTCCTGACGAGAATGTCTGCAACAAGTTGACCCCCAATATGACCAAGGACACAGCTTTCAGAAGAACACTATATATAGTAGTCAACCTATCTTCAGATTAAATGAACATATTTTTTGTAGCAAATGTGGAAAGTATAATACGCACACCATGCATACAGGTGTCATGACTAGAGCTAATCGGACTGACTAAAACAGCTGAGAATATTAGATCAAGCATGGCAAGAAAAATGAATCCTAACAATTCAGCACAGCTCAAATCTACTCGAACTAGCAACAACTACCTCCACTGCTACTAGGCCAGTTCGTTCATCCTGCCCAATTTTGCACCGGGCACAGCGATCACACCCCCACATCCCCAATTCCACAACAGAAACTCACATGCACAGTGAAAACACTGAGAAATTAACCGCCAAGGTCCTAGAAACTCCGGATCATAGAAATCAAGAACCGGAATTTGAAACACTTACTCGCGAAAGAGCGGATCAGAAACCCCGCAGCTCGTCCGGAGAGAGGCGGCGACCGCGTCCTCGCTTGCGGCGTTGGAATCGAAGGGCTCGGCTAGGGCACGGATTGGAGAGTGTCTCTCTCCGCCTTCTCTCTCGCCTGAGCTTGCATCCCATTGGCAGGACAACCTGGAGCCTGGAGGGTCTCGAGCCGTTCTCGGGTCCGGATCCGATACCGTTCGGTCTCGGGTTTCACGCCTGGCTTTGGTGCGCCCGTTTGTTCCGGGTGGTGCCGCGGGGCCCAGGTGTCGGTGTCAGTATGGTACGTCAGGTGCTCATATGTGCTGCTGCCGTGCTGGGAGATGCTGGGGTTATGGTATGGAGCTTGGACTCTTGATGATTAGCTTGAGAAGTTGGAAAATGGCGGCAGATGATTAGTACTACTACGCGTTAAGTATTGTTCGCATCGAAAGCTCCAATGAATGTCACAGGAGCAGGAGCTAACTTATGGTTAAGTCATTGTTTAACTGACAGTAGAATGTGGTGTCACTGACAGTCAATACGAAGTGCCTGCAGTATATGGTGAGGCAGGAGCAACGTGTTGCTCTTTCTCCGTCGGGCATGCCTAACAACTCTAACCAGAAAAATAATGGTTAACTAGGTGTATTAGCAGTGGCTAAGCCAGGAACAAATGGTGGGCTAAAACGCTAAGTTAGATTGTCATAGACACAATATTTTACTCTTGTTTAATTCAAAGTCATATATGAATAAAATAGAAACAAAGCAAAAAAGATAGAAATATAACGGAAGTATCTCAGTAATAAAAAAGCGCATCCAAAAAATATATAGATATGCTTCCGATGAGTAAAGATCAGTCATCTGCATATTAAAAATAGCAAAATTACTGATATAATAACTAATTGTAAATGATTTTGAATATTCAAGAAAATATAACATACCACTAACACGCAATATTAAATCATGACGCAAATTCATTCTACGAGATTTCATGTCTTGGAAATGTTTTATGACTTTATAAATCGTGACATTTTGCCATCCAATGTCTTTGGAAAAACATGTCTAATTATTCGAGTTGAACCATTCAACAAATATGCCCTCCTTATTTGATCTTTAATTTCATTGGCGTAATCTTCTATTGGTGTGCGATGCGCTAGATCAGCAATAATGTCACTAGGATTAAATTATACACGAAGCTTCTTTGGTTGAGTTGTGCTCTTATTGATTGGACGGGTACTACTAGAATTGCTTGCGAAATAGTTACGTAAAATTCGTTTGTTCATTATAGCAAATCTATCAATAAAATATGACATATCAATTTCCAATCGGAATACATAAATCATAATTTTAATTTTAATCTCTAGTAATTCAAGTTAGCCAATAGTAATGATACAACATACATATAATCTCTAATACTAGAATGACTGGTTGATCAATATCAATAACTCAAATACTTGATATAAATAATAGACAACTAATCAACTAAAGAGTAAAGGTTTACTGGTCGGTTTACCCTCTGGCTGACAAGCTCGGACCAGTACTCGGATCTCAGCCACTTCACAGTCGCCAACCGTCGGTACTCAGCTCGTCGGTCGGCCACTCGGCCTCCAAGTGCCTCTCCAAAGGCCAAGCCAAGTAGCCAACCCTTCAGCACTCACCACTCGACATAGGCTTCACAGCAGTGCAAGCTGGTGACGACTCCAACCAACTACGAGCAGGCTGCAGCTCCTCTCATCTTCACTCTTCACTTTCTTGTTTCTTCAGGAAATCACCACTTAATCAAGCAGCAGTACTTCCCTAGTTCCCTTCGGGCTTCGGCTCCCCCACTCCCCAGCGAGCATAGAATTTGCATATAGACTCCATTTGAGGTGTATGAGTACAACATAGAAAACTTATCTCGTCCACTTTCCAACGGATTTGGCCCTACCTCAAAATCCCACCCCACCTGTCTCCCTCTCTGTCCTCTCCCTCTTTATCGCCTCCTCATGTTCCACGCCGCCACCATCACCCGCTTTCATCAGCTCTACTGCCCCTACCACACCGTCACCATCCGTCACCTACCTCTCCACAGCCAACCTCCCCTACTGATGTCTCCACCGATCAGATCTAAAGGAGGTCATGATTTGGGGGTGAGATTCGATCGACATGGCAGATCCAATGTTGGGCAGTGGCCTCATCGGTGCAGTGAGCGTAGATGTGAGGCATCAGGGCTCGAGCATGGAGGCAGGCGCTAGGGCTCGACGCAGACAGCGAGTGTGAAGGTAGGGGTGGTGGAGGAGAGCAGCGATGGTGAGGTGGGGGTGTGGCCGGCAACGCCACGACCATAGGTGATTAGCAAAGGTCTGCGATGGATTAGAGGTGGGTGTAGCGATGGAGGTGGTGCAATGCATGTGCCTACGGTCTATTGGTAGCGCGATCGGTGTGTGTGGTGTCGGTAGCTGTGGTGGCCTCATATGCATGGGACTGTGTGTGCCCGAGCGATGGTCTTGCCTTCAAACGATATCCATGCAGCATGGAATGACGACATGCATTAACACGGGTACGACATGATGGCCTTGCTCTCCCTTTCCCTCTCTGGCTACTCCCACGTCTCATCATCCCTCGGCGTCCACACCACAAGTGTAGCCGTGCCGCACCATGTCCCACCATTGTGCCTATGTGCCCTTTGGCCCATGTGCCACTTTCATGCCAGATCGGCCCAAGCAAGCCCAATAGGCTGTGTCATGCTGTGACGCCTGACATGCTTTCTTTCTAGGCCTAACATAGCTCACCGTTCATGTTGTGCCAACCCAACCGCCATGTGTTGTGCCTGTGCTGTGCTGACCGGGCCTTGGGCTGGCCTGTAAAACCTAGCCCAACCCTAGGTCTATACGTGTACGTGCATCCATGAACTGAGTTTTCTTCTGAGGACTCGTAGCAGCCGGGTCGACTGTTTGTTTGTGGTTTTTTTTCCATCAATCAATTAGTTGACTTTAGTATGGTTGTCAGAGGGTGTTTGACTTCAGTATGAGTCTGTGACCAATCATTTGAGAATTGAGACCGACGTCGCTGTGAATTTAGGCAGGGTGGATATACTACCATGAGATTGCCAGACTTGCTGGCTTCTGCTATGTGGAAATTCTGTTTGGAAAGGTTGAGCCTAACCCAACAAAGAGCTTCAAAGGCTCTCTTCTATGGAAAATTTTTCCAGTTTACTACCAAAGTAGAGAGAGAACTGCAGAAGAGGCGTTCGTTGTTGCCTTGTTGGCGAACTGGCTCAGCTTGCTTCTAGGCCTGATCTGTTAGGTAGTTGTGAGAGCTCAACAACGGCCTACTATCAGGGGCCTCATTGCTCCAAGCCTCCAACCGCAGCTATAAGAGCTACGTAAACTTTACTAGATGTTGCGTATCAGATTGGCCCATATTTCTTTTAGTTTGGCCTGACCCATAAATCGCTGACAAGCCTGCAAATAGCTTACCACGATACCCTCTCCAACAGAAAAGGAAAAAAGAGAAAAAAGTGGCCACAGTTGAAGCTTCAAATGGAGAGCACAAACTGTAACGCGCGAATACCTCTTCGAAGGAAAACACACACACAAACAATTTTCAACTGATGATCCACAGCAGTATACAGTGAGAATAATCTCATGAAAACTGCTTAAAATCCGAGCATATACATACCCAGATAGCACTTGCATTGCAGCATTACACGAACGTCCAACAGACCAACACACGTACCTACCAGTCCTGTTGCAGTCATCTCTCTCTCAAAATTGGGGGAAGAAAAACCGGCGACTTAACCAACGCCTAGGATTCACCGCAGGCACGAACGCAAGCATCTCTGATCGCGCGCAGCTCCGCGGCTGCATCCCTCATGCTCAACCTCTCGTACGGCACTCGCCTCGTGCAGCTCAGCCCGACCCTTATGGCAGAAACCAAGCAATCGTGCACTGAAGCAAGCTCGCCACTGCCCCTCTCTCCCGGCCGTGACGTTTCAGCCTTGACGGGCAGCAGCGCCGGGTCGAGGACCTGCTCGATTTTGCCAGGAAACGCCGTGCCGGCGAGCTCGTGCAGAGTCAGGCCGTCCCGGAACGCGTCGTTCGTCGGCGACTTCGCCGAAAAGATCTCCAGGAGCGTTATTCCAAAGCTGTACACGTCGCCGTGTGTTGACACTTTCCCAGTTGTTCCGTATTCTGCACATTATAGACAAGTACTAAACTTTCTCAGATAAGTTACATTACGTTACAACTTAGTACTACTGGAAAACTGGCTAAGGAGTACTGGCATCTATATGTATATATATACCAGGGACACTTCGTTACCAAAGATGGAATCTATACCTGGTGCAACGTAGCCAATTGTGCCTCTTATTCCAATGGTGCTTTCGGTATTGGCAGCATCATGGCTCCCCAGATCAATAAGCAGCTTTGCGAGGCCAAAGTCGCCGATGCAGGCCGTCATGTCCTCGCCGAGAAGAACATTGCTCGGCTTGATATCACAGTGTATGATGGGTGGTCTGCAGCTGCTGTGGAGATAGTGCAACGCATCGGCGATGTCCACGGCGATGTTGAACCTTTGTGTTACACTTAGGCTGTTGACATCCTCGAGCTCCTCAGATTTTGGATGCAGCCACCTGTCTAGGCTATAGTTAGGCATGAACTCGAACACCAGAGCTCTGAAATCGTCGCCCCTTGCGTCGACACTGGAGCAACAGGTGATGATACTGATCAGATTCCGGTGTCGTATGTTCCGTAGCGCCTCGCATTCCGACAGGAAAGTCTTGGAGGCACCGACTTGCCGGAGATCGAACACCTTCACCGCGACGCTCTCGTGTACTAAAGCGCCCTTCACTTTCAGAGGCAGGGTCCCCAGAAAGACAGAGCCAAACTTCCCTGCGCCTATCAGATTTGTGTCCGCGAAGCCGTTCGTGGCTTTCGCCAACTCGGCATACGAAACTCTTTGGTAATTCTCGCCGTCGAGAACGTCCGAGGCTGCCGCTTTTGCATGTCTCGGCTTTCTCTTGCGGCACTGAAAAACGGTGAAGAGTGTGGCCAAGAAGAGAGCTACGCTTATGAAAGGTACTGCTATCTGAAGAAGCCGATGAGAACGGTGTGCGTGCCTGGCCGCCGGACATAGCAGTAGATGGAGCTGCGGGACGCCGCCGCAGAGCTCGCCGTTGCCGGCGATCTTAAACCCAGTCATGTTCGCGAACACGCCGTGCAGCGGTACAGGGCCGTCGAGATGATTGTAAGACAGGTCCAGCTCGATCAAGGAGCTCACGTTCTCCAGCTCCTCCGGGACTGTTCCTGTCAGGTCGTTCCGTGAAAGGTACAGCTCCTGCAGTCCGGACATCTGGCCGAGCTCCGGCGGGATGCTCCCAGACAACCTGTTGTTTGTCAGGTTCAGCCTTCTAAGCCCCCTTAGCTTGCTCAGCGACGGCGGGATGCTTCCGTTGAAGAAGTTGCAGTCCAAATCAAGGAACTCTAAGCTCTGGCAACCACCGAGCTCCTTCGGTACCTCGCCAGAGAAGCGGTTTCCCGACAACTTCAGCAGCGCGAGGTTCCCAAGGCGGACGATGTCGGGGGGAAGCCAACCGTCAAGCCGGTTATCCGACAAGTCCATTGCCAACGACAGCGAGGACAAGTCGAAGAGTTCTCTCGGGACGTGGCCGGTGAGCGCGTTGCCGGAGAGGTTGAGCAGAGTCAGCTCCCGCAGGTTGCCGAGAGTGGGAGGGATGGATCCACTCAACGAATTATTACTCAGCACAAGTTTGAGCAGCTGCGTGAGGCTGCCAATGGAGGATGGCAATTGCCCAGTTAGCCTGTTCTCCTGCAACCACAACTCTGTAAGGTTCTTGAGCTTCCCGACACCCTCCGGGATGGCGCCGGTGAGGAGATTGGAGTCAAGCCCCAACCACTGCAGCGCAACGAGGTTTCCAATACCGGGAGGAATCGACCCGGATATGCGGTTGCTCGCGAGGTTCAATTTCCGGAGTTGCCTCGAGAGGCCGCCGATGGACCTCGGCATCGCGCCGCCAAAGTTATTGCCGTCGAGAGCTAGTTCTTGCATAGTCGTGCAGTTCGCTAGATTGTCCAAGAACACCCAGCCTGCGCCGTTAGTAGCCGTCAGCTCGTTATTGGACATCTCTAGGGCCTGAGGGCAGAGCGTGCCGATCTCGGGAGGCACCCGTCCGGTGAAGCTGTTGTTGGCGAGGCTGAGGTGCCCCATGCTGGAGGCGTTGGCGAGTGATGCCGGGATCGGCCCGGTCAGATTGTTCCCGCCGAGTAGGAGGTACTGAAGCTTCGTCATGCTCGCACCCGCATCCGGTGGGAGGCGCCCATCGAACATATTGTTGGCGAGAGAAAGTTGTGTCAACGACGACATGTTGAAGAATCCCGGCGGGATCTCGCCGTGCAGGAGGTTCTGGTAGACACTGAGTTGCTCGAGGAAAGTAAGACGCGAGAGGCCATCGGGGAGAGTGCCTTCCAGAAGATTCTGGTCCAGCATGAGGCTCTGGAGCTCTGTGAGGTTGCCGAACGACGGCGGGATCTCGCCGGACAGCGAGTTGTGGCTGAGCCAGAGCACGGCGAGGTTGGGCAGCGTCCCGAGCCAGTCGGGGATGGCTCCGGCGAGGCTGTTGTTGTTGAGGTACGCGACGGAAAGGCTGGTGCAGTTACGGAGGCTGTCAGGTATGTCCCCGCTCACCCCGCCGTTGTCGCAGAGGCCCAGGTAACCCAGGCGCTGCAGCCGGCCGAGGCTCGATGGGATGCTCCCGGACAGGGCGTTCCTGTTGAGGTTGAGGGTCTCGAGATACGTGAGGTTGCCGACGGTCGGGGAGATGGTCCCGGTGAGACCGAGGAACGACACGTTCAGGGACGTGACGTGCCCGTGTGTGCAGGTCACGCCCTCCCACCGGCAGAAGTGTGCCGTGCTGTTCCACGACCGCAGCGCGCCCGACGGGTCCGACACGCCGGCCCTGAACGCCCGCAGCGCGTCCCGCTCGGTGTTGCCTGCGGCTAGCCGTATGGTCAGCAAGAGCAGCAGCAGCGCTTCGAGAGGTCGTGCCATGCTCGTCACGGCCCTGTTGCGCACTTGCACTCGCAGCACAGTATCTTCTTGCCAGTGCAAATGGTGTGGCGGTGGTTAAGAGAGGCTATGAGATCATGGCCGGGTCAAGAGCTCGGCATGTGCATGGCTCATATAGGCGCGGCAGCATGCCAACGCCATGCCAGGTGATTCAGTTTGATGTGCCTTCTGCCGTGTCGAGTGGGGTGGAATGCTGCTAACAACATTACGGAGTTTGCTTTTGTTAGATACATGACATGATCTGGTCTGAACTATGGTTGGAAAACTGGTAGACTACTACTACCCTTGGTGCCTGATCCTATCATCCTCCATATACGGAGTTTTCCAGATTTGTTTTGATTGATTTCTCGTCGTATGCTGGGCCTTCCAGCTGAGCATTGACTCCAGTGTCAGTGTCACTTTGCTGTATCAAAATGTGGAGTGACCTTTCTTCTGAAGACCTAACAGCTGAGTCCATGGGTTAAGTTGTTACATATTTTCCATCAATGAATTGACGCTACTGCTACTGTCCTCAACATCGCTAAGAGTCCAATCCAATCAATTCTACCGATACAAAAAGAGATTTATTAAACACAGAATATTACAAATAATAAATTAAACACAGAGAGATGAAAGAGGAACTCCTTTTTTATTCCTTTCTTTATTCACATACAACTTTATAATGATTAAAATTTTTATTTATAAATTAAATAAAAATACAGATCATATGTCAAATTTACAGATTCTGAACTAGGTTTCTCAACGGTTACTATCTAGGCAACTAGTGGGGGTGTGGCCTTTCTTCTTGCCAGTGCAACTAGTGTGCAAGCGGTTAGGAAAAGTTGCGAAATCATGTGAGACACAGAGTGTTGACTTCACTACGGTCCGTAACGGGTCTTTTCGGGAGTTATCGGACTTGGATGCCACTATTCCACCTTAGCTGGAGGCAGTTAAGCTACAGCAAAGCTTTGTTTTTTCCGTGTGGAATATTTCACCTCACAGTAGTAGTGTGCGTTTTTTTCGGTTTAGGCTCGTGGTTTATGTCAGATAGTTTATGATTATGTTTGATGGTTTTTACTTTTAATATAATTGTTTGTGCGAACGAACTGAATATCGATAAACTGATAAATTATTTTAAAAAGTTTGTCTCAATAAACTGTTTTAAAATAGTGATAGAAAAATTATTCTATTTATTTATTCATAATGAGACACAAAGATGAAAAGAATCGAACCGTATTACTACTTCGAGTTGCCCACATGGGCTCAAGAATTTCCTACGTATGGTTTGAACTTGACTTCGGAACCTACCCCGCCCCGTCGCAATCGCAAACAATGGCACTGTATTTCCCAAGACTGGTTCCTCTTTTTTCTAAGCTGCCTTAATCAAGTTTTCAGTGTTGCGTTTGCCGGCCTAGTGCCAAAGAACCGGCAACATAGAAGTAGTACTACTCGTTCATGGGCCAGAGTAATGCAGAATTACAGATACTCTTGAGCCCACCCACAACAACTTGGTCCACATTGTGATCGAACACAAAAAAACGGCCCATCCTTAAGACCCAAAGCGGCCGAGCGGGTATATTCAACTGCAGTGCATCCACGCCCATCCGCTCCTCAAATCAACTAGATGCAGAAGCCGCACTAATTATCATATAGACCGAAGTAAAAGAGTCGCCACGACATAAAGTCATATATGCGAAAAGCCAAAACCAAGCATTTGTACATATTTACATAAAAAAGGAAGGGTTTTGTGAAAAAACAAGGATTTTTACGTAAAACAAGGGCTTTTATATGTAATTCTGAAAAAATAGTTGATTTTTTCAACAAAAAAAAAAAGTGATGTGGCACGAGGGAGCCGGGAATCCCCGGCTTTAATATAGAGCAGGGAAGGAGCGATGAAAATTTAATATAGAGTAGGAATCCCCGGCTTTAATACAGATAGTATGTAGGAGCGGTGAAACCAAAGACTCTTCCAAACGGATTAGCTGGCTTAGCTTTGGGAGAATATACTAAAAGCCAAAAGCTAATAGAGGGTCTGTTCTTTTTTACTTCTAAAAGTGGCTTTTGACTTTTGCTACAGTACCTAACTTTTAAACGGAGTATTTTTTTAAGACGGGATCTACAAGTTACTTGTAGTACACGTTAAAAGCCCAATATCTGTACTATCTAAAATCGCAAGCGAGTATTTTTCTCTCTGTAATCTCTGTCACAAACAGCTAACATTTAAAAATTTCAGCCAAAAACCAAAAGCCGCAGCCATATCAAACAGGCCTCAGAGAAGTGTTTTCTAGTTTTTGGTAGGTTGAAGTTAAAACGTCATCACTGAAAATTAGTGAAAATTACCGATCAAATGCCACCGTATAAAATGGTCCTGAGGAGAGGAACCCTACCGTTCGGTCGCCTCTCTCGTCCCCGCCCCCACCCTCCTATTCGACACCTTTTGACTCATCATCGTTGGCACCTCCGGCCACTGGCATCCCAAGCTTCGGTTCGCTGCCACTGCCATCCCTCCCTCTACCTCCCTCTAGCTTGGCACTGCTCATCTTCTACGGACGCCGTCACCACCCTTCTCTGCTGTCTTCCGCTAGATCCGGACGGCGCCTCCATCCACCTCATTTGGCTCGACGCCGCTTGTCTTCTACGGACACCGCTGTCTTCCTCTGATCCCGACTGCCGCCTCACTCCCTCCGGACTTTCAATGCAGCAACGACCACTTAGATCTAGGGTTCTTTTTTCTTTGATTTGGATGAGACGTTTGCTATTTGATTGTTTGTATGAACAACGAATTTATCTATTTTCAGATGCGTATATGCTGAGATTTGTTCTGACCGGTTGAGCTACCTTCTTGGAAACAGCCCATGAGCTTTCGCAGCTTCTCTACCATTAGGTGCGGCCCATGTTGGCTGCGCGTTAGGCTTCTGCAACCAGTGTTTGTTTCTTTTTCACTATTGCAATTTTTGTTTTTTTTCTATTTTTCTCTTTTTTTTGTTTTTTCTGTATTCCTTTGTATTGTCTGTGATGGGTTAACATGTTTTTTCTAATTTTAAATTTTTTAAATTTAATTATGCCAAATAAACCAACTTAGTTATAGTAAAAAAATAAGCCAGTTACAGTAAAAAAAGCCATAAACTACCGCCATTCTGAATACCCTCTTAACCAATCAATTTCAGAACATTATGAAGAAAGGATTGTGACAAGAACACTAGAAACTACTAAAAAAATATTAGAAATTTCATCACAGACAATTTTGAAGAACCATCAGTGTTATAATTATTGTAAATGATTTTATAAGCGTAACCGTCTATGTTACCAGCAATAGCTAGAACCATATGTGATATATAATTATCATAGATGGTTCAAATTTAAAACAGTCTATGATATTTGCAATTATCATATATGATTTTTAATAATCCGAACCATCTGTAATAATTGCATACATTATATATGATTTTTAATCTGAACCGTCTATGATAATACCACATCATCGATTCGTGACATCTTCCCCAGGATCTCTATCTCACCTATCCATTCTCTCTTCATTGAACGCCAGACATCGATCTCCTCCCACCTCTCACCGTTTATTACTCACTCTCTTCCTTTCCCCCAACTTTACTCCAAGGACCACCACCGTATACCTCTCCTCGAATTCCATTCACTCCTTTCATGTAGCCTCGAAGAAGAAATCTATTGGCAGCCATGTCTGGACATGGTAAAGGAGGAAAGAGGCTAGGCAAGGGCGGCGTGAAAATGTCACCGAAAGGTCCTATGCGACAACATCCAGGGCATCACCAAGTCAATGATTCAGTGGTTGGAGAGGGGCGGCGTGAAGCGCATCCCCGGACTCATCTACGAGGGGACCCACGGTGTGCTCAAGATCATCCTTGATAATGTCATCCGTGATACAATCACGTACACTGAGCATGCCCGCCGCAAGACCATCACTGCCATAGACGTCGCCTGCATGCTCAAGCACCAGGGCTACATCCTCTACGGTTTCAGCGGCTAGGTCGGTTCTTTCCCCTTCACCCTTCCCACTGCAAAACTGCCATGTCTTTGTTTAGTTAGCATATTAGTCTTAGGTGAAACAATGTTACTAGTATTTGTCTATTGCAAAATCTGTAGTGTGATTTATGATCATTTTTGATAATATGTATCACCCTCTTAAGACTTTGTTACAATGCATGGACATATTACTGGTTAATCTGTAAATTTGTGTAACCGTGATATATCTGTGTATTTATATATATGTGATATCTGTGTATTTTAGATATAGAATAAACTATCACGGACAATTTTATGGTATAAACGTTCTGTAAAGACCTACAATTAGACGGCTGCTACAAAAACTATCTGTGATATTATCACATATGATTTTTTTTTACCAACCGTTTGTAATATTTGTCTATCACAAATGATTCTTACATAGAATCATTTGTGATGACTGATATATCACAGACAGTTGTTGGTGATAGCCATCTGTGATAGTATCTTCACAGATAGTTCTTTATACAAAAGTCTGTATTGCGATTTACCATAGATAGCTCATAAACTGTTTAGGATAATCATCTGCTATCACAATAAAAAAAATCAGACGGTTCAGAAAAATCAGATGGTTCTTTTGTGTGTATGGTAGTGTATGGACATGGACACCAAGAAATCAAGCCGAGAAATTATACCAGACTTCCCTAAATATGTTTAGAACTTTTAGCTTCCACTTGGCTAACTATCCTCCAGCTCCCCAAGTGGCCCAAATTAAAGGAGCCTAGGACAAGGAGGCCAGGAAATTCTTACAACCATCACTCCCACCTCATATAAAAACACACACACACACCAGTCACCAGCAGCTGCGGGATAAAGAACAAAATGAGTACAGTTAACTCTAATGGCTAGCTACCTGCAACATTAACTGGCCATGCGCAATTTGGCCTATTGCGGCTGCCGAGCGGAGGAGGCGAGCACGAATCGGGAGGCGAAGGTGTAGTGGTAGAGGTGCGCGGAGACGTCTTCGTCGTCCAGCGCGGTGCCGAAGCCGTTGCGATCGAAGTTGCGCGCGTAGCTGAGCGGGTCGTATTGGCACCGGACCGCGGCCGCGGGGCGACCGCTGCTGGCAGCCGCCGTGCACAGCAACCTGCTCTGCCTCCGCAGCTTCCGCACCAGCCGGCCCAGCGCCAGCCCGCACCCGCCCGCGCTCCCACCGCAGCGCCGCCCGCGGCAGGACGACGCCGGCCGCGCGGCCGAGGCGGCATTGCCCTCCGCCATCTCCTCCTATTAACTCCAAGCGAATCTTGGCGAGTGTGAGTGGTGGGTGGGTGGATATACTACGAGTGTGTACCAGTGGAGGTGGGTGAATGGCCTTGGTGGTGTGATTTATAGGAGTTGGTGATCAGCGAGTAGTGTCGTGAGAAGCAGGGCACTGGCAGTGGTGAACCGGTGATGGTGGGAAGCCCGCTTCCCATGTGGTCCGGACGTAGGCGAATAAAATACTACTGTACTGCGAGTTGGATGGAGCGAGTATAGTAGTAGGTGTGTTTTTTTACGTTTGTTTTTTGGATGATGTACTAAAGTGGCTTGAACTACAATCATAGGGGTGGGTTTGGTTTTCGTATTTTGTTATAGTAATTTATAAATTAATTATAATATATACTATATTAATTTTAATTATATTGATTAAAATTACATATAATTATCTTTTTTCGTAATATCTCTTATGAACCATCGGAATTTAAAAATTAAAAGACATGACGCACTGCGCAATAACCCAGGCTGCTGGACGCTTTTGGCCAAAGATCTGGTCCCGCTCGTTTCGGTTTTTTTTCGGGTTCTACTTCTAACTTCTGTTTTTTTTACTATTCAGTATTTCGTTTTTTTCTGAATTTTTTAGATATTTTAAGCTTTTTTGTATGTTCTTTTTTTCCGTGTTCCTTTGTATTGTCCCTAATTGGTTAACATGTTTTTTTCTATTTTTCTATTTTTTTTAAAATTAATTATGCCTAAAAAGTCAAATCAGTTACAGTAAAAAAGCCAGTTACAGTGAAATTTTAACCAAAAATCAGAAGCCATCGCTAAAACAAGCGCCCCCTAATGTATCGAGGGATGATGATTAGGGGGCAACTAGATGGGCTCCAGGAATCAGGGAAGCTGTGTGTGTGTGAGCTCCAACTCACTACAACAATCCTCCCAACAAAAGAGTGTAGAGATGCAGCAGGAATAAACAAGGGGAAATAAAGAAAGCGTGCGTTCATTTTGCATGGGTGTCGACAATTTTGTCCGGGAAACTAGAACACGGGATATGGCAGAGCCGCCGTCAACGGAGCAGCGACTCTTTTGGCGTACCGAGGTGGAGAGGGAGGGGGGGAAGAAGACGCGCCTCGGCACGGCGGGTGGGGCGGTGCCGTGTGGGCGTTGGCGCCGCGCCGGCCGTGTCCCTCGGGCCTCTGCGTCCGAAAGGGTTTACAGGCGTTGGCCCGAGCAATATCGCCGTGGCGGACGCAGCACTGCCGGTTTTAACTGGGATGAGGCTCACCGGCCTGGTCTATCAAACAATGTTAAAATGACACGTAGTCCTGGTCAGCCAAACAAATTCATATGTGCTCTTGTAACCAGATGGTTGTATTCTTTCATGTGTATGGTAGTAGCCGGGCACAGTCCATGTTGTGCGTGTAATTCCTTTCTGAATTTTGTCCCCGGAAAGAATGAACCGTCGAGGCCCACAACGGTCGGAAAACAACATAGGGAGATGCACGTCAACCCATCAGTGCTTTTAGTTTGTCTGTTGGGTGAGCTGTTTCAGGAAACCCAACAAAAAAAAAGGCAACGGAATCAAACCTAGCATAATTTAAGAATCAAGAACATGCTGTTAGCAGATATATGTACAACTAGAAAAGAGACCGAATTCCTGTACGCTTGTATATGTGCGTCCTTAGCTTCTCAAAATTTACCATGTAAGCTTAGCTTGTTGCCATGAAAGAACTCGTGCTTGCGTACCAGCGTATGCCAATGTCATCGGTCAGCTACCTGCATACACTAAAATTATTCCAACCGACACGAGTGAATTATATGTTAAAGTATAATCCGAATTCGTCAAAGTGTCTATGCCAAATGCAACACAATTCTAATTTGATTTCATATTCTTTTAGCACTTTTGTTTCCTAGCCTATATATACATCTGTAGTCGTATGTTTTTAGATGTACCGAATAGCTTGTGATTATAGTTTCTCCTTATACAGTGAATTCTACTTCCATACGTATAATTTTTTTTCACCAGAGTTTTTCACGTAAAATCCATGTCGCCAACTCTTTCCATCATCTATTCTACCGTGTGCTTCTAACATTACACGATTTAAACAACATTACGTATAGAAGCACAGGGCACGCCCATAGTTCCCAGAAATACTACTTCGTCGTACAATTTGACAGTCAATACAGCACATGGTACCTATTTCTTCTATACGTACGTAGTGTATCTAATATTCTCATCAGAGCCTTCTACTTTATAAATTTGTGCTCACCATGTGGAAACAGTAGAATCACGCATGGTTCTGGAGACTCCACAAGCCTCATCACATGCATGCATACATCGCTGGTGACTGTGACCCTAGTCAACATTCTGATCCTTAATTTTGCGCGCGCGCGCGCTCTCTCTCTCCCCTTTCAGTTTCTACCCCCTACATATTTTTCTCATCCAAATTCCAGTCTAGCTAGTACAGTACTACCATTAGCGTTCAGTTTAGTATCGACTTATGACTTCTTTTATTGTAGTTGGCTTATTTTTTTATTGTAGCTGAGTTGATTTATTTAGTATAATTAAATTTAAAAAAATAAAAATAGAAAAAACATGTTAGCACATCATGGACAATGCAAAAGGAATACGGAAAAAAAAAGAAAAGCCCAAAAAACCAAAAAAATCTAAAAAAAATCAAAAAAAGACGGAATTATTGAATAGTGAAAAAAACAGAAACCAGAACTAGAAATCAACTTTAAACCGTTTTGAGCGATACCCCAGATCTACCTTGAGACACCACGTTATCTTATCTCCATGATATGATTCCATCAGTTTCCATTGATATTGTTGCATTAGAGTGGCGCCCCGTTACTCCCTCTAAATCCTACACCATTGGAACACTCCAAACTCATCTACATAGGCTTTGGACTTCAGATTTGTCACACCGTACTATTGCGAGGGGAAACATACGCAGATAATTGGATCAAAATCAATGGCCGAAATCACACGTATAGCATTGTTGAGGAAAAAAAACTAGCCAGTCTCTAAAGAAATTAAAGGTAATGTAAAAAACCAAACAAGTGGGCATTTTGAGAATTTCCCAAATTTGCTATTGGTGAGACCCACCGGTAAGAGAGGGAGGAAGAGATAACGCCCACTTGAGCCTTCATCAGATCGGCCAAAGGATCTGGTCAATCTCCTCACCTCCTTCTCGCCTGCCTCGCGCAAGGGGCGGTGGCTGCTTGGCTGCTCCGACTTCTCCTCACCGAATTGCAGTGCTACTTCTCTTTAAAGGTCAATATGCAGAGCAATCTCGGGTAGAGATTTGAGAGTTCACCCACTAGATCCGAAGGCAGGCCATGGCGATTTGGTTTTCGTCGCTGTTTTAGATTTTCTGGTGACTTTGCAAGAGCAAGGTCTCCGGTTCTTGGTGTTCTTGATCTTCATCGCTCGAATCCTAGTTCTATGCCGTGCATTGGTGGGCTCTTGTGAGAAGTGTGCAGTTGTTCTCTGATTTTTTTTTTTGTTGTGGCAGTGGATTGTGCATCTTGTGTGCTTGACAAGAACACACTCCTCCTGTTGGCTTTGTGCGGCCTTACTTTGCATCTCGACTTCGCGGTCTAGTGATTCCAGATTGCGAAGGTGGGCATTGTATTTCCAACCATCCCGTTAGTATCATGGCCTACTACGGCAATTGGTTTTCTGGGACATCGTTTCTGTGACGAGTCTTACCTGGTCAGTCTTCTCGGTGGCTTAAATTGCAATCGCACAATGATCTTTCTTTACATTCAGTTGTTACTATCGTGCTTTAGTTCACCGTGCTAGTATAATTTCAGTTTATTACTCTGAAATCTGTGAGTAGTACTAGCACTGGGATGACTTTACATGGTAGATTGTGGACTGTGAGCTGATTACCTGTTAGAGCAATTTACTTGTGTTAATTAGTTCTGCTATTTGTCAGTAGTTCACTATTTATGTTTATTTCTAATTATCTTTAAACAATAAGATTAATCTTGAGCTTAAAGGCTGATTTATTAGCTAGAAATTGTCACATAGCTTAGTGATTAATTAGACACCAGAGTTGAGAAGGTCAAGATTTAAGTCTTGAGCAACTCTTCAGCTGAGAGTAAAACAAAACAATAAATTTTGTGCAATATGCATATTTTTATGGCTCACTTGCTTGATCAGATTAGTATAATTTCCTGTTTTAGTGACTTGAGTAGGTCATCTGTGTTACGATATGTTTATGTAATACTCATATCAATATTTTGCTGCTGGAATTATATATGTTATACTGATGCTTGTTAAAAGTAGAATTAATTTAAAAATATTTCTAAAACTGCTTAATTTTCACCAGCTGTGACACATGGACGCAGACATGGTGCATGTGATCTCAAATGGCCACGCGACGAAACAAGCTAATAAAAACTCGTAGACGCCTACGAAATTAAAAATCAACGCTAGAACACCGCAGCGGAAAAGGTAAATTAATGGCTGCATCTTTAAGTAAAGATAGCCCTAGGGCTTTAAACCTAGCTAGATGGCAAGAGATCCGACAAGATCGCAGTGTAGAGCCCATCATTGGTACTCTGATGAATCTGTCAAATGCTACGCTTCAAAGGATTGAACAGTTTTTTGATCTGACATTTTGTAGCCTTACTTACCTTACTCACCTTTTGATAATTAGGTTGCACATGCTAGCTAGCTGAATGTTTTATATGCTATGTAGGTGCGGTCCTCAAGCTACGGATGGATCTACTTCACATGCCATCACACAGCTCAAGCGCTTTTTAAGTTCACAATCAGTGAGACTCTGTTGCTCACCGTACGTTGTGTCAGTAGTAATATGTATGCAATTCTGCATC
The DNA here is from genome assembly GCA_036346265.1 of Melocanna baccifera. Classification (NCBI taxonomy): domain Eukaryota; kingdom Viridiplantae; phylum Streptophyta; class Magnoliopsida; order Poales; family Poaceae; genus Melocanna; species Melocanna baccifera. The sequence continues at coordinate 26,319,286 of CM070691.1, read as the reverse complement.
GTATTATATGAGATGCCCTAGATTTTGGTCAAGATATAAGAGAGACTCAAGGGGTTCGTTCGGCTTGCTCAGTGTCTCTAACTAATGCTTGCATGCATGCTCTGTTGGTTTGCAGGGTCAGATCGGGTCAAACGGCAAAGCTTGGCCTTTTATCAGCAGATTCGTCAGTTTTAAGGACTTCAAATTGGTGCCGTTAGCTTTGCACTGCTCTCAAGCCATAGCATGCCGACATGGTTGTTCTCAGAGTCGCAACGTTATTGTCACCATTCGCGTGTGCCCATGCCTGTTGTATCCACCAGACTCCTGGTTTACAGCTTGCAATTTGTTCTATTTAGCAAGTAAAAAAATTGAAAGAATGCTACCTCACCAAAATCAGGCCATTATTTTACAGGAAATAGCAAACATTCTCAGAGAGAAAAGGAGAAAGAAGATAAGAAGAGGAGGGAGGAGGAGGAAGAAAGCTGCAAAGATGGGCCGGTGGATTCGTGAAGTGATATGCTGGGCTGTCGAATATGGCTCGTTACGCTGACTGGTACACGGGCTGCTGACACCCCGATTGATAGGTCCATTAGTTGGCATTGCTTTTTTAGTCAGTCCTCAAAATTATAGGACTCGGAGCCCACAACTTATTTAGGATTTGCGATCTATCTACTATGAGTTCTATAGCTACGGAAAGAAGACAACAACCAAATCAGATAAGAATCGGCAAATTAGACAACAAAAACGACAACCCTGAATTCTTTGACGACGACGACCAACAGCAGTGGCTGGCAGTGGCCAGAGTGAGCTTTAGGGTTAGGTTTTACTCCAAATGGATTGGGGTTCACCAAACCCCTTGACCATAGATCCGGTGGCAGGTAGGACCAATGGTGGGTGGCTGGGCGGTGAGGATGCTATTGGCTGCGGATTTGCTCGCAGGCGGTGGGTGGGGTTGTGGGTGACGATGATGAGCCTGATGATCAGGTAGGGTGGACGGGGTGGGGTGGTGGGGGCCGGGAGGAGGAGGTGGTGGCGCGGTGATTGGATTAGGACATCTCACCATGGTTTTTTGTAGTGTTACATTATTACTAAGTTGTTGTTGATTGGATTCGGATCATTAGAAATATACTATCTGGTTTATCGGCAATATTGACCTGGAGTTTTTCTACAATAAATTCTCATACAAAGGAAAAGAAAATGTGCATAGATTTAATTTTCCGTTGCAACGCACGGACACATAACTAGTATATTCATAAAATTAGCATATTTATATTATAATACAACTATCTTTGATATACATATCTAATTCTTATAATTAAAATACAATTGTATTTGTTATATAACTCTAATATATATATATATGATTAATCTGTACCGTTATAATCTCGCACCATCAAACTAAGTGATGAAAATCATTCTTTTTTTATTAATGTGAGAATTTTTAGAATTATTTCTTTTTAGGATTATCATAGAATTTTCTTGCTCTTAAAACAAATGAGATGTCTCCAATATCACCGGTTGTTTTTATTCATATAGATATTACGGAGGTATAAGTGAAAGTATTTCTTACGACAAATCTAAAAATATTATTTTAATACCATTAATTTAGATATTTAGAAAATAATTATTGGTTGAATATAAAAGAGCTTGACTGATTCAAATCAACAGCGCCGAGAAAACAATAATAGAGCGAGTACCGCAGGCTAGTCCGAGTCTCCAACCGAGTGGGAGGTTGGTACGAGTACATATTAGTCAATCATCACGTGGGCGCTCCCAACTTGGGACCACATGTCATGTCACACAGTGGGCTCCCGAGGCTTTTATTCATTTTGTTAATTGGGTTATTTGTGAGGCACGGCGCGTAGAATCCAACGTATGAAACGAGAATGCACGAGGTGGTCGGTCTCCCGTGGCAGTGATCTGTCGCCGTCCATGCGTTGCAAAGGCACAGTAGCAGAGCCCGTACCTGAGTCTCTCTATGCGGATGGTTTGGTCTTCTTCACTCCAACTCCTCGTGGTTAAGTTTTTTGACCGTGATTTTCGATTTATAATTAAAATTATACTATAATATTTGTTACTTTTTTAAGAAAAAATAAAAAAATTATATTATCACGAATAATATAAAAAAATAACTCAAAATTAAAAATCGATATATTTCAAATGAATTCTGATTTAAATAAAATAAAAACTAAAATAAGTTAATAACTAAAACCATTTAGAGTAAGTCCAAAAAAACGAAAGACATCCCTCGTGACCTCCAGAAACATCAAACATGTGGTTAGGATGTGAAGGTGACATTTTCTGAGAGTTTACAAGGGACAAGCAGACACAAACTCTCAAGGTACTAGCATGTATTCCATGTGCCATTTCGTGATCAACGGCCATGCTCGGTCGATTTGAATTACTGAAAGGACTGTTTACATTGCAAAGATTATAGATTCCCCAACAAGTTTAGATTTTAAAATTCCTCGCAAAAAGGTTTACGCTTTAAAAGCGCTGGCAAATTAATCGGCCAATCGCCGTTGGCCATTCACAACGGAATCGATGCCCGGATGGAGTTGTTCGTACGCAAGCTGGCATATTCGCTTTACGGCCGCACAAGAGGCTTAGTGCGGACGCGCGCAGGGCTGAGTGGGCCAGCTCCGAGAGTTTAGGCGGGCCGGGCTGGGCCACCTTTCCGGCGGACGCATCTAATTCGCGTCCTTGATACGTCACCTGCCCGAAACCAAACAAACCACAGATACGCCATATCTGCAATGCGCCACTCATTTTCTTATGCACTCCTCGGGCACCACTGCATCTGTTGTTTTACACCGGGTTTTTGCTTCCCATTTTAATTATTATTTATTAAATTAATAAATCATAGGTAAAATACATAAAACACGTGTATACAAAGAACACCAGTGTCTTATTGTGCAGCTTTTGGTCTTATGGGAGGTCGATTGTATTGTACTCCAAGTGGCAGCAAAAATGCCAATAGTAGCAGGTGTTGTAGAATCATTTAGGTGGTGCTTAAAAGGGTTTAAAGTTAGTTTTTATTTTTGATTTTTTATTATTCAATAATTTTATCTTTTTTTTGAGTTTTTTTATTTTTTTGGATTTTTTACCTTTTCTTTTTTTTCTCGTATTCTTTTGCATCGTTTATGATGGGCTAACATATTTTTTTATTTTTTTAAATTTAATTATGCCAAATAAGCTAACTCAGTTACGGTAAAAAAACAAACCAATTATAATAAAAAAATTATAAGTCAACGCTGTTCTGAATATTCCCTTAGCTCTAGAGGCGGACGGCTATTCTTAGCTCCAAAATCTCTCACAATGTGTAAAATCTTTTGAAGTTTCGTATTTCTTGGTTAGCTGATGCAAATGAGAAGATGCAAGCGAAGGTAGTGTAATGTAGGTTAGAAGGGCCTACATTAGTGGAAAACCTTCGGCGAAGTGGTTTAAACGCTGTGACAAATCCAAAAGCTTGGTCATATATATATATATATATATATATATATATATATATATATATATATATATATATATATATATATATATATATATATATAGGGCTGAAATAGATACACGAGCATATATACGGGGATGTACTAAGAAGAATAGTACGTATCAAGTGTATATTCACAAGGACCATGCCCAATTGCACACGAAGAATTGGGTACCTAACTTACAAACGCATAAATTAAACTAAATTATGACAATTTGGAAATAAGGTGCATCGAAGCTGGTCGAAGTCTGCCTTGGTGGTACACAGGAGAAAACCCGGAGTGAGCGTATCCAAAACATGAACAAACATAATATGAAAAAAATAAATTTCATAAAAATCTTAATTATCTTTGATAAAACTATAACAAAACCATACTCTTAAACAACAATTCGAAAGAACCACCGTTCCCTTACATGCTATTTTACGGAAACATACTTTCAGATAAAGAGAAAGGGCAGAAGTAAAATAAAGAGCATGTTCTTTTTTGTTTTTAAAAGTAGCTTTTGGCTTTTGCTATAATATCTAACTTTTAAACGGGGTATTTTTTTAAAACGGGGTCTACAAGTTAATTATAGTACACATTAAAAACTCAACATCTGTACCATCCAAAATCATAAACGATTATCTCTCTGTCTGTAATCTTTATCACAAACAGCTAAAATTTAAAAATTTCAACCAAAAGACATAAGATACAGCCATATCAAACAAGCCCAAAGTAAGTCACCAATAACTCTACTCGAGAAACTGAGACATAGCTTCTTTTTTCAGCTTATGATTTATGAGTTTTTTTAATAAATAAATAGAATAATTTCTTTGAAATTTTTTTAAACAAATTATCAAAATATTTTTTCAAAATAATTTATTATTATTTAATTTATCTGTACAAACGCTTACCCAACAAGAATACATCCGTCGCAGCCAAAAGAACCCCGAGGAGAGGAGCTGCACAACTCACCCCGGGCCGCTCGCTCCTGCCGCCCTTCTCCAAGACTCCAATCGCGCACGCCGCCGTCTCATCCCTCTTCGCCTCCGCCTCCATTCCCCCACTGCTGATCCCCGAGGGCCAAGGCTTTTAACCCCGCCGCACTGCATGGCGTCGCTCTCCGTCTCCCTCCGCGCCTCCGCTGCCCCCGCCGCCGCCACCGCCGGATCCCGCGGCGCCGACCCTATGAAGGTCCCATTTGCCATCCCGATCTCTCCCTTCTTTTCTGTTTTTTTAAAGAAATTTTGCTGAGGACTTCTTCCTGTTTCATGGAACTGACAGTAAAACTTACACAACTAAACTGTTGTTTATATGGCTAAATTTGCATGCATGATTTTTGGCCAACCTGTTCCCTCTTGCTATTTGACGAGCACCGCTTCTACTGCGCTTTTGTTAACGAAAGAGCACTCGATATTCCCTTAATTTTCATGCGATTTCCTCGTAGGCTTAATGTATTCATACTTCTCTGAATTCAGATGCAGATTGGTTCTTGTTGCTTTAGCCATAATTTTGCAACTTAAACCGCTAAAAATTTCCCCTGTTCATCGATTCGGCTGATATGGTGCAGGCGTCGTGCGTGAGGAGTAAGATTACCTGCAGCTTCCCTTCCATCGGAGTTTCCTCTTCACCGTTAGTGTCTCTTCTTGTCACCTTTTCTCATTCAGCTGGTTCAAATCGGACAACTGATCACGATGGTTTGAGAAATTTGCAATTTCCTGTGAGGAATGTGACCCCGATTCCTCGTGGTCTCAGCTTTTCGGTTTTGTGATTTGACCGCCCTAAGCGCGTGCAGCGAATGCAGTTGATGCACGTTGCATATTAGATGTAACACATTGCATTTTTTTATCCTTTTAACTGTTTGTGAACTGCAGTGCTAGGAGCATTGAGCCTGTAGGAGCCACCGCCACACAGGCGCCCACTGCCACCCCTCGTAAGTTGCTCGGTTCATAAAACATATAAACAGACTTGTGCAGCCTGCAATGGTGTTTGATACAACTTCACCTTTTCTCTTTCCATAGAATCTTCTACTGGGGAGAAGACAAAGGTCGGCATCAACGGTGAGTCCCTTGCATAAATTGGAAAAACATGGCGTCACAAAATGATTGTAATGTACATGAGATACAGTAAGGCTCACAATGATTAACAAATGCATTTTTTGTTTTGCATCGTCGGGCTATGCTTTAAGTGTGATCAATTTGGATTAGCGAACTGAACCCTTGTTCAATTCATCGTTGTTGTAGGTGATCTTATTTAGACCAAACACCCTTTTGGGCCCCGCTTTATTAGAATGTACAAAAGGATACGTTGTAGGTGATCTTAAAATGTTGTTATCCATTAATTTAGTCTTTACTTCTAATGGTACTCTTGTGTTCTTGTTGTTGTAGGGTTTGGACGGATTGGCAGGTTGGTTCTACGAATTGCAGCCAGTAGAGATGATATGGAAGTTGTGGCTGTTAATGATCCGTTTATCGATGCTAAATACATGGTAAGAAAGCAACGCAAAATGATTCGTTTTTAGATCGCAGAACATCTGCAGTATGAATGTTTTAGACATTTCAGATATTGACAATGTGCAACTTATGATGATCATGAGTGATTGGACTATTGTTTTTGACTTTAATAGTTATTTGGTTCTTCACTACGCGAGATGCATATCTAACATGGGGAAGTAGTGATTTTACAACACTTATATATTTCTCAAATCTTCCATAATCAACTTTTTTAATGACCTGTTGCACGGAAAGTGATGATGTTCAATGTTCTTTATAATTTCTGTTCACAAGTAACACTGCAGGCATTTCCAGTAGAGATGTTGCTTAGACTCATATGGATCATTGGCTCATTGCACCTCTGTAGTGCTTCTTAACTTAATGAAGACATGCTTTGTTTGATGTCATCTGACTTGCATATATATATGAATCTTGAGCCGTATATCCATCTGGTGTGAGCTTCATTATATGGTGGAAGTGCATAAAGAGTGTACCCAGTGCCGAAGCTCCCACACTGTGTGTTGTGGGGTCTGGGGAAGGGGATTTTTTCTTTCTTGAAAATATGAAATCACTTTTATGTTATTCAAGGTCCTAGTTACATATTTATATGGAATCTTGATCTGTACAAGCCATAGAGTGCGAGCTATATCATATGTTGAGCTTGTATCTTGCTTAAAAATGGAGCTCAATTTATGTTATTCACGATCCTAGGTTCTGTTAGGTGCAGTCCTCAATGAGAAAATTGGCATGTTCACTTTTCCTGTTTTACTTCTGTTATTTCCTTTCATTGAACAGATTTAAACCTCTAGCTGTATTAGGTGGGACTTGTTTCATCTGAAGGCTGCCATTTGGTCCATCCATTATATTATTCTTTTTCCAGGCTTATATGTTCAAGTATGATTCGACACATGGTTCATTTAAAGGCTCCATAAAGGTTCTGGATGAGTCAACCTTGGAGATTAATGGGAAGAAAACCTCAGTTACAAGCAAAAGGTAAGAATAGGAGTACTTCAGGTTTAGCAGAATATATATTCTAGTGAGAATTATTCATTACAAAAAATGATTGCTTCGTGAAATTATTTGTGCTTAGTTATCAGTTATGTTATTTTCAATGTTTTATATCTCTCTGTTTTTTTTATCATACCCAGTTCCTGACTACTGTTAGATTTAGATATCAAGTGTCTTTGCATTGTGAATAAGTGAACGTTATTTTAGTCAGTATATATATTTTCTTGTATTGTCAACAGCTTTGTGTATTAGAAAGAAGGATATAACTTGCTTGATGCCTAATGTGTGAGTGCACTAGTCCAGTATGATAGTTTTGCATGCATATTGGATACATATATTATAACCATTTCAAAATGAAAAGGCAATGTTTTCTTTACACAGCTCGCTGGGGTAAAATTATGGTACACATACTACTCCAAAATTTGTAATCCATGGTTTTTCCAAAACATGGTACTTTTGTTTTTTTAATCTTGTGGTCATGTTGTTGTTGCCATGTAATTTGTTTCTACCCTAATGCTTCTGTTTGCTAACATTTTTTTTACGGCTTTTCACTTTTTAATTTCAGAGACCCGTCAGATATCCCTTGGGGTAAATTTGGAGTTGAATATGTTGTTGAATCATCTGGTGTTTTTACAACAATCGAGAAAGCGTCGGCACATTTGAAGGTTTGCTTTCTCATTGTCATAACCGTTTGATGATTTCTATCTAATATCCAAAAACATTCTCTATTAGCCCATTTACATGCAACAAAAATGTTCGAGAATTTTGTTGCCTTATTTATAGGGGGGTGCAAAGAAAGTGGTGATATCTGCTCCGTCAGCAGATGCTCCTATGTTTGTGGTTGGAGTAAATGAGAAGAATTACAACCCCAGGATGAATGTTGTCTCTAATGCAAGTTGTACCACCAACTGCCTTGCTCCCCTTGCGAAGGTTACTTCCTGTTTTTATCATTTCTTTTATATATATATATATATATATATATATATATATATATATATATATATATATATATATATATATATATATAGTAGTCTCTAATGCAAGTTGTACCACCAACTGCCTTGCTCCCCTTGCGAAGGTTACCTCCTGTTTTTTATCATTTCATATATATATATATGTAATATGAACAGAATATGGTATACCTATATGTGCTTATATGTATCTTCTAGGTGTTGCTGATGCTGAGCATATTTTCATTGTTGCAAAATGTAGTGTCACACTTGCTTTGTTGACAATTCTTATGTATGTATGATGGTTTGCAGGTTGTCCACGAGGAATTCGGCATTGTTGAAGGCCTAATGACCACTGTCCATGCCACAACAGGTTTTCTTTCTCGTTAATACTTGTCATGGGCACAGGGGTTCACCAATGTTCTCACATGCAGAGATACAATTTAACACTATCATGGAATAACTTGATTTGATGTGTTCAGCCACCCAAAAGACTGTTGATGGTCCTTCGATGAAAGATTGGAGGGGAGGACGTGGGGCTGGTCAAAACATCATCCCTAGCTCTACTGGTGCAGCAAAGGTTGTCTCTGCTCAAAAAAGAGCAAAAAGTTTTGTTCTTGCAGGTCTCTTATGTTCCACTTCTTGTTTTGATACCAGGCTGTTGGAAAGGTCCTTCCAGCATTAAATGGAAAGCTCACTGGTATGGCCTTCCGAGTTCCTACACCTAACGTCTCTGTTGTTGACTTGACCTGCCGGCTTGAGAAAAGCGCTTCTTATGAAGATGTAAAAGCAGCTATCAAGTATGTACACCGATCAAATTGTTGTTCTTGCACTTTGTTATCTCTTGATTGCTGATTACACTCCTTTCTTTGTTCAGTTCCTTGCTCTGTTCATTCTAATCAATTCAACCTCTCGTCAACTTTACTACTCCCAAGTTTTCTTATTCGTGTGCCATCTTTTGGCTGTAATTATTCTAAGGATTACTCCTGTAGCTTGTCAATGCATAACAAACACTGAGGGTTTAGTCAGTGTGAGCAAAGGTTCAAACTGCATAGGAGTGATACATTTTAGCTTTTCTCTAAGTGAAAGGGCAATAGAGTTATCAAGATGTTGAAGCTTTATATTGGAAGAGCACTTGAGAAATATAGAAGGGTGTGTATTGTAAGGATTACTTCTGCAGCTTGTTATTGTATAGCAAACAGTGGGAGGATTTAATCAATGTGAGTAAAGGCACAAATTGCATAGGAGTGATGCAATTAGCATTTCTGTAAGTACAGTACAATAGAGTTATCAAGATTGTGAAGGTTAATATTGGAATAGCACTTGAGGATAAATATAGGACAAGGGTGTGTGCTTTCCAGGAACCAATAGAATTCATATACAATCTATCTGCTCCTTTTGATCATTCAGTGGAGAAGTAGGTTGCGTAGCTTAGCAAAACAAAGAAATGGTGCAAGTGTTGTTTAGTTGATTTAATAATTTGTTACAGTTTTTTGTTTGAATTAGGGCCAATCTTAGTTCCTTCAATTAAAGAATGTACTTATGCCACGACTAATTTTTAAACTTCGTATTTACATCAGCTTGTGCAAACTTTGTCAATCCAACAATATTCTTACCCATTTTGTGATCTTTGTTTTCAGGGAAGCATCAGAGGGTTCGTTAAAAGGTATTTTAGGCTACACAGATGAGGATGTGGTGTCAAATGATTTCGTTGGTGATACAAGGTAAATATTCAGATTTGTTTACATAAACTGCATGAGCTGCAAGGATGTTGGCATCGCTAAATTTCTCTCTACATCACAGGTCGAGCATATTTGATGCCAAGGCTGGTATTGGCCTAAGTTCTTCTTTCATGAAGCTCGTGTCTTGGTACGACAATGAGTGGGGCTACAGGTAAGTATCCACTTAACCGCCTCAAACCTTGTATGTTTCATAAATCTTGAATTGGCCTGAATATTCTGTTATTTTTGCCCCAGCAACCGGATCTTGGATCTGATCGGGCACATGGCTCTTGTCAACGCTATTCGCTGATGCCTCGATAATACTTTGCGATAATCTGAGCTCTGAGGATCCTCGCGTAGTGTAGGAAGAGAAGGCTGCAGTTTTGATGGTCCTTTTCAATATTTGGAATAATATGTACGCTGAACACAATCAATCGATTTGGACTTGAAGACATGTAATGAGCGTGTTGATTTGCTCTACTCATAATTGAATTGTTATGGGTGGACAATGTGTCGACCTTATAGCTCGTTGATTCTCGTGTGAAAGCCTGTATTATTAGTTTGGCCTGCTAGCGACATGAGTATCCATGTTAGTGATTGGTTTCTAGCGACATGAGTATCCATGTTAGCGATTGGTTTAGTGGTTGAATCATTTCTCCGTCCCGTCTGTGCACGGTTCACCCTTAGAAATTAGCGACGACCGGGCCGAATCCTCCGCGTCGTCCTGAATTTTAGGGCCTGTTTGTTTTAGCTTCTGGCAGCTGCAGCTACTTTCAGAATTTGCAGCTTCTCTAAACAGTCCAGATTTTCATCCAGATTCTAAGTAGTCAGAACCTACAGAACCCAGAAAATGAACTAGTAGCCAGAAGTTGGGGTTATTCAGCTTCTTCAGATTCTGACTAGCTAGATATTCACCAGCTGCTTCTCAGAATCTACAGCTGAAACAAACAGGCCCTTAGCCGTCTGCCACCGCTGCGTGGACTCTTCCCAAAGCCAGAGCCTAGGGCCGCGGCGGGGCAAGCGCACGTGCTGGCACGCGCGTTGTGGTGGCCCTGCGCGCGGGCTTGTAGCTGTTGGCACCACCGGCGTCAAGGCACCGCGTTGGCGCGGGAGGTAGACGTACGTTGCTGGCCACCGAGTCGGTCTTCTTCGAATCGATGCCGTGGCTTATCATAATAATCTCCGAAACAGTTTATTGATTTATCAATATTTAATTTATTCATATAAATAATCATGTTGATGCTAAAAGTTATTAACCGTAGCTGTAAACTACATGGAAAAGAACGCATACGAGCATTCTATTTCTGGCGCCTGTTGCGGTCCGGGAGGAGGCCTGCAAAAGCAGCGCTAACCCTGGCCCAACCCGCAGGGCGCCATCATGGATGCAGCCGGGACGAGTGGGACTACCGGGGCCTACAATGAGAAGTAGCTACTCGGCAGGGCCAGAAATTTTCGATTTCTGGCCCGAGGGACTCCGAGTCTCCGACTACTGGAGCGACTACCAGGGCGCAGCGGTTAACACTTGACACCGACCGCCTTCCGTGCGACGACCGGAACGCCTCTCCTGGCTTCTGCCGCGCGCGGCTCCTTTGTCGTACACTTCGGCACAGTCCAAAACCAGGGATCGATCAACGTCTCCAGAAAGGTATTCCGATCCTGATGATGATACTCTCCCTCTGCAGTTTGGATTCTGATTGGGCAATTACCAGAGTTAGCTAGGCCAGCAGCCATGACAACCACCGGCAGGGTCGCCCTTGTGGAGGGGCATCACGTCCTCAAGATAACCCTGGGAATCACCTCCAAATTCTCCTACTTTACTGTGTCATCTCTCACGAGCGCGACCTACCTATTCCCTCCATTATCGCCACGGCTTGTTGCTAGCTGAAGCTGATGTACATATATACCCCGTGCACCCATACAATGGATCGATGGATGGTTGTACTCCCTCGTGAGGATCCTCTACGTGTTCGTTAGGGAAGGAAATGCATGGCGTGCAATGCATTACTGGTAGTACTACATGCAACGCGAAGACCTCATGCTAGAAGTGGCAAACGCACATGTACGTAACGTACGTGCGTGCGCGCTTACGCTACATGGTTCGAACGAACAAATGAACAAACGTGCCCACCAAAAGCGGGCTGCGCAATGCTCAAGCTAGTGCTCATTGTACTACGCACAGAAGCAGATCTCGAAATAATAATGACGCTGCTTGCTCACCGTACGTCTCAATACTTAGTTCATAATATGATTATGCACTAATGCAGTCACGCGGCCGGACTAAGAAACACCCTGATGATTAAAAGCCCTCAAGATGGTAAGGTGTAAACCATCAAACAGGTTGCGGGCTGATCGAGCATCGGTCACACCAGAACCTGACATACACATACGCCGAAACAACTGATCATACAGCAGTAAAAATTTACAGGTGGTGGTGACCTTCTCCGACGCCCTCGGAGGAGAGGCGGCGGCGGCACGTCGGGCATAAGCAGTGCTACGCGAGCCACCTATCGATGCACACGACGGGGAACCGGTGCCCGCACACGGGGAGCACCCGGATCGTCTCCCCGTCGGCGAAGTCCGACAGGCAGATGGCGCGTTATATATAATGTAGACTAAGGGTCAGTTTGCCATTGTTGTGTTGGGTTGTGCTGTGCCATGCCGGAATCTAGTTAGTTAGGTATGAGAATCTTTACCTATTACAGCAAAATATTTTGCTATTGATGTCTCTAAAAAGATGTTTTGGACTAGTTATTATGTCACAAAGTAGAAAAAATATTAAGTGTTTCTGAAAAGCTACCCCAATTGCAAACGGATCCTAATTACGATGGATATTGGTAGCAGGAAATGTATGGGTACTTTTCGGTTACGGCTAATGATTTATGGTTATGGCTAATATATTTTTTTACCATAGTGCAAGTGAATCGAATGTTGATAAGCTACTTCAAAAAGCCTATCCTGATAAGCCGCTTCGAAAAGTGGTGAAAAAGCCATTTCGTTTATTTCTTTTGAGGAAGTCATAAGTTGAAAAGAAGAGACCTATAAGGGGGTGTTTGAAACAGCTTTGACTTTGGATCAAATGCTCGGATTTTAAAAGCGGATTTCGGAAGCCAAATCATAATAAATGTGGGCCAAAACAAAGGAGCAGGGGAGGCAGCCAGGGGAGGGCTTCGGGTAAGCTTGGCGAAGGGAGAGGAGGGCACGAGGGTTTGGGTGATGGCCAAAATAAAAGGGACTGGCTAGGCGGACCCAACAATAGTGGTGCCGCTGGACACACTGGCAGGCGAGAGGCTTTGCATGGCGATTGGGCACAGGGAAGAAAAGGGGTGGCGGCACTTGGGTGGAGAGGGGAAAATTAGGGGAAGCATGAGTATCAGAGGAGTGAGGGGAGCTCACTATTGCAGACCGTGGAGGCGGGGAAGATCAGTGGTAGGCTGGCGACGGGAGCCAAGGGTGGTGCAGACTACTTGCTAGGGGCAATGACTTGGGGTGGGGGAAAGTCATAATTAATAATTGGGGAAGGCAGGGGGTGCTATATGGATGCTCTAGTTCGAAAGAATTGGAGGGACTTTCACCGGTGCAAGAATGACGGTAACTTTCGGTTGGAGATGAGGAAGATGACGATGTGTGACGCTCATGTCATTCTCTCCCTCCTCCCTAGCCTCTGCCTCGGGGGTCATGTGAGGAGGGGATTGGTGCTTGCGTCCAGGTTGACAAAGCACTTGATGTCAGTGCCTGTACTGACGCAGTCCACCGCATCAACGGCGGGAGGGGTAGGGCAGGAGGGGAGGGGCTGGAGGATGCCTCGTCGAGTTGGAGCGTCTGATGAGTGTTTGGGAGGAATGGTGGGTGATGCGGGAGGAGGCGTGCTCTTTTGTCCTCTAAGTGGAGTGATATGGCGTGCTATCTTATTTTATAAGTGGAGTGGTTGTAAAATTTTTATCAAGTAGCAATACATCAATCTTTATTTATCTCCATGAATCTATTTTGTGTTGCTTGATTTGCTCTTGATTTGGTTGGTTTTTCCTCCTTTCTCTTCCCTTCTTTATCTTGTTATACCAAGAATGTGTAAGAGATGGAAATAATCTCTGAAAATCAATCTTCACCCATCTAGACACTTACATGGAAAGTTCACGAAGAAACTCGGTTTTTTCTCTTTTTGATCTCTCCAAGTGATTTCTTAATCCAACTATTTCTACCTCAATTTCTTTGATGTTCTAGCTTGCTATAACATGTGAAAATACATTTAAAACCATCTTGGCCAGGGGCGGTCCTAGTATAATTCATGGGTATTAAGTTGAATACCCAAAAAATTAAGCAAAATATCTACTATATACAAGAATAATACATATATATATACCAGTAGTGGAGCCAAGTTTGTCCTGTTCATACCCAATCAGCCTAAATTAGTGTTGAATCCTTTTGGCCTGTTTCTCTCTCTTAGGTCCAAATTGGCACTGGACACTAGCCTAGGCCCACTGTCGTGATTCACACGACATGTGGTGGAAACTCTAAGTCTCACTCAGTCTCTTCTTTTACTTAAGTATCTCCTCTCTTACTCTTTTCGTCTGGCGGTGCAGGAGACATCTGGTCTTTTAGACTCTGGACTTCTAGAGGCAAGACTTAGGAGGCTGCATAGGAGCGCTGGAGCATCCATCTTGCAAATCACAAGTCTCACCATTGTCGCTTGTCGGCGCGGCACAGCCACGTAGGTTCGTCCTCCCCGACCTAGTGACTTCCTTGGCAGCATGGCCCTATATCCCTAATCCAATAATCCCTCCATCTCCTTATGTCCTGGTGATCTCCGATTTGAAGTAAAATTATATGTCTAAATAAAGACGTGTGTTGTATTTTGCCTAAAAAAGTGAGGTATCTATAATGATTCTAAAGTTTTTGCATAGTAGTTGATTATATGGTGATGACTAATATATCAATTATTTAGAAAGTATGCAAGTGTTGTAAGTGTTTTTTGTAGCTTGGTGTGTTGGTCACTTGGATAATTTGAACTTCTTTGGTGTCTGACCGTTCGATCCATATGTTGTTAAGCAGTTTAGGTAATACTGCTTAAGTTGCTTAGTTACAAACCGTTCAACAAAGTATGCTCATGATAAAAGCACTTTTGAACATCTGCTTACAGAACACAAAACAATCTACAAAGAGAATTGCATTTTCATTTGATTATAGCATCTTGTTGTGATTGTACAACTCTATTGCAAAATTATTTAGATTTGAACTTTGACCCAGATTAGTAGTTCTAAGGAAATAATTCATTTCCAATTCCAGCCATTATGGTTAAAACTATTAGAGTTTCAGTTTCGTTCTTCACTCATTGCTAAAGTTGCTAACTTTTGTGTGCTTGTCTGCATTACATTATATCTCGCTTCCAAGGTATGAAGCATTATCACGTTAATTTTTAATTATTTTAATTTTTTATATTATTTGAGATATTGTCTCTAGTATAAATAATTGTACTTTAATTTTCGCTATTTTGGACCTTTACGTTTTCTATTGAATAATATTTTTATAATTTTGAATACGCATCTTGAAATTCCTGGGTCCGCCACTGATCTTGGCTATCATTTACCCACGAGCAAGCCATATTTACCATTTTTGGTTTTTTGATCTTTTTTGTGTAACCTTGTCTTAAATAGAAAAAGGTCAGAACATTGAAAATGATTTTATTGATCGTTGATTATAATAGGCTCTTGACATCTTAGAGAAGGTGCATACTAAATTTTAAATGATTTGGAGTTTTGGTCTCAGAGTTAGCTCAATTTTAGGTTTTGACTCAGTTTTGGTACAGCAGAGTTTCACAAACTAAAAGATCCTAATTCTCTCAAGTTCTTTCAAGATTTTCTATTGGAATTGATTCATAATGTCATGATCTAGTCTTGGTTCTAGTTTCTAGTCTTTTAGATCTACGGATCAAAAGTTTCATTAATTTGTGTTTTTGTAATAATGTTGGATTTACTGTTCAGGGGGCTAAAATTACTATAGTGCAACGTTTTTCTAAATTTTGGATTCTTGATCTTTATAATTTTTTCATAGCTATTGAAATGAAGGATTGACGAATACTTAGAAGAAATTTTGAAGGCACCATTCATCCCCCTCTGTTACTATACCAATCTTACAAAAGGGTATTTTGGTAGTTTGACCAAAATACATAAAATGGTTTTGGAAAAATCAACTTGGTGCTTGAGTGACACTTGAGAAGGTGGTTTAGATCATGAAGAAGCTGACACAATCAAGTTGGATCAAAACTTATGACTTAGTGAATTTAGACCTATGTTTCGAAAAGCGTACATATGTGAGTAAAACATGTGTGTGGAGTTATCGGATTTTCTCCATGTGTGCTAAATAGATAGTATCCACTAAGATTAGATGGGACTGGCTAGGCCATCTATTTAACGGGTTACGATAGAGATTTGTTCTTAACCATCCAACCTTTTATCTTAAGACTTAGTGTTCATGTGATAGGGTTTGAGAAAAAAGTGTTTGTGGTGTGCCTTCTATTCTCAAAGGCAGAGTGGCTATAAAAAGTCTTCTTCTCAAGTAGTAATTTATCAATCTATATTTATCTCTATGAATTTCTCTTGTATTGATGGATTTGCAGTTGACTTGGTTGGTTTTCCCTTCTTCCCTTCCCTCTTCTTGATCTTGTTATGATAAGGACGTATAAGGGATAGAAATAACCTCTGAAAATCAATCTTCACCTATCTAGACACTTTAATGGCAAATACGTAAAAAATACGGTTTTGCTTGATCTTGGCTATACTAAGTGATTTCGTGATATAAGAGTTTTTAGCTTGATTTTTTTGATGTTCTTACTTATTGTGACATATGAAAATACATCTACAGCCATCGTATTCATCTCCTATTCACGAGCAATATGTATTCACTATTTTTGTGTTTTGCCCCTTTTGTGCAACCTTGTTTCAAATTGAAAAGGCTTGAACTTTATCATGGATTGCTATAATCCAATGATAGAATAGATTTCTAAGACCTCGAGCAGAGTGTATGCAAAGGTTCATGGCTTTTGGATTAGCGGATCAAAAGTTATGTGAATTTTTGGATTAACAGCAGTGCTAATTTGACTATAGCTTTACGTGAAATCACTATTCATAGTGGTCAGACCGCTAGAATAGCAGTTAGACAGCTAAGGGAGAGGTCAGATCGTCCCTATATGGAGGTCAGACCTCTAGGGTTTGATTTATTGGTCGATTTGATTTGAGATTTTGGCTATGAATTTAATTCTTAGTAATTCTGCAGTTATTTGAGAAGAGAATCTAGAATCTTTGTGAAAAATTTTGGACAGTACTATTCACCCTCCTCTGTTGCCTTTCGGTTCTATAATGGCTTATACATTTGTTCGAACAAATAATCTAAGCAACTTTTTGTGCCGTCTTTTTAAAACAGTTTATCGATATTCAATTTATTCATATAAACGCTCAACCGAACGACATCGGTTACAAGCATAAATCATCAACCGCAACTGAAAAAGACACGAGCTTAATGTTTCAACACGTGGCAAGGGCGTGCAGGCGCCGGTCGTCGTGGTGAGGAGACTGGCGGGTACAAGCCTTTCGACGCCGGCGTCGATCACCAGTCGGCGTGGCCGCATGGGCGCGGGGACGGACGTACCGAGCAGCCGTGCGGTCCATCCCTGGGAAGTGGGATCGCATGTCGAACTGAGCGATGATATGATGGGCCGTGCTGTGCCAGATGGACTTGCCAATTTGCCATCAAGGCACGGATACGAAAGGCTAATAGCGCTCATCTGTGGTGATGTTGCGACCGGCTGCTTTGCCGCGGAGGAACCTTCAACTGGGCCTGGCAAATTAGTATTTTTGTGAAAATTAAGCAAACTTTTCCGTTTGAGATTTCAGTCGTCCATCTTGAAACACACACACAACCGGCCTATATGTGCCTCTAGTGATGGGCCCGAATTCACAGGAGGGCAGAGAGAGTACAAAGAGAGGCCACTTAGCTTGAAGAAGTGCGGCCATACCGTGGTGGACGTGCGTGGGAATGTAGGATCAATCGTGTAGAAACTGCGATGTTTCTTGCAGAATTTTGCGAAGTACCGAGTGATCAGTACATATACAGCAAATAACAGAATAATAACAGCCCGCCTGGCCGATCTACAGCGTGGCAAAAATGCACGGGCAAATTTCCACGGCCAAGACGTGTTGTACTGATGTAGGCATCGGGTTCCAGTGGAACGTGCAGGTGAAGCTCGTAATATGTCAGTACTCACTACTCAGAACCCCAGTGTCAAAAGGATCAATGGTCAAAAGAGAGAGAGAGAGAGAGAGAGCAATGGAGCAATGGGGCGGAGGAGGGGGAGGGGAGGGGAGGGACCAATGGTCAAAAGGATGGACAATGATGGGAGGGGGGGGGGGGGTAATCTGAGTGCACAGCTGGGGCGCTGCCTCCCTTTTCCCTGCAAGAAAGACCAAGAGAGACAGTAACCCGTGGGGGCGCAGCAAATGCAAAGCAGGCAAGCCCATTGGATCGGACCACTTCTGCGTGCCTCCTTCACTTCTCCGTTATTACCGGGCAGTATCATGGCATCATCTCCCTTGATGATGACTTGGGATTTGTACCACCTCATGATACCCCCTCCCAAGCATAGCTTAGCTGCCTGGGTAGATTTCGGATAACGGAAATGGAACTTCCATTATTGATCTAAGAATTTGATTGCCGATCAGACGGTGAAGAC
Source organism: Melocanna baccifera (assembly GCA_036346265.1). NCBI lineage: Eukaryota > Viridiplantae > Streptophyta > Magnoliopsida > Poales > Poaceae > Melocanna > Melocanna baccifera. The sequence goes on along the minus strand of CM070691.1, from coordinate 26,300,947 downwards.
CCACGAACACCAAGAGGTGCTATGAATATCTGCTTGGACCATCTTCGTTCCATTTTCTTTTCTTGCCATGAAGCCACGCAGAGACAGAGTAGTCACCTATCTTCTCCTGGGCAGGCTGCCTGATCACCATGCCCGGTCAAGCGCACGATCGATTGGCGCGGACGAAAGGGGGGGCCGGGGCGTGAGTGCATGTGGCAGGGGAGACATGGCCGCGCTCCAGAAACCACCACCCATGGTCCAAGCCGGGTCAGAAACTAATCAATCGGCGCGTCTCTCTCTCTCCCACCGCCATTATTTCGTTGGCTCGCTCGCTAGCAAGCTCACCGCACTGACGGCCTGCGCGCACTCTGGCAGCCGCGGTCCTCTCGGCGTTGTCGGACGGAAAAGCCTGCGAGCGCCTGTTCGGCCCCGACCGACAGCGCTTTATCGCTGAGACCGGCGCAACAAAACAACAACAGTTCTATCCTCGAGGGGGGGAAAATGGAGGAGAAACCCCAACAGTTCTCATGGTACCGGTGGTGGCCGGTGTCTTTGCTCTGCTGCAAATGTTCAGGCTGTTTGGTTTTTCAGGCCAGGCTGCCACAAGACCATCAACATCAAGCTCTCCCCTCCCAGTGTAAAACAGCCTAGCTAGATCTATGGCATTGGAGCACAGGGAAACAACACGTGTTAACCTGTCCACAGGTTTTGTTAGAAAAATCTTTGAACCCTGTCAGAGTCCATCGTTGATCGATAGATGTCGCGGACAGAGAGAGTTGGTTGCATGTGTTGGGATGGTCCGTCACTAGGTTGTTCGGTTAGGTTGCATGTGGCAAGGCTGACATGGGATGTAGGGAAAAGAGGGGTCGGACGAGACCATCAGAGGCGCAGGACGGTCAGAGGGTGGTGTTTGTGATAGATTCCGCAGGTTTCAGGACAGGACCAGGAGGGGCTTGCAATTTCGCAACACATCAATCATTGGACAAAGGGAAACGGTGCTCTGCTAGCCTGCTACTCCTCGTTGTTGCAGGCAGTATTAGTTACTGCCCGTTACAGCTGCCCGTCCAAGACTGGCAAAAACCACAAGGAAATCCAAAGCACGCAGCTAGATAGCCAGCCACCTTTTACCTTGGCATGCATGTAGAGTTTGATGATCGATGTGTGTGTGTGCGCGCGCGCGCGCGTTTTGGTTGTTTTGTATCTGAACATACGTTTGGGTCCAAACGTCTGTGCCACTTGTTAGTACTCCTAACTAAGACAACATTGATACTGCACCTATACACTGCTTCTTGGGCCATAATGTTGGTGCTTTGTCCCTGTAATCTGACAACCATGTTCCTGACGTAAATCCCAGTACATGGTCACACGTGTGATAGTGAATGAGTGCCACAATAAAACGGACAGACGGCCATAGAACTACTGTGCTGGCCAATGGTTCGAAAATATGCAGTACAATGCGAAATCTTAGCCCTAGCTAGGGTCGGGTTTTAAAGAATAAAACATGGTGCAATGTTGAGCATAGGCGACTGTGGGCTCGTCGCATGAGCAAGGTGCCCAGCCCCGTAGATCTTGTTAGGCCACACCGATCTCGCCTTTCGCAGAGGGAAAAAGATTAGCGTGCAGGGCGAGTCAACAGTTACAGTGCAAAACTCTGAGCACTGAAGCAACAATTATCAGCTGTCACCGACCCTTTCACACAAAATGGTTAATCTACCTCATTGTGATTATTATATTTTATAATCTGAATCTAATTGACCCTAAATACCGCTAGTCTTTTCGACCGCTTGAATAATTTAATCAAGATACTTAAGGTGCTTTTGACTACAACTCTATACTATTATCTTCTGAGACTCTTCGAGCGGGGTACTGTTCCCGTCTACGAGAATGTTACTGTTCCAGTTTTTGATTAATCTTTGTTTCGTTGCCGACTAGGACTATATTATTTTCTCGTCTGAGACTCTTATTTCCAAAACTATTTATATCCTTTGTAAGTTACCTTGTAGAATAATGCAGAAACATATAATCACATATACACCAAAAACGTTTTGTAACTTCTCATCATATAGTGATTTCACTGATTGTGTGTTCGCTACAGGAGAGATTCGGCTCGAGGTGGAGATTGTTATATTTTGTGATCCGAATCTGGTCGGGTCCAAACACTGCTGGTCTTTCTAACCGCTTGAAGAATTCAATCACGAAAGCAATACGAACTAATCGGATGTTTTAGCTGAGATCATCTTCGAGTACCGACCTGTATCAACATAGTGCTATAAGGTGCATGCTATGTCTTATCGATAGGTGGTATCCGATCGTAACAGTGGTCGTCGATGAAGTGGATTTATGATCCAACGTGTATCTGAATATGTGACCATCAGCACTGGCAGTATGGCCGATGCGTTGGGCTCAGCACGTCCTCGGAGTCATGATTCGTGGTCCGTCTCTCCAGCATCGATCCCAAACATAAATCGGCGCACGGTCGATCGATCTCGCTTCGGCTAGCGCTTCTGCATGCGCTTGCCATTGGCGTGACCACGGTCAAACGCCAGTCCCCCTGCCCTCGCGCTGCCGCTCGGCACGGGCCGCACGGCTTGCTCGTGGGCGCGGCCGTGCCCACTCGCCGTGCCGCGCGCACTCGCCAATTTCTGCTACTAATCAGCATGCCGCACAAGCCCGCCCGCCGCGCGGTTGGTCACTTGGTTGAGCGCGTGCGCGGGCGTGGTTTCTACGGCCGCGACGAGCAAAAATTACGTGCCCAGCCCATGCCACGGCCGACTGCAAATTCTCCTATTCGGCCGATCGGCCTGCAGGTTCGTGATTAGGTTTTGATTAGGCAACAGTCGTTTGACGAGCACTCCTGTGGACGTCGACACGTCGGCCGATCGAGCCCCGTGACAGCGAACTGATAAGCGAGCGACGCGTTATGATCCGGAACAAGTTTCGCCGTTGCAGGAGTACAGCTCGAGAGGCGACTGAGACACCAATTATTGTGGGGGCGCAACGTTGTCTCGTTCATTTTAGGCTAGTGTGCAACGGGATAAACACGCTCGAACTAGCTAGTAACACAACCGCGGCTGCGCTAGTTTGATATGGGGAATATATGGTGTGCAATCTAGCTTAGGGTGTAATTACGGTACACTCTAACTAAAAAAATTATAAAATTTTTAAAAAATTTATAAATATACTTCTAAATTTACTCTATCTAAAATTCTAAAAAATTTATAGATATAAATTTACTCTATCTATCCATAAAAGTTTAAGCTTAAATTTATTCTATGTTAAAAGTAATAAAAAAGAAAAATCTGACAGATATTAAGAGCTAAATTTATTGTATTTTACTCTATTTTTACTCTTAACAAATAATTAATTTAAAGTTGAAATTTTATAAATAGACGGAGTAAACCATGAAGCATACTATAATATTTCGACATTTTTGTAACTTGAAGTGCACCGTGATTATACCCCGATACAGATTGTCCAATGTAAGAATTTTGCTGGAATTTCGTCAGCAGGTATACACGACATTTTGTAGCTGAGTTGCGGAGATAGTATTTTGACAGCCGGTTAACCGAGGTTTGTGAAATGTCTCTTCTATGTACGTGTGACATTCACGCAACATTATCAAATGTCTCGGCGGCACGACGCGACGAACGCCAGCGACGAGCTTTGGCTTTTTTTTCCCCTACAACGTGTTTGTCCGTTTCCTCTTTTTTATTTTTTTATGTTTTGTTTTTTCCCGTATTTCTTTACATTGTCTTTTCTAGATTAGTATACTGCTTGTATTTTTATATTTTTTAAATTTAATTATATCTAATAAGTTAACTCAACTACAATAAAATTTTAGTTAAAAATTAGAAACTATGTTATTCTAAACGCCCCTAATAAACGGAGCGGGCAATCGCATGGAATGAGGGGATCCAGTCCACATCCTCCCGTCCTCCTACCTACATGCACCTACCTCCGAAGTGACAAATCATAGCCCACGTTAAAAGACGGCCGCTGTAGGACGCTGTTCTACACTCCATCCAGCACTACACAGCAGTACTATACGCTCAGAATACACATTTCATACGGCTGGATGCTGAACAGTGAACACACACTACTCTACGCTTGAAAGGCATAGGCGCATAGCATAGGGCATGCCTGCATGTAGGCACTCCAACATGTCAATAACTAACTGCTGGGCCATCCCTGTGGTGCCGTGACAAGACTTGACATGCTCAAGCAGTGTGACCAGAATAGTGCGCGCGCGCAGAGGCCATGTCCATGGACACTGTTTGCCATGCCATGTAGCCGGCTAGCCGCTGCGTGGCCACTAACTACATTGCTTTTTTTTTAGAGCCACTAACTACACTACTAGGAGGGGTACATCTTTCTTTTCTCTCTTCGCCCGTCTGCGTGCATGCAGCAGCAGCTGATGGGCTACACACATGGTGTTTGAGGGGATCAGAGATCACACCGTCACCATGCACGAGTCTCTTCGATCCATCACTTGCGCTCATTTTAGCTCAATAGCTTTTATTTCTAACTTCTATTTTTATTATTTAATAATTTTATTTTTTTTTCTGATTTTTTAGATTTTTAGATTTTTTTACCTTTTCTTTTTCCTTCCGTATTTTTTTGCATTATTTGTGATAGGCTCACATATTTTTTATTTTTTATTTTTTTTAAATTTAATTATATCAAATAAGTCAACTTAGGTACAGTAAAAATAAATCAGCTATATAAAAAATCATAAATCAGTATCATTCTAAACGCCCCTTTAATCTCGTGGCTAGTTTATCCCCTTTTTTTTGTACCGAGGTTTAACTTTTAGTTTCCATTAAGCACTGCTCCGTATGCTTTTATATGCTTGACTACTGTTTTCCCTGTCCTTTTATATTGTATTACTGATTACTGAAATTTGGAATATGTACTAACTGAAAGTCTGGAACAAACTATTGTAATGTTCCTCTAAAAAGATGGCCATTAGCAGTATTCTGGTCTTTAATGTTGGCTGATTGTGTTTACTGTTAATTTGGTGGGCGTCTGCTGTGAAATCAGGATTTATTGCCAACGGAGTTGGTCTGTTAAGTGCGTCACATAAAATTCTGCTCTGTCCCATGTTGCATTCCACATCATCAGTCACACCTGAGTTCAGGTTCGAGTCATATATGGTTGCATCTGCATTTGTACTGAAATTCTCGGCCTTTTTTTTTCAGACGTGGATGCTGGATAGAGTACCGAAAAGCAGTGCTTTGGACATCATACATGAAGTGATATCATTTGGATTTGCTCTATTCTCTACTTGAATCAGTACTGAGGACTAATTAGCTCGGTTCTCTCCCTTTTCTTCTGCTCAATGTCCTAGAACGATGGTGCTTGTTTTACCTGCATCTTAACTGAAAATAGTACTGGTAGTGCTCAGAGTAGATATAACAGAGAATGTTGTCTCATCAAGTCTGTTATTGTACTGCTACACTCTTGAGTGTTACTGTTACTGTAATAATGAAAAAGGCTGGCATAAGTAGGGACAGTCATGCTTGTTTCTTGCTAGTCATCAAGCATGTGCGATGTCATTTTGTGATAAATCTGTGCGATATCAGCATTATTTGTTTTATCAGATTTATTGTAATTTGTATTCTCATCAAGCATGTACCATTTGACTTCATGGTTCTGCTGTTTGATGTTTCAAATACAATAGGGTACTGATGGTAGTCGGCCACAGCAAAACGGTCCGACCCATTGGTTCCATTGGGTGATGAGGCCATGGTAGCTTCCACAAAAAGGTCCGACCCTATAACCACGCTCTGGGACGGGTGGGGCAGGTCCGGTTCGGTCCGGACCGGACCACTTGCATCTCTATAGACCGCAGAGTTGGGAACTCGAAACATTTTACTGAGCTGATCGGTGCGTGAAACTGAAAATGATTGGTCACGAGGGTCAACACATACTTTAACGGTAGTTTTGAGATTTAGATCAAGAGCAATCGGCTGCGAGACAGATGCGCGCGGTGCGTGCAAAGGGAGGAGGTGTACGTGGATGACAGGGAGCGATGGAGTTTGGACCATATATGCATGTTTCTCACACGGCATACAGGAGTATTGCATGGTGGCATGGCGCAGCTTTTCTAGGACAAGGCAGTTTGACAAAGAGCATATGGAGGGCCCTGTTTACTTATCCCCGTAACCCCGTTGCAGTTGCGTGCAGTGTACAACCGCCCAGGGCAGCGTGACGAAGAGCATATGGAGGGCCCTGTTCAGTTATCCCTGTGGAGCAACCGTCGCTACCAGTTCAATCTGAACGATTCCTCCTAGACAAAAAAGAGGGATCAATCACAGAATAATACAATAAAATAATACATTGAATACAAGAGATAAAAAAACTCATTTTTTATTGCTTTCTTCTCTAAAGGTACAAGTTATAATGATTGGAACCACCTATTTAGACTAAGTGGTGAATCATCTGTCGAAACCAAGCATATTCTCGTATGGCTTCGTACAGTGCAATGATTTCTGAGTGATTCATCGAAGTCGATACAAGACTTTGCTTAGACGATTTCTATAAAATTGCAGTTCCACCACACAAAATACATAACCTGTTTATGACCTGGCTGTATGCGGGTCTTACAGGTACCCGACATCTGCTAAAATTGCAATCATATCTAGGTATTGGTTCTTTCTGTAGAATACATGTTATCTGCTAAAAAGCAATTGGCTACCACAACCCGATCACAACGCAACCACTGGTCTAACCGTACCCCATGTATTGATCAGACCACTCATACATGATCCAACAACTCTAGTCCGATCGCCAACCAACAGATGGTAAGACTGTGACTCCTAAGACGGTCTGATAGCCGCCTCCCAAAGTGTATCAAACAGGTCCAACTCAAAATCATAGTGGTTGAACCGCATAAGCCCAACGGTCTGACTAGTCCCGCATATCGATCAGACCAGTTACACTGATAACAACTAGAAATTTGCAACTCTCAGCAAACACTAAACTCAAACTTCGACAATAACCATACCAAAATCAAATACTCATCACACACTAAGTGATTGAGTTGGCTAGCATTGATAGGGGTAATTTGAGAAAGTTTATTTAGAGAACCACGAAGTGTAAGTATTTGTACAAGAAAATTGCGAACAAAAGTGACAAGTATAAGAAAACGAAGGAGTACTATATGTAGAGAATGAAAGAAATTAGTTAACTTTGTTAGAGTATATTGTCCACTTTTCTCATCAACTTAAGTTTTTTTGGTGAATTGGTTAGTACATGTAACTCAATATACTATCAGAGTTAAAAGATACTAAGTTCAACACTTGCCTAATGTAATATTAAAAAAAAATTGTGGCCTATTTAAAGTATGTCTTAAGTCTGAAGTAGTGTTGAAGTATATTACTTAACTTTTTTCATTAACTTAAGTATTATGGAGAATTGGTTGGTGTTGCAAGTCAACAGAACAAAACCCGCTTATTTAGGCTTATAATTTCTTTTTTTTTATTTTTGTCTCCTTATGTCTTTCTGGCTTTTTTCTCCTTTTTTCTGTATTACTTTGCATTGTCCATGATTGATTCACATGTTTTCACATTTGTAGTAAGATAACTGGATGCATCATGTGCAAACTTTTTTAAAATTCTGGGGCACAACAAAAAAGGTCAGTAACACTCTAGAAATGAGAATAGGCCATGTGCTAACGTGGCATCGTCCTTTCTCCAATTCTTTTTCTAAACAAAGACAGCACGCAAAAAGAAAGCCAGTTTAGGCGTGACAGGACAAAGGAGGGAACCAAACGCAACTACACGATGGATGCGCTTCAATTTGCAAACGAGGTCGGTGTGATCGCGTTAGAGGAGCCCTAGCTCCTTTCCCATCAACTGTGGGAGCTGTTCACCGGCAGCAGCACCGCAAACCGAAGGCCTGCGTTACTTGGGGCCTCGCGCCTTTTAATTTCTCCTTTTCTTTTCGGCTTTTGCCCACGCCGACAGGGCCCGCGGTTCCGAATGCTCCGTGTTATTACTCTGTTCTTAGGGTCGCGTCGGAATTTGGAGCTGGGATTTGATTAATTTACCCCGTGAAAAAAACATTTCCAGCTGGGTTAAAAAAAAGATTTCCGGCTCGATTTGGAATGCATGATTCTTATCGAATTTATGCTAATGTTCCACGATAATTCTGAACGAGATAGACCAAATACTTTTGTAGATTTTCCCAAAAGTTTTGTGGGTGCTATATAGAACACACGATTTTTTTTTATAAATCCCTACGGAAGTTAGGCAGTGTCGTACATTTGTAGTTTTGCGAACGATAGTTTCGTACGTTTTAGTTATTCTAGTCTGATCAGTTCTACGAATGATGTTTTTCTTCGTATATTTGTACTTTCGACTCTACTTGTACTATAGAATACCCGTACAATAATACTCCCGACTACATATTTTTCTTTCTGGTCTCCTATATTTCAATTCTACCCCCCTATGTGAAGGAAAACGACGAGTCGATCACGGCTCCCTTCTCGGTGAAATTTATTGTGTCTCTCTCACCATCTACTGCTCATTGGTCTTCACGTGGTGAACACCAACTTGTCACTCCGTTCCATGGACTACGAGCTGGCTGCGCGTCCAGCTGGCTGATGTTATCTCAGTCATGCAGCCCGAGGTGATACCTTACTGTTAGGGCTCTTCTGTCAAGCAAATTTGCTATACTTGGGTCTTTTTCATATATGCTTTTACGAGGTGAAAAAGAGAGGCAGCGCCGAGAGAAGAAACTTGATACTAATGGTATATTCTTTTTAGCTGCGGTTGATGGTTTTTTGGTTGTTTACGATAGAGATTGCGGAAAGAGAGATACTCGTTTGCAATTTTTAATGGTACAGATATTAGTTTTTTAACGTGTACTACAATTAACTTGTAGATCATATCTTAAAAAAATACTCCGTTTAAAAGTTAGTTACTGTAGCAAAAGTTAAAAGCGGCTTTTAGAAACCGTAAAAAACAGAACCTAAGTATTAATGTTATCGAGAATGCCACCGGTGAAGGAACCATCACTAGCTAGTAGGGTACAGAGAATGGAGTGGTACTAGCGTGTCAAAACCAGCCATCAGCGATCATCCAGTATGTCACAACAAGTAGAAGTAAAACTCGTTTTGAAGCAGAAGTAATTACTAGTAGTTCTTTAAGTTCTAAACAAGCTAGTAATTCGATCGCATACGCATGTGCATGTACAGGGTTGAACTGATGAAAAGGCGAAGCAGGAGAGTTGAATCGAGCATCGACCTAGGGTCGATCCAAGAGAGAGTGTACGGGGTGATGAGAAGCAAAGATGGATCTGAGGTGGCTTTCTGAGAAACCGACACTTCTCTAGTCCCCAAAAAATCGCCGCTTTCGGCCGCTCGAAAAGGCCATAAAGCAGCTCGCTAGCTAGCAACCTCGCGCGCCTTGGAGATGCACCCTGACTTTTTGAGATGCATGGCCGTCGCCACTCCACCACAACGAGCACCTCGAGACCAAGTGTTAAAAAACCTAAGTACCCTTCCTAGTTAATTACTCCTAAATACATCAACCAATTAATAATTTAATATGAACCACATGCATGCAGAAGCCGATGGAGATTAGCTACGTACGTGCGCACGCACTAGCAGTAGACATGGATATTCAATTCAGGTGAGCTATCCAGCTATAGCTCGCTCTCTCTCAAGTCTGAACTTAGTAGCTAGCTAGATCGATCACGACAACGCTAGCTAGGTACCGTGGCCCATGCATGGCAGGCAGACACGAAGGCGCCATAGATCAAGCAGCCCGGCGCTTCAAGGGCGCATCTTTTCTCCAGCGTAACACAATTGGTGAGCTCGTCGGCCCGTCCATGCCGGTCAAAGGACACGCACAAACAATAAGTATGGACGGAGACCCCAAGCATGCATGCAAGTACTTCCATGAATGATACACAATGAACATGCATGCAAGTCCTGATCACTACGAACATTTTTTTTGTTAGACATTAAGTCAATAGCCCCATTCATTCCAGCTTCAACTCCTGGTTTTCATAAGCTAGAATAAACACGTTGGTTTTTTAATTTCAGATTTTTTTTCTTTTTTCTCTTTCTTGGTATTGTTTATAAAAATATAATGGTGTTTTTACTCTATTATTTAATTTAATGACTCAAAAAACCAAACGGTCACTACACTGCAATATATTATAATATTAAAGCAAGAGCAAAAAAAGCCACCATCTTGTTCTTAAAAGGTAGAAATTACTAAGTTAATCGGAGAAAAAAAAGATCTATACTATTGATTGTGGTAGGTCCAGATTGTAATGACCTTAATTAAAAGAAAGAGATTATGTGAAATAAAATCCAAAAATAAACAAAATTTGTAATAATGAAATAAAATTACAATTTGATTTCTATATGAATTCATAAGTAAAATCCCTAAAATAAATATAATTCAGAATAATTTTTTTAAATAATAATAGGAATTGTATAGGAATTCCAACAAAAAGTGAAATTCAGAATAAAATAAAAATAAAATAGCAATTTGATTTTGATACAATTTTTAAAGTGAAATCCATAAATAACTTTAACTCGAAATAAAATTTAAAGAAAAAGTAGCTGTTAGATTTATATATGAAGTCCAACTAAAATAAAATGAATTTCTAAATAAAAAATAAAAGAAAAATTTGTAATGTGATTTTTCATATGAATTCCAAAGTATAATATTAAAGCGGAAACAAAAGAAACCATCATGTTCGCTCTTAAGGGGTAGAAATTACCACCTTCATGAAGAAAAAAGAGAAAACTATATACCATCAATTGTGGTGAGTTCAGATTATAACGATCTAAATTACAAAGAAAAAGTTTATGTCAAGTGCAATAAAAAATAACTAAAATTTAAAATAAAATAAAATAAATTATAATTTGATTTCCATACAAATTCATAAGTAAAATCTCTAAATAAATATAATGCAGAATAATTTTTCAAATAACAATTGGATTTGTACACAAATTTCAACAAAAAATAAGTGATATTCAGAATAGAACAAAATAAAATAGCAATTTGATTTTGATACAATTTTCAAAGTAAAATCTCTAAATAACTTTAAATTGGAATAAAAATTAAAGAAAATTAGTTGTTGGATTTGTATATGAATTCTAACTAAAAATAATTGAAATTCAGAATAAAAATAATATAAAAATTTACAATTTGATTTCTATACAAAATCCAAAGTAAAATCCTCAAATAACTAAATTTTGGAATAATTAAATAGATTAGCAATTTGATTTCTATACAGACTCTAATAAAAATAAAATTTTAAAGAAAATAAAAGTTATAACGCGGATAGCATGAATGGTATCGGATGAGATCATGAAATAGTACAATGACGTCAATTGTTCTACAGGAAGACGGTAGGTATCAACGATGGTTGCATGTGTATACGTATTTGATGTCACAATGATCAGCATTAAACAATAATTAGAAAGAAGAAGATAATTATATAGTAGAGTATTGCATTGGAAGGGGTAATAGCTAAAAGGGATCGATCAAGAATTGAGCTTGATGTTGGATGTTAAAGTAGAAAAGTTATGACAGTGAGAAGAGGTAGAAGACACATGGTTCGGTAGAGGCAAATATGGTGTGAGAGAAGATAAGTTTATGGCACCCATAGTGCATTGGTGTATGTGTGAGTAAGGTATTTTGATAACATAAAAACTAATAAGATAAGATGCCGCACACATAATCAATGTATTGCTTGAGAATAAAATAAAGGAACATATGTATGTATACATTTAAAAAAAAAGAGTAACTAATAGAGGAAGAATATGGGCATATAACTACATAATCCATGCATAATGGAGAGTGATTACGTTTTTAAGAACTTATGATCAATGATTTTTTTTCTATGAAAGCTCATACTTTAATTATATTTTCAAGTTGTATTTTCCTTCTAGCTTCTATTGTTTTTTCTAATGTTTATGACATCTTAAAAATATAAATAACTTATAAGATACATAAATATATTCTTAAATATGTAAATTACATCATGTGATACTATTAACTTTAAAAACAAATCTGGTCACGCAAATGTGTGGGCCACCCTGCTAGTTTTAACCAAAAGCTAACAGTCGTAAGCTGCAAAAAAAACAAAATGAACTGCCCTTAATTTTCATCAATCAGATAAACTAACATTAAAAACACATCTCCAAGGTCATATCTAACGACAAAAAAATTTAGCTTGCTAGAAAAACATTAGTCGCCTACTCACCTCATAATTTAGAGAGAATCGTACATGTAAACGCATCACACGCATGACACTATATAGTATCAGAAGCGTCCGATGTATCGGACGCCGGTCTACTCCTCGGCCCATGGCCTATGGTCGTTGCACAACACAATCTTTGTCATCTTACCTACTCCTCCCGAAGCTTCTTCCTTATCAGTACCACATTCTCTCAGCACCTACCTTCCCTTCGAAGCAACCACCACCATATCTAGGTCTCCTCGTCGGATGATCGCTGCCAACGTCTCCACGATGGGCTGCTCCACCACCCCAACCATCGAGGCCTAGTCCTGGTGGCCACGCTCATGGCGCGGCTCCACTCCCTGGCCGCAGTGAGGAGCAACAGCGGGAGCTGGATGGCTTGCTTTTGGCCACCGCCGTCGGCAGCAGTCATGAAGGAGGCGAAGAAGTGGCCAGAGGAGCTGACACGTAGTGAAGGGGAGAATGTGTGGATTGCCCAGGCTGAGGTGGAGGTGGTCCACGGCGAGGGATTCCCCGAGCACCTCGTCGTCATAGTCAATGGTCTCGCCAGGAGCGAATTCGAGGCCTCGCCACCGCCTTACCATGGGAGGTAATTGTTGTTTTTGTTGCAATATTTTGATTTCATATATGCAATAATTAGCAACAACTAGTAGAAACATCAAGATTTTTGGTGAAACATTTTGCTGCTTATGATGGCTAAAATTATTGCACACACTATTTACAAATATTTTATCCGAGCGCTTCGATGGGAATCAACATAGGGCGCTAGCAATGCCCATATATATATATATATATATATATATATATATATATATATATATATATATATATATATATATATATATATATATATATATATATATATATATATATATATATATATATGGGGATGTTGAGATGGTGATATATATAGTTATGGAATTGTACACTGCATGCATGCGAGCAAACGTAAACCCCGTTACATCAAGTACAAAATTGGTAGTCACCTTTTGGGACCCTGCATCAGGGACGCCACAAGCCTGTGCCTACCTAGTCCTGTAACAGGGGGCCGCAAGCATGCTAAAATTCTCTCTCTACCGTCTCCGGTCTCGTCAAAACACTGCCCTAAGATGGATGACCCTAGAAAAGGCCATCCTCTCTCTCTCATCCAGCAACCAACCAACACCACATCTCTCTTCCTCTCTCTACATGGCTAGCTAATCATAGGATTACAATTAAGGTACTACTACAGTAGCACTTCTGCTACTAGCTGGTGGTAATGAACAGCATAGTAACACATATATAGGGGGGAGTTCGATCTGTACTAGCGATTGCATGCATGGCATACTAAAATCAGGCGAGTGGTGACCTATGTGGTGCACCCTTCCTCCTGTTGCTGAGCGACAGGACGATCTGGGGGAAGAACCGTCCGCCTTTCTTCTTCCTCGGGACGTCGCCGGCGCCCGCCGAGTCGCCGCCGCGCCGCGCGTTCCTGCCTCCGCCGCCGCCATTGCTCGAACCGCCGCTGACGCCGCCCCCGTAGTGGTGCAGCGGGTCTTCGAGGATCGAGTTCGGGGTGATCTGGCCGCCGACGTCGTCGTCGAGGAGGTCCGACCCGTCGACGCGGAGGTTCTCGAACCGCGGGAAGCAGGCGAGGTCCGGCTCGCCGGACATGTACAGGATGTTGGACAGGTCGCCCCCCTGCATCATCACATGATCCACCTGCATGCATGCATACATCATTCATGTGTTAACTGTAGCAAAGAATTCATCGTCTCATGACCATATTTGCAAAGCAGCGTGTCAGGACGACACATTTGAGTACAAAAATTTTTAGGTAGATGGAGTTGCAGTGCCTTGCAAGAGAGGCAGCAGAAGTGGAAGGGCTCCTGGAGGATCCTGTCACATGTCAAGCAGATGTTGCCAGAGCCCTTGAAGGGCCTAGACTGAGGCCTCGGCTTCAGAAAGATCACCTTTGCACTGTTGATCGTGTAGGGCTGCGGCGGCAGCATGCATCACAAGAGGAGAAAAGATTTAACATTAGGCGACAACTTTCAAGTAGATGCTCATCGATATTAATTGTTCTTGGACACCGGTTACAAACTTTCAAGTACTAGACTTGTCGCTCACCTGAACAAAGGAGCAGTCGATGAGCTTCTCCAGATCGTCCAGGCGCACCACGTCGTTGTATACGTACCTCCGCACCTACACATACATTACAGACCTCTTTTATACGAACATAACTGCACGAGTACTACCACTATACACTGTGTGTACTAGTACTACTACGTATACTACTACATGGTAATATTTTTTTCCCTGCGAGGAAATACTACATGGTAATCCTACTTGCAGTACGAGTAAGTAAAGAATTTAGTATATATACAGGGTGGTGTGTGAATGTGATGAGGTAATAATTGCGAGGCTTTGACCGGCGGCTCGTCGTCATCCTCATCGTGGGAGACCAATGGTGCACCCATCGTGCAGGATGGAGATAGATTAGCACCGTAATGACCAGACTGCCCCTCGACACTTCGTACCCTTGAACAAAGACCAGGCAAGTACCGGAGGGTAGGAAGGTAAAAATGACCGACGATCAAAGTTACACTAACCCGGGGTGCGGTAAAAAGGTTCGCCACTTGGCCTCACTGTGGCCTGAATGAATGAACAGTATCATCGACGCCCCTTTGGTCGGTAGCAGGATTATTATATATACAAAGGGGGAGCAACAGTATTGAGGCCTTGTTTGGTAAGAGGACAGCCTCTTTTACCATGCACACATACGGTAAGTTTTTTGCTCTTTACCTCGCCGTGCCTGCAGTGGCTGCTGCTACACTGGCTTAACAGCATAAGCTTGCAGCGAGAGCGAGAGCAAGATCAGCGAGGGGTGCTTTCCTATACATGGCAAACAATTCGGACAACCCACGCCATTTGCAAGGCAATTTGTTAGGATTGCTGCTCTCTCTGGAGAAGAGAAGCATACAATAATTCAGCTCGGTTCATTGAACTGAACTGAATTCAATTCACAGAAGAGGAGAGTGACGAGCGAGTGAACAGACCAAACTAGTGAAACCACTATTGGCTCTGTTCTTCTCAGCTTACGACTCGTCTCAAATAAACAATCGTGATGATTTCTCCGTCGTCATTTCGAAACGACTTATCAAAACAGTATTTCAAATCAGCTTATCGGTATTCGGTTGCTTCACACAAACACTTATACCAGACCCAACAATCATCGGCTACAGCCGTAAGTGCTAAAAATGTACCCATTACCACCGTTAAAGGGCAGTCCAGAGCTGTCTGTGAGAGAGGAAGGGGAAAGGTGAGACGCGCCTAGAGAGAGATGACTGTTCCCTTGCTGTAACTTTTGCAGGTGGTGAGTGAATGAGCAAAAGAAGGGCACATGAATGGCTGTGGCTGGCGAGCAGCAGCGGCGGTGGTGTAGCGGAAGAATTCATCTTAATTATAAGACTATGCTTATTTCGAGTGTGCGGCCAAGGCGCAGTAACTCTCCGACTATTTTTCCCCCCTCTTTCCATCTGCACACACTCCCTGATGGAGAAAGAGTTACACGCGCCACCAAACAGGAGCCTAATGGTACAGAGCAGAAGGAAAGGAAGAAATACTGGAGTAAATTGGGAAGAAGAAAGTATTGCACCAGTAAAAAATGGGAATTAGGAAGAGTAAAGTTGTTCAAATTAAGCTATAGTTAATTGGATGGGATCATAGGGTTGATGAAACGAGGGGGCACGGCACAGAGCACAAACCGAAGCCCGGAAGACGACAGGGGGAAACCGAATATATGAGCACAGGGTTCTAAAAGGGAAGAAGAAGAAGCAAGTGGTTAAGTCAGAAAGCCCAACTAAATCTAATTAGCAAGGAAGAAAAAACACTAGTAGCTAAAGGTAAGCATAGTCTCTAGTAGTAGTAAGGCAGGAACAAGTTGTAAGCCTCCCCACATCTACTAGCTCTAAATTGCTTCAATTTTTATTTTATTTTTGAGACGGCTAAATTCCTTTACAGAACAACACAGCCGAAAAGGCTAATTAGGCCTAACACGTACAGGGGTCCCTACACCCACAGAACCAATGAAGAATTACCGAATTATAAGCAGATAATTATACCAACAGATGAGCAATAACAAGCTAACAACACATATGTACTCTTCCTTAACGAACTCCTAATTCACATACGCAAAAGAAGAAAAAAATCGGCAAGAATTAACTAATTGCAGGCCTAAACTAAGCATGCAAATTAAGAACAGAACACGAGACAGGAATATCTACATGCTTGGAGAGATATATCAGAGGAGAATTATTGTTTTGTCGATATATAATTAAGGATGCATGTTAATTGAACGGCGGCGACCGGCGAGGCACACCTGCAGGAGCGGGTGGTGGCGGTGCGCCGGCGCGCAGTGCGGGCAGATGCTGGCGCAGCATCCGAGGCAGAAGATGTTCTTCTCGTTCTTCTTGCGGTTCTCGTGCGCCGCGCACCCCACGAAGAAGCTCTCCTCCACCAATCCCCCCACCCATCCCGGCCTCATCCCCATCTCCATCGATTCCTTCCTCCTCGCCAATTCTTGCCCTCCTCCTCCTCCTCCCTTACACTCTCGTCTCTCTCTCCGACACAACTACAACTCTCTCTCTCTCTCTCTAGCTTGGTCCTAATTAGCCGTATGCATATGCGTATATAATACAGATGTACTAGACTGTGTCTCCTCGTAGTCGAGAGAGGAGGCTAGAGGGGAGTGAGGAGAGAGTCGTCCATGGCGTTTATATATAGAGCGAGAAAGAGAGTGAGGTATGGATGGATCTTGTTCGCGAGCTGTTGCTAATGGCGTCAAGGGGACATATTGGGTTCGGTGGTCAAAGGAACAGTTGGGCGTCACGGTCCAAGTGTCGGGGACCTGCCCTGCAATTGCTCCGACGTTCTAGGGGGCCTCCCGCGATTTGTCTCGTGAGAGCGTCGAGGGGTTGTGCGCGAACGGTACAGCCATACAGGGTGGTTTCTGCGAAGTTTTTGCTGGGGATAGTGCAGCGGTGTCCGAGTCTCACTGATTACTACTCCACTATGGGATGATCCATCATCGCCGTACTACTAGATGTCTAGATCAGATCATGAGATGCGCTCGCGTTGGTGGTAGAACTTGGGATTTTCGCCGTGTTGAGCCGGTGCTTTCCACCCATACGGATGCGTTTTCTTCGCCGTTTTCTGTCCATTCTTTGCTTCGTCTTGTCATGACTTGATGTTCAGAGATCTACGGCGTGTTATTGAATAGATGTGTTTATTCTTTTCAACTATCGGTTCTTTCAAATGGCAACCAAATTTTCCCCCTCTGTAATCAGCCCATTTCGAAGAGGAAGAAAAAAAAAACCTCACCGAGCATTCTTGGGGTGAGAGAACAAAGGAGTTCAATTATTTTCGCCGTTTCTTGTGGTAGCATCGATCGTGAGTCGATGGTGTTCGCTTCCAAGGGATGAGCAACTGAACGTCTGCACACCACTCTGATTCAATAAGAATTGCCCCGATCCAACTTGGTATAACCGAGACTTGCTTGCTTCCATTTGGAAAATCCCGACACTAATAAGGTAAACCGATAATTGGCATGTGGTTTTTCCGACCCTTGACCATAGAAAAACAAGAGCATGAAGGGCTTTCGTTTCTACACGTCTCTTATACAGGACTTTCGTTTTAGGACTATTTCCATCTTTTTGGGGGGTTGGATATATAGGGCAGGAGAGTTTTATTGCCCATAGTATACTAATACAATCGTCATAGAGTAACCGAGGGAAAAAAATACTCGGGCCTGTCCAAGCCAAACAGCACAACTCATCAGATCAGCTTCTATATCAAGCTTATTCGTGAGCTACCCTATTTCGATCTCGGCTAGCCTTGATTAACACAACGCTCTCCAGTTCCGGAGAAATTAAACTTACTTTGTCTCGTACATGATTGTCCTCAAGTGCGACTTGCATTCCTTCTTTGCCACCAACAGTTTATGTAGTTTTACATTTCTCTTACCTGAAATATCTCATCAACTCCAGCAGTTACCAGCACTTACCACCACCAATCTAGCGTGCGTCAATCACTCCTGAAAATCTCCGTCCTTTTTTCAACGGAAATATTTTTTTCAGCTTCTTAAAACGATTTTTAGTTTTTACTACAGTACCTAACTTTTCAAACGAAATATTTTTTAAGACGAAGTCTACAAGTTAATTATAGTACACGTTAAAAATCCAACAACTATATCATCCAAAATTGCAAGCGAATATATCTCTCTCCGTAATCTCTACCGTAAAGAGCTAAAATTCAAAAATTTTAGCCAAAAACCACAACAAAAAAGAACATACCCAACATAGTTTTTTTTTACTGTTAATCCCTGCTAATTTGCGGCTTGACAATTCGCCAAAAGATCGAAGAGATTGACCGGTTCGTTGTCTCTGCTGTTCATTTTGCGCAGTACCACCGTCCCTGCCTTTCCGGCTAGAACCTTTTCTGTTCTTGTTTTATGTGGCCGTTTGTGCCTTCGTTTCCACTATTTTCGAAGTTCTTTTTCCATTTCCCAGCTTCTTGGACTGTAGTGAGGACTCTAAACTCTAGGGTAGTGGAGTAGCCTCGTACGTTCTTCGTACGTGCTACAGATTTTGCAGCTGTGCGCCATTAATTTGTTGATTTCTCGATCCATGGAAAAATAGGCAGGTTTGTTTGTCTTGTTTCTCCCTACCTTGTTTCAAAAAGGATACGATTCATGAGATCAACATATACGGTCAATCTTTGATCAGAAATGAGCCATTTCACAAATTTGGAATCACAAAGCCCTGTGCCTGTGCATGAAGACACCCTGAAGTAAAAGGGAAATGCTGTAAAACATGCGTTGTTTCAGTTTCACCACGGGCTCTGAAGAAGTAGAACTGAACACTATAAAAGGCAGCAAAGTTTGCAGTTCCCATCTTACATTACGGACCCTAAAAATCCCAGGACGGGACGCAATGACTCGTTCAGCTACTAGCTAGCTGCTTTGCCAGTAGCCCACTGTGATAAAGCGGAGGCTGTACTTGCACTACGACCATTCTCCATGGATGCCCCGGGAACGAAACGACTTAGCAGCGGCATCACACCTGACCTACAACGCTGTTGGATCTCCCTCAATGATTAGTCCGTGCAGCCAGCCTTGTTGCTGCTTGGACCTGCCGGCCGGTGACAACCAGCTCCTAGCTAGTCCATGGCAACGCCAGGGCCAGCCACAACGTTTAGCACATCGATAATTTACAAATTAAGCACCTGACGAAATACACACAGTTATTGCAGCGATCATGATAGGCTTCAGAGATATGTAGGTCAGTGCATGCAAGCAGTATATATGCAGTGCAACACATGCTTTGTGGTTAACTGGATAGATACTACCACTACTAGCACTCCTACATGTGATGCAGGTGGCCAATCACTGCAAGCCATACGAGTACTGGATGTTTATGGCGCCTTGTCCTGAAGCTTGTTTCTGGCATGCCCAGCTCCATTGTGGTGAGCATTTCAGGCTTACATGCATGTGGGATGTGGCTTTTACTCGCCAGTAACCTGATTCGTATTCAGATAGATGCAAGTCAACAAAGAAACTTCCCCTGCCTGCGCCTTCAATCGTTTCATACATGCAAGTAACCCTGCGGAATTATGGGTGGCCATGTGAGGTCTTCACTCACATGACCAGCATGCTAGCTACTAGTAACATACCTCCCTGGCTTGCTTGATGTGAGGTACTTGAAGGCCAGGAATGATTGCTGGATGAACAAGTATTTACAATTCCAAGACTGTTTGATTTGATGCCACACTTTATTTATCACATGTTATCTAGTCGCTTCTCAGACATATTTGCGACACGCCCACCGAATGTCATTTTGACACGCAAGGAGTATATTGCAGAGGTAATTCCATGGATGTTACTGCAAATTTTCCGATTTGAGGTGTCAAGCGTTTGTGCGAGGTTTGGCAGAAACAAATTAAGGTTATATATCTATAAGCCAAGAGCTATGTGTGCTAGCTGTGTTTGTCAAATCAAGATCACATAGATATATGATGTAATATGCATGAGCTGAACCTCAGAAGGAAGTGCATAGGGGCCCACAACATGCATTGCTGCCTTTGTCGTACCACTCCCAGTCAATTTCCTGAGTATAGAGGGTCCCAGTGTGCATTTTGGTGACTATTTGGCTTTATATGCATTGCATGCCTACCTTGAGAGTACAATTCTTTGCGTTTGTAGATAGATAAATCCAATTTTTTTTAGAACTTATACCACCTTTGTTTATCAAGAAAGCCGCACGTGTTTATCAAGGAACATAATACATATTTAGACATAGTAAAGAACGTATGTGGTACTACTAATAACAAAGAGTAGCAAATACTGAAAGCTCTTAATTAGGAACAAATATGCTACTAATATGAAAGAACTACTGTGGTCATCAAATTTAATGTTAAATTCAAATCCAGATCGCTCTCTCCGAAATCTTTCTATCTATTCTATTTATTATCATCATCATCTTATCAAGACAAAGTAAAAAAGAAGTTACCATATTCACTCTCAAGTGGAAACATGTCTATGTTAATCGATGGGAAAAGATCAGCACCGTCGATCATGATAAGTCCAGATTATAACGCCGCAGAAGAAATATACATACTGCCAAGTTTGCTAAAAATACAATTTCTGCATCGAATACAACTCTAATATAACTTCAGCTGCAGGGTATGGTAGTTCTAGCCTTCCGCTCCCCGTGCGTAGATAAAATTGTGTTTTGAAAGCCATTAACAATCCGACTGAATGATGGTTCCTGGTACAGGAGATAAGTCGATGTGGAGGTTCTGAGCAGTGAGCAGCAGAACACGACAGAGATTTTTAGACCGTAAGCTTGTGGCCACCGGGCTAGAGCCTAGCTTCCTTCCATCTCTATTTAATTTGATGATTTAAACATAAGATTGTCCAAGTGCACACTAACAAGGGGTTACTGACTATCAATGTGTCATTAAAAGATGAGCTGATGCTAATATTTTCAGACCAATTACTATATATTCGTGAATTGACGAATTTGTTCTAAGTAGGGTCTAGAAACTCCAAGTTAGTTAGGAAGAACTTCAACTTTTTCCTATTAAAACGTATGCATTTAGACTTGAAAATACAATTGCATTTGTTATACACGACTCTAATAGTTATGTTTGAATTTTATTTGTATTTTTAAAACTAAATTTACTTGTATATACAATTATAATGGATACAATGTATCTGATAATCTAAACTATTATGATCAGGCACCACACCAAATATATATTTAATATATAATTTTTATTAGAAAAATTACCACGTTAATCAAAAAAGGAAAAAAAAAATCGGCACCATGGAACCAGATAATAAGGGCTCGGATTTAATCAACTGATAAACAAAAAGTATTTGTATCTAACAGGGTTATCATAACAAGAGTTTCTCCGCTTCTATCTCTGTATTCGAAGTCGCGGTCAGTTAGGAAAGAGTGCAATGATGCTAACCTACGTATTGTCCATTTTACGGTTCCCAAACAAGGAAAAGATAAAATCAGAGCCGTGGCCTTATTGCTTATGAGAATTGATGTTCTAGCAAGATACGCCTCCCACCAAGACGTGATGCACGAGATGCTAGCCAATCGAATCGAGTTGTTCAACGTAAGATTGATAATAATACGTAGGTCTTTATTTTTAAGTAAATTTCACAAAATCAAGTTACCTTTAGCAAAACCATCACAAAATATATTGTAAAACTATGTAGAGGCCACTTCATGTTTGTGATGAGTATATGACACCATCAATGATGATAGAATTGAATTTGAATAGATGAAAGTGCGAATGAGATATCTGGGGAGAAGTTTAAGGCAAGAGCAGTCTAACCGCTCCGTAGGGCTGGTTGAACTGTGATGTGTACAAGCGGTCCGACCGACCACTACATAGCGATAAGACCGGCTCTGAAAATATTGCTCAAGAGGAAGTAGTGCAGTATGATCGCACTTGGTATAGCGGTAGCTAGCTTCCACAGATCGTGTTTTGAGTTCTTGCAGAGAGCGATCTGACCAGCTCATAGGGATATTTCAAATTAGAGGCTTGTGGTATGACCGGTCTCATAACGATGGTACTTATATTTTAGAGCTCAAATGAATTAAATCTTAATTCTGAAATTAGGGAATTACTCAAAAATCCAAAAAGACCTTTGGGCCGAAATCTTTAATTCCGATCCAGCCTACCCGAGTTCCAGCCCATTAGTCCTTTCCGACCCATCTTAGCTCAGCCGTCCGATTCATCTGTGCCAAGTGTTAACCATCTGGCTTGTGCATCATGTCGGCCATTCGATCTCATCCTGTGCCACGTGTCAAGCATCTGGTTGACCATGCACTGTTCATCATTCCTGACCGGGACTTTACTGTTGTGACCGTCTAGGAGTCCGCGCTTGTCGTCTTCGCCACGGAGTCGGTGTCTAGGTTGCACCCGTCGTGGACTCTTGGCGTCCGCACCATATTAAGCCAAGCTGTCGCTCGTTTTTGGCACCCCGCAGCCGCTTTGCCCTCGCCGAGCCGTTGTTATCGCCTCGTTCCGTATCATCACCATCGCTATCGCCATCACCTTCGTATTCATCGCCATTTGTCATGTGTCGCCATTTCGATTTTGTCTCCATCTAGTCCTCGCCGACGAGCCTCTGTTGTCCAGTCCTTGTCGGTCAGCCGTTCCGCTGCCAGCTGGTCGTCATCCCTGGTGCGCCGCCGAGCCAAAGCCCCACCGCTTGTCGCCTCGGTCCACGTGCACAACAGCTTCGCCCATCGCACCATGTGCCCATTCGGCTACCGCCAGCGCTTTGCCTCCGCCAGCCAACCACTGAGCGCCATGTGTCGTCCCCTTGCTCGTCCGATCACCATCACGACTATCCGATTAGGTCTACACCGACACTCTAATCCAATGGTTGAGATTCACCTACGTGGAGCGTTAGCAGCCGCTAGATCTCTGCGACACTTTGCACTTCGCGCCAAATGACGTCAACCCTAGCACGGTGTCGTCCTAGTCAGCAGCCACCTCAGCCCTAGGTGCCATGTGTCATATCACATATCAACCACATTAGCACACTTTGCCACGCGTCACAGCCACATCATCACCACCTCGCCCAATTCATGCCACATGTCTATCACGTCAGCCCTTGGTGCCACGTCGGCAGCCTCGTCAGCATGTGCACTGTTCCATGAGCCAAGTTCACCATGGACTTTCCCTATTCCATTAATCTGGTCCATATCACAATAACTCTTTTCAATTTCTAGCATTTTTTCAGCTAATTAATTTTTCAAGGGACCGTTCTTCTCCATTCTAACTCCAATTGACCCGATTTTGTTTCTAAATTCATCTAAAATTAAGCTCTATCTATTGATTCTAGTTTTGAAGTTTTTAGAGTTTATTTGAATTTTATTTGATTTTATATATGTTTTATTCACTTTCTCTTCCATTAAATAACGTCTTCAAAGGAGCTTAGCAGGATCTGAAGATCAAGAGTTGGTAACTGAGCAAGACCAAGGTAAGTTGTGTCTTTTAATCATGTTAAATCTAGTTTTTATTATTATAGTTTTAAATTATCTTGTATTTCTATTTTATTACAAATCTTTGTATCTGGTAGTTATTGTCCAACTTAATTAATTCTATCTTGATAATTCGAATGCTATTTTCTTAGTTCACTATAGACCATATGTTTTCCATCTTCGTGAGAATGTATAGTATATTTCCCTTTTTTTCTTAGTAACTATAAATCACCGGCCATCATCTTTTATTATATAATAGATACATTTCAAATACCCTAAGGACATACTATACCGAATGAAAATTAAGTTCCCTCAAGATGTATTTTCGCTATAAGTTTTTTTATAATTTTAAATGTCAATGTAATGGCACACAAATATCTCAAAGCTAATCTAATTGCAAGTAAAATAATCAAACAACTAACATGAACAAAAATCAATACCAAATATATACCTATTTAACCTGAGTTGCAGCCCAAACCTGTCAGACATCTCCGGGGCCCCCAACCGGCCTGCTTCAAACATGCTAAAAAAAGCCTACGTCGCCATTCCTGTTTGGGCCGGTGACAGACCGAAACCATCGCATGTTTCCCCCCTTTTTCTCTCTTTCTTTCTTCTTTTCGACGGAACATTGGCTGTTAAACTGGGTTGAATGAACAGTGAGACTGGTGACTTTTCTTGCGCATGTGCATGTATCAATGTACGCAGTAGGGTATCTCCAATAGTCCTAACTAAGTACTATCTATAAGGATTCCATATCATCTATAGAGTACACACTAAAAGCTAGCATTTCAAAGAACTATCTATAAGGATAGCTATTTGATGTTTACATGCACACACACAGTTATTTATAGAGCCTGTCTCGTTTTGCGTTATAGACTAGAAACAAAATAGTAGCTATCTGTTTGTGTTTTACATACTCTCTTTTTTCCATATAAAATATATACTGATATGTACATATAAATAACCAACTAACTTAGCACCATTCAATCTTAACGACGAGCGCAGAGAGATCTGCGTGAGAGGCACGCAGACGTACGTGAACTACGGAGACCGTGCAGCATTGCGTGCATGCCATTACGGCAACATGCACGCATGGACGACGTGCGCCAGCCGATCTGTACGTGCGTACATAGTAATCATGGAGTCAGGCGGGCAGAGTTTCGCGTAGGACCAGTACGGTGCAAGTACCGACGACGTTTCAACGGCCGACCGATCGGCCGCTAGCTAGCGCGTGCATGCAGCGATAACAAGGGTGGCACACAAAATCATCAACCGCACTAAGAGCCTGTTCAAAGGTTTATATCTTTTAATTTTTGGTTCATTATAAAAGAGATTAAGAGGATAAAAGAGATTTACGTTTGAGAAGTTACTCTATTTAAAATAATTTATACTATAATTGATAAAAATAATGTATCGAAATCACCATAAAAACTATTGAGAACAGAGTCTAAAGCCAGTGAAAAGCTAGCTACACCCTGCTAGCGTACTGCTCAGCAGAGGCCGGCTTTTAATTTGTTTGATGAGATGTTGTTGCGTCGTCGTCGTCCTCCATCTGCCTTTACTAGGCTGGTCGTTAGGTGCTCTTTTGCTCGATCGATGTATGGCCATGGCGCGCCATGCGTGCATGCATGGAGCAATCAAAGCGAGAGCCAGTGTTGGGCGATAGATGCATGCGGGGTGTGTGCGCTCTTTCGCTTCCCCCCTGCAAAGTGCAGGGCCCCTCGCTCGTCACATCCGTCGTCAGACCATCGCGTCGCTCACCGATGCCCAACGGAAACTTTCGGCATGCACTTGCTGACTGCATTGTTGGTTGATGCTCAGTAAGGCTAAATTTTATAGTTAAATTTATACTATAGTTGGTAGTAACTTATTTAACGTAATTAATTTTAAAAAAATTAAAATAAAAAATTGATTAACTTATCACAGATAATACAAATGAATACAAAAAATATAAAAAAAATTGAAAAAACTAAAAAAGATAAAATTTAAAAATAGTGAATAATAAATCAGAAGCTCAAATTCAAATGATCATGCCTTCGTCTGGTTGGCTTACCCTAGCTTAATTAGCTTTGACTGTCGTCAGAGACTAACAGGATAAAGTTCGGATCCTATATGCATGCCACAGGTTCCCCGGGCTGTCTGTCTTGATGTATGTCGTCTAACTCGAAACAAACCTTGTTTCCTGTACACATTCTTCTCGCTGTTACGGTGTACAGACTTAGGATTAGTTACGTATTCATTTGGAAGGTTTCCATTGAGGAGGAGTTAGTGATGGACGGAGTAGAGCACTAGATATTTGTGTTCAAAAAAAGAAAGAGTATTAGATACCAGAGCAGCATTGCATTGATTTCTATGGAAGCGCCAATTTCAGCTTCACAGGACGGTTACGTTCTATGAAACGAAAGAAACAAAACATCACAGGATGCTTTCTTTTTTAAAAAAACTCGCGGGGTTGTAGGAGTCAACATTCTACACAAAGAAAGTTTGGTCGTAACAACGCGCGCAAACTCGCTGGCCGCAGGAGATCCGAGCACCATTGCGGGGTAGCAGAGAGAAAGCAATAGTTCGACCGTCGCGTCCCCCATCCCATGTGGCGACAGGACCTCGAGGGCCAGCCTGTGGTCGCCA
This sequence comes from Melocanna baccifera, assembly GCA_036346265.1. NCBI lineage: Eukaryota > Viridiplantae > Streptophyta > Magnoliopsida > Poales > Poaceae > Melocanna > Melocanna baccifera. Next base: position 26,274,563 of record CM070691.1, on the reverse strand, counting down.
TGTGAGGCGCCGCTGTTCGCCCCCGATGGACGAGGGAGGATGTGACGCGTGGGGGGCAGGCACCCCGCGCCGTGCAGCGCACCATGCAGAGGAGAGCTTCCTCCGCCGCCCCTGTCGTCCGTACGGTGGGCCTGTCCACTGCCGGAAGAGAGGAAGACTGGTTATGTGGACCGGTGTCGTTGTTCCTAGGCCCACGTTGTCAGGGGATACTGCAGAGGGTATGTTCTTTTCAACTTCTTAAAATAGTTTTTAGTTTTTGCTATAGTACCTAACTTTCAAATAGAGTATTTTTTTAAGATGAAGTCTACAAGTTAATTATAGTACACGTTAAAAGCTCAACATCTGTACCATCCAAAATCGCAAGTGAGTATCACTCTCTCCGTAATCTCTGTCGCAAACAGCTAAAATTCAAAAATTTCAGCTAAAAACATAAGTCGTAGCAAAAAAGAATAGACCAGAGTAGCCTCCTCGTTCGCGCTGGTCTGGAACATGCATAAATGTAGTAGGAGTACATTAATTACAGGTTTGTTCTCTGTGACCTCTAAAAACATCTTTTAATTGTAATTTTTATTATAGTATTTAATTTTAAAATAAAATATTTTTTAGATAAAATTTACAAATTAATTATAGTATACGTTAAAAGTCTAACTGTACCAACCAAAATCAGAAGCAAATATCTTTCTCTGTAATCTCTATCGTGAATAGTAAAAAATTCATGAATTTTGATCGATATAGTTGAAGTCGGTGTAGTATCTACTACAATCAATTTGTAGATCATATCTTAAAAAATATTTTATTTTAAAGTTAATTACTGTAGCGTAAACTATAAACGGAAAAGAACAGCCCTTCCTACGAAGCTCAAGCAACCTCCGGCACCGGGACGGGACGTGGTGGTCGTCGTCAGGCAGCGGTGGACTGACTACTCACGTGCGTGCAATGCCACCCCCACCACTTCGATGGCCCGATCGCAGCGCTGCTCGCCTCCGTCGCGCTGCCACTTGGACGGGAGACACGCATCGCGTTCCTACCCTTGGGGGACAACGTGCCCAGGAGTCGGCCCCAGTTTCCATCTACCTCCCTCCCTCCGAGTGGGTGGGTGCCATGAGTACTGAGCGACCGACCGGCGCATGCAGCATCCGGCCGGCGCCAGTGGGGGATTGGCCTGCCTGAGCTTGCAGCTACTGCACGCCAAGAGCGAGCCTGCCCTCCCTGTCTGCCCGGCTGATGGGCTGAGACGCCATGAATGACCGCTTGCATCGCGCGCATGTGCGGTGGCAAGAATGGCTTTTACTGTATCGAGGATCGATCGGTACAGGGGGCAGATCGAGCGCGAGATCAGACGGATTAGTAACTTGGCGATGATAGGCTTCCTTCCCTGCACCGCGTCTGCAGTTCTACACCCTGGCTTCCCGACCAATCGCTGAGCCACACGTCCTTGCCGAAAACACGGCCGTTTTGTGATTTAGCTTACGCCTTTAACCGGACAACTCGAGCGTACAACTAGGTCACGTTTAGTCCATCGATCGTTGCGCGGACTCCCGTTTCCCGACCGATTCGGTGTCGTTTCTCCCAACCATTACGCCGGGAACACGCAAATCTGCCGTCCGGTAGCGACGCCGCAGGCGTCCTGAGCCTCTCTGCTCGGATGCTGTAAGGCTGTGCGTACCACTACCGCAGGCTGCGAACAGGGGAGGGAGTTCACCCCTTTGTCCGGCGGCAAAAATGGTAACGAGAGAAAAAGGCATAGACATGCATCCGCACGATGCAACGTACTGTAACTTCTCAGATGCTGATGACGGAGCAAAATAATGGGCTCAACTTACAAAGGCCCAGGATTCAGTTGATCCTGCTAAATTCACGTGCATACTGTGTACAAAAGTTGTGCTGAATCCCAACGTATCGAGCCAGCCTCCTTTCTCAATCCAAACATAACATAATATCTGAGCAAGGTTGCCTATGCAGAAGTTTCAATGTCAGGTACGTTGATAGGAATCAGAAGCATTACAACCTCTTCGCTTCATGTATGGAACATGAAAGGGACTGCCCCCCCTCCAGGTCAAGCCCTTCTATGAAACTTCTAATGCTGCCTGGACAAGAAATGTATAATGTCAGCAGAATTGCGATATATATATAGTAGATAGCACAAGTTTGTGATGGATTCGTCACATAGTGCTTGAAACAACCTCAAAATTCAAAAGCTTTTTGAATTTTTCTTGAATTCTTGTTTGCATCCCTAATTCCTCCCTAAACCTCATTGATCACCTTTGAAATTCGTGCTAACCACCTCATTTGGCTTCCGTCTCCTCCCCCGCGCTCACGCAATCCCGAGCGCCGCTACGCCCACTGCTCAATTTTGCGGCGCCGCAACTCCTCCGACGTCCACACCCAAGTCAGCTTCTGCCATCGTGGTCCCCACCTCCCAGCACCTCCTCTCTACCTACTCTACCACTCCCGCCCTCGCCCTGTGCACCGGATTGACGGAGCTCCTCTCTCGCCGTGCGCCCGAGTGCACTCGACTGTCCGTGTGTCTCCGCCCGTACTCCGAGCCGTCACCTCCTTGTTGAGCTTCGCAGGGTTGTGCGCCACCTCGCTTGGTTGCCCACGCCCCTTGGCAGAGCTCTGCCTTCTCCCTCCTCCATGCGTCGGTGGCTCCTGTTCAACTCTACTGCTCCCACCGCCTTACCTCATCCTTAAAGCCCGATCACCGCCGCTGAGAGCATCACGCCACACTCACACTCCTCCCAAACCCACCCAATTGGACTCTCACTCGCCCCCTCCCCGGCCACCCCTGGGCCCAGGGAGCTCCACAACCGATCTCCCTCTCCGCGTAACAAAAATTCAATTCCTCCCATCTGAAGCAACCTCAAAGCAATGCATTCACATATTTGGAACCAATTTTAAGCGAGCATCTCCTCTCTGCCTTGGCACCGTGAGCCCTCCTCCCATTCGCACCCGAGCATTTCCAGAGCAACTCCTAACCTCATAAAGAACCGCCGCCGCTAATGCTCGCGCAGCCCAAAAATGGACTCCCCTTACTCCCAGGAACTCCCTGGTGTCGCCCTTGACCATGAGAACCCTCTGCTAGGGAGCGAACCCCTGTTTTCCTGTCACCGTAACCGACCAGAGGTTGAAGATGACTCCAGGTCGGCGACATAGCTTCGTCCAGGCCGTTTGCGTGTGAGCGTGGGCCACGCCCAACAGCCCATCGGCTGGTTTAAATGCGCGCGCACATACTGTTGCCCGCGGGCCGGCCTGTTACTATGTAACATTGTAGCGATTACTATTTACCAGAGGGAAAATTACAAAAATACCCACATTTGAACCGTTTCGATGCCCCGAACTCATTTCCGGTGTCCATTCCACTAAATTAAGCCTCCAAAAATTCAAACCAACTCCATTTGAATTTTTCTTACATTTTATTCCTATTTATTTAGATTATTTTGTTTATTTTTGCTAGCTCGATTAGATTCAAGCATGGACTTATGTTATTTTATGCGTGTTTGCGTTAGCTTCCGAGGATCTCGAGGCATCAATTCAAGGACCCGATCTAGGCACTGAAGTCTACGAAGTGGTTGACGTCGACGATCAGCAAGGCAAGTTACAAGTTTTTGATCATGTTGAACCCATAAAAATTCGTACTATTTAATTGCAATATTTGTATTAATGTTATTTGTTCAAATTATTTGACTAAAATAAATATTTAAAATGATATGTTAATTTAGTTATATCCTACCACTAAAAAATGCCCTGATTTAATTTGAGGCCACATTAACCTTAACAACCCTAGTGATATTAAATTTTAGTATAAATAATCATAGATTGGTTTACATAAAATGTTATACTACTAAGTGACTTGGCAGTTTGCCGGTAGAGTTGTTTAAAAGTCTAGGATAAGGCGAAAGCTGTGGATTGCCACGCGGTGGCCCAGGTCCACGACCTTACTCTAGGGGTGGAGGTTGCAACAAGCAAGTATCAGTACAGGAGTGTACTGGGTACTGATCATGGTTTGTAGTTTCAGAATGAAAAGTAAGGACTATACTTTTATGCTGAGTATAGAGCATAGTAATCACTTAGCCACAAGTGTTGACTTGTCAGTCTTGGTCTAGTAACTGCTCACTTTAATTGAACCCCTATAGAAGTATTATAGAGTGGTATGGTTGTGGTAGCACCATATACACAACAATAGGTCCTTACAAATTTAGGTTTGTGCTTCGCACTGGCCCGTAAATACCCAGTTTAGTGAGGCCAATAGCCTATCGGGTAAGGTCTACATAGAGAATTGAGCAGTGAAAAATCTTATTTTCTCAATTCAGTCACACGCTAGCTGAAGCGTGTCTATTGCATGACATTAGAAAATTGAGAAATCTTGTGGGTAAAGCTGAACAACTCTGCAGAGTAAAATTTAAATGATATTCGAATACGCCGTGCTCCCGGTTAATGGAGCTGTGTTTGATGGGTGATTTCAGCAACAAAGCATAAGTAGTTTTCTGGTATTTGAATTGTGTAATTAAGGAGAGTGATATTTCGAACCCCATTCTCTTAAACAGTTTTGTTATTTTATTTGTGTTTTAAAAATTATTTATAAATAAACTACATCCACATAAAATAATAGAACCACTATAATCCTATCCATTGTCAATTCTTGCATTTACTAAATTAGGGTTTACTCTTGTGACTTGCTAGGTACAGTTGTACTCATTACTTGCTAAAACAAAATCAGAGAATTCTTGGGCTTGTGAAGAGCAAGAATTCGAGGATGAGCCAGAAGAGCCGACCTACTTCGAGAACCAGTGGTTCTAGGTCTTAGCTACGCTCAAGCTCACTTGTAGAGTTTTTATGATGTAAATTATGTTTGGGCCTATCGCCTGTTGTGCTTAAAATTGGGTCACCAGGGTTCTGAGGATCCTACGGGTGGCAACGGCGCAGCGCGCAGTGACCTACAGCAGTGGTGGGGTTGCGCAAGGCAATGGTGGCATAACTACCACCATGGCAACTAGCCTGACAGCAATTACTCGCCAAATCCAAGCGCACCATGAGCATCTACTTGGCAAGGGGGACTCACTAGCGTGGTTGGAGATGAGGCAATGAGGGTTGATTGTGGTGACCCGAGGTACGGTGCGCTCAATGGCGATAGCGAGCTGGGAGAAAGGGTGGTCAAATCTAAGATGGGGAAGGAGGTGGCGTTCGGAATAGCGATGGCTTTTGGTTTTTGCTGAAATTTTACTGTAACTAGCTTTTTTTACTGTAGCTGAGTTAGCTTATTGTGCATAATTAAATCTAAAAAAATGTAAAAATAAAAATGACACGCTAATCTAGAGCGGACAATGCAAAGGAATACGGGAAAAAAAACAAAACACAAAAATTTGAAAAAACAGAAAACTCCAAAATTGCTACAGTATGCGAAAAGCCATCTACAGTGCCGAAATCGCCCAACACCGCGATTCATCGCTCAAATGAGCGCGCCCTTGAGGAGGGCATATATATGGAGATGCTCCAGAAGGGAAGAATTGGATCGAGATACACTGTGCGAGAAATGGCGGTGGCTGCGGCGATTTCGGTTGGAGTTGGGCAAGACGGGGTTGTCAGTGAGCTCCTATGGGCATGAGGGAAATTGAATGAAGGGAATGAAGGGGAGGTCAGCCTGGGAACACACTTAGACGCAGTGAATGAGGAAGGGGCTCAGTGGGGAAGCACTTGCGCATGGCAGAGCTCACTCTCGACGCCCAGCGATGTGTTTCTGAGCTTGGCTCAAACTCAGGGAGGGAAATGGCGGGGGGATGAGGGAGCAAGGGAATGCTCCAGGCGAGCTCGCCTGACTTAAATAGGGTAAGGGGTGGCACAGAGCTGTGACTCTAGCATGCAGGATGGGCGGCAGTGCTGTGCGTGTTGATGTCGCCATGGAGCATGGCGTGGGCGTATGTGGCAACCTGGCACGGGAGAGAGTACATCGCCAGGGCGGTTGTCGGGCGAGGATGGCATCCATGTGGGCGACGGCATGGCTACAACGGCTCGAGCATGCAACTCACACGGCTGTCAAGGGGTGGAGACAGAGTGCGGTGTGGGTGCGACGAGTGTGGGCTGCGGCGAGATAGGAAAGATAGAAAGAAAGAGAGAAGGGGAGGCGCGCCAGTGGGCTAGACCGGGGAGGAAGGAAAGAAAGAAGAGATGGGCCGGCCTACTTTGGGTTTGCACATTTTTTCCTTTTAATTTCGTTTGCTTTTCAAACTCAATTTAAATTCAAATTTTGGCTCAGTCTTTTTAATTTCAAATTTTAATTTTTGTTTTCCACTTGCATGATTTTTAGTTCTAGGTTTTGACTTTATTTTTATTAATTGAATTTGTGAGATATGAAATCGGAATGAAACTTCAGATAAATTCTAAAAAGTTCAAATAACCAAGGCATGCATTGCAAGCTTTTGAAAATCCCCCGTTTTCATCGCTCAAGAATTTTTGTTACCAAATTTTGGGATAGTACTCCCATGGAACGTCCGACCGCGCGTTTCATGCTTTACATTAAACAACTGCCTTCTCGTGGGGCACACGAGCAATGCGTCTGACAGCAAGGACAAATTAAAGTTTCCAACTGAGTGCGATCGGTCTAAATGGGTGCATTGTGAAGTCATCAGTCCTGGCCTGCTCGATCTTGATCAATAATCATGGATCTGCCGGTATTACGTGTTGCACACTTGCATATACCGATGCGTGTTGCATCCACACGGGAGTTTTTGGCCGTACTGGTATATTTGCCGATCGTATTAGCAAAAATAGCTGTTGTCACGTAGGATTTATAGAAATGATGTGTCATCTGTACGGTCATTTTGCAATTTTCCCAATAAACCGACATGTACACAAAACTTCTGGCCGCACGGTGACCGTGCGAACTAGATCAGTGCCGCTCAACCACTATGTGGACAGGATTATTAGTCATATTCCATGCGTATACACTAATTAATGCACAGTGCATGTTACAGTGAAAAAACCGTCGTCGCCCACCGCTCAGTGTTAGCAAAAAATCAACCTGAGTGTAGCCTAAAACGTCGTGCTTACATCGGCGCGTCCATTCATCCTCGCTTCTTGTGTGACAAATGTCCATATCAATGGTCAATCCCAGTAGACTCATAAGCCGTCAGTGCCCTGCTGGTTTTTTTTTTATCGGTTTACACCGCACATGCAACGCAGAGAGCGAGAGAGACGGGTGAAAACGGTGGGCAACTTGGGGGCGCGGCGTGGGTTGCTCCGTCCTTTTCCGCACGTCGCCGCCATCAGATTCACCAGAATCTGCCGCGCTCACGTACACCGCACCGTGCGCTCTGGCCCTCGCGCACGGCGGCACCCATCGCTCGCAGCCGCATGCACGACAGCCACACGCTACAACGCAAACTCTCCAGCCGCATGCACGACATCGCGGACGCACCCGTCGGTGACGCCACCACGCGGGCTGCCGGTAGACCACTACTAGTTGGAGACTTGCTGGATTCCAGATTCTAGTCTGTTCAGAGAGCAACGGCGCTGCTATTTTTTTTCTTCTCTGCACCACTCCTTTTCCAAGGCTAGTAGCAGTCGTGCTTTCTTGTCTCGTCTCGTGCGTGGATGCACTTGGAAAGACCCTTAGGACCCGTGATCTAAGAGAGTTCGGTTGCGAAACGGAACGTGGTACGCTCCCCCGCGGATTCAGCATCACCGTTGGTTGTGCCTTCTGGTTGGAGATACTTTAGAAAATAAACCCCTCATTTTCCTTTGCTCTAACTGCAAAGCCAAGTGTGATCTTTTTTTTTCTTTGGCTCAACATTTCTGTCTGCCATGCGCATAAGCTCGCTATGAAACCCATAGCAACATAAACACTATGTTTTTTTTTCTCCAGATTTGCTATGCACCTGTTGAAGGCGAATTTCGTGGAAACAGAGTATTTGCGATGCACCTGTCGAAGGCGAATTTCGTGGAAACAGAGTATTTGCTATGCACCTGTTGAAGGCAAATTTCGTGGAAACAGAGTATCTTATCGCAGAGGTGATGAGCTCATGGTCTCACACACGTTATCATGTTCCAACGGAGCAAACGCACGACATGAGCCAAGGCCAAAGCGGCGCTATATAGCAGGCACCTTGCGCCACAGCCACACCCCCTGTGGGAAGGGAAGAGCCACCACCCACAGAGGCCCCACTCACACCAGCGGCGGCTCATGGCTCCCTCCTCTGTACTTTCCTGCCCCAGGCACCACCACCCGTCTCTCTGCCATCCGCACGGAATCCACCTCCACCTCCTAATCCTCTCCATTTCCGTCCTCTTCACCTCGATTCCAATCTTGGGTGGGTGATTCGTTGCGAGCCGTCCAGATATTTCGTTTCTTGTGATTCTTTCTCACCGCTGATTTTGCCAAATTAAGTAGATGGATTGGAGCTGGGAGGAGACGGCCTTTACAGGGAGATTCTGAGGGACGAGACCGTGCTGAGGCTTAAAGAACTGGGCAAGGTCAGATTGTTGATCGATTATGGTTTCTTGGAATATTTAGTTCTTGATCCACTTTTCCAGCTCGAGATACGGGAATCTTGTTAGATTGCTTGGACCGTTGTTAGTTGTTATGGTAACTAGATGGTGGCCTGAGCAGTCCGATCGATGTATGCCATCCTAGATGCAAATAAGAAGATTTGTAGGGGTTATGTGGAAGAATCATCGATACCCCAATGGATGCAGCTGAAAATAGCGAAGATTTGGGGTACTTTGGTGTAGATTCTACCTTTCTTCTTTGTGAATTTTGAGATTATGCGGTAGAGGAACAGTAATAGTACTTGCTCCCTCAAGAGAACGTGAGTAGTATTTCATTTTGTAATTCAGACTTGGTCCTATCCAAAAGTGCTATGGCTCTCGTCGTGGCTTTTGGCTTTTGACTAATTACGAGAGATTGAGGTAGTAAAGGACACTCACGCTGAGAAGCTATTCCGTACACAATAGCTCATGTAGTGACTCCTACAAATAATTTATAGAAATTACCTTAAAAAGCCACTCCGTTCGAAAGCAGGCTTCTAAAAGCCAAAAGGGAGAAGCTGTTTGCAACTGGGTCACCTCCTCTTACAAGAAAGTTAGTTTGCCAATTCATGCAGATACGTAGATTTTCCCTCTTTTTTAGCAAACAATTATGTTGGGTGTTAGCAGATCAAACTTTTTTCGAGTTTTCATCTTTTGTTGGATTGTGCTTCCTGGTCATTCTGTATAATCTTATCGATGCCTTGTTTTCTAGGGAGATAACCTTACTCTATGAAGGTTGCTGAGTTTTCACGTTCTGTAGATGGATTATTAAATATGCAAACTGAGCAATTCCTGGTTTCTAAAATGTGTGCTGCATCTTGTCTTTTACTATTAGGCCTAACAGTATAGCTATGCAGCCACATATTTCCAACACAGCGTTGATTTGTATGAATCAGATATCTGATAGGGAAGGTTACCTCGAAAGAACATTCTTGAGTCCTGCTTCCATTAGAGCCACTGAAGTCATCATCAGCTGGATGAAAGATGCCGGACTTACAACGTACGTTTGTTTGCACTTGCAGTCATTTTCTGATTTTCTCACACTTATGACCTTAACTGACCAATCTCTGTTCAATATGAAGGTGGGTTGATCAAATGGGTAACGTACACGGTCGATTTGAACCGTCCAATACAACCAAAGAGGCTTTATTAATTGGATCTCACATGGTGAGAACTATTTATCTCATGCTGTGACTCTTTTATTAGTTAAAGAGCTATCACTGATGAAAAAACGATCTTATCTTTGGAAAAACAGGACACTGTCATTGATGCTGGCATGTATGACGGAGCTTTGGGTATTATTTGTGCAATCTCTGCTCTGAAGGTTTTAAAAGTTTCTGGGAAACTTCAGTGGCTAACTAGACCAGTAGAGGTTAGATAAATTTCTAGTGTTTCCATTATGGCAGTGTTATTACTACTTTATCATCATAGTGTGTTTTGTCTCGCTACAGTTTGTGAGTTGGGTTATGATAGTTGCTATGTTGTTCCTTACAATTGGGCATGATGAGTCACATGCGTCCTATAAATATGACACTTATCTGCACAGAACTTGTCTTGTGTATTTTACTATTTTACAATGCTTAATATTGTTCTCTAGTTGCTTCCAATTAGCATAGTCTTTCAGGGTGTCTTTCCTTTTTTTACTACATGCCTTTGTGATGTTTTAATATCATCTTTTGTTTAATTGTTTTAGATCTAACTTTGGGGTGCTGATTAGGTAGCTAGGTTTTTAAAGTACGTATGAGGTATGCTGGTATTGTAATAAGATAATCAGACAGGCTGTAATATATATAAGCCAGGAGAAGTTTAGTTTTATGGTGTGTCTTTAATCACTTGGTCATTTCCCTGCTATTCTAGAGGAGAATGTATGCATGGCTCAACTTTTGTTATTCTAGCTGTTATGAATATTGTGTGCATCTATTCATGAGGCCCAAGGGGCAATATATATACAGGTACAAGGGGATGTACAAAAGGAATACAACACAGCATAATAGGAAATAGCATATTAGGAAACAAATAAGAGTCCTAATCTATTTTATCCTTAACACCCCCCCTCAAACTCATGGTGGATCAACAACACTGAGTTTGGAGAGGTAAAAGCTGTGCTGTGCTCGAGTCTGGGCCTTCGTGAAGAAATCCGCTATCTGAAGCTCCGAAGGCACATACTGAAGAGCAATCACCTGATCTTGCACACAAGACCTCATGAAGGAAGCATCAACACCAATATGCTTGGTGAGCTCATGCTTCACAGGATCACGAGCAATACTGATAGCACCTGTACTGTCGGACAAGAGAGAGTCGGTGTAGTGACGAAACACCAAAATCCTCAAGTAACCACCGTAGCCAAGTAATCTCTGCATCCAAGAGAGCCATAGCTCGCAACTCACCTCTGCGCTCGAGCACGGACAACTGCGATCTGTTTCTTCGTCTTCCGGCAATAAGAGAACCACCAAGAAAAACACGATGAGAGCAGAGAGACCGGTGATCGGAGGGATCGCCGCCCAAGTAGCATCCGAATAGGCTCAAGTCAGAGCGAATGGGCGTGGAAAGAAGAGACGGCGAGAGATAGTCCACGAAGGTATCGCAGAACTCGAAGAAGGTGGTCAGAGTGGACACGAGTGGGAGCTGAAACAAACCGACTCGAGAATATGAGCGGGATAGGTGATATCCGGACGAGTAATGACAAGATAAACAAGACTCCCAACAAGGTGACGATAGCGAGTCGGATCGAAAGAGGCTCGCCATCCGAGGGTCGGAGGTGGACATTGAGCTCCATGGGAGTCTCAACGATCTGTGATCGATGAGAGAGGCGCGATCAAGAAGATCTGAATATATTTCTCTTGGGACATAAAGAAACCATCCGAAGTGGAAGTAACCTCAATCCCAAGGAAATAATCGAGAGGACCAAGATCCGACATAAGGAATCGCGCTAAGACGAGCCTTGACAAAGGCAATGTACTCGAATCATCTCCGTAATGATCATATCATCAACATACGTAAGAAGAAGAGTCCACCACGGACGAAGTGTGGACAAAGAGCGCAGGATCATGATCACTAGCGGAAAAGCCAGCAGCGGTGACCACGAGAGAAGCGCTCAAACCAAGCACGAGGGCTTGCTTAAGGCCATAGAGAGCGGCGAAGGCGGCATGACCATGCCCTCGAGAATGAATACCCGGTGGCGGATGCATGTAGACCTCCTCACGCAACTCACCATTAAGAAAGGCATTCTTGACATCAAGTCGAGAAAGCAGACCATGGCGAATGAGGCGCCACCGGCGTAAGAGTGCGAGCGGTGGTCATGTGGGCCACGGAGCAAAAGTCTCGTCATAGTCAACGCCATGCTCTGCTGGAAGCCACGAGCAACAAGACGCGCCTTGTAGCGCTCAAGAGAGCCATCGAGCGAGTCTTAATTTTATAGACCCACTTACACGTGATGGGGCGAGAATGAGATGGCAAAGGAACAAGATCCTAAGTACCATGACGCTCGAGGCGCAATCTCCTCGGCCATGGCAAGTCGCCACTCGGGGTGAGTAGCAACATCCGGTGAGGAGACAGGCTCACGAGTAGGCTGCGCCAATGAGGCAAAGCGGGCAGAGGCCGAATCGACTGCGATCGCGGAGCGTAGCGAGAGAAGATGACCCATCGGGGACGATGGAGCATCGAAGAAGGGGATCATCGGAGAAGATGACTCACCGGAGAAGCCTCAATCACGAGGTCGACGAGTGTAAAGAGAAGGGAGGTGCATGAGTGAGAGGAGCCCGGGAGTCGGAGGAGACGCGCAGCGGTGACAACGGTGGAGAGGCCACGGGGAATATGTGGAGACTCGATGGGACAAGTGGGCGAGGCAAAGCGGATATAGGTGTATCCGGAAAGGTCAAGAAAGACGAGACTCGCAGAGGAGTCGAAGGAGAGGCGGGGCGTGGGTAGAATGGGCGAGACTCGTCGAAAGTCACATCCCGAGAAACCCGCATCCTTCGACCAACCGGATCCCAAAGACCGATAGCCCTTGTGCTCGGATCAGTATCCCAAAAAGACACACTCAACAGATCGAGCGGTTAGTTTGGTACGTTCGCGGCGCGAGGAGAACGTAGCAAACGCACCAAACATATGAAGGCGAGTAGTCGCAGAAGACCACGAGACGCTCAACAGGATCGCACTCAAGAGCGTAAGATGGCCGGATGTTGATGAGATAGGTGGCGGTGGAAACAGCCTCGGCCCAAAAGTGAGGTGGGGTAGAGGCGGCGATCATCAAAGTACGAGCCGTCTCAAGGAGGTGACGATGCTTGCGCTCAGCGACACCATTCTGAGCATGAGCACCAGGACAAGAGAACTGAGCGAGAGTCCCCTGCGTAGCAAGGAAATCGCGCAGGTAACGAGAAAGATACTCGCCAGCAGAATCAGCACGAAAAACACGAATAGGAGTGGAGAACTGTGTGTGGATCATAGTGGCAAATTGTTTATAGATAGACAAGACCTCACTACGAGAAGACATGAAATATATCCAAGTGTGGCGAGAGAAATCATCTATAAATATGATATAATAACGATGACCCCTTTCAAACGCGAAGAGCCGGACCCCAAACATCCGAATGAACAAGATCAAAAGGACGCTGGGACACAGACTCACTTTGTGAGGATAGGAAGCTGAATTTGTTTACCTAACTTACGTACGACAATCTAAAGACACGTCTCACGAGACGGACCCGAAGACCACGACGAACTAAGGATGACAAAGTAGATCCACACAGATGACCAAGACGGTGATGCCACTGCTGAAAAGCCGTGACGGCGGCGTGGCGAGAGAGGCGGCGGCGATGGTGGCGGCGGAAGGAAGGTGAAGCCAGTCAAGCTCCCAGAGACGCTGTGAGTCACGCGCGAGGGCCGAACCAACGAGCTCCGTGTGGCGGTCCCGAACACAACAAGAGTCGAGTCGAAAATGACACGATAACCAAGGTCGATGTCTGTCCCAGCAGAAGAAGTCGCATAGTGAGGCGAGGAATATGAGCAACGAAGGAACATGAAAGGATGAGTTGCTAAGAGATCCTCGACTGCAGACGAGAAAGAGATGTACCATCGCAGTAAGAACACCGACAGGAGAATCAAGAGGTGTAATAGATGACGAGTAGAAGCATCGGAGTCATGTGAAAAGATGCTCCGAATCAAGAATCCACGGGAGGTACCGATCGTGTAGAGGTGGTTTCTCGCACGAAGAGTCGATGCGCGTAACTGCGCAGAACTCGCCGAGGAGAACACAGGCGGCAAGCAAGCGGCGAAGTCCGCTATCTCTGCTCGGTGAAAGAAGGCTCAAGAAGTCGATCAGACGTCGTCGTAGAAGCACCGGCGCGATAGAAGAACGGCGTGAAAGATGCCGCTTCTTCTTATAGCACCGGGACTCAATGTGGCCGCCTTGTCGCGAGAGGAACAGTGAGGACGGCCACCTCCAGACGGATGACGGTCACCACCACCACCGGCGGCGGCCGGAGGAGGCGGTGCGCAGTGAGCAGGCGGCGAGCACGGAGGAGTGGCATCGCATCAAAGACCACTCGACGAGTCTCCTCTGCGCGTATCTCGGTGAGAGCCTCCGAGAGAGTGACACGAGGTGGCGTGCAAGAAGCCGAGCACGCCTTTGCTCGAACTCGGGGCGAAGCGAGTAAGGAACTCGTAGACCAGCGAAACTCCAAGTCAAGACGTATATCCAAGCAAAGACGGACAGAACGCAGCGGCCAAGATGCGGAGAGAGTCCAAGCGACGCCGACATACAGAGCTCGAGCGTAAAGGCATCAACGATAGCATCACCTGCCAAGAGAGTGCTCTTGGCGAACCACGGGCAGTGCAGGGCATCACCGGAGGGCTCGTGGCGCCGACGAAGATGAGTCCACATCCGAAGCGAAGGAGTCCCACAACCTCGTAAGAGAACCGAGGCCGAGATCGCGATGAAGACAAAGCAGCAGGCTCGGCGTCGTCATCGCACCACCGAGTGTAGGTGGTCGACGGTCCTTGTAGAGATCCGAGCCTCTGGTAGGCGAGGCGCTTCATCATCAACAACTCGGCGGCCTCGGAGCAATCTTGTCGGTATCGGGGCAATGCAACAGCGTGGGCTCGTCGGAGGAATAGGGCAAGGCGGGCGGTGACATCGCCGAGAGGACGCCCGAGACGTAAACCACGCATGTGAATGCGCATGTGAGACACGGCCGGTGTAATTAACACCATCAAAGACCACCGGCGGCGAGGAGAAGCGGTGCCCATTGGTAGGCGGCGCCGACGGCGCGCGACCAATACAACGAAGTCTAACAGCGGCGCCGAACGCGCGCGCGGTTAGATCGGCGTTTTTTTGAACCGGAAGAAAAAGGAAAACCCTAATTAAAGTGGGCCTTCGCCCACACTCACGCACACACGCACACACCCGAAGCGGCGGCGCCACGCGAAGAGGCGGAGGCGAGGTGGCGCTGGGCGCGGCCGTGCGCCGCGGCGCGGCGGCGAGGCGGCGGCGGAGGCGCGGCGGCGCGCGCGTGTAAGCGGCGGCGGCGCGGCGTGGGCGGCGGCGGCGAGAGGTGGCGCCGGTGCGGCGGCGGGTAGCGCGAGCGGGCGGGAAGGCAGCGAGGCAGCGGCGGCGTGGCGCGGCGGCGCGCGGCGCTCTGATGGAGTGGATGCCGGCGAGGCGGCGCTGGCGGCGACGCAGATGGCTGCGCGGAAGAAGCGGCGCGTGGAAGCGCGGAGCGGCCGCGCAGCGCGGCGTTGGCGGCGAGTAGATGCTGGCGGAGGCGGCGCTGGCGCGCGCGCGAGCAGCGCGCTCGCGCGAGAGAGACGGCGGCGCGGGGAGAGGCGGCGAGAGCGCCGGCGACGTCGGGAGAGGCACGGGAGCGACGGCGAGCGAACCGAGGCAAACCCTAGGTAGGCTCTGATACCATGTTATGAATATTGTGTGCATCTATTCATGAGGCCCAAGGGGCAATATATATACAGGTACAAGGGGATGTACAAAAGGAATACAACACAGCATAATAGGAAATAGCATATTAGGAAACAAATAAGAGTCCTAATCTATTTTATCCTTAACACTAGCGATCCTGATGTTCAGAATTCACAAGCTGTTAGGTGTCATGTGTTTGACCTGAAAAACATATGCTATATTGTTGTCTTTAGATCAAGACCTGCATGTTAGTTTTGATATGCATCAGTGTCAATTTATCTGTTACTGCTTGACTTAGATGCCTTTAAGCTAATGTGGCTTAAGAAGTATACCAAACCATGGCATAGTATGATCGGGTTGGCATTATCAACATCTGAAAATGTCTCCATGACAGAGCATGGTACTCATTTTTGCTTAGTAAACCTCAGGTGATTGCATTCAGCGATGAGGAGGGTGTTAGATTTCAAACAACTTTTCTGGGAAGCGCTGCTGTAGCTGGTACACTACCTGAATCAATTTTACAAGTATCTGACAAGAGGTTGTCTTTATTGCATAAATCAACCGGACTACTTTTTAAAAATGGCTTACTGATGCAGTCTTCATGCTGTATTCAACTTCTTCAGTGGCACTACAGTTCAAGATGTTCTCAAGTTGAATTCTTTCAAGGCTACTGCTGCTGCTCTTGGTCAAGTCAAGTACAAACCGGAGTCAGTGGGGAGTTATATTGAGGTATAAAGGATTTGTATATCGTTTTCATGTAGTTACACGATAAATAAACAAATTTACAGTGCTTTACAGTTTCTGTTTCTGTATGGTAGGTTCACATGGAACAAGGGCCCGTCCTGGAAGCCCTCCATTATCCTCTTGGTGTCGTAAAAGGAATTGCAGGACAGACACGGTTAAAGGTGCATTCAAGTTTTCTGCTATTTTTGTGAAAAGTAAACACTGACACTAGTCGAAGAACTATGTCAGCCAAAACTAAAATATGACCAAGTAGCATTGCACACTATCTTTTGCAAAAACAATCGGCATGCTTATTTAAGACCAACTATTGCAAAACCATCAGCCAGGAACAACTAGTAGCGACTAACGAGTAGACAATCAAATAAGCAACTGGATCGTTAGTAGTCTTTTTTTGAGCAAAGAATGTCAGTAGTCAACGTGAATCGTTTAAGAAATGCCTTCCAAAGATTACGTTGCATAGAGCCTTTGCTAGTCCACTACAATGATACGATGTGTGCTATCTTTAATAAAAGAATTACCCCTCGTTAACCATTCAGGAGACAAGATCATGGCTATCACCAAAATTGCTCTGTAGTGCTGTGTTCTTTGTGATTTTAACGTGAACAGTGCCTCTATGCTCTACTATAAACTCAGGATGACCAATCTAAATTCCTACAGAACTGCTAGGCCAAATCGCTCAAGCTGGCTTCCTTTCAAGTTCCAATGCTTAGTTTTTTTAATATATTTTATAGGTAATAGTAAATGGTTCACAAGGGCATGCTGGCACGGTTCCAATGAAATTGCGCCGTGATCCGATGGTTGCAGCTGCAGAACTTGTTGTAACACTGGAGAGCCTATGCAAAGAGCCCAATAAGTTCCTGACATACGACGAGGAATGTGGTTGCTTCACGGAGGAGTCTCTTGCTGGACTGGTCTGCACCGTCGGTGAAGTGCTGACATGGCCTAGTGCGAGCAATGTCATACCTGGCCAGGTAAGCTCATCACACCTTGCCAAGCATTCTTCACTCTTGCCACCTGGTGGTGCAATCGCCTATTCGCCTTAAACTTGGGAGTCCTGTGACAGGTCAATTTCACGGTGGATATACGCGCGATGGACGACAAAGTGAGGGAAACAATTGTGGCAAGCTTTTCAAGGCTTGTTCTTCAGAAATGCGACGACAGATTGGTCGATTGTGCTGTTGAGCATAAGGTGCGGGAATCGAATTACTTCACTGTGGTCTGTCATGTTTGCAGCTGTACACTTGTGTTAATTGACAATTACGTTGAGTTTGTATTTCCAGCATTCAGCAGCGGCCACGCGTTGTGACCCTCAGCTGACCTCTCAGCTGAAGCACGCGACGCGCTCGACTCTGTCGATGATGCCGGGTCACACGGCCGGCGAGACACCGGTGCTAATGAGCGGCGCGGGGCACGATGCGTTGGCGATGGCCAGGCTGACCAAGGTACGTACGTAGGATGTGTATGCATGTAAAAGCTACAAATTGTCTCGTTTTAGCATTTGTGTAAATGGTTGTTACAATCCTCGTTTTTGCTAGCAGATCGGGATGCTGTTCGTGCGGTGCCGCCGGGGCGTCAGCCACTCGCCGGAGGAGTTCGTGCCGGACGACGACGTCTGGGCCGCGGGGCTCGCGCTGGTCAACTTTGTTGACCAGAACGCAGTGGCAGAATTGCGATGATTCTGTGGTAGGTCCGTAGCCTACAATTGTATATAGACTGTTGTTCCATTGGGTCTCCTTCCTTCCTTCCTTCCCTGCTGTGTTGTTTATTCTATGGTTGTATGTGAACTGTGCCGTAAGCTCCACAATGGCGCGCGGCCCAAGGGTTGAGACCGTACGAGGCCACGCACCGTGCGCAGCGCGAGAAAACGGTGGGGGCGGCGGCACGCGCGGTGCGGACCGAACGCGGCAGCGGCGGTCGGCGGGTGGGTACGCGACGGAATGGTAGGCCGCCTGTTGGCACGCGCTGCAGCTGGGGCTGGCAAAGCGATCGCGCGGACAAATCCACGGGGCGCACGTTGGACGCTGCCGCGCCGACGGAGCTGACGGGGCCGCTAGCTTGCGCGGCCTGCGGCGTACCGGCGGGGTGTACCGTCTCCACCGGAGAGAAAAGGGGACCTCCAGCCAAGGCCGAGGAGACCGGAGGCGCAAAGGGGAAACCGGTGGCGCCGAGCCGGGGATCCCAACGGCGCAAGCCAGGACCAGCAGGGTGCCGGGCAAGGTAAAGCAAAAAGGTGTGCCTCTGGTCTTGGGCGAGCGGAGGTCGTCGGCGGAGCTAGCGTCACCCAGGCATAGACCGGCGGCGAGTCAGGCTAGGTGAGCCCATGGTCGCCAAGTCTTCGATTTCTTGCTATCCCTTCTTTCCTGCTTCATCGCGGGGTGCACGGCACAGGAGCGTGGCCGATGGGAGCTTGGCTGCCGGAGCACTCTGCTTCTAGGCCACTCGGCCGCCGGGTGTGCGGTGTCGGCGATTGGCTACCAGGGTGCATTTGCCGCGGCGTTGGTTCTTGATTGTATATGAGTTGCTGAATGTTACCGCCGGTTCTTCATGTATAATGTATTGAGTTTTTGAATGCCACTGCCGGTTCTTGGTGTATGATTTGTTGAACGCCGGGGCGCTCTGATATTTTTTTGCTATGGCGTTTCATTGAGGTGCATGAGGGATTTTTGCCAGTGCTTGCGCCAGGTGTGCAGGTCTGAGAGTTGGGTGATCGTTCGTTGTTCCAGCTGACATGATGCTCGCCAAGTGTGCAGAATACAAGTGATCTGATTACGGCGTTGAGCAGCTTACAAAAACTGGAATCGACTGGCCAATCGGCGCATGCATCGCATGATAATGCACATCGCCCTGAGATTTTGGCCAGCGTTTCATCAGCCTGAGCAGCACCGGGCGCTGCCACGGCGTGTGCCATGCATGGCAAATCGAGCAGCCAGGCGACTTCAAGGATCAGCGCCCGCCGATGCTTCTGTCGCAATAGACCAAGCGGCTGGGGCCAAGAAGCCCAGCCCAACCGAAGTCACACGCCCAGCTGAGATGATGACGGACGCGGGAGAAAATTGGCCCAAGTGGATGCCTGTGGCATAGGCACAGTGGCCCATACAGAAATTAGGCCTTTGTCCCAGGATCAATGCAGGGAATGAAGCCCGTGCAGCCGGAGATCCGTCTGGTTTGGCGACACCGCATATAAGGTAGATGTAGCCCACCTAGCTGAGCTCATGGATTGGGTTCCCGGGCCCAAGGAAAGCAGTTGGTATTTCTGTGCTCCAAGATATTGTATCTCAGGAACACCTCAGCAGGCAGACACGCAAGGCACGAGCGCCGGAGCGTTGGGGCGCAAGTGACATGATGACGTTTTAGGCGTAGGCCGTTTCTTAATACTCATGCTATGCAATTTATCTCTTGTATAATCTCTGCGCATATTAAGGCCCTTTTCTTGAGTACTGATCCACTTTATCCTGCTTGTAGCATAGGTTTTCACTTCCCCGCCACCATTACCAAGGACTGCCACCTCTCTCACTGTGGAAGGGGAGACAGAGGCCAAGCCGAGATGGAGGATTTGCCACACGACAACCTTGACGAGGATGTCGAGATCCTTGACGATCCTGACAAGAAGGCCGTTATGGGGGTCGAGCCTTCCTCCCTGACCAAAACAGAGAAGGCGATGCTGGTGGCACCTGGGAGTCGCCTCAGTCCGAGAGATGTCCTATGGTGGGGGCTGGATGAATGCCCCAGCCCTCCAAAGGGGTACACCGTCACTCTTAAGACTTGGTTCGAGGTCGGCCTGGGGCTCTCGATCCATCCCTTCATCCGGGTCCTCGTGAGGCACTTCACATAGAGCTCTCGCACTTCTCTGCCAACCTACTCGCTAGGGTGAGAGTGCTGGCGACTAAGGGGCCATGCTGGGGTGGCAAGGCGTCGAGGTGCGCAGGGCGCTAGGACTCTTAGGCATGCAGAGTGCACGAGGCATTAGGGCACCGAGGTGTTAGGGCATTGAGATGCGCGGGTGCTGAGGCACCGAGGCACGCGGAGTGCGTAGGGCGCCAGGGCTTAAGGCACACGGAGTGCACGGGGTGCCAGAGCACCGAGGTGAGCAGGGCACCGAGGCACCGAGGTACGCAGAGTGCATGGGACGCGAGGGCTCTGAGGAACACGGAGTGCACGGGGCACTAAGGTGCTAGGGCATCGAGGCACGTGGGGCACCAGGGCACCGAGGCACGTGAAGTGTGCGGGGCGCCAGAGCTTTGAGTCACACGGAGTGCACGAGGTGCCAGGGCACAGAGATGCTAGGGCATCGAGTTGCGCGGGGCGCTAGGGCACCAAGGTGCGTGGAGTGCGTGGTGCGCGGAGTGCACGAAGTGCTAGGGCACTGGGTTGCCAGGGCACCGAGGTACATGAGGCGCTGAGGCACGCGGAGTGCGCGGGACGCTAGGATTCCGGGGCACCAGGGCATCGAGGTACATGAGGCACCGAGGCACACGAAGTACGCGGGGCACTAGGATACCAGGGCAACAAGGCATCAAGGGACGCGATGTGTGGGATGCTGGGCTCAAGCAAGCATGTTCACCAACACGAGCACGTAGCGTGTGAGCATCTAGTGGGCCTTGAGCCACTCCATGGCCACATGCTCTACCAACGGGTTGGAGGCCAAGCGCGTGAGGCAAGATGCTCACGTGCCCCCTTTTGGTAGACTTGTTTAAGTATGGAGCAATTTAAACGGGAGGTGGTAGGATTCCTCAACACTAGCCCCCTGGCAAAGAAGAGTGCTAAGGTCTTGTATCCTGTTGACGAATATGATCACTGGGGTACGTTGGGAGCTTTTGTAGGACGTCAAAGACTTAGCCAAATATTGACATGACAGGAATGCATGCACTCAAGATTTAGCTAAATTTTGACTCGATGCCGCGCAAGGCATGAGGGCTGAGGAATACGCTCAAGGGCACCTATAACTTAGCCAAATTTTGACTCGATGGGTGCGTGGGCGCCCAAAACTTAGCCAAATTTTGGCTTCATATCGAATAGGTTCTCAAGGCATGCCATGATAGGAGTGCTACCAGGGTAAGACTTTGGTTGTCATAGAACCTTCTTGTTGTTGCACGCTCAACCAGCTCCCTGTCCCGAGGCATGACCTAGAAGACAAGTGGTGCAATAGAGCAAACCAGTGGAGGCAAAGTAGCGAACATGGGGCCACCTTGCCGAGGCATAGCCTACAAGGCGGGCAATGCGTCAAAGCGAAACTTGTTGGGGGCAAAGCGGTGGACGCATGGACGCCTTGTAGAGGCATAACCTTCGAGGCGGATGCACGTTGGAGCAGAGCCTGCGAATTATTAAATTGCATGCTTTATTTTATTGTGCAAATTATATTTGTATTAGCTTGTAGTTAATTCCACATTGATAATTGCTTTATTACACTCCACTCCTTGGCTTTGGACATAAATCCTTGTCCTCCTAGAACTAATGGTATACATGCTAGTTGATAAGTCTATATCTAAATGCGTCATGCTTAGCCTTACTTAGATACATCTGGGCTTTAATTTTCCCCTACATTATTTTAAATATGAAAACTTGGTTTGGACAACTATTGGATGGAAATAGTTGATATGTTGAACTAGAAAAGGTATTTTGTAATCTAAAACTCTAAACTTGCTTCATACTTGCGCGGATGATAAGTGGAACTGGTATAGATAAAGCACGAGAGTATGGTATGTGGTACAACCACCAAAATAGTCTTAAGGACTAAATCTCGTGATGACCTCCTAAGGTAAAGCAATGCAACCACAAGCTATAATGGGTATCATCTTGCCAATTAATTTGCAGCGACCCAATGTTGGTTGTGCCATCCAATGGAACACGAGCAAGAGTGTTAGATAGAAGGCTCTTAATGTGCGGCACAAAAGAAGGCCTCTGGAGCGGGAGGATAGAACTCCGTGGTGGTGGAAATCTTAGTATGTGTATTCACGTTGGGAAGGTGCATTGTAAAGGCCTTGTGATGGTCTTCTTGATCTGTATGCCTAAGAAAGCATATGGAATATAGCAAGTTGAACATCTTTTGTGGGTAAAGCGTGTGACCTTTGCAGAGTAAAAACTATTCGATTAGTTGTGCCCATGGTCAAGGACGGGTATGAGAACTTACTTGAGTTAGAGTCTATTTTACAAAACAATCTTTATGGTTAAGATGAAAAACAGGAAGGTGGTTGGAATCCTAACTTTGATTTCCCTGGGTGTACAGAATATAGTGAATATAATAGGTGGATAGAACCCTAGAAATGATGAAAGTATATGGTGGATGTAACCATACTCTGTAAAATGTAGATGGAACTTGTGCTACAATTTTTATTACATACTCTTACACTCTTTAAAACATGGTATAGTTAAAATGCTACTTTTCAGGCTTTCTACTTATTGTAATTCAATTGTGGCCTTTTGCAAATAAAAGAATCTGAAGTCTTTCTTTGCCAGCCTTGCATCTATTATAATTGTATTATATGTAGTGGCTTGCTAAGTACCTCCGTACTCACTGTTGTTCAATTACTATCATTCGATAAGTAAGAAGGAGAAAGAAAAGCACGCAGTCATCTAAAGGCACTGACAAGACTAGAATATGAAGAGACTAAGAACTAGATCGCAAGCTCTAGTCGAATGCCTGTGGTCAGATTCTGATGGTCCTATTTGCATGTAGTTTCGTTTCCGCTGCTGCTCTTTAAAGGTTTAAGCTTGAGTGGCTCATATATAAGTTTACTATTGTACTATTTTTATTTTAGTAAAATATATGTTTGATATTTAGTAATATATTTATGCGTATTTTTTTACTGATCAAAAGAATAATATGAGAAAATCATCCCAAAGATTCTCACGAGACAATACTTCTGACGGGCTGGCAAAGCCACGCCGAAGGTTCTGCATGCATCCCCAGGCCATGTCCAGCTGGCGGGGCTAGGGACGGTACAGTCAAGAGATGAAGAATGGCATGCAGGACCATCACAGGTCCAAATCATAGGGCTGTGCGACCAAAAAAAAACGCTGCCAAGATTCTCCCTCTTTTGTAACCAGGCAAAGGTTCGCTCCTCCTTGTCTCCTGCGTCCGCGTGTGCATGAAACAACGGGAGTTAAATATTTGCCAGAGGAAGGAAGCAAAGCAAAAGATATCGTGACATCCGTCGATCTGGAAAGGTACGAGAATAGTGTGCGGGCATCTCCCCCTCTCGCTCACACACGAGGACAGATCCGTAGAGCTACTAGGCAACACGTGCCAAGCCCATTTTCTTGTACAGAACGTTGCAGCGTCGTAGCTAGGCTGCTAGCCAGCGCACATAGTAGAACTGCAGCTACATGCATACACATGCTTGTACGTATAAACTAGTGATGTTCTCGGTTCTCCTATATATATGTAGGCAACTAATAAGTGAAATGACAATGGCCTGTTTGCTTTTGGTTTTTACAAGTTGTTTCTGACTTCTGTTATAATACCTGACTTTCAATCGGAGTATTTTTTTAAGATGGAATCTACAAGTTAATTATAGTACATGTTAAAAAACTAATATCTGTACTATCAAAAATCGTAAGCGATAATCTCTCTTTTCATAATCTTTATCATAAACAGCTAAAAAATCATCAGTCACAGCTAAAAAAATAGACCTAATATTTCGTCGGTGATCGAAAGTATTATCCTATTCGGAACTGAGGTAGAAAGCTAGGCAGCTAGGAACACGTTGTATATATTGTGTTTTCTTTTCTTTTGGCAGTTGTAACCAGAGGAGCGGCAATTTCCTCTGCAGGTACAGGGACCCGTGGGGATAACCCTTTGGGGGGAAGGGGGCGGAAGGGACCTCCCCGCTAGCTTGGGTAGGTAGGGCGTGGCTCGACCTCTCCCTATGGGTCCTGTAGAGACCCAATAAAATTTAAAAGTATATTATTTTCTTTAAATAGTATAGTTTTTTTAATACGAAATAATTATTTTTATACGTCTAGGCTAAAACTTGAATGTATATGTTAAGATATAAGTTTTGAAACCATATAAATATATATAACTATTAATAAATTAATAGCTAAAGACATGTTAACAAGTAAAAACTAATATTCAAATCATAATTTTAATCCCACAAGTAGAGCTTTAAAAAAAAGCTCGAACTCGTGAGCTACTCGAGCTCGGCTCTCTCTAGAGTCGATTCGTGCTCGGTTCGAACTCTAAACAAATCGAGCTCGAGCTTGATCCTGAGCTCGCGAGTTGTTATATTCTTAAGTGTCATCAGTTGATCTCATACACAGAGTATTTATGATACTTAGACCTGAGATTACCATTATTTTCTACATGTGTAATAGTTTACTTAGGGGTTAACAAACACTATTCCGTAACTGGATAGTCATAAAGATAGCTTTTGGGTTTACTATGAAACATACGGAGAAATATAAGCGATTAAGATGGAATTTGTCCCTCCTATATAACAGCAGAGATATATATGAGCCTCTCGATATGGTTGGATTAAGAAAGTGCATGACCATACTGAATGTGATTGAGGAGTCAATCATAACTGAGTAATCCATTATATGTTCGAGCAAAGGATCGAGCTATTATAAGATGACACGCTTCTCACCTTAAGTTCGATCTGGTATCATAAAGCAAATAGATCGGTCCAAAAGCATTATATATGTTCGTCCGATATAATCTTTACGCATGTTTGGGAGTCGTTATGTCCTGCTAGGAACCTCTATCGACTTATGGACCGGAAAGGAGTTTTTGGCCTATGACCAAATATATATGAATCTACATAGTCACACACTTAATGAACTAGAACTATAAGGGTCCGAATGATATTCTCTAAGTGAGATACGATCTTTACTCGTATCATATAAGGATCCGATTAAAGATTATACAAGGAGAGGTGCGGGGGCTAAGAGAAGTATTCTGAAACACACCCATCGAAACTATAGTCGTTACCTCTCACAATCCCTGCCGTGCGCGTCGGTGCTAGTACGCCGACTCATGGTGTTCCATCCATGGATGTGTGGACCTCGGTAGAGATATTGCTACGACTGCGACACTGATCGGGACGATCGCGAGGAGAAGACGGTTAGCTGGAGGCCGATCGACTATTTTTATTATATCGACACGTTCGTCATTGAATTAGCTATTTCAACTTTATTTTCGCTGCACTGCGCGTTAATGGTAATGATATATAATCTTTTAGTTGCATATCTTAGTTTACATAATAAAATTTTTAATTTATACTAGCCTATGCGTACCGTAACAACACGCATGTTCAGAGTGCTGCGGTGGGGCTCACGTGCACAGGATGCTCGGCTTCGCCAGTCACCGGAGCTGGAGTAGAAAGAACGTGGCACGGATAGTGGAGCAAATTGTATGGTAGGAATGGACTGAAAATCTAAAAATAAGACTCCACTGTGATATATCATTTCCGATAATAATTTATGCAAGTACTCGTTGCAAGTTCTTCCAATGAGACATAGATCCTGTTCTTTACGGTTTCTAAAATCTGTTTTTGATTTTTACTATAGTAACTAACTTTTAAACGGAGTATTTTTTTAAAATAAAGTCTACAAGTTAATTGTAGTATACGTTAAAAAACTAATATATGTATCATCAAAAATTACAAGCAAGTATCTCTCTTTCCGCAATCTCTATCGTAAACAGCCAAAAAACCATCAGCTACAACCAAAAACCATCAGTTACAATAAAAAAACAGACCCATAACCGATGAGACATGCTGACATGCATTCATGGCGCTGATTCCTCGAGCTAGCTTGAGCCTTATTGCTACTCTTCTTTACTCCCCCACCTGACAACCATGAATCTGTATCCCCCCATCCATCCATCCATCCATCCATCGATCTGCTTGCTATCGTGTCAGCCTTAGAAACAGACTGAACCGTCGCCGATCGACCGAGTTCGATCGCGAGTAGAAGCTAAGCCTACTGCCGAGAGCTCGGACAGAGACGTGCGCATTAGAGATTTAGAAATGGAGAGGCACCGTGCAAAAATGGAAATGGAGTAACACGAAGATGCTGGGAGATGACAGGAGGGACAGCGACACGAGAGCGGAAATGGTAACAGACAAATCGGATGATGCTTGGCATTGCCATCAACTTTTGGCCTCTTCCTCTTGCGACACGTCTCGCTCTCCCCCTCACCGCGACAGCCTTTTGGAAGGGATAGGCTGATGCCCTGTGATAAGCTTCGAGTTGGCTACTTCATGTCAACTCGGGTAGCTAGCATTCCACAGCTACGAAGCGCCCTAGCTGCTGCCCAAGCCACTATGACTGCACCGCTACTACAAGTACTACTTGTCTGGTTGTCCTCCATGGACGCAACAAAAACTCTTCACACCAAGCAAGCGGAGATGCAAACTAGTGTTGTGATGGCGTGTGCCTCTTCTAATTAGACTTGCGCGCGTGGTTTTAACCAGTGGTGACAGAGTTCGTTCCTTTGCTATGACAGCCCAACAACCTAGACCTTAATGCACGCAGTCGTGGTTTCGGAAAAGCCATTTGATAAACATCACTTCGAATATTTTTTTTTCACGTGATCATCTAAAATTTTAATTTTTAGATGTGTACAAAGATTCATGTGAATTCTCCCTCTAAAAAATGGGGAATGATGTATGCCATTAGTCTTTAAACTAAAAGTTACAAATTTAGATGAATATTTAGAAAAAAGATACAGATGATAACTTAATACACCAAAAGGGGGACATTTTCTTTGTATATATCGTCCTCTCTCAAAATTCCTGTATTTTTTCATGTAAAATTTCTAGCAGCTAATGTGAACAATTCCTGCGAAGATTCAACAGGACATAAATCTTGTGTTCGTCCTGACAAACATAGGCTTGATCTTAATTCCCAAAGTGTGCACAGATAACTGTAGTGACCCGGATTTGACAATTTGAATCTTATGTATATTCTGAGCTAATCTCTGGATCAGTAGCTAACCAATACAATATAACATTGGCACATATCATGTTCATATATGTGTATAAATAAAAAGGAATGCTTGATATTATATAAACATTCATAAATAAGTCTTACAATCAAGTATTCAGAGCAGGTCAGCCGATCAAATGAGTTTGTTCATATAAAACAACGGAAAGTAAATAAACCAAAAGGATCTCCATAATGTATCATATGCAATCGACTGGAGCTAAACCTAATCCTGACTATTGTCTTCAATGTCGTAGCTTGAGGCATAGACATATCCATACACCGGGTCATCTCTTCCGTCATCTAAATTCACATATTAAGCAACCATGAGCACAAAAGTACTCAACAAATCTCTATATCATAATGCAGGTGTAGGTGTATATATCTATATTTAAGGCTTAATTTATATATCTATATTCAAGGCTTAACCAATGGAAAGTCTTATGTTTTTTTAGCATGAAGCTAATTTGCCAAATATCATACTATAGCTAGTTTTTAAACCTATGACTTAGCTATTTTTAACTAAAACAAAAGATATCTAGTTTCAATTAAATTTGTAAGGTCAAACTCTCTTCATAGTTGTCCATCATATTCATTTTTGTATCAAGATGCCGTAACCATTTCCCATACTTTCATCCATAATCATCATTAATTAGTAATCATTATTTTATGAAACTATGCAAGTGTGAAATTTGTACACTTTGCCCATGACCAGGGCATGGCTATTAGAAAAGATTTTTTAACACTCTACATAGGTTGTATAACTTTATCCATAAGGTATTAACTAATAATTTCGTAGGCGTACGTCTAAGAAAATCATAACAAAACTTTTACAATATTTAGCCTTGATGATCTCTCCCACTCTGGAGGTGAGATCCTCAACACTGGGATAATAACCATTAATATAGGTCACCCCAGAACGCAATCGTTATGGACAACTTTTTTAATGAGGGATCATCGTTGTTAGAGAGTCTACAACACTTCACGTTTAACGAAATTCATATATGGACAGTGACCAGCGTGGGTTACTCTCAGAATAATCACAATAGAAATTCAGAAATTCTCCTACCAATCTAATACGCAGGAGTCCACACCAAAACTAAGCAAATTAGTTGGTTAGATTAATCACATACTTAACTTGTGGTTGCACGATTTGTGTGTAGAAAAGATTGGCACGAGACAAACCAACAAACACAAATTTCATGCGTTACGACACCAGCCTCCTTCCAACCACTTTTCCGAGTCTCACAAATTTATAAAACATTTTCCTGTTTCAAGTGGTAACCCATGTTACCACTCCTATTATCATGTCTCATGTTTTAGTTGGTAATATTTGTGTTGTATTCTATTTCACCACTAAAGCATTTCTAAGCATAACCATAATCTAGTAAAGTTTATCCAATGGTGAAGTTATTACTGTTATAAATAATCAAGGAAGGAGAATAATAAGTATCAATTGCATGGTATAGCTAAACAATCAATATTTAACATAGTATTTAATTAAATAACAATAATCAGCATGCAACTTGTATTTGAAAGCAAGATAATTTTATTTAAAAAATAGATTCAATATGATCAATTATAAGGACTTTCCTTGGTCTAGTGTTAATGTAGGATCTTATTTGTCAACGACTGAAGCGTCAAATTCTATAAATGCGCAAATAACCACATTCAACATAAATTCAAATAAACTCCAAAAATAATGATTTTGGTTTTGTTGGAAACCTTTTGAATTTAGATAAATTTAGAAATAAAAATCAAGTTATTTGAATTTAAAACAAGGGAGAACGAGCTCTAAAAAATTTGAACTGAGATGAAATTCTGAAATATTTGATAGGTGGGGTCGGCGGGAATTTCTTTTCTTTTTTAATTATTTTTCTTAAGGAAAAACTTTCATGGCTTACAGGTGGGGTACAACTAGTTTTAATGTCTTTTCTAATTATTTTCACATGGGAAAATATGAGATGCTATTTGGTAGAGCCACGGTCCACGTAAACTTGGTTCACACAACATCCTACAGTAGTGGGGCCCATGTGTCAGGTTTAATTAACCTTTTCTAATTACGTTGGGCCTACATGTCATGCTAACACTAACTGCTAATTAACTAACAACTAATTGTTAATTAACTTAACCAAATCTATCACATAGGGCCCACTGGTCAGCGACCCATAGTCATCTTCTACCTCAGCCAAGTAGAGGACGGCTATGGCGGCTCGGGTCAAGCTTTTGGCGCTGGCGAGGTTGGGCACAATGTCCCTCCATGACCCCTAAATGGGTTGTGGAGACCAAGGTGGCCATAATGGCAGGGATGGCAATGTGGGAGAAGATCCAAGGCGGTGGTGTGATGGTGAGGACAGTGGAGGCGCTACTATGCCCGAGGACGACGATGCTATAGTGCAAAAACCAAAATCTTGCACACACGCTAGCATCTACAGGTCACTGCGATGCTCAGAGTGTACTCAGCGCTAGGGGTGCAGTGTTGAGCTAAGCTCTCCACGGTGATCAAAGGTGGCACGGCGAGGTGCTACGGCACGGTGGTGCTACAGACTTCTAGGTGCTACAATGGCCATCCTAGCAAGTTGGTGACATAAGAAATTGCACCAAGACTGAAGGACTCACCGCGAGATGAAGCGGAGAGGGAGATTGATGGTGGTGGTTGGGGTAGAGTGCTTCGGGTCGGCGATGGGAAGACAGAGGCGTTCTGGCAACTCTGGCACATGGCGAGGAAAATAAAAGGGCATGTTAACACAGGGAGGTCAAGGTGAGGGCCAAGGACATCATGGCCAAGGTCAAAGCTCACCAAAGCGATGGGGATGGAGCAACGAGGTTGATTGCAGCGCTGCACATGGGGAGTGAGCACGAGGTAGAGGGAAGTGATAAGAACACAAAGTGCATGATGGCATCGTCGGAAACTCATCGGACGACGAGGAAAAGGACGATGAGGCTCTCGACTAGACTTGGAGAAGAAGCTTGAATTCTTCCTCTCCGAGGCAAATGGGGCATGGGAGCTTAGTGGAAAAGAAGAGTAGGTTAGGGCAAAAGTTTTGACGCTCTCAGGGCGGCTTAAATAGAGGGGATAAGAGAGAGAGGGCACGACGCCATGGCGTGGCTTCGGGATTAACTTTAGAAATTTTGACATTACATATTTGGGCCAAGGGATTTATTTTAAAATCTTAAAACTCAAGAAAGGCTTTAGGAAAAAAATAAAAATGCACCAAAATTCTTGAAACCCATGAAAATCATGCATGTTTTTATTTTGAAGCAAATTTGGGCTGTTACAATTACAAAATGTTGTCATGTTTACAAGTTAACGGAAGCGACGCTCTACCTGGTTTATGGAAAATACGGTTGTATTCGTTGTAACTGTATTCATACTTGTATTTTTTTTAAAAAAAAATAGGGTTGTATTTGTTATAATTAACACATATAAATTATATCCATTGTATAACTCTAAAGTTTATAATTTATATCAATTGTGCTAATTATGGGGTGCCTATTTTTTACAAGTCATATTTCTATGCCGTCAATTTTGTTTGGAGCTGCATGTGTGTGTGCTTTAGCTATTTGGTATTGGTCCGATGGATGAAATCTTGCATTATCCTAACAAAAAATCAAACTCCTGATATATAGATACCCTCAAGTTGTATCCCTTGTATAGTGCTTAATAGCTCTATCTCCATCTGTTCCACAATATTTGTCTAGGCCCCACACAGTGACCAAGGAAGTACCAAATATAAGAAAAAGTTAATAAGAAATGATCATAGATTGATACCTCTATTAAATGGTATATTACAACCACTTAACCTATCTGAAAGCATTTAGGGGGCGTTCGGAATAGCGATGGCTTATAACTTTTGACTGAAATTTTACTGTAGCTGACTGATTTTTTTTACTGTAGCTGAGTTGGCTTATTGGGCATAATTAAATTTAAAAAAATTTAAAAATAGAAGTGACTCCTTAGCCTATCACGGATAATACAAAGGAATACGGGAAAAAAACAAAACACGAAAAATATAAAAAAACAAAAATAATACAAAACAACAAAAAAGCAACAGGAAACGAAAAGCCGTTGCCCGTCGCTGAACACTGGCAACAGGCGACGCTAAGCAAGGTCTTAAACAGAGGTAGAAAGTGAAAACGTTACAAAAACCATCTTCTTGATATATACCCTCAATGGACAAATATTTTAAAATGAATACTCTTGATGCCATGGGCAAAAATTGTGAAATGGAGGGAGTATATGATTAATCTATACCATTATAATCAAGTGCTGCAAAAAAATGTTGTAGACCCTTCTCTTTACTCTCATTTAATGAGATAATTTCTATGATATTTTTTATATTATTTTGAGAATTTCTAACTCTCAGGGCGAGTGGTGTGACTTAATATTACTAGTTGTTATCACTTTATCTACATATTTATGCAGAGCAAAAGCATTATAATTTGCCAACCGTTGCATATATAACCCAACGGTGTGGCACTTTGTCTGTCTAATGGCCCTAATTTGATTCTCACCAACCGTGGTTAGGTTTATTCGTGTAAATTTCCTATTACGATTTTTTAGAATTTGAACTCGTGATCTATGAGATGACTGTACTAACCAATTATTCCCACCTTCTAGTGGAAAGCATGATCTGTAAGAATACTGCACTAACCAATTCCCACGTGTGGTTAGTGAATAATGTATGAAATATCATACAAGACATGCAGAAAACACCAACATGCATGCAACTTCATTATTGGTGAAGCGTTGATTCGTCTCTCCAGAGTATGTTTCACTTGCTTGTACATATATGCATGCATAGACATAACCAGTGCCTAACGAACAGCTGGGAAGCCCCCGTAGGATCATGATATAAAGTTAGACGTAAGTAGATATTGAAATGACAGTTGTGCCTGTTTGGATGTGTAACATCCCATTCTGGTGTAAATTCAAATTTTGCTTGAAGTTCAAAATTCAATTCCTTTTGAGTTCGAATCAAATTCAAATACCCAATTTCAAATTGCCAAAAAAAAATCAAAAACTAAACAAAGCTTGCACAGGCCGGCCCATGTCGGGCCCATACACGCGTTGTGCATGTGCTTGCACCGCACCGTTCACGCCTAGTCGCTACACCGCCTCTGCCACTGCACCTCCTTGCGTCGCCAGCGTGTCGCCCCCCTCGGTTGTTGCGCGCCATCACATCCCGGCTTATCCGTCGCCTTCCCCTCGCCTAAAGCTCCCCTCCCTCTCCTCGGTTTCCTGATGCGCCGAGTCACGTCGGCGTGCACCAACCATGTCAGCGCTATCTCTGTCAGCCTCCTCTGCGCTGCGTGCCCAGGATTCCCTCATCTTAGCAGTAGCGCCATGCCCATACTCGCTACACCCTGGTTTCCCGCCATGTTCGGTGCCTCGGCCGTCGCATAGCCCTAAGTGCCGCCCCAATGGCCAGCTCCCTCCCTTGGCTATGTAAGCCATGCCTTGCCCCTCCCAAGTCTCCTCAAGCTCTCCTTTAGCTCCCTCCTTCTTTGCCTTAGCTGAGCCTAGCCCGAAGAGGAACTCACCCACACCGCTGAGCTTCCCCTCGGTCGTTGTCATCACCAGCTCTCCTCGGTGAGCCTTGAGCCCCACTGAGCTATCCCCTAAGCTCGCCTTTCTCTACTCCCTCTCTCACCCCGCCTAATTGACCTCTCTTCCCTTGCACCTCGCTAGAGCCTCCTTCATCTCCAACTCTGGCCATCTCCACCACCCGTCAACTCCGAGTGCCATCAGCCAATTCCTTCCGCTTGGAGCTTCCCTACAATGCCGTGAAGCCATCCTTGCCGCTATTTTGGTCCGTCAGTGCCTTGCTCCTCCCCAGCATTGCTTTGGTCTCTCACCATCGTACTACCTCAGCCCTCCCCAAGCTCAGTCGTTCCCTCCGGTAGGCCCCCTCAAATCGCTGATGCTCCTCGTTCCTTCTTTTAGCTCACCGCGCCACCAGAACCACCGCTGCCATGTTCTGCCAAGCCTCGCTGCACCCCTCGCCGATGTGCCGTCTCTCCGATGCTCCTCCAGCGACGCTGTAGCCACCCATAGATGCGGTTTAGCCCCAACATCCTATTTTTGCTCTTCCCGCTAGCCACCATGGCTCCCCTCGCCGGCAAAAAGCTATGCCATGCTCGGGAGGAAGATGATTGCTGTAGGGCACTTTAGATTAGTTTAAACCTTGATTAAAGTTAATGATCTCTATTAAACTTGTTTAGCAGTCACTGGTTAGTGGCCCCGGTGATTAGTTTAAGCAAGGGAGTCTCTGACCTTTGGATCCATCCACAGATTAAATCTAGTTAAACTCAATTATAGAAGTTGAGCCTCTGACATGTGGGTCCCCCGAACTGTTTACACAGTACTGGTCCCACCTATCAGCCTCTAACCCCTTGTTTCTTTAAGAATTTAGTTCTAAAATAAATTTAAATCATGTGACCTTGCATGTTAGTGAGAGTAACCTCTCTCCTCTATTTATTTCTTGGATATAATCCTGATTTAAACTTTGAAAGGCTTGTTCTTACTCGTTTTCACTCCAAATTTAATAAAATTTATTCCTAAATTCATCTAAATTTAAGGACTATCTAATGGTGGTAAAATATTTTAGTTTTGAGTTTGCTTGAATTTTCATTTGGATTTATTTGCTCATTCATGTGTTTATTGCATTTTCATCACGTTCATCTAAATAGATTACAAGGACACTGAAGAGCTGCAATTCGAGCTGCAACAAGACTTCTAAGACCACCCTACTTATGAGACAGGTGAGTCAGTACTTTGATCATGTTGAATCTATATTTATGCTAATTATATTCATTTAAATTATGAAATTGCATGCTTCTATTAGATATGCAAGTTATATTCAAATTTAAGGTTGTAGATACATACCTATAATTTTTGTATTACTGTACCTCACACCTTTGGCAAATTGAACACTTAATTCCTTGTCGCCCTAAAATTATAATGGTAACTTTACTAGTTATAGGTTGTATCTAAACGCCACTCTTAGTCTTGCTTAGATACCTGGAGCATTAATTTGCCTTAATCATCATTTTAATCATGAAACTAGTTTTGGGCAGTCATGGAGGAAAATAGCTTATATGTTGGATAATTTAATTTTATGCTTCTCAAACCCCATAAAACCTGCTTTACATATCTGGGAGGGTGATAAGAGGTGTTGATGCAAATGTAACACGAGAATATGTGGTTTATGGTGGTACCACCCAAATAGCTCTAAGAACTGAATCTGGTGATGGCCTCCTAATGTAAAATAATCAATCATAAGTCTATAATAGGTACGACCTGACCAACTAATTTGCATAGACCCAATATAGGTTACGTTATTTGGTGGAACACATGATGAGTACTGGTTTAAGCCTCAATGTGGCGCAAGAGGGGGCCACTAGAGTGGGTGGATATAACCACACAATGAAAACCTTATCGGGTGTAACTTTACTGGGGAGATACATAGGTAAGCTTTGTAGCGATCTTCTTGATTCACAAGTCTAAGGAAACATGTGAAACACATCAAGTCGATTGTCTCTTATAGGTAAAGTGTATAATCTCTGCAGAGTGTAAACTATTCAGATAGCTATGCCCATGGTCATGGGAGGGCATAGGAACTTACTCAGTTAATGTCTATTTCTAAAATTTTGTGGGTGAGAAAAAACTCATCGAGTAAATGTAACCCTGGATTTAGATTGCCTTGGATGGATGTAACCCGGTGATATTAATGGGTGGATGTAACCTTGGTAACAAAACCAGTATATGGTGGATGGAACCATGCCCTGTAATAGGTGAATGGAAATTACACTACTATTATTATTGCATACTATTACAATCTTTAAAAACCTGGTTTAGTAAAAATGCAAGTTCTCAGGAAATTCCTATAATGGTATCTCTAAATATTGGTGTTTTCGCAAAAAAAAACCTCAAGCCTCCATTTGGTAGCCATGCATCTATTACTACTGTATTCTGTGTGATGGCTTGCTGAGTACCTTTGTACTCATTCTTTCTCAATTACTATTATTCAGTAAGTAAGAAGGGGAAAGTTAAGCCCTACGGTCATCTAAAGGAGTCGACAGAGCTTGAAGACGGTGAGGTCAAGAACTAGTTTGCGAACCCTATTTGGCTGCCTGTGGGCGTGTCCTGAGGTTCTCACCTATATGAAGTTTTTATTTCCACTGCTGTCTTTTAATGATTTCGGCATGATTGGCCCACTGGTAAGTCCACCATTATATTTACATCTCGAGATGTCATCCAACTCAGTATCACCAATCAAACTCGCACATAGAGATGTGTGCACCCCAGTCGACTTCATGCACTTGAAAGTCCATTATACCTCTAACTAGCGGCATACCTATGCCCATCCCGCCGACGTCACACAACAACCCGATTACCTAAGGACTCCATGTGTCTTGAACTGGCAAGTTAGGCGCTTATTTCTAACATATTCACATGGATCAACCTTTTGCCCCCTCAGGTTTTGTCGTCCTTTGGTGGCTATGCCTACATGAGTTGAGCTCGACACTCCCATGTATGTCTTTGCCTCTTAAACGCTATAGGTCGAGAACTAACTTCGCGAGGCACTTCTTTGGGTCAAGTCCTAACCCCGTGCCTCCGTGTGGCTTCAACATCAAGGCAATCGATGCTTGACTGCATAAATATTCATGACCCCGCGTTATGTACGATAGTGAACTCCCCAACATAACCCAAAATCGGCCGAGTGGAACACCGACCCTTTTGGCAAGCATATGGGGAACCCAACTTGGAGGTGCTGGTATGGCCTGTCATTTGGATTTTGTGAAATGACTAAGGTATATCGACATATTGTCGAAATGCATCACAAGCTATCGGTGGGGCTGTCAACCCAAGGCAAATCATTGACCCCTTTTGCAAGTTGGTGTGCCATGTCATGATGCGGTCGCACGTCGCAAGTCACGAGTCACGCGATTTTCACGCGAAAATACGTAAATACGCACGCGCGTGCATGCACGTGTGCGTGATTATCCAAAGCCCTCCTCATACCATCTATATCCATAATTCAAGAAATGACATGGACTTCACATTATAAATTGATCTCCTCCACCTTGTCTTAACAATATGGTAATAAACCATGCACACTTTAAAATTAAGAAAATTGAACTCACTCATAGACCTATTTTTATCATATAAAACTACAATATTTTTTACCCAAACATCTCGTTGCATTTAATACTACGATATTTCTGGAAACTATGGTATTCCTTCGAAACTCCAAAAATATTTTGTATCCACACAGCCCCTGAACAGTTCTTCTGTTATTGTATCCATTTCATGTTTTGTCTATGCCTCATGGATATTATGGTCTGCCCTCCCAACATTGCACAAAGCATGCATGCATAGAATAACAGAGAGCTAGGACAAAGCAAAACCGGCCTAGCTAGCTACCAGTGCAGACAACAAGTGACGACATCACTCCAAGTTTTTCCATCGAAATTAGTGGAGAATGTACACGGTCGATCGATCACTCCATTAATTGTTGTTTGCTTAGATTGTATCTCAACCATAATACCATATGCACTTCCATTCCGAACCGTTGCTTATGCTACCGGTTTGGCACATGAAACCCCTCAGCATCTTGCGTACTATTTGCCCTATTGTTCTCTATCTAGCCGCTTCACTCTTGACACCTGCAAAGTTGCAGCTCTCTCTCTCTCTCTCTCTCACTCCCCAGCTTCCACTCTCCCAGTACTAGAGCGTCGAGGATGCTGAACCCTCACCGCCTGCCGCTGCCTCTGTCGGCCGGCCACTCCTCGTCGTCCTCGGCGGTGGCGGTGGACATGGACCCGCGCGTGTGGCGCCGGCTGCCGCAGCCGCTGGTAGACCGCGTGCTGGCGTGCCTTCCGACGCCGTCCTTCCTCCGCATCCGCGCTGCCTGCCGCCGCTTCTACCACCTCCTCTTCTCTTCCCCGTTCCTCCACTCCCACCTCCTCCTCTCCCCGCACCTCCCCTTCTTCGCCTTCGTGATCCCCTCCGCCGGCCACCTCCTCCTCCTCGACCCCACCGTGCAGGTCCCCTCCTGGTCCAGCCTCCCGCTCCCGGTGCCCGCCGGCGCCGGCAGCGAGGGCTTCTCCCCAGCGGCAGCGTCCGCCGGCTTGCTAGCGTTCCTGTCCGACGCGTCCGGCCACAAGACGCTGCTCCTCGCCAACCCCATCACGCGCCTCCTCGCGGCGCTGCCGTTATGCCCCACCGCGCGCCTCTCCCCCACCGTCGGCCTCGCCGCTGGCCCCACCTCCATCATCGCCGTCGTGGCTGGCGACGACCTTGTGTCCCCTTCGCCGTCAAGAACATCTCCGCCGACACCTTTGTCGCCGATGCTGCCGCCTCCGTCCCCCCCTCAGGCTTCTGGGTCCCCAGCTCCCTCCTCCCCCGCCTCTCCTCACTCGACCCCCGCGCCGGCATGACCTTCGCCTCCGGAAGGTACGCTCGCACACGCGTATATATGCATAGATGCTTGTACATAATCAGTACATGCAATTTATTGAGTATGGCTAGCTTATCGTTGTCGTTGCAGGTTCTACTGCATGAGCTCGTCGCCGTTTGCGGTTCTTGTGTTTGATGTGGCAGCCAACGTCTGGAGCAAGGTGCAGCCGCCGATGAGGCGATTCCTGCGGTCGCCGGCGCTTGTGGAGCTCAATGGCGGGACGGATAACGCGGCGAGGGTGGGGCTAGTCGCGGCCGTAGAGAAGAGCCGTCTCAGCGTGCCACGGAGCGTGCGCGTGTGGACGCTGCGCGGCGGGCACGGAGGAGCTGGTGGCGGCGGAGGCAGCGGCTCGTGGACCGAGGTGGCCCGGATGCCACCCGAGGTGCACGCGCAGTTTGCCGCGGTCGAGGGCGGACGCGGGTTTGAGTGCGCCGCGCACGGCGACTTCGTCGTGCTCGCGCCCCGCGGGCCGGCGGCCCCGGCGCCCTCGACCGTGCTCGTGTTCGACTCGCGCCGCGACGAGTGGCGGTGGGCCCCGCCGTGCCCGTACGTCGGGCACGGCGGAGGCGGGGTTGGCGGGGCAGGGTTTCGGGTGTTCGCGTACGAGCCCCGCCTGGCGACGCCGGCCATTGGCCTCCTCGACGCCACGGTGCCGGTCGTCTTGCATGGCATGCATGGTTAGATGCTAGCTTGCATGTGTGGCCTATGCATGGCTTCTTAATTGATGGCTAGTGCATGCACCCATGCATGAGCTAAATCGTGATGTGTGTCAGGGGTGTGTGTCTTAGCAAGTGTGGCAACTGGTTTAGTAGTGACGTGTCATGCGTGGATGTTTCTTAGCAGCTAGTAGTAAGTGTGTGGTATTTCATAATTTATGTATGTTTGAGAATTAGTTATGTATGTATGTTGTTTAATGTATTTACTAGCTAGGTATTTGCAATCTTCTCAAGTGTAGTATGCAAGAGTGACTGGTTTTGGTCCAGAAAACTGGCTGGTGCTACTTTGCTTCCAGTGTTCTTTTGGCCTTGGCATGGGCTGATGAAGTGTAAGCATGTGTTGTGATGATGATGATGATGTTATTGTTCTGGAGAGAAGCGATATAGATAGTTCCATGGTCACACGCATGCATATAGTCATATACAACATTAATTATGTGATTATGAGAGAAGGAGATCATCTAGCGTGTTTTATTTGTTTAATCTGAATCTACTTTAGATACTTCCAATCTTTGGGAATGCATTTTTTCTCAAACATTTATTGTATATTGATAGAGCAAAGAGATGTGATTGCGTGTAATATTCTGAATACTTTTAGTGCAACTAAAACCAACTACGAGGAAGTAAGAGCCCACAATGAATCAGGTTTGTGCAGATACTTTGATCAAAATTCTTGACCAAATTGTTATTTTGTGCTAATTCTAGGATTTACTTTTGTCTAATTGGAGACAGGATATATATACCTACTTCCCCCTTGAAAGATATACACACACACACCTAAGAACTGGAGCTGGTATATACGCTTCGGAACCTTGGAAAATTTCTTGTTTTCTACGAAGGACAATGAAATATTATTTCAACTATATATGTATTATAAAATTTGCAAAAATCATTCAGAAATAAAGGGCACGTACCCAAATTCACATATGACACATCCACACAAATCTATATACTTTGCCAAATTAATAGAATCACTATTAGATCAATGGAAAACAAAAACAACATTCTTTTTGCATCGG
Organism: Melocanna baccifera; assembly: GCA_036346265.1. Classification (NCBI taxonomy): domain Eukaryota; kingdom Viridiplantae; phylum Streptophyta; class Magnoliopsida; order Poales; family Poaceae; genus Melocanna; species Melocanna baccifera. Next base: position 26,235,259 of record CM070691.1, on the reverse strand, counting down.
ATGGAGTAATAAATTTGTAATAATCAAAGAGGTTGATTTAGGTATACCAAGGTGGGTTCCTTTTGTCTATGGCTTTCGACTTGTAGTTTTTCAATTCTAGCTATTTGTGAGAAATAGTACGCAGAGAGAAACAGTTGTGTGTGATTTTAGCCGGTATAGTTAAACTTGGTACAATATCTATTATAATTTACCTGTAGATCCCATATTGAAAAGACCTACCATTTAAAAGTTAGTTACTATAACAGTAAGTGATAAGCTAAAGCTAAAACCAAAAAGAACTTAACATGTATTTATAACATATACCAATTTCTGAAAAAAAACTATATGAATGTGAAGAGGTAAATGCATGTACAATCGAACTATATTTGGCAATGTACAATGGAACGGAGGAACCACTTATGGGGAACGCACATGAGTTTAGTACTGTAGCATGCCTGGATCACCAGGTCCCAGGGGTATCATATGCAGGTACTCTTTGACCGAATCGGCCAGAGCTAGCCTGTCTGCCGGAGTCAGTGCCACAGAGAAACCACTGATGGTTGGGGCTGGACTCTTATCATTTCTTTGGCTTTGGGCGATTAATATTGTTCTTTTTAGCTGTAGTTTAGGCTATAGTTGATAGTTTAGTTGGGTGCTGAATTCTTATCATTTCTTTGGCTTTGGACGATTAAGATTGTTCTTTTCAGCTGTGGTGCGGTTGATTGTTTTGTTTCTAAGGAACTATTTAAACGAATCGAATGTCGATAAACCCACTACTACACAAATCGTTATCACAGACGGTTTTGTGAGCCGTCTGAATTGATGGGTCAGTAATGATACGAGGTCATCACAGACATCTTTCGAACCGTCTGTGATAGTTGATTATCACAAACGGTTTTTATTAAAAATCGTATGTGATAGCTAAATATCACACACGGTTTTTGTTTCGAGCCATCTGTGATATTATTCTTCAGACGGTTTATACTACAAAACCATCTATGATAGTTCATTCTATACCTATTTTTTTATTTTTCAGTTAGCCTCAGAAAATGTTAGCTATGTCTTTTGAAAACAAGCAAATACAATAACAAACATAGCAAAGAACATTCCATTTCTATTACAATCTATCATTATAAAATCAAAAGATTGCAATCCACCATTACAATATCGCAAGAAAACATAACAGAGAATATTCCATTTCCATTACACGGCACATGAAGTACTCGCATGGCACGGTCTGACAGCTCTGGTATGCCTTCTTGGCGGCCGCCTCACTGTAAGCTCCCAGGTAGCCCTAAACCCTAAAAGTTACAGAATTAAATACTAGAAGAAACAATAGAGGCAGGAGGAAGTTTAAGACGCATTTGATCAAACACAAAGAGGTGCTGGCTGGCTGACCTGGTATACGACCTTCAAATCGTCTGCACAAAGAGGTCGAGGAGGAGGACAGTGAGGAATCCAGTCGAGAAAGGCATCATCCAATTGCCTATTTGTCATGACATCCATGAACTGTTGAACAAACAATGGGCCTATTCTTTTTGGTTTCTAAAAGCAGCTTTTGGCTTTTGCTATAGTACCTAACTTTTAAACGGGGTAATTTTTCAAAACAGGGTCTACAAGTTAATTGTAGTACACATTAAAAGCCCAACATCTGTACAATCCAAAATCGCAAGCGATTATCTCTCTGTCCGTAATCTTTGTCGCAAACAACTAAAATTCAAAAATTTCAGCCAAAAGTCAGAAACTACAGCCATATCAAATAGGCCCAATATGCAGTCCTTAAATGGTGCTCTATAAGGTACTGGAAATCATCCTACACAATCATGGGGTGATATTTGTTTCCATTAATCTACCAAATAGCATAAGCATCGGCAAATTCATAAAGTATTAGATGGGCAAGATAGTATGCACATGGCCCCAGTGCTCAGTATGCACATTTAAGAAGTAATAGTCAAACCAGAATATTAGGGGTGCAATTGGAACGGATACGGACGGATATCGCTCATCCTATAGCCTATTCCATTTTTTTTGGGGAATCGGAGTCGGATACAGATAGTGTCGGATACTTATTTACCTCTTTCATATTCGCTCCACGAGCCTTCGGTCGGTCGGTCAGACGGAAATTATCCGCTTCTTTACACAAGACATTGGACAGTAGGGTGTGATCTAAGTAAACACAGAGAGATTAATCACCAAGATATCGAAGTAAGAGCACTCAGTATTATCTGCATGTTTAGATATGACAATCTACCTATATGTTATGTTGTTTCTAAGCGAAGTCACAACAGACTTTCTCATATCACTTGACATACGGATATACACGAACGAATATCACTCATCTCGTATCCTATTCCATATTTTTTCCTCGGAGTCGGACATGAATAGTGTTGGATACCTATTTACCTCTTCCATATCCGCTCTACGAGCCTTCGGTCGGACAGAAATTATCCACAGAGTATAACACCGTGTTCATATCTTTCTTACATCTGCATTAAAGGCAGCAGAAACAGTATTCATCAGAAATAATTCAGTACAACTGTGGTCAGCAATATTAGCGAGAAACACTAAATCAACTATATGTGTGTGTGTGTGTGTGTGTGTGTGTGTGTGTGTGTGTAGTCCCATTGTTCCAACTAATTGTGTGCTGCAACCTACAGGAGGGAACAAAGGTTTGTTGGGATCGCACGTAACACATGTACATGATCAAAAATTAAAAAAATATTGTTCCACCTCTAACTGATTTGCAAAGAAGATGAAATCGTAGGTTTGAACTTTTCATAATTCAAAAATGGGGGGGATAGAACATTAGACTAAATTAGTATCAAAGGGACAAGGGTGGGAAAAACCAGTCAGCAATCTATATAGCCAAAAAAGCAGTCCTAACCATGAGGAATTATTGCGCTTAATATAGTGCTTTTCTGAGAGCTAACAACTCCATGCTTGTAAACCATGTTTGCCATAAAATTGCATATAGGGATTGTGTCGTCGTTTAGAGGGGGCCCTCCATGAGTGAGACCACTGTTGCAAGTAATGTGCCCAGCTATCAACCTAACTAAATAAATATATGTTAACATCTGGTTAAAGGTAGCTAATAGGGTAAAAAAATGGACAGAATGCTATACATTTGTGAAGAGAGAAAAGAGAAATAAGCAGTAAGAAAGCAAATTGGCCATTTCATGTAGCTATCCATTTCTCTGCTATTTTCTTTTAGTTGATTAGCACATTAGCTAGCATGCAATGGTTCTTAATTAACTTCATGTGATCAATCATGACCTTTCTCTTGCAAATAACCAGCCCTTATTTTGTAAACATCCAGACATCTATGCATATAATTAATGATTTGACCCTTTATCCAAGTGAATAACATAAACATGAACCGCTCCCCAGATTCAGGCAATAACAAACTGAGGTCCACTCAAAAAGAGAGAATCATAAGGCTTAATGAACTCTAATAGTAAACCAAACATTACAAAAAATAATATTGTGTGTGGCGCTTAGCGAATACAAAAGGTATGATATGTACCTAAGCATACCTACAGTAAAGGCATAGAGGACAAATGTTGGAAAATAAAGAAGATGAAATAATGCTCTGGTAGGCAGAGTGGTAACCATCACTGATCCGCATCTAGAAGCGGTACATTTGATCAGCAAGTGCAAAATCTGCAATCCAATCTTGATACAACTTTTGACAAATCAAACAGTAAGTGATAATGGTATAGTTCAGAGTATATTCCTTTATGTATGTACATACTATTTATCTATATTATTTGTTTCCGATCCAAAACCGTTATCTATATGTCCCGATGTTACCATATTCGAAACTCCAGATATTCTAAATTCGTATTTGTATTCGGCCTCCGAACCCAGCCCAATTGCACCCCTAGTATTAGGTGAGCAGTAGCCAATCCTATGGAATGCAAAATGTTGTGTTTTTGCTAAGAAAAATCCTTCCAAAACAGAATGCGCTTGATTTGCTAACATGGACACAGAAGGCAGTAGGTCTATCGCTGACATGGCACATATGTCCCTTCCAAACTTCCAAACATTTCTTTAGGCTAGATGAAATCCGATGAACCCCGCTCGTTTGGGCTTAAGATTCTGATTTATTTTTTACTATTCATATTTTTCGTCTTTTTCTGACTTTTCAACATTTTTTAAACTTTTTTACCGGTTCTTTTTTCCGTATTCGTTTGTATTATATGTGATAGGCTAATCTATTTTTTTTCTATTTTTAGATTTTTTAAAATTAATTATACCAAATAAGCCGCCATCAACTATTATATTATTTCAATCAGCTATAGTATAATTTTAACCATAAACCACTAAATTTCAGCCTACCCAAACCGTGGACCAACACCGCCGGTATTCTATTTCCAATTACACATATTTCCACTACCCACTTCCAGTACCTGTTCTTTTCAGCTTTTCAAAATGGCTTTTGGGTTTTACCACAGTACCTAACTTTCAAACGGAGTATTTTTTTAAGATGGAGTCTACAAGTTAATTATAGTACACGTTAAAAGCCCAATATCTGTATCATCTAAAATTGCAAACGAGTATCTCTCTCTGTAATATCTGTTATAAATAGTTAAAAATTTAAAAATTTTAGTTAAAAATCATAAGTCGTAGTAAAAAAGAACCGGCAAAAACCCGAGCAAAATTCCACCTCCAAACTCCAAAACCTGGAGCTCACAGGAAACGGGAAGAAGCAACTTCCGGTATTCCCTGGTGCCCCGCATCATTGGCCCTGATGCTTTCCGTTATTGATTTTCAGCTCGTGGTTCTAGTAGTTGATGCATGTTGAGCATTAGGAACCGCCTGGGCTGCAGGAATCGAGAGGTAGTATCTGGATTCTTCCTTTATTTTCGTGGTTCTTGCCGTGTTCTTGTGCAAAAAAGGGAGGATCTTGCTAGGTGGGCCGTCGCCGATTCCTTGACGGATCTTGTGCTTGTGCTGTTCTTGTAGGCATTCTTGGTGACAGGAGAAATAATCCCTGATCCTTTGCTTGAGGTAATGGAGCATGTCAGCTTTCTCTGTGGTCCTTTATGGTGCACTGGTTAAGATTTGCTTGGATGTGAGGGATATAGAGCCTTTTTGTTCTGTTCTTTTGAAGCAAGGTAGTGCATGCCAAGCTTACTTGCCTGATTTTCTTGAGAAGTAAAAAGGGGTGTCTTCATTATAGAGTGGGGATCCAACAATGGTTGCTTAGATGGACTGGAGCTGTTAATCTTAATTGATGGGGTTGCTTGAATTAGGGTTAACTGGGGTTTTTGGAGGTGCTTTGATAAGAGTCATAGATATGGTATAATTTTCCTAGCTCACTCTGCCTGGTAGCTGAGATCAACATTATTGTGTTCCGCATTCACTGCTAATTGTTCCAGTATGTCATTTCTAATGAAGTGGAGAGTGCTACATTTAGGTTGAGCCTCTGTTTGTAAGTAGCCGTGTTCGTCCTAGATGTTCCATTACTGTATTTAGTGATATTATGATTGTTGGTATGCCTCCTTTCCATTTCATTTCCTTATTCTAATTAATGACTTTGTTTCTCACCATTTTCTTATGGTTGCTCCTTCCTTTTTAGTTTCTCATGGAACATCCATTACAATGGGTATTAGTTGGAAGGGGAAAAATATCTTGGATATTAATTCGGAGGTAGGGAGAGGTGTGTTAGTGCAAATTTGACTTCTGGGTGCAAAAGATAGTTTCTACCGCTCGTAGTGTTGCCTTGCATGCCTGTTGTTTTGTTATCTATGAGCTCTGCTATATGTACAAGTCTTTCAGTAGATACTCAAAGGCATGCCATATTTTTTGATCGTTTGTTTAGCTGCTTCTGTAAAAGAGCAGTTTCATCCTAATTTTCATTATCAATCTTTGTTCACAGATAACTTAACAAAGCTGCAGTTCAGATTATCATCAAGCATGTGGCTCCTTTCAAAGCTACGCTTGATCACTGTGGATGTGACTGGTACTCTGCTTGCTTACAAAGGACAGCTTGGGGATTACTACTGTATGGCAGCTAAGTCTGCCGGGATGCCATGTCCTGACTATAAGCGTATGCATGAAGGCTTCAAGATTGCATACACAGAGATGGCAAGGCAATACCCATGCTTTGGATTTGCGGCAAAGATGCCAAATGTCGACTGGTGGAGGGTGTGCGTTAAGGATTCATTTGTCAAGGTAAGATCATCTTGTAGATATGGAGCTTTTAAGGAAACAGTGGTGCCTTTTTCTCATGTGCACAGGGCTTAGATACTTGGTTATTTGGTTGCTCTATATATACTGCAGGCTGGCTATGATTATGATGATGATGATGATGAAACATTTGAGAAAATCTTCCTGAGATGGCTGCGGGAGAAGGGACTCACAGTTGGAGTCGTCAGCAATGCAGAGTACCGTTACAAAGATGTCGTCTTGCCTGCTTCAGGGTTGAATCAGGTTTGATAACATTACACATGACAGCTACACACTTGTGTAATCATTTGTTTTGCCTTCATCCGTAAATGCAGTAGCTGATTCCGAGAGCTGGGGGCAGTCTGGCGCACCAGCGTTCCCCGACCTGGTTGCTGCTCAGGAGTGGCTCAGCAAGAATCAGGAGGAACCAGTAGCTGCAGTCTGGTGGTGATGCTAATTGCTGAACATGGCAAGCAAATCAGCGTGTCATGTATCAAGTTTCAACGAAGAATTCTAGTTCTGTTTTGCATTCTTCACCTGTCTGAAACAATAAAGAAGAAACATGACATGGACTAGGCCTATGCGTCTCATGTGAGGTTGAAGGGCATTATGATTTTGCGGCTTGTACCTCCAAGATGAACTAGATATCAGCGTAAGTTTACAGACAAATCTGCTGAAAATTGCATCAATGTAGCAAATGAAGAGCTGCTTATCAATTTGCATAGCACTTGAATGTTACCCCGAACGAAGCTTGTCAATTTGCACAGCAGAAGTTTACAGTGAATATACCGTATCTATCTGATCTCACAGGGTTATCAGAAGACATTTGGTAGCCGAAGCATGCTCTCTGATAGGGAAAATGAAATATTACAGAGGAAACCGTTAGAGTATTCATAATTTCATATCACGAAACATGCAATTGGACAATCAGTAGGTATTACCTTCATCACTGCTATATGCAGCTCTAAAAAAATAAAAGAAACAAAAACGAAACAGCGTAGTTCCTTCTATTTTGCTAAAATGTACATGAAGGTCTAGGCCGAACCAAAGACCTGCTTACGCCCACTAGCAACCTCAGATATATCATTTAGTACATGATACATTTCATGTACTTGAGCCATTTTATGCAGTTTGGGGTTCCAGAACATCTTAGCGGCCAGCAGTTTGTCTGTTCCAGGACAGGTAATTGTGATCTCCCAATTTCCTGAAAAAGGCCATAAATTAGTACGCTAAAATGACATCCATTGAGATTTATTTCATCAGACAGAATGTGGTGGTTGTGTGAAAAGTTCTACAAAGACCGTTCTTGTGACAAAAAAACGCTTGATCATGTCAGGACTCAGGACATGTATGAATCAAGTATGAGGTGAATAGGGATGCCTCATACACGTAGCATAATACCAGGGTAAACCAAGTAACCAACTAGTAGTGTAAAAGATCAAAAGTAAATGGGAACAACTGGTTGCCTGGTTCTAGTCCTTTGCGTGACCCTACTAAATTTAGCAATACAAGAGATGCTTCTACCCAATCTGTTTCAACAAAGGAACGAAGTATGTACAACATGAACTTTGCTCATACAATGATGCAACCCAATGCTTCAATGCCACCTACATTTTAATGCGACTACGAGATGTAATACAATGGAGTGCATCAAACATAATCAAGATGTCGATATACAACTTCTCTGCAAACTTGATAGGCTAAATCCAGAAGATTTGCTGCATGCATAACAAATAACAATAATGCTATGAATGTAGCAGTAGATAGCATAAGCATCTACAATTCTACACAGGGAACTTACAAACTAAATCTAGAAGGTTAACTGCATGTCACACGCATGGCTTACAAACATACCAAGTACATAGCAAATTTTCATTTAATTGCAGTGGGTATGAGCTCAAAAGTTACTAACCTTGGTTTTATCATGTATAGCAAGGTGAACGCAAATGCCAAGAAAAAACAGAGCCCACCGACTATTAAGTATGCAAAGCCAAGAAAATCATTCTTCCCTCCAAGCCAGGTTGCAGTGGAAAGGACCAACTTTTTCTTGCCACCAAAGCTATATGTATTGTAGTTGTTACTCAGCCTCACTGTTATGGTATCATTCTCCTTGAGATCAACGTATATCCTCCCATACAACTTTCTGAATGTAGGAAGTGCTGCGGTCCGCATCCAAACTATAAGGTCCTCTTGCTTGCTCAACTGTCGCATAAAATGCCAACTGTCATGAATAACTCCTACAGATATTCCATACCCACAGAGCTTTCTTTATCTATGTGAATTAAGAACTCAAAAGAAACATAGTTCATCTTGGCAGAAAATTAAGATGTTGAGGGTATATACTAAATGAACCATTGTCTCCCACACTCCCTACACAGATTCGCAACAATGTGATAATAAAGATAAAAAATTCACCTACCGGGATCTTTGGGTCAAGCATTCCTCCACCTTTGAGTGTGCCATTCTGGAAGTTGCTTGGATAGACGTTTTTGCCAAATTTGTGCTCCCTATCACTCTTCCAGGAGATCTCCTTCTTGTCTACCGTCAAGCTCTCATTACCACGAGTGAAGCTATATGTGTCATTGAACAAGCTCCAAGCAATCAGACCACAAGGAACAATTGGTTTTCCATCTGCCGTGGTCTTCTCAGGTTCACAAGCAGCTGCCTGATTAGCCTCGTTAGCATCTCTTAGCTGATAATCGTCTCGGCTCTTCACATACCTGAATTTGTTTAGGGTTATACATGCTAAGCCTCCAATACATGCTATTCTTAGCATATGATAGCCAACTCATTGGTCAATTTGTTACGCATTATGCTTTTCCAATTTTAATTGTATCATATACATTTGCAATTTGCAAAGAAACAGGAAACTGAATAACTAACAAATTGTGTGAGAAGGCTAAAATATTTAAGTGACTGCCTGAAAACCTCAAATAGGATCATACCTCCTATGATTCTGGTAGAAGTTATCAAGTTGGTAATACACAAAAATTGGCTGATTCATATCCTTGGTAACCTGGAAACAAAACATTCAGTTCATTTTTTAGCCAAGAAATTGTCGTAGAAGATGTTGGCTTGTAGCCACATGCTTGTTGGAAATTTATAAACATGTTACACACTCCAAATAATCTGTTACAAATCTATTTATTGCACTGCTGCTCCTTATATACCCTTATCCTTTAAATTATGAGTCAATCCCCAGGAAACCAAGCTTATTACCATGAGAGTCCTTGTGCACTCTTTGGATATGCTCGAGTTCTGGATGTAGCCAAGCTTGTTATCAGTCATGTTAACTGGCACACATGCCTCATCGTACCGATCAATAATCTCAACAACCTGCAATCATTCAGCATAAACCAAAACAGAAACAACCACAATGTCTACCTTAACATAAGGTGTAAAAGATAAGCAGCGTACATCTCGTGCAGCTAGCAGCGAAATGATGCCAACAGGGACAAAGATGATGCCAACAAGGAAAAACACTGAGACAACCTACACAACACAATCCAAAACAACTGTGAGCTGCTCCAACATGTGCTTTTTATCCTCTAGAAGCAGTAGCATCATAATCTCTAGAACCAGTAGGCTTACCCATTTTGGTGTAAGGATTGGCTTACAAGCCGGCAGCTCCTGCTGCGTGAACTTGGAATCTGCGCATAAGAATTTAGGTGTAAGAATTGGCTCACAACCAGAAACCTAAGTCACACCACAAGGTAGAAACCTAAGTCACACCACAAGGTTAGCAATTCCTCTAAATCAACATCTCGATCTCAAAGGTGTTGGACTTTTGAGGGCTTTTGGGTAATTTCCCAATTTGAGAAAAAGGGGGAAAAACGAGGTGGTCCCACCTATCGGTGGGACACATGAAGAGATAGGGTTGAAGACTACGTCTCCAGCCCCATCTCGCGCAGCGCTGGATGGACTTCGGCCTTGACAAACTCTTGGGGGCGGCCGGGTCTTGCAATGACGGTGGTGGCGGAGGTGTCACTGGTCCGTGTGCCTCGGCGCCGGCCGTTGGCTACAGCCCACCAGTCACCTCCTTACTGCTCTATTTAAGCCAGCCTTCTCTTTTCGGCACCTGAAGTCTATGAGTTCCCCTAATACTTGATCTCCTCCTCTCGATTGGATCCCGGTTTGAGTCTTGGTGCTGCGGTGCCGTCGTGTTCTTCATCGGCGCCGGCAACAGTGTGGTCCAGATTTGGCTTCTTTGGAATTTCCCGTGCAGTTCCTTTGTGCTCTATCTCTTTGAGATTTGGCGGTGAGGGATTTAGGGATTTTGCCCTAGGAGGCTAAATCTGGTCGACTCTGGATCATGTTGAGGAAGAGGAATTTGTAGCCTGTTCTTCGGTGCTCTTGGCCGGAGCACTTTGGTTGGTCTTGGGCGGCATCTTCCCTATACCTCAGCTTCGTTGTTCGGTGTGTCCCGAAGTGCGAAGATCAGCATTGTACCTCCGTCAACCTTGCCTACTTGCACGACACAGCAAGACGATTGGTTTTCTGGGACAACCCCTTTAGGCGTGCCTTGCCCTGATTCTTCTCGGTGGTTTCGATTACCATCGGCTCTGTGAGTATTTTGGTTTCCCTTCTTCACTTTACAAGTATTGTGAGCCATGCTAGTTAACTAACTTCTGTGAATTATCTTAGCATTGGGAGACTTCGTAGGTATTGATTGTGGGCTCGTTCAATGCTTAATGATGATAGTTGTCTATTACTGAAATTGAGATGATAAACTAGTTTAGATTTGGGCACTTTCAAGTGGTGTTTACAGTAGTCATTTGCTAGCAGTATATTGATCATTTGTTGTTAGTTGTACTGGTTCCTTTCAATCCTGTGATTTCTAATAGTTCCAGACTTCCAGTACTATCTAGCTTGGTCTCAGCATATTTGTAGAAGACTCTGCTGTCTTTAAGATCCTGTAATCTTATTTATTATATGTTGATCAAGTTTCTATGGTTGGTAGAAGTATTGTTATTTTGAGAACAGTCCTTTGGTGCTATCCTGTTAGTTCACAGTAAATTGATTCCTTGAATGTTGGCAGATTTGTGTGAATTTTCAGTAAAGCATAATTTAAAAGCTCAAATTCTATACTTTAATTGTCATTTCTTAATTCGTGAAGAGTATAGAGTATTGAGAAGGCCAAGAACTAATTTTGAGCAACTTTGTATCTGAGAGCAACAATCAACTTAAAATCTAAGCATTATGCTGATTTTAATTGTTTTCATGCTCTATGTTTCAAATATATTATCATGGTTAAATAACATGATAGATTTACATGTTTTCATATTGAAGGACTATGTGAGAAGGTTCAAAATAATGTTGTGATGAATCATTGTAAGTTTTACGGAGTGGTCATTCGGTTTTACAAAGATAGCATTTTATCTGCACTATTTTCTAAGCATGTCAGGAAAATCGGTAGTTCTATAGGTTTTGGAGCGGTAGTATCACAGTGCGGTAGTATCGGCTTGAGAAGAGTGGTAGTACCGATTTTGGTATAAATTGACGATTTGGGGATTTGAGTCATGGATGTAGTTTGGGTGACCTAGGTCATTACATTAAGGTTGCATAATGCATGTTTTGGCTAACGTGGGTTAAGTTGTGAAGAATTTGTGCGCGAAAACGATTTTTTTATCTTTAGATGTGCAGGGATGCTTGAAGTTATTATGGTCGACTGCAAAGATCAAGGCTACACTCAAGGAGGAGCCAAGACCCAGAATAATCAAAGATACCAGGTGAAATGGTGAGCTCAAGCATGGCACGAGAAATGCGAGAAATGTTGAATGCGAGTTCGAACGACGGGTTTGCACCGTGTGGCTTAGTCGGCCCAGGTGAGGCATGGTCCGGTGAAACCGGAGCGGGAGAGGCTTGTCGACGCATAGTAAGCCAATGATGAATCTACATGTGGCAAGCATAGTGATTGCTTGCAATGAAATGAAGACCCGGTCAAGAAAGGATATTTTGATAGTTTGGCAAAAATACCAAAATCTGCTTTGAATACATCTAAAGCCATTTTAGCCATCATCTACCTCTGAACAAGTTGTATTCACTGCTTCTGATTTTTGCTTGGTTTCGGTGTACCTTTCCTTTAAACCGAAAAAGGTCTCAACTTTGGCTATGATTTTTATGATCGTTTGTTAAAATAGATTCTTGATAATTTAGAGAAGATCTCTGCAAAATTTTATATCATTTGGATATACGAATAAAAAATTCCATCGATTTTCGGATTTGAAATAACGTTGAAATAGTATTCATTTGCTGATTTTCTGGTAGACCGGTTTTGACATGGCAGTCAGACCGCCTGGAGGTCAGATCGCCCCCTGTGAGAGAGGTTAGACCGCCGGTGTTGAGGATTTCATCGAATTTTGACTTCTTAAGTCTTTTTGGTATATGACTTTGGGAGAAGGTTGTATTCTCTGTAACTTCTTAGTTATCAAAGAATAGAACCTAAAATACTTGGGAAAATTTGAACAATGCACCATTCAGCCCTCTATTGCCATCTAGTCCTACACATGTTAATGTTGTCATTTACTTGCTGCTGAAAATATACTTTGCTTATGTTTTATTATGCTAGAATTAAATCTGAGTATTTGCTTATACCACATATTTTACAACAAAAGGTTCATCCCGTTGCTCATACACAAACACAAGCAAATAATACCATATGTACCGACTAGATTGAAGCTTTTTCTGGATTAAACTAGGTATAATCACTAGGTTAAGCTCCGTAGCTCAATAAGGTAAGTACAGCAACTAAAAACACTTTTCCGCAACTAGCATCTCGAGACCCCAAGCTAACCAAATTAACACCATCAAGAACACTAGATCTCATTCATCCTTAGCAACAAGACCAAAAAGAGAAGAACCACCAAGTAACATCAAGATTCGACAAGAGATCTCACACTTGGGCATCTTGGTGTTCCTCCTGGCTGCGCCCCCATCCCCATCCCCGGATCCACCGTTGCTCGTGCCGGCAGCGTGGTTGTTCATCGCACCAAGCCAAGCCACCAAGAACCTCCTCCGGAAGCCAAGAAACCTCGTGACCACGCCAAAAATCGCAGCCTGTCCGGTCCGGAAGCAAGAAGCGGGCTCCCCGGACACCACAAGAGCGGTTTCTGCTGGTGACTCGAGGTGGGTGCAAGAAAAGATGGGGGAGGTGGGGAACTTGCCGCGATCTTGGTGCTCTTTGTTCTCGGCTTCCTTCTTGCGAAGGTCGCAAGGAAGAATGGGTAGCGATTTGACCCCGGGCTCCCCGGGTAGGGAGGACGAGGAGGGTACCGTGGTGGGTGGGTGGGGTCTGTGTCGGGGACGGCTCGGGGTCGGGGAGTCGGAAGTAGTCAAAGAAATTGCCTTTTCTTTTCGGTTTTCACTGTCTGTTCTGTTGTAGAACAGTGAGCCTTGTCTATCAGCTGCCCATAGTTTATTACTGTAGGTATACCTCACAGCATGACATGGTATATTTGGCATGTTTGGCCTATAGGGACGCATAGCCTAGTGGGCATGATGCATTTAGTGGGCACGGTGCAATGAGCACGCCTCATTTAGCATAAGTAATGGTCGATTTTTTTTAAATTTATATTCATTTTGTGACTATTTGAGAGTTTAAAATACAAAAAAATCTTATTTTTTTATATATAGGTAGCATACCCCCTTCATTCAACCACATCCTCACCAGCAATCTCTTCTCTAATTCTTCTGTGAAAATTTCGATACAATTTGGGATAATTTGGTAAAATTCTAAATAATTTAGCAAAAAATCCGAAAATTCAAAATCCGGCAAATAGTTAAGAAAAGAGGTAACAATACTAATTTTTATGTATCTATATTGTTCTTATCTTTCTTTATTGTGGTATAAAATAGGTAATAGTGTAATTTTCTATTTGCATTTTGCAGTTTTCCACATTTCTCTATGAAATTTTTTTGATAATTTTTATGTGAGTGAATACGAAATTGATCTAGAAGAACTTTCATCCTTCGGGAATAAAATGTCTCCGCCTCCACCTCCACCTGAAAATGGCAGAGTAAACCCTGGTTGTACCATCGTTAGGCTCTACCAATGTCTCTGCGTTAGCAAGCACTAGAGCAACGAGGTCTAGACCCAGCATATCGGATATGTGGGCAGATTTTGACAAGATAATGAAGCGAGACATGTCCAGAGATTAGGTAAGAGTTGTTGGTCGCAAAATATGTCATCACGAACTATCTACAAAGTTTTCATCTGGAACCGGTTACTTGCACACACATGTCCAAAGATGTAAAGAAAATCAAGGCATAACTATAAGGTAGATGCAGCTGCAGCACAACCCTAACGGTATAGTACATAACTGGGATTATAATCCCAACGTAGCCCAAGAATCTTTAGCCCATTTAATTGCCTCACAAAATCTTTCTTTGAACTTTGGTGTATCAAATGCCTTCGAAAAGTACATTAGAACTGCTCATAATCATATATTTACTCATGTTTCTAGATAGATAACAACTAGAGATTTAGCTAAATACTATAATAATGGCTGTGATAAAATTAAAAAACTCTTTAGAACCTATATATTTTTGGGTGACCTTGACTTCAGACATATGGAATGGTCGGTTTAGGAAAGATTATCTTAGTGCAGTTGCTCATTATATAAATGATCATTGTGTATTGAAAAAGATAATAATAGGCTTCAAACTAATTGGCGTAGCACATACGGGTGAGAAATATAGCAGAATATATTATCAAAGTCGTGAAAGATTTTGGTCTTACAAATAAAATTTTTACAATTACCCTGGACAATGCTGCAACAATCTACAAGGCAACGGATATTCTAACTTCCTTATTTAGTACATACAGCAAATCCTTCTTACTAAATCTGTGATACGTCTGCCATATTATTAATCTTATAGATAAATATGGTTTAAAGATGTTGGATCCATATCTCCAAGATTTTTGTGATGCAATTTCTTTTGTAAAGAATTCTAACCAATGAACTGTAGCATATAAGATCTACTGCATTACGATGAGTGTATGTCCATAAAAGTTCACTGTGGATATGTCGGACAAGTGGAACTCAACTTATCTCATGTTACATAATCTTTTACCCTATAAGCCTATATTTTCTGTTTTTATCCACATGCAATATCACAGCTATATCGACGACACACTACTGACTGAGTAGCATTGGTATGTTGCTGAGAAGTTATTAGTATTTCTAAAACTCTTTTACGAATCTATTGTTGCTTTATCTGGAGTGTACTATTCAACATCTCCTGTAATTATGCGTTATATTCTTGTGATTGCTGGTCACTTGAAAGCTAATAAAAATGAAAGTGTTACGAGAGGCTGTGTATGCTAGAAAACTAAATATTTAAAATATTTGATTGAGATTTCGTACTTATACGTATTTACATTTATTTTAGATCTAAGAGCTAAAATTGTAAGATTCACTAATGTTTTTTCAATTATAGGTGAGCCTATAGAGATATATTACTCTAATTATTTTACAATTGTTTGTTCATAGTTGTCTAAAGTTTATCAGAAGTATGAGTATAAATTTCAGGGAGTTCGCTTACAACGACCTTCACCAGCACCTAACAAAGATAAGAAGACAAATATGTGGGGCAAAATCTTTGATACATCAGGATCCTCCAAAAGATCAAGCTCTACATTGTTAAGTGCTGCAACAATCCATACTAGGGACCGCGAGGAACTATCAGTCTTTCTAGACAGCGATCCCGTACCTCATCGTATAGAGAACTTACATTTTGGACTAGTGACGCAAGCACAAGCTAACATATCCGGTGCTATCCATATTAGTACGGGATATGTTAACCATTCATATCTCGTCAGTTTCTTCCAAGTCTCTTTTCAGTCTTTTTGCAAAAATATTGGGAGAGAAGAACAAGACTCACGAGTTAGATGGTGAAAGTACTTCTCATAGTGAAAGACTGCAAAGAAGCTGATGTGCAAGTGCAACACTACGTGGTGGATACAGAATTGAAACACGTGTTCAACAATCTCTATCTAGATAACAGCAAAGGCACTCATGACACCGATGACATTGATGATTCTTAGAGCGTCCAAGTATACATTGTACTTTTTATGATTTTTTTACCTGTAATGCTGAGCTACAGGTTGTACTCTTTTTTTATAAGATTTACTCAAGTTAAGTTTTTACTTGATAAAGTTTTAACGAGGCAGCCATTTTAACATTAATAAAGCTCATTATTATATTTCTGTAATTTATTGTGTTTTTTTATAATTTCTATAATTTATTGCGTCTTTTCTACAACTTCTACTATTCATTGTGTTTTTTCGAATTATACATATTTTTTTGAACTTTTATGTTTTTTATAAATTTTTCGGGCCGAACGGGCTAGTCGTGCCTGCTGGTTGTTGGGATAAATGGGTGCATGCTGGTCTGGCACAGCACAACCCTTTCTAGGCCATGCCTAGGTAGTCGCCTCTGCCCACGGACCGGCATGGTATGGCCCGTTCAGGCTGGCAAGCTAAACGGGCCATGCCTAACGGGCCCGTGCCATGCCTCCCATTTGGATATGACTGTTGTAGAACGTATTTCTTTTTCTTACTGTGGAGTTTTAATTGAGATATTTAGGATAGATTTGGATTATGTTTAAAATGAAACTTTTTGTGCGTTTCGCCCTACAAACTAATTCTAATATAGCAAGAACAATTATGTACACGATATGCATTATGCGTGGACAATTGCAAATGACAAATAGCGCCACCACAGTTGTACTTTATGGTGTGAAGCTTAGTTGTTTTTCTGGTGAGTTTCTCCAATAACCTTGTAACTTTTGGGATTATGTCTTGCTCGTTTCGGCTCCAGTTTCTAGTTTCTAATTTTTAGTTCACTATTCCTAAATTTTATCATTTTCTGGCTTTTTGGCTTTTAAAGTTTTTTTGGCTTTTCTTTTTTTTCTGCATTCGTTTGCATTATCTGTGACGAGCTAACATGTTGTTTATTTTATTTTAATTTAATTGCACCAAATAAATCACCATCAACTATAGTATAAAATAAACCATAAGCCAACTTATTTAAACCGAACTGAGTGTCCACTTACAGTGGCGGAGCCATGATTTATCGGAGCCTCGGGCCCAAAACTAAGGACGACATAAGTCTATAACTAATATCAAATACTATCAGTACTGAGGTATAACAAAAGTACAATATAAATACATAATCAAAATAAAATTTGAATGCCATGTTGAACAATACGATAAAATAGATAAAACATAGCAAAAAGATGAATGTAACATACCACTAGCATGAGGTAATTTTTTTGCGTAATTAACAAAGATTTGGTTCATTTGCATAATTAACAAAGATTAAAACAATTCCTCATTACCCAATGCAATGTTGAATTGACAGGTTCTGGACTACGAAATCATTTAATCTGGTCATAATCGTTGAGCAGCTTGAGCAATCCATTTAGCTCAAAACTGTTGATGAAGAATCACATTGCACACCTGCACTGACATTGTTGTGCACTTAAATGAGCAAAATGTGGCAATTTACATAATGACTAGAACATGAAAAGTTGTTTCGTGCCTGCTTACATGCTTTCTCATTATGTCTGCTTCACTTACCAAACTTGAGGCGCTTTAGATGTCTATCACAATTGCTGCTTATTGTGAATTCAAGTTTTATTGAAACTTCAGTGCCATATGGTTTTGTAGGATGATTCATTGTTTGACTTGTCCGTTGAACAAGCTGCAATAAGAATGGGAGCCAAAGTAGAAGGGGAAAGCCACATGCCTGAATATTATGTCATGAAGGATCTCAATGTGAATATAAATGGTAGCTGGCCTCCATACTACAGAGAGAATTCATCGGGTGGTCAGCCAAGCAATTGCTTCATGCAAAACCAAACAAACAGTTACCAAGAATACGATAGAGAAATGCTCAAGAGGAGGCGCCGGACTGGCGGAGAGGAGGCGCCGGTGGCCCGGCGGAGTTGCGGAGAGCAGGCACTGAGGCGGGGGTTGGGGGGTGCCGCGCCGCCGCTGTCCGAGGCGGCGAGGTGGAGAGGAGGCAGGGGGCTCAGCGGAGAGGAGGCGGGGGGCTCGGCGGAGAGGAGGCGGGGGGCCAGGGGGCCACTGGCCGAGGCGGAGAGGAGGCGGGGGGGCTCGGCGGAGAGGAGGCGGGGGCGGGAGGCGGCAAGCCGGCGACGCGGCGTCACGGGCTCACGGGGGGCGGGGGGCTCGGCGGAGAGGAGGCGGGGCGACCGGCGGGCTCAGCGAAGAGGAGGCAGGGGGCCGGGGGGCCGCTGGCCTAGGGGGAGAGGAGGCAGGGCGACCGCCGGGCTCAGCGGAGAGGAGGCGAGGGGCCGCTGGCCCAGGCGGAGAGGAGGCGGGGGGCCTCGGCGGAGAGGAGGCGGGGGACAAGGGGCGGCGCGTCGCGCGCGGAGGCGGAGAAGGCGAGAAGCGGTTGGAGGAGGATGAAGACGGGAGCTCCTCTCGCGGACCTCGCGGTTAGGGTAGGCCTCAGGCGGGCGGTCAGGCCGTTGCCCAACTGAAAAATACATTGTAATTTTTTCTAGGCCTCGGGCCGTTGCCCAACCGGCCCGAGGCCCATCTCCGCCCCTGTCCACTTAGGTCTTCTGTTATACTAATTTGAAAATCAAAATAATTTGCACATACAAAGTTGTCTTGCTCGGACTAATTTGCACCTATTGAAATCAACTCTTACAAAATTAGCTAATCTAAGGCCCCGTTCATTTTGGTTTGAGTTTCTGGCTTCTGACTTATTTTTTTACTATTCATAATTTTTATCTTTTTCTGACTTTTCGACATTTTCTAAGCTTTTTTACCGGTTCTTTATTTCCGTATTCGTTTGTATTATATGTGATGGGCTAACCTATTTTTTCTATTTTTAGATTTTTTTAAAATTAATTATGCCAAAAAACCACCGTCAAATATAATATAATGTTAACCATAAATCATTAAAATTCAGCTCAATCGAGTGTCCTCTAAACCACGTCATGTGCTGCGTCTCTCTTTGTAGAAGAAGGTTGGATAACTGGCAGCGCACGGAGGGACAGGCAGAACAAAATATTTCAGCGCCACCTTTCGTAGAATCTTTTGGTCCTTCCATGACTTCATCCACCTGTCGATAATCACGTACGTAAATATTCAGCAGAGAGGATTCAGCAATGAAACGTTATTACATGACTCTGATCATCACAATTACAAGAAGTACTTAGCGGTCGTTAGTCGTTGCCGCGTAGGTCTCGCTGAAAGTCAAGGGTCAAAATCAAATGATACCATCTGGAAGACAATGCGACGGCTAGTTGCGTTTTGCTTCATGTCCGTTGGACGCCGTTTCGGTTATCCATCAACGGCTGTGTTATCTCTACCACTTAAAAATATAGGTCAGTGATAATTCGTTCTCTCTTTTCTTTTCGCAGCCGTTCAATCTGATTATGAGATAGAATCTGAACAATCCATCTCACACCCCTCCCCTTCTCTCTCTTATGATCGTCCGCACATCACTCTGAAAAACCTCATATCAATAGGTGAATCTCTCCTCCGATCAAAAACCATCTTGCACGTTGGGTCATATCCCTGTTCGTGGCAACCGTCACCACTCACCACCACCTCTTACCTCTTACTCCATCAATCCCATCGTGATGTCCTCCTAATCCCAACCGCCTTTCTCTCCACGCCACCACCCCAATCTCCTCTGTCCTCACCCTGTCGCGCCGCCACCCCTGTCTTCTTCGTCCTCACCCTGCCCCTGCCACGCCGCCACCGTCCCTCTCCTCCGTCTATACCCGTCGCGCCTCCTTCTCCCCTCCACCTCCCACCTCCTCCCTCACTCTTCTACACTATAGCGGCTTCATTTATATCGGCCAAAACCGCATACAAGTTGTAGCAATTTTATTTATATTAGTTAAAATCACATGTGAGTTTCTGTTACCTCGTACTTTCTCATACGAACATGCCCATTATGGAGTTTCATGTTTGCACCAGCAATAGATGAATCTCTAAAGCAAATATCCCTATCTCTATTAGTTTCTACCCTAACCCAGACTATTAAGTTACATGGCACGTGCCTATGTATTTAGCTTATATTGTTTTTACACAATATCTTATTGTTATTTGCAGAGATGTTTACACGTAACATTCGAATTGAACTAGGATATGTGATATCTACGTTAATTGATTAAAAATATATATATGAGATGTTTTCTAGCAACGCACAGATATTAAACTAGCTGACTGTTATGTATCCGGGCTGGGCTCTGACATGGCCCGTAGTGGTCTGGCCACATCTCCCAACCCAATTTCTCTAGTTTCTTGTATACCTCCGGTGAAAAAGGCCACAGCACACTCCAGAATTACTGATTTGCCTTAGAGATCCTTGGATGAGAAGTAGCTTCTGCATTCGACCAATGATGGAAGACTGACTGTGACCATGGTATATGAAGTTCTGAACCGAAGAAAGAACAACTCCGCTTTTTTTTTCTCTCTCTCTCTCTCCCAGCTTTTGCGTTTGCCGAGAAATCAAGAACCAGACGAGGAAATCGGCCGGCCACTCCCTTCGATTTCCAGGTAAACTGCAGAAGCAGCGCAAGGGAATAAACGAAACTTCCGCTCTCATCAACGCCAAGCGGCTCTTTATCATGCCACCGTCCACCTCCTTTTCACTTCAAAGGCTCTCTCCACGGCTCCATCGGTCCAGCAGCTAGCTAGCGTCACACCAGCTTTGCTTGCCTTGCCTCGAGAATGTAGTTCTGATCAAAACTCACAGGTAGCTTGTCTGAGCCTGAATTTTCACTGGGCAAAAGGCCTGAAGAAGCTTCCTTGGAATCTCTGCACGCACATCTAGCTTTGTGTCCCAGGTGAAACATCGTCTGCCGGCCATGAATCAGCCACCTGTTGGAATCTTGGAGCTTGCATTGCATCTCGTAACATCAATTCTCGTTTGACTGCGAGCAAAAGAGATCGACCAATACGTGCATGATGTGTCTGCCAAGTTAATGCATCTCAGCATGTATGCACGGGTACTTATCTGCATGCTCGCGGGCAACCTGCAGAGAGTGGATCGAGATTAAAGCGCGCGGCGTACGCGACGAGGCTGATGGAGCAAGCCCAAGGATCACTCAACCTGCCCCACGGACTAATCTGACGTAGTTCTGTCAATCGCTCAAGAGAGGAAGGATAAAACAAGGCTCGGCAATATTCAGAAAGCAGAGAGTATGTTCAGAACAGAGTATACAGGAGGAGGGAAAACAACTTCAGACACCCTATTGCCGTTTCGGGCGATGAACAGTATGGCGAAAGGAAGAACAGCTAACTGAACATCCGAACTTTCTCAGTTTTGTTGCAAAGCAAATCATAACGTTTAAGGGACAAACTAGCTTCCTAACTAGACTCCTGGATTCCCGCCACACCCGGCGTGATCCATATGACTCGGAATGCAAATCTGACGGACTCCACGATCTGACCGAGCTCGTTCACAGCAGCTCCACGTCTTCAGTTAGTGCTCGTGCAGAACTTGGTCAGCTAGCAAGTCTCGATTATTACCAACAGAGGCGACGTCGCTCCGGTGGGCACCGCCGTCGTACGCGGAAATGGACAGTCCAGATCGAGGAGGAAAATAGCGCGCGGTTGGATATTTGTGAGGGCTGACTTGGCTACTACACTAATTGCGCCCACCCGAGCGGCGCCGGCGAACAAGAGCGGAGGCGCCGACGAGTTCGCCCGGCTGCACGCGGTTCTTGCGGACCCCATGCGACGCGGCGCTGGCGCGCTCTCCCCACGGCCGCGCCATGCATGCATG
The DNA here is from genome assembly GCA_036346265.1 of Melocanna baccifera. NCBI lineage: Eukaryota > Viridiplantae > Streptophyta > Magnoliopsida > Poales > Poaceae > Melocanna > Melocanna baccifera. The sequence continues at coordinate 26,213,330 of CM070691.1, read as the reverse complement.
GCGTATCCGGCGCTCCGGCTTGCAGTTGCAGAGGCAATTCGAGATCTCTTCTGCACCGAAGTCCGGAGCTTGTAAATATATACTCCCCACGATCGCAACGCAAGTGATCAAAATACACTGCACAGATTAGCTATGAGAAACGCCACTTCATTATATCTGGAAGAACGCGTCTCAACATCAGTTAACGCAAACATATAACACTAACAACACATGCATCGTCATATGTATAATTAAACAGTGTGACATGCACAAGTCCAATACATCTCAAGAAAAAATTTCAATATTGAGACAAGCATCAGAATAGAAGCTATTGCGTTCAGGAAAACCAAAATGTACAAACCTTAAAACCATCGTTAGCAAGTTAAACACAATTACCTAGACCATCCTCAAAAGAGCAGATAATCCTAGTGCATCATCAAACAAATGAAGCACCCTCTCTGAAGATCATGCATGCATCCTAATTGATGAATGCATACTACTCTACACCCCACTCAAGCCATGCTTATTTAGTGATCGATCCATGCAAGAGTTAATTAAGCTTGGTTCACAACAAGACGTTAATTTTCCTCTTGGTCTTTTTTTAAAAAAAAAAACCAGTACGATCTTTAACCATAGGACAAGTTCCTTGCCTGAGCTCCAACCATCGGACTACTTACCCTCTCACTTCCCACAGGTGCTCGTTGAGTCGCTGTGGAGACGACGTCATCTCGCGCTTGGAGCTCGGACTCTCAAAGCCCTTACTGCCCATGGAGTCGCCTGACATGATCTGCTTCGCCTCATACACGTCGGCGATCGGCTCCATGACGTCGATGCCGCCCGCGTCCATCACCGTCGACGGCGCCATCTGGAGCTGATCGGCAGATATCTTTGCCTGCTCTTCGCCGGTCCACACCATTGGGCTCTTGCCAGTGGAGCTGTAATGGTCAGGGCTCTTCTTGCCTGCTGACCTAATGCAACTCTCGTTGAATGCGAAGAAGCTGTCCATTGGCCTCTCCATTTGCTGCTGCAGTTCCAGGTGGCTCCCTCCACACAAGTGTAGGTCCTGGATAGAAGGGAAGCTCATGGAGCTGCCAATGTCAAGGACTGCTTGGTTGCCTAGAGATTTGTATCCCGAGGGCCACGTGGCGCAATCGCCGTAGGCGAGCGCTTGGTATGCTTTCTCCAGGATGGACTGCATGTACTTCCCCTGGGCCTCAATCCTCATCTGGAGGCGCTTTTGCACCTGCATGTGCCATGCATGCATGCAAAAGTAAAATTCTTTTGTCTTGAAAGAAGACGCATATATGCCAAACTCATGGGTATCACAAACGAGTAGATGGACCAAAAAAAAGTTAGGTAAACTTCCCAAGAATGTTCTTGCACGCATCGAGCTCAGAAACATGTGAACAACAGGCACTGCCATATAAGCTCTCAAGTATGTAAACTTCCTAAGAACGTTCATGCATGCATGCAAAGTTCAGGTTATATAAACTCTCAAGTATGTAAACTTCCTAAGAACGTTCATGCATGCATGCAAAGTTCAGGGTATATAAACTCTCAAGTATGTAAACTTCCTAAGAACCTCTAGTTGCTCATGGAGCCTTCTTTGGACTTCCATCTGCATCCTTAGAGCCTCGTTCATGTGCACGCTGCGGCTGATTATTAACAGCAGAAAAATCTATTAGAAATGTGTTAGCACTAACCCGCCTAAGACAATGAAGAGTGAATGTTGAAATAACTAACTAATTTAGGGTGTATTATGTGAAGAATCAACTTACTCATTCATGCTTCTTCCCATCATGCCTGAAGAAGAGGCCGCATTCCGTTGCATCTCCATTACTGCATGCAGTTGGGAAATAAAGATGACGAATAAAACTTTGATAGCTAGAATATATAGTTCACCTTCTGAACAAATGCTGTAATTGTGAAATAAACTTGCACAATTAGGTTACGCACATGCATCTGTCTATGAACGAAAGAAGAACTCACCCACCTAACATGCTTTGATCAGCTAAGTTTAACGATAAATAAAGGAAGGAAAAATACAGACACGCATGCATGTGTAAACAGAGAAGCTAAGAACAGGCTAAGATCTACACAAGCATATGATGGTTTAATAAGTAGATCTTATTCTTATCTTTACCATCCTTAGCTGGGTGATCGTTGAACTCCTTGTGCTGCTTCCCTAGTCTGAATTTCTGAGAAAGAACAACCCAAATCAGACCAAGAGAAAGAGAGAGGGAGAGAGAGCTAAAACAAAAAAAAAATCGCCATGCATAGGTGCAACTACGAACTACATATGTGCACATACCTGAAGATGGCTCTTGAGATGGTAGAGGGTGAGGCCCTTGACTCCCATGACCCTCATGATAGTCTTTGGAGTTGCCTCTACAGGGAAGTAGGGAGCAATCAAAACCCAGTAAATTGTTATCATCAAACACTTGTATAAACTCAAACATCTACGTACTGTCTGGCCCTCCGAGCTGGGTGACGGCGTCGACGAAGAGTTCATGGAGCTCCACGGTCCACCGGAGGCGGGGCTTGGGGTCGGTGGTGAGGACGAGTCCGGAGTCTCCTTGCACGCACATAGGCCGATCATTTGAGCTCACGGTGCTAGTAGTACTGGGCTTCTTGGAGGAAGGGAACATTCTATTCTCTTAGCTCCTTGCTTTCCCCCTTAAATCTTTCTCTCTCTAGATCTCCTGAGGTAATTCTCTCTTTTCCCTCTCTGATCTGCTACAGAATTGGAAGAGATTCAAGAACAAGGAATAGGGTTCGCTCCGCACGCAGAACGAGGACGGTACAGTAGAAGTTGTAGTACTACCCTTGATCTCTTCTTTCTTGTTGTGTTCTCATCTCTCTTCTCTCTCCCTCTTTGCTTTAGTTGCTTTGTTTCTTTCTCTCTCTCTCTCTCTGTTGGTCTGTCCTGACCTAGAAAGCTCATGGGGTGATATTCTATCCCGAGGAGAAAAGCCACCGCCACCTACTCGAAGCCTCGCCACTGTCCCCTCGCACCCCCTTTGCAAATGATGAGAGAGAGAGAGAGAGAGAGGCCCATTCAACAAAAAGAAACCCGTCGAATTTGTCATCTCTAAGTTTTTTTGAAAGAACTAATTTAAACCCTAGTTTTTCATGCATGTTTTACCAGGGGAGTCGCGATAGGTTGTTGACTAAAACAGCACTATATATCACCTGTTTGTGAGTTCAATTTATATGAAAAGTGTTCCAAAAAGCACTAATTATGGGTATGTGAGATACTATTAGTTCCCCTTGAGCCCTAGCAGAGGATATAATCAATATCTCCCATTGTTTTAGAAAGTTCTAGGGTAGTGGGGCTCATATTTTACCTAGGGAAAAATGCTTGCTCATGTACTACTGTAATTAAGAATTAAGATGATGATTGCAATTTGGAAACGTGCTCTATGGTATTGTTCTTCTAGGGATTAGACGACAGTACTTTAATTTTACAGCGCACGAAAGAGTGCTACTTAACTGTCATGCGTGCCATATCAAAGAAAGAAGCTCATACTTCATCATCAGCGCATCAAATCATCAATGGATCAAGCTAATGCATAGACATCGATGCACGGAAGAGGAGTATACTCCAAACACCATAATGTCTAAATGATGGCTTGCAGATCGTGTGGGAATTAAGAAGCCATGCACTTGCATTGAGCCCCGGGAATTGTCAGTTGGCCAAGCAGACAACACAACATATATACCAAATAAAAGGAACCTAAGGCCACCATGCCTCGGAGTGGAACCATTGATGGCCGGCGTGTGGGGGACCTAGCAGCCATCCTCCCTTTTGTTGGTGCCTCAAAACCGATATCATCCGCAGATTTATATATGCATGGGCCACGAGATTCTAATTCTTGCCCGTCGATGTAAGTGAGTATACACTCGATTAGTGTCGATGTATCATGAGATTACTTGCTTTAATTTTCCCTACCAAACTAACATGTAATTAACAACTTAATCTTTCCGGGTGAACCAGCTAGACCAGTGATGCATGGGATAGTAAGAGATCTCTGTCAATCGAACAATCTGACAAAAAAGTAAATAGGGTCCTGTTGACAATTTGAAAATCGATCTTACGAGTATAAAGAAGAGAAAGATCACTCAACAGACTACACGAAAGAGACAATTGCTTCTTTATTGCTAAAAGAAGGTATACAAGGGTGCTCAAGGAGCTTAGGTTACACAGAAAATGAAATCGAATTCTGCTTCGGGTTGTTCCTTTTGTTTGTCTCTTCTGGCCTAACCTTAAATAGCTTATGAAGGGGTGGCAGTTGCCGCTCACCAAAGATGTCTTCTTGCCTTCAAGACTCGGTTGAGAGATGTCCGGTCAATTCATAGAGTCCGTACATGCTGTCTGTTGTTGTCAGTGAGATATCCTTCGTGTAGGAACCATTGAGTGATTGTTACCAGAGATACATTCTTCCCATGCAAACTAGCATGCAATTCTTGTCAATGTCGTCGGAGAAAACATGAAGTTATGATGGAAGCATAATTGCACACGTTGTTCCTCTCCAACTACGTAGAGCAATACACTAAAGGCTCAACAGCCACTCAAGGAATGGGCCCATATGCCAATTTAGTGGACACTTCTGAGTAGTATTTGGTCAAGACTTGGTACTGATCGAGTATACTTATCCTCCAACCATGGTATACTCGAGGAACCTTAGCAGGAGTCATTATGATAGCTATAATTAATAATAAACTATTTAACCCTTGTCAGGTCCATGCATGAAATCCATTTTAGTTATGAACTTCTTGATTGAATAGACGACTGAACTTGTTGGTAGATAAAAACTCCTCTCGTCCATTTAGATGTTGCTATATCACGTTAGACGATCTGTGCATGGCACTTAGTTGCAAAGAGTTTCATGTGTTTAGAGAGCGTGATAACGACAAATACATAGGTCGACTGATCACGAAAAGAATCAAAAGTGAACAAGTTCGACTTATAGTCTCACTCTCCCTTTAGTACAATAGAAGATTGTCTCCCCATGCATGCACACGTCACTACGGCATCCCAACATGACACCACAAATCCAAACAAAAAATATGGAATTAAGGTCAAAAATGGGGTTTCAGGGGCCATTAAGGAGAGGAAAGTAGAGAGGATGAGTGAGAACATTTTAAAGCTAGCTAGCTAGCTCAGTCGTCCCCTACCCCTTCTCACATGAGGGGGGAGGATGCACGCCTTTTTCTTTACCCTAGAGGGAATAGATGCTCTCTTCTTTGACAATTAAGCAAGGATTTTTCCTGAAGAACACACCGATTTTGGTTTTAATTTACATTAGTAAATATAAAGTCTATAGGAGTCTAGTTTGTATAGATAAATAAAGAGAAAATTGCACCGCAGCTCTCTGAACTTATAGGGTTGTGCCACATTACTCTTGAAGTTGTATTTCACTTTCTCAGCCCTTAAACTTGTAGGATTGTACCACTTTATCATGTGAACTTATATTTTATTTTTTCAGCCACTTGAACTTGTAGGGTTGTATCACTTTACCTCCTAAACTTGTATTTTACTTTCTAAGCCCCCTGAAGTTGCTTCTGTTTGCACCGTAGGTTCATTGAACCGTTTGCTAACAAAAACGTTGAGCTAGCATAGCACATGGCTGATGTCGTAGAGTCGAACTTGATCATGTGGCCACAACGTCGAGTCGGCACAGTGCCCTCTTCTCCCTTGCAACATAGCAGAGCAGGGGATGGAGGGCGCGGGACGACAGCGGGTTATCACAATAGGGCTTCGGTGATATCGTGCGTGTGGCTTGTTCCTAGGGCATGTGAAGTCATGTGTGGAAGAAGGAGTGGTTCGAGGAGGCTCCATGGAGATGACGGGGACGACATCAGTGAGGTCAATGGTGACAAGGAAGACGATAAATTAACATCCAAGCATGCATTCTAACCTGTTTGCCACTTTTTCCATCTTTTCCATCCTGCCACAACACCGTTGTACACCCTTCCTTGTCTCCAATCCAACAAACAACCACCACTGCTCTAAACCATGATGGTAAACCTCCTAAATTCATTGTTAATTCAGTTGATCTCTCAAAATTGACCATGCCACTACCTTCCTTACTTCATTGCTATCCTATTAGTGCCACTCCCATTGCCGAAGCTCATTGGATAGGCCATCAGCGTTGAGCTATGCCGCCTCTCCCCTCTCGGCTCCCAGGGCATCACTGTCTCTGTCATCATCGCGCTAGACCATCCGCGTCATAAGGTGTGCCAAATCACATTGAAGCCGAAAATCATCTCCTTCAGTTGTCCCTCTCGTCGTAGAGTGTCACCGCTGTGCTCCTCCCCACCACCATACTTGATGTCGCCCCCCACTCTCCATCCCCTGCTTAGCCACACTGCAAAAGGAAGAGGGCACTGTGTCGACTCGGTACTGTTCCCACACGATTGAGCCCGACTCTACGGCATCAGCAATATGCTATGCTGTAAAGTCTACAATGCAAACAGACACAAGTTAAGGGGCTGAGAAAATAAAATACAAGTTCAGGGGTAAAGTAGCATAACCCTACAAGTTCAGAGGGCTGAGAAATAAAATACAAGTTCAATAAGTAAAGTGGCACAACTCTACAAGTTCAGAGAGCTATAGTACAATTTTCTCATTAAAAAATAACCAGTAAAACTTGTATTGCTTTAGAAACGATTTTAATTAGCCAATGCGAAATGAACATACACCCTCAATTTCATAATACATTAAGCACATTGTTATAGTTGGATATAATAAATTCATGTAATGCACATCGTTGCAATGTGCTAACTCGGAATTGAGCGCTGCTTGGTTGGTAGGGTGTGGCGCCGGCCAGCCCGCTCACCTGGGCTCAAACCCGGACGCCAACTCCTTCTTTAGTGACTGTTAGAGCTTCTGGCCAAATTTCAAACCAAAAAAAAAAAAAAACAATGTGATGAGTCAAATATGCAAGTGCAGGATCTTTCCAAGATTAAGTCCATGCAATATATACCAGTGAAGGGCTTGTATGAAACGCGTGAGTTTCGTATAAGATTTGTTTACCTGAAACAACGTAAATCCTCTAGAAATTATGTACGATTGCTGCATTATTTCAAGGGTTGTATAAACGTAAGGTGGCTCAAATTTTCTTACAAGTTCAATGGTACAAATTTATCCATTAGAGATCAAGATCCAATCATATGGCACATCGGTCTACATACAAGTTCAATGGTCACAAAAATTGACTTAGAATTAAAAAAACAAGGGCCGGCATCTAAAGGAGCGGTGCATATAAGTGGGAAACGTGCGAGAGATGCTTGCATGATAAATTAACACGTCACCAGTCTGGCAAAAGACGACACATGCATGCAAGCGCGGCTATACGTATGACAGATCGTACTTCACATGTTCGAGTAGCAAATGTGTGGAGCTCTACTAATGATTCGCTATGAAAATCCACGTGCAAAGCGCAGCAAGCCGACGCGCGCGTAACTAAAATATAAACTTGTCATTTAAATTTTAGCTCTCACTAGGATCAAAAGATCGCTATCCGCTATGGGTGGTAGCCTGCATTTCAAGCAAACATTTGGAGATGCCCTCTCAGATAAGACATTCGAAGCACTGTTTGCAAGCCTACTTCTATTTTTCATCTACCACTCATCATGTAGATCATGTAGTCCGCAAGTTCCAAAAGATCGAAGCAACAAATAACGGTGGATTAGTTTGATAGGTCTTCTAGCTTTGGCATGCAATGATCAAGATCACAAAGCCCTTCTCATCTGCCAATTTTTATTAGGCGTACGTGACCCATTCGCACTTAGCTTTAACAAGTATGTAATCATGGTGCAATCAATGTCCAGATTAATGTGTGAACACACTTGAGTTATATATCTTCTTGACAACGGCTCGTTTGCTAAAGCATTATACTACTAGCTGGTTGATTAGAAGGAAATTAAATCTACTGAATTGTGCAACAATGCCGACCTTACGTGCCCTTTTTATGGTTATTTTGCAAGAAAAGCAACGAAGTGAGGTACGTACTGTGCCGAGTTGAACGTACGCGTATGCATGGCAGTTTTGTTCATACTTATTTTAGCTTTAATGGCTTCTTTCTTGTGCTTAATTTCTTCTTGCCAGACTACATAACCAGTGAGGTGGCGCACTTTCTTCTTCACTTTGAAACACGATCGAGCAGTTGCCACGGTTCTTCACCGTCGTGATGATGCGGCAGCTGGTGGCATGCGCGCGGGCGGCGCGGCTGCAGCCCGCGAGCGGCAAGGTTGGGTGTGGTGTCCCTACCGAGGCCGACCGTACGGTCGGTCTCTGCTTTTATTAGTGAATTGCACGCACCAGTTAGATAAGAAAAGATTGGTATTTTAGTTATACTTCACCACTCCTTTTACGTGTAGACTTCTTTAGGCTTAAAACGTGAATATAAGTGGACAACAATTTTTTAACTGTACCAGTCGAGTCTTGAACTGAGACCTCTTACTCTGATACTATATTGAATTGCATGTACCAACCAATTCACCTAAAAATTTAAATTAATGAGAAAAGATAAGCAATTCACTTATATTTCAACACTCATATCGCTTAAGCTGGCCTCGCCATGTCCCGCGAGGCCGAGGCTCATATTGGCCCACGACAGGCCAGAATTGGCCATGCCGAACTGTCTACTGCGGAAAGTGTACGTGGTCTGTGACCTTGGCATTCGTGTCACTACATGAGATATTCCCAATGGAAACTGGCTTGCCCATCGACAATCTGTGGGCTGAAATCCAAATTCAATATGTTCTACTATTCATTCTCCAACTTACATGGTTTGTGGTAGACCTGCTAATGGATTGAGTTGAAATGGGTTTGATTTTAATTCAAGTTGGCAATGGATGGATGAGAATAGATTTGGTTTACAGTAAAAAAAAGATTGGTTGGTTTGATACGGGTTCAAGAATTTTGAGTTCAACTCATGGGATTGCCTGAACCTAGATGGTTTAATGGACCTATGACTAGAGATAGGGTTCGCCTCCTCTAAGCTATGGTTCATCACCACCATCATCAACTCCCTCCTCCTGCAGCTCCCCTTATCACCTCCACTTCCAGATCTCCACCACCGCTTCCTTCCTCCCCCTTAGCTCTCGTTTGGTGGGGCAGGAAAAAAATCTTGCCTTTGGGAACTACAACTGGCCTCTACCTCTGGATCTCCACCATGACCACGTCTCTCCTCTAGCTCTCCGCCGCCACCATGTAGTACCCCTCCTCCTCCCTTGGATTTGTGCTGTCACCGATTCCCCCTCCTACTCTAGCTCTTTGTCACCTAGTCCCCCCACCCCTTTCAACTCCACACCCTCGTTGCGTCCCCCTCCTCTCCTAGGTCTCCGCCATTGCCTGACCGCCATTCTAGTCACGTGTGCCTGTCTCTCTCTCTATGCATAGATTAGTCACTCCCCACCATCTCCCTCCCTAACCATTTTGTTAGGTCTCTATTGGATGATCTCACCCATCCCGTCGTGATTCGCCCCTCTCTTCCTCATTCCCTTTTTTTATTATGGGAGCAGTATGGGAGGAACTTCCTCGGCCACCCCGCCTTCTGGTCCGAATTCCTCCCTAGGTGATGGGTTCTCTAAGACCTCCGCTATGGGTAAGCCTACCCCTATCTTTCGCATAACGCTTAGGGTGATTCCATTTTTTAGCTGAAAATGTGAACTTGTACAAATGCACATAGAGCAAATTTTTTTCTGAGAGTGTTACAAATAAATTTTACAAAGATTCAGTTTCTACGCTCTTGTGCTCTTTGAACTTGAGCGGTTGCAGTCTCGATTCAGACCTTTTTTTGGCCTTTGGTTCAATTAAACATGTTTTTGGTTCAAGCACGGTAAAATCTCTTCGAGGGCAACGGGGCTTATCCGAAGTGCAATTAGCGTTCCAATTTGTATTGTATACGCATTATTCTTTCATAAGGGAAGCTGAAAGGACTTGTCGGAGTGGACATTGTACACGGGGCTGCTTGCTTAGCTATGTAAGTCTGCTCACATGTATTCTTCTGCAAGAATATAACGCGAACTATTTGCTATGGCAGGACTCTATGCAAGCCCCAGCTGGTCGGACCTCCCCATTGATATCCTAATCCGCATCCAGCAACGCTGTGAGCTCCCCGAAGCTCTCGCTTTTGCTGCGTCTACCCGTCGTAGCGCCCTGCCACTATGGCCGCCGGTGTCCTACTCCTGCCTTGCCGTGCACCATGGCTTGTGTCGTGGGCAGACGAGGAAGGGGAACCACGGCTTGTGTGTGGGAGATGGGATCCTGTTAACCTCGAATTCCGCAGGCTCCTGAGTGCTGAAAAGACTTTTGAAGTGAGTTTCCCCCCGGGGCCTTGCTGCGGTGCCTCTCACGGTTGCCTGATTGTGGCAAATAAACTCTCCAATCTTGTCCTTTACAATCTGTTCATGGCGTCGACCCTTCTCCCACTGATCACTGGTTTCACATGCATCGAGGGAGTCTGTGGAAATGAAGGGAACATCGTGTGCTATCCATCTCGAAAGGATAGTGATCGTCTTCATGATGTTTAACTCTCTGAGCTGGTGGTTCTACGAGAAGGCTGCGTTGTCTGGTTCTCCATCTCTAGGCGGCATTGTTTTGGCCATCCGTGGACGACAAGCGACTCTCTTTTGCTAGGGCAGGAGAGGGTTGCTGTGGACAAGCTTCGGTGATGACTAGAAGTGTGTATGGTTATGCCGATTATGTCTACTACAATGATAGGCTCTTGTAAGACCATGTGTTAGCAGCCTCATGAGAGTGATATGTATTTAACATTGCTTGCGTTTTGCTTTTGTTGTTTGAGTTTGATTTTTTGTGAATTTAAATTTCGGGCTTTACTTTTCTAGAAGCATCGATCAGACCAGCCTAGACAGGAAGTCTAACTGTTAGGAGGTTGCGGTCAGATTGGCCTTGGGGCAACATACCGGCCTGGACAGACAGTCTAATTGCTAGAAGGTTATGGTCAGATCGGCCTTGGGGCAGCAATCTAACTGATAGAGTGTGTCCGACCCAGTGGCGGTCCAACTGGCATGTCTTAGGGTGGTTTGACCGGCCTGGTGGCTGTAGTCAGACCGGTCCATATTAAGGTTTCTGAGAAGAGTCATTTTTGAGCGTGTGTATTATGGTTTTGTTGTGAGTCCTGGTACTATCCAAGCAATGTCAGTCATTATGTGTCTATGCAAGTGTTGGTCAAAGAGTTTCCATGCAATAGTTAGTCATAGCATAGGTCAATGCATATGGTTTGTTAATTGAGAGTCAAGTGTACATCATTTGTGCTCGGATCAATTGCTTTGCTTCTGATACACAAGTGCTTTGATGATGAATTGTGGCCAATGGCAAGACTGAGGCTTGGTGGCCATGGAGTGTCGTGTAAGTCCGAGTGAAGCATCATCTTAAGACGAGAGTACAGAAAAAGACAAGAATCGTGATGAGACAATGCGTGCATGTGGTATGCCAGTTGGTCTTGTGAGTTTCAAGTGGTAACGGTTCTCAGAATAAACATACGATATTGGTGGCAAGTATTAGGTATCATGGATTATGATGTGATGTTGGTGTGCCATGAGATTTCGGCATTTCAAGTGGTGACAGTCTTGGTACAAGCGTACAATCTTGGCAATAAAGCATAGGCATCGCATCATTCGTGAAGACCGGTGGATGGCAATTGTCTAATACTGGGTGGAGTAACGGTTTACAAAATCGTGGTATTGACCTAAGTGGTTTAAGTCACGTCTTTATGGTTAGAGTATCTTATCGAGCTATTGAAACCTTTGTGAAGTTGCGCTTTGAAAAACGTACAAATGTATAATGTAAAATCTATTTATGTGTAATGTAAAAGCGAGGTATAGTAGACAATAGATGCTTGTGTCTTCCAGATAAGGTTCACGGCCTTGAAACTTAGCCTGTGCTTGTCGTCACTTCCCATGCCTAAGGATTCCACCCCTATCTGCTATGTTTTCTTCTCGACAATTCTCCCCTATTGATTTGTACTGAATTGAAATGAACTTTGGCTGGTTCTCCACGCTTCTAAAGGCGATAGAGAGTGCGAGTGATTCTATCGCCATTTCTATTGATAAGTGATCTGTATGTCGTCATTTTAAATGGCAATAGAATTTGACATCTATTATCCAGCCCTTGGCCCTAGATCCAAATGGCGGCGGAGGATTATTTTTGTAATTTATTTAAACACAAATACATTTATAAAAAAATAAATATAAACATTTTCTTTTAAAAGGTGTCTATGTCGCTAGTCGAAATAGCAACAAAGGACTATTGCTAGTTCAATTAACGGCAGATTCTCTGTCACCAGATAGATTAATTAACAACAGATATACACTACCGCTAGCCGAATTTATGATAGTTTCTCTATCGCTAATTCAATTAACAACAGAGAAATTATTATCAATTCAATTGTCGACGGAGTGCTACCAAGACTCCGCGTCGTCATTTGATTTCAAATGATTTTTTAGCCTACGGTATATTCACGTAATGTTATTAAAAAATGATTATTTTGGAAAAAAAAATCTTCCGTCAAGCACGTCGAGCCCAAGTGCCCTAACCCCACCGCCGCCCCTGCGAACCGCCGGCAGGCGGAACACGCACCTTCCCCGACGACGACGGTGGCGCAGATCCCGTCTCCGCCACAGCATGATGCCAGCATCCGTTGGCCGCGGCCGCGGGGAGTCCGTGATCCCGTCCTCCTCCACCATCCCATCCTTCTCGTCATTTTCTGGCGCTGGCCGCGGTCGTGGATCGCCGCTGCCCCTGCCGCCGTCCGGTCAAGATGCCCCCAAGCAACCGACCTATACCAAGCACTTCGATGACATCCCCCCCCCCCCCCCCAATCAGGAGCCGCCCACGCCCCGCGCTCGTGCTCCGAGCTGTCGCGCGTTCGCTCCCTCCCTCTGGCGCCGGCCGCGGCGTGCCGCGGATGCAGCAACCAGTGGATAGCGCCCCCCCCCCCCCCCCTCCAGGAGAACCGCTTCATCCGACGTCTCCAGGCGAAGCAGGCCGCGTCCCCTTCGGCCTCCGGCGGGCAGCCAAAGTTATCGCCACAGGACGCCGTGAAGCGCGCTTTGGAGCTCCTGGGCCGCGGCGACGATGGTGAACACGGCGGCGGGGAGCGCGGTAACTGTGGTGGTCGTGGCCGCGGGTCGCGCGGGGACGCGGTCGCCGCCGACCTGCTGAAGGGGACGAGCGGCACGGGGTCTACTTGGGGGACAACGCCGATGGTGAGAAACTCGAGAAGAAGCTCGGCGCGGACAAGATGAAGATTCTGAACCAAGCTTTTGATGAAGCGGCCGAGAATGCACTGCCGCATCCAATGGAGGATGCGTACCTCGACGCTGTTCACACCAAGGACATGGTGCGTGCGGCACTTTGGTGGAGTTTGGAAAATTGTCAGATCTGATTGTGCTTGTGAGGTTCCTGATGGTTTTTGTTTCTCTGGGTTTGTGTGTGCAGATTGAGTTTTGAGTGTGTGTGTGCAGATTGAGTTTGAGCCAGAGTACCATGCGAATTTTGATAATCCGGATATTGATGAGAAGCCACCAATGTCATTGGAGGTGCTGCAGAAGGTGAAGCCATTGATAATTGCTTATAAGGGCATCCAGAACCAGGAAGAATGGGAGGTGATTTGTTTAAGTGATCCCACACCATATTATACTAGTGGACGTGATAAATAAACAGATGGACCAACAACATGGTTTACTATCAAAATAGTGTTCCCTCATTTTACAAATATATATTGTTGCGGTATGTTTGCAGTCAAACTTCCCTGACTTCGTCCACTAGTATACAAAAAGTTACCTAGATTGGCCTCAAAATGATATTAGTAGATTTGCTGTCAGATCTACTTTCATAACATTATAATTTTATAGGCTGATATGCACATGTGATAAATGGAGGGAATATAAGGTTTATAAAGAAGGTTTGACTTTCTGAATTGCATTACTGCTGTCCAGTTGATTTCTAAGTCACTGCTGAATTACCTCATAAGTTTCAACTTGTTCCAAATAGAAGCAGATTGTGACTGCATTGGATACAAGATTTGCATAATTACTTTCCAGAAAGGTTTGTATCAGATGTATCATGTATGAAAATGAAAGGCAGTTATTTTATATAGATATAGCTGAACTAATTAGAATTTCTTGTTGAAGAACCAGTGCTTATGGGAAAGATTTTGACAGTATCGGCTCATTTGCTTTTGGGTTTCATTATCGATGTATTTCCTCATAACAGAGATTCAATGACTTAAAATATGATGATATTAGTTTTCAGATCAGATATCTCCTGGACTTGTAGAAATAAGCATATCTGGTTCTACATTTCAGTATTCAGTGCACACTTGGAAAGTCCTGTATGACACCACATTACATGTTGTCTTGCGGCCTTCGACTAATATGCCAACCAGTACATGCAGACATTAACAGTTGTACTCCCCTTGCTGCTAATACGAGTCCTTTTGGGTATCTTCAACTGACCCAGTATAATCTACTGTATCACTACTAGGAAGCTGTGAAAGATGTAATGGCGAGGGTGCCCTATATGAAAGAGCTGATAGATATGTACAGCGGGCCTATCGTTGTAACTGCAAAACAACAAGAAGAGGAGCTGCAAAGAGTTGCCAACACTCTTCCAGAAAACAGACTATCATGCGCGGCGGTTACTGTTCACATGAACAGTGTGCAGCTCCTGTTCACACACAACACCGATTTGACTGGATTAGTTTTCTCGATTTGATTGAATTAGTTTTCTTATATATAAGATTAGATTTGATAGGATAACCTATTTCTATAATATTAGCGATAAGTTCCTTAGGAATCAAGTCATTCAATCTATATAAAGATAGAAGTGTATCTTATTTTTTTAGCAATAAGAAGAAAGTTATTCTAGTCTCTCCCTCAATTTCTTCTCTCCAATCTATGATCTCCCCTTTCTCCTAAAGCCCCTCCCTTCAACCATACCCTCTTCAGCAAAGCGATTTACTGATAAAACTCTACTCTCTCTTAAGGTTTGCCTTCTTTTGCAACTGATGCTCTGAACAGTATTTGTAATATTGATGGTCGATTTGAATGTTGTCTTATGTGTAACCGATTTCTGAATCTCCAGTAGTGATGGAAGCAACATGATTCATGTCTGACTCGATAGTCATATGAAATTCTAACATGACCATCTATAATCAGCTTGCTTTCGAAAATAGAGATGCCTTCGGTTAGCATATCAAACTTTAATTTTAACTACACTATGGATCATCTTAGCTAAGTTTTTTTAAATGCACTGTCTTCATACTATTTCAATTGTTTGTTCCCACCTTCAAGTATCATCTATCTATAGTCTGTTCTTACTAAGCTACCCTGTTTCTGTAACATATCTTGTCTAGATTTATCATGACACTCTGTACCAGATATATACATTTGATAGTTGATTACCCTGCCTTTCTCAGGGATAGCAAGTGGCTTATCCTATCTTTCTCAAGGCTGGCCAAGTGTATATGCTTTAAGTAGGCTAATTGCGAATACCTGACAGAGAAGTAGCACTACATATTGGAAGATTTGCAGTCAACATGATAAATACCAAATGTACCATGCCATTTGTCTTCGTCTTGTTTGATAAATTATTACCATAACCATTTATACGTTGCACAGCTTTACATACTGTCCTAGATAGTACGTTAAAAAGGGTTTTTTTTAAAGTCTCGAGACCCTGTTTAGTGTATTTCTGTACTCAGTGTTTTTAGTTTTCTTGGAGGAATTTGTTTCCTACTTGCCACTATTCTCCTTTCGCTTTCCTTACAGAAAAGACAAGATGTGGCGTATCATGATGAATTTCTGTATTCTTATTTCTCTTTCTATGTTTTGCAGAATAATCCAGGCTGGGGTTTTGACAAGAAATGCCAATTCATGGTAGAAAGCTATCTTATACTCTGTTGTAAGATCTCATTTTGCCTCCCATGAAGATTTAGCGGATATTTCTTTGTTTTGAGAGAATGTGTGATGTTACCTTTAATCCATGCAATGTTTTTTTTTCCCTTTCATTAGGATGCTAGTTAGATAAATAAAATCACTGATGAACGTTTCTTTTGGGAGGTTTTTTTTTGTCCTTGTCATTTGATTCTAGAATCATTGCCGCCATTTCTTTATGGCTATTGAAACTCCCATACCCCATCTTAAGTTCTCTTAAGGTGCTAATCAAATGATGAAGTCACGGTTCGAATTTGATCTACGGATCACATTCCCATATCTGGACCACTTCAGAAATGATGGAATTTTGTTCTCAGAGGGGCAGCTCTCTGCAGGAACTGCTCTTTTCAGTGTTGGCAAGTCAGCAGCCCAAGTAGGAACATCAGAATCAGATCATGGATTCATGGAACTGCCCCCCGATAATGCTCCACTGCCCAAGAAATGGCATTGGGGAAGGGGATTGTGGGACAACTCCACATGTCCGAGATCAAGAATCAAGAATCTGTCAGCCCCTCAGCCTGCTATTAGTGCATTTGGGTTCTTTTGCGGCTCCTTCATCGTCTTGCCTGATAGTGATAGCCTATAAGAGAAGTAGCAAGTGCTCAGCTCTCTTATCATGGATTTCTGAAGACTGGAGCACTTGCAACAGCATTGGTACATATAACAACAAGGTTTCTGTAAGAAGCCCCTGGTGTTTTCAGGAAAGCATGCAAGGAAACAACTTCACGAGTACGAAAACACCATAGTGCTAACATGGGTTATCTATTGTACATCGCTGCTTGTATATTCCTTTTTACTCCGTGTGTTTCATCTGTCGAGTGTTGATCCACAAGAGAGCAGAAATGCCTACCTTGCTAATCCTCTCACGCTCATCTTTGTGGGCTGTGGCTTGGTACAAACCGTTATTTTCTTTATAATACAAAATTGGTGCAAAAATCATGGAAAACACAACAGTATCTGCTTAGCATGGTTGAAATCATGCGAACATGATGCTTGGCAATTCCCAGCCCATCTTTGGAGGAAACTCTTCAGGTTCCACTGTCCAAATTCTCCTTCTATTGCCTGTTCATAAGATGCAAAGGTCGCACAGGCATTTCAAGAGATCATTTAGCGCATGATCCTAAAGCTAACATAAGGGCATACGTGCAACTGTATATGTAGCTTTGTGATCCTAAACCTAACGAATAAGGACTGTCCATTTGGTTGGGGAGAGTGACATTACCTTACGCTTCTGAATCACGCTGTCGAAGAGGCTGGTTCTCGTTATGCTGGCTGTCAAGCGGCATGTACTGGGACATGATGGCCATGACCTCCGAGTCCATGTACGACTACAAAAAAACACAACAAAGAATGTTTATAAGTATACATCTTTTTACATCGCATACTTGATATCTCACGGTCATTTCTGTTGAACTATGTTTGTGAGATGGGCGTACCCTGAGTCTGTACTTGTAGAACACGTAGCCGGCGATCCCTACGCCCACGACGCACGACACAACCAAGATGGTGATGAACCAGCCGAACTTTGACATGTTATTAGCTGCATCACAAAGCCAAGAAAGAGCATCTGAAGTACGTTCCCCAAGATTTCATGCCATCGTCTCATGAGAATGTTATGCATGCAGATCATGTTACCTATGCATGTGTCCTCTCCTCGTATGTAGATCTGGCTGCCCTTGCATCTGCACTCGTAGTTGCCCCAGGTGTTCTTGCAGTGGCAGTCGGGGCAAGTGCACGCAAGCTTCTCCTTGCACTCATCCAGATCTGAAGGAGCGCACATGGAGCAGCACAGAATTCTTGATCAGGAGCTCGGCTCCGTTACTCTGGCCTATCAAGCCATCAGTCACTTGCTATGTGAAGTTTCAGAACAAGTTTTACCTTGGCATTTGTGGCCGTCACCTTGGAACCCAGGCGGGCATCGGCATCCGGTCAGCGCGGAGTCCTTCGATTTCAGGAGCATGTGGTTGGTAAAGACCACGGATGATGAAGATGACGAAATTATGCAGGTGAAAGCGAGAGAGAGGAAGTTTTACCGAGCAAGCAGAGAATGTCTGTTCGCCCCTAGTCTCCGACCAGCATCCTCCGTTGTTCAGCGTGCACCTACCCGGCCCAACAGCTGAAACAGGGAACAACGGTGGTAGGTTTCAGGTAACATTCAATGATTTATGATTTATAACTGATATTTTATTATAGTTAAGTTGATTTATTAGGCATAATTAAATTTAAAATAATTTAAAAATAGAAGCAACATATTAGCCTATCTCAGACAATATAAAGGAATACGAAAAAAACAAAACATAAAAATACTAAAAACAAAAAATAATAAAAAAGAAACAATAAAAAAATCTCCATCGCCTGTCGCTGAACGCCAGAGCCTTACTACGCGGCACTACGAAATTGGACCAACGAAATGTTCCACGAAGATCAGCTCATTTGAGCAGGGACACCGCGCCCGTTGGATTACTCTCACACGTGTTGGACGGTTCTGTTTTGCCAGCCGTTGGACGTCACACGAGGATTTTCCTCGGACTGTCGCCAATAGTTGGTCGTGTCCGGTTCCTTCCGCCGCCCCTTTCCACCGGTTGGACGCCCTACTTCGCGCCACGGCTAACCTCTGCGAAGTAGCAACACAGTAGCACCATGGCACAAGAAGCATACCTTTGCAGCTGGTGTATCCGTCGCCCTCGTACTGCACGCCATCCACCACGGGGCATTCGCACACCCTGCCCCTGTACGTGTCCTGCGCATCGCGAGAGGGGAACAAAATTCAGTCACTCACCAGCTCATCGCACTAGGCAAAATCTCTGTCCTCGCACACATGTAATGTTCATCTTCTGACACAACCGTACCCTGCAGGCAGTTACGTTCGTGTCCTTGTCTCGCCAGCATCCGCCGTTCCTGTGCAGGCATTCGTTCGTCTCGATGTCTACGGTTCAGAGGAGGAGAGTTGATCATCGTTTCGCCGTTCACAAAAAAGGAAAAAAAAAACACTGCAGCTCGAAGGCGTACCATGGCTCAGGCAGACGTGAGGCTCAGTCCCCTCCTTGAAACCAGCGCAGACAGCTTTCAGCACCGCCGTTCTCTCCAGCTTCCCTTCACACAGACACGATTCGTGTTAGTCCACAAGAAATATGCAGCTTTCGCATCAGAACTTTTGGTAGCTCGCCGTTGCTGAAAGGGGTGGCGCAACCAACCTCTGTACTGAACATTGTTGATGACCAGAGTAGGCAAGATGGTCACATCCCCTCGCGATCCGCGACCGATCTGAAAGAGCAGCAAAACCAAAAACCACCGACGTTGCAGCATCATGAGACTTTGGATGAAACTGGACAGCCTAACACCTGAAGATTAACTGCTAAAATCTGTTGAAATTATAGTGTTTCCGGCAGATTCTTCTGACGACCGAACCTGGGCTTCCTGCTCCTTGGACAAGACGGCGTTCTCGGCGTCGGCCTCCGGATCCCCCATGCACTCCAGCACCTTTTCGAGAGGCAATCCTAGTTCCAAGAGGAAGCCCAGATCGTTCAAGAGAAGTCCAAAATACAGTTCAGAGGCACAAGAAACGTCGCACTGTTTGATAGTTTCACGCTCTGAAACGCGACTCACCTAGTGCCTTGACGACGTCCTCGGCGCAGCCCTTGCTGTACTTCTTCTCCTTCATGGAGCAGCGGATCTTGTAGTCCATGACGTAGTCCCACCACGTCCAGGGGTGGCCGCTCTCGTTGGCGACGCGGTGCACGCAGAGCTGCCTCAGGTTCTCCACCACCACGTCCTTCCCCTCGTACCCCTCCCCGAAGTCCTGCTCCGGGTCAGGCGCGCAGTACCTGCCATGGTTGATGCACTGGGACCTGCACTGCTGCGTGAGCTTGAAGGCCTCGGGGCAGAACCAGGTGATGTAGTGCGGGGTGAACTGCGTGTAGCCGCCCCGCTCCAGGATCTGCGCGTGGCCACGGAAGCTCCGCGCGAACTCCATCTGCTCGTCGCACCGCGGCCCGCACTCGTCGTTGCTGTTGGTCCAGAACTCGTACTCCACGCGCTCGTCCGGGTGCGGCATCGACTCGCGCCAGTCAAGCTTCACGATCACCTCCTCCTGATCGACCAACAATCCATGTACATGCAAGTCTCAGTTCATGGTGTGTTCGCTGCTCACTCAAACCATTCAAAGATAGTTTCAGACATTGGGTTCTTGCCTGGTTATCTGCCTTCTGGATCATCTTCTTCAGGGACTCGCCGAACGCGCGGTTCACGAGCGCCGACGGGATGTTGATCTTGTCGATGTACTCCGTGTCCGGCGACTCCTCGGGGGTGTCCATGGTGAGCAGCTGCTCGTCGATGTTGTCCGCGATGAGCACGGCCGCCGCGCCGGCCTGCTGCGCGTTCCACGACTTCAACGCGAAGAAGCATTCTGGAGGGGCCATGAAAAATGCCACATAATCACATTCTTTACAGCTAAAATTATGTAAAAGATTTATTTTTTTTGTTCTTTTTTCCTGATTACAATGCACTAAAGTGAATTAACAACTCCAAAATGTTAGTTTAGGATAAGTGGATAAGCTGATTTTTCTAAGGAAGGAAGTGACACTGCATCTGACGGAGAGTTGGAAGGCTTTGCTTGGAAAGGAAGGCTGGACAGATAGGTCTGTGCTGCCTTCGGCTTAAGAGGAATTGTGACACCTACTGATTGGTAGTGGACGAGTTGTGATCAAGTGCGTTTCGTTGGTTGGATTAAATGACTGAATCATATATGAGCATCAGAATTCAGAAATGCAACGGATGTATCCTACATGTATGAACATCAGAATTCAGTTCTTGCTTTCCTGGGTTCAGAGTTGTCAGATCAGACAGTTGTCTGAAACTCTGATGCAAAGAAAGGAACAATCTGATGCCAATTCGTCAACAGAAAACTAAAAAATTGATGCCCAACTTGGTCCCGGAAAATTAACCTGGATGAAATTAAAAACAATCTGCCTGATTATTTACTACTGCATACATACAACACAGCAGAGGCCAAGATGACTTCAATCATGGCTCTGAAAGACGACTCAGTTCTAGTCATTGTTGCTCATGGTTTATGGTAGGTATTGTAGTATTCATAATACTAGTACTGTTTAATATGCAGTTGAGCCCAAAACTAAGTAACGAACTCAATGGAATATTGGATTGTATTATTCAGCTCTACTTGAAGAACTGAATTATTAATTACCTTCCCTCTCTGCAAATAAAAAATATCAGAAATCTGATTACAATCTCTGACACCTAAGTTGGAGATCAATCTACATCAGAAAGTTAAAATACTATAACACTTAGTTAGCATGTGCATGTCTACCTGAAACTTACTAGCTAACCATTGATCCTAGAGAAGATAAGCCCATTGACATAACTCATCAACACAACAACAATTGACATGAATTGGGATCTGGACATAGACCATCGGCAAAACGAGCTTTCAGAAACAAAATCATCAGTGGAAAAACTGCCGGTACGCACATAAGATATCTTCAAGACGCTTCTTTCTTATGCAAACTTTTTTTTGAAGAACTTTCTTATGCAAATTAAAACAAACTTATCAAGAGAAGCCGTGCGCCTACCTCCACGGTCAAGCAGGAGGATGACCGGCCTGCGGGACTTGGACTTGAACTTGGTGTGGAACTCGGCGCAGCCGGTGGCCTTC